>CM048747.1:70777500-73435000 GCA_026315105.1 Locusta migratoria | reverse complement strand
AGTTTCGTAAGTAGCTCACGCCGCAGCGATAAGCGCCGTTGTTGTTATGATTCCCATCCCAGATTTTGTATCATTTCCGTAACGCTGTCTCCCCTGTATCGTGACAATACGAAACGACCTGCCCTTCTTTGGACTCTTTCGATGTCCTCCATCAATCCCACCTGACAAGTATCCCACACTGGGCAGAAATATTCCAAAAATGGATGGACAAGCGTAGTGTATGCAATTTCTTTTGTAGTTCTGTTGCATCTTTTAAGGGTTCTGCCAATAAAACGCAGTCTCTGGTTCGCCTTCCCACGACATTATCTACGTGTTCTTTCCAATTTAAGTCTGAAGTAATAGTAATTCCTAGGTATTTTGTGGAGTTAACGGCCTTCACTTTTGATTGATTTATCTTGTAAAAAAAGTTTAACGGATTTCTTTTCGTACTCATACGGATGACTTTACACTTCTCATTATTTAGGTTCAATTGCCAATTTTTACACCATACTAATATCTTATTCAGATCATTCTGCAGTTGGTTTTGATCTTCAGATGATTTCACCTAAGTGAACTCCACGTAGAGGCAGCCATCAATTTTACTCTAAGTATGCTCTCAAATACATCAAGTCTTAATAGTCGTCGAAGGTGAAAAACCAAGATCGCGAAATACTTAATTTATTTTATGATGACCGGTTTTCATGTGTTATACCACCATCATCCACCATATCATACTTTACAAGTGGGTCATCTTATTTAGGAAATGGGGTAAAATAATTCGTGCAACATTCACTTAGTCTAAATGTAAAAATACAGAAGTTAAAACATGAACAGCTTATAAGAAACATCAGCAGTTTGTAAAACTCATCAACAGATAGTAAGAGTCTCTTATATTTTAACTTAAGTATTAAGTATTTTCATATTTAGACTAACGAGGAAAGTACTTGGGCTCGAACAAACACATATACATCAAAATCGTATGAAGATAATGTAAAGATCCCTTATTGCTCTAGCGATACTCCCGCATCTGCAAAACTCTGCAGTCGTCCGTTAGAGGCCTCTGCGTATGCCTTGCCACATTGCACTTTGTCCTGTCGGTTCGCCAGTAGGGACGGTGCAGTGTGCCTCCAATGATGCGTTTTGTGACGTTATTTGTGTGGTGAATCGTCAGATGGGGTGGCGATTGGTAATCAATGCTGCTAATGTATTGCGATTGGTTGAGATGAAGTTACGAAGAACCCTTCTTCGTGAAGATGGTATTAGTGTAGAAGATGAATCATTTGCATGCTTTGTCGTATCTGTTATGGTACAGAAATATGAGCATAAGTTAGATACTGTTGTCACAAACTCATAATAATGATAATTGGGATGATAATGACGAACAACTCGTTGCAAGCGGTAGTGCTACGGTAAGTGCGGGAAGAGGCGATGGAAGCAGTGGCAGTGAATACCAACAGTCTTCCGAGAAGAAGGTTAAAGTTGCAACTATCATCACGGCTTTTGATGACAATACGCTAGAGAACATGTGCGATGATTATTACATAAGTTATAGTTAAGATATCTGCTTTACGTATGACGTCTACAATTACATCTACAGTGCTATCTAGAGCATGATCGCAGAGTTTTGCAGAAAAACGACACCCACCAGCACATTGAGGTGTAGGTAGAGTTTCTGCAAGCAAACGTACATACTGATATTAGAGCCCATGTACTTTCCTTGTAAGTGCTGTGTAGCACTTACGATTTTATCTCCAATCACCAACTTGTAAAACTTGATATGACCAGTTGATGGTGGCCTAGCCCACCGAAACCGATCGTCATTAAATAACTTAAGTATTTTGCGATCTTGGCTTTTCACATTTGAAGAATATTAACCTATCAGATCACCTCCAAAACCTGCGATGTGAGGTAATGTTGTGAGATTGCAGATAAAGGGGGAAGCTGATTGTTTCCATGTGAAAGGCGGGTTTTGTCAGGTTGTTGGGTTCCCCAGCCGGCCGGCTAACAGTTTGGACCTAGTGAATGAAATACAGGTCGTAAGGGAAATTCTAATTTGCTCGGAAACAGGAAACGGTGGTCTTCGATGAACGAGGGCTGCTATCCCAGATTGCAACTGAAATACATTGCAGCCGCAAACATTATTCTAAAAATTCATGTAAAAAATCAGGAAATGATCATACGGCAAATATAATTATAAGAATGGATTCATGAGAGAATCACGGGAGAATCAAACGCCGTAAGTACAATTTCAGCATCGCATACAGAAAAAAGCCGATAAATTTCAGTACAATAATAATAGTATTATAAGATTTATATTTAAAATTATTTATACGTGGTGTTTATCAGTAACATATTAAGAAGCAAATGGGCAGCAATGCACCACGCTACCTATCTTAAAAGACACACCACGTTATTTCCGTATTCTTTCAAAAAACTTTGTTTTACTCTCTTGTTCTGCTTTTCGTTGAAGAGGTAATATCCTTGTGTCAGAACAAAGATTCCATCACAGAAACACAGCAATGCGCATTACATTTATATATGTATTTTATTATATTTATTATTATTCTTATTAACGTTCGTTTTATGTTGCAAACTGCCTCTTAAATGTCTCATGGCCAACTAAATTGTAAATATGCAGCAGATAATTTAAACATAAACAATTATATGCGTATGTGGATAAGAAGTGAATATATTTGCATAAATTAAATATCAATTGTGTAACTATATTTAGACGGCGCCAGTACATTTGAAACAGTGAGAGGCCACGCTTTATAGCTACCTGAGCAAAGAGCTTCAGTCTCAACCGATTTCAGTCTTGTTAAATATGTACTTGTTTGTTAAGTGTAACAGCATTTTAGGGAGTTGGTCAAAGCATTTAATTCTGTGATATTCAAATGTATAATATTTTGGAAGGGAAATTATATTTTAAAGATGAGGCGTTAGAATGCACGGAAGGATACAACTCTGGGAGCAGGTAGAGCACGCTTTCGAACGCATGCATGTCTTATTGTGGCTCTCATGAACAAGAGTTGGGGAAATATTCAATTATTTACCGATGTATAAAGTAGGACCACCTTCACATTTTCCTGCCCCAAAAAAAAAAAAAAAAAAAAAAAAAAATAGTAATAACAAAAAAAATAAACTCCATTTATATAAACATTACTTCGTGAGTAAATATCTTGTAAAAATTTTCTTAGAATCCACTTTTTTGGTTATTCAGAGCTTTAATTTATGTTTATTTAAATATATTCTTCGCATCACAATCTGCAGATTGATAGACTGGCTAAACTACAGATTAATAATTGATCTTATTTCAACAGTTTGGGTTGTTGTTTAGGGCATAGGAGCTGACGTACATAACTCACCCCTATGAACAGAGACAACGAGCCATAAACCTTTTGCGGCCCTGAGTTATGGATTGCCCAAGTGTTATTGGCGAGTACCGATAAGACTCAGGAGAGTTATCGATGGAGGTCGTGAGGCCTGGCACGAAGTCGGCGTTCCAAAACATCCCATATCTGTTCTATATGGTTCAAGTCAGGACTCTGTGCAGGCCAGTCCATTACTGTGATCTTATTGTCGTGTATATATAAGATAGTCTCTTCTTACCTTTTATGTTGTGTTTGACTGATAGGTTTTATCTAAGATGACCACTGTAATGTTAACACTTTTACTTATATTGACTCCTGTTTGTCTCAGCTAGATGTATTTTATTTGATGCATTTTACCATCCAGTTTTAACACCTTTTTATCCATGAAGATGGTCTATTGACCGAAACTGGTAGATATATAAGGTTTTGAATAAACAGCTGATGGTTTTTAAAAATGCATTTTACGATTGAAAGTTGAAAGAAAAAGTAGCAATGAAGGAAAATGACGTTTCAACGTCCCGTTAGCACTGTGGTCAGTAAAGAAGCATTACACGCTCGAATAATTTTTTTCTGGGCTAGGAAAGGAAAGTTGCTGTGCCGTTTGGAAGGAACCCTCCCGGAAACTGTATGGAGTGATTTAGGTAAATCACAGAAAACCTATCTCAGGCTTGAACCTCCGTCCTTCCGAGTACGACTCCAGTGTGTTACCAATACGCCACCTCGCTCGGCCAGGAAAAACCGGTAATACCCTGTTATAATATTAAATCTTGGTGTTTATAAGAAACCTTGTTTTAAAATACAGTATTTTAAAAAATCAGGCTTTTGTTCCTACCGATAGAGGAGAGGAAGAGAGGAGGACGGACTTGTTTGGTTCAAGCGTTTCGGTCAGGGAAAGCTACACTCCTGGCCATTAAAATTTCTACACCACGAATATGACGTGCTATGACGCGAAATTTAACATACAGGAAGAAGATGCTGTGATATGCAAATGATTAGCTTTTCAGAGCATTCAAACAAGGCTGGTGCCGGTGGCGACACCTACAATGTGCCGACATGAGGAAAGTTTCCAACTGATTTCTCATACACAAACAGCAGTTAACCGTCGGTGCCTTGTGAAACGTTGTTGTGATGCCTCGTGTAAGGAATACCATCACGTTTCCGACTTCGAAAAAGGTCGGATTGTAGCCTATCGCGATTGCGGTTTATCGTATAGCGACATTGCTGCTCGCGTTGGTCGCGTTCCAATGACTGTTAGCAGAGTATGAAATTGGTGGATTCAGGAAGACAATATGGAACGCTGTGCTGGATCCCAACGGCCTCGTATCACTAGCTGTCGAGATGACAGGCATTATCCGTATGGCTGTAACGGATCGTGCAGGCACGTCTTGATCCCTGAGTCAACAGATGGGGATGTTTGCAAGACAACAACCATCTGCACGAACAGTTCGACGACGTTTGCAGCAGCTTGGACTCTCAGCTCGGAGACCATGACTGCGGTTATCTTTGACGCTGCATCACAGACAGGAGCGATGGTGTACGCGACGACGAATCTGGGTGCATGAATGGCAAAACGTCATTTTTCGGATGAATCCAGGTTCTGTTTACAGCATCGTGACGGTCGCAACCGTGTTTGGCGAAATCGCGGAGAACGCACATTGGAAGAGTAGATTCGTCATCGCCATACTGGCGTCTCACCTGACGCGATTGTACGGGGTGCCATTGGTTACACGTCTCGGTTACCTCTTGTTCGCATCGACGGCACTTTGAACAGTGGCCGTTACATTTCAGATGTGTTACGACCCGTGACTCTACCCTTCATTCGATCCCTGCGAAACCCTCCGTTTCAGCAGGATAATGCACGACCGCATGTTGCAGGTCCTGTTCGGGCTTTTCTGGATACGGAAAATATTCCACTGCTGCCCTGGCCAGCACATTCTCCAGATCTCTCACCAATTGAAAACGTCTGGTCTATGATGGCCGAGCAACTGGCTGGTCACAATACGCCAGTCCCTTCTCTTGATGAACTGTGGCATCGTGTTGAAGATGCACGGCCATCTGTACCTGTACACGACATCCAAGTTCTGTTTGACTCAATGCCCAGGCGTATCAAGGTCGTTATTACGGCCAGAGGTGGTTGTTCTGGGTGCTGATTTCTCATGATCTAAGTACCCAAATTGCGTGAAAATGTAATCATCTGTCAGTTCTAGTATAATATATTTGGCCAATGAATACCCGTTTATCATTTGCTTTTCTTCTTAATGTAGCAATTTTAATGGTCAGTAGTGTAAACTGCTGACAACAACTAAGTCATTATTCAAGCAACCTATAAGCAATTTTAGAATCATTTAAATATATTTTAATAATTATATCACTGTACGACACATGGCTCAGGAGATATGATGTCAAAAATAGAGAAATGCGCAAGAACTCCTGCATCAAACGACAATGTTGTACATTACCTACTCAACCACTGGGCCGATTTGATTCCAATTTTGTTACCGTATTCCTTACCATGAGGTAACAACTGCTATTGGGGTAGGAACCGCCTACGACACATGGTTCAGGAGATATGACGTCATAAAACTGTGAGCCAAGATAAATTCTGGTATTAGGGGTATATGAAGACAAATAATTGCTTAAAGCTGCCAAAAATCTGCGATAGTCTTTTATCAATGTATACCAACGTTTTCCATGATACCATAGTAAATGTTCGGATAGATATAAGCCACATATATCTATACAAATTGAATTTTCATGTGTTTGTAATGGATAAAAATCTACAGTTTTGTTCCAATCTCTATAAAATTTTGCCCAGTTGAACTTTAAAACAAGGATAAAGTCACTATCTACATAAATGTTCGTGTGGTGCACGGTGGAGGGTACTTTACTTATAATACCGATTCCAACAAAAACTGCATTTTTGTTACCATCTTCACATTTGATCTTGAAACAAGGGGAAAGTCACGGTCTACATAAAATTTAGTATTGCGCATTGCGGATGTACTGCATGTCCAGGCTTCGACACCAGTGAACAATGTTATTCCGATCTTGAAAGACATTCGCACACTTGGACTTCAAAACGACGGGAACAGAGAGAGAGAGAGAGTGAGATAATGGGAGAAGAGATGGAGTAAATGAATACCCTTGCAACCTGGGTCTTCAGCTAATTTGTTTCTTAAGTTGATTTCAAGAAATATATTTGTAAGACAATTCTGACGACTAGTTAAAGAAAATTCTTTTCATTCAAAACAGCCTATCTGTACCAAATGGGATTTTAGCGCTGGTAAGATAAGGTTTTACTTCTTATCAGTGATCAATTATATCTGAGGAGTTTTTAAAGAGTCGTACTAGCGGGTAAATCTCACAGGTGAAATCACTGAATAACGCTGTTGAAACTTCAAAACTTTAATTTTTTTACTATATCTTTAAAACAAATCACAATTGAGAAATACATAACCTAACCGTGATACTACTATTTGCACTCTAGTTCAAAGCAGAAGATGGAAAAAGTCTTCTTTGCACGATTGTTATGTTGTGAAACAAGACACTGTTTCAGCTAGGTATTAGTACTTTGACCTCTTTATATTAATTCTATTCATTTCGACAGAAAATTAATAAATTTCGTCACAATATTTGCACAAAACGCCGTCTAACAGAAGGGAAAAATACAAAATTAATTTCTTAAGTAGTGATAGAGATTTTAAAGAAACGTTGCTAAACGTTTACAGAAACATAAAACAAAAAAGAAAACCATCATGCTTGCAATGTTTCAGCTTATACAGATCGTTGACGGAACCTCTTACAAACTTCTCTTTTCTCCTACAATCATGTTCGTGACCTTCCAATTGAAGACCTCGGTGGTAAATAATGATAACGCTCAACTTTTGTATTTTTAATGTATTTGGTGCAAACAATCGTATCCGACAGAATGTTTCATTTTCTTCGAGTAGCACGTGAATCTGCAGGGAGGTAGCAAATATAAATATTAAAACATGTAATAGAAACAATTTTTCAAACATACTAGCCTTCATATGTCAGCACTTTATAAATGGGGATTATAATTATTTTCCTCCGAGGTCTTCAATTGGTCCCTGTAAGGATTCTGTCTATTCTCGGGCTCTTCTAGGCAGTATTTTTGGTCCTATTCTTTTAATGTAGAAACCATCTCAGGCTATCAGTTTCCTAAATTTCTTTAAGAAGACTTATCTTTAACGTGTTTCGTATTATTTTATTTGTTATCTTGTCACTTCTCGTCTTACCATGGATCCCTCGTAGAAAGCAATTTCTGTTACTTGTATCCTGATCAGATCTTCCTTTCTCAAAGTCCCACATATGATCCGAAGGTTTAAAATGGCGGATAATATATAATTATATAATTATGCTTCAGTAGGTGTTTTTCAGTTTCTATTTATGTTCAGTAGACATTTATAAAATTTCGAATTATTTTGTGTTCTTTCAGAAATTTGTTATTTAATGTGTACTTTCTTGGTTAGTTTACTTCCTAGATACTTTAAGGCATCTACGTCTTCAAAACTTCTCGTTTGAAAATTACATTTTTAATTTTTTTCTTTTCATTTTTCCTGCTGATTATCATTACTTCACATTTTGTTAAGCTTGTTTCCATACCTTCTGGTTCAATAATTCTATGCCAATTTCTCTCTACTTTCTTCTCAAATCATAACATCATTTCCATATGATATGATTTAATGTCGTCTGCTTTCGACATCTCTCAAATTTTTCTCGTAATGTTGTCCATCACTGCATTAACAAGCACTGCCGGCAGCATGCCTCTTTGCCGAATCCCTCCGTCCGTTACAAACCATTCAGATTTTTTGCCATCTATTACATCACAGATAACTTATTTTTCCACATGTTGCATATCTGTTGACAGCTTCAGTTCATTCAGATCTTTCCACATCTCTTCCCTTCTAACATTCTCATAAGCCTTGTTTTATATCTACCAATGCAATTAGCTTATCTTTACCAAATTCCCCTTTCGTTTCTACAACCTGAATAGCTGTAATTAAGGTATATATAATATCAGACTTTTTAGGTCGAAATAATTGTTTTTCCTTTCTCAATTATGGATCTAACTTATTCCTGATTATATAAACTACAAAACTACTCTAATTAAATGGTTAGGTGAAAGAAAAAGAAACCGTTCATAGAAAATGAATTTTAGAGACGGATAAAGGAAAAGACACATTTATAGTTTACATGTCCCTTAGTTAGCCTGAAACCAAATGAAACTAGGAACAAGTGAATCAGTTAACATATATAACGTCTCATTTCCTTTTCTATTTCATTTTTAAAAACGAACGTGTACGTAAATGAATGAGATCGCTTACTGAACCAGTTACCTTAAAGCTGAAAGTTTCTAATGGAAGGAAGGAGATCGTTACGTGGATCACATTATCGTCAGAAATAGAACGAAACTGTCACTCTACAACGGAGTGTGCGCTGATACGAAACCTCCTGGCAGATTGAAATTGTGTGCCGGATCCGGGACATGAACCTGGGATCTTTGCCTTTCGCGGGCAAGCGGTCTATCACTGAGCTATCCCGACACGACTCACGGCCCGACTTCACAACTTCACTTCTGTCAGTACCTCGCCTCCTATTTTCTAAATATCACAGAAGTCCTCCTGCGAACCTTGCAGAACTCGTGTTCCTGAAAGAAAAGATATGGTGGAGACATGGCTTAGCCACAGCCTAAGGGATGATTCCAGAATAAAACTTCCACTCTGCAGCGGAGTGTGCGCTTGCGACGTTTCATGGGAAATATTAAAGATCCTGAGTTTAAAAAACCTCACGATAAAACAGTCACTACTAAGATTTATTTTGAAACGAGAATATTGTAAATTTTATGAACCTACCAATTTGTCTTACGATTATATCAGTTTCGAACTATTTACAAAAAACTAGAATTGTCATCTATTAAGTTTTGATAAACCATACACCTTTATGAACATTTTATCACTTGTAAATTTTCGTTACCTTAAAATTTTGGTAAAATCTTGAATTTAAAGAGCAATCATAAGACGTCAGGTGCGGACTCGTTTGTTTACATGAACTTACAGCTCAAAGGTTATTGTAGGACCTAGCGGCCGTGTAGCGAAATACGCACCATTTACCTTTAAGTAATTAATTTATTGCATGAATTGTAATCTTTTTTTACCAACTTTTGTAACCAGTTATATTATTTGTTAACCATTTAAAATTGTTCAAAATTTGTAGTAAATTTATTTGAAACAGAATTTGTAAACGTCACGTCACGTGACGTATTCGCGACTTGGGCAGCAAAATCTATGTATTTAAACATGCCGTTATTAACGGCAAGCGTTGATGGAAGCTGTAAGTTGTAAACTGCTGAAAGTCGTAGACAGTTCTGGTACGTTCTTGTAAGTTCGGATATCAGGAGCTTTAGACCTGATGTATACAGTGCAGTAGTGTGATGGAAAAATCAATAAAAATCCGTTCTCATCTAACAACGACTTTATTTTGGTAGACGAGCCTCAGAGAATTTGCTGCTATGAACTTGAGCAAGAACTTCTCTTTTTTTTAGTTTGATTCGTTGTGTGGCTTGGAGTGCTTTAGCAACAAACAACTCTAGCGACGACCTAAGCCCCATTCACACAGGCCACGCAACGTCTCACGCTGATATGAAACTTCCTGGCAGATTGAAATTTCAATGTGGCAGGAAGTTTCATCGTCAGAAATAGTTGGAACATGTGTGACTGAATTACTGCAGATAAATATATTTTGTGTTGTTTTAGTTACACATTATTCAACAACAATACTAGCAGGCAAGAATTAATAATTAGCAACAATCGGTCTAAAATCTTACAGGGATATCTTTGTCGAATAAAAGAACAAGAAATACTGCGGGGGACAATTTTGACAGGACGCAGAAGCGGACTAACCTAAGGCAACTAAACGGATTACTTCTGGCATCAATATTTACAACAATAAATTTTACTCATCTATCAGATTTCGTGACTGAAAACAGAAAGGCAGCTACTCTGATACTGCAAACGAATAAAAGTGATTACTGGTACTTAACCCTTCGACAGTCGCGTATGTATTTGTGAGATACATGACATACTTTTTCTCTAATATTACCGCAATGAACCGTGATAACGGCTTGTTGGCCCACGACATCTTGTGTCATACCTTTCTTATTGCCTCACAGAAGTTTCAGCCTTATCCCGATACATACAAGATCATAAATGACTCAGACGTGAGAACTTTTATTTTCTGTATCTGTCAGATACAGCGCGCCTACTCACGTAATGCACTGTCGCCGCTAATGACAGCAGCCGTAGCATTGTTTGGAGCGTATTCAAGTTGGCAAATGCATTGTTGCCTTCTAGACGAAGCACTGTTTTGTTGTAGCTATATGTATTCTTTTTTCAAAATGAGTAATCAGTATGATTTAGAAAATCCTAAGGACGTGGAAGAAGTACATCGCCTTCTTTTCGATGATGAGGTATCAATTGACGATGATCTTGTAGAAACTGATTCGTAAACCGGTAGATATACTCGAAACAAGATTTGTAGACTCTGACACATATCATGAATTTCAAGAAAAGGAAAATAATGAAGTGCAAGAAAGTGAGTAAAAAGGAGAATTAAAAATACTTTCAGTTGTAATAATAATAAAAATCGCAGGCATCAACTCGAGAGTAATTTTCTTGGGCAACAAGAGTAAATACTCAAATTTGGCTCTGACTCTACTGCAAAATGATATCAAAAGACTCTTATTATGACTCTACCAGATGATATAAAGTCTTGGCTGGTAAAATACAAACCTCAAGGAAAGAAGCAAGAAAACGCTGAATTATCTTTGCACTCAGGAAATAAGAAAAGAAAAAGATGCCAGTCATGTTACAGTGAGACAAAAAAAGACTTGCCTCAGCAAATACACATGTGAAAAATGCGGTACACATCTTTGTTTGCAAAAGCACACAAAAATAATTTGTGAACAATGTGTTCCTGTAGAGAGCAATCCATACACAGAGACATGCTCTGATTAGTTCAATAATTTATTTCTATCTATAATGAAGTCACTTCGTAAAAGAATTTCATGTACTTCTCCATTACAATATGTTAAATATTTCTATTAATTTGAAAGTGTAATGAGCCTAATGTTCACTTACGTATTTGCCAAATCTGCATCAATAAAGGTAACTGCAATTTAAAACAAAAACAAAAGCAAAAGAAGCTCTAAACAAAGGCATAACCACAAAAAACGTCGCATGTATCCAGGAGATACATCGCGACTAGTGGCGACATGAAAGTTGACGCGCCTGCTGGAGGGTTAAATTTTTTTATTATTTTCATGATAACAGTACACAAGTCTTAAGCCCGTTTTAAACGATCAACGAACTGATAACAAGTTGCGTTAATGGCGGCCGTCAATCGTTTGAACGGCTGCACTGGTATGATCGTGCTAGTATCGAAGTGCGATAATTATAGCGATAAAGAAATAGGACCAGTTCTAAATTCGGTACTAGTGGATTCACTGCGCATGCGCGAGCTAGTAGCTGTAGTCACCGCTCCAAGTAGTCCGCCATTTTCCTTCTTATTTAGGTATATTTTGCGTTATGTCGAAGTTTATGTTCAGAATGTGTTACAAAATGTATTTCTAATGACGGCATTCACACTGTCCGTCACCAGACCGTCACCTAACGTCAACGTCACGTTAAGCTTTCTCGAGAAGATTGTTTTGATTGAACGGTCGTCTGCTGACATCGGAAGTTAACCTATTTTCGTCAGGCGACTTTCATATTGTAGTCGACAATTACACGGTTTGCACGAAAATTTGTCTTATTAATCTTTAGTTTATTATTACACTTTGGTTTAGCGGTAAATTGCAAATGTTTCATGACGACTTAAATATTTATCTCACCGAAAGACGAGGTCGTATGTCTGAAACCGAAAAATGGTTTTCGTTTTGCAATATCGTAACAGAAAAGACTGAAGCCAATTGTTTATTTGAATAAGATTGTAATTTAATGATGCATTTTTCATTAAATAGCATTTTAAATAAAAAGTCAGTCCAAATGAAACACAAAAATTCAGTTGTGCATGACGTTATTAACAATGTCAGTGAGCAAATCGTAGTAGATAAAGAAGGTCTATTTACGCTCTTATAAATATTGCTTGATGTGTTCATCAGTTTATTTTTTTCACTTGAAAATAGATGTGAATGTTTTGAAATGTTGTTTCACTTCCCAGGACTTTACCACACTAAGTTGACCAAAAACATAGATTGCAAGGTTTTCTTTGGCCGTCGGTAACATTTAGCGTTGTTTCCTCAATTCCAGTATTAAACTATGACTTCCTACATAACAAATCGCCTGTTATAACCTCACTTTCAACATCGGGTATTACTGTTCGATTACGTTTATCGTCTAAACACGCTGCCACAAGATCTTACTTGAGTTTGTAGTTCAGGGCTAGTACGCTAGGAGCGCTTCAGTAGACTATTATCTATCTTGTTCACCTTCGTTCATCGGTTAAAAAGGGCTTTACAGTACAACTTTTTTAATCCTCAGCTAGCATAAGAGAGAGTAAGACAGATAATCTGATCCACTAAGGAATTTTATGAGAACTAATCGAATCGCACAGACAAATCCAGATACTAAGATATTATTACTTCATTGAACAATAGTTAATTTTATACTTTTTTTTTACTTATACCCTATGTTGAAAACTGTATTATTATACAGCTAATTACACAGTGAAATACACAAATATATATCTCGTATAAAAATTTTCTAAAAATTTAGTCAATAAGTTTTCTTTTGGGATGTCTTTCTCTGTGAGAAATTTACGCTGTATTTTCAAGAGACGCTACGCATACTAGTCAAGTTAAAAAAAAAAGTAACGGCATGCATGTTCAGATTTACGACAAATTTATATGATGACGAGACATAGATCTTATACCAGCGAAAGGGCTAAAGCAAAGTGAGGCATAACACGTTGTGTGACCTAACACGGAATAGGGCGGATATCAGGGCCTCCTCGGCAGGTGGCGACGACGCCAAGTTTAGCAGCGATCCAATTTGTCGGTCGGCGGGCGACGTCCCTCAAGCATGCACTCGGCTTCTTGTTGTCCCACTCCTCAGACTTGGCCATCAATCCTGTCAGACACTTTGCCTCTCTCGTGTCTGTGTGAGCAGAGGCTCTCAGCCTGGTCGGCGCCGCTGGTGACGCGCTAAGCAGACACTCCACGCACCTCGGCGGCCTTTGTATTACTGTCACCGCCTGACGCCCCGAATTTCATGAGTCTCTTGCTGTCAGCTGCAGCTTGTCACTTCGGTGTGTCACTGCAGGTGTAGTGGGACGAAATATTATCACCTGCTACTACCTTTACGTCAGCTCAGTTTCGCAGGTAGAAGAACACGTTTATACAGGGTGTTACAACAAGGTACGGCCAAAAGTTCAGGAAATATTCCTCACACACAAAGAAAGAAAATATGTTATGTGGACATGTGTCCGGAAACGCTTATTTTCCATGTATTTCTCTTTAAATTTAAATTGAAATAATTCGTGCAGAAAATTGTCAAAGTACCCAATTGTTTCGTCAGTATGTACTGTACTTCCTCGATTCACGTCATCAACACAGATTTCCTGTGAACGTTTGGGCAGGATTTGTTGGTGATGTCTTGATTGGGCCTCATGATCTTCCACCTACACTCACTGGAGCACGTTTTCATGATTTCATACGGGATACTCTCCCTGCGCTGCTAGAACATGTGCCTTTACAAGTACAACACAACATGTGGTTCATGCACGATGGAGCTCCTGTACATTTCAGTCGAGTGTTCGTACGCTTCTCAACAACAGATTCGATGACCTATGGATGGTAGAGCGCACCAACTCCATGGCCTCCACGCTCTCCTGACCTCAATCCTCTTGACTTTCATTTATAGGGGCATTTGAAAGCTCTTATCTACTCAACCTCGGTACGAAATGTAGAGACTCTTCGTGCTCGTATTGTGGACGGCTGTGATACAATACGCCATTCGCCAGGGCTGCATCAGCGCATCAAGGATTCCATGCAACGGAGGGTGGATGCATGTATCTTCGCTAACGGAGGACATTTTGAATATTTCCTGTAAAAAAGTGTTTGAAGTCACGCTGGTACGTTCTGTTGCTGTGTTTTCCATTCCATGATTAATTTGAGCCGCGATGGATTAGCCGAGCGGTCTAAAGTACCTCGCTGCGGAGCGCGCGGTTGCTCGCCGTGGAGGTTCGAGTCCTCCCTGGGGCATAGGTGTGTGTGTTGTCAGCAGTTTAGTTTACCTAGGTTTAACTAGTTTGTAGGCTACGAACTGATGACCACGCAGTTTGGTCCGATAGATTTACAAACATTTTACTTTTTTTTTATTAATTTGATTTGAAGAGAAGTAATAAAATGAGCTCTAACATGGAAATTAAGCGTTTCCGGACACATGTCCACATTACATATTTTCTTTTTTTGTGTGTGAGGAATGTTTCCTGAAAGTTTGGCCGTACCTTTTTGTAACACCCAGTATATGTTGTTGTTAATAATGTTTAGTCTTAATAGGTTGTATTTCATTCTCAAAGGAAATATGTGTTGTTTTTATGTTTCATGTACGGTGACTACGGAGCAATACGAAAATAGCAGCTTTTCTGCTGAAGCTAAAGATGATGTACCTGGCCACCAATCGTCGCGGGTCGACAGCCACATGCCTCACAATCATATAAACAAGAAAAATTGAAAAATGTATTGTAATAAAAAGTCTGTTCATGTTTTATGCTGAAAACAGTTTCAGTCTAGATGTTGAGTCCTTACGAGCAAGTTCTGATTGTATGTCATGTATTACGTGGACTTGTTGTTGTTGTTGTGGTCTTCAGTCCGGAGACTGGTTTGATGCAGCTCTCCACAATACCCTATCCTGAGCAAGCCTCTTCATCTCCACATAAGAACGGCAACCTGCATCTGTCTGAATCTGCTTACTGTATCCATATCTTGGTCTTCCTCTGCGATTTTTATCCCACACACTTCCCTCCAATGCTAAATTCACAATTCCTTGATGTCTAAGAATGTGTCCTACCAATCTATCCCTTCTTTTAGTCAAGGTATGCCAGAAATTTCTTTTCTCCCCAATTCTATTCAGTACCTCCTCATTAGTTACGCGATCCACCCACCTAATCTTCAGCATTCTTCTGTAGCACCATATTTCAAAAGCCTCAATCCTCTTCTTGTCCTCACTGTTTATCGTCCATGTCTCACTCCCATACAAGGCAACACTCCATACAAATGCCTTCAGAAAAGACTTCCTTAGGCTTAAATCAATATTCGAAGTTAACAAATTTCTCTTTTTCAAGAACGCTTTTCTACCCATTGCCATTCTACATTTTATATCCTCTGAACTGCGACAATCATTTGTTATTTTACTGCCCAAATAACAAAACTCATCTACCTCCTTTATTGCTTCGTTTCCCAATCTAATTCCTTCAGCATCGCCTGATTTCCTTACACTGCACTCCATTACCCTAGTTTTGCTCTTGTTAATGTTCATCTTATATGCACCTTTCAGCACACTGTCCATTCCCTTCAACTGCTCTTCCAGGTCTTTTGCTGTCTCTGAGATTATTACAATGTCGTCGGCAAAACACAAGGTTTTTAATTCTTCACCCTGAACTTTAATTCCTTCTCCAAATTTCTCCTTGTTTTCCTTTATAGCTTGCTCAATGTACAAATTGAGTAACAATAGAGAAAGACTACAACCCTGTCTTACTCCCTTTCCAACCACTGCATCCCTTTCATGCCCTTCAACTCTGATAACCGCTGTCTGGTTTTTGTACAAGTTATAAATAACCTTACGTTCCCTATATTTTACCCCTGCTTGCTTCAGAACTTGAAAGAGTTTATTCCAATCAACATTGTCAAAAGCCTTCTCCAAATCTACAAAAGCTAGAAATGTAGGTTTGCCTTTTCTTAATCTATCTTCTAGGATAAGCCGTAACGTGAGTATTGCCTCCCGTGTTCCTACATTTCTCCTGATCTTCCCCGAGGTCGGCTTCTACCACCTTTTCCATCCTTCTGTATATAATTCGTGTTAATATTTTGCAACCATGACTTATTAGACTGATGGTTCTGTAGTTTTCACACCTGTCTGCACCTGCTTTCTTTGGGATGGGGATTATAACATTTTTCTTAAAGTCTGAGGGTACTTCTCCTGTCTCATACATCTTACGCACCAGGTGAAACAGGTTTGTCATGGCTGGTTCTTCCAGAGACTTCAGTAGCTCTGAGGGAATATCATCTACTCCAGGGGCCTTGTTTTGACTTAGGTCTTTCAGTGCTCTGTCAAATTCTTCTCTCAGTATAATATCTCCTATTTCACCTTCATCTACATCCTCTTCCCTTCCTACAATATTGTCTCGGAGTTCATTTCCTTTGTAGAGCCCCTCTATATACTCTTTCCACCTTTCAGCTTTCCCTTCTTTGCTGAGAACTGGTATTCCATCAGTGTCCTTGATATTCATAGATCTGTTTTTCTTATCTCCAAATGTTTCTTTTATTTTCCTGTAGGCTGTATCTATTTTTCCCCTATTTATACATTCTTCTACATCCTTGCATTTGCCTTCTAGCCACTCCTGCTTAGCCATTTTGCACTTCCTGTCAATCTCATTTCTTAGTCGTCTGTACTCCATTTTGCCTGTTTCATTTACTGCATTTTTATATTTTCTCCTTTCATCGATTAAATTTAGTATCTCCTGTGATATCCAAGGATTTTTTGTAGGTCTTGCCTTCCTACCTATTTTTTCCTCTGCTACCTTCACTATTTCATCTCTCAATTTTACCCATTCCTCTTCTACTGTTTCATTTTCCCCTGTTTCTGTCAATTGTTGCCTAAAGCTTCCTCTGAAATTCTTAAGAATCTCACGTACCTTTAATTTATCCAGGTCCCACCTCCTTATTTTCCTACCTTTTTGTAGTTTCTTTAGTTTCAGCCTACAGTTCATAACCAACAAGTTATGGTCAGAGTCTATATCTGCCCCTGGGTATGTCTTACATTGTAGAACCTGGTTCCGGAATCTATGTCTTACCATTATAAAATCTATCTGATACCTTCCGGTGTATCCTGGTCTCTTCCACGTATACAACCTTCTTTTGTGATTCTTGAACCCGGTGTTTGTTATAACTAAATTATGTTCTGTGCAAAATTCTACCAGGCGGCTTCCTCTTTCATTCCTTTTGCCCAGACCATATTCACCTACTATCTTCCCTTCCCTTCCTTGTCCTACTACCGAATTCCAGTCTCCCATAACAATTAAGTTTTCCTCTCCCTTAATTGTCTGAATAATTTCCTTTAGCTCCTCATATATTTCTTCGATTTCCTCATCATCGGCAGAGCTAGTTGGCATATAAACCTGTACTACTATTGTCGGTATTGGCTTCGTATCTACCTTGACAATGATAATGCGATCACTGTGCTGGTCATAGTAGTTTACCCGCATTCCTATTTTCTTATTCATTATCAATACTACTCCTGTGATACCTCCAATTGATTTTGTATTTATAATCCTGTAGTCACCTGACCAGAAATCCTGTTCATCCTGCCACCGAACTTCACTAATCCCCAATATATCTAACTTCAACCTATCCATTTCCCTTTTTAAATTTTCTAATTTTCCTACTCGATTAAGGGATCTAACATTCCACGCTCCGACCCGTAGAGTGCCAGTATTGTCTTTCCTCATGATCACATCCTCCTGAGTAGTCCCCGCCCAGAGATCCGAATGGGGGACTATTTTACCTCCGGAATATTTTACCAGAGAGGATGCCATCATCATATGTTCATACAGTAGAGCTGCATGTCCTCGGGAAAGGTAACGGCTGTAGTTTCCCCTTGCTTTCAGCCTTTCGCAGTAGCTGTGTGGCAAAGCCACATTAGCTGATGTTACAAGGCCAGCTCAGTCAATCATCCAGACTGTTGCCCCTGTAACTACTGAAAAGGCTGCTGCCCCTCTTCAGGAACCACACGTTTGTCTGGCCTCTCCACAGATACCCCTCCGCTGTGGTTGCACCTACGGTACGGCTATCTGTATCGTTGAGGCACGCTAGCCATCCCACCTCGGCAATGTCTGTGGTTCATGGGGGTGGTACGTGGACTTATAACTTACAAAATAAAACGAAAACTTTTACTTCCAGTACCATTGTGCGAATAATAATTATTGCACTGAATAAGAAGAGAATATATTTACATATTGAACTGAATTTATATTTTTGGAACTTATAACATAATTTCTCCGATTTTATACCAGTGTAGGGTCTCAGCAATGATTTTATTAACTGGAAAACAGTGAGTTGTATGAATCTATATATTTTACGACTGATTCAGTGAGCAACATCTGTGGTAGTAAAAGATTAACTTAGGAAATCTTCAACAAGATATTTTTTTCAGAATATTCAACGAATGTGCGTGCCAGATTTTGAACTTTTACAGTATTTATTTTAATCAGTTTTATTTTTCTATTATCTTGCACAAGAACCTAGCAGCGAATATTTAAAAGACTTTTTTCCTATAAATGAAGATTTTTATTAATTCGAGTGTAGTGGATTGGCCAGGGTTGAAGTCCGACTAAATCAAACTCAAGAAATTTACTCCTGAATACACAATTCCATTATAATCTGAAGGAATAATAGGCTGTTCCACCACACAGGTAACCCTTAACGAATGGCGCATTAAGGCAGCAGGTGCGGAATCTATCACTCTGATTAGTCTAACAGCTGACACCACATGGGAGAGAATTAAAAAGCGCTTCGAAGCACTTTAATTACACTGTTCGTTATTACCCGCGTTAAACTCGGACATCTGAAATGCGCTATAAATTGAGAATTATCACTGCCGTAATCTGCTTTAGCGAGTAGGTCACGACACCAATACAGGACGCGCTAATCTATACTTGATATAAATGTCTGACTATCGCTAATTAAACGTAATGAAATCGTCCGGCATTGAATCATTAGAATATCTAATACATTAACCAGAAAACGCAGAAATGCAAAACGTTAAGCGAGTTTTTCAGTTAATATTACGATATTTAGAGGCAGAAAATACCGCACGTTACGTTAAATAAACAATACAGCATCGAGTTGAATTATATTCAGGTTATTTAGATAATTTAATTAAATAAAAAAATTGCACGCAGAGATTAAAAGATCTAAGTTTGTGTGATTAAGGGACCAAACTCCTTAGCTCACCGGTCCCTACACGTACCATTTACACTGACATATGCTAAGGACAACACACTCGTACCTAAGGGAGGACTCTAATGTCCGGCGGGAGCGGCACTGCAATCCGTGACAAGTTGCCTCAGACCACGCGGCCATCCCCGCGCGACCACAGAGATTTCACCGCAAGCAAACAATGTAATTATCTAATCGCGAGTCCTATCAATATCATCTGAGTTATGCCACTAGTATTTCAATCACATTTTGATTACGGGTGGAGATGAATGAGGAGATGGTGTGGATAAAGTAATAGTACTTTTGCTATATTTATGATAATAATATTGATACCAGTAGTGGTATAAAATGGTACAAGCATATAAGGGCTGTAGTAGGGAAGACGAATGGTCGTCACCGGTTTACTGTTCACACCTGTTCCTTATTCTCCTTGCTAAGACACATAAAAGTACAGCTGTTCCCTACATATCCGTTTGTGAGAAGTTGCGCCTCGCTCCATTCTCTTTTAGTCTAATTATACCTCTATGAATTACATAGTGATCATGAACGGTTCAGTCAAAAGTAAATAGGTGCCAAAGTGAACTAGCCACAACGTACTAATTAGTCCTAACTTATGTATGAATAAAACATCACCACCGTAATGTGTCAGGTATCATAAATAATAAATATGTAATTACTAGCTTAACGCACACTGTTTCGCATGCATAGGATGGTCGGTCTGCACCGGTTGTTTCTCCCTCTTACTGTAAATTTTCATAGATATAGCTTAAGTACTATCATAATTAAACGTTGTGATACTACTTACAGCCGCGGCAGAATGGCCGAATGGCAGAATAGCGTATTGAGGCGCCATGCTGCGGTGCGCGCTGCTGTTCGCCGTCGGGGGTTCGATTCTCCCCTCGGGCATGGGTGTTTGTGTTGTCCTTAGCATAAGTTAGTCTAAGTTAGTTTTAAGTTACTGTAATTAGTTTGTAAGCCTTAGGGACTGAAGACCACATAGTTAAGTATCTTAAGATTTAGAAACATTTGAACATTTGATTTTACTACTTGTAACCCCCTATGGCAACCTTTAATAGTTGAATTTCGAAAAATACCCCAACATGTGTCTTTAAAATTCCAATCAAGTATGGAAATATCATTTTCATGTAATTCTGGGTTCAAAATTGGCTACGTAGCAACGAATTTTCAAAAAATGTTTCATCCCCTATTTAACCTCCCCAAATGATTAATTTTCTGGAAATACCGAAACACGTGTCTTTTTAATTCTGACCAAGAAATCATATACCAATTTATGTGGTTGTACCTTCAAAATTACCTTAATAGCAAAAGATTCTCGAAAAACATCCACTCTCCCATTTAACCACCTTGATGGTTGAATTTTCGAAATTTCCGACGCACGTATTTTTTAAATTCTAACCAACAATTCAAATACCAATTTTGGCAGCTCTAGCTTTAAAATTGTCTGAATAGCAATGTGTTTACTGAAACTCGTTTTTAGTTTTATATCCTGACCAAGATTCCATATCCGAAGATTTGAAATTGTAGCTTAAAATTTGAGTTAACAGCAACATATCTTTGAAATCAAGTTCTTGCGTCCGCTATTTTACCCTCTTATTGGTTGTATTTCAAAAAAATGACGAAACACGTGTCTTCAAATTTGAAACCTGAATTAAAATCCGAAATTTTGTAGGTCTAGCTTCAAAATTGCCTAAATAGCAACGTATCTTCAAAAAACGTTTCATCCCCTATTCAACTCCGTTAGGACGGAATATCGAAAAATCGCTTCTTGTGAATATTACAGAACTATTGGTTTAATAATTCATGGTTGCAAAATACTAACTCGAATTATTTACAGACGATCAGTTTTGATTTAGAAGAAATGTAGGAACACGGGAGGCAATACGACTTATCTTAGAAGATAGGCTAAGGAAAGGAAAACCTACATTTCTAGCATGTCTACATTTGGAGAAAGCTTTCGACAATAGCGACTGGAATACATTCTTTCAAATTCTGAAGGCAGCAGGGGTAAAGTATAGAGCGAAGAGTTATATCCAACCTATACAAAAAACAGACAGCAGTTATCATAGTCGAAGGGCAAGAAAGGGAAGCAGAGGTTGGGAAGGGAGTAAGACAGGGTTGTAGCCTTTTCCCAATGTTGTTCAATCTGTACACTGGGCAAGCAATGAAGGAATCCAACGAGAAATTTGGAGAGGGGAATTAAAGTTCAGGGATAAGAAATAAAAACTTTGGGGTTTGCCGATGACATAGTAATTTTGTCAGAGACTGCAGAGTATCTGGAAGAGCAATTGAATGAAATGGACATTGTCTTGAAAGGAAGACACAAGATGAATATTAACAATAAAACGAGGGTAATGGAATGTCATGTCAGAAAATCAGGCGATGCAGACAGAATTAGATTAGGTAATGAGACAATAAAAGTAATAGATGTTGTTATTTGGGTAGCAAAATAACTTCTGATGGCCGAAGTAGAGAAGATATAAAATGCAGAATGGCTATGGGAAGAAAAGCATTTCTAAAGAAAGCGAAATTTGTTGACATCCAATATTAATGTAAATGTTAGGAAGTCCTTTCTGAAAGCATTTGTCTGGAGTGTAGCATTGTATGGGAACGAAAGGTGCACGAAAAGGAGTCCAGACAAAAATATGATAGAAGCTTTTAAAATGTGGTGCAACAGAAGAATGTTGAAACTTAGATGGGTAGATCACGTAACTAATGAGGAGGTGCTTAAACGAATTGGGGAGAAAAGGAGTTTCCGGCATATCCTAAGAGAAGGGATAGGTTGGTAGGACACGTTTTGAGACATCAAGGAATCGTCAACTTAGCACTGAAAAGGAAGTGTGTGGGGTAAAAATGGTAGAGGGAGACGGAGGGACGAATACAGTAAGCAGATTAAAAAGATGAAGAGACTTGCACAGGACAGGGTAGCGTGGAGAGCTGCATCAAACCAGTCTGTTGACCGAAGACCACAACAACAACAAGAAGAAATGACGCCCACAGAGTTGGATTTTTTTAATGTTTGTAAACCTATCGGACAAAACTGCGTGACATCAGTCCGTAGCTTAGAAACTACTTAAACCTAGGTAAACTAACCCAAGGAAACTCGAACCTCCACGACGAGCAACCGTGCGCTCCGCAAGGAGCTACTCCACCGCGTCACAGAGTTAGAGTCACACCCTCTACAAATTTCAAGTTTCTAAGTGGTTTGGGTTGGGCGATGATGAGTCAGTCAGTCAGTCAGTCAGTCCGGACATTGCCTTTTATATATAGCTATGTAATTTTGTGATGCATCAACATTCTCAGTAAAACATTGCGTATGACTTGGTATAACTCTCATTGAGTACTGGCACTACTTATTTGGTAGTCTTGGGTGTAAACACTTGCGTGCTCCTACCAGAAAAGGTTTCCTGCATAGCCGCGGCGTATTAGCCGCGCGTACTGGAGCGCCGTGTTGTGGTGCGTGCGGTCATCCGCCGTCGGGGGTTCGAATCCCCCCTATGGCATGGATGTTTGTGTCATCTTTAGTATAAGGTAGTTCATAAGTAGTTTGTAAGTTGAGGGACTGATGACCCCGCAGTTAGGTACCATAAGCTTAACAAACATTTGAACATTTGTTTCCTGCATAGCGTAACTATGCTCAGTATTTCTTGTAAACTCTCTAAGTCCTCTAATCTTTACATTGCTACAGAATGCTAACAAATAACTTCACTCGTGACGTATTTTCACTATTTTTGTGGGTCTTGTATATTAGCTGCTGTTGTTTGTGCACCTTGATTAAGAGTGAAGGTTTTGGGACTTTTTAGAAGTACGTATTATCCAAAAGAGCGTGTTTCACATAAGTGCTTGTCATAGTATGCTTACCTTCAAATGTCATTCCTAGTAAGGAAAAGAATCGTTTGTCGTACTTTTATGTCCAGAAATCCTTTCTAGGAAAATAAACCTCATATTACGCCATATATTGGGAAGTTTTCCTTATGCTCTTGGGAGGAGGGGGGGAGCAGCTGTTGCCTCAGAGTCCCCTTCCCCCACACCTGGATTGGCCACTGATCGTATAAGCTGTAGTATAATCTTTGAAGTATAGTGGGTGATTGTTCAGTATTTAATCACTTTGTTTGTGGCATATGTCCTCATAAATCTGTACAACGTCCGAAAGATCCTCACTACGGGAAGGGTTGTGCGCTAAATTTTAAGATCAATATATATCACTCTTTCAAAAATTCTTTCCTCCTTTGTTGGAGAAATTTGAGACAAATGGCAGCAAGCTTTCCCACTACAGAAACGTAACCGACCAGTAGTGAACATAACGACATACTAGGAGAAGATATCGTACAAACCGACTACATACTTCACTCCCAGTTTCCCTGGAGAGGGAAGTGGTTCTGCCAGATCAATACTAAATATCAGGAGTGGTTTAATTGGCATTATTGGATGTAATTTTATACCTTTAGCTTTTTCAAATATAGGACACGTTCTTAGTAGATTTTATATGCATAATAAGACAAGGAAATTAATACTTCAATCCTAAGCTTTTATCACATTTCACCGCGAAATGCCCTTACACCCGATGGGTGAAGCAAAAGAGACCATCATGACATACTTCAGGTAATTATACACACTGGACATCAGAATCTGTAATTCTGCGGTAAAACAGTATACTCTCATAAAGTCTCCACTGCTGCAACATTTTAATATTTTATACATATGTATGAAATAATATTACAGCTCTCCACCTAGCATCCACATCCTGCAGTTCCTTTTGATTCCTGTCACTCTTCAAGTAATACTAACAGTAATTAACATCTATTGATATAACTCAAGTCATTGTTTAAATAAGACTTCAAACTATCAGACACTGAAGTAATATAGCTAAGGTATGTGCCACACTATTGTTAGTACCTTATCTTTGACATGGATGACATCAAAGTCACATTCTTGAAAGCACATCATTCAACGAGTTAAGCTATTGTGTAATAGTTTGAAACGTAAAAGAAAACTCAAAGTCTGTTGGTCACAGAATAGGCTATTTTGATAGTTTGGCTTACAGGTAGTAATTACACGTTTTGAAGGAACATATCTTCTAAAACCTCCGCGCCTGTCATCATTCTGTCGGAACACAAGTATCACCAAAATTACACCAGGAATTTGCATGGCTCTTTCACAGGAAATACGAGCGATGCTCGGACCAACGTACAGGTTTTATTTAATCAAAATCTAAAAGTGACGCTATTCCGTTCATGAACTAATCTACCTGAAATAAGAAATGTCGGAAGAATGCGCTAGTTTGTCAAAAACTGCAGGTCGTTTTGTCGCAATGTGCGACAGTACCAATGTGTCACCGACTGTGCTTGTAGTAAGATAGCTTACTGCCACGTTTTTAAAACAATTCATGCTATAACGCTTGGGGCTTACTGTTGAAATGAGCGGATTAACTCCTTTACCCTTTTGAAACTTTCGTTTTACCTCTGACGTGTCCCTTTGCTTTAAAACGTAAATCGGCAAATGTGTTAAACGGTTTTTCATGCCGATTTCACAGGTAAATTGAGTAATCTAGGATCAACATAAAGGCCTTACTTAATCAAAATTGGTTCTGGGAAACAAAACACATTGTAATTTAAATTTTTACTTTAAATCTATCAATTTATAAGTCTATTCCGCTTAGTAGTATGACATAATATACCAAATCTCAAATAGATTGTGCTGTCAATTTCATATTTCACTAAAAACCTAACAGATGACCCTCTTTCTCTTTTCAACTTACAATCAGTGATAGCATTATATTCCGAAAATTATGTTAGCAACAGAATTAAGCGCCAATTATTATTTTTACAAAAATAAGCTTATATGGAATGAACTGATTTACTGATTTCGTTTTCTGTATTAAAAGCTTAGTGAAATTTCTTAGCCGCGAGGTCTGGGGCGTCATGCTACGGACTGGGCAGCCGTTCCCACCAGAGGTTCGAGACCTCCCTCAGACGTGTGTGTGTGTGTGTGTGTGTGTGTGTGTGTGTGTGTGTGTGTGCTGTTCTTAGTATTAGTTAATTTAAGTATATTTACGAATATAAACACATATGAAATTAACTGATTTCGTTTTCTGTATTAAAAGCTTAGTAGAATTTCTTAGCCACAGGGTCTAAGGCGTCATGCTACGGACTGCACGGCCATTCTCACCGGAGGTTGAGTCTTCCCTCGGACGTCGATGTGTGGGTGCTGTCCTTAGCGTTAGTTACGTAGTTTGTACTAGGCGTGTTTTTTAATAAAGTACCGTTTTGCCACACCATAGCCGCAGCGCTGCGGTCGGCGTTCTGCACATGCGCACTGAGTACCTACATCTGTTGACTACCCACTGACGCCATTAGTCTGATTCTTCCTTGTTTACGTTGTGTACTAAGTGTTTAAGATGCCTCCGATAATCTTGAGTCCCGCCGACTGTGAAGTACGGACTGTTATAAATTTTCTTAGTGCTAATGGCCTAAAAGCGATCGATATTCATCATGAGATCTGTGTAGTTTATGGAGAAAACATTAGGAGTGATGAAATGGTAAGAAAGTGGGTTGGAACATTTAAAGATGACCGTACAAATGTGCATGATGAACAACGGAGTGGGCATCCTTCGGTCGTTAATGAAAGTTTGGTGCAGGAAGTGGACAATAAGGTGAGAGAAAACAGACGCTTTACGATTTCCTCATTGTGGGATGACTTTCCTAATGTTTCTTGTAGTGTTTTGTGTGTGCATTGTGACCGAGCAAAAAGATGACGAAGTCAAAACAGTTGTGATGCAGTGGCTAACAAGTCAGGCGGCAGACTTCTATGAGAAGGATATTCAAAAACTGGTACGATGTAATGACAAGTGCCTCAATATTGACGGAAATTATGTAGAAAATTAGATTAAGGTACAGGCTTTCATGTAAAAATAAAATTATTGAGATACCTCAGCACGTTTTTTTATATTATTTTATTTGAAAACGCTACTTACTTTTAAAAAAAATACCCCTCGTAAGTGTGGGGACTGCGGGCCTTAGCAGTTTGGTCCAATGTTACGTTTACAAACATTTGAACATTTGAAAATTCTTCGCTTCTTTCGATGGATAGAAAAACAAATTTATTGACTAAGTGATCCTATATGGATTCGGATACAGTATGCATGGTTCTCTCTCAACATCCATTGCTTAGCACGGACGTACAGCTAGTTATGATTAAGGGTGCAAGCTCTTTGGCTGAATAACCTCGATCACAGTCCGATAAGGGAAATCTGATCATTTAACGTCATCCCCATAGTTCTCCTATTGAATTTCAATCAAGCTCGCCCCCATGAAAATAATAAATAAAGTCTTCTTCCTGCATAAATGATGTAGTTTATTCGAATGTATCAATTCATATCTAATAATTGCTAAATCTATTTCGCAAGGTTTGTTCCATGTTCACAGTTTATTTTCCTTAACAATCCTAAACGTAGCACTGTTTATCAATCGATTCAATATGAAATCAGGAAAAAGTATATTGACGATTACCACTGGCAGAATTTCCGCCTTCGTAGCTCAGTACCAGTACTGCTGTCCGCCACCGAAGAGGCCTGGGTTCTATTTCCGGCAGGGGGCTTCATGTTGTCTGTCATCATGTCTCATCATCATGGGCATGTAATTCACCGACGGCACAACTAAAAAGTAGAAGGCAGCCGATCTCCGATTGGGATATCATGATCAGTAGAAGCCAATGTCCATTTCACACTGACGGTATCAAGGATATTTTTTTCATGAGGGGCGTGGAATTGTTGCTGCTGTGGTCTTCAGTCCGCAGACTGGTTTGATGCAGCTCTCCACGCTAACCTGTCCTGTGCAAGTCTCTTCATCTGAGAATAAGTTCGGCAAACCTACATCCTTTTGAATCTTCTTAGTGTATTCGTCCCTCGGTCTCCCTCTACGATTTTTACCCCACACTCTTCCCTCTAATGATAAGTTGACGATTCCTTGATGTCTCAGAATCTGTGCCACCAACCTATCCCTCTTAGTCAGGATATGCCAGAAACTCCTTCTCTTCCCAATTCGGTTAAGCACCTCCTCATTACTTACGTGATCTACCCACCTAATTTTCATCATTCGTCTGTAGCACCACATTTCGAAAGTTTCTATCATTTTTTGTCTTATTAACATTTTGACCTTGCCCCTGTCCTCTTCACCATAGATCCCCACCACCTCCCCACTCGCACTCCTCCATTCTGCTCCCCCTCCCAAGCAGTCTGCATTGGGCTGCTGAACAGGATGCTGCGTTGGACGGCTCACAGGATGCGAAGATTGAGGAGGCACAGGCGCAGTCACGCTATTGAGTTGACTGACAATATCACCTATACATCTGGTTATGTTACAAAGAGTAATAAGGTGAAAATTAAAGGAATTGGATCTCAGGCAATACTTCATGGTTATTCAATGTTTGTTGACGCCAGATTAAATTTTAGTATTGACAGGAATGACATATTTCAAGCAGAAAGTGGATGGCTGACTGTAGCAATTGGCCATTGCGGGGACATTGAATGGAAATGGTGGCCTTGGAAATTTCAACAGGCAGATTTTATTACTTACAGGACATTTCAATGTGGTAAAGTGGTATTAAAGATTTCGGAAAGTCATATTATTATTGTAATATGTCTTTCAATGTACGAACATGTTGTAGGCATATCAACATGAGAGTGTATTTGATTGTGCTAAACATTCTGTTGTTTGTGATAATTTTAAGATTAATGGAGATTGTACATGGTATTAACATAAATAATTACGTTTTCCCTGACGTCCATGAGCATACTAATAACTCTGCTCTCCTGCTCGCCCCACTAGGGTCACAGCCCCCCCTCCCTCCAAGTTCAACATTCCAATCACATACAATTGACACTCCAAACGCAACGCCGCTCCTGATCACGACTGCTTGATTTGCCACCACCTCCGTCCCTGCCCCCTCTTTCTACTTTGCCCTGCCTTTACAATTTAATCCTCTTACCGGCTTCTTGCCCAACCGGAGGAAAACGCCCCGCATTCTGATGTTCCCTAGACGTAACAAGACCCAACTGAAACCTCGGCTTACGGACCTATCTGTACCACCTAAGTGTTCAGCAAAGCCATGGAAACCATCCTGTCTCGCCGCATCCATCAGCATCTCAATCAGCTCCTTCCCCTCTCCAAATGTGGCTTTCCAAGCCTGTGCTATATATAACTGTCTACAACTCATAGCGCTCTTTCCTTCCCTCCCCTCTGCCTCAACTGCTGCTTGGATAGCCCCAACCCCAGTCTCCCGTCCGTCTCCTTCCATACGCTCACTCCCAACGCCTTCTCCAATCCCGCCTTAATCAATTTTCCTCCTGGTGCAAAAGTGGCTCCTCTCCATGAACTCCAACAAATGCAATACCGCTCCCTCTCCTGGACCCCTCACCTGTCTCAACCTAGTCAAACTTCTTTCTGGCCAGACATAGAACCACAACCTATCCACCATCCTCTACAGATACCGTTCCTTCTTGTATTACGTCTTGTGCAGCTTGCGGCCTGGGTTTTCGACTCCCCCACCTACTACAAGTCCCTTCAAATACTCGCACGCCACACCCTGCACCTCACTTACCATATCTGCCTCCCTTCCTCCAATGTGGATTCTGTACGATCTCATTCCGTTTCCTCCCGTACTGCAGTTCTGGGAACATGTCCCGTCACCCACTGGTATGTCCTATTCTCACCAATCCTGGACCTCTGACTCCCCTTCACTGTTCTATCCCTCCTTCCCTCCACCTCTACATGCGCCACATCCTCTGCCAGGTTCTGCTATCACCCCTACTGGATGATGCCCTCCATCCCGAAACTCAACCCTCCTACTAGCTATAATCCCCTCCCTGTAAACGTAGTTCTCCATCTCACCAACCCCCTCTTCTCGTCGTGCCCCACACTTGGATTTCTTTCCCCCATCCCCTCCCTCTTCCCTGGAGTCCTAGCACTACTGTCTCCCCCTCCTACCCCCTCCCCAGCCTACCACGCGTCCCCACCTTCTCCATCCCCTGTTGGGTCTGTACAGAAAAATTTAGTGTCAATGTAAGTGCACTGTACTATCGCATCTAACCTAGTGAAACGGCAGCCATTGGTAGAACAAGTGTTCTGTCTTTTATCTGGTGTCTCCATCATGTCTCCATGGCTTTGTGTCAACTTCAAAAATTATTTTTACCACTGTGGCCGTCAACAGAACATAACGCCAACTAGTCTCTCTATGCAGACTGGTCTGGTGCAGCTCTCTACGCTATCTGTCTTGTGCAAGCCTCTTCATCTGAGAAAAAGAACGGCAACACACATCGTATTGAATCTGCTTACTGTATCGTTCCTTGATGTCCCTCTACGATTTTAACCTCACGCACTTCTTTCTAATGGTAAGTTGATGTCTCAGAATGTGTCCCACCAACCTACCCTTTTACACCAGAAACTCCTTTTTCCCAATTCTTTTGAGCACATCCTCATTAGTTACGTGATCTACTCATCTAATCTTTATCATTCGTCCATATGGCAAAGCCTTGTTAGCTGATGTTACAAGACCAGCTCAGTCAATCGTCCAGACTGTTGCTCCAGTAACTACTGAAAAGGCTGCTGCCCCTCTTCAGGAACCAAACGTTTGTCTGGCCTCTCCACAGATACCCCTCCGCTGTGGTTGCACCTACGGTAATGGTTATCTGTATCGTTGAGGCATGCAAGCCACCACACTTCGGTTATGTCTGCGGTTCATGCGTGTAGTCTCTCGTGATTTTAAAATAATTTTCTTATTTCCTTGTTTTAAAATCATCTTTTCACCTCCTGTTTTAACTTAACCTCTGTGTGAAGTCATTGTTCTCTGGTGTGTAGAGCAGGGTACGAGGCTGCTGCCAGCCTGCCAGATTCTGGGCTTTAAAACACTAAAACGAAGGAAAAAACCCACTTTGAAAACTATGAGAATGTCAGTCATGCAGCGATATATGGCTACACCTACAGGAAAAGAGCTTTTACCAGCAGGGAACAGAGCTCCCTCAGAACGTTGGCGTACAGCCATCGTGATGGAGACTAACAACGAAACCACATGGGTATTTATGGTACGTGGAGTTCAGAACTCAAACAACAATCAGCTAAAGCCATTCGACGCAACTCTCAAAAGTTCTCGAAAAAATCGACTCTGAAGTTTTGCAAGTAAGGCTAAGTAGCCATCACTAAATGGATTGCAGTATCTGTTGGCGTAGCGCAGTTAGTAGCGACCTGACGTTACAACCGTAGGGTTAGTGGTTCGAATTCTGTCGTGGCGGCCTTTTTTTAATTTTTTTCATTGTGTTCCAATGCTTACATAAATTCAATATGTAATGATAATTTTTATGAAAAGAACACGTATTTTCGTTTATTCGTAATTTTTTATATTTTATAGAAGGTTGTTAATAATAATGGTTACAATCAAAAAACACAAATTACATTTTTTCACAGTATTAGCTCAAATATTAGTTGACGACAGTAGTCTTTGATTGTTTACTATGTGAAGAGCTACGACACTGATTTTGGAAAGTCATCTCTGTAGCTACTAATGGCTTTCCAACAGCTAACATACCCAACCATCGTTTAACGTGACGACAAGGTTTTCAGCTCGTCTACATACACATAAACAAAAAGTGACACAACACGTGGTATTACAAACTGAATTCTAAATGTAAAAATATTCGATCACTCTGAGAACCTGGAACTGTAGTGCTGTAGGGCCAGAACGCTACCAGCTGAGCTACACCGACAGGTAATTGGAGTGTTTTAATTATTGGTACTTAGGGTTCACAAATCGATTCCGCATTTCTTGATTTCCAGAAGGCTTTTGACACCGTACCTCGCAAACGGCTTTTAACCAAATTGCGTCGTTATGGTATATCGCCCCAAATTTGCGACAGGATAGGCGATTTCCTGTCAGAGAGGACACAGTTTGTAATAATCAATAGTAAGGTATCGACTAAAACAGAGGTGATATCGGGCGTTCCACAGGGTAGTGTTATTGGTCCTCTGCTGTTTCTTATTTACATAAACGACTTAGGGGAAAATGTAAGTAGCTCTCTTAGTTTGTTTGCAGATGACGCCATCATTTATCGTCTAGTAATATCACCTGAAGATCAAAACCAACTGCAGAACGATCTGAATAAGATATCACTACGGTGTCAAAAATTGGCAATTGATTCTAAATAATGAGAAGTGTGAAGTCGTCCACATGAGTACGAAAAGAAATCCGTTAAACTTTGTCTACAAGATAAATCAATCAAAAGTGAAGGCCGTTAACTCCACAAAATACATAGGAATTACTATTACTTCAGACTTAAACTGGAAAGAAGACGTAGATAATGTTGTGGAAAAGGCGAACCAGAGACTGCGTTTCATTGGCAGAACCCTTAAAAGATGCAACAGAACTACAAATGAAACTGCATACACTACGCTTGTCCGTCCATTTTTGGAGTATTGCTGCCCGGTGTGGGATCCATATCAGATTGGATTTGACGGAGGACATCGAAAGAGTCCAAAGAAGGGCAGTTCGTTTTGTATTTTCACGATATAGGGGAGAGAGCGTTACGGAAATGATACAGGATCTGGGATGGAAATCACCACAACAACGACGCTTATCGCTGCGGTGTGGGCTACTTACAAAACTCAAATCGCCAACATTCTCCTCCGAATGCGAAAATATATTGTTGACTCCCACTTACATAGGTAGAAATTATCATTAGAATAAAATACGAGAAATCAGAGGTCGAACGGAGAGATTGAGGTTTTCTTTCCTCCCGCGCGCTATTCGAGAATGGAATGGGAGATAAGTAGTATAACGGTGGTTCGATGAACCCTCTGCCAGGCACATATATGTGATTAGCAGAGTATCCCATGTAGATGTAGATATAGTTTACAAAACTTTAAAGTCGATTTTCTCGAGAATTTTTGAGAGTTGCATCGAATGTCTTTGGCTGGTTGTTATTTATGTCCTAAACTTCACGTACCAGAAACATCGAGAAATTCGAAAATCCGATACCCATGTGGTCTCGTTGTAAGTAGAAAAACAGGACATAGTTCGCGGCCAATGGAAAATACAGGCACTAGCGCAGATATTATGCCACGTAAGCAAGGTAGTTCCGAGCCGGCGCGATCGCTAGCTCACTGGCTGCGCGCTATGACGCAGTGGGCAGTGCCCCAGCGGCCGGCCAATCGGGTAGCGATCGCGCCGGCTCGGAACTATCTTGCTTACGTAACATGATGTGTGCGCTGTGGCCTGTCTTTCTCGCCGGCCACGGACATTGTCGTGCTGACGCTTACTGTCATCAAGTTCTGACTCGTAACAACAAATACGTTCTGAGAAAAAAAAATGGGTGACTACTTTTTTGAACGACCGTCCTACAAATGGGTAGTGGTCGGGGAGTCTCGGCCCTTTAGTTTTAAGAGCTCTCCCGCAACCGACCACAAGGGCGTCGTGCCCGCGCGCCGTGAAATTGAGGCACGTGCTGTGCGGCGCCGCGCCGGCCACGCTACTTGGGCCGAGCTACGGGCAGCGGCGACCGATACGTAGCGGGGCCTGCGTAAGAATAGCGCGTCTATTTAGGCAGCGTGGAGGCGGCAGGCGGGCGCCGCCATATCGACCGCCAGGAGCGCTGCCGTCGCCAGGCAGCCGCAGCCGCCGCTGGGTCACGCCGCCTCCGGCTGTGTCCTCTCTGCGCCTCTCGCCTCTCACGCCCTTGCGGCAATGCGGAACGGCCGACGGGGGGACGGGGTGGGAGTGCGGGGGTGGGGAGGTTGGGCCCCCCTGCGCAGGCGATTTCCCCCGCGCTGACTCCCGCGGCTGCCGCTGCCGCCCTCTTCCGCGTCTCCTTCCTGTCTCCCCACTGTCAGGCGGCGAGCGGCACGTCTTCTCTCTGACGAGGGTTTACTCTCCGGCGATTCGGCTCTAATGGCCGAGGCGTCAACAGCCCCAGTTGTTATCCAATTAAGACGCCGAAAATTACGTGCATTCTGCTTGTCAGTTTGAAACTTCCTGGCAGATTAAAATTGTGTGCCGGAACCGGAACTCGAACCTGGGACCTTTGCCTTTTACGAGCAAAGTGAGTCGTATCGGGATAGCTCAGTCGGTAGAGCGCTTGCCCGCGAAAGGCAAAGGTCCCAGGTTCGAGTCTCGGTTCCAGTTTTAATCTGCCAGGAAGTTTCATATCAGCGCACACTCCGCTGCAGAGTGAAAGTTACATTCTGGAAACATAACCTTAGGCTGTGACTAAGCCATGTCTCCACCATATCCTTTCTTCCAGGAGAGCTAGTCTTGCAAGTTTCGCAAGAGAGCTTCTGTGAAGTTTGGAAAGTAGGAGGCGAGCTACTGGCGGAAGTAAAGTTGTGAGGCGGCATCGTGAGTCGTCTCGGGATAGCTCAGTGGGTAGAGTGCTTGCCCGCGAAAGGCAAAGGTCCCAGGTTCGAGTCCCGGTTCCAATTTTAATCTGCCAGGAAGATTACATTCTGGAAACATAACCTTAGGCTCTGGCTAAGCCATGTCTCCACCATATCCTTTCTTCCAGGAGTGCTAGTCTTGCAAGTTTCGCAGGAGAGCTTCTGTGAAGTTTGGAAAGTAGGAGGCGAGCTACTGGCGGAAGTAAAGTTGTGAGGCGGCATCGTGAGTCGTGTCGGGATAGCTCATTCGGTAGAGCGCTTGTCCGCGAAAGGCAAAGGTCCCAGGTTCGAGTCTCGGTTCCGGCACACAATTTTAATCTGTCAGGAAGTTTCATATCGGCGCACATTCCACTGCAGAGTGAAAGTTTCATTCTGCTTGTCTGTATCTGTCATCAGTGAGCACCTAACCTTTAAATGTATCGTTATTTTCAGTCATTGCTCATGTAAAATAAGTTAAGTACCCTATATAAATAAGAATTGACCAGCTGAAAACTGCTCCTTTCGGAGATACAAAAATGAAAAATTCTCGGAATCACAAGGAGAGGTTAGTGCTAGCTGAACGATTTGTTCACGTGATATCCATTGGAGTGCCTCCGGTAACACGTGCCACCTCAGTGCTGTACGAAGAGAGCTGTGGTGCTGATATGGCTCCGTTGTTGTTCCGCGTTGTCATTTGCGACGATTGAAAAATGGATATTTGAGCAGCGACTCCTTTCTGTCTCCCCACCTCTTCTCTCGGACGAGGGTTTACTCGCCGGCGATTCGACTTTAATGGCTGAGGCGTCAACAGCCCCAGTTGTTACAAATTAAGACGCCGAAAACTATGTGCATGTATGTAACTGATTGTCAGTTTGTTTGTATCTGCCACGTTGCATTCAGGGAGCATCAGTGGGCACCTAAACTTTAAATGTATCGTTATTCTGAGTCATTGCTCATAAAATAGATGTTGCGTTTACGGGCCTCCAACGTGTACACATTGGAGGCCAATGAACGCAACATCTATTTTAACCTATTTTATATTTCAATGTAATGATGTTTTAACATTGGACAACGTACAGATTTTATCAGTCATTTGCTTCATGCAATCTATTTTTACGGTTGGAATAAGGCATATGGTTTGAAAATGGACGAACAAGTCAGAAACTAGTTGCCAACTTCTAAATAGTGCAACTGTGACGAAAAAAGAAATGGTTTTCAAATGATAAAATGTTCTCTGAATCACCAGGAGAGATCAGCGCTAGCGCTTCGATTTGTTCACGTGATATCCAGTGTACTGTTTTCCGTAACTCGTGACACGTCAGTGCTGCTCGAAGAGAGCTGTGTCGGTGATATGGCTCTGTTGTTCCACATAGTGATTTGCGAAGATCGAAAACATCGATATTTGAGCGGCGATTAAATATTTCGTAATGAAAGCAAAGGACATTCATACCGATTCCAGAATACATTGTGGACATGTGCTCCTTCATATTCAACTGTTTCCAAGTAAACAAATGATTTTCTATTTCGTCGGGAGAGCCTAGATGAGAAACTCCTCTCAGGCCAGATGTAGGGCCTCAACCCTTCCACCGTTCCATCATGCACCCTGTTCTTTGGAGCTTCCGCACGGCCTGAATTTCCACACCCACCCTTCTATTATATAATCCTCCAGATCCTAGAATGCTAAGCCCTCCACCTCACTTACCATATCCATATCCCCTCCCCCACGCGGATCCTATCCGACCTAAACCCATTCCTTCACCTCGTATAGTTCTTTGAGCATATCCGGACCCTCTACACCACCCGCAAAATAGATTCCCGTATCCCACTGGTTTACCCCATCCTTACCAATCCTGGACCTCTGTCACGCCTTCACCAATGCATCCCTCACTCCCTTCACCTTCGCACTCTCTACATCGTCTCCCAGGCTAACTACCGCCACCAACCCCCACCCGGATGAAACCGTCCGTCCCGACATCTACCCTTCATACCAGCCCTCCATACCAGCCTCCCTCCTCCCCTTCCTCACAGATGCTACGCCCTCTCTTCCCCTGACCCCTTCCACCGCTTGGCTTTCCCTTACCTCTCCCTCTCACACTCGGAGACTTTACGCTCGTCCCCCACCTCTTTCCTCGTCCCACTTTCCACCACCTCCTTCCTCACCACCCAACCCTCCTACTTTCCCTTGCGGGTTCCAGAGTTTAACTGGAGCTTCGTCAAGTTTTATTTGTGCAGTGCGTCTTCAAGTGTATTTTTTAACGCTGCAGCCACCGCGAGAAGAACAAGAGTCGCACATATTCTTTTAATCAGTGTCTCCATTCGTTTTGTCGTGTCCAGTGTTTGCTTCATCGGTGTGTTTTTAAGCTACTGTGGCATCGTTTTATCTTACTACATGTCTGTTTTTCTCATCTGTGGCGCTATTTATGCTTCTTCGAACTTTCGACATATGTGAGTTTAACTCCTTTCATAGTATTTTATCCGTCATTTCCATTTTTACAGTCAATCGGCTAAAGAGCGGTTTATAAAGCTGCTGCCAGTTGCCTGCTGTATATTAGGTTTAAAAATTAAGAATTAAGAAAATTAAAAAGTAAAATAAAAGCCTAGATGATGATCAGAGTAATAGTCGGCCAATAGTCCAGAACACAAAGAGTATCTCACACTGTAACTGAAGAATTAGAAATGAATAATTTATCTGTAAAATGGACACTGGACTAAAATCGTATCAGAATGGACATATTGGAACAATGTTTTACCTGTTTTAGGAGAAACGAACAAGATTTTATTTTGCGGCAGATTGTGACCACAGATGAAACTTAGCTGCAGTACTATACTCCAGACAGAAAAAGTCAAAGCAGTGGAAACATGCTGATTCTCCGCCACCAAAGAAAATAAACACAATAGTTTCGGCTGCAGAGGTCATGGCATCAGTGCTACTGCTGTGTAAGACCGCCAGCTCCGTATTCACAGCCCCGCTTGTTTAGGCAACACTGCAGTACATAGCTGTCCCCTGACGAACTGACAGGCTTGCTCTTCACGCGTTTACGTCACCCCGCCTAAAGTAGTCTTCCTGTTACCTAGCAAAATAGCTAATTCAGAACTTTACCTAGGCACAGGTCACCAATGGTACATAAAATCACTGAGATTCTAGCACGCATTTCAAGCTATTTCGATTGTGTCATTAATGAAACAGTTGAATATCTTAAAGTTTTTGCTTGAATTCTGTGCGGAATCCTGCACTATATTTCTGTCTCTCTTTCTCTACATTGACGAAAACAGAGGGAAAGCATTAATGCCAGCTCACTCTATTATTTATGTTCACCATCGATGTTTCTGATTATAATCTTTGAATGATGTGCTGATAGTGTTGCTTACTGTTCGTTGTGTAACACCTTTCCTGTTTTCATTGAAAATTGAGGTATAAAATTTCCGTGCAGTTCCGTCCAGTTTTACCTCGAACTGGTAGGGGGTCGAAATATTGGTGGTCGTCGATACTGTCAGTTGCAAACCCATAAGGTGTTGTAATTGAGTAAATGCGTTTAAACATGTTTGAGGCATACGTGGAAAAAGATCTGTATAACAGGTGGACTTATTATCTAGCATTAGATCTTAGTGGTTAACGTGATGAGGGTAATAAAGACCATCATATTCTGCAAGTAGTGGAAATGATGCTGCCCCTTTGAGGAACTGTATATTAGTCTGGTCTGCACCTACAAAGTCCCACTGCGTCACTGAGGTGCGCAGACCACTTTTGGCCCACTTTAGGTTACGGTAGTAACACTCAAAGTGGGCCTTTGCGATCGTCTTTTGACAGTTCGAAATTTAAATGAAAACAACGGCTTAACCATTCATCTGACACGAAAATTGAATAACCTAATTGGTAGAGGGGAAAATTCTCTACAACTTCGCTCTATCTTTTTTTTTCATATCTTGCATCGTTGCAGAGATATTTGCAAAAATAGCGGCGATTTCACGATGTCTGACTGGCTGTAACGTGTTCCCCCCTTTTAGGTCGAACCGTTCAACCGATCGGCACCAAATTTTACAGACATAATTGTTGGCTACCAAAGACCAGAACCTCGCTTTTTTATATATTTCGGACAATAAATACGTTAGTAATGCAAAAAAAGCTGTTTGTAATTTAATTTTAATTGCAAATAAACCGTTCATCTGACGCAAAAATTGAATAAACAAATTTGTAGAGGAAAAAATTCTCTACAACTTTGTTCATTTATGTTTTTTTCATATCTCGTATTGTTTGAGAGATATGTGCAAAAATAACGGAGTTTTGACAGTCTCCATTGAATTAACGAAAACCAGCTGTTCGCTGATGTCACGTGACATTCCTCGCCCGGAACTCTATGGCATACACCATCTTGCGTTGCGTATTTGATGATTTTCTTATTGTAACTTACACGTTGTCATTTCAAAGCAATGGCGAACTGAAAATTTACAAAAACAGGTCCTTCTTCGTACGATAAATGATAATCTAGTGTCTACAAATGCCATATTACCATCCGTTAACAACGGACGTCAGTATAATGGGATTAAAAAACGCAGCTCATAACTGCTTGCCGTAGCATAGTGGCAACGCGTTGGACTGTTACATTGAAGGTGAGTGGTTCGGAACCCGCCACTACCTAAAACTTTTTATTCCTAAAAGGGTTTCAGACACACTAATTAATTAATTTTTTATTATTTAGATCATTATTTTGGTCCAAAATGTTTGCAAAAACTTATAAAACTACAAATCTAAGGTGGGCCGTAAAACACATCAGTGCGATTATTTTTCTCCGTGATGGTGAATAATAATACAAAAATTAATAAACTGTGTGGACAACTTATATAGCTCACATACATGAATTTTATTACACGTAAAAGCAGTGATAATTGTGTCAGTATTTGTGTTATTTTGGAAGACATGAATACTATGGCCATGAAACGTAACACACAGGGTGAACTCGAACACCACAGACAAAAGTTCGTAGTTTGTATTGTACACGAATCTGTATTCTATAGTGAAATGGTTTCTGCTCTTCTTCACCCATTCCCTTCACCGTCGCGAACGCGAAACAGAAAAGCTGAAAAAGCGCAAGCAATGTCTGTGCCCTATCGGAGGCCTCCGCCTACTGAAGCGGCAACCTTTCAGACAGCTCGGCCATGCGTGCTGCTTAGCGCCTGCATCAAACGCGAGACTGCGTCAAAGGTGTCACTAGAAGCCTGCAGAGCGCTCTGCCACCACGATTCCCATGCTGAGCCGCACGGCATGTGGCCAGGACATAGTGCCAATTGTACCCTACCGCCACCTGCTGTATACTCCCCCCCCGCTCCCTCTTTCTCTCTGTCTATCTATCTATCTATCTATCAATCTCTCTGTCTGTAGGGACGATCGCCGCTGCCAGGCATCAGCGTCGATTATCTCAGCGGCGTTGGTTTCCTTTCCGTCGAAGTGTAGGATGCAGGAACTTCAAACGAGCATGGGGCCTCTCTGTTACTTTTCTCAGTACTATACAAGTGCCTTTATCCATTGTGAATTGTTATCTTTGCTGTCAAGGAAGACGAGTATTGTTGGCTCAATAATTTCTGCAGGAAAGCGAGACAACAGTTTGATACTGCGGATAACTTAAACCAGAGGAAAAATTGTTGTGCTAGACTTTCCAAACCTCACGACGTTCTCGGAGTAGGTCTGAATAGTCCTGGAGTGTCAGAAGTGTCCAACATTGTGATGAACCTGTTGATCGCTGTACTTCGAGCTGTAGTTTTTGTGAAACGTGTGGGAATCAGCGATACAAGAGAACGCGTGGGTTCACTGACGTCTTTAATTCCACGTAGTGACTCCTTATCGTGTCTATGCTGAGTAACAGTCTGTCGGAAGTGTTTTCCTCGGCGTGATTCAATGCAGCCCCGCAAAACGGGCAGCCAAGGCGGGTTGCCTAGCTCCCTCCAAGTCGCTCACATGACAAACTTCCAGAGGGAAAACAGAACCAAAAGAACGGCAATGAAAACAAGTTCGTTTAAAACAGCGCTGTAGTACGACACTACTTCGTGAGAAGCCGCATCTGACTATATCCAACCGATCAGGTGTCTGAATGTAGCCCTCCGCGTTGCCGGCCTTATAAGAGCGCCAACGCAGTGAGAACGACAGTGCACTTACAGGTAGGACCGCGACCGGCCGTCTGCACTCACATTAGTGTTTAGCTATCTTGTAGTAGTCTTGTATCTATTTGGCCTGGCGCCAATTGTGTTGTTTGTTTAGTATGAGGCTTCCGACACTTCAACTTGTTTGTTACTTTGTCTGCAGTTGGCTTGTGTTTTGTCTGTGATTATTGGTTTGTGATTGGGTGCACGACAAGGAGGCTTTTTAATTTCAGTAAATTGTGTTCCACTTGATATTTAGTTTATTTCCAGCAGAGCGCTGGACATTACAGTGATTCTGACCGTTATGGGTGTCATCAAATGAAGGGTTGAAATGTGGGTAACGGAGGACGTGACGACCTTCCCACTGCGTGGGACGACCTGTATGGTAATGGACTGAATTGTGGTGAAATTTGGGCCAGTTGGACATTACTAATCCACCTGAAGCCCCACATGAAATTCTATGGTCTTGACTTTACCTCACAAGTATTCACAGCTTGCTCTTTTGAAGCGTCGCGCGAGCTCCATAACGCGGTGCTACCCATTTGTTCTATCACAAAGGACTGTTATAGCAATCTATAAATCAAATTTAAAACTTCCCTATTACAGTGGGAGACTAGAACAGTGTTTACAGGGGGTGGCCAAAATAATATTAACACTACAAAGTATACCCTATCTTGTTGCAAGTTGACACAATTGTGTACCTGATAACACAGAGATGGGACCGAAGTTTTGCATTTAGCCTCGCAGTATATTATACGTTTTGCTCTGCGACGATCAACAAAAATGTTCAAATGTTTGTTAAGCTTATGGGACTTAACTACGGGGTCATCAGTCCCTAAACTTACAAACTACTTATGAACTACTTACGAACTAGGACGGCACAAATATCCATGCCCGAGGGGGGATTCGAACCCCCGACCGTAGTGGCCGTGCTGACCGTGACTGGAGCGCCTCAGTCACCTCGGCCACCGCGGCCGGCGACGATCAACAGGAATGATCGGTGAAAGGGTGATCTCTCGAGCTTTCAAAGACAACTAGATTTTTCGCAGTTAGTGGGAGCACTGTGTAACGCTTCATTAGCGACAGTACCATCGGAAATGACAGCGTACGCAAAAGAGGGTAAAACATCGTTGACGAAGAGAAACACAGGATGACTGTGAAGCATTAACAGTGTTCTGCCGGCTCCAGGTCTGCCCCTGCCTCGCCGGCAACACATCATACAGGCAGACTGAGCGGGTTGCGCGTACGGCACGGCGCAAGTCTAGACAACAGCAATAAAGTATATATTACACGGAGCGTATTTGGTCGTTAGTCGCTATTCGCTGGCGTATTTGGACGCAGCTGTTAAATTCGCTCCGCATAAACAAGGACAGCGTACAAAGTCGAATGCTGAAGGGTGGACTACTTTAGACGCTGGTCACTGTCGTTTTTTATCGCTGTCAAGTGTTGGTCGCCCCGTGTCATATACAGGAGCGTATAAAGTAGCCAACAGTCGATGAAGACAACGAAGGAAGTAATAAATACTGGCGGTGTGTTTCTCGCAACCATCTTTAAAGGACAATTAATCTACCACAAGCAGAACGGGAAAAGTAGGAAAAATAAAAGAAAATGTATTACTTGGATTGCGAGGAGGGATAAATATGTTGCTTCTGCAAAAATATTTTGAGAGAATTATCGTGCAAAGTTCCTTCTGCCCACAGAAATATGAGGATCACATAAGAAAATTTTGATAGATTACTCAAAATCGTAGAGGATACAATAAGGAAACAGAATACCGTCATGAGGATGGCGATCTCACCAAGAATAAAATTTAAATAATCGTTATTTTTAATGTCCCACAATGCTGGAAAACTTTGATAATTTTTCAGAAATTTGATTACAATTCCACTTCATATTTCGTTTGGTGGGACACAGAACTTTTAATATTTTTACTTTCGTCAATGATCACAAAATTTCTCGTCGTTTTCACTCCCGGTTTCGGTCAGGATGACCATTTTCCAGTATACAGCAAATCAGAAACAGGAGGATACATCTAGTATTAGACTACCTTATAAAACATAAATAATGCATTAAAGTCATCAATACATAAAATGTGTTTAAAAATATCACACAGCATACCTGTTGGTACATTCCTTAATGTAATACAGCCATATGGCATCATCACGACATAAGTGTATCTTCATTAAGGAATGTAACAACAGGTGTATAATATTTTAACACGTTTTTTATACTGATGGCTGAAATGCCATATTTATGTTTTATAAGGTAGTCTATTACTAAATGTGGCCTTCTGTTTCTGATTTGTTGTAGACTTTAAAATGATCATCACTGACCGAAACCGGTCGTCAAAACGACGAGAAATTTTGTGATCGGCGTAAGTAAAGATATTAAAAGTAATTACAAAATGGATAACATATAAATTCGTGACCATGTCGAACCTTGGAAAACAGAACTGTTTGATATCACCTAACCTCCAAAACAATATGTCATAAGCTACGTCGTGTTTCAGTTGTTTTTACGAAGACGCTAGCGTCTGAAGTTGCTGCTTGTCATTGCGTCAGCGTATTAATCCGCTATTCGCCCATACGCATAGCAACAACGGACGCCAGCGACTAGTGACCAAATACGCTCCGTGTAATATCCCTTAACAAACCGGCCTACTCACGGAGAACACAACACCAACCAACTGAATAATCCTAACTTGTACCTCTTATTACAGAGGGAGCCTACGGACGCGACCGCTGGACGCCGCTACGACTGGGAAGACTAGGAGAGTGTTCGGTACCAGTGATAGACTTTAATTGGTTACTCTACCCATCTACAAGAAGTGTTTCACAAAGATATTAATCTCTTCTTAAAGGCTTTTGAGTGCCACGGACTTAAGAACTTACAGCTACCGGCTTGTGTAAAATTCTTGGAATGAAATTGTGTTGTCTTAAAGCAGTGTTCGATCACAAGGAACAGCAACTGTGGCCAGCCAACGTAAAACTAGCACGGCATAAGCGACCGCAAAAACTCCAGTCACCCGAGTAGTACGTTTTTCGATAAAAACACTGCTGATGGAGCCGAACGTTCATGGAAGTACTGTAGTTTCTAAACCCTTAACAAGGAAAAGTAATGCACAGCAGCGAAGGAAGTTGACCAGTTATCATAAAACCTTAAACCTTGATAACTCGAAGTATGTGCTATTAGTCATCATTTATATTGTTTCACATAAAAATCCTAATTTATGTTTTGAAAAGCACAAAAGAAGTTACTGTCGGTTATACCTCCTGCTTAGTCAAGCGTGGGGGAAGGTTCTGCCATTTGGACATCATATCTTGGTATTCATACATCATAACAACTGGGATAACTGAATATCTCGTCATTCTCTACAGCGAACTGCTTATTGTGAATATCATATTATTCACAATCACTGCTACATTCCAAATTATAAAACGCCCGTACACTCAACAAAAATGTTCGGCATGCATCGTACAGCATCAGCAAATTATCGAACATCTCCCCTGGTTGGTTGGATTGTTTGGTAGGCTTAGGGGGATTAAACTGCTAAGGTTATCGGTCCCCCAGTGGGGAGGGAAAGGAGTGTGGATAGGAAAGGAGAGGAAGGGAAATCAAATGCAGTCCAGGCAGGAAAGAAGGAAGAAAGACTGCATACCTCGGGGCCTCATGCTCGCCACGCGCGTACTCACGAAAAAAAAAAAAAAAAAAAAAAAAAACCGTGAGCCCCCTGTGGGGCATCTCCCCTGGACAACAAAATCGCCTTGTAACAACATACTTGAACCGTTCGGGGGAGTTTTGGAGCAGAGAGTAAGGACGAAATTTATAATTACAACATCGTTGATGTAATGTATTTGTACAAAAATGGGTAACATCTTATGAGGAGCTATAAAGACATTTTACGAACCTGTTATAAGAAGAATTGAGATTTGCTGCTGTTCTCAAAACCAACGGCCCAACTCCTCACAAATAAATATTATGCCTGTGCTAGGTGATCGTATTATTTTGTCCCGCCCTGTATGTCGTAAAATATAACTGTACGTACGTCGATATATGTAGCAGCTGCCTGCAAAGAGAGTACTTAGTGTATAAGAAAGAATGCTTGTTGTTGATACTGCGCGCCACTTTAGTAAAACGTAGTTTTTCACTCTTGTAAAAGTAAACCACTTAAGATTTACTGAACTAATATAATTTTCCTGTTGTATTCAGAGGCGTAAATATCGATAATATTTTAAACATATTTCCCGGATACAGTCAGTAGTCAAGAAGTAATAACTTGAAACGTTACGCCAGATGCTGAAGTTGGTCGACCTGAACATTAAAAGTAAATAATAGTTGGCAATAAACATTTTACCTTTCATCATTTTGTAGGCGGTGTCAGACGCCAATACTTTGAAATTATTTATGAAGCTCAAGGTGAATTCGTAGGTAAGTTCCAGGCAATAGCGTACCGTCTGTTATGCAGTCGGTCGCGGTGTAATAGCCGAGCGGTCTAACGCACCTTGCAACGGAGCGAGCCATTGCTCGCTGTCGGGTGTTCGTGTCCTCACTGGGGCATTGATGTGTTTAATGGATTAGTTTAACTAGTTTGTAAGTCTAGGGACTGATGATCAAAGAAGTCCCACAGAGTTACAAGCATTAGAAGTTTACATTCTTCTGTTTCCACTTAAAATGTCAGGATTTAACTCATAAGAATAGAATATCATATCTCTAGTTCTTTGCTGTATTATATTCTTATTTTATAGCAACATTTAAGGAGTGAAGCAATAATTAAATAATAAGGTTGCGCAAATGGCCAGTTGGTGCACCACGCTTGTTTCGGGAAGCTTGGGTTGGCGTCTGTGTAGAGTTCTGTGAGCAGATAGAGCGCTGTACCAGATGTGTCATAGCGGCTGTTGTAACTGTAATTGTGCGTCAAAACATTCTCTACTCCAATTACTTTCCTGCGTCTGGTACATCTAATCATTTTAAATAATACGACGAGTAACAAAAGTTGCACTCCAGTCCGTTTTGGTATATTATATCTGCAGTTAATATAGTGATTGCTATCTGTGTTCTGGTCTAGGGAAGCGACTGTTCCTACGTACTAGTTGCACATTTTAAATCAAGTTTAGCTGTATCGAATAATAACAATAACTCTTGCATCATAGCGTGTATCGTGGATTGGAGGGCCACGTATCTGTCTAACTAATCATGTTCAACGCGCGATACGTGTAATTCTGTTATCCATTATATTCTCCTATTAATTTAGATGCCGTCACGTTTCATTAAATGTTCTCTACTGTTAACTTTCCTGCATAATAACAGGCGCCCTGTCAAATGTTAGTTTATCTGATACCGATTTCTACGAATATTAATTTAAATTCTGAATTCTATTTATGAATGCGCTTGCGGTACGTGGGAGACATGCTGTTCTACCGAAGAGAGATTTTATTTAATTTACTCTTAACAACGCGCTTTATGGAATAGGTTTTGTAGCTTAACTGAAATAAATTGATAAGTTTAAAATGTATTTTATACGCATAATGTGTTTTGTGTAATCTAAAAGTGTTATGTCTTCACTTCATGGGTTGGCCATTGTTGCTGTTTAGACGCCAGAAATATCTCCAAATTCTCTAGGATGACCAGCGATCTTTTCATTCAATGCGCCTGTTACCTCACATTGTGAAGTATCGCGTTTTTCATTCTTTGTAAGTGATTGATCGAGGTCTGCCTCCTATTTACTAATTTATTTGGTACTGATTCTACACTTAATACTTTCCCAATATCTTCATTTCGTATGCTTAAAATTTTCATTTCTACTGGCTCAATTTTGTTCCGTTGTTTTTCAGTTGGCACCCAGGCTTCGCTGCCACAAAGTAAAGTGGGTAAAGTCGTCACTTTATAAAAATTGCATTTCCTATCTTTCCTCACTTCGTTTTTAAAAGTTCTTTGAACTGTTCCACAAATGGCTTGAAATATTTGTTACAGTTCTGCTCAATATCTTTAACATTATAAAAACTTATGTCACAACCACAGCATTTATATTTCTATACTTGTACTAAAATGGTTTTTTTTTTACCGTGATATTTAACCTGACTTTATTCTTTCCCCTTAACTTCTTAAAACTACAGGATTTACAAAGATTTTGTGAAAGTTACACTGATTTTTGTGTCTCAGTTTCTTGAATCGTATTTTGATCACCCAACAATAAGAGTGTTTGAAAAGACACTGAGAACTTAATACTTCGAAGTCTTAGTAGTTTCCACTTCTTTAAAATGTGGTCAATATAATTATTTAAAAAAGTTGAAGAAAGGCTACTGACTTGTTTTTAATCCATTCGCAATATTTATTTGACCCCAAGCATGGATACATGCGGCCTTCTGTGTAATGAAAGCAACAGTGCAGTTCAGCATCCAAAATCTGTGCCACCTGTTAGGAATTTTGTACAGTAATAATTGTGTGAACATCCTTCGGAGAGTCATATCAAGTTTCGATACATCAAGTAGTAGCGATTGTAATACGAAGTAGGGTCTGGGTCTGCTTTTGGTATGGGTACAGGAGTAGTTGTACCAGTTACAAAATTTAGAGTGGACAAAGCATCCACTGTGGAGTTGAGGGAATTACTTACGTTCTCGCTTACGTTTTGGAACAGCTCCCAAATCGTAACAGTTGGTTCCACCACGCCATAGGGCAGTCTTATCTCATTTTGCTCTCCTCAACGTTACTGCAGGTGTAATACACTACTGGTCATTAAAATAGCTACACCAAGAAGAAATGCAGATGATAAACGGGTATTTATTGGACAAATATATTATTCTAGAACTGACATTTCATTTTCACGCAATTTGGGTGCATAGATGTTGAGAAATCAGTACCCACACATCCACCTCTGGCCGTAATAACGGGCTTGATACGCCTGGGCATTGAGTCAAACAGAGCTTGGATGCACGATACCAAAGTTCATCAATAGTAGTGACTGGGGTATTGGCCACATTGATCAGACGTTTTCAATTGGTGAAAGATTGGCCAGGGCAGCAGTCGAACATTTTTCGTATCCAGAAAGGCCCGTACAGGCCCTGCAACATGCGGCCGTGCATTATCCTACTGAAATGTAGGGTTTCGCAGGGATCGAATGAAGGGTAGAGCCACGGGTCGTAACACATCTGAGATGTAACGGCCACTGTTCAAAGTGCCATCGATGCGAACAAGAGGTGACCGAGACGTGTAATCAATGGCACCCCATACCATCACGCCGAGTGATACGCCAGTATGGCGATGACGAATACACGCTTCCATTGTTCACCACGATGTCGCCAAACACGGATGCGACCATCATGATGCTGTAAACAGAACCTGGATTCATCCGGAAAATTGACGTTTTGCCATTCGTGCACCATCGCAGGCACGTCTGTGATGCAACGTCAAGGGTAACCGCAGCCATGGTCTCCGAGCTGATAGTCCATGCTGCTGCAAAGGTCGTCGAACTAACTGTTCGTGCATATTGTTATTGTCTTGGAAACGCCACCATCTGTAGACTCAGGGATCGAGACGTGGCTGCACGATCCGTTACAGCCATGTGGATAAGTTGCCTGTCATCTTGACTGCTAGTAATACGAGGCCGTTGGAATCCATCACGGCGTTCCGTATTGGCCTCGTGAACTCACCGATTCCACATTCATATAACAGTTATTGGATCGCGACCAACGCGAGCAGCAATGTCGCGATACGATAAACCGCAATCGCGGTTGGCTACAATCCGACCTTTTTCAAAGTCGTGATGGCACGCATTTCTCCTCCTTACACGAGGCATCACAACATCGTTTCACCAGGCAACGCCGATCAACTGCTATTTGTTTATGAGAAATCGTTCGGAAACTTTCCTCACGTCATCACATTGTAGGTGTCGCCAACGGCGCCAACCTTGTTTGAATGCTCTGAAAAGCTAATCATTTGCATATCACAGCATCTTCTCCATGTTGGTTAAATTTCGCGTCTGTAGCACGTCATCTTCGTGGTGTATCAATATGATTGGCCAAGAGTGTACGTTTCTATCATTCGTAATTAAACAAGCTATCACTTTCAAATTTCAAATGTTACTTGCACAACTATTTCTTCTACGACATCAACGCGCCGAGAACCAGCTAGTTTATAATATTTATGATTTAGGTAACTACCTTAAAAAAGGACCGAGGAAAAGTTATATAGAGAAGCGTTACACATTGGTTCGAATTTCTTTAATTGCTCCTTTAATATCACGGATATCCATTGCTGCGATTTTACATTGTATCAGTGACACGCAACGTATCAGATAATAAGCGCAAAATAGTTTGAAAACCTTTCTGATACGAAATGAGATTTTAATGTGTTGTAATATTCAACGGTGGCGTCAGGCACAATACGTTCATTTCGTGACTCTCGGCGCGCAGCACGATTTTTACATTGTTCAATTTTTCTTTGTATTGGACTGTATTTTAGTACAAGAATAGCTAAAGAATTAAATTATTTCTAAAAATATCCTCTGTGTACCATTTACAGAGGTGGGTGGGTGGAGGGCGTTTTAGGGTGACTACCCTCTCTGACAAAATATGAGCTACTGGGCTTGAGTGTGTTCGTCACGGTAGAACTCCACTGAATTAGCGTTTGTCGCAGTGAGGTCATTCGAGAGTTTAATTTGGTGTCGTAAAACAGAGAAATATGAACTGCATTGAGGTCGCTTACGACCTGAAATACTGCCCAACACGTTCGGATGGGTAAACAATCCAATGTAACTACATGCGAATTCTGGTGGCAAGTTGCCAGACAGTGATAGCCCAAGGCGTACTCTGCTGCTGCCACTCTATCACTTCTGCTTCTAGCCGTCTACTACATCTGCATCTACAAACAAACTCCGCAATCCACTATAAGGTACGTCGGGGAGGGTACCTCATAACAAAACTAGTCATATCCTTTCCTGATCTTTATACCAGATGTAAGTTACCGGCAACAAACGTTATTACCACAGTAGTTTTCCTCGAAAAGAGAATTGTCTTTGATCCATGCGTTCCAATTTAATTTGTCAAACCATCTTCATGACACTTGCATGTAGACAGCAACAAATCTAGCAGTCTGGCTCTGAATGTTCCAATCTGGTAGTCAAGAACTGCTCGCACAATGGTTCTACACGGGGTCAAGTTGTTCCAGTAAAGCGTGGTCTGCTACTGTCTTCCCCACAACTGTTCTTACATAACTAAACTCCCTCCGACAGGCCTCGAAAGACCCACTGGGTACTGACCGGCCGCCAGATCATCCTCCGCCCGAAGGCGTCACCGGATGCGGTATGGAGGAGGGGGGGGGGGGCGTGGTTAGCGGCCCGCACTCCCAACCGTTACGTCTCTATCAAGTAGCTCCTCAGTTTTCCTCACAAGGGCTGAGTGCACCCCGCTTGCCAACAGCACTCGGGAGACTGGGACGGTAACCCATCCAAGTACTCGCCGAGCCCGACAGTGCTTAACCTTGCTGATCTGACGGGAACCGGTGTATCCATTGCGGCACGGCTGTTGGCATCCTGTTCTTACATATTCGTTCCATTTAATATCACTGTGAAACGTTGAGAGGTACCTGAGTTTTTCTTTAATCCGAAATGTCGATTTTGCCATTGAACCCTCCGTGTCTGTAGGAATAATAACGTGTACTTCAATAAGGATCAATTTCTGCAAGCTGTTTGGTGATAGTGATGGGAACAACCGAATGAAAACAATCGATTCATTCGGTTGTTGGAAAAAAATCGATCATTCGGTTGTAGTTTCTCGTATCGGTTGAATTATTCATTCATTCTTCTGAGTGAAACCAGTCGCTGGGACCAACCGAATGAAATAACCGATTCAGTCGGTTGGACTATTCATTCGTTCTTTTGAGTGAAACCAGTCGGTGGTATCAACCGAATGACTACTCATTCCTTCTTTTGAGTGAAATCAGTCGGTCGGAGCAACCGAATAAAAAAATTGTCACAGTCGGTTGGACCACTCATTCCTTTTCTTTTGAGTTAAATCTGTCGATGGGACCAACCGAATGAAAAAAATTGATACGTTACGTTGGCCTCTTCATTAGTTCTTTCGAGTGAAACCAGCCAGTGGGAGCAACCGAATGAAACAGTCAGTCGGTCGTAGTTTTACTATGTTGGATTAATATTCGTTTTTTTTTTTTTTTTTTTCTTTTCGAATGAAAGTAGTCTGTGGGAACAACCGAATGAAAACATGCGATACTTTTGCAGTTTTGTACATTGACTGAATTACTCATTCTTTCTTTTCAAGTGAAAAGAGGCAGTAAGTTTTTCTGTCGGTTGAACGATGTAATCATTATCCCAACTGAAACGACTCATTAGTGTTTTAGCTTACAGAGCTATCCATTTATTCCTATGAATGAAACTGACATGCACATCAGACAACTACAGCAGTGCTACATTATACCGCCATGTAAAAGGGGTATGCCAAAGTTAAAATGCGTATTACAATGTTCATTTAATTATGTACCGAATGAAGTAACTTTTCGTTTTATAATACACAGTAACAGTGATTCATATTTTGTTGTAGATTAAACTGTTCGAGATGCCATCAACGAGTAACTAATTAGATGTCATATCGCTGGAGCAGGCCTGCGATCACTTTCATTGCCCACCACAGACCTCAAAAACGCCGATCATCTGGGCCCGATTAGATTACTTTCGCAGACACCCACAATCTGTAGAAGATGAGTGGCTAATGACCAGGAAGTACCGCGGGGAGCGGAGACGCAAGAGGGAGTGCTGCTTCGCTGGCGTTTTCGCTGACAGCGCCAGCACATGCGCGCCAAACTTCACACAACAGTGTCTGGCGGCGTCGCGGGGCGTGCCATCGCCGATTGTTGTCGGTTTCTTACTGTCTCAATAAAGAAGCGTGGAAACTACAGGATGGTCCAAAATGATCGCTACAAGTTTAATCTCCGAAGTGGAAACATGCAGAAACGTGCGGTTTGCGGCTTATTGGTCATACATATCTAAGAGACTAGTAGGACAGAGTTAAGTATTTTAACTTTGAGCATATTTGCTAGATCCAAATTCGAAAATCACTAAAACATTAGGTATTGTAAAAAAAGTTTATTAAAGTATTTTGTATAAAAATATTTTTGTTAATTCCATCTAATTTGAAGGAGTACTAAAAGACGTACAACATTTATCAGTGCTGTAAATTTTCTTCAGCGCGTCTGTATTCGTCAACATTGTATGAAAACATTCATCTCAAGTTTCATAATTATTCACTCTTGTCACAGATATTTCTGTGGTTATTGGTGAAACGGTTTGGAGGTTTATTCCATCCCTCCTCCATGTACCATACAAAATCTTAGATGAACAGTGAACTGCCACTTGATTTGAAAGTCAAATGTGCAAAATTTCAACAAGATCGGAATAAAACTCTATATTGACGTCGAAGTCTGGAATACCTTCTTTCATGCATCAAACTGAAGTAGATGTAGACCGTGACCATTCTCTTTCTTTTAAGGTGAAGAGTGAAATATATCATTAAAATTAGAATAAAAACGGAATTTGTCGAAGTTAGAATGTAAAGTACCCTCCGCCTTGAACTTACGAAATTTATTGTACACAGTTACCTTCGCCTTGTTTTAAAGGTCAAGTGTGCAAAATTTCATCAAGATCGCAGCCAAATTGTGGTTTTTGTCGTAGTTAGTATGTTAAGTACCCTCCGCCATGCACCGAATGAAATTTGATGTAGACAGTGACGTTCCTCTTGCTTTGAAGGTCTAGTGTGCAAAATTTCATCAAGATTGGAACAAAACTGCAGATTTGCATGCAATAGAAACACACACACGGACACACTGCTATATTTTTAAGATTTGTCTCTAAGAATGTTTCATGCTGAATCACGGTTGATTTATACCCGAAAAGGCAGAAGGCGTATGCGAATAAGGTCACATAAAGTCAATGAATTAATAAAAACATCCATATAATTGCAGAAACCGACAAAGACCTTTTCCAGTCGGTTGTATCGCATCAACTGAAACCACTCAATGCGGAGAACATTCATATAAAGGACAGAGACTTGTTTCATTCGGTGCTCGCGCATCGACTGAAACCACTCAAACCCACTGACTGAGTGAAAACATTCATATAGCGGCAGCAACCGACAGAGACTGGTTTCATTCGATTGTTTCGTATCGACTGAAACCACTCAAACCCCGCCAGTGAGTGAAAACATTCATACGGCCATAGAGACTATTTTCATTCGGTTGTTTCATTCGACTGAAAAAAAAACGACTGAACGAAAAAACAACCGATTGACCAATCGGTTGTTAAAAACAGTCGGTTGTCCCATCACTATTTGGTGGTGCGAATAAGTATTGCTATTGAAATTTCTGACTTTCGAATCACGGGCTCTATGAAAGGCGACAGGGAGCGGAGCCATAACTGAACTCTCCCACGCGGCAGAAACGCACGCCCGGGGGGCAGCCAGAAGTGTTTTCCTCAAGACGCGCATCTGCTCAGGAGGTTATTGTGAGCATCACACTTCCAAATGAAAGAGAACGTGGGCACGTTAGTCACAGGCTTGGTTTCGGAGAATCACGTCAAGGGATGCCGCTCCTTCCCGCGGGAAACAAAATTTCTGGGGGTAGACCGTTTTCCCAGCGCGAGAACGGTAAGAAAGCATATTATACGCCAGATGCATGTATCCATGCGCGAGGTGCACTCGAGACAATGTCTTATCTTCTTTCTGACTGCTGTGCAGATTTGAGGTGCTGCATTTGGTCAGCAAGAGTGGGAGCGAAAATTTTGGTAAGAGAAGGAGCTTCTTCACAGGAGAAAGAGGGATATCTCCATGGGACGTTGCAGCGGGCAGTTGTCTAGCAGGGTTTCACGTAGTGTGAGAGCCTTCGGAAATGTTTCTTTAATTATGCAAGAGCACAGTTTACTATTCGGTTGGGTGCTAGCTGGTGTAAAGTTCGGAGATTCAGGAGAGCCTGTCTTGAGCGCTGGAACCGCTACGGCGACCAGCAGCTCAGTTTTATTGGACGTATCCGTTTTCATCACGCCAAGCTATATTTTCTGTGTCTGAACGCCCACTCTGAGACATTCGTTGCATATTGGAGCCTAGCTGCTTAGGTGTACAAACTGGTCTAGTGGTGTAGGGCAGAACTGCGAGGCCTTAACTTGACGACGAGCTCCACTGGGACTCGTGGGTCTATTTAACCTCAGTACAGCAGAGTCCCTTCTGGATCTGGACCGGTTATTGTTTCTTCTTCGCGACGGGTTCATCAGTCTTCGGCGCAACCGTCTTCCTCGTCTTCAGCACTAACACGACACAGCTTCTCATCTGCCGATCACGTACTGGTAATGTACTGCAGCAATTCAACCACAAAATAACTGTCTGTCGTTCACAGAGGCTACGACGCCAACAATTTGCAGTGGTGGTAATTATCACAGGTTTGCAGAGCTTGCTAACTCGATATCGTGTTTCTTTTGTGTCGGTATTCCAAGAAATAGAATTATTCGGTATTCCCCCGCTCTACAGTTCTATCTTTCGCTGAACTACAAACATCGCCCATTTTGTAAACCTTATTCAACATCTTACGATAATAAATATTAGGATTATATAACCTATTTCATCTCAACCACCCTTTCATCATTCTCATTTAATGCAAATGTATTTTTCATTTTGGGAAGGGATCGTTAACAAGATAGGCAGATAGCTAATTAATGCTCAATAAACTCCCTTGTTATTCAGTGCTTAATAAAATGTTCTATTCCAAACGCAGTTAGTTAGCTGGTAAGTGCTTGTCACTTCAGACGATGAGCAGGCCAATTGCCAGTTAATTCAATATCAAAAGAGAGAGAGTCGTTCAATTATCGAACTCTGTAGCAGTAACTTCCCCATTCATTCAAAAACTTGTTAAAGAAGACCTTCTATCGTTACGCCAAGATATTTAATCGACGCGAAAGCTACAAGCAGCTCACGATGTAGAAAAGTAATCTCTTACTACCGTCCCATATGCCAGCTAAATATCACGGGATGTTCCCCTGCCACTCGGCCACACTTGCAAAGGATTGCACAACTGGTCATATCACCAGCAAAATGTTGACGGTACCAAATAGCCGCACTTACAGAGAATCACACAACTGTATTTAACATTTAGTTTCCTTAATGCTAATTCTACAAAATGGAAGTTTTAGATTTAAGTGTAGATTAATGTAAAACGGTAGGAGAAGTCATTTAATGTGTCGTTAAGCTTGTAATCCAAAAACCGGTTAACGCAATTAAAGTAAACTTGTACAACATAAACTTAAAATTATGCTTTTAATTCAAAATGATGTTTATCAAGAAGCGAGAAAAGAATGAGTGACAATTACCTCATGTACCTCAGTTTTAACTTTGTATGAGCTACATAATAAGAGCAGTTTCACAGTACTCCAAAAATTGGAATACATTGTGAGGCATTCTTATTGCAATTTGTCTAACCTTATAAAATATTTACTAGTGTCCTGAAAGAATCTGTAGCCTATATGCAGCATTTTACGATTTTTTTGTAACAACATTATAAAAGTTTTTGAGAGAAAGGTTCTTCCGGGAGATCTTCGCTTCACTTTCGGATGTAAACACGGGGAATGGAGGTTAGGGCACAGCCAATACCTAGAGAAATTGTACAACACAGCAAAGCGAATGCAAGTGGGCCGGTCGTGTAGCCCGGATGGAAGGGAAGGAGACCCCCAGGGAGATTAAGAAAGCTCGGATGGTGGCCTCCATGAAGACCTGAAGCAAGCACCAATAGATGTGTATAGGTGGCGGATAGCAGCAATTGGTAGGAAACAATGGAGGAGAAAACGTGTAGCAGCGTGCTGTCCACCGCGTCTAATCACGTAGAAGAAGAAGAAGAAGCATGTGTGTTCTATATTTAAAACATTGGTCCATAAAATCACGTGTTTATTTCACTGCAACGTTGCTTCAAAATTTCCAAAAATTCTGTTAAGAACTTACGGACATGTGCGATTTGTAATATTTAAACTGTCTATATAATTTGAAACTTTAATATTCGATTGTTCAAAACCTCATATATCCGAAAATTCTTGAGTGATTGCTTTGAAATTTTGAAACAATCTTTCATTTAAATATGCATGTGATTTTTTTACCAACTTCAACTACATCTGTTATATATGTAATATATTTGTAATAAATGGGGAAAATTATAAAAATGTAAATGTTCTTTTGCTCAAAATCGTTAACCTCAGAACGTTCTTGACTGACTGCTTTGCAATTTCAACACAGCGTTGCATTCTCTTTTTGGAAGGCTCTTAGGTATCTATTTCGTTCTTACATGATGTAATTCTATATACATATTAACTTTTGGAAACTTCTGAAAAAGACGTATACTGAAAGAGACTAGGTTACACAGTTGTAAGCAGAGATGGAGCAGATAGAGGAGGGAGAGATGATCAGAGAGGAAGGCGGTGGAGGTGCACAGAAACAGCGGGAAAGAAGATTAGATTAATAAAATAGGGTGGAGGTGATGGGGGGTGAGAGTTGTTCTAAACGAGGGGGAAGAGAGAAGAAGAAATTTACAGAGAAAGGGAAGGGGAGGAGGAGGATGAAATGGACAACAAAGGGAGAAGGTGTAAGTAGGCAAAGTCAGCGACACACGCCAGACGTAAGAGAACGATCATGGAGAAGACAGCGATCAACCTAAAGCCAATAGCAAACAGGCGCCGCGCATCCTGGAGGGAGTAACTGAAGATGCGCGCTCTCTACAAGCGGCTATATCCAGGCCGACATACGTCTGGATAGCCCGACATTTACTAGTGACTACTCGTGAGTTACTAGTGAGAACTCGTCACTTACTGTTCAGAACTCTGACAGTTACTAGGCAACTACGAAGACAGAAATAGGACAGTACTAAGTGAGAACGCAGCTACGAACTAGGTCTCAGCGCAGCTAGCATCATACGGACGATACCGCGAGAAGCAAGAAGAGACTTATGTTCTAAAGTTGAGTATTGTAAATATCAGTCAATAAATATCTTGTAATACTAACTATATCAACTTGTCAGTTGTCAAAGGATCCTGCAGCCGTACCTTTATTGACAACTAGACCGAGACGATAACCTACAAAAGGCGACAAGATCACAACAGAACAGGAAGAGAAGGGAGTGTATCCAATTCCCTTTCACAAATCACTGTGTAATTACACATATTATAAATGCGTATTTCCTCTTTTTTTCATTTAGCCGCGTGGGAGTGGCCGTTCACTCTAGTTGCAGAGAGAGTGAGTCTGCTCCTTGTCGGAGATTTATAAGTTTAAGGATTAATTACTACTATAGTTTGGACCATAGTTTTACAAACATTTGGACATTTGTTTTTTATTAAATCTGGAACATAGAAACGGGTGACGCCAGTAGATAAAAAATGATTTTTTTTTTCTTCTGAGTGATGATAAGAATTTCCCGTTTGTATTTTGTTTAACCTCTTTTCCTGAAATCAGAGAAAGTCTTAACAACAGGCCGTAACCATTAGAATAAATGTGTTCTTAAGAGTCGCAATTACCCCTGACAATTTGTGCCTCGTTCTCTACAGGAAATTTCCAATGTCTCTGCCAGCCACATCGGTACAACTGCAGCCCTGAGCGCGGACGCTATTTGCCAAACAACATTCTTCGCAAATGGATGTTTACGTAGCGTGTGCAGGCAGCGCACTCGCTGAAATTACGACTTGGAAGAGCTTCCGCCTCAGCGAGCAGAAAATGCGGGTAAGCCCGTGTAAATGTTTGAAGAGCGCACAGGCGTGCAAGACATCCCAACGACACAGCTCTGGAGGCGGCGAGGATGCAGGAGCACACGCGTTACGCAGATCTTCATTTCTCGTATGTTCTTTCGTTGCTTACCTGATAAATTTAGCAGCGTCTACATTTAATATCGGAAAGTCAAACCATGATAGCCATACAACTTTCGAAACAACCGCACAGAAGATTACAAATGTGGCAATTATCGAGCAAACCATTATTAAACACATACGCAAGTAAAAGCTTTTGCTGTAAATGAGAAAGATATGTAACGGCCATGTCGAAATGCACACGTGCCTCTGTGTTGCATAAGAAAAAACTACCTTTTTTTACCTACTAATGTCCTGAAAAGGGATAAACAATTATTACAGTTGACAAATTGCGAGAAAAGGACAAAACATTTACTTGGACTCCAACTCCCCGGTCTCTATCTGATTGCCTAAGAAAATCAGATGCGCACAACAGAAAGAAGAAAAACATACGTTTGTAGAGAATCTGTGTCTTCATGGATATGCTGCGAGTAACACTGAAGTGCATGACAGAGGGTTCATTAACCACTTTCATAACCTTTCTCAACCTTTCCATTCTCTAATAGCGCGCACGAAGAAATAACATCTAAATAGTTCCGTTTTCGATCTGATTTCTCTTATTTCGTTGGGATGGTCATGTCACCATAAGTAGGTGGGTGCTAGCAAAATATTTTCACATTCAGAAGCAAAAGTCGGTGATTGGAATTTCGCAAATAGATCTCACCGAAACGAATAACGTCGTTCTTTTAATGATTTCCACCTCAAATCGTGCAACATTTCCTTGACGCTTTCCCCCTTCTTTGAAACTTCTCCATGTCTTCCGTCAGTCCCACCTGGTGAGCTTCCCACACTGGGCAACAGCACTCCAGGAGAGGACGCACAAGTGTGATGTAGGCAGTCCGTTTGGTGGAGCTGTTGCATCTCCGAAGCGTTCTGCCAATGAAACGTAACCTTTCGTTTGCCTTCCCCACAATATTCTCTGTGTGTTCTCTCCAGTCTAAGTTGTTCGTAATTGTAACACCTAGGTTTTTGGTAGAATTTACGACCTTAAGGTTTGACTGATATATCATGTAATTGTAGTCCAGCGGATTTCTTTTAGTGATCATATGTAAACACTTTTCATTATTTAGTTAACTGCCAATTTTCGCACCAAGTACAAAATTTGCCTAAATCGCATTGCAGTTGCTTTTGATCCTCTGTTGACTTCACTAACCGATAAACGACAGCATCACCGCGAACAGTCTAAGAGAGCTACTCAGATTGTCTCCTATCCCGTTTATAAACACAAGGAAGAGTAGGAGACCTATAACGCTTCCCTGGGGAACGCCAGATCAAAAGTTCAAATGTTTGTATAGTCTATGGGACTTAACTACGGGGTCATCAGTCCCTAAACTTACAAACTACTTATGAACTAGCTACTACTAAGGACGGCACAAATATCCATGCCCGAGGGGGGATTCGAACCCCCGACCGTAGTGGCCGTGCAGACCGTGACTGGAGCGCCTCAGTCTCCTCGGCCACCGCGGCCGGCGAACGCCAGATATCACTTATGTTTTACTCGATGACTTACCGTCAATTACTACGAACTGTGTCCTTTCTGATAGGAAATCGAGAATCGAATCGCATAATTGGGGTAATATTCCATAAGCACGCAATTTCACTAGAAGCCGCTTCTGAGGTACAGTGGCAAAAGCCTTCCAGAAATGCAGAAATATGGAATCGATTTGTGATCCCTTGTCGATGGCACTTATCACTTCATGTGAATAAAGGGCAGGCTGTGTTTCCTAAGAGCGATACTCTCTGAATTCGTGTTGACTATTGGTTAATAGGTCGTTCTCTTCGATGTAGTTCATAATGTCCGAACAAAGTCTATGTTCCAAAAACCTTACTGCAAATCAACGTCAGTATTCTAGTGGCTTCTGAACTAACTGTTCGAAGTAGTTTTCAGAAAAAAAACATTCAGCAAAAGCATGTTTTATATTTGCCTCCGGTTTTGAATACGTATTTATGCCCACATATGCGAAGACACTTCTTCCCCGAATTGAAGCTCTTCGATCGTACATGAAACAAACAAAATCAAACAACACAACATATTAAGTATATTATAATAAAATATTTATACACAAAAAATAATATATATTCGTTGAAGGTATCCTGCAAAACAGAGCTGATGCAGGGCAGTAGGGGCTCTTTTTTCCTTTATCCCACTACAGTGCTTGTTTCAAAGGAAACAGACTGTCGCAATTACGAACTATAAAAGAGTATGTAATATCGTAATATCGCAAGGGATGGTGCAATAGTTATGTATCTACAGTTCACTATTGGTGTCTGCAGATGTGGGCACAAGAAGGACCAAAAATGGTTGGCTTGGTTAATTTCAATGTGTTCATTTCCTACATAGACCATCTCAAGTCTGAAAATGGCATTTCATCCAGGCATATTACTTAAGAACATGGAAGACGATATTGTACGTCAGAAGGCACAACAGTATGTGTAGGACGTGAAAACGTTTATAACAGAGGTGGGTGTCGAGAAATGTAATGTTTGTAACAGTGACGACAGTCAATTCCAGTATGAAATGTCTTCAGTATCAATACTGTCCTACAGAGGAGAGAAAACTACAGGTAGTATGTTGCAGTCTGCACATAGCTCTAACCACAGCTATACATTTAATGTGGCTTTATCAATGGTGGGCAGAGTAGTAAACAACTTGTACATCTGTTTTTAAGAGACACAGGCCCTTTGGTTTAAAGGTTTCTAGAAAAATGAAACAACCTGTCCACGAAACATTCATGTGGAGGCAAGTAAAAGTAGAAAAATGACTAAATAATAAATGAAACGTTTTCTATCTTGGGTCCTTGGCGTACATGTAACAAATGAAAAGGGCCTATTTTTGTATGATTCCTAGGCGGATCATACAGAACGTACCCTTCTAGATGGAAGTTTTCCAAACAAAGATGTTACGCTGACCATCTTGCCACAGAAAACAAAAAATATTGCTAACCTCTTGATGTTTACTTCTTTCCGAAATATAAACTGTATCTCAGTAGGATTACTGTTTTGTGAGACTACAAGGTGCCAAACCACAAGTGAAGGTACATGGTCGTTATCTCATCGTGAAACTTCGTGATTTACAATCAATTTTCTGCACCTACGTATAAGCGTATGTTGCAATATGCTTGACGAAAGCCATGGTATGAAATTGACATACCAACATCGTTGTTGTTGTGGTCTTCAGTGCTGAGACTGGTTTGATGCAGCTCTTCACCCTACTCTATCCGGAGCAAGCCTCATCTCCACATAAGAACGGCAATCTACATCCATTTGAATCGGGTTACTATATTCATCTCTTGGTCTCCCTCAGCGATTTTTACCCCACATACAACCCTCCAACGCTAACTTCACAATTCATTGACGTCTAAGAACGTCTCCTACCAATCGATTCCTTCTTTTAGTCACGGTATGCCATGAATTCCTTTTCTCCCCAATTCTTTTCAGTACCTCCTCATTAGTTACGCGATCCACCCACCTAATTTTCAGCATTCTTCTGTAGCACCACATTTAAAAAGCCTTTATCCTGTTCATATCCGCACTGTTTATCGTCCGTGTTTCACTCACATACAAGGCAACGCTTCACACAAATGTTTTCAGAAATTACTTCCTTATGCTTAAATTAACATTCATCATTTGAAATTGCAATTAGCTTGACTTTTGATATTGGATTGCGTGAATGCGAAAGTAATTTAGAATGTGATAACGTGGCTTTACTGAGGTGTGTACATTGTTCTCTTCCACTTTGTTTTAACCACTTCATGTAAATCATGCATTCCACTTTGAAGACTAATATAAAAACCTTCAGGTGTGTGGTAGGGGAGACCGGGGCACGTTGGCCATAGGGGCAGGATGGCCCAGTCGAATTAGTTCATAAAGTAGACGCTTGACCGTCTTAGGAATCAATCAGCAAGTAGGTAGCACTGTACCTCTCCTTATACAGGGCCAAATCGCAGGCAACTAAGTTTTGGACAAGCTGTAGTCCTTAATTGTTTTTGTGTGTGTTTCAGTAAAATACTACTCGTTGGTTAATGTGTGTTATTTAACTTTTGCTTGCTTTAGGCGCAACGGGGTGAGTACTATATTTAAAGGTCTCAGTTTAAGGATTACTTCTATGTGGCGTATAGTCTTAATTGCTTCAGTGAGTTTTGTAAAGAACATAATTTATTGTAATGATGGCGATGGGACAGGTTGGCCCAGAGAGGAGGTACGATGGCCAGTCGAGACAACCTGTCATGTCCTATCGGAGCTGTACTCGATGAAAGGTGTGTTACCTTTAATGATAACAACGTTTATAATTCTTCGACTTTATTAAATTATCAATATAATTGTCGAAGTTCAAATATTTTGATACCTCTAAGAGGTTAAAAGATCGTCATATTCTTGAGATAAAAAGCGTTGAAAGAACGCCAACCAGTAAATTTTATTTTAATCTTTAAACGATTCGAAATTATAAAAGAATGAAAGGGGAATGATATCTGAAGATACGATGCTAGGAGCAGGTTTAGAAGTAAAAGAAAAGGAAGGATCTGTGAGGACTGTTAGCGAAGACTTTGGAATTCCAAAAAAATCTTACTGGAGGTACTGTGCTAGGTGCAGGCAGGCCTTATGTCAGTCTGACAGGTAATTGAAACTCAGGAAACAGAAACTGAATTTCAACCCATACCACTGGAAAGAAATACTGAAGAAAAATTAAATCACAAGCTAGAAAGGCCTTTTCCAAAAAGAAAGTACGTTTATTAATAGAATGAAAATAAATAAATAACCTGCAAGAAGGATAAAAAGCAAGAAACCTAATCAGGTGTTGGAGTGATTGTTAATGTTCGGGGCCGCTTTTAAAGTTTCACTCGCGTTGTAATATAACGGGGAAGTACTTTGGCAGATCAGTCACATTTAAATAAATAATTATTTAAATAAATAATAACAGACTCAAAAAAAAGGAGGTGGAATCTGACTTTAAAGTTTAGCGGCGGTAGTAATTTGGAATAAAAGCAACACCTGATCACAATATTACATAAAGAAACTAACAGATTCCGTTGTTACCTTTTGGCCCCCTTTAGGTTACGGTAGTAACACTAAAAGTGGGCCTTTGCGATCGTCTTTTGACAACTCGAAATTTAAATGAAAATAACGGCTTAACTATTCATCTGACACGAAAATTGAATAACCGAATTTGTATAGGAGAAAATTCTCTACAACTTTGCTCTCTTATATTTTTTTCATATCTCGTAGCGTTTCAAAGATATTTCCAAAAATAACGGCGATTTTGGAATGTATGTATGTCTGTCTGTCTGTCCGTAACGTGTTCCCTGTTTTTAAGACGAACCGTTCAACCGATCAGCACCAAATTTTACAGACATGATTGTAGGCCGCCAGAGACCAGAACCTCCCTTTTTCAAATTTTTCGGACAAATAATACGGTAGTAAAACCAAAACAAGCCGTTTGTAATATAATTGTAATTGCAAACGAACCGTTCATCTGACTCGAAAATTGAATAACCTAATTGGTAGAGGAGAAAATTCTCTACAACTTAGCTCCCTTATGTTTTTATCATATCTCGTATCGTTTGAGACATATTTTCAAAAATAACAGAGATTTGACATCCTCCATTGAATTAACGAAAACCAGCCGTTCGGAAATGTCACGTGACATTCCATGCATATTTGATGATTTTCTTATTGTAACTTACACGTTGTCATTTCAAAGCAACGGCACACTGAGGAATTAACAAAAGCACATCGTTCTTCGTACGATAAATGATAATCGAATGCCATATTAACATCAGTTAACAACGGCTATCAACAGTATGAGATAAAAGAACTACTGTTTAGATTTATAGCCGTAGCGTAATGGGCAAGGTGCTGGACTGTGACGCTAAAGGTCGGTGGTTCGAAACCCGCAACAAATTTTTTTTCCTAAAAGGGTTTCAGACACTCTTATTAATTAATTAGTTATTATTTAGATTATTATTTTGGTCCAAAATGTTTGCAAAAACTTATAAAACTACAAATTTAAAGAGGGCCGTCAAACACGTCAGTGCGTTGTTTTTTTTTTTTTTTTTTTTTTTTTTTTTATCGAAATATTGGTATCAAGTTGACTGAATCTTAGCGGATGAGGCTGTAAATCTCTTGCTGCATTGTGTAAAATGATGCTTGGTTTGCTTAGAGCGGATTGTGCTAACTGAATGACCGTGAAAAAAATTTAAGTTAGTTTTAGTGACAAAGGCTGTTTAAATCGATCGGAAGATTTCCTTGTAGGCATTACAATAAAGTCACATTCATGAATGTTACACGTAATGAATTCTAGAAGTTTCTAGAAAATTGCAGATACAAGTCCAACAATGGTTCCAAGCATCATGTTACATAATCAAGATTACTGCTGGAAAAATAGAAATACTTCATGAATCATTAAAAGATGGGTCATTTTAAATTTGTAAAAATTTCAGAATTTATTATATTTCGTAATTTATCATATTTCACGGAGGAAACGATCTCACACACACTTACATTTGGTAGTGAAGAACTAAAGAAATCCCTAATGTGCTTCTGTTCTCTTTGAGTGATAAAACATGAAAGACGAAGTGTACAACCGCGTTCTGGGCAAATCGTAAAAGATAGATGAACATCAAAAATATATGAAGAGCGTAATTAGCTGCCAGAGAAAGCTGTGGTCAGCGACAAGCGTCGCAGACATATTTTTTACTGAATAAAACTTTCAATGTAAAACTACATGCGCCTCTCCAGCCGTCTTGGCGGTCTTTCCTCCAGTCTTTGGTGATATGTCTAAGTTGATACCTGGCGTCGTACGCGGGTTGGAACTGAAATAGTGGCAACACTGCTGTGGAGACAATATGCAATGTCGCTGATAACACACATTGTTGACGTACCTACCTCACCGCAGAGCAAATGGACTCGCCCGTCCCACGTCACCGGCGTGCTCACAATCGGAGGAAACAGTCACTACGGAGCGAGCGATTGATGTAACGGTGTCACTATGTTTTCGAAGCAGGAACAACGGAGATGCATCAAGATTGAATGTGCCAGAGGTCGTACAGCTCGGCAGTGTCATCAAGGTCTTCAAAATATGTGAGGGGAATCGCCCTATAGAACAGTGGCACGTTCGGTAAAAGCCTTCAACGAAGTTCGGAAAACTGTGGCAGACAAGCATCGGGCAGGTCGTCCTAGCGTCTCTGAAGAAGAATTGCATACCGTTGTCGCGTTAGTGGACAGTGATCGACGCCAGACGATTCGTAAACCCACGAAACCGGATTCGCGCATACGACTGTGCTTCGCATCCTGAAAGAACGCCCGGTCATGCGAAAAATTGCATCAACAGGGGTTCCGCATGAATTGATGGAAAAGAAGAAAGATGCCTTAAGACGCTGCTCAATGCATTTGGAGCGCTATGAGCGCCAAGGAGATTCTTTCTTACACTGTATCGTAACACTTGATGAGACATGGACCACATCGTATGAGCCAAAACTGAACGCAAGTCCAACGAATGACCTCATTATGGGTTACCACGAAAGTCGAAATTGCGTCAGAGCCTCGGTATGGTGAAAGTTGTCGGCCGCGTTGGCCGAGGGGACTGAGGCGCTCCAGTCACGGTCTGCACGGCCACTACGGTCGGGGGTTCGAATCCCCTCTCGGGCATGGATATTTGTGCCGTCCTTAGTATAAGGTAGTAGATAAGTAGTTTGTAAGTTTAGGGACAGATGACCCCGTAGTTAAGTCCCATAAGCTTAACATTTGAACATTTTATGGTGAAAGTTAAGGTGATTCTCGTGTACGTGATGGTGTTATTCTAATACACAGTATTACTGTTTATGTATGGAGCATCGCCTGTGATCTGCTTTGCGAAATAAGCGGCAACACTTTCCACGTAACCACCCATCATTTTGCACGAATATGCTCGGGCGAAGCATACAGTGCAAGCTGTGGCTGCTCTGTTCGGTCGATGGGACTGGTAAGTACTGTAACATCCACCATACTCCCCGCACTTAAGTACTTGTGAATTTGATTGGATTCCAGAAGATGAAGGGACCACTTCCTGGCATTCGTTTCAGAACTGTTCCAGTGATTGGACAGGCATTCGCATCTACAGAACAAGCTCTGCTAACGGTATACTACACTGGCAACTGGTTCTACACAAAGCTGCTGACTACTTTGAGGGACAGTAAGAGGTACAAACACTTTTGTATCGGTTGTGGATTAACAGTCACCACTGTTTAAGTTCCAAACTTCGTGCGTGTAACATTGATAGAAATACCTTTTATACGTGTAAACTGGAAGAAATACCTTTATGTTATATATGACACGGCCGTAGAGGACAGCCCAAAATTAGACGTTAGTAATAAAAGCAATACCTTTTTTTCATCTTTGATTGTTGCAATATTTAACATTTTTAGTTAATTAACATAACGTTTAGATGTTCATTCATTAATTGCAGTACGTTTTTAAGCAATTATGTTTATATAATGGTAAACACGGCGTTTATTTATACGTTCGTGACGATATTTTGATTTAAATGCCTTTGGAACTGTGAGATAAGGCGATCGCGTTCTCTTCAATATCTTCGAACAGGATATATTCCAGGTTTTTGTGCTGTGATATGACCAACTTTCCTTCTGGTAGGCAGATTTTTTTCCCATGAGCAGGTCAAATAACAGTGTTCGCTACTCTCATCCAGCATGCAGCCTTTGGACGGTTTCACAATATCGCTCTCCGGCCACCCAAATAGGAAGGAGCAGATTTCCGTTAATGGAACGAGTTTCTGCGAATACTATTCACGTTAGAGGCAACTCTTTCGGAGAAATCGCCGAGTAAATTAATCCTGCAACCGTCATTTATTTCAACTAGCCACACAGTAAGAGTCTGTCGAAGTAACAAATGAGTCAGGGGCAATCAATATCGGAAAGAGACCGACGGAGTAGGGGGTGGAGGGGGGGCGCCAAGATAACTGTCACAAACGATTTCATTTCTGTCACTGGCGTTGTGTCTCCCGCACTCTTCTGAATTTATACGTGATTCTGCGGATTTATGAATCAAAATTTCAACGTAGAAATAGTTTTTCGTCATTCTGCGAATATTTTAAACGGCGTTTGCAACGGCACATGGCAAACTTTCGTTGTCTATGCATCAGTTCCTGCCACTTGTTAATTAACTAAACAGAATTAGTTATTTAATGTTCTTGCCGTGACACATTACTGCGTATGACATGCTAATAGTGGACGTTGTTCATTACGAATTCCTGTACGGTCTTGGAAGAGGGGTTCCGTCAAAAATGGTGCAATTCCTTTATCACTTACCTACCATGTCATCAAACTATCAAAACTTATTATAAAATTTTATCTATCTGTGTGTGTATGTTCCACATCTGCTCCTAAATTAATCGACCTATTTACACCAAACTTAGAACACATATTCCTCAACGACAGGCAATATCGTGTGTAGAGATAAGCACCACGTTATATAAGGTCATAACAATAAAATGCACAAAAAAGAATTCCGCTTCATTTGGCACCTGAAGATGAGTATGAGAGTACTTGGACAGCTGCAAAAAAAAAAAAAAAAAAAAAAAAAAAAAAAAAAAAAAAAAAAAAAATTTAATTACTCCAAACTCCTATGGAACTTTTTTTCTCTCACAGTCCCAAAAATGATGATAGATATGAATTATATTTATGCAAACCGCTGCTGTAATATTTATACATTTTTAAACAATGGTCATTTGGGTTACGAAGTCATCTTCAGGCTATTTCTTGTAACTTGCGTTTTCCATATAATAACCACCAGGTCTTTATGGTACCACAAAATCGTTGACAAACACCATAAAATGTCATAAAAGCAACAAATTACAGTTTATTCGAACCACAAGAGCTGGTGGCATATCAATAACGCTATTATATGAAATATAAAGAAATTATATGTTACAGGAAATAACCTGCAGATGGCTTTGTAGCCGAAATGATCATCGTTAGAAATATATAAGTATTACAGCAACGATTTGGTTAAATATGTTTAATGTTATGTCGAAAACTGTACGAGCAAATCTTCTTCGTCGTCACATTGTCACTGGATATTCCTACTTGGACATGTTGCAGCCGGCCGCGGTGGCCGAGGGGACTGAGGCGCTCCAGTCACGGTCTGCACGGCCACTACGGTCGGGGTTCGAATCCCCCCTCGGGCATGGATGTTTCTGCCGTCCTAAGTATTAGCTAGTTCATAAGTAGTTTGTACGTTTAGGGACTGAAGACCCCGTAGTTAAGTCCCATAAGCTATACAAACATTTGGACATTTTGAATTGAATATGTTGCAGCCTCTTGAGTATGCTTCCCGGAACACCACTGTGACATGAGTGTTGCCTATCGACAGGAGGCGCTCCATGGCTGGTATAGCACCTGAACTCGCCATGTTCGCGACTAGTGCTATCGGGAAATTACCAAACTACACTAGATGAAGGAGAAAAGAAAAAAACTTTCAGGGTTTCTCTTCAAAATGACATATGTATGTTATGTGTAGAATGTAGAATGTTTGGTTCTTGTGTAGTAAATAATTGAAAGTGTTCCCGGATTTTATGTACACTCTGTGTTTTGTTACTACCCACGCACAAAGGGAGATATGATCATTACAATAAGGTAAGGGAAATCGAATTTAGTCGTTCGATATTCCCACGTGCTATTAGAGAATCAAAAGATAGAGAAATATTATGAAATCGGTTTATGAAAACTCTAGCAGGCACTAAAATGTAATTTCCAGAGTAAATATGTAGATGTAGAGGGACAATGAAGTGCCTAATATCGTGAAGTAACACAGCACGATATGACAGGAACTCGGCTAATGTCTGAAGTAGTGCTGGAGGGAACTGACACCACACCCCCTGCAGGGCAGTCCGTAAATCCGTAATAGAACGATTGGGTGGAGATCTAATTGGAATGCTTAATAATGTTCATCTCATGAGAGTTTGGTGGCCAACGGAAGAGTTTAAAATCAGAAAAGTGTTCCTGGAGTCACTCTGTAGCAAATCTTGACATGCGGAGTGTGTGGTGTCGCACAAGTCTAAAGTGCGCGCCACCTACTTTCGCCGCGCGCCGCCATGCACGCACGGCGCGGCGTTCTTACGTCAGCCACGAGCGCCCTCTACTACAACTCCGCTCGTGGCCACCACTGGACTGCATCGTCCACTTGGAACCAGTTAACACTTCGGAATCAGATAGGCACCAGTTAAGACTTGACTATCGGATAGGCACTAGTAATCTTCAGTAGTCAGGCCTCTATCTAATCTATGTATCAGCATTCTGCAGTCAAGAACTATGTAAAAGTTAAGTATTACAAAGTCTCTATGAAATATATATCTTGTTCTAATTTACTAAATGTTCAAATGTTTGTAAAGCTTATGGGACTTAACTACGGGGTCATCAGTCCCTAAACTTACAAACTACTTATGAACTACTTACGAACTAGGACGGCACAAATATCCATGCCCGAGGGGGGTTTCGAACCCCCGATCGTAGTGGCCGTGCTGACCGTGACTGGAGCGCCTAAGTCACCTCGGCCACCGCGGCCGGCTCTAATTTACTCTAGTGTTTCTAGTTTCTGCTGTCCCACTGGCTGGTCACCTCCGCACCTGCACACGCGTGCATCCTTTATTCCTGTGTTGGTCTCTTTCTACTCGGCCACCGACACCTACGACGGAGACGAGACACAAAAGCGGCGACGAGGCTGGGACACAAAAGAATGTCACATTGACCTGCTGAATTTCCCAAGTCCGTCGCAATACATAATGGACATTGTTTGTAAACAAACCTAGAGGCCGAAATTCACTACATATGTAATGAATAAAGAGTGAAGAAGAAAACGACTGTCAGAGGGGGAATAACGTGAGAAGGGAATCAAATGTTCAAATGTTTGTTAAGCTTAAGGGACTTAACTACGGGGTCATCAGTCCCTAAACTTACAAACTACTTATGAACTACCTACAACTAAGGACGGCACAAATATCCATGCCCGAGGGGGGATTCGAACCCCCTACCGTAGTGGCCGTGCAGACCTTGACTGAAGCGCCTCAGTCCCCTCGGCCACCGCGGCCGGCGAGAAGGGAATAAAAACAACCTGGCAACGCCAAGCTCTAAAACTGATACTAATAACTGCCATGACAAGACTTTTTTTATTATTTTTTTTAATTAGGTGTGTGGAATCCCCACAAAAATGTTTCCCAGGAGTTTTACTTGACAATTCTTTTTTGTGCTTAATAATATAAAATACTACACAAACTAGAAATGTCTCTTTGAAATCTTAATCTTGACAAACATTTTCCGAGACTGGTTTGAATTTTAGCTCACTTTTGACTATACATTGTTTGGATGGAAAAGAGAAACTTCATATGGATCACTTTCTATACGAAAGTCACTGGTTTTTCCTCTGGCACAATAAAAAGTGAATATTTTCGGAAAAAGAATTTTGTCATTCCAGAACGGTTTCATTTAACGCTTGGCTGATATACGAGCAAGGCAGGTAGTTTTAGCTGACGACACGGGACTTTGCTTGAGGCAGCAGGTGCTGGGTGGTGCTGCTGTGTTGCCTCCGCTGGAGGCTGTGGCGACTGCTGGCCTTTCAGAGACAGCCGCGGCCGCTTTTGTTGTCGCCTTTCAGACACGGCGCCTTATCTCGCTAATGGCCCGGTCGAGACTTCGGATAACACTGCCTACAAAAAGTACTGCGCGACAGACGGAGATGAATAGCGCTCACACAATGCCACGCTCCCATATTGTGGTGCGACCAAGTCTTCCTGCACCACCTACTCAGTATACAGGGTGAGTCACCTAACATTACCGCTGGATATATTTCGTAAACCACATCAAATACTGACGAACCGATTCCACAGACCGAACCTGAGGAGTGGGGCTATTGTAATTGGTTAATAAAAATCATAAAAAATGCACGGAAGTATGTTTTTCAACACAAACCTACGATTTTTTAAACGGAACCCCGTTAGTTTTGTTAGCACATCTTAACATATAAACACAGGTCCGGCGCAAGGCACGTGCGAAACGTGCGGCCGCACGGGGCAGCACTTTCCGAGGGGCGGCATATCTGCCGCCCTCCCCCCCCCCCCCCCGCTTTTTTACCCCTTGACAAACTCAAAATTCATGCCCAAGAGGGTATTCGAAAACAAACCTCGGAGGGAGCGACTGGAACCGTCGCATGGCATGACGCCTCGATTACATGTCGCCCGCCCCTGTTGAACAAGGGGAGGGAGGACTAATTTCTTCCTCGTTACTATAGCAGCATCGTCGCGTTCGCCGGAGGAACAGAGGTGGGGAAGCATTCTGGCGTGCACGCCAGTGTTCTTATGAGTGGAGCGCTGCCAGCCTGTTACGGGCCGTGCGTTTACTCACAACTAATTTTGCAGGAGACGAGATGTAATTTGGAAATTCGAATGCAATGTTCGATACTGCTGTTACATTTTAAGCCTGAAGCAATTTTGCTAAGCCCGTCAATGGCAGTTTCCGATTGTTTTATTGTTCCTGCATTACGGAAATAAATGGTTGAACATTACTACAATCAAACATGTCCAACACCTACAATGGCTAGAAGTTTTCCGAATGGGTAAATACGCTGCGAGTAATTACAAGGGATAAAGACATTGGTAGTAAGCCTGGCATAAGTTGGGTCTCGACGTATTTTTTAAATTTTTGCTATCCGTTTCTGGATGATAGTCGGACGTTTTGGTTTTTGAGCCATGAAACACCTGTCTCCGCCTGCATCAACAACAATTAAACTCTGACCGGCAATTTTGTTTGACAATACTACTAGCACGATATCACTTGGCAACATTTATTTACTGTATAATGCGTGTGAATCCATGTTTCAGCTAAGTAAACTACTAGTCGCTTTGATTCTGATGAAAACACGAGAAAGTGTGGTCTTTTAGCAACAATGCCCTCTCGTCCTCACCAAACAAAACGTTAATTTTGACACCTTCTAAAACGTAATCCATAGACAGAACATTTGAACATTTTTGTAAATTCCCAAGGCTCAAATACGTAATCAGTGCCGTTTGTTGCATTGTAAAATCTTAATTACATCCGGAGATATTGTAACCTAAAGTTGACGCTTGAGTACCACTCCTCCGCTGTTCTATCGTGTGTATCGGAGAGCACCAAATTAAGTATGGATCCAAAGGGAACGGTGATGTACCTTACAATTAAATGTCTCACTAGAAACGCGTCAACGTATGTGGTATCAGCATCATGGTGGTGCACCTGCACATTCCGCAATTATCACTAGGCTGACCCTTGACAGGATGTTCGACGGGCGTTTCATAGGACGTGGAGGACGCATAAATTGGTCAGCCCGTTCTCCTGCTCTTACACCTCTGTACTTCTTTCTGTGGGGTACATTAAAGGAGAATGTGTACCGTGATGTGCCTACAACCCCAGAGGATATTGTCGCGTTGCAATTGAAGTAGGCTTGACTTCGAAGGCAACTAAACAGAGCACTTATACTGAAAGCACGTTTATTACGAACCCAACATACACGCAGCACTGACTGCATCTCAGGCAGAGTGCTCTGCTATTTATACACAGACAGAATTTACCAGAAATTAGAACAGTTAACATAAGAAACAAGTAGAATTTACAAGTGAACATAAAAAAGATGTAGAACCTTCTGGAATTGTCAATTACAAAGAAATAAATTTCTGCCAGTGGGCGGGATTGAACCGGCGACCTTCTGCTCCGCAGTCCGGGACGCTATCCACTGCGCCACGCCGGCAGTTAGTGTTCGTGCTCTCTCGCGGCATTGCTCCCTCTCCTGGAGAAACAGCGACCCGCTGTTATGATCCCTGTGGAGGCAGCTGCAATGTCCTGGATCTTGACCGTGTCATGGGTCCTCTGTATGACAGTTCAAGAGAATCCTTCCCTTCTCCGCGATTATCGACGACAGACGTTCCTGTCGTGGCTTCATCAGGAACATTACCGTCCTTAAAGACCTTGAACAAGAAGCCATTGTCGTCTACTTGCTCTTCAGGATCGTAGTAAGGCTTCATGCGCAGGACGTGAACAATGTCTCTTCGTTTCTGACGTTTCGACGACGGATCATAATCCTCAACTTCGTATGTGACGTCTGAGAGGCGTATGACACGATACGGACACGATACGGACCAAAGTATCGCTTCAATAACTTTTCTGACAGTCCAACCTTCCGTACAGGGGTAAAAATCCATACCAAATTTCCTGGGTTGTACACAACAGGTCGGTGCTTGTCGTTATACCGCTGACGGTCCTTCTCCTGGGCGTCCAGTGTCCGTATGCGAGCCAGCTGTCTTGCTTCTTCGACCCTGATGATGAGCTGTTTAACATAGCCATCCTGAGTGTCGTCCGGTTGGAACGGGAACAGTGTATCCATTGTCGTCTCAGCTTCACGGCCGTGGAGCAGGAAAAACGTAGTGAAGCCTGTGGTGTCTTGTCTTGCGGTATTGTAAGCAAATGTCACGACTGGTAGAATTGTATCCCAATCCTTCTGCTCAACATCGACGTACATCGACAGCATGTTGGCTAACGTTTTGTTAAAACGTTCTGTAAGACCATTTGTCTGAGGATGGAATGCAGTTGTCATTCTGTGGACAATATTGCTCCGTGACATTACCTCTGATACTAGTTTTGACTGGAATACTTTTCCACGATCAGATATCATGACACGTGGTGCTCCATGCTTCAAAATAATGTCTTCTACAAGGAATTTTGCGATCTCTGGAGCTTCTGCAGTCGGCGCAGGTTTGGTGACAGCGTAGCGTGTGAGGTAGTCAGTGCAGACTATTATCCAACGGGTACCGGTTGTCGACTTCGGAAACCTCCCTAAAAGATTGATCCCAACTCGGTGGAATGGAGCTGCTGCCGGCGGAATCGGTACGAGATGTCCTGGAGGTAACTGCGGCACATGCTTCCGTCGCTGGCACTCTTTACAGTGACTCACATAATGCTTGACAGATCGGTAGAGACCTTTCCAGTAATACCTGCGTCTGATTCTTTCTAGGGTCTTCACGAATCCCAGATGACCGGATATTGGAGCATCGTGGAAATATTTGAGAATAGCTGGCTGGAGATGAGCTGGAACAACAAGTAGCCATTTGGGGCCCAGTGGATCGTAGTTGTTCTTGTACAATGTTCCGTTTATAAGTTGGAACTCTCCATTAGTCGGTTCTCCTTTCTCCAAGGCCTCTATTATTTTTAATAGTGTTGGATCTTCCCTCTGTTCAGCTGTAACGTCATCTAATTCAGTGAGAGCTGAAATTTCATTAATGCTGTTGTGTTCCACTAATGGATTCCTCGAAAGGCAGTCGGCATCCTTGTGTTTGCGCCCGTTCTTGAATACCACTGTGACATCGTACTCTTGGAGTCTTAGTGCCCATCTTGCTAGTCGACCTGATGGATCCTTCAAGGTAGTCAGCCAACACAAAGAATGGTGGTCTGTCACGACGGTGAATGGTTTGCCGAATAAATACGGCCGGAACTTGTTGATAGCTCAGATAACAGCGAGACATTCTTTTTCAGTTGTAGAGTAGTTTATCTCGGACTTTGAGAGTACTCTTGACCCATAGGCTATCACTTTTTGGGCACCTTCCTGAACTTGTACAAGCATTGCACCAATCCCATAGCCACTGGCGTCTGTGTGAAGTTCCGTTTCTGCATTCTCGTCGTACAAGGCTAGTACTGGTGCGGAAGTTAGAGCCTCCTTAAGTGCTCGGAAAGCTCTTTCTTTTGTTCCATCCCAGTAAAATTTGGCGTCTCCCTGCAGAAGTTCTTGTAATGGACGTGCCTTGTTACAAAATCCTTTTATGAAACGTCGGTAGTATGAGCACAGCCCGAGAAAACTTCTCACATCACGAATGTGCTGAGGAGTTGGAAATTCTGTGACTGCCCTTACTTTATCTGGATTAGGACGGACACCATCTCCGTTGACTAGGTGCCCCAGGATTTTTATCTCTTTGGCGACGAAGAGGCACTTCTTTGGATTGAGGCGGAGACCTGCAGCCTGAACACACTTCAACGCAGTTGACAGGCGACTCAGATGTTCTTCAAATGTTTTCGAGAAAACGACAATGTCATCTAAATAGCAGAGACACGTCGTCCACTTAAGGTGTCGAAGCAAGTTGTCCATCATGCGTTCGAATGTGGCTGGAGCATTACATAATCCAAATGGCATTACTTTAAATTCATAGAGGCCGTCAGGTGTAATAAAAGCCGTCTTCTCCCTGTCAGCTTCGTCAACCTCGATTTGCCAGTAGCCTGTCTGCATGTCCATAGTTGAGAAGTATGTAGCTCCTTTCAAGCAGTCTAAGGTGTCATCAATACGCGGCAATGGGTAGACATCTTTCTTTGTGATACTGTTCAGCCACCGATAGTCGACACAGAATCTCCACGTGCCATCCTTCTTCTTTACGAGGACCAAGGACTCTCCGACGGTTGAATAATGTCATCTCGCAACATCTTCTCCACTTCCTCCCGAATTATCCGTCTTTCAATGGCGACACTCTATACGAACGCTGGCTAATTGGCGGATGATCCCCAGTATTGATACGGTGCTTTATCGTGGGCAGTTTCGTCTGACTTTTCCCTTGCTGAGGTGTGAATGCACCCGAAAATTGACGTAGTATACCTAACACCTGCTGGCTTTGTTCCTTGGTCAGTCCAGGCCCTATTGGCAGTTTCACGTTTGTTTCCTCCAGCGTGTTGTCTGTACTAATAGCAGGGCATGGGTCTTCAGTGATGACGTTGAGCTCACCGTCCTAGATTGGTTCAGCTGTCCCGATACACATTCCCATGGGGATAAGTTGTGACTGCTCGTGACAATTTGTGATCCAAATCTCTCCTTGACCACCGGTAATGGTTATGATAGCCGCTGGTATGTAAATTTCTTTTGTGAGCCTGATAAACTTTTTACTATCAACAAGAACTTCACAGTTTAACCAGTCATCTGTGTTTGTGACTGCAACTCTTCTCATTGTCAACGGCGGTATCGTCACATTGTCAACGACGAATAACTTCCCAGAAAATTCTGTATTACGTGTATCTGGCGGAACAACCTTTTCAATTTGCAGCTCAGATCTTCCACAGTCAATGATAGCTTGGGATGCCTGAAGGAAGTCCCACCCGAGGATGACATTGTGACTGCATTCTGTTAACACGACAAATTCAAACGGCTGTGTCCTGTTGTTGATGGTTATTCTTGCGACACAAGTTCCTGCTGGATGGACGTACTTTCCATTCGCGACCTTCAGCACAGTTGCTCCCGTATCACAGAACATTGTCTTCTTTAGTGTGCGGCGGTAATTATCCGATAATACAGAGAAAGACGCTCCTGAATCAACAAGTGCCCGGACTGGTTGGCCGTCGATTATGACGTCGACGAGATTTCCCGACATCTTAGCGACTGTCGTCCATGGAGGATTTTCATCTGCGGCGGCCTCACCTCCGTAGATGGTCGCCTCGCTTAGTTTTCCTGGGCTCGGTGGCTAGGAGAGCTGCTGGTACCTCTGTACGGCGACGGTGAACGGCTGCGGCGCATCGGGGAGCGACCTCGTCTAGGGTACGGCGATGGGCTTCTTCCCATAGGTCGACTGAACTCATCAGCAGGTGACTGCCTGGGATAGAACTGCTCCGACGGCTGACGTCTTGCGGGAAAATAATCATCGAATACTCGCCTCCTCTCTCTGCAGTAGCGTACAACATGTCCAGGGCGTCCACAGTGGAAACACAGTGGTGTGTTGTCTTCTGTCCTCCAGACGTCTGTTCTTCTGCGGGGCGCCATAGTTACCGGGGGAGTTGGCTGTGGTCGCGTTGGTCGTTTCATGGGCTGCCGTTTGCCGGCTGCAGCGTAAGTCATAGCAGGGCGACGCCATTCTTCACGTCGGGTGCGACTGACGGGGCAGACAGGAGCGAATGTTTGAAATACCTCGTCCTCAGCGGCGTCGGCTACCTCGTGACTTACAGGGCTCACATCCGTGGCCATAATCTGATGCTCGCTCGGTCTAATAGTCCTGGCTGTCATGCACTGTTGTAATTCTTCTCTCACGATTTGTAGTATGAGAGAAGCCAAGTCCTGCTGGTCTTCCACAGCGGCCATAGGGACTACATTTGGAAGTCTGTCATACTTCTTGCGTCCAACCCTCCTTTGTTGCATCTCTTCAATACGCTGGCACCAATTGATGAACTCTTCTGTCGTAGCGACGTCTTTTATCAGAAGAGCTTGGTACATATCTTCTGCAAGTCCATTCATCAGGTGCGTGATTTTGTCCGCTTCACTCATGTTTGGATTGACTACGTTACACAGGGCCAAAACACTCTGTATGTATGATTGTGTCGGCTCACCATGTCGTTGGGCCCGGTTCTTCAGTTGTTCTTCCGCCGAGCGGATTTGTCGCTGGCGATCTCCAAACGTCTTCTTAAGTTCCTCCTGGAACGTCTCCCAGTCATTCAACTTGTCTTCGTTGTTTTCGAACCATTGCTGGGCTGTTCCATCCAGGTAGAAATAAACGTTAGCCAAGCACATCGTATGATCCCACCTGTTGTACTTGGCGACTCGGTCGAACCCTTTTAGCCATTTGTTGGGGTCCTGTCCAGCATCTCCAGAGAACACCGCCGGGTGTCTGATGTGCAGCTGGCTTATTGCTGGTTTCGTCTCCATCGTTCTTCTGATAATCCGGACTTTTGGAAGGATGTACTCGGTGTATCCCTTGTATTTCGGTTCCAGTCCGTGTAAGCGACGGCTTTTACGTTGCCTAATCGGAGCCACGGTGATGCAGCTGTTGCACAGTGTACCCGGCGCCTCCACCAAACAATGTCGCGTTGCAATGGAAGTAGACTTGACTTCGAAGGCAACTAAACAGAGCACTTATACTGAAAGCACGTTTATTACAATCCCAACATACACGCAGCACTGACTGCCTCTCAGGCAGAGTGCTCTGTTATTTATACACAGACAGAATTTACCAGAAATTAGAAGAACAGTTAACATAAGAAACAAGTATAATTTACAAGTGAACATAAAAAAGATGTAGAACCTTCTGGAATTGTCAATTACAAAGAAATAAATTTCTGCCAGTGGGCGGGATTGAACCGGCGACATTCTGCACCGCAGTCCGTGACGCTCCCCCTGCGCCACGCCGCCAGTAGGTGTTCGTGGTCTCTCGCGACAATATCAATCAACGTATCGTGGCAGCCAACGGCGACATTACACCAGATGTACTGCTGCGTGACGACATTCATTACGCCATAGATTGCAATTGTTTGCAGCAAATGATGGCCACCACTTTGAACATGTATTGGCCTGACATGTCGGGACACACTCTATTCCACTCCGTAATTGAAAACAGAAACCACGTCTGTACGTGTACCTCACCCCTCATGGTAATGTACATGTGCGTCAGTGAAAAAGACCAATAAACGTGTTAGCATGTGGACGTAATGTGCTGTTCTAGTCTCTTCTGTACCTAAGGTACATCACCGTTCCCTTTGGATCCCTACTTAATTCGGTGCTCTCCGATATACACGATCGAACAGCGGAGGAGTGGTACTCAAGCGTCAAATTTTGGTTACAATATCTCCGGATGTAATTAACGTTTTACAATGCAACAAACAGCACTGATTACGTATTTGTTTATATGCTCATATGTGCTAACAAAACTAACGGAGTTCCATTTTAAAAAAAACGTAGGTTTGTGTTAAAAAACATACTTCCGTGCATTTTTTATTTTTTATTTTTTTAACTGTTCGCGGCCCATAGGCAGGAAATAATACTTCTGACCCTCGATTTGATATTCAGGTACCACCATGTAACTTGCATCTGTACGAAATAGAATAGTACGACTGATGGTAATAATAATAATAATAATAATAAATGCCTGTTTGACTCACGACATTCAGCTCAAGCTAGTTTACCACGAGCTTTGATAGTAGCAAATTAATTGATCACATGATCACAGTCTGGTTTGTGTATGATTCTGCGACAATAATGATAGCAAATAATTGTGTATATTTACAGGAGCAAGGAAGAGCGTTCAGCCGAACTAGTTTCAGTGCTTGACAAAAATATTCGTAATCTACACAAATACTTAGAGAGGAGATTTTTGTTTCGTTGATCTACACCTATGATTTAGAATAAAGAATATGATGACTCAGAAATTCTCCCAGGTTGTTGCAGTTCTCCAACACATTCAATAATGTATTGTTGTTTCGTCCAAAAATACCTTCGTAGTGAAATTTTTTATAGAAAACCCTCGAGAGATTTTTTTCTCTAATTCAGATGTCAAGCTATAATAACTAGAAATGTATTCACCCTAAAATCTTCCTTTCTTCGAAGATAGGATCAAGCTGGACTGATCCGTGTACTTTCAGTTTTCTTGACGTTTTTCTTTTGTGGGTGTTTTGTACATATTTATCTAATTCTTTTAATGTTTAGTACAATCATTCTTCCGAAAGGATTGAAAAAAGTTTGTACTTCTGAATTACACCCTGTATTAACACTTTGGAACAATTCAATTGAAGCATCTCTTTAGATCACTGGTCTAAAAGTTGCCATTATCGTCCTTTGCAGACTGCACAGCAGAGCATATTTTAAGTTATACCATACGGAATGCTGTCAGCAGACAATTTTACTTTCGTATCGTAAACGACACAGAACACATGATTTTTATTTAAGTGAAATAATGGTCAGTATGTCACGTCGTAACTTCACACTAAAACAAACTTTTCATGCAATTTCAGCTCATTGTTACCACTGTTATTCAGATCCAATTCATTGTGAGTTCGAGTTCTCATTTCAAAAGTTGTGAAAATTGTTAAAAAGTTATGTGACAACTTAAGCCGCATTGACAATGAATGCACTCCCCACGAAATGGGCAGCGGAGCGTATAAACTAGCGCAGTTGAGTTCAGAACTGTACAGAACGGAGCACAGCGTCCGTATGTGCACAATAATATTCCGGGTTGTGTGTGTGTGCGCGCGCGCGCCTTTCGTTGTAATGGCAGACGAGGAACGCAGTCCGAAGTTGCACTGGAACCAACTATTTCGTCTGATGTTCAAACAATTCGCGGAAGTTGTTCTTAGTTCTGCAGAGCAGCGCGGCTGGACTTGCTCGCGGCCTACACTGTGCTGAGCGGAACTTCGCTTCTCGGCTTTGCGTGGTGCTGCCGGTATTTACTCGGCTTTATAACTAGCCCCTTAACCTCCTTCTACCAAAGAGGGTAAATGAATCACGCTAGTTACCATTATTCGCACGAATTTATACTTTAAGTCTTTTCTACAATTTAAAACTCCGCGTCGTATATATCTAACGGTGTGTTGCGGAGGCTACTTTTGTGCCAATGTCATTTCCTACGATTCCATCTGTTTATGGTTCGAAGGAAGAATGACCGCCTGCATGCCACCGTGCGGATCCTAATCTGTTTGATCTTAATCTTGTAGTCGCTTCGTGAGACATACGTAGAAGGAAGCAATGTTTTGGATGAATCTTCATGAAACGTACGCTGTAAGAACTTCGACAGAAGCCCGTACCGCAGTACAGAACATCTCTCTTGCAGTGCCTACCATTGGAGTTTCCTAATCACTCCTGTGACGTTTTCACGCTTAATAAATGAGCCCGTAACAAAGCGTGGCTCTCCACTGGATCTTCTCTGTCTTCTGTTAACAGCACCTGTTTGCAGATGATACCAAGTATTGCAATAAAAAGTACGTCAAGCATAGTTATAGAAAGGTCTGCTAATGATATTGTCATGAACATTAATAAATGGTTCAAAGCCAACTCATTGTCATTAAACTTTGAAAAGACTCAGTGCATGCAGTTCAGAACATGTAAGAGATTTCCCGCCAGCATATGCATTATGAAGAAGAGCCGAAACAAGGGAGGAGCACCCCACAGAACTGCAGAAACGACTCAACAAATCTGTATTTTCAATACGAGTGTTATCACACATAGGAGTCATAAAAATAACAAAGCTTGCATAGTTTGCTTACTTTCATTCCATAATGTCATATGGTATAATATTTTAGGGTAATTTTTCAAGTCAGTCAAAAGTCTTCGGAGTCCAAAAGCGTGTAATACGTATTATTTGTGGAGTAAATTCACGGACGTCCTGTAGAAGCCTCTTCAAAAAACTGGGTATATTGACTACTGCCTCTCAGTATATTTATTCCTTCATGAAATTTGTCATAAATAATATATCCCTTTTTCCAAAAAAACAGTTGATCGACCTTGGAACAAAAGTTCTAAAGGTAGCCAAAGAAAAAGAAACACTAGAGTTGCAGGATATAGTGGTAATGAATATTATAAATTGCACATGTAATACAGAAAATAATATTACAATTGCTCCAGTAAGAACAGCAATGTAGACAAGTGATTTTGAACATCCACAGCTGCATCTAACTGATCCACAGTTCATGTCTTATAAAAATACCTTGAGCCGTTCCAAATTCAAATGTTTGTAGGTTCTATGGGACTTAACTACGGGGTCATCAGTCCCTAAACTTACAAACTACTTATGAACTACTTACAACTAAGGACGGCACAAATATCCATGCCCGAGGGGGATTCGAACCCCCGACCGTAGTGGCCGTGCGGACCGTGACTGGAGCGCCTCAATCCCCTCGGCCACCGCGGCCGGCTGAGCCGTTCCGGCTCAGCATCTTACCATTTCTCCGTTACCCTTCTTCTTTAATTACTTTTTACGTACCCCCACTATTTTGATTATCTTTCTATTTACTTTGATCGAGTGATATCGATTGTCATTTCGCTGCGATGAATTTCTTCTCTTCCTCACTACGATCCTTGACTAGTGCAGTCCTTAAAGGGACATGCGCTCCGCGGTGAGGGCAGTGGTGGATTGCGGGTCAACGGAGACACTGTACCTCGAGGCGGCTGTCGTGGCCGGTGTACGGAACTGCCGTGTGGTGGAGCCACTTGAGGTCATGAGCGCCGCGGGGCTGTAGTGTGGCACTCTCCGAAGCCGGCGCATCTCTCCACCTTGTGCATTGTTGCGGTACGAGGACTGCGGCCCAGTTTTCTTCCTGGTGGACATGGCGGGCTTGTTAGACCGGATTTTAACTCCTCCGCAAGTCTATCAAATGTTCGTAAATCTATCGGACCTAACTGCGTGGTCATCAGTCCGTAGCTTACAAACTACTGAAACCTAGGTAAACTAACCTAAGGACAACACACACACCCATGCCCCAGGGAGGTCTCGTACCTCCACGGCGAGCAACCGCGCGCTCCGCAGCGAGACGCTTTAGACCGCTCGGCTACTCCACCGCGGCGCAAGTCTATCGTCGTCTCTCCGACTCCGTTCGTACTGGTTTCTTGTGGAAAGCTGTGTGAGTGTCTCCGTTAAACATTGCTTCGCCATTGTGCTCTATTACCTAGTACTTACGACGTGTCGCCCGGTAGTTCCTCCGCCCAAACGTGTAGTTGTCACTCTGGTTCTTCCATCTGTCTAGTTGCTGTTGGTGTACTTCGCGACACTCCCCCGTTCTTTTCGGGCGCGTCCCGTTAATTGGTAGGTGATTACATGCCTAGTTGTGCCACCCTGTGATTTACAACCCCTGTGTGTTTGTGTTAGTGTGTGTTTGTCGATTTTTCGGAATTGTAACCAGCCCTCAGAGGTGGCCTCTTATCTCTCCGCCGCGATATAAGTAGCCGCGCCTGAGCGTGCAGACTAGAACAACCTTCTGCACGGCCGACGGCTGGATCCTCCTGAGTAGTCCCCGCCCGAAGATCCGAATGGGGGGACTATTTTACCAACGGAATATTTTACCCAGAAGACGCCATCATATATTGATACAGTAGAGCTGCATGTCCTCGGAAAACGTAACGATTGTAGTTTCCCCATGCTTTCAGCTGTTCGCAGTATCTGCATGCCAAAGCCATGTTAGCTGATGTTACAAGGCCAGCTCAGTCAATCATCCGGACTGATGCCCCTGTAACTACTGAAAACGCTGCTTTGCCTCTTCAGGAACCACACATTTGTCTGGCCTCTCCATAGATACCTCTAAATAGATAATAATCTCCGGGAATGTCATCAACCGATGCTATTGGCACTTATTTCTCTTTGACACAGTACAGAAGGTGTATACTACGAAAACTATTTTCATTTTTGAAGCAAGTAGTATGGATCAAAACAACAACAAAATATGCAATAAATATAGACTGTAATATGCATCCTTTAAGAGCTACGAGCACATCTTCGATATTGCGATCACTTCTTTTCCACTGGTCAAGAAATCACAACTCAGGTACGCATTTTGTAGTTGTTTCGGTCCATACTACCTTCTCCAAAATTATGGGAAGCAAAGAGCTTGCAATAAAAGACATTTGTTTCACCGTGTTAAAGTGCCCGCGGTGCCACTGGATGGCATTTCGGGATATTGTTTCCTTATAAAAATATTATGTACTTATTCCCTTCTACAAGTCCTTATCTTTTTACACATCACGTCACGTGTCCGCATCACCACCAGATGGGATATAATTTCAAGAGGAAAGCACTTTGGATGCTCAGAGTAGCTCTCTTCCAGATATAGACAGTTTGCAGTATCGCTACTAAACACTTTTGTATTTTGTGACTGTTTGGCACTTTTTTCATGTTTTGTGGCATCGTACTTATCAATATTGCAGACTATTAAAATCTGATCGTTCCTTGAGTGCTTACTCACCACCAAAATTTGGCGCTCACAAACTCTGTCCCCTCATGAAGCTGGCTTTAGATTCATCCGTCAACAGTGAACTCGTTAGCGGCTGGTCGTTCCTCTCCGGCTGCAGCGCACATTCTCGCTTTTATCTTCTTGGGCGTTGATCATGAAGCGCACCGCATTTTAAATTCCACAGCGGCCGTCTCGTTTAATCTCGTGCCCCGCTAAAGCTGGACCAGGGGCCCAGTTAATGAGGCAGCTTAACAGCAGCTCCTAACGGCCCCGGCACGGCGATAAACAGGGGAACGCCGCCGCAGGCAGTCTGCGTCCCGCAATATTGCATCAGGGATGCGCGAACGCTGTGGCCATCTCTCTCTCACCTACCCCTCCCCGCCCCCTCTCTCTCTCTCACCTACCCCTTTCTCTCTTCACGCAGCTTCTGTAGTAGCGCTGCTAGCCTCAGATTTATCACCAAATGTATATGAGGCTCCGCACTGCTGTAACCGAAACCCAAAATTTCTTACTTATTTCTTATCTCTCGTCAATAGCGTATCAGCCGCCGGGGCGGGGGGCAGTCGTTGTCGTTCCCGCTTCAAACTTTGGAGGGACAAGACGCGGTTTCTGCGCCGCATTAATTAATGTTTGTAAAGCTTATGGGACTTAACTGCGGGATCGTCAGTCCATAAACTTACAAACTACTTGTGAACTAACTTATACTAAGGACAGCACAAACATCCCTGCCCGAGGGGGGATTCGAACCCCCGACGGGGATCGGCCACGCGGCACCGGATCATAGTAGCGTCTCAATCCGCTCGGCCGCTGGGCCGCGGCTTCTGCACCACCACCCCCCCCTCCAAAATATTTTTGATGACAGCCATTTTTGTCTTTGACTAAAGCATCATGTAACAACTATATTGTGTCCTCTCCTTTAGTCCTATTTTCCAGTCTATAACTGCTGATAGGGGACAACATTTGTACTGATGAGGCGCTGTAGGTCACTATTACTTATAAATGAGACGCAAGCGTAACTTGACGAGTCATCCCTAGGTTTTACTTATTTTATTTATTTATTATTAAGGAAACTAGATACTGGAACACCTTCGGTAAATGAAAGTTCCATGACCTCGCCCCCTGTACACCCCCCCCCCCCCTACATACACACACGAGACGAAAGCCAGGGAATCGCCAAGACGAAGTCAGTAAATAGGCTTCCTTGCCTCCCCTTTAAAGAAATAGTTGGTACGCCACAGTCTCTTGTACTGCATTATTTTCATCATCATGATAATATAGTAAAGTGCAGTTGCGAAAGATAATGGCTTGACTCACGTAACTTGGCCATGGTTCGTGTCTACAAGACAAGGAAACTAATAAAGTTTTATAGTTTTCAAAATGATTAGCCAAGATCGCACACTAACAATTTATTAAATGACGACCGGTTCCGGTGCACTGTGTCACCATCACCTGATCACATATATGTTCTAATCTGGTCATCTTATTAAAAAAAATTGGATATAAAATAACAAGTGCAACATTGCACTTAGTCGCTATATAAAAAAATACATAAGTTTAAAACATGACAGCTTACAAAAGTATTTACGAGTGTGCGATATTGGCTTGTCATTTTGAAAACTATAAAACGATTATATCGCCTCCAGACCAGAAGACCGTCTAATATGATAAAATTCTCTCGGGGTTGCAGCCTCGTCAAGTAGTTTGAAATCCACGAGCTTACCACCGACGTCTCCTCGTCTATTGTCACCACTTGACAACAGCCGAGAAGATCTCGATCGAAAGCTCGTGAGTTTGAAACAAATTAATGCGGCTGGAAGCCCGAGAGAATTTTATTACCAAAACTCACTGCGAAACTATGCATTCACGTATTTTATTAACCTTGCTAGTAGCAGGTGCGACAGGAATGACCCCGTGCTGCATTGCTTCTTCCGTAGCGCAGTCGCGGAATGCAGGAAAACCTTTAGTTTTATCGGGTTATTCAGGTTTTTAATATATATATTCTTGATGTTTGCAGAACTAAATACGTAAGGCGTTATTCGGTATGTCAATTGTGCTTTGCAAGCCTACCGTACATAGTGTTGATTTCCTTACATTAAACATAAAAATTAGCTCTGAAAGATATTCGAAAACTACATGACATAAGAATTTAACAACCATTGATCTCTATACAAACTAGATGTATAATTCTGGTGTCTGAGCATAGAACTACAGCGTGCCTGCTCATTCATATGTTTTCCACACTTTTTCGCATTGTTCGCCATGTTTAAATTTGGCATACGAATTTCCATCTGTTATTACCTGATAAAAAATTGCTTACTCACCTCTGAATTAGGATTTATGTACTCGATGTAACGGGCTAATATGGAAGCGCAGGGGAGATCAGGGTTACGGCGCCACGCTGGGTAATCGCGCCAACCCAGTTTTATGACGAACGGTTGGCAGTACGAGTACGTTTCCCAGTGTTCTATCTCCGTTACCTACTCGGAACTAATTCCTGTGATTGTTGACAGGTATTAATCGTGTGAAAGAAATTGTTAGTTTCGACGTTTTGGATCTAATTTTAGAGCTAGTATTTTATTGAAATAAGTACGTCTATAGGCTGTCAGTGCTTTTAAATACTCGTATTAAGATAATCTGTAGATATTTACCTTCGATTTCGTGTCTCTAACCTAATTGTTTTGCAAAGTTTTTGGCTTTAAATTGACGTTCTTAGCCATATCTTTCAACTGGGGCAGTGACGCCATGGTGGAGAATTTAGGCTAAATGAATTGTAATACAGATGCATACGTTTTGTGAAACGGGCACTTGCAGAATGTAGAGAATGTAGTAGGTTTGAAGTACCAAAAACTATATCGGTATTTCTGACTTTTGCGGTGTCTTCATCAAGCCTACATTATAAAATGAATTTTTATTCGAATTTTACATCGACAAGTACTTGAAGCCTTCTAAACGTGTAATACAGAAGAGTGATAAATATATATTACAACGATAGTTTAAAAAAAAATGTTTGTAGAACTTATGGGACTTAACTACGGGGTCATCAGTCCCTAAGCTTACAAGCTACTTATGAACTAGCTAAGACTAAGGACGGCACAAATATCCATGCCCGAGGGGGGATTCGAACCCCCGACCGTAGTGGCCGTGCAGACCGTGACTGGAGCGCCTCAGTCCCCTCGGCCACCGCGGCCGGCACAACGGTAGTAACACTTACTACTACTCACTCATCGTGTAGGTGTATCCTTGATTTTCAAATGTATGGCGTCATTACCCCGGAACCCAGGGTAATGACGCCACTGCGTATACTTTCGCAATATATTCTTAACAATAAAACTTAACAAAACGCATGTCTGAAAGAAATTATAATAAAGTATTATTAGCTGGCGAAGCTGTAGTATTATTCTTTACGAAAAAGATACACCTTTAATAAGGCAAAAAATTGGTTTCCCTTAAGGTGGCGCCATTCCCCTGGTCTCCCCTAATCGAAACGTATTTTCTTCTCGTCTTCTTGTAATACTTGATAGCAGCCATATGTGAATTTGACAAGAAACGAAATATGAACGTCTATGGCTGGCACGCTCAGACAACACCTAGGTAGTACAGAGATCACTGTTAACAACCAACCCTATGACATCTCTGAGCTCTTTTAACAATATAAGTATCGGAAGCCTCCAATCACGCCCTCTTCAAACATCGCGCTGCTACCACACGCCGTTACAAGTACATTGCGCAGGCGTCAGCTTACGAGGACGCTGTGAAGACAACAGTTGGCTCTAAGCGTCCCTCACTACGTGCCTGGCACAGCCCTGGAGACTTTATAAGAATACACAATCCACTAATTTGCACCGTTTTGTGCCCGCCGTTTGAATGTTTATACATCTCGTCTATTATCTACCTGGTTGCGCTAGAACTTCCATCTTCCTTACTTATTAATTTGTAACTTCGAACTCTCAAACATACGTAGCATCAAGACGCTGAAACAAACTGTATACAGAAATATTACTACAGTCTGGATAAAGATACTACAGTTAAGTAACTGTATATTCCAGTGGCGTATATAATGAGGGGGGATAGAAATAATGAAATAAAGAAAAAGTAATACGGTATCTGACATTTTTCATGAATCATGCGCGAGGGCATCATCGTGGCAGTATTGGTGAGGGGAGTGGAGCAGTGGCGAATCGAATATTTTGGTATGGGGAGGGGGGGTTGAGTTGATATGTGGCCTGTGGCATCGCGCCTGAAACTGATATCAAAAAAGGAATAGACTCATTTTCCTGATTTCTAAAAATGTAATAAAAAATAAATAGATTTCCTTACGCGTTTCTTTGCATTACTCTTGGAGCTTCCCGAAAGTGTGTCTTATATTCGCCACGCCACTTCTGCTCATATGCAACGATACAACTAACTCTTGGCTACCAAGAAAAGGTCTTTAAATAACCATGTAGTGATGAGTCATCGAAAGTAAACACAAACACCAAACCTTCCGATACGGTTTTTAATCTCTTCCTATTGTTCTAGATTCTGCCCGAACTACGGTTATCACATAATTCTTCCACACACCCTTTATCTTGGTACACTTCTTCTAAGACAGCAGTAAATTCAATAGCTCCGTCTACATTTCCAGTTTTGTCCTTTTGTTCTTGTTCTACCTCTTGTAATTTATCTACTCGACAGTCAGATACCTGCTTCCTGTACCGAAATTCGCTTTACGATGCTCCTGAAATGATCACTAATCTCTTTGAATTGCGCTTAGATATTTTTGTGTGCATCTTATCCTCCAAATGCTTGAAATATTCTTATCTGTTTCTCAAAAGCTGCTCTGTTGTTTCGTGCCGTCCTACGACTTTTTTAAAAAATTTCTGATACTGGCAATTAACAGTCTGGGTGTCAGCCCAACACCCACTGAAGCCACTTGCGCAGGTAGGGAGGACTGTTCCCAGTCACTCTGCAGCCAGTCACACACTGTGTATCAGCCCGCTATGTCGCCACGCGCTCTGGTACCAGTCAGCAATTGCAGCGCGGCGAGAAGCCGAAAGTAATCCTGGCCGTTCTTGCTGTCTGAGGCCTCACCATGCACCATGTCGATTATCAATCATTCTCAGCGGGTAAAATATAACTAAATGTCAATTAATGACACGTCACCTGTAAGAGTTTTCAGAAGACCCTAACTTGTATAATTTAAGGAGTGTTCAAATGGAAACGTACGAAACGTCTTAATTACGAAAACATTTGAAATTTCAGTACGCCACTTTGGCATAACGTGGTGCGACATCTAGGGATGTGAAGCATGCATCGACACCTCTGTTGTGGCGTAAAGTCAGCGCCACACGGCAGACGCACGAGAACGATCGTGAACAAGGCAGCGGATGACAGGCAGCCAATCACACGCCGGCGCCGCGCATCCTGGAGGGAGAAAATAAGAAGCGTGTCCGCTACAAGCGGCTATGTCTAGGCCGACATGCGTCTGTAACAGCCCATCTGAACTCGGCTCCGAACTAAGGCAGCCACTAGGACGCAGCGCAGATAGAATCGAGGAAGAAGACGCCGCCGCGAGAAGAGGTGAACAGATAAAGTTGAATATTGTAACAAGTTCAGGCAATAAAACTTGTAGATGTCAACGCATCCCAAGCGTCCTGATAGAACCTCTCCTGAAAGACAGGCTGGGAAGGACTAAACACAGGCTGACCAGGACGACAAAACAATCCCCTTCCCCTATACAAAATTCAACGCTGAGCACTCAGAAAGAAAGATGATGCTCAACGCCTCTTTTCAACGTCGGAGATTCGATACTCATCGAATTCCTCGAGCACGGAAAAACCATTACACAGTGTGAGATACTTCGTCGCCTACGGAAGACAATAAAGGCATACGGCCTGGGCTGCTCACGGATGGGCATTTTTCTCCATGTGTCCACACGTCTCCAGCGCCACACAAAGTGTACTGACCAAGTTGGAGCATCTTGAGCATCCGCCCTACAGGCCGGACATGTCGCCCTGTGACTTCCATCTGTTTGGTCCGCTAAAAAAACACCTCAAAGGGAAGCGCTTCAACTTGAACAACGATCACAAGACTGGCTCTTGTTACGGCAACAGGAATTCTGGGAACAGGACATACTTCGGCTCGTTGAATAGTGAGATAGTTGTGCTCAGGCCTCTGATGATCACTTTTGAATAAAGACTTCAGTTACACCGAGTCGTTTCGTAACTTTTCATCTGAACACCTCTCGTACTAATGTCGTTAAGCAAAAATTGTGCGAATGGGCATATAGTTGCAGACGTATCCTTGTGGAGTCAGAGCAATAGTGTTTGTGTCCAGCTCCAAAAAATATTAATAGCAATGCTTCGCGTTTCTGGAATAAACGACTTTTGTATTATTACTCGCCATAAATGTTTACCCTTCTGCATTTACATAAATACCCTGCAAGCCACATTGAAGTGCATGACAGAGGGTTCATCGAACAGATTCTATGAAATTTCTTTACAGTTCCATTCTATAATAGCTCGCGGGAAAAAGGAACACACAAATATTTCCGTTTTACATTGTGATTCTCTTACTTTACTTTGATAATCATGTCTTCCTATGTAGGTCGCTGCTCACAAAATATGTACGCAGTCGGAAAAGAAAGTTGTTGAAAGAAATTTCCCAACTAGATCTCGTCGCAACGAGTGACGCCTTTGTTTTAATGGTTTCCACTCCAACTCGCGCATCACTTCCGTGACACTCTCTTCCCTATATCGCGATAATACAAAACGAACTGCCCTTCTCTGTACTTTCTCTAAATCGTCTGTCAGTCCCACTTGGTGGGAATCCCATAATGTGCAACAATACTCCAAAATAGGACGCAAAAGGATATGAAATTTCCAAATTCGTAGCCACAAATTTTAGCTGTCTGATAAGAGGTGGCGGAGATCATCCTTTGCGCATGTGTAAGTTGACGGGTGGGTGTTAGTTACAATGTCTCGAAGTTAGCGTGTCTTTTCATTTTAACAGAGTGATTATCTGACATCTGCGCTTTAATGTACAAGTGCATTTTCATCAACTGTAGGAGTTTATTTTTAAAGGAGAATTAACGGTGTCGGATACCTTTAAGAAACGAATTTCGTAACTTTACGCTTCTAAGAGAAGTGATCAGTCATTTTAGGAAACACCCATAACCGTAAGTGCGTTTTCATGCTGAAAAAGAGAACACCATACTGCGGGCACATGCAACAATGTTGGTTAATAGTAAAGACAACATTTTGTCTACCATCTATTTGGAGGTGCAAATATTACTAGTGGAAAGTACATACTACGTATAATGAGTGCATAATATATCGCATGATTTGAGTCTGGGAAACGACGAGAGGAAAACACAAATTATCAACTAAATGTGATGAAATACACGAGACTAATTTGCCAGGAGAGGAAGCATGTGTCAGCATAGCGAGCAATTTTTCAGCGAAGCTGAAAAGTTGCAATGACGCGAATCCGCAGTGCCGCATTTCGCTGTGAAGCTGTGCTAAGCGTGTGTTTTGCGCAGTAATGCAGCAGGATGGGAGGGGGTGGAGAGCAGTTTACTCGCGCTGGAAAAATCCCGCCGCTGGCATGTTGCTGCGTCGCTCCCCCCTCCCTCTGCCGGTAATTTTCTCATTTAGCTGCTACACGTTTCACAGAGGGAACACTCGTAACTGCTCCAAATTTAAAATAAAAACAACGACGAGCTTCATATGCAACTATTAAAAGGAAAAAAAAATAAGAAAACAGTGTTTTCCGGCATTTTCATTAAATCCTTACAGACTGACAGTCTTCGTGATTCAACAACATTCTGTTGTTTCCTTTTGCAAAATGTTCACGGTTCATTAATACGCCCGTACGGAATATAAACCAGGAAAAGGTAGTTTTCATATTAGCCGCTATTTTGTGAATTATAAAACCGTAATTTCTGAGATAACATACCTTCATTGGATGGTCGCACTAACTCTCAAATGGAGTACATAGTAGCAGGCACAGCTGGTGTAGAGAAGCAGCTGAGTTAAAAAACAAATCGACATATTCATATGAAGTACCAATACGGTTTTACAAAGGGTACTCGTCGGCATTGGCCACTTACTTAGCTTGATTTCATCACGAATCTTAGATCCAGCGCGAAGGACCAAGAGACTCGAAAAAGGCACAGATAACTCCCGTGTACAAGAGAGGCAATAGAACGGACCCATGAAGTTACAGACCTATAACATTAACATCAGTTTGCTGTAGAATTCTTGAACATATTCTCTGCTCTAAACAGTGAATTTCCTTGAAACGGAAAAATCTCTGTCCATGCATCAGCACGGCTTTAGGAAGCATTGCTGTTGCGAAACCCAGCTTGCTCTTTTCTCTCGTGACCTCTTGCGTGCTATGGATGAAGAGCAACAGGCAGACTGCATATTCCTCGATTTTCGAAAGGCCTTTGACACGGTACAACTGCTAAGTTGATAGTTCAGGTAATAGGTACCCAAATATGTAAGTGGCTCGAAGATTACTTAAGGAATAGATCCCAGCAAGCTGTCCTCGATGGCGACTTTTCATCAGACTCTAGGGTATCGTCAGGAGTGACACAGGGGAGTCTGATAGTACCGCTATTATTTTCTACCTATATAAATGATCTGACGGACAGACTGAGTTCCAATTTGCAGCTGTTTGCTGATGATTCTGTGGTGTACAAGAGTTTGAGATCATTGAATTTCTGTAGTACGATGCAGGATGACTTGGGCCGAATTTCTATGTTGTGTGAGGAATGGCAACTAGCGCTAAATGTAGAAAAATGTAAGGTGATGGAGATGATTGGAGAAACAATGCTGTAATGCCGCGTGCTGCTTGACAGAGTCGTGTCAATTAAATAGCTAGGTGCAACGCTGCATAGCCGTATGAAATGGAACGAGCATATATGGACAGTCGTCGGGAAGGCAAATGGTCGATTTCACTTTCTTGGGAGAATTTTGGGAAGATGTGATTCGTCTGTAAAGGAGACCGCATATAAAACGCTTTTACGGCCCTGTCTTGAGTATTGCTCAAGTGCTTTGGATCCCCACCAGATCGGATTAAATGGGGACATAGAGGCAGTTCAAAGGCAGGAAGTTAGGTTTGTAATTGGTAGATTCGATCAATGAGAGAGTGTTACTGAAATGCTTCGGCAACTCAACTGGGAGTCGCACCAGGGGAAGTGACGTTCTTTCTGAGAAACACCGCTGAAGAAATTCAGAGGCCAGGAATTTGAGGCGGACTGCAGAACGATTCTACTGCCGCCAAGCTCCATTTCGCGTAAAGACCTCAAGGATAAGATTAGAGAGATTAGGGCTCGTATGGATGCATACAAGTATTCGGTTTTGCCTCGTTCTATATGGAAGTGGAACAGAAAAGAAAGTAACTAGTAGTTGTACTGAGTACCCTCCGCCACGCACATTTGGGTGGATTGCGGAGTATGCATGTAGATGTATAAGAAGCTTAACATGTATATAAGTCATTGTATATAGAAGTTGCTTCCGTTTAAACCTGTTGATTAGGTTTTGTGGCGTTTCGAATTAATACCTGACTTACGAACAGTGCGTGGAACAAAAGAATTACGTAGTATGACTAGATTTCCAGGCACGTGTTTTCAGTTGCAGTGCAAATTAACAGCAGTACAAAAGAATGTCCCTCTGGAAATTAACATGGCAGTTATCAGGCTTGTTTGTTCCCCGCTTTGGATCGAGCGAGGGGACGTAGTGGTAACACAATGGGCTCGCATTCGGAATAACAGCTGTTATAAACCCGCCGACCAACCAGATTGGGTTTTCTTGGTAACGGTTATTGAGTGCTAGTAAATGTCGGGCACAGTAGGTTTCTTTCCACATCTTTAACAAAATAATCCGAGTTTTTGAATAGTCTCTATGGGCCACGTTGTCGACGGGACGATAAACCCTAAGCATTTTATTCCCCCTTTTCTTCTCAACGAAATATTTTATCACAAACATGAATTTAAATATTCATTGCCGTGAAAGTACAAAGTAGTTAGCATTAAGGTTCATTTGAAATGACAAATTTTATATCTAGTTCAGTTTACTGTGAATTTAGACCTCACACTCCCATCCTCATATTTCACATATTTGCCAGATGTTCCCCGGTTTACACTACTGTGTAGGTTTCCTGATAATCAGATGTTTTACAAATTATTAGCTACTCAAAACATTTTGACATAAAAGTTTTCTGGGTATGGTACCGCGTCATGATGTAAGGCTATTACTTAAATAACCAACGTTTCGGCCAACGTTACAGTGGCCTTCATCTGGGTAACTGATGATGGCCACTGTAACGTTGGCCGAAACGGTGGTTATTTAAGTAATAACCTTACATCATGACGCGGTACCATACCCAGAAAACTTTTATGTCATCTGACTCTGGCCGCGGAAGCCTACGTAATTATATCAAAACATTTTGTTAATGATATTATACGACCATCAGGGACAAATTATCACGTCTCTGTATTTTCGATTGACTTATCTTGAGTGACCCTTATAATTTTCTTCATTTTCAGGTGTACACCATACCACTGGAGAAAACTTTAAAGCTCAGTTACATGAAGAATGCTGTGTTCATTTTTATGAGTCTCTATTAATGAACATTTCGAAATGGTTCAGAGAATGCATTTGGAAACATCAGCTGTTTTATTAAGCCTTTCAGTACCTACATGTTTCGGTCATTAACCATTATTAACCGATAAAAGGTGTAAAATCAGGAAAATACGTAGGAATTTGCAGGAAGTTGCTGCTTTATAAGCTGCATTTTCCCGGTCTGTTTAACACCTTTTATTCCGTAAGTGCGGTGGATAACCTGACCAAAGCAATGATCTGGAAATATAATTCTATAATGTAATACAGAGGCTGACCAAAGTGGCTACTGAAGAAACGACAAGCAGTACTATCCCACTAACGGGAAACTAAGACTGAGTGGCAAAGAACTAAAAACGGAGAAAGCACTAAATCGTATTTTCCGATGATCCGACAACGTTTGATGATTTAACTACCAATGTCTCCGAATGTTACTCCATGTTAACAGGTCACGGAAAATTGAAAGCCTATTACCAACGTTTCAGAATAATTGACAGAGCGTGAACATGTAACAGATATATCCAAACTACCCATCACGTGCTTTTCGACTGCAGTAACTTGTTGAAGACAGGGACTATCTCATGAAAATAAAAACTGATAAAGGAGGGAGATGGCCCGTCAGCAAATTGGACTTGGTTCCCAAATTCACTACAGAGTTTTGCAACTTAAGTCTGCTGTGTAAAATTCGTTTGGGTACTTTATATAATGCGACAAATCTTGTATAGTCGAAATGTCTGCTATTGTAAATCCTTCAATTGTGTTTGGTTTTGCCAAGGTGCCTGATGTAATCCCATGAGTTTAACTTTCAATCGTAATATTAGTGTATAATGGGGTATGTCAAATAAAATAAATAAATAAATAAATGTCCCACGCACCCGCATTATATATCTACGTCTACACAAATACTCTGGAAGACACACTGAAGTGCATGGCAGGCGGTTAATCGAACCACTTTTTTAATATTTCTCTACTGTTCCATTCTCTAAAAACTCGCGGGAAAAGGAACACCTAAAATTGAAAACAATTTCGCAAATAGATCTAGTCGCAACGAATGCAATTCGTGCATCATTTTCGTGACACTCTCCTCCCTATATCTCGATAGTACAAAACGAGATGCCCTTCTCTGAATATTGTCTAAATCGTTCGTCAGTCTCACCTGGTGTGGATCTCACATTGCGCAGTAATACTCCAAAATAGGGCTGACAAGTGTCGTTTTGGCAGTTTCTTTAGAACTCTTGTAATTTTTAAGTGTTTTGCGAACTACACATAGTCTTTGGTTCGCTTTCCTTACAATAATTTCTATGTGCTCTTTCCCATTTAAATTGTTCGTAATTGTTACCCCTAGATGTGGTAAAGGTTCCGTTTAGAGGTGGAACAGACTAGATTCGGTAGGCCAGTCAGGCAAAATACTCGGGAGCTTTCAGGCAATCGTACCATGACACCCCAGGTTGAAGATACCCATTTTGGTGCAGAGGTTCGTTATTGCCTACAGAAGAGCCTCGGCAGACAAAATGTCTTTTTTATTGACCGAAGCCTGATAATGTCATGGGGAGGGATCAGAACTGTAGGTCGGTACTTGCGTCCATCTGGACGTGGCGTAACTTCTGCGTTGCGATATATGCCCCTTCTCGATAGTATTCGCCACACTGACACAATGACATTCTTCATTCTCTGCCGGCTCATTGCCAGAATATGCGGTTTGCCAACCGTTGGATTGCTCTGCTGCCTTGATCCACCTGTTCTCTCGAGCGTTAGTTATTCATTCAGTCTCCAAATTTTCTGTTATTTTTGGAAACTAAATTTTTAACAACAGTCTTTTGTATATTACCATTACAATGACAAATGTTAACGCGTGCAATTAAAAAGTTACAGAATGACTCTGTTCCGCAATAAAACAGTACCAGCGAAATATACGCTGAAATGAAACTTCGGAGCAAATTAAAACAGTTGAGAGTCCTACTTGGGATATTCATTACAGTGTTTGCCCTCCTTCGCAAGAGGAAATTTCATTCTGCAGTCGATAACTGTGCTGCAGCTAAGCCGCTTTCTGCTACAAAGGTAGCTGATCCATCAAACATTACCAATAAATCTGGCAACTTATGAACGAGTGTTTGTGATAAATGTGGACCCTTTTCATGTTAATGAATTTAAAATAAAGAAATCCGTCGGATTGGATAGTATTAGTCCAGTTCTTTCCAATATTATTTGAGTAACAATTAGAACGAAACAAAAGAGACTGGTATACCATTAGTTTAAAAGTACTTGTGAAAATGTATTTTATTGCGTGTTGCCCGCAACAAATAACTTTTTGTGCAGAAGCAAAGTAAAAACGATAGAAAAAACTATCGAATGTTAATAGTTTATGCATGGCTGTTAATCAGTGACTGTACTATATTAGACTTATTTAAACTACTACAAACCTCATTCGCAAGTTACAAATGAATGTAACTCGGGTTTTAGTTTCCCTAAGGACACCTTCTTCAGACAAAAGCAGGTAATAAGGTTACAAATTACATATCGACTCAAAGAAATTAAAAATACAATATCTGCCTACGGCAGTCATACCTTAAAATTGGAACAGCAGCAAACAGTCGATAGGGGCTGCATCCAGTCGCTGTGATGGTTGAGAATCAATATTGGGAATTACGTACAGCAAATAAGGCGTCACAGTCCACTTAATGTATCAGACTAACATCCTGCATTTTTCTTTTAAAGTCTAAACTTCGATGTTAAATATTGAATTTTAAATTTTCCGTCGGCAGCTTATTGGCTGTACATTCTTCTGAGACTCATTCCATACCTCTTCGGATGTTTCTCAAATCTAGTTTACTTCTTTCTTTTATACAAGTTATTTCAAAAACATCTGACTGACAATTTTCTTTTCATTTATTTATTCCAAGTCTTTATTTAAAGTTAACAATCAAAGAAATATGATTTTTACATGCTAAATATGAAGACATGACAACTGAATCTTTGACACTTTATTTTAACAGTTATTAGCAACAGTTCGCGAATATTTTTATTTTTACTCAAATCAGTAACTGAATACTACTTAATTAGCCGTTTACTCTCGAGTAATTTAACCTGATTTGCAAAAGTATTCCTCACGCAGGTCAGTTTGATGTCCATTTGGCTATGAAAATTAGGACGAGAATCAACTGCCTAATTCCTAGGAAGGTTACCTATTTAGCTCTAGTCATTTCAGAAAATACGTTTAACATGTGTAGCTATCAGGGGATGAGCGCACTACAGAATATATCCCACTCTATTTGGCCATCTTGAACAGCAATGAAAGATTACTTTTTAATCAAAAAAAGTCTTTATTGCAATTATAATCGTTTACTGACACTTTTTGCCTTTTTAGTGCGTTATCCTAATATCTACAGAAAACAAATCAATTAGTAAGGTACTGCTCTAATAAAAAAAGTCTAAGGATATAGTGTTCGAACCACACAGTGACGAATCGGTATTCAAGAAAATTAGTCCAAATGCTGAGGTCTGAAGGCGCACGTCACAATTGAGTGCATTCTTCTGTGCTACTGCCTTTACTCTTGCCACATGATTTGTTTCCAGACACACCTCGTACAAGCCCACTCTGACGTATTGCTACTACGTGAAACAGAATTTTCATCGATAGCCGTCACATCACTCTGTGATTCGTATACTGTTCTTAGATTTGTAAGCGTATATTACAACGGTCGTTGTCACCGTTAATACATTTCTTCAGAGCAGTTGACCGAATTGTTGATTATAAAATTGTGCGACTTTTAGGACACTATTTCAAGTAGCCTTCTCAGAGTGTATCAGTCAAAAAGAATTTATTTAAAAGAGATGTCTTACATCAGACTGTCAGAGGACCATACATTTCCTTTGCGCTTTGTAGAGAATCTGATGATGTCCCAAAAACGCGCGAAGCACCATTAAAAATCATAATCGCAATCAGGACTTATTACTAAAAAATAACACTCCATATTGTGATTCTTCAGTTTCTCCCGGCGTATTTGATAATCAAAATATCCACGGGTGTACTGCCGGTCTATAGTGTCCAACGGGCACAATATTTCCAGGAGCTCAGTCCGTCAGTTCACCTGATGATGGCGAGATGTACGATCGCCGAAATATTGTGACCGTTGGACACTATAGACCGGCAGTACACCCGTGGATATTTTGATTAACACTCCATATTTTTTATTTGGTAGTCCACTTCCTGTCCTCAAGACACGTTCAAAAACTTATCACAGTACATCAACAAATGACGACATTAAAAATGAAACTCGAAGTTGACTGTTTCTTCTGAATGAGCAAACAGTGTAAATCATCAAGAGGGATTCATGGACAGTAACCAAATGAAATCAGAAGGATAACTAAAACCTTCATCTGAAGATTAATGTGAATATATCAAGGATCATAAAATAGAAAAGCTAATTAGCAGCAGAGTAATTACAGTAATTTTATACGCGATCTCCTTTACAGATGGAGAACATCTTCCCCAAATTCTCCCAATAAACCAAAATCGCCTGTCCGCCTTACTCACAACTGTCTTTACATGTTCGTCCCATTTCATATCGCTCTGCAATGTTACGCCAAGATGTTTGAACGACGCGACTGCATCAAGAAGCTCACTACTAATGCTGCATTCAAACATTACGGGATTGTTTTTCCTACTCATGCGTACCATCTTACATTTTTTCTACATTCTTCGCACCAACTAGAAATTTTAAGTCATCTTGTATGCTATTACAGTCAGTTAAAGACGACACCTGCCAATACACCACAGCATCATCATCAAATAGCCGCAAATTACAAGTGAAGCAAAATGTTCTTTAAAATGCTTGAAAAAATCTCTGAGGAAATTATCTATGAGGTACGGCAGTGTGGAAGCAATCAAAGTAGTGAACATGCGAAAAATGGGCAGCGCGCAATATCACAGCTTTGCCTAATGTACGTATGTAGTAGAAATAGTGCAAAACGGAAAGACTCCTTGAATTACTAGTGAAAAACAAAATGGTGCCAAATATTTTTGGTTCAGTTTATCAGTTCATATTGCTTCAAAATCTTTCAGTTCCCCACACAACACCTCGTAAAGATATTCTTTCTTTCTTTATCGTGTCCGGACTATTTAAATGTTATCGGCCCAATTCTGGGCTACGTCTATTCCATTAGTATTCGCGAGCCACAAATCTTCGAGGGTACACCGGTGTGGACATTTTTCACATGTAAGAAGGTGTTCCATATCTTGACTTTCTCCACAGTCACAGTTTATATCGGTTTGGTCGATTATACCCCACTTAAGCATATTTACTTTTACTGGAGCGACCCCCGTTCTGAGCCTATTCAAGGTTCTCCAGGTTTTAAAATTTAGGTTTTGACCGGTCCACTGAACTGGGGGGAGAGGGAAATTTTCAGGCGGTTCGTCCTGGACGGTTACAAGGAAACTTCTCCTAGACTTCAGTCGTGTCTCTGGTGGTCGAGCTCTGTAGAGGACATACCGCTCATCTGCGAGTTGTTTTACTTTCTCTACATGGTCTAAAGCGTTTCTGCGAGCTGTGGGATCTGCAAAACCAGCTGCCTTGTACAAGAGTCTGACCGGCGTTGGTTTCATGCACCCTGTCACTATCCTGCAGGTCTCATTGAGGGCCACATCTACTTGTTTCGTGTGAGCGCATCTATTCCATACAGGGCACGCGTACTCAGCCGTTGAGAAACAGAGCGCCTGTGCCGTTGTTCGTAGCACACCAGGACATGCACCCCATTTGCTACCCGTTAGCTTTCTAAGTATATTATTTCTCGTCGTTATTTTCTGTCTCGTTTTGATGCAGTGCTGTTTATAAGTTAGAGAGCGATCCAGAATCATTTAGGGTGGTCTGTGTGTTCAAAGGTGTTCCCGTTCCACGTAATTTGGAGTTTCCGTTTGGCTTCTTTCGTGCGAAGGTGGAAAGCGCAAACTCGAGTTTTGGAAGGGTTGGGTCTTAAGGAATTTTTATTATAGTAGGCAGTCATCAATTTTAAGGCATTTTCAAGTTTTTCCTCTACTTCTTCAAATCTTTTTCCTTGAACGCATATTGCAAGGTCATCGGCGTAGATGAACTGCTTAGTGTGGGCCGGTGTAGGCTGGTCATTTGTGTATATGTTGAAGAGGATTGGAGCTAAGACGCTTCCCTGAGGGAGGCCGTTCTTTTGGTCCCTCCATCTACTAATTTTGCCCTCCAACAATACAAAGAACCTTCTGTTCTGTAACAGTGACAACAGTACTTCCGAAGGAAGTAATATATTTGCATCTGAATGGAAAAACTCTGAATGAGCGATTGGGTTCAGGAAAATTAAAGTTGTGGTTTGAATGCAACAGTTTAATAGATAGCGAATAAATATAAGGATCAATCAAAAAGTTTCCGACGGGTGACACTGCTGCAGCGTATATACAGCTTTTCTTTAACATGATCATCTTCGATACGGAAGACAGTTCATATTTTGAAACGTTAATATTTTGCAAACGCATGCCTCACGTCTATTATTCATTTAAGATCTCGGACTGCTTTAAATATTTATTCGTAATCGTTGGCTGCTTATCTCAAAGTACTCAGTTTAGATTCCCTGTCCATATTTGATCCCATCCAGAGCGTTTGATATCAAAAAAGCAAAAAAAGGAAATCCAATATATCGATATTTTAAAAAGATCGATGTGGGCCTTGGATGCATTAAAAATTCATATCTATATTTATATACACCTTAAAAATATCACCTTCATATTAAAATAAACTGCCGGTTTTAATGTTATATTATTAAGTACTGATTTACTTTTAAATATTCTGAGTTGGTTTATGTTATAGGAGGCGATCCACTTATAATATTGCAAAAAGATATAAAATAGCCAAGATCGCTTATCATCAGTTTTTATTAATGACGACCGGTTTCACTGAACTATGTCAGCATCATCAGGTCATATAAAATATTTTACAAGGCCATAATCTTGTAATGTCAAATAGTTGTTATATAAAACGATTTACAGTGCATAGGTGCACTATGTCATTATAATAAAACGTAATTATCACAGTGAGTGACAAAAGCAAACTCACTGCTTTTGTCACTCACTGTGATAATTACGTTTTATTATAATGACATAGTTTATTAATTTAATAATGGGACTTTTTACACATGAAAAGCTTGTATTACAGTGTTTCTGGTCGATTATTATGCTAAGTAACAACCGTGTACATGGTATAGTATCATGAAGCATTTCATTCGAGTTAACATCTCATACCTTATTTTCTTAATTTGCCATTGGTTACATGTCAAACCATTTCTCACGCAGGCATAGAAACATTCAAAACATTTTAACAACTGATTCATTGCCAGAAGAAATTTCCAGTTCTCCACCACACATGTCTTAATCTGACAGGGAGATTTGTGTTTTATCATAGGGATACTAGGTTTCAAAAACGTATTTATCATTTGGTAACTATCATTTTCAGCAACAGTATTTGAAGAATGCCGATGTGAAGAACGCAACTGGTGAGCTATTTCTTCGCAACCGAAATCTCATTCCATTCACACTGCTACCCACCAGTGCAGTCGGACTTCTTTTGTGTCACCTTCGAACTGACTTGACCAGCCAGTTATAGGGGGAACCTACAGTTTAACGTGGGATCCCGAACCACGGTGCTACTCGACATTTTTCACATCAGCAACATTGCAAGAGGTGAAAAATGTGAGAAGTGACAGATTGAAGATCCTGGGTCTTAGCGGGAATCGAACCCGAGACCTTTGGACTCCTTGTGTGACATGGTATCACTATGCTGCTGTGGCGTTCTGCTGTTCATCAAAAATCCTACACCGAGAAGGACCAGGGATATCACAGCAGAATTTATTTATGTAAAGAAGATGATAAAATCAGTATGGATATTATTGGTAGTGCTCCAGAGAACCTGAATAGGTCGCAATAAATTTTTTACGCGTGACACATTAAGCATAGCATGACTTCAATGAGTTGTTTCGCAATAGCAGTCTGCCTATGTCTGTAATACGAACATCTGTTTCAATACCTATGTACCACCAACTGTATACATGTGGCTGTTGTCATTGGAAGGCGTGCACGGATAGCACAATGGCTAAGGCAGCCGTCGGCGAGAAGCAGGAAATTAGATTTCTAATCCCGGTCCAGCACACATTTTCATATGTGACAAGTAAATTGTATTGTTGATGCTGACTCATATTTATAATTGCGGCTTGTAAATTATTTTATAGTCGTTCCGCATATCGAATTAAGGCTTCAGAATTTCATTAATGTTTATAATTCACTTCCAATCCATCTATTTTTGAGTTGATATCTTGAGAGTGTTGCTTCCACTTTCCTAAATGCTTGCATACTGCTGAGTCAATTATTCGTACCGATATTGTTTCTGCTTCAGCACATCCGTGTCGTTATTCTTTTTGTAACAACTGTTACTGTGTTGTTAGTAGCGGGTGTCCTTTCCTGTATTAAGCAATCGTTTCTGAATTAATGATGTTCCAATGTTCCAATGTTTGTATAGCTTATGGGACTTAACTACGGGGTCATCAGTCCCTAAACTTACAAACTACTTATGAACTACCTACAACTAAGGACGGCACAAATATCCATGCCCGAGGGGGGATTCGAACCCCCGACCGCAACGGCCGTGCAGACCGTGACTGAAGCGCCTCAGTCTCCTCGGCCACCGCGGCCGGCTGAATTAATGATTTTCAGTTTAAAAATGTTAGTAGTTTCCTTAACCTACATCAGTAGACAGCACACAAATTCTTTGGATGATGGTTATCAGCCCGTGTAAGGTGAAATGCATCTTCTGTTGCCATAAAATGGTAACTTGCCGCGCTGAGCAACATTCTTGACATCAGCGTGGCGGCAGTGCTACTAAAGCGGTGCTGAAGGCAGTGGACATGTCTCTGGGACAGATTGTTTTTATTCGTCTTTGCTTCACATGTCAACAACTTTTATTTTTTTAATTTTACTCAGACTTACAAATTCGCACTCACAATTACATTTGGCAGCTCATAATTCTACGTCCTATTTCCTGCTGCTCTGTTTATAGACGCAAATATGTTATAGACGCTAATATGTTATAGACGCTAATATGTTATAGAGGCTAATATGTTAAAGCGCTAGCTAATATGTTAGAGGCGCTAATACATTGACCCAGGTCTAGAGCCAGATCATGCCTGAGAGCGTCAGAGAGTTATGTTCGCCTGCATCAGCAGCCTAATCACCTTCGGATGTGCTGTACGCCCCTTTAAGCTGGGAGGTAACCCCGTCTCTACAGTATATGGCTTCTAACATAGCCGCATAGTCTTACACTTTCAGAGGCGATTTGCAATATGCAAAGTCTAAGTGTCCGTTAATATTCAGTTTGTTAAAATTATAAAACACCGACAACTTGTGTCTTCTTTAGCTATTCGACAACTTTCGTCGAATGTTATTTTGACAATGTTTACATAGTACGGGAGACAATAACGCAATATTATCGAAAAGAAAAATTTCCGGGTGTTCTTCAAAATTATTTACTTATTAACCGACTTTCGGCTTCTTAGGGCATCATCAGGTAACAACTGTCGTAACGTTTCGTCACAGATGTGCGAATTACAAAGATATTAAATTACAAAACATAAAATTGACACGTTCACAGGAGAGTGTTACATTTTCATGGTACTGAATTACATTTATTAAAATATAAAAATATATAAAAATCTGATTTTATAAGCAGAAGTTCAAAGCTTGAATATTCATTGTTAAAAGCAGGAGGAGACGGGGAGGGGATAAGGTGGGGATTGTTACATTGTGAAATACTACTAAAATGGTAACATTGGATACATTTAACAAACTGATAACTGAAACGTAGTAGAGGGGAAAAGGGAAACTGTGTTTGATCGTTTAATACTATAAAGGCATCGTCTGTCAAATATTCATTGATTTCCGGTACTTGCAGCAGAAAAATGACACTATTGCAAATACTGGAAATGACGGACGCGGCCAGTATACTATGAAACGATCAGTTTCCCTTTTCCCTTCTACTAAGATAACTTTGTTATCAGTTTGTTAAATGTATCCTATGTTACCATTTCAGTGGTATTTCACAATGTAACAACACCCCCTTCTCGCCCTCCCCCCTGATTTTAACAATGGATATTCAAGGTTTGAACCTCTACTTATGAAATTATCTTTTTATATATTATTATATTAGTAAATGTAATTCAGTGCCATAAAATATAAGTCTCCCGTTAACATGTGAATTTTTATCTTCTGTAATTTAACGTAATTAAAAAAAATGTTCAAATGTTTGTATAGTCTATGGGACTTAACTACAGGGTCATCAGTCCCTAAACTTACAAACTACTTATGAACTAACTAAGACTAAGGACGGCACAAATATCCATGCCCGATGGGGTATTCGAACCCCCCGACCGTAGTGGCCGTGCAGACCGAGACTGAAGCGCCTCAGTCACCTCGGCCACCGCGCCCGGCGAACTTTTCAATTATTAATTATTAACATGTTCTGTGAAGCAGCGACGAAAAATTCAATTAATGTTAAAAGACAATATCTTAATTCATTAGTACAGCTGTCAATTGTAAAGCTTACTGATCACAGATTTTTTACTTTGCTTTTCAGTCTAATCTTTACCTTTTAATGAATAGTCGCTAGAAATGTCACGTGGTTCGAGGTCTACGTTAAACTACCAAACCCCATTTCTCTGTGGAATCTGGATTAGTCAACGTCATTATTTTTTCCGACTAATCTCAACGTTGGCTGTTATCACACGATAACGATTAGGCGCCAGAGACAACGTGGTGAGATACTGTCGAATTATAGCGTTATGCGTCCCCTTACTGGTACAGCACACGTTCTTTTTTTTAAATCTATCGGAACAAATTGCGTGGTCATTAGTCCGTAGCTTACAAACTACTTAAACTACGGTAAACTAACCTAAGTACAACACACACACACCCATGCCCCAGGGAGGACTCGAACCTCCACAGCGAGCAACAGCGCGCTCCACAGCGAGGCGCCTTAGACCGCTCGGCTACTCCACCGCAGTCCATCCGGTGTAGGGATACTGAATTCCCCTCCCACGACCCCCCCTCCCCCCGCGCATCTCCTCTTCTAGAATGCACTTGCAGTACAGTAACCAGCCAACGTTAACCTCTAAAGTGTTGGCGCTTGTTGTCCTGCTGTGAGGTGCAGCTTGCCGACAACTACTGTGCAAAAGAATAATGTGGGTCGCAATGTAGACGACATCTTCGCCGCCCATCGGATTTGATCTCTGTTGAAGCGCGCTACTGCAAGCCGCGTCCCGTCCGTCAGCGGCATCTGAAAGACGCGCCTCGGCCGAGTCCGCCGCACGATGGCGCCACCTCTGAGGGCCTGCAGCGCCGCCACGACCGGGCGAGCACGCGGTGTGCGAGGTGTGCCTCAGTCGTGTTGTAGCTCTCGCCGGTTTCATATGTAAACATTAGCTGTGTCCGTGACTTGCCACCACAGTACCTTTCATTATATGTTGTACCGTCCTGTGTATGCAATAAATTATACTGTTACAACAATCTCCTCCGAATCTCGCCTGTCGAAGAGTCACGCCGTAGACTGTGAAGCCACACCATCCGCTGCTACACCAGATCAACTTTGGCAATAAATGGAACCAGCATGGATTGCTGTATCCCCAACTACGGATGCATAGCCTCATTAATTCAGTGACGGGAGGTTTGGCAGGGGTTATAGTCAGCAGCGGCCGCCCCCCTTAGTGCTGACCATATCATCTTCCTCATTTCATACTGAGCTGTGATCTTTGTACGACAAGTTTTCTCCCAAATACGATGGTTGGATCTTAAATTGTAGCTACTATTTATTCACAACCGATACAAAAGCATTACATGTTCGCACCTGTTACTATCCTTGTTGTCAGCGCCACACGCCAGACGCACGAGAACGATCGTGAACAAGGCAGCGGATGACCGGCAGCCACACAGCAGCGCCGTGCCTCTTGGAGGGAGAAACCTAGAAGCGCGAGCTCTACAAGCGGCTGCAACCAGGCCGACATGCGTCTGGAAGAGACCATCTGAACTCGGCTCCGAAATAGACAGTCACTAGGACTCAGGGCAGCTAGCATCGAGGAAGAAGACGCCGCCGGAAGAAGAGACATACTATATAGAAGTTGAGTGTATTGTATTCTTCAGTTAATAAAACTTGTATTACTAATCAGTATAGTTTTAGATGTCAACGCATGCCATCGCATCCTGAAAGACAGTCACCAGTGTTATTTAGCACCCGGTACCAGCGGTGTGGAAGGCGTAGTATATCGTTAGCAGAGCTTGTTCTGTTGCTAATGGAGTGGTCTACTGCCGGCCGAATCTCTAGGACAGTTATGAAGCGAATGCCACGAAACGGCTACTTCATCTTCGGAATCAGATCTAAGTCATAAGGACTTAAGTCCGGGAAGTATGTTCAAATGTTTTTATAGTCTATGGGACTTAACTACGGGGTCATCAGTCCCTAAACTTACAAACTACTTATGAACTACTTACGAACTAGGACGGCACAAATATCCATGCCCGAGGGGGGATTCGAACCCCCGACCGTAGTGGCCGTGCAGACCGTGACTGAAGCGCCTTAGTCCCCTCGGCCACCGCGGCCGGCCCGGGAAGTATGGTGGATGGAACAGTACTTCCCGAAGAGAGTAGCCACAACATACGCTCTATGCGCCCGCTCATTGTCGTGCAAAGTGATGGGTGGGTGGCGCAGAAAGTGTTGCCGCTTCTTACGCGAAATTGGTCACAGGTGGATGCTCCAAAAACGAACAGTAATACTGTGCATTGACGGTCGCCGTGGTCAGTTTTGGCTCGTACGATGTGGTCCATGTCTCATCCAGTGTTACATTATAGCGTAACAAAACCTCTCCTTCGCGCTCATAGCGCTCGAAGTGCGTCTGAGCTGCGTGGTAAGCATCCGTTTCTGCATTTCCGTCCATTCATGCGGAACACTTCGCGATGCCATTTTTCGCATGCCCAGGTGTTCCTTCAGGGTGCGAAACACAGTCGTATGTGCTAATCCCGTTTCGCCGGCCGCGGTGGCCGAGGGGACTAAGGCGCTCCAGTCACGGTCTGCACGGTCACTACGGTCGGGGGTTCGAATCCGCCCTAGGGCGTGGATATTTGTGCCGTCCTAGTTCGTAAGTAGTTAATAAGTGGTTTGTATCAAATGTTCAAATGTTGTAAAGCTTATGGGACTTAACTACGGGGTCATCAGTCCCTAAACTTACAAACTACTTATGAACTACTTACGAACTAGGACGGCACAAATATCCATGCCCGAGGGGGGATTCGAACCCCCGACCGTAGTGGCCGTGCTGACCGTGACTGGAGCGCCTCAGCCACCTCGGCCACCGCGGCCGGCATGTGGTTTGTATGTTTAGGGACTGATGACTCCGTAGTTAAGTCCCATAGACTATACAAACATTTGATTTTAATCCCGTTTCGTGGACGAGCTCACGAATTGTCAGGCGTCGATCATTGTCCACTAACGCGGCAACGGTAAGCACTTCTTCTTCAGAGACGGTAGGGCGACCTGCCCGATGCATGTCTGCCACAGTCTGACGGCCTTCGTTATAGGTTTTACCCAACGTGCCACTGTTCTGTACGGCAATGCCGATTCCCCGCCCTCCTCTTGAAGATCTTGATGACAATGTCGCGCTGTATGACCTCTGACACATGCAAACTTGATCCAACTACGTTGGCATAGTTATTGGAATTAACACTAATATGAAATAATAGTGATGATCCGTGAGTCACAACTCGAGTCACTAGTGTGCATATAACAAAGTACATAATGTATAATTGTAGATATAGCAACAATCACTGAATGAGTTTCAAACAATATTGACATTACTGCGATAAATTATAGCACACCTTGTGGGACACTACTTATGGGACACTCGTGTACATGACGAGGCTTCTGGCAACCATATTCGATGCATTCTTGTCAACATATCAGTATCAAAATATGTACAATTTCAATTCAATTTACTTCCACAAAATGTTGACCTGTTACATAGAAACTCCAAACAGGTCCTACATATTCGAGTTACGTGGTCATATACACCTTTCCAAACAATCATATGTTAAAATGTTTGTAAATCTATAGGCTCCAATTACTACGACTTAAACTGAACTAAGGACGACACACACCCATACCTGAGCGAGAACTGGAATCTCTGCGCAAAACTGTGAATTTATTCCAGATTGAATTACAAAGAATACTATGTTACTGGCACTCTCACAAGGTCTCCAGGTTTGCCAACTAACTATGTGCTATAACTAATTCTAGACTAACTATTACCACACTATTCTACTAAATCGATATGCCTGCCTCCTCAAGTCTACACATCTACGTGTAGGTAACTAAAGCATTTTCTTTTTCAAGTTTTATTTATTTAATTTGTTTTACATTTTTGTTTTTAGACCTCCCACAACGGTTACAGGGATGGATATTGCACTCATTTAAGAATGGTCAAATTTTCCTCAAGAGCTGATTGATAACCTCGATTGTCCATGACACGCAGGTGTGCAACTGACTTGGTGTCCAAAGAGATCACACACCATATAGAGGGCAACAATAATTATTTTTTTCACTTTTATGGTAGCCCCGTGGTGTCTCCCTCTAAGTAAACGCCATGTAAACCTCAAATAAAGAGCTGAGACAGCACAATATCGTACTGTATCGCACACAAATTACAATTGTACCCAATATCTGAATAAAGCCCGTTACCAAGTGTATATTGTGTCTGATACTCTGATGATCCCCTAACTGTTTTGACCAGTGTAGTTAGTTCATTATTTCGGTACAACTACTGGACTGTGTAACGCCGTCCCATCTACATCTACAACTACATCTACATGGGGTACTGTGCAAATAACATGAAAGTGCCTGGTAGAGGTTTCATCGAACCACGTTTATACTATTTATCTCCCATTCCATTCTCGAATAGCGCACTGGAAGAAAGAACACCTGAATCTGTTCGTTCGAGCTATGATTTCTCGTATTTTATTATGATGATCGTTTCTACCTACGTAAGTGGGAGTCAATAACATATTATCAAATTCGGAGGAAAAATGATGGCGATTTGCGATTCTTAAGTAGCCCACGCCGCAGCGATAAGCGTCGTTGTTGTAATGATTCCCATCCCAGATCCTGTAACATTTTCGTAACGCTGTCTCCCCTGTATCATGACAATACGAAACGAGCTGCCTTTCTTTGGACTCTTACGATGTACTCCGTCAAACCCACCTGATAAGGATCTCACAATAGGCAGCAACACTCCAAAAATAGACGGACAAGCGTAGTTTCTGCAGTTTCTTTTTTATTCTGTTACATCTTTTAAGGGTTCTGCCAATAAAACGGAGTCTCTGGTTCGCCTTTCCCACGACATTACGAGTTCTTTCCAGTTTAAGTCTTCAGTAATAGTAATTCCTAGGTATTTTGTGGAGTTTACGACCTTCACTTTTGATTGATTTATCTTGTAAACAAAGTTTAACGGATTTCTTTTCGTACTCATGTGAACGACCTCACACTTCTCTTTATTTAGAGTCAACTGCCAATTTTTACACCATTGTGATATCTTATTTAGATCGTTCTGCAGCTGGTTTTGATCTTCAGATGATTTTAGCAGACGGTAAATGACGGCAAATAACCTGAGAGAACTGCTTAGATTTTCTCCCAACTTGTTTATGTATATAAGGAACAGCAGAAGACCAATAACACTACCCTAAGGGACGCCCGATATCGTCTCTGTTTTAGTCGCTGCCTCACCATCGATTACTACAAACTGTGTCCCCTCTGACAGGAAATACCCTATCCAGTTACAAATTTGGGGCGGTATACCTTAACCACGCAATTTGATTAAAAGCCGTTTCTGAGGTACGGTGTCAAAAGCCTTCTCGAAATGAAGAAATACGGAAATATCAGTGGCGGCTCGTACAAAATTTGACCAGTGTGCTACAATAATACAAAAATAAACAGAAAACAAAATATACTAAAATAGTCAACCTTTGTATGATTGTGTTTAATTAAATATCAATTAATACTGTATAGACAGTAAGACCTTTAGGGGAATCTATAACAGCGCTGCTAGCTGCATTTATTCACTGCAGGTAGTAAATATAACGTTTAAAAATATTTTATTTACAGAAATTAAAAATTTTGACTCAGAGGTATTTGAATACGAGCCTCGCACAGGTAGGTTTGAGAGACAACGCTCAAGACGCCTGAGTCAGCGCGCTATTTGACTCTGTAAGCCGCAATATTCGTCATATACTATTCTTCCGCAGCCGTTACACGCAGCGCGTCTCAGCACACATGAGTCGCCAGGCCTGATGTCACGTCTGCGCATGCGCACTAGCGAACAGACGACTGCGCCGCCCCTCTGCGCACGTACCAGCGCCGCTGAATCCCACTTCACCACACGGAGCTCGTTTCCAGCTATCGAGGCGAGAGCGCTCCAAAATGCGTTTTCATCCTTATTACTAGCATTCTAATACGCATTGGAAGGGAATTGGCATAATTTTATTGTGATATCTGGCTCGTATTCCAAGAGAAAGGATGTAATTTTACAGCGATTTCTCGCTTGCATTCGAAGAGAAATGGCATAATTTTAGTAATATATTTACAGTGTGCTGCAGCACATTAGCACATTATCACCAGCCGCCACTGGAAAATATTGTCGCGTTGGAATGGGAGCTGGCTTGACTTCGAAGGCAACTGAACACAGCACGTATATTCAAAGCACGTTAATTACGAACTCAACATACACGCAGCACTGAGTGCTCTGCTCTTTATACACAGACAGAATTTACCAGAAATTAGAAGAACAGTTAACATAAGAAAGATGTAGAACCTTCTGGAATTGTTAATTACAAAAAAAAATAAATTTTTGCCGGTGGGCGGGATTGAACCGGCGACCTTCCGCACCATAGTCCGTGACGCTATCTTTTTTTTTTTTTTTTTTTTTTTTTTAGCGGGGCTCCCTACTCCCCTACACCCCGTCCTTTCGCTCACCATAAAAGCCTTCGTCGGCTGATAACAAAAAATGTCCCCCGATGGAGTTCAATTTTTATTTTTATTTTTCTCCAAAGCCACCTTCATTGGCGGGTAAAGAAAAGGTTCCCCGACGATATCATGCCGGTTACGTGATGAAAATGAAGATTTCCTTTGACATCAAATGAAGCCAGTTGTGACATGATGGAAGCACTTTCCTCTTCCAGGATGCGTGGACAAATGTAGATTATCTTCAAAAAGAAAGAGCCGTGCTCAGCATAAAATCTTCAAAAAATTATATAGAAGAAGTAACGAAAAAGTCCGCCCCACGAGCGTGAAGTGTCGACAACAGACTTGTTCAATCCTTGGCGCAAACACAAACCAAAAGGGTGCATAAAAATGCTATGCAGATAGAACACGCCTTGAGATAAGAAACAAATAAAATACACGTCACACTGGCATAATAAAAAAAACCTGAAATAAAACCAACGTCACTCTGCCTTCAAGCACAAAAAATACACGTCACAATCCCAACTTATTATAAATATAATTTAGCGGGATACACAAAAAATTCCTAAAAGTATCCTTGTATTTGCCATGCTTCCGTATCTGTTCATGGACAGACCACAATTTAGCCAAATAATCAAATGGGTCCGTCATGTGCTGTGTGAAAATAAGGTGAAGCGTCCAACCCATGAGCCATTGTTGAGCATGTCGTTTAGGTTGTGGATAGGGAGTCCAGTCTGGGCGTATGGCGTCCTCTGTAGTGATGTGCTGTATTGCAACTCTGTTTATGAGCCGTGCCAAGTCCCACAACTCACAATACTTGCGGCAGACGAACCGGTGCTCGATATCGTCGTCGACACCACACACCTCGCACAAACTGGTCGGACTAAGGCTGATCGCATGCCTCGCAGCATTTGTGGTGATAAGTCTATTGACAACTTGATACCACGTTGCTTTGACGTCATTTGGGAGGACGCATGAGTTGACATTGCGCCAGATCTCCGTCCAGTTATGCGTGGGGAATCGTTGTTCCCATTTGTTCGGTGCCGGGGATCCTCGAAGAGCACTAGTAATGTCGCCAGTAGACATACGACTAACATCATCGTCGACAATATAGGTGCAGAGAATGTAGTACTGCCGCACATAACCGTGGATCGGTGGAATATGAGCGACGTTAACCGGCGCCACTGTTGATCGTGGGCGGTAACGTCGAAAAAGAAGAGCAGTGAGGCTGGCAGGAGACTGTCCGATAATGGCTGTGGTCCTTCGAATAAAAAGCGCTGCAGCCTTGGCATGAAGGTCGACTAATCCGAGACCGCCTTCTTCAGGTGGCAAGGAGCACGTCTGCATTGATGGCCGGAAGATATGTCCTCGCCATAGCATGACATACGTGGCGAACTTAATACCTCGCTCCAGATTTGCGGGTATCGGCAAAACCTGGGCCAAATACCATGCCTTTGAAAGAATTACGGTGTTGACGATGGTGACGCGGTCGAGAAGAGCCAGTTCCCGTTGAGAATGTGCGCGAGATATGGCGCGGATAGTGTTGAGCACGGACGTCCAATTTAAAGCCGCCATCTCGTTGGGATTAGATGACATAACAATCCCTAACACTTCGTGCCGCGGCTTAACGGTGAACCAGTCCCTCTGGATGGTGGAGTCCCAACGCGCCAGTGGGAGTAGTACCGTCTTCTGAGGAAGTACAATAGCTCCCGTTGCTTTCTCGTACCTTCCGAGGACGATCTTCAAAGGGTTGACGTCTTCCGGTTCTTCAAGAAACACGCCTAGATCGTCAGCGTAAGCAATACATTTCAAACGGTCACGGCCCAATTGAATACCCGCACACTCTTCCTTGATAGTCCGGAGTAATGGATCCAGAGCTATGGCAAAGAGCGCCATGGATAACGGGCACCCTTGCCTCACAGAACGTTGGATGGGGATGCGTGCTGTCAACCTGTCGTTGACCTGGACTCTGGATGTGGCGGATCCAAGCAAACGACGAATGACGGTGGTAAAAGACTGTGCAAAACCCATCTTCTCCATTACCGCTCCAAGATAGTCGTGGTTGACCCTATCGAAGGCTTGCGAAAAGTCAATTAACATTACTGCAGCGTGACGTCCTGCATCGGCGTTGAGAAGGCTTATTGTGTCTCGGTATGCAAGAACAGCATCATAAATATTCCTAGTTTTGATGGCACAGTGCTGGTGGCGAGATAGTACCAATGGCATAACGTCTTTAAGGCGGTTGGCCAAGCACCTTGCAATGATCTTATAGTCCGTGTTTAATAACGATATAGGCCTCAAATTTTTAACACTCGGCGTCGCTTTCGTTTTTGGCAGCAGAGAAATCCTTCCTTCCGTAAATTGTGCTGGTATGGCAGCACCCCGCTGGATGTCATGGGCAATATCAATCAAAACGGGCACTAAAAACTCAGAAAATTGAGCATAAAACTCGACAGGAAGTCCGTCGAGGCCAGGAGACTTGCCCCGAGGACTCCTTTGTAGTGCCTCAACCACTTCTTCATGTGTAAACATAGTTAGTAATCGTTCCCGATCATTATCATCCAGACTGGTGGGGACATGACGCAACAATGCTGTAAGAGCGGCCACATCAGACGAAGTAGACTGAAAAAAGTCACGAAAATGGGCGTAGATTTCGTCCCGTATGATAGACTGATCTGTCGTTCTCTGTCCATTTGACATCTCCCACGATTCTAGGCGTAAGCCTTCTCTGCGACGCCGATCACGAAGGAGGTGATATACCGAGGCCGGTTCACCAGGGATCGTTCCAAGTGGTTGACTGCGTGTCACTAACCCCTCCCCCTTCAAACGAAGGTCCTGCAATAGTTTTGCCTTTTGACGTTTAAAGAGGTGCAGTTGCGCAGGGTCCACCGTAACTCGCCTGGCTAAATCATTTAGGTACTCCTGATTATAGTCATTTGTAGCTCGACGCCAATATGCTTTGTCGCGACTATAGGATTGAAGGTACTGTCGAATGGAAGGCTTTGCAATATGGATCCACCATTCGAGAGTGGAGATGTTATGCGGCCGTTTACTCAGTAGCCATTGCCACAGGTCACAAAATCCTTCGGTCAGGTGAGCATCAGCGAGGTGACTGCAGTTCATCTTCCAGATAGTGTTCCTGCGTGAGCAGTAACGGGAAGGCAGCGCTACCCGACATAGATATCCACAATGGTCGGAGAATATGACTGGAAACACCGTCGTGGCTTGGATATGCTGGCGAAGAGTGGATGAAACATACACCCGATCCAAGCGACCTCGTCCCGTTGGATGAAAATAGGTGTAGGCTGTATCATCTGGGTCAGGGTGGAGCACCCGCCATGAGTCTACAAGATGTAGAGCGTTAAACAAGATAGCTAACTCCTGATTCTTATATGGTCGTGGAATTTGATCCACGTCAGCCAACACGACATTAAAACTCCACCCATTATAATAGGCTCACGACAGTTTGTTAACATCTCACATATCTCGTGACCGTAAAACACACGCTGTTGCGCGATAACACCCGAAGGCGCGTACACATTAATAAAAGTGGTTCCATTAATAACACAAACTAGTACTCGACCATTGGGCATTTTGACAACATCCGAGGGGTTGAGCCCCTGTCGAGTTAAAATAGCCGTTCCTGTTTCGATGTCGGGGTCGACATTTGAAATAACATCGAAACCTGTAACGTATTGCAAAGCCTCTTGTGTTATTTCTTGTAACAATGCGACATCACATCTATTTTGGCGTAAAAAGTTCGTGAGAGCAACCACTTTTAAAACACTGCGCATCTTATTAACATTGACCGTAAAGATGTTTAACGGGTGCACTACAGACGCCATTTAAAATTTTCGTCAGAAAAAATCATCCCCTTCCATCTCCATCTGCGTACTCCAGTCGACGGTCAGCTTGTCGGCATCGGACGGCGGTTGGAGCAGTTGCCCTCCACCCCCTCCCGGCGCCCCTGCCTCAGTTTCGGATGAGGAGGAAGGCCGCGTCCTGGACCTTTGCGACGCCCTATCACTCGCCACTTCACTCTTCCTCTTAGCTGCCACCGCACCCCTCTCCCGCGCCGATTGTAGGAGGCCTCTAACTGACGTCCCTGTTGTCTAATATGGGCGCTCCGTTCTACAGCCGCCGATGATGTAGCGGCGGTAGACTGCGAGTCAGTTTCGTTACCACTCTCCCCCGTGGTTTCGGTCCCGTCTCCCTCTTTTTGGGAGTGAGAAGACGTCCTTTGCTTCTTTCCCCCACGACTTTTACGCTGCGGTTTGGCAGCTCGGCGGTCGTCGGGTTGAGAGGTCGGGACAGGGGCCGCGGGCGCCATCATAACGTCAGACGCAACCACTGGCGGAACTTCGACGCGGGCGGACGACGGCTCGGCCACCGTCGCGGCAGATGTTCCTACGTCAGACACCGACACTTCCTCAGTCGTCACATTCCCACCTTCGACCTGTTCGTCCGGCTTCCCCGATGGTAGAGAGTCCGGAGCCGAATCTAAAGCGGGAGGTACGGGGTTGGAGTCCTGCTCGTCTGAAACTAGCGATGTTGTGGCCGGAGGCGGCACTTCCGGGGTCTGCTGAACACCGGGAGATAGTAAGGGGAACATTCTGTTATCGTCTAAATTCATGTCCCTGGGCAATTGAACAGGTCGTCGTTTTGGACAATAGAGTCTCATATGATCTGTCGACTGGCAAACAGAACACGTCGGTAACTGTCCGGTGTAAGATATTTGCGCGCGTACGCCTGCAATGGCCATATAGGATGGAATAGGCCGTTTGACATCCATTTTTACGCTACGCACTCCACTATTACACTGCAGCCTATATTGGGGTCCCCATTTCTCGTTAGTAATACCTAGGTCGGTTCCATAGGCAGCCAAAGCCTGTCCGATATACTCATTCGGGCACTCAGGTGGCATATTAAAAACCCTGACATTCCGAACGCCTGATGGCATGATCTGCACTTTGCTCACTGTCCCATCCGAATGTTTAAAGTCAAATTCTCCTATTTTGCTTAATGCGAACTTTTCGAAAGCAGCAAACGACACCATTTTCACAAAAACCGAGGCAAGTACAAAGTCTAACTGAAAAGAGTCAATCATGTCGGCAGGAATAGCAACGTCATCCAAAATCCAATCATGAAATTCGGCAACAGTCGGCCGGGGGGCACGTCTATCAAATACGCACTGCAAACTGTTCGTTCTAGGAGGACACGTCGGCGACGACATACTCACACACAGTAGAGAAGAACGCTGCGCAGATCAGACGGCCGAACCCGCGACGAGCTCCACCTGCCGCCGAAGACCGCAACCACGACGACCGCCGCGATCACGGTGTCTCCTACGCCAGGTAAGTATCCCCTGCGCCACGCCGGCAGTCGTTGTGTGCGGCCTCTCGTGGCATTGCTCCCTCTCCTGGAGAAACAGCGACCCGCTGTTATGATCCCTGTGGAGCCAGCTGCAATGTCCTGGATCTTGACCGTGTCATGGGTCCTCCGTATGACAGTTCAAGAGAATCCTTCCTTTCTCCGCGATTATCGACGACAGACGTTCCTGACGTGGCTTCATCAGGAACATTACCGTCCTTAAAGTCCTTGAACAAGAAGCCATTGTCGTCTACCTGCTCTTCAGGATCGTAGTAAGGCTTCATGCGCAGGACGTGAACAATGTCTCTTCGTTTTTGACGTTTCGACGACGGCTCATAATCCTCAACTTCGTATGTGACGTCTGACAGGTGGTGTATGACACGATACGGACCAAAGTATCGCTTCAATAACTTTTCTGACAGTCCAACCTTCCGTACATGGGTAAAAATCCAACCAGATCTCCTGGGCTGTACACAACAGGTCGGTGCTTGTCATTATACCGCTGACGGTCCTTCTCCTGGGCGTCCAGTGTCCGTATCCAAGCCATCTGTCTTGCTTCTTCGACCCTGGTGATGAGCTGTTTAACATAGTCATCCTGAATGGAACGGGAACAGCGTATCCATTGTCGTCTCAGCTTCACGGCCATGGAGCAGGAAAAACGGAGTGAAGCCTGTGGTGTCTTGTCTTGCGGTGTTGTAAGCAAATGTCACGACTGGCAGAATTGTATCCCAATCCTTCTGTTCAACATCGACAGCATGTCGGCTAACGTCTTGTTAAAACGTTCCGTAAGACCATTTGTCTGAGGATGGTATGCAGTTGTCATTCTGTGGACAATGTCGCACTGTGACATTACCTCTGATACTAGTTTTGACTGGAATACTTTTCCACGATCAGATATCATGACACGTGGTGCTCCATGCTTCAAAATAATGTCTTCTACAAGGAATTTTGCGATCTCTGGAGCTTCTGCAGTCGGCAGCAAGGATGTAATTTTACAGCGATTTCTCGCTTGCATTCGAAGAGAAATGGCATAATTTTAGTAATATATTTACAGTGTGCTGCAGCACATTAGCATATTATCACCAGCCGCCACTGGGAAATATGATCAAAGGATATCACGGGGCTGGGCCAGCGCTCAGGAGCCTAGCGCCAGAGAGTGAAATGAGTGAGCAGGTGGCGGAGCCTCTCTGGCAGCAGCTTGCAGTCTGCGCCGGCAGCGGGTGGGGTCGGGTCGGCTGGGCGGCGTCGTTAGCGGCTGCGCGCGGCTTTGAGACGCGCCCATTGTGCTCCGCCGCCCTGGGCGTCAGGCTGGCCTCCCGTCTGCCGCCCTGCTGTGCCAACCCCCCGCTTACCGGCACTGCGCCCCTCTCCATTTCTTTGCCCTACAAAGGGATGCTCCGTCCCGCGCGCCGGATCAATCTTCCCGCTTCTCACTGTTTCGCAACCGCACCGTGAACGAAACGAACTCCTTTAATCCGACGCGGCCCTTCGGTGCCACTTTCATCAGGAAGGGCTTTGTCGGAGTAGGAAAACACTGTATCCGAGACTGAAGTAAATTTTAATGAAAGAGAAGCACTTGTTCTCTGATCCGTTTCAAATTAGGATATGCTATTGAGAATTAACATTGCTTGGAATTACAGATATCGAGAAGAAACTCATTCTTGGAAATACGTTCAGGATTGAAGGAAAAACAGTCGCATAATATTCGAATGCAGCATTAGTTGTGAGCTTCTTCATGCAGTCGCGTCGTTCAAATATCTAGGCGTAACATTGCATAGCGATATGAAATGGAACGAACATGTAAGGACATTTGTAAGGCGGAGAGCCTTACAAATTTTGGAACATGTATTATGTTCCAATATAATGACATTTCTCAAGACTAGGAATCTGCTCTGTAGGAATCAGCATGGGTTTTCGAAAAAGGCGTTCGTGTGAAACCCAGCTCGCGCTATTCGTCCACGAGACTCAGAGGGCCATAGACATGGGTTCTCAGGTAGATTCTGTCTTTTTCGACTTCCGCAAGGCGTTTGATACAGTTCCCCACAAACGTTTAATGAACAAAGTAAGAGCATATGGTCTATCAGACCAATTGTGTGATTCTATTGAGAAATTCCTAGATAATAGAAAGCAGCAGGTCATTCTCAATGGAGATAAGTAGGAGTAGGAGTTATGTCGGGTGTGCCACAGAGGAGTGTCGTGGGTCCGTTGCTGTTCATGATATATATAAATGACCTTGCGGATAACATCGGAAGTTCACTGAGGCTTTTTGCGGATGATGCTGTAGTGTATAGAGAGGTTGTAACAATGGAAAATTGTATTGAGATGCAGGAGGATCTGCATCGAATTGACGCATGGTGCAGGGAATGGCAATTAAATCTCAATGTAGACAAGTATAATCTGCTGCGAATACACAGAAAGAAAGATCCTTTATCATTTAGCTACACTATATCAGGTCAACAACTGGAAGCAGTTAATTCCACAAATTATCTAGGGGTATTCATTAGGAGGGATTTAAAATGGAACTACCATATAAAATCAGTCGTCGGTAAAGCAGATGCCAGACTTAGATTCAATGGGAGAATTCTAAGGAAATGCAGTCCGAAAACAAAGGAAGTAGGTTACAGTACACTTGTTCGCCCACAGCTTGAATCCTGCTCACCGGTGTGGGATCCGTACCAGGTGGGATTGATAGAGGAAGTGAAGAAGATCCAATGGAGAGCAGCGCGCTTCGTTACAGGATCATTTGGTAATCGTGAAAGCGTTACGGAGATGATGGCTAAACTCCAGTGGAAGACTCTACAGGAGAGACGCTCTGTCGCTCGGTACGGGCTTTTGTCGAAGTTTCGAGAACATACCTTTACTGAGGAGTCTAGCAGTATATTTCTCCCTCCTACGTATATTTCTCGAAGAGATCATGAGGATAAAATCAGAGAGATTAGGGCCCAGACAGAGGCATACCGACACTTCTTCTTTGCGCTAACAATACGTGACTGGAATAGGACGGAAAATCGATAGTGGTACTCAAGGTACCCTCCGCCACGCACCGTCGGGTGGCTTGCGGATTATGGTTGTAGCTGTAGATGTAGACATACTTCATCCATAAGGAGACCGCGTATAAAACGCTTGTACGACCACGTCTTGAGTATTGCTCAAGCGTTTGGGACCCGCAGCTGATCAGTTTAAAAGAAGACGTGGAAGCAGTTAGGAGGCGAGCAGCTAGATTCGTTACTGGTAGGTTCGACCAATGCGCGAGTGTCACAGAAATGCTCCGGGATCTCGAATGGGGATCGCAGGAGGAAAGACGACGTTCTTTTCGAGAAATTCTGTTGAGGAAATTTAGAAGGTCGGAATTTGAAGCTGAGTGTAGAACGATCTTCTTGTCACCTACTTACATTTCGCGTAATGATCACAAAGACAAGATAAGATAAATTAGGGTTCGTTCGGAGGCATATAGATATTCTTTTCTTCCTAGTTCTATTTGGGAGTGGAATAGGAAATGAAATGCCTAGTAGTGGTAGTGTACCCTTCGCCAAACACCTTACGGTGGATTGCGGAGTGTGTATGTAGATGTAGATTAGATGAAGGAGTTGATATTCACAGGATACTGTAGAGCTGAAACTTTTCTCAGATCTGCATAAAGGTATCATGGATCACACTGCCAGTCTTTATAACAAAAAAGAGTGGGTATAAATGAAATAATGCTCACTTTTCTGACGACGGATTCAACATATATGACGATTCGTTTCGGTCCGATTAATATTCAGGAAGCTGGTAAAATTAATTGCCAGCTAAATCCTATGAAATTAATTTTCTCCGACAATCTAGTGTCACCGTTTGTTTTCTGATCATAGGACCGTCGTCTCGTGGGGGTGAAATAATTTCACGGGTGCTGGAATACTTAATACCATAAATTGACAAAGGCTCCCGCAGCCATTAAATTCAAATCCTGAAAACCACAGTCTCTTTCCGGAAGGACACAACTGTTCCCATACTTTACATTGGATTAGATGTACTTCTTCATTCCAGTTGATCCAAATCGAGGAGATCATCTAGAACATGTCATAAGTCAAGGCACACAACAAATAATTACAAAATGCCATCATGTGTTACTGTACTTGCACAGATACAAAGTGTAATTGCCTTTGTGGATGTGGAATCGACCAGAAAATAAATCTTAGGAATAATTACATTTAAAAGGACATAAAACTTATTACGTTAGTGCTGTTCCCAGGAGAATATGCATTCCTCCCCCACCCCTCCCCGTATCTTTAGTGAGTACGTCCATGGCGAGCACGGGGCCCGACCTAATGCAGCCTTTCTTCCTTCTTTCCTCCCTGGACTGCATTTCCTTTCCCTTCTCCTTCTTTCCTTTCCTATCCCCTCCCCACCGGGGGCTGATAACCTTAGCATTTTGTCCCCCTACCCCAAACAACTAACCAACCAATATGTATGCATTCTTTGTAAGCTTGGCAGAATAATGTCTGTTAGTAGTCCAAGGTAGCTGCTTTACTACTTCTTACTTATTTTCCTTTTCTGGTTATCCTACTACCTTTATAGTAAAAATATTTTACACCGTTCCATCCTAGTATTAGTGATTCAAGGATATTGCGATTGCTAAAATTATACTCTTACCATTGTTTTGTCGTGAGTAACATGAACATAATCCATTACAAACAATGATATTTTTTTCAAGACTTCCGATATGCACTTTACTTAATAGGCATGTCACATGAACGAGTTGCCGCTAATGTGCAGGCAACCACCTTAGGAGCGGTGAAACCGATCCTTTCGGGCCGGAACGAACTCTTGCAATATTATGGATCAGGTTGGTAACACGTCACTGGTTTTACCAGCGGAGGAATTAGCAGTGCGATACTCCCGTTAATAGAACTGCCGTGAGCGACGTGACTGTTCTCAGTTGCTTCCATTTCATAGGAGGACAGGTCTGCGAACGATTACTGTCCTAAAGTATCATCCGAGCTTGGTAATTATTCACATTGACCCACATGAACTGCACATTTCCAACGAGCAGGTTTTCGAGATTAAGGTAAAGTAATCGCATTCTGTCAGCAGTTAACAAAATATGCCACGGTTTGCACATCAAGCGATAGCCGTGATGAAAATGCTCTCGCTTTTGTATTTATGCCGCCTCTGGTTTGGGATCAGTTTGTTGTACTCCCGATTAATGCATATTTTCGGGCCGCGGTGGAGTAGCCGAGAATGTTGTGCATCGAATAGTTTCTGTTCGTCATTTTTGTTTATTTTAAAGTATCAGGTGTATTGCTCTTTATTTGTAGGAAGAGACTTTTATCATTTAGTTACACAGTTATTTTAGATGCACAAAACCCCTCCGGTTTCCTTAAAATGAAGACGTAAAGGAATCCTACATATTTTTGTTTGGAAGATATCTTCCTAGTCGGTTGGTTTGACGTACAGCGCTCTGAGTAGCGAGAAGACAAACACTTGAAGTCAAATTGAGTAAATGATAAGAGATTAACACGATCCAGCATATACCGGAAGCCAATTTTTCTTTAAGAAGGTTGCTCGCCGTCAGAGGTTTGAGTCCTCCCTGTGTATGTATGTGTGTGTGTGTGTGTGTGTGTGTGTGTGTGTGTGTGTGTGTGTGTGCGTGTGTGTGTTGTCCTTAGGTTAGTTTACCTTAGTTTAAGTAGTTTGTAAGACACGGACTGATGACCACGCAGTTTGGTCCGATAGATTTACAAACATTTTATTTTATTTTTGATATTTTCGGGAAACGCTCTCAATACGCACTCACTCTTTGAACTCTGGTGGGATTATTTATATTGTCGTTATTTTCGATGTTTAGTCTCTTTTTATCTTCTTCTGCAGCAGGAAATAGTAACTGTTTTGTAAAATGTACAAGGCTATTTACCTCGTAATTTTGTGTGATACTTGGAGAATATATTTATTTTCCAACTTCTGATCTGTAGCCTTCCCCTGTTGCTACCGTCTTTATTCAGTTATTAAATAACACAAACCCTACTAGAAGAGAGGAGGCCCGATGCTGGTTGCGGTCACAGCAACAGAAGATTAAAATGTATGTCACCTGTTAACTGGGAAGCTGGAGTCAGGCAGGCTAGTTAAGTCCACAATCTCGTTACAATGGTTTCTTCTATCAGCCAACCATGAGACGAGTAGGCGCCTCAACATATTTATTAGTGTGTTCTGAAGAAATGATCAGTATTTGTAACCTTGTTGCCTAGTATCGGTAGTGTATGCCATGGGCCCTGATAACTCGTTCCATGCGAGGCGGCATCGACGCATAAAAGCTGGGAGTGACCTGTGGTACAGTCATCCGCGCTGCAATCACGAGGTTCCACAGTCCATCTGTGTGACAGTGCTGCATCAGACGTTTCAGCATGACATGACCGAATTCAATCACTCCCGCTCTGTGCAGAGAACCAAAATGCCGTCATCATTCTCAAACAAACGGAATCTGTATTCGCACGTAAACGCTATCAGACACTATTCCTGTCCCAAGTCGTCGTTCCGTTAATCATAGCCATCTAGCCTTTATCCGCATATCAAAGGTATCCATTTCAAAACAGTATTAGCAATAGATTCGTGCGACCGTGTGCATTACTAAGAAGAGATGAGTCGAGAGGCTCAACTACCCGTCAGCATAATTACAAACTGACACATACACACGGATAAATACACCGACACCTTCAAATTTAACCAGTAGCCTACGCGGTGTTTATTAGTCACAATACTTATTTCAGTATTGTTACACAGAAACAAACTGCATCTGTGCTTAATTTTTGCACCTCCGCTTCGTTGTCATGATACGAAATTGTGCTTATCTTCAAGGAGTTGAGATTTAATTTATGTAAGGTTCTACCTTGTATGAATATTTTGGTAGTCAAGTGCACGAAACCAATTTCTTCGTTACTCGTTAATACTCTTCTGAACATATCCACAGGTCCTGTGTTTCCACAACATTTTTCTTCAATATTACATTGAGTAAAATGTCGACTTTATGCCATATATCCATACAAAGCACAACGCCACATTTCATATAAAGCAAACAAAGCCTAATTCTTCGCACGCCACTACCTACTAGCATCTGGTAACTAGCATGGACATTGATCCCCTACTATACGATGCAAGTCAAATATACATAAATTACATGTAATATTACTATGTAATGGGGCATGTTAAATAAAATAATTTCTTTAAATTTAAAAAAAAAAAAAAAAAAAAAAAAAAAAAACCATACATCAATACGCTGCTCACAGTTGTTATTGCACAATTCATATTAAGAAAAAATTTTATTCACTTTAATTTACAAAAGTTATAATAACTTCAACATATACTGAGAATAAAATACATTTCAATAAATGTCAAGTTACGAATGGATCATGTTGATTTATAGTGTGCTTCGGATTCTCTTACAATTAAGGCAGTAGCTCTGGCATGGTTCATTATAGCGTGTAGCATTACATTCGTGTGTTCTAGGCACACAGTCTCATTTTCATTGTGATATATCACAGCTTCAACTAGCTTTGAACATAGTAGGTGTCTGGTGCAGTACACTCAGAGCGAGGTAGAGAATTTTTCTCTATGCTTCCAGTACCGTCTGTGTCGCTATTCCACAAGGAAACTCCAGCTCTTTGTCTTTTCTCAACATAGTTAATTAAGAATCGTAAGAAAATTTGTACTAAGGGCAGGATTCCAACCTGGGGCTCCTGTTCACTTACTAGTGGTGGTGACCACCAAGCCACCTTGGCACAACTGCTTCTCTCCTCCACAGACCAAATTCAGAAATTCAAAATCTATATGATGTTATCGTTAACGTTATTGTCGAACGACATTGAAAAGACCAAAGTACATAGAAAAGTACCTCCGTGTAGATTGAAACTAGGAACCCGCCTGAAACCCAGCCCTGAGTGTCTTTACACAAACTGTGGCGAACATCAGATAAAAAGACGGAGACATTTGAATTTGGTCGCAGGAGGGATGATGAATCCGCCTGTTGTGCCAAGTCTCTGCGCCGGGGTGTCATTGTGGTTCTGCCTAGTGTGCTAGTTATATTGTTAGCACAATTTTTCAAAGATGCAAGGGTCTACATATCTACTATTTTTTTCCAGTCATCTTCCATATAATCAGCCGAATTACTACATTACTACATTGCTGAAAACATTTAGGCGATCATGTGTCATACACAATATACATATGGTAATGTATTTTATTCAGATATTGGTTACAATTGTAAATTGTGTGTAATAGTACAATATTTTGCTCTCTCATCTCTTGCTTCAGGTTTGCATGGCGATTTCTTAGAGCGAGGCCCCGTGGGGCTACGATAATAGTAAAAAAGTAATTCTCGTTGGCCTGTAATATGGTGTGTGATCACCTGAGGTGGCCAGTACAGTTGCACACCTGCGTGGCGTGGACAGTATGAGGCCGGCCGCGGTGGCCGCGGGGACTGAGGCGCTCCAGTCACGGTCTGCACGGCCACTACGGTCGGGGGGTTCGAATCCCCCCTCGGGCATGGATATTTGTGCCGTCCTTAGTATAAGGTAGTTCGTAAGTAGTCTGTAAGTTTAGGGACTGATGACCCCGTAGTTAAGTCCCATAAGCTTAACAAACATTTGAACATTTTTTGACAGTATGAGGTTATCAGTCAGCTCCTGAGGGATATTTGGCCATTCTTCTATGAGTGCAATGTCGAGCTCTTCGACCATTGTCGGAGGTGCTGATCTGACTACAGTGCGTCTGCCACATGCCTCGCAGACATGCTCAATCTCGTTTAAGTCCGGTGAACAAGCTGCCCACTCTATTTGTTAAATTCCCTCCGCATCAAGCATGTCCACTATTGCAGATCTGAAGGGACGAACGTTATCGTCCAGCAGAAGGAACCCATCTCCTATGGCACCAGCTTAGGACACTACCAAAGGTCGAAGGATCTCGTCTCTATATTTCTAAGCAGTCAAAGCACCATTCTGAACCACATAGAGGGCCGTATGTCCGTCAATACTGACACCATTCATCCACCACCATGATGTGGTGATGTTTCCTGTTGTGGCGTAAAGTCAGCGCCACACGCCAGACGCACTAAAACGATCGTGAAGAAGGCAGCGGATGACCGGCATTGCGCCCTCTACAAGCAGCTTTATCTAGACCGACATGCGCCTGGAAGGGCACTCCGAACTCGACTCCGAACTAGGCAGTTACCATGATTCAGCGCAGCTAGCATCGTGCAAGAAGACGCCGCACGAGAACAGACATAAACCAAAGTTGAGTATTTTGTATACCTTAGTAAACAAACTTGTATTACTAATCTGTATAGCTGTTTTAGCTGTCCACACATCCCACGCGTCCTATGTGGATCCTTTCCCCAAAGATAGGCTGACGAGGTCAAAATATTTTCTTCACATAAAAATGATTGTTTCGTGTTCCAGTTTCTCTCCAGATCGATCGACGATTGCCCGGCTGAACACAATTTTGACAAATCTGTGAACAGGAACCGGTTCCATTTGCTACAACTCTAATCCTAATATTCCTCCGCCCAGTTTCTGCGAGCTGAACGTTGTCGTGGTTTTAATGGACGGTGCGTTGCATCTGAGTTGCCGACCGAAAGACGTCGATCCATTTCAGTTCATTCTGCCGATGGCAGTACTTCAGAACCTAGATATCTCAACTGATCCCCTAATTGTTTTGCCCAGTGTATTTCCGTTTTGTGCACAATACTGCGATGAGACTCCCAGATGTCTTCTACTGGTACTACAAGTTTGACTGCCAGTGTCCTCTTGGCATCAACCAGAGATGGATCTATTTTTGATGTACGTATCTCAGTAATTTAAATGTGACTTCAACTTCAGATATCCACTACTCCTATTGATGTCCCAGCACTAGTGACTCGTTAAATCAAAACTCTCTCACAATTTATCGGCTGAGGCTGCAGTGAGGGCCGACGAGATATTCAGGAACTGAATGCCGGACCTGAAGCTTTATTTAAATTGAAAAATACGTCTCTCTTTATTAGATTATCAGACAGCTTTACTTAGAAAAGTCCTTTCCATTTGCATCACGATACAGGTCTCACTGCATTCCGCTTGTGCTTATTTCTTCCAGGCGTCGGCTTCACTGGTGCAGGGACTTCCACGTCCTGCTCGTAGCCACGGGTGCGCGCCGTCCTCTGGGGTAGTTTTATGTGACGCGACGCGCAAGTGCGTAGAGAGGGTCTTGTTTTTACAGAAGAGCGGATCGTACGCCAGTGAGTACACGAAGCTAGCGCGCTTCTCAGATGCAGGGCTCTCTGGCGCCAGGAGGAACCACTGGACAACCTAACGCCTGTTTCTCTCTCCGCCTTACCACAACAGCGTTGTCGTTAAGTTCTTCTTTCCGAAGACTGGTTTGCTGCAGTTGTCCGAGATACTCTATCCTGCGCAAGTCTCTTCATTTCTGGAAAAGAATGGCAATCTATGTACATCCATTTGAACCTCTTTCGGTATTTGTCTCTCAGTCTCCCTCAGCGATTCTAGACAAATGATTCCACTTAATAGCCTAGATCAACAACTTTCTCTTCTTAATAAACACTACATACAGTAGGCTACTATCCTATGTCAAAAACATGGTTTGAATTCTTATTATTCTGAATTATTATAACATACAAATAGTAATTTACGACGTTATTCTTACAAAATATGTTTTTTATGTAATTAAAACCCAAAAAATCATTACATTTCAAGATCAGATCACGTCATCGAAAACGATCTGTTATTGGCTGAAGCTCTAGTGACGTAACATGTTATACATATATTATAGCATGTTAGCGAATGTTACCAAATCTTTCCTTACTTTATCTATGTACGGTTTAGTTTATGTAAAACGTATTTACAATTTGTGCATAAGAATGAAAAAGAATTGTGAACGTAGTTAGTGATAAACTTCCAAAAGTTGATGCGTTTATGCTATCTGTTTACTTCAAAAATAATACATTTACCTGCTAGATATAAGATACGTGAAAACTGTATTTTATTCTTCTTATTTACGTATAAACCAGAGCGTCCGGGTGTTTGTGTGTGGGTTGCATACAAATGTACAATTTTGTTCCGATCTTGAAGAGATTTTGCACTTTTGATGTTCAAACCAACAGGAAGGTAGCTGTAAGGATCATTTATAACACATAGTTAAGAATATATGACGTCATAAACAATGAAATGCGCAAAAAATCGCTGTATCAAGCGAGAATGTTGCAAATTTCCTCCTAAACCCCTAGACAGACTTAAACCAAATTTGGTGTACATATTCCTTACCGTGAGGCAACAGTTTCTGTTGGCGTAAGAACCACATACGACACATGGTTCAGGGGATATGTTGTAAACAATAGTACTCGTAAAAAGACTGCCATATCATGTGACGAGACATTTTTCATACACTGTATGAGAATGACAGCTACGAGACTTGCAACGAACTTTCACCATACGTAACTTCATACCTTTATTATACTTCATCTCGCTGACAACCAGAGCAAAATGGTAAAAGCAAAAATGTTTCTCGCTCATTACTTTAACGCTATTCGTGGAATAAAACTACGGCATTCGGTAAGACATTACAATTTACAATTTCTAAACTACAAATTGTACTCGCAGAAATTTTTTTTATATACAGCATGCATATATTTTTATGGCGCCGACTTTCGCAGGGAAACGTGATGATCATAATAAAATAAGAGAAATCAGATCGATGAAGGAAAGATTTAGATGTTCCTTTTTCCCGCGAGCTATTAGAGAATGGAACTGTCGAGAAATATAATGAAAGCTGTACTACTTGAATGTGATTATGTAGATGTAGATTTTCCTTGAGTCTCGTAGGACCTGAATCTCATTAAGCATTTATTAGTCTTTAATTAGTTGTGTTACATTGAGGGAAATTTCTTTGTTCCATATAATGATATTCTCACGTTGAGTACAGGCCAAAAGCTTGAAAAATCCAAAGCACTTTTTGGGCCCTAAACCAAGATTTCTCCCAGGTGGAGTTGATGTAGGTAACCCATCCACCAGAAAGAAGGTCTAAAATTTACATGACTGAAAATATCGGGAACACAGCTTGTAGTTTCTTGCTTCATCGTACATCGGAAATCTTAGTACTGATAAAGGAACGTGGTCTTTTGACAATTCCCTAACCAGGACTGCTAAAGAATAAAAACTTTCAACGTGTCTGATCATAATACAGTTTAACAGCATCGACTCTCTTCAGTGTGTGCTATGCAGGCAGACAAAATGACAGAATCGTTCAGCAGTAGTTAGTCAGGAGGCGCGCAAGTATGACTTGTGCAATGCTAAAAAATTTGTAACTGCTATTTTGCAGCCTGTCCTCTGTTGGCAACCAAGTAAAATGAAGAAGAAAGGTTCTCTGCAATGTACTGATACATAGTGAGTGGCATTTTAACTATTTGTACGCTCCAAAATGGTTTCTTATTTCCCGCTCTCTGTTGAGGTATACACTGCTTTCGTCTCCAATATGTATTGCTCGCACTCTGTATATTCTCTAAATGACGAATTTACACGAGAGCTATGTTTTTAGTTAGCTGGAAGAGGAAATAGACAATTCTGGTTCAGAAGGAGAAATTCATTATCTGTAAGAATCATACATACAAATTTTTTGCGTGGGAGACGCGGAATAAAAACAAGATTTACTAGGAAATGTTGTCTATCTGGTAATTTTAATAATTTTTAAACAGATAAAAGAGGTTTCGTTGTTTCAAATGAGACAGCCAATTCAATTATTTCATTCGTTCAAATGTTCAAATGTTTGTTAAGCTTATGGGACTTAACTACAGGGTCATCAGTCCCTAAACTTACAAACTACTTATGAACTACCTTATACTAAAGACGGCACAAATATCAATGCCCGAGAGGGGGATTCGAACCCCCGACCGTAGTGGCCGTGCAGACCGTGACTGAAGCGCCTCAGTCTCCTCAGCCACCGCGGCCGGCTTACATTCGTAGTCAGAAAGCTATAATATTCTAAAAACTTGTTAAAAACAACGGTCCAGCTGCCCCACCCAGGGAGGCTTTACGCCAGTCTTGAATGTGTTAAGCATTCCTGACTGAACACCTGGCCCGCAGGAGTAGCCGAGCGGTCTGGAGCGCCAAGTGACGGATCCCGCGGTCTCCCGCGTCGGAGGTTCGAATCCTCCTTCGGGCATGGATGTGTGTTGTGCCCTTAGGTTAGTTTAACTTAAGTAGTAAGTCTAGAGACTGATAACCAACGTAATAGAATTACAACCATTTGAACATTTGAACTGAACACAACAATAGTGTGACCCCTCCCCCTATCAAAGAAATTACATTTTTTTAGCATTTATACACTTAGCCGGATATTAAATTATCAAGTCTCGAATCATCCATATTATGGAGTTCAAATGTATTATTAAAATTTAATCTACCTCGCCTCATTCAAGAATTTTTAAGCATAAACGTTGTACCGCGTCTAAGTTGTCGGAGTTTTTTCTGGAAGTCGTTTCAACCAAGCCGGAGTACAAGAAGGTATTATTATCATTATATGGGTAATTAACTTTATATTAAATTATTCATATACTTTGTGTATTTATGTTGTAGAAAATTCGGTAATCCGATGTCGGCAGTACGAAAGAGGCGGCAGAGAACTTACTGTCGCGCTCTACAATTAACGGTCGTAGCGCCAGCATCGCAGACGTACCAGGTTACGACAGGGAAGATTAATGAAAGTCATGATATAATGAAACTACTGTTAATAATAATGATGACGCTACGAATTTTGTTCGCCATCAGAGGGTTCAACTGATGTTCGGTTTTTGTCAAAACGGATATTCGGCTGGCCGCGGTGGCCGCCAGTCACGGTATGCACGGCCACTACGGTCGGGGGTTCGAATCCCCCCTCGGGCATGGATATTTGTGACGTCCTTAGTATTAGCTAGTTCATAAGTAGTTTGTACGTTTAGGGACTGATGACCCCATAGTTAAGTCCCATAAGCAAAACAAACATTTGATTTGAGAATATTCGGCTCGTTCGAGACACGCAAGAAAGACTGTAAGATGTTGGCAGTTTGCAATCGATGTTCTTTTGGTTTTGGGTAAGTTTGAAAGGTATCGATTGGTTTAATCAGAAGTGCGAAAGCATTTTGATGTTGAATGTCTCGAGAAAGTTACTGAGATAGTTATCTTAGCATGACACAAAAGTAACTCTAATGTATGTGAGACCAATTTTAAATGAGCTGTTTAAGCTTAATTGAGTACAGGAGGTTGGTAGTGAAAAGGGAATTCTCGAGTAATCCAGATTATTTTATGGGTATGTACACTGTGGTGTAATATTTTAGTGTGGTAGTCTGATGATTTTGTGTGTGTGGTTCAATTAAGTACGGTATAGCTTACTCTACTGGAGATGAGTATACTTTAATGTTTGGTGAAGTTGGTATTTTTCGTAGTATCTCACTTTGCGGGGATGAGTACACGATGTCATTTGAATAAAAGGCACTCACTGCAGTGTATGAGTGGTGTGGCAATTAGGCTTGGGAGGGGGATATTTATGAAGTTAATTGTGCTGAACTATATACCCATTTGTGTGAAACTACCAGAACTAAAAGTACCTCGTCGTAGCAATTAAAATCAGCGTGAGTCTAAGTCTATAGAACAATGTTGTTCTATAAAACTGTTACCGTACCACCGCTCTGTCTACTCTTAAAACTACGTACTGCCAGGTTAAGACTTTCGTACACAGTATCAGTATTTATGAATAACGCCACAGCGTCAGAAAATTCACAGGAAAAATCAGCAAAATAGTGATTACGACTCGTTTTAATATTTTATTCTAGCCATAATAGAACCTTCTTTCACCCTACTAGATCCGTGAGCATTAAATATTACTTTCAAACTGCCGTAGGTGAAATTTTAGTTCTGGTTTTTACGTAATTCTTCGTTTGTGTGGCCATAATGACCGTATTGCTTTATTAAATCTGATGATTTAGCCGTGTTTGTCCGTCTTTGCAACTGGAATGCCGGTCTGTTTCATGCAGTACCGCCGGTTCATCATGCCGTGTCGTTTTCTCCACTACTTTCACTGTCACTTTTGCACTGCCCATTGTAGATTTCACAGATCAGACTTGTTTCTTATTATTTTGACTGACCCGTGTGGGTGTACTACTGGTATAGGCCATATCAATACAGCACACTTTCTTTTAAGCACAGTATAACATAACAAAACCAAAAATATGTATACAAATTAATGTGAAACTTAACCATATCATTATTATTACTTTTTATAGCAGGAAAGTAAAAAGTCTATCCACGTCACACGGTGTTGACATGACCAGTGCGATGTGTCTGTTTCTAGAGCACAGTGGGAAACGGCTCGACGAAAAATAGCCATCGCGTTATATCTGCGAAAGCCCTTAGCTCCAGGCGCGGGTCGTGGATTCAGGGGTCCACCCAGCCCCACCCTTGTGGGAGCAAGGGGTTAGGTATAGCTTGCATAAAATAAAATTGTTAATAATTCGTTATCTATATCTATAAATGTGAATGTCTGTTCGGTATACGTTTATCACATCTGAACCACAAGACATAAAGAGCTAAAATTTTGTACAGTTACTAATGTCTACCCGGGGAAGGCTTTGGGCACGGTTTTATGGCGACCGGATAGCTATATATATATATATATATATATATATATATATATATATATATATATGTGTGTGTGTGTGTGTGTGTGTGTGTGTGTGTGTGTGTGTGTGTGTGTGAATGTTTGTTCGGTGTACGCTTATCACGTCCGAACGAAAAGGCATAGAGACTTAAATATTTGTACAGTTACTAATTTATACCTGAGGGAGGTTTTAGGTACGGTTTTATAGCGATCTGATAGATATTTAGTAATTTGAAAAATATAACGCGAAATTCGGAACAATAATTACTCTTTGAAATCTATATTTACTCTTTGAAAATGGTTTTATTGGTTTCATTGTTGCTTGAGGGTTGATAATGATAAAAGGGTAGAGAATATTTTGATGTAAAGTTATCGTGTATATAAAATTCTACGTGTGTGTGTGTGTGTGTGTGTGTGTGTGTGTGTGTGTGTGAGAATGTTTGTTCGGTGTACGCTTATCACGTCCGAACGAAAAGGCATAGAGACTTAAATATTTGTACAGTTACTAATTTATACCTGAGGGAGGTTTTAGGTACGGTTTTTTTAGCGATCTGATAGATATTTAGTAATTTGAAAAATATAACGCGAAATGCGGAACAATAATTACTCTTTGAAATCTATATTTACTCTTTGAAAATGGTTTTATTGGTTTCATTGTTGCTTGAGGGTTGATAATGATAAAAGGGTAGAGAATATTTGGATGGAAAGTTATCGTGTATATAAAATTCTACGTGTGTGTGTGTGTGGGTGTGTGTGTGTGTGTGTGTGTGTGTGTGTGCGTGTGTGTTAATATTTCACTCTGCAGAGAAAACTACAGAACGCAACGAATGGTCTGTGTGTAATTGTTGTCCGAAGTGTCCCATTGTACACCATAGCAGTTCCATGCCGATAGCTATAAGGGGGTGGAAGATATGGTGGTTGAAAGTCGTCAAATTATAAAAAAATTCGGACTGGAGGCCAGTGATGACGTTTGCGACTTATAGCAAGGAGGGTACGTACAGCGAAACGTGATGCCACAGACAATATCTTTGGTCCATGCGTGCTACAGTGTCTTCAGCTCTTTCTCTGTAAGGATAAGCATACGAATAAGGAAATAGAAGAATGAATAAGTAAATAAAGCAGTAAAAAAGAAATTTATTTTAATACTTCTCTTTAAAAAAAACTGATTTGACGTTTCGCGCATTACAACAAAGTGATCGATCTGTTATATTATTACAATCATTATTGTTGAATTTTGTGATTGGATTCTTCGAAACGAGTGCATTTGTACGTGTGATTTGATCTACACTACTTACTTTCCTGATAAACGGTAAATATATACTTCTGCTATCTGATAGGAATATTTTTCAGTTCCTTCAAAACCTGTCTCATAACACACTACTGAAATATAGCTTATCTATCATAATCAACCAACACGAGCGGAGAAGTGGGTTTAGGCTAGTAATTGATAAAACGTATGCTACAGCTTACACCAACATAGGTTCATTTAATCTCTCCAAACACCGTAGTACGTGCTCAGGTTGTTGTGTCGCCCCTCTAAACTGAGCGCGCGGGCAGCCTGCCCCTTTGCGCTGCCCAATTAGACGCGTCCCTGGTTGTACTCGCGGCTGGCAGTAACACGGGAGCCAGAGTGCTTCGCGCTGTTCGGCACAGCAGCCCGTGTATAAGCCGCCCCCTGCTGCAGTCTGTAGCCTCGCTACCGCGTCTGCTGTCTGACTACCGGCGCAACTAGCTTCATACTCCACCGCGAGCAAAGATTGTTTATTCATGTAAAAGTCAGTCTGGATCTCAAATTGTTTTATTTATTTGTTTGGTGACCTGAGTATGTTACTTACATGACCACACCACAGCTGTAATGACGCCTTGAGATCGCGAATTGTTCGTTGAGGCACACGGCCCGTGTGCACAAGTTGCGACGTCTCCAAGCATTCAGCCGCCCGTTGGACTCGGCACGTTGGCCACACACGTTCAGACACACGCTCCGTGTGCCGACGGCCTAAGACGCGTACCTCAACGTGCCACACGCGATCGTAGAGCTCTCCAGCGACATTTTGCGTCTGTAACAGGTTTTGAAATCACACTGTTTACGAAATGAAAAGAATGAAATTCCTGCTGTCGCTCCCTTAAAACGTACAGTTCCGCTCTTATGTATATGCTAGTCAGTTTGCCTGCATAAGTAACAATTTCAATATCTCTGACTATAACTCCATTAGGAAATTTCCATGTTAATAAGGGCAGTTTCATAGCCAACTAAGCGATATAAAATTAGAATACTCCTTCACATGACAGAAACATTATTGCATCAGTCTCGCTTTTTAGGAAAACAGAAAGGTTATTTTTACCCGACCACTGTCACTATTCAGTAGTAGAATCTTTAGAACGCTTAAAATACAAGGCGTGAAACAATTAAGTGCATATTTTAAAGCAGAAGCAAAGTTCAAATGTTTGTTAAGCATATGGGACTTAACTGCGAGGTCATCAGTCCCTAAACTTACAAACTACTTATAAATTAACTTATACTAAAGACAACACAAATATCCTTACCCGAGAGAGGATTCGAACCTCAGACAGGGAATTGCCTCGCGCATCGGAGATTAGCGCCTAAATATACTCGGTCACTACGCCGCGGCAGAAGCGAAGTCCCCTGTTCACAAAACCATTCCAACAAACTCACTTATCAGAGGATCGAATATTATACTTCTATCAAATTCTTGAAGTCTATCAGAAAAAATTTCTGACAGCGAGTATCGAACATACGCCACCTGGCATCATTAGTTTTGCTGTCTGCAACTCTACTGAATACGCAACGCCAGTCATACGCTTTTCAAGTCTCCAAGGCACATAATACCGATTTTGAAAATACTACACGTAGATATACCTCTTATTGACAGTAAATAAATAAAGAACAATTAGTTTTGACAAATCTTTAGTGTGTCGTGTCCTTGAAAAGACAAAGTTTCATAGTACGAAAATTCTGTAACTACATACAAGACTTTTCCAGTCATTTTCTTACAATAAATAGTATCTATAATGACCGGTTTTCAGGAGATCCTTAATTTCATCGTTTACTTTGACTTGCTTTGTAGTAACATGTATTGATAAGATCTAACTTATATGTACAAAACACATCAAATACAACAAGTTTCGACTAACGGCCAATATGGCCTATTTATCTCTGTAACAGAAAGAGCTCCCCTCCCCCTCACCATGATGGCATGGTATGACGTAGGTTGAGTTCTCCCATCTTATTGGTAAACGCACGTTGAGAATTTCTGGCACGCTTGATATTGATCTACACGTAGACAAAGCCTGACCAACGTGCCTCACGCACTTTTTGTCGTCAGAAACTTGCCACATTGACAACATATCTTCAGATACACGTTCCTTGCCCTGACGGTTTTTTAAGGCGCCTTGTTGCGAGTGTTCGGTTGCTCCCCGTCAGCGGTTTGAATCCTCCCTAGAGCATTGCTGTGTGTGTCCCCCTCAGCATAAGTTAATTTTCAAGGGACTGATGACCACTGCAGTTTATTCCCATAGCTTTACAAACATTTGAACATTAGAAATGCCGCCGCTATTACAGAAGAGTTACGATCACCCATTTGCCCCCTTTGTACATGTACAGTGAAGGATACAGATGAGTACAAATTTTTACCCTGACGCCTTGTGACTTATGGACTGCAAGAAATCTGTTAATATATGTCCAACGCTACTCCCAAATACAAAGAGAAAAGCTGTAACTTAGCTGTAAGGTCATGCAATATAAGCTCCTCAAATAAGGAACGAAGTACAGGGAAGTTTCTCAGCACTACAACTATAATTAACACCACATTACAGGACAAATTATGCAGTCTTTCTCGTGAAAGTTCTTATCGACTCCTCCACTCCCCTTACCAAAGAAAACTACAGGGCCTAAAGTATCCAAATGACGACGACAAAATGAGGGCTTTGAAGATGGAACTAAGAACAATATGACGGAAATATACTGGAATGAAGATGAGTTTCTCGCGAAGACGAACTTTTCAGTCGCCAAGAAGAATAACGAAAACGAAAAATTCAAAGAAAAATATTTGTAAACCTAAGGGCCTAAACTACGTTGGTCATCAGTCCCTAGGCTTACAAACTATTTACACTAACTTGAAGTAACCTATGCTAAACGACAACAAAAACAACCATGCCCGAGGGCGGTCTCTCTCTGCAATTTTTACCCCACACACCTCCCTCCAATGCTAAATTGACGATTCATTGACCTCATAATATGTCCACTCAATTATCTCTTACAAGGAAAGTACATGGTCTGGAACAAACATATCTGTATGAACGTTAGGTTACAGGATCTCTACGTACGCCTCAATTTGCTGGTGGGTGTCGTTTTTCTGAAAAGCTCTGCAACCATGCTCTAGATAGCACTGTAGATGCAATTGTAGACGCCATACGTAATGCAGATATCTTAACTATAAGTTATGTAATAATCATCGTACATGTTCTCTAGCGAATTGTCATCAAAAGCCGTTATGATAGTTGCAAATTTAACTTTCTTCCCGAAAGACTGTTGGTATTCACTGCCACTGCTTCCATCGCCTCTTCCCGCACTTAGCGTAGTACTACCGCTTGCAATGAGTTGTTCGTCGTTATCATCCCTATTATCATTATTATGAGTTTGTAGAACAGTATTAACTTATGCTCATATTTCTGTACCATAACAGATACGAGAAAGCATGCAAATGATTCATCTTCTATACTAATACCATGTTCACGAAGAAGTGTACTTCGTAACTTCATCTCAACTAATCGCAATACATTAGCAGGATTGATTAGCAATCGCCGCCCCATCTGACGTTTCACTACACAAATAATATCACAAAACGCAACTTCGGAGGCACACTGCACCGTCCCTACTGGCGAACCGACAGGTCAAAGTGCAATGCGGCATGGCACACGCAGAGGCCTCTAACGAACGACTGCAGAGTTTTGCAGATGCGGGAGTATCACTAGTGCAATAAGGGATCTTTACATTATCTCTCATACGATTTTGGTGTATATGTGTTTGTTCGAGCCCAAGTACTTTCCTTGTTAGTCAAGATAGGTCAAAAAGGTCTTTTCTCCCCAATTCTGTTCAGCACTACATTATTTACGCGATCTACCTACCTAATCTTCAGCATTCGTCTAAAGCACCACACATCAAATGTTCGAGCACACTGTGACGAATATGTGCCGGTGCGCCGTCATTTAGGAACCACAAATATAACCGTTGCTCACACAGATGATCCTCCGGCAAAGTATGGTTATGTCAACCTATGGCCAAGTATGCTGATATCCAAACCAAGCAGCCTGCAGCTCTTCCTATAGACAGGTGTCTATTTCAGGAAGTATGCGTTTCCTGAAGCATGATTCTTGACCTTCCTCTTTCGCCATTTGTATCTCACACATCAGCTCGACTAAGCTTTTAAATAGCTTACAGAACAGATTTAGTCACTCGGAATCACACGCTCTTTACCACAACTCTATACACCTTTTCACTTCATTAGACACATTCAAATATTCATATCATACATTAAGGTACAGAGTTCACGCTATTACTCATCACTTAAGATATATTATGCACGCGACAGAATACATACACCTATAACACATATCTGTACATTTACATATTTTAGGTATATAGCTGTATTCATCACAGGAGAAAGAATACAAATAATATACATAATAACCTCAAATTATAACCCCATCCGTTGGGTTCAGAACAGAAACTTTTTGGGCATTTTTGTAACCAACGTCCTTCACTTAGTTTGAACGGTTCGACGAAAATCTTTATAACCATTCTACGTTTGGATTAATCTTACATTCTTAGGTTTGTCGCTTAGAAGCTACGTAAAAGACTACAGAAGATAAAATTTCTTTAAAATATATGGATTAATAATCTTAAGTGAGGATGACAAAGACAGCTTTATTGGCAGCCAGTTTGATTCAAATGACGGGCTACCGTCAGATAAAACAACTGGAAAATAGTTCAATTTCCATAACACGATGTATACCAATATGAAATTCTTTAGTTCAGCCATTACGTACGACATATCATCATAATTAGTTGAAGTGAATAGCTCTTATTAAAACTGAAAGGTGTGATGGCCCTGAATATACACGAAAGCATATTAGATAGTGACAAAAATATTTATTATATTTATTTTTGTGGTATCAAAGTATTACTTTACCCGAAGTAAAATGGCGTCATTAGTTACATAATTTTACAACGTTAACTGGTTATACTACATAGAAACAGTGTTGGTAGTGCCTCGCTTACGACGCAAGAAAAAGGCCACTAAATGCGGTAAAAATAACATAGTCCATATGAGGATGTAACCAAGATGTATCACCCATAACACTTGCTAAGGAACAACGAACTATCTGTGTTACTACTTTGAGACTGCCAGGAAAATCTTATTATGTCCAGAGTCACCACATTTGAAGGGTGTTTAATGACGCTTCATTTTTCTTTTCTGGTTGAGTCTTTATACTTATGTAAATTAGGTGTATGATTCTCTGTGGCCACTAGACGCCTCGACCTCCATCGCTGCAGCGATAGCTCTGCGGCGTGTGTCGTTTCCACGCTGTTAGCTGCTGGAGCGGCTCCAAGGAAATAGGTCACATGGAACTCTTCCAGGAAACGTTGGACGTGCCAGGGATATTTATCTGATTTCTGGCAGAGGTATTGGCTCGTGCCACGATCTGTATTCACCCAAGTGGAGCACGAGATAAGACATTAGCTAAAGGAGTCGTCTCAGAATAAAATATGGAAGCGAAACAGTTTGTATACTAATTATGCGGTATCTTGTTTCCTGCGCTAACACCAAATGAGCTGGCACAGTGGTTGAGACATAAGTTTCAAACTCGGAAGATAAAACACTCGTCCTGTCAACCTCTATTAAGTACGCTGTGAATTATATACACCTACTGAGGCGAATGAAGTCATATCCACTACGGTCGGGGGTTCGAATCCCCCCTCGGGCATAGATATTTGTGCCGTTCTAGTTCGTAAGTAGTTCATAGATAGTTTGTAAGTTTAGGGACTGATGACCCCGTAGTTAAGTCCCATAGACTATACAAATTTTTGAACATTTGATTTGAACTCATATCTCCTGTGAGCACGGTAATGTTTGTTCGCCGCGCTGGAACGTCCGTTCGCTCTAAGGCGCCTTGTTGTGGAGTGCGCGGTTGGTTCCTTTCGGAACTTCGAGTCCTCGCTCGGGCGTAGGTGTGTCGTTTGTCCTTAACGTAAGTTAGTTTAAGTACTTTGTAAGTCTAGAGACAGATCATTATGCAGTTTGGAAATTCAAATGTTTGTATAGCTTATGGGACTTAACTACAGGGTCATCAGTCCCTAAACTTACAAACAACTTATCATCTAGCTTATCCTAAGGACGGCACAAATATCCATGCCCGAAGGGGGATTCGAACTTCCGACCGTAGTGGCCGTGCAGACCGTGGCAGAAAGCGCCTCAGTCCGCTCGGCCACCGCGGCAGGCTTATGCAGTTTGGTCCCATAGCTTAACAAACGTTTGATTTTTTGATTGACTGTACAATAAATTTTCTTCTTTAGCAGTAAGGTATTAGAGAAACGTCCAATAACAAAACATTTTTTGCTGCGGTGTATTTTGCTACTATTCTCAAAAGCGGCACAAATCACGATTGTTCTCAAAACGGTCTCCCTGCCTATCCTTGTTCTATCCCACCCCCTTCCCCGAACTCTCTCCTCCCCCCCCCCCCCCCTCTCTCTCTCTCTCTCTCTCTCTCTCTCTCTCTCTCTCTCTCTCTCTCTCTCTCTCTCTCTCTCCCAAATGAGGGAATAAAGTTTTCTAGATAAACGTTTTTCAGTTAATGATTGAAATACATACAATACCCATTAAGTAATAAAAATTTATGTCCTCTTTATGTAGCTCTTAGGTGTACATTACGTCTTGTTACGTTTTTCACTTTTTATAAGGTTTCTGAAAATCTCAAAGTATTAAACATGTATGATGAAAATCAAAGTTTTCTTCTAGAACCCTATGTTACAGTTCAACGTTGTTATTAGTACGATTGAAGTACACATTGCTGACAATAAGTCAGAAACGAAAGAAGTCGTTGACACTAAGTTCACAGAATGTAGGAGACTAGAAAAAGTAACATTATGTAGCTTACTTCTGTTAACATCGGCAAGTAGTTTACATTCACCGGTTTAGCTTCCTTCCCTGTTAATATAAAATTGTTTCAACCATATGAGCATAAAAGCCGATGTTATTTCGTTCTCGTAATTTTTAGAACTGATAACATATTGATATAACATGAAACAGCATTTATCTGTTTCACTACGTAAAAGAGCAGTTATAAATGTGATTCAACGGTAGTGAAACCAGAGATAGACAAATAAATTCACCAGAACGGAAAATGCTCCTATCACAGCACAAAAGGAGGCTATTTTGTCCTAGTCATAGAGCACGAAATCAAAAAAAATCTATGCAATACAAATAACGTGATTCATAATGTCATGTCGCCTAATATGGCACATGGTATAAAGTGGCTTTACACGGCATTTTCATGGCATGCGATATAGCATATGATACCACTTGATATTGAAGTTTAACATGCAGGAATATTTGCTACCAAAGATGTACCAGTCCCTTTCCAGTGAACTCACTGCGCCTGTAATAGTGATTGTTACAAGTGTTAATAAAAAGAGCGAGAATGCTGTCAACTGCAGATAAAATTATTTTTATTTCACACATTTAAAATATGCTACATTTTAAACAAAAAATATTTCCAATTGGACAGTTGACGAATGTTCAAATGTTTGTAAACTTGTTTGACCAAACTGGTATGGTCATGAGTAACTAGACTTACAAACTACTGAAACTAAAGACAACAAACACACTCATACCTGAGGGAGGAGTCAAACCTCCGGCGGAAACGGCCTTCCAGTCCGCAGCATGGCGCCTTAGTCCACGCGCCCATTCCGCACGGCGACATTTGACAGTTTGGTGTTGCTTCTTACGTTCAAGAAATAACAGCTGCGTCACACACATAATTGATGTGTCCAATATTGCGAGTTCATATCAAAAATCCTTATCATTTTCCTCTTTTTATGAATTGTTTTCTTTTAAATTTAACCCTACTCAACAGAGAAGATACAAACACAAACAACTCGTCTGTCTGCCCCAGAACCAGAAAGGAACAAAATTTACGGAAGATAAGAACAGCTAATCAATAAATCCAACACAAATCGACAAAATATTTTCAACTGCAGATAAGATTTGCATCTGCTCTGCCGAAAACGCACACTTGCCTTCTCTGTTCAATAATCATCCGAAATAGTAAACATCAGTGAGTTGCAATGCTTTGCTGCGAGAAGATTAATTTCAAAAGTACACTGAAGTGCATTTCTGCGCTACAAAACCTACCTCAAAGGTGATTTCAATTTTTAAAAATAATTTCTAGTCCATCTCAACTGTCAATGTCACGGTGCAAGATTATCAAACTCGTAAAGAGATATTGTTTTAAAACATTTGCCTTTATTATACCAATCGAAAAACGAATCCGTATTAAAGATGAATCAAGAAATCGTTTGAATGAAATGCATGGCTGTACAGTCTATAGGATGCTTCAGGAGGAATAGTAAATATTTTAGGAGATGATAGTGTAGACGAATTGCAATTGCAATGAAAGTGCCATACAACGAGTGCCCATTGTTTAACTACAGAGACGCAGCTGTTAGAATGCAACGTCCTCATTTGCCATTGCTTTAAGTTTGCATGGGATGCATTCTAACAGCTGCGTCTGTAGTCAAACATTGGGCACTTGTATGGCATTTTATTGCACTTCGTATATACTTCTAACTCCTAAAATGTGTACTATTCGTCCTGAAACATGCTGAATATCAATATATTCAATAGTCAATGTTAAAATGTTAATACGAAGTCGTTCAAACAATCAAATTATGGTTACTGTTTCAGTATGCTCCCATAAAGAAAACTACACACATTCTGTAACTCAGATATCTTTCGATAACCATTAATCCAAAAAGCGAAATCCACTCGCTGCAATCGCAGCATATCATTACGGAGCTGTCTTACTCAGCGAAACTTCCACAGCTCTCTCTCTCTCTCTCTCTCTCTCTCTCTCTCTCTCTCTCTCTCTCTCTCTCTTTCTCTCTCTCTGCTACACCAACATTACTCTCAACGCACACAAACTCACTGCCTCAAGGAAAGGAAGAACACCGATCCAAAGATAAACTGTCTTTACCAACATATCTTTAGAGAAAACGAAAATGCGTCAAGAGCAGGCATCCAATTAAGAGTTGTACCTTTACACAGTCTAGCACGCATTATTCTACACCCCAGCATTACAAACATCCTTCGCTTTGTCCCCTACAGTTTCTGCCCTCTTTCTCTGACTTTGCTATGGTTGGAATGTCGTCTGCAGATACCAGACTGTGTTTTTAATTTGGATTTTCCCCTTTCGAGTGGCGGCTCGTTCTCAGTTTCGTTGGTGGGGACCAGACAAAAAGTTACTACCCAGTATAATTTAATCAGTCTGTAGCGTTCATTATATAACCTCAATTTATATAACATCATTTAAACACATTCGAAAGTTATGAAATATGCTAATTATGGGGGTAGGGGGTTATGTGTGTGTAATATTGTAGTTGGTCTGGTCCAACAGCTCCGCTGGTTTTCCGTGTACTTGTGTGTGTTTCTGAGTTTATGCTGTGGTGACACAATTTATTGAAGAACTCGGGGGGGGGGGGGGGGGGCCTTGGAGTTCACCAGCTCTTCTCATGCTGAATTTTGTACTTATTGTAGTTGTGCTTCTGTGTACTGTTTGTGATGACAAAATCAAAATGAACTTTGGGAGGACGTACGTGACTTCTTTCCCATTGGGAATGCACTAGAGAGACAACAGGGACCCTCCAGGCTTCTGCCATAAAGCCAAGGTAAAAATTCTGGGAAAAGGCTACCTGCGCTTTCATGTGAATTTTACTAGCACATTAACTAATGAGGTCTGTGTTTTGACAGGTTATTTATACAGTAAATGTGCACGCCTGTTCTTCTGACTCGCAAACTTGTCAATTAGTCTCTTGTTGAAGTTTGGAATATCACTGATTTCCTCCTTGTGAATGGAACAAACAGCCAGTGAGTTCAGTCTTTCCTGACTTACTGTTCCTGAGGATTCCTTTAAAGGTGCTGAAACTGCACTCTACTTCTGCCGGTGAAATTGGTGTAGTTAGCGCAATTTGTAATGCTTTGTGTCCTTCAGTGAATCATTCTTCAAAGGAATATTCCACAAACAAAGAAAACAGCTCAAAACCCAATGTCATTCCTCGAACTTATCATCGCGATAAGTCACTGACAGGTCATTTTTTTAATTTGTCATGGTAAATAAACGAACTGTGATTTAACGAAGAAATATTGACCAAAGTGGCTGGGTAATATTCTCTAAAAGAAGCAAACTTTTTTGTATCAATGATTTCGAGCCGGCCGTGGTGGCCGAGAAGACTGAGGCGCTCCAGTCACGGTCTGCACGGACACTACGGTCGGGGGTTTGAATCCCCCTCGGGCATGGATATTTGTGCCGTCCTTAATCTTAGTTCATAAGTAGTTTGTAAGTTTAGGGACTGATGACCCCGTAGTTAAGTCCCATAAGCTTAACGAACATTTGAACATTTTGAATGATTTCGAAGCTGCTAAATACATGAGAGTTTTGAATTCTTCCTTTCAGTTGGTTGATCGTAATGACACAATGCTGACAAATTAAGTTCACTGGTACATTTGGAAAGTTTTCTTGGAATAGCAATAGACTCATCATCGTAAACTCGAAACCGTTGAATGTTCTCTCGTATTTCATATACAGCACACTCAAAATGTTGTAATGCTTTGGATATGTTAGTAGCATTTTTCACTCTGCATATGAACTGTATTATAGAAAATATCAACGTGTTTCATGATATCATAGGAAAAAATGTGTGGATTGTGAAGTAAATTTCTTAAGGCAAATGCTTCTATTATTGTAACTTCATCCCAGGAATTCTCTTCCTCAATCTTTTCAAAACATTCCATTAAGTGCAATTTGTGTTCTTGACAGTATTAAATATACAGGACTGGAAGTTTCATTTAGTTCAAGCTTTAGTGTGCTCCGCAATAGGGAAATGTCTTATGAGCTAGCCCTTTTCTGCAAGAAGATGGTCGGAAAAATATACTTTAAAAGTCTGAGGTAGTTTATAGACTCCCGAGGCCAGGTACCTGTCCTTATCGGCTTGTTCATGTTATGGGAGAATTGCTGGATGTTCAAAGCACTGCTAAATACGATTTGTACACCACAGGACGCCAGCCCGTTACCCGTGATTGCAATTGTAAACATGGGCTTATCTTGTCAAGGTTGTTGTCGTTGTTGTAGTTGTTTTTGTTGTATTCAGTCCGGAGACTTGTTTAATGCAGCTCTCCACAATAACCTATCCTGAGCAAGCCTCTTTAACTCCACATAAGAACGGCAAACTACATCTGTCTGAATCTGCTTACTGTATCCATCTCTTGGTCTTCCTCGGCGGTTTTTATCCCACACACTTCCCTCCAACTATAAATTCACAATTTCTTGATATCTAAGAATGTGTCCTACCAATCGATCCCTTCTTTTAGTCAAGGTATGCAAAAAATTCCTTTTCTCCCCAATTCTGTTCAGTACCTCTTCATTAGTTACGCGATCCACCCACCTAATCTTCAGCATTCTTCTGTAGCACCACATTACAAAAGCCTCTATCCTCTTCCTCTCCACACAGTTTATCATCCAAGTTTCACTGCCTACAAGGCAACACTCCATACAAATGCCTTCAGAAAGGACTTCCTTAGGCTTAAATCAATATTCGATGTAAACAAATTTATCTTTTTCAAGAACGCTTTTCTACCCATTGCCATTCTGCATTTTATATCCTCTGTACTGTGATCATTATTTGTTATTTTACTGCCCAAGTAACAAAACTCATTTACTTCCTTTATTGTTTCGATACTTAATCGAATTCCTTCAGCATCACCTGATTTTCTTAGACTGCAATCCATTACCCTAGTTTTGCTCTTGTTAATCTTCAGCTTATATGCACCTTTCAGCACACTGTCCATTCCGTTCAACTGCTCTTCCAGGTCCTTTGCTGTATCTGACAGAATTACTATGTCGTCGGCAAAACGCAATGTTTTTAATTCTTCACCCTGACCTTTAATTCCTTCTCCAAATTTCGCCTTGCTTTCCTTTATAGATTGCTCAATGTACAAATTGAATAACATTGGAGAAAGGCTACAACACTGCCTTACTCCCTTCCCAACCACTGCCTCCGTTCCATACCCTTTAACTCTGACAACCGCTGTCTGTTTTTTGTACAAGTTGTAAATAACCTTACGCTCCCTATATTTTACTCCTGCTTGCTTCAGAACTTGAAAGAGTTTATTCCAATCAACATTGTCAAAAGCTTTCTCCACATCTACTAAAGCTAGAAATGTAGATTTGCCTTTTCTTAATCTATCTTCTAGGATAAGACGTGAGTATTGCCTCCCGTGTTCCTACATTTGTCTGAACCCAAATTCATCTTCCCCGAGGTCGGCTTCTATCACCTTTTCCATTCTTCTGTAAATAATTCGTATTAATATTTTGCAACCGTTTTAGAGGTATCAGTGCTATTTATAAATTATTTTCTCCTTTTTTTGACATTATTTGTTGGATTAACTGCTGTGGGATATATATTCAGGTTGTTTGCATTTAAACTCTTTCATTTTGTAAATGTCAGAGGATAGTAGTATGGGTTGTATGATTTTTGTGCACTGGGAGTATTATTGTGTACTTGATAATACTGTGAGCCTCGCCGCTGGGAAAATTGTTTTACAAGGCGGAGGCTGCTGGCGGCGGCAGCCAGCAGGCATTCCGAGACCTCATTAAGGGGCGGGGGTAAGTTGCAGAGAATTCTCAGAAGGAGTGATCCAAGGCAAGTTCCGACGCCACCCCTGGGGTGTGAGGGGCGACTAGCACCGCCCGGGATACCCAGTTTAGGGGATCAAATCAAATGTTTGCATAGCTTATGGGACTTAACTACGGGGTCATCAGTCCCTAAACTTACAAAGTACTTATAAAATAGCTAATACTAAGGACGGCACAAATATCCATGAACGAGTGGGTTTCGAACTCCCGACCGTAGTGGCCATGCAGACTGCGACTGACGCCCCGCAGAACGCTCGGCCACCGTGGCCGGCTTAAGGGGGCCAACGATAGCGCTTGTCTGAAGATTGACATATATCTATGGTATGGGAACGTCTCTGTCGGACGTGTGGCCAGGAAGGGAGTTTTTTTCTCTATCAGAGGAGCATTGTGCAGCCAGCCTTGACCCTCGGGATGGCCGGCATTCGTAGTGACGGATTATTGTCTCAACTACTACTTCATGTCAGGTCAGTTTCTCAGAAGATTATGTTTATGTTTTTAAATGATTTTTATGTAAATGTTCTATGTTATGTGATTCTTAAAAGAGTTTTGTATGTTTCTTTCGTTTCATGTGCGGTGACGGCCATTCAACCTACGAGACCAACATCTTCGACGCCTAGCTCAAGGAATAAACATCTAGCCAGTTCAAGTCGCGGGTCGACGGCCACGAGGCAAGAAGATGCTGGTCTCTGCGGTTATCGTCGCGGATGTTGACATTATTATAGAAACTTTCGTGGAAAATCAAAAAGACCATAAAATCATTCTTTGTTTATCATGATCTGTATTGTGAGAGCAATACATTTTATTGTGTCTGGAAAGTTAACCAAGTGTCAACGATAACTATTTTGATATTTACAGAAATTTTAAAAGAAATACATTCATTGACAGATGAAGAATTATTTACTGTCAAACCATTTTACAGTTTGAAAGAAGACTTTTATTGAAAGCAAGAAGACTTTTTAGTATTTTAATCAGTCGATCTTATATATCAATCAATCACCAGTAAACAGGACTTGTAATATCTGTGTCTATAGCAACCAGAAAAACTACGAATTTCTGTTTGACAGTGCGATCTTTAAGGGAGCTTTAAAACATTTTTTTCAAAGTGACAGTTTAAAGAAATGCAAACCTAGAATCATATGCTTCTCCTATCTGCGCAAGGATCTGTCATTGAAATTTCACAATACAGAAGATTATATTAATTGGAATTTTTGGCCCACTTTAGGTTACGGCAAGAACACTAAAAGTGGGCCTTTGCGATCTTCTTTTGACAGCTCGAAATTTAAATTAAAATAACGGATTAACTATTCATCAGACACGAAAATTGAATAACCGAATTTGTAGAGGAGAAAATTATCTACAACTTTGCTTTCTTATGTTTTTTTTTTTTTCATATCTCGTAGCGTTTCAAAGATATTTGTAAACATAACAGCGATTTTTGGATGTATGTCTGTCTGTCAGTCCGTAACGTGCTCCCTATTTTTAAGACGAACCGTTCAACCGATCAGCACCAAACTTTTCAGACATTATTGTAGTCCACCAGAGACCAGAACCCCCCTTTTTCAAATTTTTTCTGACAAAAAATACGGTAGTAAAACAAAAAAAAGGCGTTTGTAATATAATTGTAATTGCAAACGAACCTTTCATCTGACACGAAAACTGAATAAACCAATTGGTAGAGAAGAAAATTCTCTACAACTTAGCTCCCTTGTTTTTTTTTTTTTTTTTTCATATCTCGATTCGTATGAGGCATATTTGCAAAAATAACGGAGATTTGACACCCACCATTGAATTATCGAAAACCAGCCGTTCGGAGATGTCACGAGACATTCCTCGCGTATTTGATGATTTTCTTATTGTAACTTACACGTTGTCATTTCAAAGCAACAGCACACTGAGGAATTAACAAAAAGATATCGTTCTTCGTATGATAAATGATAATCTAATATCCACAAATGCCATATTAACATCAGTTAACTACGGCCATCAATAGTATGAGATTAAAGATCTTCTGTTTTGATTTATAGCCGTAGCGTAGTAGGCAAGGTGCTGGTCTGTGACGCGAAAGGTCGTTTGTTCGAAAAGCGCCACTACCTAATTTTTTTTTCCTAAAAGGGTTTCAGACACTCTTATTAATTAATTAGTTATTATTCAGATTATTATTTTGGTCCAAAATGTTTGCAAAAGCTTATAAAACTATAAATCAAAAGTGGGCCGTAATACACGTCAGTGCGATGTTTTTTTCTTGCTGACGAGCGGACGACTTTCGGATCCTGAAGTCTGACACGTGCGAGGGTGAAGGTCGGGGTGAGAGTTTAAAATAGGGAAAGATTAATTTTTGAAACTCACAACCACCAGCTGCGAACCAAATTCCTAAACATGCAAAAACACTGGAACTGTTATTGCGACTGTTTGACTCGTTTTCTAGGGGATGATATCACACGTTCGCAGCTTTCCTTCCCTGCATATGATTAACAAAACAAATTCATAATAAGTTCAAGTTCATGAGAGAAAAGGGTGTACTAACTACTATTTTAGAAAACACGTGAAAGTTCACTTTATGTTGTTTATTTCACAATACTTGAACCCTGTGGCTGTCGCGTCTGTACGTCGGTAAATTCACCAAATAAAGTTATAGCTCGTGAGCCCCCAGACAAAATGAATATTTGTCGCGAATTGATTTCACACCACGTGGCTGTCTCAAACACCGTTTATGTTCATGCCTATGTGACGACACGTGTTACATTAACAAATCACAGTCACTTAATGCACACCTTGTTGCACCGGCTAATTATTCACAAAAACACAGTAGCACTCGATTTAACTTGGTGCAGTCTACGACGAGCAACCACACGTGGCGATTGCCACACACAAAACTCAAGTCACCACCTCGAGATCCACATGCCGACTGAGGCAGAGCGACCCCGCCAGGCCAGCCACACCACGTGCTCTCTGGAGTCCTCACTTCCTGCCCTCGCGCGCGCGCGCGCGCCAAAACTCAACTGCCGGGGTTTTTTCCCCTATGTCATCAACTTCCCCATGTAAGCTGTTGTAACCGATTTGCCAACGTACAGCGCTCAGCCAATACATTTCTAAAACTTTACTTAAAATCAAAATAATTACACTACACATTAAACAAATATTTTCTTACGTTTTTATATTAATATAAACATCCTTTGTACTGTTTATCATAATTGTGCAATTTCTTATACCACAGATAAGTGATTTAACTGAATACTTCAAGATAAAATACAAAAGATTAATTGAAAATAAAATGAGAAATAGTTAGTATATTATTTTTATAAACAAACATTGCCAAGCTAGTTGTGTAACTGTCTTGTCTTCGTTGGTAATTTATTACTTTTCATTGTCAATTAAATATATTAGGTTAGATGTGACTATATCAGCTAATGTATTGTTTATTTATCAACAGGCTATTTTGTAATGAGGGCCTTAAAGGTTCCTAACTGCATCGTATTACTTCAAATGCCAGTAGTATTACAATATTTGTGCACTGCACTGTGCCTGGCACTCGCCATTGTCCCTCTCTCCCCTCACCGGAAACGAACTGTAAAATCCTAAGTTGGAACAAGCCACCAACATCGGCCTGCTCGCTGGCCTCCCGTCAGCTACATGCACACAGCAAATCTCAACGTGGAGAATTTCTACCTATGGCCTAACTATAAATGTTGTCACCCAACTGTGTACATACATTGCTACCTTAATTAATAAGATTAAAATTGTGTAACATTTAGTGCATTGGCATGGTCAATGTTTGCAGTGAACTTCATACTGTTTAATTATCAAATGCTATTAATTACCAGTATTTCTATAGGGCTGTAATCTCACACACGGCACATAAAAAAATTGGTATTTAGTCCCATGCAAGATGAGGTCGTACCGTCGCACATTTCTTTGGAATACAATATCGTGGGGGCGAAAAGATTGGCGTCACTCTGGCCTGCATGTGGAACCTGCGGGCATTAATGGCCAGGCCGTCGACAGACTGGCGCCCGAGTTTACGGTGCACCGACGCCTTGAGTCTGCAAATGTTTACGTGGGTCGCCGGGGTTGATTTCTGTAGAAGGTGTTTGGAGCTCTCGCGACGGGAGGTTAACGTCTTGTTGGTTATGAAGTCATTTTAGACGTTGGCAGATATTTATCTGGAGGTCCGAAATTCAATGTTTTTCTCAGAAAGGTTGATCTACGTGTGGAGGGTTGCGTGGGATGGTTCCATGGGGGCGGAGCCTAGAGAGTTAAACAATAGCAATCGGTTCCTATTGGTTAAGCCATTGAGTCAATTTTGTAATTGGCTTGACTTCACCGATGAAAGGAGCTTTAGTAGAAAATTTCGAGGGTGTGTTTTTTCGTGGAGAGCAGAAGGACAGTATGGCCTGGGAGAAACGCTCGGCCCGATCGTACTGTTTTTATTCTGGTCTGGGTCGGGCACCTGACTTGATCGTGCTTTTACTTAGACTGTAGCTGGAGCAGTTCTGTCCGGATCATTGTCTTCTTAATTTCGAAATGTTTGAATTTGTGTCCAGTTGGTTCGCCTGTGGCAGCTTTTGCTGACAGAGTAATTTCAGTGTGCCCTCTGCACAGTCAGCTGTTTGTGTTCTGTGGTGGTATCGCTCTGTGCCTCTACAGTAGTGTTATAGAAACTACTAAATATTCTTGAGTGTTTGCGCTCAGCAACACCACTCGTAATCAGGGTCTTTTAACGTTTCTTGAAAAACAACAATTTTTTCATATTTGTTCATTGCTGTGATATCACCCATATACTTCGCGTTATCGATAAAACACGTAAAATCCACATCATTATCCACATTCGCAATCACGGCCGTCAAGACTGCACTGCCGTCAGCTGTTCTTTGCTCACTCCAATGTTGTTCTACAGAAAATGGTAAGGTAACGCCAACGCATCTGCTGTCCGAGGAGAATTCAATGGTGGTTGATAGGTGGAGTCTTATCGTGTGTTAGAGAGCACGGATTACTGATTCATATAGAGTGGGATTGGAGTTGAGGTTAAATTTTCTCTTGATTATTAATACCTCATGAACCTGATTATTCCCTTCTTTTACTATAGTCAATCATAATGTTAATACCTTTGTATTAACCTTAATTTTCTATATAGTGTGAAGTTATCCATTTTGATATCGCTTTTTTACTGTCTTTTAAACAATTTTTTTCATGATCTATTTTCTGTTCCTTTTTTATATTTGCGACATGGTAATTTTTTACTTGTATTGATTAGGTTGTAAAAGATTTTATTCAAAAGAGTGCCTTTCTCATTGCAACCACCTATCACTTATTTTGGATGGGAAATTTCTTGTTAAAGGTAGTTAAGTCAGGGGAAATAATTTCAATCTGAGAGAGTGAGAAATACTGCTAGTCATCGTCATTATTGAAAAGAAAACTAGTCTTGTTTGTCGCCACTGCATTCATTTAGGGACAGTCAACAGTAAATGCACTTTATATTTTTCCTACTTTTTTATATTTAAAAAATAAAAACGTAATGACTACCCTTATATTTGATTTACAGAATTAGCTTATAAGTAAAATCAATTCATCAACAAAATAATTTTAAAATCATGTCGTTTAAATAAATGATAAAGAGATTTCAATAATCTTCCAGAAATCTATTTTTGGAATTGTAAACTGCATACATTCTAGTCCAAATGATTTCCATATCAAATTAAGACCTGCTGATTTATCCATAACAGGTACAATCATTTCAAAATGCAAACACAATAGAAAATTAGGATAGCAATCATTCATCTTCAAGGACCACTGTTCCTGTTAAGGAAATTTATCATCGGTTTGATTCTTTTCAGCTCATTACCGCGTCTGTCCCATCTACATAAATACTCTGCAAGTCACGTTCAAGTGCGTGGTAGAGGGTTCATCAAACAGGTTTTATGATGTTTCTCTATGATTCCATTCTCCAATACTCGTAGCTCGCGGTAAAATGGAACATGTATATCTTTCCGTTTTCGATCTGGTTTCTCTTATTTCACTTTGATAATTATGTCTTCATATGTAGGTGGGTGCTAACAAAATGTTTTCGCATTCGGATAAGAAAGTTGGTCAAAGAAATTTCGCAAATAGATTTCGCAACGAATAACGCCTTTGTTTTAATGATTTACACCTCAACTCGTGCATCAGTTCCATGACTCTCTCTACCCTATATCGCGATAGTACAAAAGTGCTGCCCTTCTCCGTACTTTTTCTAAATCGTTTCCTCCGTCAGGTGTCTTCACTTAGTATGTCCGCCCCTTATAGATGAGTGCGAATTGCATGTGTTCAGTCACTAGGAACAAATACTTGGTCGAGGCACCTACGGTAAATTATGGTAAAGAGGGAGACTAAATCCGGCGGAGCTGGGTGGAAAGTGTCAGGCCTTGAAGCTTCGCTCTGCTTTAGAGATTTGAGATTTTTTTTCACACCACTGTTACTAATTACAATGCCAGTCAGCAATATTAGTTGAAGTTCTTATTTAAACGAATTAAGGTTCCCGTCTAGTCAAAGAGTATCTTCTGTAAACTTATTTTTTGACATTGATAGCTTTCACGTGCCGACAAAATTTGAGTTAGGCAATGCTTCTCTGTTAATGCTTCAGACGTTACTGATAGATTAACGCACTGCCTCTCTGATTGCCAGCCGTGTTTAGAATTTTGTTTTTATACCGTGATGACTGTCAAGTATCCAGTCCTCTTCAATGAAAAATAATCGCACTGACGTGTTTTACGGCCCACCTTAGATTTGTAGTTTTATAAGTTTTTGCAAACATTTTGGACCAAAATAATAATCTAAATAATAAAAAATTAATAAGAGTGTATGAAATCTTTTTAGAAAAAAATTTTAGGTAGTGGCGGGCTACGAACCGCTGACCTTCCGCGTTACAGTCCAAAACGTTGCCCACTACGCTACAACTAACTGTTATGAGTTATGTTCTTTAATTTCATACCATTGATGGCCAGTGTTAACTGATGCTATTATGGCATTTGTAGACACTAGATAATCATTTATCGTACGAAGAACGACGTGTTTTTGTTAATTCTTCTGTGCGCCATTGCTCTGAAATGACAACGTGGAAGTTACAATAAGAAAATCATCAAATACGCAACGCAAGATGGCGTATGCCAGAGAGAGTTCTGGGCGAGGAACGTCACGTGACATCTGCGAACGGCTGGTTTTTATTAATTCAGTGGAGGGTGTCAAAACTCCGTTATTTTTGCAAATATCTCTCAAACGATACGAGATATGAAAAAAAACATAAGAGAACAAAGTTGTAGAGAATTTTCTCCTCTACAAATTCGTTTATTCAATTTTCGAGTCAGATGAACGGTTTATTTGCAATTAAAATTACATTACAAATTGCTATTTTTTATTACTAACGTATTTCTTGTCCGAAATATTTGATAAAGCGACATTCTGGTCTCTGGTGTCCAACAATTATGTCTGCAAAATTTGGTGCCGATCGGTTGAACGGTTCGACCTAAAAAGTGGTAACTCGTTACAGACAGACAGACATCGTCAAATCGCCGTTATTTTTGCAAATATCTCTGAAACGATACAAGATATGAAAAAAACATCAGAGAGAAAAGTCGTAGAGCATTTCCTACTCTACAAATTCGGTTATTCAATTTTCGTGTTGTGATATTCCTGGCCTATGGCCATTTCATATTTCTGGCCGCTGGCCGTTTTTTGCTAACATCGTACGTGTCTTAAACGCGAAAGGAAGACAGAAGTGCATCATATGTTGAAATGTGGGGTGGGGAGCAGTAGCATATGGCACAGTAGGTGCTGGTTCCCATGGGAAAGCTCGCCTATGTTACTGGTACTCTCCTCGCATTGGCTGCTGCATTTCACGTCACGTGATTTCTTTTGAAATTAGTTTTGTTTATTATATACTAAATATCAGTTATTCAGAGCTGAGAATTTGTGATAAATATCTCTCTTGGACAGGCTAGGTTTTGACTGTTTAAAAAGTTTAAGGTGTTTTCTCTTATTGTAACAAGAGAAAAGCGATTTTGCAGAAGACGCGCGACGGCCATGTTTTGGCGCTAAGTAGAGCATCAGGTGCCCTCTCGCAACGCACCGCAGTTTCAGTCTCGAGCTGACCGTGCCGGTAATGAGTAAAGTTTTGTATTATTGTGATAACAGTGAGGTCTCAACATGAACTACGGGCAGCATAGGCCGTGTCGTATTAACAATAGTTGTTCATATTGTATTATTTATATAATAAATGGCATCCCTGATAATTAAAAATCTCGTTAGCCGCTCCTTATGCTTCCATCCTACAGAACTTATTTTAGCCTCACTTGTAAGCTGTAGAAGAATCAACGACCTGTGTGCTGTCTTTTGCGCTGGGGACACAACTATAGAAGACAGCAGGTCAGTCAGAACTCTATGCTTTCCATAAAGACTTGGACAGCAACTATGGCACCTCGTGCGTACTGTAGGGCGGTACAAACGCACACTGCTACGCAACAGCAACCGCAAGGATGTGGACTTGTGGGAGGAAGCAGTACTAACTTCTCCGTCCACAAATTAAAAAAACCCTAGGAAGCTTGTAGTGTCAGATGTGTGGTTAAGCCGTTATTTTCATTTAAATTTCGAGCTGTCGAAAGACGATCGCAAAGGCCCACTCTTAGTGTTACTGCCGTAAAATAAAGTGGGCCAATAATATGGTATATACTATATTAGCGCTATTTGCATTTCTATTAAGAGTAGACGTAATTCATCGGAAACCCCTGCCGAAATCACACTCTGGCTACGACACAGTTTGTGTTACGGCTGCAGACGCCAGAGTTGCCCTTCCATTTGAGCCCTCCCCTGTGCCTGCAGCAGCAGTGGCTGGACGACTGCGTCTCCTCGGGGCGGCGGAAGCCATTAGCACTTGAGCAGCCTGTCCCACCCACCCCCCTCCCCGAACACACACACACACACACACACACACACACACACACACACAGAGAGAGAGAGAGAGAGAGAGAGAGAACACGCCGGACGGCTCCCCCATTGGCAGCACTGCCGCCTCCTGCAATACGTGCACCTCTATCACGCTCACACAATACCGCCGTCTCTTTCGTGTCGACACTTCTAACGATTCTTTCACGGAGACGCTGCAAATATTCCAACTCGCATTTCCAGCTACAGTGATACATTTATTAAGACTACCATCAGACAATTTATGAGATGCCTACTACAAAGTGGACGTTTCGCTCTAACGAGAGAGAAAGAAAGAAGCCGATAGAGGACAGAGAAATAATCGTCCCAAAATGAAGCGTGTTAGCTCCATTGTTGTACAATACACCCACGGAAATAAATACTAGTACACACTTTTAGATTTTTTGGCAATACGCTGAATATTTATTGCTGAAACAGTGCATATGCACTGATTACGTTTACAGATCGAGATCTCAAACAAGCTAGCGCTGAGAAAGGAAAATAGAAGCGAATGTAGGTGAAGATCAGTTTGGATTTAGAAAAGGAAGAGGATCCAGAGATACAAATGCGTGTCTGAAGATGTTAGCGGAAAGGTTTTTAGGAAGTAAACAGAGTAATATATCCAGAATGAATCTTTCACTCTGCAGAGGAGTGTGCGCTGATATCAAGCTTCCTGGCAGATTAAAATTGTGTGCCGGAACCGGGACTCGAACCTGAAACCTTTCGAGGTTCTAGTCCCGGTTCCGGTACACAATTTTAATCTGCCAGGAAGTTTCGTATCAGAGCACACTCCGTTGCAGAGTGAAAGTTTCATTCTGGAAACATCTCTTAGGCGGTGGCTAAGCCATGTCTCCACCATATCCTTTCTTCCAGGAGTGCCAGTCTTGCATGTTTCGCAGGAGAGCTTCTGTAAAGTTTGGAAAGTAGGAGGCGAGGTTCTGGCGGAAGTAAAGTTGTGAGGCGGTATCGTATGTCGTGTCGGGATAGCTCAGTAGGTAGAGCGCATGCCCGCGAAAGGCAAAGGTCCCAGGTTCGAGTCCCGGTTCCAGCACGCAATTTTAATCTGTCAGGAAGTTTCAGAGCAATATACGTTTGTTATGTTGATTGGGACTTATTTATTTATCATATGACAAACATTTGGACATGTAAAGTACTCGCACATTAGACAATGACACTTCTCCAGGTAGGAAGCCGACACAACAAACAGTTTATATCACGGTTCAAGTGCATTAGTTACAAAAGAAATATACAGATATGAAGTAAAATGTCATCACAATGTGTGATGCAGTGAACTTTTCGTTCATTCCAATGATGATTTTGTGCCTTAGAATACATGTGTGTGGCCTTCAGCCTTTGTGTAAACTTAGTATGTCTGAATTCCTTGTTGATTTTAACTAACGTTTTCGCATCGTGTCTGCATCCGTGAGTATTCTTCTCAGATTTTCTGGATTGAATCCGTCTTTCCTGACTTGGTACGACCGATTGCTTTCGTAATGGTAATTATTTCGGCCTTCAGCCATGCTTATACTAGCTTTCTTCTATATGAAAATTTCGCGTTTGTTTTACTCACTTATTTTAAATCAATCTCTTTTTGTAAATTCTATGTAATTTATCATGGTCGCACACCATGTGGTACTTAAGGATAGTATGCCACTGCCTCCCCACAAATGAGTTCGTTTGGTGCATAGTTTGATTTTTGCTTGAAGACACCCGCCATCTCGTCAAAACGCCACCGACGCTTCGTTTGCCACTGCTATCAAGTGTACCCGCATAGGTAACATGTCGCAAGCATTATGTGCGTGTCTGTGAGTGAATGAATGTGGCCGCAGTGGAGTAGCCGAGCGGTCTAAAGCGTCTCGCTGCGGAGCGCGCGGTTGCTCGCTATGGAGGTTCGAGTCCTCCCTGGGGCATGGGTGTATGTGTTGTCCTTAGGTTAGTTTAACTAGGTTTAAGTAGTTTGTAAGCTACGGACTGATGACCACGCAGTTTGGTCCGATAGATTTACAAACATTTGAACATTTGAATGAATGTGGTTTCCTTTATCCTCTGTGTATTTGCAACTTTCCTCCCACGTTAGCTCCATATTCATAAAGGGCCGAAAAAATTTCATTACGGGCAGTAACTTTATGTTTTAATTCACTTTTGTACAAGATGTGTGATTTATTGTGATTATTTGGTCTCCCCACATTTTGCTTGTTCATTTTATTGAATAGATAATAATTTAAAGTATCAAACCTCTGCTTTATAATTTCATGCTACCTGCCCCGTGTTTAATTATCTATTCCTTTTTATATACATTTTTTGTTATTGTTAAAACGTTGGCTGATCCCTTAAGGAGTGAGCAGTTAGATAAATATCCGTTGGGAAAGTGCTGTGTCCACCCATAAAGTAATTTAGTGCAGCAGTGAGCGTTTTAAGTTCCATTTACAGATCTCTACTTCCCGAGATCGTACATAGAAAATTTAACAAGCTACTATCACTGTTTCTGATTGAATTACAATGTTATCAGCAAAACGCAAGGCTTTTATTTCCTCACCCAGAACTTTAATTCCTTCTCAAAATTTCTCCTTTATTTCCTTTATAGCTTGCTGAATGTACAAATTGAATAGCACTGGGGAAAGGCTACAACCCTCTCTTACTCCCTGCCCAACCTCTGCATCCCTTTCATGCCCTTCAACTCTGACAACTGGTGTCTGGTTTTTGTACAAGTTGCAAATAACCTTATACGCTCCCTATATTTTACTCCTGCTTGCTTCAGAACTTGAAAGAGTTTATTCCAATCAACATTGTCAAAAGCATTCTCCAAATCTACAAAAGCTAGAAATGTAGGTTTGCCTTTTCTTAATCTATCTTCTAGGAGTTTTACTGCATGAACTGCGGAAAAGTAGTAAGCGCTAAAGTTCTTTCCTTCAGCAAGTGAGATAAAATTAACCAAAACGCTGCTATATACTAATATTTACTTCAACACGACGGTCCCGTTTCGGCTTACAATGCCATTTTCAAGTAGCTGTTAACTGTCAAAATTGAATTTGACAGTCTATATATAGACGGCTAGATGTTAATGTATATCAGGCCATTTAGGCAATGCAGTCACCTGAAAATGCTTTGGTTAATTTTATTATGTCACTTTCTGAAAGGAAATAACTTTAGTGCTTACTACTTTACCGCAGTTCATGCAATAAAGCTCCGGCATTAAGCATTACGTTGTAATTTATTACTTCTACACTACTAAGTGTGTTCGTAAGACATTTTATAGACAGTATACACCCGAAACACTGAATGCACCTTCGCAATTTATCATAGTACGGTATACAATTCATGAGATATTTGGACATAAATAATAATGTTCATTTAATACCGCCCCATCATGCATGAGCTTTCTACTTATTAGGTCTTTACTACCCACTCTAGTCGCGATTTATGTTGCAGACAACATCCACATATACCACTGAGTGTACCTTCATACCTTTCATATATTCGAGACTTATAACTGCTGTCTTGTTCCTGTACAAGTTGTATATAACTTTCCATTCAATATTTTTACTCCAGCTGATTTATGATTTTGAAAGAGTGTATTCCAGTCAAAAAAAATTCTAGGGTGAGTATTGCCTAGCGTGTTTATACATTTCTGGTAAATGCAGAATGATTTTCGTCGAGGTCAGCTATTACCAGTTTTTTCATTCTTCTGCAAATAAATTATTTAAGCATCGTACTCAAATTCAAGAAAGTTAATAATACTAATATTCATTTAGAACAAGCAAACCGAGCTTTCAAATCCAAAATATTCATTCAGCATAAGCAAATCGAACCTGCAAATACAAATTACAAAAACATAACAATGGTTTAAGGAAACCGTCATAAATAATGGAATAATGTAAGCCTAAATGAGGCAAGTGTTACGGTCTATCTATTAGGAAGTACTGGATCAGATATTCTACTTTAGTACATTAACTGTACACTTTTAGAGTGATTACGAAAGGGCCGAAGTATGCATCCAAGGAATACAGAAGAAAGCGTCATTCAATTTTTAAAAAATACACTTTTCGAGCTATAGTATCAATTTTTTTTTTCAGGAATTCATCAACTCTTACTGCCACTGGTTTTTTACAAAGTGAAAAAGATTCAAAGAGAGCGTAAATATCTGAGTAGAAGGGAATGAGGAGCATCGCTTTATAAAATATGAATGTCAACGTTTGTGCACGCTGCAGGTCGATACCAGTTATCGACTACACAAAATACACAACCCATCTAGCCGAACAAAGGCTGCTGTTCTCAGAGTGCGACCGATGAGTGTAAATCGAACTTTGCTGGCCACACACTAGATGCTACACACAGTCGCGACAGCTGATTTAGAAGTGCTATTTTTAAGACTATCAACCACACAACTTTGGCGTTTCTGTTTAATTTACTCTCTCTGATGAATGACAATATTTCCTAAATGACACTGATAAATGAGCCACAATTTATACCATGCCGAGTTTAAACTGAATACGCAAGATTGAATTGTACTACGGCATATCTAGCCTACTAGTTTTACTGAGAAAAAAGAACTGCCTTTAATTAGACTTATTCTCTTGTAAGTCTTTCGTATTTCACCTTGTAGACAAAATTAAGTAAATACTAATTATGTATAGTGACAAATATCCAGATTTAAACTCGTTTTCAACAAATCACTTAGAAATGCATGGTAGAGTGCATAACACATAATCTCACATGTTTGGGTTCGTCGTTTCATTGTGATTCGAGTGCAAGAAAAACGAGTGACATTTTGTAATAGCACTGTCGGGACGTTAAACCCTCACCTTCCTTCAATCACTAATCGCAGGAGAATAGGTCCCTTCACTTAACCGACACTTGACAAGATTCTCGTAACTTTGTTAGTAGACTTTCCCAAGATAATTATTGTCTCTGTCCAGGGGTCTGGTAAATCAGGTTTTCAACGGTTGCGTGACGCTTTCCAGTAAGCCAAACAAACATTCAGTTAATACCGCACTTGTTTCTACACTTGAGTCGCTCCCATGAAATCAATATTCTAAGATGGGACGCACGATGAAATTATATGCAGTCTCCATCCTGCAGTTTATCATTAACATACCGATGAAGCGAAGTCTATCACATCCATTGCGTTCAGTAGCTTATGTGATTATTAATTTACATATCCCAACAAATTATTACACCAACGTATTTGCATGTCTCTTTGAAACTATAGTCATGGGATACTACGTCTGCTTTCGTTTTTCTGTGCACGGACACTTACGAACATTTAAAACAAGTTACCAAAGGTGATAGACAATCACTTCCGCTCGTTCTGAGTTATCATTAGCTATGGAATGAAAATAAAATATAAATAATTAAGAAGGGTCGCCAGCTCATACAGGCACTGTCTGTTCAATTGCTACGCAATAACGCGAACCACAATGAATAACTAATTATTTAACGAGAAGTGTGACAAAAGAAAGTCAAGAAACTCGTTTTCAAAAAAGCAACGCGTAACGAAATAAAATGACAAAAAATACCTGTTTCTTTGACTGGTAACGTGAATCAGAATGAAGTAATTTGTAATAAAAAGAATATTCGCTACTGAAATAATAGACTGGCAGGAGACTCTTTTGTAACAGAAATAATCACGTTATCATTCCCCCCACCCCCTCCTACAATGTTTCTCACTTCAATAGAATTTTGCAGTAAGTCACCGAAACAAGTGTTTAAATGGCTTTAACATTACTCAAGAGGAAGAACCGCTAATGAATCTCAATACTTTGGAACGCCTAAATACAAACCAACCAACGTATAACACATTGACAAAAAACCTATAATAATCAAAACTGAAAATATTATTTTGCTTAATTTTTTCACTGTCAGAATTGCTTAGATTCAATTTAGTTTACTTTAGTTCTGATACGAATAGTAATAATAAATTAACGTAGAGATATTATTGAACTGAACAATTACTACACTGAGGCTCAATGAAAAATTATTTTTAATTACATTTTCAGACAAAATTGAAGCAAATGGCACCAAATTATGTTTTGAAATATCTTTTACTTCAGCAACGACACTCGAATTTACATGGACTGGAAGTAATTTGGAGTCTACCCATGCAATAATGCTTTACGATAACGAACAGGTTTAGAACCCTAACATCCACCTATACGATTATTAATTAAATTTAAAGTTACTGAAATCATTTAACAATGTTTTACAAAAGTGTGATAAATTTGGACTAATATGAAATGATCCTACAGTTCGTCATATAAGTTGAGACGATACCTTCGCTGCCGTCAACAATGACTCGGTAACTCCACACAATACTGCGCTCATACTTTCAGAAACAGTGATATTGATGTTCCTTTTGCTTATTACATCTGCCCACACTCGCCATGCTCTTCGTACTGCAATTAGTACTCCGATTTACATGGGTCACGTTAACATCAAACTGCAAAACTCCCCCGTGTTCTCACTTCCAAATCTCACAACAATGCAGTTCTACCGAGCGCGTGCTCTGACGTCACACACTCGCAAGGGACATAATTTTATATTTTATTTCTTATTAAATATATTATATTGGCCTTACATTCTCTACAGGCAGTAACCCACTAAAATTACATCATTTTATAATAATTATGTAATTATATTTTCAATATGCAATATTTAAAAAAGAAATTTCGGTATTACATCCTATGTAAAATCGATAAGCGGGTCAAAGCCCGCTATTCAGTCACTCGTTGATCATTCCGGGGCAGTAATAGAAGAAAGCAAACGGAAAGCTGAAGTTCTAAATTTAACCTTTAAGAAATCTTTCACGCAGGAGGACCGCGCAAATGTACCATCATTTGATCAACGTACTAATTCCAAAATGGGGGACATAGCAATAGGTATTTCCGGTGTAGAGAAGCAGCTGAGAGAGCTAAATACGAAAAAGTCTGCTGGTCCGGATGGAATACCAGTTCGGTTTTACAAAGACTATTCTGCGGCATTGGCCCCCTAATTAGCTTGCATTTATCGCGAATCTTTAATTCAGCGCAAAGTTCCTAGTGATTGGAAAAAAGCGCAGGTGACTTCCGTTTATAAGAAAGGAAAGAGAACTTACCCACACAATTACAGGCCAATATCGTTGACATCAGTTTCATGAAGAATTTTAGAGCATATTCTCAGTTCGAATATAGTAAATTTCCATGAAACGGAAAAGCTTCTTTCCATGAATCAGCACGGGTTTAGGAAACATCGTTCATGTGAAACTCAGCTTGCCCTTTTCTCACATGACATCTTGCGAGCCATGGATGAAGGGCAACAGGCGGATTGTGTTTTTCTCAACTTCAAAAAGGCATTCGACGCGGTGCCACACTGCAGACTGCTAACGAAGATACGAGCTTATGGAATAGGTTCACAGATTTGTTCAATGTTCAAATGTTTGGTAAGCTTATGGGACTTAACTACGGGGTCATCAGTCCCTAAACTTACAAACTACTTATCAACTACCTTATACTAAAGACGGCACAAATATCCATGCCGGAGGGGGGATTCGAACCCCCGACCGTAGTGGCCGAGCAAACCGTGACTGGAGCGCCTCAGTCCCCTCGGCCACCGCGGCCGGCCACAAATTTGTGACTGGCTGGAAGACTTCCTAAGTAATAGAACGCAGTACGTTGTTCTCGATGACGAGTGTTCATCAGAGACGAGTGTATCGTCAGGCATGCCCAGGGGAGTGTGATAGGACCGCTATTATTTTCTATCTATATAAATGATCTGATGGACAGAGTAAATTGTAATTTGCGGCTGTTTGCTGATGATGCTGTGGTGAATGGGAGAGTGTCGTCTGTAACTGACTGTAATAGCATACAGGATGACTTAGACAAAATTTCTAGTTGGTGCGAAGAATGGCAGCTAGCTTTCAATGCAGAAAAATGTAAGGTGATGCGCATGAGTAGAAAAAAAATCCTATAATGTTCGAATACAGCATTAGTAGTGAACTTCTTGATGTTGCCGCGTCGTTCAAATATTTAGGCATAACATTCCAGAGCGATATGAAATGGAACGAACATGTAAGGACAGTTGTGAGTAAGGCGACAGCCGACTTCGGTTTATTGGGAGAATTTTGGGAAGATGTACTTCACCTGTAAAGGAGAGCGCGTATAAAACGCTTGTACGACCACGTCTTGAGTATTGCTCAATTGTTTGGGACCCGCAGCAGATCGGTTGGAAGGAAGACATGCGGTTCAGAGGCGAGCAGCTAGATTTGTTACCGGTAGGTTCGACCAATGTGCGAGTGTCACGAAAATGCTCCAGCAACTCAATTGGGGATCGCTGGAAGATAGACGACGTTCTTTTCGTGAATTTCTGTTAAGTAAATTTAGAGGGCCGGAATTTGAAGCTGAGTGTAGTACGATCTTGCTGCCGCCTACTGTCACAAAGACAAGATAAGAGAAATTAGGGCTCGTACGGAGGCATATAGGCATTCTTTTTTTCCTCGTTCTATTTGGGAGTTGAATAGGAAAGGAAATGTCTAGTAGTGGTACAGTGTACCCTCCGCCACGCACCTTACGGTGAATTGCGGAGTATGTATGTAGATGTGGATGTTGTGTTATTGTTGTGGTCTTCAGTCCGGAGACTGGTTTGATGCAGCTCTCCACAATACCCTATCCTGAGCAAGCCTCTTCATCTCCACATAAGAACGGCAACCTACATCTGTCTGAATCTGCTTACTGTATCCATCTCTTGGTCTTCCTCTGCGGTTTTTACCCCACACACTTCCCTCCAACGCTAAATTCACCATTCCTTGATGTCTAAGAATGGGTCCTACCAATCTATCCCTTCTTTTAGTCAAGGTATGCCAGAAATTTCTTTTCTCCCCAATTCTATTCAGTACCTCCTCATTAGTTACGCGATCCACCCACCTAATCTTCAGCATTCTTCTGTAGCACCATATTTCAAAAGCCTCAATCCTCTTCCTGTCCGCACTGTTTATCGTCCATGTCTCACTCCCATACAAGGCAACACTCCATACAAATGCCTTCAGAAAGGACTTCCTTAGGCTTAAATCAATATTCGATGTTAACAAATTTATCTTTTTCAAGAACGCTTTTCTACCCATTGCCATTCTGCATTTTATATCCTCTGTACTGCGACCATCATTTGATATTTTACTGCCCAAGTAACAGAACTCATCTACCTCCTTTATTGCTTCGTTACCTAATCTAATTCCTTCAGCATCACCTGATTTTCTTAGACTGCACTCCATTACCCTAGTTTTGCTCTTGTTAATGTTCATCTTATATGCACCTTTCAGCACACTGTCCATTCCGTTCAATTGCTCTTCCAGGTCCTTTGCTGTAACTGACAGAATTACTATGTCGTCGGCAAAACGCAATGTTTTTAATTCTTCACCCTGAACTTTAATTCCTTCTCCAAATTTCTCCTTGCTTTCCTTTATAGCTTGCTCAATGTACAAATTGAACAACATTGGGGAAAGGCTACAACCCTGTCTTACTCCCTTTCCAACCACTGCATCCCTTTCATGCCCTTCAACTCTGACAACCGCTGTCTGGTTTTTGTACAAGTTGTAAATAAACTTACGTTCCCTATATTTTACTCCTGCTTGCTTCAGAACTTGAAAGAGTTTATTCCAATCAACATTGTCAAAAGCCTTCTCCAAATCTACAAAAGCTAGAAATGTAGGTTTGCCTTTTCTTAATCTATCTTCTAGGATAAGCCGTAAAGTGAGTATTGCCTCCCGTGTTCCCCTGAACCCAAACTGATCTTCCCCGAGGTCGGCTTCTACCAGCTTTTCCATCCTTCTGTAAATAATTCGTGTTAATATTTGGCAACCATGACTTATTAAACTGATGGTTCTGTAGTTTTCACACCTGTCTGCACCTGCTTTCTTGGGTATGGGGATTATAACATTTTTCTTGAAGTCTGAGGGTACTTCACCTGTCTCATACATCTTACACACCAGGTGAAACAATTTTGTCATGGCTGGTTCTCCCAGAGACTTCAGTAACTCTGAGGGAATATCATCTACTCCAGGGGCCTTGTTTCGACTTAGGTCTGTCAGTGCTCTGTCAAATTCATCTCTCAGTATAGTATCTCCTATTTCATCCTCATCTACTTCTTCTCCCCTTTCTATAATATTGCCGCTAAGTTCATTTCCTTCATAGAGCCTCTCTATATACTCTGTCCACCTTTCAGCTTTCCCTTCTTTGCTGAGAACTGGTTTTCCATCAGAGTCCTTGATATTCATAGAGCTGTTTTTCTTATCTCCAAATGTTTCTTTTATTTTCCTGTAGGCTGTATCTATTTTACCCCTATTTATACATTCTTCTACATCCTTGCATTTGCCTTCTAGCCACTCCTGCTTAGCCATTTTGCACTTCCTGTCAATCTCATTTCTTAGTCGTCTGTACTTCATTTTGCTTGTTTCATTTACTGCATTTTTATATTTTCTCCATTCATCGATTAAATTTAGTATCTACTGTGATATCCAAGGATTTTTTGTAGGTCTTGCCTTCCTACCTATTTTATCCTCTGCTGCCTTCACTATTTCATCTCTCAATGCTACCCATTCCTCCTCTACTGTTTTATTTTCCCCCGTTTCTGTCAATTGTTGCTTAAAGCTCCCTCTGAAATTCTTAAGAACTTCAGGTTCCTTCAACTTATCCAGGTCCCATCTCCTTATTTTCCCACCTTTTTGTAGTTTCTTCAGTTTCAGCCTACAGTTCATAACTAACAAGTTATGGTCAGAGTCTATATCTGCCCCTGGGTATGTTTTACAGTTTAAAACCTGGTTCCGAAATCTATGCCTTACCATTATAAAATTTATCTGGTATCTCCCAGTGTCTCCTGGTCTCTTCCACGTATACAACCTTCTTTTGTGATTCTTAAACCAGGTGTTTGTTATAACCAAATTATGTTCCGTGTAAAATTCTACCAGGCGGCTTCCTCTTTCATTCCTTTTGCCCAGACCATATTCACCTACTATCTTCCCTTCCCTTCCTTGTCCTACTACCGAATTCCAGTCTCCCATAACAATTAAGTTTTCCTCTCCCTTAATTGTCTGAATAATTTCCTTTAGCTCCTCATATATTTCTTCGATCTCCTCATCGTCGGCAGAGCTAGTTGGCTTATAAACCTGTACTACTGTGGTCGGTGTTGGCTTCGTATCTGTCTTGACTATGATAATGCGATCACTGTGTTGCTCATAGTAGTTTACCCGCATTCCTATTTTCTTATTCATTATCAGACCTACTCCTGTAATACCCCCAACTGATTTTGTATTTATAATCCTGTACTCGCCTGACCAGAAATCCTGTTCCTCTCTCCACCGAACTTCACTAACCCCCACTATATCTAACTTCAACCTCTCCATTTCCCTTTTTAAATTTTCTAGCTTCCCTACCCGATTAAGGGATCTAACAATCCACGCTCCGATCCGTAGATTGCCAGTGTTGTCTTTCCTGGTGATCACATCCTCCTGAGTAGTCCCCGCCCGGAGATCCGAATGGGGGACTATTTTACCTCCGGAATATTTTACCCGAGAGGATGCCATCATCATATGTTCATACAGTAGAGCTGCATGTCCTCGGGAAAATTAACGGCTGTAGTTTTCCCTTGCTTTCAGCCGTTCGCAGTAACTGTTTGGCAAAGCCACATTAGCTGATGTTACAAGGCCAGCTCAGTCAATCATCCAGACTGTTGCCCCTGTAACTACTGAAAAGGCTGCTGCCCCTCTTCAGGAACCACACGTTTGTCTGGCCTCTCCACAGATACCCCTCCGCTATGGTTGCACCTACGATACGGCTATCTGTATCGTTGAGGCACGCAAGCCACCCCACCTCGGCAATGTCTGTGGTTCATGGGAGTGGGATGTGGATGTAGATGTATTAAATTATCACTCGTTGTTTAAGATCATCTCAGCCTGATAGTCCTGTGCACCAAACACAAGGAAAGATAAAAGTTTTATAATCCCGGTGTAACAGAATGGCATCTATACTCTTGAATATTTTACAGCGTACGTATCGAACTACTTGACGTTCATGCTACCTTGAATAATTCTGTTGGGAGATAAATTGAAAGACGTGTGGGTACGAAGTGGCTGTTTCGGAAACCCGATAAATAGATCAGGGACGCAGTGTGTGGAATGCTTTATTATTCAGTAGGGACTATCCATTCGACGTGCGGAAAGAATACCAACATTCCGGCACCGTAACTCGTTCTCTTCATGCAGTATACATTTCGGTTGCAGACGTTACACAATACGGTCAGCGAAGGTACGTTTCGGTTCGTGAACGCGGTGCATGTATTATTAAGAATAAAGCCGACGGACTACACAGCTACTGCATCCACTCGGTAAGTTTATAAATTCTTCCATGGCTATCGACACAGACAGGTCGTCTGTACCCAGAGCGTCCGGATGCAAACGCAGTTCGGGAAACGAAAAGATATAAACTGAAAGGGAGGCGTTAGTTTGATGGAGAGCAACAAGTTTTCCAATGTAAAATGAAAATGGGAACTTAAATTACGTGCATTTCAGAAAACTGGACATTGCAACTAAAATATTTTTTCTTTTCCATCTCGTGTACGTTTCGCCGTCTAACCTCTATTGCAATCCTATATATTAAACAAATTATGAAAAGCGGATTCAGTCGCCCTGGCCTTTCTACCCGGCCGAGTTCCTTCATTTTTGTTTTAAACCAAAGCTATTCGTCCGCAGATCAGTCATCAAGTATCAGAATTCACTTAACTTTGGCCTTCCTTTATTTGCACTCAAACGCGATATTCTTCTCTCCTTGCTGTGAATATTTTAATCGGTTTCTTTGTGTATACAAATGGACTCTCATTAAACTTTGATTAAACCAACTATATACAGTTTCATTCAGTCAATGGCATGACACCATTAATCAATTTAGACTTTGAACAGAAATCTGTTGCTAAGATATAACATGCAAAAATTTTAGGTGTTTGCATTGGCGAGGGATTGAACTGGAAGAAACAGATTGAAGATCTGCTGAACGTTTGAGTTCAGCTATTTCTGCTATCAGGGTCATTGCAAAATTTGGTGATATGCATCTCAGTAAATTAGCTTACTATGCCTCTTTTCATTCACTGCTTTCATATGGAATCATATTCCGGGGCAATTCAATTGAGAAAAAAGTATTCATTGCACAAAAGCGTGTAATCAGAATAATTGCTGGACCCCACCCAAGATCATCCTGCAGACATTTATTTAGGACTCTAGAGCTCTTCACTGTAGCTTCACAATATATATATTCACTCCTGAAATTTGTTATTAACAATCCGACCCAATTTAAAAGTAATAGCAGTGTGCATAGCTACAACACTAGGAGAAAGTGTGATATTCACTATTCAAGATTAAATCTAACTTTGGCACAGAAGAAGGTGAATTACGCTGACACAAAAGTCTTTGGTAACTTACCAAGTAGCGAACTAGTATTTAAAAATAAATTACAGGAATTTCTTACTGGCAATTCCTTCTACACTTTAGATGAAATTTTAGATAAAACTTTAAATAAAAAAGAAACAAAAAATAAAAAAAAATAAAAAAACAGTAAAAATGAAAATGAAAAATCTTTAAAATATTAATTGTCATGTACAGAGACAATTTACTAAACTGACACGTTCCCCATCATTACGAAATATCGTATATATGATCTATGGAATAAGTATTAATCTAATCTGTAATGATAAGTAAATTTATTTATTTCCATTTTACGTCTCTAGCCACTAACGGTGCGAAGTATTCGCACGGTTCATGTAAAAATACCTAAGATTACTTGACATAGTCGGGTTTGGAGACGATCTGATCGTTTTAAATTTTTCAAAATGAAATGACAACATCGCACATTAATAATTTATTCACTGACGGCCAGTTTCGATGAACTGTGTCACCATCATCAGGTCAAATACATATTACAAGCTGGTCATCTTGTTAGAAACATGGGTATAAAATAACGAGTGCAACATTGCACTTAGTCACTATATAAAAAACACACAAGCTAAAAACATGACAGCTTACAAAATACTGACAGCTTTGAAGATTCTAGTTTACATCAAACGATGGCGAACGGTGGCTTCTGGAGACTCTAAATTTTCCGAGTAAAAGTGTAGCTGATATCTGTTTGTTTTTACACAAGATCTTACGAGTCAGAATAAAACCCCTTTTGTTAACGAACCAGTTACTTTATGTATTATTTCTGTTTCGCAAACTACAGCCTAAGCATAGACTGTTTTCAACTACAGGATTACAGGTAAAAGATAATATCTGCAACTAAGGTAGTTACTGGGGCATGAAAGCAGATAAGTACAATATGACCCTAAGATAACATCGAGCCAAACTTTTAAATCAGAACCGTACATAGCCGAATACAAAGGTTCTTATAGCGTATAGTCACACTTACTTCAATGTTCAAATGTCTGTTAAGTTTATGGGACTTAACTGCGGGGTCATCAGTCCATAAGCTTACAAACAGTTTATGAACTAATATAATTACGTAGGCTTCCGCGACCCGAGTCAGATGACATAAAAGTTTTCTGGGTGTTGTACCGCGTCATGATGTAAGAAGGCTATTACCTAAATAACCGACGTTTCGGCCAACGTTATAGGACAAAATAGAGGCACTACACGCATCAGGAGTATACAAGGTGGAATGGGAGTGTGGGGAAGTCTACATAGGTGAGACAGGGAGGGTAGTGGCAACGCGCATACGCGAACATGAACGCTACATTCGATTAGGCCAACACAATAAATCTGCAATAGCCGAACACCAGCAAGATTGCAGCAAAAAGATAAAATTTAACGATGCCAGAATACTAGCTAAGCAACCAGGGATGGTTAAACGCAAGATAAGGGAAGCCATCGAAATTGTAAAACACCCTAATAACATGAATAGAGAAGATGGACTCAGGCTTCCCCCCTCTTGACTACCAGCCATCACAGCGAAATAGGCGGCACTGACAACACAACACGCGAGCGTCACTAGTAAGCAACTGCCGCCGCGCGGCCCACGACCAGCAGGAGAGAAACGGAAGCCCTCACCCCATTCACCGATGAACACCAATCATGTCTTGCTATCAAAGAAGCAATAGCCAACGGCTAACCCCCCTACCTCTACCTCAGCATCCTATCATAATAAAGTTTCCATTCTTCCACCAAAATTCCACCAATAACATTGCTGTTTTTTAAAAATTATGACGTAATGTCTAATTGAAAGTAAATATAAAGTATAGTAACAACCAGCTCACATCCGCATACCCAGATGAAGGCCATTGTAACGTTGGCCTAAACGTCGGTTATTTAAGTAATAGCCTTCTTACATCATAACGCGGTACAACACCCAGAAAACTTTTATGTTTTTTTATGAACTAACTTATACTAAAGACAGCACAAACATCCATACCCGAGGGGGAGATTCGAACACCCGACGAGGAGCAGCATCGCGCATTGGAGCACAGCGCCTCAATCCGATCGGCACTCCGCCGCCGCCTTGGTTTAAAAATAGCTGTGCTGAATGTGGTGCAGGATATAGCGTAAAGTCATAGTGATTTATAGCTTTGATTCAACATAGAATCAAATAACTGTAATTGTTGTTAAATCTCTAATTAGGGCCCCTAGAATATTTTTATTTTGCACGTGTACGTTGGTTTTATGGGAAAATGATCGCTTCCTCTGTATTGCTTCTACTACCCGCTTCGGCCCTCCCAAGACATTACCCTGAAATAGTACGTACTTCATCTCGCCAACTAAGAAATGACAGCGGCAGACTAGAGCACTGTTACGCCGCAAACATTGTGACAGGGAAATGTGTTATGATCTTGGTTTGCTTACTTTAGCAAGACGGAATAATGTCAGAAGACGGTAGCAGAAAATGCTCACCCGCCTTGCGTGATGACGGCAGCCGCTGCCCCGGCAAGTTGGAAAGCCTACCGTCAGCAAACTGGGTGTGAGTGAAATGGCTGTCAGACAGAGACGCAGCTAGTAAACATATCATAACTACACGTAACTCTGTCACAAATTGAATAAGACCGCGGATGCGTCAGCGGTAAAGACACATCGGGCAAACGCTGTATTTTCAAAGGGAACACATTCAAACTCTTTCATACGTCATAGCTTCAGCCAATTTTATGTATAAATACTCCCATACTTAGAAGTAGCAGTCACTTGGTCTTCTGAATCGACGATGCCCAGGAGGTAGTCGTCAATTCACTGGCCTAATCGTTGTGCTCAGTCTTTGTCACAGATAGCAGTACCTACGGGTAGCTGCTAGAGGTAGCTAAGAGATGGAGTCTGGTCGAGGCCATACTTCACACTAAACATCGTCTGGGAAGATGGTGATCCGCTGTGCTGACGACTTCACATCTCTATGGTGGCTGCCTGACGCCAGCGCAGTCTTCAGTGGTTGGTTACTAAAGGCCAATGTTCCTGTCGTCGAGTTAGCGCTCTGGTGCTTATCTGGCCAGCACGACATCCGACTTCAGAGGGGTCCCTGCGTGGATCCACTGGCCGCTGCATAGCCTGGTGAAGGGATAGAGCACTTCACAATAACAGTATTTGCATCGCTTCCCGGCATCGCGGCGCGGTGCGGGCACTGCCATCATACGAAACACCAAAGTTGCAGCTCGAAGGGGACGCCACCTACTGTTCTAGCTCCTGTCGAGCTAACGCCTTCATCAAACTTATATATGTTGCGGAATAAAATGTGTCAACTATAATTCTGTTTCACTAGCGTCCCTTGGCGCTCCACCAGGTTCCACGCCTCATCCTGACCTAAAGCTTGGAACACACCGCTCGGCCCTAGCAGCACTGCTCTTCTCTGGTCAGTCGCTCCGCCGTCGTCGAGGAGTCTGTAGCGACGCCACTGCCGCGTCGCCTGGCCGCCACTGTGACGGTGAGGTCTGGCGGCGAGCTGTGGCGTGCTAATGGCATGTAAAGCAGCCGCCTGCCAGCTGCTGCCACTGGCTCTGTGACTGGCAGCGTGGAAAGTGACCACGTGCTGGCGGCCGTGCTCAAGATTTACGGCCTACTCCTGTCCACACTAAATGTACAACATCGAAACAGCTTTGTTAGTGTTGATGCTGTCTCATTTACTTTGAACATGTACTGCGCAGGGAACGCTGCAGTAAGGTACCAGGCGCATTTTTGGTAGGCCGACGGTTCAAATACCCGAGTAGCTATACACATTTAGTAATTTTCAGAAAGCATACTGGAGAGGAACAGCTATCTTCATACATTAGTTATAATCTATACAGGGTGTAACAAAAAGGTACGGCCAAACTTTCAGGAAACATTCCTCACACACAAATAAAGAAAATATGTTATGTGGACATATGTCCGGAAACGCTTAATTTCCATGTTAGAGCTCATTTTAGTATTTCTCTTTAAATGTAAATTGAAATAATTCGTGTAGACAATTGTCAAAATACCCAATTGTTTCGTTAGTATGTACTGTACTTCCTCGATTCACCGCCAGTTGGCCCAATTGAACGAAGGTAATGTTGACTTCACTGCTTGTGTTGATGATGTCTTTATTGGGCCTCATGTTCTTCCACCTACGCTCACTGGAGCACGTTATCATGATTTCATACGGGATACTCTACCTGTACTGCTACAACATATGCCTTTACAAATACGACACAACAAGTGGTTCATGCACGATGGAGCTCCTGCACATTTCAGTCGACTTGTTCGTACGCTTCTCAACAACAGATTCGGTGACCGATGGATTGGTAGAGGTGGACCAATTCCATGACCTCCACGGTTTCCTGACCTCAACCCTCTTGGCTTTCATTTATGGGGGCATTTAAAGCGCTTGTCTACTCAACCCCGGTACCAAATATAGAGACTCTTCGGGCTAGTATTATGGACGGCTGTGATACAATACGCCATTCACCAGGGCTGCATAAGCGCATCAGGGATTCCATGCGACGGAGGGTGGATGCATGTATCCTCGCTAACGGAGGACATTTTCAACATTTCCTGTAACAAAGTGTTTGAAGTCAGGCTGGTACGTTCTGTTGCTGTGTGTTTCCATTCCATGATTAATGTGATTTGAAGAGAGGTAATAAAATGAGCTCTAACATGGAAATTAAGCGTTTCCGGACACATGTCCACATAACATATTTTCTTTCTTTGTGTGTGAGGAATGTTTCCTGTAAGTTTGGCCGTATCTTTTGATAACACCATGTATATATAAAAATGAATGTTTGTATGTCCTCTATGTATTCATAAACCATTCATTCGAAGGCAATTAAACTTTGGTGAATTCTTCACCGAACGCCCACAAAGGTTTCTGACGCAAAAACAAAGGAGCACGTCACATACCTCAGGAGATATGACGACATAAATTATGAGAGGCCACCACGTGACAATACCCAGAGTTATGCGTCAATTATTGGAAAATGGGAGTAGCTAGGGACCTGCCAAAAAGTTTGCATGTAATTTCGGACTTTAGGAAGGGTTTTGTAACTGACCCCCCACAAAATGATGAAACGAAAAGAAGTCTAAGGGATGTTTCCAGAATGAAACTTTCACTCTGCAGCCGAGTGTGCGCTGATATGAAACTTCCTGGCAGATTGAAATTGTATGCCGGAACCGGGACTCGGACTTGGGACGTTTGAGGTCGCTGAATAGAATGATATCCCCCAAGATCGGATAAGAACTTCCATTCGTCGGAGTCATTTCAGATGACATCCTACAAGGTAAGAAGCTATACCACGCTGCCTGTGGTAAGATCCTGTAGATCACGGCTGAGCCTCTCAAGGCCAAAAGCGGTTCAGTGCAGCGCTTCCGCTGCCTGCATCACGGCAGTGCAGCATACCCTGTAGGTGCGTGAAATTCGGGGAAGATACATCCGACCAATGAATGCTCCCTCCTCAGAACAACCAAAGCTAAGTGTTACCACTGCAACGACCACACATGACCAACTATCGCGGCTACACACTCTTCATTGAAGTCGTAACCAGACAAAGGGCGCGTACACTACCTGTGCCGCACGTGCGAATTCTCGCATCCTACATAGAAGATAGATTCCTCAAAGTACAAATTCAGTACGTCCAGTAAATAAATATAGCGGCAGGGGTGCCGAAGGACGGTACTGGGACCGATCCTTTATACATTATAGGGGATTTCCTGTCAGAGAGGACACAGGTCGTAGTAATCGATGGTAAGGCATCGACTAAAACAGAGGTGATATCGGGCGTTCCACAGGGTAATGTTATTGGTCCTCTCCTTATTTACATAAACGATTAAGGGGAAAATCTAAGTATCTCTCTTAGGTTGTTAGCAGATGACGCCGTCATTTACCGTCTAGTAAAATCAACTGAAGATCAAAACCAACTGCAGAACGATCTAAATAAGATATCACTATGGTGTAAAAATTGGCAATTGGCTCTAAATAATGAGAAGTGTGAAGTCGTCCACATGAGTACGAAAAGAAATCCGTTGAACTTTGTTTACAAGATAAATCAATCAAAATATTTAGGAATTACTATTACTTCAGATAAAAACTGGAAAGAACACGTAGATAATGTCGTGGGAAAGGCGAACCAAAGACTACATTTTATTGGCAGAACCCTTACAAGCAACAGAACTACTAAAGAGGTTGCATACACTACGCTTGTCCGTCCTTTTTTGGATTATTGCTGACCAGTGTGGGGTCCTTATCAGGCGGGTTTGACGGAAGACATCGAAAGAGTCCAAAGAAGAGCAACTCGTTTTGTATTGCCACGATACAGGGGAGACAGCGTTACGGAAATGATGCAAGATCTGGGGTGGGAATCATTACAACAACGCTACGGCGTGGTCTTCTTAACGAAACTACAATCGCCAACATTCTCCTCCGAATGCAAAAATATATTGCTGACTCACATAGGTAGAAACGATCATCAGAATAAAATACGAGAAATCAGAGCTCGAACGGAGAAATTCCCGCGTGCTATTCGAGAATGGAATGGGAAATAAATAGAATACGTGGTTCGATGAGCCCTCTGCCAGGCACTTAGATGTAGATGTGTACATCTGGTGCTGTATGCCGACCATACAGCGCTGTATTGCCGCAGCCTGGACGCCGGGATTATGCCTGCGACTATCTTGCTGTCTGAGTAGCGAAGTGGCGCCTCGCCTCCAACGCCAGCAAGACTCAAGCAGAGGACATATCTAGAAGGCCACTTCAACAGGCACTGTCTCAAATTACCATCAGAGTAATGAAATGGAATACCACTGCAAAACATCTGGGGGTAAACGTTTAACAATGACATGGAAACCCCACACTGAAATAAAGAGAAAAGCGATAGGGAGGCTCATAACTCCGGTAATCAAAGAGGCCACGATGTTACTGGCAGAGGTGGATCTCACGCTGAATACATCAACAGTCCGCCCAGTGATGACGAATGTGGCGCCAGTATTGTGGAACGCCACTCCCTCGCACGTCGCTAGGCTGCAGACAGTGCAAAACCGCACCCTACGCAGAGCCCTACACATGCCGACGCGGTTTACTGCACCACCTAGAGGGAGTACCAAAACTGGAAGACAACATCTGTATCTCGGTAACCGGATTGGGTGTTGGAACGTATTATGTAACTGAAGATTTTTTGGGGGCCATTGTAACAAACAGAGTAAACTTATTTAGGGGGATACTATGTATTTTGCAACATTGTGTAAATCGCAATGCAACGTTAAGGTATGTTTTTGGGGGGCATTATGCAAAAAGAGTATCAGGGTAACTAAATTAGGCGTTAAATCGTATTATCTAATTGGAGCATATATTGGGAGGCATTGTAACCAAGAGTGAAATTATTTTGAAAGGTACTATGTATTTTGTAACATTGTGTAAACCACAATATAGGGCGCCAAAGCAACTACAATGCAACTGCAGAGTCGGTCTAAGCTGCGATGGAGGCAGCGTGCGAGCGCGGTCTCCCCTGATGGCGCGCAACCCGCCAAGCAGAAGAGGGCACCGGTCTGCCGGCCACCGAGGCGCAGGCGATGCCCGTGGTGGCTGTTCTCTGCGACGTAAGAAGATGCGAAGAAAAACCAATAAAAACACCAAACCATCAACCATTACATCATCTCTCAAAAATCCATAATCACCTCCCCCATTCATTAACAGCCATATCCATTTCAATCACCTCTCATCTACGCAACTCATCTTCTTCCTAGTGTGTGCGAAGGTGTGACCGAATAAGTGAAAAATAAAAACATTTACAAAATAACTTATTGTTAATAAACTGTAGATTAAAACTTAAGAGATTGCAGAAAGGTAGGAGATAGAACCTCGACAAACTGAAGGAACCAGAGGTGGTTGAAGGTTTCAGAGGGAGCATTAGGGAAGGATTGGGTGAAACGGGGGAAATTGATACAGTAGAAGAAGAACGGGCAGCTCTGAGAGACAGAGTTGTGAAAACAGCAGAGGACCACATAGGCAGAAGAACAAGGCCTAATATAAATCCCTGGTTAACATAGTATATACCGGAATTAATTGATGAGAGGAGAAAATATAAAAATGCAATAAATGAAGCAGGTAAAAGTGATTACAAACGTCTGAAAAATGAGATTGACAAGAAGTGCAGACTGGCTAAGCAGGAGGGGCTAGAAAACAAATGCTGAACCATAGAAAAATGTATAACCAGGGAAAAGATAGATACCGCCCACAGGAAAATAAAAAAGATTTTTGGAGACAAGAAAAGCAGCTGTATGAATATCAAGAATTCAGACGGTCAACTAGTACTAAGCAAAGAGGAGAAAGCAGAATTGTGGAAGGAATATATAGAAGGCCTGTACAGAGGAGATAAACTTCAAGGTAGTATTCTAGAAATGGAAGACGAAGTGGAGGAAGAGGAGATAGGATATACGATACTGCGAGAAGAATTTGACAGAGCGCTGAAAGATATGAGTCGAAATTAAGCCCCTGATATAGGTGATATACCGTCTGAACTGCTGATATCCTTAGGAGAGCCAGTCATGAAGAAATTGTTCAACCTGGTACGCAAGATGTATAAGACAGTGGAAATACCCTCCTACTTCAAGAAGAATATAATAATTCCAATGCCAAAGAGAGCAAGTGCAGACAAGTGTGAAAATTACAGAACTATGTTTAATAAGTCATTGTTGCAAAATACTAACACGAATTATTTACAGGCTAATGGAAAAGCTTGTGGAATCCAACCTTTGGGAAGATCAGTTTGGTTTTAGGAGAAATGTAGGAACACGGGAGACAATACTCAAATTATGACTTATCTTAGAAGATAGGCTAACGAAAGGCAAACCTATGTTTTTAGCATTTGTAGAAAGCTTTTGACAATGTCGACTGGAATAAACACTTTCAAATTCTGAAGGTAACAGAGGTAAAATATAGGAAGCGAAGAATTATATTCATCTTATACAAAAAAACAGACAGCGGTTATTAGAGTCGAAGGTCATGAAAGGGACGCAGAGGTTGGGAAGGGAGTAAGAAAGGGTTGTAGCCTTTCCCCAACAAACTGTGAAGGAATGCAAGGAGAAATTAGGAGGGGGAATTAAAATTCATGGAGAAGAAATAAAAACTTTGCGGTTTGCCGATGACATAGTAATTCTGTCAGAGACCGCAAAGGAATTGGAAGAGCAATTGAACGGAATGGACAATGTCTTGAAAAGAGGATGTAAGATGAACATCAAAAAGAGCAAAACAAGGATAAAGGAATGTAGCGTCAGAAAGTCAGGCGATGCTGAAGGAATTAGATTAGGTAATGAGACAATAAAAGTAGTAGATGAGAATTGTTATTTGGGGTAGCAAGATCACTTTTAACGGCCGAAGTAAATAAGATATGGGAAGAAAAGCGTTTCTGAAGAAGCGACATTTGTTGAAATCCCAAATTAATTTAAATGTTACGATGTCCTTCCTGAAAGCATTTGTCTGGATTGTAGCATTGTATGGGAGTGAAACGTGGGCGATAAAGAGTTCAGACAAAAAGATGATAGAATCTTTCAAAATGTGGTGCTACAGACGAATGATGAAGATTAGATGGGTGGATCGCGTAACTAATGAGGAGGTGCTTAACCGAATCGGGAAGAAAAGGAGTTCTCTCTCTCTCTCTCTCTCTCTCTCTCTCTCTATATATATATATATATATATATATATATATATATATATATATGTGTGTGTGTGTGTGTGTGTGTGTGTGTGTGTGTGTGTAGCTTATGGGACTTAACTACGGGGTCATCAGTCCCTAAACTTACAAACTACTTATGAACTAGAAAACACTAAGGACGGCACAAATATCCATACCCGAGGGGGATTCGAATCCCCGACCGTAGTGGCCATGCAGACTGTGACTGTTGACTAAAAGAAGGGATAGATTGGTGGGACACATTCTGAGACATCAAGGAATTGGCAAATTTAGCATTAGAGAGAAGTGTGTGGGGTAAAAATCGTAGAGAGAGGCCGAGGGACGAATACAGTAAGCAGATTCAAAAGGATGTAGATTACCGAACCTATTCTCAGATGAAGAGATTTGCACATGACAGGGTAGCGAGGAGAGCTGCATCAAATCAGTCTGCGGACTGAAGACCACAACACACAGAAGGCAGTACAACGCCATCTGTCATACGTTGGTAATCAAAAATGGTAATAACAACAGCAAAACACGTTGGCAACCATGAAGTGGTCATCACACACATAACGCGAGTCCAGAGGAATAACTCTAGTGGCTTACACTCCGCAAAGGCACTGAGCAAAATGCTCAAAGAAGATCTGCTGCAGGCAGCGGAGATCATTCAGACGTCAACCTCGCCTGAAGATAACAAGAAGTCTGCTTACTGAAATATCGCGAACCTCAGACAACGCCACACTGCGAAATTCCGGCAAATATTAAGGGGACCCGCAAGTTGCTATTTTGTACCAGCGCTGAACGGCATTAACTAAATCTGTAATAGCAAATTTATTGAACTATCTGTTATAGTTTAAGAATTACAATATTTTGCCTAATATATGTTTTTATAATACACGTTCGCATTCTGGAACCATTTTCTGGTGCATCGTCACTCTAATAGCATCTGCACTGTGGCACACTGATGTCAACAATCGTAGGGACCCATATGTCTCTTGATTTGTAGTTTGGACTGTATCTCAGGAAATAGAAAAACCCTTGTTACATTTCATTAGTATGTTGTCTAAAAATTAGCGTTAAATTATATACAGAAAGCCAAACATAGATCATTTGTGCAATGCATTAGGCGTAATACAAAGACGCAGTCCCATTCATCAATTGGGGGAAATTTATTGAACATAGGTAAAACCATTATGAAAATACCGGATGATCAAAAAGTCAGTATAAGTTTGAAAAATTAAAAAATCATGGAATAATATAGATAGAGAGGTAAAAATTGGCACACATGCTTGAAATGACATGGGGTTTTATTAGAAACCAAAGTTCAAAAATCTCCGACAGATGGCGCTTCATCTGATCAGAAAAACAAAAATAATTAGCATTACAAATTCAGACAAAGCAAAGATGATGTTCTTTACAGGAAATGCTCAATATGTTCACCATCATTCCTCAACAATAGCTGTAGTCGAGGAATAATGTTGTGATCAGCACTGTAAAGCATGTCCGGAGTTATGGTGAGGCACTGCGTCGGATGTTGTCTTTCTGCGGACTGAGGTCTGGTGACCTGGGAGGCCAAGCATGGCTAAAGTGGCGGCTGAGCACACGATCATCACCAAATGCCGCGCGCACGAGATCTTTCACGCGTCTAACAATACTTCGTTTTTTTTCTTTTGTTAACACCATGTCATTCCAAGCATGTGTGTCAATTTTTACCTCTCTATCTACATTATTCCGTGACATATTAAGTTTACAAATTTATACTGACCTTTTGATATGTACGTACCTAATCTTCTGAAAATGTAGTTTCGAGAAAATGAGAAAAGAATGTTCACAGTGTATTTGACTCACCGTATGCCTCTTTCAGACCATTTCAGTGACATAATGTTGATGGCTAGCTGCTTCTTTATCCTCTTCAGACTTATTGAGAAGTCTTTTCCTTATTTTGAACTACTTAGTGGTGGCTTCCGCAGCCCTTTCAGCTTCAAGTAGTCGCTGACGCTCTATGGCGGTCAGAGCACCTATCATATTATTTTCCGGTTGGGTCCCTAATTTGTCCATTACTTTTGTCTTACCAATTACACCATCACTTAAACAGATAACAGCATACATCACACCTATTTTGAGTACTGTCCATCCAACAAACACTGTTTTCGGTACTCGTTGCTGTTGAAACTCTCATTATGATTTTCTGTACGGTCATGTGGATCTTTGCTAAGTAAGTTTTCATCTGCAAGATCCTTGAATATTGGTTTTATTTTTTCCATGACTGTGACAGGCATAGAATGTTTATGGTGATATTCCTTGCCTGAAGCATCAGCGTGGCCAGTGTGCAGACATTTGTTCAAAGAGCGTTTAAGACGATAAAAATTATTTAAAACTAAATAAAGCATACATTGTAGGAAACTGGAGAAATTTGTCTTTCAGATGGAATCAATTTTTTCGGTTTTTCAGTTATTTTCAAGTCAGGTCATGTTAAAGATTTCCAAATGCTAGAAAAATTTAAAGTCATACGCATCCATTCCTTTTAACCATATGTGACGATTTTTTCAACCGACCTTCTACCAAAATTACATTCCATGATCGATCGGCAAGTTAGCCTAATCTCTAGTTGAAGAATCATCAACGTGCATCACAATGCTAGCGCATCATTTACTGATTAGGGGAGCACATAAAACAAAAACAATTACGTTGTAACATTATTGAAAACAGGTAATATATTTACATTTTAAATAGTTGCAAGAAGTATACATTAGACCCACTAAGGAAAAATCACGCTACGTTCGTATGAACGACGAAACTGGAGAATTGACACCTGCTGCATTTGTGAAGGAGCACAGACTACATCAAAAGAGTGTCCACGGGGACGTTGTCTGATTCACTTGTGCCACGTGTAATGGGATCTGGCTTAGCGTTTGCGACTAGTCCGGTGTGGCCTGCCCCCTGCCGGGAAGTTGGTAATTGCGTTTCAGCGCTGTTGCCTGGAGCATCCGGTGCCTTTGTCCACGCGGCAGCGGCGGCGGCGGCGAACTCTGCAAGGAGGCGACACGGCGGGCGACGCTCGTCTCAGGACAGCAGGCTGCACAGTGGCCGAGAAACACTAGCTGCTGCATACGTCAAATGACTTGTTTTCTCTTTTACTATCTCTTTGGAAATAAAGGATGGATAGTGTATCCTCTCTCGCTATACAGCGTGTATCAAAAGGTATGGCGCAAAGTTACACGGTTTGAAGTACAAGATATTAGAAGCAAAAATGTCCAGTAGACAAGGGTCCGCAAACGAACCGTTTGCGAGGTAATTACGAATGTATGGTTCCAAGCCGCCACTGACGTCATTCTAAGCATCGTTCCAGTTATTACACCTAATTTGAAATTTAGACTTACTATCTTCCAGGATTGCTTGAGGCTGTTCCCCTTCAGCAACATCTGTTTATGTGGTACATGCATGATGGAGCTCCTACCGGACCTGCTGCTGTGATGCGGCATCTAACGCGCAGATACGGCCAAAGATGGGTAGCAAGAGGCGGACCTGTACCTTGGCCTCCAAGATCCCCTGATTTAAATTATTTGGATTTTTGTTTCTGGGGTCACAAGAGAATGTTCAGTTGTTTGTTAAGCAAATAATACATTCCTTTGAGACAACAATGTCTCATTATGCCAAAGGTATTAAACATAAGGAGAGGCATTGAATTAAAATTTATGCGGTGGCCGAGATTCGAACCCGGGAAGGCGAAGTGTACCACACACCCGTTAACAAGGTTAAAGAACTGGAGCGGAGAGTTGTACACGCCTGTCAAGAATTTCGAAATGATCCAGGTGTTTCCGATAGAATTCGAAATTCACTGCAGAGACGAGAACAGAATTGCCTCCAGATGCAAGGAAGACGCTTCGAGCACCTGCTTTAACAGGTAACCCATACGTGAAATGTGAACTAAATGCGATGTAAAACCTAATAGCAAAAGTCTAAATTTCAAATTAATTACTACTCAGTAGGACGATGTTTACAACAATGTCAGTGAAATGTGAACTAAATGCCATGCAAACCTTAATAGTAAAGTATAATTTTCAAATTAATGTGTACTAACTGCGTCTTGGAACCATACATTCGTAATTATCTCGCAAACGGCTCGTCTGTGGACCCATGTTTACTGGGTCAGTTTTGCTTCTATTATCATGTACTTTCAACCGTGTAAGTTTGCGCCATACTTTTTGATACACCCTGTAAAGCGAGAGAGGAAACACTATCTATCCTTCATTTCCATTCAGACAATATACACTGTATAATTTGCACTTTAAGGGTATGAATGAAGGAATTTATTTATTGCCATCACGAAACCTAGCCTCTTGTGTACCTAAAGAAAGTCGTATAATACATCAATATATTGTAAATTCTGTCCATCTTTTTCTTGCGCTGAGTGGGATAACAGTCTATACTTCAGACATCAGTCTGTTTCGTCCAGTTGTTTGGCGACTCGTGAGGAATTTGAAGTCACCATTACTTTTGTTGTCAATTTACTAATGTCTCTATTGAAACTAAAAGTGAACTAAATTACAAATTACTACTATCTAACATTCACCACACGTCACTTCACTGCACACACAGGTTCTTCCCTCCCTTTCTAACCGTCAGTACTACCGCCGTCCACTCACGCCTTTTCATCCCTCTCACCCATTCCGTCTCCTCTACCGACGTTCCTGACGGACGTATTCCTGTTTCTGGTGGCTTCCGGTTAAATATTTCGTTACTGAGTTTAGTATGCGGAATTAGACGTATCACTTGAGGCCCATCTCTCCTACATTTCACTCAAAGAGGACGTTTGAACACGCTCTAGGGTTCCTACAGTTCCATAGTAAAACAGCGATGACGGTTTCTTTCCAATTCTGTTTATATACTGCAGGCGATAAGGGAGATGTCCTGTCATACCCCTGCGAGGTACAATATAATATATATATTGTCAGAGTCTACATCTGAATAGGACAGATCAAATGTTCAAATGTTTGTCAAGCTTATGGGACTTAACTACGGGGCTATCAGTCCCTAAACTTACAAACTACTAATGAACTACTTACGAACTAGGACGGCACAAATATCCATGCCCGAGGGGGGATTCGAACCCCGACCGTAGTGGCCGTGCAGACCGTGACTGGAGCGCCTCAGTCCCCTCGCGGCCGGCAAAGGATAGCTCAGAGAAGACGCACTGGATAGACATTTACGAAGGAGAAGGAGTCAGCATAGCAATGCCAACTCACATAACATGGGAAAAGGCTGAGATTATGATCATGATGATGATGACTATTATAAAATATATCTGGTACCTCCCGCTGTCTCCTGGGCTCTTTCACGTATATAACCGTGTTTCGTGAGTCATAAACCAATTGATTTTTCGCACATGAAATGATGAGTAATATCAACAAGAGATCTCAAATTAATTCTATACTTTACGATTTCTCGACGGCTTTCGACACTGAACCTTACAAGCTTCTTCTAATCAAATTGCGTCCTTATGGAATGCCGCCACCGTTGTGGAATTGGATCCGCGACTTCCTGTCAGAAAGGACACAGTACGTAGTAATTGACGATACGTCATTGAGTAAATCGGAAGTAATATCTGGTGTTCCCCGGGGAAGTGTCATAGGGCACGAACTGTTTATAATCTTTATAAATGATTCAGGAAACAATATCACCAGCTCTCTCAGACTGTTCGCGGGTGATGCTGTCGTTTATCGGTTAATAAAGTCACCAGAAGATTAAAAGCAGCTGCAAAATGATTTAGATAAGCTATGTAAGTGGTGAAAAAATTATCAGGTGACCCTAAACAATGAATAGGACGCACTTAAAAAATCTCATTAAACTTTGTTAACACGATAAATCAATCAAATCTACAGGCCACAAATTCCACTAAATACCTAGGAATTACAATTACGAACAACTTAAATTTGGAAGAACACACTAAAAATTTTGTAGGGAAGGCGGACCAAAGGCTACGTTTCATTGGCAGAACACTTAGAAGATGCAACTGTTCTACTAAAGAAACTGCCTACACTGCACTTGTTTGTCGTATTTTGGAGTACTGCTGCACATTGGGATCACCACCAAGTGAGACTGACGGGCGATTTCGAGAAAGTTCAGAGAATTGGAGCTCGTTTTTTATTATCACGATACGGAGAGAGTGTCACATATTACACTCGAGTTGGGGTGGATATCGATAAAGGATAGGCGTTATTCGTTACGAAATTCATATCTGTTCCAATTATGGGGAGACATGATCATTTTAATGAAATACGAGAAACGAATACGAGAACGACTACGGAAAGATTTAGGTGTTCCTTTACCCCGCACGCTATTAGAGAATGGAAGGTAGAGATATATTTTGTGTCCCAACTTCCGCACTAACAAACTGAGGTCCATTGTCACTGACGATAGTTTCAGGCAAGCCTTCGATGCAAAACACTGATGTTAAGGCACTGATTGTACTAGAAGCTGTCGTTGAGTTCATGGCAATCACAAAAGGAAACTTGCTGAAAGCGTCTACAACAATTAACCAGCGCGTATTCCAGAAAGGTCCGGCAAAGTCAATATGTAAACGTTGCCATGGTCCCTTGGGGCGTGGCCAGTCTGAGAAACGCTGTGGAGGAGCCGCCTGATGCTCCGCACAAACAGTACACTGTGACGTCATGTTCTCTATCTGAGCGTCCATACCAACCCAGGTACAATGACGTCTGGCCAGTTGCTTTGTCCTAACAATGCCCCAATGTCCTTGATGCAGGAGGCGTAACACTTCTCGTTGCAGGGAACGAGGAACAATCACTCTTGCTTGGTCGTTGTCGGTATGCAACAACAGTACACCCTGACTTAAAGATAATGCATGACGTTGTGCAAAATAACGTCGAACCAGAGGCCGATCAATGTCTTTGGCTCTGGCAGGCCACCCTGAGCGAACAAAGCGTGCTACCACACTTAGGTCTGCATCCGCAGCTGTTTCCTGTGCAACCCGACGAGAGTTCAAAGGAAAGTCTGCGACAGCGGAAGCATCTCTGGAGTCTATCTGACAACATGCCATTTCTGAAGAATCAAATGATACATCCTGGCCAACCGGAAGTCGGGAAAGTGTGTCCGCGTTGGCATGTTTAGTGGTAGGTCGGTACAAAATCTCATACTGATAATTTGACAATATCAAGGACCATCTCTGAAGCTTTTGTGCCGTACGTGGCGGAATCGGCTTTGTGGGTGAGAACAACGACGTGAGAGGCTTGTGGTCTGTCAACAAATAGAATTTTCTGCCATAGAGATAATGATGAAACTTTGTGACGCCGTAAACGATTGCTAAGGCCTCCTTTTCTATCTGACTGTAATTCTGTTGCGTCGGCGTCAGTAGCTTGGATGCAAAGGCAAGAGGACGATCGTGAGATCCAATGCGATGTGAGATTACGGCGCCCAGACCGTACGACGAGGCGTCAACTGCTAACACTACAGGCTTCTGTGGGTCAAAGGGAATCAAACATGCATCACTGAGTAGTGCAGACTTTAGTTTGTCAAAGGCAACCTGACAATCTTTAGACCATACAAAAGGAACATTCTTCCTACGTAAGTGATGCAGTGGAGCTGCAATCTGAGAGGCATTGGGAATAAACCTGAAATAATAGTTCAGCTTTCCCATTACTGCTTGCAATTCGTGCACATTCTTAGGAGGAGGCAAGTCTTTGATTGCTCTAAGATGTGACTGTAAGGGATGAATTCCTTGGGCATTAATCACATGGCCTAGGTACTCTATTTCAGTTTGAAAAAACGAACACTTTGCTTTATTGCAACGTAGACCTGCTGCAGTCAAAACTTTGAAAAGGCACTCCAGGTTTGCTAAATGTTCTTCAACTGTACGTCCGGATACCACAATATCATCTAAATAGTTCGAACAACACGGTACAGATACTGTCAGCTGTTCCAAGAAACGCTGAAAAATAGCGGGGGCGGAAGAACTGCCAAATGGTAGGCGTTGAAATTGAAAAAGGCCCATGTGAGTATTAATGAAGAAAAACTTTTTCGACTCGTCATCAAGTGGAATCTGTAAGTATGCCTCTGCTAAATCAATCTTGGAAAAGAAGCGAGACTGTCCTAATTTGTCCATCAGTTCCTCAGGTCTGGGCAGGGGATAAGTGTCGACAATTGTTTGACTGTTCACTGTTGATTTGAAGTCCGCACAGAGACGAAGTTTTCCTGACGGCTTGGGTATAATTACTATAGGCGAGGCCCACTGACTCGCAGAAACAGGAGAAATCACCCCACTATCTTGCCATCGTTTAAGTTCTTCGGCAACTGTATCACGCAAGGCGATAGGCACTGGTCTAGCTTTACGAAATTTTGGAACTGCAGATTCTTTTAAAGTTACATGTGCCACGAAGTCTTTTGCACAACCTAGTTCCGGCGAAAACAAGTCACTATATTTGTCACACAATGCATTGATTTTATCCTGAGGCACTATTGACGAAATTTGAAGCACATCTCTTTGAATTGATAAACCAAACAAGTCAAAAGCATCTAGTCCAAAAATGTTCTGTGTCGATTTGGCCTGAAGAACTACAAAAGCAACTGTTTTTGTTACACCTTGAAAAGAAGCGGGCAGGCTACACGTTCCTAGCACGGGAATATTTTGACCTGTATAAGCTGTTAACACTTGCTGTGACGGCGACAATTTTGGCGAACCCAGAAGTTCATAAGTATCTTTATTTATTAATGTGACAGCGGAACCAGTATCAAGCTGAAATTGCACCGTCTTATTTTCTATAGAGAGAGTAACAAACAGCTTGTGCTTCTGGCGCACGACCGGTGCGCGAATGTGGGCAACGTCTAATACATATTGTTTTCTGCGCTTGCGCGGGTTGCGTGCGGTAGGAAGCGGCGCATACTCGGCACACAGCGGATTAACCACACTGTCACTAGATGACACTACCGCCGGATCGGCGTCCGCGCAATGCGAGGCTACTGCACTAATATTACTTTGAGTAGCTACCTGATGTCTACTGTCACTAGCTACACAGTACTGGGCACTATTACAAGGAGCAGTTGCAGAAGGCACTATTTTCACTACAGGAATGCACTGTTCATAGTCATTTTGCTTGTCCCGAACCCTTTTCCGTTGCACTGTTTTACGCGCTCGTCGGCGCTTGCTACGTGGTGCACTATATAGTTTTGCCATAGGCGCAGAACTACTTTCTTGCAATTGAGATCCAAGGAAAGCACTGTTCAATTCCACAGCCCGTATAACATTTACAGAATGAACTGTTCTCGCACTCTGCGAAGCACTGTTTCTAACGTTACTGTTCTTTGAGTTTTTAATTTGCATACACACAGACTGCACATGTCCTGATTTGCCACATTGATAACAGGTCGCGTTGCGACTAGGGCAATGAGCACGCTTGTGGCGAGACACACACTGGGGGCACGATTTACGAACATTTTTCTGAAATGAGCGTTGGCGCCCTTTATTCAAATCACTGTTTCTAATACGACGGGGCGACCTTTGTGTCGCACTTTTACACTGGCTACTGTTCCCTGTCTGTTCAGCACGGCCGGTAGAAAAATAAGAATCACTAGTGCTATACTGAGAACTACGGATAGGAAAGCGTCCGTTGCGGCGCACTGAATTAACACTGTGGCTTTGCATTTCTACATCTGCTAAGTCAAAAGTATCATGCGCTTCAATAAGCTGCAGTACACTGTCTAATGAAGGGTCAGACTGTTTCAGAATTGCTGCTCTAATTCTGGGGTCCTGAATATTCTGCGTAATCGCATCCCTCAACATCACGTCACTATACGAAAGTCCACAAGAGCAAGTAAATTTACATTGGCGGGTTAAGCCCTTCAATTCCGTAATCCACTCTTGGCGTGATTGCTGCGGTAATTTTTTAAGTCTGAAAAATCGGTATCGTGCAGCGGCTACAAGAACTTTTCTCTCATAATGAGCATTCAGTGCATCTACAATTTGTTCAAAGTCTACATCACGAGGAGATGCGAGAGGGAAAAGTTTTTGCAATAGTACGAAGGTCTGGGGGCCCACAATCGATAAGAAAAGGTTCTTCACTCTCTGACCTGTAATTTGATGAGCCGCGACGAGTTCTTGAAACTGTGCGGAATAGTCGCTCCATTCTTCCTCACGTTCGTTGTACTGGCGAAATGTAGGAAGCGGTGCAGCGGCAGGTGTGGGCTGCTGATGTGACGGCTGTTGTTGTTGGTGAGCAGCCTGTGCCGTCAACTGCGACACGGCCTGCAGTAGTTGAGTGATTTGCGCCGTCTGTAACTGAATAATTTCCATTAAGTTTGGGTTCGGGGTAGTGGCCATGCTGACCGATTAGGCGCCGCACATACAAGTAAATTATAACAAAACACAAATGCAATATGAAAGAGGACGCTCTGCAACAAAAAAGTCCACAAACACGTAACTGAAAATGTTCCCCCAAAAATCTTATAATAAGGGTGGGTGGGCGGGAGCAATTTCTGCGTGCTCCGACTGCTGCTGTCTGGCTGCTGGTCCACGGTTCGTGTATCACTCCTCGTCGCCACTTTTGTGTCCCAACTTCGTCGCCGCTTTTGTGTCCCAGCCTCGTCGTAGGTGTCGGTGGCCGAGTGGAATGAGACCGACACAGGAATATAGATAGCACGCTGGTGCAGGTACGGAGGGGAGCAGCCAGAAACTATAAACACGAGAGTAAATTAGAAAGAGATATATATTGCACAGAATATAACAATACTTAACTTTTACATAGTACTGCAGAATGTTGATACATAGTTGTTAGAGGCCTGCCTAGTGCCTGTACGATAGCAAAGTCTTCACTGGTGCCTATCTGATTACGAAGGTCCTAACTGGTTGCTAACTCAATATATCATAAAATCAGTCCCATGAATCCTCCGCCATGCAGTAAAATGTGATTAGTGGAATATTTATGTACATGTAGGTGTTTGTTATGGTGAAATTATGTTCCATACCAAATTACACCAGACGGCGTCGTCTTTCTTTCCTTTCCCCAGTCCATATTCACCTACTGTTTTTCCTTCCCTTCTATTTTCTACTACCGACTTCGACTCCCCCATGATAATTAAGTTTTCGTCTCCCCTAACGATTAATATATGTCTCGATCATAGCACTGTAGGAAATTGATTTTTATCTCATTTATTTCATGAACAACAAAGACGTTTGTATTTTATTACTATGACGTTATTTTGTTGATAGTTAACACTGCCAGATCAATAATACTAGCATAATCTTCCCCACAGCACCAAAGACAAGACAATTCACTCCTGGAATAAAATAAAAGGAACCACACTCACGCCCACACTCCCAGCCACGTACAGACAGCAACGCAGCACAACCTCCAAGATGGACAGATTAATGCCTCAGAAGTGGCTACACGCCATACCAAGCGGCTAAATGTTGTACTAGATGCATGTTGCTCATCAAAAAAAATGCAACTTTAAGGATTGATGCACAAAATACGGTATAAACCAACTTTTAATACGTTGTTGTCCAGGAACAACACTGGAAATAAAAGGGTTAATCACTGACTGGTTGCATACAACATGGCATAGCGCAGCCAGAGTAACACGGTGTAGCTGAACCAGCAAATGTGGTGCAGTCTCTAGATACATTTCATTTTTCTACAGCTCTGTATTCAAGATGCCATAAAAGCGTTTACATATTTTTTTTAATCAAATGTTGAACAATATGGGAAACATTTAATTCAATTTAAAATTGCATTTTATAGCGAAAAGATGATAAATGATGAAATGTACTTGAAATTTAAATTCTAAAAATACCGCATAAATACCACATGAATGTACACAATAGTGCTTTCATTTTGTAATTTATTAGAAAATTTTACTAAGAATAGTTTCCGCGCTATAAGTGTCATAATCGTGTGATCTCATAAAATTACTTTACATTCGCTCCTAAAAAACAATCGAAAGCGTTTGCGTATCACAGCTGCTTGTTTGTCAAAGATATTAACTTAATATCATCTTACTATGACGGAAAAATGAAACCCCACAAAAAATGCAAAATTTTCTTCTATCTAATTTGAAATATAATGGTTCATATCTCTTCCTCTTTTTTCAACCGGCATGTAGAATTAGAGGTCTAATATAAGCAGTATGAGGTGCGCAGGATACGTGTGTTTTACGCTGTTGTAAGTGCTTGAAGCAGAGGCACTTCATTGAAAATGTAATTATACTCTGACGTGAGGGAATTAATTCCCCCGACAGTACTTTTCTTCTCTGTAGTTTCGTGCGATCTCGAACGTTAAGGCTAGTTTACACGACGACACTAGGTTTCATGAAACTGCGCTACTGGCCAATGCGCATGCGCGGCAGGCGTTCGCGCAACTCGTTAGCGAAACTAAATAGTTTCGGCACCTTCCAACTTTGGCGAAACTGATGTTCAAATGTTTGTATAGCTTATGGGACTTAGCTACGGGGTCATCAGTCTCTAAACTTACAAATTACTTATGAACTAGCTACTACTAAGGACGGCACAAATATCCATGCCCGAGGGGGGATTCGAACCCCCGACCGTAGTGGCCGTGCAGACCGTGACTGGAGCGCCTCAGTCCCCTCGGCCACCGCGGCCGGCGGCGAAACTGATTGCGCGTGTTTTTAGGTTAGGTTATGACCAATACAGAACAAAATACAATGTACAGGGGGGAACGGAAGAAATAATTCGGGTTTTGAACATATATGCGTTGCGTTGGTGTTTGTGCGATTTTAACGGCGTGTTAGTGCTCTTCTAGCAACTGTTTGTGAAATTAAATATTGATGGGTTGACGATTAGTGAATTTCAGACTAAAATACACCCAATTCGAAATACCTATATAAACGAAGTATGGCAACTGTGGGTTCGGAACACGGTACAAGTACTGCAGAGACGGATATCTACTTGACAAGAAACGTAATGCAATTTGTAATTTCAGTTCTGGTAACAATGCTTCAACATAACAGTATCTTGTTTCTTTATTGCTAACTAACTCTATTTAAAAGGAACGTTAACTGCTCTGGTGACATTCTAACTTGATTAAAATAACTTCTAGGATCTTCAATCACAATTTCTTTCAGTAAGGTCGTTTAGCAACAGACCTGACGCCCTTTTTTAATCCATTCACGAACTCAAACAGGTTTATGTTTAGTCTTATGTAGAGACTTCACACACACAAGCAATAGATTCGCCACAAGTTTTACAGTTACCAAAACTTTCGTTTTACAGCGACTACGGCACTAACAAAACAACGAAACTGAAGTGTATAGATATACATGTGGCGTCTGTTGCGAGAGAACAGACGTCACTTCTGATCCTGCAGTTGTTATTATTTAATATTCATAGAATATATGACATCAACTGCGATTGGGCAAAGCTGAAAATGTGTACCCAGCCGGGATTCGAACCCGGGTCTCCTGCTTTCTAGGCAGTTGATGTCATATATTCTATGAATATTAAATAATAACAACTGCAGGATCAGAAGTGACGTCTGTTCTCTCGCAACAGACGCCACATGTATATATATAATATGCCGGTGACGGGCAATGATCCTATCGTTAGTGGGGAGGGGTGGGCAAAGTTTGAAGCCCTTACTCTTACGGGAATTAGTTAAACTACGAGTTGGAGTACTGTGGGCAGGGCGAAGCTGGAAGTTTGTATCTGACGGGAGGCGTGCTTAGGTAGCCCTTGCAGGTGCGGTGATCACTGTGTCCCCAGTGGTGTAGGGGTCAGCGCAACTGCCTAGAAAGCAGGAGACCCGGGTTCGAATCCCGGCTGGGTACACATTTTCAGCTTTGCCCAAACGTAGTTGATGTCATATATTCTATGAATATGAAGTGTATAGTATTGGCGCATACACGAAACCAGTTGCGCGCAATTCATTTCATTCAGCGAGTGTCGCAACCTAGTGTCGTCGTGTAGACTAGCCTTTAGAGGTTGTCAGGGATGAAAAGTTTGACAAATGAAATTAATTCATGGTCGGCAGCGTCCTATTATTCGAGAGACTGGTGAAAGAGGAAATGGGTATAATGCACAGAAGCACTAACCGAGATACAGAGTGCAACAGCTATACGAAATGTTTGTCGGTAACACGGGAGTAAGGTAACAAGCCGTGCAATGCAAGAAGATAATGAACGAGTGGCAGTTAGCTAGACGCGCGCTGACGAATGCAGCAGCGCCGCCGCAGGCTTGGTGGCGGCGTCGCGAGTGAGGCGGGGTCAGGCTGCAAACAGGGCGGCCTGATTGCTCAGCCGCGGCAAACAAGCCCTGATTAGCACCCGCCCACCCCACCCCACCAACAGCAACAGCCCTGCTCTGTGCCCGCCACTCACTTCACACGTCCGCCAGCACAGCGGAACAAAAGCTAAACAACCGCAGCACGGATGTCGAGATTGGCAGCTCCAAGAAGCTAATTGGCAGTAGTTCTGGCGCAGCGTTGAATTGAACAATTTGGACGCGTATGTTAATCAGTCGGGGCGTAGTTACTTCTGCAACACATTTCACAAGCACTGAATTACTAAAATGACCGAGAGAACAGTTTCAGCTGCCCCGGCGAACAATGTACCTACACTGATAGCCTGCCTGTGAAATACAAAAATCGCACTGACGTGTTTTACAGCCCACTTTAGATTTGTAGTTTTATAAGTTTTTGCAAACATTATGAACCAAAATAATAATAAAAAATTAATCAATATGAGTATCTGAAATCCTGTTAGGAAAAAAAATGTAGTGGCGTGTCCCGAACCACTGACCTTCAGCGTCACAGTCCATTACCCACTACGCTACGGCAAAGAACTAGGAGTTCTGTTCTTTTATCTCATAGTATTGATGGCCGTTGTTAACTGGTGCTAATATGGCACTTGTAGACACTAGATTATCATTTATCGTACGAAGAACGACGTGTTTTTGTTAGTTCTTCAGTGCGCTATTGCTTTGAAATGAAAACGCGTAAGTTACAATAAGAAAATCATGAAATACGCAACGGAAGATGCTGTATGCCATAGGGAGTTCTGGGCGAGGAATGTCACATCTGCGAACGGCTGGTTTTCATTAATTCAATGGAAGGTGTGAAAACTCCGTTATTTTTGCAAATATCTCTCAAACAAACATAAGGGAACAAAGTTGTAGAGAATTTTCTCCTCTACAAATTCGTTTATTCAATTTTCGTGTCAGATGAACGGTTCGTTTGCAATTACAATTATATTACAAACGACATTTATTTATTACCACCGTATTTTTGTCCGAAAAATTTGAAAAAGAGAGGTTCTGGTCTCTGGCGGCCTACAATTACGTCTCTAAAATTTGGTGCTGATCGGTTGAACGGTTCGTCTTAGAAACAGGGAACACGTTACGGACAGACAGACAGACATCCCAAAATCGCCGTTATTTTTGCAAATATCTCTGAAACGATACGAGATATGAAAAAAAATCAAACATAAGAGAGCAAAGTTATAGAGAATTTTCTCCTGTACAAATTCGGTTATTCAATTTTCGCGTCAGATGAATGGTTAAGCCGTTATTTTCATTTAAATTTCGAGCTGTCAAAAGATGATCGCAAAGGCCCACTTTTAGTGTTACTATCGTAACCTAAAGTGGGCCAAAAAGAGCCAACGAGACAGATGATAGATGCCATTTTGTATCAGTTTTTGAGGAGTAGAAATTGAACGTTTGAGGCCTTTTTGCGCTGCACGCATGGCCGTGCGCACTGGGGCGTCATGGTGGGATGCGCGCGATCACTTCCGCCGGAGGTTCGAATCCTCCCTTGGGCATTAGTGTGTATGTCGTCCTTTTTTTTCTTCTTCTTTATTGCTATTATATGCTAACCATACATAACACACAGCCAGCACGCTGGTAGCAGTTTGAGCGCTGCTCTTCAGCCGAGGGAATTTATAAAACAGTGGTCATGATGAGATTAAAATAACATTGATATGGCGTTAAAATGGGAAGTATTGAAATCCTTGACATGTACAAGAAATTGACGAACATACAAAGTAGACAGATGATAAAAGCATGTAGTCAGTTAAAATCCTTGTGCCACAGTGGTGGTAAAAATACAGTGAGAAATCGGACACTGGCCACAAGAAGAACACTCGGAGACACTGGTTAAAATATATGGCGGCGACACTTACTTTTGGGCGATGGACGAACTGATTAAAACACACTGAAGCACTGACGACACTGACACTGGACGAAGCACTATTTAAAACGATGGCACTGACAACACCGCAGGGGAAGGAAGAGGACAGGGGTTCCTCTTTTTTTTTTTTTTTTTTTTTTTTTTTTTTCAGTGTTAATTCGCCGACAGAGTTGGCTGGCTGACAGCAGCATCTTACGCTGCTCTTCAGCCTATAGAATACACGAATATAACATGATGTGTGAAAAGCATCACATGAAGTTAAAAACATGACCAGAAGAAGAGACAGGCGGCTTTAAAACACAGTAAAGGTGAACATACTGCGGACAACATTGACAGAAACAAGACGATAACAATAGTCTGTGCCACAGCGGCGGTTTAAAATCATACTGAAAACACCCATTAGAAGACGAATAACAGGAAAATTTCTGCTGTTTTATTAGTTGTAGACTATTTTGCTTCGGTGGTTGGAATGATATATATATATATATATATATATATATATATATATATATAAGGATCTTTCCGTGTTAGCTGTTCTGTGGTGTGTCAATCATTTCTATGATGTAATTGGATGTATTGCAGATGTTTATCAAGAGGAATGGCTGTTTGTACACAAGTGATTGTTAAATGCATGAGGTAACTGGTCTAGTGACTGATAGAAAACGCTTCAGAAATATGATCTGGTGGACTATACATTGTATTAAGTTGTAGGATCTTTTGACTGTATGTTACTAGTTGGATGGTCTGGATGGATCAAACGAATACAGTTGTTGGATGGGGAGTGTTGGAACTTTTATTAAATTCGTGCCGGCCGCGGTGGCCGAGGAGACTGAGGCGTTCCAGTCACGGTCTGCACGGTCGCTACGGTCGGGGGTTCGAATCCCCCTCGGGCATGGATATTTGTGCCGTCCTAGTTCGTAAGTAGTTCATACGTAGTTTGTAAGTTTAGGGACTGATCACCCCGTAGTTAAGTCCCATAAGCTGTACAAACATTTGAACATTTGAATTTGATTAAATTCGTATTGATAGATTCACTCTAAACCATACCAGGATGGGTTTGACTGTTATCGATAGCTAGCAGATATTTCAATGTGTGAACATTTAACATTACACATGCATAGTATGTCCAAGCTATTCATCCTCAGACACTCACAAAAAAGTTTCACTACCAACCAATATTCGTTTGTTGCGAAAAAAATCATTTGCCCAGTTGTGGGTGTTGTTCCATTATATTGGAGGCTCTAAGGAAGTCTGCGTAGAAGTATGGTCATGTGGATGTAAAAATGTTTAGAATTATGCTACTAAATTTAAGCACTGGTAGTTTTCTGTGTTGGATGTTGATCTTTTATGTTGGGGGTCTAAAGAACCCAACTTAAAAGCATAGATAGCCAGTTGCTGATCCATTTAGCGTGTGAAGAATTGAAGGAAGTTGCGGTCGGATTTTGTTGATGTTACTAGTATGGGATTGTATGCCACGGCGGAGTGGCTGAGCGCATTGAGGCGCTATGCGCCGATGCGCGAGGCTGTTCCCCATCAGGGGCTCGCATCCTCCCGCGGGTGGATGTGTGTGTTGTCTTTAGTATAAGGTAGTTTATAAGTAGTTTGTAAGTTTAGAGACTGATGAGCTCACACTTAAGTCCTGTTAGCTTAACAAACATTTGAACATTTTTTGAGATTGTACGTTTCTGGGCGATTGTAGCTACTGATCAATTATTTTATAAATGCATATATAGAGAACTGCTCTAAGCAATGTCAGAAATGAGTGTTGGTGGTTATAGATGACTATGAAATGGAAGGCGTAAAGACAATGTCTCATACTTTCTATAGAGATAATTTTCGCTGTATTGGGAGCTGCAGCATACCTGGATGTTTCTCGTTATTGGTGTTGTGCTTGATGGCTGATGTAACTTGCTTAAATACACTGTAGGACTGGAGAACTGGAGGAAATAGGTGATGATAGATGTTAGATGGAACAGTGTTCATAATGGAAAAGTCAGTGGTCTGAGTAATGGGTGATTGTTTCTCCGATATTTGGATGACTAGAGGGTTATTTAGCTACTTTCATAAAATGTTCTAATTTGTTAGAATTTTCATGACTTTATAACTTTGGCAAACAATGTTAGTTTAGTAACATTAAATTCTTTTCCCTGATCCCATTAGAGAAATTTAACGGAACGGTGTACATGTTTCTACAATAGATTTTACAGATGTTGATATTCGATGGAGCAGAACTGATCTTTTTTCAGCTATTTTGCGTTGTGTGATCACATAACAACGTTAGTGCTACTACTTAATAGGATGGATCATCGTCTGTACTTCGACATAGGAGTTCATGTTGGTGTTTTACGGTAATGGAGATAAAATTTTTAACGATCGGGTGTAGCGTGTGTAAGATAGAACCCTAGTTTATAGACATCTTGGTTTGCAGTTGACAACAAGTTATAATAATCGATTTAAAAAATCCGAGCTCCGTCTAGTGTACTGAAAAAATCGTAGTTAACACACAAACGGGCTTTTAATTATGTTTGGAGTAAAAACGCTTCTCTCTCTCTCTTCCTACATTTTTTGTTAGGGGCTGATCAACCTTGCTCTACAAAAGTGAAAATCTATAGCAAGCGTTGGTCCTCATTGCATCCAAGCGATCGGGGCAGGTAGAGTACTGCCGTTGTGTCGTCTCGGTTATGGGGAGATGTCTGCGTAGTGACTCATCAGTTTGAGGTTCCTTACTTGCTGTATCGGCAAGTGATCATTTCGCAGAAGGAGGTTGGTAGGACAGTGCTTTTGAAATAGTTTTAGTGCAGATACAGGGAAATATATAATTGGCCTATCTTAATTTATTTCATTGCATTTTTTTATTGTTTATTGTGAACCTCTAAGGAAATATCATTGTAGAATAGAATTTCGGTTTGTTTAAACGTGGAGTGCTCGATCATCGGTATATGCAGGTTTGACTGCTTGGTTGCTTTTCAACCATCGCAGCGACTACATGCAGGCCCTAGTAACTGTTGTTGCTGTCCCTATTTTATGGTATGACTATATGTCCACGGCAGATACGTTATTGTATTTTTTATTTCTTTGATTTGACATGTAAATTTTAAACCATTTTATCTCATATTGTCTGAAGAAGGTGTCCTTTGTGACATTGAAACCTAGGTAACATTCAATTGTAACTCGCGACTGAGGGCTGTAGTTTAAAAAAAATCTAATATAGTACAGACGCTGATCAACAGTTATGCATAACGTATTAGATATTATGGCTCCTACAAGAGCATAAAGTCTGTCATTTTACCTCGTTTATGAACTGAAAAGGAAAGGAAATGGAAGTACAGGGTACAGTTCGCCATAAGACACACGGTAGCTTGTGGAATATTTAGTGGATGTAAATATTTCACTTTGTACCCTGTATAACTCCGAATAAAACATGCGGTGCCTGAGTAAATTTAACCGTTTCCTTTTTCACCTGTTAACTAATGTTAATTATGGCAGTTACAGCGCGAATCGTAGGTGGAAGTGGAGCTGCGGTTCAGATGTCTGTGTGTGTGTCGCTCTTCAGAACAATGGCGGTCGCAGGGACAGAAAGCGGGCACAAGTTCCTGTAATTAAGTGCTCCCCGGCCACCTGCGGCAGGTCGCGGCTGCCCCAGAGGCTGGGACTTTCTCTGGCGCAAGCTCATTAGCCGTGGTAATCACCCTGAGGCGCGCTGATGCATATTCACGCCTGCACTGCGAGAAACTCGCGCCCCGCAGCTCGCAGTAAAGGACCTGACACGGCTGTTTATGCGCCAGCGAGGTCGCCACAAGGCGTCACCGGCGACATGCAACCAGTAACCGAAGCTGACTCCCACAAACATAAGGAACGCTTACTTCGCATATCCCTAAGCAACCAGTGTTAAAAAGTTGGTAGCAGTGAAAAAATCGCACTGCCCTGTTTTACGGCAGGTTTACTTCAGGTTTGCCCGTAGTTTTATGATTTTTTGCAAACCTTTGGACAAGAACAATAAACATATAAATAGTATTTATGGACTCTTCCGTTGGGCCGGTCACGGTGGCCGAGGGGACTGAGGCGCTCCAGTCACGGTCTGCACGGCCACTACGGTCGGGGGTTCGAACCCCCCCTCGGGCATGGATATTTGTGCCGTCCTTAGTATTAGTTAGTTGATAAGTAGTTTGTAAGTTTACGGAGGAGTAGCCGAGCGGTCTAAAGCGTCTCGCTGCGGAGCGCGCGGTTGCTCCCCGTGGAGGTTCGATTCCTCCCTGGGGCATGGGTGTGTGTGTTGTCCTCAGGTTAGTTTATCTAGGTTTAAGTAGTTTGTAAGCTAAGGACTGATGACCACGCAGTTTGGTCCGATAGATTTACAAACATTTGAACATTTTGAAACTTCCTGGCAGATTAAAATTGTATACCGGAACCGGCACTCGAAACAGGGACCTTTGCCTTTCGCGGGCAAGTTTGGAAAGTAGGAGGCAAGGTACTGGCGGAAGTAAAGTTGTGAGGCGGCATCGTGAGTCGTGTCGGGATAGCACAGTCGGTAGTGCGCTTGCCCACGAAAGGCAATGGTCCCAGGTTCGAGTCCCGGTTCCGGCACACAATTTTAATCTCCCATGAAATTTCATATCAGTGCACACTCCGCTGCAGAGTGAAGTTTCATTCTGGAAACATCCCTTAGGCTGTGGCTAAGCCATGTCTCCACCATGTCCTTTCTTCCAGGAGTGCTAGTCTTGCAAGGTTCGCAGGAGAGCTTCTGTGAAGTTTGGAAAGTAGAAGGCGATGTACTGGCGGAAGTAAGTTGTGAGGCGGCATCGTGAGTCGTGTCGGGGTAGCTCAGTCGGTAGAGCGCTTGTCTGCGAAAGGCAAAGATCCCAGGTTCGAGTCCCGGTTCCGGCACACAATTTTAATCTGCCAGGGAGTTTCATATCAGCGCACACTCCGCTGCAGAGTGAAAGTTTCATTCTGGGAACTGTATACACTATACATTTCTTCCAATTCAGGTTTGCCCGTAGTTTTATGATTTTTTGCAATCATTTTGGACAAGAATAATAAACATATAAATAGTATTTATGGACTCTTCTGTCGTTTCTTGATGGAAGATAGGCATATTAAATGACTGTATACACTATATATTTGTTCCACAATAATATTTATTTTGTTGTGAATTAGCTTTTGGCTTCTTAGACTGGCTGAACATGAGAGGAGTTGGAGACTAAAAAAGAGAGATTCCACCATTGCAGAACATGCGTTAAATGAAGGTCGTGCCTTTGATATTAAATGTGATGTTCTCCACAGAGCAAATAAAGGCAGAGAGCTAACATTGCTTAAAATTCTCTCTGTCAACAAACACCAAGCTCAGAAACTAAACATAATTCTCGATGAGCAAACCCAATTACAGAATTCACCATTATTAAAGTAACAACTGATGTGTATAATTTTGCCACGATGCTTGTTGAAATTGTGTAATGTCTTTCACCCACATTCCAATGTTTTCCCTTCCTTTTGTTACACCATTCTCGTGAAAACCAGCGAATTTTAATGTAGCCTATATACTTCAATATGCTCCTTTATTCCATATTCCCTTACTCCAAACTTATGTAATTGTCCACCACCAACATTTCATTTTTATGTCTTCCTCAGTCACCTGTTCCCCTCGTACTTTTGTTCGTATATATAAGTTCATTTAATGTACAATTGTACTTACTGGTACACTCACTGGGCATATGTTTGTATCACCTTTTTTGTTGAAAATTAATATATAATTATTTCTTGGTTACAGTTTTGTTTTAATTGATTGGGTGTCTTTGTCTGGTACAAAATACTTAAAGACTACACTATGACTGACAAATATCTTTGTAAAATCTTTATAATGAAATACAGCAGCTGGTGTGATATGAATAATCTGCAGTATAAACTTCTCTGATGATGGCCTAAGAAGCCGAAAGCTATTTCACAATACTATTGTGGAACAAATATATAGTGTATACAGTTATTTAAAAATATATACAATAAAAAATTATGGACGTCTCGATTCTGGCCCTAGTATTGTGATAATATCTATATAATCAACACGTATTTCAACAAACAGACAAAAATACTTGAATTTGAGTTTAGCTTTGACAAACATACTCTTTTCTTAACTTTTATACCACTTTAAACTATTATTTTAATATCTCTACCATATTTCCATAGTCTTTTTTCCGTCAAAATATTATCACCTGTCTTGGCGTGGTAGTTTTTCCTCTTTCTCAATTCTATTTTCTTTTCCTGTACTGGTTTAAGCAAAATCAAGTGCCACAGTAAAATCACTGTAGTCTGAAACGGTGCGACTTTGGAAATAACATAATAGAACAAAGTGGTTAATACGATGGGGAGTTGAAAAATAAGTTATTCATGTCGACTGTGGGCAGAATTGTATATGAAAGGGGGAAAAGTAGAATGAAACATTAAAGAAAAGACATATTTTTATTTTTTACTTAATTTCCAAGTACAATGAGACATTTGTCAAACCGCTTTTTAAGCTTCAAAAAACCGTCCAGGAATAAATCAGGACATTGCTTATGGAAAGAGGCGTTGATTGGCTATGGGCGAAAGACTACACATCGGGTGAACGCGCAGTGCAAGACACCGATACACCGTTGAGTGGAGGTCGACCATGAATATGGTAATGACTGTCTGTTTCGGAGGATGAAACGTGAGTCCACGATTACGCGCCAGAATCGAAGGCCGCATCCATGCGGTGGAAACGTCCGCCATCACCTGTCCGAAATAAGTTCAAAAGCACTCCGTCTGCAGGTAAAGTGCTACTCACCGTTTTCTGGAACGCAATGCTTCTTCCGTAGGAAACGCCCAAATTTTTCCTGAAAGGCTTTTTGAAGCTTATAAAGCGGTTTGGCAATTTTCTCAATGTAGTTGGAAATTAAGTAGAAAAATAAAGATATGTCTTATATTTAATGTCTCATTCTTTTTTTCTTTTTTTTTTCGTTCATAAGCAACTCTGACCACATTCGACAGGGGAAACTTATTTTCCAACTCCTCCTCGTAAAATACTCTACAAATACGTTTATTCAATTATCGTCTCAACTAAACGGCAATTAAACTTCATGCTGTCAAAAGGCCATCAGGGACGCACCATTTTTAGTTTTACTAATCTATTTTTTGTCCTAAATAATTGTAAATCGAGGGTTCTGGTCGCTGGTGGCCAACAATTACGTCTGTCAAAGTTGGTGCGATCTGTTGAACGACGCGACCTAAAAAGTGGCAACACGTTACAGACAGACACACAGTGTCAAATCGCCGTTATTTTTTTGCAATTATCTCTGAAACGATGCGAGATACGGAAAAACGTAAGAGAGCAACGTTGTAGAGAATTTCCTCCTCTATAAATTCGTTTATTCAATTTTCGAGTCAGATGAATGGTTGAGCCGTTATTTTCATTTAAATTTCGAGATGTCAAAATACGATCGCAAAGGCCCACTTTTTAGTGTTACTACCGTAACCTAAAGTGGACCAAAAGAACGACTTTATAGTACTGGTAGATACAGTGCAATGTGTAAAAATTGAAATTTGTATAAAAAAGTACAACATTTTAACCATATTGCCACATGTGAAAAATGCGAGTAACGAAGTACACGTTGTTCTGTAAGTACAATATCATTTTACCATCAAAAACATACACGACCTCTTCAAAGCAGGTTAAACGTGTAAAATTATAATCTCTGTGTACAAGTAAAATGTACAAGAAATATTTCAGGACATCCACTGAGGCTGTCTCCTAAATAAAGTGCAAACTGTCTGGGTGATAAATAAAAATAAAATAACTCCTCTGCAGCATGCAATTAGTAATTTTCTTTCTGACAGCACTTTAACTTAAACATATTCTACTGTTGCGGAAATAAAGTGTTAATAAGTTAAATTATTTAATAGTGTTCTTACGAACTGTTCTTGACAACAATCTGCTGTAAATGCGTGTATAGAAATGTTCAAATGTTTGTAAATCTTATGGGACACAACTACGAGGTCATCAGTCCCTAAACTTACAAACTACTTATGAACTACTTACGAACTAGGACGGCACAAATATCCATGCCCCAGGGGGGATTCGAACCCCCGACCGTAGTGGCCGTGCAGACCGTGACTGGAGCGCCTCAGTCCCCTCGGCCACCGCGGCCGGCTGTGTGTATAGTCTAAGTAAGTTCATGTTGTTCTCCTTACATGCATCTAAAATGAGTTTTAAATTTGTAAGTATTAAGCCGGAGTGGAGTGACCGAGCGCTCTAAGGCGCCTTGTTGGGGAGCGCGCTGTTGCTCGCCATCGAAAGTTCAACTCCTCCCTCGGTCATGGGTGTATGTATTGTTTACAGTTTAAGTAGTTTGTAAGCGAAGGGACTGATAAAGTCTCTTAGATTTACACACATTTGAACATTTTTAATTAACTTAGCCGTAGAAATTGTCGCACTACGTCGAGACGCTTGAAAAATTCATTTAGTTTCAGAAAATTGTTTTAGTACCATGTACTAATTTCTTGCCTTTTGACGAGGTAAGAAGACGGCAGCAGGTTTCAGTAACAGATGCGACTTCACCAATCTAGTACTATCTATTTGTGATTTGTGAGATACAATCATTCCACCGACATTGATTCCTAAAGCAACTGGTATGTAAGGATACAATGTCTAAATGGTATAAACACACATTGACATAGATGAAACGTTATGTTAATTGGCGTTGGCATTAATGTAAAATTTGAGCTTATCTTATAATGAGGATGTCAGTCGAATTCCAATCAATGGTGATCCAACAAGTACTGTAAAATTATACATGAAGGTATGGAGAGATTCGAAAGGGACTTAACTGGTTAACTTTTTTTGTTCCTCGATGTATGTTGTCCCGGTATTATCAGCTTCCTTAAAAGTGTTTAGTGATGTACGTCCCTCTTCCTTACGAAGCATAATAGAGCGAGGTGGCACAGCGGTAACACACTGTTCTCGCATTCGGGAGGACGGTGGTTCAAACCCCTATTTGTGCTGTGTTTAGTATCAGGTAGTTTATAAGTAGTTTGTATGTTTGGGGGCTGATGATCCCGCACTTAAGTCCCATAAGCTTAACAAACATTTGAACATTTTGAAACCTCTCACCGGCCATCCTGATTTAGGATTTCCGTGATTTTTCTAAATCACTGCAGGCAAACACCGGGATGTTTCTTTTCAAAGCGCACGGCAGATTTCCTTCCCGTCCCTGACTGAAAGAAAACGAGCGTGTGCTCCGTCTCTAATAACGATATTGACTATACGTTAAACCCTTCTCTCTCTCACTTTTTTTTTTAACGGAGAAGTTTTTATTAATTTTGTCAGTAGAATGCTTGTACTTTTTAAATGAACAATTAATGTTGAGGAGTTCACCCAACCAACATTGGAAAGTGTACTTGGAAAGAGATGAAGATAAAAAAAATACCTTTAATTTTTGTCCGGGTACATATTTTCGCTAGAAGACGAAGTTTTGGGCTATTCAAGAGAAACGTGAATCTGATGTCTAAATGCGTCACATTCCCTCCACCATGCTCGCAGCACCAGTGGAGACCTTTTTTATGCTATTTTGCTGATGACACTCGCTCGCACCGCCGTATAATAATTTCCGACTGCACGATTTTGTTCCTCGTTTCAACATGTTTTGGACATCGTTGACTAGATTAATATGACCTGTCATCGATATGATACTCTTGACAACGCCTGTTTTGTGTTTTTCATATCTCGCATTGTTTCAGAGGTATTTGCAAAAATAACGGCGGTTTTAAACTGTCTGTCTGTGTGTAACGTGTTTCAACATTTTTAGGTCGCGCCGTTCAACCGATCGGCACCAAATTTGACAGACGTAATTGTTTGTCACCAGCGAGCAGAAGCTCCCTTTTTCAAATATTTCGGACAAATAATAGATTAGTAACACTAAAAATGGACCGTTTGTGATAGTCTTTTGATAGCAGGAAATTTAATTGCAAACAACGCCTTAACCGTTCAGCGTTTGTAGAGAACACAATTCTCAGCCACTTCGCATTATTATTTTAGTTCCATAACTCGCACCGTCTTAGAGATATTAGCAGAAATAACGGCTATCTGACACTGCCACTTGATTTTACGTAAATTAGTACTGACAAAGAAAATAAACTTGAAAAAGAGGACAAAATACCACGGCAAGACACGTGATAATACTTTAAAGGAAAAAAGACAATGAAAATGTGGTGGAGATATTTTCAAAAAATGTCTAACTCGAAACCAAAGAACTCAATACTAAATTGGAGTGACTACTCAGTCATTTTTGCGTAGAAATCTGTGAAGTTGTGTGCCAGTCTGCCAAAGTGTATTCGGGGATGTTAATAGTGAGTGTCTGCGAATTCGTGCGGTTCTTTCATTGCACTACAAACTGAACCCGGACAGCATCAGTAAATGTCATTAATCCTGTTTATTCCAACATTGTTGCTGCTTAACCTGACCAAATATGGCGGCTGTGACGTCTTGCGTCAAGGTTTGCATTCGTAAAGTAGTCTCTCCAGCTCACTGCTCCCAACTAAACTTGACTGTATCGAAGGTACAGGTAATCCTTGTATCTCCGAGAGCTTTCTCCGTCGAGTGCATCGGACTGACGTCTGGTGGGTCCTCCTAAAAGCTGTGCGGACGGCGGAGAGTGGTTTCTGCAGGAGCGATGGAGTGCCAGCTGAGTGGCAGAGGGCACTTACTGCTGTCTGGTGGAGGGGGGGGGGGGCAGACCCAGCACCCTGTCCTGAGGACACCCACTCCATCGGCCCTGTCTGGCTCAGCTTCAGCACAGTGCACGGAACCCTCAAGCACCGACTCCCAATGTTAGAAAATGGTCCAGATTTCCTGCTGAATTGTAAATGTTATTTGTTCATAACGGACTGTTGCGATGTGAATTGCCATTGTCAAACAAATATCACAATACAAAACTAATTTTGTATGTATACCACATATTGTTACTTCCGTATGAACTGATCGAACTGTGGAGTAACCGAGCGGTCTAAGGCGCCTCGCTGCGGACCGCGCGAGTGCTCGCCGTCGCGAGATTCTCCCTGAGGCGCGCGTGTGTGTGTGTGTGCGCGCGTTTGTCCTTAGGTAAGTTTACCTTAGTTTAAGTAGTTTGTAAGCTACAGACTGATGACCACGCAGTTTCGTCCGGTAGATTTACAAACATTTGAACATTTGAAATCTCAAAATACTCCCTGCCATAGACAGATATAAATGTTGGGCAGAGGCAACGGTAATCGATGACATTGTAGCAGAAATGATAGCAAGAGATTCCCTGCAGACATGGGTTTCTCGTTGCGGCTGCCCGGTTCACGTAATCACGGATCAAGGACGTCAGTTTGAGTTGAGAGTGTTCCTTGAACAATCCAGACTGTGCAGATTTCAATACGGCCAGCTACCATTCTGAAAGCAACGGGATTGTAAAAAAAAAAATGTTCAGTTGCTTGTTAAGCTTAAGGTATTTAAATACGGTGTCAACAGTCCCTAAACTTACAAACTACTTATGAACTAGCTATACTAAAGACGACAGAAACATCAATGCCCGAGGGGGGGGGGGGGGGAATTCTAACCCCCAACGGGGAGCGGCCTCGCGCATCGCAGCATAGCGCCTCAATGCGCTTGGCCACTCCGGCGCGGCATGGGTTTGTAGAACGATGGCATAGAACTCTGAACGCCGCACTTGTGTGCCATAAGAGCAGCTGGACAAGCGCACTACAACTGGTTTTACTAGGACTTCGCACGGAATTCAAGCAATTCATTGGAGCATCTACAGCAGAGATATTGTATGGAGAGACACCGCTACTGTCATTGGAGTATTTGTCGGCACAGCTTACAGAAATAGAGCCTGAGTTACCATTTATGCTACAGCAAGTCAAACGCCAGATAGCTAAGCTGCGTCCATCAACAGGATCTAGTCATGGAGAGCGGAAAGTGTTGTTTCACAAGGAACTTCAGACATATACACACCTGATTTTAAGGGTAGATGCGATACGCCTTCCATTGCAACCGTCATTTTCTGGTCCCTTTCGAGTGCTACAACTGGAAGAACATACAGTGAAAATAATGTACAATGAAAAGCCATTAACGGTGTCATGGGAGCGAGTAAAACCAGCATATGTGCTACTTCCAGACATGGCTACAATACAAGAGGCCTTGGATGTTACACCAGGAACTTTAAGTTAACCAGTCATGAAGACTGACCAACCAACAGCATCGTCGAGCTCCATACTGCGCTCAATGCCTCAACAAGTAACACCAGACATAAATACCCACACATTCCAGGAGCTACGCTCTACCGCGGGGGCTCTATGTTGGAAAACGAATAATTGATACAGTTACTGATAATTTATATTATTCTTTGTCCGACTGGTCTGGCAGCGCTGATTCGTTTATTCTTTACTTTTGTTTTATTCTATTATTCCAGCGCGTAATGTATGGCAGTTTTTTTAGTCAGCGCAAAGCATAGAGTAGAAATATCTCAAGCGCATATAATCAAGATTTTTGTTCCTGTATTTCTCTCTGTTTATCAGGAAAGGAATGCAGGAAGCTTCCTTCAATGTTTTAGTATTGGTGTTTGAGTTTGCTCCTTTAGGATATCTTGTGCTTTGTTTTTCAGATGTAAGTAAATTTCAAGTTCTTCCAGGATCATCATAATAGGACCTCTTGATATTCTATATTGCACTTGTAATACACCCCCCCCCCCAATTCGTACAGAGTGTGATGGTGATTCTTTAAATGGAAAAAGAAACTTGATTCGTTATTTTCATATATTAACGATGTTTCAACATTTCTCTCTATATAAATTACAAAATCAATCCAACTGATCGGATTGTAGTCTCCAGAGTTCACAATAGCAATGGATACCAATATAAATAGCATATTTCTTATTTTCTCAATATAATCTGTAAACATTTACCTTCGTTGCAGAACAACTGCTGTAACTACCAAATGTAATTTATTGTACACATTTCATAACATGGGCGATAAGGAGTTCAGATAAAACGATGATAGAAGCTTTTGAAATGTGGTGCTATAGACGAATGATGAAAAGTAGATGGATAGATCACGTAACTAATGAGGAGGTGCTTAACCGAATCGGGAAGAAAAGGAGTTTCTGGCATATCCTGACCAAGAGAAGGGATAGATTGGTTGGACACATTTTGAGACATCAAGGAATTGTCAAGTTGGCATTAGAAGGAAGCGTGTGGGGTAAAAATCGTAGAGGGAGACCGAGGGACGAATATAGTAAGCAGATTCAAAAGGATGTAGGTTGCCAATGTTCCAATGTTTGTAGAGCTTATGGGACTTAACTACGGGGTCATTAGTCCCTAAACTTACAAACTACTTATGAACTAACTAATACTAAGGACGGCACAAATATCCATGCACGAGGGGGGATTCGAACCCCCGACCGTAGTGGCCGTGAAGACCGTGACTGGAGCGCCTCAGTCCCCTCGGCCGGCGATGTAGGTTGTCGAACGTATTCTCAGATGAAGAGACTTGCACAGGGCAGGGTAGCGTGGAGAGCTGCATCAAACCAGTCTGCGGACTGAAGACCACAACAACAACACATTTTATAACAATAGAACTAGCTTAAACGCGCGGCTCCGCTCGCGTGTTGGTTGATTATGATCGATAAGCTATCTTTCAGTAGTGTACTATGAGGTTTTGGTTTTGAAGGATGAAATGTAATACAATACCTTCTTTAGAAACAAACATTTTTAATCAACATTATCAGGAAAATAAGTAATGTAGATCAAAACACACGTAAAAATACACTCGTTTCGAAAAAACCAATCACGAAATTCAACAATAATGATTGTAATAATATCACAGATCAATCACTTGATCTAATGCGCAAAACGTAAAATCGATTTTTTTAAAGAGATGTATTAAAAGAAATTTCTTTTTTACTGCTTTACTTTTTTTATTCTTATATTTCCTTATTAGTATGATTATCCTTACAGAGAAAGATCTGAAGACATTGTAGCATGCATAGACCAAAGATATGGTCTGTGGCACCACGTTTCGCTGTATGTAACCTCCTTGCTATAGAGTTGCAAACGTCATCGCTCGCCTTCAGTCAGAATTTTTTTATAATTTGACGACTTTCAACCACCATATCTTCCACCCCCTTATAGCTATCAGCATGGAACTGCTATGGTGTACAACGGGAGACTTTGGACAACAATTACACACAGACCATTCATTTGCGTTCTGCAGTTTTCGTTGCGGAGCGAAATATTAACACACACACACGTAGAATTTTATATACACCAATAACTTTCCATCCCAATATACTCCACCCTTCTATCATTATCGACGATCAAGCAACCAATAAAACTATTTTCGAAGAGTAAATATAATTTTCAAAGAGCAATTATTGTTCCGCATTTCGCGTTATATTCTTCAAATTACTAAATATCTATCAGATCGCTATAAAACCGTTCTTAAAACCTTCCTCAGCTATAAATTAGTAACTTTACAAATACTTAAGTCTCTGCGTCTTGTCGTTCGGACGTGATAAGCGTACGCCGAACAGACATTCACATTAATGTATATAGATAAATAGCTATCCGATCGCCATAAAACCGTGCCTAAAGCCTTCTCCGGGAGACATTAGTAACTGTACAAATTTTTAGCTCTGTATGTCTTGTGGTTCAGACGTGATAAACGTACACCGAAGAGACATTCACATTTATAGATATAGATAACAGAAGATTAATGTCAGTTGACAGTTTTCGTCGATGAAATATGTACGTAGATCAATTTAGACGCAAATATCAATCTGTGTTACACATGCAGCATAGTTTAGCATTCTGACATAAGACGATGACATGTACAAACGATTATATTAGTGTATATGCGCAGATCACTTGACAAAGTTCTCGCCGCAACAGTGAGTGGGGACAACTAACACGACACATCAGCAGCAAATCTGGACCACTTAATAATAATGTTAGTACATGACCTACATTGTGCTGTTAGCCATAAAGAGTAGAAACATGCCGCGTGGGAGAGGCCAAGCGTTCTAAGGCGACTTGCTGAGGAGCGCGCGGTTGCTCGCCGTCGGAGGTTCGAGTCCTTCCTCGTGTGTGTGTGTGTGTGTGTGTGTGTGTGTGTGTGTGTGTGTGTGTGTGTGCGTGTGTGTAGTCCTTAGCATAAGTTACTAAGTAGTTTGTAAGCCTATGAACTGATGAGGAACATAGAGATTTAGATTTACAAACACTTTTAGCACAAATCTACTGCAAGTCCGAGTTTTCTAGGTTACCATTAACTGACTATGGAAGGTTTTCCTTTATCGAAGCACACGGCGTTTACTTTCAGCACAGGTGGTTCATCCACACAGCACATCTTATGGCCTCCGCGGTTTCAGGGGTCCCGAACCGCATTTGCCATTTATTCGTGGGGGAAATTAATTGTTAAATGTTGAATATCAAATGTTCAAATGTTTGTAAATCTGCCGAACCAAACTGCGTGGTCATCAGTCCTTAGCTTACAAACTACTTAAACTGACCTAAGGACAAACACACACACCCATGCCCCAGGGAGGACTCGAACCTCCGACGGCAAGCAACAGCGCGCTCCGCGGCGAGGCGCCTTAGACCGCTCGGCTACTCCACCGCAGCAACTGTTGAATATAATAACATTGTTTGTGCAGTTTTTAAACCACTGAAAACAATAGATTGACATTAAATTGTGTGTATTTACGAACTTTTGAGGAATACGTCGGACGTAATTGATTTATTTACTAGTTCTGTTTCAAGGAGTTGATTTTTCTCCTTTTTAAATGCAGCAACTCATAGTCGAGAATATTGACAATCAGTAACAGGAGAGGAAGGAAGGAAAATTAGGATTTTACGTCCCGTCAATAGCATGTAATCATAGATTGAACACACGTGATTTGTACGAAGGAGAGGGAAGACAATCGACCGTGCTCTTTGGGGCATTTACGTGGAGTGTTTTGGGATATCACGGAAAACGTAAATCACGAAGGCCGAAGGCGGATTTTAACTGCAGTCCTCTAGAATGCGAGTCCAGTGTAATACCACTGCGCCACCCCGCTTATGAAATCAGTAGTATGATCTGTTGCTATTTGTCCACAGCTTTTCTATACAACGATTGAGTACTCAATCCAAATTACTTGCTCAAATTCCATAGTTGATAAATCTCTCTCGTTCTCGAATAAATTTTCAATCCATCTTTTCTTGATGCATCTGTCGTAACAGTTTCTACTTTTACGCATCAAGCAGGCTATGACCTTCTTGTACTGACCGTGTTGTTACTACCTCTTTGTTCCTACGTTGCAACTCTACCATGGTGCTTTCTGTCGATGGTATCCTTAAAATTCTTCGGTTCGCACACATTTTATCTAATTTGTTAGCTAATACTGCTGTAAGTGTCCATGACTCGACTCCACACAGCAGGATACTAAACGTACAGCACAGTAGTAGTGTGAAGTTTAACCTTTACGTCACGGCTCTTCAATACTTTCAAAATTTTCTGGAAGCAAACCACTTACGACATGCGATATTATTTGCTTTACATTGTTAATAAAGCTCGTTTCAAAATGATAATAGCGGAAAGGGATAGAATTGATCAACTTCGATATTCCCAGAGTCTTGACAATTAACCACGTGAATTAATGTTTGCGACATCTAGATCAATTCCCGCTGTTTTTTCTCACATGCTTTTGTGCCCTTCATGAATTATTCTCACTTCAAGCAGTGTACGTTTTACGAATTGCTTATCTGTGGTGCTTTAACAAGTTTTCATTCATACTGCAGTGCATACGCAAGTGTTCTCGCTGTCTCCTGCTAAATGTTGCAGTGCTAGATTTTTCAATATGCACTACGAAGTGTGATAAAATGTTCTTGTATAGTACTGCAATACGGATGTGTCACAATTATTTTTTCTGTTTACTAGCATGCGAGTGCTTATCGTTGGTTATGACATTTGCATACACAATGTGATCAAAAGTATCCAGACACCTGGCTAAAAATGACTTTCAAGTTAATGACGCCCTCCATCAGTAATGCTGGAATTCAATATAGTGGTAGCCCACCCCTAACCTTGATGACGGCTTTCACTCTCGTAGGAATACGTTCATAATGTACTGGGAGGTTTCTTGGGGAATGGCAGCCCATTCTTCACGGAGTGCTGCAGTAAGAAGAGGTACCGGTGAAGGTCGGTGAGGCCTGGCACGAAGTCGGTGTTCCACAACATCCCAAAGGTGCTCTATAGGATTCAAGTCAGGACTCTGTGCCGTGCAGTCCATTACAGGGATGTTATTGTCGTGTAACCACTACGCCACAGGCCGCGTATTATGATCAGGTGCTCGGTCGTGTTGAAAGATGTAATCGCCATACCCGAATTGCTGTTCAACATTAGGAAGCAAGAAAGTGCTTCAAACATCAGTGCAGGCCTATGCTGTGATAGTGCCACGCAAAACAAGGGGTGCAAGCCCCCTCCATGAAAAACACGACCACGTCATAACATCACCGCCTCCGAATTTTTTCTGTTGGCACTACACAAGCTGGTATGTGACTTTCACCGGGCATTCGCCAAGCCCACACCCTGCCATTGGGTCGTCACATTGTCTACCGTGATTCGTCACTCCACGCAACGTTTTTACACTTTTTAATCGTTCCTTGTTTACGCTCCTTACACCAAGCAAGGGGTCGTTTGGCATTCACCTGCTCGACCATGAAATCCAATTCTTCCTTCCTACTGCCTAACTGTCATTGTACTTGGAGTGGATACTGATGCAGTTTGGAATTCCTGTGTGATGTCTGGATAGATTCCTGCCTATTACACTGTACGACCCTCATTAACTTTCGGCGGTCTGTCAGTCATCAGACGAAGTCTGCCGGCCGCGGTGGCCGAGGGGACTGAGGCGCTCCAGTCACGGTCTGCACGGCCACTACGGTCGGGGGTTCGAATCCCCCCTCGGGCATGGATATTTGTGCCGTCCTTAGTTGTAGATAGTTCATAAGTAGTTTGTAAGTTTAGGGACTGATGGCCCCGTAGTTAAGTCCCTTAAGCTTAACAAACATTTGAACATTTGAAGACGAAGTCGGCGTGTACGCTTTCGCGCTATACGTGTCCCTTCACTATCACATCAGAAACAGTGAACCTAGAAATGTTTAGGAGTGTGGGAAACATCGCGTACAGACTTCTGACAGAAGTTACGACACCCAATCAACAGACCACGTTCGAAGTCCGTGCGTTTCGCGGTGCGCCCATTTTGCTCTCCCACTCTGACATAGAGCAGCTTGCAGTAGGTGGCAGCAGAATGCAATTAATACGAAAAAAACGTATGTTTTGGAGGTATCCATATACTTTTGATCACATAGTGTGTATTTAGTAACTAGCTTTGGGTATTATGTAACGTTGGAAAACTTACAACCAATAGCAACGTATTCGCAGCCACTGTAGTCAGCTGAAAGCAGCTCGTTTTAAACTTGCAGGATCATTAGCCGAATGGCGCCCTGCACGGATTTGTGATGCCCGTATCCTTTCAGTTTCATGTTTGGGGAAAAGTGCTGCAGCGACCGTTGATAATTTGTAAAAGAAAAACAGCTATCGGTCGCCAAGTAAATCATAAACAATTATTGTTTATTACTCATCGATTTCGGCTATTCCTTGTCATGATCAGTGTTACAGCGTATGTCTGCAGGTATCTGTGAAGTATCGTTTCGCTCTTCATGTTTCCCTGTAGGCCGATTAGATTTAAAATTAGTTCGGTTTGTAGCATTTAGAGTTCTTCGACCCAATTGAAAAATAACATACGGGGAGTTCAAAAAGTCTTTCCGCAGTGCCGAATGATTGTTAGCCGCGCGTGCCGTTTGCCGCAGTGAATATACCAAAATGAAACTCAGTAAAATAAAAGTTATTAATGTACTGAATATTCATTTTTACTTACAAATTTTTCACATTAAAGAGTGAAAGTGACCTCCACAATTCCATTTGTCTAATCATGTTTCCAATCACAATCTGTCACATTTCTTCTGTAACAGAATCAGTGGAAGTGGATTTTACAGTTTTCATTTCCTCGGTGGGTTTTGGGCGGTTTTTACAGACAGTTGCTTTCGCTACACCCCAGAAGAAAATGTCAGGTGGTGTTAGGTGTGGAGATCGTGGAGGCCAGAGTCCCTGTGAAATTATGCGACCACCAAAAACATCAGCAAGCAGTGACATCGAAAAACGAACTGTATGCGCGGTTACACCATCGTGTTGAAAAGAACCTTTCAGTATTTCACTCAAGTCTATGAATGGGTACAGAATATCACTGCAGTATCGTTGTCCGTTTATTATTCCGTTGAAAAATTTGGGCCCCCCAAACCGATGACTAGAAATTGCAATCCAAACTCTTTTTTTTTTTTTTTTTTTTTTTTTCACAGAATTATCTGGTTCCTCATGAAGACACAACGGATTTGCAGTACTCCTCATATGAGAATTTTTCGAGTTCACGCCTCATCAGTGAAAAACGCTTCTTTAAGACTATCCATTCCATTTTGTTGAACGAAATTTTTGAACCGTTGGCAATAATGCAGTCTCTTGCCATGATCAGTATTTTTTCAATTCTTGCACGACTGTTACTCTGCCGCAGCGGAGCGGCAGAGCTCATTGAGGCGCTTTGCGTCGATGCGAGAAACCGCTCCCCGTCGGGGGTTCGAAATTCGAATCCCCCCTTCGGACATTGATTTTGTGTCATCTTTAGTATAAGGTAGTTGATGACTAGTTTGTAAGTTTAGGGACTGATGACCCCGCAGTTAAGTCCCTTAAGCTTAACAAACATTTGTTACTTAATATGGGGAAGGTTCTAATGTTTTTCTTACAGATGTGTGGGCCGATCCGACACAAATATTTATTTCCTGGGCGAGTTTTCTTACTGACTAATTCGGACTCGTGGACATTTTATAGGAAATACCAAGTAGTTTATACTAAGACAAAACGCTAGGACGACCATTTCTCGGCGCATCTGCCACGTAACCCGTTCTTCGAAATTTGTTAGTCAAATCTCGCACAGTATCGCGATGTGGGATTGTTGTCTCCGGGGAAACCGAATTAAAAGTTTGACGAATTGAAACTGTGTATTTACCGCCAGCTTTCAACTCTTGTTCGACTAAAAACACACCTTCATCAACGGTTAGCATTTTAACAGTGGCAAAAACGAGACGAACGAACACAGAGACTAAAATAAACGCTCACGTCAACATGTAACGACACTACTGAGCCGCGGTGGAGTAGCCGAGCGGTCTAAAGCGTCTCGCTGCGAAGCGCACGGTTGCTCACCGTGGAGGTTCGAGTCCTCCCTGGGGCATGGGTGTGTGTGTGTGTGTGTGTGTGTTGTCCTTAGGTTAGTTTATCTAGGTTTAAGTAGTTTGTAAGCTACGGACTGATGACCACGCAGTTTGGTCCGATAGATTTACAAACATTTGAACACTACTGACGCTGGCTGAGAGAAACGAAACAATGGAATGCTGGGAGAGTCCACTTGAAGGTAAATAGCCTAGGCATGCGAAGAATCATACGCCACCTGCGGCTAACAATTTACGGCACTGCGGAGAGACTTTTTGAACACCCCATATATCTTCCACATTTAATTTTGCTCGATCACAGGGTACAGAAGTCTACAGTGAAGTATTCTTCACCATGTACCGTACGAAATTTTATGTAGACAGTGACCTTCCTCTTGTTTTGAAGACCAAGTGTGCAATATTTCACCAATATCAGAAGAAGACTGTCGATTTTGACAACGTCCGCATCGTAAGTACAGTATCCTCCGCCATGTACCAGAAGAAAATTTATGGAGACAAGGTGATCTTCCTCGTTTTATCCCAACCGGATGAACTGCTAAAAATAAAAAAATAATTTTAAAAACTCCGGCAACATGAAAGTGCGCACCGAGCACGCGAGTGGAATCATAGTCAGTTCCTTTTTAAGTTTAGCACAACAGGTTCCAAATCATTTTTGCTCTGAAAAACGTTTTTGGACGATACGATTACGACTCTGCTATTGTGAGCCGTATGTACAAGGGTCGTCCGCAAAGTAAGTTCCATTTCTGTTTGTATCCGCGGCATCGCTACGATCGCAGTTCCGAGCATGCGCGGCAGTTACTCTGACTCAAGGAGAAGACGTGTAGAGGAGAACGGGCCACATTTTCCATAGGGGCAAATTTTCCAACTCGCTTTATTTTCAAAACAATCCCCGAGATGGTACCACCGGTGATACTGTAAGAATTAGCAACAGAGCACGCTTCATTTACGGAAGTTTCAGTGTTGTACCAGCAGTCACATTGTCGGCAGAGCTGTTTTCGTCATTTTTGCAAAGATGAGTAAACTATCACGATTTTATTGAAACTTAAAATATACATACTAGCGTTAAACTTATTATTTTGATATTGCACGCACTAAAAGTGGGTTTCTTTCTTCACGTAACTGTGCATTTGTTTTGTAAATAGCTTACACGGTTACTCGTGGACGTAGACGCGACATGTATATATATAATATGCCGGTGACGGGCAATGATCCTTTCGTTAGTGGGAAGGGGTGGGCAAGTTTGTGGCCCTTACTCTTACGGGAATTAGTTTAATAACTACGAGTTTGAGTACTGTGGGCAGGGCGAAGCTGGGAATTTGTATCTGACGTGAGGCGTGCTTAGGTAGTCCCTGCAGGTGCGGTGATCACTGTCTCCCCAGTGGTGTAGGGGTCAGGCAACTGCATAGAAAGCAGGAGACCCGGTTTCGAATCCCGGCTGGGTACACATTTTCAGCTTTGCCCAATCGCAGTTGATGTCATATATTCTATGAATAGGAAATAATTATCTCTGTTTTAGCATTTAAAGTACAGTTGAAAAATTTCCCCCTGTATATTTTAAGTAAGCATACGGGGCAACTTTCCCAATGCAACATGGTCAGACAAAATCATTTGCTACCAAGAAGGGTATTTACTATTTTCAAAAATATTTGTACAAGAATGAAGGTATAGGAAACAGTGATCCGCTGTTTACCTCAAAATTGATAAAAATAAGAAGTACAAAAATAAAAATGTAAAATGGTGGAAAATGTGCCCCGGTCTCCCCTATACCATTTTCAGATCGCTGCTGCCGACGTGTGCTTTGTAGTGCTTATTTATGTCAGCAATGATTGAAAATGCCGCCGCGTGTGAAGTCAGATCTGTGACTCGTTTTGTAAATGCAAATAAAGTTAAAACTAAGGAAATTCATAAGCAAATCTGCGAGGTTTACGGACAAAATGCTATGATTGAATGGTTATAAGACGGGTCAGATTGTTCAATGAATGACGTGATCAATTGCACGATCAAGAACGAATGAACTGGTTCCCACAATTGAAGAGAAGATTTACCTCAAATCTGCTCTTGGTGGTCAACACTGCGACGAAGATGACAAGCTGAAGGAACATGTTACCACATGATTAAATACAGAGGCGGCAACCTTTAATGAAGAAGGCATACAAAAACTTGTGCCATGCTATGACAAATGCCTACAAAATTTCGGGAGCTATGTAGAAAAGTAGTTTAACAGTTGTAGGTTTTTTTTCTGTATCTGATACGTTTGTTTTATATAACCAAACGGAACTTATTTTGTTGACAGGCCTCATATTACGCTGCACTGACATTTTATTGTAGACTGTCACTGACAGAAGAAATGATATTACTGATGCTTTCATATTTGTATTCCAAAATTCGCTACTACGGATGATGGCTGGAAATACAAAAGTAACAGCATTATAAATAACAACTTCTCCGTTTGTATCATGCCATTTTGCCGGTACTACCTACTGGCCGCTTGGAGTGCTAGCATCGCTTTAGTTGCCCTTTTTGCCTTATAGAGTTTCGTGACTTTCTGTGTGGTTCCGTATACGACTTTTTCCTGTTTTCGTGCTTGATTTGTCTTCAGGTTTCGGTTGGCTATCCGCTGCGTCATCTACCCACTAAATCGAAAGGGGACAAAACGGGGAGTTTGCCTTGCGAGGGGATCAAAGGCGGAGTGCTTGATAAACCGCGTATTTCTGTACCTCTGGCTTTGGTAGAAGGCAATAAACGTGCCGGCGCGCGGGAGAGAAGTCAGCCCCCACTCCTCTCGCTTCCACGAGAATGCGGCTCACGAAGCGTGCACTGAGTTTGCTCTGGTTGGCTGCCCTGCAGTTTATTACTTTTTGCCGCTCCCTGCTCTGTGCAGCTCGCCCACGCAAGTCGTTCGTGCTCTGCAAACGAAATCAGCAGCCCGCGTGGCACCTTGTCATTTCCTCCACGAATAAAATATTTACGTTTTATCAAGAAATATTTAATTTCACAATGTATAGTACCTAAATGAGCAGTTTTTCATTTCCGTATAAACTTATTGTAAAGTCGTTATTTTTCACTCAGAAAACAGTTTTATACATTATTTCCATATTTAAAAGCATATTGCAGTGGCGGACTAAGGCTGTCGAAGGTCCAGGGAGGCAAAACAAAATGAAATTCCCCGTCTATTTGGAAACAGATGAATTTTTAGAAAAAAAAATGGGCAAGGGTGCTTTCCTGATATTTGGAGGGCGCCCAACAAAACGAGAGGCCTGGACCCACCTCCCCCCACCCTCCCCCCCCCCCGCCCGCTTCAGTTCAAATGTTCAAATGTTTGTAGAGCTTATGGGACTCAACTAGGGGTCGTCAGTCCCCAAACTTACGAACTACTTATGAACTAGCTTATACTAAAGACGGCACAAACATCCAGGCCCGAGGGGGGTTCGAAGCCCCGACTGCAGCGGCCGTGCACACCGTGACTGGCACGCCGCAGACCGCTCGGCCACTGCGGCTGGCCCGCTTTAGTCCGCCACTGGTATGTTGTTTCCTGTTTCATTTTATTTATATATTATTTGCAGCATACACCCAAAAAAGGTAAAATGTATGTAAATCTGTAGGACTTAACTACTCTGGTCATCAGTCCCTAGGCTTACAAATTAATTTATGCTAAGGACAACAACTACACCCATACCCGAGGGGGAACTCGAACCTCCGAGTTGTGGCGCGCTTCTCAGCAAGGCGCCTTGGAACGCACGACTACTCCACCGCGGCTGTATACGTCCATGAAACTCAGAATGTAGTTAACTAAGAAGGTGCACGAAACTAGTCACCAAATACAGGGTGTTAAAAAATATAGAATACATTGAGACATGGTAGTTCTCATCGAAACTCCACTCGCCTTCGGGAGGGATTCAAACCCCCTCTGGCCATCCAGATTTACGTTTCCTGTGATTTCCCTGAATCACACGAGAGAAATATCGGGTTGGTGGTACCTTTCAAAGGGCACGACCGATTTTCTTCCTCGTCCTTAGCGAAAACTAGTTCGCGCATCTGCTCCTTCTCTAGAGACCGCGCTTCCTTCAACAAAACAATAAAACTGAGTCCAGTAAATATGGGAATGGAAAACCATATTTCCTCGTATTAACACGTGTTTATAGGAAGGGCTTTGCGACGTTTGGTTGCAGATTTTACAGGCAAGATTTTATTTACCGACAAGGCAATATTCACAAGAGATGGTGTGAATTTCCACAACCAGTATGTATGGCCACATGTAAATCTCCAATCAATTCTGGACAGAGGTATCAACACCGATTATCAATCAACCGCACATGGACAGGCGTAATTAGCGATAGTTTAGTAAGTCCGTAAGTGCTACCACAAAGGTTAATTGGGGCGCCGCGGAGGAGTGACCGAGCGCTTTAAGACGTCTTGCTGCAGACCGCGCGGTTGTTCCACGTCGGAGGTTCTAGTCTTCCCTCGGGCATGGGTGTGTGTTTTGACCTTAGGTTAGTTGAAGTAATTTGTAAACCTTGGTACTGATAACCGTAGCAGTTAAGTCCCACAGATTTACAAACGTTTGAACATTTTGTTAATTGGGGGTGAATTACCTGGACTTTCTCATTAATGTATTACCTACTTGCTGGACGGCGTGGCACGTCAGCAACGATTACAGACGTGGTTCTTGCATGGTGGCGCACCAGCACACTTTCATCGCAATGGGCGCGAAAATCTGACGCAGAAATTTCATGACCGTTGGATTGGTCCTGTAATTGGCATGCTCGTTACCCAGACATTAACCCTGTAGACGTTTGGTTGTGGGGGCACATGAAAGGAGTGGTCTACGCAACTCCAATCAAAGGTGTGCAGACACTACAACAGGGTCGCGTTTCCGTTGCCTGCCAGCAAGTACTACAATAACTAGGCATACTTCAAAAGAGGCGTCACTCTTTGCGCCAAATGACAGAGGAATGCATTGCCGTATATGGACGCCATGTGAAACACCTCCTATGAACGCGTGTTTATCTCTGGATACATGCAATTCTGGGCGCATCTTTATTGGATTTAGTTTTCTTGTTTCGAAGAGTGCAAGCCACCTCTCATATTATTGTACACATTTTTTAATACCGTACCATGTACAGTACATCGTCACTGATAGTTTGGCGAATGTACTAGAACATCAAAATGTATTAGTATTGACTGTGGTCGAAACTCAACTTTTTAAAAATATAATGGGAATTTCTTGGTGTGTAGATTCGTGCTTCCTACCAGCAGCCTGCATTTCCATTAACAAGGGAAGTAGGAAGCTGTAGCAATTCAAAATGAAGTAATTATAATTCTGAATTCTCTGGTAGCAGCAGCAGATGACCAAACGGTTTTCTTCTAGGCCAATAAGTGAAATACGACGCCAAGAGAAAACATTATTTCGAAATCGCAGAATTTTGAATTCCACTGCTGACAACATTGTCGACTTGATACACGGCTGTTCCAGCTAGCATACCACTCAACTCATTCCTTCTGCTTTCTACACTTACAGTACTGTATACATTTTGTATTTGAAGAATCTGAGTCACCTGCTGCAATGAATGCCAAAATGCATAGTACAGTTGACGACAAATGGACATTGCAAATAATGACAACGTCTTGGTTGGACAGGTAAATATACATGTCAACAAAAAAGGTAACTGTAAAGCAACCGAGGCCATTTGATCTTTAGTATAAGGTAGTTCATAAGTAGTTTTTTAAGTTTAGGGACTGATGACACCGCAGTTAAGTCCCTTAAGCTTAACAAACATTAAAGCAACCTAGCACAAAAAAATGAATATTTCGACTGTAGAATGAGGATGTGTCGCAATTCACACATAAGACAACCATAAAGTCAGAAACTCAAACACACACACACAAAACCTAGCTTTTGACAACAGCCTTCCAGTGACGGCTGATCAGAGGAGGCAAGGGAGGCCGGGCTTCCCCACTTTATAGCAAAACTTGTGGTAGTAGTTGTTGTTGTAGCAGTAGAAATTATTTTTACAATTAACCTTTGCCTTTTTTGGCAAGTGTGAAAGACATTAGCTTGTGTTATTTCTTCTAAACTGCCTGCACAATCATGTTCAAATCAAACCCAACATAGCTGTGCGGCGGCCCTGCGTCACTTGGAGAACCGTGAGGCCAGGAAGATGTCACGGTAAGCCATTACGTCGGGGTGAAGGCAGGGCTACAGGTGACTATGGGAGACCAACAGCAGTGCTGCCACCTCATATGTGCAGGTATGTGGATGGCTGGGGCAATGGACAATATCACATGACACTTTAGCCAATAGCATCAATCCGCCACTGCAGCCTTCATCAGTCATAACCAGAGACAACTATTGAATTATATAAGATAAAATTGTCATAACATCTCAATGGTATGTGACAGGACGTTCAAATTGCACTCTTGGCCCCGAACCATGGTGAGCGTTAGTATGTCCATGTGCATGTCATGGGGTTTGATTTAAGCGGTGATGCCCACTTTCATTAGGATGGGTTTGTCAATAACAAAATTGGGGGACGGAGAATCTGCACTTCGTGATCGAGAAGTCTCGTCATCGTCAAAAGGTGACTCTGTGGTGTGCAGGCAGTGTGCAGTCATGGAATAATTGGTGCAATATTCCTTGATAGAATGCTGATGACCGAACGGTATGTAAAGGTGATGGAAGATGATTTTATACTCATCATCTCCGAACGGTATGTAAAGGTGATGGAAGATGATTTCATACTAATCATCTAAAAAGTGACCCAGATTTTGACAAAATGTGGCTCATCCAAGATGGAGCTCAAACCCATCAAGGCAGGAGATTGTTGTCCTGTAGTAGCACTTTCAGGGCCACATTCTGGATCTGAGGTTCCCAAAGGTCAGTGGCATGGGCCTTGATTGACCGCCATAATCTCCGGATTTGAACACAAGTGACTCCTTTCTGTGCATTATTATTAAAGACAAGGTGTACAGCAATAACCCCAAAACCATTGCTGAGTTGAAAACACACATTCAGGTGGTCGCCATCAGTATCAACGTTCATACACTTCTGTGGGGCATGCAAAATTTTGCTATTCGTCTGCACCACATATCGCCACGGAAGGCAGGCATATTGAATATGTCATAACTTAAACCCAAATATCTGTAGTGACATTTACATGTTGAATAAATTGTGTGTGCGCCACAGTTTGTAACTATATTAAATATTTCATATTGATCTATAATTGTCACCCTGTACAATAGCACAGGCACAACCAACAACACCCAACCATCATCTCCAGCTGCTCCATTCAATGACAACCCGACATTGATAGCAACTTGGAATGTGGAGAGGAGATAAGAGGAGGGGGAGAAGAATTCATGACTTGCGTGGAGGTAGATATGCCAGTGTTGTCCGATGAGAGTATGCAGATACTAGATCAGTTGCATGAGATGCAGATGGTTCAGACAGAAAGAGTGTAAATGCTTTTAAAATGTTGTGTTAGAGAAGAACACTGGAGATTAGGTGAGTACATTGCATAACTAATGACTATGTACTGAATAGAATTAGGGAGAAAGGAATTTCTGCCATACCTTGACTAAAAGAAGGGATTGATTGGTAGACACATTCTTACACATCAAGGAATCATGAATTTAGGATTGGAGGGAAATGTGTGGGGTAAAAATTGCAGAGGGAGACCAAGAGGAGAATATAGTAATCATATTCAAATGGATATGTCTTGCTGTTCTTATGAGGAGATGAAGGATAGAAATCTGCATCAAATCAGTCTCCGGAATGAAGACCACAACTAAAATGAGAATGCCGAACTAAAAAGTCATTTCCGTGTGGAAACTGCCCTTGAACCATTCCCTAGAATTCACATCAAATGATAAAATATAAAATGCAGAATGCTCACCACTGGTGTTCAATATTAAAATGGAGAGGATGCATGAAACCTATGGAAAAAGTCAGTATAAAGAAGATGGTGTGTGTGGGGGGGAGGAGGGTGTTTGTAAGTTGGTGTTGGTAAACTTTAACTGTTTAATGATCCATCCACTTTATTACAAGTGATATTTATTACAACAAATAAATATTCATCTTTCAGTGCAGTGGACAATGCAGTAATTCTAGGAGTACACTTCAACAAAGCTATGTACTCTTTGCTCACAGGCTGTTTGTGCTGGCTATTTAACTAATTTTTAGCCAATTAGAATAGATGTAATACTCTTTGAAACATGTCGCATCTGACAGGAAATCAGAAAGTGGCAGTGCCAAATGAGATTTTCTGGTGACCATGCCTGCAACAGCAATCAATAGTGCTATAGTGATCACTGATGGCACTAACTGCAAAGACACGAAAGAACCTCCTAGGATTCCAACGGAGTGGAGCCATTAATGCTAATAAGTCAAACAGAGTTCTCACAAAAGCATAATAAACAAGAAAAGTGCTTACTGTGCCTCATGTAGGAGGTGACACAGTCCAATGTCCGAGGCAGTACTAACTGATCAGTGATGCACACGAAATTACCTGGGTGGCATTAGTGTTGCTCAAAACAAAACCATCACTTTTACATGACATTAAGGAGAGTGAAGGTGGCCCCACATGTGCTGGACACTTTTTGCCATCATATATACAATTTTATGTCACCATTTATAGAGGTCCAAAATAGATCATTAAAGTAAAACACATATACTCATAACAAACAAAACCAGTGGAAATGCAATCCCCACCTTACCAACCTGTAGTACAGCATTGACAGAAAGGATAGTATAAATATTAATGTCAATATGAGGATAGAGAGCACTCGTAGTGTGAAGTTAATTAGACTAAACACTCCATACCTCCATACCAAGACGCGAACAGCAAAATAAAAACAAGGCAGTGAAAAGTCTTAAAAATTAACATAAAATAGAAAGTGTGCTATAGGAATAAACTGTTTAATTTGCCAAAAGGCCCTTCTATCCCAGGACTGTCTGCACATTTAGGGTAAAAACATGGAATTTGTTAATTGCATGGTATAGTTCAAGCTCTTCTAAAATGTTAAGGGTATTTCCCGTACTCTTTTCATGTAGTATCTTCATATTTTTTAGATGTTTGATATACAAAGTTCTGTTTAGCACAAATGTGCGTTTACCACTAACTTTGAGCAGCAATTTCATTGTCGCACAATAAATGCTATGAGGAATATTATTTTGAATTCATAATGAGGTATGTTCTCTATATGTTTAAAAAATCTTCAAAATAAGGACCTCTATTCGCCTCACGTAAATCTCAGTGAGTTAAGTAGGCAGCATCAGTGGATTTCTAAATATAACTAATCGATGTGTACCTAAACTCCCTTAGACAACAAGTGATTTATAATCAGGAGAAAATTGCAAAAACTTCAGGATTTGAAGCCAAGTAGTTTTAATGCCCCTTAATAGAATGTCATTTTAAGTTTTTCCCAAAGCATGTAACTTACAGCCTCATTTTAATGTGGGTATGTCTCTATGTCTGGTGAAAGGTTGTTCCAGTACCTGTCCAACATCAAGACTGATTGAAGTAGTATAGGTATAGCCCACTATTTAGAACATATTCAAACTGTTATTTTGATTTACTTGGCACAATGGCAAAAATAATATTCTGAACAAAGGCAGGGAATTGAATTTTCCTTCATTTTATATTGCACACCAGATGCAATACACAATTCATGTTCATCAGAATTACACAAATAAAATAGGCTATGGGTTTATCAGTATTTCATTGGTTTTTGTGCAATTATTAGTTTGACTGTATTAAATTTTGAGTATATGTTCACAATGAAACCTTCACATTCAATATTAACAGGTTTAGGTAACAATAATTGCTGAAACTTGTGAGATTAGGTTAGCTGTGCATTCCACATATCTGTATTGAGGAGATCCCTGTGGATGTTGAACATGTCAATATTCAGAATGAAATTTTCACTCTGCAGCGGAGTGTGCGCTGATATGAAACTTCCTGGCAGATTAAAATTGTGTGCCAGAACCGGGACTCGAACCTGGGACCTTTGCCTTTCATTCTGGAAACATCCCTTAGGCTGTGGCTAAGCCATGTCTCCACCATATCCTTTTTTCCAGGAGTGAAAGTCTTGCATGGTTCGCAGGAGAGCTTCTGTGAAGTTTGGAAAGTAGGAGGCGAGGTACTGGCGAAAGTAAAGCTGTGAGGCGGCATCGTGAGTCGTGTCGGGATAGCACAGTCGGTAGTGCGCTTGCCCATGAAAGGCAAAGGTCCCAGGTTTGAGTCACGGTTCCGGCACACAATTTTAATCTGCCAGGAAGTTTCATGTCAATATTCAGTCTTTCAGGCTCCTCTTAAACTGATATTTATTTGTAGCTAATTTTTTATGGTTGCTGCCAAATTATTGAAAATTTGTGTTACTGATAATTGGACCTCTTTTTGAACTAAAGTAAATTCTTTGAAATCCTAGTCTAGACCATATTTGTTCCTAGTATGGTATTGTATGTATGAACTGAGATGTTTGTTGGAAAAAGGGATACAATACAAGGGTGGTTTGAAAAGTTCTCGGAATCACCATGAGAGATCAGCATAAAAGTGTGTAAAATTGCTCACGCTTGACAGATGTTATTTGTAAGGGTTATCACAATTTAACTGAATTATTAGAAATGAAAAAAATTATCTGCAGGTTGAGAGCCATGGCTCTTGGCACTGGGTCATGGACATATCAGAAAACTGTTTGGCTTGTTTTAGGAAAAACGACCTAGATTTTTTGTGCCATTTTGTGACTACAGATGGAAACTTGGGTACACTACTATATCACAGAGACAAAACAGTGCATCAACCTGATTCTCTGCCACCAAAGAAAGCAAAGGCAATTCTTTCAGATGTAAAGGAAATGGCATAAGTGTTTTGGGATGTGAAGGGGGTTCTGTTTGTAGATACTTTCCCCACTGGGCACACAATTACTGAAGAATACTATGCTAACCTCCTGAACAAATTGCACAAACGATACATGAAAGAAGACAAGGTTTAGAAAGGAAGAGTCATCTTGCATCAAGACAACACGCACCCACACCCATGTCGAATCGCCATGACAAAATTAAATGAACTAAGGTATGGATTGTTGCCACACCCATGTTATTCACCTGATATGGCTCCATCAGACTTCCATATCTTCCCAAAACTGAAATTTTTTTCTGGTTTACAAAGGTAACTTTAAACGGAGAACTCATAGACGGAGTTGACAACTATTTTGCAGGCCTAGAGGAATGTCTTTTTTCAGATAGAATCAAGACATTGGAACATTGTTGAACAAAGTGCATTAATCAACAAGAGATTACACTGAAAAATGAAAAAAGTTTCATATTCCATTCTGAGAACTTTTCAAACTACCCTCATATTTACGACAAATTTCATTAAAGAATAAGTATAATGAGAGGCAGTAGTTAGTATACGCAGTTCGTTGAAACATCTTCTACAGGATAACCATGAATTTACACAACAAATAATATGCATTACATGTGTTTCAAAGTTTAATGTTAATGAGTTGGCTTTAAACCATTTATTATTGTCCATGAAAAGACCATTAGCACACCTCTCTATAAATATGCTCGACATACTATTTATCACAATACTTGTATCATCTGCAAACAAATCAAACTCTGTTTCTGTCTGTGTAAAGATGAGAGGTCATTAATAAACACAACAAATAGCATTGGGGGATTCGCATGCAATTTTGTCCCAATCTGATGATGACTGATGGCTTAATTCATTGGTCCCTTGCACTGACACCTTTGTTTTCTGTTAGCGAGGTATGACTTCAACCATTTTGCAGCATGGCCCATAACAGCATACAATTTTTAATTTACTTAAAAGGATGTTATGGTTCACACAATCAAATGCCTTTGACAATCACAGAAAATATCTCCTGCTTGTAATTCATTATCTTCTGAATTAAGTACATTCTCCCTGTATATGTAAATAGCCTTCTTTGTATCAGAACCCTTCAGAAATCCAAACTGGGATCTGGACAATATGTTATAGGTTAAATTTTGGCAATAGCCAATAGTGTGACAACACAAAGGTTTTGTTATAAAATATTTGTTTTGCGGGTGCAATTACTTTTACTGAGAGGTTCTGAACCAAAGATTTGGGAACTACACACTCTCATTTGATAAAAAAGAAAGAAAAAAAAAGTAAGCACATGACGGCACAAAGCGCCAAAATCTCCGGTTCAGAAGCACTCAGTAAAAGTAATTGCACTCATAAAATATTTAATATCAAACATTTGTGATGTCATATTCCACACTTCAACAGTATTCGTCTGCTTCAAGTCTGTACTGTTCAATGTATATTTCGATCGCAACTTGGTGATACACTTGAACTTCGATATACATGGATTCTTCCAAATTACCCAAAAATATTCCATCATCTTTCGGGAGTGCACCCGGGACAGCGACAATTCTTCTTCCGATATTTCGGCTGCAAACCTTACAGCCATCTTCAAGGCGAGTCCAAGACTGAGTTCTCAGCGTCTGTGCGTGCCTATTTATACGGTAAATCATGTGATCCAAGCTAGTGAGGATTAGACTGTGCATGCTCGAAGATATCACATTCGTAACTGCTGCGCTAGTTATAGATAAATTTATACTTCAAAGATAATCTGTGAGCAGTGAGTGCAAACATAAACAGAGCTGTTACGTATCCACAGTGCTTACAAATGAATGAATAATTAATCATTAAAAGTGGTAACATCAACTGGAATAGAAGACGCAGACATTCTTTCAGAACGAAGGCGTGATATAAGTGGCTTCCATGCATTGTCAAGATGAAATCCGTCATCACGATTTAGCAGGTGGTCCGCCAGTTGTATGTATATAGCTTCCTTTACAACAGAGTCCCAGAAAGTGGAAGCTGTGGTTAAAATCTTTACTCCTTTGTAATTCATGGAATGGCCAGTAGAAATACAATGTTCGGCTACTGCAGACTTGTTGGACTGAAGAAGGCGTGTATACCGTTGGTGCTCAACGCATCGTTCCTGCACAGTGTGCGTGGTTTGACCTATATAACGTTTTCCACACTCACAAGGGATTTCATAAACTCCCGCTTTTCGCAATAACAAATCATCTTTGACAGATCCCAGAAGAGCTGAGGTCTTAGGTGGTGGGCGAAAGATCACATCCACTTTATGTTTCTTCATGATTCTGGCTATTTTTGAAGACACATTACCCACATATGGGAGAAAGGCTGTAGATTTCACATCCCGTTCCTCTTCATCTTTCTCCTGTGATTTATCTGGTGTTTTTATTTGTAAGGCTTTTTTAATCTGATGATGCGAATAGCCATTTTTCTTGAAAACCGCCTCCAGGTGCAAGAGTTCATCCTGTAGGCTGTCAGCATCAGACTCTACCTGAGCCCTGTGAACTAAGGTTTTCAGTACACTCATAGTTTGCGGAGAATGGTGGCAGCTGGACTCCTGCAAATAAAGATCTGTATGGGTGGTCTTGCGATATACGCAATGACCTAGGAATCCATCCTCTTTGCGTCGAACCAGAACATCAGGAACGGTAAACAGCCATTCTTCTCCCGCTCCATAGTGAACTTGATGTTTTCATGAATGGAGTTAAGATGGTCTAAAAATTCTGTCAGTTTATGCTCTCCGTGGGGCCACACTATGAAAGTGTCATCCACATATCTCCAGAAGACCGTCGGTCGTAATGTTGCTGAATTGAGGGCTTTTTCTTCAAAATCCTCCATAAACAAATTAGCCACTAGGGGAGAAAGAGGACTCCCCATAGCGACACCGCACTACGTAATCTCCGGAATGATTCACAGACCTTGGTTCTTCCTGACAAGGGGAATGCCACAGTTTTACTCCCAAGAGACGTCTACGTTGAGAAGATGCACAACCTATTGGATGAATCAACATATCGTAGGATTGACAAGGACCCCACATCTCGTGTTGAGAGGAAGACTGTATCACTTCTGAACGCTAGTTCTCTACCTAAAGATGTTGCAAACAAATTGAAGGGCCGCAGTTCGGTGCCCCCCAGATTATATGGCCTTCCAAAGGTACACAAAGTTTTGAAAACGTCCATTTCAGAAGAAATTGAAAATCTCAAGCCAAACTTGGAGCATATATTGAAAGTGTTGACTTTTCGGCCAATCGTTAGTAACTTAGGTGCACCAACGTATTCACTGGCAAAATATCTAGCCTCATTGTTGAGACCACATGTGGAGAAATGTGAACATCATATCCGTAACTCGTCGGATTTCATCAGTAGGTTAAAAAACCTGAAACTCAACAGCACTGATTTATTAGTTAGTTTTGACGTTGCCTCGTTGTTCACCAAAGTATTCTTGGCTGACTCTTTGTCTCTCCTTAGCAACATGTTTGAGGATGATATAACAGCTTTATTTAAGCATGCACTAACCTCCACTTACTTTTTATTTCATGAACAATACTTTGAACAGATTGACGGTGTCGCTATGGGGAGTCCTCTTTCTCCCCTAGTGGCTAATTTGTTTATGGAGGATTTTGAAGAAAAAGCCCTCAATTCAGCAACATTACGACCGACGGTCTTCTGGAGATATGTGGACGACACTTTCATAGTGTGGCCCCACGGAGAGCATAAACTGACAGAATTTTTAGACCATCTTAACTCCATTCATGAAAACATCAAGTTCACTATGGAGCGGGAGAAGAATGGCTGTTTACCGTTCCTGGATGTTCTGGTTCGACGCAAAGAGGATGGATTCCTAGGTCATTGCGTATATCGCAAGACCACCCATACAGATCTTTATTTGCAGGCGTCCAGCTGCCACCATCCTTCGCAAACTATGAGTGTACTGAAAACCTTAGTTCACAGGGCTCAGGTAGTGTCTGATGCTGACAGCCTACAGGATGAACTCCTGCACCTGGAGGCGGTTTTCAAGAAAAATGGCTATTCGCATCATCAGATTAAAAAAGCCTTACAAATAAAAACACCAGATAAATCACAGGAGAAAGATGAAGAGGAACGGGATGTGAAATCTACAGCCTTTCTCCCATATGTGGGTAATGTGTCTTCAAAAATAGCCAGAATCATGAAGAAACATAAAGTGGATGTGATCTATCGCCCACCACCTAAGACCTCAGCTCTTCTGGGATCTGTCAAAGATGATTTGTTATTGCGAAAAGCGGGAGTTTATGAAATCCCTTGTGAGTGTGGAAAACGTTATATAGGTCAAACCACGCGCACTGTGCAGGAACGATGCGTTGAGCACCAACGGTATACACGCCTTCTTCAGTCCAACAAGTCTGCAGTAGCCGAACATTGTATTTCTACTGGCCATTCCATGAATTACAAAGGAGTAAAGATTTTAACCACAGCTTCCACTTTCTGGGACTCTGTTGTAAAGGAAGTTGTACACATACAACTGGCGGACCACCTACTAAATCGTGACGACGGATTTCATCTTGACAATGCATGGAAGCCACTTATATCACGCCTTCGTTCTGAAAGAATGTCTGCGTCTTCTATTCCGGTTGATGTTACCACTTTTAATGATTAATTATTCATTCATTTGTAAGCACTGTGGATACGTAACAGCTCTGTTTATGTTTGCACTCACTGCTCACAGATTATCTTTGAAGTATATATTTATCTATAACTAGCGCAGCAGTTACGAATGTGATATCTTCGAGCATGCGCAGTCTAATCCTCAGTAGCTTGGATCACGTGATTTACCGTATAAATAGGCACGCACAGACACTGAGAACTCAGTCTTGGACTCGCCTTGAAGATGGCTGTAAGGTTTGCAGCCGAAATATCGGAAGAAGAATTGTCGCTGTCCCGGGTGCACTCCCGAAAGATGATGGAATATTATGTTCGCCGGGAAAAATTCAAGAATCGTACCCAAAAATTTCTGAGACTATGGCGAAAGTGAAATACCTGTAATTTGTATCTCTTTATCCCCTAAGTTTTTGAATAGATGTTTAATATCCCCATATTTTAGCCAATCAGGAAATGTCCCACTTAGAATGGTTACCAAAAATCTTAAAATTGCACTAAACTGATAAGAACACCCTTAATTAACTATGTTGATACTTCATCATAACCTATAGAATGCTCTTTTTTTAAATATTTTACTATGGAAGTTAATTCTTGTGGTGAAATGAGAGATGTTAATATACCTGAAGTTACTTGTGAAGGCTTGTTGTTTCAGATATTCACGGGCATTATTTACTGACTATGACATTACCATACTATCAGTAACAGATAGAAGTACTTGTTAAATAGATTTTCCACTCTATGAACCATTGTTGTTATTGTTGTGGTCTTCAGTCCACAGACTTCTTTGATGCAGCTCTCCATGCAGTCCTGTCCTGTGCAAATCTCTTCATCTGAGAATACGAACGGCAACCTACATCCTTTTGAATCTGCTTACTGTATTCATCCCTCTGTCCCCGTTTGATTTTTACCACGCACACTTCCTTCTAATACTAAGTAGACGATTCCTTGTTGTCTCAGAATGTGTCCCACCAACCTATCCCTTCTCTTAATCAGGATATGCCAGAAACTCCTTTTCTCACTAATTCTCTTCATTAGTTATGCGATCTACCCATCTAATAATCATTCGTCTGTAGCACCACATTTCGAAAGCTTCTATCATCTTTTTGTCTGAACTCCTTATCATCCACATTTCACCCCCATACAATGCTACACTCTAGACAAATGCTTTCAGAACAGACTTCCTAACATTTAAATTAATATTGGATTTTGGCAAATTTCACTTCTTCAGAAACACATTTCTTCCCATAGCCATTCTGCATTTTATATTTTCTTTACGTCAGCCATCAGAAGTTATCTTGCTACCCAAATATCAAAAGTCATCTACTACTTTTGACGTATCATTACCTAATCTAATTCCTTCAGCAGTGCCTGATTTTTGTTTTACCTTGTTAATGTTCATCTTATACCTTCCTTTCAAGACATTGTCCATTCCATTTAATTGCTCTTCCAGGTCCTTTGCTGTCTCAGAATTACTATGTCATCAGCAAACTGCAAGATTTTTATTCCCTCTCTCTGCATTTTAATTCCCTCTCCAAATTTTTCCTTGGATTCCTTCAGAGCCTGCTCAATGTAGAGATTGAACAACATTAGGGAAAGGCTACAACTGTGTCTTACTCCCTTCCCAACGACTGCAACACTTTCATGGATTCGACTATAATAATTGTTGTCTGATTTTTTTGGACAAGTTGAATATAACTCATCACTCCCTATATTTCACCCCTGCTACCTTCAGAATTTGAAAGAGTGTATTCCAGTCAACAATATCAAAAGTTTTCTCCAAATCCATAAATGCTAAAAATGTAGGTTTCCCTTTCCTTCACCTATCTTCTAAGATAAGTCTTAATGTATTGCCTCCCGTTTTGCCGCATTTCTCCTAAATCCAAGAGGTCCTCCCCAATGACAGATTCCTCCAGTTTTTCCATTCGTCTTGAAATAATCTATTTTGCAACCATGACTTGTTAAACTGACAGTTCTGTAATTTTCACATTTGTCTGCACTTGCTTCCTTCGGACTTGGAATCACTATATTCTTCTTTAAGTCTGGGGGTATTTCTTCTGTCTCTTCTCCTAACGATAATATCAGTTCATCTACTCATCATCTACTCCATAGGCCTTGTTTCTACAGAAATCTTTTAGTGCTCTGTCAAATTCTTCTCACAGTATTGTATCTCCTATTTCATCTTCCTCTACTTTGTCTTTCATTTATAGCATACTGCCTTCAAGTTTACTTCCTTTGTACAGGCCTTCTATATATTTCTTCCACCTTTCAACTTTCCCTTCTTTGCTTAGTACTGATTTTCCACCTGAGTTTTTGATATTCATACCGCGGAATTTTTATCTCCAAATGTCTCTTTTATTTTTCTGTAGGTAGTATCTATCTTTCCCCTAGTTATACATTCTTATATGGTCTTGCATTTCTCCTCAAACCACTCCTGTTAGCCAGTCTGCACTTCCTGTCAACCTCATTTTAAAGACATCTGAACTCCATTTTGCCTGCTTCACTTGATGCATTTTTATATTCTCTCCTTTCGTCAATTAGATTCAGTATCTCTATTAGGCCTTGTCTGTCTATATGATCCTCTGTGGCCTTCACTATTATATCTCTCATAGCTACCCATTATTCTTTTATTGTATTACTTTTCCCTGTTTCAGACGATCCTTGCATAATGCTCCCTCTAAGACTCTCAACCAACTCTGGTTCCTTCAATTTGTCCAGAATCCATCTCCTTAATTTTCTACCTTTTCGCAGTCTCTTAAGTTTTAATCTACAGTTCATAACTAATAAGTTATGGGCAAAGTCTATATATCCCTGGATACCTCTTATAGTTTACAACTTGGTTTCTGAACCTTTGCATTACCACTATAAAGTCAATCTGGTATCTCCTAGTGTCACCTGATCTCTTCCACATATATAACCTTATCTCATAATGATTAAACCAAGTATTTGTAATTTTTAAATTGTGCTCTGCACAAAATTCTACCAGGCGATCTCCTCTTTCATTCCTTTTCCCCACTCCATAGTCACCTACTACATTTCCTTCTCTTCCCTTTCCTACTACCGAGTTCCAGTCTCCCATGATAATTAAGTTTTCTTCTCCTTTAACGGTCTTAATAATTTATCCGTGCATAGGTATTCGGACCATGTAATATTAGTCAGAGGAGACTTCAACCTTAAGAGTATAGATTGGGACCTCGCTAGTTACATTTCAGGCGGTACAGACAAGCAGTCTCGCAAGCTACTTTTGGACACATTCTCGGGAAACTGTCTTGAGCAGTTAAACCGGCAACCCACGCGCAATGGAAATATTCTAGACCTTATAGCCACAAACAGGCCTGACCTTATTATTGATGTCTGTGTAGAGACAGGAATTAGTGAACATGATATCGTCATAGCGTTGATGGTGACCAAAGTTCATAAACCAATCAACAAGACTAGGAGCGTGTTTGAATTGGGAAGAGCCGATAAGCAGATGTAATGATCACACTTAGAAAATGAATGGGCATCATTTAATTCTGGGACTATGGATGTAGAGGAATTGTGGACTAAATTTAAGTGTATTGTTAATAAAGGGCTAGAGAAATATGTGTCAGTAAAGACGATTAAGGATGGAAAAGATCCACCGTAGTATAATAATAATGTTAGAAAGCTGCTGAGAAAGCAAAGGCTGTTGCACTCTCGATTCAAAAAAGAACACGCAAATGATGACAGGCAAAAGTTAGTAGAGATTCGTGCTTCTATAATAAGATCGATGCGCGAAGCATACAATAATTATCACAGCCCTACCTTAGCAAAACATCTTTCCGAGAACCCAAAACAATTCTGGTCCTATGTAAAATCGATAAGCGGGTCAAAGCCCACTGTCCAGTCACTCGTTGATCATTCCGGGGCAATAATAGAAGAAAGCAAATGGAAAGCTGAAGTTCTAAATTTGTGTTGTTGTTGTGGTCTTCAGTCCAGAGACTGGTTTGATGCAGCTCTCCACCCTACTCTATCCTGGGCAAGCCTTTTCATCTCCTCATAAGAACAACAACCCACATCCACTTGAATCTGCTTACTATACGCGTCTCTTGGTCTCCCTCTACGATTTTTACCCCACACACTTCCCTCCAACGCTAAATTCACAATTCCTTGATGTCTAAGAATGTGTCCTACCAATCTATCCCTTCTTTTAGTCAAGGTATGCCAGAAATTTCTTTTCTCCTCAATTCGGTTCAGTACCTCCTCATTAGTTATGCGATCCACCCACCTAATCTTCAGCATTCGTCTGTAGCACCACATTTCAAAAGCCTCTATCCTCTTTCTGTCCACACTGCTTATCGTCCATGTTTCACTCCCATACAAGGCAACACTCCATACAAATGCCTTCAGCAAGGACTTCCTTAGGCTTAAATCAATATTCGATGTTAACAAATTTCTCTTTTTCAAAAACGCCTTTCTACCCATTGCCATTCTGCATTTAATATCATCTGTACTGCGACCATCATTTGTTATTTTACTGCCCAAGTAACAAAACTCATCTACCTCCTTTATTGTTTCGTTACCTAATCTAATTCCTTCAGCATCACCTGATTTTCTTACACTGCATTCCATTACCCTAGTTTTACTCTTGTTAATGTTCATCTTATATGCACCTTTCAGCACACTGTACATTCCGTTCAATTGCTCTTCCAGGTCCTTTGCTGTATCTGACAGAATTACTATGTCGTCGGCAAAACGCAATGTTTTTAATTCTTCACCCTGAACTTTAATTCCTTCTCCAAATTTCTCCTTGCTTTCCTTTATAGCTTGCTCAATGTACAAATTGAACAACATTGGGGAAAGGCTACAACCCTGTCTTACTCCCTTTCCAACCACTGCATCCCTTTCATGCCCTTCAACTCTGACAACCGCTGTCTGGTTTTTGTACAAGTTGTAAATAACCTTACGCTCCCTATATTTTACTCCTGCTTGCTTCAGAACTTGAAAGAGTTTATTCCAATCAACATTGTCAAAAGCCTTCTCCAAATCTACAAAAGCTAGAAATGTTGGTTTGCCTTTTCTTAATCTATCTTCCAGGATAAGCCGTAAAGTGAGTATTGCCTCCCGTGTTCCTACATTTCTCCTGAACCCAAACTGATCTTCCCCGAGGTCGGCGTCTACCAGCTTTTCCATCCTTCTGTATATAATTCGTGTTAATATTTTGCAACCATGACTTATTAAACTGATGGTTCTGTAGTTTTCACACCTGTCTGCACCCACTTTCTTTGGAATGGGGATTATAACATTTTTCTTAAAGTCTGAGGGTACTTCACCTGTCTCATACATCTTACACACAATGTGAAACAATTTTGTCATGGCTGGTTCTCCCAGAGACTTCAGTAGCTCTGACGGGATATCATCTACTCCAGGGGCCTTGTTTCGACTTAGATCTTTCAGTGCTCTGTCAAATTCATCTCTCAGTATAGTATCTCCTATTTCATCATCATCTACATCCTCTTCCCTTCCTACAATAGTGTCTCGAAGTTCATTTCCTTTGTAGAGCCCCTCTATATACTCTTTCCACCTTTCAGCTTTCCCTTCTTTGCTGAGAACTGGTTTTCCATCAGTGTCCTTGATATTCATAGAGCTGTTTTTCTTATCGCCAAATGTTTCTTTTATTTTCCGGTAGGCTGTATCTATTTTTCCCCTATTTATACATTCTTCTACATCCTTGCATTTGCCTTCTAGCCATTCCTGCTTAGCCATTTTGCACTTCCTGTCAATCTCATTTCTTAGTCGTCTGTACTCCATTTTGCCTGTTTCATGTTTTCTAAATTTAACCTTTAAGAAATATTTCACGCAGGAGTAACGTACAAATGTACCATTATTTGATCAACGTACTAATTCCAAAATGGGGGACATAGCAATAGGTATTTCCGGAGTAGAGAAGCAGCTGAGAGAGCTAAATACGAAAAAGTCTGCTGGTCCGGATGGAATACCAGTTCGGTTTTACAAAGACTATTCTGTGGCACTGGCCCCCTACTTAGCTTGCATTTATCGCGAATCTTTAATTCAGCGCAAAGTTCCTAGTGATTGGAAAATAGCGCAGGTGACTCCCGTTTATAAGAAAGGAAAGAGAACTAACCCACACAATTACAGGCCTATATCGTTGACATCAGTTTCATGTAGAATTTTAGAGCATATTCTCAGTTCAAATACAGTAAATTTCCTTGAAACGGAAAAGCTTCGTTCCATGAATCAGCACTGGTTCAGGAAACATTGTTCATGTGAAACTCAGCTTGCACTTTTATCACATGACATCTTGCAAGCCATGGATGAAGGGCAACAGGCGGATTGTGTTTTTCTCGACTTCAAAAAGGCGTTCGACGTGGTGCCACACTGCAGACTGCTAACGAAGATACGAGCTTATGGAATAGCTTCACAGATTTGTGACTGGCTGGAAGACTTCCTAAGTAATAGAAGACAGTACATTGTTCTTGACGGTGAGTGATCATCAGAGATGAGTGTATCATCAGTAGTGCCCCAGGGGAGTGTAATAGGACCGCTATTATTTTCTATACATATAAATGATCTGATGGACAGAGTAAGTTGTAATTTGCGGGTGTTTGATGATGATGCTGTGGTGTATGGGAGGGTGTCGTCTGTAACTGACTGTAATAGCATACAGGATGACCTAGACAAAATTTCTAGTTGATGCAAAGAATGGCAGCTAGCTCTCAATGTAGAAAAATGTAAGGTGATGCGCATGAGTAGAAAAAACAATCCTATAATGTTCGAATACAGCATTAGTAGTGAGCTTCTTGATGCTGCCGCGTCGTTCAAATATCTAGGCGTAACACTGCAGAGCGATATGAAATGGAACGAACAAGTAAGGACAGTTGTGTGTAAGGCGGATAGCCGACTTCGGTTTATTGGTAGAATTTTTGGAAGATGTACTTCACCTGTAAAGGAGACCGCGTATAAAACGCTTGTACGACCATTTCTTGAGTATTGCTCAAGTGTTTGCAACCCACAGCAGATCAGTTTAAAGGAAAACATAGAGGCTGTTCAGAGGCGAGCAGCTAGATTTGTTACCGGCTGGTTCGACCAATGCGCGAGTGTCAAGCAAATGCTCCGGCAACTCAATTGGGAACCGCTGGAAGAAAGTCGACATTCTTTTCGTGAATTTCTGTTAAGTAAATTTAGAGGGCTGGAATTTGAAGCTGAGTGTAGTACGATCCTGCTGCCGCCTACTTACATTTCGCGTAAGGATCACAAAGACAACATAAGAGAAATTAGGGCTCGTACGGAGGCATATAGGCATTCTTTTTTTCCTCGTTCCATTTAGGAGTGGAATAGGAAAGGAAATGCCTAGTAGTGTTACAGTGTACCCGCCGCCACCCACCTTACGGTGAATTGCGGAGTATGTATGTAGAATTTCTTTTATCTCCTCATACAATTCTTCAACCTCATCATCAGCAGAGCTACTTGGCACATTACCTTGTACTACTGTGGTTGGTGTTGGCTTTGTGTCTATCTTTGCTATGATAATGCATTCACTATGCTGTTCATAGTAACTTACCCGCATTCCTATTTTCTTATTCATTATCAGACCTGCTCCTGCATTACCACCAACTTATTTTGTATTCATAACTCTGTACTCACCTAACCATAAATCCTGTTCATCATGCTACCGAACTTCACTAATCCCCACCATATCTAACTTTAACCTATCCATTTCTCTTTTCAAATTTTCTAACTTACCTGCTCGATTAAGGGATAAAACATTCCATGCTCTGATTCGTAGAATGCCTGTTTTGTTTTTCTTGATGACTGAGTAGTCCCCGCTTGGAGATCCAAATGAGGGACTATTTTATCTCTTGAATATTTTACCCCAGAGGATGCTATCATCATATATTCATACAGTATAGCTGGATGTCCTCAGGAAAATTAAAAACTGTAGTTCCCCCTTGCTTTTAGCTGTTCACAGTAATTCCATGGCAAAGTCATGTTAGCTGATGTTACAAGGCCAGCTCAGTCAATCATCCAGACTGTTACCCCTGTAACTACTGAAAAGGCTGCTGCCCCTCTTCAGGGCCCACACGTTTGTCTGCCCTCTCCACAAATACTCCTCCACTGTGGTTGCACCTGCGGTACGGCTATCTGTATCATTGCACACAAGCTACCCCACCTCAGCAATGTCCTTGGTTCATGAGGGTATCATCTACTCTCAACACTATCTTCTCCTGTTCCTTTCTAGTTCTACCAGTTTCCTCTTTCCATATTTTTGTTATTTTGTTGTCTGACAATATTTTTTTTCTTTTAGTGCATTTGTTTAGATGTCAGAATTACTTTTCTTAATATTTTACAATATTCCTTGTGTTTAGCTGAATCATCGGCAATGCAGCTATTCTTGGCTGGCAGATAAATTTTCCTTTTTGTCTCACAGAACACTTTTATTCCTTGTGTAATCCATGGTTTTATTATACACTTACATTGAATTTGAGTTATAGAGGAAAATTGTCGTAAACTAGCAATTTCGAATTGCTCGGTTTGGCAGAGTGCATCTATGACTCATGCTAGTGAGGCCAACTAGTATGCGCTGCGGCCACCAGAAGTCACGGCTGTAGGTGAGAACTGACAAACCAGCCTGCCTGTTGATCACTTATAAATAGCTGGCATGTACTTGCCTCACTCTCTTATGTGTACTGCAGTGACAGTCTATAAATTGTGTAATCCCGGTGCTGTGTTGTTTACTTCAGTTGCGACGGGGGTATTGGTCGACTGTGTCTTCCAGTTTGGCGCCATGGCCGATCTATTTAGCGCTTTGCTGTCATGTCTTGAGGTATTGCCAAAGATTTTTGCTCAACAGAATGCCTCCCTCACCTCATCTATTGAAACTGTGACTTGGGCTGTGTCAAAACAAGTCGATTTGTGGTCTTCTGTGCCCATTCCTTCGTTTTCAACTTTTGATGAAATACCGAGGATGGTTCGAATACAAGCAGTGTCTGCGCTAACATTTCGTGGCTTACCAAGTGTCTGATGATGGTAAGCAAAAAGCTTATTTAATTTCCTGGCTTTAGACTTGTCTTTTCCATTTGTTATATGATTTGGTGACAATTCAGGCACAAGTTTCCCTTTTCTCTTTGGATATATCTGTTCCCTCTTTGTTATGTATTTTAGCTGTCAGTCTCATGTGTCAGGTCACATATCAGTTTACTGCTCGTGTAAACAGCAATGCCAATCATCCCACATTTGGGCAACGGAACTTCAGGGGCTGGCCTGTCATCGTCAGTTTCAATCAGAACTGCATGTGGATTTGTAAGTGGCCTCTAAGGTTCATGCCGCTTTGCTCTGGTTTGCTCCCGACCCGCAAGTTTGTAAGCAGGCCCTTCAATCCTCCAACCCCTGTTGGCAGAGGTCTTGCATATAGCATGTTGCATTTGAGGTAACTGAGTCTGGTGGGGGGTCAGCTTTTCACATAGGGTGATGTGTCCTCTATTGATGATTCGGCCCAGTTATCTGCTGAGCTTGTTTCTTCGGTGACAGCAGCTGCATTACCCCCTCCCCCCCTCCAATACTGACACCGTGGTGTGCAGAAGATGCAGCGCTGCGCATCTCTGCCATGTGTCTCCCACTTCAGAGGGCAAGCGGCGCTCATGTTATTCTTGCGGGGCATCTCATTTGCGGGATTTGAGCCTGCACCAGTGGGCTACATGTCATTGTTGTGAGAAAGTTGGGCACATTGCCTGGGTGTGCCGCTCCTCTGCTTGGGGCCACAACAAGCCCTCACAGCAGATTCTCGAATGGATATTAAAAGGGTTGTTCCCGTCAGTGTACTACTGCCGAAATTATTTATTGACCTCTGCGTTCTTCGGGAAAATGTTTCACTTCAGGAGGGCACCAGCGCCACAGCTAGATATTACTCATTGAGTTCCCCCAAGCTGGTCTAGCACCTCACCCATTAGTCGGCTATGGAGGCCACCCCATTCCACTCTTGGGTTCATTTGTAGCCGAGGCCAAGTATCATTCTAATGGGGAGGCGGAGAGATTTGTATGCATGTTCCAAGGCACAAATGCATGAGTATGTGCCGCACAAATGCATGACTGGTGCTGATACCCTCCTTCATTCCCTTTCGTCATATTGGTCTACCCTGGCCATGCCGCATACCCCTGCTGAGCTTCTTCACACCAGCCTATGATGGCCACTACTGTCACATTAGCATCAGAGTTGTCTCACGCCCATTCCTGTTTCATATCACTTCACCCCGAGTGTGGCTGTCTGACCAGGGGCTATGGCTGCCATCCTCACTGGGTTCTGGCTGTGGTCCTTCTGGGATGTGACCATCGTCTCTGTGTGGTCTGTTCAGCTACCAGTATCCTCACCCGCCACCACGACCAACTGCATGTCCACTGTCCTTCTCCCTTGCCTGCAACCTCTCTTCTTCCATCCGCAGCGTCCTCCCCCCCCCCCCCCAACTTATTGAGGTACTGCTTTGTAATCAGCAGTCAGCCAGCGGTGCAGGTTTTGCTGCCGTTGGCAGCTGATGTCCACTTCCCAGTGGCCTGCTCCACTAAGTTGACTGCACCGGTTGTCAGAGGTGCAGGGGTTGTGCCACCGGCTGTCTTGGACCCAGGGTTTTCTTAAGAGGTATCTTCAGACAAGGAGATGGAAGACCGGCCATCATCGCCGCAGCTGAGGGCGTTGAGACATTGTTCAGGATGAGCGCCACCATGCTGCACAAAGGGGCTCTGCCCATATGTGTTGGTTCCAGACTGGAAGCTGGTGGAGCCGCTGAAAGACCATATGGAGGTGGAGCCGTCCCAGCAGCATTCTTTGCCGCAGTTCAGGATTCCTTCCCCCCTGACCCTAGCGGTCTAGCAAGCAGAATATTAAATTTATAGCAGCATGTGTCTATGACTCGTGCCGGTCAGGCCACATGAGTATGTGCCATGCATGGCTACTGGAGGTCATGGCAGAGGGGGCAACTGACAAATCAGCCGCACACCAGCCTCGCTTTCTTACGTGTACTGCGAGTGACAGTAAGTAAAGAGAGTAGTCCTGGCATGGTGTTGTTTACTTAAAGAACAGTTTTCAACAACATTATTAACGAATATGTTACAATTTTCATTCATATAATGAGGGCTATAAAAAATCCTTGCAGCTCATATCTTTGAGCAGTTTTCTACAATACTCATATTTCCTGTATTCAGATTTGGCAGTCTTCATTATCTGCTTAAAATCTACACATAAAAAAGGACCTGCTTGTCATGATCTGATAGGCCATTAATTAATTATTTTATAATATGATTTTCTTCCTTTGGTTTATCTACAAAACTTATCAATGACTGTCCTAGAGGATTTAGGTGTAGTTGACAAGTTTACAGTATGTTTACTGACAGATTTTGTAAGAAAATCTGTTTAGTTAGTAGCAATCAAGATTTCTTTGTTTCTTCCTGTCAATTAACCCAATCCTGCAGATAGTTTTTATTATATAGGATCTGTTATGGAACTCTACAGCATAAATTTATATTCCCTGTAATAACATGGTCTGATCTTTGAAATGAAATCAGTTCCCTAAACAACACAATGCAAACTCTGACAGTTAATTCATACAAATTTGTTAAAGAAGTAACAGCATCACAAATAAATAAATGAATACACACACACACACACACACACACACACACACACACACACACACAAACGCAAGCTTTCACAACCCAGTTGCTTCTTCAGGCAGAAGGGAAGGAGAGGGAAAAGGAAATGATGAGGGTTTTAAGGAAGGGGGTAAGGAGCCATTCCAATCCCAGGAGAGGAAAGACTTACCTTGGGGGAAAAAATGGAGGGTAAACAAATGCACACACACCCACTTTGACTAATGAATTTACAGCATGTAGTACAGATGTAAAGTTGGATTTCAAGATTAAACATATTTTCTTGGCATAAAACATTCAAATTTAGGAGATTTCCTTCTATTTTTCCAATAGAACATTATTTTACACGGGTAAAGAAAAATAGATAAAACAATGCGAAATATTACATATAAAAATCAAAGACAACTTGAGAACAAAACTTATTCTGAAGCTATTAATTTTTCTACAAAATCAAACTTGTAATCTAGTTAATTGGCAATATCTTTTTATAAATGCTTTTAATATCACTTTTTCTCAAGACAGGAAAATCATTAACAAGGTTCCTAGAGTCATGTAGGATGGCATGCTCTTCCACACGATATTGGATCCTCAGTTCATCTGTGTACACTTTGAGTATTACTTGTTGTTTATACATGAATTTGCTGTTGAAAAGTGCACCTAAATATTTTACTTTAGTTGTCCAGTTTATATAGATGCCAAGAGGTTTCACATAATCTTATAAGCCGGGTCTCCTTCTTGTAAACCGTATCATATTGAGTGTATTTCTATGGTTGGTGACCCAATGTTCGATCTGGACGAGTTGGCATTGTATTCTAATGATGGCTTCATTCAGTCTCCTGTTGCTTATTATGAGAGCCATTTCATCAGCAAACTGTGCAAGCATTATTTGTAGGAAGGTCATAATATCATTGACAGAGCCAGAATGAGGTGGGCAAGAGTACTAATCCTTGCGGGATGTCTTCAGGTGTTTTGAGACTGGAATTGTGATTGTCAATTTCAACATAAAATTTTCTGTCTTCCAAAAATATTTCTAGTAGATAGACATAACATCCAGGAACAATGTGGATGTCATTGAATTTTGCAAGCATGTTTTCTTTACTGGCGATGTGCGACAATTAAGTAATGGGACTGATTTTCTTTGCAAGATGTGGCAACTCCGCAGGCTTGCTTATGCACAATATCTTTGACCTTGGTCTATAAGATGCTTCTAGTCTAAGCAGTCTAAGTGAGCCCAACACTATTTACTAAGAAATTAGACCTCTGCAATATTATGCCCAGTAAAAATCTAGAGTAGTTAATTTGAACAGCTGGCATTTACAAATTATTTAAATGGACAATATTTATTTTCTCTGTAATCTAAGACAACTGAAGAAATAATAAATGCAAGAGCAAAGCATACTGATGTTACATGAAAAGTGTGACAGAAATTATGTTGAACAAAGAAGTCCCTTGAAAAGTAAATAGGTAAGACACCAAACACATTATTTGTGGTACCAACGTAACAATACTGTTGTGCACTGCAGAAATCTCAAAAATGAATGTTGACAATGATTATTTTTAACAGGTTGATAATTTTCTGTTATCCTGACTCATCTGAAGGTATTTTTAGCTTTTTTACAAAAAAGTACAATGAGGAAGAGGGTTTTCTTCTTGCATCACAATAAATATGCCTGTATACCGTATATACTCGAGTAATCCATGCACCCCCAAATTTTGACGGAGGGGTGGGGGACGATTTGTATAGATGAGTATACCACCCGTCGACTTTGTACAAACATGTGAGATCAGCCATTGGGATTGAGAAAGAGTGAGAGCCGTGCAGGGCTGTCTTCCAGAGCGTGCGAATCTCACACCAACCCTATAAAATTCTCGTATTTTACCAACTAAACATAGTCATACAAACTGCAAAATATTTCATTTGTAACATATTACGATGAAAACGTACGCACAGTAACACACACTGAAATGACACTTATAGAATCTGAACAGTTAATAAATAAATGGAGCTGAGATGGGTATTACACAGTCATATATCTTTATAAAAGTATTTAAATCAAAGCTATTTGATACTGTAATAGGTTGCTTCGACATAAGCCTACATGTATTTTTCATCAAAGAAATATCATCAAATGTAGCGCCTCACCGTATATTTGATTATAAAAGTTGCTTGTCTTCACTCTATTGCAATGCAAAATGTATCCGCTCTGAATGCTAGAATTGATGTTGCTTATTGATGTGTTTGAACATAGCTGCAACGCCGCGCTGTAATTAATGTTTAAACCCAGTAGCAAGAAATCACTGTAAACCTGTCTTCTCCACATATAGTCTTTGTCACGTGCCAATACCGGTGTGGGTAATATGGTGGTACTGAACTGAATAATACCCAACTTAGATAGATAACGTATTTTATTACTCAGAAAGATGGTACCACAAACTAGTCATTCTTACATCAACAATGCAACTCTTCGTACACACCAGCCACGCTGGCAAAGAAACTGCCGGGATGCTACTCTGACACGTTTGTAACCGGCTAAGGCAGCACACAATAGAAAGTTATTGTTAACTGCTATCTTGAAATATGACGACAACAATACCCCTTTTTAACACCATGATGAAGAAATATTGCAAATATTTTACAATATTTCTTTGTCAAAGATTTTATCGAAAATATTACTGTGTAATACCGGCCTGAAGGGAACTATTTTTTAAAGCGGAGTAATACCTGCTCTATTGTGATTGTTGTTGCAGATGGAGTGATACCAACCTAAATTCGAGTAATCCGCGTAACCCAGTTTTTCGTTCATAAATTCGTAAAAAAAATATGTGCGGATAACTCGAGTATATACGGTAAATATCCACTGAATGATTAAATGGCACATCCATCTTCTGTGGTGAAGGGTGGGTGAAGTCCTTGCATTCACGTTTTTATACATCAGAATTGCTTGAAATTGTTGATTATAATGAAACTTCCTGGCAGATTAAAATTGTGTGCCGGAACCGGGACTCGAACCTGGGACCTTTGCCTTTCGCGGGCAAGCGCCTTTCGCAGGAGAGCTTCTGTGAATTTTGGAAAGTAGGAGGCGAGGTACTGGCAGAAGTAAAGTTGTGAGGCGGCATCGTGAGTTGTGTCGGGGTAGCACAGTCGGTAGTGCACTTACCCGCGAAAGGCAAAGGTCCCAGGTTCGAGTCCCGGTTCTGGCACACAATTTTAATCTGCCAGGAAGTTTCATATTAGCGCACACTCCACTGCAGAGTGAAAGATTTCATTCTGTTGATTATAATGTTTGTGTATCAGGGATCAAGAAAAACTAACACTGATATGGATTTATTGGAAAAGCAAAACAATTGGTTCTTATAAGAATATTACTGCCTTTTATTGGAGGGGGTGGACACATTGGCAAATTTATTAGAAGTGTTGATCCACCCTTCCCCATCCCACCCCATCTTTTTTGTTTGCTGATAACAGGGGGAACAGAACAACAATTTTTACTGATAAGCATCTATGTGAGCTTAAATGTTTCTTAATTTTATCTTCAAAGTGCCTTTAGGTAAGAAGAAACAATATTTTGCATGACTTTAACAGGAGTTTATTCTCTTAAAATTATCAGTTAATGACAATGTAGTAGAAGACACCATCCTTGTCACGTCTGCAACCGAAGCTGTCACAGTTTCACACTTACTCCATGAATCTCTGACAAAATGCACTGCTTAATGAAACTACATTAAAATATGGTCTAGGGTAATTTTATTTACAATCAAAACCATCTTGAACCTTGCTTTGCACCACAGCACTGCTTAAATTTTGAACAAAGTCATGAGTAAAGGTGACTGAAGACTTGTGGAAGAAGAAGTCAACCTTTAACTGCCAATGGCCATGTAGAAGAGGGTGGAAGAGTGGACAGAGGTCCAGGTCTCTTCTCTTGTCTGTTGCCATCTCTAACAAGGACTTAAAAAAATTGTTGTGAAAACTGATTGTCCTCCTCAGGCACATTCTAAACCAATGGCTTCACGTTACAGATACTGTATCCAACCCATATGAATGAAAAAATATCATAAGATCTGAGCAGTTCACATTCCAATCTACCCTCTCAGCAATAATACAACTCTTGAGAATCCCAGATTATCACCTACGACATGACTAGGTGCTGTTACATCTTGGTGGTATTTTTAGAGATAGAAAAGCCTACAAAGTGCAACAATAAAGTAATGAGACTGATGTGTGTGTGTGGGGGGGGGGGTTGCTTATTGTTTTAGTCAAGTTTAGTATTGTCTCCTTTAAAGTAGTTCCCTTCTGATTACACACACTTCTTCCTGCGGTTCTGTCATTGATGGTAACATTTCTGGAACTCATCTTCTGTAATATCCTCCAAGGCACCTGTCACAACTTTTTGGACATCTTGTATTGTTTGAAAATGGTGTCCCTTGACTGAAGTTTTGACTCTTGGAAATAGAAGAAAGTTGCATGGAGCAATATCTGGCAAATAAGGTGGCTGTGGTAGTACTGATATTTGTTTTGAGGTTAAAAATTACGCTATTGATAGAGCAGTATGGGATGGCACATTATTGTGATGCAGAATCCAATTATAAGTAATGTTGGCATGGACAAGAAGAACTCTTTTACAGAGTCTTTCTAAAATTTCTTTGTAGTAATATTGGTTAACTGTTTGTCCAGGAGGCGCCCACTCTATATGAGCAATTCCCTTGAAATCAAAGAAGCACATAAGCATGCATTTCACTTTTGACTTTGACATGTGCAAGATTTTTTTCATTCATCTTCAGTTATTATTAGATGAACCATTTCTCGATTGATGTTCAGTTCTTCTGCAATCATTTTCACAGAAAATTTTCGATCACATCATACGAGTTCATGCACCCTGGTCAAGTTGACATCCGTCCATGAGGTTGATGGTCATCCACTGTGGTCTTCATCTTCAACATTCATTCTGCCTTCACTAAACATTTTATGCCAATGAAAAACTTGAGCTCTTGACATAACCTCCTCTCCAAAAGCCTTCTGAAGGTTAACATAAGTTGTGTTTTCACCTAATTCAACGCAAAAAGAAATGGCATACCGTTGGGCAATATTATGCGGTTCCATTTCCATGAGGAGAGAGACAAACACGTGTTAACTTGTTACAGCACAGCACATGACTGAGCAGATGGTGGATAAGAGGGAAGGTAAAATGAAATGTTTATATTGCTTCCCTTTCTTTTATTGATCTAACATAATGGTTTCTGGAAAATGTAATTCATGCAGAATATCCAGAAACTGAGAACATTAGTTTCAACTAAGCATCTTCATATCATTGGTATTATCCAGCTACCATAAAAATTGACACATTACCCTAGGGGCAATACAGGTGTTAACAGCTTTATTGTAAATAAAAATATTGTTTTCAACACTATTTCACTGTTTTTCAAAGTAAATTCTAGCTGAAACACCAAATAATGACATAGGCCTACATGTATTTTTCATCAAAGAAATATCATCTAACTGGTAAGCTAAAATGATAGAATAATAGATTATCACAGTTATGCACAAAATCACAGTAGAGAAAATTGTGTTAATGTGCACAATAATTGTAAGTATCACATATCGCTACAATTTCAATTGATAAATATGTGAGATACCACTTGTTTATCGCAGTTCTTTATCTTCATAAGCCACATTCACACAAGAAATGCACCAAATCCAAATGTTCCTTTCATAGCATTCCAGTAGTATCGATTCCAGTTTTCTTTCATAGTATCCAAGTCACTAGAAAAAAATCAGAACTAAGTGTTACTTAGGTAGTGACACAATGATGCAACTGACATAAATGAAATATTTCATGTAACATTGCAATGAAGCAATATAATTTGCAAGTATTAAGATGAAACACTACATCGCGGTCGTAGCATTAGGATCACCATTTTTGGTCATTTGTAAATATTTCATTATTTTTACAAGGCAAAAATTACATATTTTTCTAAATTTTAAAGAAATCAATTGCCATCTTTGTAGAACAGAGTAATAAAGGCCACGGAATAAGATAGTCAAAACACCTTAAATTACGGTAATCTTTTGTCAGAATAATAGTATAAATAGTACCTGCAGTTGGGTTACTCTCTCTCTCTGTAACTATAGCTCTCTTTGAGTTCAGCTCTCTCTGAGTTTTTGTGCAAGTGCATTCATTGTAAACTGTATTATTTTGAAGAATATAGAAACGAGTGAAATTTTAAATTAAATTTGAGACATTATTTTATTACGAAAGATTATCAGGCATACCAACCTACATTTCATACAGACAAGCGAAGTAAAATTTAGAGCCTTTCCATCCTCAGCGAATTACCACCAAACCAAAATCAATATAAAGAAGCCGAGTTACAAAAATGTCACCCTATAATGTGGGGCTCGAACGAAGAAAAGAAAGGATAAATTCAGAAGACTGAGGAAACGGATATCAAGAGATTACACCAGAAGAACTACGAAGAATGCACCACAGAATACGAATGGGAGCATGAGATCAAAAAGGAGATGGATAAAATAATCAAGATTGTCACCAAAATAATAAATTGTAATAATTTGGAATTTGGATAAATATTGCTGTGGCGTGTGGACTCATTGCAGAACTAAACAAAAATGTGATTATCAGTAATAAACTTTTAATTCCTGTGAGATAATTTCTGAATATAAATATTTATCAGTGTGTTTTGTGTAATGTATTATGTATTAGTAGTAATCTGAATTTTTTTTTCCTGTTTCATGCCAAAATAATGATGATAATATTTGTGGTTCTGAGAATTATATGGGAAAATCCACATATAAGTTACCAAATTTGACCATAGAAATGGTTTTATTTTGTTCTACCAGCTACAAATGTTGAAGGTAAGGACATAATTTTTACTTCACATTTTGCCTTGCAGAAAGCATTACTTCTAATTACATATGTGTTATGCATCATTAATCTATTGTTAGAAGTATAACTGTTGTAAAGATAAGGAAATTAGTACCGATCCCATGAGGTAAAATACATTTGTAGTATATTTTTGTAATTGTGTATAATCATAACTAGGTACTTTTGTGATACTGAAAGTGCTTAGGAAAGAAATTTTATCTGCTAAGAAGTTTCTGAATTTGCATGTGAAGGAAGCTGTAAACTCTTATTTGTATCTAGCAGTAGTGTTAGTCCACTATTAAAATTTAACATTCATAGCATGGTTAGGCACACAAGTAAAACTGAAATTGAATCGGTAAACATAATAATGACTTGTTCCCATGACAATTTAAATGTGAGGAACGACACAGACAAGGAATGTTTTTCAGAACCCGAATTGAGTGAATATACAGAACATAGGTTACCATCACAAACAACAGAAAATTTTAATCCACAATCAGGCACGTCAAGAAGTCAAAGAGTTCATGATGGAATTCCTGCAGGTAAAAAATTTGAATCCAAACATGAATACAGCAATAATGGTACCGTAGACACATTAATTCTACAAAAAATAGATGAACAGGGTAAACAAATACAACTTAGTCGAGAAGAACAAACTAAAACATTGGAAGAACATTGCAAATGAATAGATGAACAATCTAAACATCAGGAGAAAACCATAAATGAAATCTGATCAGTAAACCGTAACAATTATGAACTATTAAAACAACGATTGGATGGACAATGTGAACAACATGAACAGTTAAAACAAGAATTCCATCACACTATCACTCATATAAAATCTGAAATTGATGAGCGAGATACACGTCATGACAGGATAACTCAACATTTAATCACGGAATTCGAAAACTTGCGAGCAGATGTAGAAGAGATTAAAACAACTTTCAAAGAAGTTCCTCAAAAGGATGAAGAACTACAAACCAACATAACTAAAATTAAAGACTTTTAGAACACTGCTCAACCTGCTATTGTTGAAGTAAATAGTAAAATACAAAACCTTCAAATAAATGCTAATGAAACCATAAATAACTTTTTGCATAAATCTTCAAAAAGAATTAACAGTTATGTACAAGATTGTCTCGTGAATCAAGCGATTATATTCAAATGAAATTAGAAAAAAATGCAGTTAAATATAAATAAAATGCCTAATAATAATAAATAATAATGATGATGATAACCAGAATAATAATAATAATTATAATCATGCAAGACCTACACCTGAAACAAATACATCGGAACATGTTCATTCAGAACATACCACCAATAGTCAAAACTTTAGTAGAGGTGTACCAATCTGGACACAGAACACGCACCAATACCAACATAACAGACATATGAAACCGGATACTAACATTTATGGAGTATCGGATCTTGATGTAGAAAACAACATTTCTCAATCAGCTACCAGATCAAGACCTACACGATTTCATTGTACAGATTCTAATGGATGTAATATGTCGCAAAGTCCAGTCGCATGTAATTACAGAGAACAGTGTCATCACGGATCTGCAAATTTTATATGTTCTGGACGAGATCAGAAAATACTAAAGACCCAACATTTTCAAACTTTTTCATCAGAAAAAGACGAAACACATCAAATCATTTTTATATGAAGCTTCCGTAATGTATTCCCTCACAACTAGGACGAATATAGCTAACTACAATTTATCGTATCACATATTGTGGGTGAGGCTGTATTATGGGCCAATAAAATAATTGTAACCTGTGAATCAACCGAAGAATTTGAAAGACTATTCATTAAAAGGTATTTTTCACGGAGTAAGCAAGAACACCTGAATTTTACAATCCGAAGAAGGAGACACTCAGAAAGTACTTTGAAAAGTATATTAACAAAACACGTTACTGGGACAATTCGATAGCAACATGGGAAATTTTGAAAATTCTTAAAGGAAGACTACCCATCGAACTCCGTAAAAGGCTCATGTATGTTCCGAATAATGACTTAGAAACATTTCTAGCTCACGTATACTGGACCAGACGGGAAACAATACGAAAAATATGTCACAATTTGGGATTCAGTCCTACAGTAACAATAATAATAACAGTAATAACAATAATACTAATTCCAACAACGGAAATAGAAACGGACAAATTGGTCAAAATTCTAGTAATTGTAATTGGCGCCAGAATGACCAACCAAACGGAAAGCATAAAAATAACAATAATAAAGGAAACTGCAATCCACCAAATTCAAATAATAACAATAATCATAATAAATATTGTTCAAATGAGATAGAATGGCTGGCCAGTACTTTCCTTTGTGCTGTACCGCCGATAGTAACACAAATGAAGAAACAGAAAAAAACGGGACAAATAGGACAAGCTTCCAGAACACAGTTCCTTCATCAGGTGGGAGAGGAGGGAAGAAGGAACTGTGTTCCGCAAGCTTGTCCTATTTGTCCCCTTTTTTTTCTGTTTCTTCATTTGTGTTACTATCAGCAGTACAGCACAAAGGTAAATACTGGCCAGCCATTCTATCTCGTTTGAACAATATTTATCATCTCTGAGGAGAATTTTCATCATTAATCCAATAATTTGAACAACTTTCAGAATCTACGAAACCAAAATTTTCAACCAGTAATAATAATGGCCAATAATATAATAACAATTACAATCACAAAAATGAATGTATGATGGAAGTTTTCGAGCGATGAACCCACCAAATCAATATAATTGGGCAAACTGGCATTGGTACAATAATTCTCCATCAAACTGAATACCACAAAATACGAAAAAATCTGTTGGTCTGGATGGAGTAGCAGTTTGGTTTTACAAAGAGTATTTTGCAGCATTGGCCCCTTACTTAGCTTGCATTTATCGCAAATTTTTAATTCATTGCAAAGTTCCTAGTCATTGAAAAAAGCGCAGGTGACTCTCATTTATAAGAAAGAGAATTGACCCACATAATTACAGGCCAATATCGTTGACATCAGTTTCCTGTAGAATTTTGGAGCATATTCTCAGTTCGAATATAGTAAATTTCCGTGAGAAGGAAAAAGCTTCTTTCTAGAATCAGCATGCATTTAGGAAACATCGTTCATGTGAAACTCAGCTTGCCCTTTTCTTGCATGACATCTTACAAGCCATGGATGTAGGGCAACAGGCGGATTGTGTTTTTCTCATCTTCAAAAAAAGTGTTTGAAGCGGTGCCACACTGCAGACTGCTAATGAAGATATGAGCTTATGGAATAGGTTCACAGATTTGTGACTAGCTGGAAGACTTCCTAAGTAATAGAACTCAGTCTGTTGTTGTCCACAGTGAGTTCATCAGAGATGAGTGTATTATCAGGCGTACCCCAGGGGAGTGTGATAGGACAGCTACTATTTTTTATCTACATTAATGATCTGATAAATAGAGTAACTTGTAATTCGCGGCTGTATGCTGATGATGCTGTGGTACATGGAAGGGTGTCTGATGAACAGAGTAACTTCTAATTCGTGGCTGTTTGCTGATGATGCTGTGGTGCATGGAAGGGTGTCGTCTTTAACTGACTGTAATAGCATACAGGATGACTTATACAAAATTTCTAGTTGTCTAGTTCTTCTAGAGTGTCACGGAAATGCTCCGCCAACTCAATTGGGGATTGCTGGAGGAAAGACGAAGTTCTTTTCATGAATTTCTGTTGAGGAAATTTAGAGGGCCAGAATTTGAAGATAAGTATAGTACGATCTTGCTGCCATATACTTTTACATTTCATGTAGTGATCACAAAGGCAAGATAAGAGAAATTAGGGCTTGTACGAAGGCATATAGGCATTCTTTTTTTTCCCTCATTCTATTTGGGAGTGCAATAGAAAAAGAAATGCCTAGTAGTGGTACAGTGTACCCTTTGTCACGCACCTTACGATCGATTGCGGCGTATGTATGTAGATGTGGAATAATTTGTCTACAGGACCGCCCATAAATGTAGCAATGAGTGAAAAAGCACAACAGCACATTTCACAAGCAGGTCATCTACCAACGATGTCTTCACAACACCCCACAAGACAAAATCAGAATAGTAATCAACAAATACGGCTAATTGAAGTCACAGAAGATGTATCCAGTCTGACAACTAATAATCCAACAAACTAATGCCGACATGTTTTTGCCTTCCTGGTCTTGTCGGTATGAATAAGGAACGATCTGATACCATTCAAATAAATGTTCTCAGATACAATGACGCCCAGAATTTACTAGATGATTTAAATGAGAAATCAGTAAACACATCTAAGAAGAAGGAACCTCTTGTACAAGCTGTAATTAGTGCTAAGATTTACGATATACCAGTGGATATAGTAATAGATACAGGATCACCATTGTCTGCTGTAGGTGAAAGTTTTTTATAAAATGATTTCAAAGAATGTATCTGTTCCCACACTGCCTGTATCTTGTACAATGACTAGAGCATTAGGTTTAGTTTCTCAAAGAGTAAAAACTCAATGCTGGGTGGCAGTTAATATTGGGGATGATGTACTGAATGACGCATACCTCATAATTCCAAAATTGATCACACCATGCATTTGGGGATCTGGGGGCACAGCCGTACCATCCTTTTCTTGAAGCAGTTCACGGCAGTTTCGACCCCACCTGTATCTCCCTTTTGGATAAATGTAAAAGCCTGAATTTTCGGTTACCAAGAGTATCTACTATAACTAGCTACACTTTCAAACTATACTACTTTACACGTAATAGTTTACAAAATATTAGCAGTCGAAAATCGCTAATTCTGTCACTCACTGACTCACCGATCATCAAAATTCTCAGGAATCAATATAAAGAAGTCGAGTTACAAAGAGCATCAAGATCTGAAGTATACCAAAGTAATTGTTGGAACAGAGAAAGATAGGCCACACTTCTTTCCATTGCATAATCAGAAGGTAGCTTTTTCAACAAAATATATTCTTGGCACTTTCATCAAATCAGTGGTCTATAAACTGTCAAAAAATATGATTTTACTGCCTATTTATCTGTGAATGTGTGTGTACTTTGACTAAAGAAGAGCAGAGAATGGAAGAGTAAAATTTACAAAATAAAAAATAACTTCATTGTTAAATAATAACAACAACAACAAAGATAAAGGCAAACTTAGTGAGAGAGCACTTCTCTGTACATGTGTAAAATGGAAATCTTTAACTATGCTCAAAAGCTTTGAAATGTGTTGTGTGAAAGATATATTTTATACCACTGTAAATTGTAGTTAACGACAATATTACAAAAAGGGTAGTGTGCTTCTCACTTTATATTCATAAACAGGGAATCCAAAAAGACTGCTAAAACTCAAGCTTTCAACCAATTGCCCTTCATTCACAATGGAAATCACACTCACATTCACAAGACCATAATTCTCTCTCTCTCTCTCACACACACACACACACACACTACCTTCACCTGGTTATCCAACATGCACAGTTGAGAGTTAGGGGAGGGAATGGGAGTAGAGAACACAGTTGGCGGCAGGGACCTACAAAACTTGCAGTCATATGGGTTAAGGTAATGTAGAATATGTTTTAGGGAGCTCCCAGCTGTACATGTAAATAATAAATTACTGACCAGAGACATTTGTCTCAATAAATATCAGAGATATTAAACTCAAGGAGAGGCATTGAATTAAATTTTGTGGCCAGGATTTGAACCCAGAACCTCTTGAAGTTTTGTGTTGTGGAGGGAGATGTGCCTAAAGACAGTCCATGCAGTCACCGTATCCACTAGGTAATGGCGGCTTAGTGCTTATAGCGCCTGCCTTGCAAGCAAGAGGTTCTGGTTTGAATCCCGGCCATGGCACAAATTTTTTTGATGCCTCTCCTTCAGTTTAATATCCCAGCTGTACAGTTTAGAAAAGTTGTAGTTGGCAGCAAGGATCCAGTTTGTGCAAGCAGAGTGGTAGTCTAAGTGAACCACTAGATGTTCAGTAACATGTTGTGCAACTGGGTGGTCTATGTCCCTTGGTCACAGTTTGTTGGTGACCATTTTTTTAGACAGACAGTTTATTAGTTGTAATGCCAAAATAGAAAGTTTAGTACTCCTTTTATCACATTAATCCTTTCAGATGCAACTGTGCCTTGATGGGGTAGGAGATTCCTGTGACAGGAAGTAGATGATGGTGTATGTGACAGGTCTTTCATCTAAGTATATTGCATGCATATGAACCATGAAGTAATGTGTTGTAATCAGAAAATGTGAGTCTCTACCCTAATGATCACCAATCCCCATCCTTTATTATGCTTCCGGAAGTCCACAAACTTAACCATCCAGTGTATCTCTAATTTTCCAGGTACTGCTCCCACTCTGAGAGACTCTGCATTCATGGGCCAATATTTTCAGCCTTTTATCACATACTCCACCGAGGCTCCACAGTTCCTGATTTCTGTAGAGTGTTGTCTGCTTTGTAACAAAACTGTGCTGTTATTATGACACTATCTGTATTTTGTTGTGCTACTTCCATTGTTTGTTATTTTTTTAACATGTCAATACAAACAGTAGCTCACTTAGATGAGTCATTTAACTGACAATCGTATCTGTGGGCTGGAATTTCACCAGTACAGGTTGCCTCAGTAGGCGAGCCAATGTCCGTGGCTCCGTCCACTCTGCAAAGTAGGAAAACACTGCGCGCTGTGTTTACTACTCCGGCACGGGAGAGTAGGGCCGGCTCACCCAGAAACTGGCCATCTTGCCCCAGTTGTTTTATTAAACATGATCATGCTTGATGTCCTCATCTGCGGGCAATTTGTCAAATTGACAAAAACGGAGTCATATCACGACAGTCTGTTGTACAAAAACACAGCCAGTAGCTGAAGATACCTCTGATGTTGACGAATCCCTCGCGACGGTCCATGAACTTATAGACATTTCCTCTGAATCCTTCAAAATTCCGATTCAGCTTAAGATTCTGGCCTGCAATGTGTCTCTGCAAGTCGATACCGGTGTGGTGGCTACTCTTTTAAGTACCACCACATACAATGAATTAGGTTCCCCTCAGCTCACAGTGGTAACACATAAGTTGTGCAGATATGGCAACCAACAGATCCCCGTTCGGGGGCAGTTTCAGGCTGCCACCAAATACAAATCACTTTCAAGGCTGTTATCTTTCATTGTCATTGTATCCACGGACACGGCTAATTTGTTCAGGTTTGACGCCTTCACAAGCTTTGGATTTACAGTGGACGACTCCATTCGCTTTATGTTCAAGATGGTCCCATTCAATACAGTTTCAACTCTTTGCAACGAATTTGCTCCCCTATTTTCTCCCAGATTGGATTGGCTGCACGGCTTTGAGGCAAACCTCCCTCTCAAACCGGGGACCATACCAATATTTAAAAAGCTTGGCCTCTTCCAGTCAGTATGCGTTCTGCAGTCAAACAGGAACTTGACAGATTAGTTGGTGAACAGGTTCTATTCCCCATCAGATCTAGTGAGTGGGCCTCCCCCTTGGTAGTTGTGCGGAAGCCTAGTTGACATTTACGGCTATGCGGAGATTTCAAACAGTTAATGCACATTGTCTGTTGGATACGTACCCCAGGCCTCGCCCGGAAGATCTGATTTCTAAGCTGGACCGAGGCCAGAGGGGAGTGCAAAGTTAGACTTAGCTGAAACGTATTTTGAATTACCTCTGAGTGAAGAAGCTCAACATTTTTTGGTGTTGACCACCCCTTTCGGACTCTATAAATATCTGCGGCTATTGTTCGGTGTTTCCAGCGTGCCCGCGATATTTCATAGGTACTTAGAGCAGCATTTTCAAGCAGTAGATGCTTGTGTAAATTACTTAGATGATATTGTGGTCACGGAAAACACCTCCGCGGCTTCTATCGCCAACCTTCGACAGATTTTTCACATTTTGTTCGACGACAGTCTCAAATGTAACTTGGCGAGATCTCAGTTTTTCCAGCCAAATATAGTCTACCTCAGTTTGAAAGTGTACCCACAAGGCGTTACAGCCTTATAGGAATAGGTGGAAGGGTAGCCTAAATGCCTGCCCCATGGAATGTAAAATAACTACAAGCCTTTCTTGGAAAATTTGTATATTAGCCACAGTTTCTTCAGCATGCAGCCTCCATTGCTAAACCCTTCATGAATTGTTGCACAAAGATGTCAAATTTGTATGGTCTCCCACATATGAGGCCACTTTTGAGTGCCTTACAAAATTATTGTTGTCTGAGACATGTCTGGCAACGTATTCTCCAGATGTACCCATAATAGTTGCAGCGGATGCCTCACACTACGGGGTGGGAGCAGTAATGTTGCAACGGTACTCAGACGGCACCGAACTGCCCCTTGCGTTCGCATCTAAATTCCTCGCCCTGGCGCAGTAACAATATTCCTAGTAGGGATGGGTCGAACTCCAATTTTACCGAATTGAATCCGAATACCGAATCTTAAATAAAACATGTGCCAAATACCGAACCCGAATCGAATCTTCCAAATCTCGAACCCAAATAATCTGTCAACTCAAGTACACATAGTTAAAAAGAATTACAACTCTATCACAGCCAGTGATGAAGATAAAGCCTTCTGGGGTGAATCCCAAATGACTATATTAACAGAAAATTAAAAAAATTAAAATTTCACTTACATTTTTATTTTCAAACGTAAGGGTTTTTTAATACCCCCTACACTTAAAAGAAATTTGAATGAAACATTTTGATATTAATATTATGATCCAAAATATAATAAGAAACTTTCTTCACTCTGTTACAAAATATTTCATATTGAGAAATAAAAAAACAATGAAAGGAAAGGATTACGTTTTTTTTTTTTTTTTTTTTTTTTTTTTTTTTTTTTTTTTTTTCTGAGAAAATAAGTAGATATTTTGTAAGTTAAAAAATATGATGTGTAAATGTTAAATAATTTTATAGTGACATATCAGGCATTTCATAAGTGACGGACAGGACATTCAGACACACAGAAATCCGCGTTTATTCGACGTGTGTGTACTTGTTATTGCCACAAAGACATATCAGAACTGTGAAAAGTAATGCACAGATTGCGCATTCCAGAAGGTTAAGCAACGGTATTTGTTAGATTCATTTATTCTTTCAAACATTTAAGATCACGTAACTAGGCTGCACAGAATTTTTATTCGTAGAAGATTTAAAAATCAGTACTAGAAGTCAGTTGCCGTGCTTCATTTCTAACTATTTCCGTTCAGCATAAGAATAATACAAATGTAAACATTAACGTGAAACATATTCTTCTGTGATCGCCATTGTCTTTCGGGTTTGTTAGCCGGACGGAATTTAAATGTGCTAACAGCTAACAGAGAAGATTACATGGTGTAATGTTTACATTTGTACTATTCTTATGGTGAAAAGAGAGTGGAATTCACGAATCACGATTTATAGGAACAACCCCTTGCCCCTAATAGAAAAACACGTAAGTTATAGCACGAAGGCAGTGGTTGTAGCGTGAGGCATATTGACGCAAACGCAACACAGGCTTGCCAGTCAGCTTTACATAGTAGCTTTTAGATAAGACTTCAAATGTACAGCTATTGTATGAACCTAAATGCGGAAATATAAAACAATTTTATTAGTCTTATGATACAAATTTTACGAAATGTTTATACAATTAGATACCACTACGGCAATTCTAAATCGCTATCATTTGATGCCTTGTTACACAGTTCCTTCGTACTACAGAGCATCATCCCTCGAACAGTCTAGGGCATTCGATCTCGAACATTTTTAAATGCCTGTTATGCAACCTGATTTGGAACCCACTTCTACGTATCATCATTCCATTGGTACATTTGCGCGTTTTACACAACCCGTTTACACAACCCTGTCACTTTTCGAAAGGCAATTGGTGTACATATGTTTAAGCTCGACCTTAAACGATTTATTGAAACAAACGTCAAGTGGTTGCTGAATTGACGTCATCCCGCCTCGAGGGTGCACCATTAGAACTTTTTTCCCCACATAATAAATAATTTTCTTCTTGAAATCCTAGTGCTTCATTAGTGTTCACATATCCCAGAACTTCATGAAATTCGACGAAACAATAAGAGAAATCAGAATGAGGTAAGAATCCTAAAGCCTTATGTACTCTTGGTATTTACATGAAGAAATTTATCTTTTTTCCTACTTATAACTGGAAGGCCTTTTTTTTTACATTCGTAACTGAAAGTTTCCATATAACACTGGATTCGGGATTCAGTAGTATTCGGCCATTATGTGCCGAATCTCGAATCGAAAGCCAGTGTGCTAGATTTGGCGAATAATGGATTCGGCCGAACCACTTGGACACAACCCTAATTCGTAGGTAGAGAAACAGACACTGGCAATAATTGTGGTACAGAACTTCTACGTGTCCTTATATGGCAACTGCTACACTTTAATGACTGACCATTGACCTTTAGTGGCCCTTTTTCGGTCGCACGCCCTACCAGACAAGTCCGCCCACCATCTCCATCGCTTGGCCTTACACCTGTCCTATTTTCAGTACGACATAGTCTACCACCCCACTTCAGAGGGTAGGGAAGGTGGTTTGGGGATTTCATAGGGATGAACTAGAGGTTTCGAAGATTAGGTGGGCGGTGGAAACACACTCTTGGTGGAGTAGGAAGGATGTCATGAAGGATGGATCTCATTTCGGGGCTGGATTTATGGAAGTCGTATCCTTGTTGGAGAGCCATATTCAGATTTCATCCCTATGAAATCTCCAAACCACCTTCCACCCATATAACTGCCCCCAGTGTAAAACCTGCCCTATGCACTATTAAGGAAAGAGCCACTTGCGACAGCACCCACGTGATTTACCAACTGACATGCCTACACTGTGAGGCCTTCTATGTGGGAATGACCAGCAACAAACTGTCCATTCGCATGAACTGACAAGCAGATAGTGTTTGTTGGTAATGAGGATCACCCTGTGGCTAAGCATGCCTTGGTGCATGGCCAGCACATCTTGGCACAGTGTTACTCCATCCACGTTATATGGATACTTCCCACTGACACCAACCTTTCAGAACTCCAGAGATGGGAACCTGCCTTTCACCATATTCTCTCTTCCCACTGTCCTTCTGGTCTCAACCTTCACTAAATTGAAATTCCCACCCACCATTCTGTAACATCTTTGCCTCTGTTCTCTGAACCACTTGGTTTCTCTTTCTCATCCTACCACCTCTCTACCAGATAAGGCTGCACACCAGCATCAGTGCTGGGTCTTCTTTCTGTCACGTTATAATTATGAAATTCACTTCTGGCCTACAGCCAAACAAGTTAATGCTGGTGCTCTGTGCGTCTTCCTATTGAACCCGATCCCGAATTTGATTGTGAAAAACGTCTCTGCTTTTATCTGGTCAAGGAAGTAAAAGGTACTGTGGATAGTTTTCCTGTCTTCACTGATCCAGTGTTACATCAGGTCTTGTGTTATATTCGTACTGATTGGCCGGATAGTCCTCTGCACCAAGCCTCTGATCCCTTGCAGAATTATTTTTCCTTCTGTCTGCATTTGTCTGAATGACATGGTCTCCACCGCCTCCACCACTGCCAGTTTCCACACCTCCCTGACAGGCACTGCATCCGATGCATCCACCAGTGCCAGTGGTTCTGCGCCCAGTGAGGTGTGAGTCTGAATTTTGGTTCTCTGCTAGGGAACACAGTAACGAGACCAGGCTTGGCAATCACACCTCATGTCCTGCCAGATGAACCGGTTGGTGAATAATTTGGGAAGGCCTTGACACTAGGGTGAGCAGTAAGGAATGTAGGGACGGAGTGCCCATTTATTCATCGCACCAACCTCACCCAATACACACCACGGAAGGTGGTGTGAATAGGTCACAGAGAAGAGGAAGAGCCCTGAATGAGTTGCATTGTGTCATCCCATCAGTGGTCTGACAAGTGGTGAGATGAGAGAGATCTAAGACATATGAAATGGCATCAATGGATGAGAGGAAATAGGCTTCGAGATAATTCTCAACATTAATGTAGTGGACGTCAGTGATGAAATGGGAGATGTAGTTGAAATATCAGAACCCTTGTGGAGGAGGAGGGGGTTCTGCCAGAGGTTGGTGATAACAACCGCAAGAGGCTTATAGTAGGTGAGAATGTAAAAGGAGCAACCATCTATGACAGAGTGGAAGTTTATAATAGCCTCAAAAATGGCCAAAAGTTCTCAACTGAAGGCGGAGTATTTCTTTTGAGTGTTATTGGGTTTCTTCGAAAAGAACTGCTGAGGGGACATGACAATGACCAGGGATTGGCTCAGAATTGCACTGATGGCGGTATCACTCACATCTGTGGTAATAAAAAGTTCAGCATATGGATGAGAGTGAGTGATAGTGACAGCTTGAGTGAGCTGGTCTTTGAGAGCAGAGAATGCAGAAGACATAGCATCCATCCAGGAAACAGGTCAATCACCAGAGGTGTGTTTGCTGGCCAAAGCATCGGTGAGTGGAGCTTGAAGCTCAGATGTGCTGGGTAAACGTCGTCAATAATAGTTAAAGATTGCAAGGAAGTGATGCAATTCTTTGAAGGTTGAAGCAGTTGATAGATTTCTGTGTCAAGAAGAATTGGTAAATATTTCTTGTTCTCCTCGACGGAATCACTTAACACTAATATGTCATTGAGGTAGGCAAAGAAAAACTTCAGGGGAAAAAGAATCTCACTGATAAAGTGCTGCCAATTTGAGCAGCATTTTTAAGACCAAATGGCATGAGCTGGTAGTAGTACTAATAGCAATCTTTTCAATGTTCTCAGGAACACATGTTCACATTCGCTCAACCACTTTGACAAGAGCAATTCTGACTGACCCGCGAATAACGTCTTCTTTTTTGCGGCACAGTAATCACCTGTTCATGTTCATGACACAACTTTGAGAACAGAGTGTCAAACTTTTCCATCATCTGTAAACACTTACGGACAGTCAGTGTGCAAGCGGAGAAAGAGTCAGGGCCCGAAGGACCACAAGAAAAATGTGTGTTTGAGGGGTGGTGGAACTACAAACACAGCACAACGTTTGGGGAAGTTTATGGAGAGTTAAAAAGTCCATGCCTACAATCAGTTCCAGCACATCCGCTACCAAAAAGTTCCACGAGATTTTACACTTTGGTGACAAGCAAACAGTAAAGGTCACTGAACCCCACACACGGCAGCTGAATGGCGTTGACAACACAATGTGTAGCACTGTGAGGATGGAGAAGGCCAGTAGCCATCGAAGTAGGTAGTAGAGATACATCAGGATCAGTGTCAATAATGAACATGCATTCGAGATACAGTCACGTAGGTACTGATGACCACACATGGGATAAAAGTCACAAACAGAATGAAATACATGTAGGAACCCATGTGTCTCAGAGCAGGAGGTGGCACCTAAACCATCTTCGCTCGGCATTTGGACGGAGACACAGAGAACGACACTTCCTTGTCAGCTATGGTAATGACAGTAAGGATAATAAGAAGGCTACTCTTGCAGGAAGCGGATGAGCGGAGGCTGTCAATCTTTGGTGTCAGAGGAGTTGTCAATGGGTGTGGCAGAGACGGCAAAGCTGACACATGATCCACATGCATACAGGTGTCCATTACAGGTTTCATGCCCATTGATTTCTTGTTGCGTGGGCAGCCCCACCCAGCAGTGGGTGAGTGTTGCGGGGGCTTTGTCATGGATGAAAGATGTGGCTGCCGTGCCTCACAAAGGTAAGCATTGTGCACCTTGTCTGCAATGCAGATGTGTTCACTTGGAGGCTGGAGAATGTTGTATGTGAGGGCAGTCTGGACCACGAGCGGAAGTCTACGGGACCACACAGCCATTAGGATGGAGTCCAGCATGTCATGTTCATTAACAAAAGGCAGAGGCGTTGCCAGAGCTGTGATGGCTTCTCCTCACCCAGGTGTTCCTCGTGGATGATGTTTCATCATGTATTCAAAGGTGCGAGTAACCCTCTCGAGAATAGTTCATTTAGCAATGGAATATCGATCAGCCGATGGGGAGAGGTCACTAGGTCACAGATCAAGTCGACATGTTTTGGAGATGTGTGATAAGGCATAAGTAGCAGGCTGAATCATGAAGCAAGTAGTGGACAAATATCTGCTCAGTGATGTCAAACCACATAGTGGGAGACTCGAAGGAGAAAGGTGGCAGCTTGGGAAGGCGTCCAGGTGGCAGCAATGGTGCCTCTGGAACATCAGCCGAGGGGTTGATGCAGACATGTTGCAGTATTGTGAGAGAACTCGGTGCAGCTGTGGTCCCCGGCAGAGCCTCAAAGACAAGCAAGCAAGTCGTGACAAGAACAGGCGATATGAAGTGGGCGCCTAGTGCAGTTGAGGCACCAGTATGTGCCAATACAGCTGGCCCATGCAAGAATGAGTGGGGCCAAGAATGTTCCTGCGTGTCAACAGTGTGATAAAGGGGGAGCGATTTTTGAACCCACAATGTGGTAGATGCATCACGTGATGCAGGGAGCACAAAGGACACACCTGTACCTTGAGAATAATTGAAGTGCAAATCACCACTGACAGGACAAGTAGACCTGATCGAATAGTCACTAAGCATGCTCAGTAGTGTAGACTCCACGAGACTGGCCGACACATTGATTGCATAGTCCAAGTCAGCTGCGTGGCCGGAAAAAGGTGCGCCCAAAGCATGTGAAAATTGTCCATAATTAATAGGGTGGTTGATGAACAAACTGTGGGGGTGTTTTGAAAAGCGAGTCCAAGACCAGAAGTACCGATTGGAGGCAAGCACACCTCACTGGTGGAGCACGAGGTTGGTAGAAGGATACACATACACATTTGGTGGGGTGGTTGTCAGTCTGAAATTCAAATTTTAAGTTCGAGAAGTTTGTACCCTGCAACACTTGAGCATTCTGAGCACAAAAATTGTGGAGTGGGATGAAATTGACACTGTTCGTAGAGGAAACACTTGAAAAAACAAACAGCAAACTGAGGCCTGAGTCTGTTAAGTTCCTCACAGCACCAGAAGCACTCGGTGTGGCAAACATGTCCTTTGAGTATTCGTTCTGACAATGAAAATGTGAAACACTAGAAACGGGAAGACAATGAATTTGCGGCGATGAAGTTGATGCAGCAAGAAATCCCAGCGGAGGTGGCACTGTCGTAATCATTGTAGTGGACAGCAGGACAATGACTTCCGTATTCCACAGCAAAATTCACACAAAATGACGGATGCCACTGCACAACGCGCGTGATATGATGGTGCACTTGACTTCGGGGTCACCAGTGTGGGTTAACTGAAGGGTTTGAGCCCCAATAAGACCACTCACACTACATTATTCTTAACAACTTGAAACATTACAAGACTGAATTAAACATGGCCGGCAGAGCTCAGGAAGCTGGCTCCCAAAAATTGCCAGTTTGGAAAGATGGAGGTCGAGAGCTACATATGGTTGGCAGAAAATTTTCATTAACATGCTGAATGATGCCTTAGGTATACTCACCTGGATGCCACTTGTAAATTGGTGTTCCCTTCCAACCCTTACTGTGATTTCCTTAATGAGTTCCATTACTCATATGTTTGAGCTGCCACTGGTGAGTGGACGTCTACACTTTTGAGTTTGTTTCTCCTCATCACAGTTTGTATCCATGTCTCACTTCTTTTAATAGAAGACAGGACCTAAAGTATGTCTGTTAAGGTGATGTGTGTGACACCCTGAGTTCTCCTTGGACTGTTTCTCCCATACAGGGCACCTGACCACACAACTGACTCACCACTCAGATTCAGGACAAGTACATCAGAATTCCATTATTCTGATATCCATCAGTAGAGACCACCCATTAGTCTGGCAAAATACCATGACTTTTCCCCATGTTAACACATGAGTGACATATTAATAATTGTAGCTTATTTCACATTTGGGAAGTACATCAAACTGCATTTAACTGAGATCACAAAGAAGTGGTGCTGGAACTTTGTTTATATCTTTGAGACATTAACACTGTCCATTAATATATTTTGTAGGAATATTTAATGCCATTATTATTTCCTTCACTGCAACTTAAATTTAGAAAGCAACAGTGCTGTGTTTCTCTTCTATAAAACTCACAAAGGTACAGAAACTAATAGACAAACTGATATAAACCAAACTTCAAAAATGTTAAGATTCATGGATGTGTTGTTGAGACTATATAGTTTTACTAGTTACCTTTCAGGGATACCTTCCTGAGTCAGTTTCACTTCTGTGCAATCTGTGAGTTCTTCTATTTCAATTATGACAGTTGAGAAATGATCATCAGGCCAATTACTAAATCTCCATGTCTGACAAATCTTGGAGTTGGGTACCTGCAATAAAATAGCAGCTTTTAATAAATCATAATAGAGTAAATGACATGCCAATATCCTTTACATAGATTCTTTTAAACAGCAGGTAACTATTAACTTCACTTTTTCTGATACAGTGACACAAAAATCATGAATACATTTATAATAAATCATGGTTTTCTTTCAGCTAAATCAACTGATGGCTAAAAAGTGAATAAAGAAGATTCATTCCAGAATATTCTGGCTTTCAAGTGAAGGATTAAAATCAAAAATAAACTCCACACTTATAAATTAGCTACAGTAATTCTAGAATAATTTCCACCAGTAGTAAATCCACAAAAAAGATTTAAAATCAGTTACAAATAGATGGTGTTAAAATTAATTCAGATAATCCATGCTGAACAAAGTTCATGAAGCTATAAGCATTGTAAAAACTGAAATGAAACTTTTCTGATAGAATAAATTACCTCCACTCATTGAAACCTACAACCATAATCTGCAAATCACAGTGAAGTGTGTGCCAGAGAATACCTCACATTATATTATTTGGAATTCTTCCTATTCCATTCACACATGGATACTAGGAAACATTGACTTTGTAAATGCCTCAGTGTCTGATGTAATTAATCTAAACCATTTCCATAACTTGCAATCAATGGTTATTGGATGAGGATAACAAAATAAAAACCATTAAGTATGAAGGCAATAAGTAAAAACAGAGTGGAGGGGTGTGGGCAAAATTCTCCTTAGGGGAGGCATCAAGCCAAACTTCCAGAACAGCAACAAGATAAAGGAAGTCCTTGGATCAACTAAGGATGTAGTAAACAAATCACATAATGCCAGTGTCTATGAAATTGGTTGCAAATATGGCAGTTGCACTCATGGTTCAAAAAAGGTCAAACAAATCAAATCAGACAAAAGTTAGTAGAGATTTGCACATCTATAAATAGAGCAATTTGTGAAGAATACAATAATTACCACCATCATACCTTAGCTAAAGATTTTGCCGAGAAAATTCTGGTCCTATGTAAAATCGGTAAGCAGATGAAAGGTCTCTATCCAGTCACTCGATAATTCCAAAGTGGTGATATAAAACATCAAAATGAAGACCAAAGTTTTAAATTTAACATTAAAGAAATCGTTCACACAGGACAATAACATAAACATACCTTCATTTGATGGTCACACTAAATCCCAAATGGAGGATTAATAGGAATAGCAGGTGAGGTCCAGATGAGATACCTATCTGGTTTTACAAAGAGTACTCAGCTGCATTGGCCCCTTAATTAGCTTGCATTTATCATGAATCTTTGATCCATGGCACAGTACCAAGCAACTGGAAAAAGGCACAAGTAACTCCCATGTATAAGAAAGGAAAAGAATGGACCCACAAAATACCTATATCATTAACATCTGTTCGATGTTAAATTCTTTAACATACTCTCTGTTGTTATGTAGTAAATTTCATGAGACTAAAAAGCTTATGTCCATGCATCAGCATGTTTTTAGGAAGAATCAATTGTGCAGAACCCAGCTTGCTCTTTTCTCTCATGACATCTTGTGTGCTATGGATGAAGAGAAACAGGTAGACTGCATATAACTCAATTTCCGAAAGGTGTTTGACACAGTACTACACTACAGACTGCTAACGAAGGTACGAACTTATGGAAAATGTATCCAAATTTGTAAATGGCTCGATGACTACATAAGTAATAGAATCTAGTACATTGTCCTCAATGGTGAGTGTTCGTCAGAGAAGAGGATATCGTCAGGGGTGCCTCAGGAAAGTGTCACAGGACTGCTATTATTTTCTATCTGTATAAATGATCTGATGGACCGAGTGAGTTGCAATCTGCAGCTGTTTGCTGATGATGCTCTAGTGTACAAGAAGGGTCGTCATTGAATGACTGTAGGAGGATGCAGGATGACATGAATAAAATTTTTAGGGGGTTTGAGGAATGGCAACTAGCACTAAATATAGAAAAATGTAAGATGATGAAGATGAGTAGGAGAAACATTCCCGTAATGTTCAAATACAGCATTAGTAGTGTGATGCTTGACAGGGTCTTGTCAATTAAATACCTAGGCTAATGCTGCACAACGATATGAAATGGAAAGAGCATGTAAGGACAGTGGTGAGGAAGGCAAATGGTCAACTTCGCTTTATTGGGAGAATTTTGGGAAGATGTGATTCATCTGTAAAGGGGACCATATATAAAACACTTGTACAACCCCATCTTGAATATCCTCAAGTATTTGGGATCCACACCAGCTCAGTATAAAGGAGGACATACAGGCAGTTCAGAGGTGGGCAGCTAAGTATGTAACTGGTAGATTCGATCAATGCAAGAGTGTTACTGAGATGCTTTGAGAAGTCAAATGGAAGTTGCTGGAGGAGGCGACTTTCTTTATGAAAAACACTGTTGAAGAAATTTACAGGGGCAGATTAACAGCAGACTGCAGAACGATTCTACTGCCACCAAGCTACAACAAGACCACAAACATAAGATCAGAGAGATTAGGGCTCGTACAGATGCATACAAGTATTTGTGTTTCCCTCTTTCTATATGGGTGTGAAACAGGAAAGCAAGTAACTAGCAGTGGTACTGAGGACCCTCTGCCACACACCTTTGGGTGGACTGTGGAGTATGTATGTAGATGTAGATGGTATATGTAGGTGACCAACCAATATAAGAATTTCTGATCATGAGAGATATATCTGGCTTTGACAGGACATCAAGTCAGCTGTGGCAGAAATACAGGATATTTGCAGAAGACGGCTATTATTCTGTGGAGATCACATTCTATCAAAACAACCATTTATGCTGAGGAAGAAGACTAGAGAGGTCATAGAAATGGTCAAGTGACCCATCAACATAAATAAGAAAGATGGATATGGACTTCCAGAGTCCTGCAGTGAGAACAATGTGGGACAGCAGTGCAAGCGAAGCATCTCACAAAGATGCCCACTCAAAGTGGCAATTAAACAAAGCTACACAATAACTCCCACACATTTTTCTCCATTCATCTAGTCTAACCATTAGCAAGCTACAAGGAAAACAATAATTGAGGACGACTATTTTCACCAATATGACAAAGTAATACAACCACAAATAGCAAGACAAATACTCCATGAAAACCCCAATATAGATAGCACATTTCCAACAATGGCTTGAAATGTTGTAAACATTAATAAAGAATTTCCAACATCCCTCCTCCTCTTTCTCAAACCACAATTACATAAGGACCAAGCCTTTCTGTATTCAGCAATCAAAACATATACCCAGGGGATGGCCACTTGCACACTTGCAACAGTGGCCAAAATGTTGGACAGCTTTAAATATTGACAGTACGGTCTCACACTCTAAATAATTTTATAGATGTCTCACTCTTAATAACCCATAATTAATCAATACTTATAGGACTGTAGTTCACCATACATTTATTATTTAATGCTGACTCTTGAAAATTTGTAAGTGGTCTATCTTTGACATGATTGCATTTATCTTTCAGTGTCAGCAGTTCACTTTATTTAGCCTTCCATTTTGGTCAGACTAACCTGAGACCATTAATATTGCCTTTCTCTGTAGACAAGGAGTGCTTTCTGTTAGTTGGGATATGTAAATTGTTTCACCACTATTGTTTAGTCTTTGGTATCATTAGTACTCTGCACTTGTTAATTATGGTTTTCAGATAGTGTGTGTTCAATGTTCTGCCAAACTAATTATCACTTAATACAAGATATTTCAGAAAGTTTTCCACTAATTGTATCAAAAGTGCTCAACAAAAGGCTATGGGACAAGTCCCAAACTTGAAAGCAATGTTTTATAAATGTTGAAGAATAAAAGTTGTCTGCAGTAATCCAGAGTCAGTTCATAAGTTAAATGTGCGCCAATGAAATTTGGTTGAAGTGAAGCTCATGAATATGTGACTGGCACTATATTGGCAACAGTGCATTGAATGACAAGTGTTGAAGACAGCCATTCAAGAGTTGTGTTCGGGTGGCCAATAAGAAATAGCTTTAGTCTTTATGGTTTGTAAACATGTAGTACTTATGAGGATAATTGATATACTCTAATAATGGAAAGTCCAGGTTGGAATTAATAATATAGTAATAAGGAGAGTTACAACTCACCGCAAAGATGTGGCGATGAGCTGTAACAGGCACATGCAAAAGACGCACCCATACAACACTTTCAGCTATTGGCCATGGCCTTCTTCATAAAATAGAACATTCACACAATTACATAGGCACACAACACAGCAACACAACCATCACCTTTGGTTGCCTTACTTTGAAACACCTCTGCAGTGTGTAAGTAGGGGATGGAAGGGGAGAGGGGATAGGAAGGTTGTGTCACAGTGGTGGAGATGGTTACAGCATGACCTGGATGGGAGTCAAGATGCAGCTTAGGAATGGAATGGGGAGACGGTGTAGCGTCCCAGTATTTTGGTTAATTATTGGGAATACTACAATATAGTTGCATTGAAAATCAATTTCTTATATACACACAAATCATTCTTAATTCATTTTTATACATATCTTAGTGGAATCTGTAAATGAATGAAACAATATCTGTCTCAACTTCTTTTATTCAGATTTAGCTCCAGCCAACTGACTTAACATCGAGTAAAATCAATACCAACTGAAGTAACTGGAACTAACTTGAACTGAAAACTAACTTCTATTTATACAATCTTGACAATATGATGCATTAGTACATTGTTGTTATTGTTTTATTACAATTAGTACTTTTTAATTACAATGAAAGTTGATGGTTACAGTCCAATTTTTCGTTGATAAATGTCTTTTGTATAACATGAACATTATTTCTTCTTGAGATATTAATTATATACACAAGAAATTACTTAAAATGTTCGTATAACATAATCTAATTGTGACATTAATAATTATCTGGAAAAACATTCAGAAATGTTTATCATCAGCACGAAAATATACAGAGATGATTTTAAAGTTTGGTTTGAATTAATTTTTATGATTTGCTTAATTGACAAAAGTATTAATTATAACAATGTGGTATTGATACATCTTCTGGATCTTTTTACATTGTTGACTGTTGGTTTTTAATTAAACAATGATACTGATGCTGAATTCCTTAAGTTAATGAGTATTGTACTGTTCTTAAATGAAACAGGACATGCTGTTAATGCAAATGTTTGAACTATGTTAGGTCACACTATAAATATAATGGTTGTTGTTGTTATGGTCTTCAGTCCGGAGACTGGTTTGATGCAGCTCTCCATACTACTCTATCCTGAGCAAGCCTTTTCATCTCCTCATAAGAACGGCAACCCACATCTATTTGAATCTGCTTACTATATGCGTATCTTGGTCTCCCTCTGCGATTTTTACCCCACACACTTCCCTCCAATGCTAAATTTACGATTCCCCGATGTCTAAGAATGTGTCCTACCAAGCGATCCCTTCTTTTAGTCAGGGTATGCCAAAAATTCCTTTTCTCACCAATTCGGTTCAGTACCTCTTCATTAGTTATGCGATCTACCCACCTAATCTTCAGCATTCTTCTGTAGCACCACATTTCAAACGCCTCTATTCTCTTCCTGTCCACACTGCTTATCGTCCATGTTTCACTCCCGTACAAGGCAACACTCCACACAAATGCCTTCAGAAAAGACTTCCTTACACTTAAATTAATATTCGATGTTAGCAAATTTCTCTTTTTCAAAAATGCTTTTCTTCCCATTGCCATTCTGCATTTTATATCCTCTGTACTACGACCATCGCATGTTATTTTACTACCCAAGTAACAAAACTCATCTACCACCTTCATTGTTTCGTTACCTAATCTAATTCCTTCAGCATCGCCTGATTTTCTAAGACCGCATTCCATTATTTTTGTTTTGCTCTTGTTAATGTTCATTTTATACCCTCTCTTCAACACACTGTCCATTCCATTCAGCTGCTCTTCCAGGTCCTTTGCTGTCTCTGATAGAATTACAATGTCATCAGCAAAACGCAATGTTTTTATTTCTTCCCCCTGAACTTTAATCCCTATTCCAAATTTTTCCTTACTTTCCTTCACCGCCTGCTCAATGTACAAATTGAATAATATTGGAGAAAGGCTACAACCCTGTCTTACTCCCTTCCCAACTGATGCTTCCCTTTCATGCCCTTCGAGTCTAATAACTGCGGTCTGGCTTTTGTAGAAGTTGTAAACAATTCTCCTTTCCCTGTATTTCACCCCTGCTGACTTCAGAATTTGAAAGAGTGTATTCCAGTCAACATTGTCAAAAGCTTTCTCCAAATCTACAAAAGCTAAAAATGTAGGTTTGCCTTTCCTTAATCTATCTTCTAAGATAAGACGTAAAGTGAGTATTGCCTCCCGGGTTCCTACGTTCCTCCTGAATCCAAACTGATCTTCCCTGAGGTCAGCTTCTACCAGCTTTTCCATTCTCCTGTAGATAATTCGTGTTAAAATTTTGCAACCATGACTTATCAAACTGATGGTTCTGTAATTTTCACACCTGTCTGCACCTGTTTTCTTTGGAATGGGGATTATTACATTTTTCTTAAAGTCTGAGGGTATTTCGCCTGTCTCATACATCCTACACACCAGTTCAAATAGTCTTGTCATGGCTGGCTTTCCCAGAGACTTTAATAGCTCTGCGGGTATGTCATCTACTCCTGGGGCCTTGTTCCGACCTAGGTCTTTCAAGGCTCTGTCAAATTCATCTCTCAGTATAGTATCTCCTATTTCATCTTCATCTATTTCCTCTTCCCTTCCTACAACATCGTCTCTAAGTTCATTTCCTTTGTAGAGCTGCTCTATGTACTCTTTCCACCTTTCAGCTTTCCCTTCTTTGCTGAGAACTGGTTTCCCATCCGAGTTCTTGATATTCGTAGAGCTGCCCTTCCTGTCCCCAAACGTCTCCTTTATTTTCCTGTAGGCGGTATCTACTTTTCCCCTTCTTATACATTCTTCTACAGATTTGCATTTGCCATCTAGCCACTCCTGCTTAGCCATTTTGCACTTCCTGTCAATCTCATTTTTTAGTCGTCTGTACTCCATTTTGCCTGTTTCATTTACTGCATTTTTATATTTTCTCCTTTCATCTATTAAATTTAGTATTTCCTGTGATATCCAAGGACTTTTTGTTGGTCTTGCCTTCCTACCTATTTTGTCCTCTGCTGCCCTCACTATTTCGTCTCTCAATGCTACCCATTCCTCTTCTACTGTTTTATTTCCCCCTGTTTCTGTCAATTGTTGCCTAAATCTCCCTCTGAAATTCTCCAGAACTTCAGTTTCCTTCAATCTATCTAAGTCCCATCTCCTTATTTTCCTACCTTTTTGTAGTTTCTTCAGTTTCAGCCTACAGTTCATAACCAACAAGTTATGGTCAGAGTCTATATCTGCCCCTGGGTATGTCTTGCAGTTTAGGACCTGGTTCCGGAATCTATGTCTTACCATTATAAAATCTATCTGATACCTTCCTGTGTCTCCTGGTCTCTTCCACGTATACAACCTTCTTTTGTGATTCTTAAACCACGTGTTTGTTATGATTAAATCATGTTCCGTGCAAAATTCTACCAGGCGACTTCCTCTTTCATTCCTCCTGCCCAGTCCATATTCGCCTACTATTTTTCCTTCTCTTCCTTTTCCTACTACCGAATTCCAGTCTCCCATCACAATTAAGTTTTCCTCTCCCTTAACTGTCTGAATAATTTCCTCTAGCTCCTCATATATTTCTTCGATCTCCTCATCATCGGCAGAGCTAGTTGGCATATAAACCTGTACTACTGTTGTCGGTGTTGGCTTCGTATCTATCTTGACAATGATAACGCGATCACTGTGCTGCTCATAGTAGTTTACCCGCATTCCTATTTTCTTATTCATTATCAGTCCTACTCCTGTGATACCCCCAATTGATTTTGTATTTATAATCCTGTACTCACCTGACCAGAAATCCTGTTCATCCTGCCACCGAACTTCACTAATCCCCACTATATCTAACTTCAACCTATCCATTTCCCTTTTTAAATTTTCTAATTTTCCTACCCGATTAAGGGATCTAACATTCCACGCTCCGATCCGTAGAATGCCAGTATTGTGCTTCCTGATGACAACATCCTCCTGAGTAGTCCCCGCCCGGAGATCCGAATGGGGGACTATTTTACCTCCGGAATATTTTACCCGAGAGGATGCCATCATCATATGTTCATACAGTAGAGCTGCATGTCCTCGGGAAAAGTAGCGGCTGTAGTTTCCCCTTGCTTTCAGCCGTTCGCAGTAGCTGTGTGGCAAAGCCACATTAGCTGATGTTACAAGGCCAGCTCAGTCAATCATCCAGACTGTTGCCCCTGTAACTACTGAAAAGGCTGCTGCCCCTCTTCAGGAACCACACGTTTGTCTGGCCTCTCCACAGATACCCCTCCGCTGTGGTTGCACCTACGGTACGGCTATCTGCATCGTTGAGGCACGCAAGCCACCCCACCTCGGCAATGTCTGTGGTTCATGGGGGTGGAATATAATGGTACAAAAATATAAAGAACAATCTGAATCGGGTAGTAACATAAAAATTAGGTATCGGGTGGTAGATTAAAGAACAGAATCGTAAGGTATAATTGTATATCTGCTTCCATTGTTACATTACAACAGGTGAGAGGAGAAAAATAAAAAAAATAAAAAATAAAAGTAATAAAATAAACAAAATAAATATAGATATAAAAATAAAATGTGCGCACATCTCATATTACCGCCTTGGAGCACCTATATCCAATCCTTATCCAATCCACAGTGTTCCTCCTCGTGAACCTCTCATAGATCCCAGACCATGCTTAGCTGACCTCTTGAACGTACCTCATCCCTACAAACTTCCTACCAACACCCCATATCATCCAAAACCAAAACAACCCCAGAACACTGTGCTTAACCTGTCCACAAGAAATCTAAACCCCAGTGAAGTTTCCGTTTTATCCAAAAGGTCTTACTTTTAGCATTACACCCCCATTCAATCATGCTGGTCTTATCAAATACCTACTCTCCTTTTCCTGATCCCTACGATGGAAACACTACTTTGCCACCAATCCCTCTGACCGTGGACAACCTAATCACAACATTGAATTCTGCCTGTCCCAGTTCATACCACCATTCAACAAAGATCCCCCTACACTCCCAATTAACCACCCTCTGGTTACCCTCCAGGAGTATTCACCTCAACTTGGCCTCACCATCTTTCCCCAAGTCCCTTCTTAAGAACTCAAACCTTTCAGTAGAAGAAAGAAGAGCCATCCACAACCTTAAAACAAATCCCAACATTATCATGCTTCTTTCAGATAAAGGTTCCACCACTGTAGTCATGGATCACAGTGACTACCTGGCAGAAGGGCTCTGCCAACTTTCTGACTCCTCCACCTACAAGTTGTGCCAGAATGACTCCATCCCAAAAGTCCAACAATACATCAAATCCCTGTTAAAATCCTACGGCCCCTCCCAGAAGCTCTCCCCTAAATCCATCTCCCTCCTCACCCCAACATGACCCCACACACCCTTCTTCTACATGCTCCCCAAAATCCACAAACCTAATAATCCTGATCACCCAATAGTGACTGGTTACCATGCTCCTACCAAAAGAATTTCAGCCCTCATTGACCAACACCTCCAACCAATTATCCAAAATCTATCTTCCCATATCAAAGATACCAACCACTTCCTTCACTGACTCTCCACCATTCCCGCCCCTTTGCCTGCTAAATCCTTATTTGTCACAGTGGATGCCACCTCCCTATACACCAACATCCCACATGTCCATGGCCTTGCCACTCTCTAACACTACCTCTCCCAACTTCCCTCTGAATTCAAGCCTGATACCCCAATTTCTCATAACCCTCACCAACTTTATCCTAACAACTACTTTTCATTTGAGGGGAAAGTTTACCATCAAATCCGTGGCACAGCCATGGGCACCCGCATGTCACCCTCCTATGACAACCTGTTTATGGGCCGTCTAGAGGAATTCTTCCTAGCATCCCAAACCACTGGCCTAGTTCAGGTTTATTTATGATATTCTCATTATCTGGGGCCACGACACCCTATTCTCCTTCCTTCAGAACCTCAACTCCTGCCCCATTCAATACACCTGGTCTTCCTCAACCTACCAGGCCACATTCCTGGATGTCAACCACACTTCCATCCATATTAAACCTACCAACCACCAACAGCACCTACACATTGACAGTTGCCAACCCTTCCATATCAAAAATCCCTCCATCACAGCATAGCCACCTATGGACGGTGTATCTGCAGTGACAAGAACTCCCTTTCTGAATATGCTGAGGGATTCACAAAGGCCTTCATAGAAAGAAACTACCCCACAGACCTAGTCCAAAAACAGATCTCCCGTGCCATACCATCACACATCCCAAATCCCCCCTCTAACACCATCCACAAAAAAAGTGCTCTCCTTATCATCCAGTACTACCCTGAACTCTAACACCTAAACTGCATCCTTTGTCAAGGTTTTGATTTTCTGTCCTTGTGCTAAGAATTTAGAGACATACTGCCCAAGATCCTTCCCACCCCTTCTAAAGTGGTGTTCCGTCACCCTCCGAACCTTCATAACATCCTAGTCCAATCCCTATGCCACCCCAAAACCCAGCACACTGCCACAGGGATCATATCCTTGTGGAAGACCCCGCTGCACGACCTGACCAATCCACCCACCTAGCACTTCCTGTTCCAGTCCTCTCAAGGCTTATCCTACCCTATCAGAGACTGGGCCACCTGTAAAAGCAGCCATGTAATTTACCAACTGTGCTACAATCACTGTGGAGCTTTCTATATTGGCGTGACCATTAACCAGCCGTCCATTAGGATGAATGATCACTGCCAAACTCTGGCCATAAACAAGGTGGACCACCCTGTGGCACAGCATGCAGCAGAGCACATTCTTGATCTCAATGGCAGCTTCACAACCCGGGCCACCTGGATCCTTTCACCCAAATCAGCTTTTCTGAGCTGCACAGATGGGAGTTATCCCTACAATACATTCCCCGATCCCAAACAATCCAGCCCTCAACCTATGATAATATCCCTTTTTCCCCACACTTTACAGATGATTTCATTCATAATTAAAACTACTCTACAGCTTATTTTTTCAATCGTCACACTAATGATGATGTAATATCTGTAAACAACAACACCAGCCAAGTTGAAGAGACCAAACATGATTTCACGACTAACACTAATTATCTACTCTTCTTACCATTGCATTTAAAAACACACAAAAATTTCATTGCATAAATTTTTAATAAACATAACACAATAAGGGTTATGATCACTTGTACTGGTATATTATTTGTGTTCAATGAAACAAAGTGGATGCCTCTTCCACATCTAAGTCAGTAAGAAAGGTAGTCTTCAAAATCTTACTCAATTACAAAGAGGAATCATTGCAAACAAGATAATATTTAGAACAGAGGCCAAATCTCACATAACTGATATAAATACTATGTCCTGTCCATAAGAGTTCCCCTGCTTAATATCTAATAGTGAAAACTCCAGGTCAGTATTCAACAATATAATAACGATAATTTACAACTCACTGGAAAGATGTAACAATGAGCTGCAACAAACACATGAAAAAGACACACAAATACAACACTTAAGCTATCAGCTATGGCATACTTCAGAATAAAGAATATTCACACAGTAACAAAGGCACCCTTCATAGTCACATAACTATCATATTCGGCTACCACACTCCAAACATAGAGAGCGAGTTGTAATTTCTCCAGTAACACTTCTTCATTCCACTGCACTGTCATACATATTATAGAGTTATAGAGGGAAACATTTCTGGTAGGAAAAATATGTATAAAAATAGAGATCATTTAACTTACCCAAAGCACAGGCTCGTAGACAGGCACACAAATAAAAACATACACAAACACAAAAATTCCAGCTTTCGCAACTGTTTGTTGCTTCATCAGGAAAAGAGGAAGGAAGGAGAGGGGAAAAGGAAAGGATGCAAGTTTTAAAACCCGCATCCTTTCCTTTTTACCCCTCCTTCCTTCCTCTTTTCCTGATGAAGCAACAAATGGTTGCAAAAGCTGGAATTTTTGTGTCTGTGTGTGTTTTTATTTGTGTATCTGTCTACGAGCCTGTGCTTTGGGTAAGTTAAACCATCTCTATTGTATATATGTCTATTGTGGAGGGAAACATATATATATATATATATATATATATATATATATATATATATATATATATATTCTTAATTGTATTCCTATGAGTTTTCCATATATTCCTGCAGTTTTCCAGATTCCCCCGAGTTCCTTGCAGATTCCTAAGAGTTTTCCACACAGTCCCAAATGTTTTTCACGTTTTCCCATATGTTGAATGCATTTCTCATACGATTTTTGCAGTCTTTGTGGTTTATTTGTGGACCTCAACATTCACACTGATGCTTATTCATGAACTTGAATTTCTGAGCATGATTTAGTGTGAATTTTATCTGTTTGAATACCCCATCATGTATCCTTGCCATTTCTATCTGCACCAATACAAAAAATTTTCCATGTCCTTAGCCAGAACCTATTTCCACATCCTATGGCTATGTTGCCGCCTAGCTCATGGTATCGCTTCAAATGACTTAACCATTAAATTACCCATTTCTGGCTGTAATCCCTCCCTCCACAATGACCTCTGCCTGTTCAGATTTCATCAATCCATAGCACTCATGAACCTAGGCCCAAACAGCCTTGCAGCACCTCACCACTCTCTAACCTCTTCACCTCCTATTCCCGCCTTAATTACCATTATCCACCCCTTCAACAACCTACAAACATACCCCACAGCCCTTCATAACCGACAAACCTTGCATCGCAGACCTTTTACATTTATTACACCCTCAGAAACTCCCCCATACAACCACACAAAATCCACAACTTAAACAGTCATGAAACTCTCCTAAAAAAGCTTCAGTCTCATTGAAGTGGCAGTCCCTTCCAAAGGCCTGACCTATGCCCCACTCCCATATTCAATCATGCCGGCCTTGTTGAGAATCATCTCTCCTTCTCCCGATCCTTAAATGGATTCACCATTTTGTAACAATTCCACCACTCAGACCCATACCAATACCAATATTGAACTCTGCCTTATCCAGTTCACTACTACATCGAAGCGAGATCCACACTACCCCCAAATCATCCCCTTCTCATTTTTCAGAATTTCCTCACATCTGACATGGCCTCACCATCTTTCCTCAAATCCCTCAAAATGGATACCAACCTCACACCCTCAGAAAGAAATACTATTTACCACCTCCAAACTGATCCTGACCTTTTGATCCTACCTGCTGACATTAGCTTCACCACTGTGGTTTTAGATCACAAGGACTATGTTGCACAGGGTTTCTACAACTTTTTGATTCTTCACCTACACCCACTGCCACAAAGGTCCCATCCCAAAAATCCAACAGGAACTCCAGTCCCTCCTCAAATCCTTAAGACCATCCCAAGACCTCTCCCCAGAGTCAATTTCTCTCCTCACCCCCCCCCCCCCCTACAGCTCGCAACCCCACCTTCTATACGCTTCTTAAAGTTCAAAAACCCAACCACCCTGGACGTCCCATTGTGGTCAATTATGGTGCACCCACTGGGAGAATCTCTGCTCTCATAGACCAACACCTTCAGCCTATTACCCACAACCTGCCCTCCTATATAAAAGATACCAACCATTTCCTGCACTGACTCTCCACAGTTCCTGTTCCTTTATCACCTGGTATGATACTTTATGCGACCTCCCTCTACACCATCATCCCCAATGCTCATAGCCTTGCCACTGTTGAAGACTTTCACAATGTCCTACTTAGTTACCTTGACCAACTACATTGTCACCTGCAATTACTTCTCCTTCGAATGCATCACCTACAAACAAATTCGCGGTACCGCCAAGGACACCCGTATGGCACCCTCCTATGCCAACCTGTTCATGGGCCATCTAGAGGAATCCTTCCTGACTATCCATAATCCCAAACCCCTCAGCTGGTTCAGATTCATTGATGATATCTTCAGAATCTGGACTGAAGGTGAGGACACACTATCCACATTCCTTCAAAACCTCAAAACCTCCTCTATTCAGTTCACCTGGTCCTACTCAACCCATGGAGCCACCTTCCTCGACATTGACCCATTCCTCAAACATGGCCTTATCAGTACCTTCGTCCACATCAAACCTATCAACAATTCATTTTTACTGCTGCAACCCATTCCACAACAAAAAGTCCCTTCCAGACAGCCTAGCCAACCCTGTTCATTACATCTGCAGTGACAAGCAGCCCCTCTCCAAATGTGCCAAATGCCTCACTGAGACCTTCACTGACCACAACTACCCTCCAAACCTTGTCCATAAACAGATCACATGGGCCCTGTCTGTCCAGTCACCCTCCAGCTCCCCCACACCCACTGTCCAATCACAAAGAAGCACCCCTCTTTTGACCCAGTATCACCCAGCATTAGAGCAGTTAAACCAAGTTCTCTGCCAGGGTTTCGATTACCTTTCATCCTGCTCTGAAATGAGAAATATCCTACCCATTATCCTGCCCATCCCACCTACAGTGATACTCCGCCACCCACCAAGCCTATGGAATATCCTTGTCCATCCCTACACTATCCCTGCTCCCAACCCCTTACCCCATGGCTCATATCCCTGCAATAGACCTAGATGCAAAACCTGCCCTATCCACCATCCCACTACTACCTACTCGTCCTTTCACTAGTATTTCCTATCCCATAAAGGGCAGGTCAACCTGTGAAAGCAGTCATGTTATCTACAAACTGAGCTGCAACCACTGTGCAGTTTTCTATATGCGCATGACTAGGACCTAGCTATCTATCTGAATCAATGACCATCATCAAACTGTGGCCAGGAGACAACTAGACCATCCTGTTGCAGAGCATGCAGTGCTGCATAGTGTAACTCACTTCAATGACTGATACACAGCCTGTGCCATATGGATCCTCCCCACAAACATCAGCTTTTCTGAATTGCACAGATGGGAACTCTCTCTACAATATATACTACACTCCTGCAATCCCGTAGGAACCTTCACTAGTTCCTGCCTCTACCACCCTTCCCTTCCTCTCCCTGTCACACTCTATCCTTACATTCATCTACCATCCTGACACACATTTAAGTCCATTCCCTACCTTCCACACTGTCTGTCAGACAGCACTGGCATATTCCCCCATCCATGCCATGCATACCCCCTCCCCTCCAGCTGCCCTCTACTTACTGCCGACTCACCTCCACCACTGGTTGCTCTCGCGTAAGCCATGCTGGGTACCGCAAACCGGCCACAATGGCCTGAGACGGCGGTTGTATCTGAGTGAGTGTATGTATGTTTGTGTCTCTTAACTGATGAAGGCCTAAATGGCCGGAAGGTATAATGTTATTTTCTGTTATTTGTGCCTTTCTGCGGCTCAACAGATGTCTCTGTGGTGAGTAAGTAATCTATTTCTCTCAAAAATATTATATATATAGAGGGGTAAAAAAAATATACCGACTATTTAAAAGTCCATAACTTGAAAGCTAATTGATGGAGTTGTCTCATTTTTGTTGAAAGTGTAACTTGAAGTACAACTTAAAGATATCACTTGAGGTGTTTGAAATGGTTACCATTAACATCCAAACACAAACAATGCCACCAAACTGCAGCACAAACTACTGACTGCAACATGTTCAGTTGGATATCTGCATATGAATGTACAGTTGGATATCTATGCATTAATGTATGATGGATTCTCAAAGTTCATCCAATGTGTGTGGCTTTTATTGATAAATGACATCCTTCAGTCTTCCCCACAGGTAAAAGTTCACAGGAGTTAAGTCTGGGGAACGTGGTGGATACTCCACAGCACCTCTACGGCCTATTCATCTGCCTGGTAGATTTTCGCCAAGATAAGCCCTAACACGATTTTGGTAGTAGACTGGGGCACCATCTTGTAAATCTTGTAAAATCTTCTGTCTCCATAAAAATCTCAGATGGCAGGAAAAATGGATGTCTGAAACTTCTGAAGGTACACCTCAATGGTAACTGTGCCGTCAAAGAAGAATGGCCCAATCAAGCCCCAGTAAGACAACCCACATCGTACATTTACACCTGGCAAATTCATGGCTTTGTCCACATGGAAGTTCGTATTTTCGGTGATCCAGTAGATGCAATTGTGGCGATTTTCTGTACCATTGAGTTTGAAATGTGCCTCATCTGACCACACAATCATCTCTGTAAACTCTTCATCGTTGTGCACCATGTTAGTAAACAACTCACAGTACTCTACTCTACGATCTGGGTCGTCCTTGTTCATTGCATGTAGCAATCGTTGAATGTAGCACTTCCACTTTGCTGTCTTCAAAATTCGCCGAACACTTGAGCAACTCACTCCAGTTTCAAGGGCACACTGTGACATACTTCAGTGGTAAGTGGGTGAATTGTTGTAACACACGATGAGAATAAGCTGGACTTGTTACTGTTACAGGTCGTCCAAATGGTTCTTTGTGTACATATTTAACACAGTTTTCAGCTTCAAATTTGTCTCGAATGCAACTTACAGTTAAACATGTCAGTGGCTCTGTTTGATACTCACTTCGCCATTGCCGTTGAACCTCATTAATGTTATCGTAGTTAAAATATCACTTCAAAACTGACTTCCTTTCAGCAAATGTAAGCCTTGCACCTGCCATGTTTACTCAAGTAACTAGGTGCAACTAAGAACAAAACACTGACTATCCGGCGACTGTCATTTGACAAAACAAAACAATGCAATTCAACGCTTGTGTGACGATTGGCAGAACTACAAACTATTACACTACAATTAGTTTGCTTGTGAAAATATCAGGCAAAAGAGCACCGGTACACAGACAGAAATATAACAAACACACACACACAAAACAAATGCTGAGCTTTCTCAACCTTAGGTTGTTTCTTCAGAAAGAGCAGGGAAGGAGAGGGAAAAGGAAAGGATGAGAGTTTTAAGGGAGTGGGTAAGAAGTCATTCCAATCCCAGGACAGGAAAGACTTACCTTAGGGGAAAAAAGGATAGGTAAACAAACACACACACCCACACACATATACACGCACACACACCAAGGCAGACAAATGCAGAAAGGCATTTTGCTAGAAAGTTTTTTAGGGAAACATTCCTGGTAGGAAAAATATGTATAAATGTTCGATTTTTATACATATACAATCATCCCATCCTCAAAACTCAACAGGATCTCCAGCCCCTCCTTAAATCCTTAGGACCATTCCCAGGACCTCTCCCCAGTCTCTCTCTCTCTCTCTCTCTCTCTCTCTCTCTCTCTCTCTCTCTCTCTCTCTCTCTCCTCACCCCTCCTGCACCCCACACCCCCACCTTCTACAAGCTCCCTAAAATTCACAAACCCAACCACCCTGGACGTCCTATTGTGACCAGTTACGGTGCTCCCACTAGGAATATCTGCTCTCGTGGACCAACACCTCCAACCTATAACCCACAACCTACCCTCCTATATAAAAGATACCAACCATTTCTTTCAACGACTCTCCACAGTTCCTGTTCCTTTACCAACTGGTACATTGCTAGTCACAGTTAATGACATTTTCTACACCAACATCCCCTAAGCTAACCTATTTATGGACCATCTACGAGAAACCTTCCTAGCCTCCCACAACCACAACCCCCTGGTCTGATTCCGGTTCACTGATGATATTTTCATGATGTGGACTCAGGGCTAGGACAACCTATCCTCGTTCAACTACTCTTCCCCCATCAGTTTCACTTGGTCCTTCTCAAGCTGGTAAGTCACCTTCCTGGCTGTTAACCTCCAACCTCACTGACAGCTCCATCCACACCTACGACCACATTAAACCTACTAATTACCAACAGAGCCTGCACTTTCATAGCTGCCATCCATTCCACATCATAAAATCCCTCCCATACAACTATAGTTGTGTGTATGTGATTATTTTTGTGCCTGTCAGCAGCTCAGCAAGCCTCTTTATGGCAAGTTGTTATCTATCCTCCAGTACTGACATTCCAATAGCATTTTCCATTGTATATAACATGGTCAACATCTGTGAGGATCTCCTCAACATGGATTTATGGAATGAACAACTAATCTAATCTAACATCAATTTAAATAAAAGTTTTAGTGGCTAAACAGAGTACAAATACAACAAACAAAGATAATTATAATATTCAGCTGAGTCAGATAAATAGCACATTTAAAGTCTCTTACCAATTCCAAGAACTGTCCTCTTATATTTCCTTTGAATAACTCAAACATCCCACCAGGTTCTGCATCCATTTTAACTGAACCTTTAGTGAAAGCTTGCACCATCTGAAATCACAACAGCTGTGACTCAATCCACATCATTTTAATGTAAATATTTTAATAGTGCTATGAAAATTTATACCTCCTTGTTTGTAAGAGCACAATAGACTTCTTCCTTTGTGCATTGTAGTTTAACTGTCATTTTTAGTGTTGTAGTTTTGACATTTTTTGATGGCTTAGTTTCTTGTTCATATTTTAGTACTGGAACCTATAAAATATAGATACAATTTAGTGCAAAATTATGATTACTATGATTATAATCATTAAATTTTACTCCTTACTTTCTCAAAAAGCCTTTGAGGTATGCTTTCAGTGTCACCAGTCTTTGTAGTTATATCTTCACTGTTACTTGGCAAAATCATACCTTTGCTGAAATCTAAAAAATAAACTCAAAAAGTAACAGATTTTTCAGAATACAGTCACTGACAGAATAATAAACACAACCAGAAAAAAAAATAAAAAAAAAAATAAATAAATAAATAAATAAAATAAAACTTCTCTTACTCTTAATATTTCTCAAATAAAATCATTAAACAAATTTCAAACAAAATACTTAGTCTTCAATGACTCATATACAATAATAATATTAACAACAAACCTAAAATAATCATTAAAAAGACACTTAACAAAAATAATGCAATATAAAGTATATAGAATTACAACCCAGGTGACTATTACCCAATTCCTCTAAAATAACTGAATGAGTCAAATCAAAGGTTATCACTAACTTCCTGAATAAATATAAAACAATATCTTGGAGTTGTTGGGTATTCCATTGGATATTATAACATGATATTTTGATAATATGCTGGGCTCATTCCTAAGCAATTCCCTTTCTGTGCACTGCACCTGCTGTCATTCCGTTTTTCGAGTTCCACTGAGGGCAGATTATGATGGTGCAGAGACTCAGTAGGAGCATTTCAGAAACTGCATGACCTGTTGGGTGTTCAAAGCTAGTGTTGTGGTGAGCATCTTCAACAAGTAGTGATACCAAAGTGAAACAATGACCTAATGTCAAGAGGATGGACAACCACCCCTCTTTATAGATGCCGTACGTTGCAGGCTGGGCAGACTGGGCATACAGGACATCCAGAAAACTGCTGTGGATCTAACATAAGAATTTAAGGCTGAACCCACAGTACACCAAACACTCCTAACAATGCACTATGCAGCTTTCAACCCATGCATGTGCTATTGTTAACATGACAAAATCATCAATTATGACTGAAATTGGCACATGATCGCTGTCACTAGATGCTGCTGCAGTGGCAAAGTATTGCATGGCCTGTGAAATCCTGATAACTTCTTCATGATGCTGGTGGGAGGATGCAAATCTTTCGTCTTCCAGAAAAACAGCACCATGACACATGTAATGCAGGATGGAGAAAAGCTGCTGGCAGTTCAATTATGCTTTGGGAAACATTCATGTGGGCATTTATTGGTCCAGTGGAGCTCATTCTAGGCAACTTGACAAACAATGTGTGCAGTATAGATGCAGACCATGTACAAACCTTCATGATCAATGTTGGCAAAAAATACGTTTAAAACTGGAGGCAAGCATAAAAAAAATCACCCAAAATCGAACTGAATTCATTCTCAGAAAATTATCTCAAGCAATTTGTTATGAACCCACTAGAATAGTAAATGGTTGTGAAAATATATTTGGCCTCTTAGCAACAAATAATCCACAGCTAATAAATAGTATCAAAACAGACATAGGGATTAGTGAACACAGAGCTGTTGTAGTGAAAATGAATATCGGATTTCCCAAATCTACCAAAAATAAACAAAAAATTTATCTATTAAAAAAAAAAAAAAACAGATAAAAATTCAGTTAACACTTTCCTGAGTGAGAATCTCCAGTCTTTCAAAACTAACAATGTTAGTGTTGGTCAAATGTTCACAGAAATAATATTGACAACTGTTGACCTGTGATTCTTCAGTTTCTCCCGGCGTATTTGATAATCAAAATATCCACGGGTGTACTGCCAGTCTATAGTGTCCAACGGGCACAATATTTCGGCGATCATACATGTTGCCATCATCAGGTGAACTGACAGACTGAGCTACTGGAAACGCGCCGGCACGGAGATCCGCACGCTACGGCTGCTCAGAGGGAACTGGGTTCTAGCCCGGTAGCGGGCGATTTAAATACCCTCGGCCTGCGGAGCGACCCCTCCACTGTCTGCGCCGCGGCCACGCAGTGGGACCGATTGCGCCGGCGTCTGATATGATGTCAGTGTGAGGGCTCTGTCCGCCATGGTCGTCACTTCGTTACATTTGCTAGATTTACTCTTAATTAACCCAATCGCTGGTTCCCCAGCTTTGCTAAGATTATAGCCACTGTCACGGTGTATGAGGTCGTCACTTGTGCGAATTTCAATGGCCTCTCTAACAACGCAGTCCCAGTATCTCGACGTCTGTACCAGAATCCTAGTGCGTTCATACTCAATCGCATGATTCTCCGACAAACAATGTTCAGCGACCGCCTACTTGCTCGGATACATCAATCGTGTGTGCCTCTGGTGTTCAACGCATCGATCCTCGACAGTATGCATTGTCTGTCCAATATATGACTTGCCACACTGACACAGAATCTGGTACACGCCGGCCTTCCTCAAACCGAGATCATCTTTGGCGCTCCCCACCAGTGCACGAATTTTATTCGGCGGACAAAAAACAGTTCCAACCTGGTGTTTTTTCAAAATACGGGCGACTTTCCCCGAGAGTGCACCTGTATATGGAATGAACGCAGTGCCTACCTCCTCCCTCGTGTTTTCATCTGTTGCCACAGGTTGTGCTGTAGTGGCTGGGCGGAGAGCCTGCTGAATATGCCACTCTGAGTACACATTTTTTCGGAATACAGTTCTCAGGTGTTCCAATTCCTGGGGTAGACTCTCTGTGTCAGAGATAGTGCGCGCCCTATGTACTAAAGATTTAAGTACCCCATTCCTCTGTGAAGGGTGGTGACAGCTGTCTGCGTGTAAATACAGATCAGTGTGCGTTGTCTTCCGATATACACTATGACCCAGGTGTCGTCAGCTCTTCTCTTGACCAAAACCTCAAGGAACGGCAATTTACCCTCCGTTTCAATCTCCATAGTGAATTTGATGTTGGGTGTATGGAGTTCAGATGTGTAAGGAAGTCAAGGAGTTTATCCATATCATGTGGCCAGATGACGAAAGTGTCGTCCACATAACAGAAAAAGCAGGTAGGTTTCCATTCAGATGATGCCACGGCTTCCTCCTCGATATTCTCCATGTACAAATTTGCGACCACAGGGGAGAGTGGGCTACCCATGGCGACTTCCTCCGTTTGTTCGTAGAATTTGCCATTGAAAAGAAAATACGTGGAGGTCAAGACATGCCTAAAAAGTTCGGTGGTCTTCTTGTCAAACTTCTGACCAATCAAATCTAGTGACTCTCGAAGGGGCACCCTCATGAACAACGAAACTACGTCAAAACTCACCATGATATCTGACTCATCCAGCCTGAAGCTTTTAAGGCGTTTAACAAAATCCACGGAATTATGGATGTGGTGAGGGCATTTACCCACATAAGGACTTAATATTCCCGTCAAGTATTTGGCCAACAAATATGTAGGTGCTCTGATGTTACTGAAAATGGGACGTAACGGCACCCCATCTTTGTGAACCTTAGGGAGTCCATAAAGTCTTGGCGGTACCAGACCTTGAGGTAGCAGTTTCTTGGCGACACCCTTCGGAAAATCCGCATCCTTGAGAAGCGCCCTCGTCGAGTGGGGCGCGGACCGCGAAGGTGTCGTTACGCGGGCCGAGGGTATTTAAATTGCCCACTACTGGGCTACAACCCAGTTCCCTTTGAGCAACCGTAGCGTGCGGATCTCCGTGCCAGCGCGTTTCCAGGAGCTCAGTTCGTCAGTTCACCTGAAGATGGCGACATGTATGATCACCGAAATATTGTGCCCGTTGGACACTATAGACCGGCAGTACACCCGTGGATATTTTGATTAACTGTTGACCTATTTATACCAAACAAATTAACAGAAGAGGAACCTGACCTGCTGTGGTACACGAAACAGGTTACATCACCAGAATGAAACTTTCACTCTGCAGCGGAGTGTGCGCTGATATGAAACTACCTGGCAGATTAAAATTGTGTGCTGGAACCGGGACTCGAACCTGGGACCTTTGCCTTTCGTGGGCAAGCGCACTACCGACTGTGCTATCCCGACACGACTCACGATGCCGCCTCACAACTTTACTTCTGCCAGTACCTCGCCTCCTACTTTCCAAACTTCACAGAAGCTCTCCTGCGAACCATGCAAGACTAGCACTCCTGGAAGAAAGGATATGGTGGAGACATGGCTTAGCCACAGCCTAAGGGATGTTTCCAGAATGAAACTTTCACTCTGCAGCGGAGTGTGCGCTGATATGAAACTTCCTGGCAGATTAAAATTGTGTGCCGGAACCGGGACTCGAACCTGGGACCTTTGCCTTTCGCGGGCAAGCGCACTACTGACTGTGCTATCCCGACACGACTCACGTGTGAGGCGGCATCGTGAGTCGTGTCGGGATAGCACAGTCGGTAGTGCGCTTGCCCGCGAAAGGCAAATGTCCCAGGTTCGAGTCCCGGTTCCGGCACACAATTTTAATCTGCCAGGAAGTTTCATATCAGCGCACACTCCGCTGCAGAGTGAAAGTTTCATTCTGGAAACATCCCTTAGGCTGTGGCTAAGCCAGGTCTCCACCATATCCTTTCTTCCAGGAGTGCTAGTCTTGCATGGTTCGCAGGAGAGCTTCTGTGAAGTTTGGAAAGTAGGAGGCGAGGTACTGGCAGAAGTAAAGTTGTGAGGCGGCATCGTGAGTTGTGTCGGGATAGCACAGTCGGTAGTGCGCTTGCCCACGAAAGGCAAAGGTCCCAGGTTCGAGTCCCGGTTCCGGCACACAATTTTAATCTGCCAGGAAGTTTCAGGTTACATCACTCTTGCAAAAGCAAAGAAAAAAGTATGCCAAATTTAAATGGATACAAAATCCTCAAGACTGGCAGTCTTTTTATAGAAACTCTAACTTCAATGCAAGAAGCTTATAACAAATTCCACAACAAAACTATGACACGTAATTTGATAGAGACTCCTAAGAAATTCTGGTTGTATGTAAAGTATACTAGCGGTAAAACACAATAAATACCTTCACTACGGGATAGTAACAGTGATGCCATTGATGCCAGTTCTGCTTAAGCTCAATTGTTTAACCCAGCCATCCGAAATTCCCATACAGAAGAAGATGAAGCAAATACTCCAGAAATCGTATCAAGAACAGCTGCCAGCATGCATAATTTAGACGTTGATACCCCTAGTGTATTAGAGCAACTTAAATCATTTAACAAAAGTAAGTCCCATGGTCCTGATTGTATACCAATTAGTTTCCTTTCAGAGTATGCTGATGTAATAGCCCCATACCTAGTTATCATATACAACCGAGTGAACATTCTGTACCCAAAGACTGGAAAATTGCACAGTGTAGTGTAATAAACAGTGTGAAGTTACACTGCATTTGGATCCTGCCTTGAAATGTGCGGATTCACCTGAAATTTGTTTAAAATAAAAGTGAACGTGCCATGCACTTGTATGTGCAGGTTCTCAAGATCAGTGGAGTGCAGCCCTGTGGAGTATACTTGCTGTGGCTGGAGAGGAAGCTCTACCTCTCATGGAATAAACAAATAGTGAAGGTTGATCTGTATGCAGAAACTGTTGATCTTCTTTTGTTATAAAACAGTTGAGATTATTTTGAGTTCTTTGATGTGAAGGCATTGAGTTAAGATATGTTCTGAATGCTGATAATCAGTTTCTTGTATTATATTGCACAATGACATAATAAATGGCATTACAGCTGTTACTTAATTTAAACTACGGTTTCAAGTAATTCATTTATTAAGAGAGATTAATCATTAGATTTCTCCTTCTGCTGCAATCTGTCTGATGTGTCCTATCCTCAAATAGTGCAGAGAATTGGCTGGACAAAGAGAAAATCAACATAAGAAGAGGACTCCAAGTATCAAGAGTATTTTATTAATAAGATATACATATTTGATCTTCATAGCAGCCTCTCTCAGTGAGAATTCTACAAGTCCAATCTCCCACACACAGTCTGACAGGGGACATTACAACAGGATACGCCAATATTAAAGAGAGGCAATAGGAGTGATCTGCAAAATTACAAGCCTATATCACTGACATCAGTTTGCAGCAGGATTTTAGAACATATACTTTCTTCAAATATTATGAACTACCCCGAAGAGAATAACCTATTGACCTGCAGTCAACATTGATTCAGAAAGTATCATTCCTGTGAAACACAGCTAGCTCTTTACTCACACGATGTGATGAGTTCTATAGACAAAGAATGTCAAATAGATTCCGTATTTCTAGATTGGACACTGTACCTCACAGGCACCTTCTACTCAAACTATGTGCTTATGGAATATCACCACAACTGTGTGATTGGATTCTCGTTTTCCTGTCAAAAAGGACACAGTATGTTTTAATTGATGGAAACTAATCGAGTAGAAGTGATATCTGGCATTTCCTAGGGAAGTGATATAGGGCCCCTACTGTTCCTTGTTTTTATAAACAATCTGGGTAGCACTCTTAAGTTGTTTACTGATGATACTGTTACTTACTGGTTAGTAAGGTCGCCAGAAGATTAAAAGCAACTGCAAAATTATTTATATAAAATATCTGAATGGTGCAAAAAATGGATTTGATCCTTAATAATGAGAAATGTAAAGTTATCCATATAACCACAAATAGTGGTCCATTAAACTTCATTTCCACTATAAATCAGTTAAAACTACAGGCCATAAATTCAACTAAATACCTAGGAGTAACAATTAAAAAGAACTTAAAAGTGGAAAGAATGAATCGAAAATATTGTAGGAAAGGCGAATCAGACTGTTTCATTAGCAGAACACTCAGAAGGTGCAACAGTTCTACAGAAGAAACTCTCTACACCACACTTGTGCATCCTATTTTGGAGTATTGTTGCGCATTGTGGGATCCCCACCAAATGGGACTGACAGATGATATGGAGGAAGTTCCAGAGAAGGGCAGCTTGTTTTGTATTATCACAATGTAGGGGAGAGAGTGTCATGGTATTGATGAACGGGGTGAGGTGGAAATCATTAAAACGAGATTTATTTGCAAAATTTCTTTCCCCGACTTTCTCTTCCAAATATATTTTGTTAGCACCCACCTACATAGGAAGAAATGATCATCAAAATAAGAGAAATCAGGTCGAAAACGGAAAGATTTAGGTATTCCTTTTTCCTGCAATATATTAGAGAATGGAACTCTAGAGAAACATTATAAAAGCAGTTCGATGAACCCCCTGCCATGCACTTCAATGTGACTTGCAGTGAATTTATGTAGATGCAGATAGAACATGTTTACTGATGGAAGTTGCATTTCTAAAAAAAATAATGTGCCATGTCACAAGGCCGGGAGTGTTATGAGGTTGTTCAAGGAACACGTTATGTTGAGCCATGGCGGAATAGCCGTGCACATTGAGGTACCATGCTGCAGTGCACGCGGCCATTCGCCGTCGATGGTTGGAGTCCTCCTTCGGGCATGGGTGTATGTGTTGTCCTTAGGTTAATTTAACTAAGTTTAAGTAGTTTGTAAGTTAGGGATTAATAACCAAGCAGTTACGTGCCATAGAGTTACAAACATTTGAACATTGTGCTGATAAACCAACTCACTATATTTGAACCCAATCAAACACATCTGGAATATGGTGTCAGAGCTAATCATCCTCCACCCCAGAATTTACAGGAATGATGTGTATTGTGTGTACACATCATGTGCCAACTCCCTCCAGCTTCCTATACAGGCATCATAGCACCCAAGCCAATACAAACCATCTGTACCACAGATGGTCATAACAACTATTAGGTAGGTGATCACAAAGTTGTAGGTGATCGCAAAGTTGTGGTTGATCGCAAAGTTGTGGTTGATCAGTAACTTGGTGAGCAAAATCATCTACCGTGATGAAGTTGATTTTCTCCTAAATGGAATTTTGAAAAAGCAGAATTCCCTAATCCGGGGAGGGGGGGAATGGAAATCCACAGTGGCTGTTTGGTGTGGTTTTTCAGTGGTTGGCATCATTAGCCCTATTTTTTTAAAGATGAGGCCAGACAAGCTGTGACAGTTAGACCCAAAAGGAAAGCAGTACCATGTGATAAGGGATTATGGAATGGACATTCAGTAGAATGGTGTCACCTGCCATAACGTCTTTGAAATAATCCAATTGCTCCAAGAGCAATTGCCTCATTTTGGGTAATGCTGACCAGCAAAAGACCGTCAAAGTCATCCAAATTTACTCATTGTAATATTTTTCTTTGTGGTACTGATAAATCACTGGTCTGATGTATCAATGTTTTCCTAAATCATATACAAAGGCTAGAAAGTTTATTATTATTATTATTATTATTATTATTATTATTATTATTATTATTATTATAACTACTATTATAGTTATTACTACTATTATTATTATTAGTCTAAAGAAAACACACACACACATATATGCATACACAATAATAATAAGAATTTATCCTTAATAACAGAAGCTTACCTTCTTTTAAAGTTTTTATGTATTTTGCTAACTGAAGTCTGATAAGTTCTCTTGCATCTTTCATAATAATATCTTTCACTTTATCAGCTTCAGAAATGGGGGATGCAACAATTAAGTCAACCTGCAAATAAGGAGAACTGTATTGTCAGGTATAGCTTTCTTCATCTATGTATCCAGCTGAAAAATGCTCCTATAGGAGCACAAAAATGTTCCTGGTAAAAAGGTCTGATGCGAAAATGGAAAACAAATCCTCATTCTGCCTTGATAACCAAAACTTTTTACTTGTGAACATATTTGCACTCTTAACACCGATCATTATAAATCCTTTCACCAGTCTCTCTTTGTAGTGAAGTTTTCATATGTGGCATTTCTATCTTACTGTCACTATCTATGTTGTCTCTCCACACACTGCTACTAACCCCACCTCTATCTGATCTTTGCCCCTGACTTTCTGCTACCATGACTGTTCTGACATTGGCTTCTCTCCTTTCCACTGGCAAGAGCCACATCCATGCATCAAGATTTATTTTATTACTACTTGTTATTATATTTATTTATATTATTATCATTAGTTGCTCACAGCAGGGCCCAGACTGTGTTTCACTTTTAAACATTGAAATGGCTGCAGATATTTTGAATACTGTTCTGAATCAAAAACTCCCCCCTCCCCTTTCAGGACAAAATAGTGCAAATTTGTTCAGTGTCGAACAGCGCATTTGCAGGTGTTGTCCTTCTTTTCCTGGCAATGTCAGATGTGCTCCTTATATAAAATGAATTCTGTAGGTCTGTGAAGTTTCAGCAGTTTATTTGTCCCCTTTTTGAAAAATTTAGAGTGGCTGGCTAGTACTTAGCTCAGCACAGTATTGCTGATAGTGATTACTATCTACTACTTACTACTATTGGTGGTCCTGAGCTGACGTAATTACTGGCTAATCACTTTAGCTTTTTCTTTTATTCACTTTATATTTTGAATTTTGCTTAAATCATGTCTCTGAAGTAGACTTTCTTCCATGTTAATCACTTATTTGTATAATGTGACATACAATATTTATTTATTGACTAAGACAAATAACGAAAATAATTTCAGTCCTGTATGAAAATCAATTTCTTCACTGAGTCATTTTCTTGAAATCAAACAATAAGTTTCATAGCAGCCAGAATGCCATTGCTCAGTAAAGGTAAACAAGTACAATTGTAAGTGTACTGCCTTTGACTGTCCAAGTGATATTGATTGTTGATCACGTCCAAGCAGTCGAGTTTAAAAAGAGCAGCAGTTGTTGTGTGTGGCGGAGAGAGCTAGCTAACTACGGCAGTGGTACGAACAATATGATTATTATTGAAACTGATGCAACTAATTGAACAGTGATTCTTACTGATGAGCCATGATAAGCCATCGTGAATCTTTACAGTCAGTGGAATGTGTACTTCCATCAAAGTGTGCGCTAACGAGTGTCATGTCGTCAAGAGAAAGAATTCAAGTGCGTCGTGACGGTAACGGTTTTATATATGGACTGGATCTAAATGAAGAAGATCTGACTAACGTGAAACTTTGATCTTGTAAAATACAAACTTTCGGCGCAACCGTGATATCAAGATTATCAGGCAACCGCGTTGCGATCGGAAGTGTCGAACTGGCAACAATTGCTGCAACTGAAGTTGGATTGCCATTGCACATGAATAACATATTGGGTTAGCATATTGTGTAGTATGTGCTAATACCTCAAGCTATTCTTTATTCTGGAACAGGACAGTCAATTACTCGCTTGTGTAATATTGATTTGGGACGATGTGAAACCTTCAACCTGTCTGTTATTCTCTTTGTGTTACTACAGTGCAACCAATCATTATTGCATGATTTCAATACACTGATTCCAACCTGAATTGACGTGTGCAAAGCCACACTCAGCACAGTATGCGGAGAGAACATCCTTAACAGTAAAAGGGGTAAGTACATTAACTTTGAACCTCTGAATCTTGTTAAAAGATGGTAGATCAAAAATATTTTCAAGATTCTTAAGAATATATGGAACATATCTTGATGATTTCCATGATAGAAATACAACACTACCCAAACATGATGGTTTTTGGGTACATCATCAAATGTTCAAAAATGAGAAAGCAGCATTTATAGATAAGTGTCTAAATAACATACAGTTAAAACTTGAGCATTTTGCTATTGTTGATAATTTAGACATTTATGACTATAGTGGGAAAATAGCTAAAATTAGTTTTTGTAATTTTGTATTTAGACTTTGACCACAACTTACTAATTATGAACTGTAGATTATAAAACTTAAGACTGCAAAAAGCTAGAAAATTTAGGCTATTGAATCTGGACAAATTGTAGGCATCACAGGTGGTTGAGAGTTTCAGAAGGATCATTAGGCAAGGATTGTCTGAAACAGAAGACAGTAATACAGTAGAAGAAGAATGGATAGTTCTGAGAGATAGAGTGGTGAAGGCCACAGAGAATCGTATAGGCAGAAGGATAAGGCCTAATAGAAATCCTTGGATAACACAGGAGATACTGAACTTAATTGATGAAAGAAGAAAATATAAAATTGCTTCGAGTGAAGCAGGCAAAAGGGAGTACAAACGTCTGAAAAATGAGGTTGACAGAAAGTGCACACTGGCTAATCAGTAGTGGTTTGAGGAAAAATGCAAACAGTAAAAGAATGTATAACTAGGGGAAAGACAGCTAATGCCTAAAGGAAAATAAAAGAGCCATTTGGAGACAAGAAAACCAGCCGATTGAATATCAAGAACTCAGATGAAAAACCAGTACTAAAACAAAAAAAAAAAAAAAGGAAATATATAGAGGAGGAAATATATAGAGGAAGGAATATGTAGAGGCCTATACAAAACAAATAAACTCAAAGGCAGTATTCTAGAAATAGAAGACGAGATAGAAATAAGGCCCCTGGAGTAGATGATATTCCGTCTTAACTGCTGATATTGTTAGGAGAGCCAGTTGTGAAGAAATTGTTCCTCCTGGTATGCAAGATGTACAAGACAGGATAAATATCCCTGCCACTTCAAGAAGAATATAGTAGGCTAATTCTAATTCCTAAGAAAGCAAGTGCAAACAAATGTGAAAATTATTCTATCGGTTTAATAATGGTTGCAAAATACTAACATGAATTATTTACAGACAAATATAAAAATCTGCAGAATTTGACCTTGGAGAAGATCAGTTTGGATTTAGGAGAAATGCAGGATGCAAGAGAATACTAACATTACGACTTATCTTAGAGGATAGGTTAAGGAAATGGAAATCTATGTTTTTGGCATTTGTAGATCTGGAGGTAGCTTTTGACAATGCTGACTGAAATACACTTTTTCAAATTCTTCAGTTATCAGGGGTAAAAATACAGAGAGCGAAGAGTTATATTCATCTTGTACAAAACCAAGAGAGGAGTCATTAAAGTCAAAGAGCATGAATGGGTCACAGTGGTTGAAAAGGTAGTAAGACAGGGCTGTAGGCTTTCACCAATATGAACATTGAGCAAGCTGTAAAGGAATGCAAGGAGAAATTTGAAGAAGGGATTTAAAGCTCAGGGAGAATAAATAAAAAGTTTGTGGTTTGCTGATGACATATAGTAATTCTGTCAGAGACAGAAAAGGTCCTGGACAAGCAATTAAATGGAATGGACAGTGTCTTGAAAGGAAGGTATAACATGAACATCACAAAAGTAGAACAAGGGTAATGAAATTTAGGGTCAAAAAATCAGGTGATGCTGAATGAATTAGATTAGGTAATAAGACAATAAATGTAGCAAATGAGTTCTATTATTTGTGTAGCAAAAATGTAAAATGCAGAATGGCTATGGGAAGAAAAGCATTTCTGAAGAAGCGAAATTTGATGACATCCAATGTTAGAAACTACTTTCTGAAAGAATTGGTTTGGAGTGTAGCATTGTATGGGAATGAAATGTAGACAATAAGAAGTTCAGATAAAAAAGATGGTAAAAGATTTTGAAATATGGTGCTACAGATTACTTAAGAAGATTAGATGGGCAGATCATTAATTAATGAGAAAGTGCTCAACAGAACTGGGGAGAAAAGGAGTTTCTGGTATATCCTGACTAAGAGAAGGGATATGTTGGCAGGATACATTCTGAGGTATCAAGGAATCGTCAACTTAGCATTAGAAGGAAATGTGTGGAGTAAAAATCATAGAGGGAGACCAAGCAATGAATAAAGTAAGCAGATTCAATAGGATGTAGGTTGGCAACCTTATTCTCAGATGAAGAGGATGATACAGAATAGGGTCGTGTGGAGAGATGTAATCAAACTAGTCTGCAGATGGAAGACCACAACAATGACAACACTTAAATTAATATTTGATGTTAATTAAATTAGCTTTTTCAATTACACTTTTCTTCCCATTGCCATTCTGCATTTTATATCCTCTGTACTGTGGCCATCATATGTTATTTTACTACCCAAGTAACAAAACTCATCTACCACCTTTACTGCTTCGTTACGTAATCTAATTCCTACCGCAGCACCTGATTTTCTTAGACTGAATGCCATTACACTTGTTTTGCTCTTGTTAATGTTCATCTTCATTCTGTTCAATTCCTCTTTCAGGTACTTTGCTGCCTCTGACAGAATTACAATGTCATCAGGAAAACACGTTTTTACTTCTTCATCCTGAACCTTAATTCCTTCTACAAATTTCTCCTTGCTTTCTTTCACAGCTTGGCCAATGTATAAATTGAATAACATTGGGGAAAGACTACAAACCTGTTTGCTCCCTTCTCAACGACTGCATCCCTTTCATGCCCTTGAACTCTTATAACTGTAATCTGGTTTTTGAACAAGTTGTACATAACCTCCTCTTCCCTACATTTTACTTCCTTTGATGTGACCTCCAAGTGGCAAGAACGCTGGAATGAAAATACATCACACAATGGCCACCTCGTGCAAGATCCATCAAAGAAGGTTGAGGAATTCCATCTACCACGCCAAACCTGGTTGAGACTGAACCGCATCAGGACTGGTCAAGGGAGGTGTGCTTACAACATGAAGAAGTGGGGTTTCCTTCCATTTTCTGACTGTGACTGTGGGGCAGAGGAGCAAACCATAGGGCACATCGTCAAACAGTGTCCACTGTGAGCATTTAATGGTGGCTTGGAGAGTTTACATCAAGTGACAGATGTCAAATTTGGACATTTCCATTTAATTGTATATATAAAACCATACGATAAATAAATAAATAACTCCTGCTGACTTCCTAATTTGAAAGAGTGCATTTCAATCCACATTGTCAAAAGCTTTCTACAAACTATAAAAACTAGAAATGTTTAATGTTACAAATGTTAATCTATTTTCTAAGGTAAGTTGTAATGTGAGCATTGCCTCCCATGTTCCTGCATTTCTCCTGAATCCAAACTGATCTTCCTCGAGGTCAGCTTCTAGCAATTTCTCCATCCTTCTGTAAATAATTCATGTTAAAATTTCATAACTCTGACTTATTAAACTAATGATTCTGTAAGATTCACACCTGTCTGCACCTTTTCTCCTTTGGAATGGGGACTTTTATATTTTTCTTAAAAGTCTGTTGGTATTTTCCTTGTCTCATTCATCTTATGGACCAGGTGAAATAGATTAGTCATGACTGGCTTTTCCAGAGATTTCAGTAGCTCTGAGGGGATGTTTTCTACTGCAGAGCCCTTGTTCCGAGTAAGGTCTTTCAGTGCTCTGTCAAATTCTTCTCTCACTATAATATCTCCTATTTCATCTTCATCTACTTCGCCTTCCCTTCTTACAATATTGTCATGATGTTCGAAAGAATTTCCTTAGTAGAACCCTCTGTATAGTCCTTCCACCTTTCAGCCTTTCTTCTTTGCTGAGCTCTGGTTTTCCATCTGAGATCTTGAAGCCACACAGCTGTTTTTCTTGCCTCCAAATGTCTCTTTTATTTTCATGTACGCGGTATCCAACAAAATTATGATACCCAGAATTCCAGCTAAAATAATCACTTTGAGAGCCGATTAGATACATACAACAGTCGAGCTTCAATTAACTTTAATAATCATTCTGCAGCGCAGTAACAGTCAAAGAGTCTCATCTGTGGGGGCATTTCCATTGACCGTGTTGGCAGTCACCACTAGCTGTCATTGACTCACATCAACATGAAGCACAAGGATTATATGGCTGCAGTAGTACATCAGAAATGACAAGTTTTTTCAGAACAATTTTGTTGTGTAGGAAAACCCGTCTAATGCTGCACTCTAATGTTACACACAAATTACTTCTTATGCTGAATTCCTTTATGGCAGAAGGGAGGGATAAGGTACAGTAGAGAAAAAAAATCTGAACTTTTTGTGTTTGTCTAGGATATATTTCAATTAATCCAGAAAGAGTTGCTGTTGCTGACTGTAAACACTGTTACCAAGCAGGCAGCAACAGAGGCTGAAATAATGGTTTTATTTTACACACCACGTAGTTATAACATGTTTTAATATTAATGAATATTTTAAATGAATATTTTACATTCTGATAGACATAGTTTATGGAAATGAGCATGATGTGCAAACAAAAAAGAAACCTCTGTTAAGATAACTCTTGAGGAAACACTCTCACGTTTCCATTTGATTGACATTGTTACAGTACCAGGCTGGAAGCCCTAGAGCATTTCCTTCACAATATATGCTGAGAGAATCAATATTTACATAGTTATCAATATGTTAAACTTTATGGTCACAACTACGTTTTGTACAGCAATAGTGTGACCATGTATTTATGAGTACAAGAACAGTAAAAAATGAATTGAAAGATAATCAATTCCTCCAATACTACACTGATCAGCTAAAACATTATGACTACCTACCAGTATGTCCACCTTCGGCACAGACAACAGTGGTGACTTATTGCGGCTTGGAATTAATCAGAGCTTGGTAGGTTACTGGAGGGAGTTGTCACCACATCTGCACATACAAGTCACATGATTTCTGTTAATTCCGGTGAGGGGAAAATGAGCTCTGATGCTACATTCCATCACGTCTAAGATCTGTTAGATCAGTTTTAGATCTAGCTAACTGGCTAGTTGGGGTGCCAGCACATCGATTGCAAATCACCATTGTGTTCCTCGAACCAATTCCTTGCCTTGTGAGATGGTGCATTATTTCATGAAAAATGTCAATGCCATTGAAGAACATGACTGTCATAAAGGGATGTATGCAGGCTGCAATCAGAATACTTCTTGGTCAACATGATGCCTTGCACGAGCTCCACAGCACCCTTGTTGACCAGAGAATAACTGACCCACTGACAGCTTGTCTCCGACCTGTGCACTGACTGTTCAGACACAATCGTACTCTGCCCAGTAGAAAAGTCTGATGTTAGATACAATACAGTTTGCTGCCTCTCCTTTTTTACCAATCTGCCCAGGCTACACCACACAACATCTGCAATGAGGGAAGGGCAGCCAATCCTCAACATTTAGATGTAGTTTCCATTTGGTTTTGTCACTTGTACCCACTTACTGCAGAACTTCAAAAACATCCGACAAGTAATGAAGTTCGTAAAACATCTATGCCGAACCTCTTCAAAATGTCCCCTTGGTCAAACTCAGATAGGTCTCACACCTTTCCAATTCTGCACAAGGACAGATACTACATACACCGTATATGTGTCCGACTAGTAGTCATTTCTTGTCATATGTGCTTCTATCACCTGGATGGGTTTAATCAACAGTAGGTAGATAGTCATGAAATTCTAGCTAATCAGTACATGTACCATAATAATATTGAGAATGGGAATAAGGAAATCAACTCACATTGATTTCTGAAGCATTTTGTTCCTCATTAAAATTTGAAATCACTACAGCACCCTCTATTTCTTTATGGTCAGCATCATGAATATGACCTTTCCACTTTAATTTTAATTCCCAGTCATAGAAAAATAACAACTTTCCTTTCCTATTATTTGCCACTGCCTCTCCTTCACATTTCTCCACTTCTGTTATAGTGCACATAGCTGAGGGAAATATGAAACAACAAATTAACGTATCAGTCAAAAGAGCAAAATTTTTCTTAATAAGAATCAATTAAAACAAACTTAACACTAATATTGTCACTGAACCATACACAGGCTCATAGAAAGGGTAATCACATTCACACAACTTAAATTTTTGTCCACTGCCTTTGTCATAAAAAGAGTATACATGATTTCACACAATCACTCAGTCACAACTCCTTCACAGAAGTAGATGTGGTTTACTTACCAAGCAAAATAGCACAAGTACGCAGACAGAAACACAAATAAAAACACACACACACAAACACACAAATGCAAGCTTTCGCAACCCTGGGTTGCTTCATCAGAAAAAGAGAAGGGAAGACAAGGGAAAAGGAAAGGATGCAGCTTTAAAGGAGCGGTTGATGAATCATTCCAATCCTGGGAGAGGGAAGATTTACCTTGGGGAAAAAAGGATAGCTAAACAAACAAACACAAACACACACACACACACACACACACACACACACACACACACACACACACACACACCAAGGCATTTCTTGCATTTTGCATGTCTGCCTCCTTTCCTGCTCTTTTTCTGCAGAAGCAACCTAGGGTGTGTGTATCAACAAACCAGTGCATTTTTGCCTGGTAACTCAAACTTTCTTTACTTTTTATAAATATTTTTCCAGACAGGAATGATGCCTTGTAAATAAAGGCAAATTTTGTATGACAAAAAACTTGTTTCATTTCATCTGCATAGACAGCTCATATAAACACGTATCCAAGTATTATTAATATAATAAGCAACTAAGGAAAAGGTTAGCAAACAACTAACAATGTAAGTACGTTTTTAGATATAGCCTTTACACAATATCTACAATTTAAAGAGTTTACTCAAGATGCATACTACACAATTTTAATATCTAATGGTAATTTTTATGAAAAGTGCACATATTTTTGTTTATTTGTAATTTTCTATATTTTATAGAAGTTTGTTAATAATGATGTTTTCAATCAAAAAAAAACATAAGTCACATTTTTTACAGTATTGGCTTCACTATTAGTTAAACAACAGCAATGTATGAGTATTTAGAAGCTGTTCTAAAAGCACTGGATGACAAAGAACATGCCACTGGCATCTTTATAGATCTCTCCAAAGCATTTGATATAATTGACCATGACATTCTTATTCAAAAATTAGCTCAAAAGGGTGTAAGAGGGATCCCAAATCAGTGGATAAGATCTTACCTAGAAGACAGGCAGCAAGTGGTGGTTCTAAGGCATGATGATATTACAAGAAATACCATCACTACAACCACACATATCTCAAATAAGTCACCAATAGAGTATGGAGTGCCACAGGGTTCTGTCCTAGGACTGGGGATGGTGGTTATCACTGAAACAACCGGTTTTCGGTTATACCGGTTCTTTTCATCTCCAGTTTTACCGCACTGTAAAAATTGCTCAAGATAACCGTTTTTTTAAATAACCGGTTTTCGGTTTTTTATTGCTATCATTTCCCGTAGAGTTCAACCAAAACATATTTTGCAGCCGAAAGAGAAACAGTAATCTTCGGTTCTTCTAGTTTCGGCCGAAACCAAAACTTACGAAATTTAGTTAAAATTTAGGTAAATTTACGTTATACGACAAATCACTAGTCTTTCCATATTTTGTAAGATCCCCTCGCGATACTACGCCTTCTTGAGTGTGTGTAAACTTAGCCAGGAGTTCGTAGAAGACAATATATGAAGCATACAGATTTACGGGCCTAGTATTTCCATCCGGCAGTTGCGAATATTGAGCCAACCACTCCGTAAGTTGGACTTGTGAGCCAGCGCATATGAATATCTCGTTTTATATATAAGTTACAGTCAGTAAATGAACTACAATCGGTGCTGCAGCAGTATTTCGAAAAATAAAGTCACAGTTCCAGCTAACAGTATGATTGTTGTCAGTGTAAATTTACGCAAATTGAACTAGGAAAGCTGTGTACCACATGATCAAATGGGTGTCAGTTCCTATGAGACCTAACTGCTTAGGTCATCGGTCCCTAGACTTAAAAACTACTTAATCTAACTTAAGCTAAGGACAACATACACACCCATGACCGAGGGAGGAGTCGAACCTCCGACTGGAGCAGCCGCACAGTCCGTAACATGGAGTCTCAGACCGCACGGCTACCTCGCGAGGCACCACATGACCAATGTTACCTAAACCCATATTGGTTATTAAAAAAAGCCCCTCGCTTTCAAGGAATCACATTAATAAAACCGGTTAGCATAACATTATGATAATACCCAAGCTTACATAATAGGTATATGAATCGAATTTACCCTCTCTTCCAAGAACCATTTTGAATGCTTTCTCCTTAAATGACATAGCATGTTTGTAGTACCTACACCTGTTTTCAGCTTTTTAAAGCAAATGGAGCATTGTACCTCAGTGCTCCCGTACTTCGTGAAGTACTTCCACACTCAGGATGGTGCCATTTAAAGACACAACCTATGTCTGGCGACGACAGCAAGGAACTGCCGCATGACCAGACGGAGGCAAGTCTTGCATACTGCCGGTGCACGCTCATAGTCAAATGGACCACGCCACTGGGCAACAGCTGCATCGATGCCTCAATAGCTGCACCTGTTCTTAAGTTCTTATGGCATGCGATTGTTGCGCGTTTCTGACTGCCGGGATCGTTCTTAAATTATCACTGATCGTTTTTCTTAGTTACTGTGATGACCTAATATTTCAAAGCAGTGGAAATTTTAGGAATAGCTCTAAATATTAGGGTCTACTAGTTTTAATTTTTTAAAGTTATTTACCATAAACACATTTTAAACCACTACTACAGGAAGTAGTCGTACCGGTGTTTTTACCTGGTTCTTGGCAATAACTAAAACGAACCGGTTACAACCGACACCAAATAAATACCGAAAAAAACCAGTTACTCAAAACTAAAATACCAGTATCGGTTTTAACCGGTCAGTTTTTCCCATCCCTACCTAGGACCTCTACTGTTCCTCTTTTACATTGATGATTTAAATGACTTTACTGATTTGGGGAAACTACTCTTATTTGCTGATGACACAAGCATATTAATATCAGCTGCTAACAAAATCTCTATGGAAGTAGCAATGGATACCTTAATGTCCCAAATTACTAGCTGGTTTCAAAAAAATAGAATAATAATAAATAAAGAAAAATCTGTCTGTATGAATTTACATTCTTCTCCACTTGTTCAAACACCTGAAACCACACCATACCCCGACAACACGTTACTAAACTCTGTTAACGAAACTAAAGTTCTAGGGATATGCATTCAAGACAACTTAAAATGGGACTGTCACGTGAAAGAACTTTAGAAAAAGCTTTCAAAAGCTTGTTATGCTCTTCGTGTGTTAAGAAAAAGTGCGAGCGAGTCAACAGTTATTCAGGCATATTATGCATACTTCCATGCACTACTGCGATATGGGCTAATCTTCTGGGGAAATTCACCCACCAGCATAAAAATCTTTACGGTGCATAAAAGAGTAATCTGGGCTGTCTATGACCTAAAAAAACTGGAAACATGTAGACCACACTTCATCCAGCTGAAAATAATGAGTTTACCAAGCCTCTACATATATGAGTCCATACTATTTGCAAATAATTATCTCTTAAATCAAACTGGATATCTTTGTCAAAATAAGCATATTCACACACACAACACCAGAAACATGAACGATATCCACACAGGTCTCAATGCAGAACAGCCTTCTATCAAAAAAGTGTATCAAACATAACAGTTCAGCTATACAACAGCCTACCTCATGACTTAAAATTACAGCGGCATATAAATATGTTTCAACATAAACTTAAGTCATTTTTGGTGGAAAAGTGTTTTTACTCTATAAAAGAATTTTTGAACTATAAAATATAGAGTTGTAAACGAGAGTGAAGAATATCTTTTTTTTTATTTTTTTATTATGGAAATAGCATTGTAAATAATGAATACGTAATCTTGTTTGTTACTTGTAACTTATCATTGTTATCTGTTTCCTACTCCTCCTCTGTGAATGCCAAGAGTTATCAGGGTGAGAGACTTCCACAGAAACAGAAAAGATTATTGCATTGGGTTCAGGATCTTAATCATCCACAGACAACATCTGCAACTATTTTCTTAGACAAATGAGGGAGGCCTTTTGATTAGTTCCCAGAGTGTCTTACATTGCCTGCAACACCTTGAACCAACCTTCCACTTGAACATGGGCAAGGAATCAACCTCAATATATACTGTAACTGTAGCCACCACAATTAGGATAAACCAATGCCTGGTCCCTGTACATTACCAACAGCCTCAATCAGCATGACAAAAGCCAGTATCACATGTAGTCAATTTTTTATTTTATTTTATTTATTTATTTATTTTCAGCAGCAGTAAAGCATATTTAAGGTGTGAAACGGTCCCCCCCCCCCCTCCCCAAAATTGGGGCTAAAATGGAAAAATTACGTTAACCTAGAGATTAGTAAAGTGATTTTAATGATTTTAGATACGTAAGTATCTTTTGATAAAAGACGAAAATTGGTCTAGGTGTATTGGAAGGGGAATGAAAAGTACGGGGTCAACTACCCCTAAAGTGACCAATTTCTTGCTAAAGAAAGCGTTTTGATTTAATCGAAGTAGAGGCGCACAACACAGTCATACAACCATCACCTCCTGCTGCTGCACTTCGTGTGCCTGTGTAATTGTGTGAATGTTCTATTTTCTGAAGAATACCATGGCCAATAGCTTAAAGTGTTGTATGTGTGTATCTTTTGTATGTGCCTGTCGCAATTCGTCGCCACATCTTTGCAGTAAGTTGTAAACTGTCCTTATTACTATGTTATATATAGATATATATGTGATGGGTAAAAAAAACTTATATTGTCTTGCACATTTGATTCTGCCCATGAAACATCTTGTGAATCCATATATCTGAACTTGTAACACTATAGTTCTTCTACCTATTACTGTTTATTGCTTTTATGTATTCAACGGGAGAAGTACCGATTACAAATGTAATACATGGATGTAAAATAATACCTATATTAAGATCTTTGTGGCCATGTATATGATGTAAAAATTTTGTATATGGAATTATTACTTTTTTTGTAATATTAATATTATGAAAATTCAGACGAAAAATTCCTAGCAGGAAAAATTTAATATAAAAAAATAGACGAAGATTACTCACCAGGCGAAGGAGCACAGGTGTAACAGTATCACAAATAAATAAATGAATACACACACACACACACACACACACACACACACACACACACACAAGCTTTCGCAACCCAGTTGCTTCATCAAGCAGAAGGGAAGGAGAGGGAAAAGGAAAAGTAGATTAAGATTACTTACCAGGCGGATGAGCACAGGTAGTGATAGTCACAAATAAATAAAACACACATGACACATGCACAAAAACGCTAGCTTTCACAGCCTAGCTGCTTCTTCAGGCAGAAGGGAAGGAGAGGGAAAAGGAAAAGATGAGGGTTTTAAGGGAGTGGGTAAGGAGCCATTCCAATCCTGGGAGAGGAAAGACTTACCTTGGGGGAACAAAAGGAGGGTAAACAAATACATACACACCCACACATATACACAAATGCAAACACACCTAGGCATACATTGGAATGGCTCCTTACCCACTCCCTTAAAACCCTCATCATTTCCTTTTCCCTCTCCTTCCTGTTTGCCTGAATAAGCAGCTAGGCTGCGAAAGCTAGTGTGACTATCACTACCTGTGCTCCTTCGTCTGGTAAGTAATCTTCATCCACTTTTTACATATATTTTTCCTGCTAAGAATTTTTCCTCTAGCGGCTGATAGGAAATGGAACTGTGTGTGCGTGTGATGTAAAAGGTGGGAATTGGCAGGAAAATCTTTGAGTAGCATGGTCTGTAAGTGAAAAAAGAGGAGTCGAGTTCTTGGCAGTCTAGTGGTAACACCTCCGTGATGAACTGTGGGTTGTTGAGGCATATATTTCTGGAAGTTTGCCTTGGATGTCACTGGAGTTGTCCTATTTAAGCTGGCTGTTTAACATGACGCTCAAAAATGTATTTTTCAACACTAAGAAGAAATTTTGTGAGCTCAAAGCTATTATGGAAGCAGGCCACGCTTACCGCCAAAAAGTTGTTACCAGCAGAAACTTTGACGTCTTCACCGCCAACACTACAGGACGAACAAGTAAAGTTTTTCTTAGCATGTAGTGTAATGAACCAGCAAAGTGTTTAAATAATAATTATCTGCATTGACCTCAACTTTGTGTTAAGCACCCTGATTTATCCTAAACATTGAACCTAGACAGGGTCCTTTCCTAGTAAATACTTTTCCGAGTGTCCTATTTTTAAAAATTGAAAAGTGATTTCAAATAGTGCCATTGGTAGTTTTTTAAAGTTAGTGTCATTTATATAATTTAGTATGAATTTTTGATCATTTTACATAGTGTGGCTATAGACCATTTTACAAAGTGTGGTGACAGAGATATTTACATGATAACTTTTGTACAGCAGCCAGTTGCCATTTCATCTTATTATTATAGTATTGGCACAATTTGTTTTAGCTGTTGGTTAAAGATAATTTCAGAAATAATAAGTGTTTCACTAAATTTCAATAGTTTCACATACAAAGTTTCTTGCTACCATAAATTATACTGCTGGCACTAATACCGTATTTGCGCAAATAGAGGCCGCGTGCAAATATAGGTCACACCTAAACTTTTGACACGAGATTATAGAAGAAGTGTAGCCCACAGATTTTTTTAATTTTTATTTTATTTATTTATATTTTTTGTATAACTGAACTTTTGCATAATCAGAAACACAATGTTAACGAAATAATGTTCTCTTTTCAATAAACTCAAAACAAATATGCAAAACTGTAAATCAACGGATAAGAAAGTGAGACGACAGGACGATCAGGGTGCCCCAAGTGAGGGGACGTCAAACCAAGTCGTGTTACCGGGTGTTTCAAGTGTTGTATAGCATAGGCATGTGCTTCGAAAATATTGTTTTTTCGGTGTGTGTATGTGTGTGTGTGTGTGTGTGTGTGAGAGAGAGAGAGAGAGAGAGAGAGAGAGACATTGGCTTGTAAGTTTGTAGTGGGAAACAAATGTACGAGTTACACTGCCGAATGTAAGCTTCAGGTTGCCTAGTCATAGTAACAGACATGGAAATTGGGAAGTTCGACGTAAATTTGACGCTGATGAAACAAAGTTCGACGCCAATGTGTAAGTGAGGTCAAACTATTAAAATGTTCAAAGAGTCGTTGTGCATTTCAAGGACTAAAATGTAAATAACCCATGTGGTTGCTTGACTTCATAATTCGAAACAGGAACTGTAGTTTTGCTGTTACAACAGAAGTGATTCAGTTGCAAGGCTGCAAAATAGCCTCGAGTTCCATGTACATCGTTTCATGTAAATAACCCCCAACGAATGTGAAACCAGTGAATCTGGTTGTAGTAAAATATGTTATTTTAAAACGTAGCATTGTAACTCAACATCAGCATTAACTACACAAATCAGTTGTTCCGCTATCTTAACCTCCCATCACTGCTCGCAGTCGGTGTTACCGTACCAATGTAAACATCACAGTAAAATTTCTCGCCACACACACTAAACTTTTATTGTGAAGGCTAGCTTCTTTGACTACATCAAATTAAAAAGATTTGTGAGCGAAGGGAGTGTGTGTTACATACTATTTTTTGTTTTAGGCCATGCATATGTGTTAAAAAACAGCCGTCAGCTTTTGTACCCTGTGGTACAGAATGACGCCATTCGATTTATATCGAAATATCGACTTCTACGAATTCCCACACCATTTCCGTAAACGTGTACAAAAACGTATATGCAATTCTGCGAACTGTAGCATTTTTGAAGAGTATCTAGTTTATTATATTTCTCAAACCAAAATAAAAGGGAGCTTGTAATTTTTTAACCTAACAACTTTGAGAAAAGGAGCGTTTGGGGGGGGGGGGGGGGAGGATTTAATATCAATTCTAGGCCACACCACGATTTTGTACGCCAAAATTTGGGAAAAAATGTGCGGCCTATATTCGAGCAAATACGGTATTTATTATAAAACAAAAGGAGAGTATATTATCATTCATTGCAATGAATACATTACTGTAACTTATGACTAGAGCTGTTCAACAAGGTAAGGTGTGTCTGTGTGTGTACGTTGTTTTTGATACTGCTAAACTATTATGTGAACAACAGTGACATTATTTACAAAAGTTAATGCTGTCCCCTAAAGCGTACATATTATCTAGTTGCCTTGGTCAAACCCCTTAACAATCATTCAGTTCAGTAGGAAAGAAAATATTATTTGAAAAGATAAATTTCAGAAACATGATCTTAAAAATGTCATCAATAGGACAGAATCTTGTTCCCTTAACTTCGTGGACAAAAATTTTTAGATTACCACCTTTGTCAAGCAATTCACAACAATCCAAATTTATTTTTCCATAGTTCACTAAAAGAATAGTTTGTATTACAATTCTCATACCACAATTCTTGAATCCATAGTGTTCATTATAAGTGAATGCTGTTTATTTATAAATCTGTTGAACCACTTAATTGCTATAGCAGTGATCTAGCTTTTGTGTGCTTGCTGATTTATTTAACTATAGACTGTCCATTTTCAAAATTCCATTTACTTCAGTATCAGGTGTAGGCTTAAAATGAGAGTGCTTATTACAGTTAGTTGCTGGTACATATTTGCCTAATTAGGCTGGCAACCTTTTTCTTTAATCATTGCAGTTATTCACTTCAGCTTACATCCTGCCTGGTGACATTAATTTTGCATATCCTTTACCTATCAAAATTCAAAATCTTCAGAAAGGCAGTCACATGAACGATTCCTTATCCATTAGTGCACAGTCATAACAAAATCCTGTAAAAGGGTGTAACATTAACAGTTGCCGTTCGTAGTTTGGTGAGAGGTTTCAGACTTGTTTTGAAATTTCTTACGAATTGCGAGTCGAAATTGTAGGTATTATAAACTGTTTCATCTCTTTAATATAAAACTAAACTAAACTCCACCACATACAGGCCTTGAGGGCCCAAGGGGTACCGACGGCCGCCGTGTCATCCTCTGCCAGCAGGCGTCACCGGATGCGGTATGGATGGGGCCGTGGTCAGCACCTCGCTCTCCCAGCCATTGCGTCGGTTTTCCAAACCGGAGCCGCTACTTCTCCATCAAGTAGCTCCTCAGTTTTGCCTGACAAGGGCTAAATGCACCCCACTTGCCAAAAGCACTCAGCAGACCTGGACAGTAACCCATCGAAGTGCCACCCAAGCCCGATAGTGCTTAACTTCGGTGATCTGTCGGGAACCAGTGTATCCACTTTGGCACGGCTGTTAGCATCTCTTTAATATGCCAGTATTTAAAGTTGCTGAATCCAAATCTGAAATCAGATTCTCAAAATTCAATGTGGCTGATCAAGCATAACGGACAAAAACTTGACAAAATGCTAGAATAGACAGTAACTCACTCCCGACTTTCAAAATACTGTAAAATGGACTTTCAAAATAATGGTGAATAAAAGTGAATACAACATGTTAAAAATGTTTACTGGTTTTAACTGGTGGTGTTAGCGTTGCCCATGATGTAGCATGTAGAGGTTGCATGGCCACATTTACATCTTTTCTTGCTGTATGATTAAGTGAGACACCTTGCCTTTGTGCCATGAAGGCCTGTTGTGCCTCTTCGTCTATTTGAAAACATGAAATTTCATCTAGATCGAACTCTAAATTGGATCCAATCAGAATGTAGAATCCAAATGTCAAAACCATGTCCACGTTAAATAGATTCTTCATACATGTGCTGTGAACCACTAGGAAAGTAATGTGTCGTATGACCTTGTACATTTCTACAATTATGAATTGTCCTTTCAGAGGAGATGACGAAGTTTCTGTGTCAATCTATAGTCAATTGCTTGCTACAAAATAGAAGAGCAATGGATAGTTTCTTGGGTGGAGTTATGGATTAAGAATTTTTATTTGAAGGGGCTTTACTTGGTTGAGTAGGGGATTTATCAAAGTAAACACAAAAAAATATGTACTACTGTCAGGGTACAGGGGGAATGAGTCCTGGGAAACAATCCAGATATGATGGTAATGAGCACCAATTGCAGTGGCACCACTTCCTCCTTTGTTTACAAAATGTGAGTTGAGCACAGTGGTGTTTGTGCTCTGCTAATGACACTTTCAGCCAACTCTGAATTTGCTCCTAGTTCAGATATTACAGATAACACCTACCCCCAAAATTTTGAACTTAATTAGTTGCTGAAATTCTGAAGGAAAAAAATATTGGCATTTGAGAGATTATGTCATGGTTTACATCTCTCTTCCTTTATTGGAAATAAAATGAACAAGATTTTCTGGTTTTGAGAGGATTGTGATGTTAGCTCTGATCTTTTAACACTATTCTCTCTCTCTCTCTCCCTTTTTTGACATTTGCTCTGGAACCTCTTGCCCTATTTTGACATTTGCTCTGGAACCTCTTGCTTCAATTAAAGTTTGAGTTGTTCTATCATATGTAGTAACAGGAATCGAGAAAAACACAAAATGTAAGCACCAGCTTACATATCTTATTTCACTGTTTCATTTATGATTCCAAACATAGAATAAAAAACAAAACATCAGAAGCAATTACAATATTGTTATGTCAACAACATGAAAACATATCACAAAAATATTCTTACACATACCATTAGAGTTTTCAATCTTCAAATCAGTCAGCAGCTCTTTGAATTTGTTGACCGACCAATCACGAGCATTTTTTTCTGTCCTACAAGAAAAAGAATTACAGTTATATTTCTCTCATACATGCTAATTAGTTACATGTTCAGTAAAATAATGTAAATGGGACTTTTACTGAAATGTGTGAAATGGCTTAGTTTTGCTGGTATTTACTGGTATATCTGATGAGTAATACACGATTTCACAGCACCTATTTATACGAGATCTTGGAACACCTCCATCTTGGCCTTGTAATTCCTCGAAACAGGAGTTCAGACCTTCACATCTGTCCTTGCAACTAACACCTCAGCTACTTCAACCTACTGTTCCCACACCCAACTCAATGACTTAGGAGTCAAAGTGCTTCTGTCGATCTATCCATCTGTGGACAATGTTATTACATTATTTGCATCTTTTTACTAGTGAACCCATACATGCTTTACAATGGCTATTATGTATGGCAATTCAGTAAACAACCTAAACTCCTCCCCCTCCCCCTTGTACACTACATTTTTCTTCTGGATTGACTTGAGTTTATCAAGGCATTAATTTGCATACGAGCAGCCTAGCAATGCAGTGGCTACTGTGAAGATCTGTCTTTGTTACAGATATGACAAGCAGTCAGTCACTGCACAGTGGATGCTAGGAGAAAGTGGAGAGAGTTCACAGAATAGACGATATATAAACTTTGATTTTATGTATAAACTCCATGTGTATTATCTTTTGTTTCAATTATTGCTGTTGATCTGTTAATGTTGGAAGTACTGCGAAAAAAAAGTTAAGAATTTACAAGACATGTTTTGAGAGAAATTATTTAATTAGTTTTTTCACTCTCATGTTGTATACATAAATGGAGAAGATGTCTGATTGCCATGGTGGCATAAGAGTTCGAAAACGTTTGGAGGCACAGCATAGCTGGACCTCATCTTATTATTAATTTTTACTCAAGAGATACATGAGCAGCTACAACAAGATTTTACTAGCTGCACACACAGACCTTAGGTGCGTTTTCCCTCTTTATTACAGAGCTAATTGGTATCCAAGGGAAATGAGGTGCAGTTGTAGACACCAGTACGGCTCTTTATACCTGGGTCGCATGCAACAACACACCCTCTCTATCCCTCTCCTCCTCTATTTGACCATGTCCTCCTATCCATTTATCTAACTCCGCCTTCTTCTTCACCTCCTCCTCCATCCAACACTCTTGTTTTTGCACATCTCCTTCTCCCCTCCTTCTGATTTAAAGTAACATTTCCTACATTATGTATTCCTTTGAATCTTCCATTAGTCCATCTTCTTCTCTCTATGTTGACCTGCTCCTTTGCCCTTTCTCCAGTCATCTCCTCCTGCTCCTCTCTCTGACCATCTCCTTCCCCTCTCTATCTGCCCCACTGGTTCGTTGGTTGCTCCCAACCCCCACATTTTCACTCTTATGTGAGTGCCGCTCAAGGCAGACGGTCTGGTTTGCTCCCCTATAGACTCACAGCTGAAAATCTGTAAGCAAGTTAAACGAAAGAAAAGATTTCAAAATACATACACAAGTTATGAAATCAAAATTTTCAATCATGTTTCAGGGTACTGAAATAAATTCAATGGCAAAATTGTAAATTTGTGCTGGACCAGGATATGAACACAGATTTCCCACTTCAGACCAGCAGTAATCTTAACCAAACATACTATCCATGCAAGCTTCCCTTCCTCCACAAATTCTCAACAATCATAACACACCCCATTTATTACTCCCTCTTGCTCTCAGCCTGCCCTGGATTCTCATAACCGTTCAAGCATAGTTGTACATCAGCAGAAAAAGTGCCTGTTGGCACATATGTACAATTTTTGATATGGTTTCTCTTCTTTCAGATATGTCCCTTGTGGGAATTCAGGACAGGCTGCATGCAAGAGGAACTAATTGACGAAGGGGTGCTCTGATATAGCATGTTATAAGTTAAGAATTTGTGCAGGAGGGAAGTGTGCGTGGATAACCCAATTGGTTTAGGCGACCACTGGCATGAAGCAGAAAATCCGGGTTCAAATCGCGGCCCAGCAGAAATTTTCAACTTTGCCACTGTCTGAAATAACAGACACCATATCAAATATACAAGTTAGTTGCATCTTTTAATCTCTTAAGGTGATAGTATGTGTCTTCTACTAAACTGTTGCAGTATTAAGACTACATCATAATATAGGTAGGCAAACAGCACTGTATGTCCCACTCTATGAATGTGGATGAATAAAATTTATAACTAGATGGAACAGTTTAGACAGATTTCACAGTGTCAATGGTAATATGAACAAATGTTATGTTATCAAACATTGGGAGGTCAGATACAATTTTAGACTTGATAGTCCTACAGCTATAAACATCAGGTTTCATCAATTCCACATTACAACACCTTATCTTACTATTCAGCAATATCAGTGACTCTGGTATGTGTCCTTACCATAAACCATAACTCAGAACCATTTACTTATCATTATTTGACATCACCATATGTATCAACCTACCCATAGTCTTTAACCTCTGTACAAAGTGAAGTAAACTCAATAAGGAATAGAACAAGTAAGTACAGCAGTGTTTCCTCTCCCATATTATGAAAGTGCCACAGTGTAGTGTAACAAATTATGATTTCAATCATTAACTCATAAACTTCTGCAGTGTGGCAAAACAAAACTTTCACTCAAGACTGAGTGCTCAGGCATGTAACCCAATATGTATAAAATCAACTTTTGTGTGTGTGTGTGTGTGTGTGTGTGTTTCAAGTCTCAAGTGAGTAAGTAATCGTGTGAGTAGATCCAGACAAATTTCATTTTAACAGATGAACCAAACAATTTGAGAGGCAAATTACAGTACACAGTTTACCAATACATCACAAAATTCCAGTAGTAAATCAGCATGTATGTGTATGCGCCACGATAAGGGTTTCTTTCTATACATTGTAAACATGTAAGTGTTCAAACAATATCAGTGAAGTCAAGGATTATATGCACATCAAAAAACGTGCTGCATCATCACGATTGTAGGGTTCATAATCCTTTGCATAAAAATGGAATAAAGAGATACAAAACCAACATTTAGGTCTCTTTATTGCTTACATGAATACAGTAATCGACAAGTTGTACAACAATAAACTATACATTCTGAATTTGTGTTCCAGATTGCAGCACAGACTAGTACCCCTAATACCTGGCAACATATTCGCTTGTACTAATGCATGCCTATATTCATTGTAGCATACTGTCCACTAGATTATCAAGGGACTTTTGGTCAATTGTCCCACTCCTAAATGACAATTCGGTATACAGATCTCTCAGATTGTTTGCTGGGTCCTCTCAGCCAAATCCAGCACTTTTACTTTTTCCAAGACATGTTCGATAGCGTTCAAGTTTGGAGAACATGCTGGACATTCTAATCTTGCAATGTCGTTATCATGAAGGAACACATTTACAAGACATGCATTGATGAAATTGAGATTTGTCTTCCATTAAGACAAATCCCTCGGTGAAATGCTGCCGATATGGTTGCAGTATATGTCAGAGGATGTCATCCCTGTACCATATAGCCATTTGATTGTCTTCTGTGACCACCAGTGGCATACAGTGGTCCCACTTAATACCACCCCACAACTTAAGGGAACCACCACCCTACTGCACTATGTCAAAGACATTCAGCCTGCCTCCAAGATGTCTCCAAGGATTATCTGTTTTAAGGCAGAAACAAGTCTCAACTGTGAATTGCACTTGAAGCCAATGTGTACTGTCTATGTTGTGATGGCTGCACAAAAATAATCACTCAGCATGGTGATGTTCCTCTTAGTGTTCGTGTAAGGTGTAATCCCTAACTAGCATTTATCAACTGCTATTGTAGCCTTTGGGTGGCCAGAGTGAGGTAGTTCATTGACAGTTGCTGTATCTCTGTACCTCCTCCATGTCCAAGCAACATCACTATGGTTCATTCTGAGACGTCTGGAAAGTTTACCTGATGAGAATTCCTCCTGACACGAAGTATCAATTGGGATAAGATCAAACTTCAGAATGGACTTTCTAAGTATGGCATAAATACAGTCAACACAAGCAATGAACTTCCTTACTGGTGTTATGACTGGAACTGATTGCCCATCTTACCCACTCTGTCGCATTGTCACTGCTCATTCATGATTGTTCACATCTTCGTATGAGTTGAGTGAAATCTATGGACAATCTAAGGAAGTGAGTTCTTGATACAATATACACATTGTAACATAATGGCTGTGTACTGTCTATGTCACATAATTATTCAAATTCCTGAAATTTTAAGGGAGGCAAGGTGGCACTTGTGCAGGTGGGCCAGGCCATGCAGATTCTGTTTCTGGAGAGCCAGGTCAGCGATTAGTGTAGTCTGAGTTTGTACCTAGCAACCACTTAAGACCACAGACTCACACACATGCAACACATAGTCTATCAGCCATTGACACACACACACACACACACACACACACACACACACAACCATCATCACCGGCCACCGCATGAAGATCTTAAATATTTTGAGCTGACGATTATTTCTTGTTTTGTGATTGAAAAGGGGCTTGAGCATTATCAATGACTACTTAGTTGGGAATTTTGCTACCACTCTTATAACATAGTTAACACATCTGTTATGCTAACTTTCTATTTTTTTCCCTGTTTACTACTACTGTTTGTGAATGAACACTTCCTATAGATCAAATCATCTGTTTGAATAAACATTATTCAAATAGCTTGACTGGCATTACCTCCATTATTTGCAAAAATTACACCTAAACCTCTTATATTAATAAATCATTTACCTTTATTTTATATTTCATTGTTGTTTCACAAATGATAGCCTATGCATAGTGTGTTTGATTGTAGAATCACAGGTACAAGGTACTATTTGCAGCTTGCTAGGCATGAAACCAGATGTGTATGGTTCAACCATGAAAATACATCAAGTAATATTTCTTGAACTGAACTGCACAAAACCCAATACATGTAAGTTGTGTTTTGCCAACACAGCATAGTTTTGTCAACACAAACAGATAATGTAATGTCACAACATTCAGCATCAGTGTTTAGGAGACTTTGGTATCAAATTTATTGAACACTTCTTTGCTGGGTGTACTCGTGTTAAATCAGACATAAGAAACTGTATATGAAAATTTGAGCTATCAGAAATGTGTACATGTAAAAGTAAGTGTCATATGGCTAGTGCCTTGTTGACCTGTGTCACTTTAGTTTCCTAGATTTTGGGGAACACAAGTCTGTATGCATTTTGATACAGATTTTCTAATATTCTAATGGTCCAATGTATAAATCAAAACATTTTGTACCTCTGTCATTGTCGGGTCTTTTGGTTCCCACAATGTTCTAGTTATCCACAGCCAGTTAAATAACCATTATAAAAACATAATTAATTTCTACAAAATGCTTTTAAGATGGTCATGGAAACATTTCTCTACAGTATAAATTTTCCCAGTTTGTTTCATTTATTTATTGGCCAATGTAAAGCAAAACAAAAAGTACATAATTCAGTGTTCTATGCTTTGCTTTAGAAACTGAACAAAAATTACCTCTACTTACCAGTGCCAGTTGTTTACATTCGTTGCATCTGCTCTCTGTTCAACAATCCACCGAGTATCTCCCTCACCCCACTTGGCCATTCCTGATAATATAACAAAAACAATATAATAATGGAAAGTCCAGGTTGGAATTAGCAATATAGTAATATGGACAGTTTACAACTCATCGCAAAGATGCAACAAGCTGTGACAGGCACATAATAAAGACACACACATACAACACTTCAGCTATTGGCCATGGCCTTCTTCAGAAAATAGAACATTCACGCAATCACACAGGCACCCAACACAGTCACACAACTATCATCTCCAGCTGCCGCAATCCGAATTGAAGTTTCTTTGAAACTTTGATGATAGGCCAAATTTTATTTAATCCCAGTCCCACCATTTCAATTTGGATGCTTTTTATAATTGTTGTGGTCATTTTCAACCCTGTTCAGGATTGAAAAGCTGTGACTATGTGATCATGTCATGGATGGCGGAGGGTACCTACTACCACCACTACTAACCATTACCTTTCTGGTGGAAAATGAATATTTACTTTGTCTCCATATGAGCCATAATTTCTGTTATCTTCGTTATGCTTATGCAAAATGTAGGTTGTTCTGCAGTAAACTTTAAATGATGTCTCCACCATATCCTTTCTTCCAGGAGTGCTAGTCTTGCATGGTTCGCAGGAGAGCTTCTGTGAAGTTTGGAAAGTAGGAGGCGAGGTACTGGCAGAAGTAAAGTTGTGAGGCGGCATCGTCAGTCGTGTCGGGATAGCACAGTCGGTAGTGCGCTTGCCCGCGAAAGGCAAAGGTCCCAGGTTCGAGTCCCGGTTCCGGCACACAATTTTAATCTGCCAGGAAGTTTCACAAACTTAATTGATAGGCCTACTGTTAACTTACCGGTACCAACTAGGTTAGCTAAGGGCTCAAAGACAGCTATTGTAAATATATTTACAGAAATGTCTAACAACCACAATAATATTATAAAACCAGTAGTTAAGTCCCAGAAGCTCTACTCTAAAACCAGTAATAAGTAGCCTTTCAGACTATGAAATTAGATGTTAATTCTGATAAGGACATAAAATCTATCGAATCTGAGTTCAAGAGGGTAGTCAGTAAGCCAAAAATTGATTAAAAAAACTGCTCAAAGACATGATTTGGAGTGATGCTTACAACAGTGTTCATAACATGAATAAGGAATACAGTACTTTTCAAAAAATATAAATTGCCTGGCCAGTACTTACCTTATTTCCATAACACTGATAGTCACACACAAAAATAGGAAAGGACAAAAAATAGGACTACCTTTCAGAACTGGAATCCATCAGGTACGAGAGGAGGGAAGGAAAAGGGAACAGATGGCAATGGCTATTCATGACCTAGGCCATGGGGTGATAATGGGTCATATGTCAGGACAATCCGCAGCTGTGGTTGGGCATACAGAGTATTTATTTATTTATTTATTTATTTATTTCTTGTTCCGGTGATCCATGTTGTGACTAAATCACAGGATATGGGACGTGTCAATTTTACAGTTTGTTTTGATACAGTTTATGACAACACATAAATCAAACAAAATCTTTTCTTCTTACATTATACAATTACTAGATTCTACTACAAGAAAAAAATCACCGATAAACAAAATTACAAGCCAACAATAGTTACAGTAAGTAAGTATAATAGAACATGGGTTTACAATAAAAATAATAAGGATTACAACTATTGATCTGTTCATGTATTTACAGTTAACATTAGACCTACATGAAAATACTAGGTATTGTACTTAAGAAACTCATCTATTGAGTAAAATGTTCCTTGCAATAGGTACTTCCTCAAGTTTTTTTTAAACATGGGCTCATCTTCTACAACACATTTAATACTTGAGGGGAGTATCATTGTTAAGTTTGCCTGTTCATAGTGGATATCATGTTTCCTTCTGGTATCATAACTATGATATGCACTATTAGGTTTAAAAATTGTATTATCTTTTCTTATAAAGCACATCAATGAGTAAATGTATTGTGCAGTGCATGTATTTCGAGTTCTTTAAAAAGATTCCTGCATGTGGCTCTAGGCTGGACTCTACACATAATTCTTATGGCCCTTTTCTGCATACACAGTACCTTTTTAGCTAATGGCTGGTTTCCCCAAAAAATAATTCCATATGCCATAATGGCATGAAAGTAACGATAATAGGTGGCTTTCATTGTTTCCATATTCCTGTAAGAAGAAGAGTGGTTGGGTATGTGGACTTGAGAGAGCTGAGCATGTAAAAGGTGGGGATGTGGGATGTAAGAGGGTTGAGGAGAAAGACAGACTTTGGGGAGAGGTCGTGGAATGGTCCAAAGGATTTGAGAAGGGACTGAAGTTCCTGTTGGATTTTTGGAATGGGATCATTGTGGCAGGGTACAAAGTGGAAAAATCTGACAGTTGGCAGAGGCCCTCTGCCACCAAGTCCTTGCGGTCTAAAACCACAGTGAAGCCCTTGTCAGCAGGTAGGATAGTAAGGTCAGGACCAATTTTTAGGTGGTAGATTGCATTTCATTCTGCAGGTGTAAGGTTGATTTCTATATTGAAGCCTTTGGGGAATGATGATGAGGCCAGGTTAGAAGTTATGAAATTCTGAAAAGTTAAAATGGGATGATTTGGGGGCAATGGGGGTGGATCTCAACTGGATGGAGGAATGAACTGGGTCGGGCAATAGTCAATATAGGTATTGGATTGAGTCTGTATGGTGGTTTTGGTGACAAAATCTTATTTCCATTGTAAGGAGTGGGAGAAGGAGAGAAGATCCTCAGAAAGTCCATAATGGTTGAATTTGGAAGTGGGGCAAAGGGTAAGGCCTTTGGAAAGGACTGATACTTCTGTGAGACAGGCCTTTCGGGAAAAGGTTCAAGACTGTGTTTCTGGTCTGCTGAGCTTATGGCTTGTGTGTGATGGTGCAGGGGAGTTTCTGAGGGTGTGGTAAATGTAAAAGATCTGCAAGGCAGAGTTGTGGGGTATGTCTGGAGGCTCTTGTTGAGGAGGTAGGTAATAGTAACCCAAGGAGAGAGTGTTTTCTTGTGGTGTGGTAGATGTTGTTTTAGTTACTTAGAGGGCAAAGATTTCAGTCTGGGAGATAGCATGCAGGTATTTGAGGTTGCAGAGCAGGAGAATTTTTCGGATGGAGGTGAGGTGCTGCAAGGCTCTTTGGGCCTAGTTTTCATGGTTTGCAGGATTAGTTTGCTGTAGGCTATGGACTGACGGAATATGAACAGTGTAGGTCATTGTGAAGGCAGCTATTGCAGCCAAACCAACAGCTCAGTTTATGGAATCAAAACTAGAAACAAGAACAACATTCACAAAAGTTTAAATTTACTTACTTTGGCTCAGAAAGATGTCCCCTATTCAGCAATAGGCCTACACATTTTTCAATACTATTCTAGCAGCCATAAAAAAATTGCTGGTTTGTCAAAAACTGACATTTTGAGCCTGCGTTTGTGTATGAAATACACTAAAGAAGACAGCAACCAACCACTTTTGATTATGCTATTTATTAACTAAATAGCTCAGTTGCCGGTTTCAAACCTTTACATTCATCATCAGACGGCTGTTAACATCCACATAAATGTCACTTACATTTTTCTTATGCAGATAATTTTTCTTGTGGTGAAAAGTCTTTGGTTGTGTGGTGCTGTCGAAAAGTCGGTTCCATTAAGTTGTATCAGTGATTACTGCAGTTGTTGCTGCAATGAGCACTTTTTGAAACACTTATGTGGAGGAACATAGTGTGATTAACCATACATAAACACACACACAAACAGAATGTTTTCGCCACATATAATACACAGATGGTGATAATGCCCACATAAAAAATTTAATTGATAATAAAGTATAGTTTGAAAGGATTCTTGATGGCTAACTCCTACTAATGCATTGATGAATTTCTTATCAGAAGAGATTTATGTGTTTAGGCTATGTTATTATTCAAATTGTGTTCAAATGTTTGTAGAGGTTATGGGACTTAACTATGGGGTCATCAGTCCCTAAACTTACAAACAGCTTACGAACTGGCTAATACTAAGGACGGCACAAATATCCATGCCCGAGGGGGGATTCGAACCCCCGACCATAGTGGCCGTGCAGAACGTGACTGGCACGCCGCAATCCACACGCCCACCGCGGACGGCTATTATTCACAAATGTGAATAGTGTTCTTTTTTTTCTGTCTGACATCAGGTTACTAATTTTGTGCAGTAATGTGATCATTGTAAAAAAGGCCTAAAAGTGTTATTATAAATAAATAAAATCCATATTATCATATCCATTTGTGCATTCAACATTTACAATATAGGCCTAGTACGGTACGGTAACAGTTTTATGTCCTTTAAAATATAAATTTCTCGAGATTATTATTATCATTATTAACCCATTAATGTCTGACCAATTCCATATTCAGTGGAAGTTACATTAACATATGTGATCTCATTTTGTTAAATAGGCCATCCGGTATTTATTGTCTACTTTTTTTCTGAGATGCTTTACATCCACGATGATCTTCTCCCTTTGGATCAACTGGAACAAAAATGTAATCTGGCATAGCTGTCATGTTTATCTAAAAGCAGTTTATTGTCTACATTAGCCTCTGAGTGGTGTATGAAGTGTGGAAGCCAACGAATAAACGTTCATTTCACGAATCATTATGGGAATACTTATACAACACACATGGTAGACCATTCTTTTGAAAGTTATGTATGGACTTTCTCTTTCAGGGGACTATAAACATAAATCACAGTTATTACTTTCCCTCGCTTTCAACAAACCATAGGGTAGGCGCTTTCAACAAACCTTAGGGTAAGCACTTTTTTTTTTTTTTTTTTTTTTTTTTTTTTTTTTTTTTTTTTTTTTTTTTTTTTTTTTTTTTTCCTAGTGTGAACCACTTTTCCAGGACACTGTCAGTCTGCCACCTCCGTTTCGTTCATTTTGAAATTACGATCTGGTGTGAAAACAAATTTTGTGATCGCAGCTCTCGAAGCCATTCTGCGGACTTACAGAAGTTCAACGGGTTTGTATTTAAGCCTGTGAGGGTTTGTGCTGATCAGTTGATGCCCATTCTCCAACTCACTTAATCGGTGCAACTCAAAATATACTCTTAAGATTGTGTATACTACAAATTTTCATAACTGAACACTGCCATAAAATAGTTTCGAAAAGTAAACACAGAACTCAAATGATGTTAAAATCATGTACCGTACCAAAGACAGTTATACCATTAAGTCATTAAAATGCACGTCCAAATGCAAATGTTACTTACTTTGCTTCGGAGACGTGAATAAAATAAAAAAAGAATCTGTTCCAATTGCTCTTATGTATTTCACTCCAACAACAATACGAAACTTGTTTAGTGGCTCATTGTAGTCAGTTCAGTGCTCAACGGGCAGAGCGCAGCACTCAGCCAGACAGACTTCGCTACAGGGTGACCAACATAGCGATTTTGTCGCTAGATCTGTCGAAGGGCAAGATTTTTGGTTTTGATACTTATAAAAGTTCAATGCGTTAGTATTCAAGTCTAGCGATTTTAAAAGCGTTTCAGTGAAAAATCTGGAGATTTTTGAAATAAAGACACTAAAAAGTTTCAGTTCACAAACAATTGCACTATGATTAGATGTAACTTTTTTCATTCTTAGTTTCACACGGTAGGCAACGTCTCGCCACATTGAAGTGGTCATGTGACTTCAAAATATTCTCCCGCACTTTCAAATGGCGTTGTTCACATGATGGGCAACGTCACAATTAAATCACTATTTACGGTAGGTTAATGTAAATAGATATTATTTTATACAACGACCCTAGTTAGGGTCATTTTTTTATTTTATTTTTTCGTCGAGAAATTGCTGGACTCATATTTGTATCTGCTTTCTTAATCATCCGGCTTATCAAAGAGTGTTAATTGGAAATTTGTCTCGTCATTCGATGTTATTTTGTGAAATTTATACCTTACAATTCTCTATATAGTGTGTGAAATTTGCCATTCTCTTCAAAAGCATGTTCTTAACAAGGAGGTTGTAGTGTAACAAGTGACACTACATTCCTTCTTACCGACTCAAGACGACCAAATTAATTAATTTAAGAAATTTAACGTGGCAGAGAACGAGATTCTGCCTAGGGTTTTCTGTCTTCCTAGGTGGAAACTCCTGGTGGCACCTGCTACGGGCAGAGAAGTGTATGTGCAGGTTTACTAACATGAGATGCAGGAGCTTGCATAGAGGACGCAGCATGGGGTCCTTAATTACATAAGTGTTCCATGGTGCAACGAAAAAACAGATGAGTGTAGTATTAAAGGATGTTGCCATTGTTGTGATGTATGAGAAGTTATATAATCGGAACTATCAGAGACTGGAACTGATCATAAAATGCAATTTGATTCTATGTAAATGCAGGGCCGGACCAAGGGATTTTGCCGCCCCGTGCAAAAATTTCAATATGACGTCTTATCTTCTCATATTATACTCGTGCTTGTCTCTGTACTAAATATGTCCTTAAGATCAAACCAGCATCAATGTTACAGAATACAAAAAATGTGTGTGAGGCCTTATGAGACTAAACTTCGTGGTCACCAGTCGCTAGACCTACACACTAATTACTTAACTAACTTATGCGAAGGACAACACAAACACCCATGCCCAAGGGAGGATTCGAACGCCCGACCGCAGCGGCCGTGCGGATCGTGACTGGCGCACCGCAGACCGCTCGGCTACTGCGGTCGGCTTCTGGTCTGTAACATACAGTTTTACAGTTTTAATTCACGATGGTTCGATGAACCCTCTACCAGGGACTTAAATGTGATTTGCAGAGTATCCCATGTAGATGATAAGAGTTTTCAGGTCTTAGTAAATAACAGCATTCTGATCCTTTGAGTTTATGCTTATATCGTAGTTGTTTAAAAATTAGTGTTAATTAAACGGAACAGTGGCATAGTCGAACGTAAGAATACGCCTCGCCCATCTACCGCTTCTCACAATCCACAGTGACGTCACGCGGAAGCGCCCGAACGTTGCCGAAAACATTGGCTGAACATTCTACGTAGTAACTAGTAATCTTGCACGTTTATTTTGGTGACAGATACCACTTTGTCTGTATTAATGTCTATCTATCTGTAACAATTCGTTTTTCCAACTTATTTTAATATTTCTACATTTATGCAAGACACTTCCACTTTTCATTGTCTTGTTTAATTTAACCTATCGGAACAACATAAAAATTCAGGAATATGCCGCACCCGAAAATCTGCCGCCCTGAGCGACGGCACGGTTGGTCCCCACCTAGAGCCGGCCCTGTGTAAATGTATATAGTGTGAATGAAGTTCTGTAAGTCACAGTACAATAAAGGAGTAGCTACTGTTATTTGTTTCCGACATACAACTTTCATTTGAGTAGAAGAAGTATTTATGGATTGAAATGATAATTTCTCTTCCTCTCATGCTCTGATCAACTTTGGATACGATTGTCAGATGCCTGCTACCTTAAGAAAGAGACTTCTTGGTTGAGGAACAGACTCATAAGCCAAGGAGTAAATTAAATAGCAGACTTCTAAAAACCCGAATCAACATAAAACCATTACTAACTTATATATATTCTTGTGGTGTCTTGCGATGAACAGGCAAGGATAACACGATTACACCTTCAGGTTAGAATCAACCTCCTTGGTTCTAAAACCCTATTCGTTTTGCTCGTGTTACACGAATTTCTGCTCTCTTTTCTCGTCATCTAAGGCGACCGCATTTATAATTACTGCTTCAGTACTAAATTTCATGTTTTCCACTCTCTTTTGTGAACAAATACAACCGCTATTCGAACTACTACCCGCAGAAGGTGCTTTAATTTTGACGTCCGCCCAGTGGGATGCACTTGCATCTTTGACGGTGTGTGACGTCACTGACGCTGACGTGACATTGCCTAACATTTGAATCGAGCCTACGTAGCCCCCTTCCCCCAGTAATTTATTGAATGTTGGTGGTCACCCTGCTTCACTATAACTGACGTTAACTTTATCGGACCTATAGTCGGCGTCAGCTATGAAGGCGGCCCAGTTTTCAGCCGTTGTGCGCGGGTGATTCTATTTACACTTCGGTAAAATCAGACGTGACGTCATTATGACGTATACACACTATCGACGTCCAGAAGAGCGGCGTATCGACTTTTGCATCGTTCGAGACGCTGGTTTCGGGTGGAACAACACGCTTAATTCGACATTCTTTCTGAACTGCATACTTTTTTCCTTCGTAGTTTAGTGACAAAACTAGGCCTTACTTAATATTGGTATCATGTTTTGGAAAGCACTGACGGAAATTTCAGTAAATGTATATTGAAAATTATGTCAGAAATTACGCAGACCGAGCCTTAGAGAACGACAACTTCACACATTTTCAAAGAAAAGAACTAGCATGTTGCAGCAACTTGGCGGTAGATGAGTACCCAGTTTTACGAAATGTTTTACCTGATGTTCGCAGAGCCTCTGTAACAAATGACTGTATTAATATCCAGCTCATTTGATTTATAGTTTCGGCGAAAACATACATATACCTACGGCGACTATATGTTGTTTTTGAATGTCGCATATTTTGACATGTCCTAGTACACATTGTCGCTTCATAGCCTGGTAACCGTATTTTGTCCTCTTAGTTTAACGTAGACTCCATACTACAATGCAACTCTGTAGCATTTTTCGCTTAAAGAAAAAGTTTCCATTAGTTTTAAACACAACCTTCACAAATGGGTCACGATGACAACATCAGATTTGGCTGACTATGTTTCAGAGCTCACAGTGTAGGTCCTTTTTCGGAAAGTTTATAGCTTCTTACTCAAAAAAAAAAAAAAAAAGAAAGCAAAGTTATAGCTTCCGAAACTGTAATGAATATACCATTACCAACTGAAGATATTATCAGCTGCCGGCCGCGGTGGCCGAGGGGACTGAGGCCCTTCAGTCACGGTCTGCACGGCCACTACGGTCGGGGGTTCGAATCCCCCCTCGGGCATGGATATTTGTGTCGTCCTTAGTTGTAGGTAGTTCATAAGTAGTTTGTAAGTTTAGGGACTGATGACCCCGTAGTTAAGTCCCTTAAGCTTAACAAACATTTGAACATTTTTTTATTATCAGCTACTCCTTTAATTCGTCTGCTACAATTGCAACCGCAGTTTTGCGTCTAGAACGACCACACAAGTCGATCATGGCTCCAGTCGTCTTCGATATTGTTGATACGTCATAATGACGTCACGTCTGATTTTACCAAAGTGTAAATAGAATCACCCGTTGTGCGCATCCCCCTCCATTACCGCAGTCACAGGCAATAATGTTCATTCTGTAGACGCGTGGCTGGCCGCGAGTAACGCAACGCTTCTCCAGCGGGCACCGCTGTTGGCGCTCGGCCGTAACTGATACCCTTCTCGCATCTCCTATCAAAAATGTTCAATGTTTGTAGCACTTATGGGACTTAACTACGGGGTCATCAGACCCTAAACTTACAAACTACTTATGAATTAGCTAATAGTAAGGACGGCACAACCATCCATGCCCGAGGGGGAATTCGAACACAGGCACGTAGTGGCCGTTCAGACTATGTGACTGGCGCGCCGCAAACCGCTCAGCCACCGCGGCCGGTAGTGTCTAACATAAGGCGCATATATCCCTTGATAAACATGTTGAAGTTTTCAGCTTTTAGAGTACGGTAAGGCTAGTTTAGGAGAATTGAGACAAAGTATCTTTGCCAACAGAAAAATGTCGTTCTATTGCAGCACTCTAGCGTACAGGGTTATTTAAATTAATAAATGAGCACATACATAATTAAAATAGGGTATTTTCCTGTGTTAAAAATATGGTTCGAATTGTTGTTATTCTGAATGATTATAACATCCAGACAGCATTTTCGCTCATAATTTTTACAAAACATCTGTTATTTTTACGTAATTAAAGCTTAAAAATCATCAAATTTCACGATTAGATCACGTGATGGAAAACGCTCCGTTATTGGCTGAAGTACTGGTGACGTCATAGAACAACTACAGCGCGCCAACTAGAGGTTCGTTCCAGCAGCTGCCAGATGGCTACTTTCAAGCGCTAAGAAACAGGTGTTACTGCGCATGCGCAGCTATTATGACGTAAAAACCCTTGTTTGATACTTGCATTGCTGGAACGCTTTCAGCACTGTTTCTGGATACAAGCGAAGGTGAGTTTAAAGGAATAATTAAAATACTTTTCTTCCTAATATCGAAGAAGTGTAAACGAGAAATATCTGATATCGAGTGGGATTGCAGTGACTTCAAAATATCGAAAAAGACACTAAGAACACACACATATCACGTGATGGCTACCCCCACTCTAACTCAGACCTATCTGCGCATGCGCAAATCGGCAGTTTGACCGCGCTAGAAATATTTTTCCGGGTGACGTCTGGCTGCTTGCGGCAACTGCTGGAACACCAAACAGCCACACTCCAAGTAGCCAGAAGCGGGAGAAAGCGCTGCTGCATGCGCGTCAAACAATTTGGCAGCTGCTGGAACGAACCTTAGAAGTCGGAGCTGTATTTTTGTACGCGTTTCCTCCATTTCGCAGCTTTAAGTTCAGTTTTTTCGCGATCTAAACGCGTTTACAGTTTTTATGCCACAATGGAAGATGGTTATGTGAAGGCTGACAGCGGAAACCTCCCTAAAGTTGATGCAATTATGGTGTCTTCATTCTTTAAAAGCAATCCAAATTTTTACGTGCCAGAAATAAGAAACGTGAAAACTGTGTTGTAAGTAACGCATACCTACATTTTAAAGCTAATTATTTCAAGAGATATTTTATGCCATTGGAAAAAAGTACCCAATTTGTTGATGTCAGCAGACTTAATCTGAAGTCACCATATTATGCAATAAGGGGTGAAATTTTATCTTCTGTCCAAGCGGCCTTGAGTGATTATGTTGGCAACATCAACAACAAGATAGAAAATCTTTGTCCAGATGTTCAGACCACATAGAATGGCTGTATTAGTGTATCGTACAGACCATGAAGTAAATAAATAATGCTGTTTCTGCTCTATGATTCTTGTATGTACCCTACTCCGGTCAGTAAAAGTAACTGCCCTCGTAAAGCAAAGTTTTCACGACAAAATATTTGCGCTGTCACGCGATTGGCTAATGGCGACGTCTCATGATTCTCGCTATTCAGCATCTGTTGCCAACATAGTCACAGGAAGCCGCCGGGATAGTTAGTAAAATTTAACCCAGTAAAGCACGCAGTTAAGGGAGTAATTTTATTTAACTACTTCAATACTGGTGCAAAGTGAAACATCAAAACCCATAAAAATACAGCAAAAACGTCTTGTGTATAGTTATACAATATAACTATATTCTAGAACAGGGACAGCGGGTTGCGTCGGCGGGGTTTTCATATCGCTCTTAGGTTGGCAACGCACATTTCGCGTAGCCAAAGGCATTCACTTTCACGTAAACATTGCGAGCGAGACACGATGGAATAAATTTTAAGCGCCGAAATTACAGCGCTTCTCTGGTTTGTTGTTTTTGTGAGTGAATGTTTGCGATTGTGTGTAAACTTTCTGCCATGCAAATCAGTATTTTCCTTACATATTCAAGATTTGGTTTGATATGAATGTGTCACTACTTTTGACACTACAAACTAATCAATTTAAGTTTACTCGTCCACATACTAAGCCTCATCCTTTAATTTAAAAAAATGCTAATCAGTTGAAACGTTATTTACTTGCAATGAAAATTGCTTGGTAGAGCCCTGTGCAGAAGAAAAGGCTTACTTTATTTTATCTAAGATCTATTGATAAAATTGCACTTACTGGAGATAAATAATCAGTGCTATACTTTTATAGTGGGCTGCAACAATATTCATGTTGTTCTTTCACCAAATATATTAGGAAACGGCTTTAATTACACATAAATCGTAGGCGTGTAACATTATGAAGTTTTACTTCGCAAATGTAAACATCAGGTCATTAACCTACACATAATACTACTTTACACCTTTGCAGAAAAAGAGAATGATACTAAACAGTTTAGTTTACCAATGGAATAATATTGTTTACTTAGATCAAAATGATCCTCACAGAAATACACACATGAAGTAGCCGCTGTTTCATTTGGATCTCTTCGCCCCAGTGTCAACCACTTTTTGCGAATCTTCTCATTTTTTGGTACTTGCAAGAACAATTTTTCTGGCGTCTTGACAGATGTATTGGTACAGTGCGGAACTAAGCAATATTTGTAGGTCATTATGCAAACGTTAACGCCCAAACACGAGGCCTCGGCCCAAACAATATACAGGTATGTGTTTATTCGTACGAAAGCAGCAGTAGCAGCAGCGTATTGTATGACGTCACAGGCATCACGTGACTCATATGTAGCGTTTTAGCGGGCTTTCAAATTATTTGAATTTCATTTCTTTTTTTAAAAAATAGTACTGAAATCAACGAGGTAAAAAAAGCATGTGCGGACCATAATTAACAATGACATAATTAACAATTTAAAACGATTTCCAGAAAACAGTCAAATACCCTATTAACGTGATCACTTAAATGTGACCAAGGATTTTCATTAGTTGTTTAGTTAGAATTCGATTCAATGATTCAGTTTCTACAGTCAAACCACTAACAAAAAGTTGTAGCTACTTAATCTAAAGCCAGTAATGAAACAAAAAAGAGTCGACACCTTGTTATTCTCGCTCGCTGTCGATCTCGACTGTTTACCTCATTCGTGCACACCGCGGCGTTCCCGCATATCTATTACAATAACCTAGAAGACGCGTATTTGTCAGAATATGAAAGACTGGAACACATATCGCAGACAGGCTGAACACTGAAGGCACTTCAACTCTAATAACAGCTGTTTGGTTAATGTACAAGTTCCCTATATTGTACCAGGGCATAAAATAACATGTTAACTGGGCGACACTTTTGTCGCCCAGTGGCTATGGATAGTGCTTGCAATTTATTTTTATTGAATGACATATCAAATGTACCGGGAATTAAGAAATAACCTCTTTTAAATCTTTCAGAGCATGGTTTCCCAACCTTTTCAGTCTTTTTATCCCTAAGACCTACTAAGGAAACTCATTCTCCCCCCCCCCCCCCACACACACACAAAAACACCCTTTGAAATATTATCAAAGAAAGAAATACATGAAAATCTTTGTTAATCATAATACACTGCATAAGACACGTATCTTTTACGATTTCGATGCAGCAATGAAACAATTATATTCAATGAAAAGGTGGGTACTGTTTACCAGTCACAAGTTTTCTAATGTTTGGTTTTGTTTCGCTTAAGGCGCATCGCAGGTCATGTTCGACAATGAGATGGTTTCTGGGTCTTACTTTTTATTGTCAGTGGCTTTGAGAAACCACTCTGATATCTATAAATGGTTCCGAACTGTCTTAACGTTCTTACAGCTCTGTCAGCTATAACAGGATATTCGGCTTCTGCTTTTTGCCAAAATGTACCAAGGTCATAATTTTTAAATTCCATTTTGAATGTGCTATCTTCGAGCAATCAGAAGGATTCTACTTTGGCTGAAACATTTTTGAAAATTGCCTCTTCAACAGAAAATGGTCTCAGTATCCAAATGTTGACGTGCTGATTATCCATAGCTGAGGAACATTGCTTAATTGAGTTTATAACTGCAGACGGATGCTAAATAACGGAAGTTTAAAACACGATTCTGTTATTTTCCTCGCCTATTGATTGATCACACAGTTGCTTAAACATCAATACATCTCCGACTTGAATCCTGCGTTGGTAAAGTTCCAGTTTACGGACGAAACTTGAAATTTTATCTTGGGCTGTTAAAATATCAGTCCTATTTTCTTGCAATGAAATACTCGGTATTTTAAGTAATCACACTACATGTACTGATATTAGTTTAATACTATTTTCATTTAATAGCCATATCAAATTAACTTAAACAGGTACTGTATTCTATTTAACAACTTAACAAACAAAAGACAACAAAAACAATTGAAAGGAGACATAAATGATTTCATCAAAGTCCAAATTTAATATTGTTCCACAAACATTTCTATTTATCATTAAAGTATATATGAATAAAAATCTATTCAGGAAAAATTAAGCAGCTTTGATTTTAATTTTAAAAAAATGCTTCAAAATACGGTTTTAGGCATCAATATTTTGAAATTTTTCCAGGGGAGGGCCCCCGGAACCCCCGGATCATCCTTCCAATGTCGCCCAGTGAAAATCCCTTAAAATATGCTTTGTATTGTACCCCTGTTGGTTTAGGATTTGAAAGAATGTATCCTAACCAACATTGTAAAAAAATTCTTAATGTATCTTCTAAGATACGGACTCTTTGAAATACGGTTGACAGAAGACCTGATTAATCGGGATGGCGGCTTTCCAATGGATAAAGCATGGGACCCTGTAATTTCTTTAATTGCTTCACAGAGACATAGGTCTACACCTAGTGCAACCTCTGACAAAAAGTGATTTCTTTCGACCACCGCGCTTAAGATGCATGAAGGCGCATTCCGACAGATGGCGCAAATGTAAGTACACCATTACGCAGACGCGGCCCGCTTCTATCGCAGAGCGCGCCAAATTCGACAGGGGGCGCGCTATAGGGCCATATGAATAAAATGGAGTATCTACTTTATACTCTGGATTCCAGAGAACATACTCAGGTTCGCATGAATAAAGGGAGTCGGAGAATATACGCCGGTCGCGGTGGCCGAGGAGACTGAGGCGCTCCAGTCACGGTCTGCACGGCCACTACGGTCGGGGGTTCGAATCCCCCCTCGGGCATGGATATTTGTGCCGTCCCAGTTCGTAAGTAGTTTGTAAGTTTAGGGACTGATGACCCCGTAGTTAAGTCCCTTAGACTATACAAACATTTGAATATTTTTGGAGAATATACTTCAGCCGAGTATGTTCTCTGCGTGAGTGACGGGGTGGGCGAAGTTGCTCACAGCAGAAAACATTCTCCAATTTCATACGAATAAAACTACAGAAGTTTCTCACGGCGGGAGAACATTCTCAGAGTTCTGCAGTGAGCTCTATGGCATACTCCGTGCTGAGTAACTTCTATTAAGGTTACGTTTTACTGAGGTTTATAATAAAAATGACAACAATTTTGTTACTTAGAAGGCAAAAAACAAGTTCCTTTATATGTAGTCTTTAAGAAATACGAGGGGATCTATAAAGTTAATACAAATAAAAAACATTTTGTTGACGAGTATCTTCCTTCGGAAAAATCGTGTGACGCTTCCAGCATTTTATACAGGGACGAGAGTAATGTAAGAGGTGTTCTTATTACCGACATAAAAATGAAACACAAATGGATTCAGCTGCCTGTTTACTCATTTGTTTGGCGTGTATATTTACAGTTGTAAAGTCACATAGCAAAATAATATTGTTTTAAAATAGGGTCTATTAGTAAGACCTTATGCTGTTAGTTCCAAATAAAATGTATCCCAGGACTTCACAATTTCTATCACAAAATAAATATTGCTGCAATATCAGGTAGGCCTACTGAAGTACTGTTTCTATCCAAACCGGTTGGCCTATTTATGATGCGTTTTCTGACTTCGTAATCGTAACTTCTGTCATGTTAGAAGTAAGTAAACACGACAGGAAAATTAATAACCGATTAATTACATACCTAGCAGCCTGTTTCTTGTTCAAAATCGCATGGCCTAACGCTTATGAGCAAACCATTGGGTGTCATATTTAACAAGGCCTATCTCATGTTAGAACACTCCGACAGCATTCCACGTTGTAGCAGATGAATATGTGATGCATTCTTATTATATCGTTCGCAAATTGTGCTAACCCTACTTCATTAACAAACGAGTTTCTCGCGTGACGAAAATTTTGTATCGCCAGCAGAATACATTTTCGTAAAAAGTGCATATTTACTCTTAATAATATGCTCCTTCACAACAAACTAATATCTAAACACAGTACACTTCTTTCTGAACAGGTCGATGCCTACTCCATATTTGTACACTTAATAATTTGCCTGATTGGGCTAGTTTAAAGAAATATACGATTGGACAGCTGATCTGTGGCGGACATGACACGCGGAGAACTTACTCAAGTAGGAGGGAAGGTAGCGAGAACGTTAACAAGGGCATATCAGGCGATGCTGAAGGAATAAGATTAGGTAATTGTAAAATAATAGACCTGTTTTGTTATGTGGGTAGCAAAATATCTTATGATGGACGAAGTAAAGAAGATATCAAATACAGAATGACTATGGGAAGTAAAGCAGTTCTGAAGAAGCGAAATTTGTTGACATAGGATATTAATTGTCCTCTCTGAAAGCATTTGTATGAAGTGTAGCATTGCACGAGATTGAAACGTGGACGATAAGGAGTTCAGATAGAAAGATAATAAAAGCATTTGAAATCTGATGCTATAGACGAATGTTGAAGATTAAATGGGTAGTTCACGTAACTAATGAGAAAGTGCTGAACAGAATTGGGGAGGAAAGTACTTTCTGGTAAATCTTGACTAAGAGAAGGAATCGGTTTGTGGGACACATTCTGACGCATAAGGAAATCGTCAATTTAGCATTGAAGTGAAGTGTGTGAAGTAAAGATCGCAATGGCAGGCCGAGAGACGAATTCAGTAAGCAGCTTCAAAAGAATGTAGGTTGTCGTTCTTATTCAGAGATGTAGAGCCTTTCACAGGACAGGGTAGCGCGGAGAGCTGCATCAAACCTGTCTATGGACAACAAGTAACTAGCGGAGTTTTCGCGACATTTTTATAGTATTGATTGAGAAAAGAGCTGAGCGTAATTTTCACAGCAGAAGCAACACTTTTCCTTTTTGGTGTGTTGCTAACGAAGGAGATTGTCACAATGGCCTTTGCTGGTTTCTCTCGCGATCAGAATGACGAAGTTTCATCAGCTGTGATTACTTGTGAGAGAAACTCGGGATCTTCCCCGAATATCAGTTTCCACTGCAGTACACACTTGGACACGAATGTCATTCATTTATTCCAGAATCATCAGTCTTGGAACCCACTGTACACAAATATGTCTCGTATATATATCGTCTGTCGTCAGCAACTCGTGGGTGGCACCTAATGAAAATTCACAAAACGCTCCTGGTTATTCATCGATTCTGTCTCAAAATTTCAGCAGGTGTATTGATGTTTGTTTTTAGTAATTAGTAACTCAGGCTATAAACCGATCATCTTCCTTTGAAATTATTGTCATCAATATTGAACAATTTAAACGTTCTTCCAGCTGCCTTATAGAGACCCAACATTTCACGGGCCTCCTGTAACAAACAACAGCTGAAGCTTTGTTGAGACAAAAGCAAAATTTCAAAGGCGCATGTTGTTCATCGCGCGTCACCTGCAGTGTTGAGGTACCGGTAGATGATTTTTTTAAATCTATCGGACCAAACTGCGTGGTCATCAGTCCGTAGCTGACAAACTACTTAAACCTAGGGAGGACTCAAACCTCCACGGCGAGCAACGGTAGATGATGCTGAAAAGTCGTATCACAGGGGGGAATCAGGAGTGCCGACGACGAAAATAGTATGGCGCGTTTGCTACACTTTAAGCTAACAGAATATGCTTAGTTTAAATTCTAGTTCGATAGATTATGACCGTAAAAATTATGATCATAGTTTACTAAAAAAACCCTTATAGGAAGAATGCCTTTCAAATGATATATTTCACTGAATTACATTTTACTGAACGCAAAGTTAGTCGATGTATGAAACACTAATACAAAAAAGGTATCATAATTACAATTGCCGGCCGCGGTGGCCGAGGGGACTGAGGCGCTCCAGTCACGGTCTGCACGGCCACTACGGTCGGGGGTTCGAATCCCCCCTCGGGCATGGATATTTGTGCCGTCCTTTGTGTAAGTTAGTTCGTAAGTAGTTTGTAAGTTTAGGGACTGGGTCCCCGTAGTTAAGTCCCATAAGCTACACAAACAATTGAACATTGAACATAATTACAATTAAACCGAAACCTGGATTCGCACAAACCTGGCATCATATTTCATCTTCAATTGCTACTAAAAAGTGTATCACAGTTTTCCAACCAGAGTGTAGCGCTGATTTACTGTGTAACGATGACTACTATAGCAGGTAACAGTGTATATCTTACGAAAGTACTGGGACAGAAATTGCGGAGACATGGACTCAGACATATTCCTACACTTTTCTTGTGTACATATACTTCTTTGTGTACTTTGTTTCACCACGATGGCTAAAGACGGCCACACACGTAACTGCATGCTTGACAGTAATGCTTTCATAAGAGTGCTTGCAAAAATATGCTTGAGCAGGTTTAGGATAAATTTGTTTAAATGTTTGTAAATCTAAAGGGACTTAAGTGCGGGGCCATCAGTCCCTAAACTTACAAACTACTTATGAACTACCTTATACTAGAAACGACACAAACATCCATGCCCGAGGGGGGTTTTAAACCCCCGACCGTAGCGGCCGTCCAGACTGTGACTGGCGCGCTGCAGACCGCTCGGCCACTGCGGCCGGCGATAAATTTGTTCAAACATCAGGCTTGTACAAGCAACTTGACGCTTGATCGATTTTCGAGTATGGATGCTTGTGCAAGCGTTTCAGACATGTGCATATGAGGCTTGTACAAGCACGTGTAAATGATTTTGTTGATTTGGTTTTTATTTGCCAATGTTGCAGATATTGTACTGTCGTGTTGGGCAAGTCAAAGAATACAATATTACGCGGGAAAAATCAAGAAATCGACTATATCATTCATCAAAATTGAAGGTTCTGTAAAACCTGTAACTGTTCATTTGTGACTTTAATAATGAAACACTGCCTCAAAAAAATGTTCAAATGTTTGTATAGCTTATGGGACTTAACTACGGGGTCATCAGTCCCTAAACTAACAAACTACTTATGAACTAACTAATTCTAAGGACGGCACAAATATCCATGCCCGAGGGAGGATTCGAACCTCCGACCGTAGTGGCCGTGCAAACCGTGACGGGAGCAGCTCAGTCCCCTCGGCCACCGCGGCCGGCAAACACTGCCTCAGTAACATATTTTTTCACGTCTTGCAAGACACATTTCGAGAATTGATTGTACCTGTCAATTACAAATATTTCCAGATGTATTTTCTGTTACTGTCGTTCTACCTCTCTTGCACTATTGTGTTCTTGAGGTTATGCAACAATTATAAAATCGGACAATAAATCTTTGGCAGTTTTTTAAGCTAATGTTAGAAATTGTATTTTTGTCTGTTCACTTCCAGATTCCGGTAGGCCTATGGTGCCTTCTTTATTACACAGAAAACGAAAAGTTATGTCATTTTACGATTGCATCATGTGAAGAATACCGAGTAGCACCGTGGTTCGGAACCCACGTTAAAATGGAGGTCCCCCTTTAACTGGCTCGGTATGTCCGTTCGATGGTCGGAGGAAGGCAACGGCATACCACCTCTAAACAGGACCATGCCTAGTAAAGCACTGTAGTGTTCAAACCAATCTTCGTATTGTTGACTGCTTTACCTTTTTTTACGATTGCACTGCAAGGAAGGCAAAACAAAGTTCTTGCAAACATCGGAAATTAGGTAAATAGTTGCGCTTGACATGCTAAGCAAGAACAAATACGTACTGTCGCAGTGTTTCATTATTAAAATCATGAAAAACAACAGCATGTGCAAATAATATTTCCGATTCTTTACACACTCAATATAACACGTTCACGTTTCCTTGTTTATATTTTTATTGGCAGTTTGACTCACACAAACCTAAAACGTGACTAGTCTAACTGATCGACAATTTTATCTTATCTTACATCTTATAAAATAGGCTGTATGTGTGTATGTATGTATGTTCCACAGCTCCTCCTAAACTACTGGACCGACTTCAACCAAACTTGTTACACATGTTCTTTAATATCAGACAGCAAGCTCTGTCGCAGTAAGAATCATCTGCGACACATACCGGAAGGATAAACAATGAGATGCGCGAAAAACTGCTGCGTCAAACGACAATGCTGCACATTTCCTCCTAAACCACTGGACCGATTTCCACAAAATTTGGTACACGTATTCCTCATGTGAGGTAACAATTGCTGTAGGAGTACGAACCACATACGACATATGGTTCGGAAGATATAACATCACAAACAATAAGAGTTGCAAGAAACTGCCACGTAATGCGTCGAGACTACATGAATACACTATATCATAATGAGAGTACTTTGCGACTTGCAACAAACTTTAAACATTATTTCAAACCTTTATAAAACTTCTTCTCGCTGACAACCATAGCAAAATGATGAAAGGAAAAAAAAGTTTCTCGCTTCCTACTTTTCCGCTGTTTATGGAGTAAAACTATGGCATTCTGTATTACTTTACAGTTTATAATTTGTGCACTACAAATTGTAGCGGCAGGAAATTTTACAGACAGTATACACATATACAGATGAATGTACCTTCGAAATTGTATCGCAGTACGACAAGTAGTTCATGAGATATGAGGAGGTAAAGAGTTCACGGAAAACCAACCCATCAAGCATCACGTTAGCCATATTCGCAACAGATTTTACTGACATACAGTATTTATACAAATCAATATATTCCTGCAAAATTTTACAATTGTACAACATATCTACACTAATAATAACACTGTAAATGCAGACGTGTCACTGTTCGCTTCAATCTTCAAAACTACTGGACGAATTTTCATGCGGTTTTCACAGGAAACATGAGCGAAGATTGGTTCAGGATCTAGGCATGATTTCATCAAAATAGAATCACGAAGTGTTTTCATAGGTCGTCGTGTCTATCCGTTCATCTATTAGAAACCACTTCTCGAAAATTAATTCAAGAATTCGCATGGAGTTTTCACAGGTAACTTCAGCGTACCTTGGGACAATATATAGACTTAGTTTCATAAAAATCGGATCACGGAAAGAAGAACATCACAATTAAACGTTTTTCATCGACAACCATCATGTATATCTTTCTCTTTCATCTCTAAAACTAATAGACGAATTTTCAGAGGTTTTTCACAGGAAACGTGAGGGTATCTTGCGGTTATAGAAACGCTTCATTTCACAAAATCGGATCCGAAAAAATAAGATATCACAGTATAAACATTTTTCTATAAGCAATTGCATGTGTTTATTTGTAGAGAGTAATCTTCATAAGTACTAAATGAACATTCCTGCGGGGTATCATAGATAAATAGAAAATATCCCGGGGCAACATATAGGCTTCATTTCATCAAAATCATATCAGGAAAGTAAAAAATATCGAAATTTGATGTTTTAGGTGTATTTCATGCTTGGAAAGAACGGCATAACGCAGCAAAGAACTAATAGATAGCGCTGCGGGTGTTCGTGTGAAGTTCGGGGCAGCGATCGGAACATTACCCTTTGAAAATACTCTTTACTGTTTGACTTTTCAAATTTACCATATTTCTGAAAATCGTTTTCTTGGTTGCTATATTTTACGAAATATGATTCAACGCAATGAATATAAAACTGATACAATCCTCGTCGTGTTTAATCCATATATTTACATACTGATATCACAGTCTAACGTATATGTACAATTGCTTTGGAAGTTTAAGTCTCACGCTTGGAGCGACCGTAGCGCATCTAACAGAAAGAGAACCAACCGAAAGAATAATAATTGCTTTCAGTGATGTTTCTACTTCATTAAGGAAATACTTATTGTAAATACACTTCGCGGGTTTGCCGGCGGATGACATTGTGAATCTCCCACAATATTTCGCCGACACAACTGTTCGACATCTTCAGGTGGTGGTAGCTGTCAGTACTTCAAGGCGCGACCACAGAATAAGGAGTATATTCTGTGGCGCGACTGATGGTAATTGCGCGGCAGCGGCGGTATTTATCAGGGCGTGTGCAGAGATTACGCATGCGCGAGAGACCGTTCAGTGTTGGTCGGCGGCGGCGCTTCTGGTGCCCCCTGCTGGGAGCCGAGGAGGTGTCTTCCGCGCGTGCGCCGTGGGCAATGATGTGCTGCCGGACGCTCCTGTGGTGGAAATTGGAACTAAGTATCTGCGTTGCGCTGCGTTCCTCCGTGTTTCCGATTTTCTCCTTTTTCCTGTTTTGCTTTGATTGCAGCCAATAGTGGATTCCAGCCTGCGCTCATCTGGAAACCTGCATCCCTGTTGATAAGATTATCCGCCGTACGAATGTGTATGGCCTCCTTAAAAATACTGTCCCAGAATGATGATACTGACGATAGAACTTCCGTTTTCTCGTAACACATCCGATGACCTGTGTTCAGGCAGTGCTCTGCTACCGCTGACTTACTGGGTTGTCCTAGGCGTGTGTGGCGTTGGTGTTCAGTACAGCGTTCTTGCACAGTTCGGCATGTCTGCCCTATATAAGATTTTCCGCACTGACATGGTATTTTATATACGCCGCGTTTGCGAAGGCCGAGTTCGTCTTTGACCGAGCACAATATATTCCTCAGTTTTGATGGCGGACGAAACACACATTTGATGTCGTGTCTCTTCAGGATACGTTCTATCCGAGATGACATGCCACCAAAATAAGGCAAGAACGCTGTTACCGTGGGTGCCTCCGAATCTTCATCAACATCCTTTCGTTGAAATTGCTTCAATTGAAAAGCGTTGCGTATTTGTCGCTCAGAATAACCGTTTTGCTGGAATACAGTTCTTAGATGTTGTAGTTCACCTGGCAAGCTGTCAGTATCTGAGACCACATGCGCCCTGTGTACCAAAGAGCGTAAGACGCTACCGCGTTGAGCAGGATGATGACAACTTGTGGCCTGCAAATATAGCTCTGTGTGTGTCGCTTTGCGGTAGACACTATGGCCCAGCGTACCATCAGGTTTTCTTTTTACCATAACATCCAGAAAAGGTAAACTTCCGTCTCTTTCCAACTCCATGGTGAACTGGATACTTGGATGGAGTGAATTCAGATGCTGAAGAAACGTGGGTAACGTCTCTATTCCGTGAGGCCACACCACAAATGTGTCATCCACATAGCGCCAGAAACAAGAAGGTTGCAGACGTGCTGACAGTAGTGCTCTTTCCTCAAAGTCTTCCATAAAATAGTTGGGCACCATGGGAGATAGAGGACTCCCCATGGCGACTCCGTCAACTTGTTCAAAATATTGGTTATTGAATAAGAAGTACGTTGAGGTAAGTACATGCTCGAACAATGCCACAATGTCTTTCTCAAACTTACTGCTGATGAGCTGCAGTGAGTCCTGTAAAGGTACTTTAGTAAATAAAGAAACGACGTCAAAGTTGACCAAGATATCTGTTGATTGTAGTTGAAGAGTCCTTAGGCGTTGTATGAAGTCCTCCGAATTTTTGATGTGGTGTTCACATTTGCCTACAAGTGGTGCCAACTGAGAAGCAAGATATTTTGCCAAGAAGTATGTAGGCGCACCAATGTTGCTCACAATTGGACGTAACGGAGTCCCTTCCTTATGGATTTTCGGTAGGCCGTACAGTCTCGGAGGAACTGCAGCCTGTTGCCGCAGGCCTTTCCTAAGGTTATTTGGAATAGAACTCTTTTTTAATGAGGTCTAATGTTTTCCTCTGAATCTTGCAAGTCGGATCTTCTTTCAACTTGCGATATGCAGGGTCGTCAAGCAGTGCCTCGATCTTGGAGTTATACTCAGTTCTTGAGAGAAGGACAGTGGCGTTCCCCTTGTCAGCAGGTAAAATTGCGAGGTCTTTGTCTGCCCTTAAGTCACTCAGAGCCTTTCTTTCTGCTGAAGAGATATTAGACTTCTTCGGCTGAGCTTTGGTCAGGATTCTGCAGGTGTCTCTCCTAATCTCTTCTGCAACGTCACTGGGAAATTTCAAAATTGCTTGCTCTATCCCAGATATAACTTCTCGAACCGGAGCTGTCCCTGGTGTTGGTGCAAAATTCAAACCCTTCTCGAGCACCGAAACGGCTGCGTCGTCCAAAATTCTATCCGTGAGATTAAACACGGTGCGTCGACAAAATACTTATTACTTATTATATTTCAGTTTCCCATGCCTCAGCCCATTGTCCAGAGATATGAATGATCATTAAATGTTTTAAATGGCGAATATAACTGGTCTATGGTGTAAGCTACATCATATTCATGAAGAATGCCTATTTCTAACACGTTTCGCAAACGTATTAAAAGAAAAAAAAACTACGAACACATTTTTGAGCTGAGATTGGGACAACATATAGGCATGATTTCATAAAAATCAGATCACGGAAAATAAGATACATCGCAATCTTAAGTGTTTTCAGTAACTGTCTGTTCATCTATTAGAAGTACCTACTCTCCTAAACTACTTCACGAATTTGCATGGAGCAACTTCGTTTCATAAAATTGGAATCAGGGAAATTGTTTTAGATGTAGGTTATGCTTGATGTATGGATTGTGTAGTGCAGCAAACAAGCGATAGAAGCTTGTTTGCCGCTGCTGCATAATGAGTATGCGGTAGTATAACAAGGAAGCGAACGTATGTGACAGAATTAAGCAGTCTTATGTCTACGAAAACCAACATACAATGAACATAGTGTTACTGATTTCGCTTTGTGTATTAAATACTTTGCTTATTTTGGCACGTTTCACAATTTGTATCAAAACTTTATGAAGATACATCATTTCGAACAATGACTTTTACTTACATTTGACATCTTGGCTCGGACAACTGAGTATATTGACAGAACCATCCAACAAGGATTCTATTTTTACTGACTGAGGTTCGTAACCCTAAAAAACCATAATACACACAGGCCCTCCTTCAACAACCGTTGCGAAGCACCGGCATATAAGCTAGTTTACTTGTAAACAAACTGAATCTTGTACAAGCATGCAAGAAGCGTGTTGAGGCGCGGGGAACTCGAGTATGCTTGTGCAAGCATGTTTGTGCTGTCAAGCGTGCAGCGTGTGGGGCCGCCTTAACGGTGAAATCCTATCCTATCTGCGCATCTGCAAGAAGCTAGTGTCACTTAAACTAGGATTTAACCTACAAGAGGGTGTCGGGGTAGGTATGGTAAAATGACTAACGAGGGAAACAGGGAACTGAACATGTAACATGTAAGAAATCATCTAGAAAGGTTGCGACCATTGTGAATTACTATAGCACTACTGCAAAAATATTTTTAAGTCAACTAATGAGTCATCCGTAAGTAGAAAATAACTTCATTGTGACACGTTAGAGGCGGCACATCATCAGACATAAAAAAAATGTTCAATTATATGTACAGCGTATGGGACTTAACTACGGGGTCATCAGTCCCTAAACTTACAGACTACTTATGAACTAGCTTAGAATAAAGAAAATTCGAAACTTCGACCGTGGTGGCCGTGCAGACCGTGACTGGCGCGCCGCAGACCGCTTGGCCACCGCGGCCGCCATCAGACATCAGAGGTGTCATGGGTACTGTATTGTTAACACTGAGCACTGATGGACAAAACCAAATACAAGAGTAACACTTTACCTAGCATCCTGGCGGCATCATGTGATTACATATGTGAGCAATATCAACAACACGGTTAATATTCTTAGAAATCTATAGAATGACTTGATCAGTGTTTTGTACAGGCCATGAAATAAATAAGTAGTGCTGTTCCTGCTCTATGGTTGACAGGTTCTTTTATGTACCTTTGTACGCTCAGTAAAAGTAACTGACCTCGTAAAATGAATAACTTATGACAAACATTTGCGCTATCATTTGATTTGATGGTGTCAATATTAAATAATTGCCAACATTATCACACCAGGGCGCGGCAGGATGGTAAGTAAAATTTAATCAAATGCAAGAGATAAGCGATACATACATAGGTAGAATTTAGTATGTCCAGCAAATCATGTTTAATTATCTGAGGCTGATGGTCTTGCGGTAAAGAGCTCTACTGGGAACTGGGAACAAGATCGGATCACCAATTTTTCAGTCTGTGTTTTTAACCTAATCTGCGCCGAACGATGCCATGCGTGGTTTTGATTCTACGTTGAACTGTACGTTCCTTGTCCTCGTTTTGTTAACTGAGGTGGGCCTGGGACCTGCAGTTCACCGAAGCGGCATCCACTTGGAACACTTGCACCAGGCAACTCAGCCGCACGAATTGATAATAAGCTACGAATAGAAGTTTGCCTCTTATTCATTTTGAGTATACATATTAAAAGTCACCGATGTCACAAAAAATATTTTTAAAGAAAAAAAATGAACTTACATTAATCTGGGCAATCGTGTGACTGCAGTAAAAGACAGATCTGTCAGCATCCAGTGAGATTTTTTTTTTTTTTTAATAAACAGAAAAATGAAGATTTTTGTCGCATTTAAACTCACGCGCGAAAGCTGATGTGCTGCACCCGAACTCTGCTTTCCGATTGGTTTAAAAACTCTGTAGATTCGGCTTCATTGGTTGACAAAAGAACATCACAACGCGTGACTTCATTTTTTCACTTCGCTAGGCTCTCGCACCGTATTTCACGAGTTTAGTAATTGTACTCCACTATTACGAAAAATACCACTCCAGATGCAATATCGCATTAAAGAACTTCCATAAACGAAGCGTTTTCAGGGCGATTTTGTGTCCTACAGTTCCCGGAAAACTTTAACCAAAATCGGTGATACGTAGCTGAATCGTGCTTTTAAGTGCAGCGAACTTTAAAACAACTCTACACTTAATAATAGTCGCCAGGTCAAGTGAGTGAAACTTTAAAATCGCTAAGGGCAATCATATTTCTTAAGCATAAAACACGTATTAAGTTTATTGCCCCGTTGCGTGATAGAATTAAACGCTTATTAGGCTACAAATCATATCAATGACACTAGTAAAGACGTCAATACCTTCAGTCACCCTCAATAACACAGAGAGAATGCGTCCCGTGTATCACAAGTAAACAACTCAAATTTCGCGCGACGTCATCCTCGACCATCGCGCACGTTCGATATGTCGATACGTGCGCTGCTATTTCGATGGAAGGCTTCCTTGTAAATTTCCGTTTATTTTATCTACTTACTAGTGAAATGAGGTTTCTAATTGCGAACATTGGTGTTCTGTAAAACTGATTTGTATGTTCAAATGTGATGATGTTTCATAAGAAATTACTACGATCGGAAATAGAGCAACTACCTAAAAATGTATAGCTCATCGAGCTCTGTACCGACTCATAGTCAGAAAAGATATCCCGCTGGATACTGCGACAACGGATAGTAACAAATTATTGCTTACGATTTATTACTTTCGAATAAACAACTAAGATATTGTGAAGCTTACCGCAAATGAGGAAGTGTTAGAACCTTCAGAAAGCAAATAAAAACACTTCCACTTCTAATACGACATGAGATACTGCGAGGAACGACACCCAATGCATCACATAAAAAATGATTGGACAGAGATAAGCAGTCCAGCAGAGAGTATCATTATATTAATATGCCCTACGTAAACACGAAAACTGAAGTTAAATATTAATTTTACAAAGCAATGAAACTGTTACATGTCGCTTTCTAATAGACGCACAAAACAAAACTCATGCTTGTACACATAAATAAAAAATGGTGAAAGAAAGTTAATATTTATATATATAACTCTAATCGCAGATCAAAATCTCCAACTGTCATAAACGGAACATCGAGGATTTGAAGTGCTGCCAACTTCTGATCTGCGTGTCGGTCAGAATCAGATGCTACGGTAAAAATGCCACAACTCCTCGTGAATGCGCATTCTAGCTACGTCCATGTTTGAACGATTCATTTTCTGTAACACACACATACCGGTCATCCACAATGTTAACTGCTAGATCAATAATGCTGTCCACAGATGAAATCAAATCATCGTAGTAACCAGTGGCCTAACTATGGCGGGGGATGAGGGGGATAGAACGCCCCCCCCCCCCCCACAGAATCCCCATCCCAAAAAATAAATAAATAAATAAATAAATAAATAAATAAATAAAAAAATAAAAAAAAATGTATAACAGCAATTTGGTAAAGGTAAAGATTGAAAACTTGGGGTGTTTTACCTAATCTTTCATTTGATGGGAGTGAATTAGTTTCTTTAATGGAAGTGGTAGATGGTAGTTTTTCTGGAAACTAACTAAAATTTTGCTCGTCAAGCAGATCTATCCCCCACCAAAGCCAAGTCCTAGTTACGCCACTGGTAGTAACTGTCTGTAAATACTGTGGGGGGGATGAGGGGGATAGAACCCCCCTCCCCCCAAGAACCCGAAAAAAAAAATGAAAGAAATCTTATAACAGCAATCTGGTAAAGGCAAAGGTTGGAAATTGGTGTGTTTTACCATAAGCTTTCATTGGATGGGAGTCAATTAGTTTCTTCAACAGGAGTGGTAGATGGTAGTCTGTCTGGAAACTGACTAAAATTTTGCTCGTCAAGCAGATCTATTCCCCCCCCTCCCCCCAAAGCCAAGTCCTAGTTACGCCACTGGGCACCGGTGAACTTCCCCAAAATGACTCTGTTCTGCACCAGTGTCATGATCCACCATTGATGTCAATCCAACTTGTGGCGACACTGTGGTTTTACTTCGCCACAACCAGTGCTCTTATTATAGTATTTTTTATCTTTGCTGGTTGGCATAACAGCTGTTTATTCCATTGCTGTTTATATTTGTTTTTAGTTCGCTCGTAATAAATGTTCTACCGAGTGCAACCTACTTTTTCCTTTAAATATATTTAAAATACGGTTCCTGTAATGATAGATGCGAGCCAGACAGCAGTCGGATCGGCTCTGCAACAAAATGTCGATGGCAGCCACTTGCCTTTTTCTCTAAGAATCTGACTCCACAACAACAAAAATTGAGCGCCATTGATCGTGAGTTACTTACGATTTTTCTGTTTATTAAACACATCCGCTCTTCTGTCTAAGGAATACACTTTGCAAGTTTTATAGACCATAAGCCACTAATAGTCTTCTTTCAACGAAACTCTGACCTCAGTTTACCACGCCAGAGCAGGCTGTGCGACACATAGCTGGTAAAGGCAACTAGCTTGCATTTGAGTCAGTATAAACTGGGCAGAGCTAGCGTCACAGCAACAGGAGGATCCTTTCTTGCGTCGACTTATAAAAAAGAGCAGCGCCGGAAGCGGTAGCCGAGCGATCTGCGGCGCGCCAGTCACATTCTGCACGGCCACTACGGTCGGGGGTTCGAATCCCCCTCGGGAATGGATATTTGTGCCGTCCTTAGTATTAGCTAGTTCATAAGTAATTTGTAAGTTTAGGGACTGCTGACCACGTAGATAAGTCCCATAAGCTCTACAAACATTTGAACAATTGAAGCAGGGTTCAGACAAACAACTAATGGCATGCAACAGCTAATTGTATGGGAAAGTTGTAGTTTAGTAGGAAGTGTGAACTTCCTGGTTTTAGTAGCGCCACGTAAGAGGCGCTTCTTTTTTCACGCAACAAACTTAAACTTCGTTGTACTTTGTTTCGCCACTTTCTTCCCCCACCACCAAATATCGACATTCACTGTCACCTCGCGGGGTATTTCGAACCATTTTACTTTTGATCAGTGTGTTTGAGTTTGAGCTTTACTTTTTGGTGTCTTTGTTTGCGGCTAAAATTTCGATTGCCACTCATAACCTCACTTTCAACATCACAGATTGAGATGGGCGAATTTACGTGCCAGATACTGATGGACATTGTGAATACAACTTGACGTGACGGTGCCGTGACCTGACGTTGACGTGACGGACAGTGAATTGCCCTTAAAGAGTAGCTTTTTTAAATTTAGTCAATAATGATGCGAAACATTTAAAAAGGAGTTTTACGTCACAAAATATTCAGGACACCAAAAATAGGATTATATATTGTAGGGTTATACTCTGATGAAATCTGTGGCTCGCTTCGAAACAGCTCTATAAGTTTGTGGCTCCCAAATGTAAGTTAATTGGCCACCCCTGGATTCTATAGTATATAGTATACAACAAAGTCAGAACTTTTCTCGGAGATGCGAATGACGAACAAATAAGTTACAATTACAAGTTTTAATCGTAAATGTAAATTAACTGAAAAGACACCTTTAACAGTTACAATTACCAGTAAAAAGTAAGCAATTCAGACACTATGAAAACATTCTTTGACAGACAGAAATCGAAGACTATAGCATATTTTACTCAGTGTTCCATATATTTTGTCTATATGTACATGGCATTTGAAGTCATTTTGTAGCCATATACCTAGAAACTTAGAATGTAATGTGGATGAAATTGAGTGGTTGTTGATTGTCACAGTGGTGTTGCATGAATCATCAATCAGGCAGAATTTTAGATTTTTATTTTTATTTTTATTAGAAGTTTATTCTCATCACCAAGTATTTAATTGTGCTGTAGTTTTATTTACACTGCTTGGAGTTGGATTTAGGTGTTTCCAGTAATAAGGGTGCTTGTATAATCTGAAAAAAAGTATTTGTATGTTTTGTGTCCCGACTTCGTCGCCGCTTTTGTGTCCCAGCCTCGCCGTAGGTGTTGGTGGCCGAGTGGAATGAGACCGACACGCTGGTGCAGGTACGGAGGGGAGCAGCCAGAAACTATAAACACTCGAGTAAATTAGAAGGAGATATATTGCACAGAATGTAACAATACTTAACTTTTACATAGTACTGCAGAATGTTGATACATAGTTGTTAGAGGCCTGCCTAGTGCCTGTACAATAGCAAAGTCTTCACTCGTGTCTATCTGATTACGAAGGTCCTAACTCGTTGCTATCTCAGTCCGAAGTGGCCGGTGTTCTCCAGTGGTGGCCACGAGCGGCGTTCCAGCAGAGGGCGCTCGTGGCTGTCGTCGTGAGATCGCCGCGCCGTGCGTGCATGGCGGCGTGCGGCGAAAGTAGGTGGCGCGCACTTTGTACTTGTGCGACACCACAGTATGTTAGTCAATGCTTAGATCTAGATCATTTGTATATACAAGTAAAAGGATGGACCCAAGAATGGATCCCTGTGGCACTCCATTTTTGTGTTTCTGCATCTGAGAAGCATATCCTAGGATTGTCCTTTAATTCTTGTTTTATTTCTATTTTCTGTTTCCTGTTCATCAAGCACTGGCACCATATGATGTGAACCATTTTAGTGCAGGCCTCTAATACTATATTCTTGGTGCTTCTTCAACAGTATGTTGTGGTCTAGAATGTCAAAGGCTTTACTTAGGTCTAAAAATATAACAGTGGCTTTTTGTTTTTTATCGACTGTTTGCATGGCATTTTGTACAAACACATAGACTTCACTTGTTGTAGACTTACCTCTCCTGAATCCATATTAAATATCAGTGATTATTTTGTTTTTGTCTAGAAATTTAATTAACCTATTGTACATAATTTTTCTAAGGTTTTACTAAATCGTGATATTAAGGCCATTGGTCTATAGTTTTCTATATTTAATTTGTTTCCTTTCTTGTGGACAGGGACCACTTCGGCAATTTTTAAACTGTCTGGAAATGTGCTTGTCAGGAAAGAAAAATTTACTATATCTACAAGAGGCAGTGAAATGTTTGTAATACATTGCTTTATGACTTTATCCAGGATACCATAAATACTTGATGACATCTGCTTAAGGGTTGATACAACATGGATGATTTCATCTGGTGTTGCTTCATACAAATAGATCGATGAGGAGTAAGACTGCACTTTGCTTTTCTGTTTGTTTCCATTATCACTTTTGTCAGTGACTATTAAATTGCTTGTGATATGTGAGAAGTAGCATTTGAAAAGATTTGAAATTTGTTGGGGATCAGTTACACTCTTGTTACCATGCATCAGAGTGATATATTCCATTTCCATTTGATTTGTTTGTTTCCTTCATGATTACCTTCCATATTGCTTGACTTTCTAACATGAAACCTATACTGTTGAGATTTTTATTCTACTCGTCCAACTATTTATAGTGTGCAATATACTAATCTGACCTATTGTACCCGAAAGGCTCCTGCAAGGAAAACATCAGCATGTCATGTAGAAGTCAGAAAGATACTCCTTGCCTACCTACAATTGGTGAAACTTCATCACTTATGTAAAGGTGTTGTAGGTGACATCTGTAAGAAAAAGTCTTAAAATTAACAAAGTGTAACTAGTGAGTATAAGTTTGCATACTAAAGTGATGTTTCTAGTTACTGAAATAAAAAGCTGATTAAAAACTATTTGTGTTTATTATTTACCCTTTTTAGAAAACTCGAATTTATGAAAACAATATTAGATCTTTTAATTTCCAATTTCTGGATAGGTTGACTGGATAGATGAAACATATAAGCTATTTCAAAATAAAATAAAGTTGGTAGAATGGCTGAACAACCGCACCTACTTGAAAATTAATTCAATTTCGTCAGTTTACTTTCAAGGCTGTCGCAAAATCCGAAATGTTGCACAATGGTAAAAAAATGTATGTGTTATTGCTGTTTGGGGATGGGTGCATTTCGCCTAAAGCGTTCACACACAATAACGTTAACTGCGTCAATGGCTGCTAGCTGCATCTTGGCTGAAACCGAAACTATATATTGTCTTGATCGACTACTGCCGATCGCATTTCCCCTTGTTTTAAATTGGTGTGGTACGTCTCAAACTAACCCACCATGTTGCCACTAAAAATGTGCTTACAAGTGTTAACTACTGCACTCCGTCTGTATTCACACCAGATATGAATTATATCGGCCAACACTATGATGTTCAAATGTTGGTAGAACTTATGGGACTTAACTACGGGGTCATCAGTCCCTAAGCTTACAAACTACTTATGAACTAGCTAAGACTATGGACGGCACAAATATCCATGCCCGAGGGGGATTCGAACCCCCGACCGTAGTGGCCGTGCAGACCGTGACTGGAGCGCCTCAGTCCCCTCAGCCACCGCGGCCGGCCCAACACTATGAACAATGTGCATTCTTAAGTACTCTTCACTGGAGATTCACTAAGATCCGCTCCACGACAGAGGTGCTCTGTACAGTGCAAATTGCGCCGGAGTCTTTATCGCCATTTCGCTCAAGGAATCGCTTCGAGAGCATCGCACCGCTAGAGCACGACGAGACTCAGCCGGTCTGAGAGGGAATCTCTCTCTCTCTCTCTGCATTAATTTCTTCTGCTCTATTTGTTTATATGTTTCAGGGACGCTGGCAGTTCCATGCCAGTAGTCCGCCCACCAATAGGATAGTGCGTTTTAAAACACTGTATGTCTCGCTGGCCAATAGTGAGTCAGCTGACGTCTTGTTTAGATATTCCTCTTAAAATAAACAGCGCCATGTGGAATTCACTTTCTTCGTGCATCCTAACAAGTTGCAAGTAAACATGCTTTGAGAGATAAAAATATTGTCTGGTTCTTTTTAAACTAATTTCAAAGAGTTTTCGAAAGCATCGTGTTTCCCCAAAGTGGAAGGAGGATTTTGAAATTGCTTTTGTGCGTAAGACCGCCTGGAGTGGCCTGCTGTGGGAACCTCTGCCCATCTGCGTTGTCTTGCTGGCTGTCACTGCGGGGCCGCCTCACCTCCGCTTTACAAAATCTCTGGGTGTTTGTTCACTAGTTTGCGTCAGCCTTGATTATCTTGTTGCACTTGCAACATGATTTCATAATTTGCATATCAAACTGTAGTTATTATCATTGAAAATGTTTGTATCCCATTTAGTTTATATTCAAAAGATTCGTCTTGACGAGTAGAATGTGATTGTGAGGTCGGAACATGCAGGAAATGACAGTGAGGAAAACCTTACTCCTTACAACTTTTATTTTCTGACTGAGTTATGTATGTACCACTGGGCATATTTTGCCTGATCTGAATGTATTTCTGTATGTAACTGTTCATGGGAGGGGACTTGTAATTGCTTTTATGGTATCTGAGTAGTTCTCTCTCCCTTGCACTTAAGACTCTGATACCTGTTGTTATCGATCTATTTGTATTTGATGTTGTGTCACTTATTACCTGTGTTCTGAGAGGGAAGGCTATTTAAAAGTACTTACTGAGGATAAAAGAGAATTTGTCGAATTATTTGTTTGTGTCGTTTATCTACAAGACTTGTTTCCAAATTTATCTTGTTAGTAAGGAGTTGAATTTTTCTGTATTATTATAGTGAACTTCCTTGCTATTATAGTTGTTTTATGGTTCTGGGTGGGTACTAAATGAACTGGGAGGGTAACAAGTTGGTCTTTATAATCACTAAGGCTTGCATTACGGCATTTTGAAGTACAACTTGTGTCCACAAATATTGGTTATAGATCAGTAGCAGTTGTTTTTCTAAATCCATTTTGGGGTTGTTCCAGTCTGTCTTAAGTTGAATGTGTCTGTAAGGTTAAGGAGTAGCTGATTTCTTTTGTTGGTTTCAAGAAAATCAACGTTAAACTCCCCTCATAGCACTATTTTTTTTGATTATATGAAGTACATTTAGCACATATTCAAGCTTATTAAGGCATATGTCAATATTTCTATTTGGAGAACGAAAGTTCATCCTATGATCGTACTTACATGACGCCTGTGAATCCCAGATTACGCTTCTGGCCGCTCTTGCAGTACTGCTACACATTTTGGGATTCTTGTCATAATACTACAAGTTTTGAGATTCTTATCAAGTGGGTCTGGCAGAGAGCATCGAAAAGGCACAATGAAGGATAGCTCGATTTTTATTATCTCGATTGAGGGGAGAGAGTGGCATGGAAATACTACACGAGTTGGTGGTGGAAATCATTACAACAACAACCTGTTTCCATGTGGCGAGATTTACTTTCCCTCTGAAAATAGTCCATCGGTTCTATGACTCCTTGTTTGGTTGCCTTCATCCACCCCCCTATCCCTCATCCATAAACTGGTCGACCGACAGCTCAGTACTAATCAGTACTCTTCAAAACCTATGTTTTGTAGCGCCTTGTGTATTCATATAAAATAATTGAATCTGCTTTATATTGTATCTGTATTGTATTTTATTGCTGTTGTATCTCTGTATTGTATCTGCTTTGACTCAGTCCACACCCATGGTATCATGCCATAATGTATTGAATTTGTATTGTATCTGTATCTTGTATCTACTTTGAGTTGTTCCACATACATGCCTATCATGCCATAATGGATCTATGGAATATGTATCCCAAATAAATAAGGAATAAATATCAGCTACCTTTGTGTATGGGACTCTTTATCCTGCTGTCCTGGTTATGGAGCTGTAGTCTTGAAATGTATTTACTGAAGAATTTATAAAGTGACTTATGTGTTGGATCAAAAAACGAAATATAATTAAAACTGTATATAAAAACAAAACAAAATACAAAAACGAAAAACAATTCAATGCGCCAATTTCGTCACTGTAGATGAGAATTTTCCTGCTCCAGAAATATTTTTTACAACAAATGTATTCCATTAAGTGCTGAGAACCTGGAACAACGCAATGAAGATGACGTAGATTGGCTGAATCAAAAGTTAATTTAAACTTACATTGTACTTGCGTAACCACCACCTCTGTGTGGACTGCAGGTTAAGTTAGACTACTAGTATGAAATTTTAATAGCACGAGTTGTGTGGACATGACGTAGGAAGTGCCACAGCAGTTTTGTCACTACTCTCTCTCTCTCTCTCTCTCTCTTTCACACACACACACACACACACATCTCTCTATCTGGTCTCACAGTGGAATAAATGTATCAACAGTAATAGCAATTACTTATGAATAACTAAAGTTTGCCGGGGTGGATTACCCGTGTGTACAGGGGCACTGTGCTGCAGAGCGAGCGGCAGTTCACCATCGGAGGTTCGAGCCCCCCTCGGGCATGCATGTTTGTGTTGTCCTTAGTTAGTTGACCTTAGTTGAAGTAGTTTGTAAGCTATGGACTGATAACCTAGCAGTTAAGTCCGATAAATTTACAAACAACAAGTAAAGTTTGCTTACCTTTTTTCTGTTCGTCTTGTTTTCATTTGACTGCCCCTTATCCACTAAAGAACCAAAGAAACTGGTATGGACAAGCATATACAGACACATAAATATGTAAACTCTCAGAGGATGGCACTGGAAAGTTAATGCCTACATAGGACACCAGGTGTGTGGTGCATGTGTCATATCAGGAACTGCTGCTACAATGTGAGCTTGGACATGGTGTTACAGTGGGTGCATGAAAGAATGAGAGAGGAGACTGGGGTAGCGATGGGTTGGGAATTTGCCCATACAACCATTTCATGAGTGCACTGTGAATATTGGGAATCTGATGAACATCAAATCTCTGACCTCGCTCTGGCTAGAAAAATATCCTGCAAGAATGGGACCAATGATGATGAAGAGAATTGTTCATTGTAACAGAAGTGTGAACCTTTCACATGGGCCATCAACAAGTGTCATCGTGTGACTCATTCAACGAAACATCATATGGGCTTTCAGAGCCAAAGATCCACTCAAGTATTCTTGTTGACTGTACGACACATAGCTTTACGCCTCATCAGGGCCCATCAATACTGGCATTGGACTGTTAACGACTGGAAACATGTTGTCTGACCTGACGAGGCTTGATTCCAATTGGATCGAGTGGATGGATGTGTCCAGGTATGGAGACGACCTGATGAATCCATAAACCTTGCAGGGGACTGTTCAGTCGGAATTTTTGAGTTCAGAGTTGTAATAGGGCTCTAAAGTTGCATATTTATGTGCTGAATAACGAAACAATAATTTAAAAAATCTAACTTAATATCTTCAGATCGCGCAAAGGGCTTAAAGTTTCTAAAAAAAAAAAATTGTTAAATTTATAGAATTTCCGAAAGTTCATATAAAAATATATCTTTCAGTACCACATCCTAATAGGACTCAAAAACTGCGTATTCATGTATAGTTTAACATAAATATATTTTTGATAGTCCTAGCGTATGTAATCAGTTCACGCTAAAGGCCTTAACAATCGAAATATGGCAACATTTCTAAATGTTCAAAATGTTACGGAAATTTACTAATATCTCGCATTTATATGTATGTTTTATATATGTTAGGTTTTATTTATTGTGAGTTGATTATTTAAAGAGATAACATCGTAACTTTGCAGCTCTTCGCCCATTTCACGAGCAAATTTGGTTAAATGACCCAGAACTCACCACGAGGAAGTGGCTACATTTCGAGTTCCACCCACACCCTACCCAACCAACCGCCCAATGAGGTCATACTATTTATATATTCATATTTACAATATATACATTTATTTGCATTTTTATACCTTTATTTACATATTAGTCAAACATGTAGTTGGCTTGGATTCAGATTTGTGTCCAAATTTTGTCATTATTGATCTTAACAGCAGAGTCGTCCTAATGAATCCTTCTCTGCTATCTTGTCCACATACTTTTTCTGCAGCCTCTGTTACTAATTTTACACATCTTTCTACAGCTTCAATCTTAATAGATTGAAGCAAAGATCAACAATACCTCCTGGATATTGTCAAAACTATTCAAAGTAGAAAATGTACTGGCTAATCGTGATACTGGACCTCTTAGTCACTCCCATTAGCTGACATGTGCAAATAGAGTGTTGCGCTTGTATATTTCTGAAGTAAATCACACAAATGAACTCACGATTTTAGTTGACTATATTCTAAAGACAAATATGCCAGTCTGGTTCGATATTAAGAGATACGCCTCAGTAAAGTATGGTCCAAAGTATGTTTTTAAGGTTTTTAAAATTTCCAGACATCTTCCAGTGAACATAAAAAAGTAAATTGATCCGGTGATTCAACGAAACTCGTTTTTCTGTCATCCAGAAAACGTGTTATTGGCTATGATAGTAGACGAGAAACCACATATTAGAGAGTTGGGTTTTAGAAGAGTCCTAAAGGCAAAAAAATATGAAAACTAACCGCAAAACTGCAGTAAGAACGTTTACTACACAAACACTAGATTTTGAGGCTACTGACTACAGTGAGCTTATAGATTGGTGAAACTGTAAGCTTTCGCCTCACCCAGTGATGCAGAAATTGACGACAGAATCCATTTCTACATATTTGATGAATAAGACTTTGCCAGAATTTGAATTTCTGAACTTTCTGTGCCACATTCAGGCTGTATAAAGATGTGTCAAATTAGTAACAGAGGCTGCAGAAAAAGTATGTGGGCAAGATAGCAGAGATGGATACATTAGGACGACTCTGCTGTCAAGACCAATAATGCCAAAATTTGGACACAAATCAGAATTCAAGCCAACTACATTGACTAGTATGTAAATAAAGGTATAAAAATATAAATAAATTTATATATATAATTAGTATGGTTGGTTGGTTGGGTAGGGTGTGAGTGGAACTCTAATTGCAGCCACCTCCTCGTGGTGAGTTCTGGGTCATTTAACCAAATTTGCTCTTGAAATGGGCGAAGAGCTCCAAAGTTACGATGGTATCTCTTTAAATAATCAAATCACAATAAATAAAACCTAACACATTTAAAACATACATATAAATACGAGATATTAGTAAATTTCCGTAACATTTTGAACATTTAGAAATGTTGTCATATTTCGATTGTTAAGGCCTTTAGCACGAACTGATTAGATACGCAAGGACTATAAAAAATATTTTTATGTTAAACTATACATGGATATGCAGTTTTTGAGTCCTATTAGGACGTGATACTGAAAGATATATTTTTATATGACCTTTCAGAAATTCTATAAATTTATCGTTTTTTTAGAAACTTTAAGCCCTTTGCGCGAACTGAAGATATTAAGTTAGATTTTTTAAATTATTGTTTCGTTAATCAGCACATAAATACGCAACTTTCGAGTCCTATTACAACTCGATACTCAAAAATTCACTTTTTTCGGCCCACCCTACTGTTCATGGTGGTGGAGACACTATAATTGTGTGGGGCATGTGCAGTTGGAGTGATATGGGACCTATGTAAGTGTAGGCACGATTCTGATAGGTGATACATACGTATGCATCCTGGCTGATCGCTTGCATCCATTGATGTTCATTGTGCATTCGGCTGGCCTTGGAGAATTCCAGCAGCACAATGAGACACCCCACACATCCAGAATAGCTAGAGATTAGCTCCAAAACACTCTTCAGAGTGTAAACACCTCTGATGGCCACCAAACTTCACAGAAAAGAACATTATTGAGCATACCTGGAATGTCTTACATTATGCTGTTCATAAAAGCTCTCCACCCATTACATTATTACAGATTCATGGAGAGCCCTGCAGTATCCAGGGTATGAATTCTCCTCAACACTATTTCAGACATTAGTCGTGTCCAATCCACATCATATGCACCAGTTCTGCATCCTTGTGGTGTGCCCTACACTATATTATGCAGGTGTACCAGTGCTTTTGGCTTTTCAGTGTATAAAATACATATATCCCATTTAAGGAAAAAATTCAGATAAGTACCTAATAAAATCTAGTTTTTTAATAGCTAGCAACTTAAGTTCCACGTTTTCTAATATTGTACCATAAATCACTTTATATAATTACTGGTCTTTGTACCACTGTTGCTTAGTAAGTATTCCATTCTTATGTTAGTCCATGTCCCTTTTCCCTCTGTCCAACGATTGCCCCACTCCCTGCTCATTTCACCTGTATCTGTAGTAAATTTCAGCCTTTAATTTCATTTCCTCATACCCCAATCCTTGTTAGAACACATCTCCTAAAATATATGATTTTCCATGTACATACTATGAAGGATTAGGGAACTACTTGCGAAATGTGTTGTGAATACAGCTAGTACTATAAACGTAATAATTTTAAATCTCACCCACCATAAGGTGGTTTTTCATGAATTTTATTGTTTATGACCTCATACCTCCTGAACTATTTGTCATACTATGATATAATCTCAAAGATAAATGCAGTGGTATATGTGTATGCTGTTGGTAAAAAAAATCTTGCAAACACAGTTAGTATTGAAGAAAGAAGAAAGTGTAACACTTCACCAAATGGTGTAGTGTCATTGCATGAGAAGTGGAAAACCAGTAAATAATAAAATTTCTTTCTTTCATCATTTTGTAATGAAAACTTTCTTAAAGATTTGAATTTATGTGTCAAGTTAGTTGCAAATTGTTAAGTGCTATCATTTTTAAATAGTGGATTAAAAAATCCCACTGTCACATGTAGCATGTTGCAGCAGTTGTTCATACATCTTACTATTTATAATGGCATATCTCCCAAACTGTGTGTTGTATGTGGTTCTTACCTTCACAGTGATTGTTCTCTGATGGTAAGGAATATTGCACCAAGTCTCATTGAAATTGGTAAAGTGGTTTAGTTGGAGATATGAAAAATGAAGACACAAACCTTTAATTTTATAAAATGTATAGATTATATCAGTTATGGGAATTTCTGAATGGAACAATATCTAATTTAAGGCAAAGAATAGCACTTACTTAAAGCAGATTGATGAGTGCAGCACAGCAATATGTGACGAGTAACATAATTCACATTAGCTTTTGAGCACTTCGATATTCTTCCACTGCATAGCACACTCACATTGACACATACAACTGCATAGACACTCCCATGGTCACAGAAAGATGTTCTCTGCTTCATAGGTATTTTTTACATATAATGAGAAAAGTCTTTTAAAGCTTTGAAAATATTTTAATTTCCTTGTTCTATCTAACTGTACTTGTATTTCCCCACTGAGGTTTGGCAACTAATTACAGATAACTGCTTGTCAGAATTAAGAGTCCCTTAGTAGGCTTATTCCATGCAGATTACTGCCTTTAGCTGAGTATGAATCCTTAATGGGTATGTGTACAATATCATTGTTTAGAAAAGCTTAATGTGTAATGATATTAAGAGAATAGGGTACAACTCACCTCAAAGATGATTTGCTGAGTCACAGACAGGCAATTTAGAAAAGATAATCATACTTGAGTCAAACCACAGCAGCCTGTGGTGGCAATTATGTGTTCATAAATAGTGTTGCTGTGATTGTGTAAATGTGTGTTCTCTCTTTTTCAGACGAAGCCTGTGGTCAAAATTTCAAAAGTTATGTGAGTATGATTGTACTTTTTCTTTGCCTGTCTGCAGCTCAGTGAATATATTTTTAGTTATTTGCAATCTATTGTCTTTTCCTATTGACATTCTAACTTGGACTTCCTATTGTTTAATGGCTAATAAGTAACTTATATTTTTAAATATACACATTTTAACTTACTATCAGAAATTGCTTGTTCAAAATGAATATTCAATATAATGAATGTTCAGTAGCCATGAATGTATATGACATTCCTATTTTGTCAACAACATGGATATGATAGATAATCAGTCACCACTTAGATAAGAATTTGCGTCTTTCATTTGTGCTTGTTTATGGGCGAATCACCTCCTCTGTGTAGTGAGTAACAATCTATTCTTAACATACTATTTTTGTTCCATCATGAAAATTCCATTGTTTGTAACTATTTTGCCAGTTATGTTTACAATATATAATTAGATCACCCTTTGTCTTTAATGAATGCTTATCAGTATGTGGTGCAGTTACACAGAGTTAGTATTTTGCACAAATTAAGAAATGAACCATATTTTATTTCCTTTTGCCATTACAGTAAGCATATATTTTACATGTCTGACTATGATATTACACAAAATTACAATAAAATAGTTTCTGAATGAGAGTATGCTTCATTTGTCACTTTCCAACATCTTGCTCCCACATTTTCGTTTGACTATGTGCTTATAAGAGAATATGACACATTTTATAGTTTTTGTGTGCAGTAAAAAAATTAAAGTAATAATTTATGCATATAAAATAAATAACAATTACTCATTCTGTCATGTGCCAGTAAAAATTTTAAAATAATTAAAAATGCACATAAAATATTCATGTTACATTACTTGCTATTATAGTGAAATATAAGTCAGTTACATCAGTGCTGCTTCATACGTTGTTGGTAGACAAATAGGGAATGTAGCTATTTAAATATATCTGTGGTCCCTCTAAGCTGTACTGACACATTTTGCTGAAAATCTGCCTATATAATTATGTCATTAGTACAGAGTATCCCTACTTTATTACTTTAAGAACTATCAGCTGCAATTAAACTGTTTTTCACCTGCTTGAAACCTACTTTAGTGAAGAAAACTGCACTACCTAAAGACAAGCTATTTTTCAGTTTAGTAATATTATAGTATTAAAGAGGAAGAGATTGATTTCTGTATTCATTATATTTTTCTTTTACACTATAAACATTATCTACATATACACACATAATGTGTTTACTCAGACCTGCAATGAAATCAGAATTTCATGTCTTGTAAACAGCACTGTAAAACTGTAACTGGATATTAACAATACTGAGATCCACATGTACTTCTCTCTCACTAGTAATTTATTGCATGGTGTCAAAGAAGAAGAAATTGGAAATATAATAAGTACGATACACAAATTGTGACACCCCCTCTGCTTATCAACCAGTTAGTTTACAATTTATGAGTACCAAGAATTACTATTCCTCGTTCGTCTGTGGAAAAAAGAGGCCATCATGTTGAGAGAAACTCCTTTACATTTATTGTTTCCTATAGCATTCAGTTAGACAAAACCCTGCATCTTTATTAGTTTATATTTTTCTGCTATCTCACTGTTTCTCTTTCAATGGATTTTAATATTGTAGATCAGATTTGGTAAAATAATTAGATGAAAAGCTGATTAAAGGAAATAATAAAAATTCTTTCAATATAATAATAAATGACTTTGTAGTAATCACCAATATAGTTGCGATTTTTCGCTGTAGGTTACTGTTAAACATAATGTCCCAAGGGCACTCTCTAAAACCAAAATCTGAGCTAGTGTCAGTGCTGAACATCACACAGTACAGAATTCCAAATTCAGGTACTGAAGTATCAATTGAAATGAGTAATACTGAAAATAATAATAATCACCTGATGCTGATACACACAACGAGAGAGAGAGAGAGAGAGAGAGAGAGAGAGAGAGAGAGAGAGAGAGAGAGAGAGAGAGAGAGAGGTAATTAACATGGTAAATATCTGATGGAAGAAAAGGGAAAAGTGTAGAAAATAAAAATAAATAGTAAAACCAACATGTATCAACCAAAATATAATAAAGCCATGTAGTAACCAGAGAAGAAATTCTCTGATGAGTCTGTCCATTAGGCCAAATCGTTGAATGGTTCTTAGAATTTGTATACTGTAATTTAAAGTGAATAAAAAGAAGAAAAAAACAAATGTTTCTCAATATTATTCAGAAAAAATTTGTAAGCAGTAAGCCCAAATAATGGAAATCATTGATATTGCAGACTGTTACATGTGAAAACATGCCATATAATTCTTGATGTTTTCCAGAGTATCTATGTTCGCTATCATATTTCCATCCCAAGGAAAACTAGTTAGGTTCACATAATGGTGAATAGTTGATTTTTTCCCTGTCATTACATGGTACCATTGTATTGTAACCCAGAAATGGATAAAACTGCTTGCTATTACTAAAAGTGTTGTGTAAATCTGACAGTTATTTTAAAATAGCTTTTTGCACTGAGTAATGAACCGTATTTTGGGGATGGGGAAAGGAATGAAAAAGGGGGGGGGGAGAAAGAAAGTACAGTCTTTTCATTAAGGGAAAAAACTCACTTCTAATTTTTTTGACATTGGTCATAATGGAGGAATTGGTAATGCAAACAATTTCCTCCTGCTTTGAATATTTTGCTTTTATTATCATCATATGTCAGGCATTATGCAGTATAGTGTCTCAGAAATCACTTCAATTCCTTAAAATTTCAATATGAAACACACAATCTTGAAGTGACTGCTGGTCAGTTTCTGCAATACCGTTCTCTCATGAATCTAACCACATTTTGATTATAGGAAACATAAAAAAATTATAAGATGAAAGAAAATAGCAACTGAAATCATCAGTCATGTTTGTGATAGAAAATAACCATGGATGTTGATAAAAGGAAGGAGGGAGGATAAAAGGAGTGAATCCATTAAGGACTTGGTGAAATAATTTGACAGTTCAGCTCAGTTGCTGATATTTTGGAACACTCATGTGAATGGTCATCATGTACACTTCTCCCATAAGAAGTATAAATTAGCTATGCCACTGAAAAAATTGGTAAAGAGTCAAGCAAAAAAAGAAATGTTTGTTACTGAGCTGGTGAACTCCCATTCATTTCATTTCTGTTGATTCAACTAATTTGGTGCAAGAAGTGTGTTAATATGAGGATAAGTGTGAATTAAACATGAATGAGATAAGACCATGGGGAACTGTGCAGTATTAGAGACAAAGAAGTGACTGGATAAACCAATGTATTATTTTATTTTATATTTAAATGTGATATCCTCTCCCTGACTTTGTCTGTTTCTTTTCTGTTTCATAGCCCACCCCCACGCCTGTCCCATTCCCCTCTATCTCTTTCCAGTTACAAAGCATTATAGGGCCTCTACATAATTAACTGCCTTTAGAATCTTAACTTTTATTCCACTCCATTTTATCCACAAAATCTTATTTTCTCCATTGTTCCTGATGCTATATAATAGCATTAGGAGATAAATAGAGGGAAGGGGGACTGGAACATTTTGTTGGCAGCTGCTTCAGCAGTAAGCACTATTTTGTTTTATTTTAGCAAGCCTGTCAAGCATTCATATTTTCATCCAAAAGTTGGATGAGTTTACTTTCAAGTTTACTTGGTTTGCTGCAAACAATGATTGCAAGGATCAATACCGTTCATTTTTATTGATTGTAAATTAACTGCATATTTCATTAGTTCAGTTGAATTTCTATTGGTATTATAATTTTTGCAGCTCCTCCAAATATATGATACACAATAATTATTTGAGCAGATGAAAAGATTGTAAACAGAACCATTCAGTTTGAAAATGAGACTGTACAAGGATAACTTCCACAGTTAAGATTTAGGAACATAGTGCTGAATAGTGTGGAAACTAATGTTGCTGATCTTGAATCTAGAATGAGTTACTAAGGTAGCCAATATGCATGTAAGAAATTTCATTGATTAAGAACAGAATATTACATCAGAAAATGTTTTATAGCAATAACTTCTGTTGTTACCTAATTTGTTTCTCTGGAACCATGTTTTACCAGCTAATACGTTTCAGCTATTTCAAATTAATGGGTCATAAAGTAATTCACAGCAGTTGATAAATTATTTGTGGTTTCAGAATATGAATTACTGAGAGCATTACTTCAGTGAGTTTCTGTCTGAGTACTCCAATGAACAATGAAGGTAATTCAGGCAAATAGGCCTAATTCAGTAATCTACCTTACTACACAGTTTTTCAGGAGGAACATTTATTGGACTGGAATGGTTACTCATATTAATAATTGAGGTAAGTGCCAGATGGTTCATTAAATGTAGTATGAATGTCATTTGATCAATGTAAAACCAAGAGCTCAGGAAATCAACTGTTAAGACAATTGAAATAATGACATTGTGTTACACTGATGTTTGATAAAGAAAGAGAAACATTTTTGTGATGTACTGCACTGACAAATTGTTCCTGATGTTCAGTAAAAAAGGAAAAAAGTTACTAGTTTTCATATATTTCTTAAACATTTTTCTGCATGTGGAAATATATGCACTGTGAACATCATTATAAACTGATAATATTTGATTAATCTGGAAAATACTCCACTGAGATGCAAAAATATTATCCAAAAGAGATAGTGTGGCTGTCCAGTACTTATCTTAGTTCTGTACTGTTGATAGTCACACAAAAAAGGCACAAATGGAGGCTATAATAAACAGGGACACTAGCTATTCAAACTATTTTCCTTCATAAGGTAGGAGAGGAGATAAGAAAAAGGGAACAGAAGAGAAATGTTACTCACAACCTTGGCCATTCCTCCCTCCCTCCCTCTCATACTTGAAGAAGGAAAATAGTTCTGAAAGCTACTGTCCCTGTTTATTTGCATCTACATTTGTGCCTTTTTTGTGTGACTATCAGCAGTAAAGGACTAAGTTACAACCACTCTGTCTCTTTTGATTAATAATATAAAATAATAATTCATATTAGACTTTTATAAGTGGGAAAATATATGACTCTTTGGTAGGAACATGATTTATTTTTATTCTTGCAGAAATAAAAATTTATTTTCACTCTAATAATTTTACTTTTTAGTGGCAAAAGGCAATCATCTAACCAAACAAAATCTGCTGAACAGCTACAGGAAATTTCTGTACAGAGGGAAGTGTCGAAGTGATTATGTTACTCCAGGAAGCGAGTCATCACACAATGACAGAAGAAATTTACATTTATAATAGTGAATGGAAGAGAAGCAACCATTTAGCATAAAAGTAGTTAACATCAGGCTTCTTAGAGCTTGACATACATTTGTACTTTTGACAGTTCAGTCATGATAACATTTAATTATGAAATGCAGAGAGATTTTTAGTCACAGAAAGAGTTACTGCATGAAGCATTGTAAGAACTGTTATTATGGATTTCATCACTCACTTCTATTACATGCAGTGCTTTTTGCCAGTGTTATTATAGAGCAAGTGACTGAACTGTTCACCTGTTTATTCTTAGAACAGGTAAAGGAAGAAGGAAACAGTTATATCATTACATGTCTTAAACATTGAGTTTCATACTCATTTGTAGAGATAACATGGTATCTGTTTTTATTTGCAAAATGAAGGATTTGTGCTCCTGATAACAATCCACTAACAAAAGAATAAAATTATAAAAATAGAATTTAACCTTCACTTTGATATTAACAACAGTCTACCAGATACAATCATTCATTTCACAGTAAATAGTCTGTGAGGAAAAATAAATAAATAACAGCAGGTACAGTAACGCATAATTTTATGTATCACAAAATAAACGTTTAATACTTCCATGGAGAGTTCAGTACTCTGTAATAATTTTGGAAAGTAAAAAGTGTGGAAAATGAGAGTCATTGTAATGCTCACCAATTTTATTTAACAGTTTGTCATTGCTTTCAAAATAATCATGTTATTTATTTCTACAGAGTTATTTTAAAATAAAAAATGTTAGCAAAGGTAAAGAGTGCAAATAAATATGAAATTCTGTTCAGAAGCATGTATAGCAATAAGAACAGTCACAGTTTTTGTCTAAACAGCATATCTAAAATAGATTATTCACTGAAATTGCAAATATGAAGAAGAGAGACAAAATACATTTTTAAATCAATTGTTTAACAAATTATTGTTCCATAAAATAATTACTAGTAATAAAACCATATGTGTTATCTGAAATTCCTCATAAGTACGTTAGAATAAAAGACAAACAAATGGTAGGCATGTCGGATGGGACTATGTAGTGGTAACTAATACTTTTATTTACCATCTACCAAGGGAGTGGTTACATCTCTTGCATATTATTTCTTCAGACTTTATTTAAGAATGGATATGACTGAGGTTGACAGACAATTTAGTCATAGCATGTGAAAATAGTAATGTTTAAAATAATTCAATCTTATAAAACTTAATCTAAGAAAATGGAACTTTTTGGAAACACATTTTTCTCAGCATCTAAAGGTTTGAAAAGAAAATAAGTGTCTGACAATAAATTAAGTAGTTGAGGTAAAGATTTATGTAATATTTTGAAATATGGTACTACTAACTGAGAAAAATATTGAATCTCATTTTCTAAAACGTATTTTATCAAGAGGTCTATATTTTTGTCCTTTATGCTAATAATATTAACAAATGTACTAAAAAATTATAAATTTCAAGATTTTCAGTTAAAGTTTGCTCCTGGAAAGATCTTGAGAGATCTGCTTTTATAGTGACTTCAAAACATTTATATAAACAGTTTCAGAAATCATACAACATGGCTTTTTATTGTGGGCAAAAGCACCCTTTACTTTTATGGAATGATAGAATCAATGTTTTCATTCCCAGAGCCAGTATTACAAACCTGAAGATTCAGCTTTTTTATTCACCCTTTTCCCCATTCATTTTGTTCATACAGCTATTAACAGAATATAATAATTAATTTTATCTCGGCATTACTTTGTTATACATCCAATACCAATAATTTTGATGCAGATCTTTAGTTTGTAGTATTATACAGAAATATATTAACTTTCATATTGGTTTGCACTCTCTACCTCAAATTTGTTCTCTCTACATGGAAGGTTGCTGTATGAAAGAAGCTTTTCTTCTTTGCTTTTAGAAAAAGAGTTACAGCTGCTGTGTTGCTTTTATTTTAAAACCTGCACAATACTGAACATTAAGTAAAAGGTTCATCTATTGTTGAACACCTGAATCACTCAAATAATATTGATACCAACACAGCAGAGCTCAGAAGGAAATTATGGATGAAGAAGTTTTATAAGTATTTCCAGGAATCTGCTCTATGAGGGTCCTAGACATGGTAAGACCTTTGAAACTTGGTGGTATGTCATAAAGGACAAAACAGGATATGATACTTACTAATTAAAATAATTGTACCAAAGTAGGGAAGCTACTACAAAAAACTCAGAATGAGTTGATTGTGTTACTGAAAAACTGTAGGTTAGTGGGTTTAGCCAATGAATCAAAGTGGCATACCATGTCTAACAGCTATTACAATATAAGGTCACAGCTTTTGGATGTCCTACAACTTGCTGCGCTCCTCATGGGCCTTCTTCACGATGGCTAACTTGGAGTGTGGGTCTGTGACAGGTAGCTCACTATATGGTGGGTCCCGTGTGCCATGCAACATTAGAGTCCATTCCTTTAAGAAGCCTGATTGTGGTATTGGTGAATTGAAGCCAACCTGAAACACACAGTTTTCATGCAGATATTGGTAACATTCTTATACTACAAAATGAATCTTAGTGTCCTTCAAAGAAAATTACTTGAAATAATAATAATAATAATAATAATAATAATAATGGCAACATTGTGGGAGTAATAGTGATCTGTGTCTCAACAATACTAAGAAAACAGACATGACACCACTTAATTTTATTGTTTACTGAGTTCAGTATTAGTGTAGTTCATCTTAGATTTTACTCCAATTTGACATGTGGAGATGAGATTTACAGAGTGCCTCTTCATCTCTACATGTCAACATTGGAGTGAGATCTAAGATTATCCACAAAAGGATTGAAATCAGCAGTCAATAAAATTATTAGTATGATTTTAACTGTTTTCTTAGTATCAATGATGATAATAATAATAATAATAAGAAGAAGAAGAAGAAGAAGAACAATAATAATTATAATAATAATACTGTTTTATATCCCTTAATAGCCTTCACATTGTTGAACAACGCCAATGTATTGAGGAAATACCTTAATAAAACTCATACTACAAATATATTTGGATTAGATATAAGTACAGAACAAAACATTACATATTAAATTTATGACACTTATAAATAAATATAAATCTAAAGGTATGAAGTTCAATGTCACAATCAGACTGGTTGAAATTTGGATATGCCACTTTGGGATAACAGAGTCAGGCATCTCGAGACTGACTGTAAATGTAGGCCCATCACTGTTCACTCCAAACTACTGAACGAATTTTCATGCGGGTTTCACAGGAAACGTAAGTGAAGGTTGGTTCAGGATCTAGATACGATTTCATCAGAAAAAAAAATCAAGAAAGAAAGATATATCGTGATTTTAAGTGTTTTCAGTAAGTGTCATGTCTGTCTGTTCATCTATTAGAAACCACTTACATCCAAAAGTACTATACATATTCGTATGGGATTTTCACAGGTAACTTCATCGTACCTTGGGGCAATACACACACTTCGTTTCATTAAATTGGATCATGGAAAAAAAGAATATCACAATTTAAAGTTTTTTATCTACAACTGTCTTCCTGTCTTTCATCACGTTAATCTCCAAAACCAATACACGAATTATTAGGGGTTTTTCACAGATAGCGTGAGGCTATCATGCGGTTACATGAACACTTCATTTGACAAAATCGGATCAGAGAAAATATACCACAATTGAAACGTTTCTCTGAAAGCAATCGCATGTGTCTATTTCTAGAGTGTAATTTCAGAAGTTCTACACGAACATGCGTAGGAAGATAGATTGAGAATAGCAGGGGGCAACATATAGGCTTCATTTGATCAAAATCAACTGAGGAAACTAAAAGATTTCGTAATTTGAAGCTTTAGATGTATTTCATGCTTGGAAAGAACGGCCTAATGCAGCAAAGAACCAATAGAGGCACTGTTAGTTTTGTAGTGCACCAGGAAACTAATAGATAGCGCTGCGGGTGTTTGTGAGAAGTTTTGTGGCGATCAGTTTATTACCCTTTCAAAATGCTATTTACTCTTACTTTTCAAATTTAGCGTATTTCTGAAAATCGTTTTCCTGGTTGCTATATGAATCAACGCAATGAGTATAAAACTGATACAATCCTGACCATGTTTAATCCATATTTACATATTGATTCTACACTGTAATATACACAGTCATGACACACTCACTGCTGTGAAAGTTGTTACCAACTTACAGGTGAAACAACACTAGCGCTCCTAGTGATGGACAAGGTACTGTAAGAGAAATGTTGGTTTGTAATTCTTTTTCTATGTAACTAACCAATTAGTTTCTATATCTTTTGTGTTACAAACATTAGTAAAATATCAAGAGACAAATATAATCGTGAAATAAATGTAAACAAAGCATAATTTCCCTGATTCAGTGATATAAACAACAACTTTTCATGGCCTACTCCACTGAAACAGACGAGAAACGTCAATTCCTGTTGTTGTCTATTCCTATATGACAGGAACTTTCTTTGATGTGTAAAAATTCGATATGGTGTCTATTTATTCGAACATTTTTACACTTCACTTGTCTTTGTTATAAAGCCATATACTTTTGAGTATAATTGCTTTTGATTACATAACGAATATCTTGTCGATTGCTACCGTTTGTGGTTCAGGTGTAGTAACAGTTGTGGAATTGGTTTCTGCTTGGTTGGGAAATTGTGTTTTTGCTTTTGATGTTTTACTGTCAAGTTTGTGAGGATTTCTCTTCAGCTACAACGGTAGTGGCTGATGATGTACATTTAATAAAGTAGGTATGGCATTCCATATAAGTTTCTTATGCTCAGCACTTATTGATCTGGCTGGAGTTGTAGTTTCAAAATCCTGACGTTTCTGAATAAAAAACCGACGTCTTTCTGTAGAAGTTTAGGTCTTTTGTTGTTTATTAGCAATTTTTACTCTTAGTAGAAACTGAATTTTTGATTAAAAATTCGTAGATTGAGGTATGGCAGCCCATCTCTCATAATTATTAACTGTGTTTATCGTTCGTGTAATGATGTAAAGTGACCAGTATATGCATTTTTCTATTGCTGTCGGGAATGCAGTGCAGGGAAGATTTTTGCTGAGGTGAGAAACAGAGCTGACTTTGACTTGACGGGGGAGAGTGGAATTCCGGTGGAGGCGGCCGTTACAGCACACTCTACCTGTGGCCAGCGGCGTGCCCTGGGGGCCGCGCCATAGGGGTCCCAATAGCAAGGTGCCTCGGTGCTGTGGCCGAGCAGCAGGTTGTAAATGTGTTAGCCTAGTGTCCCAAACCACAGACAAATATATACAGACGGGAAACCTCCGTAAGGGCCCGGTCCTACGCTCAGGGGTGTGGGGAGGGAGGGTTTCCAGCAGTTCGATGTCCGATGATAGCGCTGCGGTCAGTAGCAGCCCTTTAAACTGGGCAGAGCAGGCGGCAGGTAGCGGCTGTCCCCACCACCAGTTCCCCTCAAACACCAGCAAGCCGGACACAGCCGTGGCCTCACGGCAGGCGGCACGAGCTCTTCCCTCAGCCTCCCCTCCACGCTACCCTCTGACGTGCGAGAGGCACCCTAAGCCAGGGAACCGCCTGACACCTGCTAGCATCTTAGGGAACTACGAAGGGAGCGTAGGACAGTGGTTTAGGGGGGGGGGGCTTCTCCTCTGTATATGTTACTCTGTGCCCAAACTGAGGAGGAGGAGGAGGAGTATTGTCTGTGCTTTTAGAACCGCTCCTTCCGATTTTAGAAAAAGATAGCCGGCCCCTCCGCTGAGACAAGCACCCAGAATCGTGTCTGCTAAAAAAGGAAGACGACACTGAAAGTGGATGTTTTTTTTCTAGAAACTTGGTTTGCGCTTCTACGGTGACGATCGGGACCGTTCGTGAAGAATCGCGCCAGAAGTGTGTGTGGAAGGGGTAGCCGACTTTGATTGGCTGATGTCCAAAGCGCCAGATTTTTTAAATCGGCGGTCGTTTAGTGGAATTTTACTGGCTGGAGTTTGAGAACTCGAGGCTGACTGGTTTTTTCCCCAAAAAAAAAAACGGATTCTCGCGGGGTCTTGCGCGGTATTCTGGACTTCGTGCTTTGCTCCGCTGGTGTACGGACGCGTCTGCTCGCGCCCTGTTTTCTTAGTGGATGGACTCGGAGATTTTGCTTATTGAGCGGATACTTAAACGGGTGAATTCGTGTAAGTTTCAGGGAACACACTGAGATTTGTACTTGGGCTGAAAGTCCTTGTTTTCGGTTTGGATAAGGTTAGCCAGCCAATACTAGTGCACCGAGGTACTAATTACGATATACTCAACTTCTGAAGTCATCTAGGCCTTCAGTACTTGTGCGTACTTGTCTACGCTAACTGAAGTGGCCCTGACTTGGCAGAACTACTTGAGAGCGTAGGCAGTGTGTACTGCCGAGCGCACAGAGTCTGATAGGAGGGAGTACAGCTTCCGAGTAACGGAGCGTGTTTTTCATTTCATGGTCGCGGAAATTTTCAGCTTACAGCCGCCCTGCACCCACGCCACTGCAGCGCAGCGCCTTCACACGCAAGTCGTCAGTTTGGTAATGTATGGCAAAGCGCTCGCCAGATAGTCGTTGCATCAGGTTCTGCATAATAGTGGGATTGTGTAGTTAGGAAAATCAAACCTGCACTGATATTCTGGTTCAATTATTCCTTTACGAATATTGTATCAATTCATGATAGGCTTTTTTTTACTTGTCAGTCGGTGTTAAATTCAAGTTTCATAATGATCAGTGTAACGTCAAAATCATCTTGATTATTCTTTCATATTTGATGGTAATTGTAAACTTGGATGTTCAATCTAGTTTGTGTTTTGTATTGGATTTTCAATGTGAGTCTTTTCCTGCTTAACGGTAATAATAAAAATATTGTTAAAAAGGGAAGGCTGTTTTTCTAACATTAATAGTAATCAGATCCTAGCTAGCTTATTAGATTTTTGGAGTGGAGAAATTATTAATTTATATTTTATGCCACTTTCAGGAAGTGGAAAAGAGATTGTCAATTGGTATTGGATCAGGGCCATATTCTATCAATCAAATAATTTTTAATACCATGATTTATTATCACAGCTATTAATTCAAGGTCAGCCGCTCCTGTCTCTCATCCCAATTTAATTCACATTCCCACCATATGTATTTAGCGTCCCCTACCAGTTTCCATTCCCCCCTTTTTTTTCTTTTTTCAAAACTCCACACACCCACACACTTTAGAAGATTTCAAGATTTAAATAGATTGGCCTGCAAACTACCATTTCATAGCTTACAATGGTTCTTAGGAAATCTAATGAAGACAAATGTGAAGTTATTTTCTGGTTATTACCTGGCACTACATACCTTCTCAGTTGTAAAAAGTGTGTTAAAATCTATTTAAACGACACTATTCACACTCATCCTATATAGTATTCAAAATGTACCTTGCCTGCCGCTTGCAGCGCTACTGTCGTGGCGTATAATAAAAATCAGTGTCTCTCAATTGTATTAATTTACATAAGAGTTCTTTGGAATTTCACTTTTTGTATCAAAAACTTTATGAGGCGCCATCGTTTCGGACAATGACTTTTACTTACATGTGACATCTTGGCTAGGGCAACTGAGTTTATTGACAGAGCGATCTAACACGGATTCTATTTTTACTGACTGTGGTCTGGAATCCTAAAAAGCCTTGATATGCACAGGCAATTCTTTAACAACCGTTGCGAAGCACGGCCATATAAGCTAGTATTTAATAAACTGTAGAACCCATGTAAAATTCTAAGTAGGGAACCCCTTGATGTTAAGCTATGTCCCAGTAAATAAATGTATAAGAAACAACTGTAAATGAGAAGGCAGACGAGGTGTGTCGGCCATGTTTGGGCGCCAGCTAGAGCGAGTAGAAGCGTATGAGGGTCGCGCTGCCGAGTTCGGTTCAGATCCGGTGTTCAGAATGCGAACACATAATAATGGAGATTGGGCGTTCACACACTTTACAGTAGTTTGGAAATAATGTATGTAGGATTAGGTCGGTCAAAGAAGGTTAATATTTAATTTATTTGATAGTTATTGACTTTAATTGCAGAGACAAGGAATAATGTAGATCATTATGTGCAATTTACTAATTTTATGTGGATTTAATAAATTTGTTGGCATCTAATTGTCTTTACTTCATCACTTAATAGACAAATACTTACTAGCAATCCACCATAATTTCAGCGTCAAGAGCAAGAACCATCGACCTGCGTACTGTTTTCTGCATTGGGACAATTACTGAAGAATACGACATGTTGGTGAAGTAACTCTTAGCACATACTACTTAGGGTGGTAGCAGCAATTAGGCATTTCACTTGATCGGTAGTCTTGTTTCAACCGAGAACGGGTTCATGGTGTACAAAGTAATATGGAGGAGGTTCTGTTAGAAGAAGTTTAAGAAGAGAATAGGTAGTGGTGTTCGCCCATGGTGAAAGTAGAGAGAGAACCAACAGCTAGCTCTCACAATCTTTACAAGTCAAAGTTGAACCCACTGCAACCACTCTTTTCATTTTTTCTTTTATCAACTGTAAAGTCTACATACTCAGGCCTTTAAATCATGAAATTTTTAGCCTGCTTATAACCCCAGCGGTACCTTTATCAGCTTTGAAATTTGAATCCACCAGTGCTCTACTTTTTCATCGTTGGTGATTACTTAAGTATGTCTAAGCAGATAATCTTCAGGATTCGCGTAGTTGAACTACAATGTACTGATTAATCAATACGTGCATTTGTAAAGCACGTTTCATGGCAAATAAACATATGTGTATATAATTTTCAATATATTTTTATATCTACAGGTTCTGTGGCTCAGAACCATTGTTGTTCCCGCTTCTACACACACAGACAAAACCAAAGATTTACAATAACTTACCTCCAGTGTCCATGTACCCTGTGGATATTCTCCCCAGGTGTGAGTTGTCATGAATGGCCATTTGGTGAAGCCATCACGGTGATCATCATCGTTAACACGTCTGCTCAAGATCATCGATCTGCACAGAATGAGCAATCAAGTGTTTTAAAGTGACAGCAGAATTGTATTTGATACAATTTACAAGTGGCTGACAATGTTAGAAAACACACACACACACACACACACACACACACACACACATTATATATATATATATATATATATATATATGAGAGTTTACAACTCACTGCAAAGATGTAACAAAGAGTTACGGCAGGTATAAAGAAAAGACAAACGCAAACAGCACTTAAGCTATCAACCATGGCCATATTCAGAATAAGAGCATTCGCAAAATCACACAGGCACACTTCACAGTCACACAATCGTCATCCCCGGCTGTCACACTCTGAAATGCAGTTTGCGGTTTGGAGTGCGGCTGCTGGGGATGACGTTGTGTGACTGTCAAGTCACTAGCCTTAGTTCCCAGCACTGACCAGGTATTTATTTATTCCAATGCAATGTACTGTCAATCCAATCTCTCCTACTCTCTCTCTCTCTCTCTCTCTCTCTCTCTCTCTCTCTCTCTCTCTCTCTCTCCCTGTACATCTATTCATTGTTCCTCTATCTGTTAAACTGGACCGCCGCCTAACATTCAAAGAACACCTGCATGATTTCAACCAAGAACTCAGAGGCAGAGTTAATATAATCCAGAAAGTCGCAGGCCCTACCTGGGGAAGCAATGCTACGACACTTTGCACTTTCTCCATGGATCTAGTTTACAGGGTTGCAGAATACTGTGTGTCTGTATGGGCCAACAGTTCGCTGGTCAACAAAGTAGATGTTCGCCTAAATGACACCTTGTGAACAATAACTCGAACGGTGATACCTAGCCCAATACCATGTCTCTCTGTGCTGACAAATATTGAACCTCCATCGCTCCGCAGACAACATGCAATCCAAAGAGAAATGCAAACAATTGCTGCTGACAGCACACTTCCAATACACGCTGATCTGCAAGGCCCGATACGATTAAAGTCAAGAAATCCCTTCTGGAACCACTCCTCGAACAATCAGAACACCGTAGCAGAGTGGAAACACTTATGGCAACAAGCAAGTGTTAACAATGGACACCTCATTAAGAAGCCGGCTGATCTTGTCCCTGGCTTCAACCTCCCTCTAAGAACCTGGGTGGCACTGAACAGAGAATGAGAACTGGTGTTTGACGGTGTATCGAGCTGATGGCCAAGCGCGGTTACGTGGACGATCCTCACTGTGACTGCAGCGAAATACAGACGATGCAGCACATAAATGATTGTGAAATTCATGGCTTTCAGGACGGTTCACTACAGTATCTGCAGAGACTCACAGACACCGCCATTTCTTGGCTTTGTAATTATTTTGACACATAACTACATGAACGCACTACGGATTGATAAGCTATGTAATATGTGTAACTAAATTTATAATGAATAATGTGTTGTAGCATGGGTAGCATTGAGAGATGAAACAGTGAAGGCAGCAGAGGACAAAATAGGTAGAAAGGCAAGACCTACAAAAAATCCTTAGGTATCACAGGAAATACTAAATTTAATTGATGGAAGGAGAAAATATAAAAATGCTGTAAATGAAACAGGCAAAATGAAGTACAGACGAATAAGAAATGAGGTTGACAGGAAGTGCAAAATGGCTAAGCAGGAGTGGCTAGAAGCCCAATGCAAATCTATAAAAGAAAGTATAACAAGGGGAAAAGTAGATACTGCCTATAGGAAAATCAAAGAGACATTTGGGGACAAGAAAAGCAGCACTACGAATATCAAGAACTCAGATGTAAAACCAGTTCTCAGCAAAGAAGGGAAAGATGAAAGGTGGAAAGAGTAAATAGAGGAGCTACACAAAGGAAATGAACTTAGATACAATGTTGTAAGAAAAATCTAATAATCCCCATTCCAAAGAAATCAGGCGCAGACAGGTGTGAAAATTACAGTACCATTATTTTGATAAGTCATGGTTGCAAAATTTTAACACTAATTATCTACAGGAGAATGGAAAAGCTGGTAGAAGCTGACCTCGGGGAAGATCAGTTTGGATTCAAGAGGAACATAGGAACCCGGGTGGCAATACTCACTTTACGTCTTATCTTAGAAGAAGATTAAGGAAAGGCAAACCTACATTTTTAGCTTTTGTAGATTTGGAGAAAGCATTTGATAATGTTGACTGGAATACACTCTTTCAAATTCTGAAGTCAGCAGAGGTAAAATACAGGGAAAGGAGAGTTATTTACAGCTTGTACAAAAGCCAGACCACAGTTATTAGACTCGAAGGGCATGAAAGGGAAGCATCAGTTGGGAAGGGAGTAAGACAGGGTTTTAGCCTTTCTCCAATGTTATTCAATTTGTACATCGAGCTGGCGGTGAAGGAAAGCAAGGAAAAATTTGGTATAGGGATTAAAGTTCAAGGTGAAGAAATAAAAACATCGCGTTTTGCTGATGGCATTGTAATTCTGTCAGAGACCTGGAAGAGCAGTTGAATGGAATGGACAGTGTGTTGAAGAGAGCGTATAAAATGAACATTAACAAGAGCAAAACAAAAATAATGGAATGCGGTCGTAGAAAATCAGGCGATGCTGAAGGAATTAGATTAGGTAACGCAACAATGAAGGTGGTAGATGAGTTTTGTTACTTGGGTAGTAAAATAACATGCGATGGTCGCAGTACAGAGGATATAAAATTCAGAATGGTAATGGGAAGAAAAGCATTTTTGAAAAAGAGAAATTTGATAACATCGAATATTAATTTAAGGGTAAGGAAGTCTTTTCTGAAGGCATTTGTGTGGAGTATTGCCTTGTACGGGAGTGAAACATTGATGATAAACAGTGCGGACAGGCAGAGAATAGAGGCTTTTGAAATGTGGTGCTGCAGAAGAATGGTGAAGATTAGGTGGATGGGTCGTGTAACTAATGATGAGATACTGAACAGAATTGGCGAGAAAAGGAATTTCTGGTATACCTTGACTAAAAGAAGAGATCGCTTAGTAGGACACATTTTTAGATTTCGAGGAATCGTAAATTTAGCACTGGAGGGAAGTGTATGGGGTAAAAATCGCAGAGGGAGACCAAGAGACGCATATAGTAAGTAGATTTAAATGGGTGTAGGGTGCCATTCTTATGAGGAGATGAAAAAGCTTGCTCAGGATAGAATAGGGTGGAGAGCTGCATCAAACCAGTCTCCGGACTGAAGTCCACAACAACAACAAATGTGTTGTTAAATGTGTATGTTAATTTAGTTTCCCATTTTGAATGTATATGTATAAGGCATCTGGTATATGTAGTAAACAAACAGCTGACAATCTCTTTGTATTCAGATCCAGGTCCGGGAGAAGAACAGACACACGACGAGGTTCACCTGGTTCTTACTCCAATACCGCAACGCCACCAGCCGAGAAACGTTCTCGAGGTGTACAACTGTACAAGAACGTATCTCCAGCAACCTGCCAGGTCTGGTACTGGAGACTTAGGAACTCCATTCTGCAAATCCATTTGATAAACAAATGGCTGTCATTGTCTTTATTGTTGGACTGCAAGCAGTGGGCAGTGGCGTATCCAGGATCGTGGTCTGGTGGGAGCTGAGGTCAATCCGAAGCGACTTGATTTCTAAAAAAAAGTCACCGGTCCCCGTGCAATATTTCGCCTTTCTATTTGCCTAGGCATGGTCTGGGTGGCTTCAAGTTCAAGGAGGGTCTGGGGGGGGGGAGGGAGGGAGGCTGCAGCATCGTCTGGGGAGCTTCGAGGAGGGTCTGGAGGAGGCTACAGCATGGTCTGGGGGGGGGGGGTTGAGGAGGGTCTGAGGGGAGGCTGCACATGGTCTGGGAAGGTTTCGAGGAGGCTTTGGAGGCGCTACAGCATGGTCTGGGGGGAGGGGTTGAGGAGGGTCTGGGGGGGGGGGGCTGCAGCCTGGATACGCCACTGACTCCCTGTGAAGAAGAGTGATGAGGCCAGACTTACCTGGTCCCCATGGGCGAGGTGAGGAAGAGCTCGAGGTCACCACGTCGCGTCGCGTTGAGCGTGATGACGGCCTGCACGTGTTCCAGGTAGTCCACCTGCGTGTCCAGGCCGCGGCACGCGTCCGTCGAGATCTTCAGCACCAGCGGCCCGCGCGACGGGATCTCACTGCAACAAGAGCCACAGCCTCCCTGTACACCTGACATCTTCATTTCCTGCTAATCTAATGGCCTCCAGTAAATGTACCATCGTCCCCAACTTTTAACATACATACACGGGGTGGGGAAAACAGTATTAACAACATGCAGGATACTACATCTTGCCTTAAGTCGGCACCACTGCATACGTATTGACACTATGTCGCGACTGCATAAAACAAGTAACATACTAAGATTATTTTTTGTTTACTTTTATGTTTGGTATTTCGCAGGATAAAATTGAAGAGCAAGTCTCCATGGTCGTGGAACGAGTCAGTACATCAATTTGTTACAAAAGAGTGACAACAGATAAGATGAAAATCGTAGAAATCCTTTGCACACGACAGGCCTAACCATAAGTACAAAATATCAACAACATCATCATAATCATCATCATCATCATCATTAGAGACTGATTATGCCTTCCAGCGTTCAGTCTGGAGCATAGTACCTCTAATAAAATTCGTCCATGATCTCGTATTCAAAAAAATGTTCAAATGTTTGTTAAGCTTAAGGGACTCAACTACGGAGTCATCAGTCCCTAAACTTACAAACTACTTATGAACTACCTATAACTAAGGACGGCACAAATATCCATGCCCGAGGGGGGATTCGAACCCCCGATAGTAGTGGGCGTGTAGACTGTGACTGAAGCGCCTCAGTCCCCTCGGCCACCGCGGCCGGCGATCTAGTATTCGATGCTAACATTGATACCTCGTCTGATGTTATGCCTTTTATTCAGCATCGTTCTTCACCGAATCTAAGTATTTCTTCTTGGTCTACCTCGACTCCTCTTACCCTCCGCTGCCGAGCTCATGAGTCTCTTAGGTAACCTTGCTTCTCCCACTCGTGTAACATGACCCCACCATCTCAGTCTGTTCACTCTAACTGCTTCATCTATGGTGTTCATTCCCAGTTTTTCTTTGATTTCCTCATTATGGACACCCTCCTGCCATCGTTTCCATCTAATAGTGCCTGCAATCATTCTTGCTACTTTCATATCTGTAACCTCTACATTATAAATAAGGTAACCTGTATCCACCCAACTTTCGCTCCCATACAACAAAGTTGGTCGAAAGAAAGAGCGGTGCACTGCTAGCTTAGTCTTGGTACTTACTTCCTTCTTGTAGAAGAGAGTAGATCTTAGCTGAGCACTCACTGCATTAGCTTTCCTACACCTCGATTCCAGTTCTTTCACTATGTTGCAATGCTGTGAGAAAATTCATCCCAGGTACTTGAAGCTGTCTACCTGTTCTAACGTTGTTCCTCCTATTTGGCACTCAATCTGTTTAAATATCTTTCCCACAGACATTACTTTCGTTTTGGAGATGCTGATCTTCATATCATAATCCTTGCACCTCTGATCGAGCTCTGAAATATTAGTTTGTGACCTTTCAATTGAATCGGCCATTACAACTGAGTCATCCGCATAAGCGAGACTGCTTATTTTGTTTTCACCTATTTTAATCGTGCCCTGCCAGTCTACTGTTTTCAGCATATGATCCATGAATAGTATGGACAACAGTGGTGACAGGTTACAGCCTTGTCTTACCCCTGAAACTACCCTGAAACATGAGCTTAATTTGCCATCTACTCTAACTACTGTCTGACGGTCTACGTAAAGCCCTTTAATTGCCTGCAGAAGTTTACCTCCTATTCCATAATCTTGCAGAATTGACAGTAGCTTCCTCCTAGTAACACGATCATAAGCCTTTTCTTGATCTATGAAACATAGATGCAATTTCCTGTTCCACTCAGCACTTTTCCATTACCTGCCGTAAGATATCTACATCTACATCTAAAGACAAAAGACGTAACAACTTAACACAGAAAACTGTTTAACTTTTTCTAGAGAATGTTTCAGGAATCAGTCGTAAATATCAATTTATTCAGATCTAGATTTCGACCAGTAGGTGATCATTATCAATACACAACGGTTAAAACACTCTGCACACTTTGTAACAAAAATCGCTCTGAGATTTTTCGTCCTGGACTGAAATGTTGTTCTTCCATCACTTGTCCGCTTTGAATGAGGTAAGGCAGCAGACGCTCCTCTCGAAGTGCGAGTAACGACAATCTGCGGTACACTCACTCGACGACGATGCTTCTGCAGTAGCACTCTCACCAGGACCGATCTGAATGCAGCTCCAGAATTTGTTCAAATGTTTGTAAATCTATGGAACTTAACTACTGCGGTTATCAATCCCTAGGCTTACAAACTACTTAAAGTAACCTAATGACATCACACACACACACACACACATGGCCGAGGGAGGAATCGAACCTCCGACGGCGAGCAACTGCGCACTCTGCCATAAGGCGCCTTGTTACGATCGGCCTCTCCAGCGCGGCTCACAATTTGTTCTCCACCTTCCAATGCATGATCGTCGCGTTGTGGGCTATTGTCTTCTGCGCATAGCAGTAAACATCCAGTATCTCTCAATCTGAGCAAATTAAATAAGTAATCGTAAGTTTATTCTTTCACGAATTATATAACAGAAAAGGAAATCAAAGCGGACGAGAAAATACGTTCCGCATACAGCTGTAAATTAAAAAAAAAGACAAAATAACAAAATAAAAGTAGATAATTACGATGACACAAATCTTTGTTGAACAGCAACAAATGTCGATCGTGCAGGAAGTCTTAGTTGTGAGAAGCGTTCTCGATAAAATCGTACAGCCCTCGCAACAAGTTTTGCTTCGCCATCGAATAGTTCAGCGACAGTAAATCAGCCTTCCATCCTAACGTTTAATAGAGTGTCAGCAACGTCTGCACAGGTTACTCGATGACTGTCGTCGAGCCGCAGTGGAGTAGCGGAGCATTCTAAGGCGGTGTGTGTGTGTGTGTGTGTGTGTGTGTGTGTGTATGTGTGTGTGTGTTTGTTTTGTCCTGAGGTCAGTATACGTATTTTTTTAAGTCTAGGAACTGAATGACCGTAGCAGTTTGGTCCAACATGTCTACAAACTTTTAATTTGCACTGTCGTTTATCGGCGTATTAGAGTGGCTCAGCCACGTAGGACGTAGTTACGCATGTGTGGTCGTAAACTGACAAACACAAACTGGAGTGCTGACCCACAAGTGCTTCGAACAACAGCCATGGCACTTGGTCTATCGCCGCGGCGTATTAGCCGCGCGTACTGGAGCGCTGTGTTGCGGTGAGCGCGGCAGTCCGCCGTCGGGGGTTGGAATCCCCCTTCGGGCATGGATATTTATGCCGTCTTTAGTGTAAGGTAGTTCACTAGTAATTTGTAAGTTTAGGAACTGATGATCCCCTAGTTAAGTCCCATAAGCTCCACAAACATTTGAACATTTTTGAACTTAGTCTATCGGCAGCTGAATATGCCGCGCCTGTGTGGAAGAATTCGGCCCACGTGAAACGTTTTCGACGTGGCAGTAAATGAGTCAACCCGCATCATATCGGGGTGCTTGAGACCCACGCCGACAGATTAGATCTACCCTCTCAAGGGATAGCTCCCCCAAGCATACGGCGGCAAGTAGCTGCCGAGGTGGAGAGGAACAAACAATTGACAGACAATCGCCACCCCCTACATGGGCACCAACAACAGCCTAGGCGGCTTCGCTCAAAAATGAGCTTCATTTGGACATCAGAGCCAATTGATGTCACTGTCGAAGAGAGAAGGCTTCAGCTATGTAAGGAGGTAAAAACCTATCTTGGCCCTATCTTGAAAGAACAACCTGCAGCTGGAGGTAACAAATCCTTTACAACCTGGAAGGCTCTCAACGGGCTGAGGACTGGGGTCTCAGATTGCAAGTTCAACCTTTCCTGATCGGGCTACCTCGACGGGGAACCTCTGTGCGATTGTGGGTATGTCCAGACGGATTACCAATTATTGACGTGCCCAAACCTCAGCACATGCTGTACCCCCCTGGACTTACAGCTAGCTACTGACAAGGGCATCTGTGTGGCTGATTACTGGGCAAGAAATATCTACATTTTAACATTTATTACACGCACTCAAACTAGACTGTAAACGATGATGTTCTGGAACGAAAAATGAATAAATAAACCCATGTGTTTACGAATCGCGCTCGTAATAAAACTAAAGGCACCGTTAACTCTTTCGGTCCCAAATGATAAAATCCACTTTGAAAAAATTAAAATTCATTGTTTTCTGTATTAATACAGTGCAGTAAACATCAAAATATGTGTTTTAAAATTTTTGGACAAACTACTGATTTTTTACATGTATTTCATGAACAACACAGACGTTTGTATCGAGGTAAATTTTTACTTGGACGTTATTTTGTTGATAGTTGACATTGTCAGAACGATAATGCTAATTCACTGCTGGAATACAATAAAACGCAATCACACGCCCACACTCTCAGCCAAGTGCAGACGTCAAAGCAACACAACCTCCAAGATGGAAAGATTCATGCCTCAGAAGTGGTTACACGCCGTAACAAGCAGCAAAATGTCGTACTAGAAGCATGTTGTTCATCAACAAAAATGTAACTTTAAGGATTGATGCAAAAAATACGATATAAATCAACTTTTAATACGTTGTTGTCCAGGAACAACAATGGAAATGAAAGGGTTCAGTAACACAAACCGATTACTTACTTACGTGCACTGCCAAGCGTCTGATTTTCCGAAATCATCATCCTGAGATGAACTATTTTTTTTCTGGGATAACCTTATGAAATGTGCAAACATATTACGAGACTGTTTTTTGTCAAGCACACCGGAATTGTATCGTCAGTACGATTTGGGTTCTAATACCGTTTTCACACTGCATATAACTTAAATCGAGGACGGCAAGTGATCTCGCCTTCAGTGCGGTTGCACCGAACGCTCGAACTCAGACCGAAATCGGCGAAATACCACAAGTAATGGATAACATCTACATATACATAGATACTCTGCAAATCACATTTAAGTGCCTGGCAGAGGGTTCATTAACCAGTTTCATAACCTTTCTCTACCGTTCCATTCTCTAATACCGCGCGGGAAGAAAGAACACCTAAATCGTTCCTTTTTCGATCTGATTTCTCTTATTTTATTGGGATGGTCATGTCTCCCTATGTAGGTGGGTGCTAGAAAAATATGTTCACATTCAGAAATAAAAGTTGGTGATTGAAATTTCGTAAATAGATCTCGCCGCAACGAATAACGTCTTTCTTTTTATGATTTCCACCTCAAATCGTGCAACATTTCCGTTAAGCTTTCCCCCCTGTAACGTGATAAAACAAAACAAGTTGTCCTTCTATGAACCTTCTGAATGTCTTCCGTCAGTACCAGCTGGTGAGGGTTCCACAAGGGGCAACAGTACTCCAGGAGAGGACGCACAAGTGTGATGTAGGCAGTCTCTTTGAAGGAGCTGTTGCATCTTCGAAGCGTTCTGCCAATGAAACGTAACCTTTGGTTCGTCTTCCCCACAATATTTTCTGTGTGTTCTGTCCAGTCTAAGTTGTTCGTACTTGTAAATCCTAGGTATTTGGTAGAATTTACGAGCTTAATATTTGACTGATTTATCGCGTAATTGAAGCTTAGCGGATTTCTTCTAATGGTCATGTGTATTACTTCACACTTTTCGTTATTTAGTATTGCCAATTTTCGCACCATTTTGTCTAAATCGCTTTGCAGTTGCTTTGCTCCTCTGTTGACTTCACTAACCGATAAACGACAGCATCATCTGCGAACAATCTAAGGGAGCTATTCAGATTGTCTCCTCAATCGTTTATAAACGCAAGGAATAGTAGGGGATCTACAACGCTTCCCTGGGGAACGCCAGATATCACTTCTGCTTTAAGCGGTGGCTTACCGTCAATTATTACGAACTGTGTCCTTTCTGATAGGAAATCGTGAATCCAATCGCACAATTGGTGCGATATTACACAAGCATGCAATTTCATTAGAAGCCGCTTGTGAGGTACAGTGTCAAAAGCCTTCCGGAAATCCAGAAATATGGAATCGATTTGAGATCCCTTGTCGGTGTTACTTATCACTTCGTGTGAGCCGGCCGCGGTGGCCGAGGAGACTGAGGCACTCCAGTCACGGTCTGCACGGCCTCTACGGTCGGGGGTTCGAATCCCCCCTCGGGCATGGACATTTGTGCCGTCCTTAGTGTTAGCTAGTTCATAAGTAGTTTGTAAGTTTAGGGACTGATGACCCCGTAGTTAAGTCCCATAAGCTTTACAAACATTTGAACATTTTTTGAACTTCGTGTGAATAAAGGGCAAGTTGTGTTTCGCAAGAGCGATACTTTTCGGATCTATGTTGACTATTGGTTAATAGGTCGTTTTCTTCGAGGTAATTCATGATATTCGAACAAAGTATATGTTCCAAAATCCTACTACAAATCGACGTCAATGAGATTGGCCTGTAATTTTGGGGATCACTCCTATTGCCTTTCTTGAATAATGGAGTGACTTGGGCAACATTCCAGTTCTTTCGCTGAGTGATCGGTTGTATATGATAGCTAAGTATGGAGCTATTGCATCAGCATGCCCTAAGAGGAATCTAGTTGGTATACAATCTGGTCCGGAAGATTTGTTTTTGTTTAGTGACTTAAGTTGTTTTACTACTCCAGGAACATCTACTTCTAAATTTCGCATGCTGGATGCTGTTCTTGGATTGAATTCTGGAGTGTTCAGTTAGTCTTCTTTGGTGAACGAATTTCGGAAAGCTGTGTTTAGCAATTCTGCTCATCGGTAGTATTACCATTGCTATCACATAGTGAAGGTATTGTTTATGTTTTCCGCTAGTGTACTTCACATACGACCAGAATTTCCTTGGATTTTTTGCAAGATTACGAGTCAGAATTTCGTTGTGGAAACTACTATATGCTTCTCGCATTGAAGGCCGCACTAGGTTGCAAGTTTCTGTAAAAGATTGCCAGTCTTGGGGATTCTGTGTCATTTTAAATTTTGCATGCGTTTTTCTTTGTTTTTCAGAAAAAGCATTCAGAACTAGTTCCGACGATGTTTTATTTTTGCCGCCGGTTTTGAATACGTATTTATGCCAACATATCGATGATAAATTAAAGTCGCCACCGATTATAACAGTATGCTTCGGGCACATGTTTGAAATGTGATTCAAGCTTTCTTTCAAAAAATGTTCAAATGTTTGTTAAGTCTATGGGACTTAACTACGGGGTCATCAGTCCCTAAACTTACAAACTACTTATGAACTAGCTAATCCTAAGGACGGCACAAATATCCATGCCCGAGGGGGGATTCGAACCCCCGACCGTAGTGGCCGTGCAGACCGTGACTGGAGCGCCTCAGTCCCCTCGGCCACCGCGGCCGGCCAAGCTTTCTTTGAACGTTTCGGCAATTGCATCGTCTGAGTCAGAAGCCAACAAAAAGATCCAATTACTAATTTATTTCGGTTGTCAGGTATAACCTCTACCCATACCAACTCACAGGAAGTAACTGCCCACGGTCACTGAGCAACATGTGGAGGTCACTACGTCAGTAGTATGTGCGTAAGTTGACGTCTGACGGGAGGCGTGCTCGGGTAGTGGTGGTGATCATTAGTCCGTGTGGCGTAGTTAACAGTCACCCCATTTACATGGGCTCCCAAAACCGGATTTCGTAAAACGATTTCCAAAAACAATCTTCAAATCCAGAATGAAACTTTCACTCTGTCAAGTTTGGAAAGTTGGTGGCGAGGTACTGGCGGAAGTAAAGTTGTGAGGCGGCATCGTGAGTCGTGTCGGGATAGCTCAGTCGGTAGAGCGCTTGCCCGCGAAAGACAAAGGTCCCAGGTTGGAGTCTCGGTTCCGGCACACAATTTTAATCTGGCAGGCAGTTTCAAATGTTCAAATGTTTGTAAGTCTATCGGACCAAACTACGTTGGTCATTAGTCCCTTAGCTTACAAACTACTTAAACTAAGTTAAACTAATCTAAGGACAACACACACATCCATTCCCGAGGGAGGATTCGAACCTCTGACGTGGGAGGTCGCGCGATCCGTAACGTGGCGCTCCAGACCGCTCGGAACACACCCGCGCGGCACGATTTCCCAATACCGCTTTTGATTGGTCATGTAAACACTCCAAAATCGATTCTGGAATTCCATTTCTCTAAAGCGGTTTTCCAGTTCCACAATCGATTTTCGTACCCATGTAAATGCAACTGTTTTTGAAGCGTTCTTGGCTTGTCAGAATGTGTTTTCTAGTTAAGAATTCTCGGCACATACGGACAGGTAAGCTTTGTTTACAAGATAAATCAATCAAAAGTGAAGACCGTAAATTCCACTAAATACCTTGGAATTACTATTACTTTAGACTTAAACTGGAAAGAACACACAGACAATTTCGTGGCAAAGGTGAACCAGAGACTGCGTTTTATTGGCAGAACCCTTAAAAGATGCAACAGAACTACAAAAGAAACTGCATACACTACACTTGTCCGTCCATTTTTGGAGTATTGCAGCCCAGTGTGGGATCCGTATTTGGTGGGTTTGACGGAGGACATCGAAAGAGTCCAAAAAAGGGCAGCTCGTTTCGTATTGTCACGATACAGGGGAGACAGCGTTATGGAAATGATACGGGATCTGGGATGGGAATCATTACAACAACGACGCTTATCGCTGCGGCGTAGGATACTTACGAAAGTCCAATCGCCAACATTCTCCTCCGAATGCGAAAATATATTGTTGACTCCCACTTACATAGGTAGAAATGATCATCAGAATAAAATACGAAAAATCAGAGCTCGAACGGAGAGATTCAGATGTTCTTTCTTCCCGCGCGCTATTCGAGAATGGAATTGGAGATAAATAGTATAACGGTGGTTCGATGAACCCTCTGCCCGGCACTTAGATGTGATTTGCAATCCCATGTAGATGTAGATGTAGATGGGGAACGGCCTCGCGTATCGTAGCAAAGCGCGTCAATGCGCTCGGTCGCTCTGCCGCTGCTGTTACTGCGAAACGTAAGCGTACTGCACCGACAGAAACTGCAATGGATTTTGCGTAATGCACTGCCAGTAGCTGTGATCGCGTGTGTGGTGGTATCGGCGCTGGGGTTTGTCAGCGGTGGACTAATCAGGCCGCGGCTAGCCTCACACGGCTCAGCAAACGCCCCGCGTCAACACGCCCCCCTCCTCCCTAAAGCCGCAGCCAATCTGTAATTTGACTCGCCAGCACAAACGCACAGCCGCGAATCGACGCGCCTCTGTTATGACGAGCAATACGCCACGCTCTGCCGTCCAAATAACGCTCACATTCCCTACGCGCCAGTCGCTGGCGTCAAACTACTACCCTGCCGTGGAAATGCGGCGAAATCATACGCGCGTGAACGTCGCTGTTAGATAGAGTCGGTATTTTAGAGAACGAAATGCAGGCTCAGAATCTCGTTTCCTCGCCAGTTTGCAGTTGGTGGGGTAGCGGAATATTGCTGCAACTAAGGATCTCCTATTTTTTTTCTCTTGTTTTTAACACTAGGTGTTCGTTTGTTTTACGCTACTTGAAGAAGTGTCTGTGCATACCATCAGTTTTCATTGCTAGTGACTGGAGTATTATTGACTGTTGTATCGTGAATTAGGACAGACTTAGTGGTTATCTTTACAGTCGTGTGATTTGAGTGATAATGCATCCTAGTAATTTGTATCAAAATTGACCACTAGATCACGCTGGACACTGGCCGTTCAAACAGGAAGGGGAGCAAAACAGGTGCGTCCAGTTCTCAGTAATCCGTTCAATGACTTGCCACCGCATCTACCCTTTAACGTTTGTCCAATGCGAAGTCATACTCTGATTAGCATACTCGATTCGCACTTCGGAAGGTGGCTGTTTCATAAGCGCTTTCCACCATGCAGATTAATGTTACATCTTATAAAATAGTCTGTATTTGTGTGTGTATGTATCTATGTTTATATGTGTGTATGTATGTTCCACATCTCCTCCTAAACTACTGGACCGATTTCACCCAAACTTAGTACACATTATCTGTAATATCAGGCAACAATCGCTGTCGGGATAAGAATCACCTACGACACATACGTAAGGAGATATGACGTCATAAACAATGAGATGCGCCAAAAACTGCTGCGACAAACGACAATGCTGCACATTTTCTCCTAAACTACGGGACCGATTTCAACCAAATTTGATACACATATTTCGTACGTGAGGTAACAACTGCTGTTGGAGTACGAACCACGTACGACACATGGTTCAGGAGATATAATGTCATGAACAATATGACTAGCAAAAAACTGCTACATAATGCGCTGAGACTTTATAAATGCACTGTATGAGAATGACAGTACTTGGCGACTTGAACCAACTTTAAACATAATTTAAAACCTTTATTAAACTTTTTCTCGCAGACAACTACATCAAAATAATAAAAGGAAAACCATTTTCTCGCTTACTACTTTTTTGTTGTTCATGGAGCAAAACTATGGCATTCGGTATAACGTTAGAATTTCTAATTTCTACACTACCAATTTTACTCGCAGGAAATTTTGCAGACAGAATACACACTTGAAGCTGAATGTACGTTCGAAATCGTATCACAGTACGACATATAATTCATGAGATATGAGGACGTAAAGAGTAACGTTCATGGAAAACCGCCCCATCAACCATCATGTTTTAATCTATTACTTCTTTACTACTAACCATATTCGCAACAGATTTTACCGACATACAGAACTTATTCAAATCAATATATTCTTGAAAAATTTTACAATTGTAAAACATATCTACACTAACAAGATATTTGTAAATGTAGCACTGTCGCTGTTCGCTTCAATCTTGAAAACTACTGGACGAATTTTTATGCGGTTTTCACAGGTAACATGAGCGAAGATTGGTTCAGGATCTAGGCATGATTTCATCAAAATAGAATCGCGAAGTGTTTTCATAGACCGTCGTGTTTGTTTGTTCGTCTATTAGAAAACACTTCCCCAAAACTACTTTTCGAATTCGCATGGGGTAACGTAGCGTACCTTGGGACAACATATAGACTTAGTTTCATAAAAATCGGATCACAGAAAGAAGAACACCACAATTTAACGTTTTTCTTCGACAACCGTCAAGTGTATCTTTCTCTGTCATCTCTAAAACTAATAGACGAATTTTCAGGGGGTTTTCGCTGGAAACGTGAGAGTATCTCGAGGCTACAGAAACGCTTCATTTCACAAAATCAGATCAGAAAAAGTAAGATATCACAAACACTTCTCTCAAAGCAATCGCATGAGAATAATCTCCAAAGTACTAAATGAACATTCATGGGGGTATCACAGATAAATAGAGAATATCCTTGGGCAACATATAGGCTTCATTTCATCAAAATCAGATCAGGACAGCAAAATATATCGTAATTTGAAGTTTAGGTGTATTTCATGCTTGGAAACATAGACCAAAGATAACATAGACTGAGCGTGACGTCATTACACTGAAACCAACATCTAAGTCACGTGACTCGGGGCAACAAGCCGTTTTCATCATTACGAGTAATGCGAAATATAGCTGACAGATGCATTTCTTATCCTTTGTAGTGGAACTAAAGCGTGTATTTGAACAATAAAACGTCTTACCGTATTTTTATTTCATCTTTAGTAGTACAATTGGCGTTAGTTCTCCGCAGATGCAAAAATGAATGCGATAGCTACAGTTTTTACATGTGCCTGGATGAAACGTATTGACAGTTTTTTTACAACCAACAGAACAACAGTTTTTACGTGAAAGATTGTTGTCGTTTTACTGTGAGTCTTTTTGTTAGTATTTTACACAGGAGTAGAAGATCAAATATCAGTATGATAGGAGCATCAGCTTCCGTAAGATTCCTTAACAATACATGTGAAATGTTTCATTGTGCTTTTGTAAGAAATGAAATCTGTTTGCATCCATAATGTCCAATTTTAACAATCGTTTATATTTTAAGACTTTTGCCCCAGACCGTGATGCCCAAAGCTTAAAACAAAAGCATTGGCTGTTTACATTAAAGAATATGGTAGTGAGGAAACATCATTGATGCACTCGGCAGGAAGTGACTATTGGTATAATAAATAGTCTATATGAATGTTTAGCTTTGAATAACGTAATTGAAAGCAGTTTTTCACCAGAAATTACTTACTTGCTGACATATAAACTTTCTCAGGAGCAGCTTGAAGTATCTTCCAATCGATAATCACATTCATAACTAGCAAAAATTAAAAGATTCATAGCGTTACACAAATTCCGAAGATATGTAATTCTCTTGCTTCTAAAAATCGCTGACAACACAGTACTATTCACCTGGGCATTAATATTGATAACAATATGAAATTCACTACTTGGTGTGTAATAGGAATACGAAAAGTCGTTTTATTGTTAAAATCAACTCTTGTTTTCACATGTAAATGAGAAAAACCGTTGCTCATAATGACGAAAACTCAGTCACGTGACTCGGGGCAATTTTAGATGTTGGTTTCAAACCACAACACAGCAGAGATTGGCACACGCGCAGTCTATGCTATCTTTGGTCTATGCTTGGAAAGAACGGCGCAATGCAGCAAAGAACTGCTGCGGGTGTTTGTGTGAAGTTTGGGGCAGCGATCGGATTATTACCCTTTGAAAATACTAATTACTCTTTGACTTTTCAAATGTACCATACTTATGAAAATCGTTTTCTTGGTTGCTATGTTCTACGAAATATGATTCAACACAATGAATATAAAACTGATACAATCCTCGTCGTGTTTAATCCATATATTTACATATCGATATTACAGTCTAACGTATATATACAACTGCTATGGAAGTTAAGCACAGTCTAACATATACAGTCACGACACTCACTGCTGTAAAAGTTGTTACCAACTGACAATTGCTGCGACACTAGCGCTCCTAGCGGTGGGAAAGCTGCCGCAGTAGTGACGTTTGTTTATAATCGCTTTTGTACGTAATTAACGAAATACTTACTATAATTTTTACGTTACAAGCATTATTAAAATATCGAGAGACAAACATAATACGGAAATTAATATAAAAACAGCCTCATTTAAATGATTCAATGGAATAAAGAACAACTCTGTCATGAATAATTACTTACGAATATGTGTATATTTGCAGCTTATTCCGCTGAAAGTAAGTTGCATATAAACATAATGGTATAATAAATTTATATTACGGTCTGCTCTTACTTTGACAGCCGGTTGTTGACGTGTATCAATTCGGTACGGAGTCTAATGATTCTCACATTTTTATACGTCACTCGTCTTTCTTATTCGTGCATATTCTTTTAAGTGTAATTACTTTAGCTTTAAAATACCAATGTTTTGATGATTCTTGCCGTTTGTGGTTCAGATGTAGCAACAATTGTGGAATTGGGTTCTTCTTTGTTGGAAAACAGTTTGGTTGCGCTTATCGTTATATTACCATGTCTGTGACGTTTTCCCTTAGGCTACTGCTGAGATGGTTGATTTGGTATGTTAAATACTGTATTTATTGCATTCTATATACGTTTCCTATATTCCACCCTCACCGATTTTACTGGAATTGTAATGAAGAATACTTAACGTTCCTGCGTATAAATTGACGTCTCTTTGCTGAAGGGTATGTCTCCTGGTGTTTCCGAAGCATTTTTATTTTGTAATAGAAAATGAAATTACTCATTTAAAGCCTGTATGTTACAGGATGAGTGTAAATTAACTGTCCTGTAATATACCGTTTCGTACCTTATCAGGAATCTTATGAAACCTAAGAAAGACAAATGGGGAGCTATTTTTAAATTATTACCTATTTATAAGGCACTACATACGTTTTCTAATGTAAAAAAGTATGCTGAAGTCAATCTAAACGATACTATTCGTACTCATCAACTATCGTATTCAGAAACGTAGCTTACCGGCCGCTTGGAGCGCTGCTATCGCAGCGTATAACAAAAATCTGTGGGAGTGTCGTGACTGTATATGTTAGACTGTGGTTTAAGTCTCACACTTAGAGCGACAATAGCGTATCTAACAGAAAGAGAGCCAACCGCAAGAATAATAATTGTTTTCAGTGATATTTCCATTTCATTAAGGAAAGACTTATTACTTATTATATTTCAGTTTTCCATTCCTCAGTCCATTGTCCAGAGATATGAACGATCATGAAATAAATGTTTTAAATGGCGAATATAACGGATGTATGATGTAAGCTACACCATAGTCATGAAAAATGTCTATTTCTAACACGTTTCGCAAACGTATTAAAAGAAAAGAAAAAAAACTACTAACACATTTTTGTGCAGTTTTCACCGGAAATTTGAGCTGAGATTGGGGCAACATATAGGCATGATTTCATCAAAATCAGATCCCTGAAAATAAGATACATCGCAATCTTAAGCGTTTTCAGTAACTGTCTGTTCATCTATTAGAAGTACTTACTCTCCTAAACTACTTCACGGATTTGCATTGAGCAACTTCGTTTCAAGGAAATTGTTTTAGATGTAGGTTATGCGTGAAATATGGATTGCGTAGTACAGCAAACAAGCGACAGAGGCGCTGTAGTGCACCAAAGAACTAATAAACACCGCTGCTACATGATAAGTATGGGGTACTACAACAAGGAAGCAAACGTCTATGACAGAATTAAGCAATATTATGTCTACGAATACCAACAAACATTGAACATAGTGTTACTGATTTCGCTTTGTGTATGAAATACATTCTTTGCTTATTTTGGCACGTTTCACTTTTTGTATCAAAAACTTATGAAGATACATCGTTTCGGACAATGACTTTTACTTATTTGACATCTTGGCTAGGACAACTGAGTTTATTGACAGAGCGATCCAACAAGGATTCTATTTTTACTGACTGAGGTCCGGAACCCTAAAAAGCCATGATCCACACATGCCCTCCTTCAACAACCGTTGCGAAGCACGGGCATATAAGCTAGTATTTAATATTTCATTGAAAACTATGAGATGGTTTCCTTTGAACTAAGATGGCCGGCCATTTTCTCTTACCCCGAGCCTATGCTCCGTCTCGAATAACATCATCATCGACACATTAAATCTAAACTTCCTTTCGTAAACTACCGTTATTGTTTGTTATTTCCACATCTTGTCCTTCAAAATGTTCAAATATTTGTAAATCTTATGGGACTTAACTGCAGGGTCATCAGTTTCTAAACTTACAAACTACTTATGAACTAACTTATACTAAACACAACACAAACATCCATGCCCGAGGGAGGATTCGAACCTCCGACGCGGGAGGCCGTGCGAACCGCAACATGGCGCTCCACACCGCCCGGCTACGCCCGCGTGGCCCTTGTGCTTCAATATCTTGTGTAAACGATACTTCGGCATGTCACTATCCGATGACTTTCGTCACTTCAGTTTATTTCCGTATCTTGTGAAAGTAGTATTAATGGAAAGATAATAGCAATAATTATCATTCACAGAACTCTAGACAGTAACTTTTGGGTATATATAAAATAACCTGAAAATTTATTAAACTTTCAGTTTCTACAGTGAACGACGCAATACTCATGAAGATTTACGTCATAATTTTTCTAAAGCTAGGCCATTTTTGTAGCATAAAGTATCACTCCTTCATACAATGTACATTAACAGTCCTTTTTGCAGATATAGCGGGTGCAGGGTACTAAAAATGTAGCCAAAATTAAAAGAGAAGTATTACATGCTTTTCATTAGAATATTATTGTTTACTTTTTATGTTAAGGCAGAAAATATTACATGCACATATCTTGTTTTACACCTATTTATTAATAACAGCTGTATGAATAATTGTTACTTGTGCAGACGCAATCGTTTATTTGTGAAACAAGAAGCAGTTACTTTAATAAGTACATACCAGAAATTCACTTGAGTCAGGAGACACTGTCTGCTGGCAACAAAACTCCTGTTCTGTGCATATGAATGCTCACTCTATAGTCCTAATTTGAGCTAGGTTACCGTTTTAAGAAACGAGAAAGGAGTAGACGACGTTTAGATGTACAGATAAAATAATGATTTGAGATAGCCATTATTAATGAGTAGGGAAACATCGAAAAGAATTCAAAGGAATGAGAAATAGAGTCCAAAACATCGATCTTTGTCCAAGCGCAATCAAAGTCTGCGATTTTTATTTTTTTTTAATTTATTTTTTATTTTTTTAAATCTGCCTTTTCCAACCCATTAGTTTCATCATTCTCGATTTGACGACGTCATTATTATGGCCTTGGCCTCACAGATCTCCAAACCTCTCACCCATGGATTTATTTTTATGGGATTATGTGAATGATTCTACTTCTGTTCCTTCTTTGCCGTAAACAATTTCAGAACTCAAAATACGCATTTATAAAACAGTCTCGTTGGTTACTCTACGGGTGCTTCAGAATGTGTGTCGTGGCATGGATTTACACTTAAGTCGATATGATCAATGGTCTTACAGACGAACCGGGTAACAATTCTTTTGAACTTTCTTTTACATTCCTTGTAATTGTCATCGAGGTATCGCTATGCATCAAATTTACAATTTTTTAAACGTTATATTAATTAAGTAATGCGTCGTATTTGAAAACTGACTGAAAACATGTGTGGAACACACTTATCTTCATCAATAAAGTAGTACTGTAGGTAACATAGCTCACACTTCACAAAGCAGCTTATCTTTAATTTTTTTACTACTACTCTCTAAACCCAGCAGGTCATTTCCCACTGCAGAACGTTATGACGTTGTGGCACTCGAAGTACTGGCTGAAATTACTTAGTAAATCTATCGATGTGGCGGGGTTGAAGGGGGCATCCGACAGCAAGCGATAATGCTGGCGGTATTGCCAGAGGTTTAGCGCTCGTACGTGGAGCTCTTAATGGGCAAATTGCATTACCGATTAGTTCTCAGCGGCGTGAGCTGTTAAACGGAGTGGATAATACGCAATCTATACTCGGTTTACCCTTTAGGATATGTATTCTCAAAATTATTCTCTCATTGCGTGCTTACGATTCCAATCAAATTTTATGTTTGGAGAAAGAATTGTTTAAACTGTAGTCGAAGCAGCAACAAAACCTCTAACCTCTTAACCTCTTACTTAACCCCCTTACAAAATCGTGTTTCTGTAGAAGCCCCCCCCCCAGACATGCCACGGTTTTCGTTAATAATCTTGGAAGTATTATGACAGCACAAATGTACAAGCACAAATTTTAATCAATGACTGTAATGGGTTTGCGTGTCTAGATAGGGATAATTTTCACCTTACTCTGGTCTGACAAGGTGCTGCAGTAAAATGATTTTATATAAATAATAATTTATTATTTACCTTTTTGTACACAGATTCGCCCATGTACACGTATATCAGATACATTACAAACATATCTTACCACCCCTCTCTCTTCCCACTCTATACAAATCTCCTCTTCCCGTCTGTCTCTGTCCAACCATGCCCATCCCCGGCATACCACCTAGAGCGCATCTACACGACACGCCATCCTTTATGGCAGCTATTATATCTAGGCCTACGAGAGATTAAAATAATTCGTACCGCACAGGCAAACAGACAAAGAAACGACCAACTAAAATGTTTAACTGTTCAGACTTTCTCAGTGATCTGTGGATATCTCGAGGTGCCGGTAATGAGGCTGATATCAGCGTCGTCCACGCATGATACTTCGACAAAGTTACTCTTTGTATTCATCGGGTTGTACATGAAACTTCTAGTCGGGTGAATAGGAACAGTGTATCTTCCGCTTCTTCCAGCATGTTCGGTTTAAGGTGTTCGGTCTAGTCCGTTCCCACTAGTAGTGTTCTGATACGCTCCACCTTCGGTCTAGTGTGCTTCGACCTAACGTTATACTTGTGGGCTGCTGCGCCTCCGTGCCGCCGTGTGAGGTGTGTGGTAGCTCCTGTTATTGGAATAGGAAATGTTCAAATGTTTGTACAACTTATGGGACTTAACTACGGGGTCATCAGTCCCTAAGCTTACAAACTACTTATGAACTAGCTAAGACTAAAGACGGCACAAATATCCATGCCCGAGGGGGGATTCGAACCCACGACCGCAGTGGCCGTTCTGACCGTGACTGGAGCGCCTCAGTCACCTCGGCCACCGCGACCGGCTTGGAATAGGAAGACGATGATTTATTGCTTTATATAGAAACAGACGAAGACGTCGCTGTGCGCAGTCTGATATAGAATAAATGGGAAAGTAAATAAAAGTATTCTTGTAAACGCAGGCTTCCGCGGCCGTCGCCATTGTAAATAAAATTCTTCTGGGTATTGGACTGCATCGTCAATTCATCGAATTCCATCGACGTTACGGCCACGGTCGCAAGCGACGATATATCAATGTCCACCGTCGTTTTGGCCACTGTTGCAAGCGGGCTTCTTCTGGGTGTCTTTTAAACTCGACACCCAGAAGAAGACCGCCGGTAACCGAGTGCGAAACTTCGGTGGACATTGATATATTGACGAAGTGGTCCAATGCACAGATGCACAGTATAGCTTTAGTGACAAAAGTATTCTTGTAAACTTGGGATCAAGGAGAAAACGCATCAGTCAAGTCAGTATCCGCCTAGCGTCGCTGCGGTTAAGAAAAATGAAAGGAAAGATAAAAAAAATAAAAAAAAAAAAAATAATAAAAAAAAAAATAAATAAAAAATAAAAATATTCGTCGTTTTTCTTTTTCATAGAAATTATGGTATGTTGTACAGCCAGCGGATGGAATTTTTCTTCGTGTTTTGCTTGCATAAACACAACGATCAGCAGGTTATTTGTACCTCCAGTCTCCAGGATCTAACTCTGCTGTAATTTTCATAGTGGCATGTTTTTTAAGTAAGTTCCGTTTTGTTGTAGACACTACTAGTTCTCTCACATACCGCAACGAGAGCATGCATCGTATACCGGCTTGCCTCGGGGACAACTGTGCTCAGTGTCAGCTCTGTAGCTAACCTGTAAGGGTCTGTCCTGTACTTTCAAAATGTTTCAGACTATCAAAACTCGCCCGCCGCGTGTATGGCTCCCTCAGTGATACGGTTTTTTTCAGCAAGGAACCAGTCTGCTGCAGAAATTCATCGACAGATTTGCGAAATGGACGGTGATACTGTTATCAGTGAAAGCAAAGTGCGTAAGTGGGTACGAGAATTCAAAGTTGGCCGTGACAACATCCATGATCAGGACCGCTCGGGTCGCTCTTATTCGAATACAAACGATTTGGTGGCTTCAGTTGAAGCGAGGATTTGTGAGAACAGGTGTTCCACCTCCACCTCAAATAATATCTCACAAGGAAAGTACATGGGCTCGAACAAACATATCTGTATGAACATTTGGTTACAGGATCTCTACGTACACCTCAATGTGCTGGTGGGTGTCGTTTTTCTGCAAAACTCTGCAACCATGCTCTAAATAACTCTGTAGATGTAATTGTTGACGTCATACGTAATGCAGATGTCTTAACTTATGTAATAATCATCGTACATGTTCTCTAGCGAATTGTCATCAAAAGCCATGATTATAGTTGCAACTTTAACCTTCTTCCCGAAAGACTGTTGATATTCACTGCCACTGCTTCCATCTCCTCTTCCCGCACATACTGTAGCCCTATCGCTTGCAATGAGTTTTTCGTTATTATCATTCCTATTATCATTATTATGAGTTTGTAACAACAGTATCTAACTTATGCTCATATTTCTGTACCATATCAGATACGAGAAAGCATGCAAATGATTCATCTTCTACACTAATACCATCTTTACGAAGAAGGGTTCTTCGTAACTTCATCTCAACTAATTGCAATACATTAGCAGGATTGATTAGCAATCGCCGCCCCATCTGACGCTTCTCCACACAAATAACACCACAAAACGCAACTTCGTAGGCACACTGCACCGTCCCTACTGGCGAACCGACAGGTCAAAGTGCAATGCGGCATGGCACACGCAGATGCCTCTAACGGACGACTGCAGAGTTTTGCAGATGCGGGAGTATCACTAGTGCAATAAGGGATCTTTACATTATCTCTCATACGATTTTGGTGTATATGTGTTTGTTCGAGCCCAAGTACGTTCCTTGTCAGTGTCAACCGTTACAATGACGACGACGACGTGAAAACGGCAGTGAACTCTTCGTTATCGGAGCAGGCGGCAAGATTTTATGAAGAGGGTATTTTAAAAATGGTTGAGAGATATGGTAAATGTTTGAACAAACTTGGCAACTAGGTCGAAAAATAATGTATGTACTTTCTGATAGTCAATTTACTTTGCCGGCCGCGGTGGCCGAGGAGACTGAGGCGCTCCAGTCACGGTCTGCACGGCCACTACGGTCGGGGGTTCGAATCCCCCCTCGGGCATGGATATTTGTGCCGTCTTTAGTATAAGGTAGTTGATAAGTAGTTTGTAAGTTTAGGGACTGATAACCCCGTAGTTAAGTCCCATAAGCTTAACAAACATTTGAACATCAATTTACTTTCTTGAGATAACCTTTCGTTGTGTACTTATGTTCAAACGGAACTTACTTAAAAACACGCCTCACTTGACAGGAGAGCCGATTATTACGTTGAAATTATTACGAAGTTTGGGGTCTTGGGAGCGTTAGAGGATCCATAATCAGGCGGTGTTTTGAACCGACGCGCCGCCCACCCAAATGCTAGTCCACTGTGCTACCACTGCGCCACCTCACTCATTAGAAGGAGGGGGAGGTGGGGGTGGAGGTAGAGCGGGATGAATAGATGGACAGACAGAGGAGGGAAGAGGTGGGATAACAAAATAACTATCTGAGTAACGCCGTTTGCAGCTAATTATGATATGTCACATATACGAGACATATAATGCCATAAGATTAAAATAAAAGGCGAAACATACACCAGATATGATCAGATATCAATATGACATGGTACTCGCACACTATCAGAGGCTACGCAACTAATTAGAGTTACAATTCCCTATATGCAGAATGGCCACGAGAGTGTGTTAGTGTCCTCCACAGCTAGTTACCAGGACTGGTAAGATGAATGAGGAAAATGAGCTACGACAGATTTTGAGTGCTGGCATATCTCGTGTTCCCGTAACTGAGAAGTGTTTGAAAGGGGGAGAGAGAGGGAGGGGGATCTCATGAGCCCATTGTCTCATAGCGGCCAGCTTATCTACCATGTGTGACGTGATATTATAGCGCAGAGGCAGTCTTTTTAGGCGGTGTTACTTCAGACAACCGTGGCTGAGCGGCCGAGCGCATTGAGACGCTATTCTCCGATGCATGAGGTCGTTCTCCGTCGGGGGTTCGAATACTCCCTTGGGCATGGATCTTTGTGTTGTCTTTAGTATAAATTAGTTTATAAGTAGTTTGTAAGTTTAGGGACTGAGACCCCGCAGTTAAGTCCCATAAGCTTAGCAAACATTTTTTTTTAAAATTCAGACAGCAGCTGGTGGTAGTGGTGATGGTGGTGGTGGTAGTGGAGGGCCTCTGACAGTAAAACAGTATGCCACCAACATCTTGTAACCTCAAGTCGTATTTCTCATGTTTTACAACATGACACGGCTCGTCCACACATGTCTGTATGTACTGTCTACTTGATGTTCAGGGAATTCCATGGAAAGAAAGATGTTAATATACATGGTGGCAATTATTGAACTCTGTGAATATTGTGGCTTGGTAGTACAGTGGTAGTATGCCGGATTGCAGATGCAAAGGTTGCTGGCTCGATCCCCGCAAAATCCTGGGATTTTGTCTGTCACTTTTCGCTTCTTTCACCACTGGCAACTTTGTTGATGTAAAAAAATGGAAGTTTGAATTGAAAATAGTATTTGTTTTCGCGTCAGAATGTCTCATAGTAGTTAATTTTATAAGCCCCTGCCAAACGTTCATGCCAGTGAAAGTCGTTTTTCAATATCTATTGTTGTTCCATAGATGTTTGCAGTGAAAAGTGTAAGTGGAACAACCTGTGTAGGTGTGGACCAACCCATGCCTAATCATTTTAAAGAAGTGTCTCATAGTTACCACATAAATCGTACGTTGTGGGACTTCAGCAACAATACGTCCCAGACAAAGCCGTTAATGGTCATGTGTTTTGCTTTCACAATGGTAATTCGCTGATCGCAGTAGTTGCATTTCCACTGTTTACCTTCTTAAAATTATATAACTAGCTGACAGTTATGGTGCCAAAACGTACATTATGTCATCAAACGTATCCGGACTCCTAAAAAAAAAAAAAAAAAAAAAAACCATGCGTTTTTCATATTAGGTACATTTTACTGCCACCTATTGCCAGGTATTCCATATGAGCGACCTCAGTTGTCATTAGACATCGTCAGAGAGCAGAATGGGGCGCTCCGAGGAACTCACGGACTTCGACCATGGTCAGGTAATTGGGTGTCACTTATGTCAGAAGTCTGTACGTGAGATTTTCACACTCCTAAACATCCCTAGGTCCACTGTTGCTGACGTGATAGCAAATTGGAAACGTGGATAGACATGTAGAATACGAAAGCATACAGGCCGACTTCGTTTATGACTGACAGAGACCGTCAACAGCTAACGATCGTATAGTGTAATAGGCAGGCATCTATCCAAACCATCAAACAGGAATTCCAAACTGCATCAGGATCCACTCCAAGTACTAAACAGTTATGCGGAAGATGAGAAAACTTGGATTTCATATTCGAGCGGCTGAAGCCACACATCATGCAGGTCATTGCCAAACGACGCTTTGGTTGGTCTATGGAGCGTAAACATTGGATATTTGAACAGTGGAAAAATGTTGTATGGAAGACAACGTGGCGATCCGATGGCAGAGAGTGGGTTTGGAAAATGCCCGGTGAACATCATCTGCCAGTGTGTGTCGTGCCAATAGTGAAATTCTGAGGTGGTGGTGTTATGGTGTGGTGGTGATTTTCATGGAGGGGACTTGCACCCCTCGTTGTTTTGCGAGACAACGTTACAGCAGAGGCCTACATTGATGTTTTAAGCACCTTCCTATTTCCTATGGCCAAAGAACAATTCGGGCATGGCGATTGCATCTTTCAAGACGACAGAGCACAGTGTTTTACACGACTATAACATCCCTGTAATGAACTGGCCTGCACGGAGTCCTGCCGTGAATCCTATAGAATACCTCTGGGATGTTCTGGAACGCCGACTTCGTGCCAGCCCTCACCGACATCATCGGTACTTCTCCTTAGTACAGCACTCCATGAAGAACTGGCTGACATTCCCGAAGAAACCTTCCAGCACCTGATTGAACGTATGCCTGCGAGAGTGGAAGCTGTCATCAAGACTAAAGCCGTCGGCACACGGTGCGTGTGTCTGAACGTGTGCGGTCAACGTGTTGAGTCCAAAGTGTGGCTGAGCGCTCGGAGACGGTGCGACTTGTGCACACGAGACGTGTGCCTCAACGAACTACCATGCGACCGCAGCGCGCTCCAGCGACAGTTGCCGGCAGCATCAGGTTCTGTAATTACACAGTTTACGAAATCAAAAGAGTGGGATTCCTGCTTTACCTCTATTAAATCGCTTATTACCGCGCTTGTGCATATGTTCATTATGTTCTGTGATATAGGCCTGCATAAGTAACAACAAAATATCTATGAACGTAAGACTCTTATGAAAGGTACGGGGGACTGATGACCATTGCAGTTTTGTCCCCATTAAACATCCAAACAACAACAACAACAATGGCAGTTGCATGTTATGTCAATAAGTGCAGAGAATAATAAACGTTTCATTACACTGTGCGATATGAAATTAGAAAAGGCCTTCATATGAAGCAAACATTACTGCAACAATCTCGCTTTTTAGTAAAACTTAAAGGTCAATCTTCCACGGACAATGTTACTATTCAATAGTAGTATGTTAAGAACTTGTAAAATGTAATACATGAAACAATAAAGTGCGTACTTTAAGTAAGGTGTAGACTGTCCTGTTCATAAAACGAATTCAACAAACCCACTCCTAAGACGATGTGCACTTATGTTTACTTAGCATCGAATATTATGCAGTGTACTTCTACGAAATTTGTAGGAAAGTCTTTGGGGTTATAAAAAAAAACAGAATAAAAAATTTTTACTCCAGAGGAGTTTTGAGCCAGCGGCATGAGACTTCTCCCACTGCACAGTCCACGATTTTGCTGCCTACGGCACGGTGCCTAACGTATGTCTGATTCCTCAACAAAGGTATTACCCGTGTTGTATACACTACTGGTAGATATATTGGTTGTTAACATATCATTACAATATATGATGTAAATAACAATTCGTGTTGTCCGATCTTTAGTAGCAGTTGTCTTGAAACGCCAGATTACTGCAATACTGAAATTTTTTAACCACATACAAGATGACATAAAAGTTTTCTGGGTGTTGTACCACGTCATGATGTAAGAAGGCTGAAGGCCACTGGCTGAAGGCTGAAGGCTGGGTGAAGGCCACTGTAACGTTTTCCGAAACGTCGGGTATTTAAGTAATAGCCTTTTTACATCATGACGCGGATCAACACCCAGAAAACTTTTATGTCATCTGACTCTGGCCGCGGAGGCCTAGGTAATTATATCACATATAAGATGTTTCCAGTCATTTATTACAACAAATAGTACCTCTAATGATTGGTTTTCGAGAGATTCTAAATTTTACTTAGTTACTTGCTTTGAAATTTCATACATTTATAAGAACCAAGTTATATACATTAAACCAAGGAAATACGACGGCAGCCCCCTCTCCGATTAGCCACGTGGTGTGACGTCGGTGGCATTCTCCCGCCTTACTGGTGATCGTTGAGACGCACGTTGAGAATATCTGGCATGCTTGATACAGCCCGACGCGTTGGGAAAGCCACGCCAACGTGTGGTTCGCACGTTATGACGTCAGAAACTCGCCACGTTGTCTCCACTCGTTCATATACACACTCCGTGTGCCGACGGCTTAAGGGTGGACCAACACCGTACTGAATTCCAGCATGCAGGTCACCACGAAGTCACTTTCAGCCAAGTGTCCGTATACTTTCGATCACATAATGTACGTCTGAAATCAGTGTCTTGATTGGAAAGTGAATGACGCTGACAATGAAACCGAGCGTCAGTTTCACTTGCGGTGTGTCTCATATCTAATGTATAAAAATAGATTCAGGAGGGAGAAAAAGGGAGGAATTGGAGCGGCACAGCTTGTGCGTGGGCATCTGGCGGTGGCTCGCCGCGGTTCTTTTTTGGACGCTGCTCGCAGAGGCGTGCTGTGCTGTGCTGTGGTGTGCGTCGTTCGATAACCAGCGCTGCCTCCACGCCCCACCCCCTATTCCCCCCACCCCTCCCCTTGGAGACTCTTACAAGAAGTGGGCAGAGAGGGCGGCTGCCACGGGGGGCAAATGCGTTTATTAATTTATTGGCACAGCGCTCCCGTGCTTGGCACTTCCAGCGCTGGCGAAAAAATGTCTCCACCCAGTTCCCCCTGTGAAGATAGACTTCTGGCACTACTTTAGGTTGAATTAAAATACTTACAGGGTGATTAATGCGGCGATAAAAGTAGTAGATGAGTTTTGTTATTTGGGTAGCAAAATAACTTCTGATGGGCGAAGTAAAGAAGATATAAAATGCAGAATGGCCATGGGAAGATAAGAGTTTCTGAAGAAGCGAAATTTGTTGACATTCAATATTAATTGATGTGTTCGGAAGTCTGGAGTTTAGCACTGTATGGGAGTTATACGTGGAAGATAAGGAGTTTAGACAAAAATATGATAGAAATTTTTGAAATGTCCTACAGACGAATGATGAAGATCACATGGGTAGATCACGATACTAATGAGGAGGTACTCAACAGAATTGGGGAGAATGGCATTTTTTGGCACACTTTGAGCTCGAGAAGGGATAGGTTGGTGGAGATGTTTGTAGAGTCTATGGGACTTAACTATGGGGTCATCAGTCCCTAAACTTACAAACTACTTATGAACTAGCTAATACTAAAGACGGCACAAATATCCATGCCCGAGGGGGGATTCGAACCCCCGACCGTAGTGACCGTGCAGACCGTGACTGGAGCGCCTCAGTCCCCTCGGCCACCGCGGCCGGCGATAGGTTGGTGGGACACATTCTGAGGTAGCAAGAAATAGTCAACATAGCATTTGAAGAAAGTGTGTGGAGTAAAAATCGGAGAACGAGGGACGAATACAGTAAGTAGATACAAAAGTATGCACGTTGGCGTTCTTATCTCAGATGAAGAGGCTTCCATAGGACAGGCTAACATGGAGAATTGCATGAAACTAGTCTGCGGACTGAAGACCACAACAACAACAGTGTGATTCTCTCCGCCGTGCACAAACTCTAGGGTTTGATCGAGGTGAAGATGCGGAACAAAAAAGGCTCGAACGAACTTACGTCCGCAAACGCATAGCAAAAGACAATTTATTCAGTATGAAACCAAGGAAGACGATACAAAATACGTCACTAATGTCTAAAGAATTTTCTGCAATATTAAAGGGCTTACCTTTAACCGGATTCATAAAGTTTAATGGACATTTTCGTCTAGAAATGATCGATTCTCGTGTTAGGAGGAAACTGAACCAACTCACATTTCTAACCGTGGGGTAGCTTATTGATTCGTCGTTTTTTCACCTCCTACACATGCAAAATGGTCACTCCTGAACGTAAAACTCCAATACTATAATAACTAAAAACGACCGTAAAGGGAAAAACACAGGGTGACCGAAAGTGTCTGAAGAGGAAGTTGGCTGTGACAAAATATCGTGCATTCGTATTCCTAAAGAGGCTGTTGAATGAGTGTTGAATTTCAGCTACTAAGCACACCAGTTTGAGAGGTTTTAAGAGATTTCTGTCAGTGGTTTGGAGCTATGGTAAAAAAACCTTTAGAAGAATTCTTTGCTTATCTGAATAGTATAAATCCAAGAAACCAATTTACCATGGAAATAGAAAATGAGAACTGGTTATCGTTCTTGGATATTTTAGTTATAAGATGAACCGACGGAGCGTTGGGACACAAAGTTTCTAGGAATTTGAAAAATGTCTTGCAGACGGAGACAAAAGAATTTGCACGCCAAAACATCTGGACGATGAGCTGAAACATCTGAAGCAGGCCTTTAAGAAGTATGGTTATTCAGAGAAAGAAGTAAATAGATCGGAACAACTGAGGAAAGTGAATTATTATCCACGGTTGTATAGAGAAGCGATTGAAATATATAAACATAGTGATAATTTCAACCGAAAAGAGGAAATTATGAATCTGAACGATATATGAACTGTGGCTCTGTAAAATCGATGGTTTGTTTCCTCTTTGACGCGGTTCGATAGTATAGCTTTATCACTGACAAAGATTATCTCTGCTTATCACATGGAGCTTAGTCACGTCCCATTTAGAAGACATTTAAGAAGCTCTCATACCTCCTACCCCTCAGTCGGCAAGACTCAACAGACGGACAACCCCGAAAGAAGTTTTGCTCAGCATCGGATGAAACGTAAGGTTTCTTGAAACACGGGCTTTTATTAACAAATATCATCTGTTTTTTTTTTTTGTTTTTTTTGTTTTTGTTTTGTTTTTTTGTTTAGAAAGAAATTATCTTTAAGTAATTTGTGGCCATTAAGTAGTAAAATTAAGCAAGTAAACTGATCGCCAAGACAAGAGATATGTTCATAGAAATGAGAAAGACGGAAACTTAAAACAATACTAAAGGGAAAAGAAATAAGAAATTATAATCTTGTAAGTTCTTAGTGATATGTAACTAAAGCTGGAATTAGACAATTGTGTTGCTATGAGGTGGTAATAAGTCTTGATCTTCGATGTATTCCAGTGAACTTGTAAATGAGAAAGAGTTAGTAAGTGCTGTGCGTACCGCGGCCCTTTGACATTAAGGCCTCCCGACGTCTCAGTGGTTATGTATTGGGTTACTTCTCTGTTTGCATATCGTCGAACGATTTTGCTCTGCATTATACATTATCAATCAATCTGGGTATTTCTATTGGGGACGGAAGTAGGACACATGTAGCAAAGTTTCGGCACTGGATAAAGACAGGTTGCGTACTGAGCGGCACATTGGACTAGCATTCGGGAGAACGATAGTTCAAATCCGCCACTGAGCTTCCAACTGTGGGTTTTCCATGATATCCGTAAACAGCTCGAGCAAATTCTAGGCTGTTCCTATGAAAGGACATCTTTGAAACAATCCCAGCTCATTCTCTGTCTCTAATGAACTTGGTGTTGACGAGAAGCCCTATCGTTCCTTTTCTTATTTTCATTCGTCATTATAGAAGTAAAAGTGTAATCTCATAGTTAAATACTGATATCGCGCTAACAGACTACGAATCGTGCAACGAATGTAATAATTAAAGATCAAATATAAAATGACAGGATGAAATTAAAAAGTAATTTAAACTTTTAAACACACTACGAAATTGAATTCCGTTTATAATAAGGAGCAAATTTCCGTCTGCAAGATTTACGTAGTACGAAATATAGACTCAGACCACAATTTCGTAATGATTAAAAATAGATTGAAGCTTAAGGGAACTCTCCAGAAGAGTCAGTGTGGAAATAAATGGGATATTGAAGTATTGAGGAATAGTGAGATAATTTGAATTTCACGTAATGCGATAGTGAATACAGCAATGGACGGTTCAGTTGAAAAGGAATGTTCTTCATAAGTAGGACAGACAAAGTTAGGGGCTAGCAAGCTACCAACGAAGAACATATGGTTAACAGAAGATATTAACCAAATGTTATTCGCAGTTAGGTTGCGAATTCCTATCTTTGTGTGTCCTACTTATGGAGAACATGTGGTTAAGAGAAGATATTGTCCGCCTCCGCATTCTGATTGTCATCATGGCGGATTGGGCATGTGGCCGAGTTCGATTTCCGAAAGGGACAGAGATTTTCTCCCCTCTGGGATTGGGTACTGTGTCGTCATCATTTCATCATCGTTGACACGCAAGCCGCATAAGTGGCGGCAGCTACAAAGACTTGCACCCGGCAGATTGAACGCGACCCCAGTTGCCACACGATCATTATCATCACAGAAGATATTCTTCAGGTGGTCGACCCTGAAGAAAGGAAGTGGGAACATTTTCAAGAAACGACAGGGATTCTGTAGCGTAAGTCACATTTCAATGAAGTAAACATAAACTGCAGGAATTGACTGAAAAAAATTATATATATATATATATATATATATATATATATATATATATATATTAATAAAATGAAAAGCGAACATGACTTAGCATATATGAAAGGGAAACAAATTTTTGTGAAAATATAAGCAAAAATGTCAACACTAACTGTAAGAGTGCAAAAGTAGTTCTACTTTTAAACGCAGGGGACGAACTAATAGGTGCACAAATTTTCGAAAAATGATTAAAAATAAATTTGCACTAAATGCAAATGTCGAAATTGCTTCGAAAGTTTCCATAGAAAAAGAAAATCTAACAGGATGGGCTCCCGAGGTCACAGTCTCACAGTGTCCACTGACAATTCTATTTTTTCGTCTGTAACGGTAAATAAGAATAAATTTTTGTATATTACAACAGACATTTCTTTACTACATACAACATTTCAGTTCTTCCCCCAATTTTTTAATAATTCATATATCACAGGGATGTAATGAGTAGTGTAATGGGCCCATAACCCTCTTCTTGGAGACCGTTAGAAATTACTTTTAAGAAGGGAGACTTCTCTCCGTTGAGAATGACATAATGCAAGCTATTTGCTAGAAACTCTTCATTCCAGTCACATACTGGGGCTGATATTCCGTAGGCTCGTGTTTTGATCTTTAGGTGACAGTGCGGAACCGTATCAAAAAACTTCGGGAAGTGCATCAACGCGGTATCCTGCTGGGAGCTTGTATATGCTGCTTTCTGGGTAGTGCTAGTTTGATTTCAATCGGGAATTGCTTTCGGTACCTATGTTGATTCTTACATATATGATTTTCACAATGGAGAATATAGCATGGGGGGACCCAAGACTAATGTATCTCAAACTGATGGCTGAAGAAAATAAAAGAAGGAAAAAATAGGATGTTCCGATCCGTGCTTGGCTATGGAGCTTTCAGAAGAGGCATATAATCATTGGTACCGTACTCATTTTTTCTTTATATTCATATTTGGCGGGGGGGGGGGGATGGTCCCCCTTCCCCTTGTATACGCCACTCATTATCACTCTCTAGAAATTATTGCAGTATAGTCAAGTGGTGGGATATTTATCGGTATGATGCTTTCAAGGTTCCGATGACAACGGTACGACCTTTCTTTTAGGCCAAAAAAGAGTAACGTCTGACGCACACAGAACTTGTTTTATGAAATGGAACCATTACTGATCTGTAGGAATATCTTTTTCCCAGTAATGCGACATGGAATATAAATTAGCTAAACACTGAATTCTTTTAACAGGAATCGAGATACTAAAACAAAAGCGTCGTAAGGTAACGTTCATTTAAGTGCCTTGCCAGCAACTTCTCTGCCATCGACATCAGATGACGCGAGTCTTCTCGAGTGTTTTCAGTGGCCGAGGTGGAGGTCAAGCAGCGTCTGGTAGTGTGGAGGAACAGAAGAGAGTGCCTGGAGACGAAAAGGTCAACACACTGTCGGCTGGAGGGCGTTGGGGAGCACGGGTGTTGCCAAGGTACCGCGTACGGCCATCTCTGTCTGCCATCTTCTGGGAGTAGCACAGGGGCGAACGGCGAACTCGTTCGTCCAGTGGTATAGTGATTAAAACATTTCTGATTGCCATTGCTTTTAAGAGTCGGTTAATAGAACTAACAGAAAATAAACATAAAGAGCACACACAAAAATTATGTAGAAATAAAGTACAGCAAAAAAATATCACATTGCAACTTCTATGCGAACAGTGACCTTGCATGTCTTTGTAAATTTTTACGAGGTTCGCTTTGTATTTTGTTGTTTTTAACTCCAAGCGTTGCACTCGGATAATTTTGAATATAGTGAAAAATTGCTAGCTTTTCGAAACGCCTTAGAAGCCTTTCCTCAATTAAAAAATGATCCTATATCGCTCGATGACAAGAGATAAGAAGTAAATTTTATATACTACTCCTGAGGACGCAAATCTTTGATGTGACAATAGTTAAGAACACTTGCAACACTGCAGCATGTAGTATACAAGGATAAGTAGCTAACTGTAGTTGGTAGATTAATAGTCTAAGTAAGTTGGCCAGTGGATTTCAGTAGATAGTAGATAAAAAAATCGCACTGGCGTTTTTTACGGCCCACATTAGATTTGTATTTTTATGAGTTGTTACAAAACTTTTGGACCAAAATAATAATCTAAACAATAAAAAATTAATTAATAAGATTGTCTGAAACCCTTTAAGAGGAAAAACTTTAGATAGTGGCGGGTTCCGAACCATCGACCTTAAGCGTCATAGTCCAGCACCTTGCCCACTACGCTACGGTTACCAATCATAAGACGAATCCTTTAATCCCATACTATTGATGGCCGTTGTTAACTGATGCTAATATGGTCTTTGTAGACGCTAGATTATCATTTACCGTACGAAGAAGGATGTGTTTTTGTTAATTCTTCAGTCCGCCATTGCTCTGAAATGACAACGTGTAAGTTACAATAAAAATCATCAAATGCGCAACGCAAGATGGCGTATGTCAGAGAGAGTTCTGGGTGAAGAATGTCACGTGACATCTCCGAAAGGTTGGTTTTCGTTAATTCAATGGAGGGTGTCAAATCTCCGTTATTTTTGGAAATATGTCTAAAACGAGATATGAAAAAAAAGAACCATAAGGGAGCTAAGTTGTAGAGAATTTTCTCCTTTACCAATTAGGTTATTCAATTTTCATGTCAGATGAACGGTTCGTTTGCAATTACAATTATATTACAAACGGCTTTTTTTGGTATTACTACTCTATTTTTTGTCCGAAAATTTTGAAAATCTCTGGCGGCCAACAACCATGTCTGTAAAATTTGGTGTTGATCGGTTGAACGGTTCCTCTTAAAAACAGGGAACACGTTACGGACAGACAGACATACATCCCAAAATCGCCGTTATGTTTGCAAATATCTTTGAAACGCTACGAGATATGAAAAGAACTTAAGAGAGCAAAGTTGTAGAGAATTTTATCTCTACAAATTCGGTTATTCAATTTTCGTGTAAGATGAATAGCTAAGCCGTTATTTTCGTTTAAATTTCGAGCTGTCAAAAGACGATAGAAAAGGCCCACTTTTAATGTTACTACCGTAACCTAAAGTGGGCCAATAAGTTACTAACAACATTGTAAACTATTGGGAGCCATTTTATCACAGGTAATGTTGTATCATTATTATTTTTTTAAAGAATAGATAGGAAAAGCATGGTCCTGGTAAAATATCTTCTGCGCTTAATTGTGTGTACAGATGGTGCCATTTGTAACATTCGAAGTTTGATTTGTTAACCACCACGAAGCCGTTCATCAGTATTAAGATTTAGAGTGGTTATAGCACTAGAGCTATGTGAAGCGTTCGAGAGTTGCCAAGTAACTTGACGTCATTGTGGCATATACTTTCTGACTATGTCTTACCTTACATAATGTATAGCTTAGTTTGTGTTTCAAGTACTTTTTATAAGGGGAGATCTGAGTTGAAGAGCTTTTGTGATTGGCAACGTCAATTTTTGTTTAACTTATGATCCAATTTGACCAAATCGCGTCTTGATTGACAGTTATCACCAAATGTAACGTCCTGATACTATGTTAATAAATGATCACATAATAAACATCTGAAGTCAACCTTTTTCTCAGCACGTGATAATCGTACAGACAGAAGGAGGTAGCGTTAGAAGAATTCCCTAAGCGCCTTCTAACATTTCCTACCAATTTCGCGTTAAAGCGTACTGTTTGTGGAAAGTTTGAATGCGAAGGAGACAAAAGAACATTATGGATACCCAGCTTCATTCCTGTATTAGATGAGGCTAACTTCACGAAGGTAAATAATTAACCACGATCGCCGGCCGCGGTGGCCGAGGGGACTGATGCGCTTCAGTCACGGTATGCACGGCCACTACGGTCGGGGGTTCGAATCCCCCTCGCGCATGGATATTTGTGCCGTCCTTAGTTGTAGCTAGTTCATAAGTAGTTTGTAAGTTTAGGCACTGATGACCCCGTAGTTAAGTCCCTTAAGCTTAACAAACATTTGAACATTTTTTTAAATTAACCACGAATAAGAGACTCCTTTCGTACAATATTGGTACAAATACCATTTCATTTGCGTAATTTGTGCATGTTGTTGGTGGCATTCAGTTACTTACAGTAATAAGCATATTTTTGAATCAAGCTTTTGGTGTATATTTGTATTTTCTTTTATTCCTACATTAGCGGTTTCGACAGAATCTAGCAATCATCTTCAAACCTTTTGGGATATTTTTGTACAATACCAATCTTGTTCGCACAATGGGATGTGCTATTATTATGAGACTGAGATTGATAAAACGACAGACAGATTCTATTTAAACCGGTAATTTCTAAATAAAGGGAAATAAAACGATACAGTCCCTGATTTTGGCTGAGAAGGTTAGATTTTATTTGTTTTAAAGCAGTCATTAACTGGAAAATTTGTGTAGCGTATTGTCAGAGATAAGAATCTCTCTGGTACTTAATTATCCCTGCCCGTTATACACTTAAACGCATATACTTTTAGTAGCTACAAACGTGCCTTGGCACTGACGAAAAGCCGTGAAACGTGCCAGAATGGTTCAGACGGTAGAGTGCTTGCCCGCATAAGACAAGGGTTTCAGGTTCTTTTTTTTTTTTTGTGGTTTTAAGGCGCACAACTGCTGTGGTCATTAGCGCCCAACACTACCCATAGTAAAATAGAACCGGGGTTAGGACTTAAATGGCTTTCGCCATGTTTGCACGATGTATAAAAAGTAAAACTCTGTTAACAGAATGCGGCTCATCAGCTAAAATGTCAGACATTTCAAATGGTAAACACAGATCATGACGGAGACGATTAAAAAACGGACATTGCACTAAAAGATGGTTCACAGTAAAAGTTCATCACAGTGCTCACATAAGGGAGCAGGACCACCACGTAGTAAATACTGGCTATAACGGCAGTGGCCAATACGAAGCCGGGCCAGAACAATCTCCTCTCGGCGGGAGGGTCGAGATGACGTTGACCAGAGATCAGGCACAAGTTTAATGGTTCGCAATTTGTTCCCTGACAGGGATGACCAACGGGAGATAATACGCTGGGAGACACCAGCGCGAAGGTCATCAGAGCTAGTAGAAAAGGTAGATAGCCGAGGAAGGTAAACTGCCTCCTTGGCAGCCGTATCCGCAGACTCATTCCCCAACACTCCCACGTGGCCAGGGACCCACAGAAACGTCACTGTAGTTCCGCTCGTTGAAAGAGAAGTAAGGCAATTGCGGATGCTTTGTACCAGGGGATGGGCAGGATACAGCGTGCGAAGGCTCAACAGAGCACTCAGAGAGTCCGAGCAAATGACAGTCTTATTAAGCGAGTTTCGCCGGACGTATTGGGTGGCCTGATATAATGCATACAGCTCAGCTGTAAAAATGGAACTCCACACAGGAAGACGATATTTAAAAGATACGTTGCCAAGTACAAAGGCACACCCAACATCCTGCTCTGTCTTTGAGCCATCACTGTAAATGAACAAATTGTCATCAAATTTGAACCGAAGTGCGAGAAATTCTGGGTTTCAGGTTCGAATGCCGGTCCGGCAAACAGTTTTAGTTTGCTAGCAAATTTCATATCAGCGCACACTTCGCTGCAGAGTAAAAGTATTATTCTGAATACAAACATATTTGTCACCGTTACTTTGATTTGTGATTTTCCTATTTCTATTGCTGTCCATCCCAACCTGCTTACAGTACCGAATACAGAGTAACTAAATCAACTAACATTTAGCATTACACGGAGGTACTGTAGGCATGCTCAGGAGGTGGCTAGACAAGCGCTCTTGCTCGCTCGCTGCCTGGTCTGTAAGCGCTCGCGGCGTCGTGACGTACTGCAGCACAGGGGAAGTGTAAACAAGTGCTGCCTTCAAGCGACTAAGCACGACGTCGTTCCGGCTTAGCTTAGATGCGAGCGCGTGTGGATGCCACGCAGTACATAACGTACAGAGCACCTCTTTTCACAGACACATCAACGTCAAGGTACAACACGTGTAACACTACATCGCAATCACAGCACAAACTAGCCATTTTCATCCATATTCTATTCTAATAATTTGTAAGAGGCAGAATTTTTACGTATTTGTCAAAATTTCAGTAACAGTCAATATATCTGTGAAGTATCGAAACAGTACAGTCTCAGAGTAACCGCGTCTAAACACCGTAAATCAGAGTAATCTTTTGTCGTAATAGTAGTATAAATAGTTCCGCAGCATAGCTACTCGCTCTCTCAGTCTTTGTTTCTCCCAATGTTAACAGCTCTTAGAATTTGTTGCTTGTAACGATGAGATCTCACTCAGTCTTTTTGGTTGTATCTGAAATAGATAGTCAGGTGCAAAATTATTCCGAACTTCTGGTTTACTATGATTGAATTTATTTGAAAGGCTTAATTAAATCGAATTTACACGCGAGTGCGTAAATATCTGTGGACTTTAATTCGGGATAGGCTACTGACTTAGAAAAATTCTGCCTCCCGATGGGAACGTAATAGTCAAGGCAATATTAATCATTGCTAAAAAGGTTTTCTTCATTGACAAACATTAAATCAAATAACTTTAACATGATAAAAAAAGGAATAATTTTAAATATTGACTTTGCCAAGAAAAGAATATCAAACCTGCGATTTTATGAAATGAGCTATAGAGAACTGCTTATATAAAATATATCGTGTGACTGACAGTGTTTTGTAAATCTGTGCATAAGGTGAAATATAGGAGAAATATCAATTTAAAATTTTGTGTCGACCATATCAATAGTAGTTAGCACCTGACCTTCCCATTAATAATTGAAGAACTTTTAAAAATAACATCTTTGATTTATCTGTGAATCAAAGTGACTAAAAATAATTAAAATGTTATCACTTTTATAGGTAAGGACTAGTGAATGTTTATGTGACGTGCATCGTTAAATGGAACTACCGGGAAAGAAAATATTATATTACAAAAATAATTTATAATATTTAAAACAAGCACCTAAGATCACAGAGTCCATGTTCATCGGTTAAAATATAATCCATAAACTGTGTTAGGCTATGGAAAGTTAAACCAGAGGCATCCATAACTGATTATATGAAATAATATCGGGTGTACCAATTTAAATAACCAACGTATGCTTCAAATAAAATTTTACGTGCCTACTGAATCTTTATGTGAAGACGACGAAAGCTTGCACTACCGCTGATGTCGCTTCTATAATACCGAAGCACTACAATAAACCAAATAAATTACCACCACCAACCAAAATATCAAATAGAAGGACGTTACACAAGTCATTGGAATACGCGTATATTTTTCTTATACGCAAGTGTCTGAAAATGCTTAGCATGCTTCAAAATTCTTAACACAACGAAAAAATTTAATTTACAATATTGAATTACAATTCCTTCCATACGAAAGATTATCGGTACTTGCAAGACGAAGAGCGGAAAGCGGAAGTCCAAAGAATAAAGAACATACTGCTAACAAGGAGAGGGTCTGACATGTGGGTCACCGATTTCAATCGAATTTTGCATAGACGTTCAATATTGAATAAAAAAAGACATGTGTTACGGCATTTTGCTAGTAGTTCTTGAAATCCAAGGTCAAACTTGATGATGGAAAATCGGGTTTTCAATGCTATACATCGAATATCGTCTAAAGATGAGCATTCTTTTTGCTAATATATATAGGCCAAAAAGATAATGACATTCACCTAGCCGAGCGCCGTGGCTCAGCGCGCCCGGTCAGGGGACTGAACGCCCTCTGTAATAAAAAAGCTGAGCCAACCGCTCAACGAACAACCCCGAACAAACTCAACGAACGAGCGCGAACCATAGATCTACCAGAGGAAAAAAAAAGTGGTATGAGGCGTGTCAGTCAAGGCCTGCACGGCCGCTGCGGTCGTGGGTACGAATCCCTCCTCGGGTATGAATGTTTGTGCCGGCTTTAGTATGAGCTAGTTCATAAGTAGTTTGTAAGTTTAGGGACTGATGACCCCGTAGTTAAGTCCCATAAGCTCTTCAAACATTTGAACATTTTGACATTCGAGTAATTGACGTATTTCGTGTTTTAATGCTGTAGCTTGGGTACTCGTAAATATGATGTTCGGAGTGCCGTCACTGGTTGAGAAGTCTAGAGCTTCGATTGTCAATCTGTAAATCCAGGTTTGAACCTCCATCGTGGCAATTTTTTTTTTATCTTTTTAGATGTATTTGATAATATTCTCATATTGTAATAGCTTTTATTGTCTAATTTTGAAGTTGAGCATCGGGAAGTGCGAGTAACTTTCAATTAATTGTGTTATTTGTTTACAGCTGTTTCGTTTGTGATACACAGTTCAAAATCAGTAAAAATAAAAATAAGTATATTGTATTTACACGTTAATCTGTCTGTAATCTTTTTCATTCATAAGAAATAAATTGTATTTTCTCTTTCCTACATCAGTTTCATACCATTAATTTGAGACAAAATAGATTATTCAACGACCGAGAAGTGTGAGATCTCCGTAGAACATGTCAGTGGCCGTAGACCCCTACTACTCTCCGTTGCATAGTTACTTTGTTGGGATTGCTCCGTCTCCTCGCTGCCCCTCACAACTCGTCCTCTACCGTGTTAGCCACCGCGAGCCGGCCGACAGCTCACTGCTGCGGCGCGAACACGAGCCAGCTCGCTCGAGCAGACTGCTGAGCAGACCTGCGGTAGTGCTCTCTAATGAATTTCGTGCAAATTTAATTGTGTGCAAATGTTTATACAAGGTTATGTCATAAACTGAGGATATACCATGTCGACCGTTTAACTTATTAATATTTATTACCTTCTGCCGCGAAGGACTGGCCGAGCGCTCTAAGGCACCTTGCTGCGGAGCGCGCGCTTACTCGCCGTCGGAACTTCGAGTCCTCCCTGGGGCATATGTATGTATGTATGTGTGTGTGTGTGTGTGTGTGTGTGTGTGTGTGTGTGTGTGTTGTCCTTAGGTTAGTTTAAGTAGTTTGTAAGTCTAGCAGTTTGGTACAATAGGTTTAGAAACATTTGGACATTTTCCCCTTCGTTTAAATAATTTAACAATGTCATAGTTCCGCACCGATACTCTAAAACCTTCGAATCATATCCATCAAAACATTTCACTCTCCATTCTGCACGTTCCGGAGCGTATCAGAGTTGTTGGTATAACAAGATTCCTGCCAGTGATTCAGGTTGAAATAATAATTCGTTTACACGACGCTAATAATAAACATACTCCCATCTTTGTTTTTAATAGTGAACAAGTAGGAGGACATAACTGTGTAATAAGTGGCATTGCGAGAGCTTTGTATTGTGAGTGGGCGTACTACATCAATGAATGGCGCCATTAAGCTGTTACGCAGAATAAATAGGTGAGACGCAGAATACACATTTAGCCAAGAATATAAACGCCTCTCCAGGCTCTGCTCCGGAGCGAGCCAATAGCGCTGCTCTGTGAAAGGAGCTAAGCCTACCGTCCTTCGAGGAAACAGCAATTCTCCGTGAGTAACTACTCGGGGCTGAAGAATACGCCGTACCGTTCCGTCGAATCACTGAAGAAAGAAAACGAGCGAGGGGGGAGCGGGTGGGAGACGCCAGAAACCTCGGGAGATTACAGGGGTTCCGCGTTTACCGCGCAGTCGTCAAAATTAATAAGTGTGCTTTAGAGGACAAGAGGGCCCGGGAGGAAATAGCAGCCTCTGCTGACGAGGCCTGCCGAGGCTCAGGGCTGCGTGGGAGGGCGTGGCGGAATGAGGTCGGGGGGGGGGGGGAGTGATGCGAAGGAGCTCCGTGATTGGTTCATTAGCAGAAGCGAGCATTTCCAGGCTCCGACGAGACGCTGCCAAAGAAGGGACGCCCTGCGGCGATGATGTCCAAATGCCATTACGACGAGACGTCACTTCGGAAAAAAAAGAAGAAAGAAACCCGGTCCAGCAACGAAACAAGGCGTACGCTGCGCTGTACGACGTGGTGCATAAATAAAAAAAGTCGAGAAATTGAATTTTTACGAAGCCTACGGGTGTTCGAAAAGTCGACATCAGCAACTACAATTGACTTCTGACTGTACATATATTATAAAGACTTAATAAATTTGACAAGTCCTCTGTAGCTACGCATTTCCGCGAAACTGGTCACCCTTTACAGAAGATTGAAGAAGACCTTAAGATTTTACACAGACAGGATAAGGGAAGAAAGTTAGATCTGCTAGAGCAGCTAGAGATTATAATACATAACGCTAAAAGCGACGCTTCATTAAATGAACAAGTTCAAGGTAATGTTCCAAATTTCCTCCTAAACTACTGGACCGATTTCAACTAAACATAGTGCATATGTTCCTTACTATCAAGCAACAATCGCTGTCTGGATAAGAATCATCTACGACACATACGTTAGGAGGTACAACATCATAAACATGATTTTTTCTCGCTGGCAACCACGGTAAAATGATGAAAGGAAAAAAGTTTCTCGCTTACTACTTTTCCGCTGTTTATGGAGTAAAACTACGGCTCTTGGTATGACGTTACAATTTCTAATTTGAATACTACAAATTGTAGTGACAATTGTAGTTGAATGTAGCTTCTAAATTGTGTCACAGTACGACAGGTAGCTCATGAGATATGTGCACGTAAAGAGTAACGTTCCGCTGTTCATGGGCTAAAACGATGGCTTTCGGTATGACTTTATAATTTCTACATTACAAATTTTACTGACAGTATACACCCATATAGTTGAGTGTACCTTCTAAACTGTATCACAGTACGACATGTAGTTCATGAGATATGGCCGGCCGCGGTGGCCGAGGGGACTGAGGCGCTTCAGTCACGATCTGCACGGCCACTACGGTCGGGGGTTCGAATCCCCCCTCGGGCATGGATATTTGTGCCGTCCTAGTTCGTAAGTAGTTCATAAGTAGTTTGTAAGTTTAGGGACTGATGACCCCGTAGTTAAGTCCCATAAGATTTACAAACATTTGAACATTTTTTCATGAGATATGAGCACATAAACAGTAACTGTCATTAAAAACCGCCCCATCACGCACCAAGTTTTAATCTATTACTTCATTACTGCTAATTGTATTCCCAAGAGATTTTATAGAAATATAGCCCTGAAGAATGGCGGGAATGAATAAATAGATACCAGGGCAACGCTGGGTTTTCAGCTAGTCTATATCTATAAATGTGAATGTCTGTTCGGTGTACGTTTATCATGTCTGAACCGCAATATATAAAGAGCTAAAAATTTGTACCGTTACTAATGTATACGCGGGGAAGGCTATAGGCACGGTTTTATGGTGATCGGATAGCTATTTATCTATATATGTTAATGTGAATGTCTGATCCGTGTACGCTTATCACGTCCGAGCGACAAGACTCAGAGACTTAAATATTTTTACAGTTACTAATCTATGCCTTAGGAAGGTTTTAGGTATGGTTTTATAGCGATCTGGTAGATATTTAGTAATTTGAAGAACATAACGCGAAATGCGGAACAATAATTACTCTTTGAAATTGGTTTAATTGGTTGCATTGTTGTTTGAGGGTTGATAATGATAAAAGGGTGGAGTATATTGGGATGGAAAGTTATCGGTGTATATAAAATTCTACGTGTGTGACTGTTAATATTTCACCCTGCACTACAGAACGCAAAAGAATAGTCTGTGTTTAATTGTTGTCCCAAGTCTCCCGTTGTACACGATAGCAGTTCCATGCCGATAGCTAAAAGGGGTGGAAGATATGGTGCTTGAAAGTCGTCAAATTATAAAAAAATTCGGACTGAAGGCCAGCGATGACGTTTGCGACTCTGTAGCAAAGACGTTACATACAGCGAAACGTGATGCCATAGACCACAGTCTAACATATACAGTCGCGACACTCACTGCTGTAAAAGTTGTTACCAACTGACAGCTGCAACGACACTAGCGCTCCTAGCGGTGGGTAAGCCACCGAAAGAGTGATGTTTGTTTGTAATTATTTGTGTGCGTAATTAATGAAATAGTTAATATAATTTTTGTGTTACAAGCATCAGTAATATATCAAGAGGCATACATAACACGGAAAGTAATGTAAAAACAGTCGAACTTACTGATTCAGTGGTATAACGAAGAACTTCGTCATGAACCAATACTTACGAATATGTGTATATTTGCAGCTTATTCCACTGAAAGTAAGTAGAATATAAACATAATAGAAACATAAATTTCTATTGTGGTGTGTTCTTACTATGACAAAGAGTTTTTTGACACGTATCGTTGTGGTATGGGGTCTAATGATTCGCACATGTTTAGGCTTCACTCGTCTTTATTATAAGCGCATATTCTTTTGAGTGTGATTACTTTAGCTTAAGAAGACATTGTCTTGAAGATTCTTGCCGTTTGTGGTTCAGCTGTAGCAACAATTGTGGAATTGGGTTCTTCTTTGTTGAATACAGTTTGGTTGCTTTTTCAGTTTTCTTGTCACGTTTCTGATGTTTTCCTTCAGCGACAGTTGTGGTGAATGATTTGGTATGTTAAATACCGTCGTTATTGCATTCTACATTCGTTTCCTACGTTCCACGCTCACCGATTTCACTGGAATTAGAGTGGACAAACGTTAACGTTCTTCAGAAGAAAAAACACGTCTTTCTGCCAAAGGGCGGGTATTCGGTGTTTCCTAGTCATTTTTCTATTTTAATAGTAATTTAAATTATTTAGTATAACCCTGTGAGTTACAAGATAACAGTAAATAAACTGTGTCGTAATGTACCGTTTCCAACCTTATCAGTGATCTTAGGAGACGTAAGGAAGACAAAGGTGGAGCTATTTTTAAGTTATTATCTATTTTATGATACTACATACGTTCTCTAATGTAAAAAAATGTGTTAAAATCGATATAAACGATACTATTCGCACTCATCCACTATCGTATTCATAAAAGTAGCTTGCCCTCCGCTTGGAGCGCTGATGTCGCAGTGTATAACAAAAATCCGCGGAAGTGTCGTGACTGTATTTGTTAGACTGTGCCATAGACCATATGATTGGTCTATGCGTACTACAATGTCTTCAGCTCTTTCTCTGTAAGGATAAGCATACGAATAAGGAAATATAAGAATAAATAAATAAAGCAGTAAAAAATAAATTTGTTTTAACACCTCTCTTTAAAAAAATCGATTTGACGTTTCGCGCATTACATCAAGTAATCGATCTGTGTTATTATTACAATCATTATTGTTGAATTTCGTGATTGAATTCTTCGAAATGAGTACATTTCGACGTGTGATTTGATCTACACTACTTACTTTCTGATAATGTTGATTAAAAATGTTTGTTTCTAAAGAAGGTAGTGTATTTCATTTCATGCTTCAAAACCAGGCTCATAGCACACTACTGAAATATAGCTTATCTATCATAATTTACCAACACGCGAGCAGAGCCGCGGGTTTAAGCTAGTAGTCTATGAAAGTTATTTTTAACAGTAGTGGATTTGTCAACCAGTGAGATAAGAAAACGCGTATTCTAAAACGTAATTTAGTAGGCCCTTGTTAGCTGCTCATGATGTGTAGCTAATAAAACAGTGCAAGGCTTGCGATGTGCGCTAGAGATTTGAGCCGTTGGCTCTTCCTAACATCCGAATCATTTCAGCACAGTTAGCTAAAACGACTGCAGTGAGCGTTTTAACAGAGCAGTCCAGTGCTCTGACCCGTTACGTAGGTACCTAAGAGTAAACGGGCGTTGCTAAGCCGCGCAGTATTTCGGCTGGACTGCGCAGGCCGGTCCCGGCTACAGCACTCCGCTGAAAGCTGTGCAGCGGCGAAGCAATAGCGGTGGGCTGGTGTGTACGGAGAGAGCCGTATAACGCCGGCGGGCGTTTTCCGCGCCGCTGCCCGCCGCCGGAGTGGCCGCCCCACACAGCCAGCACAGGCCTCTGGTAGCCACCAGTGCGCCATTCACATTGCTGCCCGCTGCAACTCACTTACCCGTGTCAGGATTTACCTGCACTTGTTACGACAAGGACTGCAGTATCGCTACGTTTCATCTACATCTACATCCTCTGCAAATCACATTCAAATGCCTGGCAGAGGGTGCATTAACCACTTTCATAACTTTTCTCTAGTGAGTTGCACATAATTTCGAAAGTGTGATGTTAAAATCAAAGCAAAATTTAGTTGTCTAAGGTCCCATTATGGATCGGAAATTGAAATTCAAATGGTCAAATGTTTGTAAAGTCTATGGGACTTAACTACGGGGTCATCAGTCCCTAAACTTACAAACTACTTACGAACTAGGACGGCACAAATATCCATGCCCTAGGGGGGATTCGAACCACCGACCGTAGTGGCCGTGCAGACCGTGACTGGAGCGCCTCAGTCTCCTCGGCCACCGCGGCCGGCGAATTGAAATTGCTGTGCAGACTTCAACAACAATATTTGTAAGACTCGGTACAGAAGTTATTTGTGCAAAGGCTAGGCTTTCGAAAGATTGTCCTGTCGCCAGAAACCGCAATGTTATAGCGGACCTGCAAAAAAAAAAAAAAAAAAAAAAAAAAAAACATTTACAGGAAGTAACTGACGCATACGTTTAACAAAGCTGAAAATGTAATTCAAGTGTAAAAAGTAATTCGTACATCAGCTTGGCGAAATTCTCTCTCTCTCTCGATCTAGTTAATCTCTCTGCCTCTCTCATCGCCGTATTTGTGTCCTTGGACGAACGAAAGTAACTTGGTAAAACACTAGGCATTTAATATTCGTAAAAAAATTCTGAATTCATTGAGGTCCTCTGGTATGAGCTACTTCATTATCTGCAGGCAGTCACATCTCATTCTTCGTCTCTTCCTCTCAACTGAGGTCACATTGAACTTCTGTTTCTTCTTCACGTGGAGTGTTCTAACAAACATTGCCAGTTCTTCAACCGCCGAGAGTGTAAGCTTCTTAGGTTGAATATTATAAGCTATGACATACACCCAAACGTGAAAACCCAAGTATACAAACAGTAATAAGCCTGTATCTTCGCAGAGGCGCTGCTGTTAGTGGTAATCAGACGTGTGCACGGAATTTTATCGTATTAACGCAACCAAGCCTGTATGATCGCATGTCATTAGTGCCGAGTTAGTACGCTTGGAGCTCTGCAGCAGATAGTTATCTACATCTACATCTACATAGATACTCTGCAAATCACAGTTAAGTGCCTGGCATAGGGTTTTTTAACCACTTTCATAACTTTTCTCTACCGTTCCATTCTCTAATAGCGCGCGGGAACAAAGAACACCTAAATCGTTCCCATTTCGATCTGATTTCTCTTATTTTATTGGGATGGTCATGTCTCCCTAAGTAGGTGGGTGCTAGCAAAATATTTTCACATTCAGAAGTAAAAGTCGGTGATTGAAACTTCACAAACAGATCACGCCGCAATGAATAACGTCTTTCTCTTAATGATTTCCACCCCAATTCTTGCAACATTTCCGTGACGCTTTCCCCCCCGTAACTTGATAAAACAAAACGAGCTGTCCTTCTCTGAACCTTCTCAATGTCTTCCGTCAGTCCCACCTGGTGAGGGTCCCACAAGGGGCAACAGTACTCCAGGAGAGGACACACAAGTGTGATGTAGGCAGTCTCTTTTGTGGAGCTGGTGCATCTTCGAAGCGTTCTGCCAATGAAACGTAATCTTTGGTTCGCCTTCCCCACAATATTTTTTGTGTGTTCTCTCCAGTCTAAGTTGTTCGTAATTGTAACTCCTAGGTATTTGCTAGAATTTACGACGTTAAGGTTTGACTGATTTATCGCGTAACTGAAGTTCAGCGGATTTCTTTTAGTGGTCATGTGTATTACTTCACAGTTTTCTTTATTTAGTGTCAATTGCCAATTTTCGCACCATGCAAAAATGTTGTCTAAATCGCTATGCAGTTGCTTTTGATCCTCAATTGACTTCACTAACCGATAAACGACAGCATCATCCGCGAACAGTCTAAGGGAACTATTCAGATTGTCCCCTAAATCGTTTATAAACACGAGGAAGAGTAAGGGACCTATAACGCTTCCCTGTGGAACGCCAGATATCACTTCTGTTTTACTCGATGACTTACCGTCAATTACAACGAACTGTGTTCTTTCTGATAGGAAATCGTGAATCCAATCGCACAATTGGGGAGATATTCCATAAGCACGCAATTTCATAAGAAGCCGCTTGTGGGCTACAGTGTCAAACGCCTTCATGAAATCCAGAAATATGGAATCGATTTGAGATCCCTTGTCGATGGCACTTAACACTTCATGTGAATAAAGGGCAAGCTGTGTTTCGCAAGAGCGATACTTTCTGAATCCGTGTTGACTACTGGTTAATAGGTCGTTCTCTTCGAGGTAGTTCATAATATTCGAACAAAGTATATGTTCCAAAATCCTACTGCAAATCGACGTCAATTAGATAGGCCTGTAATTTTGGGGATCACTCCTATTGCCCTTCTTGAATATTGGAGTTACTTGGGCAACTTTCCATTCTTTGGGTACGAATCTTTCGCTGAGTGATCGGTTGTAAATTATAGCTACGTTAGGGTAGGGATGGGAAAAACCGACCGGTTAAAACCGATACCGGAATTTTAGTTTTGAATAACCGGTTTTTTCGGTATTTATTTGGTGTCGGTTGTAACCGCACAACTGGCTGGTGCATTTCGAATGGGTTAAGGCACATCAAGGGATATCGAGAAATGAACTAGCTGACAACCTTGCTAAAAGAGCAGGTCGATCACGACAATCAACACGCTGGAACAAAATACATACAAGTGCCGTAAAGAAGAAACTTCGAGAAGAGTTTAGGAGTAAATGGGATATTGAGTGGCATAGAACAAAAAACGGGGGAAGCACTAAACCGTATTTTCCTACGATCCGACAACGTTTAATGATTAAACTTCAAATATCTCCGAATTTTACAGCTATGTTAACAGGTCATGGGAAACAAAGCCTACTATCAGCGGTTCAAAATAATTGAAGACGGAACATGCACATGTAACAGTGCTGTCCAAACTATTGATCACGTGATTATTGACTGCTGCAATTTATTGAAAGGGAGGGACCATCTCAGGAAAAAAGTAGCTGCCAATGGAGGAGGATGACTTAGTACATAAATACACTACAGACTTTTACAATTTTTGTAATTCAATAAGATTTCCTAATGTATAAAATTGTTTGTTCCTTTGTAAACCCTGTCAACTTATATACTGTACTTGTGTTTGCGAAAATATTTGATGTAACCGCCTGAATCAAACCATCAAACATGTAATATTACTATGTAATGGGGCATGTTAAATAATAAATAAATAAACAACCGGTTTTTTTAGTTATTTCCAAGAACCGGGTAAAAAAACCGGTATGACTACTTCCTGTAGCAGCGATTCAAAATGTGTTTCTTTTTTTTAATTATAATCTGATGAAGACTGACTAAATGTAGCGAAAGCGGCCATTTTAATAAATGAGTTTTCTTGACTGCTTTTACTGTTGGATATTAAAGAACAGAGTGTTGTTAGCTCCTCAACACGTTGGTTAAAACTTTAAATGTATTATATTGCTATCCTAACAAGTTTTATTAATGTGATTGGTAGAAAATGAGGGGATTTTTTAATAACCAATATGGGTTTAGGTAACAATCATGTGGTTCCTCGTGATGTAGCCGTGCGGTCTGAGGCTCCATGTCACGGACTGCGCGGCTGCTCCAGTCGGAGGTTCGAATCCTCCCTCCTCCCTCGGTCATGGGTGTGTATGTTGTTCTTAGCGTAAGTTAGTTTGAGTTAGATTAAGTAGTTTTTAAGTCTAGCGACCGATGACCTAAGCAGTTAGGTCTCAAAAGAACTCACACCCATTTGAATATTCTTTGGGCATGTGGTGTACAGCTTTTCTAGTTCAATTTGCGTAAATTTACACTGACAACAATCATACTTCCAGAATGAAACTTCCACTCTGCAGCGGAGTGTGCGCTGATATGAAGCTTCCTGGCAGATTAAAATTGTGTGCCGGAACCGGGACTGGAACCTGGGACCTTTGCCTTTCGCGGGAAAGCGTACTACCGACTGTGCTATCCCGACACGACTCACGATGCCGCCTCACAACTTTTACTTCCGCCAGTACCTCGACTCCTACTTTCCAAACTTCACAGGAGCTCTCCTGCGAACCATCAAATACGAGGTGCGTCCAGAAAGTAAGTTCCATTTGGTAATAAAATGAAATTGTACACGTTGCAGAAGAAATTTTTATTGTACAAAATTCTACAACTCTTAAACTACTTTTCCACATAACTGCCGAAATTTTGTAGGCATTTGTCATAGCGTGGCAGAAGTATTTGTATGCCTTCTTCATAGAAGGTTGCCGCCTGTGTAGTCAACCATGTGGTAACATGAAGTGTTGACGACGATGGACAGGTTTTAGGTGTCAGAAGAGATGAAAGGAGTCTTCTTCTTCTCTTCACAACACATCCCAGAGAAATTCCCGTAAGAGTTGTTTTGTCACATTCGCCTTGTGAGGTCGGGCGGCAACGTGAAGGGAAGAAGAAGACTCCTTTCATCTCTGCTTACTCCTAAAATCTGTCCTTGGTGGTCAACTCTTCAACGATGATGAGATGAAAGAAAATGTTTGCCACATGGTTGAATACACAGGCGGCAACCTTCTATGAAGAAGGCACACAAAAACTTGTCTCACGTTATGACAAGTGCCTACAAAATTTCGGAAGGTATGTAGAAAGGTAGTTGAAAAAGAAAAAAGTTGTGGACATACCTCGTAAATGGCGAGCAGCATAAACGCACCCTTCGTTAGCTTACGGTGATTCCAGAATAGATGGTCTGATGTAAACTATGCTGTCGTAATTTCTTGTTACTCTTCCAACTATTTTTATATTACGCAACGGAATATAAAAATGTACATCAAACGATGTACCCTTGGGACCTGTAAGGAAAACTGTGGTGTCGCACAAGTCCAAAGTGCGCGCCACCTACTTTCGCCGCGCGCCGCCATGCACGCACGGCGCGGCGTTCTTACGACGACAGCCACGAGCGCCCTCTGCTGCAACTCCGCTCGTGGCCAGCGCTGAACGACATCGTTCACTTGGAACTGAGACAGGAACCAGTTCAAAATGTTTGTAAATGTTATGGGACTTAACTACGGGGTCATCAGTCCCTAAACTTACAAACTACTTATGAACTACTTACGAACTACGACGGCACAAATATCCATGCCCGAGGGGGGATTCGAACCCCCGACCGTAGTGGCCAAACAGACCGTGACTGAAGCGCCTCAGTCCCCTCGGCCACCGCGGCCGGCAGAGGAACCAGTAAAGACCTTCGGAATCAGATAGGCACCAGTGAAGACTTGGCTATCGGATAGGCACTAGGCAGGCCTCAACTATGTATCAGCATTCTGCAGTACTGATCTATGTAAAAGTTAAGTATTGTATACATTCTGTGCAATATATATCTCGTTCTAATTTACTCTAGTGTTTCTAGTTTCTGGCTGCTCTCCTCCGTACCTGCACCAGCGTGCTATCTGTATTCCTGTGTCGGTCTCATTCCACTCGGCCACCGACACCTACGACGGAAACGAGACACAAAAGCGGCGACGAGGCAGGGACACAAAAAAAACAACAACATCAACAACACGTTTCGGAGAATTCAGAAAGATGTTCATTGTCTATCTACAATCGATGAAACCTTATCACTTATATAGAGATTAACTTTGATGATTAAAAACATTAAATACAAAAGGTGTAACTAGTGAGGATAATTTTACTAAAGAAATTCCAATTCGCTGCTAAGTTTATATATTTTTGTTAAGTCACCACAGACTGTTTCGGCGCATTAATGCCATTTTCAAGTGACCTGCAGATATAGGTAATAATTTTTACATAGTTTTCGTAGTTTTAATTATAAATCTTATTCTTAAAGTAATAACAAAGGTTTTTTTACTTACGTCTAGATGGAATGACGTGCGTATTTCATCGAATCAGACTGTCAAATTAGACAAATAATAATACTGCTGTATCAACAAGCGAAAAATACGAAAATATAGCACCAAACTTTAGAACAAAGATAAAAGATTGCACATAGCATTACACAACAGCAACAACATCTACTTTTCGCCTATTTTACGATGTTTATATACGGTATATCAATTGCAAAATCGGAGCACTTAAATGTAATGCAACAACCAGAGATCGCAACTGATAGCGATAAAAAGATCATCTTTGTCACCATCAAAGATAATAGGTAAACATATATCATCGGAACTGTCAAACGTAATTTAAAAAATTTTAAAAATTTTATAACGCCAGAAGACTGTCTGATTCGATGATATATGCACATCATTCCATCTAGAAGTAAGTAAAAACCCTTTATTACTTTAAGAATAAGATTTATAATTAAAATTACGGAAACTATCTAAAAATTATTACCTATATCTGCAGGTCACTTGAAAGTGGCATTAATGCGCCGAAACAGTCTGTTGTGACTTAATAGAAATATCTGAACTTAGCAGCGAATTGGAATTTCTTTAGTAAAATGTAATTATATGAATTTTATTATGCTGCAAGTCCCAAAGAGCAAAAACTAGTGAGGATCATTTCGGGTGCTAAAGTGATATAGCTAGTTACTGAAAGAAAACTCTAAATGAAGTGAAATCTAGATGTCTATTAAGGACGAATTTTGTGTAAAAAGATGAAGATATAATATAATTCGTAATTCTAGGTTGCAGGATGTAAATCACTGTGATTAGGAAGACTATGAACAATTTAAAAGAAATAACAATCAGCAGAATGGCTGAAGTGCAGCGCCTACTTGACTTTAAATTAATTCAGTTCCGTAAATTACGGTCGAGGCTGTTGCGTCGTAAGAAATGTTGTGAAGTATCGAAAAAATACGGCTTGTAATTACTGTCTGGAAGGGATGGGTGTAATTCGCCTAAAGCGCTCACACGCTGTACCATTAAATGCGACACCTGGCCGCGGGCTGCGTCGTCTCTACTGAATACAGAACTATTAACTTTCTCTGCCTTCATCCACTACTGTTGATAATACGTCCTCTCAGCCCTAGTCTATCTGTTTGCGTGGTACGTCAGTCAAAACCATCTAACCTCGATGTCACTCAAATGTGCGCACAAGCGTTAACTACACTCCTGGCCATTAAAATTGCTACACCACGAAGATGACGTGCTACAGACGCGAAATTTAACCGACAGGAAGAAGATGCTTTGATATGTAAATGATCAGCTTTTCAGAGCATTCACACGAGGTTGGAGCCGGTGGCGACACCTACAGCGTGGTAACATGAGAAAAGTCTCCAACTGATTTCTCACACACAAACAGCAGTTGACCGGCGTTGCCTGGTGAAACGTTTTTGTCATGCCTCGTGTAAGGAGGAAAAATGCGTACCGTTTCCGACTTTGATAAAGGTCGGATTGTAGCCTATCGCGATTGCGGTTAATAGCACGAACAGTTGGACGACGTTTGCAGCAGCAAGGACTATCAGCTCGGAGACCATGGCTGCGGTTATTCTTGACGCTGCATCAGAGACAGGAGCGCCTGCGATGGTGTACGCAACGACGAACCTAGGTGCACGAATGGCAAAACGTCATTTTTCGAATGAATCCAGGTTCTCTTTACACCATCATGATGGTCGCATTTCTGTTTGGCGATATCGCGGTGGACGCAAATTGGAAGCGTGTATCCGTCTTTCCCATATTGTCGTTTCACTCGGCGTGATGCTATGGAGTGCCATTGGTCACCTGTTGTTCGCATTGACGGCACTTTGAACAGTGGCCATTACATATCAGATGTGTTACGACCTGTGGCTCTACCCTTCATTCGATCCTTGCGAAACCCTACCTTTCAGCAGGATTATGAATTATCTCGAGCAGAATTATCTATTGGCGGATTTAGAAAATATCGTTTATGCGAAACACAATTAGCTCTTTATTCACACGAAGTGATGAGTGCTATCGACAAGGGTTCTCAATTGCTTCCGTATTTCTTGATTTCCAGAAGGCTTTTGATACCGTACCTCACAAACGGCTTTTAATCAAATTGCGTGGTTATGGTACATCACCCCAAATTTGCGACTAGATGGGGGATTTCCTGTCAGAGAGGACACAGTTTATAGTAATCGATGGTAAGGCATCGACTAAAACAGAGGTGGTATCAGGCGTTCCACAGGGTAGTGTCATTGGTTCTCTGCTGTTCCTTATTTACATAAACGATTTGGGAGAAAATCTAAGTAGCTCTCTCAGGTTGTTTGCAGATGACGCCGTCATTTACCGTATAGTAAAATCATCTGAAGAGCAAAACGAACTGTAGAACGATGTAAATAAGATATAACTATGGTGTAAAAATTGGCAATTGACTATAAATAATGAGAAGCGTGAAGTCGTCCACATGGGTACGAAAAGAAATCCGTTAAACTTAGTTTACAAGATAAATCAATCAAAAGTGAACGCCGTAAACTCCACAAAATACCTAGGAATTACTATTACTTCAGACTTAAACTGGAAAGAACACGTAGATAATGTCGTGGGAAAGGCGAACCGGAAACTTCCTTTTACTGACAGAACCCTTAAAAGATGCAACAGAACTACTAAAGAGACTGCATACACTACGCTTGTCTGTTATTTTTTGAGTATTGCTGCCCAGTGTGGGACCCTTATTAGGTGGGTTCGACGGAGGACATCGAAAGAATTCAAAGAAGGGCAGCTCGTTTTGTATTGTCATGATACAGAGGAGACAGCGTCACGGACATGATACAGGATCTGGGAGCGGAATTATTACAACAACGGCGGTTATCGCTGCGACGTGGTCTACTTACGAAACTCCAATAACCTACATTCTCCTCCGAATGCGAAAATATATCGTTGACTCACACCTACATAGGTAGAAATGATCGTTAGAATAAAATACAGGAAATCAGAGCTTGAACGGAGAGATTCAGATGTTCTTTCTTCCCATTCGAGAGTGGAATGGGAGTTGAATAGTATAAAGGTGGTTCGATGAAGCTCTGCCAGGCACTTAAATGTGATTCAAATTCAAATGTTTGTTAAGCTTATGGGACTTAACTACGGGGTCATCAGTCCCTAAACTTACAAACTACTTATGAACTACTTACGAACTAGGACGGCACAAATATCCATGCCCGAGGGGGGATTCGAACCCCCGACCGTAGTGGCCGTGCTGACCGTGACTGGAGCGCCTCAGTCACCTCGGCCACCGCGGCCGGCAAAATGTGATTTGCAGAGTATCCCATGTAGATGTAAATGAATGCATGACCGCATGTTGCAGGTCCCGTACGGGCCTTTCTGGATACGGAAAATGTTCGACTGCTGCCCTAGCCAGCACATTCTTCAGATTCACCAATTGAAAACGTCTGGTCAATGGTGACCGAGCAACTGGCTCGTCACAATACTACTCGATGAACTGTGGAATCGTGTTGAAGCTGAATGGGCTTCTGCACCTGTACACGCCATGCAAGCTCTATTTGGCTCAATGTCCAGGTGTATCAAGGCCGTTATTACGGCCAGAGATGGTTGTTCTGAGTACTGATTTCTCAGAATCCATGCATCCAAATTGCGTGAAAATGTAATCACATGTCAGTTCTAGTATAATAATAATATCTATAAATGTGAATGTCTGTTCGATGTACGTTTATCACGTATCACGTCTGAAACACAAGACATAAAGAGCTAATATATATATATATATATATATATATATATATATATATATATATATATATATATATATATATATTTGTGTATGTCTGTTCGGTGTACGCTTATCACGTCCAAACGACAAGACGCAGAGACTTAAATATTTGTACAGTTACTAATTTATACCTGAGAAAGGTTTTAGGCACGATTTTATAGCAATCTAATAGATATTTAGTAATTTGAAGAATATAACGCGAAATGTTGGGATGGAAAGTTATCGGTGTATATACAATTCTACGTGTGTGTGTGTGTGTTAATATTTCGCCCTGCGGCGAAAAGTACAAAACGCAAACGAATCGTCTGTGTGTAATTGTTGTCCGAAGTCTCCCTTTGTACCCCATAGCAGTTCCATGCCGATAGCTGTAAGGGGGTGGGAGATATGATGGTTGAAAGTCGTGAAATTATTTTAAAAAATTCGGACTGAAGGCCAGCGATGACGTTTGCGACTCTATAGCAAGGAGATTGCATACAGCGAAACGTGATGCCACAGACCAAATATTTGGTCTATGTGTGCTACAATGTCTTCAGCTTTTTCTCTGTAAGAATAAGCATATGAATAATTTTATTTTTTTACTTGAATGTTGATTAAAATGTTTGTTTCTAAAGAAGGTATAGTCTCATAGCTTATCTATCTCAATCAACCAACACGCGAGCGGAGCCGCGGGTTTAAACTAGTATAATATATTTGTCCAATGAATATCCGTTTATCATCTGCATTTCTTCTTGGTGTAGCAAGTAGTGCATATGTCGTGAAGCGAACGATACGCTTAGAAAGACTACGGCCTACACGGCGGCATACAGACAATCATTTTTACCGCGCACCATACGCGACTGAAATAGCAGGAAGTAACAGTGGCCGGCGGGGTATGGGAGTAGATGTAGAGGAGGGTCCAGCGCGGTGGGAATGCGCTGCAGACGGCGTGAGGCTCTTCAGCCGACAGCCGGTGCCTGCGGACTCTGGTGGTGCTCTGATCTGCGGCTTCGGGCGTTACCTGCGTCCGCGGATCGTTTAGGGCGGTCGGGACATCCGATGGCCTCCCAGCCGGCAGTTATGATTACTTGGCTAATTCAACTATCGCCTATCAGCCGGCAGCCGCCATTAAACTTGGCCCGAATTGCCGTAACGAAGCGCGCGCCAGAACAGGCCAATTCCCGTCTAATGAAGGCTGGCACAGGGGCCAACTTAAATGAGCCAGGCGCCCGAAGCCACCCTGCCGCAGAGTGGCCGCTGCCCTCAACACTTCCGTCTTACTCCTAATTTCCTGTAATGAGGCTGCGAGCAGCGGTCGATGTCCAAAGTAACCCCGGGGTCCAACATAAACAGTCGCGAAACTCCCAGGTGATTTCTACAACTTCACAGTCGTAGCGTCGCCAAGCGGTTGGATCGTAGCACAGTCTAACATATCCAGTCACTACCAAGGAGATTAGAATAAAGTGAGATGGTATTATCTATGCAGAGTACAAATGTTAGTTGAAGCGTGTCCGCCATCTTGTTCAGTTTTGGAATGCTATTTCTCCGTTAAAACTGTGCGTTAAGGCGACCCTCTTACTGATAATACATTGAACTGACAGTCACTGCAAAGTATGTACTTTCAAACAATATACTTTCTTGAATAAATACAGTAGTAATAAATACCACAATATATTTGAATACTTAATTTTTAACGGCTATTTTGCACTCTTTTAACACGTTGTACATCACCATAAAACGTCGGCATTTTTTTCCTGTTTTAAGTGAGATAAAACATTAGCTCTATCACACCAATACTTTTCCAAAACTTAGCAATATGGCGGAAGCAGGCTTCACTTTTTTTTTCAGCGTAATGGCGTTTCCCTGTATTCTAACCTCCATGGTCACGAACTTCGACCATAGAACTAGTACACCAGGCAAACTGCCGAGCGCCTATATATGTGCCGTGATAGCAACATAGGACCACGTGACTATTGGCAAACATTAGCCGTATATATATATATTGGTAATTGAAGAAAAAACCTCACGAACGTGACAATAAAAGAAGATAATCAGTTTCCCATAAAGCAGAAACCAATCCACAATTATTGATACATATAAGCAACAAACGGAAAGAATCTTCAAGACTTTTGTTTTATATGCAAAAATACACACTCAAAAGTATATGCATTGAAACGAAAGAAGAGTTATGTGCAAAACTGTTCGAAACATTGAACTCCATGCCGAATTGACACAAGCCAAAGAAAGTGCCTTTCTTGTAAGAACAGACACTAACAGGTAATTTCTACATCTACATCCATACTTCGCAAGCCACCCGACGGTGTGTGGCGGATGGTACCTTGAGTACCATTATCGGTTCTCCCTCCTATTCCAGTCACGTATTGTTCACGGAAAGAAAGATTTTAGTTTCATGATCTCTTCGCGAGATGCGGAGCAAGCAATATAGTGCTAGACTCCTCGGTAAAGGTATGTTCTCGAAACTTCGACAAAAGCCCGTACCATGCAACATAGTGTCTCTCCAGCAGAGTCTTCCACTGGAGTTTATCGATCATTTCCGTAACGCTTTCACGATTACCAAATGATCCAGTAACGAAGCGCGCTGCTCTCCGTTGGATCTTCTCTACCTCCTCTATCAATCCCACCTGGTACGGATCCCACACCGGTGAGCAGTATTAAAGCTGTGGGCGCAAAAGTGTACTGTAACCTACTTCCTTTGTTTTCGGACTGCATTTCCTCAGGATTCTTCCAATGAGTCTAAGTCTTGGCATCTGCTTTACCGACGACTGATTTCATATGGCAGTTCCATTTCAAATCACCCCTAATGCCTACTACTGCCGTGATAGCAACATAGGACCACGTGACTATTGGCAAACATTAGCGGTATATATATATATATATATATATATATATATATATATATATATATATATATATATATAAAATTTGCAGGTTTCAGAAATGGCACTATTTTAAACTTATAATATTTACATGCGAAATTTAATGTTACTCCCCTTGATACAAAACGCTTTGCAAATTCATAAGCAAAGATAGAAACAATTACGTGACTGTTGACAAAGCAGTGGTTTAGCTGTAGAGATGTCGGCGTCATGAAAGCAATGCCACACCCAGGCTACCAATATATATGGTCTAAGGTCACCACAGCCCACTTATTTTTATTGTATGCCACGATAGCACGCTCCAAGCGGCCGGCGAGGGGCAATTCTGAATACGATAACAGATGAGTGTAACTAATATCGTTTACATGATTTAAAACTACTTTTTACAACAGGCAAGATATGCAGTGCCACAAAAATCGTCAATATCTGCAACATAACTGCACATTTATTTTTATTAGGTTTCATAAAGACAATTGGTAGATATGAAATGGCACTTTGCAGGATACTTCATTCTGCTGAAAACTGCGACTTTTAATAAAGAATTTCATTTTCCATAAATAACAAAAATTGACTAATAAAGGAATACTAGACCTTTTGCAGAAGTCGCTTTTGTACTCAAAAAGTCAAGGTTTCTTCACTACAATTCCACTCAAATCAGTAACTGTTGAACATAAGAAAGTTAAATGGAATTCAACACCTACATTATTTAATGTACCAGATCAGTCATCACAGCTGTAGTTGAAGGAAAAAAACTACACAAACGTGACAAAACATCGAAAGCAGAAAATCAGTTTCCCAACAAAGCAGAAACCAATCCACAATTATTGACAGATCTGAGCCACAAACGGCAAGAGTCTTCTAGACTTTTGTTTTATATGCAAAAGTACACGCTCAAAAGCATATGCGCTGAAACGAAAGAAGAGTTAAGTGCAAAACTGTTCGAAACATTGGACTCCATGCCGAATTGACTCATGCCAAAGAAAGTGCCTTTCTTGTAAGAACAGACTCTAACAGGAATTTATTTATGTTTCTCTTGTCTTATTCTATTACTTTCAGCGCAGTAAGCTGCAAATATACACATACTCGTAGGCATGTCTTCATAATACGTTGTTGTTTGTACCACTGAATCAGTGAAATTCTGATGTTTTTACATTTATTTTGCGATTATTTATGTTTCTCAATATTTTTCTAATGTTTGGAACGCAAAATTGTAAAAAATATTTGGTTAATTACGCAGAGAAGTAGTTATAAACAAACGTTTCTCTTACGGCGCCTTGACCATCAACTGAAGCGCTAGTGTTGTTGCTACGTGTGTTAGACTGTGGTCATATGAACACATCGCGAAACGACTGTGTAGTGAATGTGTATTCGGCGGAAGAGAACATTCCAATTGAGCTCGTATTTTGGATATTTTGTAGCGCCATCAATTGCAGCAGCTGTAAAAAATATAATTCCGAAAATCTCATTTCGATTTGCAAGGAATGGTGAGAAGTTTGAGAACAGTGTTACGAGCAAAAAATATTTATGTTGGTTAGTTATATCTTTAGCCGCAGAAGAAAATTTTAACAAAAGATTCAAAATCAATTGTTTGTAATCACAGTGGACAAAACTGCTGTTTTTCTCAGTTCCTAGACTTACAAACTTGTCATCTGTGATGATTATTTATCAGTACAGAATTTTCTGCATTTTGCAAAAATGTTTAAGCTTGTGGGACTTAACTGCGGCGTCAACAATTCCCTAACCTTACAAACTATTTATAAACTAACTTATACAATAGACAACACAAACATCCATAGCTGAGGGACCGTGTTTTGCAAAATCAAATGTTCAAATGTTTGTGAAATCTTATGCGACCAAACTACGTAGTTATCAGTCGCTAGACTTACACACTAATTACTTGACTAACTTAAACTAACTTACTTTAAGGACGACACAAACACCCATGCCTGAGGGAGACTTAGAACCCCCGACCGTAGCGGCCGTGCAAACTGTAATTGGCGCGCCGCAGACCGCTCGGCCACTGCGGCCGGCCGTGTTTTGCATTCTAGGCATTTATGTGCAGGCGTTCACACGTCACTCCTGTTAATTTCGGGTCAAGAGAATAAACTTTTCTTACACAATTTTCTATTTCAAAATATTCTCGCAAATATCTTGAACACGTGATTCAGACATGTTGCTTTATTGCGATTTGACACAATATGGTAGCATGTCGAACATCTACAACAAGTTGCAAGTGACTAGTCGTAAGCATATCTTGTGTTTACTGTTTCATTTCTATGTTGTTATTTATGATTTAAAATATAATTAATTAGATTTTAAAGTTTTGTTTACGTTCAAAATGTGTACTACCAAACTAACAGTGATACGTCATACGAAACCTTTAGAAGCCCCTCTTACAAAGACATTACAGACCCAAAAATTTATAACCAGTGCTGATAGGGCTGCAAAGAAGGGACAAAAGGTGTTAGTTGAATTTCTTTCTTGGATACGCATTTCGGGCTTAGCCCCAAATATTCTGCATTTACGTTCTACACACCGTCCGGGATGTCGCATTGGTTACATACACACTGGACTCACATTCGAGCAATCCAGATTTAGACTTTTAACGCTTCCCCTAAATTACTCCAGGCAAATGCCAGGCTAATTCCTTCGACAGGGCACTGCCGGTTTTCTTCCGCATCCATACCTAAAGAATCAGAGCGTGAGCTCAATCACTAATGATCACGCTGTCAACGTAACATTAAACCCTGATCTTCCTTCATCTATTTTACAAGTAGACTCGGAAAGGTACCTCACAGTGCGTGGCAGAGGGTACTTTGAGCAGTACCACTGTCACTTCTTCTTCCTGTTCTAGCCACGTGTAGTTATCAGTAAAAAAAGCCTCTTCTAATCTCTCTGGTTATTTTCCGTGTGGTGTTTTCGCGAGTTACACATTCAAGGAAGCACTTTGCTGAATGACGTTTGTAGAAACATTTTCTCATCACGTGATATATAACACTTATTGCCAACAACTGCTACTGCGTTTTGCAAGTCATTTCCGCCTCGCATTGGCGCTTAGTGAAAAAAAAAAAAAAAAAAAAAAACCTTCAACGAAGCGTGCTGCCCATCTTCCAATCTTATCAGTCCTATCTGGTACCGATACCACAATGGTGAGCAATATTCAAGTAGTGGCCGAACGTCAGTTTCGTACGATACTTTCTTTCTTGGTGGATTACACTTCTTGACAATTCTAACGAATATTACTCTGGCGTCTGCCATTCCCACGACTGATATGATGCGGCCATTTCACTGCGCTCCTTATGTCTGGTCCAAAATACTTTATGGAATTTAATACTTCCTGCGAATTTTTCTGTCTGTTCGAAATAAATTATAGCTAGTTATGTTGAAGGATCAATTGCCATTCTCTGCCAAGCGTCGATATGTTCCAGATTATCCCGCATTTGTCTACAATTTTCCAGCGTTGTGACTTCACTATATAATACAGCATTATCCGCGAAAAGCTTGACTGAACTTCCCGTGTTGTCAAATGTTCAAATGTTTGTATAGCTTATGGGACTTAACTATGGGGTCATCAGTCCCTAAACTTACAAACTACTTATGAACTAGCTAAGGACGGCACAAATATCCATGCCCGAGGGGGGATTCCAACCCCCGACCGTAGTGGCCGTGCAGACCGTGACTGGAGCGCCTCAGTCCCTCGGCCACCGCGGCCGGCCCCGTGTTATCTACTAGATCGTTACGTATATCCTGGAAAGTTTTGTACTGGTGATAATCTCATGGCATTATTCAACAGGAAGTTTTTATGTGTGATTCTGTTTGCATCTATTTTTCTCATCTACTTAGTATTTTGATAATTTTTTAAATGGCCAATACCGAGACGCGTAATTCAAATAAAGAAGTTCAATAAACTTTTTTGACTGCATTGACGGTTTGTTGGAAAAATTATCGTATCATTTTCGTTTTTTGATGTGCACCACTGTTTGCTTCTAAGTTTTTTCTTACGGACAAAACTCTGATACAATAAAGAAGTTTAACCAAAACCTCGTTACAGTTAAATGACTAGCAACATTGGAAGTACATTTTTATGAATATTAATATAGACCTAAACCGGAGACCCTATACATGACTTTTTTCGTATTTAAATTTATTCACCAAAGAAGTCATAGTAAATACTCCAGAATTCGAATAAAGAAGGTTGACAGCATGCGTAATTTAGAAGCAGATATACTTAGAACAGTAAAGCAACTAAAATAACGTAACAAAAGAAAATCTTACGGTCCAGTTTGTATACCAGTTAGGTTCCTTTCATAGTATATTGAAGCAGTAGATCCATACGTAGCTGTCATATATAAGTGCTCGCTTAGTGAAAAAATCGCACCCGAACTCAAAGTTGTAAAAGTTACTCCAATATTCAAGAAATGCTTTTATGTAAAATCAGAGGCTCATGCAATTGACGTCGATTTGCTGCAGGGTTTTGGAACATGTACTTTGTTCGAACATTATGAATTACTTTGTAATTCGACATTGCCGCGCGGGAGAAGCCGAGTGGTCTGGAGCGTTTCGTTGCAGATAACGCGGCCTCCCGCGTCGGAGGGTCGAATCCTTCCTCAGGCGTGGATGTTTGTGTTGTCTTTAGTATAAGTTAGTTCATAAGTAGTTTGTAAGCTTAGGGACTAATGACCCCGCAGTTAAGTCCCTTAAGCTTTACAAACATTTGAACATTTAATTCGACATACTTGTTTCTAGAAGTGTGACTGGAATTTATGTTGAAAAAAAATTATAATAAACTCTTAAATGACAAGTTTTGACGCCTTACTTCGTATTTTCAAATGCTTGAATGGAATATTGTATAAATTCTCGTATTAGCGAAACATAATCGTGTGGTTCATAATATATCAGGATTATGTTTTGCCAGTATTTTATACGATATATCATCCATATGAAACTTTCTGACAGATTAAAATTGTGTGCTGGAACCGGGATTCGAACCTTGGACCTTTGCCTTTCGCGAGTAAGCGCTCTACCGTTTGAGCTTCACGGTCCCTCCCCACAACTTTACTACTGCTAGTACCTCGCCTCCTATTTCCTGCAAGGTTCGCAGGAGAAGTTCAGTGAAGTTTAGAAAGTAGTAGGCAAGGTACCGGCAGAAATAAAGTTGTTGGGAGGGGCCGTGAAGCGTGCCGGGATAGCTCAGACGGTAGAGCGCTTGCCCGCGAAAGGCAAAGGTCCCAGGTTCGAATCCCGGTTCCAGCACACAATTTTAATCTGCCAGAAAGTTTCATATCAGTGCACACTCCGCTGCAGAGTAAGCGTTTCATTCGGGTATCATCCGCACATTTGTAAATGACGACGTAGTGCCTGAAGCTTGTCATGTAAAAGAGTAAATCAGATGATTAGTGGCTGTGCCGTAACCAAGTATGGTGCCAAAAATATACTTTTTTTCAGTATTATGAATTACTTCTTAAAGAACGATCTGTTGATCCATGGTCAACACGGATTCAGGAAGCATACTTCTTGTGAAATGCAGCCAGCTCTTTATTCACACGAAGTGATGACTGCTATCGACATGGGATATCAAATAGATTCCACAATTATAGATATACGGGAGGCATTTGAAACAGTACCTCACAAGTGACTTCTAATTAAATTGAGAGCTTATGGAATATCGCCACAGCTGTGCGATTGGATTCGCGATCACCAGTCAGAAAAGAGACAGTTCGGAGTAATTGACGGATAGTAATCGAGTAAAACAGAAGTGATATGTGGCGTTCGCCAGGGAAGTGTTGTAGGGCTCCTAATGTTCCTTATTTTTATATACGATTTAGGAGACAACGTGAGCAGCTCTCTCAGACTTTTCGCGGATGTTGCTGCCATTTATCGCCTGGTGAAGTCAGCAGAAGATCAAAAGCAACTGCAAAACGATTTAGATATCTGCACGGTGCAAAAAATTGACAATTGACCCTAAATAATGGTAAGTGTGTTGTCGTCCATATGAGAACAACCGCGGTGGAGTGGCCGAGCGTTCTATGGCGCCTTGCTGCAGAGCGCGCGGATGCCCGCCATCGGGGGTTCGAGTCCTCCCTCTGGAATGGGTGTTTGTGTTGTCCTTAGCATAAGTTACTCAGTTTAAGTAGTTTGTAAGCTTAGGGACTGATAACCAACGTAGATAAGTCCCTTAGATTTACAAACATTTGAACATAAGAACTAAAAGAATTCCATTGAACCTTATTTACACGTTAAATCGGTGAAATATTATGGCTGTAAATTCTACAAAATACTTATGAACTACATTCACAAACAACTTGCAAAAGGGGAAGGGAAACCAAAGGTAGCGTTTCATTAACAGAAACTATGAGCGTAGAACAGTTGTACTAAAAAGACTGCCTATACTACACTTTTGGAGTAATGCAGAGCAGTGTGAGATCCTCAACATGTGTGAAAGACAGAAAAAGTGCAGCTTGTTTTACATTATCGCGATACTGGAAAAAGATTTCCGGAAAATGCAGCAGAGCTTGGGGAGGTAATCATTAGATCATTAGATCATTAGATCATTAGATCATTAGATCTATTTACGAAATTTCTTTCACCAGCTTTGTCCTGCGATTGATATTTTGAAGGCATCCACCTACGTTCTGGAATGGAACGGCAGAAAATAAAGGCGGTTTCATGGACTCTCTGCCAGGCACTTAAACGTGATCTGCAGAGTAATTATGTAGTTGTAGATTACGTAATCAGGTGAAGAGACGAGATTCTGCTTCAACTTGAGTTGAAGATTCGGCTGCAAATACGGGAAATATAGCCCTTCACAGTGTACTACACATGTTACAAATCTGAATTGAGGGACAAGACTGTCACATTGTAGACCCTTTAAAAACCGCTTTTAAGTCCAAAGTTGATGCAGAAGTTGACCGGCTTATGCAGTACTGGAGTATGCAAGCGGGCTGCAGCCGCACGTTGGCTATCACTGTTTTTCATCTGGTGCTACTCGCTACTCATCGAGGTAGTGCAATTAATTCGCGTGCCTCTCCGGGCACGGTGATGTACGAGTAATTACTCTAATTTATTACCTTCAGCAGGCCGCCACTGACAGTATTTTTCCATTAGGCATCGTGGTGGTTAGGGGCTTCTAGCTATAAATTCGAGGCCTCGCTCTCTGACAAGTGCTATTTCCAGTTACGAATGTGTGTTTCATAATTTAAGATCTAATGGGTCTGCCTTGATTCAGTATCTGCGCATACATGTAACAGCTGTGGATTAGATGTTCTCTAGGTGTCAACTGCTGCTGACATCTAGAGCTAAGCGACGAGACGAATAGTTCATAGAGGTGAGTACAGTGTGTCACGCATTTCCTTCTCTTATTACGATTACGAAATTCGGGCTGCATCACTAACATAAAAGCTACGTGTTCTCTGCGCTTTCCAGTAGAGCACACCCTGTATGCAGTCATGAAAAGGACGATTCCGGTTGTGTTCACCATTGCTTCACCATATCTCGTTGAGTTACTTTAAGAAGAGATTGTGAGGGTATATTCACTCTATGGAAGCGGACTGCGTAAATAAAAAAAAAAAAAAAAAAAAATAAAATAAAATAAAATAAAAAACAAAACAAAAAAAAGATATATTCGAAACAGTGGTCTCTATATAACCAGGATGTATAACTCTGGTATCAGAGCAAAGAACCGTAGCGTGTCTGCACTTTTATGTTTTTTTACACACGATTTTGCATTGTCCGCCATGTTGCAATTAGCAATCGAAGTTTCATCAGATAACACATGTTAAATAATAGGTTGCTTGCCCTTTTTTTTTTTTTAATTTATAGCAGTATGCGATGTAACAAACTGGTATGGGCGCGGAATCGAAACTTTTTGTTGTTTTTTTATAATACTTTTTACCAGCCATGTTGTAATTAGGCAAGGAACAGAATATCAACTTCTTTGGTTGATACGCTCAGACATCTACAGTTCTGCATCCAGGTAGTGCAGAAATCAGCGGTCCGAAATAACAGAAATCATACCGTATGTAAATACACACTTGCACGGGTACAAATGGATGCATACAATCGTTCGACCCTGTTGGTAATATGATCTCCGAATAAATTGGGGAATGAGTTAAGCAGGGAAACGTGCTCGGACAGCCGAGACGTTACGACGTGAAGCAAGAAATCCAGGTTCGATACCCTGTCCTATACAAATTTCAAGCCGGCCGCGGTGGCCGAGGGGACTGAGGCGCTCCAGTCACGGTCTGCACGGCCACTTCGGTCGGGGGTTCGAATCCCCCCTCGGGCATGGATATTTGTGCCGTCCGTAGTCTTAGCTAGTTCATAAGTAGTTTGTAAGCTTAGGGACTGATGACCCCGTAGTTAAATATTTGAACATTTGAACAAATTTCAAGTGCGCCAGAAAACTCGAAATAGTTTCTCTTTAAACATGGGTGGACACCGAACATACCTCCTACACATATTATAAAAGAAAGTACTCCAGTGGTGTCTGTCTGACTGTCCTCGATAAACTCAAAAACTACTGAACGGATTTTCATATGGGTGCCACCAATGGATGGTGTGATTCAAAAGCAAGGTTTAGGTGTATAATTCATTAAGGACGTGGGTTAGTGTAGCGAGCAAAACTCCGCGAATAGAGCAATAAATACACTTACGTAAAGCTATATATTCTGTGATTTAGAAACTTAACCGTATATTTGAAAAAGCATTTATTATTTCACAATAGATGATTCCGTGGTTTCGTCATTCAGACTTGACCTCGTGTGATATTTCCATAAAATACATCACTTTGATTCTCTCAGCCCGTTTTCTTCAATCATCACGTCTGAACCATAAGACATAAAGAGCTAAAAATTTGTACAGTTACTAATGTCTATCCGGGGAAGGTTTTTAGTATAGCTGTTTATATATATATATAATGTTTGTTCGGTGTACGCTTATCACGTCCGAACGACAAGACGCAGAGACTTAAATATTTGTACAGTTACTAATTTATACCTGTGGAAGGGTTTAGGCACGGTTTTATAGCGATCTGATAGATATTTAGTAATTTGAACAATAATTACTTTTTGAAAATATTTACTCTTTGAAAATGGTTTTGTTGGTTGCATTGTTGCTTGAGGGTTGATAATGATAAAAGGGTGGAGTATATTGGGATGGAAAGTTATCGATGTATATAAAATACTATGTGTGTGTGTGTGTTAATATTTCGCTCTGCAGCGAAAGCTACAGAACGCAAACGAATGGTCTGTGTGTAATTGTTGTACGAAGACTCCCGTTGTACACCATAGCATTTCCATGCCGATAGCTATAAGGGGGTGGAAGATATGGTGGTTGAAAGTCGTCAAATTATATTAAAAAGAAATCGGACTGAAGGCCAGCGATGACGTTTGCGACTCTATAGTAAGGAGGTTACATACAGCGAAACGTGATGCCACATACCATATCTTTGGTCTATGCGTGATACAATGTCTTCAGCACTTTCTCTGTAAGGATAAGCATACGAATAAGGAAATACAAGAATAAATAAATACTATACTACTGAAAGATAGCTTATCTATCATAATCAACCAACATGCGAGCGAAGCCGCGGGTTTAAGCTAGTTGATGATAAATAGAGGTGAAAAGGTATAGAAAGGCACACAGTCTCAAAGATAAAAATCGCAACGGAAAAGCGACCCCTGTACCAGAGTCTAACATAAGACACACGAAACTCCCAGTGAATTTTTTGCAACTTCGCTACTGCAGCGCTGCCAAGCGACTGGGTCGTAAAAACATACCGCGAAACGACTGAGTGATGGATGTGTATTTGGAGTGAAACAGCACATTCAAAGTACTTCGTATCTCATTTGCAAAGAATGCTCAGAAGTAAGAGAGTAATGTTACAAAAAACAAGTGTTCATTTAGTTAAACTTTTAGGCATACAAGTAAATCTTTAACAATTGATTCACGTCCAAACTTCTGCTCTTAATCAGAATCGCAAATACGTGACCACTATTTCATAATGTTACGGCTGTATAAAAATATCCGAATGCTTCCAATAGCAGTTAATCAACTATTTCACTAGAACTTCCTTAGTTTCATACCTCATTTTCACAAAAATTATAAATTTGAATATCACCATATTTTAGTGGTTACCTACTAGTTTGATGAAGTGAATGCGTAACTACAAATAAATAATACGTCCACATATAAAATGTTAATATTAGCACGTCAAATTCTTGAAGATATTCAGTCTGATGTCTGCCAAGTAGCTAAACAAAAAATATGATAGCTACACGAAAGGCACAGAAGCAAGGACAAGGTGAAAAGAGGGTTTATAAGGTGATGCAGAGTCCAGTGCCCTACAATGTAAACATCGTGTGTAGTTTTGAAAATATTACAATGTTTGAAATCCGCTAAAACAAAACTCATGCAACATATCAGTACGCAAGCGAACATAATCACAATCAGTTCCTTTATACTTGAGCAGATCAGGTTCCGATTCATTTCTACTTTCAAAAAAGATAACATTTCCAGTCACGGTCTGCACGGCCACTACGGTCGGGGATTCGAATCCCCCCTCGGGCATGGATATTTGTTTCGTCCTAGTTCGTAAGTACTTCAAGAAGACAAAATTTCCGTAAGTACCAAACATTAGGCGTACTTTTCAGGGTCCATTTAAGAACTGTTTTCGATCTAAATAAAAAACAAACTGTAGATTTCTATTATTTCAGACCACTGAAGATGTTTTAGATTCAATAAAACGAAACGCGTCTGGTGTGAAAAAATCGCATTTTTATAGTAGTTGCAAAGACGGAAAATCACTGTTATTCATAATTAGCTCATAAGTAGTTTGTAAGTTTAGGGACTGATGACCCCGTAGTTAAGTCCCATAAGCTTAACAAACAACAAGATAACATTTCTGCGATCTGATCGGTTATTAATTTTAATTTTAGCCAATATATGAAGATCGTTGTTTCTCCATTATGCTTTCTAAAATTAGTTATAATTTTATATTCGCGAGAGATCCAGAAGAGGTGCAAATGCTGGTCGACCCTTCTAGAATCACACCCTCTGGCCACACCATAATCCAGACCGCCTTTCTTGCAGTTTCTGTCTTGGAGTTAATTCAGCACTCCATGAATTATCTGAAGAGTTTTCAACGAAATGCGGTATCTTCTATGTATCTAATATATTTTCTCTATGGAACCAACTGATACGGATCCTAATCTCAATAGCAATATTCAACTATAACGAGGGTTCTATAAGCTATCTCTTTTGTAGGTTGATTATATTTCCAGATGATTCTTCCGATGCGTCTACCGTACTCGCTCCCTGTGCATACTTCTAGATAATCATGTCTGAAAACATTTTTGTAACAAAATCAGCAATATTTTATAATAATTTCAGGACAAATAATCAGTCCTATTCACAACTAGTTGATCTATTTTATTTTTTATAGTAACCGGTTTCGACAGCATAATATTGACAGAGACGATGAGTGGGGTTTGAGCAGTCCACTTGTGCTCAAACAGATTATTTATTCTGAAAACAATTCTAGATATTTTATAATTTGTTTCCAGTAATCGTTCGGCAGACGCGCAATTATTCATTAGGGGCCTTTATTTATTCGCAATTTGCCGCATTTGTTTAAGCTGATAATCAGATTATTTATGCTGGAAACAAACGTAGATTCTCTGGCGTATTTTTTCTCCACTGCGCTAGATTTTTCTGGCACTTAGACTTTTCTGTATACAACAGTACCAACCTTAAAAAGCCACATGCAACTTCCCGACGTTCAAAAAAATTTTCAAATGTTAGTATAGTACTTTTTTGTGTGTGTTTATTTCCGTCAACATTTGCAATATAATTGTTTAATAACATGTTTCGATCACTTGGATCATCTTCAGATCTTATAGTTGCGTCCGCAACTCGTCTGGCTGAGTACTAACTGGTACCAGTTGGTATATTGGTATATTGCAACTGTTGACGGAAATAAACACATTTAAAATAACACAGTACAGTTGCGGATACTTTCCAGTCGATCATGTCGACTATAATAAAAAGTTTGTATAGCTTATGGGACTTAACTACGGGGTCATCAGTCCCTAAACTTACAAACTACTTACGAACTAGCTAATACTAAGGACGGCACAAATATCCATGCCCGAGGTGGGATTCGAAACCCCGACCGTAGTGGCCGTGCAGATCGTGACTGGAGCGCCTCAGCCCCTCGGCCGCCGCGGCCGGCCTTCCCGACGTTATCCACTGTGTTATTGTACAGTAAAAGTAACAATAAAAGAAGGAAAAGAAAGGATCAAGGGCGGGATAAAATTCTGAATGAAGGAAACAAATGACAAGATTTGCTGACGTTACTGCAATTCTCAATGAAATATAAGAATATTTACGCACTTGTTGGATAGGATGAACCGTTTAATGAGTACAGAAATAAGACATAAACAGAAAAATAATTACAGATGTAATGAGAAGTAGCGGAAATGAGCAAAGTGAGAAACTCTACGTCAAAATCGATGATCCGGAAGTGGACGAAGTTACAAAATTCTGAATGGAAACAAAGTAAACTGTAATGTCTGAAGAAAGGGTAAAATTAAAAGCAGACGATCAAAGGCAAAGAGGGCATTCTCAAGTAGGACAATGCAATGAATGAGGCACAAGTCGCAATACACTCTTTTCTTTCAAAATATCTGCAGTAATTTAGAAACCAGAATATTCCATTATGGTTTGCGTGAAGTGGTCTATCTTTTTACGGTATGTACAGAACACGGATGTCACTTTGAAATAGGATATCTTCAATCTAAGTAATTCTTTTAAAAATGCATGGGGTTCGTGTGGTATATCAAATAACACCAGCAAGTTAATTCCTGTAAACAGATTCGACATAGCAGTTATGATTCCAAAGTTAAAACACATTTCGTTTGAGGGTACAAACTGGAATGTTCGCCATAAAAAGCCTTCAATATGTTTAACATACTATCCCTCTTGGTCAGCCGTTGAATGTAATCGTCGTGCACTCGCAGAAGGATCCGCAGAACACCGACACACCTTTCTTCAATACATTGCTCGAGAAGGTGTAAGTTTGTTACTTTCTCTATATATACGATTTGCTTCAAATGGCCAAGTGGTGTGATATTATATTATCTGGGTGGCGTCCACCTTCGTAGTCCAGTGGTCTGCGTGGAAGATTGGCACGCAGGGGTCCCGGTTTCGATTCCCGGTCGGGTTGGAGAATTTCTCCACTCGGGGACTGGGTGTTGTATTGTCCTTATCATTTCATCATCGACGCGCAAGTGGCCCAAATGGCGCCACCTAAAATCTTGCACCAAGCAAGTCGATCCATCACCGTCTAGATACATAGCCTCACAAGTCTCTATCACGTCACAATGATAGGCCGCCATAGCAATCTCACTGGATGGCGCTACGAGGCAGTGGGGCCGGCCGCGGTGGCCAAGGTGACTGAGGCGCTCCAGTCACGGTCAGCACGGCCACTACGGTCGGGGGTTCGAATTCCCCTCGGGCATGGATATTTGTGCCGTCCTAGATCGTAAGTGGTTCATAAGTAGTTTGTAAGTTTAGGGACTGATGACCCCGTAGTTAAGTCCCATAAGCTTTACCAACATTTGAACATTTTTTTGAGGCAGTGGGCTGTGCCCAAGCGGCCAGACAGCTAGCGACGGCAGCCTATTGGTGACGTAACTCGGACTCAGTGTCAGGTCTTGTATCTAGACGGTGTTGGCCGAAAACGACCCCACCTGTGGGTCTAACAGGCGAAAATGCCACACGACCATCATCATCTGGGTGGCCATTCTGCAGAACCTCATCGACAAATCCAATGATCCGGAAATTGACCATCTAACCACTGAAGAACAACTGCTCCCTAGTGTGGTGGAACCCCAAGCTGTTGAAAGTAAAAGGGAAGCTTCACTCAGAACTAAGGGAAACACCATTTCTTGCAGCATTTCCAGTAGTGTTGTACATTTAGATACTTGTCAATGAAAATGGGTCAATTTCTACGGGTTCCCCATATTACACACATCGGAACATTTACGTCACCAACTTCCTTTGAAAGTTCCATCGAGTGCGGATTCTGGTCACGTTATTATCTGTGGTTGTACTGTTGAATTCAGCACTGACAAAAAATTTTACTTAATCACTGACCAAGATATCTTATAAATACTACTGGACCAATTTCAACTAAACTTGGTCCACATGTTCCTTACTATCAGGCAACAATCGCTGTCGGGGTAAGAACCACCTACGACATATACGTGCGGAGATATGACGTCATAGAGAATGGAAGTCGTGAAAAACATTCGCATCATGAGATAATATTCTACATCTGTTCCTAAACTAATGGACCGATTTCAACCAAAATTCGTACAAATATTTTTTAATGTTGGGAATCATTTGCTATGGTTGCAAAAACCACCTATGATACATAGTTCATTACGATATCTTGTCTTAAACAATGAGAACAGCCCCATCTTGCGGTTCGATAGCCTGATTTTATTCGTCAACTATTTCACTGTGAAAGCAATTAGCTACTTGCAATAAACGTTGAACATAATTTCAAACCTTTACGAAACTTTTTCTCGCTGACAACCCCAACAAAATGATGAAAGGAAAAAAGTATATCCTTACTACGTTTCCGATGTTCACGATGTATATCTACAGCATTTAGCATGACGTTACAAACTATTACTTCTACACTGTAAATTGTATTCGTGAGCCAATTATCAAACAGTGCACATACATACCACTGAATGTTCCTTTTATGCTATATCACAGTTCGATATATAGTTCAGCAGATATGAAGTCATTAACAATTTGGAACTTGAAAAACCGCATTATCACGCATGACGTTACGTCTTTACTGCTGACACCATTCACGACATATTTTGCAGACATTACGAACATATACCACTGAATATACCTTCGAATTTACATCATAGTATGAATTTAGGTTGCCATTCTTAGATGAAGAGGCTTGCGCGGGACAGGGTAGCGTGGAGAACTGTATCAAACCAGTTTGCGGACTGAAGACCACAACAAAAACAACGAATCGTAGTGGTTTATTTATTGAATAATTATCATGTTCCACAAGACCAAACTTCAGGACGAAGCCTCCATGGCTCATGGACCTAGTAAGAGTTCGAGGTACTCTCCAACACTCACCAGATTTGGATATAGAAGTAGACTCGGTCTGAGGGAGCTGGCAAGCAGTGCCGCGGCTGCGGGCAGTGGCAGAGGGGGCTGTCGGAAGTGGGTGAGCGCAGACTCGCAAATTGGCCGCCGCGGGTCTCCTAACGAAGCCGCGAGGCGAGGCGCCGCAAGCCGAGACGACGCGACACGCCGTCCCTGGCGGCCGTCGGCGGGCCACGTGGCACGGCCGATGAACCGACGGCGAGCCAGCACACTCTTTAAATCCCGGAAATACTGCTGTGCCCGCAAACGGTAGTTGTCCCCACAGCAGGGCTACTGTACGAGTCGAATACACCGAGGGGACCAAAGGAAGGCGACATCCTCCCGAATACTACCGGGCTACAGTCGGGCAAGCAGTCCGAGCGAGTGTTTACAAGCTTCATAGGTTGGCAACACACTTCATTTCGCGTAGCCTATGGCGTGGCACTTTCATGTAATCAATGAGAGGCGAGGAACGATGGATTGAATTAATACCCCTGTATTTGAAACCAGTATATGATTTGTTGTGTTTGTGTGTAAAAGGAGGATTAGGCTTTTTGAGGACTAAGCAGCAAGGTCCTCAGTCCATGTGTAGCCGGCCGAGGTGGCCGAGGGGACTGAGGCGCTCCAGTCACGGTCTGCACGGCCACTGCGGTCGGGGTTTCGAATCCCCCCTCGGGCATGGATATTTGTGCCGTTCGTAAGTAGTTTGTAAGTTTAGGGACTTGATGACCCCGTAGTTAAGTCCCATAAGCTATACGAACATTTGAGTCCGTGTGTAAAGATTTTGCGTCAATATTACATTTAATTCCCTCCATAGTACTAAATGTTCAAATGTTTGTAAAGCTTATGGGGCTTAACTACAGGGTCATCAGTCCCTAAACTTACAAACTACTTATGAACTAGCTTATACTAAGGACGGCACAAATATCCATGCCCGAGGGGAGATTCGAACTCCCAACCGCAGTGGCCGTGCAGATTGTGACTTGAGCAGCGCAGAACGCTCGGCCACCTCGGCCGGCGGAGAGAGTGGCCAGCCGGCCGATGGCCGCCATGTTTTTACCAGACTACGAGCGGTACACGCGTTTAGACAGCGAACCAGGCAGAAATGCAACCACTTAACGATTGAAATAAGGCCCCAGTTCGACCCAAGAGACCAAAGCACATACGTTCGTGGTTAAAACAAATCCCATTCATCTGTTTTTGTATAGGTGGGCCTAATAAATATGTAATCAAATAAATCTCGTGTCTATGTCTGATGAATGCTAATACCATATGTTGCGATGTTCTGGTAACTTTCACAATTGGTGTTAGGTTGATAAGAAATGTAGGTATTTCGTATTATGTATCTCAAAGAAAGTGATGCTATTTCAAATTTTTCTGTCTGCATATCAATCGCTGAAATTAGTACACTGTTATTGGTTTCTGCCCTCAATATAATATATTTAAGTGTGTTCCAATCGATCTTGTAACATTTTCCCACACTGTGAAATACCATAGACATTTGTACATGCTTTTAGAAACATAGTACCACAGAAAATTGGAAAAATACCAATGCTTTCTCCACTGAAACAGCAGAAACAGACTCAAAATAGGTAACTGAGTCAACAGTCCCGCTTCCCTTTTTCGTGTTTCATCCCGTAACCAATTATAGGATTGTGAATAGCCAACAATACACAGCTAAATTCAAATGTTTGTATAGCTTATGGGACTTAACTACGGGGTCATCAGTCCCTAAAGTTACAAACTACTTATCAACTAGCTTATCCTAATGACGGCACAAATATCCATGCCCGAGGGGGGATTCGAACCCCCGACCGTAGTGGCCGTGCAGACCGTGACTGGAGCACCTCAGTCCCCTCGGCCACAGCGGCAGGCTACACAGCCAAGGGAGACGTACCGTAGCCATGTTAAAATACACCCTGTAGCACGACATGTCAAAAACCAAAACCATGAACTAACAAAAGCTAGGAAATGCTGAAATTTTTTTTTACTACTTACCGGATTCGAACTCGCGAACTTAACATTACGAATTCAATACGCAACCTTTAGACCACGCGGGAATTGCATTTGAACGGGCATCAGGAAATATTTAGTTCACACAGATAGGAATGATTTGTTGCTTTCCATAAGTCGCCTTTACAGTTGTCGTTTTCTCGGTTAACTTTCACCGCCCACTTATTTCCGTCTTTCCTCATTCCTTACAAACACTTCGGTTTTTACATCCAACAGAGAAACAACGAGGCATTTCTCTTGACTGTCCTTTATGATTATGTAACAGCATTACTAATTACACTCAGTATATCACTTCAAATCAACATTTAAAAATTGAGGGGAAGTTCCAAAGTAATCGTCAACGACAAACAAACAGCAAGTTAATTTACGTAAATGGAATCGACGGAAGACGTGCAAAAGTGCAGCGGTGCCTACCTTAATACAAACTGTATATAACTGTACAGTAGAACCGCTGTCAGAAGCATTAAAGATCCTCTACAGTACAGTAACGCACACAGTAGCTATTCGACATATATAAAGTCCGTCAAACATGACTTCCTGGGCTCAGCCAACCAACAGCGACTCTCCGACTCTCTCTCTCTCTCTCTCTCTCTCTCTCTCTCTCTCTCTATATATATATATATATATATATATATATGCTTTCTAACGCTGTAATAAAGTTCTGCCATCTGTCAGAACGCTTTGAAACTTCCCCGGTTCGCAGAACAAACATCAAATGTGAAGCACTGAAAAGGACGTTTGTATTTTAATGGCTTTAATTGTGACATTGCTTATTGACCCACACTTGTATTTTATAAAGAGCATTTTTACCTTTGTTTTTGTGAGGAATTAGAGGGGACTAAACAGCTCGGTCATCAGTCCAACATTTTAACCATCAAGTGTTTTATAAAAACCATTAATATTTGCAGGTTTCAGTGCTCTCAGGATACAAATTTTAAAACAGATCAAGGAAAATAATATAAAACATATTTTGCTGATAACGACAGTTCATTGATAATCTTCAATTAAACTGTGTTATATGTAACGTCATATATAAAAAAATTAACTTATCACATATATGGTGTTAGATATGTGGTGATAGTCAATGCCTGAAACCGGTGGATAATAAAAGTTTGAATAAAACAGACGACTGTTAAAATGCATTTTATACAACTTTTCAGATACATGCAGCGATTACAAAATTTTTAATGACTCATTGTAGCCCATTTACATTGTCAGAATATCACAGACACATAACTGGTCTCGGCCTACAAGACCATAAATGGCTATCCCAGGTATCGTGAACCTACTCAGGCGTCAGGTCTCTACCAATCCACGTGGTATATGTTTCACGTCCAACCTGTTAGCCAGAAAAGAAAATTAACTTTATAACCATTGGTGCACTGACGCGCATGTAGGGTTCCCAAAGCAAACTACCGGTATAGTTATCAGTTTTCTCACAAATACTGATGTTTGACCATGCGGGAAAACATAAGCTGATTACAACATCAAAATTTATTTTATTTAGAAAGTTGGAGCAGTATTTGAGGCGTTGTCAGTGAAGGACTGACCTGGATTTACATTTTCCTCAGCCAAAAAACTACGTCATCAAATTTAATGAAAACCGAACAATTGTAGCCCCTACTAACAAATTCCACTTACATTAATCTTGACATTACTTAGACGATTTGCAACTATAGCAGAGTTTGTTTGGTATTTTCCCGGTTTAGTTACAGACTGTCAAAAGCATTTATAGGTGCGTTAATAACACAAAGGACGTTTGCTTAGCCAATTACCAGCCAATTTATCGGCTTTGTTGAACTCCATTCAGCATCTGTGTTATTTTCATTAATTACTGCTAATGACATTTCGCCTTGAGGACATGCCTGTTTCCACTACAGTGGTTGATTTTGTTAATCACGAAATTATTCAATTGCTTCAAGTAACGTTTGAAAGTTCTCATACAAAGACTTTCAATTTAGCAATCAAGTATCTTGCTAACCTCTTTCTGAATACTGTTTGTTTGTGGATGATGGCTCATAAATTTTAGTGGAGTATGCTGTAACGTAGTATATGAGGGTACACTGATTCACTGGTTCTGATTTTAACTGTTATGATCAACAGTAAATGTAACGTAGCAAATCAGAGTTCTGGAAAATTAACTGCGTACTTCCGGAGCTGTTTTCCCATTCTGTACATGATATTTCGTCGATTAACCGAGTCAACTTCTTACTGTACTGCGAATTTTGAAGTTGCGTATATTCGCAACATTAATTACAACCAGAATGAAATATCAAGCGTGATTTCACATGAAATGACGTGCTCAACGACTGTTATAATATCTGTATGATGAATGGCAATTAGTCGTAAATAAAGATTTCGGTCACTCTATGACTATTATTAGTGATTAAAAATTAGTTTAGAACACACACAAATTTTCAGTCTTTATGTTGAACGTAAACGTAATATCAACGTGAAAATTGGAAAATTTTCTAGGTGTCAAACAACGTTTTAGTCATTGATAACGGCCACACAGCGATCGAAATCTTGATTTACGACAGTTAAGAAATATTTGTGTGACTGATTGCTGACCATCATCCACAGACTGAAATAATTTTGATCTCATGGCATGATTTATAACTGAGTTCAATTTCCAACATCATATTTTTAAACTAAATACTAGATTTCAAGCTATGTTTAAATTGAAACATCTGTAATTTTTATTAGGTTTTGTAACATCTTTTTTCGGTAGATTAATTATGCTGTGCTGCCCCTGCCTCGAACATAATATGAAATGAAATTCAAGGAGTCCTTTATGGACGTGCAATCGCCAAGTTTCTGAGATTAAATCTTTTCAGAAGTATTTTGCTACGCTCGTTAACCTTACCGCCAAAAAACGTTTTAATGAACGCTTTTAAGTCGATCGTCTCCCTCGTCCGATAACTTTCTGTTCGCTCAGCACTGCCGAGTGACCTGAAAATCAGCGACAACTTTTCTTACATTCCGTTGAAGCTGATGCAAAGAAACTTCTTAGCTTCTTCAATCTACGCAATTTATGACTTAATCACTTTTTACGATACTGTTGGACTGTAAAATATGTATTTTATTTTTAATTTGTAGCCTATCTATGATCTATACAGTTTGACAGATAATAGTTCTCAGGTTACTCAGACATTGCGAGGAACTGAATTTTTAAAATAATTTTCAATATGTTTTTCTTCGACGATGTCAACTGATAGAGACAAACAGTGCTGTACGAGGGAAGTGAGTGAGAGAAGTAATGAGACACTTCACTTAGCTACTCATTTGTGAAACGTGACGTGAACACCACAAAGAGAAATATATTGTGAACGTCCAGTCAAAGGTGTAGCTAACATTGTAACGCAACAACACAGTGACCAACGCCTCCGTCTGCTTGTGTAAACACAATAATAGTCAATAACAGTGTATAGTATGAGAAATATGTATATATATGTCTTACTAACTTATACTAAAGACAGCACAAACATTCATGCCCAAGGGAGGATTCGAACCCCCGACGGGGAACGGCCTCCCGCATCGGAGTATAGCGCCTCAATGCACTCGGCCATTCCGGCACTGCAAATTGACTTTTTATTGTATCTAAATGAGTTACTTGAATTAAAAATATGTAAATGGTTGCATATTATACATAGAAAAAGAAAATTGGAAAGTGTTGTAGTAGACAAGTTGGCTTAGCGAGGGCAATGATCGTAGCCTCTTTGCGTTGAGCATTTTATCGCTGAGTGCAGTTCGGAGCGAGACGCAAGAAAGTGCCGTTGTTGAGCTCTATATGTGAACGGATAGCAACAGCAGACTGTAGTAATGTGGTTATTTACAACTTGTTGGCTCATGCAGAAGTTTGGCAATTGAGCACTGGTAGATGATTAACATGGGCACAGCTTTAAAACTTCAAGAGTAATTACGTCAAGTGGAGTGCTGTAGGCCCGATGATTAAACAATATTTCGTCGCGAAGAAGATCCCATTTTGGCAAGCATTATAAAATGCCAGCAACAATTACCAATTATACCACACCGTCGCTGCAAAGTAATATCTAAGTAATTAACCGTCTTTAGATGTATAATGCTAAGTCAACGTTTAGTTTCGCAAATGGTCAGTAGTGAACATGTGTGTAACTAATTAGTGTCAACAAAATTATTCACTTACGGCATTGTCCAAACAGGTTCCTATTCCGCTACCTTTAATATTCTGTGGCTCAACCTGAACAACAAAAGACTTTACGTAAATTAAATTAAAATCAGTGGAGTCTTATATATTTGTCAGTAAATAACAATTTGTGTTATTATTAAATTTCAAAGTATAGTTAGCAACAATTGCAGCTCACTGATGAGCATATTGTGTAACCACTTAACGGTACAACGCAGTGAAAAATTACTTTTGTGTTAGATATTGAATTTACGTGTGCTAAAAATGCACTGTAATACTTTGTCAAAGCATTAAAGCTAATTTAATTACGCTGCACTAAAAGTTTGATGGTAGACAAGTTTATTGCTATAATAGGGAACAATAGCTGAAGTCATAGTTTCAGTTCTCAAAAATGATATTTCATTCAATTTCTTAAAGAGAAAGTAACTTGCCTAACTTCCCAGTAAATAACTCACATTATCATTCAGCTAGTCATTGTAGGCAAAATTTAATCACAACAGTTAAATTTAATATTGATAACGAAGGTACAGTAAATTGGTATGTGGCAAGCGTAATGGCAAAAATTTGATTTTACGTAAAATTATTGCATGAATGTTTCATGTAGTAGCTTTCATGTTCGTTAGAATAGTTTTTTCCAATTATTTCCATGGTGTAAGTAACCAAAATTTACTGGTTTTATACTACTCTCTGTTTCCTGGTGTTGTGTCGTGCGCACTTAGTCTGCATTCTGTGAACGCGTTGTTTCTAAATTAACCAATTGGTGACGATTGCTAATGCACAGTATATTTCCACTAAATAATTTTGTTGCTCGTCATCCAGCTGGCGACCGAATTTATTTACCTATTCAAAATTATTCATTCATTACAGTTTTGCACCCTCTTTATCAATTTTAAGTCACTAATTCAAATTTTAACCCACCAAACGATCGTCATTGCGAAATAGCTCGCGAAATATCGTTTGTGTATGTAACCTCCACTTCATTATCGGCTTCACCACCCATAGCCTTATCTGGGTAATTAATTCATTAGGCACACGGGTCATTCTAAAGGTTAATTGCTGGCGATTGTCGATAGCGTACGCCGGATAAGGTTAAAACGTTCCTGACAAACTATGTGCAGGGCTGGGGTTCAAACATAGGACCTTCGGCTTTTACGGGCAAGCGCTCTACCGACTGAGCTATCCTGGCATGCTTCGCGACCCGCCCTTACAGCTTCAGATCCGCCAGTACCTCGCCTGCTGCCTTCCAAAACTCACAGAAGTTCTCCTGCGGACTTTGCAGGACGATCACTCCTAGGAAGGTCCCAGGTTTGAATCCCGGTTCGACAAACAGTTTTAATCTACCAGGAAGTTTCGTATAGCGCAAGCTCCGCTGCAGAGTAAAAATATCATTCTGGAAACATCCCTTAAGCTGAGGTTATGTCATGTATCCATAATATCCTTTCTTCCAGGTGTGCTAGTCCTGCAAAATTCGCAGGAAAACTTCTGTGAAGTCTGCAAGGTAAGAAGGGGAAGTACTGGCGGATCTAACGCTATGAAGCGTGTCAGAATAGCCCAGTCGAAGATTTATTATTTTATTATTATTGCTATTTTCCTGCTCTTGGTTATTCTTCATTTCCTCAGTGAAGAATTCCAGGTGGAGAGTATTATTTTGTGATGGAAAACCAATTTTTGTTCATAGGTCACATGTATAGGAACATTTGTGAGTGGAATACACTACTGGCCATTGAAATTGCTACACCAACAAGAAATGCAGATGATAAACGGATATTCATTGGACAAATATATTATACTAGCTTATATGCTGATGCTTCGCAACGGTTGTTAAAGAGGCACCTGAGTATATCATAGTTTTTTAGGGTTCCGGGCCTAGTTCAGCAAAAAAAAGAAAAAGAAAAAAAAAAAGAATCCTTGTTGGATAGTTCTGTAAATAAACTCAGTTTTCCTAGCCAAGATGTCAAATTTAAGTAGAAGTCATTGTCGAAAACAATGGATGTTCAGAAAGTTTTTCATACAAAAAGTGAAATTAATTTAAGTCCACACTCCGAATCGATGTAAATTCAATGTTGGGTTGTGTTCATAAAGTTAAGACTGCGGTGTGTAATTTTCTATTTGACGTAACTACCAGAATACACTTCTATCGTTGAGATGAGAAATAGTAATACTGTAATAATAATAACAGCGCCATGTACTGGTTCTATGCTGTAGTACTAAATTGCTTATCTCTCACAGTAAGCGTATGCTGAAGTATTAGCATGTTGCACTGAGGACAATGTAGTTATTCTGTATGCAGTGTTTCCTATTATCGAAATCTCGACGAATGCTGAAAGTCAGGTGATTCAATCAACAGAGCAGTTCATGTCTGTTTAAATAAGACGTCATGGTGGTGTCAATGTGCGATAAAGTAAGTCTGGCTAATCGTTGAAGGAATGACGTCAGCTTATCGTCTGAATACAAATTTCCATTAAATATAGTATTTCCAGTGAATTGTCTTGATTGTGTTAGGAGTATCGGCCACTCTTTCAGCTAATGCATGTCCCCAGGTCCTGCAGTAATTAATTCGTAAAGCACGAAGTAGAAATCTCTGCAAAAGAAGACGCCCTTCTCTATCTTAATGTAGTCCGCACCAAAAGTAATTACAAATTTTAATCACAATATTGTACCGAACAATTATGAAAGCAGAGAAGTTTCTGATGAGTTTGTCGCTCGCGTGTGTATATTTTCTTTAGTGTCAGGCACAGAGCAGAAATATCTCCGGAGTGAGTATTCAGATGCACAGAACAGATTTAGTGTTTTCAACATTAAGGTGGAAATGTCACATGGTATTGGGAAAAATCTAGTAATCACAGACTTTATCGTGGTTCTTTTTTGTTCGGTTGAGACGCTATGTGTAAATGGCCCTTTTAGTGACGCTTCCTCAACTTTCTTGTTGTTTCTGTGACACATTTATTTAGATACTAGCTGAAAACCCGGCGTTGCCCGGGTATTTATATATTTATTCCTGCCATTTTTCAGGTATATATTCATTTTTATAACGGATGTATGGAAAATCTCTTGGGAATACAATTGGTAGTAAAGAAGTAATACATTATAACTTGGTGCGTGATGGGGCTGTTTTCCATGAACATTATTGTGTATGTGCTCATATCTCGTGAACTACGTCTCGTACTGCCATACAATTTAGAAGGTACACTCGACTATATGCGTGTATACTGTCTGTAAATTTTACCGCGGACACAATTTGTTGTGTACAAATTATAAATTGTAACGTCATACCTAATGCCGTAGTTCACTCCATAAACAGCGGAAAAGTAGTAAGCGAGAAACTTTTTTCCTTTCATCATTTTGCTATGGGTGTCAGCGAGAAAAAGTTAATAATGGTTTGAAATTATTTTTAAAGTTTGTTGCAAGTCGCTAAGTACTCTTATTCTCATATAGCGTCTCGCCGCATTATCTGGCAGTTTTCTGCGATTCCTATTGTTTATGACGTTATATCTCCTGAACCATGTGTCGTATATGGTTCGTACTCGTGCAGAAATTGTTATCTCACGTACGGAATATGTGTACCAAATTTGATTGAAATTGGTCCAGTGGTTTAGGAGCAATTGAGCACTACGGTCGGGGGTTCGAATCCCCCCTCGGGCATGGATATTTGTGCCGTCCTAGTTCGTAAGTCGTTCATAAGTAGTTTGTAAGTTTAGGGACTGATGACCCCGTAGTTAAGTCCCATAAGCTTAACAAACATTTGAACATTTTTTTTGAGCAATTGAGCAGCATTGTCGCTAAATGCCGCAGTTTTCGGCACATCTCATTGTTTATAACGTCATGTGAACTCTTTGTTGTATGTGATTCTTACACTTACGGCGACCGTCCTTATGTGTTGAATCTTACGTGTACATAATTTCATAAAGATTGAAAGAAAACTGTAAATTAGTATGCAACACGTACAAATGTACGGACACTCTGCTATATATATTAGAAGAAGAATAGCTAAACCCCGCGGCTCCGCTCGCGTGTTGGTTGATTATGATAGATCAAATCAAATGTTTGTATAGCTTATGGGACTTAACTACGGGGCCATCAGTCCCTAAACTTACAACTTACGAACTAACTAATACTAAAGACGGCACAAATATCCATGCCCGAGGGGGGATTCTAACGCCCGACCGTAGTGGCCGTGTAGACCGTGACTGGAGCGCCTCAGTCCCCTCGGTCACCGCGGCCGGCTTATGAGAGGTTATCTATCTTTCAGTAGTGTGATATGAGACTGGTTTTGAAGGATGAAATGAAATACAATACCTTCTTTAGAAACATTTTTAATCAACATTGAAATAAAAAAATAAGATTATGTGAAGTGCTTAATGATTTACAATAAATAATACATACATTATTCCTTATAAGAATGTGTTGCAATATCTCAACACGTATGGTGAGAGTAATGTGCAAATACATTTTAATTTCATTTTAGGGCATTCTGGTAAACTAAATTATTTGTAGTATTGTTCTTGATGTAATGCGCGAAACATCAATCGAGTTTTTAAAGAGATGTATTAAAAGAAATTTCTTTTTCACTGCTTTATTTATTTATTCTCATATTTCCTTATTCGTACGCTTACCCTCACAGAGAAAGAGCTGAAGACGTTGTAGCACGCTTAGACCAAATATATGGTTTGTGGCATCACGTTTCGCTGTTGTAACCTCCTTGCTATAGTCGCAAACGTCATCGCTGGCCTTCATGCGCCTTTTTAAAAAAAATAATTTGATGACTTTCAGCCACCATATCTTCCACCCCCTCATAGCTATCGGCATGGAGCGCTATGGTGTACAACGGGAGACTTCGGACAACAATTACACACATACCATTCGTTGCGTTCTGTAGTTTTCCCTGCAGAGCGAAATATTAACACACACACACACACACGTAGAATTTAATATATTCTGATAACTTATCATCCCAATATACTCCCTCCTTTTATCATTATCAACCCTCAAGCAACACTGCAACCAATAAAACCATTTTCAAAGAGTAATTATTGTTCCGCATTTCGCGTTGTTTTCTTCAAATTACTAAATATCTATCAGATCGCTATAAAACCGTGCCTAAATCTTCCTAGGTATAAATTAATAACTGTACAAATATTTAAGTCTGCGTCTTGTCGTTCGGACGTGTAAGCGTACACCGAACAGACATTCACATTAATATATATATATATATATATATATATATATATATATATATATATATATATATATATATTATAGCTGTACGATCGACATAAAATCATGCCTAAAGCCTTCGTCGGGTAGACATTAGTAACTGTACAAATTTTTAGCTCTTTATGTCTTGTGATTCAGACGTGATAAACGTACACCGAACAGACATTGACATTTATAGATATAGATTATTTCATGTTATGTGGTTGCTCTACGAAAAGGAGGTGGGGCTCCTTTGCAGACAATGCGGTGCAAACCAATCGTAATAGCAAACAAATGTGTGGGAAGAGTGGATTTGTCTCAATATCACGTGGTAATTCCAGCTTAATATTGAAAAGATGCATAGAAGGCAATGATCACTCCATAGATATTTCTACTCTATGTACAATTTAGTGTTTATACCCCTAGAAAGATGCACTTCTTTTCTTCCCATGACATTGCAAAAAAAAAAAAAAAAACAAACTTTAATTGCAGTGGCAGCGGTTTAGTTTGCTGTCGTTGGAAACGAACTATTCGCTTTAGGTGGATGATTAATTTAGTGAATAGAACAGCATAAACTATTTATTTAATCGTGAACACAAAGAATTGTTCCCCTCATTCTACATGACTGATTTTTGAAAGAGCATTCAACGGTCATTGCCAACACCAGCACACAACACCGTCGCCGTAATTAAAATTGTACTTCTTCTTGAAGCGTATTAAACCGCATTTATGAAAAAAGCAGAACGCTATAATTAGTTATTTGGTGTTCTACCTAACTAACGTCACCTCACTTTGTCCTTTCCCGTCTGTGGCGATTTGAGGCATTTATAAACAGAACGCACTCAAAATGTAATGAGGATGCACAGAAATCGGAAAGGGGACTAGATAAATTCGATTTTCCTTGCAAAGAATTCTTTTGTAAATTAGAGCATCGATAGACACGAAGGAATGTCGTTATGTTTTAAATTCAAATGTTCCCTGTAACAAGAAGCAAAGAAATGTCGTTAAGCTGTGAATATACAAAGTGTAATCAGCAAAGAGATGTCCGTGAAGAAATATTAGACTTTATCTTGTTAAAATACGCTACTTATGTACTTTTTCGCGCTATTGTACATATAATAAAAATGGTTTAAGTTTTTGTAATAATAATGACAGTAATGACAGTCTCTGTTGCAAATTAATACTGTTTATTAATTTGCAACAGTAGCTAGTGTCTAAATAAATGTGTCACAGAAACAACAAGAAAGTTTAGGAAGCGTCGCTAAAAGGGCCATTTACACAAAGCGTCTCAACCGAACAAAAAGGAACCGAGATAAAGTCAGCGATTACTAGATTTTTCCCAATATCATGTGACATTTCCACAATTTTAATCTGCCAGGAAGTTTCATATCAGCGCACACTCCGCTGCAGAGTGAAGTTTCATTCTGTATACAAGCATAATTTTCTAAATCCGAGACGTACTCCAGTGACCATAGTCCTGTCACTGGGTATATACTTGAATTACATTATATTAAATGTGGTTTCAAAACAAATTGCGGATCACAGTTTTCAAATTAATTCTTAACATTTTGCGCCGGCCCTTAGAAGGGCGAGGCTCTGTGCGACTACACCGTTCCTGTTTAAAGGAATGGCCGGACGCTGTTCCTGGCGGCAAGATGAGGTCGGGTTTGATGTATGGGTTGAGCTGGGCAAGCAAGAGGAGGAGGAATGAGGCAGGATAGCGAATGGATGGCTATCCTCCAAACCTGCTAATTTATGTACACTTTAAAACCTTCAGTCGGCTTGGAGTGCTTTAAATGGGGTGTAACCCAATTGGTGTCTAACAACTATTCACCTATTCAGAATGGAGATTATTATTATGTCCCGCAATTCTGTCGAAGCGGTGAACTGATACAAATAGAACCCTATAACTGTATAATAACAACCAAGAACTCTGAAAAATGTCTGTTTCCCGTAAATTCCGACTTCACACTGCCAACTTCCCAGCTATTCGGATTTCAAAGTGGGAATTAAAATCTTTTTTGCCGAAATTTTGAAAAACTGTTTAAATTTGGTGCAGGGAAATCTATAGTTAATGCATACGTCTTCGACTAAGAAAAATGTACATTTTTGGTAATAGGCATGCGAAATTTTCACTATAACAACGGGTTTATTTTTTCGGAGGTCGGGTGCTGGCTTCAAAGGACTGTAGACACAGGGGACGGGCGAAACAGCAGCTGATGTTTCCTGAATGATACTTTAGCTCTGCAGCGCAGTGTACGCTATACGAAACTTCTTGGCTGATTAAAACCATGCGCGGGACAAGGATTCGAAACTGGGACCTTTCCCTATGGCGGGAAAGCCCAGTGCCGACGTTTTTTTTCCGCTTCGGGCCAGTTATCATCTTAAATAATTTTATATATACTCCTCCACTCTTGATTGGCCTGGCGCAGCAACAGTAAATCCTGGGAATGTCCCAGGTTCGAATCCCGCTTCGGTACACAGTTTTAATTAGCCAGGAAGTTTCGTATAGCGCACACTCCGCTGCAGAGTGAAAATATCAGTGGAGATTTCTAAGTGGAATAACTTTTTATTTTTATACACTACTGGCCATTGAAATTGCTATACCAACAAGAAATGCAGATGATAGACGGGTATTCATTGGGACTCGAACCTCGAACACTCCGCTGCAGAGTGAAGTTTCATTCTGGAAACATCCCTTAGGCTGTGGCTAAGCCATGTCTCCACCATATCCTTTCTTCCAGGAGTGCTAGTCTTGCGTGTTTGCAGGAGAGCTTCTGTGATGTTAGGAAAGTAGGAGACGAGGTACTGGCGGAAGTAAAGTTGTGAGGCGGCATCGTGAGTCGTGTCGGGATAGCACAGTCGGTAGTGCGCTTGCCCGCGAAAGGCAAAGGTCCCAGGTTCGAGTCCCGGTTCCGGCACACAATTTTAATCTGTCAGGAAGTTTCATATGCTTGTATGGTTTAAGGAAACATTGTTCGTGTGAGGCTGAGCTTGCCCTTTTCTCACATGACACCTTGTACGCCGTGGATGAAGGGCAACAGGCAGATTGTGTTTTTCTCGATTTCAAAAAGGCATTTGACGCGGTGCCACACTGTAGATTGCTAAGGAAGATAACGAACATATAACTGGCTGGAAGGCTTCCTAAGTAATAAACGCAATAAATTATTCTCGACGGCGAGTGTTCATCAGAGAGGATTGTATCGTCAGGCGTGCCCCATGGGAGTGTGGTAGGACCGCTATTATTTTTTATCTATATAAATGATGTGATCCACAGAGTAACTTGTAATTTGCGGCTGTTTGCCGATGATGCTGTGGTGTATGGGTGTGGTCTTTAATTAACTGTAATAGCACACAGGAAGACTTAGACCAAATTTGTAGTTGGTGTGAAGAATGGCAGCTAGTTCTAAATGTAGAAAAATGTAAGGTGATGCATATGAGTAGGAAAAATAATCTCACAATGTTCGAACACATAATTAGTAATGAGTTCCTTGGTGCAGTCGCGTCGTTCAAATATTTAGGCGTAACACTGTAGAGCGATATGAAATGGAACGAACATGTAAGGACAGTTGTCAGTAAGGCGAACAGCTGACTTCGGTTTATTGGGAGAATTTTGGGAAGATGTACTTCATCTTGTACGACCACGTCTGGAGTATTTCTCAAGTGTTTGGAAACCGCAGCAGATCAGTTTAAAGGAAGACATAGAAGCAGTTCAGAGGTGAGCAGCTAGGTTCGTTACTGGTAGGTACGACCAATGCACGAGTGTCACGGAAATGCTCCGGCAACTCAAATTGGGTTCAGCGGAGGAAAGACGACGTTCTTTTCGTGAAATTCTGTTGAGGAAATTTAGAGGGCCGGATATTGAAGATGACTGTAGAACGATCATCCTGCCGCCTACTTACATTTCGCGTAAAGATCACAAAGACAAGAGAAATTAGAGCTCGTGCATAGGTGTACAGACATTCTTTCTTCCCTCCTTTTTGGGAGTGGAATAGGAAAGGAAACGCCTAGTAGTGGTACAGTGTACTCTCCGTCACTCACCTTACGGTAGATTGTGGAGTATATATGTAGATGTAGAAGTTTAACACTTCATGGAAATTATAGCTTGATTGTGTACATCACGACGAGCTTCGGAAAGAGTCGAAAAAGACACACGGTCATAAATTAAAACTTATACGACCAGAAAGCTTGTGGTCATCGTCTCAGGACACACACTGTGCAAACTTTTATTAAGATCTGCTGAGGAGTTCATTGCGGACAAAAATCGGGACACTGCAATTTTTATTATATATAAAGATTGACTGAAATAGTATATTTAGTCAAGGCTGTTCAACAGAATATAGCGAGAAATAACAAGGAAAACGTTTATACAGCACACATAGGCATAACGTTTTTATCACTGGCAGCCCGCTCATACAGTGGCAGTAAAACCCAGTTTACACGATGATCGCGCTAGTAATGAACAGATCACGTTGCGCGCCATCTAGCGACGTAAACGCGGAACTACTAGCATTTCGTGAGCGCAGACGGCGTTTCGTACCAGCTAGTACGCTTTTGCACAGGTTCTAAATTTGCTAGTAGCGAAGTGGGACCGCACGTGCAGAAGTGATTTGTGTGGTTGTCATGTTTATGTGTGTAAATAGCCGCGTCCTTACAGAAATTGCTTTGCTGGAGTGATATGTCTTGCATCAGTGGGGTGGAACAGAGCAGGAATTGCGCTTTAGATCGAGGAATACAGGGTTGCTGCAGAAAATCCTCTCTATTGTAAGAAGGTACATGACTGTTATTTATGAAGAAAATAACCGCAAAGTATAGATTTAAATGAATTTTGAATACGTCTTGTTGAATAACTTCATATTTTTAAAATTCTATAATTTTTAGCATGTCAGAAAGTGAGTAGCACATAATTTCGAAAGTGTGATACTAAAGGAAAGCAAAATTTAGTTGACTAAGGTCCCATTACGGATCGGAAATTGAAATTGCTGTGCAGACTTCAACGGCAATATTTGTAAGACACGGTACAGAAGTTCTTTGTGCAAAGGCTAGGCTTTCGAAAGATTGTCCTGTCGCCAGAAACCGCAATGTTATAGCGGACCTGCAAAAAACTAACATTTACGGTAAGTAACTGACGCATAACTTCAACAAAGCTGAAAATGTAATTCAAGGGTAAAAAGTATTTTGTACATCAGCTTGGCGAAATTCTCTCTCTCTCTCTCGATCTAGTTAATCTCTCTGTCTCTCTCATCGCCGTATTTTTGTCCTTGGACGAACGAAAGTAACTTGGTAAAACACTAGGCACTTAATATTCGTAAATAAAAAAAAAAAAAAAAAAAAATAAAATAAAAAAAAAAATTCTTCTGAATTCATTGAGGTCCTCTGGTATGACGTACTTCATTATCTGCATGCAGTACACACCTCATTCTTCGTCTCTTCCTCTCAACCGAGGACACATCCAACTTCTATTTCTTCTTCACGTGGAGTGTTCTAACAAACATTGCCAGTTGTGCAACCGCCGACAGTGTAAGCTTCTTCAGTTGAATATTATCAACTATGACATACACCCAAACGTGAACAATCCACGTATACAAACAGTAATAAGCCTGAATTTTCTCAGAGGCGCTGCTGTTAGTGGTAATCAGACGTGTGCACGGAAGTTTATCGTATTAACGCAACCAAGCCTATATGATCGCACGTCATTAGTACCGAATTAGTACGCTTGGAGCTCTGCAGCAGACAGTTATCTACATCTACATATATACTCTGCAAATTACAATTAAGTGCCTGGCAGAGGGTTCATTAACCACTTTCATAACTTTTCTCTACCGTTCCATTCTCCAATAGCGCGCGGGAAGAAAGAACACCTAAATCGTTCCGTTTTAGATCTGATTTCTTTTATTTTATTGGGATGGTGCTAGCAAAATATTTTCACATTCAGAAGTAAAAATCGGTGATTGAAACTTCCCAAACAGATCACGCCGCAATGACTAATGTCTTTTTTTTTAATGATTTCCACCCCAAGTAGTGCAACATTTCCGTGACGCTTCCCCCCCACCCCCTTCCGTAACGTGATAAAACAAAACGAGCTGCCCTTCAGACCTTCTCAATGTCTTCCGTCAGTCTCACCTAGTGAGGGTTCCAAACTGGGCAATAGTACTCCAGGAGAGGACGCACAAGTGTGATGTAGGCAGTCTCTTTGGTGGAACCGTTGCATCTTCGAAGCGTTCTGCCAATGAAACATAACCTTTGGTTCGTCTTCCCCATAATATTTTCTGTGTGTTCTCTCCAGTCTAAGTTGTTCACACTTGAACTCCTAGGTATTTGGTAGAATTTACGATCTTAGGATGGACTGATTTATCCCGTAATTGAAGTTAAGCGGATTTCTTTTAGTGGTCATGTGTATTACTTCACACTTTTCTTTATTTAGTGTCAGGTGCCAATTTTCCCATCAAGTAGAAATTTTGTCTAAATCGCTTTGTAGTTGCTTTTGCTCCTCTGTTGACTTCACTAACCGATAAACGACAGCATCATTCGCGTAAAAGTCTAAGGGAGCTATTCAGATTGTCTCCTAAATCGTTTATAAACACAAGGAAGAGTAGGGGACCTATAACGCTTCCCTGGGGAACGCCAGATATCAATTCTGTTTTACTGGATGACTTACGGTCAATTACTACGAACTGTGTCCTTTCTGATTGTAAATCGTGAATCCAATCGCACAATTGGAGCGATATTCCATATGCACGAAATTTCATTAAAAGCCGCTTGTGAGGTACAGTGTCAAAAAGCCTTCCGGAAATCCAGAAATATGGAATCGATTTGAGATCCCTTGTCGATGGCACTTATCACTTCATGTGAATAAAGGGTTTCGCAAGAGTGATACTTTCTGAATCCGTGTTGACTATTGGTTAGTAGGTCGTTCTCTTCGAGGTAGTTCATAATATTCTAACAAAGTATATGTTCCAAAATCCTACTGCAAATCGACGTCAATTAGATTGGCCTGTAATTTTGGGGATCACTCCTATTGCCTTTCTTGAATATTGGAGTGACTTGGGCAACTTTCCAGTCTTTGGGTACGGAACTTTCGCTGAGTGATCAGTTGTAAATTATAGCTAAATACGGAGCTATTGCATCAGCATACTCTGAGAGGAATCTAATTGCTATACAATCTGACTTAAGTTATTTTACTACTCCAGGTACATCTGCTTCTAAGTTTCACATGCTGGCAGCTGTTCTTGGATTGAATACTGGAGTATTTACTTCGTCTTCTTTGTTGAAAGAATTTCGGAAAGCTGTGTTTAGTAATTCTGCCTTAGCAGTACTGTCATCGGTAGTATTACCATTGCTATCTTTGTTGTGAACTTTGGATCGTGGTGTAAACTAGGCATAAGACACGCTGCGACGCGGACTCACTGCGGTTCGTTGAGGGAGCCGCCCTCGCAGTGGAACCTGGCGGGCACGGTGCGCCACTGCTTGGCCAGCGCCACCATGGCGCCCGCGTCCAGCACGCCGAAGCCGAACAGGTGGTTGAACTCCAGCCCCACGCCGTTCATCGTCCAGTGGAAGCGCCGCTTCGCGTCGAACAGCGAGTTGCGCTTCGACGTGAGCACCGTCAGGTGCTGGATGTCGCGCCACGTCAGCTGCGGGCTGCGGGCAGGCCCAAACATTAACGTCACACATACTTTTTATTAAGACAACAGCCAAGATCGCTTTTCAATTTTTATTTAGATCTTTAATTTCATTCCTCACATTATCACAACTAAAGTCTTTCGAAAACACACTTATTCGCCAGCGTTATGGTGGCTTGTCATCATATAATTAAAACATCAAAAGCATTGTAAGGTTCCTGTTTTTATGTATTATAAGAAATTCTACATAAGATGCCATTTGTAAACAATGTTCTTCATTTGACATTTCACTGAGAAAGTTGATATTTATTACACATGGATGTAACAAGTACGCAGTAACATCTGTGAGCAGCTGTGGGCTGCGACGCCAGTGGTAATACCGGCAGTAGTGGTAGGAGAAAGTTGTTGAGCTGCCGCCACAGGGGAAGGATCTCCTGGAGGTAATGTTCCTGCTTGCACAAATTGTTATTTGTAATTTTTTTGTTTTTTGTAAAATGGATGGTAGGAAAGATGGTAGGAAGTCAAGCATATTACAGTTTTATAGTATGTTTTGTGAAATAGGAAGGCCGTTTGTAAAAAAATTTTGTAACTCATTTCTGTAAGTTATGTCCAACAATGAATCAATACAGAAATTTAAACCTTATGCCATTTGTTCTGCCGTTGTTTTTTGAGATTTGTTCCCATAGTTAGAAGTTTCCTCCCTGAATCTCAGGGGCAATACTAGTTATTGTAGGGTTTTGGCATTGTCAGAGTAAATGAAGTTCAATCAGAATATTCACAGGCATGAAATCTCATCTGTTTCTTTTCCCATAATGAATATTAATTTTAAGCATGCGCGCCGCTGCGACAACTAATTGAATCACTTTCGAGAAAGGCATTATCCACGAGGTACGTGCTAAAGGCTACAAAGCCAATGCAGTAATTATTCGTCGACAATCAATGTTTCTCTGTGACACCAAAGTTCGTTTGCTGCAAATTGGTAAAAGGCAGGATTCATTTTTGGTATTAGGAAAATGCGTTACTCAAAAAGCCACAGAGTAAAGTATTAACTATAATTTTATTTTTATTTTTGTTGTTGCGTGTAAGCCTTACCTCTATACAGTGTGTGTGTGTAGTCAGGTGTTACAACCGTAAGCATTCTAATTTACATGATGCAAAAGTATGAATACAACGAGTAAGCATACGATTTGATTATTCACATATATAGTTTAGTTGTGTCTTACAGTCGGGAACCTTTCACGTGTCAACTTACTGCCTAGGATCCGAGATTTTGGAAACTGAAACGGTCAGATTCGATCTCGAAAGTGATTCAATTAGCCGTCGCAGCGCCGCGCATGCTTAAAAGTAGTATTCATTATGGGAAAAGAAACAGATGAGATTTCATCGCAAATAAGAATTTGCGCAAGCAGTAACATTACCTCCAGGAGATCCTTCCCCTGTGCCGGCACCTCAACAACTTTCTCTCCTACAACTACTGCCGGTATTACCACTGGCGTCGCAGCGCCAGAGATATCATTACACGCAGCATAGCTGCTCACAGATGTTACTGCGTACTTGTTACATCCATGTGTAATAAATATCGACTTTCTCAGTGAAATGTCAAATGAAGAACAATGTTTACAAAGGGCATCTTATGTAGAATTTCTTATAATACATAAAAACAGGAACCTTACAGCATCATCCTGTGATAAGGTGTGGTCACTAAGTTGAACAGAATGTTAGCGAATAATTGTGTTTTTAAAATATTTTAGTATTTATTTCTTTAAATGTAAATGGGTTCTTCCGTGACTTCTTCGTAGAACAATTCCATATTTAGGGTTGAAACAACGCTTTCTTTTTTTTTTTTTTTTTTTTTTTTTTTTTTTTTTTTTTTTTTTTTAGTAATTTATGTTTGTTTAGGAACTAGTTTTCGGCTTATTAGGCCATCTTCAGGTAAACATTTGACAGGCATCAACAGAACCGCTAAAGCTTATATTGCAAACATGGTAAATAAAGATACAACACACCAATTTTAGTATTGATAATCTGAGAAATGAAGGTCTTAAGATGGCACTTAAACTGCCGAAACCGGTTATCTGCAAAAAATTTAAAAGGATCTTGGCTGTTGTCCTTAATAGATTGATTGAAATGACAAACTTTTACAGCTAAATATTTATTCTGCAAGGCACATTTCAGTGCATGGCAGAGGGATTGACAAACCGCTTTCATAAAATCCACTTAAAACTCTCAAGATCGCAATCTATGATACATGACTTCTAAATAAACAAGGAATTGCTATCTTAACTGAGTTTTTAAGTGAATATAATCATTCTGATCGCTGTTATATCCTAGATCACAAAAATTATCACTTTCATATTATTTCTTTACCGTTTCATTCTCAAATAACGTGCGGAGGAAAAGGAACACCAAAATCTTTCCGTTTTTGACCTGATTTATCTTACTATTATGATCATGTCTCTCTTTATAGGTAGCTGCTAACAGAGTATGTTCGTATTCGGAGGAGAAAGTTGGTGAAAGGAATTTCTCAAGTACATCTCGACGTTACCAATAGCGCTCTTCTTTATGATGATTTCCACCCCAACTCTTGCACCATTCTGTGACACCCTCTTCCCTGTATTGCGATAACACAAAAGGAGCTGCGATTCTCTACAACTTTTCTATGTTCTCTATCAGTCCCACCAGGTGACGAGCGCGTAATACGCAGCAATACTCTAAAATAGGACGCACCAGTGTAGTATAGCAAGTTTCTTTACTAAACTGATGCCTCTTCTGAGTGTTCTTCCAATGAATGTGGACTTTGCTCCTCCTTCCGCGCGGTATTTTTCTACGTTTTCATTCCAGTTAAAGCTGTTCGTAATTGTAGTTCCAAGGTATTTACTTGAATTTATCCTGTAGATATGACTGATTTATCGACTAAATATGCTCATGTGAATGAATTCACACATTTCATTATTTAGGGCCAATTACCAATTTGGCACCCTCCTGATATCTAAATCGTTTTGCAGCTGAATTTGATTTTAGTATCTGTAAACGGCAGAGTCATGCGCTAACAGTGTAACAGAACTGCTCAGATTAAATCCTTTATGAAGTTAAAATCATCAAATAAACCGGGAGTGAGATGTTTTCCAAGAAAGTGTTAGAATACCTTGAGACGATGTTTCATAAACACGCAGTTTGATTAGAAGACACTCGTGACGTGCATTCTCAGAAGCCTTCCGGAAATCTAGAAGTATGAAATCGATTTGAGGTCCGTTATCGACAGCGCTCATCACTTTATGTGTGTAAAGAACTAGCTGCATTTCACAAGAACGATACTTTCTTAATTCGTGTTGACTGTGAGTTAATAGGTCGTTCTCTTAGAGGTAGTTCTTAATGCTCGAAAAACGGATACGACCCGAAACAATTCCACTTGTATTGTGAACTTTCGGCTGTAGTATGAATCTGTTGTGTCGCCAATAAATTCACTCAGGTCACAAAAGCCATGGGATAAAGGTATGAACGGATACGGATGCCGATAGAACCGCGGTGTGATATCTCTACACGAAGCCATCATATTCACTTTCGTCGTAGCAAGCAAGAACAAAGCTGTAGACTGTTGATGCAAAGTGGTGTGAGGTACCGAAAGCAGATGGTACAGTCGGCACTATTGTCGTGCAAAACGCCACCCAAAATTCTAGTACTCTGCTGTGTTTAGTCAGTGCATTTGGAAAATTTGCACCAAAACTAGAGACAAATTCGTTAAATACACTTGAGCACTACAGAACAGCTCTGTATAGCAAGCTACCAATCTGTTCTTTCAGATCATGTATTACCGCAAAATTATAGAAACAGATGAAATACGAAAAGGCTGCGGAACGCTTCTCCCATGTATTGGCGGCAATTAGTGCACCTACAATTTGAGGTGGATCGCGCTGTTTATTCCGTCATGACGGCCAGATCCACTCAGCGATTCAGTCGGTGGTATTCAAGTAATTGCGCTTAAAAATTGTTCAAATGTTTGTTCAGCTTAAGGGACTTAACTGCGGGGTCATCAATCAGTCCCTAAACGTACAAACTACTTGTGAACTACCTTATACTAAAGACGACACAAATATCCATGCCCGAGGGGAGATTCGAACCCCCGACGGAGCGGCCTCGCGAATAGCAGTATAGCGCCTCAATGCGCTTGGCCACTCCGCCGCCGCTAAAAAATGTGTATTTTAACAGAGTTAGCAATAACTTACAATGTTGCATAGAAATAGTTTACATGAGAAGTTAGTTTGTGAACTGTGCTAATAAAAAGGCGTTAGTCTTCCATCAACCTAAATGTAATTAACTCAGCATCCAAGTTCCTACATAATTAATTTCAACAGTCTATAGATCAGGAATCAGGCCCTCCGTGCCGTCTTCTGCACTGGGGACATAACTTTAAGACAACGGGTTGATGGACATTTTAATTAGAGACCGTTCATTTCAGTCATGGCCATGAAAAAAACTAGGCACCTCGCAGGTAGTACACTTTCATAGTAACCGAATTCAGTTACTCGTCATGTATTGTAACACTGAGGAGTTATTGGACGCAAAAAGAATAAGAGGGACACTTTTCAGTCAGCCACTCTCTCCTATGGAGTTGGCTGGAGCACTGTGAAATTTTTCATTTGTGCTACAGTAAATAATGTGACAACGTTCCCAACAGGATTATAGCTGGACGACAAAAATTAACCGACTTTCAACCCGGAATGGTAGTTGGAGTTAGTCACATTGGACTTTCAGTTTCAAAAATCGTCGGAGAATTCATTATTCCGAGATCCAACGGTGTCAAGATTGTACGGAGAATACCCAATGTCACGATTTACCCCTCATCACGGACAACGCAGAGGCCGAAAGCCTGTACATAATGCCCGAGATCAGTGGCCTTTGTCTGTGCTAATAGGAAAGCAACACTGCGTTAAATAACCCCAAGAGTCAATTTGGGTCGTATTCACCTGCACTATGCGGCGAATTTGGCGCTAATGGGCCATGTCAGCAGACTAGCAAGTCTAGAGCCTTTGATAACACCACGACCTCGCCTGCAGAGCCTCTCCCGGGTGCATGACCATATGGGTAGGACCCTAAACGAAATGGATGGACCTCAACATGCTGTTGGCAGTGCTTGCATATACGTGATGTGTAATGGCGTTTATTTTCTGTTTTGACGCCCGTCACACAACTGTACTATGTATCTAGCCAATTCTCGCAGTTATCTCTCATTTTATTTTCAATTAATCTTGTGTATTATTCAGTTAAATCACTTATCTGTGATATAAGAAATTGCACGATTATAATAAATAGTACAAAAGATGTTTATACCAATATAAAAAACTAAGAAGAAATTTGTTTAATGTGTAGTGTAATTATTTTGATTTTAAGTAAAGTTTTAGAAATGTATTGGCTGACCGCTGTACGTTGGCAAATCGGTTAGAACAGCTCACATGGAGAAGTTGATGACGTAGGGAAAAAACCCGGCATTTGGGCTTTTGGCGCGCGCGCGTGCGTGGGCAGGAAGTGACGAGTCGGGAGCGAGTGGTGTAGCTGGCCGGGCGGCGTCGCGCTAGGCGGTCGGCATGTGGATTTCCAGGTGGAGACTAGATTTTTGTGTGGCAATTGCCAAGTGTGGTTGCTCGTCGTAGACTGCACCAAGTTCTATCGAGTGCTACTGTGTGTTGTGAATATTTAGCCGGTGGAACAAGGTGTGCATCGCACTGCATTAAAGTGACTGTGTTGTCAGTGTAACACGTGTCGTCGCATAGGCATGAACATAAACGGTGTTTGAGACAGCCACATGGTGTGAAAACAATTTGCAACAAATATTCATTTTGTCTGGGGGCTCACGAGCTATAACTTTATTTGATAAATGTGTCGATGTACAGACGTATCAGCCACAGGGTTTTAATATGGTGTAATAAACAACATAAAGTGAACTTTCACGTGTTTTCAAAAATAGTAGTTAGTACATCCTTTTCTCACATGAACTTACTTTATTATGATTTTTTTTTCTTTCTTTGGTTAATCATATGCAGGGAAGGAAAGCTGCGAATGTGTGATATCATCCCCTAGAAAACGAGTCAAACAGTAGCTATCACAGTTCCAGTGTTTTTGCATGTTTAGGAATTTGGTTCGCAGTTGGTGGTTGTGAGTTTTAAAAATTAAACTTTTCCTATTTTAAACTCTCACCCCGACCTCCACTCTCGCACATTCTCAAATCCTAAAAATTACAATTAAAATGAATCAGTGATTAGGCAACGTCCACCTTAAAATACATGCAGCATCGGTGCATTGTCATACAATAATCTGACATGTTGTCGGTTTGAAGTAGTGCATATATTTTAAGGTGGACATTGTCTAATGACTGATTCCTTTTAATTTTTAGGATTTGAGAATGGGATGATGTTGCTCCCGAAACATGTCGTTCTGACAATGTTATATAACACAACTGGTACGAGAATAGGCTAGATAGAGGCGTTTATTTTGTTGGAAGACAGTCCCTAGATTGCGTGGCCGCTTCCGTCGGAAGTTCGAGTTCTACTAAGGGCATGGTGTGTGCGTTTTTTTTTTTAGCGTAAGTTTAAGTAGTTTAGTCCTTTAGATTTACCAACATTTGAACATTTGATTTCGAACATAGCACCGAAGTGTTGTGTCAACAGGATTAACGTGTGAACGCAGAATGTCTGAATAACTGTGCCATGTCGCAGCCGAGGGAGAATAGGCGTGCGCAGTAAGGCGCTCTGCTACGGTGCGCGCGGCCGTTAGCCGTCGGGAGTTCGAGTCCTCCCTCGGGCATGGGTGTTTGTGTTGTCTTTAGTTTACGTTCCTTTAAGTAGTTTGCGAGCCCCGGGACTAATGACCATTGTAGTTAAGTCCCTTAGATTTACAAACATTTGAACATTTTTTCTGAGCAGTCATGTCGCCGAAGCACGACTAGGGGTGACCTGCACGTATATGGTATGGCTCGCCACAGCCTGATGCTATGGATTATGCAATATTAGCAAGATGTTCCCCGTGCCGTTAACGCTCCCAAACCACGATGCTCATCGAGGTCATGGAGGAACGGGCCTCGCCATTGAATGTAATGTGATGCCGCTCGTCCATGCCTAACGGGCACGGTAAATGCCAGCGTTGGTGTTCTGGTGCCAATTATAACCGACGCAATCTGGCAGATGCGAATTGTCGATACAGTGTACGGGAACAACAGGATGTTTTAGGATAACCAGGACTTGATCATGGACAGTCCTCCCTCTGGGTGGTGTTACTTGGAGAACCCTAACCTGCACATCGTGACTGGATGACGCTATTTATCCATTATAAAATTCAAATGTTTGTTAAGATTATGGGACTTAACTACGGGGTCATCAGTCCCTAAACTTACAAACTACTTATCAACTAGCTTATCCTAAGGACGGCACAAAAATCCATGCCGAGGGGGGATTCGAACCCCCGACCGTAGTGGCCGTGCAGACCGTGACTGGACCGCCTCAGTTTCCCGGGGCCACCGCGGCCGGCTATCCATTATAGACTGAGCGACTGTGAAATCTGAATAGCCCACTTGTCTGGCAAGTGCTAAAATATGGTCAACGCCTACCACTAGATGTAGTCGAATGATATGGCTCCTATGAAATGCATTCATTAGGTGTAAGAGGTATGTAAGGCATCTTCGAGGCCTCGCGGGTGCTTCGTACAGTATGTAAATACCTTGCTAACTTACTGACTCACGACATTTGACTGGTGCCAACAAAGTGGGGAGGAAGTGGCATAACGAATGCACTCTGATGGGCGATCCACACATTACAGAACCGTGTAAATCTAATCATTTATTCATACATGAGTTGTATACATGAATACCGAAATGGGATTGTACTGGACCAATCTTTCTGGCTGCATAACTTTTTTTGTCTGGCAGTGTTCTTGTTTCTGCCCACTTACTACATTGGGAGAAATAATCAGCCTAATAAAAGAGATAAGAAATCGAAAGGGAAGATTTAACCGTTAAGGTCACTGCAGGTTCATTATCAGTGAATATCTTACAGGAATGACATTGTAATGAAAGTTCCGGATTGCTGCTTATATTTTATTCAATAGCGCTACAGCTGTTTCAACATTCTGTCATTATCAAGCGCGTCTACGATGTTTGGACGTTATATGCTGACATCTGGCTTAACTGTTGTATAAACTGTATGGAAATATTCACGTATTTCGTAGTTGGATACGATTTTTAGCTGTCAGGTTTTATACAGCTTTTTACACTAAAACGACAAATTAAAGAAAAGTTTTATATTTTGCGTAATTAACAACAGTTCTGCCAAAGATGTTTCTTTAATTTACCGTTTTAGCGTGAAAAGATGCATAAAACCTGACAGCTAAAAAACGTATCCAACTACGAAATACGTGAATATTTCCATACAGTTTATACAACAGTTAAGCCAGATGTCAGCATATAACGTCCAAACACCGTAGACGCGCTTGATAATGACAGAATGTTGAAACAGCTGTAGCGCTATTGAATAAAATATAAGCAGCAATCCGGAAGTTTCATTACAATGTCATTCAACGACATTTATGATGCTGCAGGCCCAACAATCAGGAAAAAAATTACAGGAACGTTCTGCCAAGTGTACCTAGACACTGTGTTCATGGATTTTGGGTTTACTTTCGTAAATCCGTCTTCATATCTTATGCCGTCACTGGAAATATACACACATGATATTATTTTGCTATACTAGGCATTAAAGTAATTTGTGGATTTACCAAGAGTAAAACCACACCAGTACCACAGAGGGTAAACTGGCTACAATGCTCCTGTAACATATTCGATGATGATGAGCTTGAAGTGCTTCCGAAAGTATTAATGGAGGTGCATATTTATACCAAAATAAATCGCCAGTTACAGTACATAATCAAAAGCTGGCTAGAGTGAAATACTAGTGCCATAGGCGGATCCAGGGTGGGGGGGGGGCAAGGGTCGTACTCCCTCCCCCCAGCAGCAGAATTATTATTATTATTCTATCTAAAAGTCAACACAGTTTCAGCCGACCAGTTGCATAAAATGGTTTAAATGTATAAACCTTTACCTAGGTTTCGGCAAAAGCAATTTTGCCTTCTTCAGAAGTGTACATAAAGCTCACATTAAAAAAGTTGTTAAATAAAATGTGGCTGACTCCATGTTAATAGATTAAAAAGTAAAATTTAAAAACAATGTCACATCATAAAATTGTGGAGCCCGTCCACACACAGGTCGAGTGAGCACTGCATACAGTTTATACAACAGTGCTCACTCGACCTGTGTGTGGACGGGCTCCACAACTTTATGATGTGACATTGTTTTTACATTTTACTTTTTAATCTATTGACATGGAGTCAGCCTCATTTTATTTAACAACTTTTTTAATGTGAGCTTTATGTACACTTCTGAAGAAGGCAAAATTGCTTTTGCCGAAACCTAGGTAAAGGTTTATACATTTAAACCATTTTATGCAACTAGTCGGCCGAAACTGTGTTGACTTTTTGATCGTGTTCCACCATTGCTGAATTGCAGCCATTTTTAAAATTTATTATTATTCTAGAATAATTAGCTAGTGAGCTATCACTGCACTGAGTCTTCAAAACAGAGAGACTTGTTTGATTGGGCGTGGGGTAAAATGGAATGCTGGTATTAGAGTCTTTCTACTGAGCCAGAGTTTAGCTGACGATGAGAATTCTTACACACCCCCCCCCCTCCAGCAGGCAGTCCTGGATCCGCCCCTGACTAGAGCAAAGTAAGGGAACTGCATTGCACTCACTTGGCCTCCAGCGCCAGCGCGAAGACTCCCGCCGCCTCGGGAGCGGCGGCCGACGTGCCCGAGTGCGTGGTGGTGCACTTGCCGTACAGGTCCGTCGTCGCCTGCAACACAAGCAACACAAGCGACTCAGCTGCCGGCGGTGTACATAGACAAAGCAGCAGCAGGTAGTGAACGTAGTGTGATCATTTACTGCCAAAACCCAATTCACTCTCTGTGCGGACGTGATAAAAATACAAAAATAGCCCTAAAACTATCGTACAGACCAAACACTGTTCTGAAGACTCAATATAATCACATAATTTAAATACAAGACGCCGTAAATACCAGACCAAACAATTTGGGCACAGTACATTGAGTCTTCAGCTGGCACCTGTATGGTTGTTGTTGTTGTGGTCTTCAGCCCGGAGACTGGTTTGATGCAGCTCTCCACAATACCCTATCCTGAGCAAGCCTCTTCATCTCCACATAAGAACGACAACCTACATCTGTCTGAATCTGCTTACTGTATCCATCTCTTGGTCTTCCCCTGCGATTTTTCCCCACACACTTCCCTCCAACGCTAAATTCACCATTCCTTGATGTCTAAGAATGTGTCCTACCAATCTATCCCTTCTTTTAGTCAAGGTATGCCACAAATTCCTTTTCTCCCCAATTCTGTTCAGTACCTCCTCATTAGTTACGTGATCCACCCACCTAATCTTCAACATTCTTCTGTAGCACCATATTTCAAAAGCCTCAATCCTCTTCCTGTCCGCACTGTTTATCGTCCATGTCTCACTCCCATACAAGACAACACTCCATACAAATGCCTTCACAAAGGACTTCCTTAGGTTTAAATCAATGTTCATCATATATGCACCTTTCAGCACACTGTCCATTCCGTTCAATTGCTCTTCCAGGTCCTTCGCTGTATCTGACAGAATTACTATGTCGTCGGCAAAACGCAATGTTTTAAATTCTTCACCCTGAACTTTAATTCCTTCTCCAAATTTCTCCTTGCTTTCCTTTATAGCTTGCTCAGTGTACAAATTGAACAATAATGGAGAAAGACTACAACCCTGTCTTACTCCCTTTCCAACCACTGCATCCCTTTCATGCCCTTCAACTCTGACAACCGCTGTCTGGTTTTTGTACAAGTTGTAAATAACCTTACGCTCCCTATATTTTACTCCTGCTTGCTTCAGAACTTGAAAGACTTTATTCCAATCAACATTGTCAAAAGCCTTCTCCAAATCTACAAAAGCTAGAAATGTAGGTTTGCCTTTTCTTAATCTGTCTTCTAGGATAAGCCGTAAAGTGAGTATTGCCTCCCGTATTCCTACATTTCTCCTGAACCCAAACTGATTGTCCCCGAGGTCACCTTCTACCAGCTTTTCCATCCTTCTGTATATAATTCGCGTTAATATTTTGCAGCCATGACTTATTAAACTGATGGTTCTATAGTTTTCACACCTTACTGCACCTGCTTTCTTTGGAATAGGCATTATAACATTTTTCTTAAAGTCTGAGGGTATTTCACCTGTCTCATACATCTTACACATCAGGTGAAACAATTTTGTCATGGCTGGTTCTCCCAGAGACTTCAGTAGCTCTGAGGGAATATCATCTACTCCAGGGGCCTTGTTTCGACTTAGGTCTTTCAGGGCTCTGTCAAATTATTCTCTCAGTACAGTATCTCCTATTTCATCTTCATCTACATCCTCTTCGCTTCCTACAATATTGTCTCGAAGTTCATTTCCTTTGTAGAGCCCCTCTATATACTCTTTCCACCTTTCAGCTTTCCCTTCTTTGCTCAGAACTGGTTTTCCATCAGTGTCCTTGATATTCATAGAGCTGTTTTTCTTATCTCCAAATGTTTGGAACAACACGAATAAGACTGTTGATTAGTCACATGCACAAAGCTCGGTACATGACGCAGACATGTACAATGCTCTCTACATTCCAATTTAATCATTACAATATGTATTTAATTATTTCAAGAGAATTTCACTATAAAGAATAGAAAAAGAATAAAAAACAATTTGTTCCTGCAATTTTGTTGTTGTTGCTCGGATTTTGAGAGGACTAAACTGCTAGGTCATGAGTCCTCAATTTTTTATGTTAATTTTAACATCATCTACCGAGCTCTGGTGAAGATGTCTGTAAAAAGCAAATTTATTTATCTATATTTACATTTATCATACTCCACAGGAACAAATTGAGGGGCAATTCTCCATGGCTGTGGAATGAGTCAGTCATCCGAATGCAATTTCTATCTAGTAGCAATATAGTGAAAGCTGCTAACTCTTGGAAATAATATTATCTTCAACAACAAACGACATTAAAGAAAACAAGAACCTGAACATAGGCTTTCCATGACAGCTTACTGTCTATCTGAACGCCTAGAAATTTGGACTGTTCAGTCTCTCTTATCATGTATACATTCTATGTAACTGAAACGTCAGGTTTGTAGAATTATATGCTATATCTTGTTGCTTTGCTTAAGTTGTTATGTTGACTGTCCATCAACCATGTTCAGACGGAACATATAAGGGTGCCAGTATTCTTTATATATAAAGCAGAGTGTCCGTGTGTTTGTGAGTTTGTGTATTAGTTTGTTTGTGGATACATACAAATCTATAGTTTCTTTCCAATATTTATGAAATTTTGCACACGTAAGCTTTAATCTAAAAGGACGGTCGCCGTAAGTGTAAGGATCAGGTACAACACAGAGTTCACAAGATATGACGTCATAAACAATGAGATGCACGAATAACTGCTGCATCAAGCGAGAATGTTGCACATTTCCTCCTAAACCACTGGACCTATTTCAACCAAATTTGGCACAAGTGTTCCTTACCGCGTTGTAACAATTTCCTACAGGTTTAAGAACCAGATACGACACATGGTCCAGGCGATAGGTCATAAACAATAGGAGTCGTACAGAACTGCCTCTTCACGCGACTAGACTTTATTAAGACACTATATGAAGTACTTAAACAAAACCTGACACATAATTTCAAGCCTTTATTATATTTCTTCTTGCTGACAACCCTATACAAAATGTTGAAAGGGAATAAGTTTCTCGCTTACAACATTTCACTGTTCACGGAGGAAAACTACGGCAAACGGTATGAAATTACAATTTATAATTTCTACACTACAAATTGTACTCGCAGGAAATTTTACACACAGTATATACATACACAGATGAGTGTACATTCTAAATCGTATGACAGTAGGACACGTAGTTCATTAGATATGAGGACGTAAACAGTAAAGTTCTAGGAAAACCACCCTATCACGTATCAGATATAAATCTATTTCTTATTTACCGTTAACAGTATTCGCAGATTTTACAGACTTACAGCACTTATACAAATGATTATATATTTGCAAAATTATCAAATTGTACAACATTTAATTCAATAAATGACATATATTGTGGAGGGTAAAAACTGTCACGGCATGCATTTCTTGCTTACTGCTAAGACATTCCTGTATTCCAGTCCGCTAAAGGAAATTCATGAAAGCTGACAGTGCCTTTTACAACTTTGAACTGTGAAGCGCACATGACTGCAGGCGACAGCAGTAGACTACTATAGAGCTACAAGGAAACGAAGAGAATGAAACAGTGTAGATCCAACGGATACGTATCATTTCAGACAGATCTACCAGGTGATCAAAAAGTCAGTATAAATTTGAAAACTTAATAAATAACGGAATAATGTAGATAGAGAGGTAAAAATTGACACACATGCTTGGAATGACATGGCGGTTTCTTAGAGAGAGGAAAAAAATGTCCGACAGACGGCGCTTCATCTGATCAGAAAAACAATAATTAGCATAACAAATTAAGACAAAGCAATACAGGAAATGCTCAATATGTTCACCATCATTCTTCAACAATAGCTGTAGTCAAGGAATAATGTGAACAGCACTGTAAAGCATGTCCGGAGTTATGGTGAGGCATTGGCGTTGGATGTTGTCTTCAGCTTCCCTCGAGATGTTGCTCGATCACGATACACTTGCGACTTCAGGTAACCCCAAGGCCAATAACCGCACGGACTGAGGTTTGGGGACCTGGGAGGCCAAGCATGACGAAAGTGGCAGCTGAGCACACGATCATCACCAAACGACGCGCGTAAGAGATCTTTCACGCGTTCTAGCAATATGGGGTGGAGCGCCATCCTGCATAAAACTCGTATGTTACAACAGATGTTTTCAGCCAGATTGGGGATGATGCAATTCTGTAACATATCGGCGTACCTTTCACCCGTCACGGTAGCAGTTACAAAACCAGAATCACGCAGTTCCTCGAAGAAAAAAGGCCAGATAACGGTAGATGTGGTAAATCCAACCCATACCGTGACTTTCTCGTCGTGCAATGGAGTTTCCGCGACAGTTCTAGGATTTTCGGTAGGCCAAATTCTGCATTTGTGGGCGTTGACAACCCTCTCAGCGCGAAATGTGCTTCGTCGGCCCACAACACGATACTCAACCAATCGTTATCTTCCGCCTTCTTTTGAAACGCCCATACCACAAATGCCCTCCGCTTCACTAAATCGCCAGGTAACAGTTCATGATGCCAATGGATTTTGTAAGGATAACATCGGGGGGTACGCCTAAATGCCAACCAAACAGTAGTGTATGGAATGCCGGTATGACGTGCGACTGCACGAGCGCTGACGCATCCGCTACAGTCTCCATTTCTTCCTAAACAGTCTCAGCCGCATTACGCCTTGTGCTCGGTCGGCCACTACGGGGTCCATTGTCTAAACAACCCGTGGCTTCGAACTTCGAAATCATTCTCGCCACAGCTGCATTTGTCAACGGACCTTTACCCGTTCGAATCCCCTTCCTATGGCGATAGGGTCGTAGCGCTGAACTAGCACATTCCCCATTCTGACAATAGAGCTTCATAAAAGCGCCTTTTCAGGTAACGTCAACATGTTGCGACTGCTGGTGCATCTGATTCTCTCTCTCTCATTTCAGCTTCTTTTATAAACGATTTTCATGCGCAGTCACTGACGTTTGGCTGTCCAGCACCTGTCGGAAATTTTTTGAACTTTGGCTTTTTTTTTTTTTAAATAAAGCCCCAAGACATTTCAAGAATGTGTGTCAATTTTTACCACTGTATCTACATTATTCCGTGATTTATTTAGTTCTCAAATTCATAATTTACTTTTTGATCAGCGATCACCCGGTACTTTTTAACTTCAGGACACCGCAGTTTCCAGTGAGATTTGTATTTTCTAGTAAGATTAATAAATCACAGTGCAAACTATTAAATGCTAAGGAGTGTATCTGCAAACTCCATGTTTCTCGCAGGGACAGCTTTATGTTACTTGCTTAAGGGAGGGATCAGCAAATAATTTATTCATACTAGCTCTTGGGGAAGTCGAGTTTTGAATTTAATAAATGTACGAATGCTACATATCCTTTATATCTTGATAACTACTTTTATTTGTTTCGATACTCCACTTATTATTTTGTACGTTATGCAAACAGCCTTATTTCTTATACGTATATTCCCCCATAAATATAACATGTTCTTAGAAAAGAGGAGCTAGCCAGAGATGCGACGGTAGAAATAATAATTCAAGCTGGAATAAATAAGTAAATACCCAGGTAGTAATATATACGAGTATGAAGAAGGGAATGAGTGCTCGAAACCAGTTGTAATAAAATTTCGCCTGTAACCGGTTGCTGCTACTTTACGAACCGATCATTGCCTGTAGAATGAAAGGTAAATGCAATTCCTGGAGTTCATATGCCCAAACAACTATGAAATTTTTATGGATGGCAATGCGCCTTGTAACCGGGTCATGCTAGTTCTGCGATCGGTTTTTAAATATTCTGAACAAAAGCAGCGCATGTTTTGGCCTCCCAGAATGCCCTAAATGAATTCTACTAAACATTTATAGCAGATAATCGTGAGGTCAGTTCGTAGACAAAATTTTGGACCGGTGACACGTTTGCAATTATGGTTCAATATTTCTGCAGGGGACTTCCGAAGACTACGTCGAGTTCTTCGTCGAGTAAGAGGAGGTATACACAATACTTGGAGGTATTGCGTTACTTTTTTATCTGCCTGGACTTTTGGTATTATTAATGTTTGAATGTATATGGTAGCTATGTCGAGAAACCGCTGAAAAGCCTGGCTGATTAAAACTGTACCAAAACCAGGTTTTGAACATGGGACATCTGCCTTTCGCGGGCAAGCGCTCTACTACTGAGCTATCCCGGCACGTTTCACGATCCGTCCTCACAGCTTGATATCCGCCAGTACCTCGTCTCTTACGTTCAAAACTTCACAGAAGTTCTCTTGCGAACCATGCAAGACTAGCACTCCTGGAAGAAAGGATATGGTGGAGACATGGCTTAGCCACAGCCTAAGGGATGTTTCCAGAATGAAACTTTCACACTGCAGCGGAGTGGCGCTGATATGAAACTTCCTGGCGAATTAAAACTGTGTGCCGCAAAGCTTAAAGTTTGTTCTCTAATCTGGTATGCAATAAGTGTTTTCTTATATCGGAACTAACTTTACGAATTGTCCTTCTACAATCTTTACCTCCACCTCTACTCAAAACTTCATCTCCCAACAAAAACACTCTACATGTTATGCTGCCGCTGCTAAAGTATAAGTTTAAGCAAATAGCGTGCTAAGCTATTTTAGTACCTCTCTGTCACATGGACACCAAAGGATCTAAACTTTTATGTGTAACGACAACCAATATGTCGTTTCCTTTTGGCGGTGAGCGTGTTTGCTCTGACTGCACCCACAAACTGCAAAAGCAATGTCGCAAATATCCACCGAAGCTCAAAGAAAATGTGCCTGACGGCAGTTTTAATAATAATCGATGAAAATGAATGAAGTCCATAGAAGATGATGCTGTCGTAAAAATGAAATTTACGTTTAAGCAGGCTTCCAAACAGCCGTCGGGGCCACTACGTCCGAGAATGGCATCCAGGCAATAACGTCGTAAAAGCTACGCCGCGGGAAATGCTTTGGTCGCTAGGAATCTCTTAAAGGGGGATCCTTCCCCTAGCCTAGCGTCCCTGGTCTCTGTTACGCTTGAAAAGATACAGAATTCGCAATTTAATACAATAGTCGCTTCTATATAGTAAAAATAACAATCGAACATTCCATTCCAGAATTTATGGTTTCAAGACAAAATTGTTTTTCAGTTTTAGCTACACGTTTGCGTATGGTCGGCATTTCAGGCGCCATAAGAACATTTTTGTTCTTCTGCTAATATTGTGATTCCGGCCGATATAAAAGGAACGGTCGGCCGCGGTGGTCGAGGGGACTGAGGCGCTTCAGTCACGGTCTGCACGGCCACTGCGGTCGGGGGTTCGAATCTCCCCTCGGGCATGGATATTTGTACCGTCATAGTTCGTAAGTAGTTCATAAGTAGTTTGTAAGTTTAGGGACTGATGGCCCCGTAGTTAAGTCCCATAAGATTTACAAACATTTGAACATTTGATTTATAAAAGGAACAAGTAAATATGATTTTTGGAAAGGTGAATTTCATTGAATGGTCAAAAGTCCTGTACCTAACTTGTACTGTTGGATGTGTTTATACTAAGCACAGTAACAAAGTGAAAGTTCGTACTGATCGTATTCCGACAGATTCAATCATCATTTTATGACACGAGTGAGCATCAGACTTTCTAAAAAAAAAAAAAAAAAAAAAAAAAAAAAAAAAAAAAAAAAAAAAAAAAAAATCATTCACTCAATTGCGAACACAGCAAGGGCTGAGAAATGCGCGAACTCTCGCGCTATCAGCCTATGCGTCCAAGCTACTGTCAAGAGTGATATTCTGAAGAACGTAAAAGAGAAACAAGTATCTTAGATGAACACCAGGTGGCTTTAGGAAAGGTAGGGGCACAGTAAAGCGTTTGTGACATTGCGATCAGTAATGCTAGCAAGACACATTCAAGGGAGTTAACTATCTAAAAATGCCGTTACACAGTCTAAAATGGATAAAACATTTTCGAAATTTTGACACCTAATAATTACGTTGTAGATTTGATCATCATTAATTATTGTTCCTGGTTGACCTAGTTCTGCTCGAATAATTATTTTTATTGATGTTCCTACTATTCCAGCTCATGCCCCGAATATAAAATACAAGGTACCAATGTCCTTATGGTTTGTTGAGAATAATCATTTTTGCGGTAAGATGGCTGAATTATTAGGTGTTAGGTTGTAAATCTATTTATGGGAGTTGTTTCTCTCTTACCATTGTTTTGTTGGTCTTATATTCAACTATGATTCCAGACTGCATTACATGTAAATTCAGGGTTGAGGTAGGAACTAAAATTCTGCATATCAATATATTCTAATTGCATCAAAAATTTAGTTTCGTTACTTTGTAAACAATATTGATCCAATTTAAGTCACATGCAAAAGTAGTGTATGTAGACGTAAATCGCAATAGATAAGCGAAGTTAAAGGACATCAAGTGTATTGGAATGAGAAACGGTGATCACCGCGTGTGCACACGAGCAGCGCGTGGCGAAGCAGCGAGAGCGCCTGGCTGGTACTCACGACTCCGGTGTTGGGGTCCTTGGCGCCGTTGCTGAAGGTGGAGGCGAGCGTGGAGGAGCAGCTCTCGTCGTAGTGCGCGTTCTGGCCGTCGTTGATGGCGCTGTTGATGGACACGGTCCACATGCTGGCCGCGTAGCCGTCGCAGTTGCAGTCGTCGTCCTCGCCGCCGTCGCCGCTCGCCCACACGTAGATGTTGCCCAGCCCGTTCCTGCCCTGCACAACGCACCGGGGCATCGCTACTCTCCTGCTGTCACAAGCCTAAGTCACATAAAGCATCATTAAACGACGCAGGTGTAGGCTGTAATGTCCTTCCGATTTTTTAGAAAGATATAAAAAAGCCAAGATCGCTGATCAGCAATTTTTATTTACGACGACCGGTTTCGCTGAACTTTGCAGTGCATAGGTGCACTGTCATTATAATAAAACATAATTATCACAGTGACTGACAATAGCAGTTTGCATTATAATGACATAGTGCACCTATGCACTGTAAATTGTTATATAACAACTGATTGACATTACAAGATTATGGCCTTGTAAAATATTTTATTTGACGAGATGATGCTAACATAGTTTAGCGAAACCGGTCGTCGTAAATAAAAGTTGATGATCAGCGATCTTGACTTTTTTATATCTTTCTACATTATCATAATTGGATCGCCTCCTAGAACGTAAACCAACTCTTCCATTTTTGACTGTTGTTGTGGAAAGTGAACTTACGTTGTATGTAACAAACTGTTTTGGCATGCCACTAGTGTGAACCACGTTTGCAACCAGAGACTGTATGAAATTGCAGAGAACAATTTTTATTATCTGTGTAAATAATATAAAATGTATGTACGAAAAAGAATTCCTGCTGGTTGCTTGTTGTTGCTTATTATCGCCTGTGCATCTTGTTATTAGACATTGTAGTGCGGTTAGATTGTTTTTTTTTTTTCAGATGACAATGGAACCAATTATAGTAAAGGTGTGTAACATTCCAATATTCTAGAAGTGTATCATAATATACTGATGGGTTTAAAAGTGCATTTACATTATTTGAATTTTGATTATCCTGACCTCACGTTTATAAAATGTATGTAAGAAGTTTCAGCCAAAACATTACCAGTTGTCGCAGCTTGCAGCCAGCAATTGAAATTGCATAAGCCGCTGAATATCACGCGGCAAATTTAAAAGTAACAGATCTTAGAAATCAGGGCCGGGAGGTCGTAAGATTGATAGAACCTTAACATAATTTATTTTTCAGCCTTCTGGACTTCAATGGCAATTTCGAGGTTTGTAAGTGATAAAATAAAGTGTGACTGAAACGTGTGGACAGATAAAGACAGTGTCTTTCATATAAATTGCTCTCTCAATAAAAGGGGAAATGGATATTGCAATTTTAATTCAGTAAAAAAAATCTGTGGTACTAAAAACTTATTGAAAACATTTACGCAAGATCTTTTACCGTATCAGAGACTCGTAGCTTCATTCAATAATGATATGTAGTAATTTCAGTTCTATGTAACAAAATAGAATTTTACTTAAAGATCATATATAAAGATTTTTGCACTCAGACTAGTTGCAGGGATAGGTTCCATATAGCTTTGTCGAATATTAATCAAAAAGACTAAAAATGAAAATTCAAGCCGGCCGCGGTGGCCGAGGTGACTGAGGCGCTCCAGTCACGATCAGCACGGCCACTACGGTCGGGGGTTCGAATCCCCCCTCGGGCATGGATATTTGTGCTGTCTTTAGTCTTAGCTAGTTCATAAGTAGATTGTAAGCTTAGGGACTGATGACCCCGTAGTTAGGTCCCATAAGTTGTACAAACATTTGAACATTTGAAAATTCAATTGGTCATATGTTACATGGAGCTGTGTTGTAATGATACTCGTATTAACTGAGGGCCAAAAAAATGTTCAAATGTTTGTAAAGCTTATGGGACTTAACTATGGGGTCATCAGTCCCTAAACTTACAAACTACTTATGAACTACTTACAAACTAGGACGGCACAAATATCCATGCCCGAGGGGGGATTCGAACCCCCGACCGTAGTGGCCGTGCTGGCCGTGACTGGAGCGCCTCAGTCACCTTTTTTTTTTTTTTTTTTTTTTTTTTTTTTTGCTCTGTGGGTAGTTCTGTCAGTTGCGGACGCTGTTCGTGTGTGTTCGTTCTTGTTCGATGTGTTGTTGGCTCAGCTTTTTTTATTACAGAGGGCGTTGAGCCCTCTGACCGGGCGCGCTGAGCCACGGCGCCCGGCACCACCTCGGCCACCGCGGCCGGCAAACTGAGGGCCGTTAACTAAAATGTTAACTGACTGACTTAGCCATAGACTTGAAACTATAGCAGCAAATATTTCAATGAACGTAATAGGAAATTAAAATCTTTTATTTCTAATACAGATTCTATGAAATGAATTTACTATAAAGGCAAAAATAATTTTTTAATAAACGAAGGCCTAAACCTAACAGAACTTAAAACCAAACGAGTATCATTACAAGGCCCGTCACTTAACTACTCTGCTGGCTTTCCAACACGAACAGGAACAACGACCGAACAACAAAGTGGAGGGGAATTCCGCCTATGCGACGTGCCTTTTTTTCTGTATTTGTTCACCCAAACATGTGTGAGCACTTATGTGTCATCTTCAGTAGTTTCTTTCCTTTCTGTTTTCTTTCCCTTTAATTTCTGAAAATAGTGGCTACGTTACAGTTATGCGTGGTTTGCTTAAACGTGTGCCTAAATCTATATCTATAAATGTGAATGTCTGTTCGGTGTACGTTTATCACGTCTGAACCACAAGACATAAAGAGCTAAAAATTTGTACAGTTACTAATTTCTGCCCGGGAAAGGCTTAATGCAAGATTTTATGGAGATCTGACAGCTATATATATATATATATATATATATATATATATATATATATATATATATATATATATATATATATATATATATTAATGTGAATGTCTGTTCGGTCTACGCTTACCACGTCCGAACGACAAGACGCAGAGACTGAAATATTTGTACAGTTACTAATTTATACCTGAAGAAGGTTTTAGGCACGGTTTTATAGCGAACTGATAGATATTTCGTAATTTGGAGAATATAACGCGAAATGCGCAACAATAATTACTCTTTGAAAATGGTTTTATTGGTTGCATTGTTGCTTGAGGGTTGATAATGATAAAAGGGTGGAGTATATTAGGATGGAAAGTTAAGGGTGTATATAAAATTCTACGTGTGTGTTAATATTTCGCTCTGCAGCGAAAACTACAGAACGAATAGCAAACGAATGGTCTGAGTGTAATTGTTGTCCGAAGTCTCCCGTTGTACACCATAGCAGCTCCATGCCGATAGCTATAAGGGGGTGGAAGATATGGTGGTTGAAAGTCGTCAAATTATAAAAAAATCGTACTTAAGGCCAGCGATGACATTTGCGCTTCTTTAGCAAGGATGTTACATACAGCGAAACGTGATACCACAAACCATATATTTGGTCTATGCGTGCTACAATGTCGTCAGCTCTTTCTCTGTGAGGATAAGCATACGAATAAGGAAATATAAGAATAAATAAATAAAGTAGTAAAAAAGAAATTTCTTTTAATACACCTGTTAAAAATAAATCTATTTGGTGTTTCGCGCATTACATCAAGCACAATACTACAAATAACGTAGTTTACCAGATTGCCCTAAAATGAAATTAAAATATATTTGGACATTACTCTCACCATACGTGTTGAGATATTGCAACACTGTCTATAAAGAATAATGTGTGTATTAATTATTGTAAATCATTAAGCACTTCACACTATTTTATTTTTTATTTCAATGTTGATTAAAAATGTTTCTAAAGAAGGTATTGTATTTCATTTCATCCTTCAAAACCAGTCTCATAGCACACTACTGAAAGATAGGTTATCTATCATAATCAACCAACACGCGAGCGGAGCCGCGGGTTTAAGCTAGTTGTTTATTAACGGAGTTTCAAATGCAAAACTATTACTAGGGAACCCGGCAATGCTTGCCAAATATGCATGGCAGCTGGACATTCATCCTATACCCCTTTCCATAAATCTCTCTGCCCAGCACTGCGACCATCTATATTATTCAGCTGGTCCATGTACTCCTCAGTCTCCCTTCTCCCTCCTCTCTCTACCAACCTCCACCTCCTCCTTCTCCTCCTCCACCTCCTTCACCCTCTGTTCATCGATCCATCACACTACTTGTCATTACCTGCCCTTCTGTCCCCCCCCTCTCTCTCTGTTAATCCCCTCCCTCCCCTGTTGGAGTGATGTCAGGGGTGCCACGGGGGAATGTTGTGGGTCCGTTGCTGTTCACGGTATATTTAAATGACCTTGCGGATAACATCGGAAGCTTACTGAGGCTTTTTGCGGATGATGCTTAGTATATAGAGAGGTTGTAACAATGGAAAATTGTATTGAAATGCAGGAGGATCTGCGTCGGATTGACCTATGTTGCAGGGAATGGCAATTGAATCTCAATGCAGACAAGTGTAATGTGCTGCAAACACACAGAAAGAAAGATCCTGTATCATTTAGCTACACTGTAGCAGGGCAGCAGCTGAAAGCAGTTAATTCCAAAAATTATCTGGGAGTAGGCATTAGGAGTGATTTAAAATGGAACAACCATATAAAATCAATCGTCGGTAAAGCAGATGCCAGACTTAGATTCATTGGAATAATCCTAAGGAAACGTAGTCGGAAAACAAAGGAAGTAGGTTACAGTACACTTGTTTGCCCACAGCTTGAATACTGCTCACCAGTGTGGGATCCGTACCAGTTGTGGTTGATAGAGGAAGTAGAAACGATCCAACGGAGAGCAGCGCGCTTCGTTACAGGATCATTTGGTAATCGAGAAAGCGTTACGGAGATGATCGATAAACTCCAATGGAAGACTCTGTTGCGCTCTGTTGCTCGGGACGGGCTTTTGTAGTAGTTTCGGTTGCACTGTGGTTGAGTGCCAGACTACAAGTCCAAAAGTCGCGGGTTCGATCCCCGCCAGGTCCTAGGATTTTTATCTGTCACTTTCCACTTCTTTCACCTATGGCAGTATTGCTCATATGAAAAATACTGAGTAGAACCGTGGTTCGGAAGCCACGTTAAACTGTAGGTCCCCCTATAACTGGCTGGGTAAGTCAGTTCGAAGGTCGGAGGAAGTCAACGGCATACCACCTCCAAACAGGACCATGCCTAGTAAAGCACTGTGGTGTTCAAAGCTTTTTTACCTTTACCGAGGAGTCTAGCAGCATATTGCTCCCTCCTAAGATAAGATCAGAAAGATTAGAGCCCACACAGAGGCATACCGACAATCTTTCTTTCCGCAAACAATACGTGACTGGAATAGGAGGGAGAACCGATAGTGGTACTCAAGGTACCCTCCGCCACACACAGTCGGGTGGATGCGGAGTATGGATGTAGAAGTAGATGTAAATGCCAAATTCCTCGTGATGCCTCAAGCGGTGTCAACGTTGAGAGTGAGGTGCCCTCCGCCTTGCTTCATACGAAATCTTGCGTAGACCAGCCGCGGCGGATTAGCCGTGTGCACTATGGCGCCGTGCTGCGGCGCGCGCGGCTGTTCGCCGTCGGGGGTTCGAGTCCCCCATTGGGCATGGATGTTTGTTTTGTACTTAGGTTAGTTTACATTAGTTTAAATAGTTTGTAAGCTACGGACTAATAACCAAGCAGTTGAGTCCGATAGATTTACAAACATTTGAACATTTTTCTGCGCAGACGGAGCGAGATGGCGCAGTGGTAACACACTGGACTCCCATTCGGGAGGATGGAGGTTCAAATCTACCTTCGGCCATCCAGATTTAGCGTTCCGTCATTTTCCTATATCGCTCCAGGCAAATGCCAGGAAGGTTCCTTTCAAAGGACAAGGCCAAATTCCTTCCAGACAGATGTAGGTGACGTTAAACACTAAGCTTCCTTCCTTACCTAGGTAGTGAAGGGTAGCTTATATTAAAGGTCAGATGTGCAAAATTTCATCAAGATAGCAATAAATCTGTAGACTGGTGTCCAATTCTATTGTAAAGTAGCCTCCGCCTTTCATCCCAGACATTATGTAGACAGTGTCGTTCGTCTTGTTTTGAAATGAAATGTGCCACATTTTATCGCAGTCAGATGAACGGTATAGCAGCGCATAAAACACGAATCTGATCCAAAGGGATAATGCCGTCCTTACAAAGTCGCTGAGATGTGGAGGCTAGGTTAAAGCTCAAAGTGAAAATATCCGCAAATCTAATGAATTTCGAACCCGTCACTTTTCGTTGTCCAGCCGAGAACTTGCCGCCAGCCCAGACTTAAGCTTGAAGAAAAGCGTCAAGTATAGGATACCTACATAAAACGTTTAATTTTCAACGGAAATAATGACGAGGTTACTAATCTAGCTGAAATGTATCCCATCTTTTAAGATGGAATAAGTTACAGATATTTAATTAAAAGCAACTGAGTAGTTGCGGAGGTCATGGCGGCAAAACATCGGGACACGGGAGTTTTATGAACATAAAAGATACCAGTTTTAATAAAGTAACAAAATTTTTCGTGTATCATTCTTATCTGTTCATTTATAGTATGTTTATAGAATTTTGGGTCTATAGCGAATATTTTATGAAACAGATCGATTTTTTTAAGCCAACATTTATTTGCAAACGTTACACGAAACGTGACGAAAAGAACTCTACAGCACAAAAACTCACACATATCCATATCGTAAAATCCACGCAAAAGAACAACAAACAGAAAATTTATTAGTTTTTAGAAATGAAAAGTTTTGTTGTTACAGATAACAAGCTGCAAAGAACATCACTGCACACAGAAAGTAATGAATAATCTGAACCCTTAACTTCATGTATTTAAATAAAAGTACTCCCCAAAATGCGACCTAATTGATAGAACATTTAGTATAGATCCTAAATTGTGTAGACATATTATAAATGTTAGCTCAATGAGATAGGAAAAAATCTTTATTACTTGATGAAAACTAACGTTTGTTCTTTGGAAATTCGATTAACAAATGTAAATAATTTAGGTAAATATTGATATAACCCACACAACAATGTAACATATAATAATAATTTTCAGAAATTGAAGGCGAAAAGTACTGAAGATAGCACGTAAGTTCTGAAACATATTTGGGCGAATAAATAAAGAAAAAGGGCGTCTTACAACGCAGCGTAGGTTCCTGTTCAGTTTATCGTAGCAATCACGGAAATAATGACTGCAATGGCTACGAGATGACGCTTACAAAGATCACATGATTGAAAATATAGCCCTGTGTGAAGTCAAGATGATGAAATTAGTACTGGGAGTTGCCGTCAGCGCTGACCATAGCCACTGTTACACTCCTCGGCACTGAATCAAGGAAGCTGTGAATATTAGAGGTCTGCACCTCGCTCGGTTGCTCGCTCGAATCGCGAGATACATGTCGTTCTATGTCAGTCCGACAGGTGTCGGTACTGCAGCTTGCGGCAAGGCGTGTGGCTGCGCTCGACTTCCTCCACGCTCGTTCGAGCGGCGCACGCTCGACAGGCCCGACCGTCCACACTGCCCGCTCGCCACTCGGTCGCCCATCGCAGCGCCACTCGAGTCCAAGACGAGAGTCGGGAGCAAACTAGACGCTACAGAATAAATACTGACTGCGAAATTTGGAATTGTTTCCTTTCTCGGGCGCTTCGAAAGCTGTTCTCTCGATCCAGTGAGTCGTGTCGGGGTAGCTCAGTCGGTAGAGAGCTTGCCCGCGAAAGGCAAAGGTCCCAGGTTCGAGTCCCGGTTCCGGCACACAATTTTAATCTGCCAGGAAGTTTCATATCAGCGCACACTCCGCTGCAGAGTGAAAGTTTCATTCTGGAAACATCCCTTAGGCTGTGGCTAAGCCATGTCTCCACCATATCCTTTCTTCCAGGAGTGCTAGGCTTGCGTGTTTGCAAGAGAGCTTCTGTGAAGTTTGGAAAGTAGGAGGCGATGTACTGGCGGAAGTAAAGTTGTGAGGCGGCATTGTGAGTCGTGTCGGGGTAGCTCAGTCGGTAGAGCGCTTGCCCGCGAAAGGCAAAGGTCCCATGTTCGAGTCCCGGTTCCGGCACACTATTTTTATCTGCCAGGAAGTTTCATATCAGCGCACACTCCGCTGCAGAGTGAAAGTTTCATTCTAGATGGACCTTTATTTAGCACGAACTGATAGTGATGACTACGATCTACTTGAATGGTGGAAACGCAACATTACTCTCTTTCCTAAGCTAACTGTATTGGCAAACAGTATTTTGTGTGCTCGCCTCAAATGCACCTAGTGAACGCACTTTCAGTGCAGCAGGGAATCTGGTCTCAGATTGAAGAACTCGACTCGATCTACAACGCGTCAATTATATTTTAACAATATATTGCAATTAGAATGCCACTAATCGATAGTTTGGAGATAATGTTAGTTTTCGATATATACTTTGTTGTACGGTAACTTTCACTTTTGTACATTGCAATAAATACGTTATTCTTTCCGTAGTATCTCTTTAGATCCTTTACATTACTTTCAAATGTTGTAGTTGATGAAAACAACCTTTCTGTATCGTTTGCGGTATAATGATATTGCGGTTACATGCTACTACGCAGGAATACACATCTATAGCATAACTGATTTTAATTCCTTTAGTTAGCGAGGGTGCGTCAGACGCAACAGCATCCCACACCTCAAAGCCACAGAGCTGCTGCCGTAGCGACTGACAAGGACACCTATCCAAGTGTCACTATCCGATTTTTATGAAATTTGGATTTGTTATAATACATGAAAAACTGTGGAACCCGTATTTTTATTGTTATTTACTTATTTATTTGTAAGCGGAGGAAGAACATATTTAAGTGGTGAAACAGACCCTCCAAAATTGGAGCTAAAATAGAAAAATCGTGATAACTTAGAGATTAATGAAGCGATTTTAATGATTTTTTGGTATGAAAGTATCTTTTGATATGATTTCTTCCTAGGTACATTTCAGGGGGAATGACAGTTAGGGGGCAGCTACCCCTAAAGTGACCAATTTTTTGTGCTCAAAAATTGTTTTGATTTAATTGAAGTTGAATCTGTGAAATTTGTCTTTTATCAAAACATACTTTCATACCAAAAATCATTAAAATCGTTTCACTAATCTCTAAGTTATCGTCAATTTTCTATTTTACCCCCAATTTTGGAGGGGCCGTTTCACCCCTTAAATATGTTTTCCCGCCGCTAAAAAATTACGTGTCCCATATTATGCAAATTTCATAAAAATCGGAGAGTGACTTCGGTAGATTTCGTTGTAAGTACAGCGGCAGCATTACGCTGTGCGGCCTCTGCCCGCCTCGCCTCACGCAACACTCTCGCTCCGAGCGTACACACTCGCCGCACCACCGCCGAGCGTTGCGCACTCGACCGAGTACGAACGAGCGAAACCGGCGATTTGCAGACCTCTAGTGAATATGCTGTTGGGTACAGTAGTCCCTGCTTCTTCGTTTTCTGCCTACATTTTATCTTCTGTAGCAGCGGGAGGTGTATTCCTGGCCAGTCCTTTGCAGTCATCAGCCAGACACCGATAGGCGATACATCGGCATAACAGACTGCACTGTCCAAGAAAGCAATGCAATCCGAAGATGTTCTGCACATTACGTGCCCCGTTCTAACGTGACCACCGGCAAGGTCCGAAGGTATGGGAGGACAGCAGTCTGGGTGTATCACTGGCTGGTTAGTGTATCAAAACAATTTCATTGTGCGGCGGTGGAATACAATACCACTGACAAAACTGTACCTCCGCGGTGGTGTAACCGAGCGGTCTAAAGCGTCTCGCTGCGGAGCGCGCGGTTGCTCGCCGTGGAGGTTCGAGTCCTCCCTAGGGCATGGGTGTGTCTGTTGTCCTTAGGTTAGTTTACCTAGGTTTAAGTAGTTTGTAAGCTACGGACTGATGACCATGCAGTTTGGTCCGATAGATTTACAAACACTTGAAAACTGTACTACCCCTTCAGGACCAATATGGCGATGCATAAATCAACATTATTACTACCTGACATTTCAGGATGGAGGCGATCCAGTTATTTTAATCAACAATACCCATAACTAAATGTAGCCAAGATCGCTTATTTTTAGTCCTTTATTTTTTGACAACCGGTTTCAATGCACTCTTTCATCATCTTCAGATCAATTATCTACAAAATGTTAATCATTCAGTTACACAAGTTAGAGTGACGTTAAAAATTTTTATGTTCAAACATTGCACAAAATCATAATAGAAAATTAAAATTTTTGAAATATTCATGTTAGAGGTCTAGCTGCAATTGACTGACTGACCTGACTGACTAAATGTGGCGTAATTGACTGATGAACAAAATGACGAGTAGGAAGTTTGCAGGGGTCAAAATTTTTCACTGGTCCCTGTACTCCGTTCACCGAAACGAGAGACAGACTATGTGTGACGAGGGGTCGATAAAACGGGGGCGCTTGCACAGTGCCGAAGCATCTATTTATGGTGTCAGGTCGTTGTGCGTGTTGTTATATAGTGGTCATGTTAGAAGCTGTGTCTGTGCCCATCGAATAATGTTTATTATCTTTTTTCTCGCGTTAGTATCATGCCCGAGTCGTTAGCTAGTTTCTGTCATCCTCCACGAATACAGACGAGCGAGATCGACATGCCAATTTTGAATATACCATAAGAGAATAAAGAAGAAATAATTAAGTTCTTCAAAGAAACACATTATTCACAAGGTGCATGAAATAGACTGTTGCGTCCAGAGCAATCAGTGGCGGATATTATTATCAAAATATCTGTATTTATTAATCTATCAAAAAAAGGTTCAAATGTTTGTAGAACTTATGGGACTTAACTACGGGGTCATCAGTCCCTAATTAATCAATCCATTACGAAAAAATCATATGCTTTTCTTCGTATCGCATTTCTCTCAAAGTAATCAACACTTTCTGAAAGCTTATGTCGTGATTTTCCATTCTCGGGAGACTTCAGCGTATGATAAACTGTGGATCGACCAACACCAGTAGATGCAGCTGTTTTCGTAATAGTATTCGTCATTGATTGCTCTAGACACAATAGTTACGTTTTACACACGTTAAGAACCATGTATTTCTCTGAATAATTTAATGGTTTCATTGTTGATCGATCTTGGATGGACTCACTATTGGCATGTCGATCTTGCTCTCTGTATCCGCGAGGGTTATATAAATAGTTCACTCGAACGTGATACTAATGAGAGAGAGAGAGAGAGAGAGAGAGAGAGAGAGAGAGAGAGAGAGAGAGAGAGAGAGAGAGAAGTGTTGTGTGTGTGTGTGTGTGTGTGTGTGTGTGTGAGAGAGAGAGAGAGAGAGAGAGAGAGAGAGAGAGAGAGAGAGAGAGAGAGAGGGAGAGAGAGATAGAGAGAAAGAGAAAGAGTAAACAACGCAGTGATGTTGAATATGATTACAAACACCAATACTTACGCTATAATTCCACAATTGGTCCTTTAAGTGGAAGTTTACATTCAGCTTATATCACCACTGTACAACACACACAACGACCTTAGACCTGCAACGGATGCTTCGACACGGAAGCAAACGCCCCCAATTAGTCTCCCCTGTCACGAGGCTCAGCGTGTTTAAAGACGGTCCCGTTTCGGTAGAGGGAGTATAGGCTAATACACTACTTAAACTAACGTATGGTAAGGCAACACACACACATCCATTCCCTAGGGAGGACGCGAACCTGCGGTAGGAGCGGCCGCGCAGTCCTTGAGGGACGTCGCAGACCGTGCGGCCACCTCCGCGCGGCTACAGATCCGACATCGTTGAAGTAACAGGCGGATATTTTAGTACAAGAATGGCTAAAATTCTTTCGGAAGATTGACAACACTCTACGAATCTGTTACTCGAAGAATTACACCTTTTCTTAAAGCTATTTCCTTGCTAATAAATGCATATTGTCTCTATGTGATGTCTATAAAATTCTTATGGATATTGGTCCGCATCATCAATATATTAAATTCTTCCGACGTTTCGGCAACTGTTGAAAGTTTAATTAACCACGACACCCAGAAGAAGGCCGCCTGCAACAGTGGCCGAAATTTCGGTGGAATTGGTTGATTGACGATGCGGTCGAATGCCCAGAAGAATTTTATAGACAATGACAGCGGCCGCGGAAGCCTTCGTTTACGTCTCTGTGAAGTGTTCAAATTATTTTGTCCACTCCCTGTAGTTAATGTAAGGTGGGCCTAAGGCAGAAGCCGTGGGATGCTACGTTTGGTAAACAGAGTTTTCACTGTCACCTTAAGGGGGTCGTTTTGTAAGGGAGCTGAGTGTCAGATGAGAGAAGACACTGACCTCGTTGACGCCGCGGACGATGGCGCGCATGGTGGCGTTGCGCGGCCCGTCCACCGTCTTGCCGTCGTCGGTGGGCCCCCAGGAGGCGCTGTAGATGTCGATAAGGTTGGGCTCGTGGCCCATCGAGTTGGCCTCGATCAGGTCCGTCATGTACGGCTGATCCAGCATGCGGATGCCTGCAGCAGACAACATCGCTACCGTCACACTGTGCCCCAACGTAGCCTGTTTGCACATTTGCACAAGGTGAAAAAAATTATCAGATACTTGCATTTAATCTTTCCACACACACACACACACACGCACGCACATATATCGGCGCAATGTCAATTGCGAACCTCTTAGGAAACTCAGCAACTAGAACATCTACAAAATTTGCTTCTAAATCAAACGAATCCATTGCAGTACGCGCGTTTAATGAATTACTCTTTGACATTGTAAACTTCAACACTGAATCGACATTTTATCAAACAGGACATCTACGAAAGACGAGTTTTGGGAAATGTGAAACTCTACTCCTCGTGGTAGAAATTTATTGTTAGGCAAATACTGATTTTATGAAACAACAAAGGATTTCGAGATAGTGGTTCACTACTTCCCAATGACGCATTACACTAACAGGCACCTTGATGGGGTATTTAGTTCTACATCTACATGGGAACTGAGGAAAGTTAACCATGACTATACCAACATTCTGCTATAAGGGTGTGAGTCACATTGGTACCGCCGGCCGCGGTGGCCGAGAGGACTGAGGCGCTCCAGTCACGGTCTGCACGGCCACTACGGTCGGGGGTTCGAATCCCCCTCGGGCATGGATATTTGTGCCGTCCTTAGTTGTAAGTAGTTCATAAGTAGTTTGTAAGTTTAGGGACTGATGACCCCGTAGTTAAGTCCCGTAGACTATACAAACATTTGAACATTTTTTTAGATTAAAATTGTGTGCCGGAACCGGGACTCGAAACTGGGACCTTTGCCTTTCGCGGGCAAGCGCTCCACCGAGTGAGGTATCCTGACACGACTCATGATACCGCCTAACAACTTTACTTCCGCCAGTACCTCGCCTCCAACTTTCCAAACTTCACAGAAGCTCTCCTGCGAAACTTGCAAGACTAGCAGTCCTGGAAGAAAGGATATCGTGGAGACAAGGCTTAGCCACAGCCTAAGGGATGTTCCCAGAATGAAACATTCACTCTGCAGCGGAGTGTGCACTGATATGAAACTTCCTGGCAGATTAAAATTGTGTGCATGTGAGTGAACCTTTGTCTTTCGCGGGCAAGTGCTCTACCGAGTGAGGCGGCATCGTTTGTCGTGTCGGGATAGGTCACTCGGTAGAGCGCTTGCCCCCGAAAGGCGAAGGTCCGAGGTTCGAGTCCCGGTTCTGGCACACAATTGTAATCTGCCAGGAAGTTTCATATCAGCACACACTCCGCTGCAGAGTGAAAGTTTCATTCTAGAATATTTCTGCTATAATATTATCTGTACATGTTCAGCTGTGTAAAAAAAGTAATAATGATTTTTACATATTAATTATTTGATAGTAAAAGCTGATAGAAATTATTTTTCACTGTTACGCTATGTATTTACACATTATTTGTGAAATATAATAATTTAGTTATTAGTGCTATTAGGGACGCTGTAGGAATGTAAAGGCTGTTCATTTATTGACACGGCTTGAAATAATCGCCATCAGAATCTAAGCGAGGGGTGAAGTTTCAGCAGGGCCATGACAGTATACGATTAGTATGAGTCTTTACCCCAGGCTTAGATTCTGAAAATGATCATTTCGAAACGCGTCAATAAATGAACAGCCGCATCACCAACTGTGGCGCTTGTGCAGCGTCCTTAATAGCACTAACTAATAACGAAAACTGAAAATTGGGCGCATACCATATCAGAGAATATAATATTTGGAATATAATTTGTTAAGGCTGTTGACTTGTCGTAGTCCCCGATGCAGCTCTATTTCCACCAAATGTTCAAATGTTTGTAGAGTCTATGGGACTTAACTACGGGGTCATCAGTCCCTAAACTTACAAACTACTTATGAACTACTTACGAACAGCTCTGGACGAATGGTCAGGAGAAGAAATGTTTTTTCGTGCCAAGACCATAAAATCCGGAAGATTCAACAGCAACTATTTCAGGCGGACGTGAAAGTCTTAAAAACTAAAAATACTTTTTTTCAATATACTAGTATTGCCTGTGGTCGAAAATCGACCAATTGTGTGTGTGCCGCTGGGATAAAAATGTTCAAATGTTTGTAAAGCTTATGGGACTTAACTACAGGGTCATCAGTCCATAAACCTACAAACTACTTATCAACTAGCTTATCCTAAGGGCGGCACAAATATCCATGCCCGAGGGGGGATTCGAACCCCCGACCGTAGTGGCCGTGCAGACCGTGACTGGAGCGCCTCAGTCCCCTCGGCCACGGCGGCCGGCTATTTCCACCACATTGCAGTAGAAATCTCAGGCCAGAGACCGCCTAAGGCTACCCGCTATCCATCTGAGGGGCACTCAAAGAGGACTGCACCGACTATGGTGCCCCTCGAGGGACGCTAACAGCCAGCCTGAGAAATGTGCAGGCTCCACGAGGGGACGCGGAGGGCCTTCCCAAGTGACACTTCCGCCGGCATCGGCATGAACTCTCTTTTCTTTCTAGAAGTAGGCCACAGGTTGCTTAACTTTGTCTGGATCTGAATATATATTGAGGTGACAAAAGTCATGCTGTAGTGATAGATACAGACGGCGTAAAACAGATGTTTAAAGGTAATGCATTGGCAGACCTGACATTTTTACGTTGGGTAAAACGTGAGAAAATTCTTCGGATTTGATTAGGGCTGCATGACGCAAATAAAGATACTTTGAACGCGGATTGGTAGATGGAGCTACACTCATGGTGTATTTCTACATCTACATATACATGGGAGACTCTGCAAATCACATTTAAGTGCCTGGCAGAGGGTTAATCGAACCCCTATTTATCCTCCATTCCATTCTCGAATAGCGCGCGGGAAGAAAGAACACTTGAATCTCTCCGTTTGAGCTCTGATTTCCCGTATTTTATTCTGATGGTCATTTCTACGTATGTAAGTGGGAGTCAAAAATATATTTTCTGCATTTGGAGGAGAATGTTGGCGACTGGAGATTCGTAAGTATCCCATGCCGCAGCTATAAGCGCCGTTGTTGTAAAGATTCCCATCCCAGATCCTGTATCATTTCCGTAACGATGTCTCCCCTGTATCGTGACAATACGAAACGAGTTGCCCTTCTCTGGACTCTTTCGATGTCCTCCGTCAAACCCACCTGATAAGGATCCCACACTGGGCAGCAAAACTCCAAAAATGGACGGACAAGCGTAGTGTATGCAGTTCTGTTGCATCTTTTAAGGGTTCTGCCAATAAAACGCAGTCTCTGGTTCGCCTTACCCACGACATTATCTACGTGTTCTTTCCAGTTTAAGTTTCTTTTCAGAAACTCTCAGGGAACTCGGTATTTCACAGTTTCAATAGTGTGCTGAGAACACAAAATTTAGGATATCACCTCTCATTATGGGAAATGCAGTGGCCGACGGCCTACGTTTAACGACAGAGAGCAGCGGCATTTGCGTTGAGTTTTCGGTGCAAACAGACAAGAAACACTGAGTGAAATAACCGCCTGAATCACCGTGGGACAGTGCGGCGCAGTTGGCCGTTAATGGACTACGGCGGCGGTGTGGGGCGGCAGGTCGTTTGTTCTGTTTGAGATCCGGTCCATAAGGAGCCGCGGCTCTGTTCAACCAATTATCGGACTAGCTAATAGCGGGGCAAGGGGGATCCCAATTGGGAATCAGTGGGAGGGGCTTACCAGTTCTCGCATATGATTCAAAACCAAGGGAAACCTCTAGAAACCTTAGTCGGAACCGGGGGATTGAGACCATATAAATTGATTTCTGGAACGTTGTCCTTCGTTGAGTACGTTGCTCCAGTTAAAACATCAATTATCGGGGCAGCACGGGTGCAGTCCTGACAGCTGAAAATTGGTGGCCAGAGTTACAAACACAGTTTCTTTATATAGGCTTGGCGCGGTAACGATATCTGCAATTTAGTCCAGTCATCATGGAGAATTAAACGCAAAAATTATTACGTGGAAACAGAAAATATGAGCTTACAGGAAATTAAATACTAAACAAAGGTTCTATTTGATAAAACCATGACGGTGAAAATGACCAAAAAATTAAAGTTTTTCTTAATTAATTGACAACCTTAGCTCTGATCGAAAAGTGATGCAGTATAATGTTTTATGGCTTAAAAGTATCGATTGGTGTATTAGGTTCCGAGATATATTGAAAACACTGTTACAAACCCGTAAAAATCGGATATCCACTAACTCATTAAACTTTACTTTAGCAAGTTACTATTTCTGCAAGTATAGCCCACGATAAGTCAAAAGGTATTGAGATAGACACTTTAAAAATATCTCCAAGAGAAGTGCAAGTTCTTCTAACTCATTTTTGGTCCCTTACAACTAATAAAATCTTAAAAGAACTAATAGCTTGAAAGCATAGTTCTTTATGTAGGAAGCAATCCTAAAACCGTCACTGCAGATCGATCCCCCATCGATCAACCTAATTTTCGGAAATTCCTTTTTTTTTATCTATGTATCTCGAAAAATGAAAATCCTTTCATAATATTTCAAATAAGTACTTTTTCCTCTTTCCAGGGAGTATCCTCACAGAATATAGCATGGTTCGGAACACAGAGGTTAGAGAAAATCCGGTTCTTAAGGGTTGTAGCGATTATTTAGATATATCTGAAAACCTAATAAAGCAATCAATACGAAAAAAGTAATAAATAGTTCATTTAAACAACTTTATAATTTAACACTTTTCAAGCTGAGCTATGTCTTAAATAGAAAAAGAAACCGTTTATCAAAGAATGTGAGTTCTTTCTCTTGCTCTCCATCTAGAATCAAGTTTAATGGGACAAAAACTCTATTTAAAAATTATTTTCCTGTACGCTCATATTTCTTCTTTATGGGTAATAATTTTTGTCATCACAGAATTCTTGCAGTAATTTCGTTAGCGTCTTACTTGTAAACCAACGGTGAGTCTATTGTGAAATATTGCGGTAGCTGCTACAAATTAATTTAATTGTAAATTTATTAATTTAATTACAATCTTTTTGTATATAATCCACCTATGGCCTATTAAGAAATAGAATTCTCATTCAGCATGTTAAAAGTTACAATTTACTGTAACTCATATTTGACAAAGGAGCTGTTTTAATCCTGGGTGCAATACTGTTTTTCCTCTGTTCGGGAGTACGAATATTTTACATATAACCACGTATCGTCTCTTAAGCTTTTCAAGAGCAGTTTGCTGCTCAAATTCTTCAACCGTAACAGTAGGAGTACTATACTTCCATTTTCTACATCTATATATTTATTCTACAAATCACATTTAAGTGCTTGACAGTTGGTTCGACGAACCGCTTTCATAATATTTCTCTACCGTTACTTTCTCTAATAGCACATGGGAGAATGGAACGTCTAAATTTTCCGTTTACGATCTTAAATTACTTATTGTATTACGATGATCATGTCTCCCTATATAGGTGAGTGCTAATAAAATATGTTCACATTCTCAAGAAAAAGGTGGTGAAAGAAATTTAGCAAATATATTTCGCAACAACGAATAACGACTTTCATTTAATGATTTCCACCCCAACTCGTGCATCATTTCCGTGACACTCTCTCCCCTGTATTGCGATGGTAAAAAACAAAATGACCTTCTCTCAACTTTCTCTGTGTCCAGCGTCAGTCGTTCATAGTGGGGATCCCATAATGCACAGCAATACTCCAAAATAGGACGCACAAGTGTGGTGTTGGCTGTTTCTTTAGTAGAACTGTTGAATCTTCTAAGTGTTCTGCCAATGAAACATAGCCTTTAGTTCACCCGTCTTACGATATTTTCTGCACGTTATCTCCAATATCAGTTTTTCGTAACTGTAGTTCCTAGCTATTTAATTGCATTTACGGCCTGTAGATTTAATTGATTTATTGTGTAATTGACGGTGAACGGATTTATTTTATTGCTGATAGGGATAACTTCACACTTTTCATTATTTAGAGCAAATTGTCAATTTTAGCACCATGCAAAAATCTTACCTAAATCAACGCCAGATACACAACTTCAGTTTTATTTCATGACTTCCGGACAGTTACTACGTACTGTGTCTTTTCTGACAGGAAATCGAGAATCTAATTTGCACGACTGTGGCGATTTTCCATAAACACGCAATTTGATTAGAAGAGGTTGGTGTGGTACAGTGTCAAAAGCCTCTCAGAAATTAGAATATGGAATCGATTTGAAATCAGTTTTCGATAACTGTCATCATGTCATGTGAGTGAACAGGTAGCTGTGGTTCACAAGAGCAATACTTTATGAATCAGTTTTGACTGTGGGTTAATAGGTCGTTCTCTTCCAGGTAGTTCATAATGTTCCAAAAAAAGGAATATGTTCCAAAATCCTGCTGTAAATCGATGTCAATGATATGGGCCTGTAATTTTACGGATTACTCCTGTTATCTTTCTTGAATATTGAAGTGACCTGTACAACTCACCAGTCTTCCGGTTTGGATATTTTACTGAGTGAGCGAATGTATATGATAGCTAGGTATGGAGCTATTGCATTAGTGAACACTGAATATATATTTGGTATACAATATAGATCGAAAGACATGCTTGTTTCAAGTTCCTTTATTACTCTTAGGGCATCTACTTCTAAAATACGCATGCTGGTATCTGTTCTTGATTAGAATTTAGGAGCCGCGGTGGAGTAGCCGAGCGGTCTAAAGCGTCTCGCTGCGGAGCGCGCTGTTGCTCGCCGTGGAGGTTCGATTCCTCCCTGGGGCATGGGTGTGTGTGTTTGTCCTTAGGTTAGTTTACCTATGTTTAAGTAGTTTGTAAGCTACGGACTGATGACCACGCAGTTTGGTCCGATAGATTTACAAACATTTCTAGAATTTAGGAGTATTTGCTTCATCTTCCTTAGTGAAGTAATTACGGAAAGCTATGTTTAGTTGTTCTGCACTAGAAGCAGCGTCGTCAGTTACGTCACCATTTCTGATGCGTAGTATTGATTTTTAGTGCTAGTATACTTCACACATGACCAGAATTTCTTTGTATTTAGAATCAAAATTGGAGACAGGGTTTCGCTGTGGAAACTGTTAGAAGCTTTTTAGGTGATGACAACCCGGTAAATCCAAAGCATTCCAGCAGGTGGACTTGAAGTCCATGGCACACGCTGTAGTCGCCATGTCCATCGGGGACCACATAGGCGCTTTACATGTGCCCCAAATCAGCGGAGAAACGAACCGATGCTCCGTCGTGCATGTACCGCCTAATACCTTCCACTATGTTGAACACGACGGAGATCTTCAGACAAGCAGATGATCCTGCAGCAGATCATAGATTTTTTTTAAAGAATAAGAAGCCACAGACAAAAAAAAAATCAATCATTTTACCATTCATTGTAATGGGGAAAGTTCTTGACGTGAGTAATGACGAGTATATGTGCCTTGAAAACGATATTAATTGTGATCTGAATGTTGACTGCAGCTTGTTTTTCTATTTTTTCTATCCGCAGACACAAAATCACAGACTCTTGCGCAGCTATTGTTGACGTTCGTCTGAGGCGCTTCAGTCACGGACTGCACGGCCACTACGGTCGGGGGTTCGAATCCCCCCTCGGACATGGATATTTGTGACGTCCTTAGTTGTAGCTAGTTCATAAGTAGTTTGTAAGTTTAGGGACTGATGACCCCGTAGTTAAGTCCCATAAGCTCTGCAAACATTTGAACATTTTGTTGACGTTCGTGGAGAGATCTCTACTGCTTCCAAACGGTATCGTAAACTCGGGTGTATTTTATTCCAGTTTTTCCTGCTCGCATGTGGTCGGAGATGCTGATGGTTATTTAAAAAAAATGTTCAAATGTTTGTAGAGCTTATGGGACTTAACTACGGGGTCATCAGTCCCTAAACTTACAAACTATTTATGAATTAGCTACAACTAAGGACGGCACAAATATCCATGCCCGAGGGGGCATTCGAACCCCAGATCGTAGTGGCTGTGCAGACCGTGACTGAAGCGCCTCAGTCCCTTCGGCCACCGCGGCCGGCTATTTTAAAATGCCAGACTTTGTTGGTGTCCTCGAACAGGGCATTTTAGTCGCTACAATTGTAGGCTTCCGATGTGGTTGTGCTCGTGTGAATACATTTCAACATAGTTGAAAGAATTTCTGCGGTATTTTTATTTCAGTCCGTATAATTCAATTCATAGAATGTGGGTTCATAATAACATTATGTCAGAAGAGACCTGAGCAAAATATCTGTATCGTCTAGCAATACATATTGTTGAATCTGATATGAGCCAACATGGTACTTGCAAGGAGTCATCTGGGTTTCTCCGGATTTTTCAGAGTGGCGATATCACGCAAAAAGTCTCTACATTTACGCCCCAAACAATACTACAAATAACGTAGTTTACTAGAATGCCCTAAAATGAATTTGGAAATTACTCTCATCTTACGTGTCGAGATATTGCAACACAGGCTATAAGGAATTTTTTATTGTAAATCATTAAGCACTTCACATAATTTTATTTCTTTATTCGAATGTTGATTAATAATATTTATTTCTGAAAAAATGTATTGTATTTCATTTCATCCTTCAAAACCAGTCTCCTAGCACACTACTGAAAGATAGCTTATCTATCATAATCAACCAACACGCGAGCGGAGCCGCGGGTTTAAGCTAGTATATATAATATATGAAATATAATAAATAAGAGAATTTTCTAGAGTGACTGATTTCCTACGTTTTAGTAGTTACAGCAGAACCTCGTAAATGTAGCTAACTACACATATACATGGGATACTCTGCAAATCACATTTAAGTGCCTGGCAGAGGGTTCATCTAACCACCTTTATACTATTTATCTCCCATTCCATTGTCGAATAGCGCGCGGAAAGAAAGAATACCTGATCCTGTCGACACGTGTTGAGTTCCGGATTATTTTGTGCTTTGCTTGCCTATACGTTGCTGTTCGGTGGGCATGTTTCTGCAGAATCCTCTAGGATCGACCCTGTCAAGGTCAGAGCAGGGAGCGGTGCCGACATAGCGACTGGAGGCAATGTTTATTAATGTGACGGGACTCTAAAGGAGGGCCTCGTTTGCATTCCACTGCACAGCGCTGTCATTCGAGTCAGGGATCATTCTAAAGATGCGAGAGAACGCCGCCACGAGTTCGAATGTTCAAGTGTTTGTAAATCTAATGGACTTAACTACATTGGTCATCAGTCCGTAAGATTACAAACCACTTAAACTAACTTTAAGTAACTTACGCTAAGGACAACACAAACACGCGTGCCCGAGGGAGGACTCGAATCTCCGACGGCGAGCAACCGCGCTCTCCGCAGCAAGGCGCCTTAGAACGCTCGGCCACTCCACCGCGGCAGCACTAATGTGTTTACTTTACGATTGGCGATTTGAGCAGAGGGGGATGCGAACTTTTCACGTGTTCTGCTATTGGTTGTTCGAATCACGCACGAGAGGTATAGCTGCGTTAAATTACAAGGTACCGGTAACGTGGTTCCTCTGCTGAAGCAGATAAAACAAATGTTAACATATTCTTGTTCTTATAAAACTGTGCTTTTTTCACAGTAAGACAAAACGACGTTACATTCGCTTTTATTGTGCTCTTCTGCAGAAAAGCGTGTCAAATGAAGCGATGCGTAATACATTTGCTTTTAATACATTCTTCTACAAAAAATAGCACGAAATTAAAACTGTTGTTTTACGATGTAACAAAATTTTCAAATATTTGTGAAGCTTATGGGACTTAACTGCGGGGTCTTTCGTCCCTAAACGTACTAACTACTTAAGAATTACCTTATACTAAAGACCGCAAAAACATCCATGCCCGAGGGGGGATTCGAACCCCCGACGGGGAACCGCCTCGCGCATCGCAGCATAGCGACTCAATGCGCTTGGCCGAGGCTACGATGTAACAAACAGCCGGTTGTATAGCTGATAAAATACATTTGCTGTTAATACCTGGTGATCAAAAGTCAATATAAATTTGAAAACTTAATAAATCACGGAATAATGTAGATAGAGAGGCAAAAATTGACACACTTTCTTGGAATGATATGGGGTTTTATTAGAACCAAAAAAGAACAAAATATTGATAGACGCATGAAAGATCTCTAGGGCGCGTCGTTTGGTGATGATCGTGTGCTCAGCCGCCACTTTCGTCATGCTTGGCCTCCAAGGTCCCCAGACCTTAGTCCGTGCGATTATTGGCTTTGGGGTTACCTGAAGTCGCAAGTGTATCGTGATCGACCGACATCTCTAAGGATGCTGAAAGACATCATCCGACGCCAATGCCTCACCATAACTCCGGACATGCTTTACAGTTCTGTTCACAACATTATTCCTCGACTACAACTATTGTTGAGGAATGATGGTGAACATATTGAGCATTTCCTGTGCTTTGTATTAATTTGTTATGCTAATTATTGCTTTTCTGATCAGATGAAGCGCCATCTGTCGGACTTTCTTTGAACCTTTTTTATATTATTTTTTGTTCTAATAAAACCCCGTGTCATTTCAAGCACGTGTGTCAAAGTTTAACTTTCTATCTACTTTATCCGTGATTTATTAAGTTTTCAAATATATACTGACTTTTTGATAAGCCGGTATATTATTCTACAGTAAAGCGTAATAAACTAAAATCAAATATAAATTTCGTTGCATGATCTAGGAGGAAAAAGTCCCTACTGCGAGGATCGACGTTTTGAAACCATTACTATTCGCTAGTGCAAGTTGGTCATCTCTCTTGATCCTTCAAAATTGTCCAGAAAGTGTTCGTTTTCCCGTGAAATTAATATCTGGTTCCTGCTTCACCCAGTTATAAAGTTTTCGAAGGGAGGGTAACTCTTTTTTTAATGTAGTAATATTCTAAAAAACTTTATTTTAAGTAAGTACTTATCAAATTATAAATAAATGAATTGCAGCAACCAGTTGCTTGTCGTTATTTATTTTGAACTTCAACGACCGGTTTCGGGCGCTTGAGTGCCCTTCTTCTGGTCTATTTTTGTACTGTTGCTTAATAGATAAACATGCTACTAGTGGAATCAACGCTAAGTGCAAAGATTCTTTGCACTTAGCGTTGATTCCACTAGTAGCATGTTTATCTATTAAACAACAGTACAAAAATAGACCAGAAGAAGCGCACTCAAGCGCCCGAAACCGGTCGTTGAAGTTCAAAATAAATAACGACAAGCAACTGGTTGCTGCAATTCATTTATTTATAATCTTAACAGTTACTGTAATGGATAAAACACTTCACTTATCAAATTCGTCAAGACAGTTTTGTTCCTCAGTCTCTTCTTCTTCTTCGGTGTTACAATTTCCTGACCTCTCGTTCTCAATATTATGCACTGTTATTACACTTTTTCGTACAGCTGCTGCTGTCTCCATAGCTCTTTCCAACGGTATGAGCAATCTTTTTTTCGTTTTTCATCTTTACAGGACCGAACAACATTATTTATTAGCACTTTTCCATCGGAACGTACTCTTTGATGGCGTGTATTTTCGAGATGTCTGTCCATTTTACCAGCCGCATACTGTCGCATTACGATAATAACGTGACTGTTCAATGCGCGCGACACGTTCGTCGATCGTGTACTGTCGAGCATAGTCGGCCGCCTTCGGCTGCATCTGAGCGTAAGCAAAGCTTGGCGTCAGATATATAGGCGGCCCAGTCTTTAGCCGTTCCTCGCATCCCCCTCCATTGCCGCAATGACAGCCAATAACGTTCACTCTGTAGGCGTGTGGCTGGCCGCGAGTTGCGCAATGTCTCTTTCGCAGGCGCTAGGCCGTAGCTCCTCCCCTCCACGCGTCTCCTATCTATCCGCCTCTATGCGCAGAAGCGCCTTCTTACGTGACGCCAGGTATAGTTCCGCGTTCTGCCGACTGCAGTTGTAAAGTGAACGGGTAATACCATCTCTGGGGCGTGACGTGAAGACGTCACCTAGTGGCGATGTTACGAGACGTTTGTATCTTATAGAATATCAGCTTTTGGCAGAAGTTGAGATCGAATTCTAAGGAAGAGGCCGGAACATACTCGTACCACAAACACAGAAGAATGAAACTGTCGATTGCTGCAGAAACCGATTAAACCTTCGCTAACTTTTTATTGGCTAGTGCAGATAAGAAAGACAAAAATATTCAACCCCCTCCATTTAGAGGCATCACTTTTGTTTTGACGAGCAGTGAGTAACTAAAAAACACACATATACAGCCATATAAGTGTACAAGAGTACGCAAAATAATATGAACACCTAACATAGACGCAATATGTATTATTAAGGAATTCGTCCACCATTGCTTTTGAGAACTGCTAAGACTCTTCGAGTAATATAGACAGTCTTTATAGGTTTCTACAGAATGTTGTATTCTTGTAGAAAAACATATGGCAAATATTGATAGCTGTTGATTTTATACTTATATTTCAATACAGTAATTTACAATAGCAGCTATCAATTATTATCAAACTGTTCATTCTGATGATGCTCTTGTTCACAGAATGAAACCGGTAAAATTCAATAAATAAGTATTGCGACTGGTGGCTGTCTTATAAAATCAAAAATGCTTTACCATGTTTTGTGTTCGCTGTCATTCGTGAAGATATTGTCGCTAGTGAAACGCTGACCAGTGCAGTCGTTTTCGTCACACTAAATCCGCACTATCGAGTTGGCGTCATTGGAGGTCTGAGGTATCACACATTTCACCTGTCACTTGTCCTGATCGTATCAGAACAGAACGTGTAAAGTATTGCACGGTAATGTGCAAGACTTTGTACATCAGTTGTGCACTGCGGTCCTGTCGCAATGTTAACTCGTATAAAGTGGCACCAACTTACAAGAAGTCGTTGTGTACTTCACGGAGACCATAATAGATTTGTGATTGATTCCGCCTTAGGCAAGACACTTTTTTTTTTTTTTTTTTTTTTTTTTTTTTTTTAATACTCAAACTAGTTTCGGCACTTACTGTGCCATCTTCCGTGGGTTTCTGCTGTTTATTTTCTATGATAACACTTTACATATTTTGGTTATACAATCGTTTGCACAAGTTGTTTGGTTTGACAATTTTATTAGATGTTTTAGGCCTAATTTATTCAAGGTACTTACATTGTGTCATTCGCAGGTTTTGCATGTGAATTAATTGCGGAATGACAAGTTTTGACAGCCTGCAAACAACAAGACGTTTTTGTTAACGAAATCTGATTTATTGTAGGCCTACATTAGCCTGGAAGTTATATTGAAATTATTTCTAATGTGGCGGTTTTGGCTTACGTTTGAGCTGTGGTGTTGCTGCTTGTTTGTTTGTGGCGTGTTCTTATGTTTTATGGTCTTCAGTGCGATTTTTACTGTGAAACAGCACTGTTTACATCGGCATTTTTATTGTTGTTGTGACTGTATGGTGTTGCATTTGTTTCTGTGGCGTGTCTGTGATGTGGAGTGCGATTTTTGAATGAGTTTGATACTGAAATTGTTTTGTGGGTGTATATTTATGTATGAGTGTTAAATAGGGAGGGAGAGAGAGAGAGAAAGAGAGAGAGAGAGAGAGAGAATACTGTATGTGTGTATGGAGGGGGGGGATCAGCTGTCATGTGGTGGTGTGATTTATTTTTAAACTTCTTTTATGGTCTCAAAGAGTGTTTTGTTGCATAGTGACGTGTATTTATTTGGTACTTTCTTACCTTGGGCTATTGCTTTTCGGATGTGATAATTTTCTTCTATTGTTAGTTTTTGGAATAAACTGTTGCTGGTTTTGAGGATTTGTAAGTCAGTTTCTATGTCTGTTGGGGTGTGATTCTGTTTTATTAAATGTTCAGCGAATGTCCATGTTATTTTGCCCACCCCCTGTACCGTATGTATATACAAAACAACTGCTGACGGATATAGTACGTTATGATCATCAAAGCGTTACGTGTTGAGCGCGGCAGTACGGCGAGCCCGCAGATATACTCGCCAACTCGTGCACTCGGTCTCATTTCTGGGCGGGTCGATTCCACTTACACGCTACGGCAGACTCATGCGATGAGTTTCAGCGACACACAGCGCAGAGGCCGCCGAGTCTGTGAGCAAACGGAGACCGCGGGTTCAGAGGGGACGACGCAGCACTGGCTGGCGAGGTTAACAAAGCACCCTCACCACGCGTCGACTACCTTCGTATTCCGTACGAGAGCAGTTTTCCCATTAGCTGAAGTGTGTTTACCCTCATACTACACGACTGTAGGTTAACACTAGAAGTACGGGATTTTTCGCCGGCCGCGGTGACCGAGGGGACTGAGGCGCTCCAGTCACGGTCTGCACGGCCACTACGGTCGGAGGTTCGAATACCCCCTCGGGCATGGATATTTGTGCCGTCCTTAGTCTTAGCTAGTTCATAAGTAGTTTGTAAGCTTAGGGACTGATGACCCCGTAGTTAAGTCCCGTAAGTTCTACAAACATTTGAACGGGATTTTTCTGTACCCGTAGTATTACCATTTGAGCGTTTTTCACCCACGCTCGGAAACTACCATTTTATTTCTGTTTGGGTGGTATTTTGGGTTTCTACATGTTGACATTACATTTGAGAAGACTAACGTACAACAAAAATTTTATTTGTTCTCAAAAATTAACAGTACATAGTCAAAAGCATATTTTTCATTTTACATTTTACAGAAGAAATTCTACACTCTTCTATCAAACCTCATTCAAACAATGAATAAAAACAATTTTTCTATGTTTATCTTTAAAGAAAGATTGAAACAGAGTCAAAACATACAATTTATGCGACTTGTAATCGTACTTTTACCGTTTCTGACATATAAGGAAAGTACCCAGTATTTGCAAAAGAGTGTAATATGCGACATGTTTTCTTGCTTATTGCAATCAAGGGAAAAAATGCAAGAACATAAAATTCCAGGAACAAATAGTTGACAGTATTTTCTAAGCTGCGCGGACTCACAGTTGAGACATAGGACAAATGTACATACACTTGTTGGAGTTGAAAAATAATTTGATCCTTCATTCCTCTGTTATTGTTAACAGGAAACATGATTTTGACAATGCCTTCTGTTTCCATATTGGACATTTCCGGTGCCAAACGCTTGCAAGGGGAGATCGGCTCCTCTCTTCAGTTTGCAGGGGGATGGAATCTCATCTGATTCGCTGATATTGAATTCTCGCAGTGAAGTTTTCTAACATGTACATAACTTCATACGTCTGCATGGCACCAGTCCACAGAAAACAGAAAGCGGCAGTGATATGAGGCTTTGCCCAACCTCCAAATTTTTCTTATTTTGTCGTTATTTATGTCCGAAAGTGTCATAACACGCCCAGAAATTATTTCCCGTCTAAAACCTAGCGTTGCTGATATCAGATTGTGTTAAACAATATATGGGTCAAAAATGACTCACACGGTACCACTGGTATAACAGATCAATTTTTTGTACTTCCAGGTGGCCTAGAGGGATGGAATTTCGGTAAGTTATATAAGTATATAAATGATTATTCGTCGTACAAAGAATATGGTGGCAGGTAGGGGTCTCGAAACACCCAAATGAGTCAAAAATGATCCACGTGGTACTTCTAATAGCTCACATTATACAGGGTGCTTCAAAAAGGATGGCACAAACTTACTCTAATGAAAGTACACGATAGTAAAAACGAAAATGCTAGAGTAAACATGGGTCAGAAAACGAGACGTTTGCGAGATAATTACGAATGTATGGTTCCAAGCCGCCACTGACGTCATTGTAAACATCGTCCTAGTTAGTACACATTAATTTGAAGTTTAGACTTTACGACGCATTTAGTTCACAATCCACGTAGGGGTTACCTTTTAACGGAGGTATTAGCAATGTCTTCGTTGCATCTCGATGGAATTTTGTGGTCGTCTCTGCAATGAATTTCGAAATGTTTCAAAACCCGTGGTTCAGCTAGCTCTCAATGTACAAAAAGGTAAGGTGATGCGCATGAGTGGGAAAAACAATCCTATAATGTTCGAATACAGCGTTAGTAGTGAGCTTCTTGATGCTGTCGCGTCATTCAAATATCTAGCCGTAACATTGCAGAGCGATATGAAATGGAACGAACATGTAAGGACAGTTGTGAGTAAGGCGGACAGCCGACTTCGGTTTATTGGGAGAATTTTGGGAAGATGTACTTCACCTGTAAAGGAGACCGCATATAAAACGCTTATACGACCACGTCTTGAATACTGCTCAAGTGTTTGGGACCCGCAGCAGATCAGTTTAAAGGAAGACATAGATGCGGTTCAGAGGCGAGCAGCTAGATTTGTTACTGGTAGATTCGACCAATGCGCGAGTGTCACGGAAATGCTCCGGCAACTCCATTGGGGATCGCTGGAAGAAAGACGACGTTCTTATCGTGAATTTCTGTTGAGTAAATTTAGAGGGCCGGAATTTGAAGCTGAGTGTAGTACGAGCTTGCTGCCGCCTACTTACATTTCGCGTAAAGATCACAAAGACAAGATAAGAGAAATTAGGGCTCGTACGGAGGCATATAGGCATTCCTTTTTTCCTCGTTCCATTTGGAAGTGGAATCGGAAAGGAAATGCCTAGTAGTGGTACAGAGTACCCTCCGCCACGCACCTTACGGTTAATTGCGGAGTATGTATGTAGATGTAGATCATGTCGGAATTCTTGACAAGCGCATATAACTCTCTTCTCCAGTTCTTCATCCGTGTCAACGGTTGTGCTGTACCTTTCGCTTTTGAGGTGACTCCAGACACAAAAATCAAAATGATTTAGATCAGCTGATCTTGTGGGCTAAGGTACAGGTCCGCTTCGGCATATCCTTCTTGTGCCGTATCTGCGCGCTAGATGCCGTTTCACAGCAGCAGCAAAATGTGCCGGAGCTCCATCATGCATGTACCACATACACTAACGTTCCTGAAGGTGAACATCCTCAAGCAGTCCTGGAAGATGACGCCGCAGAAATCGTCCGTACGTTTTGGTGGAAGAATGTGTGGCCCAATGAGCTGATCACCTAGTACCCCTTAACCACACATTCATTGAGAAACACTGCTGATGTGGTGACGCATTAACGGCATGTGGGTTGATGTCACACGACGTACTGCTTCAAGTGTGCAAGGGTGTGAGACGGGGGCTGTAGTTAGTCTATTTTTCATACTAACCTTGTGATACTGTATCTTTCTCTTTACGCTAATTATTTAAGTATGTAACATTTTTCTCTGTAGATTTTTCTTTATTTTGATCTCTGTGCCTTTGGGGACACATCAAAGATGATGGGCTCTTGGGATTGTAGTACATTCTATGTTTATATAAAATTTTGGGATTTTAATGTTTATTGGCGCAGCTTGGCTGCTAAGAAGTGGTTTTCCGTGTTGGGAACGGTCAGGCCTCACAGAGCAGAGAAGCTCTTGGAGGTCTCCCCCTCCCACCAACTTTCGCTCGCCTTCGGGGAAGAACGAGAGGGGCTGGCTTGACCTGTTTGGCGCCGACAATACAGGCGGCGAAGTGTACCTGGCAGAATTTTTTCGATTGAGTGGGACGCTTTACACAATGCTGGACCGCGGTTTACGGTGGGCGATAGCGGGGGCCTGCCTTTTTAGTCATTCTGCCGTTCCGCAAGAGAGGAATTTTCCGGATACAAACAATAACAGAGTGCTCTGGGCCCCGGGCTGTTTACGGAGACATTGCCCTTATGCGTTATCTAAAAAAATTTCCTAGAAAGCAGCAGAGTTTGAACACAGTGTGACAAATGGTTAGGTTGAGAGGAAAGCTTTCTGCCCGTCTGGCACCCCAGGGGTTTGGTCCAGCGGCTGTATATATAGCACAACGTTAACATTTTTAGGTCGTGTGATCGTAGCTAGAAGCAAGGTGAAATTCCTTGCTGAGCATTCACCCTGGGAACGGTGAAATCCGCGGGAAGCTTTGGTGGCGTGGGCGGAGCCTCTTGGCAGCCGCAGAGAACGCGTCCTGATTCGGCAAATTATTTTAGTATGACAGCTAAACAATTTGTCAACGGTGCTACGCCATCCGATTGGTTTGACGATTAGCCGTTAGCAGAGATTGGTGCGTCTTTTTGCGCGTGGGTGTGGCCGCCCGTCACTTGCCGTGAGCTGTGGCAGAGCGCGAGGAGGCACAGGAGACTCCTGTTTGAGCTTCCGAAGTTTACGGACCTCGGGAGACTCCTGTCTGAGTGTCCGAAGTGTACGGACCTCGGGAGACTTCTGTTTGAGCGTCCGAAGTGTACGGACCTCGGGAGACTTCTGTTTGAGCGTCCGAAGTGTACGGACCTCGGGAGACTTCTGTTTGAGCGTGCGAAGTGTACAGACCTCGGGAGACACGCAAGACTCTGTTTAGATTCGCGGGGAGGACATCGTCTTAAATGGTCCTCTGGTTAGACTTGTGTTTGATTTCGAAGATTCGGACCTTGTAGAACTTGTGTTTACTTCACGCACGTTACATTGTCCGGTGGTTAAGCTGTGAGCGGCCACAGTTCAGTTTTCGTTTTGCTAGAAGTCTCTATTTGAGCAGTCGCGCCTTCTCGAAACGGGCATTGTTTTTACAGATCTTATTACACAAGTGACTGATCGATTTGTGCCAAGTGGCCTTTGTGTCACGTATGCAAGCTAATGAAACGTAAATGATGGACATAATACGTTGTGATTTATTCAATGATGTGGACACTATACGATTGGTTTTAACCATTCATTTTCATCATACTATTTCAGTGTTAAAATACACAAATAGATTAAATCTGAATGCAGGAGCGTGTAGAACACAAAAAAACCTGCAAAACATATCAAACTAAATTTTGTCTGGAATAGGACAACATACATTTCGATTAGTTGCTCTTCAGTTACACTGGGGAATTTTCTTATAATGTCTGAGTTTAACCCAAAATGCCACTGCTAAGTGGTACTTATTCTTAGCAAGGATACACTAAACAAAAGTGAAGTGCTAGACATCTAGACTATAACACTAGCAAGTATTTTTTCTATTAAACAATTTGATGTGGTATAAGTGTAAAGCCAGCCGCGGTGGCCGATCGGACTGCGGTGTGCTAGTCACGGTCTACGCGGCCGCTGCAGTCGGGGGTTCGAATCCCCCATTGGGCATGGATGTTTGTGCCGTCTTTAGTATAAGCTAGTGGGTAAGAAGTTTGTAAGTTTAGGGACTGATGACCCCATAGTTAAGTCCCATATTTAAAAAAATAAATAAAAAATAAAAATATAGCCCTTAATCCGCGAAATTCGGCTGATTTTACATTAATTTTCCGATTGTGTATGTCTCTTGATATTTTGCTAATGCTTGTAACGCAAGAAATATAGTAACTATTTCCTTAATTTCGTACAAAAATAGTTACAAACAAACACTACTCCTTCGGCGGGTTGCTCATCGCTCGAGGGTTGGTGTCGTTGGAACTTTCACCGCAGTAGTGGCACGACTGTTTATGTCAGACTGTGATGTAATTATTCGATAAAACCAATAGGGCTGGAGCTTGGCACTCATGGAAGGTCCGCAGTTGGTAAAGCTGCGAAGGAAGCGGTGCCCCGATCGTAGATCCTGGACACTTCAGGACTCGTCCGATGAATCTCTTGAAGTGGAGTATTTGTGTTACGGAATAAATTTTAGTTTTGAAAATCCAGCTGTAGTCCTTTCAGTCTCTGTGCTTACCACGTTGGCTGTCGGGTGGCGCCAGCGGCCACAGCGCCTCTGACGTCATCGCGGCAGTCAACGTGTTAAAGATATTGGAAAATGATATTTTGTTGGGAGTAGGTCGCTAGTTTATGTCAGAACAATATCCGATTTTGATGTCAACATCCTTCGTTGACGACGAAGTGTAGCTTCAACCAAGGAAAAAAAAATAGATTTTTGAATGTAAAACGCCAAATAATACTGCATGACTTAATAATTTTTTATTTGGCGTCAATACATTACTTACGCAGTAAAGTACGAGGATCGGAACTTGAACAGTCGAAACACTGCCGTCGATGCAATGCAATCTAATATTGTCGCTGGTAGCAAAAGCTGTTGACATTCCAACCTTACCTCCCAGCAAATGGACTCGCCCGTCCTACGTCATTGGCGCGCACACAACCGAGAGAAACGCAGTTACTTGTGAGCGAGCGTTCTAACGTAACAGTCTCACGATGTCTTCGAAACAAGGACAACGTAGTTGGACCAAGATTGAATGTGCCAGAGGTCGTACAGCACGACTGTCAGCAAGGTCTTCAAGAGGCGTGTGGGGAATTGGCATTTCCGTACAGAACACTAGTGCTTTGGGTAAAAGCCGTCAACGAAGTTCGGCAAACTGTGGAAGACATGCATCGTTCAGGTCGTCCTAGCGTCTTTGAAGAAGAAGTGCATACTGTTGTCGCGTTGGTGGATATCGACGCCACAATTCGAGAGCTCGCCCACGAAACCGGATTAGCGCATACGACTGTGCTTTGTATCCTGAAGGAACGCTTGGGAACGCGAAAAATTGCATCACTACGGGTTCCGCATGAATCGACGGAAATGCAGAAACGGATGATTTGATTCCGAAGATGAAGGAACTACTTCTTGGCATTCGCTTCAGAGCTGTTCCAGAGATTCGACAGGCAGTATTATACCACTCCATCAACAGGAAAGGCTCTGCTAAAGGTATACTACGCCTTTCACATCGCTGCCAAGGGTTCTACACATCGCTGGTGACTGCTTTGAAGGACAGTGACAGGTGAAAACATGTAAAGCTTTTGTATCGGTTGTGAATAAATAGTTGCCCCTAATTAAGTTCCAAACCTCGTATTTGGTTGGGGGTAGGTCCCTAGATTATATTTAATGTCAGAATAATGTCCGTCTTTGATGTCAGCATCATAAATTGGCGACTAAGTATATAGCTTGAATCGGAAAAAATATCTTGTTATAAAGGCAAAAAATAATGTTGCTTGAAATAATAATTATTATTTGGCGTCAATATCTTACTTTCAGACTAAGATATTAGGTATATTTTATAGATGTTTATAATTTTTATTACATAAACGAACAGCCAAGATCGCAATTTTTTTTGTTTTACTTAAATTTCCTCTTTTGGTAAGCTATACTACCGCCATCGAATCTGTCTCATACTCAAGACACTGTGCCAACTGAAAATGGCAAGAAAAAAAGAATAGCCAGAAAAAACAGTGTAGCTGTGATTGTTACCATAGCAACGCGGTTATGAGCAACGCTTGCAATTGATAAGGCTGCCGGCAGTCGCTGGGAAGTTATTATTATGAGTGTGAAACTGTGCGCCGACATGCAACCCCCTGGCTGTTGCAGAACTCTAACTGTGGGGAGAAACGCGACAAACCTCTAAAGTGCCCCGTTGGTTACTTTTCTTTTTGTCATCTGTGTTTTTCATTCCCTCTCTTGTGTACGTCGGTAAAGGGTCCCATTACAGCACTATTAAAGGTGAATATGTCCTGGCGAGAGTCAAAGATTTAAAAGAGGAGAGCTAGCTAGATTCTCGACTTACTTGCCAGCCTCAAATCTTGACATTTTAGTTCCTTTGTAAAGAAACATCCAACTGGGGTCCATTACCTTAAAAGGGGTTGACAAAATAATATGAACACGCAGCACAGAGACAATATTCTTGTATTAGCAGTAGTTGGGCTTTCAGAATATCTGCTGCTCTGTGACAGAACAGATTAGCAAAGTGTCTCTATAGTTTCCGACGGAATGTTATCCATTCTTGTACCAAAACATCCGACATTTACTTCAACGTTGGTAGCGCTGTAAATTTCGTCCTCACTCTCTGCGGTTCAATTACGTTGTGACATAGCCATTTTACACTCCAGGGGAAATGTTTGATAATTTCCTGATGCTGTACAAAGCACGTCTGAAGGAGTTTGTCTGTGTGTAGGCGCATTATCATTTTTGAATATGGCATTGTTCGTTGGCAATACGTTGGTGATAGAAAGCAGTTAGTCCTTGATGACGAAGTGATAGAAACAGTTGAACACCATGACATAGATACTTGTTATGTATTAACCATTCAAGGAAATACAGGACTGTCATTAACAATGAGATTTATTTCAATACTTAATATTAATTCTGTAATCAGGAGAGCATTAATTCAGGCATATATAGTTTCGGTTTTAAGAACACTATATTCCAGAGAAGTTTATTAATCTTAAGATAACAACTCACTCATATCAACCACTTCATTTATAGACTATGGACCTTGACCATTATCCGGAGCAGTTGGAGAAGTATCAGGACTAGCTAAAAGATTCAATTCATGTAATATTAACCTTTTCATCATTGGAATAAGAAGTACAGTCTTTCTCTTGAGCTATGTTCCAGAAAATGCAGGGTCGGCTTTGTAAATTCGGATATGGCGTGTTAATAGTTACGAGGTGGCCGGATGCCTTCGCCGCGGTGGAGTAGCCGAGCGGTCTAGGGCGCCTCGCTGCGGAGCACACTGTTGCTCGCCGTCGGAGGTTTGAGTCCTCCCTGGGCATGTGTGTGTGTTTATGTGTTGTCCTTAGGTTAGTTTACCTTAGTTTAAGTAGTTTGTAAGCTACGAACTGGTGATCACGCAGTTTGGTCCGATAGATTTACAAACATTTGAACCGGATGCCCTTCTTGTCGCCACCCCACGCCCCCAGGAAGAAATGGGTACATGAAATGTCTGCGTATAGTGTTAAATGTGGGAAAGTGTAAAGCGTTACTAAATGTTTGCAAATCGTGTAAGGCGGAAGTTGAGGACCAGTTTCGTGGTCACCTATGGGGGATGTAGAAAACCGCCTGAAAACCACATCCAGGCGGGCCGGTACTCCGAGCACCTTCGTTAATCCGCCGGGAGGATTCGAACCGGGGCCGGTACGCTCCCCCCCCCCCCCCCCCCCCACCCCCGCCACCCGTCTCAGCGGTGCGTTTGACCTCACGGCTAACCGAGGGAACCTGGACTAAGAAGTACAGTAATAACGATATTCCAATTACGACGACACGTAATCCGAGGTGAAATATTGCAAGGATTTAAACAATATCCGTTTACATTGGATTACGGTAAAGGATTAGCTTATTAGTTGTATCAGATGTATTATTCCATATTGTTTACAGCGTTTCTTAGTAGTAGACTACCCACAACAATTTCGTTCTTTTAACTTTCCTCCAATTAAATGGTGGGTCACTTGTTAAACAACACACTCAGATCTGAAGCCTTGGGGTTCGATTTTCAATGAGACACAATATTTTATATTTCATTTTTTTCACTTTTGGAATATTTGTTAATAAGTAAGATGCCAATTTTCACTGATTACCTGAGTCCATATTGAACTGTAGTTCCTCTTTTATCTGGCTGGATAACCTTTTACGAAGGAAGGAGAGCAACGTCATACCATTTCTAATAGCACCATACCAAGGAATCACTGTAGTGTTGAAAACAACATTCCGCTGTTGACATATTTGTTTGGTACTGACCCTGCTCACAATGAAAGTAACTCTCTCAGTAAAAGTTGAACATGTTGCTATCATGTGTGACGGATTTATCCATATAAATAAAAATAAAGTGCTGGGCTGGTTTATTTAGTTGATTTTGAACGAAATGTTCCTAAGAATCCGAGTAAGGTTTTTTAGTTAAGAAATAATTGGAACCGTACAAATCTGAGAAAACTGAAGGTGAATTTTTCTGCAGTATATTTGTATGAACTACAGACCAAAATTCAGGATTCGATGAAGATGCTCATTTCAATCTTCTTTTGTTATAGCCTGTAAAATATTTCAGGGAGAAAAATTTGTGACAGTAACAAGCTAAAGTCAGAAAATCTGACTCAGTGGAAAAATCAAATTTCTATGCACTCTGGATCATAACTGACTGTAGGAACGTTGTATTTGTTGTTGTCATTAACAAATGTTTGTAAAGTCTATGGGACTTAACGACGGGGTCATCAGTCCCTAAACTTACAAACTACTTATGAACTACTTACGAACTAGGACGGCACAAATATCCATGCCCGAGGGGGCATTCGAACCCCCGACCGTAGTGGCCGTGCAGACCGTGACTGGAGCGCCTCATTCTCCTCGGGCACCGCGGCCCGCCTCAATAATTGCATTAGTGGTATAACTGATATTTTGGCTCGGAGTGGTAATGAGGTTTGCACAACCACCGATTTTAACTTGTATAGTGACATCCTGCTCTCTTTCTAATGTAGTTGACATGTACGCAATAAATAATCTGTGATGAAAATTCCGTTTTTGTATGGATACACCCACAAAGCCTATTGAGTCGTACTTTTCTCCCGCCAGTACCAGTAAAACATGACAGCACGTACCTCATATAGACCGTATTATGCATCACAAGACCAAGTGCCTTTACTTTATATTTCTGATGTGAGCGCAATTGGTGCTGTTTAGTAGTTATTCGCTTTGAGATTTCACTACTAACTGAAAGAACACTAACCCTTCTTTGGTACAAAAAGTTGAGAAACACCCATAAATAAATTTTTTTTAAGAACATGTAAACTTTAGGTTCCATTATGTCAGTTATGACATATGGCGCTTGGACTAGTGATGCATAACACCGCCCATGTGTGAATATGTTCATCATGCAGGTGGTTATGGAGGTGTATGACTAATCAAGTTTCGTAGCTCCCTCTTGGAAATCGCAACCGCGCGCAAGTGTGAGGATCCTCTCGTGTGCGAACGACTTAGGCCGTCCGCACACGGGTCAATTTGCACTAGTCGCTGCTGCGACTCGTCACCGACGCGATTCCGTCCCCACGCGGCTACCCACGTAAGTAAATGGGAGGCCCCCAACGGGTCTATTTGCCGCGTCTCATAACCGTCTCAAAGTCGCTGCGAGCGACGCTCGTCTCTTGCGACCTGCAATGCACGGGAAAGTTCGAGCGTGACGAGCGGATCGTTCGTCAAAGAGATTAATTTACCGCGTATTTTTTCTATATTTCCAGCGAATAAAACACTTTAGAGCCCATGACACCTACATGCAATCACTGTAATGAAATTTTAATAAATAAATGAGTACATAATATTTACATTTTTTTCAGTATGTTGTGTCTTGCAGATTGCAAATATTCAAGAAAAGACCTTTTCTTATATCTCAACCAGAGATGTTTATTTACTTTTTTTACTGGCGACTAGTTTCGGGCATTAGCCAAGTTACTTATATCCTTAAGAATGTTAAAAATTTTCTATCAGTTCAAATGTTTGTAAATCTATGGGACCAAACTGCGTGGTCATCAGTCCGTAGCTTAGAAACTACTTAAACTAAAGTAAACTAACCTAAGGACAGCACACACACCCATGCCCCAAAGAGGAACCTCCAACGGCGAGCAACCGCGCGCTCCGCAGCAAGGCGCTTTAGACCGCTCGGCTACTCCACCGCGGCTTTCTATCAGTCTCTTGGAGTTCTCTGGCACCAACGAACAACCGATAATGAAAATTCCACTCTTTGTACGGATGCACCCAAAACACCCTTTGTGTCTTCCTTTTCTTACGTCGGTACGGCACCAGTACAATATCACAGCGGCTCCATCATCACTAGAACTGCCCATTATACTGAACTAACCAACACCGTTCTGTAGTTCCTTGTTGGAAGTCACAAGCTGAGTGAAGGAAAATCGCGCCCACGACGAGTGCCAGTCGACCCATGTGGGGACGTCCTTAGTGTTCACTCTGGACTGCCGGCCGCGGTGGCCGAGGGGACTGAGGCGCTCCAGTCACGGTCTGCACCGCCACTATGGTCGGGGGTTCGAATCCCCCCTCGGACATGGATATTTGTGCCGTCCTTAGTTGTAGCTAGTTCATAAGTAGTTTGTAAGTTTAGGGACTGATGACCCCGTAGTTAAGTCCCATAGACTCTACAAACATTTGAACACTCTGGACTATGTCGTGCGGGCTGGTCTGCTGTTCAGTTTGGCAGGCGCAGACTGGGCTAGCGCCGCCTGTCCGATTACGCTGTCTGCCTTACAGAGCTGTTGTGCGGTATGCCGACCGACAGGCGCTACGCCGGCGACGTCAGAGTTTTCATTACTGTCAAAGTGGAGATCGGTCTTTAAGTATTGCAAGCAGAATAAGTTGTGTCCAAGTCAGGAGAGTGCACCCAAAATTACTTGGACGCTAGCTGTATAAGGAACGGATTAGTGGAGAGTTTGCTTGGTGACGCAAGAGGATACTAGGGAAGGTTTAAATTAATAGTGACTGCAAATACTAATCCCCGGAATGAAGATTTAAATACAATTAAGGACAAGAAATTTACACCCTTACGTCTTCAAATTTTTGTGACCAATGTACATTTTACGTGAAACGTCGAAATGACAACGAAAAGAAGAAGAGGGTGCAACCGCAAGACCGGCAGACAAGACAGCGAGGCAGGCCAGCAGATCGCATAGACGTCGCCACGCCCTCCCACTCAAAGAGTAGTGGGGCGGGGGGGGGGGGGGCGCGTCGCGACGTGCCGACAACTGATGGCCACCTCCCATGTCTACACCGCTACGGTGCTATTCACATTTAAGAAACCTTCTACAATATCCAACCAAAATCGCGTATTCAAATTTCCACTCGTTTTCTGGTTACGTCGGACCTTGTCGCCATCATCAGTACTGTGGAAATCCTGTCCAAGCATTCGTCACACCACACGTTACGTGAAAATGTATTACGCGTATCTGCACGGCGTATTGTGTATAAAATATTTTAAACATTTGGTAAAAACTGTATAGCATCACCCCCACAAAACGCCGAACAGATATAACTAATGAATTTTCATGATAGTTGACCAATGACGATTGCTTGGACAGGATTTCCACAGTACTGCTATTTGTGACACGATCGGAAGTAACTATAAAACTAGCGGAAAATTTGTAGAAAAGACATTTTTATATATGCATCAAAGCTGCTTCTATTTGAAATGCTGACTAGTTTCGGGCTTTGCCCATTTTCTAAAGCCACCTATTACAGAGAACGAAGTGTGTTTTACATGAATATACATTAATATGGCAATGTAATATTGAATTTACAAGTTGTAATTTCTTACATTCATATATATTTTTATTTGGATATTGCTTAGGTCACGTTGTTTGTTTTAATTTTAATACGCGATCTTGTCTGGATACTAACTGAAGATTACACAAGCACAGATCACACCCAGCAGCATGTGTAAATTGTTCACATTCAAGCGCCTAGCATAGGGGTTAGTTTACCTACATTTAGACTATTTCGCTGCCGGTCAGTTCTCGAGTAGCGCGTCGCAAAAAGAACCACCAAAATCGTTCCGTTACACATTTCTGTTGTATTATGATTGAAGTGACTATGTAGGTCGGTGCCTGCAAGATATGTTCGCTTTCGGAAGAGAAAGTTTCTTAATCCTACACTGCGCTTGGCAATGCAACTTTAGTTACATTTTTTAGGCGTACTTCTTGCTGCCAGATGGCAACACCACGCATATTGTATACACTGGAGCCTGTTCTAAGCATTTAGTTGATCGTTTCCTCGATAGGTGACAACGCAATCATGAATTGAGGAGAAGTGCAACAAAGAGAGCTCTAGTGTATTTTACTCACTGAAATTGAGTAATGTAATTACAAACTGATACGACTTCTGTCAAGTACCAAAAAAAAGTTATAAAAAAGTTATCATATTACAGAAATCTAATAGGAGTAGAAAACAAGGTAGATAGCAATATTTTTCTGGAGAGTGAGTTATGTCTAAATGTGTGATGTTAAATGGTAACAGGTAATAATTACTTTCACATTGTTAAATGAGTTATGTAATTTTTTCAACATTTTTCCCCTTCATTGGTGAACATTTTCTACCATATATATTTTTCCTTCGCTAAAATAAAAATTCATGCAGTGTAGGCTTGAATACATTTCGCCGCAATGAACAAGACTACGTTTGAATTATTTCCACTATAACTGGAGCATCGTTTCCGTTATACTCTCTCACCTGTGTAGCGATAAAACAGAACGAGCTGCCTTTCTCTGAAAATTTTCTGTGCCTTCCGTCGGTCCTACATGGTAAAGAATCTCACAATGCTCAGCAGTACTCAAATATAGGACTGGCAAGTGTAGTGTAGGCAGTCTAGTAAAACTGTTACACATTCTGCCAATGAAACATAGCCTTTGGTTTACCTTCCCCACGATATTTTTAAGTGTCCTTTCCAACTAAATTTGCTAACAATTACAATCCCTAGGTATTTAGTTGAATTTCTGCCCATTAGATTTCAGTTATTTGTCGTGTAAATGAAGTTTAACGGATTACGTTTAGTGATCGATTGATGATATCACTGTTTTACTTAGCCAGGTGCTATTTTTCCACCGTACGTCTCGTTAAATTTTCTAAAATAGTGCTTTTTAAAATGTTGTAAAACCTCAGCGTTCTAGTACACCTTACCAGGCCGTTCTAGCGACCAAAGTCTTGAGCACATCTACCTCTATAGATGTACATTATATAACCGCCTCATCAACCAGATGATGGTAACCGGATGGCGAGAAACCGGTAATCGCAGTAATTATGTACGAAATGAAATAAATCGCAATATGCGATGTTATGGCTTCACTGTACTAGGTTTGTATGGAGTACCGAAGTGCGGTGAATGAAAATTTGTGCCCGGCCGGGATTCGAATCCGGGATCTCCTGCTTACCAGGCAGACGCGTTGACCACTCCGCCACCGAGGATACAGTGACCAGCCCGAGTGCAGAGGACTCTTCCCTGCACGTCTCCCGCCACACCCAAATCTCCATTCGCCACACTGTCTCTTCCTATTAATTGTTTCTCGATACCTCATGGTCTATTCTCCCTAATGCGGGAATAGAGTATTGTGGCTGCGAGTATTACAGAACAAATAGGCTGTGGTATAGGAATGAGACAGTGTGGCGAATGGAGACTTGGGTGAGACGGGAGACGTGCAGGGAAGAGTCCTCTGCAGTGGGGCAGGTCACTTTGTCCTCGGTGGCGGAGTGGTCAACGCATCTGCCCGGTAAGCAGGAGATCCCGGATTCGAATCCCGGCCGGGCACAAATTTTCATTCGCCGCACTTGGGTATTCATCTAAACCTAGTACAGTGAGCCATAACTGATCGCAAATTGCGGTTCATTTCATTAGATGAACGCTATAAAGACGTCAAAAATATATAAGAATTATCTTCGAGATCCGCTAAAGATTATTATATCTTCAACCTGTAAGATTATTCACAACATTCAGCTTGTTCTTTATGAAATGGAAAGAAGAACGTATTTAATATCAATCTTTGAATCACGCCTGAGCTTTTCTAATGCACGTAGTGTAATGAGTTGATGCTAATGTTAACTCTGACTGCCTCTCTCGTTCCCCTGCAGTTACGTTCACTGCCGGGACGCGTCCCAGCCACTCAACGTGACAATACTGGTGCCCCTCGCAACACAGGGTAGGGATGTCCCTAGGGACGGCACAGCCGCAGCTGTCAGGACGGAGTGCGGTTGCGAGATCAATGCCAGGCCTCCTTTACAGGGCCGAGGCGCTCTGCACGTCGCCCTCCCCCCCACTTATAGCAGCCCCCTCGCCCCCTCCACGTCGCCTGCCTACTTCCTCCTCCTGCATCGGACGCTGTTGCGGCAAAGATTCCCATTTCTCGGAAGAATTACGACAGGCAGAGCGAGCAAAACAACGCAACGTGCCGCGACCGGAAAGCGGAAAAAAAGAAAGAAGGGGGAAAAATGCGAGGGGCAGGCAGGCGATATCTCTCGCAGATTGCTTCCCAGTCAGCTGGGCGCGCCCTGTCAGACGCAAGCCGTCGCGGTGGACTTTGCCGCGTTTCCTGCCACTCTAAAGGCTAGTCTACACGACGACACCAGGTTGCGACACTCGTTTCATGAAATGAGTTGCGCGCAACTGGTTTCGTGTATGTCTGTAGACACGGCGCCAATACTATACACTTCAGTTTCGTTGTTTTGTGAGTGCCGTAGTCGCCGTAGAATGAAAGTTTTGGTAGCTGTAAAAGTTGTGGCGGAGCTATTGCTTCTCTGTGTGAAGTCGCTGCATAAGACTAAACATAAAAAGACTAAGAAACGTGTTTGGGTTCGTGACTGGATTACAAAAAAGACGTCAGATCGGTTGCTGAAAAAAATTGTGATCTAAGACGCTAGAAGTTATTTTAATCAACTCAGAATGTCACCAGAGCAGTTTACGTTCCTTTTAAACAGAGTTACTAATGCAATAAAGAAACAAGATACTGTTATGGTGAAGCATTGTCACCAGAACTGAAATTACAAATTGCATTACGTTTCTTGTTCAATAGATATCTCTACAATACCTGTACCGTGTTCTCAAATCCACAGTTGTCATAGTTCGTTTGTATAGGTATTTGGAATTGAATGTACTTTAGTCTGCAATTCACTAATCGTCAACCCATCAATACTTAATTCACGATTAATTGCTTCAGGAGCACTAACAGCCGCTGCTTATTACTGAAATTTTCATCGTTAAAATGGCACAAACACCTATGCATCGCATATATGTTCGAAAACTGTATTATTTCTTCCTTTTCCCTCTTTATGTATTGTTTTCTTCTGTATTGGTTATCACCTAACCTAAAAACACGCGCCAAAGTTGGAAGGTGCCGAAACTGTTTAGTTTCGCCAACGAGTTGCGCGAACGCCTGCCGCGCATGCGCACTGCCCAGTAGTGCAGTTTCATGAAACCTAGTGTCGTCGTGTAAACTAGCCTTAACGTGCGTCAACTGCGGTTGAGCAAGTGCAGCAACACGTAACTCGTCCATACAGCGCGGTATTATCTAGGCATGTATTCGCCATCACTGTGTCTGCACCAACATCTCTACTCTATAGACAATACTGAATATTTCATATCATACTTGTCATAGTATTACGTAGTCCCTTTGCTTCTCATTCACGTCTGAAAAGCAGGAAGAATGAATGCTTTAAATGTTTGTAAATCTATCGGACCAAACTGCTTAGTCATAAGTCCGTAGCTTACAAACTACTTAACCTAAGAATGAAACTTTCACTCTGCAGCGGAGTGTGCGCTGATATGAAACTTCCTGGCAGATTAAAATTGTGTGCCGGAACCGGGACTCGAACCTGGGACCTTTGCCTTTCGCGGGCAAGCGCACTACCGACTGTGCTATCCCTAAACGACTGACGATGCCGCCTCACAACTTTACTTCCGCCTGTATCTCGCCTCCTACTTTCCAAACTTCACAGAAGCTCTCCTGCGAACCATGCAAGACTAGCGCTCCTGGAAGAAAGGATATGGTGGAGACATGGCTTAGCCACAGCCTAAGGGATGTTTCCAGAATGAAACTTTCACTCTGCAGCGGAGTGTGCGCTGATATGAAACTTCCTGGTATATCCATTCTTCCAGGAGTGCTATTCCTGCAAGGTTCGCAGGACAGCTTCTGTGAAGTTTGAAAAGTAGGAGGCGAGATACTGGCGGAAGTAAAGTTGTGAGACGGCATCGTGAGTCGTGTCGGGGTAGCACAGTCGGTAGTGCGCTTGCCCGCGAAAGGCAAAGGTCCCAGGTTCGAGTCCCGGTTCCTGCACACAATTTTAACCTTCCAGGAAGTTTCATATATGCGCACACTCCGCTGCAGAGTGAAAGTTTCATTCTGGAAACATCCCTTAGGCTGTGGCTAAGCCATGTCTCCACAATATCCTTTCTTCCAGGAGTGCTAGTCTTGCATGGTTCGCAGGAAAGCTTCTGTGAAGTTTGGAAAGTAGGAGGCGAGGTACTGGCCGAAGTATAGAGGCGGCATCGTCAGTCGTGTCGGGATAGCACAATCGGTAGTACGCTTGCCCGCGAAAGGCAAAGGTCCCAGCTTCGAGTCCCGGTTCCGGCACGCAATTTTAATCTACGTAACCTAAGGTAAACTAACCTAGGGACAAATACACACACACACACACACACACACACACACACACACACACACACACACACACGTGCCCCAGGGAGGACTCGAACCTCCGACGGTGAGCAACCGCGAATGAGTGCTTCCATATCTAACGTGTGAACAGGAAATTGGTGATTGGAATTAGTCTTGTGTAGTTCGGAAGAGCGCTCTCACAGGCGAACTACGCGAACTAGTTCGCAGATCTCTCGCCTCTTAGTTCGTCGTCTCCTTTTGCGAAGACTGTCGGGAAACAGCGAGAGGACGCGTGAGCGCGCAGAATCGCGTGATTCACTTCTGCCAGTTACCGTCATTTAGAGCTGGGATGCAGCTCAGCTGTAGTTTCATAGTTCACTGCCACAACAAAGTACTACGAGTACTCTGTATGAAAAGTAGTTGAATACCATTGAATCATACATTCGAGTAAATAACTTGTTTATTTGCGTATGTATTTGATGTCAAATTGCCCAAAAATACGGGTAATGGCACACGCTTTGGCAACACTGATTCATTGTATAAAAAAGCTGTAATTAAAAAAAAAAGAGCTCTTTTAGTAGCGGTAGCAAAAGCCAAAAAGAGCGGACGAACTAGAAGGAGCGCACCAACTATGAGCAGAGGACGAACTAGCAGCAGCGGACGATTATGCCAAACGTATCTCGCTTCATAGTTCAGTGGATTCTTTTCCGAAGACCGACGGGCAATAGCGAGAGGGTGCGTAGCAGAATTAAAAATCACGTGTTTGCCTTCTGCTGATGAGTCACTTTGAGGTGAGCGTCTGCCTGCTAGATTATATACTTCAGTGCTACAAAATTTCTGTTTTGATGTGTTCTGCACTCTGTAATATCTGACTAATAAATTCCATAATGCCAAAATATAGAGATAACTCTAAACTTAAACGCGATAAATTATCCACAAACTGTTTCTTTTGGTTTGCGTGATATCGTTAGCGGCTCAAGCAGCAAGCGCATGATGCAGCTAGTTGGGGGAACTTGCCCCTCCACCTGCACGCGCAGATCACGCCACTCAGCCGTCACTGGGAGCGGTCTGCGCAAGTCTAATTGGAATAATACGAACGTTTCTGCAAAATGTGTTGCGACTGGAAAGTGAAACTTGATGGGCGATGGGGGTGGTTCTTCAGGCATCTCATTTTTACTGAACTATGTGTCCCACTATGACCAATTTTCAAAGGTACATTCGGTGGTACGAGGGTGAGACAAACTGAGGTAGACAGGCCAGTACTGCGTTTACAAGCCTGAAAATTGCTTAAATACTTTTCAGCTGACTGCGCATGTAAATTTAAACACTCGTCCCATCATTCGAGAAGGCTTTAAAAAGCCTGGAGTTCGGAACTTTTGTGGCAGCGTTTGCATACTATAAGTGACGCTCTTGAGCTGTAACTTGATTTGGTTCCTTAAGCTGCTGCAACCCAAAAGACAGAAGTGTCCTAGAGGTGCAGTACTGGCCTTTCTACCTCAGTTTGTTACTTATTTACTGTCTCACCCACGTATATGTGTAAACTGTCTGTAGAAAGTCTCGAAAGTACAATTAGAACTGTGGAATAGATTAGTTTTTCGTTCCATACATTCACATTAAATAGATTCTCGTGGATGTGGAACATGTCAATATGAAATTTACTATATTTTTTTACAAACCGATATAATAGTACTAATAATATTAATACGTTTATCATTTGGTTCTAATCAACAATTCGAAAATGGAGCAGAAGGAGTTGCCCACTAGAAAGACTTTCAGGCTCCTCTTAAACTGATCTTTACTTGTAGCTAAATTTTTTTATAGTTGATAGTACATTATTGAAAATGTGTGTGCCAGAGTATTGTAAATGTAATAAATTGTAACGTCATGTCTAATGGTGCAGTATGGACAACAGAAATGCAAGAAGCGATAAACTTCTTTCCTTTCATTATTTCCCTGAAGTTGTGAGCATTAAAAATATTCCAATGTTTGTAAATCTAAGGGACCAGACTGCTGACATCATCGGTCCGTAGACCAACGTTTGCTAAGGACTACATATACAGCCATATCCGAGAGAGGACTCCAACTCCGCCGGGAGCGGTGACGCACACCGTGGCAAGGCGTCATATTGCACGATGTCATTTCGCTGGGCCAAGAAAGGAAAAATTTCTTACAGGTTTGAAATTATGCGTGAAGTTAGTTGCAAAGCGCTAACTTTCCTAACTCTCGAACAGTAAATGAAAAGTCTGTTTATTCATTCGTCACATGATGCAGCAATTCCTTCTGACTTTGACTGTTTATGACGCCATATCTCCTGAACTGTGTGTCGTACTTGGTTATTATTCTCGTGGTATTTGTTTCCTGGCGGTAAAGAATATTTGCAACAAATTTGTTTGAAGTTTAAAAGAACACTGTCTCATGATGTGGCAGTTTTTCACGAATGTTGTTGTTTATGACGCAATATATGCTGAACTACGTATCGTAGGTACTGTAGTTCCTGCTGCCACAGCGATTGTTGTGTGATTGTAAGGAATATGTGTACCACGTTTAGTTGAAAATAGTTTAAGAGGCGATGCAGTACACACACACACACACACACCACACACACACACACACACACACACACACACACACACACACACACACACACACACACTTCCATTTTTACAACATATATATAAATGTACAGTTACAAATACTGATATGCAGGCAATGTTTGTCTATTTGATTTAATTCAATGCCCTAGAGCTTTTATTTCTAATTCATTTTTGTACGCTTAATTAACATGAGGTAAATTTGGTTAGCAGATGGAAGAAGCCTCTATGTTGCAAAATGTTTTACGCCCGGTAATAATTACGGAAATGTACACGTTTGCATTAGAAATTGTGCCGGACCTAAACAAGTGCGGGAAGTGCTGGTTTCATTTTCAGTCATTTCTGCTTTAGAGTGTGCATAGCGTGGGATACTGAATGAATTCACAGCATGCTATCAGATTAGTCTGGCAGCGAATGGTGATGAAGATATTAGGTTTCAAAGGACTGTCTCCGTTGTCCTATACTTGTCTATGTTTTGTGTGACAATACTGTTATTTTCTGCTATTAATATTTACAGCTTTTTATCTCTATATATTTTATGTCGCTACTCCTCCCTATTTCTGAAAAGAAGAAGCTTGTCTTCTGAAGTTCAAAGTTTGAGTAATTAAGGAATCAAACTGCAAAGACCATCGGTCTATGCAAACTACTTTAACTTACTCTAATGACAACACACACACCTAGGCCCGAGGTAGGATTCGAACCTCCGACGGAAAGCGTCTGCTCTACCCCTGGATCTTCATTGTACTCTGGAGATTTGAGCTGTATTTCAACACCACTTTTCACAATTACAATGCAAGTCGTATGTTAAAATGTCAGTCATCAATAATTCTTGATGTTCCTATGTAAACGAATCAAGGTTCCAGTCTAGTTCACACACTGCCTTTCCGACTGCCTTCCCTATTTCGATTGGCATTTGCCTATCCAAATGTTATTATTTGTCTTGTTCCCTTTATGGAGAATACGTAGAGTTGTTTGTATATCATGGTGTCTCTAGTATACAGTTGCCGGCCGCGGTGGCCGAGGGGAATGCGGCGCGTCAGTCACGGCCACTACGGTCGGGGGTTTGAATCCCTCTCTCGGACATGAATATTTGTGCCGTCCTTAGTGTTAGCTAGTTCATAAGTAGTTTGTAAGTTTAGGGACTGATGACCACGTAGTTCAGTCCCATAAGCTATATAAACATTTCAGTATACAGTCCATGGGAATGAAATATGACCTGATGTATATACTGTTACCGCCGTTGGCAGTTCTATTACGAATACACGTTATTACAATGTCCAGTTCCTCCTGAAACATATCCAGGCTACGCCTATGGACAGCACATAAATATATAACTTAGACAATATGTAGATGATGGGCAATGATCCTTTCGTCAGTGCTAAGGCACTCCTAGGTTCTTTCTCTTACAGTAGGGTGACCAGACGTTCCGTATTTTACGGGATCACCCCTTATTTAGACAAAGAGTCCCGTTGTCCTGACGAAACAAATACGGCACGTATTCTGTCCCGTTTTTCGTTAACCGTCCCTTATTCTCGAAACGTTGTGTTTTTACTTAACATAAACCGAAAACTCTATATGTGATCTTAGACATAGGGTAAAACTCTATATGTGATCTTAGACATAGGGTAAATAAATGAAAGTGCACTTTTTGATTGAAACAGAGTGCACAAGGAATGATTTATGAAGTTCTTTGTTCGGTATTATGTAATGCTTTCACACGGTGAGCAGTTGTGTCTTAGTCATTGCTAAAGAACATGTCATTTACATCTGTCGTTTTAAACCACTTAAGGTCCAACAGTTGCGTTACTCTTTTACATAATTACCGAAAGGAATCAAGGCGAGTTTTCATTTACGAAATTACTACTACAAAGGGCTAAATTTTTACGCTGAATATAAGAATTTTTTTCGGTCGACAGTGGAGACGGATTTGACGCTGTCCACACACACGGCCTAGCTATGTAAGGCAAAATTTCTACATTAAGTATGATATATTTTGTTGCAAAACGTGAGAATGGTGTCATCTTATATGATCAAGTAAGTGTCTTCCTCCTGAGGAAGTCTTGTTATTTTTACATGCAACGAAACATAGCTATACCATCAAGTCAATACAATGCACTAAGTGATAAATGTTAAAAATGTGTGTGAAGCGGTAAAGCGCGAATTTAGAAATACTGTCGTGGTGAGAAACATCTCTTTCGACTTATTTCATGTCGTGATATCTGCTGCAAAGTTTGCTGCTCAAAATTACCTTTGCACAGTGCACGACATTTCTTTGTGGACTGATGAACACAACACATAAAGCATCCTAAAACATGAGTCTTACTTATGATTATATCCATTATACTTTCAATACTAAACCGTTTTTCACAAAACTGTATTTCAAATTATCATACTCCGAAATGTATATGCATTCTTCAGAAAAATATGGTGAAGAGAGTGAGGAAAACGTAACCTATGAATATAATACTAGGTTTCAGTCCAAATGAAAGATGTTATATAAAATGTGCATACTGTCTTTGGATTTGACAACAGTAAAATATTTACACCGTTAGTAACGCAACGTATTTTCATGCTTTTTTAAGTGCAAGTCTTTAACAGAAAAGGAATGTCTGTATATGTAGCTGTAGTATAGACCAAAAATTTGAACTCAAATCTACCTTACTGATGCAATATCTACGAAACGTTTTACAAAATATGGCTTCATAGTAACTTCTAATTTGTGTCCCGTATTTTGATTTTCGAAATCTGGTCACTCTATCTTACAGAAATCAATAAAAAAAAAAGTGAGTTTGAGTAATAATGGACAGGGTAAATTTGTCTCTGACGGAAGGCTTACTTGAATAGTCTATGTAGGTATGGTGATCGCTATGTCTCCAGTGACGTAGAGGTCTGCGCAATTGTCTTGAAACCAGGAGACCTGGATTCGAATCAGGGGGGATAAACTTTTTCAACCTTACCCGTTCGAAGTTAATGCCAAACATTTCGTGAATATTAAATATTTTTGTTCATAAATTAACTAAATTTAAGATTTAAGGATTATGTATTTTAATGTGAGGCTATTAGCCTGATTGTTGCCAGCATGATATTAAAGTACCTGCGAAGCAGGTTGCTAGCCTTACTTGCGCAGGTCCCCACTGGGGTTTACCCCTAACGGTTGAGGGACTAACCGGTGGATTTGGTAGACGTTGCCGGCTGAGCACAAAGGTGGCCACGGCTCAAAGTATGTCCGAGAGTAACTGGTATCCCAACTCTCAGGACCACTTACTTGTCAGGGCGGGATTAAAATAGGTGAACACAAAATAAGCAGTCTCGCTTATGCGGATGACTTAGTTTTAATGGCCGATTCGGTTGAAATGTTGCAAAATAATATTTCAGAGCTCGATCAGAGGTGGAATGATTATGATATGAAGATCAGCATTTCCAAAACAAAAGTAATGTCTGTGGGAAAGAGATTCAAACAGATTGAGTGCCAAAAGGAGGAACAAAGTTAGAACAGGTAAACAGTTTCAAGTACCTGGGTTGTATTTTCTCACAGGATGGCAACATAACGAAAGAACTGGAATCGAGGTGCAGCAAACCTAATGCAGTGAGTGCTCAGCTAAGATATACTATCTTCTGCAAGAAGGAAGTAAGTACCAAGACTACGCTAGCAATGCAACGCTCTATCTTTCAACCAACTTTTGTTGTATGTGACTGAAAGTTGGGTGGATACAGGTTACCTAATTCATAAGGCAGAGGTTACAGATATGAAAGTAGCAAGAATGATTGCAGGTACTAATAGATGGGAGCAATGGCAAGATGGTGTCCATAATGAGGAAATCAAAGAAAAACTGGGAATGAACACCATAGATGAAGCAGTTAGAGCGAACAGACTGAGATGGTGGGGGTCATGTTACACGCATGGGAGAAACAAGGTTACCTAAAGCCCCGTTTACACCAAAGCAAACATAGGCGAATGCGCATTCGCCAGGGATTCGCCTGTGCGCGCACGCGCTGGCTTGTACTTGCGAATAAGCGTTAACACCGGAGCGAAAGAAAGAGAAAACAGCACACTGCCGCAAGGCGAGCATACGCATTTGTCGCATACGCTAGCGCTGAAGCGGAGAGGTCGCGAACTTCCTTTGATGGTTCGCCCTGAAACCGACACCCAGCGGAACACAAGCGAACACCTCTGAATGCGAGCCGAGCGTGACCGAACAGCGCGCGCATAGCGTTTACACCAGTGCGAATTCTCGTTCACTGCTGCTCGTACGCTTGTGTTCGCTTCGGGATATACAGGGCTTAAGAGACTCATGAGCTCGGCAGCGGAGGGTAAGAGGAGTCGAGGTAAAGAAGAAAGGACAGATTCGATGCAGAATGATTTTGAAGTAAAAGGCTTAACATCAGAGGAGGCATTGAATAGGGGATCATGGAGGAATTTTGTTAGAGGTAGGGTAAGGTGGTACAAATTCGATATAGGTACAATTCCGATCAACATAAGTTTTCGCGCCATTTGTCTGTCTCATAGTGTCTCGTTGTGTCACGTTGTAGAGTAGCAGGTTTCTACAGCTCCTCCTGTCTTTTCCAAGAATACGCCGCTTTGCGGTAAGGAGATATAAATTTTTTTCCCTTTAAAGAGGTAAGTGAAGCTACTTAGTCTAAGGCGCTCTTATAAATCATCTAGTTAAGGGTGACTGTATTCGCTGGCAAAAATTCAATGCCCGCAATCAAAATTGTACGAGGAAGTGATCACAATTGTACCTAATGTGGTACATTTTCGATCGATTTTTCTCAATTCCGTAACCTTTTTTTGTGTTTATACTAACATTTATAACTGTATAATATTTGCGTTACATATTCATTAAACATCCAAGAACGAGTGCCACAGTTCAAATTATTCCTTTCCCCAATTTATTTCCAGTTATAACAACATTTGTCCGAAATGGTCGAAATTGTACCACCTTACCCTACTATGCTCCAGACTGAACGCCGAAAGAATAGTCAGTCTCTAATGATGATGATGATGATGATAGTTATTAGCCTGTATAATCGTCATAGCAGTGGTACTGTCTCTCGGCGTGCTACGTGCTGTTTGTCAGTCTGCGGTCCGGCCGCGGCGTCCCCTCGCTGCCCGAGTACTCGGGTGAGTACTGGCTGGCCGGTGCAGCAGCTCGCCGTTATTTATGGCCCGCACGAGGGCAGTGGGGGTGGCAGAGTGGGGGAGGTGGGGCGGGGAGGTGGAGGGGCGGTTTTGGCGGCGAGCCAGCGGCAGGCGGCAGGCACAGGCGGCATCGGCGGCGGGCGCATTCGCACGGGCAGCGGCTAACGATTTCCAATGGCACAGTGTCAAGGCCACAACACGCCGGCCGCGGAAGCACTCTGCGCTCACACTTTGCAGCGAGACTAACCGCCGCCGCCCCAGACCTGTCCGCCGCCGGTAGTTTAGCGGGCCGTCAGGAAGCGACCGCGCGCTTGTCCGACATCAAGAGGTAGCTGCCGTAGCGGCCGTAAACACGTGACGTCCCGAGAGCTCACGGGGAGTACGGAGGAGGGATCTATAAATAAGAATCAACCGCAGCATCACTAGACAACGGCTCGGCCGATTTGGCTGACCGTTTTCGATTTGTTGTGTTCGTAATTCTCTGGACAAGGTTTGGAAAGTCTACCGGAAAATTGGAAAATTAAAGTAATAATAATAGAATCATCAAAGAAATTTGACAGACAGAAAATATTCCGGAGGATTGGAAGTGTGCACTAATTAATACATTAAAACGAGGAGAGAGCAGAAAAAAGCCGGCCGCGGTGGCCGAGCGGATTGCGGCGCGCCAGTCACGTTCTGCACGTCCACTACGGTCGGGGGTTCGAATCCCGCCTCGAGCATGGATATTTGTGCCATCCTTAGTAGTAGCTAGTTCATGTTGTTATGGTCTTCAGTCCGGAGACTGGTTTGATGCAGCTCTCCACCCTACTCTATCCTGAGCAAGCCTTTTCATCTCCTCATAAGAACGGCAACCCACATCCACTTGAATCTGCCTACTATACGTGTCTCTTGGTCTCCCTCTGCGATTTTTACCCCACACACTACCCTCCAATGCTAAATTTACGAATCCTCGATGTCTAAGAATATGTCCTACCAAGCGATCCCTTCTTTTAGTCAGGGTATGCCAAAAATTCCTTTTCTCGCCAATTTTGTTCAGTACCTCTTCATTAGTTATGTGATCTACCCACTTAATCTTCAGCATTCTTCTGTAACTCCACATTTCAAAAGCCTCTATTCTCTTCCTGTCCGCACTGCTTATCGTCCATGTTTCACTCCCGTACAAGGCAACACTCCACACAAATGCCTTCAGAAAAGACTTCCTTACACTTAAATTAATATTCGATGTTAGCAAATTTCTCTTTTTCAAAAATGCTTTTCTTCCCATTGCCATTCTGCATTTTATATCCTCTGTACTGCGACCATCGCATGTTATTTTACTACCCAAGTAACAAAACTCATCTACCACCTTCATTGTCTCATTACCTAATCTAATTCCTTCGGCATCGCCTGATTTTCTAAGACCGCATTCCATTATTTTTGTTTTGCTCTTGTTTATGTTCATTTTATACGCTCTCTTCAACACACTGTCCATTCCATTCAACTGCTCTTCCAGGTCGTTCGCCGTCTCTGACAGAATTACAATGTCATCAGCAAAACGCAATGTTTTTATTTCTTCCCCCTGAACTTTAATGCCTATTCCAAAATTTTCCTTGCTTTCCTTCACCGCCTGCTCAATGTACAAATTGAATAACATCGGAGAAAGGCTACAACCCTGTCTTACTCCCTTCCCAACTGATGCTTCCCTTTCATGCCCTTCAAGTCTAATAACTGCAGTCTGGCTTTTGTACAAATTGTAAATAACTCTCCTTTCCCTGTATTTTACCCCTGCTGACTTCAGAATTTGAAAGAGTGTAGTCCAGTCAACATTGTCAAATGCTTTCTCCAAATCTACAAAAGCTAAAAATGTAGGTTTGCCTTTCCTTAATCTATCTTCTAAGATAAGACGTAAGGTAAGTATTGCCTCCCGGGTTCCTACATTCCTCCTGAATCCAAACTGATCTTCCCCGAGGTCAGCTTCTACCAGCTTTTCCATTCTCCTGTAGATAATTCGTGTTAAAATTTTGCAACCATGACTTATCAAACTGATGGTTAAGTTAGGGACTGATGACCCCATAGTTAAGTTCAAATGTTCATATGTTTGTAGAACTTATGGGACTTAACTACGGGGTCATCAGTCCCTAAGCTTACAAACTACTTATGAACTAGCTAAGACTAAGGACGACACAAATATTCATGCCCGAGGGGGGATTCGAACCTCCGACCGTAGTGGCCGTGCAGACTGTGACTGGAACGCCTCAGTCCCCTCGGCCACCGCGGCCGGCGTATTTAAGTCCCATAAGCTCTACAAACATTTGAAGAGCAGACGTAAACATCTAAAGAGGCATTTCACTTTTACCTGTGACCTATAAAATTTTATCCGCGTGTCTCCTAAAGAGGGCACAAGAATAATTAAAACATACTATTTCAGACTACCAAGCAGGCTTTCGGCCTAATAGATCATGCCCTGAAAGCTATTTTAAAAATTAAAGCAATCCGGTCTAAACCAATAGTTTGCACATTCGTTGATTTTAAGAAAGAATACAGTCTCTATTTAACATTCTAGAAGAACGTGGACTAGACACCAAAATCCGAAAACTAATTGAACAAACACCGACAGAAACCAAATCAAAAATTAAATTCATGGATGGAATTTTGGAACCATTCTTAATTAAAACAGGAGTAAGACAAGGATATGGGATCTCGCCACTATTATTCAACATAGTTTTAGACAGAGTAATGAAAGAATGGGAAATCGAACTAAAGAAGTAAAACTTCTGGAAGCCAGGTGAACTAGGAAGAGGTAAAGGAAAATTGAACATCCCTTATTTAGCGTTTGCAGATGACCTAACAATAATAACTGACAGTGAAGAAACCGCAATAAAACAAATTGAGATCCTCAAAGAATGTGCAGAGAAGGTTGGCCTGCAAAGCTCATTTGAGAAGACTGAATTTATTTGCTCCAAATTATATGTTCCGAAACTCAAAACAAATTATGGTGAAATAAACAGAGTCAAACACTTTAAGCATCTCGGCGAAGTCATTGAACCAACAGGAATCGAGAAAGTAACACAAAACAACCGATTACAGAAAATCAAGAAAGCATTCGGACTTGTTCAAAACATATATAACAAAAAATGCCTGTCAAAAGGACTAAAATCAGACACTACAAAACAGTTATCGAACCTACAGTCTCATATGTAAGTGAAACGCTCTCACTGAATAGAAAACTAGATTTAAAAGAAATTAAGAAAGTAGAGAGAAAAATTATTAGGACCACGATACACACAAGATGGATATAGACTGCAGATCATCGAGACAACCGAAAAACTATCAAATATCGAAACTGACATCAGAAAGAGACGAATGAAATTTTATGGGCACAGTTTAACTAAACGTCTCCTGGACTATATGACATCACTTAAAGCAATAATACCCTGGGCAGCAGTTAAGGATTTGACAAAAGCAAAAATTGACATAACAAATACATCAGACAGGGATACATTCAGAAGAGAAATGGACAAGTGGAAGTTTACTTCAGAGACGGCACCAAAACCATACCAACAAAAGCGGACCGAAGAAAGAAAGAAGGCCTTTGGGGAGAAAATGAAGAAATATTGGGAAAATAAGAAGAACCTTAAGAAATATTGATAAATAACCTGCTTATTGTTCTCCCATGGGGACATTCTCAAATAATAATAATAATAAAATAACAAACCAAAGGTATGTGCTGTTGAATCTTCCGAGTTGTATTGTCGTGGCCGAAGAAATATTTCTGCTCCTGACGTTTCGTCCAGAGTTGCGCTGGACATCTTCAGATGTGCTTCTGGTGGTGGTGAGTCTTGCTGAGCTCTGGAGGAATGGTCAGGAGCAGAAATGTTTTTTCGAGCAAGACCATAAAACCCGGAAGATTCAACAGCAACTATTTCAGTCGGACGTGAAACCCTTAAAAACTAGAAATACGTTTTTCAATATACTAGTATTGCCTGTGGTCGAAAATCGACCAATTGCGTTTACAATGGTCAGTGGGGGTAAAATTTTACGTATCATGTCGGCGGCCTCGCGTGATTATGTTGGCAACATCAACAACACGATAGAAAATCTTTGCCCATTTGTTCGACCCACACAGAATGACTCGACTAGTGTATCGTACAGACCACGAAGTAAACAAATAATGCTGTTCCTGCTTTATGGTTTTCTTGTATGTACAAACGTCCGCTCAGTAAAAATAATTGCCCTCGTAAAACGAAGATTCCATGAGAAAACATCAGCGTTGTCAAGCGATTGGCTAAAATGAAGACTCACAGGATCCTCACTATTCAGCATCTGTTGCCAGCATTATCATAGGAGGCCGCTGGGATATTTGGTAAAATTTAACCGGCACTGGGAGGTATGAAACGGTATCTTTTACGTGTTAAGGAAAATGCCTGACACAATAACAACAAATAAAACCGGAAGTATATAGTTATCATGCCAATTTCGAATTCAAATGTTCAAATGTTTGTATAGGTTATGGGACTTAACTACGGGGTCATCAGTCCGTAAACTTACAAACTACTTATGAACTACTTACGAACTAGGACGGCTCAAATATCCATGCCCGTGGGGGGATTCGAACCCCCGACCGTAGTGGCCGTGCAGACCGTGCCTGGAGCGCCTCAGTCTACTCGGCCACCGCGGCCGGCCAATTTCGAATTATATAACTTTCATTAGCCTAATATTTGAAATGGAAGTACAATTTTGGTTTTCGTATATTTATACAACGCCAAGAAATAATGTTATTTCGATAATGCGATATTCAGAATTCCGGAGCTGACAAAATGTTCGACTTCGTAGTTCCACTAGATGCACCACTAGATGCCTCTCCCGGCTCATCATCCTTTATATTGGCATTCGTATGAAAACATCAATTTCCTATAACCACTCTTAATCACTGCAAAAATGAAGCATTTGAACGGCACAAGAAAGTGAGTAGGGAGCACTCCGTGTTTCGATATTCACATGTTTTAATACTGCAGAAGCGCTGCATTGCAGCGTCTTTGGTCGAGGCGAATAGCCAATCAGTGAGCTGATTGTTAGACAATGTAGAAGTTGATCCAAGCTGTAGATAGGAAAATTTCTACTTCCTTTTACCACTTTTAATGGCTAAATGCACACATAATATTTATATTCGTGAAATCTACGACAAACAATCTTTCGAATTATGAAACTTTCATTGGTCTTCTTGTACGAATAAATTAGTAATCTGTACAACAATTTTCGTCTTAGCGTATTTATATAATGATTTCTGAAGGAACTCAACACTATATATCGCGATTGCGAAGGTGGAGACGTTTTGGAAAAGTTAACCGAAAATTAATTCGGGACAGTTACGGAGGAAAGTTGGAAAATTCGAAAAAAAAAAAAAAATGCAAAAATAATAATTTTTGAATGCGCTATGTCATAGGTGACCATAGGAACCACATATTTTGTTTGACTGGTCATCATCAAATTTGGAACATTTTTGTATTTTTTTAACAAAGAACGATGTTATGTTCCGCAATCTACCGCATTGTTTGAGGACGAGGGTACCTTGCAGTAGTACACATCGAAACTATTTAACCTATCAATACCGTTTTACCCATCAGTCCGAAACGTGGCTCAAGTATTATCTTTTCATGGAGAAGTTTTGTACTGTGGGTAAGACACTGTGTGGTCCAAGGCGGAGGGTAACAGGCTTCGACACAGTTTGGTCACTCACCACGAAAAGTGGCAGGTATGGGTAATTTTTATAGATAGCGTTTTCAGTCTCTTTTTTCCTGCACCTCAATTCTTGTTGTGTCTCCGGAATAATATGTCCTACAACTATATAACTTCCCAAGTGCATAGACTGAAATATTAGGAAACTGGCTTCGAACTGATAAATAGATAAAACCTCATGCGTGATACGGTGGCTTTTCATTAATCTTATTCTTTATGACTTCATATCTCCTGAAGGTGTAATCAATAATATATGTGCATAAACGGTGAAAAGTAGTAAACGATAAACGCATTTCCTTTCACTATTTTGTTGGAATTTTCAGCGCGAAAAATTTTCTTAAAGGTTTGAAATTATGTGTGAATTCACTCTCTTACTTTCAAATATTGGGTAAATAAAGTCTTGTAATTGACGCGTGATATGATACGGCAGTTTTTTGCGACGCAGGTGGTTTCTACCTTGACAGACAGTTTTTTGAAGAACATTTGTACCATGGTTGGTTGTAACTGGTTAATTTAGGAAGAGATGTGGAACAATGTTGCATAAGATGACAGTTTTCGCGAGTTACATTGCTTATGACGTCACATCTCCTCAAGTATGAGTCCTAGGTGGTTCTGACCCCCACAATGATTGTTTTATAATAGTAATGAATATGTACACCAAGTTTGTCTAAAGTAGGTCTAGCAGTTTACGTGGAGATGTGGAACATACATACGTATGTACAGTACAAATATGTCTTTTTATAATATTGGACAAACAAAATGACCTCAAGTGTATCGTAAATTTTGAACAAAAGTGCCAAAATCTCTATGCTGAAAGTAATTATAACAGTGAAAAAACACAAACACTGCGTACACGCTACACAAGTGGTTGTATTAGTCTTCTAGGTGCAGCTGAGGAGTTTTGATGTAGTGATTAAAACAATGTAGAAGAGAATAATGCACAGACCTCACTAAATCTACATGTGTAAATACTAATTTTAGCATTAAAGCAATCCAGTATCAACATCCACACTAATTACATGCTTTCAAATTATGATACTACTATGTCAGTGTCACAATCTGCGTTTTGCTGAGTTTATTGCAATATACACTTATATTTTGGCGCGTAAAATAATTTTTAAATCACAGAGTAAAGCTTGACGGTGATGAAATAATGATAATCTATCAGTTCCACTTTGTTTTAACATTATACAATTCCCACATCTGCATTTCTATAACTAATGTATGATCAGATGTGTAGGATATGTGTATTTTGCTCTGTTTACTCCGAGCAGAGGGATTTCGAGAGTGTTACGTTAACAGCCTGATTTACATACAATTTCCCTCCTATGGTATTGATATCGTGTTATTTTGTTTCCATTATAATTTTAATACAACGTTCTGGATGGGAATGAGACAGAGCATTGCTTTCACGAGCTTTGGAAGTGAAATGTGCTCCTTGCCAGAAGAGATATTTCATTTGTTATGGAACTCATTTTGTGAGCAATCTCGATGTAAGAATATGCCGAATGTCTTTGTCGCTACAGTGGCTGTATTATTCGTCGTACCATTCCTAAATGGTTTACTGTGTCGTCAGAATGAGAAGCATTGCAGGGGGAAGTGCGTCTGCTTCCTGAGGATAATTTATTTCTTGACGGCAGCCTTTCAGCTAAGTTTCTGCCCGAAGACAAACTGCTAACTTCCGACAACTTCATTATCCGCGCCTCGTTCTCTTTATGAATACAATTATCTCGCCAAACTGCTCCCGCCTGACCCTGTTCAGTCGACGCCCCAGCGCAACTCAAAGCCTGGCAAAGCGCCGTGCCAGTCCTAATACTGGTTCAACGATACATATTACAGAACTGAAGGGAAGGATCACTGGATCTAGGGAATGAGTAAGTCAACAAAAGTGTTCTGAGGTGCAGAATACCTAATTTAGAATTTTGTAGATAGTATATAGCCTATTCTAGAAATCCTTGCCGCTTGGGGATAGCCGAGCGATCTGGAGCTCCATGTTACATCTCGTGCAGCCTCCCGCATCGGATGTTCGAATCCTCCCTCGGGCATGGATGTGTATGTTGCCTTAGGTTAGTTTAACTTAGTTTAAGTGGTTTGTAAGATTAGGGGCTGATAAACAACGTAGTTTGGTCCCATAAAATTACAAACATTTGAACATTTTTTTAAAGAAATCATTATAAAGACCGAATATACCAGAGGCAATTAAACAAATAGAAATCTTAGCAAAGAATGCAGCTAAATTTGGTTTATAGATATCACAAGAAAAAACTAAATTCATGTCTAACAAATTTAAGGGAGTCAACAAATTGCACACAATTATTGGATGCATGGAAAGGGTCAAACACTTTAAATATTTGTTAGAAACAATAACGGATACTGACATAGAAAAATAAGCTGTCAACCTTCGAGTAGTTAAACTCAAGAGGGCGCAAATTTTAACAATGAAGCTCTACAACTAAAAATGCTTTTCTCGAAATGCGAAGTCATTACACTAAAAGACAGTGACAAGAAAAGAAGTATAATAAGCAGCAGAAGGACTCTTACTCAAGAACAAAGGACTAGTAGATGAGCTCGAGAGGAAGGAAAGGAAAGGGTAATTGTGATGAAGCTTAATGGTAGACAAAAAAAAAAAAAAGAGGTAAAGATGAGCAATGAGAAGGTCTATCAATGTATTAAACAAAATGTTCAAATGTTTGTTAAGCTTATGGGACTTAACTACGGGGTCATCAGTCCCTAAACTTACAAACTACTTATGAACTACTTACAAACTAGGACGGCACAAATATCCATGCCCGAGGGGGGATTCGAACCCCCGACCGTAGTGGCCGTGCTGACCGTGACTGGAGTGCCTCAGTCACCTCGGCCACCGCGGCCGGCAATGTATTAAACCAGTTAGTTACAACAGAAATGAGAAAGAGAAGGCTTATGTTCTTCGGTCATCTGGTGAGACTAGATGACAGCAGATCAACGAAGAAAATCTTCAATTTAATTGAACAGAGGAAAACACCCAACTGTTGGTTGCAAGGAATAAAGAAAGACTTCGTGGAGCTTGGACTCACAGAAATGGACGTGCGGAATAGAGACAAGTACAGAAAGGCAATAACTGAATTCGGAGTTTTTCAGAAGGTCCCAAGAAAGAAGACCAACAGGAAACCGACAGCTGAACATCTGGCAAAAATGGCAGCATGCAGAAGAGCAGCCCTAGAGAAGAGAAAGAAAAAACTGAATATCAAGTAAAATTCGTAACGCGGTCCTTAGTTGGCCAATTCGTGTAAATAAATAAAATATAAAGAGTTATATCAGCTACCCTCTGAAGAAGGGATAAATATGGAGAATTATTGCCATTATCAATGATTACCTGAAGAAAGAATAAATAAGAAGAATCGTGAACTGTGTAATCAGCTAACTCCATAAACACCATGTTAACTTCAAGTATTGACCGGACTGATAGTGGAATTTTTCCTACCGGTTTTAAAAGAATGTTTGTAAACCTAAGGGACCAGACTGTTGAGGTCATCGGTACTTAGACTTTCAACCTACTTAAACTCAGTTTGTCTAAGGACAACACATACATTCCCATACCCGAATTACGACTCGAATCTCCGAAGGGAGCAGCCGCGCAGGCCGCGACATGGCGGCCAATCCGCGCTGCTTTCCTACCGGTTTCCCTAGATCTGTATTTTATCGTGAAAATAGCGAAAGGAAAACTGTAACACCTGAGTACTCATATTTTATACTTTGTATACGGAGAGCGTATACCTTTGTATTCTTATGTGTATGTTATCGTAAGCTGTTAAATCAATCAACTGGTATCTCTTATTTCGCCCATTCTCGAAGGAACAGACCTCACACACACAACTGTACAGACAAAATGTTCAAATGTTTGTAACCATAGGGGACCAAACTACTGTGGTCAACAGTCCCTAAACTTACAAGCTACTTAAACTAGCCTAAGGACAAAACGCACACCCATGTCCGCGGGAGGACACCAACCTTAGTTCAAATGTTTAAATGTTAGTAGCTTATGGGACTTCACTACGGGGTCATCAGTCCCTAAACCTACAAACTACTTATGAACTAACTAATACTAAGGACGGCACAAATATCCATGCCCATTCGAACCCCCGACCGTAGTGGCCGTGCAGACCGTGACTATAGCACCTCAGTCCCCTCGGCCACCGCTGCCGGCCCCTCAGTGGGGAGCAACTGTGAAGTCCCTGACATGGCGCCTAGAAGCGCGCGGCCATTGTAAGTATATGAGGGAGATCAAAACTTGATTGTGATGGGGGCATGGACGTCGGGAGGGGGGTGCAAAGGGGGTCACTTGCACCCCCTTTGCTTGGAAGAAAACACACAGAAAAAGACAGAGAACTAAAACTTTATTTCTGTGTAATGTAAAATGTACTTATTCCAGCGTAAGCTTTGGTGCAAATTACTGTCTAAATAGAACCCTAAGGCGTCTAACCTGTTGTCCAAAAGTGTTTATCACCTTTTCATCCTATTTAACTGTTTTTCTGTGAACACTGAACTTCTGCAGAGCACGTAGCCTCGCGTCACCCACTGTACACAGATTCCACGTCTTGACACGTCGTACAGTACTAAATGTACGCTCTGTGCTACATGTCGTCGCTGAAAGATTTAGGCCAATCTTTATTCAAAATCAAATGTTTGTACAGCTTATGGGACTTAACTACGGGGTTATCAGTCCCTAAACTTACAAACTACTTATAAACTACTTACGAACTAGGACGGCACAAATATCCATGCCCGATGGGAGATTCGAACCCCCAACCGTAGTGGCCGTGCAGACTGTGACTGAAGCGCCTCAGTCCCCTCGGCCACCGCGGCCGGCCAATCTTTATTGCTCTGCTAATAGATGGATATAACGGAGTGCCTTGTGCAATCAAATCTCCATAGTCAACAGATGTTAAAGTAAAATTACTCGCATCATTCGACTTATACATTTCGTACCACGTCGCAGCTTCAGAAACAATTTTTTTTAAAGAAATTTCCGTAAAAGTTCTGCAGTGACTATAAAAGTAGATTTGTCTAATTTTCTTTAATTTTCGGGATGCAGCTGCTTAATCGAAAATGCTTTATCGCAGGTTGATAAAAATCTGTCTCTCAGGGAAGACGTGATAGTCTAAGTATGGGATGAAGACAGATATTCTGAAGCAGTCTTCCACACTTTCAGATGGTTGACTTGATCTGTAGATTTGTTATGACTGCAATCGATGACGTTTAAATTAATTAATTAAATTAATTCCTTACATTTTTATAGCTTTCTCAAAGATGTTTCTAAACTCTGTCGAGGCATTAACGTGGTTAGATTACATTATATCTGTTTATTTCTGTGTTCGTGTACTGCCTTAATGTTCGTATTTACTTGTTGCAGTTGGTTGTATATGGGATCACGTTTTGCAGGATACTCAGCACATATTAAGAGCGTCACAATATGCGTTAGAATTGTTGCAGTTGCAGTCGTGTAGAGCTGATTCGCCATGGTTTTACTTTTAGAGTTTGATGCATTGAAGTTTTTCCAGAGCTTGTAAAATATTAATAAATAATTATATACTCGAGAAGAAAATGTCTCCTGATAGCATTTAGATTGGTTTGTTGCTGCTTTAAGAATATAAAAAAGACTAATACATTATTTTAATTTATTGCCATAAGGTGTACTGTACATTTGTTATCAACCTGATTTTAAATTTTTTTACGTAAACGCTGTCCAGGTTTGTGTAAGCTTTTTAAATATTCCAGGTAACAACTAGTTTATCACCAGAGATCCAAAATATTATACACTAGATTTTTGCCAAATTGATCCTCAATCGCCACCACTAAACAGTACTTTTTGCTACTAAAGAAGAAAACGTCTTCTCACGGTCTGTTAAAAGTCCTCTATATTTATAGATATGTTCTCTCTCTGGCAGCAATCACTACCTAGTGGCCCTATGGTATTGCATGTGGAATGCAGCCCCCTGGAAATAAGCCTGACGGCGCCATGGTTGGGGGACTGGAACTCGGTGGTAGGAAAGGGAACAGGAGGAAATGTAGTAGGGGAATATGGACTGGCGAAAACGAATGAAAGAGATCGTCTAGCAGAATTTTGTGCAGAGCGTTTAATCATCACGAAAACTTGACTATCATGAAACAAGGTAGTATACGTGGAAGAGACTAGGAGACCCTGAAAGGTACCAAACTGACTTTATAATGTAAGGCATAGGTTTAGAAACTAGGTTTTAAACTGTAAGATATATCCAGGGGTAGATATAGAATCTGACCATAACTTACTGTTTTATGTAAAGTAGATTAAAACTTGAGAGCCGGCCGCGGTGGCCGAGGGGACTGAAGCGCTCCAGTCACGGTCTGCACGGCCTCTATGGTCGGGGATTCGAATCCTCCCTCGGGCATGGATATTTGTGCCGTCCTTAGTATTAGTTAGTTCATAAGTAGTTTGTAAGTTTAGGGACTGATCACCCGTAGTTAAATCCCATAAGCTATACAAGCATTTGATTTGAACATTTGAGAGGCTGAAAAAATGTAGAAAATTAAGGAGATGGAACTTGGAGAAATTGAAGGAAAAAGACGTGGATGAGAGTTTCAGAGGGTGCCTTAGGCTACGATTGACTGAAACAGGGGAAAGATATACAATGGAAAAAGAATGGGTAGCTCTGACAGAGTAGCAAAGGCCGCAGGTGATCATATAGGCAGAAGGACAAGGCCTAAAAGAAACCCTTGCATAACACAGAAGATAATGAACTTAATCGGTGCAAGGAGAAAATATAAAAATTCTGCATTTGAAGCAGGCAGAAAGGAGTACAGGTCTGAAAAATTAGTTTGATAGGAAGTGCATACTGGCGAAGCAGAAGTCGATAGAGCATAAATGCAAGGCCGTAGAAAAATGTATAAATAGGGAAAATATAGATATGGACTGCAGAGATGTAAAAAGAGACGTTTGGAGAAGAGAAAAGCTGCTGCATGAATATCAAAACTTCAGATGGGAAACCAGTACTAAGAAAAGAAGGGAAAGATGAAACGTGGTAGGAATATATAAAGGGCCTATACAAAGGAAAAAAGAAACTTGATGACAGTATTTTAGAAACGGAAGACGAGCTAGAGGAAGCTGAAATAGGAGAAACGATACTACGAGAGGTATATGACGCTTACACATTTCAGAGGATGCTAAGAATACGCAGCCGCATTAAGACACTGTTGTGGCTGTACAATGCAGAGCTACGTGGGTCGACGATAAACAGAGCTTAGTTCCCCTTTCTGCCGTCGGCAATTGTAAGATGAGAGGGTAATACTGTTGTATTATGATTTTTTGTATTAAAATGTCATTGGTGATGGGATGCACTTTGTATTTCCTCGTTCAGTGTGAGAATAGGTAAGGCCACAAGGATGAATTCGTGACAGTATTACTGAACACAAGAATTAATACCGTAAATCAGCGGAACTACTTTTTAAATTAATAACGAGTGAGGAGGGGCAGTGGTATAACACTGGACTCCCATTCCGGAGGACGTTGGTTCAAATCCACTTCCGGCCATCAACATTTAGGTTTTCCGTTATTTCCCTACACCACACAAGGAAAATGTCGGGATGGTTCTTTTGAAAGACCACGGAAGATTTCCTTCTCCATCATTACCCACAAATCCGAGCTTGTGGTCCGTCTCTAATTATCAAGCTGAACGTTAAACCGCCACAGTGGAGTGGCCGTGGGTCTAAGGCGCCTTGCTGCAGAGCACGCGATTGCTCGTCGGAGGAGGATCGAGTGCTCCCTCGTGCATGTGTGTGTGTGTGTGTGTGTGCGCGCGTGTGTGTTGCCCTTACCATGAGTAAAGGCTAGTTCACACGACGCCACTAGGTTTCATGAAACTGCGCTACTGGCCAGTGCGCATGCGCGGAAGGCGTACGCGCAAATCTTTGGCGAAACTGGTTTCGTATCCTTCCAACTTTTGCGAAACTAATGCACGAATTTTTAGGTTAGGTGATAAGCAAAACACTACAAAATACAAAATGAAGTGGGGAGCAGAAGAAATTGTTCGGTATTTGGACATATATGCGGTGTATAGGTTTTTACGTGATTTTAATGATGAAAATTTCTGGAATAAGCAGCGTCGTGTTGGTGCTCTTGAAGCAATCATTCGTGAATTAAATATTGATGGGTTAACGATAAGTAATTTGCAGACTAAAATTCATTCAAATCGAAATACCTATGCAAACTAATTTTGCAAAATGCTGTCTAGTAAATAATCTGGGCGGTTAAAACGTGACAATTTCTACATTCATAATCCTTTGTAAATATTTATTTAAAACGTGTCAGGGTTTTATATTCAATTTTGTTTTGGAAATACTCTCAAACATGCTAATATTGTCACTAAACAGATCCCTATGCACTCTGTAACGTTGTTGTTAGCTAACCATTATCTTATTAATGCAGCCTGCTTTGAATAATTGTCGCTGCCGGCATGCAGCGATACATCCAGCAGTATTTCTATTTCTCCATGTTCCAGGCTGGTAAACGCCACAGTGCAACATATCCTGGTTAACCAATAGTGGGTTTCGGAACACGATTCAGGTACTGTGGAGACGAATATGAATCCCCACTTGCTGAGAAACGTGATATAATTTTTTATTTCAGTTCTGGTAACAAATCTTCACGCATAAGAGTGTCTTGTTTCCTTATTGCACTACTATGTTTAAAAAAACGTATACTAATCTGGTGACATTCTACGATGATTGAAATAATTTTTAACGTCTTCAGCCAGAATCTCTTTCAGCGAGGTCGCTGACCAACCGTGCTCACGTCTTGTTTTAATGCATTCATCAACCAAAACACGTTTCTTAGCCTTTTTATGTTTAGTCTTATGAAGTGACTTCACACAGAGAAATAAAGCTCCGCTGCAAGTCTTGAGCAGCCAAAACTTCCATTTTACGACGACTACGCCGGCCGCGGTGGCCAAGGGGACTGAGGCGCTCCAGTCACGGTCTGCACGGCCACTACGGTCGGGGGCTCGAATCCCCCCTCGGGCAAGGATATTTGTGCCGTCCTTAGTAGTAGTTAGTTCATAAGTAGTTTGTAAGTTTAGGGACTGATGACCCCGTAGTTAAGTCCCATACACTCTACAAACATTTGAACATTTGAACGACGACTACGGCACTCGCAAAATAACGAAACTGATGTCCATAGTATTGGCGCCTTGTCTACAGACATACACGAAACCAGTTGCGTGCGATTTATTTCACGCAACCTGTGTCGCAACCTGGTGTCGTCGTGAAGATCAGCCTTTTGGTTAAGTAGTTTGTAAGTCAGCAGTTACTTCCCTTAGATATTTTAACCATTTTTAACGTTAAACCGTGAGCTTCCTCCCTTCCTGCTTTTTAGATAATCTTTTTTCTCTTTGAACAACGGGGAACAAAAAAAAAAAAAAAAAAAAAAAAAAAAAAAAAAAAAAAAAATGCACGGCACGCACCTCCGTTTCTCAGCACTGAGCACAGTCGCAGGCACTGGCGAACGTCTCGGAACACGGCAGCTAGCTTGCTGTCGACCCTCGGCCCGCTGTGTGTCGTCCCATTAGGTAACAAGCTGCTGTTATTCTCGGCGTTGCGCTGCTTCCGGCCTAGCCTCGGCGGTTACCCACTTCCCCTGTGTACGCTCACTACAATACCCGCCAGCAGTCAATTAATCGTAATCTTCTTGTCATCAAAGGCACTACGTAATGTGTCGACTATCTTAGATGCAATGAAAGATAAAATAATCTTTGACGAAATCAACGAACATTCTACGCACTTAAACAAATGTCTATCTCGATCACATATATTTATCAAATGTTATGTTGACGCGTTAAGGCATTTGCTATCATGCTGTAACTGATATGTCTTCTGAAAATAATGGTATAGGAAACTACTTTCAATTCTATGGAAAAATTACTCCTGTAGCAATGACAGGAAATTTATCAGACATATTTTTGAATCTATTAGAAGGAAAATTGTTCACCTCTAACTCAAATTTAACAAATAACAGAAAAACAGAATTTGATGATATTAATGAAATGTGCATTCAACACTTAACTAATTACATCCGTTGTTGTTGTGGTCTTCAGTCCGCAGACTGGTCTAATGCAGCTCTTCCACGCTACCCTGTCCTGTGGAAGCCTCTTCCTCTGAGAATACGTATGGCAACCTACATCCTTTTGAATCTGTTTACTGTATTCGTACTACCTCGGGCTCCCTCTGTGATTTTAACCCAACACAGTTCCTTCTAATGTTACGTTGAGGATTCCTTGATGTTTAAATGTTTGTAATTCTATCGGACCAAACTGCGTGGTCATCAGTCCGTAGCTTACAAACTACTTAAACCTAGGTAAACTAACCTACGGACAAACACACACACCCATGCCCCAGGGAGGACTCGAACCTCCACGGCAAGCAGCCGCGCGGTCCGCAGCGAGACGCTTTAGACCGCTCGGCTACTCCACCGCGGAGATTCCTTGATGTCTCAGAATGGTTCCCACCTACGTATCCCTTCTCTTAGGGTCTTCCAGAAACTACTTTTCTCCCCAATTCTGTTGAGAACCTCCTCATTTGTTACCTGATCTACCCATATAAACTTCATAATTCGTCTGTAGCACCACATTTCAGAAGCTTCTATTAACTTTTTGTCGGAACTCCTTGTCGTCCACATTTATTTCCGTATAATGCTGCACTCCAGGCAAATGCTTTCAGACAGGACTTGCTAAAGTGTAAATTAATATTGGATGTCAACAAATTTCGCTTCTTCATTTATATCTTTTTCACTTTTGGCCACCAGAAGTTATTTTGCTACCCAAATAACAAAACTCATCTTCTACTTTCATTATCTCATTGCCTAATCTAATTCCTTCAGCGTCGCCTGATTTTCCGACACTACATTCCGTTACCCTTGTTTTACTCTTGTTAATGTTCATCTTATACCTTCCTTTCAAGACACTGTCCATTGAGTTCAATTGCTGTCTATGTCCTTTGCTGTGTTATCAAACACTAAAGTTTTTATCCCCCGCCCCCACCCACCTGGCCTTTAATTTGCTCTTAAAATTTCTCCTTGAATTTCTTCACTCATTTCTGGACAACAATGGAAAAATTCTACACAAAACGGTCAAGAGGACCGCTCGCTTATTTACCGTTTTGTGGCTCCACAACAGGGAAAATTTGCTGGCTCCTGAAGAGTCATAAAATCGAAACAATCTCTGGCCCCCAACTAAGATCGGCAATTAATGAATCCTGTGAAAGATGATGTAGATCTCAAAACACCAGACATTTAGAAAATTCCGTGTGAGTGCGCAGTTTTATGTCGACCTGACTATTCGAACTATTGAACAGCGACGAACAAAACATGAAAGGTGATTTCGATTACGCTATTCCGAAAAGTCAGTTGTGGTGGAACATGCTTTGGAAAACGGACACCGAATTGCTATCGACGAGACATGTATTATTAAATGGACGAACAGCTTCTGGAACAGCGTAATAAACGGGGCCATAGAGAACAAAATTTCTGAAAGCACCCTCAATAGGGACAGCAGCCTGCAGCCAAGTACGGCATGGGAACCTGTATCTGCGGAGTTGAAGGAGGTGCGGCATACGCGCGACCAAAACATTGCCTTATATGGTCAAGGAACTGGGCACCAGTGACGTCACTGGCGGCGGCGCGGCTGTATAAGCGCGGCAGCGCCTCAGAATGACAGTCATCCACTTGACAATGGCAGTGGAGCATTACGTTTATGTGGTGTGAGTGAAAAGAAGTATATATTCCTTTGATGAAACATCCCGTGGGAAAACTCTGCCAATATTTCCAACTAAAAGATGAGTGCCTCTTACTTGCACGCTCATTCCGCAAAAAACATCCTGAAATTTCATTAACATTTAACATCCCATAATTTATTTAAGTATTTATGTTTATATTCTGTAATTTTCTCGTATTAAGCCATGTTTCTGCTGAAACTTCCTGGCAGATTAAAATTGGGAGTCGGATACGGGATTCGAACCTATGACCTTTGCCTTTCGGGAACGAGCGCTCTATCGTCTGATCTATCCCGGCATGCTTAACGGTCTGTTCTCACAACTTTACATCTGCCAGTACCTCACCTCCTACGTTCCAAATTTCACAAAAGTTCTCTTGCGAAACTTGGAGCACTAGCTCTCCTGGAATAATCAAATTTAATAAACATTAATTTCATTAAAATAAATCACCATAGCTTAGCCACAGCCTGAGCGGGGTGCACCTACCCGCGAAAGGAAAAGGTCCCAGGTTCAAATCTCGGCTCCGGCACAAAATTTTAAACTACCAGGAATTTTCATATCAGCGCACACTCCGCAGCCGAGTGAAAGTTTCATTATGTTTTTTATGTTTGTTTAGAAAAGTTATTTAATTGTGATTTAATAGAAAGATGACAGGCGGAACACTCTAGAAAGTACCGTAAGTACCAAAATGTAGCCACTGGTGTGTAGCCGCAGTGGCCGAGCAGTCTGCGGCGCGCCAGTCACATTCTGCACGGCTACTACGGTCGGGGGTTCGAATCCCCCCTCGAGAATGGATATTTGTGCCGTCATTAGTATTAGTTAGTTCATAAGTAGTTTGTAAGTTTAGGGACTGATGACCCAGTAGTTAAGTCCCATAAGCTCTACAAACATTTGAACATTTGTTACCCCTGTCGGTCAGTGGAGCTATTGGCCTCGGACAGTGAAAACGTATGTCAATCTAGTGCATGTGCCGTGTAAAACGTATCATGAAATTGTTCAATATTTGTGAAATTCCATCATACAGTTGTGGCTTTCTGCATGGTAACAGTTATTTATAAATAAAAGAAGAAAAAGCCACCGGAATCACGAAATATCATGTGATTGTAGAATAGTAAAATATAGCCACATTTAACTACCATTTCAACCTCATATCGAAAAACAACCGATCTACGACCTGAGCGCTGCTTTTGCGCGGGGGACAACAGAAGCGAAAGAAAATAACAGGTTATTGGAAAGAAATCTACTCTGATTAGGTACGAAGCAATAAGACACCTCACATACAGTGCATTTTTCTATAAAAAATAGGAACATTGGTACGACGTGTTTTGGTAACAATGGCGAGGGTAGAAAGACGGGAAAGAGACAGGAAAATCCTGATTAACCTACGAACTTATGTTTGAATAATTAACTTTTTTGAACTATATAATTATTCGTCCTTTTCATCTTCTATCCCCCCGTACAGTTCTATTCGAAATCTGAATAGTTCGGTTCTTAGCGTTGGGGTTAAAGTTGCTCCTGGTTAGCAGAACATTTTAACAGAGATCATTTTACAAACAAAATACCAAATTGTAGTTCGTGTATGAAATACAGAAGGACGATGAAAATACACGATACTACGTCTACATAAGTACTATGCAAGTCACATTGAAGTGCGTGGCAAATGGTTAATCGAACCGCTTTTATGATATTTCTCTACAATAACATTCTCTAGTAGCTGGCGGGAAAAAGGAACACCTAAATCTTTCCGTTTCGATCTGATTTTTCTTATCATATTTTGATGATCATGTCTCCCTATGAAGGTGGCTGCTAAGAATATGTTAGCATTCGGAAGAGAAAGTTAATGAAAGAAATTTCCCCAACTCGTACATCGTTATATTCTCTCCCTTATTTCGCTATAATATAAAACGAGCTGCCCTTCTCTGAAACTTCCTCTAAATCGCCTGTCAGTCCCACTTGGTGGGGATCCCACAAGGCGCAACAATACTCCAAAATAGGACGCACAAGTGTGGTGCAGCCAATTTCTTTAGTAGCCCTGTTGCATCTTCTAAGTATTCTTTCGACGAAACGTAGTCTTTGGTTCGCTTTCCCTACAAGATAAGTATTACTGTCTCCCCAGTACTGGCCTCAGCAACTTGATTGCTACTACTTTCAAATGTACTGGCTTCAGTGCCGAGAGGTTGTTTCAAAGGAGTGCTGAGTACTAAAGCAAAAATTTGAGTAGCAGATAAGTCTTTCAGAAGAATCATCAAAATGCAGTTCTATTGCTTCATGAAGCACTACACTGTGCTCCGAGGCCTCGGTGGAACACGAGACGTTGCGACAGCCGGCAGTCGGCAATTACAGCAGGTGGGACGCAGTGGTGGCATTGCTGCGGCTGCCTCGTGTTTAGCACAGCCAGGCATTAGGAAGCCGGTGGAGCTGAATTTGCATTTAATTGTCTCCGCTGCAAGCGGGATGAGCGGGGCGTGTTCCGAGGCCCGGATTACACGCCTCGTCTCAACGCCGCGTCTTCCCGTCTTTAGACCTCACCATAATACATTCGAATGTTCCTGCCATCTACTCCAGTTCACTACAAAATTTAGATCCTTAAAGCATAAAACCTAAAATTATTAGTTTGAAGTGTTCTTTTTATGACGTTTGGCATTTTTTCTTCATGGTCTCTTCGGGTTCCTGCCGAATATTAAAATCAAGCAGATTGAACATTTCGACGGTACAACTGTCCGTCATATTTAGGAACCATTGCTGCTGCTATGTCCCGCTGAATACTGATGCTAAACAGCAGTTCTGCCTTCCATATAGCCGTCACTAGTGCGCACGGCGCATGTGCCCCCCGTCACAGTTGCTGCCTTTAGGGTGTGTTTATGCTGCCACCTCGCTGCTCGCTGCTCGCCGACATGGCACGGCGATGATGAATCAGACCCACAGAGTGTTACCGGCCCATTTAACGTGCGCCATCGCAGCTCGCCCAACTCGCTGCTCGCTGCGATCCTCGCCAGGCGATGATGTCAAACAGGTTCGTGTTTCGCGCTACGACCATCGTCGCAGCCCGGCCTGAAACGTCCACTGTGATTGGTTGTTTCAAGGTCACTCTATGGGAGAGTCGTTTCACTGCTGAGCGCGCACAATAAGTATTGTTTGTTAGAGGAAGTTTCAGTACATGCAACAATGAGTGAAGATCTGAAGCAGATCATCATTATGCCTGTACAAGCGATCTGGATAGTTTTTAAGCTGTTAGTAGTACTTGTGAATGTATCCGTAGTGAGACCGTTTAGCATTCAAAGGATGCACTCCATACCTCCTCTTCCTTCTTCTTTCCAATGCAATATTTTTCAAGCGAATAAATCACTGTCAATGTCGTCAGACGATGTGGAGAACATGTTTGACGCTTCACGCTACTACTGTTGTTTACTCGGCTGTAATATAACAGCTGCAGTGGAATACACTCAGCGAGCAGTGAGGTGCCTGTACCGTGAATGCAACGAGGCTGCCAGTGAGAAGCGAAATGCAGGTGCCATCAGCGAGCAGCGAGCTGACAGCTGCGAGGTGGCAGCATAAACGCACCCTTAGACTGGGCCCCTAGTGGAACATGGCACAATGATAATTCGCACCTTCCGTTAATCAATCACTGGTGTTGGAATCTTAGTGGAACATTGTAGTTTGGTATTATTTAATAGTGGATTCCGTGTCCTACTAAGAGGATCGCCCATGTCTCTATTTATTACATTGTCTGTCAACCTGATTTCAATCGCTTCTCTATAAAAAAAATTAAAAAAACTGTGGCAAAATCCGGTGGTACTGGCTATTACGCGGGTCTCGTCACATATCATCTTGTGTCTAATGTTCAAATGTTTGTAGAACTTATGGGACTTGACTACTGGGTCATTGGTCCCTAAGCTTACAAACTACTTATGAACTAGCTAAGACTAAGGACGGCACATATATCCATGCCCCGACCGTAGAGGCCGTGCAGACCGTGACTGGAGCGCCTCAATCGCCTCGGCCACCGCCGCCGGCTCATCTTGTGTCCCTCCGTTAAACAGTATTATGCTATCGCATATTTTTCCGGTTACAGTAGTCTCGAGTGGCGGCAATTATCCACGCATCTATCAGTATAACATCAGTAATCAGCGGGACTTAGCAGCAGCGACGGTTCCTGAAGATGACGGACAGTTGAACCGTTGAAATATTGGATCAGTTACATTTTAGTATCCGGCAGAAAACACGAAGAGACTATGAAGATTCATTACGCCTGGAGAGACTACTTTGACATTTTTTACTGCAAATATTCGTTCACAAGCTGCGACATGGTCGGGAAAGAACGTGTACGACCTGCAAGTATAAAACAAGTCACTCAAGCTTCGCAGAACACTTACACCAGAACCAACATATGACCAAATAATAAGAATAAAATACAACAAGAAACACCCCGCAAAAAACTACCACATCCAGAAAACAATCACAGAAAAGAAACATATGATTAATGACCAAACCAATCTAACAAACCGTACAGTTTCCAAGTTTACATGAATAAATCAGTGTTCAAATGTTTGTAAAGCTTACGACACACACACACACACACACACACACACACACATATATATATATATATATATATATATATATATATATATATATATATATATATATATATATATATATTGCCACTGTCATGAGCAGCCGAAGTAGCCGAGCGGTCTGCGGCGCGCGCCAGTGAGAGTCTGCACGGCCGCTACGGCGTGGGTTCGAGTCCCCCCTCGGGCATGGGTGTTCGTATTGTCCTTAGGTTAGTTCACCTTAATTTACGTAGTTTGTAAGCTACGGACTAATGAACAAGCAGCTGAGTCCGATAGATATACAAACATTTTATGAAAGCCTTATGGGCGTTCTCTGTGCGACTTTTAACTTCGTGTCTGTTCGCCAGTCTTCACAAAGTCACTATCCGAGATACACTACTGGCCATTAAAATTGCTACACCAAGAAGAAATGTAGTTGATAAAAGGGTATTCGTTGGACAATATATTATACTAGAACTGACATATGATTACATTTTCACACAATTTGTGTGCATAGATCCTGAGAAATGAGTACCCAGAACAGCCAGCTCTTGCCGTAATTACGGCCTTGATACGCCTGGGCATTGAATTAAACAGAGCTTGGATGGCGCGTACAGATTCAGATGCCCATGCAGCGTCAACACGGTACCACATTTCATCATGCGACTGGAGTATTGTGACGAGCAAGGGTAGCAGCCGAGCATTTTCCGTATCCAGAAAGCCCCATACAGGACCTGCAACATGCGGTCGTGCATTATCCTGCTGAAATGTAGGATTCGCAGGGATGGAATGAAGGGTAGACCGCCGGGTCGTAACACATCTGAAATGTAACGGCCACTGTTAAAAGTGCAGTCGATGCGAAGAAGAGGTGATCGAGACGTGTAACCATTGGCATCCCATACCATCACGCCAGTATCGCGGTGACGAATACACGCTTCCAATGCGTGTTCACCGTGATGTCGCCAAACACGGATGCCGCCATCATGATGCTGTAAACAAAACCTGGATTCATCCGAAAAAATGAAGTTTGCTATTTGTGCACCTAGTTTGGCCATTGCGTACACCATCGCAGCCGCTCTTGTTTGTGATGCCATGGTCTCCGAGCTGATAGTCCATGCTGCTGCAAACGTCGTCGAACTGTTCGTGCATACGTCCCCATCTGTTGACTCAGGGATGGAAACGTGGATGCACGATCCTTTACAGCAATACGGATAAGATGCCTGTCATCTCGACTGCTAGTGATACGAGGCCGTTGGGATCCAGCACGGCATTCCGTATTGCCCTCCTAAACCCACGGATTCCAGATTCTGCTAACAGTCATTGGATCACGACCAACGCGAGCAGCAATGTCGCGATATGATAAACCGCAATCGCGATAGGCTACAATCCGACCTTTATCGAAGTCCGAAACGTGATGGTACGCATTTCTCCTCCTTACACGAGGCATCACAACAACGTTTCACCAGGCAATGTCTGTCAAATTCTGTTTGCGTATGAGAAATCGGTTGGAAACTTTCCTCATGTCAGGACGTTGTAGGTGTCGCCACCGGCGCCAACCTTGTGTGAATGCTCTGAAAAGCTAATCATTTGCATATCACAGCATCTTCTTCCTGTTGGCTAATTTCGCGTCTGTAGCACGTCATCTTTGTGGTGTAGCAATTTTAATGGCCAGGAGTGTATTTTAACGTGTATACTCATTGTATTAGATACCATTGAAATCGTATATTTTTGTTTGTGAAGGCGTCGAACTCTAGTGTGACAATTATATAATTCATATTCACGTAATGTATGACATTAAATGCGAATGGATAAAGTTGAAAATCTGTAGCCAGCCGGGACTCGAATCCAGGTCTCCGGCTTTCTAGGCAATTGCGCTGACCTCTACACCACTGGGGACACAGCGATCAAGACACCTTCACGGAATTACTGAAATACGCCTCCCATCAGATACAAATTCTCAACCTTACCTCTGCCAACTAGAACTCAAATTCGTAGTTATTGTAAACTAATTCCCGTAAGAGTAAGGGCCTACGAGTTCCTCCGCACTGAAGAAAGGATCATTGTCCGTTATCGGCATTTATATAATAGTCTTTTCGATGTTAATATTTAGACCTAGAGCACTTCTGTATCGTCCTTTTATGTTGAGAAGTTGCTGAGCATCATCTAAATTATCAGCTATCAATACTGTGTCATCAGCATAGCGAATGTTGTTGATATAGACTCCATTAACTTTTATGCCTTTTTCCTTATCATCAAGTGCGTCCTGAAAGATACTCTCAGAGTATGAATTAAATAACAGAGGTGACAATATGCATCCTTGTCGAACTCTTCTACATATATTGAGCAAGTCAATGACCCCATTATCAAACATAACATGTGCTATCTGATTCCAATATAAATTCTCTGTAATCCGTATATCTGTTTAATCTATATCAATTTCCATGAGTTCACTGTGTTTTACTCGAGCGAATGCTTCTTCATAGTCACTAAAACAAAGGCCTACATTTTCATCCTGATCATATCAGTTTTATACTAGAATTTGTAGTGCAACTATTCTCTTGTGACTAAGCCTTTTCTAAATCCAAACTGTGTCTACCCAATTAAATTAGCAAATTTTTGTATAGCCTTTGATGGATGACCCTCAGAAATATTTTCAAGCAATACCTCATAAGAATAATTTTCTCTCATTCCTCTTCTTCCGGAAAGGAATGAAAGTTGACAATACCTTCTTCAGCAAGAACTTAAATGAGTTCCACTGGTCCTGTGGCTTTATTAGTTTCTGAGTTTTTGATGACTTTCTCGATTTCCTTTTTCATGACTGGAGGCCCTGTTAAATTATTGTTCCTTCAAGTCTCACTGTCGAATGGAGCACCGTGATGCGGCAGACATATAACCCTGACAATCAGTGGTACAGAACGAGTATCACCCGCTAGGAGGGAACTAAGCATACTGTAACAATAGCTGCATGATATAAGAGCGCTGTTTCTGAAGTAAAGTGTGACAATGTCAACCATGGAAACCATATATTTCGGACACAAGTTCATTAGACTGGTGGAACAGAATCACCCTGTATATACGAAGACACTAAGAGCCTGTAAACGGTTATAGTAAAACCAATTTAACTGCAACTGGTTGCTGATACGTAACTTTTTCGCCTACAATGACGGATACAGTCGTCATAGCAACTCTGTGTATTGCGGTACGCTCATCACAGCACTGTAGATGCAGCATGCGACTCTTCCGTATGTCTGTGCAATACTTGTACGTTTGTAATACAGTATAGGCCTTCGAGTTTATGAAATTGAAGCAATAATTCTACCTTAGCTGACTGAGTGACAATATACCTGACTCCTACGAAGCAGATGCTACTAGGATTCGGCGTTCCTTGGGAGATAAACACGGCGTGTGCTTCGTAGGGGTCAGAGATATTGTTACTCAGTTAGCTAACCAATCACAGGCTAAGGTAGAATTATAGCATCAGTTTCACAAACTCGACAGCCTATACAGGAGCTAAATCGCAAACATACAAGTATTGCACAGACCTACAGAAGAGTCGTATGCTGCATTTACAGTGCAGTGCCGGGTGTACCCGTCATTTTTCCGCAATACACAGGGCCACTATGACGGCTGTACCCGTCATGTTTCATAAAATCCTCTTTTTATGTGAGAAACAAAAATATATGGCAGAAAATAATCATGTTAGAATGACAAATCTTTTCTAAAAATTCTTAGGCGAATGGGTTAAGAAACAAATTTTATAATAGTTGGTGATATGGACAAAATAATAAACTTACAAAGTGCACAATATTTCACAGTGTTTGTTCTACCATTTGTTTATAACGCTGTGCAGTGCGTGGCACGGGGAATCTATTTCGATTTCCAGAGATAGCGTTTGTCTCGCTCTGGAAATCGAAAGACTATCGCTTGGTTGGGTTCCGCCCTCTGACGGCCGAGTGGGAAGCTTCACATGGGAGACAAGAGAGCAGGAAGTGTGGTGTTGACAGCTATAGTCGGACCGAAAAACAATGATCCCTGGCTCCGCCTACTGGGCTGCGAGACGCCACAGACGCGGAAACTGAATGCAACCATGTTGCCAAATAGTTCGCTGCTGGACAGTTTAGCTACCGGTCGCTGTTGTCTGACAGAAGTGGCAACAGTGCACAGCGCAGCTGAAAGCGCGCATGCGCAGAGCAAAGGTCGCGTTTGACTTACTCCAATGGTCTGCTGCCACAGCCGGCGCTCAAAGCCGATTGGCGCATGCACCAGGGACCATCCTATTTTGGCTCGACTATAGAGACGGCGGATGTGGGCGCGGTGGTGCGCTGCCTATTGCTGTCGTTTTCACGTACGGAGTTGAAAGGCTTCGTGTGGAGCTTCTGCGAAACTCGCGAGATGCTGTGTGCCTACGTCTACGAATTTTGACCTTATGTGCTGCATCCTGGCGTCGGGAGTGGGGGGGGGGGTTCTACCATCGTCTCCAAAATGTTCAAATATTTGTTAAGCTTAAGAGGTCATCAGTCCCTGAACTTACAAACTACTTATGAACTATCTTATACTAAAGGCAGCACAAACATCCATACCCGAGGAGGGATTCGAACCCCCGACGGGGAACGGCCTCGGGCGTGGCAGCATAGCGCCTCAATGAGCTCCGCCGTGACCCGCTGTCTCCCTCCCCCTCCCCTCCCCCCGTATCCCACCCTTTACGTGTATGACCAACACTTTTACTTATATCCTCATCATCACCACAAAAACATTCAGAGTCACTCTCAATAACCAACTTGTATTTTTTTTTTTTTTTTTTTTTTTTTTTTTTTTTTTTTTTTTTTTTTGGGCGAGGGCGGGTTTCATTATCACACGTTTTAGAACAGGCACATGGACAGAGTGAGATTGGGATGAAACGGAACCTATTTAAGAACCATTCCCATGTAATTTTGTGTACGTGTACCAAATTTCACGTTATTTGGTTGTCTGGATCTTGAGTTATAAGAGGGCAGACGGACAACAAATGCGTCTTATAAGTATAGAGATGTCAGTTTAAAATTTTGTTTGACAGCTGATGTTTGTTTTTAATAAAGGTAGAATAAAATTTTGGTTTAGTACTGCGTTTTTTGTTTTTGGCTCAGCAACTTACTATTCATTTTAAAAATCCTATCACATATCTAATGTAGAATTTCAGTTCAAGATTATGTCTTCCTCTGATGCAAGGTGGAAAATGCGTTGTGTAGATGGAAATTAGCTACATTTTTTTGCTTCATAGCTTTATAGACAGCAATGGCAAAGCCTAGAATCAGAAGATCTACTGTATGCTTTACAATGTATTGCAGCGCCGCTGGCACCCACCTGCTATCTTGGAGTCGTAGGCGACGCCCACGCCGCACACGCCGTTGTCCCGGGCGGCTGCCACCTCTCCGGCGCACCGCGTCCCGTGGCTGCAACAGGGAAAACATGTGCACGTCACTAACATGACAAAGCACTGGGGATTCCTGGGAGTCACATTTAAAACAACAGGCCACACTAGACAACTTGAAAACTCTCCGTTCTGCGATGGCAGGTCAAAAGTTAAATTTACAGCAAAACGTAGTACTTTTGATCACCACACCTTCCAAATTACCAATTAGTCTGTAAGGATCAAAGGTTTTTTTTTCTGTAGATAATACGATGACTCTTTGCAGACTAAATAATTCCTTTTTTGAAACTTCTTAGCAGATTAAAATTGTGTGTCGGAACCAGGACTCGAACCTGGGACCTCTGCCTTTAGCGAGCAAGCGCTCTACCAACTGAGCTATCCCAACACGACTTACGATCCCGCCCCACAACTTCACTTCTGCCAGTTTCTCGCCACCTACTTTCCAAACTTCACAGAAGCTCTTCTGCGAAACTTGCAATAGCACTCCTGTAAGAAAGGATATGGTGGAGACATGGCTTAGCCATAGCCTATGGCATGTTTTCAGAATGAAACTTTCCCTCTTCAGTGGAGTGAAAGGCAAAGGTCCAAGGTTCGACTCCCGGTGCTGGCACACAATTTTAATCTGCCAGGAAGTTTCATATCTGCGCAATCCGCTGCAGAGTCAAAATTTCATTCTGGAAACATCCCTTAGGCTGTGGCTAAGCCATATCTCCACCATATCCTTTCTTCCAGGAGTGCTAGTCTTGAAAGTTTCGGAGAAGAGCTTCTGTGAAGTTTGGAAAGTAGGAGGCGAGGTACTGGCAGAAGTGGAGTTGTGAAGCGGGATCGTGAGTCGATAAAGTGCTTGCCCGCAAAAGGCGAAGGTCCCAGGTTCGAGTCCCGGTTCCGGCACAAAATTTTAATCTGCCAGGAAGTTTCATATTAGCGCACACTCCGCTGCAGTGTGTAAGTTTCATTCTAATTCCTTTTTATTAACAGAATATATGACAGTAACTGCGAATGGGAAAAACTGAAAATGTGAACATAGCCGGGATTCGAACCACTACTAATTCCCATAAGAGTAAGGGCTCCAAACAGAGAAATATCATAATAGCAGTTCGATGAACCCTCCGCAACGAACTTAAAATGTGATGAAGATGTTGATTTTAAACGTCGTCCTTCCGACTAAGAATCCAGACACCTATTATTCCTTAAAAGTGCCTGTTTTTTGTACTAAGGAATCTATTTTGCTGAAGTAAGCCCTTTATTCCATTACTAGCCTTCTTGTCTCTTTTAGTAGTACATCTGCTATTTTGCTTGCAAGGTAGAATTATTCCATCTCTTCGTCTACTACGTCGTCCGCAATTTATATCTTATTTAGTATTGTAAACATAATGTTTACCACTATCAAAGTAGTGAGCAATAGTAATGGATATGAACTATTTCAGCCGCGGCGGAGCGTCCATGCGCATTGAGGCGCTACGCTACGGTGCGCGAGGCCTTCCCCGTCGGGGGTTCGAATCTCACCTCGGGCATGGATGTTTGTGCTGTCTTTAGTATAAGGTAGTTCATAAGTAGTTTGGAAACTTAGGGACTGATGACCCCGCAGTTAAGTCCCTTAAGCTCTACAAACAGTTGAACTATTTCATATTTATTTGAAGAGAAAGTTTCATACGTTGAGCAATGTTATAATGATCAGATAGAATGGAAGTTTCCAAACAGATCTTTCCAATAATAATAACTTTGAATGTTAAGACTTAATTTCGAAAACTAAGTTACTGTTTGTCAAACTTTACCCTAACAGACATGTAATTAAAATAAATGTGGCTACAAAAATGTTTAAATGTTTGTGGTTCTACGGAGCTAAACTACTCGGTTCATCGTTCCATAGATATACAAACTATTTAAAACCATGGAAGAGGAAACTCGAGCCTTCGATGCGAACGGCCACGCGATCCGTAACGGAACGCATCAGACCGCATGGCCATTCGCGTGCCGCAGATTAGATACGGAATCGACAAATACACTGAATATAGAGATTTCTCTACTTTCTGTTTAGATTTTTAATGATAGCGAAACGTTATAGTGCAAATTCTAATGCTGAAGGTGGCTTGAGTTAAACAGCAGAAACGGGATATACCGAAACCGCATCCAACAAATTAAAGATAGCGTGATTATTTCAAACTTGTTATGTTTGCCGTTGCAGTTACATTCAGGTCATTCATAATGCTTGTTTGAAGGACACTGAAGATGGTCACTAGGTGATTGAAATCTATCTGTTTGCTTTTTTTTATTTTATTTTTTTTTTTAATGAAACGTTAACGGCCAATGCTGCGAAATACATCTGGTGTGTTCATCATATTTTATAACTAAAAAACCGTGTAATTTATAAATCATTAAATCATTAAATTCAAATTTAAAAGTGTTTAACTACTTGACCATGGACCTATATTATAGTTCACTGAGAATCAGGTAACGAGCTAAGCTGTAAGCAGTTACGATATTCTCAATAAGAGCTTTTATGGTTGTATTTTTCTGGTATTACACAACTTCTAAGATGGCCAGAAGAAAAAAAAAAAAAAAAAAAAAAAATGAGCGAAACAAACTTTTTCACAGATAAAATATTACTAGGAGGAGGGAACCAAGGCTACAAACGTCACTGATTGATAAAAAAAATATTACTTAATCATGTATCGTTACAAGTAGAAATGATAATAACACACTGACTACATTTAAAAGGTTCAGACATGCCTAGCGATAACGTGGCAGCGTTGTAGTAGAGGCATGGATGGAATCCCGGAGATTTGAAAGGAGATTTATGCTTTTAATGCCCACGTAGAAAGACCTGGTGGTAGTAAGAACAAAAACAACCAGTCTTCTATTGGAAATGTTCAAATGTTTGTATAGATTATGGGACTTAACTACGGGGGTCATCAGTCCCTAAACTTACAAAATACTTATGAATTAACTAACACTAAGGACGGCACAAATATCCATGCCCGAGTGGGGTTCGAACCCCCAACCGTAGTGGCCGTGCAGACCGTGACTGGAGCGCCTCAGTCCCCTCGGCCACCGCGGCTGGCAGTCTTCTATTGGACTGCGGAGGTCTATTATGAAGTAACAGAGAGTATCGCGTGATGCCACGTACAGTTGCAGTCCGTATGGGAGTCATGTGGAACGGCGCTGTTGCTTGTGCCCCCTAAATTGCTCAGGACACTCGAAATAGTAACGAAATGAACAGCAGGCGCTCTGCTGAAAGCCCCGGCAGGGTCCCGCGCCAAATGAATTGACCAGCGGCTGCACATTTTGTAACTGGATTGCGCGGTGCAGCTGACAACGCCGAAACAAAACAGCATTCGATTAAAACACTTGCTGCGGGCACAATTCGTGCGTTTTGAAATCACCTGTCAAGTGTTATTAAATTTCAGCCGCAAACATACAGCGTCCACTGCAGAGACCTGGAAACCGGTTGTTATTATTTCGTGAAACACATAGCACGTATTATGATTACTGGGAAATATGGTGATACAAAGGAACGCCGTCAATGCTCCGAAACATTTTGAATACAGTTGATTATAATTAGCTTCCCAAAATGTTTGTAGCTATTGATCATTCGGTCCCATCCCCACTTTGAAGCTGGGCAGAAGTAAATCTCTAGTCTCTAGCTATATAAAAGCGAAAGGACACTCATTCACTTCCTCACTCTCTGACTACACACGAAATCTCGAAAACTACTATACCGATGAAGCTAAAATTTGGCAGGAATGTATTTTATAGGTAAAAGACGTCAGCTAAGAAAGGATTTTGTGATAGGGCCGATACTTCAGGAGATATGACGTCATAAACAATGTAAACTTGGTGGCCGAGCGGTCTGCAGCGCGTCAGTCACAGTCTGCACGGCCACTACGGTCGGGGGTTCGAATCCCCCCTCGGGCATGGATATTTGTACCGTCCTTAGTATAAGCTAGTTCATAAGTAGTTTGTAAGTTTATGGACTGATGACCCCGTAGTTAAGTCCCATAAGCTCTACAAACATTTCAACATTTGAAAACCGCATCATCACGCCTGAGGTTTAGATTTATTACGTCTTTACTACTAATACCATTCTCGACATATTCTGCAGACATTAGGGAGATATGCCACTGATTACAAAATGTTCAAATGTTTGTAAAGTTTATGGGACTTAACTACAGGGTCATCAGTCCCTAAACTTACAAACTACTTATGAACTACTTACGAACTAAGACGGCACAAATATCCATGCCCGAGGGGGGATTCGAACCCCCGACCGTAGTGGCCGTGCTGACCGCGACTGGAGCGCCTCAGTCACCTCGGCCACCGCGGCCGGCGCTGTGGGGTTAAAAACTACCTATGACACATAGTTGACTAGATACGTCATAAACAATGAGTCACGAGAACTTTCCCATCACTAGTATCAATAAATACTTTTATAATTGATTTAAATAAATTTTATATATTATTTGCATTTAATTACTATTCTTCTTTTCTTACAGTATGCATATTTCATGTTTACTGTTGCAAAATTTCTAAGCTGTTTTCATGGATACATGAAGATGAAATCTTTCTCGATTTTTAATTTTCGTTTCTAATATAAGACTGGGAAAATACATATATACCCGGGCAATCCCGGGTTTAGCAGCTAGATGTTTATTTTTCTAACAGACAGTTGCGGAAACCGCGATTCTAACATTTGCAGTTATAAAAATGAAATACGTTTTCGACATCTTATAACTAAACAGGTGATAAGAAAGGCTTGAATCTGCATCAGCAAGATCGGTGAACAGATATCTGGAGCAGAATTGGGAAGAGAGTAGCTATTTGTATCATTGAAGACTAAAGTGAACAGAAAGAGAAGCAGACGCGAAAGAGTTGGCTTACGACAAATCAGTGAAGACGGATGTTTTGTTTGGGAGACAGGCGCCTTGTCGCGGGTAATTGGCGACGAGAGGCCTGTGTGGGGGCAGGCGGCTGCGTCACATCATTAGCGACCGGCCTGTAGCAACAGGCTGCAGCGCGCCTAGCGGGCTCCAATTAACAGGCGCCAGCCTAACCAACCCGCCAGCCGTGGCAGTCAAGGTCACCTGCCAGACCGCTGGCCTCTGCGGCTGCCTCCATCTCAAGAAGCCGCTGCACAGAGTGTGGCTGTGGGGGCGATTTGCTTCGCGTAATTAGCGAGCGAATTTGTTACCTTTTTCTACTCATCCACATCTATCTTTCTTGTTCATGTGTTCCAGCACGCTGACAACACCGCCTTCCTTGCCCTGTAGTGTCTCCATAAAATCAACCCAGAGCGAAACCCCCAGCTTCCGTTCCGTTGACCCTTCCATGAGTGCTCATGACCGTCCCACGCAAACGACTAATTCTTTAAAATGTCTCGGACGAACACGTAAACGCCAGCTAACAATGAAATACCACCCACTAATCATTAATCAACACACAATAGACTAAAATTAAATGTATCAAATGTTTGTATAGCTTAAGGGACTTAACTGCGGGGTCATCAGTCCCGAAACTTACAAACTACTTATGAACTATCTTATACTAATTGAATCCATCATCCGTGGTGGAACGGGACAGCGGCTGGTCAAAAGTTTGAAGGAACTGAGGTACCAACAGCCGTTAGTAATATGAAATATTTATCCTACTACAACCAGTTGATTGTTTTTCCAGACAAAATCCACGAGTCCAGTTTAGTGTCCCTACTTTTGGATATCATGCTCCGATGTAGGGATCTGAAGATGGCATAGTGAAATGCCGAAACTGGTTGTAGTAGAATAAATATGTCATTTTACTTACGGCTGTTGGTACCTCAGTTTCTTCAGACAGCTTATACTAAAGACGGCACAAAAATCCCTCCCGAGGGGGGGGGGGAGGATTCGAACCCACAACCGCAGCGGCCGTGCAGACCGTGACTGGCACGGCGCAGACCGCTCGGCCAATGTGGCTGGCGACTGAAATTACTGAAACAACTAACTGGCCGACTAAAACTACTGAAACAGCTAACTGGCCGAACAAGAGGTTTACATTCTTTCACGATCCTCCACACCTATAACTTCTTTAATTCAGTCCATCCTTTGCTACGTGGAATTCTTCCACCATCCTCACACCTATAAATCCTTGAGTTTTTTGGTTGCCATGACCAGAACTCCATCTGTTGGTATGTTCAAATATTTGTAAAGCTTATAGCACTTAACTGCGGGGCATCAGTTCCTAAACTTACTAACTACTTATGAACTAACTTATACTAAAGATAACTAACATCCATGCCTGAGGGAGGATTCGAACCTCCAACGCGGGAGAACTGGAGGTAAAACCGGACGCCGGGCGGAATTTAAACCATTTTCAGGCAAAAGGTGTTCAGAATTTTGGCGTAGTCAGATCTTGAATTAATAACGATTATAATACTGATGGGCAATTCTCAGTCTTAAAATTATTACGGACTGAGTCAAGCTAGTGATTACTGAAACCTTTCATTATTTTTCAATAAACGGTTTTATCAACTTTTAACGTAATACTTACGTGAAGATAAATCCTTAAATATTTCATAAAAATTAGTTCTTTGGCTAATGCACCCTGTTATGAATAAAAAAGATATCACCATCAGTACTTAATAGTTCAGCAAATTTTGGTTCAAGTAACAGTACAGTACAGTTAGTATTTTTATTCAATTTTATTTGCTTGGACGCCACAGCCTTGTGTGCATTTAAACATTATTTATTGAGGGTACACACAGGCAGCTAGAGAGCCTGTACGGGGAGAAAGTGGCCGTGCGTGATACCGCCCCTGATTGACTAACAGCCCAGAACGCCATGTTTTTACCAGATTTGGAGGGCGTTGTATATGTATCAACAGCAACAGTGTGTGTTTCTGTACTGTGGAGTGTCTTAAAAGCTTCTGACAGCGATTTCACTGTACAGTGTCGCTTCCATTTACGTAAATTAACGTGCTGTTCGTCGGTCGTTGACGATAACTTTAGAACTTCGCGGCAGTTTGTAAGATTAAATGTCGATTTGAAGTAATTTACTGACTTAATTAATAATGTGTATTACATATCGATAAGGACAGTCAAGAGAAATGCTTCGTTGAAGATATATGAGGCTTGTGTTCGTAAGGAATGAGAAAATACGGAAACAGTGGGCGGTGAAAGTTAACCGAGAAAGTGGGAACCGTAACGCCGACTTGTGGAAACCAACTAATTATTCCTGCCTGTATGAAGTAAATATTTTCAGCTTCCCCCGCCCGAGGCAAGAAAGGCATTAATGAAAATCCGCCGGCCGCGGTGGCTGAGGAGACTGAGGCGCTCCAGTCACGGTCTGCACGGTCACTACTGTCGGGGGTTCGAATCCCCCCTCGGGTATGGATATTTGTGCCGTCCTAGTTCGTAAGTAGTTCATAAGTAGTTTGTAAGTGTAGGGTCTGATGACCCCGTAGTTAAACAAACATTTGAACATTTGAATTTTAACTTTAAAAAATCTAGAATATATTTCTGTTTTCGAGATCACTGTAGCTTGGCATAAAAGTTATTTTCGATACTGTGTAAGACTATGTGTTCAGAGGGACCCGATTAAGCAAATTTTATTAATTAATACTTTTTTATGTCATGAATGGATGACGAGCCAATATTAAATTCAGTCATCGAAATATTTCTGTTCTCACATTTTCTTCGTGCGTTTGATGGTGTTCAGTTTCTAGTTGATGAACATAGTTATGTGCTTATGCTTCATTCCTGATTTAGAGCATGAAAAAGGTTCGGGTTTCAAGAACATTGTCACTGTTTAAATGTTAAGAACAAAACTTCCATATATCACTATGATATGACAGTCGCCACTGTTATAATGGCGAAAAATGCTAGCAATAAAATAATAAAAGAAACTTCTGAATAGTACAATAACAGCCGAGATCCGTCGAGTAAGGTCCTAATGCTTTCGATCCCAAAAATGGCGTCTGCGTCATTGAGCACCACTGGCGGAACATTGTTATGACCGGCCAAGCAGCAGATCGCCTGATGAGAACAGTGGTGACGTCCGCGTAACTGCAGCAGTAGCGTCGAATCAAAGGAAAAAAAAAAAATGCCTCGCATCATGTTGCCGGATTATTGGATGCCGAACTATCGGACTTCTACTGTACTAATTTCAATTAGGGATATGCAGACAGAAAATTCTGAAATAACATTTTCTTTGAGATATATAACATGATACACTTCTCTTTCTTATTTATCTACTGCAAACTGTTGAAGTTAACAGAAAATCGTAAAATATGGTATTAACATTCGACAATCATAAAATCTGTTTCACTAGACTTACTTGCTTACAACTTTATTAGTGCTGTATAAACATTAAAAATGGCATTTAAAAATGTTCAAATGTTTGTTAAGCTTATGGGATTTAACTCCGGGGTAATCAGTCCCTAAACTTATAAACTACATATAAACTAACTTATATTGAAGAGAACACAAACATCCATGCCCGAGGGAGGATTCGAACCCCCCGACGGGGAACGGTTTCGCTCATCGGAGCATAGCGCCTCAATGCACTCGCCACTCCTCCACGGCGAATGATATTTCTTTAACCACGTACTGAATAGTAAGCTAGAAGATGTGCTTTTATCTCATGGGTGGAAGTGATGCCTTATTTCAATGGTTAATTTGCTGCTTTTCTGTCTGGGTCGCGCGCAATCTGGTAAAAACATGGCGGCCATCGGCCGGTTGGCCACTCTCTCCCTATACAGGCCCTATCCTGTCGGCCGTCAACGTTGAAACCATTGTCATTTACTATCATCTTTGTAGCATATGCGTTCAGCGGATTAAAATCGACGTCGTATCTCATGGTTCACTATAGTTTTCCGTCGGTTTATGTCAACCAGCGAGAGCTTCGGGACATTTCGGCAGCAATAATTGTTGTTCGGAGCGACACCGCCAGCTACCTCTCCGTCCCTAAAAAAAATCAACGTTCAACCGCCTTTCAGTTTGATATTTTCCCGTGGTCAGCACGCCGCATCGCATTCGAAACAGTTCGCCCACGTAGTACGACGCGTGTACATCCCTCGCGGGCCAGAGGTCACGCGCCACTCAAAACTCTGGTGGAACGTCCGCTCTGCAAGTCCCCTGGGCACGTGTGAGCGAAGCGTGTCACTCGTCTGCTAGTAGTGTGACAACCGCAGGGAGCACACGAAGGCACACTACAGCCCTTGATTAAGGCGACGTGATAAAAAATTTAAAGTATTACATTTATATCAGCAACATTTGCCATTAACCGATATTTTACTAAGAGAACTGACGCAAATCATCGAAAATTAATAGCTCCTTATAACGTTACACATTCCAGAGTTTGGAGAAATACATAGTTTACTCTGCAAGTTACAACGAAAATACACCTCTATAAAGAAAAATCAGTTGCAGCAGTGCCGAAGAACATACCTGAGATATACTAGGGGCATAGTACAAGCCTGTAATGTTGGGCCTTTCAAATGAAGTTGTTTTACAGAAATCACGGAAAATCTATTTATGGGTTGTCGAATGGGGAACTGCTGCTCTCAGGAATATGAGCACATTCTCTAACAACCACGCCAGAACACTCCGTCTTTATTTTTAAAAGGACTATTGGAGTATAGCAATAATGTTTTGAGCAACCTCTAGTATTATTTCATCAACTGAAAAATGTACATATCCAAGCACAAAAATAAGATGCGCCCTGCTCAAACGACTCTGATAGAGAAATTGGGAACCTGCTGATTCATCCTACTGTCCGCCTTTCTCACAAAACATTTTGGCTTGAGGACATATTTACGCTGTTTCAAAATAGAAAATCCTTCTACTGGCTCTCTCTCCATAGTGAATGTTTCGTACACAGCAACTGACTGACAGTCTACTTTCTTTCACAGTCTCCTTTTACTCCCATTCGTATTTTCTCTTGTTGTTCTCTCCCACAATTATTGCCTTTACCGGTTTCCCTCTATCATCCTTACCATTGTCCCCTTCTATGCCACTTTCAACGCTGCCATTGCTTTTTCTCTTCTATTGGTATTGTCTCTTTCTTTCTTACAGTGCACGTGTCAGCTCCTCTCTACACATGTCATTTTTAAATGTTTTTCTTGAGCTTGTAACCCCTAGTTTCTGAAATTTAAGATGTGGTTGTAAGTGGCCAAAAGTGTTGCTGTTAAAGTTAACAAACATGTTTGGTGTAAGTCCCAAATCCTCTGTAAGGTCTGCACAGACACCTGTTTTCCATTTCCACCATCTCCTCCTCTACTTCCTAATGTTCCTATTTCTTTTTCTTTACTGCCACTCACTCTTTATTTCTCCTTTCCATGATTACTTTCTGCTCCGTCACTCTCTCTCTCTCTCTCTCTCTCTCTCTCTCTCTCTCTCTCCTTCCCACTAGAACCGTCTATCCTCTCTCTCGTTCTCTCTCTTTCTATCTATCTATCTATCTATCTAACACTGCCACCCTCTGCAATTCTTTCAGATAATAAAGCGCGAATATATTTGCATGCAAACATTTTTGGTGCTTAAGGCGAATGTTGAATGACGCAGTTGGTCCCCCCCACATCGCTCAGAGTCTTTTAAATAGGAACGTATTTTTCTTTTTTGTGCTCGAACAGGAACACTTTTCAGGTGCTTACCTTCTTTTCGCTGAATTAGCACTGTGTACGGCTTAGATAAAAAAAATTATGTAGGTTAAATTTGACAATTTAATTCCGTGATTCGTCACATTTTTATACACGATATGACAAATAACAAAATGAAATTTAATGATTTATCGACAAGTGATATTATACTGTATGATGTTTAAAATCATTTTCACCGCGTAGTTTTCTAAAGTACTTTGTAAGGACTACACGTTCCTTTGATAAAAAGTGAACAAACTGTGCGGGTAAGAAACAAAATCTTGAGAACATTCTTGTGCTCTCAATACCTCTACAAACTCTTTAAAATGCCAAGAATATTTTAGCTAATTTGATACGACAAAATAATTGTGACTAATAACGAAACTAAGGTCAGTTATTCACTGAGCGAATATATCAAACTCTAAGATCTGCAGAACACAAATTTTACATCAGATCGGTATCGGATGAAAACTTTCACAGAGGCCGAGAGTATCATCTTAATAATAGCAAAATTACCACCTTTGGTACGTTATGCTTTTTCTGGCGTACCTTGATAACGGATGAACAGTTCGATAACGGCATTTAGATAAACGCTAATTGCATGTTTAGTCAAAATATGAGCTCCGTGTCATGGTTTTGTATTTGGATGTTTGCAGTCCAAGGTGCAAGAAGGGATAAATATCAGTTTTTGTGATTTCATGATATATAGAACACTTTTAATTTTTCGATGTCATTAACGGATAAAAATATCAAAAAAATTAAAAATCAGGTCGAGAATATCATCTTAATAACACGTGGTAAAGATTTATAAAAATTGCAATGATTACAAAGTATCAATTCCCTCAATTATTCATAGTATTGGTACCCAAAAATCATGGTTTTTCTTTGTTTTTTCTAGAAACCACCCATTAAAAAAGTACGCTTTTATAAGACGTATAAAGCTCAGACTCAACCACCCTTAAGATATAAAAACTAATCGATCTGCTCTATTGATGATCTATAAAGCGTAAAGTTTAAATTTTGACTCTCTTAGTGGGGTAGCTACAGAATTCCCCTTTTTCTCATAGCTGTACAAATTATCACTATTCAAAGCACTTTCTCCCCTATCTCTGTAAACAATATCAGATATCGACTCTGAAGAATACAATTTTTCGCAGTCGATGATTTCAAACTGTTGTACACTGCATGATGTATCTTCTTTCATTTTCACAACGTAGAGACAAAAGGATAATATTTCCAAGATCTAAGATTCAGTTGTATTGGTTTCACACAATAAAACAAGGAGCGAAAAGTTACCTACAACTATCATAAAAATCAACGGCAGTTATAAGAGTCTAAGGCCATGGAAGTAACGCAGTCTTCAGGGAGGGGTTGAGAAAGAATTGTAGTCTATTCCGAATGTTATTCAATCTGACAATTGAACAGGCCGTGCAGGACAGTAACGAGAAATTTGGAAAGTCGATCTAAAGTTCAGGGAGAAGAAACAAAAACTTTAGACTTTGAATGAAACGCACGAGAAAACTGTGTAATATTCTACAAATTTATTGTTTTTAGTAATCGGTTTTCGGCTGTTACGCCATCATCAGGTAACAGCCGTAAACCGGTTAGTGAAAGCAATAAATTTGTAGAATATTACACATTTATCACGTGTGTTTCATTCAAAACGAATAAAATATTCTGCCAAGAACCGACGGAACAGTCAGTGATTCAAAAACTTCTCTGTTTGCAGACGACATTGTAGTAACGCCGGATACAGCAAATGATCTGGAAGAACGGGTGAAGGGATGTAAAAGTTCTTGAATGGAGGATAAAGATGAACATGAACAAAAACAAAGCAAATATAATGTGGTGTAGTTGAAATTAAGCTGTCGATACAAAGCGAATCAGATTAGGCAGAGATAGGCTAAAAGAAATTTTGTTATTTGGGCAGTTAAGTAATGGGAATTGGCAATCCAAAGCATGGCAGCGAGTAAACGAGAGTAGTGAGGAAAGACACTATGATAACGGTGTAGGCTACAAACTGAGAATTTGTACCTGGCTGACAAGGTTAGCCGAGCATTTCTTGAGTGTCTGGATGACATCTGTGAGCTACACACTCCAGTAAATCAGAATAAAATAATCTATGCAATTGTTTACCGTCAACATTTGAAACATCTATGATGTCGGAATAATGACGCACATATTCTAAAAATAATTCAGTATCTCAAAAATTGCAAATGTTTATCACTACTGAATCAAAATATATAAAAATCAAGCTTAAGATAACCAACTTTTGAATGCGTCATTAAATTTCAAGAAACTCTGCTCTAGATGAAAGCTTATTGCCTGTAGCTACCATCTTGAAAGCGTAACATTTGTGTATATTTATTTAAAGACTGATATCAACTGATATAAATTTAAAATGCAAATATAAACTGTTCATATTTTCCACAATAACAGTGAAGCAAACAGCATGATTTACCTCTCCAATATTTAATTTAGTGTGTCATTTTATTCTACAATTTGCCAGTAATTTATGTAAATATTGTGTGGCATGAGCGGTCAGGCTAATGAAAGTTCGTTAGTCTATTTATTTATTTCAGACTTGATGTGATACTAATAAACAGTCCTATTTTGTATTTCAATAATGTTGTGTTAGGATGTGGTTTCAGATGGTCACTTTTTTATATAAAGTAATATTTCGTGTTAAGATGTATATGATTTTGGAAGGGATGGCGACCGGCCAAAGAAGTGGCCAACGGATAGAACTGGTGTTGAGTGTGTGTTAAGGGAGGAGAGATAATGAAGGGCGTGGGTTGACGGGAACTCCATGTCTAGTGTTGGCATGAGGAGGACCCTCCCGGATAAAAGGAATGAGTCGATCGGTGAGTGTTAAAATTTGCACAGCGAATGTTCACTTCTCGGGACTCTAAATTTGGCGAGAACTAGTCATCCCAGCGCAACGGATATGTGTTTATATGTTTACACAAGAACTTACGAGTTTAGAAATGGTGTTCGAGCAACATGAACTATTTTGAACTGTTGACAATATCATGATGACTGCTCGCGAAAGATACAGAGTTTCTGTGATTCTTAAAGTTATGATTACTTAGTTGGGGAAAGTGTTAATAATTTATTATCGCAATCTATGCAACTGTTTAACTATTTTTTCAGTTTATGAGAAATATTTCATCGGGCCACTTCCAATAAGGCACCAATTAGATTAAATAAACCTTATTCAATTAAATTTCTGCCTTTGCATACATTACTTGCAAACTTTAGAATAAAAACATATTTATTTATGAACCAGTTATTTTATGCAATATTTCTTATTTATTTCGTAAGCTACAGTCTAATGCGTAGAGTGTTTTTAACTACAGGATCACATGTAAAAGATTATATATGCAACTGATAGCAGACAACTACGGTCAGACACTATCATAACATCTAGCCAAACATAGGTTCTCACAGAGTGTAGTCACACTTGCTTTAATCTTAGCTGTGATAAATGTGATGCAGGACAAAACATAAAGTCGCAAACGTTTGTGGGTTGCCGTAATTATTCGTATATGAAGGGGTTTGCACACTATAGAGTAGCCTGGAGAGTTGCATCAGACTAGTGTTGTAACTGAAGACAACAGCACACACATGAAATCAACATAAATGCGTTTCAGTATATCGCCTTTAATGTACACTTTTACTAACTCCATGAGAAACTCACTTCTACGGAAATATTCCAGCTTCTGCCTCGCATCATTCCTCACTGCTCGAAGCTGCTAACAATACTATTACAATCAATAATTTCAAATGTTGTTAAGAGATCAATTCAATGTGTGGATGACAGAAGATGGTAGATCCAAGAACTTATATTTAGTGCAAAGTATTTATGTTTACGCAGCCTCTTGGTAGTTTGTACTATATAAAACTTCAAAACTCTGGCACAAACAAGTAGAATTCATCAGAATATTTTTGATACAATTCACTCTCGATGATCAGGCATTAAAAGGCGTCACAATTAATATTTAAGAGTGGCTGAACGGCATATTTTAAATGTAATCCGTTATCACATTATATCGTATACCCTCTTGATTCTTTTCATTAAGGCTGCTGATAATATTCATAGTATTCTATGTTTGCCCAGTTGGTTAATTCTTATCTGTTGTTATGGTAAAATATATTCTGCTTGTAGCACGTGTTAGTGCAAATATTTCGGGAAGTGACTGAGGATAGAGGACGGTGTACTGAACTAAATTACATGGAAGTGTTTTGTTATTTGCAGACTTTGAAATGTAACTATTAAAAGTCGTGTGCTATCAGGTTAGGTGATAGCTTTACGAATGTGTAACGCGAGGAGGTCTATATTCTGTGAGGTCAGGCGTATAGCGGTATGGCACGCCCCGCGATTTGAGGTCACTCTGCTGCAATAGAATTCTATATGGCTAGGCGCTTTTCTCTTGTGGATCACGTAGCTGGTGTCTAAACCGTGTAAAGCGTATTTAATTTACCGCGCAGTTTGTAGGACATTATTTGCACTTAAAGTAAATCCACAACAGTAACACTTTTCCACTGTGCGACATTTTTTATACTTTCTTTTAAAGATTACATTGTCTTATGGGAAGTTGGTTATCCAAGCTCGGACTGAATGGATATAATAATCACAACAATAGAAATCTCAAAATTGCTTTATTCAGAACAGACTTAAATTCTCTCTCACTACAAATACGAAGTCTTACTGGACTGCGATATTGTGGGAGAAGAGAAAACTAGTGATCACTTTGATAGATTGTGATGACTAGAACCTGACCCCCCTCTCTCTACCTCTGTTCACGTCTCTCCCCTATGTCTCCCACCAGTCACTATCACATAAGATTTTTATTAGTTCCACCCTCATTGACACCGTCCTTCTATTCTTTATAGTGGACAACGAAACGGGCATAGGATGAACAGTTTACCACCTCGTCTCACTCTCTCTTTCACTATCTCTTTCTCCCTCCTCTCACTCCCATTTTTGTATTTATACTGGTTACACAATAGATGCAAGCCCCTACCTAATAACTCTAGGAATTTAGTATTAAATTGTTTGTTTTATTCTCAACCAGATGTCCTCTTAGTCATTAATCTGAATATAAGCGTTTTATATCTTGACGGTTATTCATGAGATGCATTGGATTTTCTTGAGTTGGTTCCAATAATTTTCTGAGGATATGTGTTTATGCGTCTTGTTTATATCATCATACTGAAATTTGATAATATTCGCTTCATTATACGCCAATGCTTAGTGTATCTAAAATACCCTATGCCTATCTGAACTGAACTCTAATGTTAAGAACTTAAATTTCGGTATTGACCTTCGTCTTTAGCCTTCACTGGTTGGTACAATGTCGCCTTTATTCTCACACTTGATACCCTCTCTCGCTGGCGCAGATGCGGTGTGGAAGCGTAGCGGCCGCGATGCAGTCGCAGGGTGGCGCTCTCAGCTGTGCTGCTATTATGAACCCAGAAGGACAAAGGAAAGTCTGCGACCGAGGGCCGGCAGCCAATTAGCAGAGTCTAGACTGCCTGCACAGTGCTGCACGCTGCGGCGCCGTGGGGAGAGTGCGCGGGCCTCACAGCTGATGTCGATGCACGTATCTGTGGCTGCTGCAACTGTAAACAGTGATTACGACTTGATGCTGCTATACGATTACTAAGAACGCCTGACGGCAAGGGCAAACTTAATACTTTTGCCGAGGACAAGAGATTAGATTAGATTAGTACTTAAAACTTCCTGGCAGATTAAAATTGTGTGCCATAATCGGGACTCGAACCTGGGACCTTTGCCTTTCGCGGGCAAGGGCACTGCCGGTAGTGCGCTTGCCCGCGAAAGGCAAAGGTCCCAGGTTCGAGTCCCGGTTCCGGCACATAATTTTAATCTGCCAAGAAGTTTCATATCAGCGCACACAGCGCTGCAGAGTGAAAGTTTTGTTCTGGAAACATCCCTTAGGCCGTGGCTAAGCCATGTCTCCACCATATCCTTTCTTCCAGGAGTGCTAGTCTTGCATGGTTCGCAGGAGAGCTTCTCTGAAGTTTGGAAAGTAGGAGGCGAGGTACTGGCGGAACTATAGTTGTGGGGCGGCATAGTGAGTCGTGTCGGGATAGCACAGTCGGTAGTGCGCTTCCCCGCGAAAGGCAAAGGTCCCAGGTTCGAGTCCCGGTTCCGGCACATAATTTTAATCTGCCAGGAAGTTTCATATCATCGCACACTTCGCTGCAGAGTGAAAGATTCATTCTAGATTAGTACTTGTTCCATAGATTATGAATACGACATTTTATAATGATGTGGAACGTGTCAGGTTAATGAAAGGTGTCTTTACAAATTATTACTTTGTACTAAATATTACATGACACAACTTTTTTATTATTTTTTATTTTTTGCGTTTTTTCTTCAAATTTACTAGTTTATATCTCAAAATTCATCTATAGTGTAGAAGGAGTTGCCATGCAGAAATTCTTTTAATTTACTTTTAAATGCTTGTTGGCTACCTGTCAGGATTTTGACGCTGTTTGGTAGGTGACCAAAGAACTTTGTGGCAGTATAATTCACCTCTTTCTGTGCCAAAGCTACATTTAACCTTCCATAGTGAAGATCATTCTTCCTTCTAGTGTTGTAGTTATGTACACTGCTATTGCTTTTGAATTCGGTGGGATTGGTAATAACAAATTTCATAAGGAAATATATATACCGAGAAGCTATTCTGAAGGTCCCTAGCTCTTTAAATAAGTGTCTGCAGGATGATCTTGGATGGACTCTGGCAAAAGAGTTTCATCAAGTGCACAAAATGTAAGGTACACGCGAAATACCCTCCGACTTCAAGAAGAATACAATAATTCAAATTCCAAAGAAAGCAGGCACAAGCACGTCTGAATACTAACAGCTTTCAAGCTACGGTTCAGAAATACTGACATGAATTATTTCGTAGTAGAACAAGACCTCGACGAAGATGAGTTTTTTAAAATTCATAAAATTTTAAACAATTTAACTAAAAATTGGTAAAAATAGCGTAGACCGCAAAGTGAAATTTTATATTTACAAAGTGGTGACTGGTTTCGACTTGTCAGTCATTTACTAACAACTGTTTTTGATTGAATATGTAAATCAGGAGAGAACCTGAGCAGTCAAAAAATGTTAAAAAAATGTTCAAATGTTTGTAAAGCTTATGGGACTTAACTACGGGCTCATCAGTCCCTAAACTTACAAACTACTTATGAACTACTTACGAACTAGGACGGCACAAATATCCATGCCCGAGGGGGGATTCGAACCCCCGACCGTAGTGGCCGTTCAAAAAATGTTAGTTTCACTGATTAAAAATTTGTCCTGTCAAAGCATAAACTACATCAGTTGCTTGTGGTATTGGGCTGGTTGCCTTTTTGACATTAACATTCTTAGATGTATCCAGGTTCAGAATACATGTAACATGTAAGAAATGTTAATGTCATACAGCCAACCGCCCAATACCACAAGCAACTGATGTATTTTACGCTTTGAATGCACAAATTTTTAATTTTAAAGTTTTGGTAACGTCAGTGCTAACAGCCGTCATATATTTAATAAAATGCATCTTTAACCATCAGCTGTTTCATTAAAATCCTTAAAATCGACTAGTTTCGGTCCAGGACCATCATCATAGATCAACTACACAAAAATACAAAATAAAATAATTAATGTACACAAGAAAAAAGAAAGTATGTGTGTTAATTGCTGATTATTTTTATTGTGTACATTAATTATTTTATTTTATATTTTTGTGTAGTTTAATCTATGATGATGGTTCTGGACCGAAACTAGTCGATTTTAAGGATTTTAATAAAACAGCTGATGGTTAAAGATGCATTTTATAAAATTTTTAATTGATGAAACTAAAATTTTTTTGACTGCTGAGGATCACTCCTGGTTTACATATTCAATCAAAAACAGTGGTTCGCAAATGACTGACAAGTTGAAACTAGCCACCACTTGTAAATAAAAAAAATTCACTTTGCGGTATAGGCTATTTTTATCAATTGTAAATAAAGTGTTAAAAGTTTTATAAATCTTAACTAACTGTAAGATCGCCCAATCTCCATGCTGACAATGTCAGATTTTACAGTTTTTTTTTTTTTATTTATTTTTTTTTTTTTTAGAAGAAATAGAGGAACAGGTGAGGCAATACTGACCCCGCGACTTATCTCGGCAATAGCCAAACCTACGTTTATATCTTCTGTAGATTTGGAGACGATTTGAAGGTCTTTGACAATGTTTCAAATTAGGAAGGTAACGGGGGTAAAATATTGGGAACGAAAATTTGTTTACAACTTGAACGGAACCCAGAGAGCAGTTATAAGAGTCGAAGGCCATGGAAGGGACAGCGTGGTTTAGAAAGCAAGAAAGAATTGTAACGACAAACTACTTAAACCAAGTTAAACTAACCTAAGGACAACACACACATCCCATGCCCCAGGGAGGACTCGAACCTCCGACGGCGAACAACCGCGCGCTCCGCAGCGAAGCGCCTTAGACAGCTCGGCTACTCCACCGCGGCGTTGTAGCCTTTCCGTAGTTTATTTATTTTTTTAATGTGCACATGGAGCAAGCTATGAAGGAAAGGGAACTGGAATTCTAACATAGCAAAGAGCGAGAGGGTAATAATAGTTCCCTGAAACTGGATATAAGATGAATATTAGCAAGACGAGGGTAATGACATATAGCCGAATTAAATCAGATGATGCTGAAATAACTAGATTGGGAAACGAGACATTGAAAGTAGTACGTGCGTTTGATTATTTGCGTAGTAGGGTGACTTACTGCCGCGCGGGAGTAGCTGAGCGGCCTGGAGCGCCATGTTGCGGATCGCCCGGCCTCGAATCAGACATTCGAGGGAATATAGCAAATGAGTTCGAAGTTTATCTGTAATGTTTGCTTGATTTTCTTGAACTCATATTTTCCAGACAGGTTGCAAGAAAACATTAAATAAAAGGTTTGGGTTGTAAACCCGTATTCTGTATCAAACCCTCCTGCCTACTTGACGTCGCAGCAGTATGAATGCTTGCTTGATTTGATGTCAGATTCCGACATAATCGTGAAGTTTCAGACTCTCAGAATTTTGGTGTACGTTAAAAGGACGAGTCTAAAATCTTATCAGTTAAAGCTAAACTTATTCTTCTGCCTTTCTCAACCACATATTTGTGCGAATCTGGGTTTTCTGCGTATGTTTCAACTAAAACGAAATATATATCCCGTCTCAATGTGGAGCAATATATTCGGTTGCGATTTTCCAGTATTAAACCAGATGTAGTCTCATTGTGTAAATTAAAACTGTCTCATCCTTCTCATTGACATCATTGTTTTCCTAAAGCAAGGAAAGCTTGTAACTATGTCATTAAATACCTATTTATCTGTGTGTGTAAAAGAAAAAGAAAACGTGGATCTACAATACTTGTTCTGCTGAATTCATTCTCAAATGTTTTATTACTGTTTTTTGTATGTGCGTGAAGTTCTGTATAATGTGAAATTGTGGTTACATAAACATTTACAGTGATAATCTTAATGTCTTGTGTGCTTAAATTGTGAAATTACCTTTCTTCGTCAATAATAATGTCACTGAATTTACCAAATGCAGTATATATCCGGGACGTAAAATTTAATGCTTCACATTTAGTTCCACGACTAAAAAAGTTTGAGAACCCCTGATTTAAATGGAGCTGAGGATGCAAGACTTCCTGGATTAAATTGCCTGAAACAAGGGGACATTTGATAGGACACGTGCTAAGACACGAAGAAATTGTGAATTTAACAATGGAAGCGTGTGAGGTAAAAAATTGACGAGGAAACGAGGGATACCAGGAGATGAGTAGAGTAAGAATGTTAAAATGGATGTGTGGTGTTTTTATTATTCGTACATGAAGAGACTTGCATGGGATACCATGGAGATCCGCTTCAAACCATTATTAATCTCAAGACAACAGCAATATTTATTAACGTTAATAAGTTTGGAAAACGTAGTTTCCTTTTGGGTAAACAGCGAACTGGTATATGTTTTAAAAATGAGAATAATAGTCACGTTCGCTAAATATTTTAAAATTTATTTCATAGGGTGACAGGTTTCGGTCTCCTCTGAGACCATCATCAGACAGATTTGTCTCGCCGTTGATGCCAAGGCGATGAACCTGCGGCGACATTAATACTAACGTGCAAAACAGATTCATATTTCAAAGTTTACATGTCCTTGAAATAGGCAAGTCATGGATATAACCCGTTGGCAGCGACGTGGAAACTGTACGATTCACTTAACAGCACTAGTTTTTATTTCGAATGGAGCAGTCTACCGCTGTTCAGTTTAACAGTTCTGAAGCAAAAATACCGTGAAAAGAATACTTTAAGAAAGGAATGAAGTTAAACTCACAACAGGTTGAGAATGACTACAATCATCAGCCATTGGGAAAAGGAATCGTGGCAGTTTTTGAAGAATGTGACATTTATTTTGTAGGAAAATGCTCTGGCGCATTTGATCCAAGTTGTCACTGATTTATTTCAGCGATATGAATGGGGTGTGTTGTACCGCGCAGCGCTCTGACCACACCTATGATACATTTGCCTACACTATTACGATTCTTGTAACTATCCGTCACTTTTTATATCAAAGTTTTTACTTCAGGTGGTCTTTAATTTAAGTCATCGTATTTAGATTCCTATGTACAGATTATCCCCGACATTGTCAAAACTTAGTGACAGTCAGAACCAACTTTTAAAGTGCTGCTACGTAATTTGTTTTTTGGGGGACCAATCTCACGACTCATGACGAGAGAGCTCTGCTAGACTGTTCACACACTCTCTTTATACTGCCATTGACGTGTCTCATTACAGCTAGGACGAAATTAATACTTCAATGGAGCTAACTGGAATATTCTGAAACGCGATATTTTAATTACTGTTCATTAATTACAACATCAATAACTTCCGAAGTAATCAAATTTCAGATTTGTAATCTGCTAATTCATTGCAAATGCAAGTCAATTAATTGAGCTCTAATTTAGACTTTGTTTGAAGATTCTTGTTTTTTATGTTTTCATCCTGTTAACTAACGTACCAAAACTGTATTAAAATAGTTATAAAAAAGACTTGCATGCAAAGAGAATTGACAGTCGGCGTGAGTGCTGCACTTCTACTTTAATCCACTGAATATTTCTTAAACTGATCACTTTCTGCTGGATGCAATAAAAATAAACAAACGGTAGTTAAAAACATTTTGTTATTAAGTCATTTAATATCATCCGAGACAAACATTAAACCATGAATCTGCGGCCAAAACGACCACAGTGAGTGACGGTTTCAAGGAAGGTACTTCCTGATATGCTCTTCCTCTACTACTATTGAATTAATTTATTTGACGGGAATATAGGATGAATCACCTAACACTTACTCCGCAAGTATTGCGGAAACGGAAAGTGCGATTTTTGTGCGGTTTTCACATTATGGATTGGTAGTCAAGGACTCGTATTGTTAGCCAATAATTATATTGTAAAAATACCTAGAAGGTGTATTTTTTACAAAAACATGCAAGTTTTTAAATGGAACAATGGTTGTTTCTATCATGCATTGGAATTTTGGCGCCAGATGTGTACAAAGAATTTTGAATGACATTTCTATCACGTTTAGTTTGGCAGCTACAACCGTTCAGAATTTTGGGGGCGGAGGCTGCGACAGCGTAGCTGACTGGCTGGTGGTTATGAGACAGTGGGCCGTGCCCCAGGGGCTAGTCACTTGGCCAGTCAGCTACGCTATGGCAGCTGTCAAACTAAACGTAATAAAATTGTCATTCAAAATTTTTTATACACAGCTGGTGTCAAAACTTCAAGTGCATGATAAAAACAACCACCATTGTTCCATCTAAACAACTGTATGTTTGCATAAAAAAAACACATTCCAAGTAATATTACAATCTGTTTGTTGGCTAAAAATCCGAGCCTCTGACTACCAATATTCGCGGTGCAAGTGTTAGGTCATTCACCCTGTACGTTAGCCTACAACATGCCTATAAGAAGAGTTTCGCACAGCTGTACAGTTGTATCTGTGCTTATGAGGCCTATTTAATGTTAAGACGTTGACCCCGCTAAGTAATTCCTGTTCAAAATCTACAGTAGCATATTTAAATGAGCTTTGATTGCTGATGCATTGATATAAGAAGTTTAACTTTTGATATTTCTTTTTAACGATGGGGTTTCACAACCGTGATAGTGGTTCTCATTCCTGCCAAGAAAAACAGACCCTTGGTTTCAGCGTTTCTTATGGTAAGCCCCTCGCAAAGCCCAATCCTGGAACTGCTACTGGTTGTGCGAAACTTTGCAGAGGGTCAACATCGCACCGTGCGCTCAGGTTGACAATTTATTCTGTGAAGCACTGTAATGTCAAAAAACGCATATTTAAGTGATTAATATATAAAGATTTTTTAGTGTTGACTTTTTGTATTGAGGTAAAGTTATACTTTGTCAATAATAGTTACTTGTATTCAACTTAGTTTATGTATAACGGTAGGCTTCCTCAGCCGTTGTCACAATTAATAAATTTTTGCTTGGTGTGAGAAAGCATTGTGACTCATCAAGAATGTGACCGACGTTTCGGCCACTTTTGCAAGTGCCCTTCATCTGGGAATTTGTCTGACTGCTGAATGACTGATGGCTTGGTGCTTAAATAACATTGCAGACATTAATTTCAAACAACTATTTGCAATTTTATGAAAGAACCAAGCATTCACTTATTCACCAGTCAGATAAATACACAGAAGGACGCAACCTGCAACAGAACGTCGATTAGATTCATAAAGATTGACAATGCTTTTTCACGTCCAAAATTTTTTTATGAACTTAGTTAACTAGTGCAATCATACAAAGTGTTTTAAGACAAAATACGCTGTCACATTTCTTATGCTAGTTGTGGGGTTCAATAGAGAAATTAAGGAAAAGCATATAGCATATGCCGTTAGAAGATTTAGAAGTTATACAAAAAAGTATCAGTTGAAAGCATTCTGTCCAATCAATAACAGATATGGCACTTGTATTGTCATACCAAATAAAGATTGTTGTTATGGTCTTCAGTCCGCAGACTTTTTTGATGCAGCTCTCCACGCTACCCTGTCCTGTGCAAGTCTCTTCATCTGATAATACGTTCGGCAAGCTACATACTTTTGAATCTGCTAACTATATTCGTCCCTCGATCTCCCTCTACGATTTTTACCCCACATACTTCCTTCTAATGCTAAGTTGACAATTCCTTGACGTCTCTGAATGTGTCCAAGTAATCTATCCCTTATCGTAGTCAGAAGACGTCAGAAACTCCTTTCCTCCCCAATTCGGTTAAGCACCTTCTCATTAGTTACGTGATCTACCCATCTAATTTTCATCATTCGTCTGTAGCACCACATTTCAAAACCTATCATCTTTTTATCTGAACTCCTTATTGTCCAAGTTTCACTCCCATACAATTCTTCACTCCAGACAAATGCTTTCAGAAAGGACTTCCTAACATTTAAATTAATATTGGATCTTAACAAGTTTCGCTTCTTTAGAAACGCTTTTCTTCCCATAGCCATTCTGCATTTTATATCTTCTTTATTTCGGCTATCAGACGTTATCTTGCTACCCAAATAACAAAATTCATCCACGACTTTTATTGTCTCATTACTTAAACTAATTCCTTCATCATCACCTGATATTCTGACATTGCATTCCATTACCTTCGTTTTACTCTTGTTAATGTTCATCTTATATCTTCCTTTCAAGACAATGTCCATTCCATTCAATTGCTGTTCCAGATCTTTTGCGGTCTCTGCCAGAATTACTATGTCATCGGCAAACCGCAATGTTTTTATTTCTTTTCCCTGCACCTTAATGTCCTCTCCAAATTTCTCCTTCCATCCCTTCACTGCCTGCTCAACGTACAGATTGAACAACATTGAGGAAAGGCTACAACCCCTGTCTTACTCCCTTCCCAACCTCTGCGTCCCTTTCTTGCCATTCGACTCTAATAACCACTGTCTGGTTTTTGTATAGGTTGAATATAACTATTCGCTCCCTATATTTTACCCTGCTACCTTCAGAATTTGGAAGAGTGCATTTCAGTCGACATTGTCAAAAGCTTTCTCCAAATCGACAAACGCTAAAAATGTAGGTTTCCCTTTCCTTAGCCTATCTTCTAAGATAAGTCGTAATGTGAGTATTGTTTTCCGTGTTCCTTCATTTCACTTAAATCCAAACTGATCTTCCCCGAGGTCGAATTCCAGAAGTTTTTCCATTCGTCTGTATATAATTCGTGTTAGTATTTTGCAACCACGACTTATTAAACTTATAGTTCTGTAATTTTCACACTTGTCTGCACTTGCTTTCTTTGGAATTAGAATTACGATATTCTTCCTGAAGTCGGAGGGTATACACTCATTATAACCTCAAATAATGAGATAAGCAAAAGACGTGTTACACTATATGACAGGGGTGGCCGGGAAAACTGTGTGCAGTTGGAGCTTTGTCACACGGTCCAATTCCAAATATACTGCAAACTCTCCCTACGATACAGCTATGTTCTCTGAGGAACAATTGTAAGGGAACTGAAAACGGAGTGCTTAGACGGCTGACGAGTCGTGCCAGGACCGCAGACTGGATGACTGGCTCTGTTTCATATTTTACAGTATGTAGGGCACACGCGTGCAATAGCTAGTGTCGCGCCGGCGTTCTGGAGTCCTGCGCCTTCAGCGGAGCGCCACGGCGCGGCGGAAGTTACAAGGTGCCCACTGTTGTATCTTTCATTAAATAAAAACCATTGTCATCGAATGTCTCATTTATGCTTCTAAACTGAGTCGAGTCCGGACTCTAGTCTCACAGCCAATTCGAATGTTTCCGCCACCCTACAAGTTCTATTCGTAATATTAGAGTTCTTTCTCTTTAGCCATGTTCCCACAAATGCAGGGTCGGCTTTGTTAAATCCGGATTTGGCGTGTTAATATTTTCGGGGTGGCCGGATGCACTTTCTGTGGCCACCGCATACCCCACCGAAATGTGCATCTCAAATTTCTGCGTATGGTGTTATATGTATGAAAGTGTAAAGTGTTACGAAATGTTAGCGAATCATATAACTGAGGCGGGACTTGGGTACCACCCCGGTATTCACCTAGGAGGATTTAGAAAACTGCCTAAAAACCACATCCAAGCTGTCAGGCACTCCGACCCCTCTCGTTAATCTGCCGGGCGGATTCAAACCGGGGCCGGTACGCCTCCCCGTCTCGGTAAGCGGTGCGTGAGACCACACGGCTAACCGAACGGGTCTATTCGTAATATTACAGTGTAAGCTACTAATGGCAAGAGTCTCATCTCTTCACCTACACAGACCATTACATCTTTTATTACGAAAATCCAAAAACTGGAGATAGGTATAATGGAGAACGGTGTTTTACAGTTACTTAGCAGAGAGTACACATAGAAAACTAAAACATTAATAAACTGTTTCCAGTGTTACGTTTACGTTTATTTATAAACTCTATAATTAGAAAACAATTTTGCACGCAACGTTTTGCATTTGTATGTAACCTTTAATTTATTATGAATACGTCCATTTTCATGTGATGAACTATTGAAGAGGAAAATGTTATTGAAATATGATTTAATATTACTTAATTAAAATTTCATGTAGATAAGATTTGTAATTCCAATAATAGTTTTAAAATATTGTATATAGTAACAGCAGAATCAGTAACACACTGGATTTGCATTTTGCAAGCCATAGGAGCAAACCAAAAGCTGAAGATAGGTATAATGGAGAGCGGTGCTTTACAATTACTTAGCAGAGAGTGCACATACACGCTCCGAGGGTCTGTCAACTCCCACAACTATAGAATTTGGGCTACCGAATATTCTAGAACCGTCGAGGAAACTCCATTGCACGACGATAAAGTCACGGTATGGGTTGGATTTACCACTTCTACCATTATCGGGCCTTTTTTCTTTGAGGAACTGCGCGATTCTGGTTTTGTAACTGCTACCGTGACGGGTGAGAGGTACGCCGATATGTTTCAGAATCGCATCATCCCCAGCGTGGCTGATAAACACCTGCTGGAACGTATGATTTTTATGCTAGACGCGAGAAAGATCTCTTGCGCGCGTCGTTTGGTGATGATCGTGTGCTCAGTCGCCACTTTCGTCATGCTTGGCCTACCAAGTTCCCAGACCTCAGTCCGTGCGATTATTGACTGACCTGAAGTCACAAATGTATCTTGATCGACCGACATCTCCAGGGATACTGAAAGACATCAGACGCCAGTGCCTCACCATAACTCCGGACATGCTTTACAGTACTGTACACATTATTATTTCTCGACTATAGCTATTGTTGAGGAATGATGCTAAACATATTGAGCATTTCCTGTAAAGAACATCATCTTTGCTTTGTCTTAATTTGTTATACTAATTATTGCTTTTCTGATCAGATGAAGCGCCTTCTGTCGAACATTCTTTGAACTTTTCTTCGGTTCTAATCAAATCCGATGTCATTGCAAGCATGTGTGTCAGTTTTTACCTGTCTACATTATTCCGTGATTTATTAAGTTTTCAAATTTAGACTGACTTTTTGATCACCCGGTACATGCCGATAATACTGTTTCCAATGTTATGTTGGCGTTTATTTATAATCTCGAGAAATAGAAAACATTTCATTTTGCACGCAATGTTTCGCATTTGTATGTAACTTTAATTTATTATGAATACGACCATTTCCATGTGATTAATTATTAAAAACGAAAATGTTATTGAAATATGATTTAATACCCCCTAATTAATATTTCAAGTTGTAATAAATTTGCCGGCCGTGGTGGCCAAGGTGACTGAGGCGCTCCAGTCACGGTCAGCACGGCCACTACGGTCGGGGGTTTGAATCCCCCCTCGGGCATGGATATTTGTGCCGTCCTTAGTCTTAGGTAGTTCATACGTAGTTTGTAAGCTTAGGGACTGATGACCCCGTAGTTAAGTTCCATAAGTTCTACAAACATTTGAACATTTATTTTTGTAATAAATTTGTAATTCCAATAATATTTTTGAAATATTGAATGCAGTAACACATTGGATTTGTATTTTGCAGGCCAACGGATCAAACTCGCCTTCGTCACGTTTTGCGTGATAGTTCCTTTCAAAAGGCGCGGCTCGTTTCCTTCCGCATACGTGATTTTGTGCTCAGTTTCTAATGACCGTAGTGTCGATGAGAGGTTAATCCTCATCTTTGTTCCTTCTGTTTCCGAGAGCCTCATGATTGCATGTAGCTAGTGGCGGCTGTATTAAAAACAGTTTTAAATTAAAATAAAAGGACTTAAAAATATACAATTTTTACTTAGGCGTAAGTCTTAAATAGTATATGATTCGTGGCTGGGGAACTTATGCCCCTATACTGACTTCCTAATCCTTGTAGAACGAAAAAATCGACGTCAATTCCTTGTTGTACTGCTGTCCAATGCGAAATGTCTGTCTGCGTCCCGTACATATGAGATCGCACACTTGATCATTTAACCTTCTATATGTAGATGTCAACCCTCCGGCATACACTGCAGATATTTAAATTACCTAGAGAAACTCTGTCCACAGATATCGTGTTAGGTATGGCAACTGTGAATGGAACATCGCATCTTCCTAGCTTGCAGAAGTCGCACGGACAAGGAATAACTCTGACTTTGAACGTCGAAGCCGCACTGAACCATGCTTAGAGTAAAGTGAGTGCTCTCTACCGCAAGTGGTAATTTTAAAAGTAAACACAAGGGTAAAGTTACATTTCCTTTCCGCTATTTCGTCAAAACCTGACATTGTGAGAAACGTGACTGTGGGGATATAATGTTTATAATTAAAAACAGCAATCAGGCACAAGTATTGTACAAAATATTTTATTTATTTACACTATGACCGGTTTCAGATTTTTCTTCCACATCCGTCTTCATATGGTTCACATGATTCCACTGTTTATGTTTCTAACGTAAAGCTAGACCACGCTTTGTGACTCGTTACAGTGCGCATTACGTTAAATTGTATCATTGTGTTGTGCGAAATACTTAACAACAGCCGCGGTGGAGTCGCCGAGTGCTCTGAGGCACGTTGTTGCGGAGCGTGCGGTTGCTCGCCGTCGGATGTTGTCCTCCCTCGGGGATGGGTGTGTGTGTTGTACTTAGCATAAGTTAGTTTAAGTAGTTTGTAAGTCTAGGGATTGATAACCGCAGCAGTCCCTTAGATTTACAAACCTTTGAACATTTAAACTTAACAACGTTAACACGTGTCAAATACTCGAGAGGAATGTAGGGCGAATTCATCTCAAAAAGGATACAACACAACCGCGAAATTGTAAGAGACAAAACAAGGCTGCAGCTGAAAAGCATGTCAACGATCTGAATATGGATTTATAAGAAAACCCGAAACAGGTCACGGTCTAAATAAATCAAATATACCTTGAAACTGGAAACTGTACCATACTTGCGGCTGGTCGCTGTTTTTAATTGTAAACGTATTCCGCCTTTCGCGGGCTAAAATCCCAGGTTAGAGTCCCGCTTCCGGGACACAGTTTTAATGTTCAAATGTTTGTTAAGCTTATGGGACTTAACTACGGGGTCATCAGTCCCTAAACTTACAAACTACTTATGAACTACTTACGAACTAGGACGGCACAAATATCCATGCCCGAGGGGGGATTCGAACCCCCGACCGTAGTGGGCGTGCAGACCGTGACTGGAGCGCCTCAATCCCCTCGGCCACCGCGGCCGGCCACAGTTTTAATCTGCCAGGAAGTTTCATGTCAGCCCACACTCCGCTGCAGAGTAAAAGTTCATTCTGGAAACGTCCCTTAGGCTGTGGCTTCCATGAGTGCTAGTCTTGCAGGTTTCGCAGGAAAACTTCTGTGTAGTTCGGAAAGTAGGAGGCGAGGTGCTGGCGAGGCGAAAGTAAAGTTGTGAGGCGGCATCGTGAGTCGTGACGGGATAGCTCAGTTGGTAGAGCGCTTGTCCGCGAAAGGGAAAGGTCCCAGTTTCGAGTCCCGGTTCCAGCACACAGTTTTAATCCGCCAGGAAGTTCCAATTGTACAGTTTCTTTTAGAAATTGTAAATGTAACTCATTTGTAAATCCTTAATAAACCTTACTCGTGTGAAAAAGAAAAAAGGTTTAATGTCAACCAATAATTAAATACATTAATACATACACACTTAATAATAATATATTATTAATGCATTATTAAATAAATTGTCACAGCATCTTCTATCTCATTGCATCTCAACTGCAATGTTTGTTCATTTTCACCAAATGTAGTTTTTCAAACGTTCCATCTCATGAAAGACTGCAGCGCTGTCGGCGAGAGAAACAAGAAACAGAAGTGACAGCGAGAGGGACGCATTTAAGAACAAGGACAGAGATGAGTATTGCTCATGCAATACGAAACGTTCTCCACACTCCATGGGCAACACCGCAATCCCCAGGCAATACTTTGGCAAATACCTACAACATTAGCAATTTTGACCATCCATATCGACATATTACCTTGTATTGCAGTCATACTGCAAAAATGTTTTTGACAATGCAATTTCATCAAAATATTTCGCTAAAATATTGCCCATATAAACGTACCGTTAAATTCGCTTCGAAATTTTGACTGCTTTGAATTGTTTTCACACTGCGACACAATTTGCAGTAAAATGTGGCAGGCAGGTGTCTTCTTTTTTTTCCATGTCGAAGTGTGTGGAAAATAATCGGAGACTGTTTACGTGTGACGCATGAGGTAATTGTTATATACTCATTTTTGCTTACGTAATTATTAAATAAAAATGTTATCAATGAGTGGGTACTATTAAATGTTATAACGGTAATTAAATATATAATTCTTACATTTCCAGCGTACGTTGTTGAAAATGTGTAATTTAGAAATAAATGTTTCCTTTTTCTCTTCACTAAAATCAAAGCCTGGTATTCTGCAGTCATGAGATTCTTACAAAAAATATGTTACGCTACTAGTGAAAAAAGTAACGACACTTCCGTTAAGTCGTTAACCATTAAAAGTAACTAAGTTAGATTTAGTTACTTTAGGCAAATAATAATGCCGTTGCCCTCCGTCACCTTTGAAAAGTAACTGTTACTAAAAAATTGTTCAACTGTTTGTTAAGCTTATGGGACTTAACTACGGGGTCATCAGTCCCTAAACTTACAAACTACTTATCAACTACCTTATACTAAGGACGGCACAAATATCCATGCCCGAGGGGGGTTTCGAACCCCCGATCGTAGTGGCCGCGCAGACCGTGACTGGAACGCCTCAGTTCCTTGGCCACCGCAGCCGGCAAACTGTTACTAGTAACGGCGTTACAATTAACGCGTTATTCCCCAACCCTGCTCACAATATATCGTTTACATTATCTGATGATGCCTCAAAAGGGCGAAACGCCTCATTGAAATGAAGAAAATTTTGCAATTGAGATTGACTTTCTGTGTGAATTCGTAACCTGTTGTTGTACCAGCCAATAGTGTGGAATGGAACCAGTTTTAATTATATACCTTATAAAATTCCTTTGTTTCGCCTGGCTATTAGCAAGTGAAGAAGCAGGCATCAGTTACCTATTAGCTTAAAGAAAGCCTCCGTGCCCGGAAAAAAGACGAAAGAGTAGGACAGTAGTAAATAAATAAATCGAAACGGAAGGATTGCGGTGAGGTTCTGCGGTGCTGCATATAAAGCGGCAGGCTGAGCATCGGCAGTTGGGAGGCGCGTTACGCCACAGCAGCCGCGGTGCCCGGCCTGCGACAGCCTCGGGCGGTCTGGGGCAGATCAATGGAAGCCCCGCTGTAATCGCTTAACCTCGTAAGCGCCGCAAAGGACCGCCGAGCGCAGCCCCTGCAAGCACGCCGCGCCGCGACACAGCCAAACGGGACCACCACCTCGCCTCCACTGAGCACTGCAGGGCAGCCCGTAGACGATGCCGATCGCTGTCATCCTATCTGCCTACGTTTCTCAGAGAAAGACATTTTCCTCCGTCCTTTTATAACTCGCAGTTTATTACAATGTAGGAAAATTTAAGTCTCTCGACAAATAGGCATTGCGCCGTAATTTCTGAAGGATTGAAGTCCTCTAATGTTAGCCCAGTTCTAAGCCATATTTGTAAATTTTCCTTTCAGAATGATCAGTTTCCTAACAAATTAAAGTACTCAGTAGTGAAACCATTTTATAAAAAAGGAGAATGAGATAATGTAGACAACTATAGATCTATTTCTATGCCATCGGTTCTTTCTAAAGTTATTGAAAAGGCTGTATATTCAAGATTAATTGATCATTTCAGTTCACATAATTTATTGTCAAACGTACAGTTTGGTTTTAGAAGTGGTTTAACGACTGAAAATGCTATATTTTCGTTTCTCTGTGAGGCACTTGATGGGTTAAATAAGAGGCTACGGACATTAGGCGTCTTCTTCGATTTAACAAAAGCGTTTGATTGTGTTGATCACAAAATATTGTTGCAGAAGTTGGAACATTATAGAATACGGGGAGTAGCCCACAACTGGTTCACCTCTTACTTTAATAATAGACAACAGAAGGTAATTCTCCGCAGTGTAGAAAATGGCTATGACGTTCAATACCAATGGGGCACAATTAAGTATGGGGTGCCCCAGGGGTCTGTTTTGGGACCATTGCTGCTTCTTATTTATATAAATGATATGCCTTCGAGTATAACAGGTGACTGTAAAATATTTTTATTTGGTGATGATACCAGCTTGGTAGTGAACGATGTTGCTCGTAATATTGACACAGTATCAAATAATGCAGTTCAAGAGATAAGTTCATGGCTTGTAGAAAACAAGTTGACGTTAAATCACAGTAAAACGCAGTTTTTACAATTTCTAACACATAATTTCACGAAAGCCGACATTCTGATTACACATAATGGGCATGTGATAAGTGAGACTGAACAGTTCAAATTTCTAGGTGTTCATATAGACAGTAAGCTGTCACGGAAAGCCCATGTTCAGTATCTTGTTCCAAAACTAAATTCTGCTATATTTACCATTAGAAAAATATCTCAAATAAGTGATTTTTCAACAGGAAAAGTAGTCTATTACGCTTACTTTCACTCAGTTATGATGTAAGGCATTGTTTTTGCGGTAACTCGCCTGATGCAAAAAGGATATTTCTGGCTCAAAAACGGGCGGTTCGAGCAATATCTGGTGTAAGTTCGCGAACGTCATGTCGACCTCTTTTCAGTAGTCTGGGAATTTTGACTCTGGCGTCACAATACGTTTTTTTCTTTAACGTCCTTTGTTGTTAATAATATCAGCTTATTACCACGAGTTAGTAGCTTTCACTCGGTGAATACTAGACAGAAGTCGAATCTACATTTGCAACACACCTCCTTAACACTTGTGCAGAATGGGGTACAGTATTCTACGGCATCTATTTTCAATAAACTGCCACAAGAACTAAAGAATCTTAGCACTAATCCACACGCTTTCAAATCTAAATTGAAGAGTTACCTCATGTCTCACTCCTTTTAGTCTGTCGAGGAACTCCTAGAAAAGTTAAACAATTAAGCTAATTCATTTTTTTCTTTATTGATTCTTTTCACTTTGTCTTAAGATTGTCGTGTGCAAAGGACTACTTAAAATTTTTCTATTACCATTCTTGTGCAACAATTAAGGTATTGACTTGTTCCATGACCATGGAGTCTCACTCCACAATTGGGTCCTATGGAACAGAAAAAACCAATAAATAAATAAATAATGATAATAGCAAAGTATTTTTACTTTTTATATCTGGTGACAATTTCAGCTCCATCGAGCCATCTTCAGATCATTAAACATTTTTGAGTAGTGCAAATGCCATAAAAGATTAATACATTGTTTAAATGATTTTAAAATGACAAAATACTTATAACTGCAGCCAAAGAAACTGTTTCCCATTCCTACTATACACACAGTAATAAACTATGATGGATATGATTGTGTTCCCTCATATCAGAAGCCATCTTCAGACTAGTTTCTATCTACAAAGTAGTATTAAAAACACTGTTGCGCTTGACCTTTATGATGACCAATGGAATGAGTAGGTGTATGAGAAATACATAATGTAAAAAGTCAGTTTCGTATTCATTGTAAAACTTTCAAATATGTTTTGTAATAACGGGTTGGTTTGTTTGGTTGGGATAGGGGAACTAAACTACTGGGGTTATCAGTCCACCGGTGAGGAGAGGAAGAAGTGAGGATAGGAAAGGAGGGTAAGGGAAAGGAAATGCAAATCGGGAAGTAAAGAAGGAAGGAAGACTGTATTAGTTCGGGGTCCCGTGCTCGCCATGTACGTGCTCACAAAAGAACCTTTAACCCCCTGGGGGAGGGGGGGTTAATAACGAACTCATCATATTCTCTGTTACGAGACAATACAAATTATATCAGGTCTATCTTAATTTATGACCTTTGTCCCACGAGATGAGTGAGAATGATGTTTTAGCTTAGTTTTCTGCAAGAATTTTCAATTTTAAAAATTCATTAATTTATTCATCATCATTTTCCATCAAGCGCTCTCCATCTCACCCGATTTTGATATAGCATTTGGGCTTGGACCTCACCCCAATTAAAACCATTCTTCTCTACGTCTGATTGTACTGTCTCTATCCATCTTCTCCTTGGCCTTCCTCTTGATCTTCTTCTTCTTCTTCCCACTTCCATTCTGAAGTATTTTTTAGCTGTTCTTGTGATATCCATTCTCTTTACATGGCCATCCACTGCCGTTTTCGATTCCCCAAGATGTTGGCAATAGGAATCCTGATACCAGCTGTTTCTCTGTATGCCTTATTTTTGATCTTGTCCCTCCTGGTACTTTGATTCATAGTCCTGATAAACCTCATTTCTGTTTCTTGGATTCTGCTGTAATCCTTTTTTAACAATGTACAAATATCCATGCCATATATAAGGATTGGAGTAAAGTAAGAATGATACAAATTTAACTTTGCTGCCTGAATTACTTTTTTGTCCCGGAGTAGGTTCCGAACTTGCTTGTAAAAGTTTGTTGCTTTTTGTGTTCTGTTGAGGATTTCTTGCTAGATGGTGTTGTCGTTGGAGAAAATACTTCCAAGGTACTGAAAGTGGGAAACTGATTCAATTTTTGTTCCCTCCAAGTACATGTTTGAACTTGTTCCCCTCTCTTATGGTCATCTCAACAGCCTTGTTTTTGCTGTTTTTCTGGTTAAATTCTTTAAATTTATTGTTCCAAACAGTCAGACTCTTCTGCACCTTGTTTCTGTTTCTCCCCATATTACAACATCGTCTGAAATAGATTGTATCCTTAATATAAAGTTGTTGTGGTCTTCAGTCTGGAGATTGTTTTGATGCAGCTCTCCACACTACTCTATCCTGAGCACGCCTCTTCATCTCCTCGTACGAATGACAATCCATAGCCATTTGAATCTGCTTACTATATTAGTCGCTTGGCCTCCCTCTGCGATTTATCCCGCACACACTTCCCTCCTATGCTATATAATATAAATTTAATACGATTATTTACATTTAATCACTTTATTGATTTATTTTGATATTTTACGCCCACACTGAAGCACGTTAATAATCCAAAATAACAGTCGTGCGGAATGGCAGCGTGGTCTAAAGTGTCATTTTACGGACTAAAGGGCCATTCCCACTGGAACTTCGAATGTTCCCTCAGACATGTGTGTTCGTGTGTGTGTGTGTGTGTGTGTGTGTTTTGTCCTTAGTGTTAGTTTAAGTACAGTCGTCAAAAAATTAGGGGATCGAGATATCTAGGTTCTGAAGTATTGTCATTGGCAGAATGAGCTAAAATGCTTCGACGTCTTTCTTTCGATTCTACGGAGTGAAGACAACCGCATTACGGTCACCCAAAGTTACGGCAGATGGGGTTGGGTTGACTTGCGTTTACTCTACCAAACGAATTACACAAGCAGTTAGGTTCAGATAGTGTAGTGCGCAGATAGTATAGTATAACAACGTGACTTACCCGATGTTATGGCACGGAGACCCATAACAAGATTGAATCGGGATACACACAAAGGGAGGATCCTGCGTCAAATCCCAGTATCCAACCTTTGAAATGGCAGACACTGAAGTTCTCCCCCATCCTTTCCTGTTGGATATTATGCTTCGCATGTAATCGCATTTTCGATGCGACATTGTATCGAAATCCACATTGCTGTTTTTCAACTTCAATATGACTATTGAAGGCAACCACACCGTGAAGAATAATTGCTCGACACACTTGCCAGTTATTGGATACCTTGTGATTGACTATACTAGTGAATCACGGAAACATCCTTCATCGAAGTCTGTTTGTGTTCCTGAACGTCTCTACGAACGGTGTGATGCTAACTAGTAGTGAACGACAATGTGATAGTTGACGCCTCATCGTGTATGGTCAAGAGTGACGGTATGTGCGGGGTTGGAGTCCCCGGAAGAAACAATAAATATATCATCAGTATTCCTTCCTATCATACAATAGCAAATGGTGCCGCCTTCGAGTCCCTGCCGGAAAAAGATTAATTCTATCGTCGTTTCAGGTACTAGTATAACGCTATTTGTGAACATATTTAACATCTGAAAAATGATTGTGTTTAGTTAACAAATCATCAATATACTGCATACTATTGCACAACTTTATGACGTATGTCATCTGTGAATTGCACCATGTTACATATCTTCAGCGGTTACCTCTCAGCAACAATATGAGCTTCATGAAATTACTAGTGCAGTGTCAAGATTATCATTTATTTATGGGTTTAGATATCGGTCTTGGAAACCTATACTAATGAAAACGTCAGTGTTTACGTGTATTTATGCCTAGAGATCACGCACTTAAACGTTGCCCCTGAGTGGAGAATGTTGGGAGCTGAAGCTTGCATTCAGCTTGTAGCGCATTGGCTGTTAGAACAAGTCCCGTCTCTTTCTTCCAGTGCCGCCAGCTTACGGCGTATAGATTACAGGTTTTAAAAGAAACAACGTGCAAGGGGTTAAGGCGTCGGAAATGGAACACGAAATTAAGTATCACTTTAATGTATGAGTAATAGAAAACTGGAACGTTTATCTATGAAATATTAATATTTTAAAAGGGCCACTTAAGTGAGTGTAGCAACGCTTTCTGCCTCTATTTAATGTCGTAATCGAATAACAATCAGAATTAACATCCTTCATACAACGTTTCTCTAATAGAAGTCGTCAGGGTATGTGTACTTATTTTAGCAAATAACAAAGTGGAAGACTATAATCGAAACCAACAATACATTGATGAGTTATAACTATGTAAGGTTGGTAGAGAGCCTAAAAATTCCATACACACACGAACTCAGCTGACTTCTGCTGGTCAGAGAGGGGCCACGAAGAAATGCGTGACCTTTAAACGCATCTAGATCAGGCACACAACTGTTGTTTGCTTAACAGTGCGTTCAGATTGAGATCGCGAACAAAGACATACCATGTCATTAAACAAGTGTGATAATGTATCTGACTTTTCACTTATTGCAACGACATTTAATTTACAAGTGTTACTGTCTCATCTCTAATGACGTGTATTCTAATATTTGCTGTGCGAAAGTATTGGTTTGCACCTTGCCTGAACGCCATAAGGAGAAATAGGAGACTTAGTACCTATTGTGTGTAGGTTTTCAAATGTTTGTATAGTCTATGGGACTTAACTAAGGGGTCATCAGTCCCTAAACTTACAAACTACTTATTAACTACTTACGAACTAGGACGGCACAAATATCCATGCCCGAGGGGGGATTCGAACCCCCGACCGTAGTGGCCGTGCAGACCGTGACTGGAGCGCCTTAGTCTCCTCGGCCACCGCGGCCGGCTGTGTGTAGGTAATAACTGTACTGTGGAATGATTTGACGTCCTGCGACACAACTGTGCTATGGGGGTTGCATAGCATAAGGTGCGGCCTCCACTTTGGAATTCAGGGGTGATCCACTTCTTTTGCTGACAAGTGTACCTCTTCCACTTTTTTTAAGCACTTCAACGAAATTTCACGATACATATTGAGGACTAATGTAAGTACTGTCAGTTGTATAGGAGTTGTTATAATTACTTCGAGCAGAGGAGTTTTATCACTGTTGATTGAAAATACAATGATACACTGACTTCATCAGGTTACGTATTTCTTTCCTCTTACGGTACTGATATCTAACAACTTTGTTTATCTTTATTAAAATGTCGCTCGTGGTAGCATGCAACGTTTTGCATGTAAGTAACACAGGGAGTGTTTTATGACAGTGTTATTCTAAGCATAATTTCGCACAACTGCGAGCGTTTAAGGTCAAAGGTTTTCCTTGTCAGTGACGCACTACAGACATGCAATGGCCTAGCGGTAGATCGTATTCTTAGGAGAAAGCGAATAACCTACTACCTTTCCATCCGTTGATGGAAACAAATAAGCACAAGTTGCTAACGCAATTGTATTTGAGTTGTGGTTTGTACGAATATGTTTCAGTTAGTCCACTGATTACAGTATTGTATAAACTAAATGCCATCACCAGTTACACTATAAGCTACCATGTGGTACATTCATTCCTCCCTCCCCTTCTCCCTCCCACCACTGTTTTCGTTCTACGCTTACCACATGTTGACTATCCTTTATAACCGAATTCTGGAATCCTCAGAACGTGTCCCATCTTTTAGTCAAATTGTGACTTATTTTTTTACTTTGTGTTACAACCCACTCACTAGTTTCAATAACAAATAACCAACTCTTGCTAGCAACAACTAAAGATAGATAACGAGAGTTTATTATCTGTACCACAGTTTATAAATTAATAATAGAGTAACGCAACTGTACGATGAAAAGATCATTCCCGAATGTTCAAGAAGACGTACGAGCTGTAACTCATAGCTTCCAGTGCACACAGAGGTAAAATACAGTTATTGCTCATATATGGTGATGGTAACAGTAAGTGTAGTTCAGAATTAAAATAGTATGTAAGAAAATTAACAAAGCAAAGTTACTTCACGACGAGTGTTAATTGTCCAATTTGGTAGGTCAAGTCAAGGAACTGAAGGGCGAACCAAGAAAATTTACTATTTTTGGACATATTTCGGAAAATTCTACGCGAAAAAATAAAACAAGCGAAGAATCTGTGTAGTTTATTTGTAAGGACATCTACTATTACGTGGACAATCTGAAGATAGTGCCTTCTACTTCTCCCTGTTGGCTATCCAGTATCATGCAGTATGCAGTTTCAGTACAATAGTAACCAAAAACGACATATTTCTCCACGTACTTATTAGTAGTTTATTTTAGATACAATATTAATGATTTAAAATTCAAAGCAAGTAAGCATGTGGAATGAAAAATAGCCGTGAAGTCATATTAATTCAAGCAAATAATCTTTACTGTCTTGGTAGCCACTGCTAATGGCCAAATATATTTTAATTTTTACACGTTGTTGAAATATCAGGTCGCTAACGAGATACAAATCATTAACGGAGGAAAATATTACTTTCTTTCTGCTTATTATCACGACATAAAATTGTCTTAATGTCATTAACGGAAGAAACAATTACAGACTGTCTCATTACATATTGTTGTTGAAGAACAACGGTTAAGAGAGAGAAAAATTTCAGGAACCAAACTTTTACATATTTTAAACTTATTAAACGCTATTATTGCGTAGTATGAAACCTAAGGAACAATTTATTTCTGAATAAAGGCAGAAAACACATTACATTCAGAACTCCTAATTTTTTAGCATTAAACGACACATTTATCTGCATCTTTAACTGTTCTTACCTTACGACGCTATTTCTGGCATTCATATACACTCCTGGCCATTAAAATTGCTACACCACGAAGATGACGTGCTACACACGAGAAATTTAACCGACAGGAAAAAGATGCTGTGATATGCAAATGATTAGTTTTCAGAGCATTCACACAATAACGTGCTGACATGAGGAAAGTGTCCAACCGATTTCTCATACACAAACAGCAGTTGAACGGCGTTGCATAGTGAAACGTTGTTGTGATGCCTCGTGTGAGGAGGAGAAATGCTTACCATCACGTTTCCGACATTAATAAAGGTCGTATTGTAGACTACCGCGATTGCGGTTTAACGTATCGCGACATTGCTTCTCGCGTTGGTTGCGATGCAATGACTGTTAGCAGAATATGGAATCGGTGGGTTCAGGCAACGCCGCCTAGAAACAAGGCCTGTGCACTGCCTGCCACGAGTAGCCAACTATTTGTCTTATGTAGCGTTGTACTGAGTTTGGGAATACGTACACGTTGCACACTGTGTTTGAGAATGTTTTTCGCTTTATCTATATGATTCTCCTTGCAGATTTTTGCTAGTATGAGACAAAATGCCTAATATGAAACGTCCGATTCCAATATCGGTAAAATATTTTACTAATAGTTCATAAATATCTTATACCAAAATAAAATTGTCTGTGAATCACATAAAAACATTTGGAACAATGTGAAACAATGTGTGCAACGTGCACGTATTCTTCAATTGATCACAACGCTACACAAGACAAATAGTTTATTTGTGTTATGACTACTCTTGGCAAGCAGCGCCTAGGCCTTGTATCTAGATGACGTTGGTTCACGAGGGCACTACGAAATGCCGTGCTGGATCTCAACGGTCTCGTATCACTAGCAGTCGAGATGGCAGGCATCTTATCCGCATGGCTGCCACGGATCGTGCAGCCACCACGAGTTGATCCCTGGGTCAACAGATGGGGACGTTTGCAAGACAACAACCATCTGCACGAACAGTTCGACGACGTTTGCAGCCGCGGTGGAGTAGCCTAGCGGTCTAAAGCACCTCGCTGCGGAGCGCGCGGTTGCTCACCGTTGAGGTTCGAGTCCTCCCTGGGGCATGGGTGTGTGTGTTTGTCCGTAGGTTAGTTTACCTAGGTTTAAGTAGTTTGTAAGCTACGGACTGATGACCACGCAGTTTGGTCCGATAGATTTACAAACATTTAAAACATTTTGACGTTTGCAGCAGCGTGAACTATCAGCTCAGAGACCATGGCTGCGATTACCCTTGACGCTACATCACAGACAGGGAAACCTGCGATGGTGTACCCAACGACGGATATGCGTGCACGAGTGGCGAAACGTCATTTTTTCGGATGATCATGATAGCCGTACCGTAGGTGCAACCACAGCGGAGGGGTATCTGTGGAGAGGCCAGACAAACGTGTGTAGTACAAGAGGGTAGTACAAGTGGTAGTACAAGAGGGGAAGCACCCTTTTCAGTAGTTACAGAGGCAACAGTCTGGATGATTGACTGAGCTGGCCTTGTAACATCAGCTAATGTGGCTTTGCCACACAGTTACTGACAACGGCTGAAAGCAAGGGGAAACTACAGCCGTTATTTTTCCCGAGGACATGCAGCTCTACTGTATGAACATATGATGGTGGCATCCTCTCGAGTAAAATATTCCGGAGGTAAAATAGTCCCCCATTCGGATCTCCAGGCGGGGACTACTCAGGAGGATGTGATCATCAGGAAAGACTATACTGGCATTCTACGGGTCGGAGCGTGGAATGCTAGATCCCTTAATCGAGTAGGAAAATTAGAAAATTTAAAAATGGAAATGGATAGATTGAAGTTAGATATAGTGGGGATTAGTGAAATTCGGTGGCAGAAGGAACAGGTTTTCTGGTCAGGTGTGTACAGGATTATAAATACAAAATCAGTTGGGGGTATCACAGGAGTAGGATTGATAATGAATAAGAAAATAGGAATGCTGGTAAACGAAGCCAACACCGACAACAGTAGTACATGTTTATATGCCAACTAGCTCTGCCGATGATGAGGAAATCGAAGAAATATATGAGGAGCTAAAGGAAATTATTCAGACAATTAAGGGAGAGGAAAACTTAATTGTTATTGGAGACTGGAATTCGGTAGTAGGACAAGGAATTGAAGGGAAGGTAGTAGTTGAATATGGTCTGGGCAAAAGGAATGAAAGAGGAAGCCGCCTGGTAGAATTTTGCACAGAACATAATTTAGTTATAACAAACACCTGGTTCAAGAATCACAAAAGAAGGTTGTATACGTGGAAGAGACCAGGAGACACCGGAAGATATCAGATAGATTTTATAATGGTAAGACATAGATTTCGGAATCAGGTTCTACAGTGTAAGACATACCCAGGGGCAGATATAGACTCTGACCATAACTTGTTGGTTATGAACTGTAGGCTGAAACTAAAGAAACTACAAAAAGGTAGGAAAATAAGGAGGTGGGACCTGGATAAATTGAAGGAACCTGAGGTTCTTAAAAATTTCAGAGGGAGCTTTAGGCAACAATTGACAGAAACGGGGGGAAATAAAACAGTAGAGGAGGAATGGGTAAAATTGAGAGATGAAATAGTGAAGGTAGCAGAGGACAAAATAGGTAGGAAGGAAAGACCTACAAAAAATCCTTGGATATCAAAGGAAATACTAAATTTAATTCATGAAAAGAGAAAATATAATAATGCAGTAAATGAAACAGGCAAAATGGAGTACAGACGACTAAGAAATGAGATTGACAGGACGTGCAAAATGGTTAAGCAGGGGTGGCTAGAAGCCAAATGCAAATCTGTAGAAGAATGTATAAGAAGGGGAAAAGTAGATACCGCCTACAGGAAAATAAAAGAGACATTTGGGGACAAGAAAAGGAACTCTACGAATATCAAGAACTCAGATGGGAAACCAGTTCTCAGCAAAGAAGGGAAAGCTGAAAGGTGGAAAGAGTATATAGAGGGGCTCTACAAAGGAGATGAACTTCGAGACAATATTGTAGGAAGGGAAGAGGATGTAGATGAAGATGAAATAGGAGATACTGTACTGAGGGAAGAATTTGACAGAGCCCTGGAAGACCTAAGTCGAAACAAGGCCCCTGGAGTAGATGATATTCCCTCAGAGCTACTGAAGTCTCTGGGAGAACCAGCCACGACAAAATTGTTTCACCTGGTGTGTAAGATGTATGAGACTGGTGAAGTACCCTCAGACTTTAAGAAAAATGTTATAATCCCCATTCCAAAGAAAGCAGGTGCAGACATGTGTGCAAACTACAGAACCATCAGTTTAATAAGTCATGGTTGCAAAATATTAACACGAATTATATACAGAAGGATGGAAAAGCTGGTAGAAGCCGACATCGGGGAAGATCAGTTTGGGTTCAGGAAAAATGTAGGAACACGGGTGGCAATACTCACTTTACGGCTTATCCTAGAAGATAGATTAAGAAAAGGCAAACCTACATTTCTAGTTTTTGTAGATTTGGAGAAGGCTTTTGACAATGTTGATTGGAATAAACTCTTTCAAGTTCTGAAGCAAGCTTGAGTAAAATATAAGGAGCGTAAGGTTATTTACAACTTGTACAAAAACCAGACAGCGGTTGTCAGAGTTGAATGGCATGAAAGGGATGCAGTGGTTGGAAAGGGAGTAAGACAGGGTTGTAGCCTTTCTCCAATGTTATTCAATTTGTACATTGAGCAAGCTATAAAGGAAAGCAAGAAGAAATTTGGAGACGGAATTAAAGTTCAGGGTGAAGAATTAAAAGCATTGCGTTTTGCCGACGACATAGTAATTATGTCAGATACAGCAAAGGACCTGGAAGGGCAATTGAACGGAATGGACAGTGTGCTGAAAGGTGCATATAAGATGAACATTAACAAGAGCAAAACTAGGGTAATGGAGTGCAGTCTAAGAAAATCAGGTGATGCTGAAGGAATTAGATTGGGAAACAAAGCAATAAAGGAGGTAGATGAGTTTTGTTACTTGGGCAGTAAAATAACAAATGATGGTCGCAGTGCGGAGGATATAAAATGCAGAATGGCAATGGGTAGAAAAGCGTTCTAGAAAAAGAGAAATTTGTTAACATCGAATATTGATTTAAGTCTAAGGAAGTCCTTTCAGAAGGCATTTGTATGGAATGTTGCCTTGAATGGGAGTGATACATGGACGATAAACAGTGCAGACAGGAAGAGGATTGAGGCTTTTGAAATATGGTGGTACCGAAGAATGCTGAAGATTAGGTGGGTGGATCGTGTAACTAATGAGGAGGTACTGAACAGAATTAGAGGGAAAAGAAATTTCTGGCATGCCTTGACTAAAAGAAGGGATAGATTGGTAGGACCCATTCTTAGACATCAAGGAATGGTGAATTTAGCGTTGGAGGGAAGTGTGTGGGGTAAAAACCGCAGAGGAAGACCAAGAGATGTATACAGTAAGCAGATTTAGACAGATGTAGGTTGTCGTTCTTATGTGGAGTTGAAGAGGCTTGCTCAGGATAGGGTATTGTGAAGAGCTGCATCAAACCAGGACTGAAGACCACAACAACAACATGATGGTCGCATCCGTGTTTGGCGACATCGCGGTGAATGCACATTGGAAGCGTATATTCGTCATCACCATACTGGCGTATCACCCAGCGTGATGGTATGGGGTGCCATTGGTTAAACGTATCGATCACCTCTTGTTCGCATCGACGGCACTTTGAATAGAGACCGTTACATTTCAGTTGTGTTACGACCTGTGGCTCCAACCTTTATTCATCCCTGTGATCCCTACATTTCAGCAGGATAATGTACGGCCGTATGTTGCAGGTCCAATACGGGCCTTTCTGGACACGGAAAATGTTCGACTGCTGTCCTGGCCAGCATGTTCTCCAGATCTCTCACCAATTGAAAACGTCTGGTCAATGGTGGCCGAGCAACTGGCTCGTCACAATACGCCAGTCACTACTCTTGATTATCTGTGGTATCGTGTTGAAGCTGCATTGACATCTGTACCTGTACACGCCATCCAAGCTCTGTTTGACTCAATGGCCAGGCGTATCAAGGCCGTTATTACGGCCAGAGGTGGTTGTTCTGGGCACTGATTTCTCAGGATCTATGCACCCACATTGCGTGAAAATGTAATCACATATAAGTGGTAGTACAATATATTTGTCCAATGAATACCCGTTTATCATCTGCATTTCTTTTTGGTGTTGCAATTTTAATGGCCAGTAGTGTATATTGCCGTTGCTGATATTGGCTGAAGTGAGCTTGTTCCATTCTCTTACTTCTCAGTAATTTCAGTGGCTAGACATTCGTAAGGCTGTCAACACTGGTGACGCTTTCGTCTGCAGTGGTACAATGCAGTAAAAATTTGAGGAGGTGGAACACCAGTACATTCGTGGTTGGTAACTACCCTGTGTCCCGTTTTCCCTTTTGCTAGTACACAGTCGCGTCTACAGTAAACAAAAACATCAAAAATATTTGTGTTTTGTGTAAATATATTTAGTGTAAACAGTGTGTAGAGGGACACAGAAATAAAGAACTACTACTGCTCTGTGTCAGCTCCGTTTTTGCAGGATATATATAAGTTTTGTGTGAAAATGTTTACTGTTTTGTACTTAAAATGTGTTTGTTGTTTGTTTATCTGTTCCACGTACAATCGAGGTGATGCAATTCGCGGGAGCAGCGTCTTCGCAGCCGCAGCGGGAGCTGAATTGCTGGCCGCTATTTGTTCCGCGCCTTGTTGTTCAAATGTTTGTTAAGCTTATGGGTCTTAACTACGGGGTCATCAGTCCCTAAACTTACAAACTACTTATCAACTACCTTATACAACGGACGGCACAAATACCCATGCCCGAGGGGGAATTGGACCCCCGACCGTAGTGGCCGTGCAGACCGTGACTGGAGCGCCTCAGTCCGCTCGGCCACCGCGGCCGGCGCGCCTTGTTGATTCTTCCCAGAAAAAAAAGAAAAAAATGAAATGTTGTGTACATTATTGCATTGTAAAATGTTTTCAGTTTGTCGTTTGATGTCAGTTATGTCACAGTCTATGTCAAGTCATAATATGTAACGTATGTTACAATAAATCGATAATGTGTTTAATTATCTGTGACGGTTTCTTGTACGTATGAAAGAGTATACGTGGAACTGTATTATTATTTAATGAAAGACAGATTTTTTAGTTTGGAAGCCTAAAGAAGAGTAATTTTCGTTTATAAAGATACATTCTTAGTTGAAGAACAGTCTTCCAAAAGGAGTAATCTAACAGGAAAGTCAACGGAAGATTTTACTTATGGTTTCCAATGAAATATTTATCGATCCTGTTGCTAACGATCGATAGGATCCTGAAATGAATTTAACTAAGTTTGGATACGAAGGACTACAACTAATAAGTAAGTCAGATGATTAATTCTGTGCTCTGTACAAGGACCTAAACTTATAATTTGTGGATTTTACTTGAAGTGTGGTCGTGTATAAAGCGGGTTAAGTGGAATTATTGTCTGATTACGGTCAATTCAAAAAGTTACGGAATTCACCTAAGAATATCTTTGGGCAGTATCACTAGGAAAAAAAAATGATTTTACGAACTGTCAAACATTAGAAAGTGGTTACTTTTGAGAATTTGTTATCAAATATGACATTTCATAATGAACTTTTATCGATAGCCCGTGTACCACGACAAGTGTTTGGCTTTTTTCAATATACGTACTGAATTAATCTGTGTCATCATGTACTTTCACTTTTTCCGCTGCAAAACTGGTGTGGAGGCCACTGGTTTTCTGTTTCACGTCGTCTACTGTGCAGCCGGTACTCACTTCATCGCTAATGACCTCCGTAATTGTCATGCAGCTTGTGTTTTAATGCACAGGGTTTTTATAATCAGCCTCATACAAATGTATAAATTTTGGTATTGCGTCGGAGCACCATACGAATTATTAAGCGGTCGTATTTTCAAACAGAAGATTAAACTGCTACTGCGGTGCTATTACTTCAAGCGGTCATATAATTCGCCGCAGTTAAAATAGACGACCGCTTTCTTTGCTCTAATCTAAAGTGAGCAGCTAAATTTGATCAAAGTATCTTTGACGAACGCCAACTTTGATGAAAGTTCCGTATTACGTGTAATTTTGGACAAAAAATCGCACTGACGAGTTTTACGGCTCACTTTAGATTTGTAGTTTTATAAATTTTTGCATACATTTTGGACCAAAATAATATGCTAAATAATAATAAATTAATTAATAAGAGTGTCTGAAGCCCTTTTAGGAAAAAAAATTGAGGTAGTGGCCGGATTCGAACTACCAACCTTTCGCGTCACAGTCCAGCACTACGCTCCTGCTATAAATCAAAACAGGAGTTCTTTAATCTCATACTATTGATGGCCGTTGTTAACTGATATTAATATGGCACTTGTGGTCATTACATTATCATTTATCGTACGAAGAACGATGTGTTTTTGTTAATTCCTCAGTGTGCCGTTGCTTCGAAATCACAACGTGTAAGTTACAATAAGAAAATCATCAAATACGCGAGGAATGTCACGTGACATCTTCGAACGCCTGGTTTTCGTTAATTCAATGGATGGTGTCAAATCTCCGTTATTTTTGCAAATATGTCTCAAACGATACGAGATATGAAAAAAACATAAGGGAGATAAGTTGCAGACAATTTTCTCCTCTACCAATTAAGTTATTCAATTTTCGTGTCAGATGAACGGTTCGTTTGCAATTATAATTATATTACAAACGCTTTTTTTGGTTTACTACCGTATTTTTTGTCCAAAAAAATTGAAAAGGGACGTTGTGGTCTCTGGCGACCTACAATCATGTCTGTAAAATTTGGTTCTGATCGGTTGAACGGTTCGTCTTAAAAACAGGGAACACCTTACGGGCAGACGGACATACATTCCAAAATCGCCGTTATTTTTGCAAATATCTTTGAAACGCTACGAGATATTAAAAAAACGTAAGAGAGCAATGATTTAGAGAATTTTCTACTCTATAAATTTTGTTATTCAGTTTTTGTATCGGATGAATAGTTAAGCCGTTATTTTCATTTAAATTTCGATCGCAAACCTTTTAGTGTTACTACCGTAACCTAGTGGGCCAAAATACACTTCCTATTAGTAATAACTAAGACACATTACAGCCAAGTATTGTAATGAGAGTAGGATGTGACGGCAGCGTGCATTGACATTAGTTTGCGGTGTACGGGAAGCGAGGAGTAGACGTCACACGCTGTCCCTCTGTGAGTAAAAGGTAATCTGATGCTGCACACGGCACTTTACGGCTAATGGCAGAGGCGGAAAGCCCTAAAGTAACAGCCTGGTCCCGTACAGCTGCCGCCCCCTAATCCGCGCGCCTCGTGTCCGCCTAGACAGTAATGGCAGGCCCGCGTCTAATTACGCTGCACGCGGCACGCTACTGTGCTGTGCTGTAGTGCCGTGTGCAACGAGGGCGCGCGCAGCGCCGCGCACACTAGCGGCGGTTCCTAACACTACAACCTAAGCTCTTATTTTTGTCACGGTTTTGTATTGTTACGTCGAGTGCTAACTTTTTACGCTTTTTTTTATCAAGTAAGGTAATTAAGGATCACATTTAAGTTTAACAGAGAAAAATACATCACACTGTTCCAGCTAGCGCGCTCGTCCGGGAGCGCTCATTTGCTCGTGCGGTAGTGGTGGAAACGGAGAGTTTGTTTCGGAGGCGGAGATTTCGCTCCATTTCATTCGGAGCCTCCGGCTACCTCCGGTTGGGCATGTCGAATCGCAGTTTTGGAGACGAATCTTTCCGCATTTGTTTGATTTGGCAGTGGATTTTGCGTAGCGCGAAATCATGCTGTTTCCCGGCATGAACACGAACCACCTTCGATGTTTTCTAATACGAATTTGTTATAATAAAAGATGTCTAAAAGTACAATTATTGATAAAAGTTTCACGAGGATCTTATTAGATTGATGAAGTACAGATAAGTATATTAAACCGCACGAAGTGGAGAGGAGCATAGTTAGTAGACGTTAGGCTTGTCACGTGGAAGGTTCTGCGTTCGATTCCCTACAACTGCAAATATTTTAATTATCCGTAATAGTTCAACATTTTTGTTTCACACTTCTACTACGAATGGTTATTATTATTTGAGGTAAGATTTGTAGAGTGTTATTCAACAAGGGGTGTTCTTACAGCTTTCTGTCAAAAACTGACACTATTGATGTATACACAATGTCCTTTTGTCTCCATATAAAATTGTCACTTGTTTTATGAAACTAATTTGAAGATAGTGAACATAGAGAAATGCGATGACTACATAACTGAAGACGAGGGTTTATACATAACAACATTGAAACCGAAAGTATCACACTGCAAGCTAGTTTAGACCTGTTACATTTCCGAATAGTCTGTCTACAACAATCACTGTATATAAGCGGCGAAGAACGAAGTGCTGTTAGTATTCTATCATCGTTTCTCGTCGCTTTGTTTGTGCTAGTTTCATCATAAAATATCGAAGAAATGCTTTGCAGTTACCTTTGCACGACATCCACAATTACGTATAGTTGCACTGTGGAAATAATAAAATGCGTCAAGGCATCGTCTATTTTCTGGTTTTCGACACTTGTCATACTATATCACTTCCATTTTTTTATATTTATTATTTCACATGCCATATTACATAATAATATTACATGTTTGATGGTTAGATTCAGGCGGTTACATCAGGTATTTTTGCAAACACAAGGTACAGTACATAAGTTAGTAGGGTTTACAAAGAAACAAACAATTTTATACATCAGGAAATCTTAATGAATTACAAAAATTGTAAAAGTCTGTAGTGAATTTATGTACCAAATCATATTTACTGACGGGCCATTCTCCTCCTTTGGCAGCTATTATTTTCCTGAGATGGTCCCTCTCCTTCAATAAATTGCAACAGTCAAAAAGCACGTGGTCAATAGTTTGGACAACTCTGCTACATATGCACGTTCCATCTTCAACCACTGATAATAGGCTTTCAGTTTACCATGACCTGTTAACCTAGCTGTAAAATTCGGAGGTATTGGGAGTTTAATCATTAAACGTTGTCGGATCGTAGGAAAATACGGTTTAGTGCTTCCCCCGTTTTTTGTTCTTTGCCACTCAATGTTCCATTTGTTCCTAAACTCTTCTCGAAGTTTCTTCTTTACGACACTTGAAGGTATTTTGTTGTAACGTATTGATTGTCGTGATCGAACTGCTCTTTTAGCAAGGTTGTCTGCTAGTTCATTTCCCCATATCCCTCCATGTGTCTTAATCCATTCGAAACGCAGTTCAGTCCTTCGTTATAGAAGGAATTCTTATGGTTTTTTTTTCTTCTTTTTAAGTAGACGTGAAGATTACATGTACCTCCACATGTGGCATACACTCGTCCATATAATTTACAAGTAGACCTTTTGGCATCGGTTATCGCCTATATCTAAGAACTGCCGTACATCTACGTTTCGACATATCAAGAAACGAATTATTTTACGATTAAAATTGAAATTGTTACTCTGATAAAGACTAATCACACACACAAGAAAATTTTGCGGATGTTACTTAACTTCACGATACCTGCTTCCAATTGGAATAGAAAAATACGACAAGTTCACTTTCCCCGAAAGTTCGAAACAACCGCCCGATTTATTTTGCATCTGTGATATTACCAGAAAAGTCCGTTTGAAGCGCATTCGTAGGAAGCTCTGGCCAGCGATATTCCATCGCGCCTCCGTTTCCTCCGACCAGCCTCCGATTAACCGGAGCCTCCGGGCACCTCCGACGATAATACCGGCGATCACCGGATGTGGCGCACTAGACGCACATTTGATTAAACCGCCAGTTAACCGCATCCACAGACCAGCACTATCGTGAGGCTGTTGTCATGGGAGCTGTTGTCGCATGGCTGCGGCGAGCGTTAAGCCGAGTTCATACAAGCAACCAACTGAGACAACAGCGCGTGTCTTTCTGCAGATGCACTGTGAGTTATCGTTCACAAAGAACTTTAGAAAAACTACTTACAAGACAACATCATCACCTCGACCTCATATTTTCTTGAGAAAAAATACATGAGTTAGATATCGACCGCAGAAATCGATATCAAGTTAAAATTTGGGCCATTATTCAGATACTACGGAGTACAGCTCTCAAACATTCGCGCGCTCGGGTTGTTCCTCACTCGGCCCGCTTATTTGCGGTCGCTTAATGTCCGAACGTCTAGTACTGTGAACAGAGTCTACTAAAAGATTTGTGTTCGCGATGTCAATTAACCTACAGGGTGTCGTGCGACACCTCCAGGAGCGGTATAGAATGGTGAATAATCTGCAACGATTAAATGTCAAAGAATTAGAACTGTTTGCAGTCGCCACCGATAAGCATAATCATTTGCAGTTGTTAGACGTACTATACACGGTAAAAGAAAATACATGGCGCTTTCCATATGCTTTTCGTTATATATTTCAACTGAGTTGCAGATATTACAGACAACTGCACTGATGAAGACGTGCTGGGTGTACAAGAAAATAGCCGGTTGACATTCGGTGCAGATTTGGAAGAGGATGACGTCGACGAAACAGACGCTGCCATTTCACTACCGTCAGATTCGTCGAGCACTTCATTGCTTCAACGGAGCTTGAGGTCGTCAGTGATGGTGAAAGCTGCTTTGATTATTTTAAATCGTCGAATACCACTTTGCCCGTCTCCGTAACAGAAGAATACACGCAACGAGCCACTTTCGTTTTATAGAGTGCGTCACATCTGCAGTGTAAACGAATGAGACGGGTTTTCAACAAGCAGTGTACCGTAATTTAATTTTCAATACCTTTTATGCACATCATTTTGTTATATGTAAAGCGAACACTAATGGAGTAAACTAGAAAGAGTTGCAGTACATATGTTTCATGTTGTAATATTATTTCCTCCTACACATCCCTAGCTCTTCAAATTTCACATTTCGGGGACTCGCTGTTGTCCCTTCATTGCGCAGTAGCAGACGTTCGGGCATTAAGCGGGCATTAAAGGGCCGAGTGAGGAACAACCCGAGCGCATGAATGTTTAAAAGCTGTACTCCGTAGTATCTGAATAATGGCCCAAATTTTCACGTGATATCGATTTCTGGAGTTGATATCTAGCTCATATAATTTTTTCTCAAGAAAATGTGAGGTCGAGTTGATGATGTTCCCTTGTTAGTTGTGCAGTTTGCGATACGGCGTCCACAGTGTCAGCTGATCATGATTTGCACGTCACATTTCATTTGCGGCCAAACGACTGTTAAAATTTTACCCGCAAACAAAGACGCCATAACTTAAAGGTAGAACGCAAACACACTGATACGAAGTAAAATGGCTCGAAATTCCCCGCGAGGTGTCACACGAATGTCGATTTCGTGGTGGGAGAAGAAAGTGGCGAAACAAAATACAACCAAGTTGGATTTTTCGTTGCATGGAAAAGTAACGTCTCTTACGTGGCACCACTAAAAGCGGGAAGTTCACACTTGCTACTGAACTACATCTTCACTATACAACTAGCTGTTGCACACCATTAATTGCTTGTCTGCACACGAGTTTTCGTGTAAGTGAAGCAGCTGAAAGGGCTGTGACGTCACGAGAAACCGCAGCCGCACTCTATTTCCCGCCACTGACACAATTGTTTCTGAAATAGCTACAACTGGGTACCAGTTTACTCCATGAAAGTGTGCGACACGACATAATTATTATCTCTTTCGTTATTAATGTGTAAGTTCTGTGATCCTGAATATCAACGATTTAATTTCATGTCTGAAATTTAATAAAGCATGTTTATGATGGCATTCTTTTAGAATTTAAATGCCTGTTTCGTGGAACCAATTAAAAAGTATTTCGTATGAAGTGTATGACGAATTACTTTTAAGAAGAAGTCTTTTACTGTCCAAAGATACAGTTGCTGCGTCATCTGTGCAGAGTTGCTCTGCTACCTTTGCCAAGACCAGGTCTGGTCGCTACTTACTTCATGTATACCATTTGACCTCTTAAGAGAATAAGATACAGTTTTTATTTTATGGGTGTGCCAAGCTATTTTGGATGTATGAATAAGCCGTGGGGGTACCTGACTGCGATCTCTGCTTATAAAGGGTACGATTAAAGTGGTAGCAAAAAAAGAAGAGAAATTAGCATGTAAGTGACAATGAATATAATCTACCCTGCAGATCTTTAAATTGTAGGTGTTTCTCCATGATTTGATTGTAAACGTGTCTAATTAAGGATCCTGAGTTTCTCTCGGCGTGTTAAAAAAAAAAAAAAAAAAAAAAAAAAAAAAAAAAAAAAAAAAAAAAAAAAAAAACTTACATAGCCGGCAAACAACGTCGACGATCGGACACTTTACCACTTCCAAGGCTGAACTGGTGACATTAAGCACTGTGCACATGGATGTAGTAACTCATTTTGCGAATGTAAAGTGGAAAACTAAAACACACCATTACGTAAGCAACAGCGCTGTCACACAACCAAAGATGACAGACGTCATAAATATCGATGGTGAATGTCAGTTATCAGCGGGGAGACGTTTTTAATTCAATGTTTCTTTGACGAGAGAGAAAGTAGGATGCTACGCAGAAAGTAACTAAAAAAATATCAATTTCCATTTATAAACACTTCAGTTCCTGCTGCCTGTCTCTTTTAAAAAAAAAAACAGAGGGCTTAAATTAATGCCGTGTCACTCGTTGATCACTGATGTTCACTTCCATATTTTTGACGTTTGTCGTACGTGACTGGGTAATAGCGCCACTGTTTACTTAGTTCGCTTGCGTTACATTTCCTCTTTTCGCTTGTAAACCGAGGTATTAAATTCCCGTGCACCGTGCTGCAGCTTTGCCTTCAAAATGACAGGGTGACCCCGATGCCGAAATATCGGGGGTCATCGACCTTTTCACGAGGCTGAATACTCGTATGGAGTTGGAACGTGTTAAATTGCTTAAAGCATTTATCCACGAGATACTTTCGGCCTAAAATAAAAACTTCTATTTTCATCCAGCATCCTGGTTAAATTATCAGTGACACGGTTGTTGCTGTTCTTAATGTTTGTTGTTAAATGTGTTAAAGTACAAACGTAATTTGATTAACGTTGTTTTAATGAAAATAATTATAACAGAGAAAAAAATCAGAATTATTTACGTGGAAAATAATTTTGGACGCTAATTGACACTTAGCAAGAAACCAAGATATGAAGAATAAAGTAAAACGGCGCTATTTACGACGTGTTAGATATTGATTGATGTGTATGTACGTACTATGTATATTTTCTCGAGCAAATAAATATATGTTTTGAAATGTTTGCCTGATACTATTCCTATTTTTCAGTTCTCACGAGTGTACATAATTTACCACATGTTTTCGGACAAGAAAAATCACCATGCGTCTTACTTCGGACTTTATTAAACTGTTTTATCGTTGCTTGTTTCTGCGTACAAAGCTCCTTCATAATCTCAATTCACCATTAAGGTGCAAAACATTTCTGGAGTTGGTCATCATTTGTGGCTGAAGAGCGTTCATTAACTCTTATTTCCAGAGTCTAAATAGTGAACACAAATTTCATTACTTGCGAATGAGGAACCCGTCTCAAAATGCTAAAGAAATTGTTCACAAACGTCGTGTCTTTCTGCAGTTGCACTGTGAGCTACCGTTCACACAGAACTGCACAAATACTATTTAGTTGCGCAGTTAGCAATATGGCGTCCTCAGTCTCAGCTGATCACGATTTGCACGTCACATTTCATTCGCGGTTAAACGACCCGTTACACTTTGTTCCATAAGCAAACTAATTCTTTTCTTCGTTAATTCGATTTTTTAGCCGCATACAAAACTTAAACTTCGAACGCCAAACACACTGTTACGAAGTAAAATGGCTCGAAATTCTCCGCGAGGTGACACTTGAATGTCGATTTGGTGGTGAGGGAAGAAAGTGGCGAAACAAAATACAACAAAGTTTAACTTTTAGTCGCCTGGAAAAGTAGCATCTCTTACGTGCCACCACTAAAAACGGGAAGTTCACACTTACTACTGAACTACAACTACACTATGCAACTAGCCGTTGCCCGCCACTAGTTGCTTGTCTGAACCCGGCTCTATGTGCAGGTGAAGCAACTGGATGGGCTGTGACGTCACGAGAAACTGCACCCGTACACCATTTCCCTCCATGGCCACAATTGTTTCTGAAACAGCTCTAACTGACAGAGACATTTTACTCCATGAAAGTACGAGGCACGACATATTACCTCTATCGTTATTAATATTGTCTACGTTTTGTGACCCTAAATATCAACGATTTGATTTCATGACTGGAATTTAATAAGTATGTTTATGGTGGCATTATTTGACATTTTTAAATGCATTTTTTGGCGAAACAAACTAAGGAGTATTTCTTATGAAGTGTATGACGAATTATGTTTTAAGAAGAAGCCATTGATTCCGGTTTACCTTTGGACAGTGAAAGGCATGTTTCGCAGAGCTGCTGCGTCATCTATGGACCGTTGCTCTGCTACCTTTGCCAAAGCCATAAGGGGTTGCTAGTTACTTCACACACACCATTTCACTTCTCAAAAGAATAAGAAACAGTTTTTATTTTATCGTTGTGACAAACTTTTTTTTATGTGTGTATAAGCTGTGGGAGTACCTGACTGAGTTTTCTGGTTATAAAGTGTACTATTATAGTGATAAAGAAAAAAATTTGCATGTTAGTGACAATTAATATAATGTATCCTGCAGGTCTATAAATTGCAGGTGTTTTCTCCATTGATTTGATTGTAAACGTGTCTAATTACGGGTCCTGAGCTTCTCTCGGCGTGTTGAATCTAAAAAGAAAAAATCTCTTACAAATACATAGCTGGCAAACAAAGTCGACTATCGTCGATATTTCGGCAGGAGGAGATATTACCACTTTAAAGGCTGAACTGCAGACAGGAAGCACTGTGCACATGCATTTAGTAACTCATTTTGCAAATGTAAAGAGGAAAACTAGAACGCACCACTACGTAAGCAACAGCGCTGTCACATAACCAAACATGACAAACTTCATAAATGGTGATTGTCAGTTGTCAGCGGGGAGACGGTGTTAATTCAATGTTTCTTTGATGAGAGAGAAAGTACGATGCTACGCAGAAAGTAACTAAAAAACCTCCACTTCCATTTATAAGCACTTCAAATTAAACTAACAATATTATAACTAGATACGAAGGCTGTTGCTTAAATTCTGCGTTAACTCCTGCTGCCTCTCTCTTTTCTACATCTACATCTACATCTACATCTACATCTACATCTACATCTACATCTACATCTACATAGATACTCTGCAAATCACATTCAAGTGCCTGGCAGAGGATTCATTAACCACTTTCATAACTTATCTCTACCGTTCCATTCTCTAATAGCGCGCGGGAAGAAAGAACACCTAAATCGTTCCGATGTGATTTCTCTTATTTTATTGGGATGGTCATATCTCCCTAAGTAGGTGGGTGCTAGCAAAATATTTTCACATTCAGAAGTAAAAGTCGGTGATTTAAACTTCGCAAACAGATCACGCCGCAATGAATAACGTCTTTCTTTTAATGATTTCCACCCCAATTCGTGCAACATTTCCGTGACGCTCCCCCCCCCCCCCCCGTAACGTGATAAAACAAAACGAGCTGCCCTTATCTGAACCTTTACAATGTCTTCCGTCAGTTACACCTGGTGAGGGTCCCATAAGGGGCAACAGTACTCCAGGAGAGGACGCACAAGTGTGATGTAGGCAGTCTCTTCGGTGGAGCTGGCGCATGTTCGAAGCTTTCTGCCAATGAAACGTAACCTTTGGTTCGCCTTCCCCACAATATTTTCTATGTGCTCTCTCCAGTCAAAGTTGTTCGTAATTGTAACTCCTAGGTATTTGGTAGAATCTACGACCTTAAGGTTTGACTGATTTATCGCGTAATTGAAGTTCAGCGGATTTCTTTTAGTGGTCATTTTCAAAAAACCAGAGGACTTGAATTAATGCCGCCTCACCCTTTGAACATTAGTGTTTACCTGGGTATTTATGACGTTTGTCATATATGGTTGTAACAGCGCTACTGTTTGCTTAGTTCGTTTGTGCCAATTTCCTCTTTTCGTTTGCACACCGAGGTATTAAATTGCCGTGCACCATGCTGCAGCTTTGCCTTGAAAATGGCAGGGTGACCTCCTGCTAAAATATCGCGGGCTGTCGACCTTTTTACGAGGCTGCATACTCGTATGGAGTTGGAACGTGTTAAATTGCTGAAAGCATTTCTCCACGAGATACTTTCGGCCTAAAATATACACCTCTGCTTTCAGCTTGCATTTTGGTTAAATTTTTCAGTCATACGATTTTTCGGATTCTTAATGTTAACTACAATGTTTCTTGTTAACTGTATTTAAGTACAAACGTAAATTGATTAACGAAGTTTTAATGAAAATAATTATAACAGACAGAAAATCGGAATTATTTCAGAGGAAAATAATTTTCGATGCTATTTGACACTTATCAAGAAAAAAGATATTAAGAACACAATAAAGCAACGATATAGACAGTGTTTTATGTGTTCAATTGAATTGTTTGTAAATCTATGGGACTTAGCTGCTGGGTTATTAGTCCCTAGTTTACAAACTACTTAATCTAAGGTAAACCGAACTAAGTATAAACACCCATGCCCAAGAGGGGAATCGAACCTCCGACGGATGTTACTCCTATTTTCCGATTCTCATGAGTGTAGATCAAATTATAAAATGCACTTTCATTGCTGTCTGCCTACTACGAGGAGAATCCTACTACAAGGACAAACCCAGTAAAACTCAGACTTGTACGTTCCACCTCATAAATAAAATGGCAAACAGAACTCTCATGACGCCGGCGGTGGCTGAGGGGACTGAGGCGCTCCAGTCACAGTCTGCATGGCCACTACGGTCGGGGATTCGAATCCCCCCTCAGGCATGGATATTTGTGCCGTCCTTAGTATTACTTAGTTCATAAGTAGTTTGTAAGTTTAGGGACTGCTGACCCCTTAGTTAAGTACCGTAATCTCTAAAAACATTTGAATATTTAGAACTCTCAAAATTACTTGGTAAGGAACTGTTCAAATGTTCAAATGTTTGTAAATCTATCGGACCAAACTGCGTGGTCATCAGTCCGTAGCTTACAAACTACTTAAACCTAGGTAAACTAACACACACACCCATGCCCCAGGGAGGACTCGAACCTCCACGGCGAGCAACCGCGCGCTCCGCAGCGAGACGCTTTAGACCGCTCGGCTACTCCACCGCGGCGAAAGGAACTGCTTTAGAAAATTGCACCTCGCGAAAATATATTGGAGTAACACTTGATCGTGCTCTCACTTACCAGAAACACTGCTCGAACACCAAGCAAAAAGTGGCAGCCAAAAATAATATTATAAGGAAGATAACTGCCACTACCTGGCAAGCACATACAATACTGTGACAACCTCTTCCATGGATCTATGTTACTCTGCAGCCGAATATGCATCCCTAGCATGGTACAATTCATGTCACTCGAGGATGGTAGATGTAGCTGTCTGTGATACCTGTCACATCATTACCGGATGTCTAAGACCTACACCGTTGGACAAACTGTACCGTCTTGCTGGTGTTGCCCCTCCTAACATCCGTCGAGAAGTTGCAGCAAAGAATGAGAAGAAGAAGGCTGAAACATCTGAAGCTCACCCTCTGTATGGAAACAGGCCAGCTGCTTCAAGACTCAAATCTAGGAAAAGTTTCCCCAGAACAACATAGACTCTTAACGGACACCTCAGCAATCCCGTATCGCAATGTGGCGCGCAAGGTGCACTCGCTCGGAAGAATGGCTGACACCTAGCGAGGAACTACCACCCGGTCACGTTGAGAAATAGAGTACTTGAAGATCACTGAACAGATTACAGGCAGGCGTGACACAATGTAAAAGCAACCTACAGAAGTGGGGTTTCAACACCGAGTCCCCATTGTGCGAGTATGGGACAATACAGACGACGTCTCATTTGTTGCAGTGTAGTTGGTGTCATAAAACGTTCACAGTACAAGATCTGTACCAGGCTACAGAAGATGTACTGGATGCCGTCAACTTCTGGACAAAAGTATGGGGCAATACAAACGACGTCTCATTTGTTGCAGTGTAGTTGGTGCCATAAAACGTTCACAGTACAAGATCTGTCCCAGGCTACAGAAGATGTACTGGATGCCGTCAACTTCTGGACAAAAGTAGTATAGACAATTTTGTAAAGTGTGACTTTGTATATAATCCAGCAAGAGTAACTTTCTTAGTAAATGTACACGTAGTATTAATGCTTCTGATACGAATAAATAACGAGTGTAGAGAATTTACCACATTTTTTTAGGACAAGAACAATCACCATGCATCTTGCTTCGGTCTTTAATAAGCTGTTTTTTCGTTGCTTGTTTCTGCGTACAAAACTCTCTCAAAATTTCAATTCACCATTAAGGTGCAAAACTTTTCTGGCATTGGTGATGATTTGTGGGATAAGAGTGTTCATTATGTCCTATTTACAGAAACTAAACAGTAAACACAAATTTCATTCATATTCACTGTATATATGACATCAACTGCCAATGGGCAAAGTTGAATACGTATACCCAGCCGGGATTCGAACCTGGGTCTCGCGCTTTCTAAGTAGTTGAGCTGACCACTACACCACTGGAGACACAGTGATTCCTAGACATCGGATTTTCGATAAAAACCTATTTCCTTCCTCATTAAATAAAGACAATAAAAGTTGAACATACACAAATTATGCAAATTTCGAAGTACCTAATTTTAGGTTAGTTCCTGACTGTACCTAAATTTTAAAAATCGAATTAAATAAGAAATTTTATGCCAAAAATTCTCTCGTGGTCTTCCCAGCTAAGAATTATCGAAATATTTTATCGAAAATTGGGTAAAATTTTACGACGCTTCTCGCCGGGCTCCAGTGCTTATGTTGACAACAGATGAACACTGAAGTGTAGAACTGCGTTAATTTTTTTCACGAGCTACAGAGTAAATGTTATTGATGCTCGTTTCGCTCGCAGCAAAGTTAATACTCTGCTCTATGGTCGACAGGTTCTTGTATGTATCCTTGTCCGTTCAGAAAAAAACTTTTTTTCGTTTTAATTGCAGTTGTCACAAAAAAACATTTGCCATCATTACCATTGGTGCCAACATAATCACTGCAGCCCGGTGAGAAGCGTCGTAAACTGAAAAAACTGAAAATTGTAATTTTATAGTACCTAAAATACTTAATTTCATATTAGAACTTTACAGTATCTAATTTTTTTTTAAAATACAGAGATTAGAAACATTGTTCTTAAATTGCCGGAGGAGGTAATGATTGTTACTTCAGCTAAAGATGTTCTATAACACCCAACAATTTCCAACGACATTGCATAAAATCTCATTATGCATTTTGGTCCCTATTATTAAATCTCTATTGTACACGGAAACCAATCTACATGCAACTGCGATTGATAGAATAAGTGACAGAGAAAATCAACTTGGTCCCAGGTTCTGTTGGTATGAAAGTTAGTGAGAAATTAAAGACAGTTAAAAAAAAGAAAGTTCAAATGTTTGTCAAGCTTATGGGACTTAACTGCGGGGTCATCAGTCCTTAAAATTAAATGTTTGTATAGCTTATGGGACTTAACTACGGGGTCATCAGTCCCTAAACTTACAAACTACTTATGAGCTAGCTAACACTAAGAACGGCAAAATATCCATGCTCGAGGGGGGGATTCGAACCCCCGACCGTAGTGGCCGTATAGACCGTGATTGGCGCGCCGCAGTCCCCTCGGCCACCGCGGTTGTCCTTAAACTTACAAACTACTTATGAACTGACTTATACTAAAGAAAGCACAAACATCAATGCTCCGACGCGGGAGGCCTCGCGATTCGTAACGTGGCGCTCCAGACCGCTCGGCTACTCCCGCTCGAATGCTGCAAAACAAAAAGAAAACAGGACTGACCACCCTCTGCACAGTGGCTGACATCAGGTAAATCAACGGAACATGAGTGTGTGGTCCCTTTGCGCCTAATACCGTCATTTAAGCATGCTCCTGTGACATCCTTTGACGTGGAACGCTCATTCTCAGCATATAAGATGCTATTAACAGACAAGAGATGGCAGTTTCTCAACGGAAAATCTGGAGAAAGTGTTAGTTATTTACTCTGACTGCAGTTATGGACATGGACAATAAAATAATGTGGATTGTTATCAATATGTTTATCTTTCTAGACAATTAAATTTCAGACTTTGGTCACCTATTGTCTGATTTTTATAACCTATTTTTGAGTTAGAACCTATAAGGGTACCTAATTTAAGATTTTCAGAACCTAAAAGCCCGAGGTCTAGTGATCACCACACCTGAAACGACTACCTAAGCACGCCACCTGTCAGATATAAATTTCGAAAACTACGAGTTTGAGTATTGTGGGCAGGGTAAAGCTGGAAATTTGTACCTGACAGGAGGCGTGCTTAGATAGACCATGCAGGTGCGGTGATCACTGTGTCCCAAGTGATGTAGTGACCAGCGCAAGTGCCTAGAAAGCGGGAGACCTGGGTTCGAATCCCGGCTGGGTACATTTTCAGCTTTGTCCATTAGCAGTTGATGTAATATATTCTGTGTATGTGAAAGAATAACAATTGCAGGATCAGAAGTGAGTCTGTTTTTTTTCGTAACAGACACCACATGTATATACAAATTTCATTACTTGCAAATAAGAAACCCATCTCCTTTAGTTTCAAAATGCACATGAAACACTGCTCACAAACGGCGAGTCTCCTGTGTTTCACGCAAGGAGTGAACATAACGACGCACTCTTAGTATATATTCTTTTCTGTACGACAGTCTGTACACGACCTCGTAATATGCGACACTTACCCGAGAGCTATATGTATGTTAGTTGACTAATTGCTCTAATGATTACATAAACCGGATTATTATTGGCCTCGTTGAAATATCTCCCAGAATAGTTGAAGCAGATATAAAGCGAAGGGTGGACACCATTTTAATGTTCAGTAATGCACGTCCGGATGCTTCAGATTGTGTGCAAGCAGTGCCCATTGAATCAAATAAGCAATTTACGATCTCCAATCATTTCGATGTTACATACTTTTTTTGTTCTTTTTGTGAGATTCCTTAACTATCTCTCTCTGTTAACGTAGTTGTGTTTTAGCTCAAAACCATCTGTCGGTAATCATATCAATTACGTGGTTCTAATGCAGCTCGCCAGCGTACCAAATTGTCGGTTGTTTAACCATCACTGATGTGAAGCAATATCTGGATTATTTCTGCATCTCTGAAAATATCGCGTAAAATGTTAGAGATTCCAGGCACGTACGTTTTGTGATCATGCAGAACAACCTACGCCGAAGCAAAGCCGCTATACCGATAAAAAAACACGGATTTGGGCGAGTGGCTGGCCACTCTCCCGATCCGCGATGTATGCAAACGGGGGCTCAAGTGTCTGCTGCGATTTTTCGCAGATGGTATTCCGCTAACATATCGAAACAGATCGAGGAGATTTAACGCATGTGTTTCCACTTTCGATAGGTAACGCCATAAATACTTTTTAGGAACCTGAAAGATGATACATTTTTGAAACCTTTTCCAGTGAAAATTTCTAGACGTATTTAAAGTAACAATACGAATTTCATTCAGGAAAGAAATATCGCTGGTTTTAAATAACTGCGGAAATCCCTGACATAGTCACTAAAGTTAAATTCGCATCATTAACTACTCAAGTCATTACTGAAGATTATATTTTTGAATAAAACCAGTACATTTTGCACTTAAAAGTTTGTAACGAAGCTGTTGACCTGTAAGTCATCATTGGATTATAACAGAATAACGACTGATATAGATCTAAATGGGCCACTGGTAGGTTGCAACGGTACCGTTAAACGGGGTGATTTCGGTCACCGGGGTGATTTCGGACTATATGTTTTATCTTCTCTGTCCCACTGCCAAGCATTGAATTAACGCTAATTTCCACTTCCGCGGGTTACTAATTTTATGCACGCGTCCCGCGCTCCCGCGTTTGGATCGATTGTTTAACGACGCAATAATCAGTTAGACAGTCTCATTATTGAAATTTCTCGCTATATTATGGAGTGAAAATTTTCTGTTGTTGCGACTGGCGGAAAAGTATTGTAGCGTCAGTTGCAGGTCGTGTATGGGCCTTTCTGGATACGGAAATTGTTCGATTGCTGCCCTGGCCAGCACATTCCAGATCTCTCACCGACTGAAAACGTCTGGTCAATGGTGGCCGAGCAACTGGCTCGTCACAATACGGCAGGCACTACTCTTCATGACCTGTGGTATCGTGTTGAAGCTGCATGGGCATCTGTACCTGTACACGCCATCCAAGCTTTGACTTAATGCCCAGGCTTATCAAGGCCGTTATTACGGCCAGCCATGGTTGTTCTGGATACTGATTTCTCAGGATCCATGCACCTAAATTGCGTGAAAATGTAATCACATGTCAGTTCTCGCATAATATATTTGTCCGGTGACTACCCGTTTATCATCTGCATTTTTTCTTGGTGTAGCAATTTTAATGGCCAATAGTGTAGTTATTATCTTAGAATTATCACCTTATTCTACGATAACCTTGGAAACTCTATAAATCGTATAATTTGTAACTGCTTCAAACGATGTAATGTATTACTGCCATTGTTGATGTGATACAAACAGACGATGGTTGCGCCTGTCAACAGTTCCAGAAGAAGTTTGGAGTTTAACGTACCATCGACAGGGTGGTCATTAGAGAAGGAGCTTACGCTCGAATGTTTGGGTAAGGATTTGGAAGGAAATTGGCTGTGCCCTTTCAAAGGAACCATCCCGGCATTTGCCTGGAGTGATTTAGGAAAATCACGGAAAACCTAAATCTCGATGCCCGGAGGTGGATTTGAACCACCATTCTTGCGAATGCGAACAGTTCCAGTTTTGGTCGAGTTTTCCAAGAGATCTGTGTGAGAAAGATATTTTCACTCTGCAGCAGAGTGTGCGCTGATCTGGAACTTTCCTGGCGGATCAGATCTGGGTCATTCGGTATGAAAAAATAAATATTCTGGAATTTAGCAACGTAACACCTGTTGTTTGTGTGTCATTCCACGAATATGCAGACACGAAATCCACACACGCAGATTATTCTAGACAGCAAGCTGATTTCACCACAGAATCGTCGAATTCGTCAACCAAAAATCACATACGTATTAACGATTACAAATTTTGGAGTCCATTTTGCTGAAGTTCATTAGTATTTTGTAAGTTTAGGGACTGATGGCCCCACAGTTAAGTCTCTTTTGTGCACTTTTATTGTGGGATTTAGTATTTGTTTCGGTTCTAGAGAAGCATTGCAACAGACGAACAGAATCAAGAAGGAAGAAAGAAAGCAATCTTACGGGACGGTATCCAGCATCTTTGACGACAGGTTTTTCTCGACAAAAGTAAAATGCCCTGGGATATTATAGGTATTTCATTCTGGAGACGCGCATATAAGATTCGGTTTTAGATCAATGCTATCTTCTGTGAGCATCCACCAGATTTGTTACAAAAATACTGAATGATGGAAACATCGCGCATTTAATACGTCTACAAATATTTAATCGAAATGTTTTTATTTTCTGTAAATACGTAAGAAATCAGTTACTGCAAATAAGATTTTACAGTCTCCGATCTTAAACTTTCCTGGCGAATAAAAATTTATACACGGCAAGACATCGCAAAGCAATACAAGAAGCTTTGCATAACATCGCGGCTATCGTATTTTTCGTATGAATTAACTGAGGAACCTTTGTTATTAAATCTATTACATGTTACGTGGAAATTTGTCACGTCTTCAAATTTTTGTGCTTTGAACTAGTGAAGAACTAACTATTGTATTACAACTTTCATGCCGGGGAACGGTGCAGACTTTTGTTGTAAAGCTGCCGTAGGGAGAAGTTTCCGCAATGTATGCCGCTGCATATTTTACGCGTCACAAAGTGGGCCTGCTTCGAGGCTACTGCCTTTTTTTCCATTTTTTCACCTTGCAGGCTCTCACGTTGCGCTGTAGCGGTGTGGGCGTATAACAGGCATTCTTCCCACAGGCGCGCACGCAAACCAGTCGGAACAAAAACAGCACAGCTGGCTGTTTACCTGCCACCAGCAGGAGAGACCCGCATTAATGACCCCTACTGCGCAGTTATTGACTATCCGGTGCCATTTACGTTGCCGCCAACGACAAAAGCATTTCGGTAAACGAGCGCTTGTCGCCCGTTTCGCTGCGGAATTTCTTCCGTCTGCACCGTGCCTCAATAAAACTCGCTTGATTAACCTTTTCCTGTAGGCAGCGGTTACGACAGCAAAGAAAGTGGTAAGAGGACAATGTTTTCGATTTCGTTATATGCACGTGGGATAACATAGCCGAATTTATCAGATGTAAGCTGGGCAGTTAGAACATAAAATCATTTATCTTCCGTGAAGGCAAGAACGCCGAGAGAATGTTGTGATAGTGTCAAGCGATACCTCGTGTTGTGAGACGATAAAAACGTAAGCCTTTGAAACGGTAAATGTGCGGCATGGTATTCTTGATATATTTTCATAAAAGAGACTCATCCACAGAAACGTTATGCGGTTCACTCATGAGTATTGTCATTTACAATTACAGTGCATTGGATAATATTGAAATAGTAGATGAAAAGGTGAGTGTTCTAGCAAGAAACAACTGGCTAACTGTATCCATAAGACGAAGATTACTGGAAGAGGCATACAAATCCAATGTTTGTAAAGCTATGTGATCAAATCGCAAAGGTCATCAGTCCCATGACTTACGAACTACTTAAACTGACTTATGCTAAGGAAAACACACACACCCTTGCTCGATGGAGGACGCGAACCTCCGACAGAGAGCAGCCGCGCACTCCTCAGCAAGGTGGCAGGCGTCAAGCGTATGCAGGCCTTGGGAAAGCTATAGAGTCAGATGCAGTTGTTGTCAATACTTTCATTTCATACGTAATAAGTTCTCCAGTAAATATTGCCGTTCATTTCAGTAATGGTCCATGTAGACAGGAAGTTTCTCGATCAACGGGTGTGACTTGTAAGTGATGTTCTCTATCGCTGAAGGATGTCGACTGCTTCGAAGATGTTTCTGGTGCCTTATAAAGTATAATAGTAAGTTTACGTCTATATGAAAGAAACAGAAATACATAAGGATACTGTGACAAGAAAAAGAAACAATAGTCACTTGGTGTAGGAGTATATATTCTGTTTTTGTAAAATAGATTCGTTAAATATAATCTGAGTTGAATTGTAGGTGAACTTTTGCTCTGACGTTCATTCGACTTCAGAGAATAGAACGCGTCAAAACAAATTAATTTACTCAAATCATTCAAGTTAGTTAGCCGCCTTTACACAAATTTGGATGGGTTTTATTAATTGGAAATCAGATGGTGGGTCAGCAAAGCCTATCCTTTAATATCAAGTGAACAAACCATTTGAATACCTTACCCTTTTATTTTGCAACACACCATAAACGATACCTCTCAAATTTAACTGAGAAATAGCATTCTACGACTCCCCAAAATAGCGTATAGGCTTTATCTGATGTTTGTGTTTGGCGCAGGTAACGCCATATCACTTTTAATCTCCTTGGATATTTCTGAAATTTGTCATCTTTGGTTCTGGGATGGCACTATTGTTTACTTGTACTTACGTGGCAGGTGTTATATTTCCATAATGTTTAAAAGTTTGTAAAGCTTATGGGACTTTACTGCGGAGTAATTAGTTCCTAAAATTACACACTACTTATGAACTTATACTGAAGACAACACAAACATTCATGCCCGAGGGACGATTCAAACCTCCGACGCGTCAAGCCACGCGATCTGCAACGTGGCGCTCCAGACCGCTCGGCTACTCTCGCTCGACGTTATATTTCCTCTTGTCATTTGCAAAAGCGAAGTATTATAAATGTTCATGCACGGTTCTCCTTCTCTTCCATTGTGCCTTAAAAATAGTAGCGCGCTCTCCTGCCGAATTAACGCCAGTCGTCCACAATGTTAGCCTGTGGCATACCCGTAAGTTGCTCTGACATTATATAGCCCAGGAGAAGCTCAGAATTCATAATCTGTTTATTATTTCTCTTCCGTATAATTAGTGAACGTTCAGTTAATTACTTGTACGGAGAATGAATATTATTTCATCCGTCGCGATAAATGGACAGCAAAAAGCCATGCTTTGCCGCTGTGTTTTCTCTGGAGAGTCTGTCGCCCGGCAGTGAGGGGGAAAGACGTCAGAAGGAGCCGTAATCCCCCCATCAGGATTAGGCCTCCCGGGAGAGCTCTCCAGTCTGAGTGCGCCAGGGCCACCTTTACTCACGTCTGGACTCCCGACCGTCCTACAGACGAGGTATGTTGATAAAAGAAACCACAGTCAACACGCAGGAGATGTTTTGTAATTGATACATATTTTCATTGATTAATCTATTATTAATGGTGATTTTGGTCCGTTTGCATTAATTAAATACCGAAGAAGTACATCATCCAACAACTTTTTATTCAGTTTTATTTATGCAAAGACGCAATTCCATTTGACATTAAAAATTAATTAGCGCAATGCATTTATAAAAGGGTTGGAACTTAAATAGTGGCAACACTGCTGTGGAGACACTATGCAATAGAATGTACTATCTTCTTGCAGTGGTGTACCGTAGGTCTGTAGAAGAGCGTAGATTAGAAAGATTAGAAAATGGCACAGGTCATTGCCGTTTTTAAGAAGGGACGTCGAAGAGATGTGCAGAACTATAGGCCTATATCTCTAACGTCGGTTATTTGTAGAATTTTGGAACATGTATTACGTTCGAGTATAATGTCTTTTCTGGAGACTAGTAATCTGCTCTGAAGGAATCAGCATGGGTTTCGAAAAAGGCGATCGTGTGAAACCCAGCTCGCGCTATTCGTCCACGAGACTCAGAGGGCCATAGACACGGGTTCTCAGATAGATGCTGTGTTTCTCGACTTCCACAAGGAGTTTGATAGAGTTCCCCACAGACGTTTAATGAACAAAGTAAGAGAATATGGTCTATCAGACCAATTGTGTGATTGGATTGAGGAGTTCCTAGATAACAGAATGTAGCATGTCATTCTTCCGAAGTTAGAGTGATGTCAAGGGGTGCCACAGGGGATTGTCATGGGTCCGTTGTTGTTCACGATATATATGAATGATCTTGCGGATAACATCGAAAGTTAACTGAGGCTTTTTGCGGATGATGCTGTAGTATATAGAGAGGTTGTAACAATGGAAAATTGTATTGAGATGCAGGAGGAACTTGCATCGAATTGACGCATGGTGCAGGGAATGGCAATTGAATTTCAATGTAGACAAGTGTAATGTGCTGCGAATACATAGAAAGCAAGATCCTTTATCATTTAGCTACACTGTAGTAGGTCAGCAACTGGAAGCAGTTAATTCCATAAATTATCTGGGAGTAGGCATTGGGAGTGATTTAAAGTCGAACGACCATATATAAAATCAATCTTCGGTAAAGCAGATGCCAGGCTTATGTTCATTCGAAGACTCCTAAGGAAATGCAGTCCGTAAACAAAGGAAGTAGGTTACAGTACACCTGTTCGCCCACAGCTTGAATACTGCTCACCGGTGTGGGATCCATACTAGGTGGGGTTGATAGAGGAAGTGGAAACGATCCAACGGAGAGCAGCGCGCTTCGTTACAGGATCATTTGGTAATCGAGAAAGCGTTACTGAGATGATCGATAAACTCTAGTGGAAGAATCTGCAGGAGAGATGCTCTGTCGCTCGGTACGGGCTTTTGTGAAAGTTTTGACATCATACCTTCACCGAGGAGTCTAGCAGTATATTGCTGGTTCCTACGTATATCTCGCGAAGAGATCATGAAAATAGAATAAGACAGATTAGAGCCTACACAGAGGCATACCGACAATCTTTCTTTCCGCGAACAATACGTGACTGGAATAGGAGGGAGAACCGATGGTGATACTCAAGGTACCCTCCGCCATACGCCGTCTTTTTTTTCCGTCGGGTGGCTTGTGGAGTATGGATGTAGATACCTACCTTACCTCCGAGGAAATGGACTCGCCCGTTCCACGTCATCATCGTGCGCACAACAGAGGGAAACATAGTCACTTGCGAGCGAACAGTCTAACGTAACGGTGTCACTTTGTTTTCGAAACAGGAACAACGGAGAGATTGAATGTGCCAGAGGTCGTTTGCCATGACAGTGTCAAGGTCTTCAAGAGTCATGCGGGAAATCGGCATTGCCGTACAGAACAGTGGTACGTTGGGTAAAAGCCTTCAACGAATGTCGGCAAACTGTGACAGATATGCATCGGTCAGGTCGACCTAGCATGTTTGAAGAAGAATTGCTTACTGTTGCCACCTCAGTGGACAGTGATCGACGCCAGACGATTCGTGATCTCGTCCACGAATTCGGATTAGCGCAAACGAATGTGCTTCGCATCCTGAAGGAAAACTTCGGCATGCGAAAAATTGCATCTTGATGGATTCCGCATGAATTGACGGAAATTCAGAAATGGATGCGTTGCGACGCTGCTCAGACACACTTGGAGCTCTATGGGGAGAGGCTTTCTTACGCCCTTGATGAATCATGGGCCAAATAGTACGAGCCAAAACTGGAGCGCCAATCAAAGAATGGCGTCATTATAGGTCACCACGAAAGTGTGATTCTCATATGCGACTGTGATGGTATTATCATAATACGTTCCTCCGCGGCAGACAATCAGTGCACAGTATTACTGTTCATTTTTGGAGCATCATCTACGACCATCTTTGCAAAAGAAGCGGGAACACTTTCTGCGCAACTCATTCATCATTTGGCACAACAATGCGCGGTCGCATACAGGGCAGCTGTGGCTGCTCTATTCAGTCGATGGGATGGGAAGAACTATACCATCCATTCAGACGTTTTACATAGATTCTACAGGTAGTAGACCACTCCATTCGCACCATCTACAGAACATGCTAGGTTAGCGTTATACTACTGCATTCGCATCGCTGGCAACGGATTCTACACAACGCTGTTGACTACTCTGATGGACAGTAACGTGCAAACACGTAACGCTTTTGTATCGGTTGTGAATAAATAGTTGTCACTCTTCAAATTTAAACCGTCGTATCTCAGTCAGTACTATGTTTTTAACAACAGTACGTCCCACGCTGCAGTGCAAATAAATTCATTTAGATACCACGTTTCTACATCGATATCCATCCTCAGAAAGCTACCCAAAGGTGTGTGCCGAAGGGTACTTCGCGTATCACTGTCATTTCCTCCTTAATCCAGTCGCGTATGGTTCGCAGAGAAAATGATGGCCTATTTGCCTTCGCGTGGGCCTTAATTTCTCTAATGTTATCCTTGTGGTCGCTTCCGAGACATACGTAGGAGGAAGCAATATATCGGTTGCCTCTTCATGGAACGCATACTCCTAGAACTTTGACAGAAGCCCATACCGCGTCTGCCACTGAAATTTCCTAATCATTTCCGCGGAGCTTTCGCGCTTATTAAATGAGCCCGTAACGAAGCGTACTCCTCTCTGTTGAATCTTCTATTAATCCTACCTGGTACGGATCACACACTGATGAGCAGTTCTCAAGCGCTGATCGAAAGAGAGTTTTGTAAGCTACTTTCTTTGTTGACGGAGTACAGTTCCTTAGGATTCTCTCAATGAATCAGTTTGGCATCTACTTGATCCACGACTGATTTTATATGGTTGTTCGAATTCGCCTCTCATGTCTACTCCTAGATATTTTTCGGACGTAAATGCTTCCAGTGTTTGTGTTGGTATTGCATAGTTATATAATGAAGCATCTTCCTTTCTATATAAACGCATCAAGTTACAATCGTTTTTGTTGAAGCTCAATTGCCATTCCCTGCGTCGATACACTGCAGATCATCCAGCATTTCGTTGCCCTTTCTCAATGGTGGAATTCCTCGATAAATTACTGCATTATCTGCAAAAATCATCACTGAAATTCTGAGGTCATCTACGAAGTAATTTATATCAATCGCGAAAAGCGACGGTCGCATAACACTCCTCTGCGGCATTACATTAACGTGTGAAGACTTCTCTCCGTTGAGAACATGCTATGTTTTGTTACCTAGAAATATCTCAATACATTCATACAGTCTAATATTCCATATGCTTGAACGTTGCTCATCAGGCCACGATGTGGAACGGTATCGAACACCTGGCGGAAGTCGAAATGCACGGCATCTATCTGGGATCCTGCATCTACTATTCTCTAATCTCTTGGATCAATACCGCGAGTTACGTTTCACATCATCATTGCTTTCGGAAATCATGTTGATTCTTAAAAAGAAGATTTCCGGTCTCCAGATACGACATAATATTCCAATATTTCTGCGTTATATATTTACGTTACTTTTATTGCCTTTTCGAGTGGACTCGCAGAATGAACAATTAATAATAATAATTTCGTTCAGTTAATACTTGCATGCACATATTCACTTATGTACTTGAAAAAAAAAAAAAAAACTTTTGCAAACATCTTTAAAAGTGACGTAGCAAGGAAGCAACGCAGCATTCATAATATGGCTTCAAATGTTCAAATGTTTGTAAATCTATCGGACCAAACTGCGTGGTCATTAGTCCGTAGCTTACAAACTACTTAAACCTAGCTAAACTAACCTACGGACAAACACATACACCCATGCCCCAGGGAGGACTCGAACCTCCACGGCGAGCAACCGCGCGCTCCGCAGCGAGGTGCTTTAGACCGGTCGGCTACTCCACCGCGACTACGTAGGTCCACTTTGATGGTACTACATAAATATCACGTGTGGGTCCTAATGGCATTGTGCACCATCCTATCAGTTCACAATTTTATTATACCCATGAATATAAGCTGACAGTGTCATTCATTATAATAACCATATTTATTGTATAAGTAATTTCATCCTCTGTTTTATACACATACGTTATTATCTCTGTCATTATTGTTGTCTTGTACAGGGTGTGAAGATGGTAACAAGTAACCGAAACTAGTGAAAAAATAAAAGATTTACAACATTAACGGCTGAAGGGATGTGTTGATTTAGGTGTAAATAGATATCTGTATGGTGCGAAAAGTGGTGCAAAGTGTTCAAGTGTTTGTAAATCTAAGGGGCTCGACTACGTTGCTCATCATTTCCTAGGCTTACAAACTACTTAAACTAACTTATCCTAACGACAACACAAACCCCCATGCCCGAGGGAGGACTCGAACCCCCGAAGGCGAGCAACAGTGCGCTCCGCAGCAAGGCGCCTTAGAGCGCTCAGCCAATCTACCGCTATAAAAGTATTACGGAAATAGTGGTAGTAAAGTAATACGAGGTTATTCTCATGAATACTAAATGAAAGCGATTAAATTTTCATTAGACGATAAATCGCGCGAAACTCAAGGTTGTCATTTCAACTAAATACCAAAGAAATACAATTTCAGAAAAGTTAAATTGGAAAGACCACGTAGGTAAAATTGGGGAAAGCCGAACCAAAAACTAAGTTGTAAAGAGATGCCCTACAGAGACAGCTTTACATGTTGCTCCGAGATTATTTTATGTAACTACAGTCACCAGCGTCTCTCCTCCGAATGCGAATTTTTTTTTTTTTTTTGACCCGTAACCATATATGGAGAAAATAACATCATAGCAAAATCATTGATGTAGGTGTTAGTTTTCCCACGCGCTAATCCACAGTTGGATGGTAGACAAACGGTCGGAAAATGTTTCGATGAAACTTGTTCTAGACAGTTACGTTTGAACTGAACTGTAAACATGTATCTGTACATGTTGATGTTTCTGCAGCACTTCAACAAGCGTCAACATGGTACTTGCAGAAATTATGTTCTATGCAACCGCTTTCCATCTTAAGTTGAAGAGTCTGCTGCACCATTGTTCTTTCTCTCGTCACGTCTGCCCCAGATGATCGTCTTTGCAGAGCGGAGTAATCTCCTACGGCCACGTTCAGTAATGACGCGTGGGCATCTGTCCCCTCGTTTGCGGACAGCTACAATAGAGCTATCTATAGGACATTGGTCGCAATATGCCGGCTTATCAGAGGATTGCTGCATTTCGATCAGGGACATACAAGAGATAACTTCGAGCACCACTCGAAGAGTGTTCACGTCAGTAAACATAGATTTCGTGTATGTGTAAAATGTTCAGGGAGAAAGAAAATTCGTACGGATACAACATAGTGATTCTTTGCATATTAACAGTAAAAAAAGTCTTTAAAGATGTTTACATCTACACACATACCCCGCAATCCACCCAAAGCTGCGTGGCGGAGGGTACTCAGTACCGCAACCAGTTACTTGCTTTCCTGTTCCACTCCCATACAGAACGATGGAGAAACGAATACTTGTATACATCCATATGAGACCTCTCTGATCTCATTTTTGTGCTCTTTACGTGAAATGTAGGTTGGCGGCATTAGAATCGTTCTGCAGTCCGTCTCAAATTCCGGCTCTCTAAATTTCTTCAACAGTGTTTCTCGAAAAGAACGTCGCCTCCCCTCCAGGGACTTCCATTTGAGTTCCGAAGCGTTTCTGTATCCGTCGCCCATTGAACGAATCTATCATTTAAAAACCTAGCTGTCCGTCACTGAACTATTCTTTGTCCTCCTTTAAACCGATCTGGTGGAGATCCCAAACACTGGGGCAACACTCAATACGGGGTCGTACAAGCGTTTTATACGCGGTCTCCTGTACAGACGAATCACACCTTCCCAAAATTCACCCAATAAACCGAAGTCGACCATTCGCGTTCCACAAGACTGCCCTTATATGCTCGTTCCATTGCATATCAATGTGCAGCGCTACGCCTAGGTATTAGCTTTAATGCTTTATTCGAACATTACCGGATTGTTTCTGGGACTCATCTGCATGATCTTAAATTTTTCCACATTTAGCGCTAGTTGCCATTCCACACACCAACTATAAATTTGTTCCAAGTCACCTTGCATCCTACTACAGTCATTCAATGACGACACCTCGTATACACCACAGCATCATCAGTAAACAGTTGCAGATTCAAAAATGTTCAAATGTTTGTTAAGCTTATGGGACTTTACTGCGGGGCCGGCCGCAGTGGCCGAGCTGTCTGCGGCGTGCCAGTCACAGTCTGCACGGCCGCTACGGTCGAGGGCTCGAATCCCCCCTCGGGCATGGATTTTTGTGCCGCCTGTAGTATAAGGTAGGCCTAAAGTTTAGGGACTGATGACCCGGCAGTTAAGTCCCTTAAGCTTATCAAACATTTGAAAATTTTGTACTTAACTGTGGAGTCATTAGTGCCTAAACTTACAAACTACTAATAAACTAACTTATACAAAGACAACACAAACATCCATGCGCGAGGGAGGATTCGTACCTCCGACGGGGAACGACCTAGCGCATCGGAGCATAGCGCCTCAATACTACGCTCCATCACTCCGCTGTGGCAGTCGCAGATTGCAACTCCCTCTGTCCGTGAGATCATTTATGTAGATAGAAAATAATAACAGTCCTATTACACTTCCTTGGGGCACCCCTGACGGTGCCCCAGTCTTTGATGAACACTCGCCATCGAGGACAGCTACTGGTTCTATTACTTAAGTAGACTTCGAGCCACTAACATATTTAGCTTACACCGCAGAAAGAAGGCTTTAAGGAAAGGTTTAAGAAAAGTACATTCATTCTAAAACGCGTGGATCTGATGCCAATATAGCGCAGTTTAGCACCAAAATAGTTTTAGGTTTCGATGTCAGTTTTTATTTACCCAGTCTATAGTCCTCATATACAGGGTGTTTCTGTACGAGCTCTACAAAAATTTAACAGGGTATAGAGAATACTAGACTCAACAATTTGTGGTAAGAAACCTAGGGTCGGAAAAGGCGGCTGAATGAGACGGGGAAGCAAATTTGTTGTTTACCACTTTTTCTCGCATTTCTGTATTCCAGTATGTTTAGAAGTAAAATGCTTAGAACGTACAGTGGTCTTTATTCAAACGCTCACTCTTTGTTTCCGCAAGGAAACAAGGGTGATAAGTCTGATTACTAAGAAGTCACGACGCAGGGTTTGTTTATTGAGTTGTTGGAGGCCGTACCCTAGCCTCGTGCAGGGACAAGAGAAATTAAAGAAGATCAGGTAATGAAACTTCCTATCAGATTGAAACTGTGTGCCTGAACTGGGATTCGAAACTGGGCCCTTTGCCTTTCGCAGCAAGCGCTCTGCTGTCTGAGATACCTCGGCACGCTGGACAGTGTCGTTAAACCTGTACTTCAGTTATTACCTTACCTATTACTTTCCAAACTTCAGAGTTCTCCTGCGGAGCTTGCTGTGGCTTATCCACAGTCCAACGGATGTTTCCAGAATCGCGAGTTTACGAAACATGGAATGGTTTGCACATAAGGCTATAGGCGTGATGAACAGTGAAATGCTCCCGATTTAGTGTTTGTAACACTCCTGCATTGGGCTCAGTCTGTTGAACTTATGACTAATGGATATTGTCTCTTTCCAGGCTGGTTGAATTATTTAAATGTTCGTTCTTTCTTATGTTTTCTCTATTTTTGTCTTGTCCTGCTGACAAGGCTACCATGATAGAGAATTGATTATTTCATTGAACTGTCCAGCTTCTCGTCTGTAGCTTTCCCCTGTTCCTACTGTTGTATGTACTTATTAAATAACAGAAATTCCTGGTAGAAAAGAGGAGATCGGATGCTGACAACGGTCTCAACAATAGAACATTAAGAGGTAAGTCACCTGTTAATTAGGAAGTGGAAGTCAGATTAATTACATATATATACCACTAGGCATTTCATTTCCTATTCCACTCCCAAATAGAACAAGGAAAAAAAGAATGTCTATATGCCTCTGTACGAGTCCTAATTTCTGTTGTCTTTGTGATTATTACGCGAAATGTAAGTAGGCGGCAGGAAGATCTACACTCAGCTTAAAGTTCCGGCCTTATAAATTTCCTCAAAAGAATTTCTCGAAGATTGTTTTTCCTCCAGCGGTCCCCATTCGAGTTCCCGTATCATTTACGTGACACTTTCGCATTGGCCGAACCTACGAGTATCTAACCTAGCTGCTCGCTTCTGAACTCCTTCTATGTCTTCATTTAAACTGATCTACTGCGGGTTCCAAACACTTGCGCGAACCTCAAGCCGTGGTCGTACAAGCGTTTAATACGCGGTCTACTTTTACAATTTCGTAATATGACATTTTAATAAATATAATCACCTTTACTGGTGCTTATAACTTTATTTAATTGTCCACTACAGCTGTTTCACCGTATTTGGCATTGTCAAGTGGTCTGCAATACTTATATAAATTTTGTGAAAATATTTTTTTCGATCAAATAGGGAGCATATTATACAGTTTTAAATTTATTACTTACTGTCTATTTGTTGCCAATATACACACAGCATCTGTACCTCTATATGATTTCAATAGGTACTTTCTTAGAAAGTCGTTTTTTAAAATAATGACTTTCTTGTTTGACTGCTATTTTGATGCTATGAGTTTACAAATATGTTCTATTGCATTATATCTTTGGTAAAGATCTAGCTTCTCTGAGCTGATTAATTTCGAATTTTTCTGATATCTTTGTTACAAATGTTTTATACGTTTGATTTTGTAGTGTCTCCGATTATGAAATAATGTGTCTCTGGTTTCTGAGGTATTGCTTGCCATTTGGAATTTTGTAATATCTTTGAGTATGAAAATGCATTCCTCTGGTGTGTGAGATATTGTATGTTAATCGAAATTTTGCTTTATCCTTGAGTGTGAAAAAAGTTTTTACAATTTCGTTGCATTAGATTCTTCTACCGAGCAACCATCAGAAGAGTAGGCGCTACATGTTGACTGTCCCACAATTGTTAGTGCCTGCGGTGGACACATTGTATTACAGGTCAAGGGCACGACTAGTTTTACGTACGAGGCACCAAATAAATGGCGCCGAGAGATATGTTTTATGCAAGGGGCCCGAAAATTGCTTCATTGTAAGACCGAAGTGGTTGGCAAATACATTAAATTTTGAACTACACGGCACTTGCTTTCTCTCAGGTCGACGAATCTCCTCCAGGAGGCTGTTAAAAAAATATTACATCCAGTATAAGGGCAGCCGGAGAAGCGGTGCAGAGTGGAGGAACAGAGCGGCAGGCGGTTTATTCAGTTTGGCGGAGCTCGGCTAACGTATGAGGGCAGGGCGCGGATTGACGGCTGGCTTCATTATGCGCGCCGGCCTGACGTCTGGGCGGCAGGCAGCAGCAGCAGCAGCAGGCAGGGGTGAAATCAAATAAGGCGTAACGCGGTTAGCGCCGCCGGGGGTGCGTCCGCTGCAAACCCTAGGGACCGCCCGGCGCCGCTCCCAGCACGGCTTTACGCGTCAACAGCCGGGGGCCTCACGGTTCAGGGTGCACCACGAGCAGACTGGATTCTCTACCGTCCTAGTAATTCCCTACTTACATTCAAGATTATTTAAGCTTTGAATGAATTTACAGCCAAATTTTTAAGTAAATTAGAATGATATATTTTTGACGACGTTACAGCGTTCATTTTTAATGAAATAAATCGCAATTTGCGATCACTTATGGCTTCACTGTACTAGGTTTAGATGTAATACCAATGTGCGGCGAATGAATATTTTTGCCCGGCCGGGATTCGAACCCTGGATCTCCTGCTTACTAGGCAGACGCGTTGACCACTTTTGTTTGTTTGTTCCTCCGTTAGAGCTATCATTTGCGGTTGTTTTCATTGTTCGTTCTTGGTCATTCATTGATCATTTTGCTCAGCTTTTTTATTACAGAGGACGTTCAGCCCTCAGACCGGGCGCGCTGAGCCACGGCGCCCGGCACCACTCCGCCACCGAGGACACAGTGACCAACCCCACTGTAGAGGACTCTTCCCTGCACGCCCCACCCAAATCTCCATTCGCCATGTGTCTCGATACCTCATGGTCTGTTCTTCCTCATGAGGGAATACAGTATTGTGGCTGCGAGCATTACAGAATAAAGAGGCTGTGGTAATACGGAGAGACAGTGTGGCCAATGAAGATTTGGGTGTGGCGGGAGACGTGCAGGGAAGAGTGTAGTCGGGTTGGTCACGGTGTCCTCGGTGGTGGAGTGGTCAGCGCGTCTGCCTAGTAAGCAGGATAAATGTGTCGACGTACAGATGTATCAGCCACAGGGTTCTAATATTGTGAAATAAACAACATAAAGTGAACTTTCACGTGTTTTCAAAAATAGTAGTTAGTACACCCCTTTCTCTCATGAACTTGATTTTATTATTGATTTGTTTTGTTAATCATATGCAGGGAAGGAAAGCTGTGAACGTGTGATATCATCCCCTAGAAAACGAGTCAAACAGTCAAAATCACAGTTCCAGTGTTTTTGCATGTTTAGGAATTTGGTTCGCAGTTGATGGTTGTGAATTTTAAAAATTAATCTTTCCCTATTTTAAACTCTCACCCCAACCTACACGCTCGCAATGGGCTGTTCTCCCCGATGCGGGAATACAGTATTGTGGCTGCGAGCATTACAGAGGCTGTGGTAATAGGAAGAGACAGTGTGGCGAATGGATATTTGGGTGTGGCGGGAGACGTGCAGGGAAGAGTCCTCTGCAGTGGGGTTGGTCACTGTGTCGGTGGTGGAGTGGTCAACGCGTCTGCCTAGTAAGCAGGAGATCCTGGGTTCGAATCCCGGCCGGGCACAAATATTCATTCGCCGCACATTGGTATTACATCTAAACCTAGAACAGTGACGCCATACGTGATCGCAAATTACGATTTATTTCATTAAAAGTGAAAGCTGTAACGTCGTCACAAAATATATAATTATATTGAAGCCGAGGCTGAGCACCTGACTTCAATTAATTGTGTCTCGATACATCATGGTCTGTTCTCCCAGAAGAGGGAATACAGTATTGTGGCTGCGAGCATTACAGAATTAAGAGGCTGTGGTAATAGGAAGAGACAGTGTGGCGAATGGAGATTTGTATGTGGCGGGAGATGTGCAGGGAAGAGTGTAGTCGGGTTGGTCACTGAGTCATCGGTGGTTTGAGTGGTCAGCGCGTCTGCCTAGTAAGCAGGAGATCCCGCGTTCGAATCCCGGCCGCGCACAAATTTTCATTCGCTGCACATTGGTTTACATCTAAACCTAGTACAATGAAAACATAAGTGATCGCAAATTGCGATTTATTTCATTAAAAATTAGAATTCTATGGTATCTTGGGCAATGCTGCAAAATGGTTCTAGTCACACCTCGTTAACAGGAAACAAAGGGACTAGAGAATTAAGCAATCAGTCACCAGCAGATTGGAAGGAAATTACATGTGGTGTCCCACAGGAATCCATCTTAGGGCCATTGGTTTTTCTTATTATGACGGGACTGATCTGTATCCATCTACTTCGTATTTCATATTTTTATCCTGTTAAATCTCTTTACCGTGTTGGAAGAGCATTGCGTAATATGTTGTATGAGTAAAACATAGAACATATGGTCTGGTGAACAAGTATCCCGTGGGAAAACTCTGCCCATATTTGCTTCTAAAATCTGATTGGCTCTTACAAGTAATATCAGTCAGCCAAAACCTTCTATCATTTTATTACTGTTTAGTATAATGTGATTAATTTAAATATGTCTGTTTATACAATATAATTATCTTGTATTAAGCTATATTTATGTTATTTAAAATGATTTAAATATTAGTTTAATAGAAAGATGACAGGCATAACACTCTAGAATGTTCCGTTGGCGCTAAAATACAGCCACTGGTGCGGAGTGTTGTACCTACCGCAGTCAGTCGAGCGAGAAATCTCAGAGAACTATGTAAGTCGAACTAAGCGCCTCCGAGCGTTAAAATCTAAGAGTCGTTGTAAATCGCGTGCGGGTTTCACGTAAAATGTTTTATATTGTAAAACGTTTGTGAATTTCAATTATACAGTTGTGCCTTTCTGAAAAGGAACAGTGAATTATAAAATAAACAAGAAAAAGACAGTGACATCCCGAAATTGCAGCGTGCCTGCAAATTCATATGTTTTACACACGTTTTCGCATTGTCTGCCATGTTTAAATTTGGCAAATGAGTTTCCATCAGTTACAACGTGACAAAGAATTGCTTGTTTAAGTTTTTAATTGCAATATAAGTCAATATGCGATGTAATAGACCGATATGGGAGTGAAATCTAAACGTATTTTCTCTTGTATTACTTCATAGCAGACATATTTGAATTTGGAAAGAAAGGAAATATGAACGTCTACGGTCGGCACGCTCAAAGAGCTGAAGTTCAACATCCATGTAGTGTAGAGATCAATGGTCTTGACTGTATATGTTAGACTGTGGTACTTCTCTGCCTTCGAAGTTAACACAGATTATGATTGTGTACCTTCTCCAAGGAGGGCACTACAGACTTATAAATCTTTGCCGTCAATTTGCTAAGGTTTTACGGTGTAGAAGATCGACGGAAACACTTTGCCGACAGTCTAGTTGTCTTAGTATCGCTCTGATGATAGCTGAACGATACACAGCCGAAATATTAACAATAAGAAATAAATTCTGAATACCAATAATTTTTATAATTAATATTCCATAGTTTCCATGTTCTCCTCCTCAACTGGATAGGGGATTTCCTTTCAGAGAGGACACAGTTCGTAGTAATCGATGGTAAGGCATCGACTGAAACAGAGGTGATATCGGACGTTACAGAGTATAGTGTCATTGGTCCTCTGCTGTTCCTTACTTACATGAACAACTTAGGGGAAATATAAGTAGCTCTCTTAGATTGTTTGCAGATGACGCCGTCATTTACCGGTTGGTAAAATCATCTGAAGATGAACTGCAGAACGATCTGAAGAAAATATCACAATAGTGTAAAAATTGGCAATTGAGTCTAAATAATGAGAAGTGTGAAGTCGAGCACATGAGTACGAAAAGAAATCCGCTAAACTTTGTTTACAAGATAAATCAATCAAAAGTGAAGGCCGTAAACTCCAGAAAATACCTAGGAATTACTATTACTTCAGACTTAAACTGGAAACAAGAGGGCCGGCCGCGGTGGCCGAGGAGAGTGAGGCGCTCCAGTCGCGGTCTGCACGGCCACTACAGTCGGGGGTTCGAATCCCCCGTCGGGCATGGATATTTGTGCCGTCTTTGGTATAAGGTAGTTGATAATAGTTTGTAAGTAGTTAAGTCCCATAAGCTTAACAAACATTTGAACATTTTTGATTTTGAAACAAGACGTAGATAATGTGGGAAAGGTGAACCAAAGACTGCGTTTTATTGGCAGAACCCTTAAAAGATGCAACAGAACTACTAAACAGGCTGCATAGACTACGCTTGTCCGTCATTTTTGGAGTATTGCTGCCCAGTGTGGGATCCTTATCAGGTGGGTTTGACGGAGGACATCGAAAGAGTCCAAATAGGAGCAGCTCGTTTCGTATTGTCACGTGATACAGGGTAGACAACGTAACGGAAATGATACAGAATCTGGGATGATAAGTAATCATTACAACAACGGCGGTTATCGCTGCGACGTGGGCTATTTACGAAAGTACAATCGTCAACATTGTCCTCCGAATGCGAAAATATATTTTTGAGTTCCACTTACATAGGCAGAAATGATCATCAGAATAGAATAAGAGAAATCAGAGCTCGAACGGAGAGATTCCGGTGTGGAATGGGAGATAAACAGTATAACGATGGTTCGATGAACGCTCTGCTAGGCACTTAAATGTGTTTTGCAGAGTATCCCATGTAGGTGTAGATGTAGAAGTGTGGATATTCGGACGTTGACAGTGCAGCAGATGAACTGCAGAGTTAGTGGTATCGAGAGAGCCGGAAACTTGACCAGAGGGGATGTATTTCTAACTGTACGGCATTAAGGAGCGCAGAGGAAGAAGCGTGGGCGGTGTAAGGCGGCCAGGGCGCCCGCCCCTCAGCCGCGATAAGGCGTGCCAGCGGCAGCGGCAGCCGCCACAGGCCGCCCTAGCAGGGCTTATCTTCGGTTACGGCCGCAGTATTTACCTCCGCCCTGGCAGAGCGCTGACGACTTAACGAAATTGCGGGCGTTTTCTTTAACGTCCCCTCACCGCCGCGGCGCGGATTGAGAAAGCGAAGTACGCGCCGAGGATTTGGCCGGCTCCGCCTGCGGGCGTCATCGGCGGACTGGGGGCGACGCGGCAGCCACTTGATGGCTGCTTTGAGCAGGCGGAAGATAACGGCTGTGCTCTGCGGCGTGGGTGCGGGAGCGGGGGCGGGGGCGGAGCCGTCTGACGCCGGCGCCTCGACTGCGGCAAGCAATCACCACCGCCAGAAACAAAGGTCGCGCTTATCCCCAATCTGCGAGCGCTTTGACGACCATTCCATATTTCCCCAGGCTTCTAATTCTGGAGGCAGCAAAGCCAGACACGGAGTAACTGTAGAGAGAAAATTACTTTATAAGGCGAAACAGACAACTTTCACTCTAAGCATAATAAAGAACACAGTTTCTGAAATTACAGGAGTCTGTATTTCTGTATGATTTTTTGTGTCCCAGCCACGTCGCCACTTTTGTGTCTCGTTTCCGTCGTAGGTGTCATTGGCCGAGAAAACAGAGACCGACACAGAAATAAAGGATGCACGCTTGTGCAGATAGGAGGTAACCAGCCAGTGGGGCAGCAGAAACTAGAAATTAGAACGATATATATATATATTTCACAGAGACTTAGTAATACTTAACTTTTACATAGTTCTTGACTGCAGAATGCTGATACATAGATTATCTAGAGGCCTGCCTACTGATGATTCCTAGTTCTTATCCGATAGCCAAGTCTTAACTGGTGGCTATCTGATTCCCAAGTGAACGATGTCGTTCAGTGGTGGCCACGTGCGGAGTTGCCGCAGAGGGCGCTCGTGGCTGACGTCGTGAGAACGCCGCGCCGAGCGTGCATGGCGGCGCGCGGCGGAAGTAGGTGGCGCGCACTTTAGACTTGTGCGACACCACAATTTTCTTCTTATTTAAGAACAGAACATTTTGTTATAAATTTTTGACGACGTTACACAGTTCATTTAATGAAATAAATCGCAATTTGCGATAGTTACGCCTTCACTGTACTAGGTTTACATCGAATACCAAAGTGCGGCGAATGAAAATTTGTGCCCGGCCGGGATTCGAACCCGGGATCTCCTGCTTTCTAGGCATGCGCGTTGACCACTCCGCCACCGCGGACACAATGACCAGGCCGACTGCAGAGGAATTTTCCCTGCACGTCTCCCGCCACACCGCCACCATATATAATTGTATACAAGCCGAGACTGCGCTCCTGACGACAATTAATTGTGTCTCAATACCTCATGGTCTCTTCTGCCTGATGCGGGAATACAGTATTGTGGCTGCGAGCATTACAGAACAAATAGGCTGTGGTAACAGGAAAGAGACTGCGTGGCAAATGGAGATTTGGGTGTGGCGGGAGACGTGCAGGGAAGATTCCTCTGCTGTTGGGCTGGTCATTGTGTCCTCGGTGGCAGAGTGGTCAACGTGTTTGTCTAGTAAGCAAGTGATCGCGGGTTCGAATCCTGGCAGGGCATAAATTTTCATTCGCCACACTTCGGTATTCCATCTACACCTAGTACAGTGAAGCCATAACTATCGCAAATTGTGATTTATTTCAGAACATTTTGTATAATTTACGTCATTTTTAAGATAGCATGTCAAGATCGAAAAAATGTGTTTATTTGACAAGCGGTTTCGGTGCACTGAGGTACCATCTTCGGAAAGGAAGTAAATGAAACATTCAAATTTTTGTAAATATATGGGACTTAAATACCTCTGTTATCAGTCCCTAGGCTTACAAACTACTTACAGTAACCTATGGACAACACAATCACACCCATGCCCGATGAAGGGCTCTAACATCGGACGGAGAACAACTACGTGCTACTCGGCAGTGCGCCTTAGAATGCCCGACCACTCCAACGCGGCGAAAGAAAGCACAGACTACACAGTTGCGTAAAGATTACACTAATAATCACACTTCACATACCAGTCACCGATATATTGTCACGTTGAAAACTACAGGTGCTCCACTATTTATACATAGAAGGATTTTTCTGGAACTTACAAGTACATCGAACATAAAAAACATGTAGAACAATCTAGAAATAGTGAATACAAAGAAAAAAGTTTTTTTCTACGCGTGGTGGGATTTGAACGAAGGACTGAAGCACAGCAATCTGCGATGCTAGCCACTGCGCCACGCGTTCAGTCGGAAATCTCGCAGCAATGTTATAAAATTTATATCGTTATAGAAGCGCTGGACTTTTGCTTATTTTCAGCGCAAGTGGTGACTCATTCCTAAAAGCGGAAATATTTCATTAACTAGCGGCGTCACAAATTTGCTGTTAAAGTACCTATATTTACCGCTGGTGTTCAAAATGGAAATGTTTGTAAAGCTGTTGGACCAAACTGACTTACGAACTACTTAAATTAAATCACACTGAGTGCGACACACACGCGTACACACACACACAGACACACACACACACACACACACACACACACACACACACACACACACACACACACACATCCATGTCCGAGGGAGCACTCGAACCTCCGATAGGAACGGCTAGTGTGTGCTGTTTTATGTCGATATATTTCATCTTTTAAGAAACATCGACAAGTTAACCTTCACTTTCTAAAAAGATGTTGCCCTCCTTCATACTTTCGTCTGTACTGTCCTATCAAAGTGTAATCGGCTAAAAGTTAAGTAACGTATTTGTAAAAACAAATTGATTATCGTAAAAAGACAACAGCAGCTGCCACAACAGTACTTCCGAATGCACAGTTCCTGCTAGCTGATAAAAATTTCAAAAAGTTTATCTTAAAAAATAGAATTCAGTAAAAAGAGATAAATAAATCACATGTCTTATGGGTACTATTATGCCTCAACATCAGTATGTTAAAAAAGTTCAAATGTTTGTAGACCTTATGGGACTTAACTACGGGGTCATCAGTCCCTAAGCTTACAAACTACTTATGAAGTAGCTAAGACTAAGGACGGCAGAAATATTCATGCCCGAGGGGGGATTCGAACCCCCGACCGTAGTGGCCGTGCAGACCGTGACTGGAGCGCCTCAGTCCCCTCGGCCACCGCGGCCGGCCATCAGTATGTACGTAAGGTCTAACATAACTCTATGTGTGTGTTTAAATACGTGTATTGCCACCTATACGTTATAGTAAAACAATGTATATTGTGTATTTATCCGTAGTATAGAATCATCTGAACCTAGTGATGTATATGGGTGGCTCACGATTTTTGTGAACTCGTTATAGGGGCAAGGTTGACATATTACTTAGTTTTATGATGTCATTCCGACAATTAACATTAATTATGTATTAATTCAAACAGTTTTAGGAATATTTGTAAAAATACAACTCAGATTAAAAATGTTCCAATAAAAGTTTTTCACCTCGAAGAGAGACATCCATCAACATAGAGCAGCAGCACCCCTGAGGGCGGAAGACGGGGCTAACTCTGAAATGTTAAGGGGAGTCGTACCGCCCAAAATAACAAACTTTCACATTTTTACTTTTATGCAAGTTATGAAAATATGGATGTTTCTGTTTAATTAGGAATTGATTTCTTGACATATTCGATTATTTACTACTTCAAATACATATTTGAAAATAATCATGCCTGACATTTCTGAGATTTTTTCCCATCATTTTGGATATTGTCATTTTTCTCTGTAACTATATAGACTACAACGCTGTGGTTTCTTTTGTTTTTTAGAGAACTGTCCGTTTCGTATGTTGCCTACACTAGCGGTACTTCGAGGTAAACTATTTGAACCGTACACTTGTTTGTGTTTGACAACAACAGTTATCCATTTGCCGTATTTTAATTTCTGTGTTTCCACTGATTGTTTTGATCATGCGTTGGTGTTGTAGATGCTGTTCTTACTTTTAATGTTTGTTATTCTGGAATACTACACGTTTTGGAATATCTTGGATCTTACAAAGGTTACAACACTACTACAAGTGTGATGGACTTCGACCAACTGCGAATCATAAAGGCAGAGATTGCAATAAACAATACGTCGAAAGAAGCCACACCCAAGAGAAGGGCAGCACTGGGCAAGGAACACGAAAAAAAAAAAAAAAAAAAAAAAAAAAAAAAAAAAAAAAAAAAAAAAAAAAATTCAAATGTTTCTAGAGCTTATGGGACTTAACTGCGGGGTCATCAGTCCCTAAAGTTACAAACTACTTATGAACTAATTTCTACTAAAGACAGCACAGTCATCCATGCCCAAGGAGGGATTCGAACCCCCGACGGAGAACGGCCTCACGTATTGGAGCATAACGCCTCAATGCGCTTCGCCACTCCGCCGCGTCGGACTACAATCCAGTAGGTATCAGTTAGCCGTATATTAAATTTCTTTCTTTAAACGAATGTTTCTCAAAATGACATTTTTCAGTATACATGCCCTTTTTTCTCAGAAACTTCGGAATCTACATCAATGAATTATTTACCATATAACATCGATAGTACAATGATGTTGTAGCTCTACTTTAGTAGTATTTACTGTAATAGTTAAAATTCAAGAAATTAAAAGTTTGGAAATTTTCATCAAAACATTGTATGTTTAGGGAAAGAATCATAACTTTTTTCCAGGTGGTATGTTAAAGTGATTGAAGTACAATAGAGTCACAAAATATGCGAGAACATGTGATACAGACACCACATTTGTATAATCAACAGTTTGTGAGAAAACAGTGCATTTATATAGCCAATTTAACACAGTCGAGATAGGACGGTACGACTCCGCTTAAATTGGACCCCCTATTTTTTATTGCACATTTGGATTCCCTTTAAAAATGTAACTTTTGTCTGAAACCTTTTTTTTTTCGTTTTATGGTAGATGTCGCTGTAATCGCAAAACATAAAAATGGTTGAAAAACTGTAATATCTGAAACAGGTAGATATCCGACTCTTTCTGGGCTTAAAAAAGTTCGACAATACTACGAAAAGTGGTTCCAGAAGGAACATTCCATTCAGGATACATACCAGAATTTTTGACCATTTTCTTCAACATTCCTATGAGCCTCAAAGTACAAGGAAATGATATACACTCTCTTTACAATCGTTAATATAGTGGTACAATTGCGTGTAGATGTGTACAGTCCGAATCAGTGAGGTACAATTGTCATTCTAATCGAGGTGTCGCATCATGGCAGTATCAAGAATATTAAAAATATTAAAAACTGTACTTCGATTTTCCTATCCTGATGCTTATTCGTTTGAGATATTAATGGTTTTCAACAATTTTCAACTCTCTTTTGTTGTGAACAAACGAGAAACGAGAAGAAAAAAACGTTTCATGCAAAAGTCACATATTATTTCCTGCAGAATCGGAGTCTACCATAAAAATAAGGGTTGCTATTGAAGATTTCAAAGTCACACCCATGTCGCTCCAGAGGGTGGTGCACGGGATCGAGCTTTATGTTAATGTATTCCCTCTTGGAGGTGAACAACTATAATTGCAACTTTTTTTACAATCCGATTTGTATTTTTCCAAATATACGAAAACAGTTTTAAGTGCTTCACCCTATATAATGGTGTATTATATTGTATATATGATAACTGATTTAATGAATGATACACTGTACTGATAACAAATGTTGAGCGCTTCTTTAACGACATAAATGTTATATCAGGCATATGGCTGGTATATGTAGTGTAGTTACGAATGTTATATTTTACACAACTGTACAGATTGTATTTCCTTCACCAGAGACCAGAAGATGGTACCCCAGTGTACCGAAACCATTCGTCAACGTAAGTAAATGTATTTCTGCGATCTTGGGATAATATTGTTTTAAATGAAAGAAGATCGCATATAGCTAGCACGACCAAATTTCGACATGTGCTATATTAACTGAAGCTTTGTCAAGGTAACAAATATTAGGCTTCTGTAGTCTAAAGTCTCGAATCTGACAAAGGTAAATATCATATCTGTCTGTTATCACACCATTTGTTTTCTGCTCTACAACTGTAAATCAACGTATTTTATACACTCGTAGAAAGTAGTTAATCTGAAAGTAGGTCAGTCTGCATCGTCAATGACAGCACATAGTATTTTTTTTCTTTAAAAAGCCGCCCCTTTTTTCAGAAAGCACGAGTCATGTAAACTCTTCTTTGCTGTATTAGACAGTTTTCCCTGTTTTCTGCTTTTTTTCCGCGCACCGAACTTACTTGACATAGAAATACAGGTTAACACGAATGCCATTTGTCAACCTTGACGTATCGATAACGACCGAGTTGCATGCGTGTGAGTCACAACAGAAGAGAAAGCAGCTTCAGAAATTGTCACGGAACGTTCCATCAAACTGGCGGGAGCACAACGAGCTTAAATTTCACAGAGAGGCTAACACGAGCTACAGCGCTCTTTGCGGCAACTTGCGTAAACTCAGCCGCCATATTTTTGGTGGTCATTAGACTTGAGCGTAGTCTGTCTATAGTATGTCGTTGTTGAGCTTGAAGTGTTATATTTAGTATATATTGTATTTAGTGTGTATTACCTGTACACGTTTTGCTGTTGAAATGTGCCGAAAGTGTGTTCAACATTTAAATGCACAAATCCAAGTGACAAAACGACAAGTACTTCATGCAAGAACACCAAATTTTTGCCTTGTTTGATATCAGTCTGTCTATACTCAAAATTCCTGAACAATGGTAATTAGCTGCCCCAAGAGTGAAGATTCAGATGACCTATCCTACAATTCCCTTGAAATACACACCATAAAAATGCTTAGTTTTGTACCTAGTGTTGATATGTTTTTGAGATATTCCTTTTTTCGTCGTACCTGTGGTTGCTGAAACCACAGTTTTGAGTGCCTACACCTTCTTTAAAATTATTTTCATTTGTTGTTGACTATACCTGATCGAGCATGGTTGACAAATAAATGTGTCGAAATTTTTCACTTGTGTATGTCTGTGTTCTTTGCAACAAATATGCACCTATTTCAGCGTGGCAACAACATATTTTTACATATCGCAGTATTAATGATTATGTCACATATATTGATATTTGTGTTGCACAATAATACAGGTATATATATTCATTGGCATAAAGGCTGTATGTAGGCTCCTATGTGAAATCTTTTGCCGATTCTGTATGTTATAGAGAAGTGATAGAGTAAAACCTGATGCGTTATGGGGCGGTTTTCCATGAACGTTATTCTGTCATTTATTAGGAAACTGTCTGCAAAATGTATTGCAAGCGGAGTTAATACTTTATACACGTAGTAAATTGCAAACTCATGCGCCATGGGGCGGATTTTCATGTACTTAATTCTTTTTAACGTCGTATCTCCTGTACTAAGTGTATATTATGATGTAATTTCGAATGCATATTCAAAGGTATATCTGCATACTCTCTGCAAAATCTGTAATAAATCCTAATAAATCTAAACCTAATGCTTGATGATACGGTTTGTAAGTAACCAAATTGTTTATGACTGCATATCTCATGAACTATATGTCGAACTGTCATATAGTATCGAAGGAACATTCAGTGGTATGTAAGTGTACTGCCTGAATTGTCACGCGAATAAAATTTACAGTGCAGAAGAAATAACTTGTGAAGTCATACGAAATGCCGTAGATATACATCATGAACATCGGAAGCGTTGTAAGCGATAAACTTTTTTTCCTTTCATCATTTTGTTGCGGTTGCCAGCGAGAAAAGGAATCGTAAAGATTTGAAATTATGTTCAAATCTTATTGCAAGTCGCTAAGTGCACTCATTGTCAAATAGTTGACGAATAACATCACGCGCAGCAAGATGGGGCAGTACTCATTGTTTATGACGTGATATCGTATGAACTATGTACCGTAGGAAGTTTTTACAAACGTAACAAATGATTCCTGACCTCAAAGAATACTCTTACCAAATTTGGTTGAAATCCGACCATTAGTTTAGGAGCAAATGTAGAATATTATCGTATGATGAGACCGTTTTTCGCGATTGTCATTGTTTATGACGTCATATCTCCTTACGTATGTATCGTAGGTGGTTCTTACCCAGACAGCGATTGTTGCCTGATAGTAAGGAACATGTGCACCAAGTTTGGTTGAAATCGGTCCACACTCACAAAGATATACACAGCCCATTTAATAAGATGTATAGATAGATTATGTTGGCATTACAAGGCTGACAATAGTTTCCGTTTACTTCTCTACATCATTTCGTACAATAGTTGGAATATTCCAATAAATTTCATTAGTTTAGTTTAATACATCGTGTGTAGTCTTTATTATTATTATTATTATTTCCTGCGACATTCTGAAGTTCTTCCAGAATATCTAGCAAAGAACGTTCATCTGTGGAGTGGGTAATTTTTATGCTTTCTTGTATCCCACTTCATGTACAGTTGTTCTCAAATGTTGGCAGTGTGATGTAAGGCTTTAATTTAATTTCATACTCTTCCATTTTGACCAATGCTCGTCCTGTGACGGTTTTGGAATTTATTTTACATATTTTTCGTTATGTGCATTGTCTTTCTATTTAAAGAATATGTTCAAAGGAAGGAAGGAAGACGTTTAACGTGCCGTTGACCCCTGCATCACTACATCAATACTCCGTAAGCCACCTCATGGTGTGTTTGCGGAGGGGACAGCGTGGTCCTTAGAGATGTCCCCACGCTCCAACAGCTTTAGTCAACAATGGGAAAGTAAACTAGCCGTGCTCTCTAAAAGGAACTATACCGACATTTACCTGGGGTGATATAGGGAAATCACGGAAAGCCTAAATCAAGATGACCGGATGTGGGTTTGGACCGTCGTGTTCCCGAATACGAGTCCAGTGTGTTACCAATGCGGCACCTCACTTGTTAGCATGTCTAAGGGAGTGGCTAGTTGGAAATGGAACTTTATCTTTCTGATTTGGTAACAACTACAATATTAATAGTATCTAATGTTATTACGTGCGTATTTAGAGCTCTGTGATTATCCCTTGGCAGGCTTATGTTTTTTAATTGAAAAAACAAAATGTTATCTAAGATCGATCAATCATCATTATGTCTTGCACTTTGTTAATGCTTCGTGACTCAGGTGTCAATAAATCGTGTTGCATCATAATAGCAGGATGCTAGAACCGTCAGCGTGTCAATTGTAAAAGCACCAAAATAAAATATGAAACATTTTTACTGGTGTCCCCTCATACTATTTCACTTGGTAAGACAATGAAGAAATTAAATGAAATATAAAGAGGGTGTTTTGTGTTGTATTTATTTTTACTCTTGACATGCTGACGTTCTCAGCATTCTGCTAACATGATGCAAGACAAATAGTTTACATGTGTCAATAAGTTGTTATATCTCGGTCCCAACAACGTAGACAGAAATAATAAAGAAAATTATGCCATATCTGTTACCTTCTATATTTTCTCTCTGAAAGAAAAAATTGTAAATATTTGTAAACGTATAGTATTCTGAGGTATTGACAGATTGTGTAACTGGCTACAAATCGTAAATCAAATGTAAAACAAAACCTAATTAATAGTCAAATCAAATGTTCAAATGTTTGTAAATCTATCGGACCAAACTACGTGGTCATCAGTCCGTAGCTTACAAACTACTTAAACCTAGGTTAACTAACCTAAGGACAAACACACACAGCCATGCCCCAGGGAGGACTCGAACCTCCACGGCGAGCAACCGCGCGCTCCGCAGCGAGACGCTTTAGACCGCTCGGCTACTCCACCGCGGCAATAAATAGTCAATTGAAGCACTTACAACCCTAAATACCGTATGTACTGCACACTTTCTAAGTGAAATTTGTAAAATTTTATTTACGTAAATTTATTTATGGAGTACTTGGATACATACTGATATAAGAAAATGTTTTTTTCAGAAACACCTGACGATGGCATATAATGCCGAAAGATATCTTGTGTGATATATAAATAATTAATTACAGTGTTTTGGGCTATCCTTTCGCATTATGTCAATATGGATTACATGTGAGTCATTAACTCTTAATAATATGCAAGATCAGATGAGGAAAGCGTATATCTGCGAAATTGGTAAGAAAGATTTTTTGACGCGTTATTATGCAAACTGTGATACTTCCTTTTTTTTTTTTTTTTTTTTTTTTTTTTTTTTTTTTTTTTTTTTTTTTTTTTTTTAAAACCAGACAGATAGCCCCTCCAAAGTCTGGAATAATCTCAGAAATGCATGAGTATTATTTTATCATCTCAATAAGGGGAGCATTTCAAACGAGTTAGTGAACTTCGAACACGACATACGTACTCGTGTAGGACCAGATATTGTCAGCTGGATAACTGACAACGACTCAACAGGGAGTACTGGTGTAATCCACTTCCGTATAACAGGTAATGCTGCTGGAAATTGCGCGTCGGCGCTGGCTCTCGTGTTGGCGGAGTGCGCGTTATCAGGATGGCAGTGCAGTGTGCGAGACAGATTGCGAGCACTCAGAGGAGACGGATTGGGGCGCGCCGTGTTTTTCTGCAACGCGGCGGGTGCGAAGCAGCGATTTGCGTCAGCCGGCGCGGCGCGGTGCCTGTTACATAAAATGAAGTTATCTCTCGCCGCTCACAGAGGCGGAAAATTCATATTAAAAGCGGGCTTTCATAAAACGTGATGGGTCGTGAACGTCCGGCTGGAATGGGATTATCTGCGAAACAAAGCGTGGGCAGCAGATAGCGTCGGCTGGCGTCGCTTGACGCCCGCTGCCGACGGCGGGCCTTCGCCTCTGAGGGACGCGACCTCACACCACCCGCAGTCGTAGCCCTGAACTGCTCTGCCCTGCGAACCCCCCCCCCCCCCCCCCCGAACCAGTGCAGCCTATGTGGAATCCAAAAAGCCCGCCAGAGCCACCCGGCTAACACACTGGCGCCTCTAGATCATAACTCGCGGCAAGGTCTCGCTGACAACAATGAGTAAGCTACGCTTCGCTGAACAGGCGCTCTCTCCCTTATGTGCACACAGACACATAGAGACAGCACACGTATAAACTTGTACATGTACACACGTTTGCTGGCAAACACTGACACTACACGCACTCTCGGGTACATGCAGGCAACACGCGTAAAGAGACACAAGGGTTTACGTTCGCTGACATACGCTGACACCAAACGCACATAGGGACGCGAACACAACACATGCAGACAGCACACATACATGGATAGACATACACACGTTTGATGACGAACCCTGACATGACATGTACATGGGTACAAGCTAACGAGGGGACTGAGGCGCTCCAGTCACGGTGACATGTACATGGGTACAAGCTAACGAGGGGACTGAGGCGCTCCAGTCATGGTCTGCACGGCCACTACGGTCGGGGGTTCGAATCCCCCCTCGGGCATGGATATTTGTGCCATCCTTAGGAAAGGTAGTTGATAAGTAGCTTGTAAGTTTACGGACTGATGACCACGTAGTTAAGTCCCATAAGTTATACAAACATTTGAACATTTTTACAAGCTAACGGACACATTCAGGGAGCATACGAACACGGATACAGGCACACATTAGTTGATATATGTTGTCACAACACATACATGGGTAGATAGATTAGGACACATGCAGACAGCACATATACACAGATAAAGGCATACACGTTCGCTGACATACGTGACACCACACATGCACAGACACATGCAAACAGCACATGTACGTGGATACATGAACATAGGTTCACTGACTTACACTGTCACCAAACATACACAGGTACACGCAGACAACCTATGTACACGGATACATGGACACATGACTAGGTAGTACTGCTGTGAAGCTGGTTAGGTCGCAAGCTATTTATTATTGGTCACACTTGATGTACAGCGTGCCCTCAAAATGACGCGTTTCGTAATAACCATCATCAGATTAGAATCTAAAATCATAAGAATATAAAATAATAAAATTAATAAAATTCCTCACATGATAGAAAAAGTAGTAGGTTACAATTCATATTGAAAATTATGATTTACCGTGCCATGTGCACACGTGAACAGATGGAAGATGTTCTTCAATATACATACAAACAAGTTTTAACACACATGATACTGTCCAAGTAGACATTTTTGCCACCAGGTGGCATTACAATGTGTATAGTGGCGCCATATCACATAAGGTATGCGTATCAATTTACATAGGTCAGCTGTGCAATTGTTGTACAAAGTATAAAATATAAAATTTCTTTTAAAAGAACAATTATACATATGCTTTTAAAAAACACTTGTCAGCTGCTAAACCTTTGTTGTAAATCATGATAGGCTATATAAGCACTATGTAGTCAAAGTTAAAACAACATAAAAATAAAATTAATAAAAAAGTGACAGAATAATATTACATTTAAAATGAGATAGACAGCTCAACAAATCCAGAACATTGTCAAAGGTGTTTTAAAAAATGACTAGTATTCCTTATGACAGTTGGCTGTAGCCATAGATAGAACAAGTAGTCATAAAATTAACATAAGGCACTTTACATCAGATAAGGAGGTGTAAAAACATTAGTAAAAGCAGTAGCATTCATCATAGATATAGGGAACCAGCGGGCTGGGCACCGTTCATAATAAATCCCGAAAAATGTCAAAGAACCATTTTCTGTGAGAACGGATTTGTTCGTTCAAAATTCCATCTGGGTTTTCCTTACAGCATTTGTAAATTTCAATATCTTCCAGAATGTCTAGGTCTAGACCTTTCGGCTCTACATGAAGAATTTTTAAGGATTTTTCAATCTTATCTAGATGATGTTTTTTGTCACTGAGATGACACCCCATAGCTGTATTATTTTTATTACAATGTTCTTTAAATCTGATTGAAAAATCACGCCCTGTTTGTCCAATGTAAACACTATCACATGATGCACAAGCTATTTTGTAGACTCCCGATTTTTTGTATTTATCCTTTTTGCTGTCAACAGAGGTACGCAATATTGTCTTAAGCTTATTGCGCGTCCGGAATCCTATTTTTATATTGGTTTTCTTGAAGGCGTTAGCAATTTGTTCACAGAAATGCCCTGTGTAGGTCATTGACGCAAATCTAGATTGATTTTTGGTGGGATTAGATTTAGGTGTTTTTCTTTTATTGAACACTGATTTACGAATGTTCTGTATCGCACGTTCGGTATATCCATTACTTATACCTATTTGTGTGATTATATCAATTTCTTTTTGAACACTTGTTGCGTCAAGATCCAGTTGAACAAGTGTTCTAAAAGAAATTGATATAATCACACAAATAGGTATAAGTAATGGATATACCGAACGTGCGATACAGAACATTCGTAAATCAGTGTTCAATAAAAGAAAAACACCTAAATCTAATCCCACCAAAAATCAATCTAGATTTGCGTCAATGACCTACACAGGGCATTTCTGTGAACAAATTGCTAACGCCTTCAAGAAAACCAATATAAAAATAGGATTCCGGACGCGCAATAAGCTTAAGACAATATTGCGTACCTCTGTTGACAGCAAAAAGGATAAATACAAAAAATCGGGAGTCTACAAAATAGCTTGTGCATCATGTGATAGTGTTTACATTGGACAAACAGGGCGTGATTTTTCAATCAGATTTAAAGAACATTGTAATAAAAATAATACAGCTATGGGGTGTCATCTCAGTGACAAAAAACATCATCTAGATAAGATTGAAAAATCCTTAAAAATTCTTCATGTAGAGCCGAAAGGTCTAGACCTAGACATTCTGGAAGATATTGAAATTTACAAATGCTGTAAGGAAAACCCAGATGGAATTTTGAACGAACAAATCCGTTCTCACAGAAAATGGTTCTTTGACATTTTTCGGGATTTATTATGAACGGTGCCCAGCCCGCTGGTTCCCTATATCTATGATGAATGCTACTGCTTTTACTAATGTTTTTACACCTCCTTATCTGATGTAAAGTGCCTTATGTTAATTTTATGACTACTTGTTCTATCTATGGCTACAGCCAACTGTCATAAGGAATACTAGTCATTTTTTTAAAACACCTTTGACAATGTTCTGGATTTGTTGAGCTGTCTATCTCATTTTAAATGTAATATTATTCTGTCACTTTTTTATTAATTTTATTTTTATGTTGTTTTAACTTTGACTACATAGTGCTTATATAGCCTATCATGATTTACAACAAAGGTTTAGCAGCTGACAAGTGTTTTTTAAAAGCATATGTATAATTGTTCTTTTAAAAGAAATTTTATATTTTATACTTTGTACAACAATTGCACAGCTGACCTATGTAAATTGATACGCATACCTTATGTGATATGGCGCCACTATACACATTGTAATGCCACCTGGTGGCAAAAATGTCTACTTGGACAGTATCATGTGTGTTAAAACTTGTTTGTATGTATATTGAAGAACATCTTCCATCTGTTCACGTGTGCACATGGCACGGTAAATCATAATTTTCAATATGAATTGTAACCTACTACTTTTTCTATCATGTGAGGAATTTTATTAATTTTATTATTTTATATTCTTATGATTTTAGATTCTAATCTGATGATGGTTATTACGAAACGCGTCATTTTGAGGGCACGCTGTACATCAAGTGTGACCAATAATAAATAGCTTGCGACCTAACCAGCTTCACAGCAGTACTACCTAGTCATTTCATCATGGTCGCCTGCCTCCTCAGTGACTTTATGTCGCATTTACAACATGGACACATGTTTGCTGAGATAAGCTTACATCACATGTGCACAAGTACACAAACACAGATACATGCAGACAGCACACAGACGCAGTTATACAATCTTTCACTGACAAATGATGACTCCACACATACACAGGTACAAGCACCTGAACCCATGCAGACAGCACATTTGCACAGATACATGGAAATACATTCTCTGAAATACGCTGATACCACACGTACAAGGATACACACATACAAAATCACACATACAGCACATATACACTGATGCATGGACACACTTTTACTTACACTTACACCATACGTACATGGGTACACATACACGCGCCCATGCAAACAGCAAACACACACACACACACACACACACACACACACACACACACACACACACACACACACGGGCACTTGGACACGCACTTTACCTGACACCACAAGTACATAGGTACACAAATACACAGATAAATGCACACACATTTGCTGACATAAGTGACACCACACGTGAACACCATGAACATGGACACATGCAGACAGCACACATATATGGTTACATGGACTGATACACATGTTCACTGACTTACACAGACACCACACATACACAGGTAGGTGCAGACAACATATGTACACGGATAATGGACACATGTTTGCTGAGATAAGCTGACACCACATGGGCACAAGAGCACAAACACAGATACATGCAGACAACACACATACACAGATAGATATACACACGTTCACTGACAAATGATGGCTCCACACATACATAGGTACAAGCACCTGAACTCATGTAGACAGCACACTTACACAGATACATGGAAATACGTTCACTGACATACTCTGAGACCACACGTACAAAACCTCGAAGACAGCACATATACGCTGATGTATGGACACACATTTTTAACTTACTCCTACACATTACGTACTTAGGTATATGTACACGCACACGTGCAGACAGCACACACACACACACACACACACACACACACACACACGGACACATGGACACGTGGACACACACGTTACCTGACACCACAAGTACACAGGTACAACAATACACCTACATAGATAAGTGCACACACTTTTGCTGACATACATGACACCACACATGCACGGGTACATGAACACACACACTTCAGATAGCACACATACATGGATACACAAGTTCATTGACATACACAGACATCACACACACACAGGTACGAGCAGACAACATACATACACGGATACATGGACACATGTTTGCTGAGATAAGCTGACACCACATGTGCACAAGTACACAAACACAGATACATGCAGACATCACGCGTTCATTGACAAATGATGACTCCACACGTACACAGATACAAGCACCTGAACTCATGCAGACAGCACACTCACACAGATACATAGAAATACGTTAACTGACATACGCTGACACCACCCGTACAAGGGTATACATATATAAATGTTCAAATGTTTGTAGAGCTTATGGGACTTAACTACGGGGTCATCAGTCCCTAAACTTAGAAACTACTTATGAACTAGCTAATCCTAAGGACGGCAGAAATACCCTGCCCGAGGGGGGATTCAAACCCTCGACTGTAGTGGCCGTGCAGAGTGTAACTGACGCGCCGCAGAACGCTCGGCCACTGCGGCCAGCTACACATAAACAAAACCACACATACAGCACATATACACTGATGCATGGACACACATCTACTAACTTACACTTGCACCGTACATACATGGGGACACGTACACGCATATGCAGACAGCGCACACACAAACACACACACACACACACACACACACACACACACGGGCACTTGGACACACACTTTACCTGACACCACAAGTACACAGGTACACAAACACAGATACATGCAGACAGCACACAGACGCAGATAGATATACACACGTTCACTGACAAATAGGTACAATCACCTGAACTCATGCAGAAAGCACACTTACACAGATACATGGAAATACGCCGTGGTGGAGTAGCCGAGCGGTCTAAGGCGTCTCACTGCGGAGCACGGTTGTTCGCCGTCGGAGGTCCGAGTCCTCCCTGGGGCATGTAAGTGTGTGTTGTCCTTAGGTTAGTTTACCTGAGTGTAAGTAGTTTGTAAGCTACCGACTGATGACCACGCAGTTTGGACCGATAGATTTACAAACACTTCAACATGGAAATACGTTCATTGACATACGCTGACACCACACGTACAAGGGTACATATATACAAAACCATACATACAGCTCATATACACTTATGCATGGACACACATCTACTAAATTACACTTACACCGTACATACATAGCGACACGTACACACGCACATGCAGACAGCGCGCGCGCGCGCGCGCACACACACACACACACACACACACACATACATACACAAACACACACACACACATACACGGGCAAATGGACACACACTTTACCTGACACCACACGTACACAGGTACACAAATACACATACACAGATAAATGCACACACATTTGCTGACATACATGACACCACACGTGCACGGGTACATGAAGACGGACACATGCAGATAGCACACGTATATGGATACATGGACACATGTTCACTGACTTACACAGACACCACACATACACAGGTACATGCAGACAACATATGTACACGGATACATGGACACATGTTTGCTAAGATAAGCTGACACCACATGTGCACAAGAACACAAACACAGATACATGCAGACAGCATACATACGCAGATAGATAGATATACTCACGTTCACTGACAAATGATGACTCCACACATACATAGGTACAAGCACTTGAGCTCATGTAGACAGTACACTTACACAGATACATGGGAAATACGTTCACCGACATACGCTGACACCACTCATACAAGAGTACACACGTACAAAACCTCGCAGACAGCACATATACACTGATGCATGGACACACATTTACTAACATACACTCATGCCACACCTAAACAGGTACACGCACACACGCACATGCAGACAGCACACACACACACACACACACACACACACACACACACACACACACGGGCGCATGGACACACACATTAGTTGACACCACAAGTACACAGGTACAAAAACACACACACAGACACATGCAGAAAGGATACGAACACTGATACATGGACACATGTTCACTGCCATATGCTGACACTACATCTATACGGGTATGAGGCCCTGCAGTTATTCTGAGTACATGCTCTTCTGTTATAATTACTTTTTTATTCAATGATAAATTATCCCAAAATATTATACCATATGAAAGAAGCAGAGCCGTAATGAGATTTTTTCGGGGTAGGTGTGTGTGTGTGGGGGGGGGGGGATTCAGACAATAAAACAAAATTGTAAATTATGACACAGAACTTGTGAAGCATTACAACATATTGTGGATTGTGGGAGGGGGGTACATCCCTTTCATTTCAAATGCTCAAATGTTTGTAATTCTATGGGATCAAACCACGTTGGTCATCAGTCCCTAGACTTACGAACTATTCAAACTAAGTTAAACGAACCTACGGACAACACACACATCGATTCCCGAGGGAGGATTCGAACCTCCGACGCGGGAGGCCGCGCGATCCGTAACGTCTCCCCGAAAAAGGCATAGGTCCCTGATTCGATTCCGGTTCGCCGGCCGCGGTGGCCGAGGAGACTAAGGCGCTCCAGCCACGGTCTGCACGGCCACTACGGTCGGGGGTTCGAATCCCCCCTCGGGCATGGATATTTGTGCCGTCCTAGTTTGTAAGTAGTTCATAAGTAGTTTGTAAGTTTAGGGACTGATAACCCCGTAGTTAAGTCCCATAGACTATACAAACATTTTTTTTTTGGATTCCGGTTCTGCCTGGGATTTTCAGATTTCTTCGTTCACTGACCTTGCTGAATCATTTAACAGGTAATCTACCCACAAAATAACCGGAATGTTCTAACTTACGATGCAGTGACATGATCACTGTCAACCAACATCGTGCTTTAACTTTGCAACCTCAATGCTATGAATAAAACTTGTTAATTATTCTTATCAGAATAATTAGTTTTAAGGTACATAAAGTGAGACAACTGAAACAGGTAACAAAAACTACAGTCCATAAAGACGAAAGGAAATGCATTTTTCGTTAGGATGTAAGGAAACTGAGGAAACAGGATTCCTGTCACAAAAAGTAGTATTTTGATAAAGCTGGAAGAGTGGATTAAAAGTGTGGAACGTACGGCAGCCGATTATGAGCATCGTTTAGTGTGATTGGTGATTAAAATGGGTATAATATGTTGAAGGTGTATACCTAAGCAGTATGAAAAGGAGAATCTAACGTCATCACAGTCACACATTTTAAGATTCAACATACGACTTTACGCTTCATCCTTCTTGGTATTTGTCACTGTATATTAAAGCAACTGTGGACATACTTTGCAAGAACGCGCGTATTAGGCAATGTAGGTTCTTATTTAGAAGTTTGGCTCCATTTTATCTTTTGGATCAAAGCGTACATGTCTGCTTTAATTCCTCAGCTATTACCTTAATTGCAGATATTATCTTTTACCTGTGATCCCGTAGTTAAAAACACTATGCATAGGCTGTAGTTTGCGAAACTATTAAGAAATATATCAAATACCTGGTTCATTAATAAAAAGTGATTTATTGTAAAATTTGTAAATGATGCAAGCAAATCAGAGATTTAGTTGCCACACGGGAGTAGCCGAGCGGTCTGGAGCGCCATGTTACGGATCGCGCAGCCTCCCGCGTCGGAGGTTCGAATCCTCCCTCGGGCTTGGATGTGTGAGTTGTCCCTAGTTTAATTAGTTTGTAAGACTAGGGACTGATAACCAACGTAGTTTGGTCCCATAGAAATACAAACATTTTTACTTTAGATTTAGTTGAATTAGGTTTATTCAATCAAATTGGTTCCTTACTGGAAGTGATGAGATGAAATATTAATCATGAATTGAATTAAAATTTTAAACAGTTGCATTGTCTACGATAAGAAATTGGTAGCACTTTTTCCCAACTAAGGAATCATAACCTTATGAAACACCAAAACACTGTATATTTCGTGACCACTCAACATGAAATTGTCAGCAGGTCAAAATAGTTTAAGTTTCCACAACACCATTTCTACACCCGTAAGTTCTTGTGTAAAACATAAACACACTTCAACTGCACGAGTGTTTACTTCTTCTCACCAAATTTGGAGTCCCGAGAAGCGACCGTTCACAGAACAAATCTTAACTCTCTTCCCAATCGAATCTCTCCTATCATCCAGGAGGGTCCATCTCCTGCCAAGAATAGACATGGAGTTCCTTTTTCTGCACACACCCTTTGAACCTTCCTTTCTTTCAAACACACTCTCCTCAAAACCTGTGTCCCTTGGGCACTTGCTAGTTGGCCGATTGCCATAACTTCCAAAATCGGATAATCTTAACATGAGATATTTCTTTAAGTAAAACTGACTATCTGAAACCACTTCCTTACTAATATACCATTATTTAAATACAATAATGACTGTTAATTAGTATTACAAAAAGTCTGAAATAATTAAATAAATGGACAAATAAGTTTTCATGAGACTGACCGGTCATGCCAAACAATATTTACGTAAATTACTTTTAGATAGTACAATACGTCGATGCACTAAATAAAACATACGAGAGGTAAATCATGCTGCTTGAATTTTCAGTGTTGCTGTTGAGAATATGATGATCTGTTTATATTTCTGTATAAATATATATCAATAGAAAGCAGTCATTAACTAAAGACATAAAAGTGGGACGCTTTCAAGATGATAGCTGTAGACTATAAGCTATCATCTTCTCTATTTGTTGAAATTGCATGACGCATCCAAAAATTAGTTATTTTAAGCTTATTTTTTCGGTATTTTGATTTAGTTGTCATAACATCTGTAATTTTTGAGATATTGAAATTATTTTTTGAATCATGAGACGTGCATATTATTCCGGCAGTGTAGATGTCTTAAATGTTTATTTTATTTTTTTAATTTATTTTGAATTACTGGAGTGTGGAACTCACTGATGTCCCCCGGTCACACATTAAGAAACGCTCAGCTGACAGCCGTCATTAGTTTTGAGTACAAAGCGCGGGCCTTTCCCCGACTTCCGCCGATTTGGACAAACCTTGACAACCTGCTTGGTTTAACTGGATACCTGGGCTGTCTGGCAGCTGGTCTAACCACTTGCCATGATCCACTTCCAGTCCTTTATCTTTACCAATAATGCATTACTTATACTATTTGCACGACTCTATGGACATTACTTCTGTAAAGTTACAAACGCCATATTTACTGTTAATTTGTTGATGGAATAGTAAGCGGGTAAGGAACAAGATAGGGACACCGTAAGAGAATTTAGCAGAAAGAGCTCACTAGTTGTGACATGGATAAGGGTATGTAATGTTTTAGGTGTTTGTCAGTGCGTTGGAAGAAATTCGATTGAATCATCTTTCTTAAACTGAGGTGAAGCTTGCAAACTCTCTCCTGGTAAATAGTTATGCATTATGCATTGCATTTCGTTGGTTGTATTCACTTCTAAAGGTGATCACATGCCGCATACAATTTGATTACGTCAAAAGTTGTAATTTCCTAAATCCAATAAGATATGCGAGGAACATTCCGCAATGAGACAAGGGAAGATACATAATTAAAACTGTATGAAGTTATGTTAATGCCAACAGATCTTTATGCAAATGAATCTTGGGCCGTAAAGCATAAAGACAGAAACCGACAATACCAGTAGAAATACTATTTCCCCAACGTATAGGACCGAGCTGGATGGCGCAGTGGTAACACACTGGAATCGCAATCGAGAGGATGGCGGTTCATATTGGCCTGCAGCTGTCCTTATTTAGGTCTTCCGTAATTTCCCCAAATCACTTCAGGCAAATGCCGGGATGTTTCCTTCGTAGGGCACGGACGATTTCCTTTCCCACCCCTGACAGATTCTGGGCGAATGCTTCGTCTCTATTGACCACCATGTAGACGGGACGTTAGCAGTAGTTTTCCTTCCACAGTATAGCGGGAATATCACACGATGAATTAAGAGGGAACCTGTTAGCAGCCTGTTAGAAACTTGTAACGTCCCTTGGAGTAAGGACGCTAAAATTGTAATAGCCGCCTTATGGAATCGCTGTCAAATTCGGCTACAGCAGAGACTAATCTAAAGTTGTACATACTAATTTTTGATTAAAACATATGTAATTCACGGAAACTGTTATCTCAGTTTAATGTGTAACGTTTTGTAGCTATTGTAATATCAGTATTCTTTCATGTTGGAAATTGGCTTTCGTATGGGAAGGAAGGATTATGAAAGTTATTGTTAGTGCTAGAAACATTACGAGATTGTTTTTCAATAGTTTTATAATTTGAGGTCTTTTACGTATGTATATCTCCAATTTATGATTTAGAATAGAGAAGTGAAATACGTACATTTGTTTCCTTATGGTAGTACAGAACCCAAACGATTTCTTTAAGCTTCTTTTGCAGCAATTTAGCTCCAACCAACGGAAATGGCACCGTTGACGCCGCAATGCATTGGTAGTCCGTGATTACGTGTCTCAGGGAAGGGTGTGAAAATGCGAAAGATTTTAATAACTCTTTTTTCAGGCCGTTATGAAAATAAGACTAACTGTGGGTAAATGAGGTAGGCCGACTCGTAAGTAAGTGCAAAAGACGTGACGAACTCTAGGTGACTTAAAGAATTATTAAATAACTGAGAATCTTTTGCATAAAGGGAGGCTATTGCTTAATGCTTTCATTTTGTGGCTCTCTCTTTTACTTGGGTGCGAAATAATTTGTGGACTTCGACATTTTGTCTCATATTCATCCGTATGTTAACTGAGGCTAGCTAAAATAATTTTAAGTCAAATTATTCAAATATTTAAGCTAGATATGGGGACAAATATTAAGAAACAGTTCATAACCGGTAATAGTATCAACTATCGTTCAGGTCAGTTTTCAGTACACGAGTTTAGCAACCAAGTTGCAAATATGTGAGCTGACTGTGGCTGACTGTGGAAGTAAAAATTCTTTGTCCATGGGCAGCGATAATTCTTAGAGCTGACTGTAATATTCATGGCGGGATACAGTCTACATAAATCAGTAGCGGTCTCATTTATCTCTCCTCGATGAGCAAACACTGTTACATTCTAATATATTTATGCGACTACGCTCGCGCGCTTCAGGATTTTTAGTAAACAATGGTAGCAATATTTTCAATAACAAAAGATAAAGTCGTTTGCATGACAGACTGTATTTTTTCTGGACTTTTTATACCGTCATTAAAGATTCTGTCTAATACATTTCTCAACAGGGCGATAGGTAGAAGTAGCTATTTAAAATGGCTGCATAAGCATTTGGGACAGTATTTTTTTACTCAAGTCTGAACTTGTTGATTTTACTAGCTCTGAATATGATGTGTTGGTTGGTAGTCTCAGAGATGCAATGGTCTAATCGCGGTCTATGTCAACGACTGTGGAGTGATCCATCTCATTTGCAAGAAGAGTAAACCCTGATCAACATACTTTAATACTACACAGTAGAAAAGCTTCGTAAGCTGTGTAAACCCAACACATATTATACAGTACGCACCTAAACAGTTGAAATAATAGTATTATAAATAGAAATCAAGCCAATGTTCTTTAATTTGAAAAGAGAATACTGAGATTAATTTTGTGTAGACAGTGTTGATATCTTTTGGACATTCTCATTCAACTGAAACTCAATATTATTCTGTTACTTAAGGCTGGATGAGGGATGTCTCACTCTACCTGTCATGTTACTTTTATTCTTGCAGCTCTCCAAGTTGTCTCGCAACTCACCTGAAACAAAGAAAATTGCCATGTTAAACTGAAGAGTGGACCGAAGATATATATAGTAGTAATTAAAAGTATACATTTCTTTTACGCTATACATGATAATTTTGCGAACAACACAATCTCTACTATTTGTTGCTAGAAGCACTCCTACAATGTTTTCATGAAGTGCTATGTGTTATATAAAGTGTACTACAAATATGATGGCACGTTTTAATGGAAATAACAAAACTTCCATGCCAAAAATACACACTGATTACTGAATACCTGTCACTTCGCCCCGTACCTTCCTTCAGTTCTACCGGAACAGTATTGTTATAAAGGTTGTTGAAAAAATAGTGATAATTGGTGACTGATTAAAAACATTTGTTATTATTTCTACGTTATTAGTTATTAGTGTACTACAAATATGATGGCACGTTTTAATGGAAATAACAAAACTTCCATGCCAAAAATACACACTGATTACTGAATACCTATCACTTCGCCCCGTACCTTCCTTCAGTTCTACCGGAACAGTATTGTTATAAAGGTTGTTGAAAAAATAGTGATAATTGGTGACTGATTAAAAACATTTGTTATTATTTCTACGTTATTAGTTATGTTTTGGATAAGTAAGTTTTTCTTAATTTTTTAAGAATGGCATTGATTTGATTAACACATAAAATAAACAGTGTGTTCCGTCAGTGTAAAGTGTTACGTAAACGTAAAAGTTTACATATTTCTGTCCCAGTATAAACCTAGATGGTACTCCAGCAATGAGTATTTTTATCACTCAAACGCTTCAGAAATACAATTTGATAGAGTAAAATTGTTGCTCTACCGCGTGAAATGGCCGCGTATTCTGAGGCGTCATGCTACGGACTGGTCGCCGTTCGCGCCACAGGTTTGAGTCCTCCTTCGGGAGTGAGTGTTTGTGTTGACCTAAGTGTAAGTTACATATGGGGGATCTATTTGGAAAACGTAAGTTTGTGTTGAAAATAATACGATGGTTGATAATTAAAAAATGGCAACCATTTACTCACAAACCGATACATTTGCACCTGTTACTGTCGTTCAAAGTAGTCACCAGCGTTGTGTTTAACCCGTTGCCAGCGATGTAGGAAAACATAGTATACAGTTAGCAGAGCCTGCTCTGTTGATGGTGAGAATGGAGGGGGCTTCTGCCTGTCTAATCTCTGGAACAGTTTTGAAGCGAATGCCACGTAGTGGTTCCTTAATGCTCTAAGAAGACTCTCTTATTATTAATTAAAAAAAAGTCCTGTTACATAAGTGAAAGAACACAGTTGGACTCACTCATCTTACAAGGAATGTACTTGGGCTCGAACAAACACATATACACCAAAATCGTATGAGAGATAATGTAAAGATCCCTTATTGCACTAGTGATACTCCCGCATCTGCAAAACTCTGCAGTCGTCAGTTAGAGGCCTCTGCGTGTGGCATGCCGCATTGCACTTTGACCTGTCGGTTCGCCAGTAGGGACGGTGCAGTGTGCCTCCGAAGTTGCGTTTTGTGATATTATTTTTGTAGTCAAGCGTCAGATGGGGCGGCGATTGCTAATCAATCCTGCTAATGTATTGCGATTAGTTGAGATGAAGTTAAGAAAAACCCTTCTTTGTGAAGATGGTATTAGTGTAGATGATGAATATGCGCATGCTTTCTCGTATCTGTTATGGCACAGAAATATGAGCATAAGTTGTTACAAACTCATAATAATGATAATTGGAATGATAATGACGAACAACTCATTGCAAGCTGCAGTGTTACTGTGAGTGCGGGAAGAGACGATAGAAGCAGTGGCAGTGAATACCAACAGTCTTTCGGGAAGAAGGTTAAAGTTGCATCTATCATCACGGCTTTTGATGACAATTCGCTAGAGAACATGTACGATGATTATTACAGAAGTTATAGTTAAGATATCTGTATTACGTATGGTGTCTACAATTACATCTACAGTGCTATCTAGAGCATGGTTGCAGAGCTTTGCAGAAAAACGACACCCACCATGACATTGAGGTGTACGTAGAGATTCTGTAACCAAACTTTCACCGGCCGCGGTGGCCGAGGGGACTGAGGCGCTCCAGTTACGGTCTGCACGGCCACTACGGTCGGGGGTTCGATTCCCCCCTCGGGCATGGATATTTATGCCGTCCTTAGTATAAGGTAGTTGATGAGTAGTTTGTAAGTTTTGGGACTGATGACCCCGTAGTTAAGTCCCATAAGCTTAACAAACATTTGAACATTTGACCAAACGTTCATACAGATATGTTTGTTCGAGCCCATGTACTTTCCTTAGTTGCTTTGTCAACGAATTAACTTTGTAGTTCTGAATACGCTACTGAAAGTCTATAAGTACATCGTGAGTTTGCGAACAGCTTACGGGAATGGAACCGAGTAGACACATCGACGACCGCCGATATTTAGGCTGCAGGACACCCTACATTTTCAGAACAAAACTGCAGGGAAGAAGCACAGCGTACGGAAATTTAATACCGCGGTTTGCAATGAAAACAGGGCCGATAACCTTACGAACAAGGGAACAGAAGTATCATGACAAACATAATAACTATCGATGGTGAATATCAGTAATCAAAGGGTGGCCCGGCATTAATTATGTCCCTCTATTTTTTGAAAAGAGGGAAAGACAAGGGTTCCAAGCATAATTTAAGCAAATGTCTCAATTTCTATTTAAAAGGTTATTTTAGTGGTTCATTTCAACTGTTTCCTTAATAACACAATCCCGATAGTTGGAAGTGTATGCCATGCTCTCCATGTTTATATATTCTGCGGGGGGGGGGGGGGGGGTTGATCTGTGTCTAGGCTGTATTCTGCAACAGCAGATTTTCTTCGCATAACAGAAGCGTCACACATGTTTACAAGAGCATAGAAAATCTGCTATTGTACAACCTGCTACAATAAAGTTCGATGAATGGTCCTGCAACATTAACTTAGATGACCTGTGAACTGCAGTTACAACACTGTCCTTCGAAATAGTCACCTCCAATTACTTTATTTATTTATTTATTCGCGTCAAAAGCGTTGCATACAAAGGTCAAAGACAACTATGATACAAAACAAAAGAGATTATATATAAACAAGTCCTCCAGCGTGCAGGATACTGGACACTTAGGACAGCTGTACAGGTGCTTGGTGGTTCGCACAGAGTTGATTCATCGCCGAGGTAGTTCCATCTGGCCATGTTGTCCTTTGTTCTACCCACCCCACTTCTTAGTCTGTTTTCTACGGTAGATTTTCGCTTGGGGGAGGGCCTCCAGAGGTGGAATCCATGTGGCGATATCAGCATTTCTGTTTGTCCACAGATTTTGTCCTGCCGTTGAAGGTGATGTACTACAGTTGACAGTAGTTTTCATAAAACTCTTCCTGTATTTCAGCCTGCTTGGGGGAGTTTGGTGTCCATCTAGCGGGTGAGCAGCGTTTTATTCTGCCTTGCGTCTCTCTACATTTGCGGCAATTTCCCGTCTTATATCTGGTGGTGCTATCCCCGAGAGGTTGTATAGTTTATGAGTAGGCACTGCCCTCAGGCATCCTGTTGTTATTGTACAGGTCTCGTTGAGGGCAACATCCACATGCCTGGCGTGGACAGATGTATACCAAATAGGGCAGGCGTATTCAGCAGCAGAATAACATAGTGCAATTGCCGTTGTTCTGAGTACTGTCGGTTGGGTAGCCCACCCGCTGTTTGTGAGTTTTCTGATGATGTTATTGCGTGCGGATACTTTTTGTTTTATGTTTAAACAGTGCTTCCTGAATGTCAACGCACGATACAGTGTGACACCAGGTATTTTGGGTTATACCTCCAATTACTACGCACTGTTGAGGTCTGCGATACATAGCTTTTGAAATTTTGCAAGAAGTCTTCCTTTGGGAAGGAGTTCAAAAGCCTTGTCACATTTCGTTGGATATCAGGAATATCGTCAAATATCTTTCCTTTCAAAGCTTGTTTGAGTCGAATCGACAGGAAGACATCTGAAAGTTTGATATGTGGCGAATGTGGTGGATGTTGAAGTTGCACTACAATGCCCGCACACTCTTAGCCAATATCAACAAACAGTTCGTGGCAAAAAGAAGAAAAAATGGTTGGTGCAACTTTAACATGTACCATCTCAATAAACTTCTTCGTGTTCTTTCGACCCAAACTTGCTTTGAAAAGAAATAGATCTGACGCTATTCCTGACATCCAATGAAACGTGACAAGGCTTTTGAACACCAACGCAAAGCAAGACTTCGTGCAAAGTTTCCAGGACACATATTGCAGAGCTCAGCAATGCATAGCTATGGGAGGCGACTATTTCAAAGGCCAGTAAGGTAACCGTAGTTCATGGTTCATCTACGTTATTGTTAAAGGACTGCACGGCCACTATGGTCGGGGGTTCAAATCCCCCCTCGGGCATGGATATTTGTGCCGTCCTTAGTGTTAGCTAGTTAATAAGTAGTTTATAAGTTTAGGGACTGGTGACCCCGTAGTTAAGTCCCATAAGTTATACAAACATTTGAGTTTTTGTTAAAGGACTATTCATCGAAATTTATTCTCAGAGGTTGTAGAACACTGCCTAGACACAGGTCACCCCTTGGAACAAATGCACACAGAGATTCTCGTTTACGGTTTCAGTTTTTGAGACTGTGTTACTAATGTGGTTGTTTTTATGGTCTTCAGTCCAGAGTTTGGTTTGATGTAGCTGTTCACGACGCACTGTGATCTGCAAGCTTTATCATCCCTGGATAAGAACGGCAAGAAAATGAGAAATGTTTGTAAATCTACGGAACTTAACTACTCTGACCATCAGCCTCTAGGCTTACAAACTACTCAAAACAACAAATACACACATGCCCGAGGGAGGACTCGAACCTCTGCTTCGGTTCCGTATCGTTTGGCCACTATCAAAATGACTCGCAAAATTTCCGACAAAGTGCCAGGCGCGGCCTTATATACACCTCCATGGCAGCATTGCGTATGCGAGTTACATATGCTGGTCGGCAACAAATCTCTCTGCGATTCTGTTTTAAAGAAACCGGTAGAAATTTGATTAGCAGACAAATTAATAAACCGAGATAACTGTTTTAATTTTGGCTTGAAATCCGGGACAAAGTGTATTGAAATTGCAGGTAAGCTACCCGTATGTAGTCTTCTCAAAACACGAGCCGAAATAGAGAGGCGAACGAATGTCTCAATGCATATGAGGTCGCGCCTGACACCTTGTCAGTAGTCTTGCGACTCACTCTGAAGGTGGCCGGAAGATATGCGGCAGAAATATCAGAAGAAATTGAATTTGTGCGGCTGTAAGCCGGAAATTTAATGGAATATTCATTCTCCCGTAAAAGTTGAAAATCCACAGAGATGGAGGTTTTTGCTTAAATTATACGTGAAATCCTCTCTCTCTCTCTTTCTCTATCTATCTATCTATCTCTCTCTCTCTCCCTTTCTCTTTCTCTCTCGTCATAAATCTGAGGGACGGAATTAATGCAGCCTCACCCTTTGGTTACTGTTATTCACCATTGAATTTTCTGACGTTTGTCAACTTTGTTTGCGTGTTGTCACTGGTGTTCGCTTGTTTGCGTGTTTTATCTATCCTGTTTTCATTTGCAAACCGACGTATTAAATTCCGTGCACAGTGATTTCGCTCTGCACTTTTTCCTCGACAAATGCCGGGTATTCTCCTACCGAAATAGCGGCAGTCGTCGACATGGTTACCCGACTGCGAGCTCGTAAGTTGTTTGAATGTTCAGCACGTCAGGCTTCACATTGAGAGTTGCGCGTCAAAGTTAAAGCCGTTCCTCGTTTGTAAGCCAGCGTCAGGAACGCGCCAACCAACACACGTCAATATGAAGAGTCTCTGTCGCGCTGTGTGAACGTGAACGCCATCCTCTCTCAGTAAAGCCTAGCAGCAGAGGACTTCTCATTCTGAGAATGAATGTGCGTCGTCACAGCAGCAAGAGGGATTCAGCGCGACGCGCATTCTGCAAAACCCTTACACTTCTCTCGCCGCTCATGGGGATTAAAAGGTGTCTGCACACCCTACACGTATATATTCCAGGAAAGGAAGATGCATATCTATATAGGTTTCGCAGGAGCTTGACATTTGGAGAGACGTAAATTCCTCATTCTCGTTGACTTCATACCCACCCCGAGTAACATTAAGTGAATTACTTCCAATGAAGCGAACATTTCTCTCCCTCCATACGTCTCTCTCTCTCTCTCTCTCTCTCTCTCACACACACACACACTCACACACACACACACACACTCACACACACACACACACACACATGTACGTACACGCACACACATACACACACACACACACACACAGAGAGAGAGAGAGAGAGAGAGAGAGAGAGAGAGAGAGAGAGAGAGAGACAGAGTGAACAAGAACAGATAACATTTCGAATTGTTCTTCATGTTAACATAATGATTATTTAAAATTAATCTTAGCTTAGTTCTCTACGTCAGAATCGAGGCGCTTCGTACATTTTGTAAACGTTTAAGAGGTGCCATTGGCGTGGAAGAATATCATCTTAAATACTCTTTCGCCTCCTCTTGTTGCAATCCATTGTAGTTAGCAAATGTTTTCCCCCTCAACTGCTTTTAGCCATGATATGAGGGTCACTCTTATAAGACTGTGTTTTACCTTCACAAAAATGTCATTCCAAATCTAAAAATTGTACGATGCAGTTGTTCACCATACTGAACAAACATGAACCATAGAAGATAATGCCGTCAGATACTTTATAAAATGGTGCACAGCAAAAACAAAACAGTGAGTTTAAATTCGTTTCATTCCTTTCTAATCAGAAACTGTCCATACCCGATAATTTTAATGATATCATATTGTTGAGTATTTTGAACTGAAATGTGGTTAGGATTTAGGTTAACGAGTAACGTCTTTTTGGCTGGGTTGAATTAAATATCGTAATACCTCGGGTATTTTCTGAGTGACAATGGAAGTTGTTGCAATTGTGTTTATTTATTTTTAATGAGCAGTAGGTCTATTTTAAATTATAAATTTTCAGTAATAAATAATATATTTTACTAGCATTTCATTTACACTATAGGCGATAAAATATCGGCGTCTCTTTACGTCTTCAGATTTTTCACTATCTTTGAATTTTAATAAATGGTCTACAACGTTTGAAAGTTTAAGTAAGTTCTTGTCATATTTCTCATACATTCCATAGACTGAGTTTTATTCGCTTTACGAACGTATTCTTACAAAGTACATCAGTATCACGATCTCCTTCAATTATTGTATTAATGAGAGACTATTCAGTCTGGCCCGTTAATGGAATTATTTATTTCACAATCGGAAATACGGTATGTGTGCCAGTTCACCACGAAATAGAGAAACACGCAATGCTTGTAAATAAGGATAAGCATGCCATCATCGTAGCTGACCACACGTTACTTCACCTGTTTGAACTAAATAAGAGGTCTCATCATTTACAACAGTGACGAAAGCTGCATTTTACATAATATGAGATGTAAACATCAGTTGATTCAAAATTGTGCGAAATATCTGTCGTATGGCTGCACGGAAAGTAATGCTGTGGGAGCGCCGAAGCAAGTAAACAGGAAATAATCAGAAAAAAACATTGACGATTTTCTGTTGCTTGAGAAAGTATCTTCCCAATCTGTAACTGTTACATCACAAATACGTGAAGAAAAATCTGAGTGTGATGTCTTTAGATCTATGTGTAAACGCTATTAGTCTGACGTATTCACTACGGTCGGGGGTTCGAATCCCCCCTCGGACACGGATATTTGTGCCGTCCTAGTTCGTAAGTAGTTCATAAGTAGTTTGTAAGTTTAGGGACTGATGACCCCGTAGTTAAGTCCCATAAGCTTAAAAACATTTGAACATTTGATTTTTTGAAGTCAGTCGTATTTCGTACCTCGTATGAGACAAAACTCTAGAAAATAATTTAGCTGGACGAAAGTACGTCTGCAGATATACAAAGACAACTACAGCAGTCTTGGAAGCATTCTGCCAGGTCAAGCGATGAGGATTCAAAACGCGTGACCAGTACTACACAAGTGGTAGGCTACTAGTGTGACCAGTACTACACAAGTGGTGGGCTACTGGGGTGTCGTAGGCGCTCGCCTGACACGTGCCATTCACTGACACGTAATCGAATCCTTTTGTTCCCTGATGCTGGATTTCCCAATGCGTATCACTTCTCAATATTACTACTAAATTCATATACGATGTGGCGGACTGTAGATTATCATTAATACCATCTGATTATTTCTACTTGTTATTGGCATTAACTTAGTTTAAACCACATATAATTGGATCTGCCACTCGTTTACATTTAGCCAGGTGTTCAATTAAAACAGCAAGTGAACGTTTTATTCAGATGTTTCTGTGATTGTGTTTTTTTTTTTTTTTTTTTTTTTTTTTTTGACATGGTCACGGATGAGACCAGTGATCTACAATGTTTAATGAAGGTTAAAATATATAGAAACGTCTTTCGATAGTTCAGATCGAAATTGAATAAAGTTTAAAGGTTATTTGTTTCGGCTGAATTTTCAACAACCGTCACATCTGAAACGGTAATTACAATATTCTTTTCCCTTTTCAGGTATAAAGATGACTGAGACTATCAGAAACTAGTAATAACTGATAAGCATCAGGAAATATTAAACGATTTTGTATCCGCACATTTCTTTTCTGTTTTTTTTTTTTTTTTTTTTTTTTTTTTTCTGTTATTGCTTAAGACCGTACATATAGGTTAATTTCCTGTATAACATGATCACCACCTAAGTATCATCTGATTATATCTGATAACGTTGTCATATCTATAACATTAGAAGTCGTATCACGTTTCCGTCGAACATTCGTGTTCCAATATAAGTGTGTTCTGCTAGTCAAATATTGATCTAAATCTCACAGTTAATAAAATACTCCCGGCTATTATGAAGTAGTCGCGTGGATTTCATATTAAAACCCATTCCGGTTGACATTTACAAGAGAAAGCGTGGCTTCGCGTGTCCAATTCACACCCTTGCTAGCTTCTGACAGCAGGAAAATTATATTCTGCTGCGCTCGAAAGCAGCGATTTGAAGTGACAAGCTTCGAATATTACAGCGCAATTGGCCGTCACTGTCACCCCAAAGTGGAAGACTAGTGCATTGTTTCTTCTATTTCACGCCTCCTTCCTTGCTATTAAATTAACGTTGTGTGTAGCCTTTCATGGTGACTTCCAGTACTTAAGTCCTCACAAAATAAATTTTGTCTCCTTGCTGCAAAGGATGTTCCGCAACAGCTGACCCATAGTTCTCTCCTCTTTTGCACTTATGCTCTTCTTGTTGTTTTTATACCTTTTCGTAGCACCCACTTACACTTCCGACAACTACAGTTGTCAATTTTTCAGGGCTCCGCTATCTTCCCGATGGGTTTGTAGACTATCGCAAATGCTTCCTTTTCTCAATATGGCCTCACTAACAAGTATTTCAAAGGATAGGATATTATGAACGGCTATGGGGAGCTCATTAAATGCAGTTACATAAAATTTCTTTATGGTAGAATTCGAATATTGGGCATGGTAAATTGCCAACAAAAGTCGCACATTTAGTTCCACTACGTAAATGATACATTTGTTTTGTGGGGGAGAGCAGTACGGAACTAGCCGTTTTCGCAAACATCTCAAGGGTATTAAAATATTGTTTACTGTGGAGGAGGAGAGATGTGGCAGGTTAAACCTTCTTGAAGGGCGTTTTCAAGAAAGGAAACCGTTGTTTAAGCGATAGCGTTTACAGAAAACCCACACAAAGGGATTTGAAGCACCAACAATAACAGAAGCAAGGAATAATTAAAACGTTGCGTACAGAGAAAGCAACATCTGCGAACGAGACCTGCTTGACATGGATCTAAAACATGCCATCAGCTCAGTACTCAAGAAAGATTATTCTTCCGCCGAGGTAAAATGCGAATTAAGGTCATTGCGTAAAAATCATAGCGATGCACACGTGTCTGTGAAATTGAAAATATTCCTCCCTTCCAACAGGAAAGCTACTCACGGCATTAGAAAAACAATGACAAAACAGAACATAAGGGTAAGTAAGAAAACCCACTCGAAAGATACAGGATCACATGAAAATGGTCAAGGATGCAGCAAAACACTCGAAAAAGCAGGAATTTGCAATATTCCATATAGTTATGTGGAGGAGTATGTGAGTACTACATAAAGAATTTTTAAGAAACGACTAAGAGAACACAAGGACAACTGCAGAAGCGGGGATACTTATACATGTCTTGTTCAGAAATATAATTTGCAGGAAGAGGACCCCATTTTAAAAGAACTCAAATAGCGACAGTATATACTAAAATGCAATTGATATCGACAAACACCACAGAAATTTCTATTCGAAAGCGGATGGCGTAGCAGTGAATGACATTTTATACAATTTCGTAGGCTTCCAAGGCCGTGTAATTTGAATAAAACAATTCTGGTTATTGGGCCGTGTCATTTTTAAAACAGCAGAGGGATCGCTAACGTTTCAATCACTGTATAGCAAACTCACTAATACGAAGACATCTACATCTACATGGGATAATCTGCAAATCACATTTAAGAGCCAGGCAGAGCGTTCATCGAACCACCTTTATAATCTTTATCTCCTATTCCATTCTCGAATAGCGTGCGGGAAGAAAGCACACATGAATCTCTCCGTTAGAGCTCTGCTTTCTCGTATTTTATTTTGATGATCATTTCTACCTATTAATGTGGGAGTCAAAAATATATTTTCGCATTCGGGGGAGAATGTTGGCGCATGGTGTTTTGTAAGTACCCCACGCCGCAGCGATAAACGCCGTTGTTGTAATGATTCCCATCCCAGATCTTGTATCCTTTCCAAGACGCTGTCTTCCCTTTATCGAGACAATTCAAAATGAGCTGTCCTTCTTTGGCCTCTTTCGATGTCCTCCGTCAAACCCACCTGATAAGGATTCCACTCTGGGCAGCAATACTCCAAATGAGGACAGACGAACGTAGTGTATGCAGTTTCTTCAGTAGTTCTGCTGCATCTTATCTACATCTTCTTTCCAGTTTAAGTCTGAAGTAATAGTAATTCCTAGATATTTAGTAGAGTTTACGGCCTTCATATTTGATTAATGTATCTTGTAAACGAAATTTAATGGATTTCTTTTCGTACTCTTGGGGACGACTTCACACTTCTCATTATTTAGAGTCAATTGCCAATTTTTGCACCATAGTGAAATCTACTTACACGAACTACTTACAGAAGAATGAAAAACTTGTTTTTAGCATTTATAGATTTGGAGAATGCTTTTGACAATTTCAATTAGAATACACTCATTCAAATTCTGAAAGTAGCAGAGGTAAAATTTAGGGAGCGAAGAGTTATATTCAAAAACCAGACAGCAATTATTGGAGTCGAAGAGCTGCAGAGGTTGGGAATGAAGTAAGACAGGGTTGTACCCTTTACCCAATGTTGTTCAATATGTACATTGAGCAAGCAGTGAAGCAATGCAAGGAGAAATTTGGAGAGGGAATTAAAGTTCAGGAAGAAGAAATAAAATATTTTTTGCCGATGACATAGTAATTTTGTCAGATATTGCAAAGGATCTGGAAGGGCAGTTTGAATGGAATGGACAGTGAATTAAAAGGAAGATATAAGATGATCATTAAAAAGAGTAAAACGTGGGTAGTGAAATGTAATTTTTAGAAAAACAATCGATGCTGAAGGTAATGAGACAATGAAAGCAGTAGATGAGTTTTGTTATTTGGGTGGCAAAACAACTTCTGATGGCCGAAGTAGAGAAGATATAAAATGCAGAATGGCTATGGGAAGAAACGCGTTTCTAAAAAGCGAAACTTGTTAAAATCCAGTATTAATTTAAATGTTGGAAAGTCCTTTCTGAAAGCATTTTTCTGGAGTGTAGCATTGTATGGGAGTGAAACGTGGACCATAAAGAGTTCAGACAGAAAGATGATAGAAGAATTGAAATGTGGTGGTACACATGATGAAAATCAGATGGGTAGATCACGTAAATAATGAAGAGGCGCTTAACCGAATAGCGGAAGAAAGGAGTTTCTGGCATATCCTAAGAGAAGGGATATATTGGTAGGATACATTCTGAGACATCAAGGAATTGTCAAGTTAGTATTAGAGGGTAGTGTGTGGGATAAAAATCGTAGAGGGAGAGCAAGAGACGAATACAGTAAGCAGATTCAAAAGGATGTAGGTTGCCGAACGTGTTCTCAGATGAAGAGACTTGCACAGGACAGGGTAGCGTGGAGGGCTGCATCAAACCAGTCTGTGGACTGAAGACCACACAAAAGAAAAAAAAAATCAAGTAAAACACATAGTAACTATATTATTTTGTAAATTATGTATGAAATAGGAATGCCATTAATATTAACAAAACCAAATGTACAGTTATTCATACACGTGCAGCTAAATTCATTGAACTCGGAGGAAATATTTTTGAGCATTTACTGTGAATGTGTTGTGCAATTGTATGTACACTGCACAACTTCCTTAACACTCAGCTTCGTTTTTTCCGGTTTAATATGAATCCACGTGTTTTATGGTATTAATAAAAGCAGATTTTCTGACACATTCATACAATTTTAGTTAACTTTATTACCATCATTTTCTTTAATGAATTATTGTACAAAGTATTTTGAAACCTTTGTGCAATTGTCTGGAATTTAAAAAACAATTACGCCAAGTAGTTAACAAATTACAAATTTATCCAAATCATGTCTTCGCTTCTCTGGAATTTCAGGAAAACTACTGCAGATTCACGTTTGGGATGTGTTCTACTAGATTCACCAGATCAATAACAACAAAGTAAATGGAAATCGTGTTTTACTGTAACCTCGTACATTTTGCGATGGTCTCATATTGGCGAGGTCGCTGAATTTCAGGTAAAAGCTTTTTCAGCCGTAACTCCATAACTAAACGTTTGCGGATCTGAGTTTAGATGGACTTGTTCTTTAGTTTTACTTGTACAGTAACATATTAAAATATTTAGCTTCGTGAATCACCCTGAATATTGGCGGATAACGGGGAAACTATTATCAATACAAGTATCGGATGGAAATCGATCTCGTCTGCCCGTGTGTACTAATGCTTTTCCGGCAATGTAGCTGAGGAACATCAGCTCTGTGTCGCGGAGGGGTAGTGTGGTGACAGAAATTAAGTTCCTTCACCCTCTGTCACTGACACTGACAAATCTAAAAATTATCGAGCCGACTCCGTGAAGATTGGGGTTGTTGTTGTTGTGGTCTTCAGTCCGGTTTGGTTTGATTCAGCTCTCCACGCTACCCTGTCCTGTGCAAGTCTCTTCATCTGAGACTACGTACGGCAACCTACATCCTTTTGAATCTGCTTACTGTATTCGTCCCTCGGTCTCCCTCTATGATTTTTACCCCACGCGCTTCCTTCTAATGCTAAGTTGACAATTCCTCGATGTCTCAGAATGTCCCCAACCAATCTATCCCTTCTCTTAGTCAGGATATGCCAGAAACTCCTTTTCTCCTCTATTCGGTTAAGCACGTTGTTACGTGATCTACCCATCTAATTTTCAGCATTTGTCAGTAGCACCACATATCAAAAGCTTCTATCATCTTCTTATCTGAACTCCTTATCGTCCACGTTTCACTCCCATACAATGCTACACTCCAGACAAATGCTTTCAGAAAGGACTTCCTAACATTTAAATTAATATTGGATGTTAACAAGTTTCGTTTCTTTAGAAACGCTTTTCTTCCCATAGCCATTCTGCATTTTATATCTTCTTTACTTCGGCCGTCATAAGTTATATTGCTACCCAAATAACAAAATTCATCTATTACTTTTATTGTCTCATTGCCTAATCTAATTCCTTCAGCATCCCCTGATTTTCTGACATTGCATTTCATTACCTTTGTTTTACTCTTATTAATGTTCATTTTATATCTTCCTTTCAAGACACTGTCCATTCCATTCGATTGCTCTTCCAGATCTTTTGCGGTCTCTGAGAGATTTACTATGTCGTCGGCATACTGCAATGTTTTTATTTCTTCTCCCTGAACTTTAATACGCTCTCCAAATTTCTCCTTCCATTCCTTCACTGCCTTCTCAGTGTACATATTGAACAACACCGGGGAAAGGCTACAACCCTGTATTACTCCCTTCCCAACCTCTGCGTCCGTTTCTTGCCCTTCGACTCTAATAACCGCTGTCTGGTTTTTCGCCGACGTGTCACGGACACCACTTAACCTCGCTGGCCCTTCTCTTCTCCACGTGGGAGCCGCACACTGGGAGGTTATCGCGGGTGTGACACGTGTGCGGACTCCTCGCCAGTGGAGTGGTCGCTGTCAAGTGGGCCCGCCGGCCGCTGACGTAAGCGCTGATAGCAGTGCCGCCGGCGGCTATTGGCTTTTCTGGAGCCGTCGGCAAATTCATTTGCGCGCGATGGCCTGGCCGCGCGGTAATGAGCGCCCCGCGCAGCCGCAGGCACCGTGTCACCGCCCGCCGCGATGGCCAATAGCCGGCGGGATTGCCCACTCGCAATTCCACCTTCCACGTTCCGGCACTTGCTCAAACACTAGCCGTCAGCAAACAAGATAAACACTCGAAATACCACGCATCCATTATTTGTGGTTTTTAAAATTCGCATTGTAACGTTACTTAAGAACGGGGAACCAGTGATGAACTATTCGTTACGATATTTGAAATTCATTATACAGGGTGTTTCATATAATAATTTTTGAGGACATTATGGTTTCACAACGATCTCTCGAGCAACTATTAATTCATGTCACAAAACAGTCTAGATCGATATTCCTTTATTACTCTGGTAACCGTTTTCGGTCACTTACGTGACCATCAGCAGACCGAAACTGTAATGACATATGATAAAATCGCACTGGCGTGTTTTACGGCCAACTTTAGATTTGTAGTTTTATAATTTTTTGCAAACATTTTGGACAACAATAATAATGTAAATAATAAAAAATTATACTGATATAGTAAGACATATCTATGCACCCAACACGTAACCCTTTTAGGAAAAAAGGAGAAAAAAAATTTTTGGTAGTGGCAGGATCCGAACCACTGGCCATGTGCTTTACAATCCAACGCACTGCCCACTGCACTATTTATTTATTTATTTTTCTTCGGGTAGTTCTCGTTGTTGCGGACGCTGATCGTTCTTGTTCGATGTGTTGTTGCCTCAGCTTTTTTATTACAGAGAGCGTTGAGCTCTCTGACCGGGCGCGCTGAGCCACGGCGCCCGGCGTACACTACGGTGGACAGTTACGAAATTGGTCCTTTATTTTCGTACTATTGATGGCAGTTGTTAACTGATGCTAATAAGGTATTTTTAGACACTAGATTATCATTAATCGTACGAAGAAAGACGTGTTTTTGTTAATTCTTCAGTGCGCCACTGCTTTGAAATAACCACATGTAAATTATAATATGGAAATCATCAAATACGCAACGCAAGATAGCGTATGCCAGAGAGAGTTTTGGGCGAGGAATATCACGTAACATCTGCGAATGGCTGGTTTTCGTATAATCAATGGACGTCGTGAAATCGACGTTATTTTTGGAAATATCTCTACAAAGATGCAAGATATGAAAAAAAAAAGAAAAAAAAATCACAAGAGAACGAAGAAGTAGAGAATTTTCTCCTCTACAAATTCGGTTATTCAATTTTCGTGTCAGATGAACGGTTCGCTAGCAATTACAATTACATTACAAACAGCTTGTTTAAGTGTTAATGACGTATTTTTTGGCCGAAAAATTTGAAAAAGGGAGGTTCTGGTCTCTGACGGCATACAGGTATGTCTGTAAAATTTGGTCTGATTGGATGAACGGTTAAAAAGTGGGAACACGTTACAGACAGACATCCCAAAATCGCCGTTACTTTTGCAAATATCTCTGAAACGATGAGAGATATGGAAAAAACATGACAGCAAAGTTGTAGAGGAATTTTTCATCTACAGATTAATGTATTCAGTTTACGTGTCAGATGAACGATTAAGGCGTTATTTTCATTTAAATTTCGAGCTGTCAAAGACGATCGTAAAGACCCACTTTTAGTGTTACTACCGTAACCTAAAGTGGGCCAATAATATTAGAGGGAAAAAATTATATCTAAACTGAATATTTAAAAATAACAACAGTTCAGGGTGTATTTTATTCTTATTTTTAAATACTCACTCTAAAAATAATGTATCCCTCTAATATTATATCTCACTACAGTTGTGGTCTGAAGATGGTCATGTAAGTGACCGAAACCTATTATTAGGGACATAAAGGAATTGTGATCTGGGCTGTCTTGTAACATGAATATTCTACCTAAACCTGTCACCCTAAATATCTCTGATACAACAATAGATGTTAAAAACTAGTTTCACGGTCATGAACGTACGGCAGGGACTTATGAAAGTAACTGCCATGAGACAGTCTACAAAGTAAGCCGCGCCGAAGCGGCCGAGCGCATTGAAGCGCTATGCTGCGATGCGCGAAGTCGTTCTCCGTCGGGGGTTCGAATTCTCCCTCGGGCATGGATGTTTATGTTGTCTTTAGTATAAGGTAGTTCATAAGTAGTTTGTAAATTTAATTTAGTCTGTAAATTTAAATACCTGGGGTCGTACATACAGAGGGACGGAGGACTGGAAAGCGAGGTACAGCACCGAATAAACTGTGGGTGGATCAACTAGAGAAAAATGAGCAGAGTTTTGTGTGACAAAAAGGTGAGCAATGGGTTGAAAGGGAAAGTGTACAAGTCGGTGGTATGGCCTGCTATGATATACGGGGCAGAGACATGGCTAATCACAGTAGCCCAGGAAAGGAAGATGGAAGTAGCAGAAATGAGGATGCTGAGGTGTATGTGTGAGTAACAAGAAAGGACAGAATTAGAAATGAATTTGTTAGAGGATTGAAAGTGGGACCCGTGGGGGAAAAGATACAAGAGAGAAGACTAAGATGGTATGGGCACTTGCAGAGAAAAGGGAAAGAGTATATCGGAAACAGAGTTGAAGATATTAAGATTGAAGAAAGAGAGGAAGACCGAAGATGAGGTGGAAGGATAAGATAGCGTGGGACATAAGGGAGAAAGAAAGAAGCACTGAATAGAGTATAATGGAAGAGAAGGATCCAGAAGAGCAACGTCGACCCTACTTGACGTGGGACAAGGCTAAGGAAAAGAAGAAGAAGTTGATAAGTAGTTTGTAGGTTTGGGGACTGATGACCCCGCTGTTAAATCTCTTAAGTTCTACAAACATTTGGCCGGCCGCGGTGGCCGAGCGGTCTTCGGCGCGACAGTCACGGTCTGCACAACCACTACGGTCGGGGGTTTGAATCCCCCATCGGGCATGGATATTTGTGCCGTCCTTAGTGTTAGCTAGTTCATAAGTAGTTTGTAAGTTTAGAGACTGATGACCCCGCAGTTAAGTCCCATAAGCTCTACGAACATTTGAACAAACATTTGAAGATCTACAAAGTAAACAATAATCATTTTTAAATCGTTGCCCCATATTATTGCTTTTGCAATTAATAGCATGAAAAATTACAAAGAGAATGGAGTCGGTTGCATCGAAATATGTCAGATACATCCCGAGAAAGTGCGAAGAGAAGTCGACGCTTGAAATACATGAAGTGCGCTGCTGGTGCGCCCAGGAAATCAAGCCTAACATACAGGTGTGTTTCGGGACGCGTTATCTTCACGCGTTACTGATTTCAACCATCAACTCCACTTCGCACTTTCTCGGGATGTAATTAACGTATTGCGGCGCATCCGAAGCCATTATATTTTTGATTTTGCATGCTAGTTATTGCATAAGCAGTAATATGGGAAATCCTTTTAAAAACGTAAGTACTGAAAATAGTATTTGTTTACGTTTTTGACTGTCCCATAGCACTTAATTTCATAAATCTAATAGTTTTAACCGTTCAGAAAGCTAGGGAAAGTAAAATTTATGATGTTACTGACTGATATGACAGCAATTCAAAATTCAAAACGTAAATATGTCAGTAGTTACATACCACCAAAATCCATATTTGGTAAAGCAGATTAATTATTTTTATTACTTGACATTGCAGGAAGGAGGCGATCTAATTGTTAAACAACAACTCCGAAACGGAAATGTATCGAAAATCTCTTTCTTAGAGTTTTTCATTTTCTAACAATCGGTTTCATGAACTAACTCATCATCTTCAGATCAGCATTGTTTACAAATATTCGTCACTTGCTTGTAGATATTTTTGAAGTAACATTAAAATGTTCATGTGCAAATATTGCACGAAGTCATAAAAGTAAAATAATATTTCCCCGTTACAGCAGCGGCTGTAGATGTTTCAGTTACCTAAAACCACTGCTGTAACACGGAAGCTTTATTTTAGTTTTATGACTGTGCAATATTTAGACATGAACATTTTAACGTTACTTCAAATATCTACAAGCAAATGACGAATATTTGTAAACAATGCCGATGTGAAGATGATGACTTACTTAATCGAAACCGGTTATCACAAAATAAAGGACTGTAAGAAAGCGATTTAGGCAACATTTCCTTTCAAGAGTTGTTCCTTAGGTTAAACCTTACTATCCACTACGTCAGTTTTGAGACAGTGATTCACAATACGTCTGTTATTTCAATGTAATATTTTATAAATTCTCCTAAACATCTTATAAAAAACAAACTCTGTTGATTCAGGATTATGACCTACACAAAATATCTGTTTTACCACGGTAATGATTCATTTTGTTTACAATGTGCACACAAGCTATTCAAAGAGGCCACTGCTTACTTTGTTTCTCTCACATCAATCTGTTCATAAAAAATTTCTTTTGAATGTAATTATTTAAAGTTGACATTAGAGAATGTAGTAGTAATTTTTTTGTACTATAAACGCAAATGTAAGATGCTAAAAGAGGAAGTTGTCACTTTCTCTTGGACAGAAGAGGACGAAATTCGTATGTCGCTTCCATATGTAACTCAGTATTGTTATATCTTTCCTACGAAAGTTCTGTGTACAAGAGCGTCACAGGGAAGCCTATGGATGTTAGTGTTGTGAAAGATCTGTAATTTGCGTGTATACAATAAATGCGTTTACGACTATCTCAAGTAGGAAAACATTTTAAAACTAACTTCGTACTAACAATACTGGCGACGATTAGTCTTACCACGGAAGACAACGATCCAATCACCTTCTCACTGAATTCGAGAACGAAATTGAAGCATTTATATAAGCAAAACATGACCTGTGGATTTTAATGCGTACCATAAGGAACAGTAGAGGGTTCGAATCCCCCCTCGGGCACGGATATTTGTGCCGTCCTTAGTCTTAGTTAGTTCGTAAGTAGTTTGTAAGTTTAGGGACTGATGACCCCGTAGTTAAGTCCCATAAGCTATACAAACATTTCAACATTTTACCATAAGGAGTTTTGAACGTTTGTTTAGAAGGCAGGGAGGGTGTGGGGTTGAATATCTTGATTAGATCGTATGCCTTTACGTTAATAAATGTTTCGGTTTATTGCACTTCGAGTGTCGCTGCATGATGCATCATGGAATTTTTAAACTACGTAGAAAATTTGCTGAAAATGTTCAAATGTTTGTAAATCTATGGGACAAAAGTAGTGTGTTCAACAGACGGTAGGCTTAGAAACTACTTTAAATTAACCTAAGGACAAAACACACACACACACACACACACACACACACACACACACATACACACACACACACCTAACCAGTTATGTGTGTCAATAGAGCCGGCCGCGGTGGCCGAGGGGACTGAGGCGCTCCAGTCACGGTCTGCACGGCCACTACGGTCGGGGGTTCGAATCCCCCTCGGGCATGGATATTTGTGCCGTCCTAGTTGGTAAGTAGTTCATAAGTAGTTTGTAAGTTTAGGGACTGATGACCCCGTAGTTAAGTCCCATAGACTATACAAACATTTGAACATTTTTTTGTGTCAGTAGCGGTACGCTTAGCAGCGATAGTGTAACGTATCAAGAAGGCATCAGTTAGAGATTTATCCGGTACAAACTGTAAATTTCATGTCTGACCTGTTACATAAGTTTAAATGTAAAGCAAAGTTTACTTATGCTCACATTATAACCATTGTTTCCTTATTTATAGGTTACGAAACATGTCATGAAGACAAGAAGAAATAATGGATGTGTGAAGTATTGGTCATCGCAAGAGAAGAGGATGCGCTTATGCTCTATCCTGTTCTGCGGCGTACGACAACCGAAGGGTTAGTTCAGAAAGTGAAAAAACAGTCATGGATTAGTTTTCAACAGTGTACATTTGTAATTGTAAACTTCCGCTTCGTATTGTTCCAGCAGGTGCTGACAAATTACTAATCCATGAGTTTGTTGTTGTTCTGCAAGCATCAAATGTTCAAATTTCTGTAAAGCTTATGGGACTTAACTGCGGGGTAACCAGTCCCTAAAGTTATAAACTACTTATAAACTATTTTACACTAAAGACGGCACAAACATCCATGCCCGAGGGGGGATTCGAACCCCCGGCGGGGAATGGCCCGCACATTGCAGCATAGTGCCTGATTGCGCCTCGGCAAGTATCCGCCTCATCTCGCACAGACTTTGCTGCAGCCAAGACATTCCAACATTGTTTCCAAGGCATGACAGCCGGTATTTAGGTTTGCACACAATTCTCTGGCAAGTTTTGGCGGCTATCAAACATTTCTGTAAAATCTGGTGCCCATAAAAAGTGTGAAAACCTTACAGACATACTCTCAGTTCAAATAGCATTTTTTTGCAAGTATACTTGAAACGCTGTGAAATAGGCCTATGAAAAACAAAAAGAAATAAAAAACAAATAAAAATAAATAAATAAATAAAATTTGGTTTCTCTTGGGCCTGCAGCACTATAAATGTCATTTAAAGACATTATGCAATAAATCCTAAATGCTGCTTTAAATATAATTATTTGTATTACACCATAGGCCTATTTCGGCTTTTAGCGCTATCGTCAGGTGATCTGCGAAAAATGTTACATTGTAAATACATCAAATTTTATTACCGTAATTGTAAATACTATTACGAACTATTACATACGTCTGTTGGTCATGCCATCCATATACATCGATGGTTTTATCGCTGTCAGTAATTTATTTATTGCTTTGAATTTTAATTATTGCAATATTTCTGATGACTTACATACGTTGTGATGTGACAGCTTTTTGATTACCAAATAAATGCATTACTGAAAGACACAAACATAAGATTTGCTTACCAGACTCGACATAACATTTCGTCACAATTAAAATCTAGTAAAACTTATTTCCCACTTTTCTCGAACCCAGGAATATACAAAATTACATGTAGCAACTGCAGTAAATTTTATATAGGCCAGACAGGCAAAAATTTCAATATCAGGTACCGGGAGCACACCAGACAAAGCACAAATAACCCATCTACGTTTTACCAACATTTTAAAACAGAAAAGCACACAGCGGATAATATAGAAGAGGCAGTTGAAATTTTACATGTAACACCAAAAGGACAAGTTATGGACATTCTAGAAGAAATCGAAATATATTTACACTCACTACACCACAACTCTGAAATACTAAATGAACAAGTCGACTTAAAACACAAAACCTACATAGAAAATTTTATTAATATCGTACACCAAGAAAAGGGGTAAACATTTTAGACCATCATAGATTACACATGAACGAAATTTCAGTAACAAAGATGAATAAATTTGTGATACAAAGATCACACATGTCAATGGCAATGCTACTAAGATAACAAAATTTCTCGACATATGCAAAGACATACATTAACCAACCTCTCAAATACCGGTAGCAAAGATTTTCGTAATAATAAACAAACAGTATGTAACCATATTGCATATCTGGTTATCAAAAAGCTGTCACATCACAACGTAAATGATAAGTCATCAGAAATATTGCAATAATTAAAATTCAAAGCAATAAATGACTGACAGCAATAAAACCATCGATGTATATGGATGTCAGGACCAACAGATGTATGTAATATTTCGTAATAGTATTTACAATTACGTTAATCATAAAATTTGATGTATTTATAGTGTAACATTTTTCGCAGATCACCTGACGATGGCGCTAAAAGCCGAAATAGGCCTAGAGTGTAATAAAAATAATTATATTTAAAGCAGCACTTAGGATTTATTGCACAAAAAAATATAAATAAACAGAAGAGAAGAAAATTGCAGAGACTTTTCTCTTCCTCAAACCCGTTTACTCACGTTTCGTCTCAGATGAGCTGTTAAGGCGTTATTTGCAATCAAATTTCTAGCTGTCAAAGGACCGCGGCAAACGTCCCATTTATTGTTATAACATGAAGTGGGCCAAATTTACAGTCGGTCACCAGCTTGTCCAACAACCCGATTTCGAAGCTACCTGGCTTCACGAATGGTAAGTTGCTGACCGACTGCTCGTGGAAATATTTTTCGCCGCGGATCTGACAGGAGACAGACAGACAGACACCGCTGCCCCCCGGAGGCCGTGGGGCGGAATGGTGTGTGCGGTGGCGGCGCATTTCGCGATTGCCTCTGGGACGGCCGCGGTGGACACAGGGACCTCTGCCCTCTGCCGCGCCCAGACGTGGCCGACAGTTCTCCTCCCCTCCCACTCCCCCTCACTTTCCCCCACCCTCCTCCCAATCCCTCCTCCCCTTACCACGGCCCTTGAAACAGCTGCCTGCCACTACAGAAGAGCCTTTCCCACTCTAAGGTAGTTTTCCTAACTTTTCCAATCCCCCCCCCCCCCCGAGGAACAATACGGCGCAGCAGGATAGAGCACTTGTGAAAGGGTGCTGGGAAGCCTTTATCCGTCCACGCAATTGAAAGCATTGTCAGTGGAGGATCATCACAACTTTATCTTAATGAAATAATCTTCAGCATTATCTTTAATCATTTTGTCCTCTCTTTCTCAGTTGTATAATTTAATACTGATAATTATTAATGTTTTCTATCTATTGTAAATGCTTTTATTGCTTGCATGTTTCAACACTGGCCAATGGCCTGAAAGTTACATTAACTTCTTTCTAACGATCTTGTTTGTAGTGTTCTTTACAAATGTTGGATCAGTTCTGGCACATTTTATTTCACTACGCTGTAGTGGCATATAAGTAAAATGTTTGTACAGCTTATGGGACTTAACTACGGGGACATCAGACCGTAAACTTAGAAACGACTTATGAACTACCTTATACTAAAGACGACACAAACATCCATGCCCGAGGGGGAATTCGTACCTCCAACGGGGGACAGCCTCGTGCATTGTAGCATAGCGCCTCAATGCGCTCGGCCGCTCCACCGCGACAGTGGCATATAAATATTACTTAAACTTTTTGTGGATAACGGTCTGCATGTATGCTACTGGTACTGCATTTGTTCAGTTCATGCTTTCATTCATTTCTACAATACGAAATTTTATTGTTACAAAACTAGGAAATGACTACTGTTTATTTTGATATTATTCTTTTGTTATGTTGTCAAGTTCTGAATGTTTTATCAATTGTTTAGTGTGTGAATGCGATATCAGTGATCTCTCTCTCTCTCTCTGCGAGATTGTGTGTGTGTGTGTGTGAGTGTGTGTGTGTGCGTGCGTTTTTGTATATTTTCATTAACCTATATCTTTCGACTGTAATGCAATGTTTTTACATTTATTAAATAATTTATTATATTTGTATACTGTTTCCTTCTTTCTCTCTCTTTTTCCTTTTCCTCTTTTATTAAATTTAATAGAAAACGTCAATATGAATGAACAAACACACACACACACACACACACACACACACACATACACATAAATTCTCCGTTAAATGTAATAAAAGAAATGCAAAAGTGAAACTCAACAGTTGATAAAACATTTAGAAGTCGAATTCTTGAATACAAGAATGTCTTGTACGTTAAACATTAGTACCGTACATTATTATAATCCTTATTAACGATTTCAGCATAGTTTTGCAATCATAAAAAGTTTACAGTTTTTTGAAATATTGTCATGTAAATATCGTAAGTTCTGGTTCACTTTTCTTCTTTGGCAGATGTCAGAAGATGCTCTAAGAGGGCGAAACGCGTCATTTAAATAAAAATCTTGGCAACCAAGACAGTCTTTTATTCAAGAATTCGACTTAACATTGTTGCCGTACCACTCCAAGCAGAAAGGAAATGGGAAGACTTTTACATTTAGAAGTTGGCAAAAAACAAAAGGATGTCATCAAAATAAACAATACAACCATTTCTTAGTGGTGGAACAATGAAATTTCAAGTAAGAGAAATGACGAGAAGAAAGAACTGAGAAAACGCAATACCAGTAGGACGGCTGTAGACCATTATCTACAAAATTATAATTAATGTCATTACTTGCCACTACACAATAGTACAATAAAATGTGTCAGAACTTTTCATAACCTCCACACAAAACAATACAAAGACGATTTGCGATTGAAAGGGGATTACCTGTCACAGAGGTCACAGTTCGTAGTAATCGATGATAAGGCATCGACTAAAACAGAGGTGATATCGGGCGTTCCACATGGTAGTTTTATTGGTCCTCTGCTGTTCCTTATTTACAGAAAGGATTTAGGGGAAAATCTAAGTAGCTCTCTTAGGTTGTTTGCAGATGACGCCATCATTTACCGTCTAGTAAAATCATCTGAAGATCAAACCCAACTGCAGAAAGATCTGAATAAGATATCTAAATAATAATAAGTGTGAAACCTTTAAACTTTGTGTATAAGATAAATTAATCAAAAGTGAAGGCCGTAAACTCCACAAAATACCTAGGAATTACTATTACTTCAGAGCTAAACTGGAGAGAACACATAGATGATGTAGTGGGAAAAGCGAACCAGAGACTGCGTTTTATTGGCAGAACCCTTAAAAGATGCAACAGAACTGCAAAAGAAACTGCATAGACTACGCTTGTTCGTCCATTTTTGGAGTATTACTGCCCAGTATGGGATCCTTATCAGGTGGGTTTGACGGAGGACATCTAAAGAGTCCCAAGAAGGGCAGCTCGTTTCGTGTTGTCACGATACAGGGGATACGGAAATGATACAGGATCTGGGATGGGAATCATTACAACAACGGAGCTTATCGATGCGGCGTGGTCTACTTACGAAACTCCAATCGCCAACATTCTCCTCCGAATGCGAAAATATATTGTTGACTCCCACTTACATGGGTAGAAATGATCATCGGAATAAAATACGAGAAATCAGAGCTCGAACGGAGCGATTCAGGTGTTCTTTCTTCCCGCGCGCTATTCGAGAATGGAATGGAAGATAAATAGTATAATGGTGGTCCGATGAATCCTCTGCCAGTCACTTAAATGTGATTTGTAGAATTTCCAAGTAGATGTAAATGTAGATGAAGTTCGTTTGAAGAGAAATTAATCTATATTTCTAGCCACTGATGGTTTCTTGCAAACAATAAGGGGGAAACGCACATGGGTAACAATATTATTGGTTCACTTCAGTTGCAATAAACTGGCAAATACAATACAATCTTTCTCATGTTAAGCCATGTGGTTTAATGATGAATGAAATGATTCTCATCTGAATTATTACATAATTATTATCCTACGATCGGTTTCCTTCTGCGAAACACATTCCTGCAGCACCTAGGAGATTTGAAAACGTTGGTCTTTTGAAATGATAGGGCCATCGAAAGCATGCCCATTTTGAAGAATGTGTGTGAAAGTAACATCTGTACAGTTTGTAGTAACATACCTAAAATATTCATTTGCTATTAGGCGGTGTCAATATTTAACAGTAAATATGTAGAAACAGACTTTAGGACCGACAACAAACTGTTTATTTGCGTGTTTATCTTTTCAAAAACAAGTACCAGCATTCCTCTTATCTAAAGTAATTATTCTACTGGTCAGTCGTTGAGAATCAATGATGTCTTCACCTGTCAATAACAAAAAATTATCGACATACTGCGGCAATCAGATCCGTGTTCTGGCCTCCACAGTTGTCACTGAGGGTTGAGATGTGCTGTACAGCGTGAGGAAGACTGGATGTAGTTCAGCAGACAACAATTACGTTTTATGAAACTCTGAAATACGAGAGTTTACTTGTCGCTTAGTCTTACAACATAGATAATCTGATGAAAAGTATCCCAGTAGCACTTTGTTTCTACGAACGGAATCATTTCCACTGTTTCATGGTAAAGGGTTCCTAATGATATTGGATCTCTTGTGTTCCAAAGATTAACTAAGAACAACAAAGTAGCTGAAATGTTCAAATGTTTGTAAACCTATTGGACCAAACTGCTAATGTCATCATTCCCTAGACTTACCAATTACTTCAACTATGTTAAACTAACCTAAAGACAACAGACATATCCATGCCCGAGGGAGGACTCGAACCTCCGTCGGCGAGAAACCACGCGCTCCGAAACAAAGCTTCTTAGAGCGCTCGGCTACTCCACGGAGCCTAACCAATTATCTAAGGGGCATCATGATAGAGGGCAAAGCTGTCAATAAAATTACTTGGATCTTTTTACCAAAGAACGCATTAGTATTGTCACATCACATACCTGATTATAAACTGTTTTTTTTTATTCCAAAAATTTCAGAGTCCTTGACCTCTGGGGTTCTCATGGCTTAGATTTTATTCGATGTATTAAATGCATAATTTTTAAGACAGTGTTATCGTAGGTCACATTCACAGACATACATTACTAGAATGTCAAATTTGCCCCTGTGACTGAAGTTTGATGCCGCCATCTTGCCTCACCTCACGTCAAAAAGTTTCCGTACGGTACTACTAAGATCTTCTGACACGATATGACGTTGTAAGCTTTACTAGTTGTTGTGAACATGATTTGCATTTGAGCTAACACTTCCTCATTTTCGAATCGTGTTATGAGAAGAACATGTTATGTACGGTTAAACAACTAGGCAAAGACTTTCTACCATTTTGTTATGTTGCCAACATAATCATGAGATGTCGGCGGGATGATAGTTAAAATTTTACCGTTACGTACAGTTATAGCAGAAGTAGCTATCTGAAAAACACTAACAAGAATAAAGCTATGTGTTATCCACGACAAATAACACATTTATAACGGTAATACTATTAAAAGAAAACCCGAAGTTGATCGAAACTGGAAACAGATTAATAAAAACAGGAAACATGACTAATTAGTGTGTGCGTCAAAGCAGACTATCGATTTCGTAAGAACTCTCAACGGATAAGGGTACGTGTTATCGTCTAAAGCGCCTCGCTGCGTAGCGCGCGGTTACTCGCCGTGGAGGCTCGTGTCCTTCCTGGGGCATGGGTATGTGTGTTTGTCCTTAGGTTAGTTTACCTAGGTTTAAGTAGTTTGTAAGCTACGGACTGATGACCACGCAGTTTGGTCTGATAGATTTACAGACATTTGAACATTTTTGGTACGTGTTATCCACGATGACAACAGTTTTATGATGACCATACTACTGAAAGAAACTCCGAAGTTGAATGAAATTGGTAACAGATTAATAATAACAGCAAATTAATGCAACTCATTACTGTATGTGTTGAAGCATACTCAAGCTTAAAAAATTTCAGCCATATACAAAACACCAATTTCCTATATGTCAAAACTCTAAGGACAGCATAATTACGTCAGTTCGGCCGTATTTTTACGACTGTTTTCTGCAGTAACTCACACGACTGCTCGCACGTTATAGTATAGAAATATGGCGGCGAGACTTCACTGACACTAATGATACTGTATACGGCATTGCCAGTCTAGTAATGTATGTCTGTGGTCACACTGCATATGAATTATCTTTGGTATGTAAGAGTATATGTTCTTATAAACGACGTTTTTACGATGACAACGCATATATGCCACGTGCATTTTTTGATGACTTTGCCTATGGGCAGATTAATTTTTTTGGTATGTCAGTTTCCTGAATTAGTAATTTGGTTCGTACGTCGTCGAATTTGCGCGCCGTATATTTCTCAGTACTTGAAAATGGGATAATGTAATCCCGAAACGTATCGCACTGACAAAGTTTTATATAATTGACAACTGGATCCTGGTTTGCCCCAAAATATTAGTAAAGAAATATTGCCATTTTCTAAAAACTGCTTTACCTGGACATATCTAGTTGTTATTATGGCCCTATCAATTCCTTTACACAGTGCCCCATAGTGGAAATACGAGGCGCGTCCAGGTAGTACGTTCCTCCGCTGCAGCGTTGCGATTGCAGCTCCGCGCATGCGCTGTAGACGATGTGTATCAAGGAGAAGAACGTGCGCCATTTGGAGATCGCTGTCTGTTACGTACGCTTTGTTGTGCTTGTTTGAAATGTCGGCGTTGATTAAAAATCCCGCCGCCTGTGAAATCAGGTCGGTGATTCGCTTTCTGAATCCGAGGAAAGTGAAAATAAGTGAAATTTGCGATGTTTATGGACCAAATGTGATGAGTGATTCGACGGTGAGAAGATGGGTCCGACAGTTCAATGGCGGGCGTAGTGATGTGCACGATGAAGAACGAAGTGGGCGTCCACCTTTGGTTACAGAAGAACTGGTTCACGCGATTGATGAGAAGATCCAGGAAAACCGTAGTTTTACAATTAGTGCTCTCGCTATGGACTTCCCCCAAATTTCACTGTTTCCAACTGGTTGAAGACACAGGCGGCAGATTTCTATGAAGAAGGTATACAAAACCTGGTGCCACGCTATGACAAATGCCTGCAAAATATAGGTAGTTATGTGGAAAAGTAGTTTAAGAATTGTAGAATTTTGTGCAATAAAAATTTCTTCCGTATCTGTGTACAATTTCATTTTATTACCAAACGAAACATACTTTCTGGACGCGCCTCGTATTTATGTCTCCTAACTTTTTTCAGCAGCATTTGGAAACTAGGTTTCACATGGGCATTGTGCATTTTATGGTTGTCTTGGGTCGTCCTCCAAGCTTGTAGAGAGCCTTTGGTCGTTACTAACTGAAGAGAGAAGAAACAGAACGCTGCGACAGCGCTCCACCGAGTGGGCGTTTACGGGAAACACCCGGCAGCGCGCGGAGGGCGCAACTCAGCTAAGTAGCAGCAGCGATCGAGCACTCTGCGACCCGCGACATTTCTGCAGGGCCGCCAACACTCCGGCAGGGCCGCCAACTTCTCGCAACTGCTGCAGGCGGGCCGCCGTCCAGCGCCCGAAACAGCGCCCGCGCATTAGAAGCGATGTGAGACTTCTGTCAAGCAATCTGGAAACAATCTGCAAGTGTCTGCTGTCGTAGCTTACCATTGGCGAAACAAAACAAATTCCAATACTCAGAAAAGTGAAATTCAGCAAAGGAATATCATCTATAAATGTGAATATCTGTTCGGTGTACGCTTATCACGTCTGAACCACAAGACATAAAGAGCAAAAAATTTGTACAGTTACTAATGTCTACCCGGGGAAGGCTTTAGGCACGGTTTTATAGCGATCTGATACATATTTCGTAATTTGAAGAATATAACGCGAAATGTGGAACGCTAATTACTCTTTGAAAATTATATTTACTTGGTTTTATTGGTTGCATTGTTGCTTGAGGATTGATAATGGCCGGCCGCGGTGGCCGAGGGGACTGAGGCGCTCCAGTCACGGTCTGCACGGCCACTCCGATCGGGGGTTCGAATCCTCCCACGGACATGGATATTTGTGCCGTCCTAGTTCGTAAGTAGTTGATAAGTAGTTTGTAAGTTTAGGGACTGATGACCCTGTAGTTGAGTCCCATAGACTATACAAACATTTTGAATTTTGAATTTGATTGATAATGATAAAAGGGTAGAGTATATTTTGGGATGGAAAGTTATCGGTGTATATAAAATTCTACGTGAGTGTGTGTTGATATTTAGCTCTGCAGCGAAAACTGCAGAACGCAAACGAATGGTCTGTGTTTAACTGTTGTCCGAATTCTCCCGTTGTACACCATATCAGTTCTATGCCGATAGCTATAAGAGGGTGGAAGATATGGTGGTTGAAAGTCGTTAAATTATAATATTTAAAAAAAATCGGACTGACGGCCAGTGATGACGTTTGCGACTCTATAGCAAAGAGGTTACATGCAGCAAAACCTGATGCCACAGACCATATCTTTGGTCTATGCGTGCTACAATGTCTTCAGCTCTTTCTCTGTAAGGATAAGCACACGAATAAGGAAATATAAGAATAAATAAATAAAGCAGTAAAAAAGAAATTCCTTTAATACAAATAACGTAGTTTACCAGTATGACCTAAAATGAAATTAAAATGAATTTGGACTTTACTCTCACCATACCTGTTGAGATATTGCAACACAGGTTGTAAGGAATAATGTATGTATTATTTATTGTAAATGATTAAGCACTTCACATAATTTTTTGAATGTTGATTAAAAATGTTTGTTTGTAAAGAAGGTATTGCATTTTATTTCATCCTTCAAAACCAGTCTCATAGCACACTACTGAAATATAGCTAATGTATCGTAATCAACCAACACGCAAGCGGAGCCGCGGGTTTAGCTAATTTTTTTATAAACTGACAATACTTTTCGCATTCTCCTTCCCAAATGTCAATAACTGAAGGCCGCATTTCGTTCAATAGAATTGCATGACGGAAATTGTGTTTGGGCATTATCAAATGTTCAAATGTTTGTATAGCTTATGGGACTTAACTACGGGGTTGTGAGTCCCTAAACTTACAAACTACTTATGAACTAACTAAGACTAAGGACGGCACAAATATCCATGCCCGAGGGGGGATTCGAACCCCCGACCTTAGTGGCCGCGCAGACCGTGACTGGAGCGCCTCAATCCCCTCGGCCACCGCGGCCGGCGGGCATTATCAAACCGTTTTACAACCCAGAAAGGTTTGAAGCGGCATAAGCGTGTTCAGTCACCGTACAAATAACCTGCCGGTAAAATATGAGGTATGTCCACAAAGGAAGTTACGTTTGGTTATATGAAACAAACGTCTAATGATACAGAAACTAGATTTATTGCACAAAAATCTACAGCTGTTATACTACTTTACTACATAGCTTCCGAAATTTTGTATGCACTTGTCATAGAGTGGCCCAAATTTTTGTATGCCTTCTTCGTAGAAGGTTGCCACCTGTATATTCAACCATGTGATAACATGTTCTTTGAGCTCGTCATCATCGATGAAGTGTTGAGCACCAAGGACAGGTTTTAAGTGTAAGAAGATCGATAAGTCGCTAGGAGCGAGGTCCGGGCTATACGGAGGATAATCAAACACGTCCCGGTGAAATTTCCGTTTGGTCACATTCGCTGTGTGAGGTCGGGCATTATCAGGAAAAAAGAAAAACCACCACCTTTTGACAGTAAACCTCGGCGCTTCTCCCGTATTGCGTGGCTCAATTTTTTAATGGCCTCGTAGTAACCTTATGCATTGATTGTTTGGCTTCGTGGTAAGAAATCAATGAGCAAAGTGCCTTTTCTGTCCCCAAAAATGGTGCACATGACTTTTCGAGGTGTGAAGATTTTGTTTAGGCCTGACCTTTATTGGAAATGAAGTGTGCCTTCATTCCACTGATCGTCGGGCCGTTTAGTTTCAGGGGTGTCGTAAGTTTCTCAAGTTTCATCCCCCGTGACTATCCGAGAAAGGAAACCATCGCCTTCTTCATTGTAGCGTGTGAAAAACTGAAATACACTGCCTATCCACTATTTTTGTGTTGTTCAGTAAGATTTTTGGGTTCCCAACGTGAGCGAAGTTTTCGAAATTTCAGTTTTTCGGTAACAGTTTCATGAATTAGTGATCGTGAAATTTGTGGAACTTCCATAGCAAGGGCACTAAGTGTAAACTTACGGTTGTACTTAATCTTCTCTTCAACCATGTGAACTAGTTCATGGGTAACCACAGACGGGCGTCCACTTCGTTTTTCAACGTTTACTTCATCACGTCCTTTAGTCAACAGTTTGACCCATCTTCTAACCACTGAATAACTCATAGCATTTTGTCGGTAAATTTCGCAGATTTGTCAATGAATTTCCTTTGATTTAACTTGCTTTGCATTTAGAAAATAATCACAGATCTGATTTCACACGCAGCGGCATTTTCAATTACGGCTGACATTATAAAGAAGTTCTACAAAGCGCACATTGGTAGCAGCGGTCTGAAAATAGCGTACATGTCTTCTCCTTGAGTCAGAGTAACTTCTCGGAACTGCGATCATAGAGCTGCTGTAGTAATTAATGATTTTTTTTATCAAAATAACTTGTGCGACGCTTGTCGCTGACTTCCGCCCTCTCTCTCTCTCTCTCTCTCTCTCTCTCTCTCTGTAAAAAGCTGAAGGGAGAGAGCGGAACTTCTCGGGACTTAGTGTTTTCTCCTCGATGTATTAGGACGTGTTACAGCCATGGGCTTTGCCTAACCATTGTAAGTGTGAGCTTAGTATTTTTTTTACTGATTTCAATAAACCCTACGGTTAGTTTGAAAGATCTTACTTGTTTACAATCCCTTCACCATTCTCACTAATTGTAAAGTTATTTATTTTCAGCAGACCCATTACTTCAAAAAGTGATGCTTGGGTATTGTTGCAGTTCGCTTCGCGATTGTGCTAGAACATTCTATGTGCAACTTTAATTTATTTCGTGACTATGAATGGTTTATTGCATTTCAATGCCTGCAGGAAAATCTTCGCGATGTTTATGAGGTCCAATAATTTTGCAATTTTTTTTGGCGACTATCATGATTAATTTTCAACACGGTCATAGAACAATAGCAAACGAAACTAACAATCCCAGCATCAATTTAACGAAGTAATATTCCAGTTATCTCTTCCATAATCACAGCAGAATATGGCAGAAATATTACTCAAAGGTTTCAATAAGGTAAAATTTAGATTCCGCCGACTTCTTCCGTAGTGTTGCTTTCTGGTGTTGTATTTGCTACTAATAGACGACCGCTTCCATATAATGGCAGAATCCAATGATTTTTTTTAAATTGTCCCTTCCTGTTCAAAAATGATCAGTATTTTCATTTGAAATATTTCACTATCTGCTAAATTTAATTAGCGGTCCCCAACCTCAACTTTAATACGCAACACCCGTTTTATAGGAGAGCAGCGGATAGAAATAGAAACGGAAGTTACTTTGTTGACGACCCTCGTATTACTGTACCTGGGGGATAGCAGATGTACAGCGTAGATATATAACTGCCTGAGCGCTATCTGAGTCACCCATTTAACAGCGAATTTTTAGACCCATGTCAAAGTGATGTTGACGTGTGCATGTCACGAAGATATTCATACTTCCTACAGCCAACTTCGCAAGTTTGAAACGCCAGGATGGTCACTTAGAAGAATGTCCATGTACGTTTGACATACTGGCTGCAATGTTCACGTTACAGTCTCACACATATAGATGAGATTACGAACCTCCACGCAGTACAGGCGTATGGCAGTGTCGTCATATTGTAAGGGAAGCACTGGCAGATCGTACACCTACCACAATACAGATAAGGCAGTTTGTGAGCCCAGTAGTCCCATCAAACTTACCATACGGTTACTAGCAGTGGGGAATGGGTGTGTGTGTTGTCCTTAGGTTAGTTTACCTTAGTTTAAGTAGTTTGTAAGTTACGGACGGATGACCATGCAGTTTGGTCCGATAGATTTACAAACATTTGAACTAGCAGTGGAATTACGGTCACGCACAACCCTAATCCGTCTTCCGCAGCATTGACGTGCACCACTCGATTCGTGCCGTCAGAGAATATCTTGGAAGATGGAATAGCAGGCCGTGGTATTCAGCGATGAAGCAGATTATGCCTGCAAGCAAATGATGGTCATTTGCATGTACGATGCAAACTTGACGAGCACTGTCTCGTAGAGTGCATTCGTGAAACACACACGACCCGAACACCAGGCCTTATGGTCTGCGGTGCGATAAGCTAAGACTGTCGTTCTCCTTCGGTGTTTGTAGTGTGAGCACTGATCAGCGATAGGTACATGCAAAATGTTTTAAGATCCTTTCTTTTGCTATTCTTGGAAGAGGAAGGTGATGTGTTGTTCCAGCAGGATAATACTCGACCACACACTACATCTACATAGGTACTCACAAGTCACACTGAAGTGCATGGTAGAGGGTTCATCGAATCACTTTTATGATTTCCCTATAGTTTCATTTCTCAATAGTTCGCGGGAAAAGGGGACACCTAAATCTCTTTCCTTTCTGATTTCTAAAAATGTTCAAACATTTTTTAAGCTTATGGGACTTAATGCGTGGTCTTCAGTCCCTAAACTTACAAACTACTTATGAAATAACTGATACTAAAGACAGCACAAACATCCATTCCCGAGGGGGATTCGAACCCCCGACGGGGAGCGGCCTCGCGCATCGGAGCACAGCGCCTCAATCCGCTTGGTCACTCCGCCGCGGCCTCTGATTTCTCTTATTTGATAATGACGATCACGTATCCCTATGTAGGTTGGTGCTAACAATATATGTTCGCATTATGAAGAGAAAGTTAATGAAAGAAATTTCGCAAATAGATCTCGCCGCAATAAAAGATGCCGTTCCTTTAATGATCTCCACCCCAACTCGTGAATCATTTCCGTGACACTCTCTCCCCTATATGGCGAAAATACCAAACGAGCTGCCCTTCTCTGAACTTTCTTCAAATCGTCCGTCAGTCCCAAATGGTGTGGATCCCACAATGCGCAGCAATACTCCAAAATAGGACGCAAAAGCGTAGCGTAGGCAGTTTCTTTAGTAGAACTGTTGCATCTTCTAAATGTTCTGCCAATATTTTTATGTGATCTTTCCAATTTAGGTTGCTCGTAATTGTTACTCCTAGGTATCTAGTAGAACTGGCGACCTTTAGGTTTGATTGATTTATCGTGTAACTGAGTTTAAAGGATTTCTTTTGGTGGTAATATGGATGACATCACACATCATTATTAAGGGTCAACTGCCAAATTTTTCACCATGCATATATCTTATCTAAATAATTTTGCAGTTGCTTTTAATCTTCTGGTGACTTTACTAACCGACAGATGACAGCATCATCCGCGAACAGTCTGAGAGAGCTACTCATATTGTCTCCTAAATCTTTTATAAAAGTAAGGGACAGTAGGGCCCCTATAACACTTTCCTGTGGAACGCCAGACATCACTTCTGTTTTTATCGATGACTTACTGTCAGTTACAACTTTCTGTGTCCTTGTTCAAATATTTGTAGAGCTTATGGGACTTAACTACGGGGTCATCAGTCCCTAAACTTACAAACTACTTATGAACTAGCTAAGACTAAGGACGGCACAAATATCCATGCCTGAGGGGGCATTCGAACCCCCAACCGTAGTGGCCATGCAGAACGTGACTGGCGCGCCGCACAACGTTCGGCCACCGCGGCCGGCTCTGTGTCCTTTCTGACAGGAAATCACGAACACAATCTAACAGCTGTGCCGATATTCCATAAGCAAGCAATTTGATTAGAATAAGCTTACTAGGTACAGTGCCAAAGGCTTCCGGATACCTAGAAATATGGTATCTTTTTGACATCCCTTGTCGATAGCACTCATCACATCATGTGAGTATAGAGCCAGCTGTGAATCGCAACGCGTGAATCTCAACGAGCTCTGAAAAAACTGCAGCAAGTTCCGTGCATGTATCAATGTTGCAATCCTGTTTATCGCTGCACAGGGTAGTGAGGAACATAATGATTGTAAGAGCATAATCATTTTTTACCACATATGTTCAAATTTCATAAAACCGTTATGCAGGTTCTATAGTTATTTCATCCTATGTGCCAGAGCAAAAAATAGTGGTTGTGCCACATTCCAAGCGAGCAACATCACGGTGTTCCCAGATAAGTGTTGAACTGTAGAGGATGTGTCGGCAGGAGATGGCAAGAATGTCGTCCAGTTGCTCATTGCACATAGGGCTCTATTTCCCGACTGCGAAATGTGTGGGAATCAAAGACGAGGATTCGTTTGATTGACGCCGATTATGCCACTCCTTAAGCCTATTTCTTGTCGAATCTGAGCGGTAGTTTTTATTATGTATTTCCTTGGCGACCAACCAGAAAAATGCGTGATTTGGACACTGAGAGGTTACATGTCACTGTTTGAATAGCCGATACTGCCTTTGTTGTCGGTAACAACAAAGTTTTTGTATCTTTGTTAGCGAGGCAGGTAGTTGCTAGAAGGTCACAGTATTGTGAAACCTTAAATTTTCCCGGCGTACTGAATGTTAAATCAACATACGGGTATGCTGGCGGGTGACGTCGTCGACCACTGCCGATATTTCGACAGGAGCACACCCTGCCGTTCTCAAGCACAACTGCATTCAAGGAAGCAATGTGCAAGCGAATTTAATACCTTGGTTTGCAAAAGGTAAACAAGGAAGATAACACACACAGTACCAGTCACTACAGAATCAACACAACCAAAGATGACCAAACATCAAGAATATCGATAGTGACTATTTGATATTTGGTCATCGTTGGTTGTATTTGAAGGGACCAGTGATCTTTAAACTACCTGGATGTTGAATTTCATCAGTCTGAGCGTGCTTGTCACACATGTTCATATTTAGTTTGTTGCCAAATTCAAATATGGCTGCTATGAAGTATTACAAGGAAATGAAAAGAAAATACGTTTCGATTGCGCTCCCATATCAGCCTATTGCATCTCATATTGATTCAAATTCCAAGTCAAGTGGTAATCAAGCACTTAATAACTGATGGAAACTTGTTTGCCAACTGTATACATGGTGAACAATGCGAAATCGTCTGTAAAACATATGAATGTGCAGGCACGCTTCAATTCTATGCGCAGACACCAGAGTTATACATCCAGTTTCTATAGAGATCACTGGTAGTTTACTTCTGCTGTGTATGTTCTTCCTTATTTATCTTTTGCAAACAGTGGTATTAAATTCGCTTCCACATTGCTTCCTTGAGTGCAATTTCGCCTTGAGAATGGCAGGGTGTACACTTGTCGAAGTATCGGTGGTGGTTGACATTACCCGGCAGCATACCCCTAAGTTGGTTGAGCAGTCATAGTATTGCTCGCTTTGAATGCGCTTGTGATTGGAAGCGGGTCTTATCATATATGAGATGAAAAATGATTTAACTTATGATTTATGCTACATTACCAATCTTTTGCTTGATAAAAATGTATGGACGGTTATGTTGTTGTTGTTGTCTTTAGTCCGCAGACTGGTTTGATGCAGCTCTCCACGTTACCCTGTCCTGTGCAAGTCTCTTCGCCTGAGAAGAGTTCGGCAACCTACATCCTTTTGAATCTACTTACTGTATTCGTCTGTCAGTCTCCCTCTACGATTTTTAATCCACAGACTTCCTTCTAATGCTAACAATTCCTTGATGACACAGAATGTGTCCAACCAATCTATCCCTTCTCTTAGTCAGGATATGCCAGAAACTTCTTCTCTCTCCAATTCGGTTAAGTACCTCCTCATTAGTTACGTGATCTACCCATCTAATTTTCATCATTCGTCTATAGCACCACGTTTCAAAAGCTTCTATCCTCTTTTTATCTGAAATCCTTATTGTCCACGTTTCACTCCCATACAATGCTACACTCCATACAAATGCTTTCAGGAAGGACGTCCTAACATTTAAATTAATATTGGATGTTAACAAGTTTCGCTTCTTTAGAAACGCTTTTCTTCCCATAGCCATTCTGCATTTTATATCTTCTCTACTTCGGCCATCAGAAGTTATCTTGGTACCCAAATAACAAAACTGACCCACCACTTTTATTGTCTCATTATCTAATCTAATTCCTTCAGCATCACCTGATATTCTGACATTGCATTCCATTACCTTCGTTTTACTCCTGTTAATGTTCATCTTATATCTTCCTAGCAAGATACTGTCCACCCCATTCAATTGCTCTTCCAGATCTTTTGCGGTCTCTGACAAAATTACTATGTCATCGGCAAACCTCAAAGTTTTTATTTCTTCACCCTGATTTTTAAGTCCCTCTCCAAATTTCTCCTTTCATTCCTTAACTGTTTGCTCAATATACAGATTAAAGAACACTGGGGAAAGGCTACAACCCTGTCTTACTCCCTTCCCAATCTCTTAGGCTCTTTCTTGCCCTTCGACTCTAATAACTGTCGTCTGGTTTTTGTATAGGTTGGATATAACTCTTCCCTCCATATATTTTACCCCTGATACCCTCAGAATTTGAAAGAGTGTGTGACAGTCGACGCTGTCAAAAACTTTCTCCAAATCTACAAATGCTAAAAAAGTAGTTTTCCCTTTCCTTAGCCTATCGTCTAAGATTAGTCGTAATGTGAGTATTGCGTCCCGTGTTCTTACATTTCTCCTAAATCCAAACATCTTCCCCGAGGTTGGATTCCACAAGTTTTTCCATACGTCTGTAAATTATTCGTGTTAGTATTTTGCAAGATAATAGTTTTTGCCAATTCCCAGAGAAGGTACGTCTTGTTCTTTTTTTGTTTTTATTTTTATTTTGTTATAACGCTTCCATTTGTAAATCTTAGTATTCCTAATGCGACCGTTTAAGAGTTGAGTTCGAAGTTCAACTTGTTAATTTTCTTTCATTATATCTTTTTTGTAATAGTATTTCATTTACCGTGGGGTATCTGATAGAATACAATGTGCGTAGGAAAGAAGAGCTACAAACAAAACACCTTTATTCGGGTTCAAAGTATTCGCCATTGGCTACAATATAAACTGACATCAGTTGTACAGCTGTTGGGAACTATCAGCAAACGCTTCTTGTGCAATCGCTCGAAGCACTGGTCACGCATTGTTGAATCTCCGCAACCATTTACACACAAACACGTTTTACTTACTTTTTCATCACCATATACTTGAACTAAAATCCCATGAGTCTCCGTCGTCGTTTTGCCTAATTTGAAACAAAACCCGATGTCAACACATTGCTCCATTGTTCCATTTTGCGCTCCATATTGCAATGACCCTGTTAGCTGGGTCGCAGCGTTTAACTCCGCTTAATTGAAGTGCTCTGCACGATAGGGGTGCTTGTTGACATGTTCCTCAATGTGAACGCGCGGGCACGTCATCCTCGTCAGCGCGGTTTGTGAACTATGGACCACTCACTGAACTTTTCAGATGCACCTTGCAAATTATTGAAATGGTCTTTCGCTTTCATTTCAAAGAATCTGTGAGTAATCGTGATTTATTAAACGAATCGAGAGAGAGAGAGAGAGACTGCAGACGTTATCCAACAGAGAAGATGCGCGTGCTGCTCGTTGATAAAAAAATTTGCTAAAATTACCGATTCTTGTGTTCCCTTTTGTTAAAGTCGTTTTATAGTGAAGTACACCTCTTTTGCGGTTTTGTGATGATTGTTCCTATTCATCAATGGTATATTCTCTCCAGCGCTGGGCCAAATTAATTAACTACGTAATAGTGGATAATTATTCAGTTAGGTGAGACATTTCAATAATTATTCGTTGTGCATTCTTAATCGCCCATAGAACTAATTGACTTATAACGTATCTCAATTCGCTGCTACGAAGAAAGAAGAAGAAAAGGTAAAATTCTTGAATATCAGTCTCCAGATCGCTTTTATTTTCTATAACATTACCGGTTTCGGGACAGCTGCCCATCTTCAGATCTGTTAAACAAATGTTACAATTGAATGTAAGCTACTATTTAAAAAGTATAATATCTAAAATGTTAATGGAAAAATATTAAAAACATACCAAATTTATGAAGTTACAGAGTAACCTGTCCTGTGATGAACGGATGTTCACAGTCGTTACTAAAATATAGCAGCTTCCTGAGGTTTTATATAATGTGCTTAAAATCATTTGATTGGTGGGGATAATTTTCGTTAAAATTATTCTCAATAATAAATTATTGGCTTACATATAAAATCAATTGAAGTCAAGGTGTAACATAATAGTCAAGATATAAAATAGCAGTTACAAATGAGATACTTAGCTGTCAAACTATAAAAGGACACAGAAATAAATAACATTGGGTTCTATATACATATAATAACATTTTAAGTAAAACTGTAAGTGAGTTAAAAAAGTTTAACATGGTTAAATATTAAAATGTTTTAGAAAATCTCTCAAAAAGTCTTTTTAAAAATATTGTGGACATTGTCCCGTCTGCGGATGAAGCTTCAGTGTGTCAGGTAGAAGCGGCGTTGCCAAGTTTTCCTCTTCCGTGTCCCCTCCGCAGACGGAAAAGAAGACAATGTCCACAATATTTTTAAAAAGCCTTTCTGATAGATTTTCTAAAACTTTTAATGTTAAACTTTTTAACTCACTTCCAGTTTTACTTAAAATGTTATTATATGTATCCAGAACCCAATGTTATTTATTTCTCTGTCCTGTTATAGTTTGACAGCTAAGTATCTGATTTGCAACTGCTATTTTATATCTTGACTACTATCTTACACCTTGACTTCAGAATTGATTTTATATGTACGTCAATAATTTCTTATTGAGAATAATTTTAACGAAAATTATCTCCACCAATCAAATGATTTTAAGCACATTATATAAAATCTCAGGAGACTGCTATATTTTAGTAACGACTGTGAACATCCGTTCATCACAGGACACGTTACTCTGTAACTTCATAAATTTGGAATGTTTTTAATAATTTTCCATTAACTTTTTAGATATTATACTTTTTAAATAGTAGCTTACATTCAATTGTAGCATTTGTTTAACAGATCTGAAGATGGGCAGCTGTCCCGAAACCGGTAATGTTATAGAAAATAAAAGCGATCTGGAGACTGATATTCAAGAATTTTATTCATATGACGATCCTTAGAAACTCCCTTGAGACCCCTAAGTCTTGTTTTGATAAAAAAAAGGGTATTCGTCACTACATTAAACATTAGAATAGGAAAAAGGTACGTTTATAATGCAGTTAAAATTAGTAATAGATGTTAAATTATGTTCCTGACTATCTCAGATACGAATTGTTCAATACAGAAGCAAGCTACGTCAATGTTGTGCTAAGCAAGCGTGTAGTATTCAATACTAGAAAACTATAGTTTTTAACAGTCTGCACTTTTATTACTTTCTGTGTACACACTTGATAGTCATGTGGCACTGAACGTTATTAATTTTAAACAGAACAATTTCAATTTATTTTATGTTTGATGTGAGATCTCTTTCTATTTGCACAAACAACAGAACACACTTTATGAATCACTAATTTCTTTGTACACGCGCTGTTTGAATTTGTGTCTTTTCATCTGGGATAGAAGCTTTTCTATTTCGACAGTCAAAGGTAAGTGGAAATCAATTTATTTACGTCGGACACCTTGAAGAAGAAGAGACACTGTTCGCGAGGGTATTTATTCGGCTACTAATATTAGCTTTCTTTTTTAATTTTGCTGCTACACTTTGTCTTGGGAATTTAATTAATTATATTGCTCAGTTAAATCGCTTTACACTCTTTACAAGAGAATAAGAATTTGGCTTCAATGTTTTTTCTTATGTATAACAGACCATACGCTTTCAGACGGACACCACACGCAGATGTTTGGTGTCTCTAGGTAATTTGTCACATATTTTATTGTAAGTTGCGCAGTAACAGCTCACATAAACAACGTAAACACGTTACGAAAATCACAATTATATTATTTTTAAATTACATACTTTGAACAGTGGGAGTAGCGTTTCTGACCTCCATTGCAAAGACGTAATGGAAAGTGGTAAAAGTGTAACAGGGAGTGTGACGAGGTTCAAGTCTTTTAATACGAACACAGCAGCGTTGGATAGAATTGCATCTATATATTGTGATACTGTGACGTCATTAAGGCCAAGTAAAAATTTCATGAAATTCTGAGCTCAGGCTTTTTGTTTTTCGAAAACTTGGACATTGATTTTGTAGCTTCGCTGAATCCAGGAGTTGTGCCGAAAGGTACCACGCTTTTGCAACCTAACAAAGGAATTTTGTAGGCAGGCGTTAACTACAGTTCCAGCTTCTGTGTTTCAATAGCAGATTTACGAAATTTCGTGAAATGTGATGATTTAATGCTTTTATGCTGTGTAACTGTGTCTACTATTTACTTTTTAGGGACTTGTCGAGTGTAACTGTCTGCAGCTAGTAAGCGGAGGAGATAAAGCAAATCAAAAACCTCTGTCAAATAAAGTTTTGTGGAATAATCACCGTGGGCGGAAGAGATCATCTTACAAAGGAGCCGCCGAGAAAACAGCAGCATACAGGGAGCCAGGGAACTCTGCGGCTTCTCGAAAAGGAATCAGCCTGAGCCAGCATTACGTAAGGAACAGACCAGTAATAACACCGCCGAGGAACATACATTATCCGAAGTTATTAAAAAAGTTCGGCTTCTTTGAACTACCTGTAGGTGCCTCAAAAGCCAAGATGATTATTTTACTACTACGTCACTTGCTTTATTTGCATGGAGGTATTTGTAATTGTAAAATCTTTGTGTTCCGGTGCAATTCGTTTTCCGAGGTCTTTTGTCAATGTCAATACAATTGAAAATGTAGTTAAATATACAATAGTAAATATATAATTAAATTATTAATATAATGTTTTATATGAAGAAGATAACACCACTGAGTCGCCACATATTTCCATTATTTCGATATCCGTCACTGTGTGACTATTTTCAATGCTTAAAATTTGAATAAAACACATAAAAGTATTTAATCCTCATGTTTAAGCTTCAATGAACTCAGTATTTTCACATGTTAGGCGTTAATAATGGACCCAGTGGCTGAAATCTAGAGCTGCCACAATGAAGGAAATATGTACGACTGATTGCTATTTGTTTAATATTTGAAAAAGTCACTAAACGCAAAAATTTCAGCACGGAATCAAACTTTATAAATTGTTATATGTTAATATTATTTTTTGGAAAATATACTGTCCAAAGTATTAAAATAAAATTTGGAATTTAATTAAAAACAAGTGCAAAAAAATTCGGAATATGTATATAGAGTCTCAATTTTTTTACACACACACAATAAATAAATAAATATATATATATATATATATATATATATATATATATATATATAACTGCGTGGCCATCAATCCGTAGCTTACAAACTACTTAAACCTAGGTAAACTAACCTAAGGACAAAACACACACCCATGCCCCAGGGAGGACTCGAACCTCCACTGCGAGCAACCGCGCGCTCCGCAGCGAGGCGCTTTAGACCGCTCGGCTACTCCACCGCGGCCTGAAATATGTCCCAGTAGGAATATCCAGTGACTGTGTGTAGGTGAAGAAGAATGGCCCATACAGTTTTGGACGTTACAAGGCACAGCGAACATTTACTTTTGGGAAATCACGCTGAATTTCAATGCATTCGTGTTGATGCTTTGAACCACTATATTGCACAATTATGCTTGTTCACTTTCCCGTTAGTGTGAAAAGTGGCTTCTTCGCTAAAAATTAAGTCATCGACAATGTAATCCCCATTGTCATTCAATTGTTGCAATTGCGAACAATACTCAAAACGCTTGTTTTTGTCGTCGTCATTGAGCTTCTGCACTACCTCCTATTTGAAGGGTTTCATAGATTTTGTCGAAGGACTTTCCACTGTGTCATTGGAGCCGTTTAGAGTTCACGCGATTCAGGACTGACCGATTTTTTCGGATTCCTTACGAATGTCTCTCGTATGAGCTCCACATTCACTTCACTAACACTGGGACGTCCGCTTCTCTTTGCCCGGCACAAGCCGGAGTGCCAATGGTAAATAGCCTTCCTTGTTGGTGGCTTCTTAGGGTACTTGGTTCTAAACATCCGCTGAACAGCTGTAGCATTCTTGTTTTTGAAGAACTCCAACACACAGAAAGCTGGATCCACACCTGAACACGCCATGTTTCCGACTAGCGCTATCGGCAAATTATCAAGCTATGCTGTGGCAGTGTACATGAAAAGACCTTTCTGGGTTTCTCTTCAAAATGACATATGTATAATATCTGTACAATGTTTCGTTCCTGTACAATAAATAAGTGTTCCCGGACTTTATGTACCCCCTGTACATAAATTAACATATAACACGAGATTTAAAAAAATACTCAAATTATTTTTCCGCAATCTCAAAAGATGGTTTACAGAGAACATATCTACAACAGTTGACAATAACAGGCAAAGACATAGAAAAGAGACTTGAATTCAGAAAGAAGCCACAAAATGTCAGCAGTTTTCAAAAAAATGGAAGAATGATGAAATGTTGAGGAAAAAGAGAGAGAGTATACGCTGTCATGAATCAGAAGTTTCACGCGGCTCTGAGATGAAGAACCTCAAATAATAATAATAATAACAGTAACAGTTATTTGTACACTAACTGACATGATCAGGGTGGAGATATGATCAAAAATGCTGATAAATATTCTTTCACATGGAAGGAATTAATGCTTGTTATTCACTGTTTATCACTGATAATTATTAATTAGTATTTTTACAAATACTAATAAATAACTATGAATACCAAACAGTGATCCACTGGCGTAAAATCCTTCTGTGTGAATGTTTTTTGTCGTAATAATAATAATAATAATACAGTCGATACGGCTTATAGTCACATCACCTTTAACGGCGAATTGGATAAGGCAGCTAACTCTAACGGTCCCGTCTAAATCCTGTGTAAACGCTGCATTTTAAAAAATCGCTTAATCCGGCTTATTGTATAAAATGACATTTTTTATTACTTTTTCGGAGAAATATATCGTCTACAGCGTCCAATGTTTATTCTTCTTTGTTAAGTATTTGACGAATAATAATAACAATGCAACGGTTATTGCAATTCTTTTGAGTTCGTTTAATTATTTAACATGTCAATAGAAACAGTACATGCAACTCCGATATCACACAGTATTTTTGTAGACTACTCTTTTCCTTTCGATACTGCTGATGAACTTCTTAAATATAGTACCGAAAATGTAGTTGTGTATTCATGAATGCTGTACTATACAGAACTTGCGTTATGTTTTAAAAATACTGATCAATTAATTTTTAATTATTATCCAATAGCGGTTTCGGCTTTTTTGAATAGTTTACACCGTTACTTCTTGCTTCACTTTTTAAAGACTTTTACATTTTGCTAGCATTTTATTGCTTTACGTACTAAAAAAAAAATAAAAAAAAATAAATAAAAAAAAAACCAAGAGAAACTCGGCTTCAGACCGCCTCCACAAATACTGTCTTGTAAATACTAAAGGCTTACTACATTTCTGCTACTTTTTGAAATTTTCACCTTACCTAAGTACTGCAATAGCTCTAATAAAGTAAATTGGAGATAATTCTTTCCCGTTAACATTTCAGTTCCTTATCAGCCCCTATTGATATTGCTAGGCAAGTGAACACTGCTTTGAATGAGACGCGTCGCATAATTACTGGCTGCCTGAGACCAACCAAAGCCAATTAGCTTTACCATCTGGCAGGTGTAGCTCCGCCTGATATCAGGCGTGAAGCTGCTGCACTGGCAGAAGGACGTAGAGCCCTGACGTATCATACTCACCCATTGTTTGGCCAATCGCCAGCACCAACACACTTGAACTCTAGAAAAAGTTTTGCAAGAATCTGTGCCAACAACAACAACACAATCCAAGCGATAGACATTGGGAGAAAGAGAGCAGAAACTGCTCCTCTAGGCTGGAGAAAACCTAAAGAAAAGCTCCCTCCCGGTCATAATAGAAGCTGGTGTTCCGGGAAGTCGTCAACAGGTTACGAACTGGTGTTGGGCGGTGTAAAGTAAGCCTCGAAAAATGGAGATACGTCAGTGGACCCTCAACCTGTGAATGTGGGGAGGAGCAGACAATGTCTCACCAGCGAAACTGTCATCTGTGCCCGTCATCCTGCACCGATTAGATTAGATTAGATTAGATTAATACTTGTTCCTTAGATCATGTATACGACATTTCGTAATGATGTGGAACGTGTCAGTTTAGTAAATTATGTCTATACTTGACAATCTATATTTTAAGAATTTTTTTTGTAAATTTTTTAAATTTTTTTTATTTTTTTTATATTTTTTTTATATATTTTTTTTATGTTTTATCTAAAAATTCATCTACATTGTAGAAGGAGTTGCCATTCAGAAATTCCTTTAATTTCTTTTTAAATACTAGTTGGCTATCTGTCAGACTTTTGATGCTACTTGGTAAGTGACCAAAGACTTTTGTGGCAGCATAATTCACCCCTTTTTGAGCCAAAGTTAGATTTAACCTTGAATAGTGAATATCATCCTTTCTCCTAGTGTCGTAGCTATGCACACTGCTATTACTTTTGAATTGAGTCGGATTGTTAATAACAAATTTCATGAGTGAATATATATATTGTGAAGAGGATTTAAGGCTGGCCAACCCTAATGCATTTGACGTAGCCCGTTTCTGGGCTAAAATAATTTAAGTTAATGAGTGTTACTCTGTCTGAATATAAAAATGTATTTGTAATTGTTTATATATGGATTGTATGCTAACTTTAATTCTTTGAACTGTCCCCAATTCTGGATGAAAACAATTTTAATTAGTAATATACCTTTTTCTCCATTTAAAATGTTAGTGCCTATTGTCCATGTACTTGTTAACTGCTGGTAAGCTTTCTTGTAATTAATTTGTAACTAAAGGACCCTTGCAAATATTTCGCACCGTTAGTGGAATGAAGAAAAGGTGGAAAAAGTGGAAGTTAAGTTGAATGTTCCCGCACAGCTTTTGTCAGAATCAAACAATGCACGTATTTGAATGTGCAAATGAAAGAGGGCGATCCACTGAGTGTTGTTAGGTCAAAAAGAACTACGTACCTTAATTAGAACCGAAGATATCGTAAAAGAAACCGATTAAAATATTCATGCAAGGACTCAAGGATACTGCGTTTGAATAAAATAAAGGATGGAGAGAAAAGTTAATTCTGATACTTGATGACAAACCTGCGAATTAATACCTTTCGTTTAACACAAAAATGAAGGAAAACGGCCGGGTAGTTTGGTCGGACCGACTGACATTAGTTTACGTAGATTCTTTTAATATATGAGATCGATGCCTTTGAGACGAATAAAAAAAACCTATTCGAGACATCATTTCCCGCTCGCTTTTCCTTTGATTAAAGCTTCACACTGGATACTGCATATACAGGCTTTCATCACAGTGATCCAAATGATGCGATGTTGCGTGGGACATTGGATAGACGAGGTCCGTGGCAAGCTACATCAGAGAGGATTTTAAAAGGAGACTAGCACTACCTACGAAAACCAAGAGGAATCTTCGAAACAGGAATTGGGGTTGACGGTGACAAAATAAAAGCCTTACAGGTTGACGACGACATTGTAATTTCGTGAGAAACACCAGCCTTGTAAATGTATCATAAGTACCAAGGAAAATAAAACTAATGTAATGGTATGTAGTGGAATTAAATGAGGCGATGCTGATGATATTTTAGGGAAAATACAGTTTTTTTTTTAAATTTGGCAACAATATAAGTGACAGTTCAGAGCACAAAGTATTATATAAAATGAAAACCGACAAAGAGAAAAAGAAATCCAGAAAAGGGAGATGGAATGGGTATACATTTAAGAATCTGAATATTTAAACTGAAAGTATTTGCGTGAAGTGTGTCCTTATACGGAAGTGATACATAAAACGTAAAGGATAAACGGTTTAGACGAAAACATACCCGAATCAGTAGGGGGTGATTTTAATGTACCCTTAATCAGTTGGCGAAATTATATTTTCAAATCAGGACTTACGCATAAAACATCGTACGAAATTGTACTCAACACACACTCTGAGAATTACTTCGAACAATTAGTTCATATGTCAACTAGAATTGTAAATGGATGTCAAAACATCTCTTAGCAATATCTCTTAGCAACAAATAATCCTGAGCTCATAACTAGCATCAAAACGGATACAGGTATTAGTGAACACAGAGCTGTCGAAGCGAGATTGAAAATAGAAAGTCCCAAAGTTACAAAAAATAATCGAAAAGCATATTTGTTCAGGAAAGCACATAGAAATAAAATACCTTGCTTCTTGAAAGACGGATTCCATTCGTTTCTAACACTAAACGTAGGTGTAGACCAGATGTGGCTCAAATTAAAAAAGTGGTATCGACAGCAATTGACAGTTTTATATCAAATAAATTAATAAAAGAAGGTGGTGATCCTCCTTGATACACAAAACAGGTCAGGACACTGTTGCAAAAGCAACGGAAAAGGCATGCTAAATTTAAACGAACACAAAATGCCCAGGATTGGGGGATTGGGGATCCTACACAGAAGCTCGAAATTTAGCGATAACTTCAATGTGAGATGCCTAAATACTTATCACAACGAAAATTTCTAGAAATTTGACAGAAAAACCAAAGAGATTTTGGTCATATGTTAAATATACTAGGTTCAAAACACAAACAATACCCTCACTACGTGATAGTAATGGCGATCCTGCCGATGACAACGCTACTAAAGCAGAGTTACTAAACATAGCTTTTAGAAACTCATTCACCAAAGAAGTCGAAAAAAATATTCTAAATTTCGAATTTCGAACAGAGGCTGTAATGAGTAACGTAGAAGTAGATATCATCAGAGTAGTGAAGCAACTAAAATCACTTAACAAGAACAATTCTTCTGGTGCGGACTGTATACCAATTAGATTTCTATCTCATTATTCTCCTTAATTAACAGCCATATACAACCGCTCCCTCAAAGAAGGATCTTTACCAAAAGATTGGAAAGTTGCACAGGTCACACCTACATTCAAGAAAGGCAGTAGGAGTAACCCACTGAAATATAGGCCTATTTCATTGACGTTAATTTGCAGCAGGGTTTTCGAACATATCCTGTATTTAAATGTTATGAATTATCTCGAACAGAATGATCTATTGACCAAGGTCAAGACGGATTTAGAAAATATCATTCATGTCAAACACAACTACTCACACGAATGATGACTGCTATCGACAAGGGATCTCAAATTGATTCCGTATTTATAGATTTTCAAAACGTCAAACGTCTGTAAATCTATCGGACCAAACTGCGTGGGCATCAGTCCGTAGCTTACAAACTACTTAAACCTAGGTAAACTAACCTACGGACAAACACACACACCCATGCCCCAGGGAGGACTTGAACCCCCACGGCGAGCAACCGCGCGCTCCGCAGCGAGGAGCTTTAGACCGCTCGGCTACTCTACCGCGGCTCTAGATTTTCAGAATGCTTTTGACACCGTACCTCACGAACGGCTTTAATCAAATTGCGTCGTTATGGTATATTGCCCCAAATTTGCGACTGGATAGGGGACAGAGGTCGTAGTAATCGATGGTAAGGCATCGACTAATACTGAAGTGATATCGGGCGTTCCACAGGGTAATGTTATTGGTCCTCTGCTGTCCCTTAATTACATAAACGATTTAGGGGAAAATCTAAGTAGCTCTCTTAGGTTGTTTGCAGATGACGCTGTCATTTACCGTCTACTAAAATCATCTGAAGATCAAAACCAACTGCAGAACCATCTGAATAAGATATCACTATCGTGTAAAAATTGACAATTGGGTCTATATAATGAGAAGTGTGAAGTCGTCCACATGAGTACGAAAAGAAATCCGTTAAACTTTGTTTACAAGATAAATCAATCAAAAGTGAAGGCCGTAAACTCCACTAAATACTTAGGAATTACTATTACTTCAAACTGGAAAGAACACGTAGATAGTGTCGTGGGAAAGGCGAAACAGAGACTGCGTTTTATTGGCAGAACCCTTAAAAGATGCAACAGAACTACTACAGAAACTGCATACACTACGCTTGTCCGTTCTTTTTATGGAGTATTGCTGCCCAGTGTGGGATGCATATCAGGTGGGTTTGACCGAGGACATAGAAAGAGTCCAAAGAAGGGCAGCTCGTTTCGTATTGTTACAATACAGGGAAGACGGAAATGATAAAGGATCTGGGATAGGAAGCATTAGAACAACGACGCTCATCGCTGCGGCGTGTGCTACTGACGAAACTACAATCGCCAACATTCTCCTCAGAATGCAAAAATATATTGTTGACTCCCAATTACATAGGTAGAAATGATCATCAGAATAAAATACGAGAAATCAGAGCTCGAACGGAGAGATTCAGATGTTCTTCCTTCCCGAGCGCTATTCGAGAATGGTATGGGAGATAAATAGTATAACCTTCTGCCAGGCACTTAAATGTGATTTGCAGACTATCCCATGTAGATGTAGATGTAGGTGTAAGATAGAAGATTTTGAAGTGTTCTGCTACAGAAGAAAGGTGAATATCAGATGGACAGATCGCATATGCGGAATTAATGAGGAACTGGAAAAAAAAAGAATTTTTGATGTAACTTCACTAAATGAAGGAATGAGTTGCAAAAGATACATCCTACGGTGACAAGCCAAAAGCACTTTGTTTCTGAATGGAATAATTGTGTGTGTGTGTGTGTGTGTGTGTGTGTGTGTGTGTGAGAGAGAGAGAGAGAGAGAGAGAGAGAGAGAGGGAGGGAGAGAGAGAGAGAGAGAGTATTGAACAGGGAGAGGAGCGATTATAATGAATAGGGTTATCGTGAATCACATATCTATTTGAAGCGTTGGAGGAGGGAATGAACAGAAACGGAGGGGAAGGATAGATGACGAGGCAGACGTTGAGGTAGATACAGAAGATGGTCAGAGAGACGAAGGAAAAAAAAGGGAGGGGGAGACGAACGAACAGGTCTGGAATAAACTAATTTACTGGGATAATGCCTGCATTTTAGTTAGTAAATATATAAAACTGGCGAAACCGGCAACACTTCTCAATTGCTAAATACGTATGGTATTCACAGTCACATCTTAAATACCTTCCCCATCTCTTTATCCATCTTCTCATTCCTACTCTCTCTCTCTCTCTCTCTCTCTCTCTCTCTCTCTCTCTCTCTCTCTCTCTCTTGCATACCTCCTCTTCCCAATTTATCTGTCCATAACCTCATCCCACCTCTCTCTGTCCATCTCTTACTCCCATTTTATTCTATCTCCATTTCCGTCTGAATGTTTAGTAGTTCCGTACATCTCCTCCTTCTCTCATCTCTATGTGCATAAACTCGTTTCCCAAGTCTCTGTTGATCTCATTCTCCCCCCTCCCCCACCCCATACTAGGTTTATTTCCGTCCGAATGTACAGTGGAGTATCTTGTAAAATTTTAAGCAAATAGCTCAAAAATACTTCGAGATTAGTGGTATGAATGTCTGAACATTCCTTAAAGTGTAAACCAGGAGCTTCATTTTATTAAGTACAAAGATGAGCATGGAAATTTTCTAAAACCTACATACGTACATGAGCCAACTTAAATGAAGACTTCATGGCAATTTTATCAAGCTCGGAATAAAAACGTACGTTGTGTGGAATTCCGTCAGGTAAAGTACCCTTCACCATGCACCGAACGAAATTTTGTGTGGCCTTCCTCTTCTTTTAAAGATGTGTAAAAATTCATCAAAGTCCTACACTAGACTTGTGCGTGCTATTTTGGAATGTTGCTGCGCACTGTGGGAGCCACACCAGGGGGACTAACTAGTCAATTAGAGAAACTTAAGATTAGGGCAGCTCGTTTTATATTATCGCGATATAGGGGAGAGAGTGTCACGGAAATAGTGCACGAGTTGGAGTGGAAATCATTAAAGGACAGGCGTTATTCGTTGCTGCGAGATCTATTTGCGAAATTTCTTTCGCCATCTTTCTCTTCGGAATGCGAACATATAATTGTAAGCATCCACCTACATAGGGAGGCATGATCATTATAGTAAACTAAGAGAGCCGCGGTGGAGTAGCGGAGCGGTCTAAAGCGTCTCGCTGCGGAGCGCGCGGTTGCTCACCGTAGAGGTTCGAGTTCTCCCTGGGGCATGGGTGTGTGTGTGTTTGTCCGTAGGTTAGTTTACCTAGTTTAAGTAGTTTGTAAGCTACGGACTGATGACCACGCAGTTTGCTGAGATTAGAAGCGAAATAAAATAAATAAATAAACTAAGAGAAATCAGATCAAAACACTTCAATGTGATTTGCATGTAGATGTAGATGTAGATGTAGATATAGAAGTTCATAAGTAAAGTACCCTTCACTGTACACCATACGATATTTTAAGCATGCAGTGGGCTTCCAGTTGCTTTGAGGGTCAACTGTACAAAATATCATCAAGATTGGATGTTGTCGAAATCCATAATTAAAGTACCCTCCGACATGCTCCGAACGAAATTTAGTGACCTTCCCCTTGGTTTGAAAATCAGATGTGCAAAATTTCATCAAGACTGGAAAAAACCATAGGCACTTTCAGTTTCTCTAAAATTTTTGAGAGATATTCAAAAACTTTTATTTCCTATAAACCTAGTCCTGAAAATTACGAACACAAAAAAGATGGGTCGAGCCGTTCTCAAATTATGACGTGACCAAGGGACATATATAAAACAAAAATAAAGCAGTCAACAATCCGAAGATTGGTTTGAACACCACAGTGCTTTACTAGGCATGGTCCTGTTTGGAGGTGGTATGCCGTTGCCTTCCTCCGACCTTCGAACTGACTTACCCAGCCAGTTATATGGAGACCTACAGTTTAACGTGGGTTCCGAACCACGGTGCTACTCGGTATTTTTCACATGAGCAATACTGCCAGAGGTGAAAGAAGTGGAAAGTGACAGATAAAAATCCTAGGACCTGGCGGGGATCTAACCCGGGACCTTTAGATTTGTAGTCTGGCACTCTACCACTGTGCAACCGAGGCGATATATAAAAACTTCAGGCAACGCAATTCGTGCGTCGCCGTACATTTGTTAAAGATATACCTCATTACTAATTCGATTAGATATGACGAACTCTACGGATAATATGTGCTCCATGGAAGTTGTGCAGCAACGCCTTTCGGTAACATCCCCGGTCGCTCGTTACCCTCCGACCACACGCATTACACGTCTGTGTTGGTAGTTTAAGCTGATATTCCGAGAACAAACAACGGGAATTGGTTTAATTAGCATAACGGCTTAGGCTCTCCCTCCCCACCCTCTCTCTGAAAACACACACGCACACACACACACACACACACACACATACACACGCGTGCGCGCACAGAGTAATGACCTTTTATCCTTGGCTTTTTCCTATTTTCATGTCCTTTTACCGATGTCGATTATAATGTGTCCTAAATAACTGTAACTTGTATCAAAAACGTTGCTGCATATCTATAAACATACAGAATGGCACTAAAAATTTCCCCCAAAACTTTACTATCTGACTCAAGGGACGGGAGAGGGAGGACAAGATTTAACTTTACTCTAGCAAATTTCGTCATGAAGTTGTTGCCCTTTTCTTGCTTCGTTCGGTGCTGGTTTTAGCCTCTTAGGCCGCACGGAATGGCCGTGTGGTCTAAGGATTTTTTAGGTGGCCAACTCCTTCTAGTCTATTGATGAATTTCTTACCAGCAGTGATAGAGTATATATATATATATATATATATATATATATATATATATATATATATATATATATATTGATGAAGTGATTTATGTGTATATATAAATATATATCACTTCTGGTAAGAAATTCATCAATAGAGTAGAAGGAGTTGGCCACCAAAAAATCCTTTAGACTCTTTTCAAACTGAACTTTATTGTGAGTTAAATTATGGCTGCTGGCGTGTTACTGTCGAATACCGGACACCTTTCTGAGCCAAAGTAAGTGACTTTAAATCTTTATGCAAGTTATTCTTGTTTCTAGTATTGATCCCATGGACTGAGCTATTAGTTTGAAAAAACAAAAAGATCTATTTTTACTGACAAATTTCATTAGAGAACAAATGTATTGGGAAGCAGTAGTAAGTATCCCCAGATTACAGCTACTCAAAACAGACCCACAAGGTCCTGAGAACCTTTCTCGTGAAAAGTCCCAAGCTACCACAGATCCGTGAGACATGTCCAGTATAGCTGACATCCAGAGCGTTTCAAGTGGCAGACAAGTACATATGTTCTTGAAGCATAAAAGATGAATAAATAATTGCCAACTCTTAGCGAGTGAATTCTTTTCATGGACCGAACAAGTCCCCGTCATGTTACCGTTGACGAACGCATTTGTGTAAATCCTAAGACCGTTCTGTATCATACGATTAAGACAGAACGTAGCTGAAGTTTAAGCTAAATGAGTATTTCTCGTGCAAGCTCATTCAGCTGATAAGAAAAATCCCTCTTGTGATCGATAACACATGCATTTTATGGTTAGTGTATACTAACTACGTTTTTGCGTGCGAACCAATGTATCTGCAGAGTTTCATGCAACTTGCTAATATCATAACATGTAGGGAAATACCTTCTGAATCCTATAGGTAGGCAGTAACTCTAAGCCGTTGTGTAGCCGAGCTGTCTAAGGCAACTTGCGGATGACGCGGTTGCTCGCCGTAGGAGGTTCGAGCTCTCTATTGAACGTGTGTGTTATCCTTAGGTTAGTTTAACTTAGTTTAAATAGTGTGTAAGCCTAGTGCATTACCAGTAGTCATACCTTTACATTATAATATTGATGCGTTCCATTGTGAAATCAAATTGTTGCATATTATGGTGATGGACGTAATGGATCTATCTTAAAAGTTACAGATACTGAGCTGAGGAATGGGCTGAGATATTTTACTTACAAGTAGTTATTTCTAGAAGTTTTAATATTGGGATAATTTTAACAGAAAACTGTAAGCCATGCAAGCTAGTCGATTGCGTTCACTGAATCGATGGATGAAGGAAGCACTATTAGAGTTTAACATTCAATCGATATCGTAGTCATTAGAGACAGAACATATCCTCCGATATTTTAGTAAGAGATGGAGAAGGAAATCGGAAGTGCCCTTTGAAACGAACCATGCCAGAATTTCCCAGGAATCATTCAGACAAATTCCGGGAAACCTAAACCAGGATGGATTGAAGCAGGTTTGAACCGCCTATGTCCTAAATGTGCGTTCAGTGTGTTACACTGTGCCACCTCGCTCGGTAAGTCGATAGATGAGTTTTATCCGTGGCAGGCGACAATCGATTGTGCAGTTCTAAATCTGACAAGGATTATCTCTGCAGATTGAGTGCACACTCAGGCACATCCATTTTCCACACTATATCTCTTTCTAATATCAGAGTCGTCCATCTCTAAGACACAAAGGAGCGAGGATCAAGTAAAAAAATGACCAGTGCAGCTTAGGACGATATGTCACGAACTGAAAAGTTTTTTGGGGTAGGACTATTAAAACCCGTTAAGACACACCAGAAGGGAAGTTTTTGAACCATTTATACGTGTAATGTAACAACTCAGAGGCTTCATTTACCAGGGTATAAGTTGCTTGTTTTTCATTGTGTGTGAATGGCCATGTGCGCGTAAAAAGTATTACAGTTGAGTCCATCGATGTTTCTAAATATAACTGAGTGTTGTGCAGGAAGGTCCATTGCTGATGAAATAAACTACCACAGGATCTTCTTCAAATACTAAATACCGCATTGTTTACCATTAAAAAAGTATCTGAATTTAGTGATAATTTAGCTCGAAAAGTAGTCTATTTTGCTTATTTTCATTATTTATGACAGATGGTATTATTTTTTCGGTAACTCTTGTGATTTAAAAAGGATATTTATTGCGCAGAAATGGGCATTTCGAGAAATACTTGGCTTAAGCTCGCGATCCGCTTCTTGACTCCTGTTTAGTAGCCTGTGAATTCTGACATTTGCCTCTCAGTACATATTTACTTTAATGTCGTTTGCTGTTAATAATATGTGGTTATTCGTAAGAGTTAGCAGCTTCAACTCAGTTAATACTAGACAGGAACAGAATCTCCTTGACCTTTGTGCTGAAAGGCGTGCATGATTCTGCCACATCCATTTTTAATAAGCTGCCACAACAATTCATACAACTTTATTGTAATCCAGACACTTCGCTTTCAAGACTCAACTGAAGAGTTTCCTCACGGCTAACTCTTTCTATTCTGGCGAGAGAATCCTGGGTAATAATAATAATAATAACCGAGGCTAATTTCCGTGTTGCTGCGTTGTTGCTTCGTTTTACTTAGTCCTGTCGTGTGCATCGGATTACTAAGCGTTCCACTGTATCTATTACTACTGTTTTGTTACAATCTGATATACTCAGTCGTTCCTTGACCGTGGAGACTTGCTCCTCAATTCGGTCCTGTGATACGTGATAAATATAAATAAATACACGGTTATTATGGGTGTTTCCTAATCTATGAAGGTGGCAAAGAAACTGTCGCCGAAATTCGTTAATATGAATGGAATTACACTACAGAAACTAACTGAAAGGTTGATTTGAAAATTAAAAACAGTGACGACAAAATAATGTATAATTAGGGTTACCGGCAAGATAACTTGTGAGTCTTCCTTCACAAGAGCAATTAAAATATAAATGTAATATTAATAAATAATTGCAGTCCTCATAAGTAAATTTTTGCTGTAGTGTAAATGAAAGTAATTTCTGTAAGAAGGCGAGACCTAAAGAGGAGTTAATTATTGTAAGTACCGTAACTCATAACAACATACAGAGTTGTAAAAAAACTGATAAGGAAGCACGTAGAACATTTTAACTGGAAAATGCTTCACATTTTATTTATGTATTTTTAATTTTTTAGCAGATTTTTTATACTGATCGGACAAACTTGTATGTGTAAAGCTAAAGACTATAATTTCATTCATCATAACGATATTTTTCGAAAGCTTGTAACTGTGTTATTCACAATTTATATAAAGAAAACGCTCCAGTTTCTTGTTTCTCCTGCCATGTGGTTTAAACTTGATACTGCAATCGGTGAATAGTCTGATTAACATATACTGGGAAGTTGTTTTTACATTATTTTTATAAATGATGTTTTTAAGTTTCTACTTACAAGCATTGCGCCTTCTTCATTGTGCAAAATCTCACACACATAGAGAACATCACTACACTGTTTATACAAACAAACATGTTACACAGATGTTAATATAGCACAGATTTACGTAGACTTTGTATATATGCAGAGATGTTACTGTTAGTATATAACGTCTCTGATGTATACAATCTCTCTCTAAAACTGTGCTGTCCATCTATGTGACACGTTTGTTTATAAGAACAGTGTAGTGATGTTCTCTATATGCGTGAGATTCTGCACAATGAAGGGGGCGCAATACCTGTAAGTAGAAGTTTAAAAATACCATTTATATAAATAATGTAGATATAACAGACTAATATATATTATTCAAACTATTCTCCGATTGTAGTATCATGTCTAAACCACATGGCAGGAGAAACAGAACACAGAAAATGAGGCATCAAAATAAATATTTTTACGTAAGAAAAAGCATCTGAAGATGAGAATAAATTCTCGAGACGCGTAATGCTGTGCATTAAAAACAAACAACTGGTGCATTTTTGTTACATAAATTGTAAAGGCTATTAATCAGTAGTTTATATAGTGGTGGGTAAAAAAGGACTGATCCGATTAAAAATACTTTGTCAAAAATTGCACTGGCGATAGGCCATGTTGGCAACGTCTTACCAGCAAATCAACGCTTCACTGGCGTACCTACAAAACTGGCCAGTCAGGGAACTCCTGCAGAACGAGAATTATGTACCGTTGGTTGGCGGCTGGCCTATACCACTCAACCTGCTGTAAATTAATTGCTGTAACTTTAATTGAAGTATATTGATTATTATTTCAGAGATCATTATTAAAGGTGCTACTGCTGTGCATTTTTACAGTGTTAAAAATAAACTTGACAGAAAAAAGTAAAATAGGCAGTTTCCAATCTATTAGATATATGAAAGCAGCTGTAACGAAAATCGACGTACGGCAGTATATGGAAGGCATTTAGAAATGTTCAAAATGTTACTTTAGATACTTATTGTGGATTTATGCATCAGTGATACAAGAAAAAATGGTGGAATGGTGCAGTACCTGTAACAGTGTATAACAGACAAAAATGCGTTTTGGTCTCCATTAGTTTCACAAGTATCTAGCAGAATTCTCATCAAAATTTTATAGATATATGGGATAATACAATTGATAACTACGCTGCACCCTTGAAATGTGAGAAACGAAAATTAAATTTTTTTGTCCGTTAGTGATGCAGAGGTGGCCCTTTCAACGACTGCATCTCGCCATAGGAATAGAAATAATTAACGTGAAATTGGAAGGTAGACTGCTATAAATGGAAGCAGTCCTTCCGTCGGTGCAGACAATTGAGCGCTAATGAAAGGAACACAACGCCTCTCTGGCTGCGAACTGAAAAGCTGGCGGGCACGCGACAAAGGCGGAAATTCTCTGTTTTCCATTACAAATGGCTTCATCAACGCGCACAGGGATGGGCCGGCATGATAAACTATTATAATAATTCACACGCGGACGACGTATAAACAGAATACCGTATGAGATGGCCGTCTCGCAAGCATGTTTGAGCCATTCAGTATCTTAATCTGCTGCTCTTTGTCATTGTTTCCTGAGTGTCACGGTCGTATTACTATGTGCATAGCAGTAACGGCACACCTAAAGCTTAACCTCAGTCTATGGTCAGGATATATAATACTTCAGTTAAGTATAAAACAAGTGATAAATATTGGTTATTTTACAACAAGTTAAAGTAATTCATTTACACGGGATACATATTCCATATTCAGTGGACAATAACCGCTTGTTTTCTGTTTAATCACTACAATATACTTCAGACATAAGTTGTGCTAAAATACGGACACTGCGCTATTATTTTCAACTAAAGAATGATCCGCGACAGTAGATGAATGTCTCGCGGTAGCTCCGCGCATTGCTAAGTAATAATAAAAAACTATGAGCAAAGCTCTCATCAATAATCATAAAATAAACATGATTATGTTCCCGAAAAGAACTGCCCATGGGAGACGGAGTGAGAGGGAGGGGGTGCGTAAGTTAAGCCGACCACTAGCAAAATATTGGACATTTGAGTTCGAATTTCGGTACCGCAAAAACTTCATAGCTCACTAACAAAATATACAGTTGATGCTTTATCGTACATATCTGCTATTTTCCTTAGAGACAATGAAGATTTATGGTAACTTTTCTAAATTAATACTTCGTTTACTTATCGAAAATTAATTTAAATATAAAAACAGAAATACGGGTGAACTAATATTTTACTAACTACTGACCAACGAAGGAGAACTACAAACACTGCACAGAAAGCGAAATTCCTATGCAGGCAGTGGGAACTTTCGGACCCCAACGAAATAGAACGAGATATAAATAACAGTACATAAACAGCTAAAAATTTGTACAATTACCAATGTCTACCCGCGGAAGGCTTTAGGAACAGTTTTATGGCAATCGGATAGCTATTTATATATATATATATATATATATATATATATATATATATATATATATATCAATGTGAATGTCTGTTCGGTGTACGCTCATCACGTCCGAACGACAAGACGCAGAGACTTAATATTTGTACAGTTACTAATTTATAAGGAAGATTTTAGGTATGGTTTTATAGCGATTTGATAGATATTTCTTATTTTGAACAATATAACTCGAAATGCGGAACAATAATTACTCTTTGAAAATTATATTTACTCTTTGAAAATGGTTTTATTGGTTGCATTGTTGCTTGAGGGTTGATAATGATATAAGGGTGGAGTATATTGGGACGGAAAGTTATCGGTGTATATAAAATTCGACGTGTCTGTGTGTTTGTTAATATTTCGCTCTGCAGCGAAAACTATAAAACGCAAAGGAATGCTCTGTGTGTAATTGTTGTCAGAAGTCTCCCGTTGTACACCATATCAGTTCCATGTCGATAGCTATCAGGGGGTAGAAGATGTGATGGTTGAAAGTCGTCATATTATTAAAAAAATCGGACTGGAGGCCTGCGAAGATGTTTGCGACCCTATAGCAAGAAGGTTACATACAGTGAAACGTGATGCCACAAACCATATCTTTAGTCTATGCGTGCTACAATGTCTTCAGCTCTTTCTCTGTGAGCATAAGCATACGAATAACGAAGTATAAGAACAAATAAATAAATCAGTAAAAAAGTAATTTCTTTTAATACATCTCTTTAAAAAAATCGATTTGACGTTTCGTACATTACATCAAGTAGAATAGTACAAATAACGTATTTTACCAGACTCCCCTAAAATGAAATTAAAATGAATTTCGACATTACTCTCACCATACGTGTTGAGATTTTGCAACAGTCTATGAGGAATAATGTACGTATTATTTATTGTAAATCATTAAGCACTTCACATAATTTTTTATTTGAATTTTGATTAAAAATGTTTGTTTCTAAAGAAGGTATTGTATTTCATTTCATCCTTCAAAACCAGTCTCATAGAACACTACTGAAAGATAGGTTATCTGCCATAATCAACCAACACGCGAGCGGAGCCGTGAGTTTAAGCTAGTTATCTATAATAGCCTAATACAGAGAAAGGTACTTGAATTAACGTATTTGTGTGCAGACAGATGAAAAGAGAACAATGAATTTCTCTATGAGGGGATAGTTCTGTCTGGTTACGTGAAAAAATATTATTTTTGGTATTGATGGGAGACCCAGTATTCTAATAATAATAATAATAATAATAATAATAATAACCCACTAAGATGAAAGAAGTATAGATAACTCTTCACCGAAATTTTTGAACTAATTTTTTTGGAAGGGGCTGGGGGTCGGGCACGCTAATAAGACAACAATTCAGATTGGTGTTTAGTGTTTAAAAACAGCTAGATTGATTTTGTACCACCAGACATTCGGAAGAACTGTGAAGATACAAGAGGAAATTAGAACTCCAATGTATCCACATTGCTGACAAGACTTATATATATAAATACAGAAAAGAAAGTTGAGACTGAATTGACGGTCAGATGGCTTGAAAAAAGATAAATGCAACTGTGAGTCTCTCTACATTGTGTTTAACAATAGTGAGAAATCTGAAAGAGGAATAGGAAACAATAATATAATTGGAAGGCCAATAACGAAGGCTACGTTAAAATGAATCTAAGAACGTACTGCCTAATCTGCACGTCGAAGAAACAATGACGGAAAAAAAGTTTCAAGTGTAGGGTTTCAATTCACAGTGAAACGATATCAATGAGCCACGCGGGAGTGGACGTTCACTCTGAGTCGCCTTGAAGCGGAATGGATGGCAATCGTCACTGAAATTGGATAAGAATTAGAGTGGAAATAACAGTGTAATGAGAACAGAACCGAAGACAGACGAAAGTAATTAGAAATAACAGAAGTGAAAACAGTGAGAGATATAACATCAAAGTTGGTGATCCTTCTAACTTTGATCCAAAATGTATGGCGGACGAGTATGCTGATGCAATAGTTTCGTACAACCGCTCGCTCAGCGAAAGATCCGTACCCAAAGACTAGCAAGTTGCACAATTCACTCCAGTATTAAAAAAAAAAAAAAAAAAAAAAAAAAAAAAAAAAAAAAAAAAAAAAAAAAAAAAAAAAAAAACCGGTATAGGAGTGATCCGCAAAGTTACAGATCGAAGTTACTGACATCGGTTTGTAGCGCGGTTTTAGAACATATACTTTTTCAAACATTATGATCTACATCGAACAGTATGGCCTATTGAGCCACAGTCAGGTTGAGAACGTATCGTTCTTATGAAACACAGCTTTAATAACATAATGTGATGAGAGCTATCGAAAGGTATATCAGATCGATTCCATATATTTTTAGATTTTCGGAAGACTTTTGACACCGTATCTCACAAGCGTCGTCTAATCAAACTGCGTGCTTAAGCAATATTGCCAGAGTAGTGCGATTGTATTCGCGATTTCTTCTCAGAAATAACATTATTCTTAATAACTGATGGAATGTCATCAAGTAAAAGAAAAGTGGTATATGGCGTTCGCCAGGGAAGTGGTATAGGGCCCCAAATTTCAGTGCCTTTTAAACGATTTCGGAGACAATCTCAGCAGCTCTCTTAGACTGTTCGCGGATGATGCTGCCATTCATCGGTTAAGTAAAGTCACCAGAAAATCAAAAGCAACAGTGAAATGATTTAGATATCTGCATGGTGTGAAAACTGGCAGTACAAACTAAATAATGAAAAGCGTGAAGTCATCAATATGAGAGATAAAATTCATTGTCATGATAAATCATTCCAATATACAAGCCGTAAGTTCAACTAAATACTTAGGAATTACAATTACAAACAACCTTAACTGAGAAGTACACATATAAAATATTGTAGGAAAGGCGAATCAAAAGCTATGTTTCATTGACGGCACACTTAGAAGATGCAACTTTTCTACTAAAGAATAATAGGACTTGTGAGTCCTATTTTGGAGTATTGCTGCACTTTGTGAGATCCCCACCAAGTGGGAGTAGTGGATAATATTTGAGCGTTCAGAGAAGAGCAGCTTGTTTTGTACTATCGCAATGCAAGGGAGAGAGTTTCACAAGTTCGTGTGGAAATTATTACAACAAAGGCGATTTGATCTATTTGCAAAATTTTTTTCACAAACCTTCTCCTCCAATGCGAGCATATTTTGTGATCACCCACCTACTTAGGGAGACATTAGCATCGTAGTAAAACAAGAGAAAAATTTAGATGCTCCCTTTTTCCCGCGTGCTATTAGAGTACGGAACGATAGAGAGGTATCATGAAAGCGGTGCCATGAACCGTCTGCCAGACACTGAGATGTGATTTTCAGAGTAATTATGTAGGTACAGATACAGAAGCGAGGAAGTATAAAAGCAGAGTAGTACTTTAAGGGAAAGAGGTTACTCCTGTTCCAAAGGAAGAAACACAATTTAAGGAAGAAATAGTTGAGGATGTATGTTTGGAGCAATGCATTGTATGGTAGGGAATTATTAACTGTGGGGAAAGCGGAAAAGAAGAAAATCAAAGCATTTGAGATACGGTGCTACCGAAGAATGTTGCAAATTAGTTGGATTTTAAGGTAAGGTGTGAAGAGTATGTGTACAGAATTAGCAATGAAATGCATCAATAAGAATGTGTTCAGAATAATGGGACACATGTAAAAACAACGAAGGTAGCCACTGTAGTAGATGAGTTGTACCGAACAGGGTAAACACGCAGAGGGGAGACAGGGATTGGAATATACACAATAAGTAATTTATGGTCTGGTATAGAAATGCTACTCTGAGGAGACGCTATCGTAAAAGAGAAATTAGTGATGGGCATCAGAAATCCAGTGCGAAGACTAATGAATAATTATATTAACAAAAATGCAATGAGACATATGATGTGTGTCATGTCGTTTAAAGCGAAACCTGCGACCGTTGGCATCTTTTTTTTCTTGGACACATGCTGAAGATACGCTGTAAGATTTATTAACACTAAAATAGTCGCGTAAGATCTCACAGCCGCATGTCAACGGATCTAAACATTCTATTGCACATTTTCCTGAAACAAATGTTCAGTTGCTACTATTGTAATATTTCCTTTTTCCCTTGTTTTGTTTGCTTATTCACTGCAATATCTGAGATCAATTAAAGCTAACACTGCAATTTTGACACTGTATCTCACAGATAAACCGCGACGACCGATGTCCCTCCTAGTGAGAAGCACTGTTGAAGAAATTTAGAGAGCTGGAATTTGAGGCGGACTGCACAACGATTATACTGCCGCCAACCTACATTTGACGTAAAACCACAAGGATAAGATTACAGAGATTAGGGCTCGTACGGATGCATACAAGTATTCGTTTTTCCGTCGAACAAAAAGCAAGTAACTAGTAGTACTGAGTACCTTCCGCCACGCACCATTGGCTGCATTACGGAGTATGTATGTAGATATAGTGACACGATCGTTGCAGTGTTAATGATTCTTAAGGCATATATCTCATACTACTAGCCCCGATCAGATCTGAAAAATTGTAGTATTCTAACTCGACAGATACCAGCTAAGTATTTCATTTTCTTAAAAGTTTTGGTTCCACCTTTTCGGGCAGTCAACTACTACCAAAATAAATGTTGTGTTCCCTGATTGCAGGAAGGAGTTCGATACTACTTCTTACTATCGTCGAATGAAGACAATTTGAGCGTATGGAACATTAGAATGATTGGATGTAAGAGTTTCAAGAAAACTAAACACAGCGTTTAACTTTCTGATATAAAATTAATTTCCGGCTGGGTGTTATAGGGAGATTACTTTTAACATATATCCGTGACCTAGTAGATAACGTTGGAAGTTCCATGAGGCTTTTGCAGATTGAAAAAATGTTTTAAACCAAAGGAACCAAACTGTTCAGGTCATCGGTCCCTAGACTTACAAACTAATTAATCTAACTTATCCTAAGAATAAAAACGCATGCTCGAGGTAGGAGTCGAACCTCCTTCGCGAGCGGTCGCGCGACACGTAACGTGACGCCGTGGACAGAACGCCTATTCCCGCGCGGCTTTTGCAGGTGATGCCCTAGTATACTGAGAAAATTGTAAAGAAAAGGAGAGATTTAGAAGCGAAACAAACAAATAAAATTAATCGTAAAGCAGATGCCGGATAGACATTTATTGGGAGAATCCTCAGAAAAAATACTTATTCAACATAGGAAGTAGATTTCAAAGCTTTCGTTAAACTGACATTTGAATATTGATCGTCTATGAGGGATCCGAAACGGGTGGAATTAATAAGGGAGATAGAGAAGAAGGGAAAAAAAGAAAGGAAGAAAGAAAGAAAGAAAGAAAAAAGAAATGCAGCACGCCTTGTTACAGGGTTATATACCAGTCACGGAGTTGATCAGCCAACTCTAATGGCAGACGCTACAAGAGAGGCGGTCTGTATCGTGCCGGCCGCGGTGGCCGCGGGGACTGAGGCGCTTCAGTCACGGTCTGCACGGCCACTACGGTCGGGGGTTCGAATCTCCCCTCGGGCATGGATATTTGTGCCGTACTAGTTCGTAAGTAGTTCATAAGTAGTTTGTAAGTTTAGGGACTGATGACCCCGTAGTTAAGTCCCATAGACTATACAAACATTCGAACATTTTTTTTCTGTATCGTGGTTTCGCCTACTGTCAAAAGGGACCGATGATCTTATAAGGAAAACCACGCCAAACCAAAGCTACTGTCAAAGTCTTAAGACTCTATGTTTCTCTAAGAGTCAACAAATATACTGTATGCGCAAAGACCAAGAGGATAAAAACACGAGGGATTAGAGCGCACACGGAAACATACTGGCATTCGCTTTTCCCGCGAACCGCGCGGTACGCTACTGGAATAGGAGGAGGAAGTGCGATTTGTACACAATTACCCTCCGCCACAAAGCGTGAGTTGGCTTGCGGAGCATAAACGCAGACGTGGTGTAGAGAAACGAGGGAGGAGGGGGACATTAATGTCACGTTCACAAGCGCGGTCATTGTCCATGTAGTATACACGCTGATTACGAATGCATGGCTTATGAAACTGACCGTGACCTTTTCGCAACAACCATCACGGTATTTGCCTGCATTCCTGGTTAAGCTAAATCTGGACTGCCGTGGATGGATATGAAGCGTAATTCACCCGAATGCGAACCTGTTGTGGTCTCCAATGCGCCACTTCGCTCAATGAGGTCATTCATAACGAAGTTATCGGCTATTTCGACAACATCCGTGTAAACCGATGGTCGTTGCATTTCCGAAATTAACAGAGTAATGCTTGCATGGACAAATATTGGGATATCATTGAATACATAAGCCCTATTTGCCTTGTTACGGTGCATGCGGCTGTTCCACATCGAAGGTTCGAGTACTCCCTGGTGCATGGGTGTTTGTGTTGTTCTTAGGATAAGTTAGTTTAAGTAGTATGTAAGTTTAATGACTGATGAACACTGCAGTTAGGTCCCATAACTTTACAAACATTTGAACATTTTTAAAAGTATTGCTAGGCAGTTTTAAGTGGACTCGTTCGTAGTCTAAAATTATATGTAGCTGTCAAAAATTCCAGTAATAATAGTAATAACTAGATGACCCGTGCAAGTACTTCACTTCGTGAGTGGTCAGTGACAAAGTATAAATGAGTAAATGTAAATATTTATCAAATGATAATAATTTATTACAGATTTAAATGGTGTATACAATATTATTCTTTACAATACTTCCTTTCAGACAATGTTAGCTGTTCATCGACCCTTAGGTTTAATTACTAGTTTTACACTTTTGAATGTTTTGCCCCATCATAAAGCAACATACAATTGTTCGTGAGGTAACACTGAATCAGTCAAGCAGATTCCGAATAGATCAAGTGTATAACCCTACGCTTTATCGACAGGAATACAAAACGTTAATCTAATTGGAAATTTACGTCGTTTAAAAGAGAAGTGAATTGTAATGTCAGATGGTGTCAAATCTTTGTTGGGTAACATTAATCGCTCCCCAATATTCACATCAGTTGCAACTTCAAAATCTATTATATTGTTATATATTTTTCTGACTGTTATCTTTAGCTTATTCATTAATCCCTTAGCTGCTTCAAATTCCTTCTTTCAAGGTCAGCACATGGAGAATCAGACCGCTGATCTCTGTGCTGTTCAAACATTTTGTGGAAAACTGCGGAAGTTCGCTTTCTTCTTCCATTTTCAATTTATTCACACTCGTGTAAGATCTTAAACTTTCCGGAAGTAGATCTGAAACTATTAATTTTTGCACAACGTTCACTTTTGGTGCAAGAACTACAGTCGTGGAATCACTGAAACTGTCATAAGAGGAGAAAGATAAATATTTGCCTAAAATTTCACTGTATCAACCAATGTAAGTGTTTTAAAGCTCAAATGAAGGAACTGGATCCGCTAAGCATTTTTAGGCCAAAACGAACTGCGTACATTAATTGTAATAAATAAACTGATTAAAATATTCACACCAAAGGAAGATGAGAGAACAGAATTCTGATACTTGGTGACAAATCTGTGGATTAATATCTTTCGTTTAAAACAAAAATGAAGGAAATCGGACAGAACGGCCTTACAGGTTGAGTTTAATTCACAGCAAGGTCATTCCCATAAGAAATTTACAGAAGCAAATCGCGTTTGAGTATAAATAAAGAGAGAGAGAAGTGAATTACGATACTTGAAGACAAAAATGTTGATGAATATCTTTCGGATGGAACAGCCTGGCCCACTGTCTACAGTTTTCACAAATGTATGTAATGGTAAGATAATAAAATAATGAATATGCATGAATATGCATGTTATTCGTACTTGGAAATATTTCTACTTGAATGATATATTCTTGAATCAAAAGTAGTTACCCTTTCTTAGTACTCTCAGTTTTCGTGTATAATATTGAATTCACTTTGAATGGTCAGTTTGTTTAGCTTTGTGTCAAACAGTAATGACAATGAATAAAGCTGTAATAGTGTTCATGTAACACACATCTCAGTTTTGATGAGCGAATGTTCTGCTCTGATTTGTTTGAGTCGTAATTCACTGGTAAAGAAATGTATTAACAACCATTGATTTATTCATCTTCATCCTATTATTTTGTGGCGTAACAATGTCAGATATCAGATACATAATCGGACAGCACAACGGTTTTTAGTTGCACAAATATTTCATTATAAATTCAAGAGTAGGCAAAAAATCGACCACTATCTAATACTTCTCCAAGCAGTAGTATTCAGTTACAAATATAACTGTAGAATAATGGACGAAAGAAATAACTATGAAACACCCTGAAAGTTGTTTTCATATGATAATTGTCGGCTATAAGTAACTCCAGCTGTAGAACATCTGAGAAGAAATTAGTCATTCTGTTTTGATGCCAACATAAGAAGACTTTAATTTGCATCTGTAAGCAAATGACTCCCATTTGGGTACGAGACTGCTTCTCGTTAGCGCCGCTATTTCGAGGGCATTTTGTTTTCAGCCACAGTGCAGCAACGCTTTGTTATTCATTTTTGGATTAGCGGTTTCACGGTCCGTAACTGCAGAAAAATTACGCGCTGTTACACGAGGAAAACAGAAGCCAGGAAGTTTCTAAAACTTTCCGCTTGTAAAGTTGTGTTTTCATAATGCCAGTACAAGTGTGTGTGTGTGTTAACAAGTTGCGACTGCTAGCGAAGTTGGTTCTTTCCGTACACAAATGTAATTAAAACGACTTCAAATAAAAGATACAAGGCCTAGGAGCACTGTAACTCAGCGACTATTTTGAATATCTACTCGTGCTGTGCTCTTCGGAACTGTAAATGGGTTCATAACACTGAAAAGTTGTCAAAATGGACTGAGACGCAGATTCTCAAATTGTAACTGTAAGATGATGGTGGAACAGAGAACACGCATATGTAATGTAGGATACACTTCAGAATACGCAGTATCGCGTTTGGATATCCACCTGACTGTACCGTTAGTGAATATTCCTGATTTAATGAAGAGTTTATGTCAGCTGTCTACGTGGCAGACACAAGACTAAAAGAAGAAAGAAGATTAAGGCTTAACGTCACGTTGCACAAAGGAATAGTCTACCACGCGCAGCTATGTAGCACGGTGTAGGAATAAACATAGGAAAGTATTCTAAATCACGCCAATTTTCAAACATGGAAATAGAAAAGATTGTAACAACTATTGAGGTATCTCTTTAATTAGCGTTGTAGGCAAAATATTCTAAGGTATTGTTGAAAAGAGAGTGCGAGTATTAATTGAGGATAAGTTAGATGAAAATCAGTGTGGGTTTAGGCCTCTTAGAGGCTGTCAGAACTAGATCTTTAGCTTACGGCAGGTAATGGAGAAGTGCTATGAGTGAAACAGGGAATTATATCTATGTGTCATAGATCTAGAAAAGGCTTATGACCGTGTTCCTAGGAGGACGCTACTGTCAGTTCTACAAGATTATGGTATAGGAGGCAAACTTCTGCAGACAATTAAAGGGCTTTACGTAGACCGTCAGGCAGCAGTTAGAGTAGATGGCAAATTAAGCTCTTGGTTCAGGGTAGTCTCAGGGGTAAGACAAGGCTGTCACATGTCACCCCTGTTGTTCATACTATTCATGGATCATATGTTGAAAACAGTAAACAGGGCGGGATAAAAATGGGTGGAAAAAAAGCAGTCTCGCATATTCGGATGACTTAGTTCTAATGGCCGATTAAATTGAAAGGTTGCAAACTAATATTTCAGAAATCAATCAGAGGTGCAAGGATTATGATATGAAGATCAGCATCTCCAAATCGAAAGTAATGTCTGTGGGAAAGAGATTTAAACAGATTGAGTGTCAAATAGGAAGAACGAAATAGACAGTTTCACCTGGGATGTATTTTCTCACAGGATGGCAACATAGTGAATGAACTGGAATCGAGGTGCACCAAAGCTAATGCAGTGAGTGCTCAGCTAAGATCTACTCTCTTCTGCAAGAAGAAAGTAAGTACCAAGTTAGCAGTGCACCGCTCTATCTTTCGACCAACTTTGTTGTATGGGAGTGAAAGTTGGGTGGATACAGGTTACTTTATTCACAAGGTAGAGGTTACAGATATGATGGGAAAATTGGCAGGAGGGTTTCCATAATGAGGAAATCAAAACCTGGGATTGAACACCATAGATGAAGCAGTAAGAGTGAACTGACTGAGAAGGTGGGGTCATGTTACACGCATGGGAGAAGCAAGGTTACCTGAGAGACTCATGCGCTCGGCAGCGGAGGGTAAGAGGAGTCGAGGTAGACCAAGAAGAAAGTACTTAGATTCGGTGAAGAATGAATTTGAAGTAAAAGGCATAACATCAGACGAGGCATCAATGTTAGCATTGAATAGGAGATCATGAAGGAATTTTATTAGAGGTACTATGATCCAGTCTGAACGCTGAAAGGCATAATCAGTCTCTAATGATGATGATGATGAAGTATTCTAAAAGACACAAAGAGGGTACTAATAATCACGCCTTGCCAATGACAGTTGGTTTAAAAACAGACGTAGACTAATGCTCCCAGTGATCGCAGGTCCTCCTCAATATATTTGGGGATAATATTTCCAAGAGAACTGCATACGATGGATGTCTGGAGACAGGTATTGAGCAAGTGGCAAATACTGGCAAAGGCAATTGAAGCTGGACCTTACAATAGAGAAGCTAGGCAACTCTGATTGGAGGCACATGTTGTGCTCGTGATTTTGTCGCTTTCCAAAATCCCCATAGTGTGCGCAGTTGAGTACGGACTGGAGGTACTTCTGTATTGTTATGGGAGTACTTTCAGATCATGACCTTGGCCCTCTCTTTAAAGTTACCGTGAACGATACCACTTTTGACTCAACAGTTGCTTTCATTGCCCCAATTATCTAATCAGATTCCCGAAGGATGGTCTCAAAGCAGTTAAAAAATAACGATCATCGAAATTTATTCGGCGCGGCGGTGTGGCCGAGCGCAATGATCCGCATTGCTCCGATGCTCGAGGCCGTTCCCCGTCGAGGGTTCGTATTTCCCTCTGTCATGGATGTTTGTGTTGTCCTTGGTATAAGTGAGTTTATAAGTAGTTTGTAAGTTTAGGGATTGATGACCCCGCAGTTTAATCCCATAAGCTTAACAAACATTTGAACATTTTAAAAATTTGTTCGTTTCATTCAATCTAAAGACAAACGATGTGATACATTTGGAGGTGACAGATCTAAAGAATCGTGTGAACTTCCTTTCTCAGTGAACAGAAGGAAGGAAGTAATCTTAGGGTTTAACGTCCCGTCGACAGCGTGGACATTAGAGAGGGAGCTTACGCTCGGATTTTGGGTAAGGATGGGGCAAGGAAATCGGCCGTGCCCGTTGAGAGCAACCATCCCGGCATTTGCCTGGAATTATTTAGGGAAATCACGGAGAACCTAAATCTGGATGGTCGGAGGTATCAGCGAGTAGAGACCTCCATAAAGGCTAGAGATGGTATTAGTGTCATATTGTCTGGACGTGAGTAATATTGTATACATTGTATTTAAATCTGAAACCTTTCAATATTGGGTAAGTCTGTTGTCATGGAAAGGATATGCCATAAATCTCTTGTAAGTCAGAGGAATGTTAATTATAGACAAATTTTTACTAAAACAATGGAAATTCCAGGTTGGTATTCAACAATATAATAAGGACATTGTACAACTCACCGCAAAGACGAAACAACGAGCTGAGACAGGTTCATAAAAAAGACACATACAAGCTGTCGGCCGTTGCCTTCTTCAGAATAAAGAACCACTATCTCCGTCTGCCGCATACGTTGTGTGACTGAAGTGTGCCTGTGTGACTGCATGAATGTTTTCCATTCTGAAGAAGGACATCTGTGTGTACATCTTATGTACCTGCCGCACCTCGTCGTTACGTCTTTGCGGTAAGTTGCACAATTTTTATGAACTTCCTTATAAAGCGAACTATAACAAAAGCTATGAAACCATCGTATTTCATTCTTTAGAATCTGTTAAATAGTTTAGGAACTCATTGTTCGATGGTGCGATCTACAATTGTTTAATAATGATTTTGCAGCCAAGATCGCATTTTTCATTTATTATGTTACGGGTTTAGGCGTGCTCGACACCATCTTCAGACCTGTCGTAATTTACATAACTTCACAACATTTTTTATATACTAAAAGAGTACATCCAGGTTGAGGCGTCACCAAACATAAAATTTCTAGTCACAAATAAAATATGTACATCCATCTTCTAATGGTTCTGAAGCGAGGTACTTCAAAGTCTAAGTTCAATATTAATTGAAGTCCAGTATAATACTAACTGTTAGGGGGAAAACTATAGTTTTACTAATTGTAGTTTCCCGCCTAACAGTTAGTGTTATACTGGACTTCAGTGAATATTGAACTTAGACTTTGAAGTACCTCGCTTCAGAACCATTAGAAGATAGATGTATGTATTTTATTTGTGACTAGAAATCTTATGTTTGGTGACGCCTCAACCCGGATGAACTCTTTTAGTATATAAAAATGTTGTGAAGTTATGTAAATTACGACAGGTCTGAAGATGGTGTCGAGCACGCCGAAACCGGTAACATAATAAATGAAACATGCGATCTTGGCTGCAAAATCATTATTAAAGTTTAGAAGATAAAATATATATTCAGAAATTGCGATTTAGTTGAAGGTAAAATTGTTTTTTGGACATTACTACTTGTTTCAGGGGAGCTTCCACGCCCAGCTTGTTAATTGCTTCATCTTGATGCAGCAAAATGATACTTATTACCAATTCTAAAAAGTGGAAGACAAACTACTTTAAAAGCGATACTAACCATACTTGCCGAAGTACAATGGAGTGCCAGACCAGCAGGAAGGTAAATACACTACTGGCCGTTAAAATTGCTACACCAAGAAGAAATACAGATGATTGGAAAAATATATTATGCAAGAACTGTTATGTTATTACATTTTCACGCAATTTGGGTCCATATATCCTGAGAAATCAGTATCCAGAACAACCACCTCTGGCGGTAATAACGGCTTTGATACGCCTGGGCATTCAGTCAAACAGAGCTTGGATAGCGTATACAGGTACAGATGTCCATGCAGCTTCACCACGATATCACAGTTCATCAATAATAGTGACTGGCTTATTGTGACGAGCCAGTTGCTCTGCCACCATTGTCCAGACGTTTTCAATTGGTGAGAGATCTGGAGAATGTTCTGGTAGGGCAGCAGTCAAACAAAAAAAAAAAAAAAAAACAGAAAAATCCCGTACAGGACATGCAACATGCGGTAGTGCCTTATCCTGCTGAAATGTAAGGTTTCGCTGGTATCGAATGAAGGGTAGAGCCACGGCCAGTAACACATCTCAAATGTAACGGCCACTGTTCAAAGTGCCGTCGATGCGAACAAGAGGAGATCGAGACGTGTAACCAATGGCACGTCATACCATCACGTCGAGTGATACGCCAGTATAGCGATGACGAATACACGCTTCCAGTGTGCGTTCACTGCGATGTCGGGAAACACGGATGCGACCATCATGATGCTTTAAACAGAACCTGGAATCATCCGAAAAAATGACGTTTTGCCATTCTTGCTTCCATATTCGTCGTTGCGTACGCCATAGCAGGCGCTCCTGTCTGTGATGCAATGTCATGGGTATCCGCAGCCATGGTCTCCGAGCTGATAGTCCATGCTGCTGCAAATTCATCGAACTGTTCGTGCAGATGGTTGTCGTCTTGCAAACGTGCCCATCTGTTGACTCAGGGATCGAGACGTGGCTGCACAATCCGTTAGAGTCATGCGGATAAGATGCCTGTTATCTCTATAGCTAGTGATACGAGGCCGTCGGGATCCAGCACTGCGTTTCGTATTGCTCTCCTGAACCCTCCGATTCCATATTCTGCTAACAGTCATTGGATCGCGACCAACGCGAGCAGCAATGTCGCGATACGGTAACCGCAATCGCGATAGGCTACATCCGACCTTTATCAAAGTCGGAAACGTGATGGTACGCATGTCGCCTGCTTACACGAGGCATCACAACAACGTTTCACCAGACAACGCCGGTCAACTACTGTTTGTGTATGAGAAATCGGTTGGAAACTTCCCTCTTGTCAGCACGTTGTAGGTGTCGCCAGCGGCGCCAACCTTGAGTGAATGCTCTAAAAACCTAGTCACTTTCATATTACAGCATCTTCTTCCTGTCGGTTAAATTTCGTGTCTGTAACACACCATTTTCATGTGCAGCAATTTTAATGGCCTGGAATGTATATCTTTCTGACCATGCGTATATATAAATGTAATGACTTACGACCGACCATCACCTATGTCAGTTTGACCCGAAAGGTTTGGAACACCCTTTATATGGCACCAGGAAGCTAGATGCACGACTTGTGCATTTATTGTATACTGGTCACGTCATGATGGCAATATATTCAGCGATAAATTTCCTGATTTACGACTCAAGACGATTTAAAACATCACAACTTTGAGATAAGTGCTAAGTTATCGAAGGAATATTCCCAACCTGCGAAATGTTTACGCAAAAACCGGCTGTAATTTTACATTTCAGATCCAAATGTTCAGATTGTCTAAAATCCATATGGGCGTCGACAGATGCTACATTAACGTCAGTAGAATGTAAAAGTATACTGATCGTAATTCATCCAATTCCTGCTAAATGCAAATTAGTACGCTCGCATTCTTATGAACATTCTCCTGTTCTAGAAGAGGTGAGACAGCACGTCTGCTTGGCAAGATATGCAGAATGTGTGGTATGAGCAGCCGGCCGTGAAACATAAGGTCAATCATATCAGTACATGGCACAATAATGTACTAAACTCCAACGTAATCTTAAAGCGTGTATCCTCCAAAATCCACCGAAATTTGTCAGACCACACAGAACAGATAATTACAAAAGATCTAACGTTTATTCATAAAATCTACCACTGAAAGCTGTGTATATAAATCCTTATCGTTACCTAACGAAACTTTAAAGCTGGAATGTCTAGATTCCTAAATTATTTTAATTCTTTGCAATGTAAGTAAATAATTAAAAATATTAAGTAACGCGGGGAAATTAATTTTAATTGACAGTATTCATGTTTATGTTTCCTCAAAGTGAAAAAAATTTCTGTCTTATTTTCCTATTTCCTGTTGTTCTAGATACATTGTTACTATTAGTATGCGAGTTTCTCCGTGTTAATGCGACAACATAATTACACTCTTAACATGGCAGGACCGAAATGAAAAATAATAGAGTATAATTTCTTCATAACCTACTGCATATTTGCATGGAAGAGTCGTATCTATTAGAGATAGCGGACTCTGTGGATTTAATAGATTATTTATGCAAATTTGGCAGATAACGCTCGTAAAGACTATTGTGAGCTATATAATTTGATTAAAAACATTTTTATGGAGTTTAACAAGCGACATAGAATCTGAGGATTAAGCGCCTCTGTTTGCCCTTTAAAAGTTGTATTTTGTAAATATACTTCGCCGCTACACCTGTTCAGGAAGTAAGGCAATTTGCAAAAACTGGTGGTGATATTAAGAAATACGACCACCGTGCAGTATCATCTGTCTGCTAGGTACAATAGATTATTTTCCTACATGTTTTCAAATGACTAATGAACGCCGACTATTGTGATACGTTGCTCTTGACGTAGTTTGAAGGCATAAAACAATTCGTTCTCTAACCACACAATAAAGTTCTGAGAAACATTTAAACGATTTTAGCTATTGTTGAAGTTTTCTTTTGTGTCTGGAAAGCTCGTTAAGATCCGAACACACGCAGCCTGCGGCCTTTCAGTTCTGGAGTAGCTGCTATTGTTTACAAACCGACGCTGCATTGTTCTCCAAAGATGTAAGATCTGAATGTTCTCTTCGGAGCATAGAATTATAAAGAGCCTTTATGAAAGAACACATGGAACAGACATGGCCACTCATCGACCTACTTCATTAATTGTGAGGAAAATATATAGCAATTAAAAGCGCGAAACAAAGAAGAGGTAATAAAATCCAGCTTCAATTAATTCCACCTTAGAATTACCAAAATAAAAATTGGAGGACAAAAATTGGGTTGGCTGGTGAAATTATTGAGGGTCTGTCTTACGTTTTAAGGAAGAATTCTTCATTACAAGATGACTAAGATTCGAACGTTATGACACTTAAGATATACTCCTGTGCACTTCGCCAATATGACCCTTCAATACGCAGACTGCGTCTGTATTTTACTTATATGCGAACTGAGAACCTATGGTAACAGGATCATTTCATGATGGACACTCGATCGAAACTAGGTATTGATTAAAAATTGACACTTCCCAGGAATTTTAAGGCATCTCTCAGCCACTTTTCCAATATCTTCAAAAGTAGAGGACCTATTTTGCCTGCGACATGCTGCTAGTTCGTGTAGTGGGTTGATACGAAAACTGTAGTGTTTCTTTAGAGTTTCAAGCTAAAAGTTTCCTGTCATATTGGGACAAATATTAAGAATACTTCGTTACGATGTAAACAATAATAAATTACGATATCACACATAATTGTATCCATAAATTAAAGTAACTCATTTCTTTATATATGAATTTGATGCACAAACATCACTTTGCACTGTAATTATCTAATTGTCATTATAATTTCACTACTGGTGGTGGACAAAGTAATATGAAAAAGGAAGTTTAGGGTTTTACGTCCCGTCGACAGCGTGGTCATTAGAGACGGGTAATATGAAAACCTAACATAGTCACAATATACACTGGTCAAAACAATTAGGGAATCAGTGTCTGAAATCTCATCAGTAGAATGAACTAAAATTCTTGGACGTCTTTCTGTCGCTTCTATCGAGTGGAGACAATATCAGCAACCGAGATAGTCATAATGACAGAATGTTGGTTTTGACTTGTGTTTACTCTACCAAACGAATTACACAAGCAGTTGGGCTCAGACAGTATAGTGAGCAAGTAGTGCAGTGCAACACAACTTCGTGACTTCCCCGAAGTTATGTCATGGAGAGCCATGAGAACATTGGAAGCGGGACATAGAGGGAGGCGGCTCCATCTATTGGATTGTCCCAAAGAGTAATTTACAGCATCCGGACGCGCTTTCAGACAAGAGGAACCGTTAGAAGAAGCCAAGGCCAAGGTCGTCCACGGGTAAAATCAGCCTGTCGAGACAGGAGATTGAGTGCAACTTGTGGTGTCGCACAAGTACAAAGTGCGCGCCACCTACTTTCGCCGCGCGCCGCCATGCACACACGGCGCGGCGTTCTCACGACAGCCACGAGCGCCCTCTGCTGCAACCCCGCTCGTGGCCACCACGGAAAGACATGGGTCACTTCGGACTGAGATAGCAACCAGTCAGGACCTTCGTAATCAGATAGGCACCAGTGAAGACTTTGCTATTGTACAGGCACTAGGCAGGCCTCTAACAACTATGTATCAACATTCTGCAGTACTATGTAAAAGTTAAGTATTGTTACATTCTGTGCAATATATATGTCTTTCTAATTTACTCTAGTGTTTATAGTTTCTGGCTGCTCGCCTCCGTACCTGCACCAGCGTGCTATTTTTGTTCCTGTGTCGGGCTCATTCCACTCGGCCACCGACACCTACGACGAGGCTGGGACACAAAAGCGGCGACGAAGTTGGGACACAAAACAACTCACCTGCAAAATCACCTCCGTGAATGTGGGCAGTATGCAGGGAGGCCTATGGTACCATTAAAATCGCGACACCGCTTAGCCCGCGAAACCGGGGGAGTAACATTAGGATTGTAGTTGTAACGAATAGCGACGGGTTCTGTTCACAGATGAGTCAAGATTTTGTGTTCAACCGAATAATCATCGTTCCCTCATTTAGAGAGAAAGCTACCTCGGAACAATTACGTTTATGTGCAGGAAACATCACCATATTATGGTGGTGGACGAATGGCGTGGGCAGGTTTCAGTATTGGTGAACGTACGGACCTATACGTCGTTCAGAATGGCGTTTTTACTGCTCCGAGGTGCAGAGATGAGACCCTCGATCTTTCGTTGGGTCATATGCTGTTGCCATAGGGGACTGATTCCTTTTGGTGGACGATAACGCTCGTCCCTTCAGAGCTGCAGTGGTGGTCAACTTGCTTGAAGCTGAGGGAATTGAACGAGTGGAGCTCCCAGCTTGTTCACCGGACTAAAACCAGATTGATCATGTCTGCGATGCACTTGGCAGACATCTCCAGCATCTCCCACGACGGTTTCAGAGGTGGATATTGCACTCTTGTGAGAAAGTCCAAATACCCCTCAAGAGATGATTGATAGCATCACACTGTCCATGCCCAGCAGGTGTGCAACTCTGCGACCTTCTAAGGTGATCACATGCCAAATTAGAGGGCATCGAGCATAAATTTTTCACTATTATTGTAGCCTCATGGTACCTCGCTCTAAATAAACGCCATGTAAGCCTCAAGTAAGGAGTCCAGAAAGCAAAATACCGTACTGCATAACACACATACTACAACTGTAACCTATATATTAATGAAATACGTTATTGTACGTATATTGAATACGATATCTCACTGATCCCATAATTGTTTCGAGCAGCGTATATTTATTAGTAAGAAGTTGGCCCATCATTAGCTTTGAGAACATCTGCAACCCTTCAAATAACAGATTCGTAACATGTTTTTATAGTTTCCAACAGAGTGTTATTCATTATAAACCGTTCCACTCCCACCATCAACAGAACAGGCTCTGTTAACTGTATACTACGCCTTCCACATCGCTGGTAACGGGTTCTACGCAGCGCTGGTGTCTACTTTGAAAGACGGTAACAGGTGCAAACATGTAACTATATTAAGTTTCAACCCTCGTATGAAATAGATTTTACCAAATCGCTGCCCTAATATTTATATATTTTTAAACAAAGCCCATTTCGGCTATTTGTCAACGATATTTTATAACAAACATTAGTAATTGTCATCAAAGCATTAATTGCAGTATTTTCGAACTGTACAAGGCCTGGTGGCATAACAATAACGATATTTATGGAAAACAGGCGTTACAAGAAATACCCTGAAATTGGCTTTGTCGCCGAAATGACTATTGTTTACAAATATATAAATATTAAAGCAGCGATTTTGTTAATCTATTTCATATTGTATCGTTAAGTAAAATGTTCAACGCTGCACGACTCGAAGATTACAAATTTCTCCAAGACATAGCGATATGACCGAGGCAGGCTTCACTTTTTTTAGCGTAAGGGTGTCTTCCTGTATTTTAACCTTTTAATAACGTCATTGGAGTGTATATAATATATAATAACTTGTGCAATACATTGTACGTTATATATGAGCAGAAAACAGCAAAGAAAAGAACTCCAAGACTTAAACTGTAAGAATAAATCGTAAATATTCAAACGAAATATTATAAATTAGACATAAAGAAATTTTTGTATATTTTGTATCTATATGATTGACTTGAGAATGGCAAGAAGCCGAAACAATTGTCGTCATTAAATAACAGTTGTAAATAAATGTGCAGCATTCAATGAAATAAATGTTTAAAATATTTTTTGACAATGTATGCTGCGGGTCCAGGACAAAAGAAAATTTTGGAATTACGTACTGTTTTTGTTTGAAAAGTACTATTAGCCTCGAGTTTTGCAGACACTTTTGCTGTAGTCTTACGTTGACTGGTCAGAATCGTTCTTAATCCTTATCGGTCGTTTTCACTTCATGTTTCGCGAACTAGTCCTCTTTGGCAATGATGCTTTATCTTGTATTGTGCATGCTGTCATTACCGAGATTGTTATCGCTATTGAAACGTTAAACAATGCAGCTGTATCCATCACAGATGCTCCAACTGACTGCACACCATCTAGTTGGCCTCTATGAAAGTCAGAGATGTTGCATCTGACCAATTATTTGTGTTAACCATCTCAGTACGAAACGTATTACACATGCAAAGGAACCAAGACTTAATATGCGAATACTGTGCATCGCGGCCGATTCTCAGTGTCGTCAGAGTCTACCGTAAGAGTCCCGAAACTCCCAGTGAATTTCTGCGACTGCAGCGCTGCCAAGCTCCTGGGTCGTATAAACATACCGCGAAACGATTGAGTAATGAATGTGTATTTGAAGTGGAGTAGCACATTCAAAATAGTTTGTATTTAAGAACTTTTGTGGCGTCATAAATTGTAGCAAGTATCACAAATGTAATTCGGAAATCTCTCATTTGCAAAGGATGCTCAGAAGTAAGAGAATAATGTTACGAATAACAAGTGTCCAGTCCTCGGACTGAAAACCACAACAACAACACAATCACCCTCCGCGATTTCCTCTCACACACTTCCCTCCAATGCTAAGTTCACGATTACTTTAAGAATGTGTCCTACCAAGCGATCCCTTATTTCCGTCAAGTTATGCCAGAAATTCCGTTTCTTTCAAATTATGTTCAATAGCTCCTCACTAGTTACGCAATCTCCCCATGTAATGTACAACATTATACTGTAGCACACTATTATAAAAGCCTCTATCCTCTTCTTATCTGAACTATTTATCGTCCGTATTTCACTCCCGTACAAGGCAACACTCCAAACAAATGCCTTTAGAAAAGACTTCCTTACACTTAAATTAATATTCGATGTTACCAAATTTATCTTTTTCAAAAACGCTTTTCTTTCCATTTGCCACTATGAATTTCATATATTTCATATCCTCTTTACTTCATCGAACATATGGTATTTTACTGCCCAGGTAACTAAACTCATCTTTACTGTTTCTTTTCCTAATTTAGCTCCTTCGGCATTGCCTGATTTTCTTAGACTGCATTCTGTTACATTTGTTATTCTCTGGTCAATGTTAATCTATACGTTCCTTTCAACACAGTGTCCATTACGTCCAACTGCTCTCCCAAGTCTCTTGTTGTCTACGACAGAGATAAAATGTCATCAACAAAACGCAATGTTTTCATTTCTTCAAAAGTTCAAATGTTTGTAGAGCTTATGGGCCTTAACTACGGGGTCATCAGTGCCTAAACTTACAAACTACTTATGAACTAGGTTATACTAAACACGGCACAAACATCGATGCCCGAGGTGGGATTCGAACCCCCGACCGCAGCGGTCGTGAAGACCGTGACTGGCACGCAGACCGCTCGACCACAGCGGCCGGCTTCATTTCTACACCCTAAACTTTAATTCCTTCTGAAAATTTCTCCTTGCCTTCCTTCACATCTCGCTCAGTGGACAAATTGAATAATATTGGACAAAAGCTACAACCCTATCTTACTCTCTTCCCTGCCATGCTTCTCGACTCGAATAACTGCTATTTGGTTTTTATACAAGTTGTTAACAACCCTCCGTTCCGTATATTTTACCCCTGCTGACTGCAGAATGTGAAATAATGTATTCCAATAATACCGATCGATAAAAGCGGAAAGATTGGAGCTTAGCGTTCGTGGTAGCGCTTCATTTGCTGACCAGTTAATAGTCCAAGCCAACGCAAAGCTGCGTAGGACAATGTGCCACGATTGTAAGACCTGGACCTTGATGAGTGGAAGTTTGTGGTCTTTTGTGTTGGACCATCCTTTAGATTTCTTCCTAAAAGTAACAAGGCGTATGTTATCAAATAAACCCTAAAAGAAGCTGGCGACACGTCATGCCTGCTTCATTCATTCAAGTATGTGGGAGGTCCCGTCATGATTTTGGAATCTACAACGTGATATTCAAGATCGGATAACAATGATTTAATATCACAATCACCGAACAATATGCGTGCTATGACTAACATAATGCTAACGAACACTCCCATATTCCAAGATGATAATGCGCCCTCACAGACAGTCAGAAAAGTTTAGACGCTGATTTGTGCAGCGTCAGAAAGTTACCAAACATCTACCCTGGACAGAAAAATTTGCATTTTTCAACGAAGCTGACGTATGGGGAGCTGTGAACGAGGGCCAGATTTACAGCTCCAACATCGTTGAAGTAACTGCCGAGTGTTTTGGTTTAATAATGGGTAATAATATGGTGGAAATTGAAAAGGCACTTTAAGGGTCTGCTCCTCGATATCTGTCAGCTGTAAATAAAGCCAATGGTGGACCAACTCCTTACTAATAAATAAATATTTTGTCTTTGTCAGGTGTTAATGTTATTTTATCCATCCTAGGTAACGTGTGTGGCAGTTTTGTCTGCCGGACGAGCATGCGACAACTTTGGATACTTAAACGATGGAGTCGTTATTACCAGATGTGTCCAAACAGGACCGACTTCCTGTTATTGTCTCTGATGGAGTCTCCACCAGTGAGCACTCTGCTGTGTCAGCTGGAGAAACTACAGCGTACAGGTAAGGCGAAACGTCCACAAATTGCCTCAAACTGTGATTCTGGGTTATCTGTTCAGAACACATCTTTATGGTATCTCTTGATGAAGTGGAGATGGGAGTGATCTTAATTGGAAAATATATAACTGTGGTGTCGCACAAGTCTGAAGTGGGCGCCACCTACTTTCGCCGCGCGCCGCCATGCAAGCACGGCGCGGCGTTCTTACGACGCCGGCCACGAGCGCCCTCTGCTGCAATTCCGCTCGTAGCCACCACTGAACTGCATCGGTCACTTGGGATTAAGGTAGGCACTAGGAAAGTCTCTCATCAGTAGGCAGGCCTCTATCTACTCTATCAGCATTCCACTAGTCTTCAGTTAACAAAGTTAAGTATTGTAATATTTCTTCGAAATATATATATTATACTAATTTAGCTTAGTGTTTCTAGTTTCAGCTGTCCCACTAGCTGATCACCTCGGACTCTGTACTCGCACACGCGTGCATCCTATTTCCCTGTGTCGGTCTCTCTCTACTCGGCCACCGACACCTAGGACAATGGGCGGCAACGAGACATAAAGGTGGCGACGAGGATGGGATACAAAAATAACAACATCCGATATGCTGATGACACGGTAATATTTTCTAATAGTGAAGATAGTTTGCAATAGCTTTTCGACAGACTTGTACAAAAAGCTCTAAATATGGTGTAGATGTCAACCCTCAAAAAACGAAAACATTGATAATCAGTAAAAACAGAGCCCATGCATGTCACATCAAGATAGGCAAAAATCACACAGAGCAAGTACATAAATACACGTACCTTGGCACTACAATAAATGACTCGTGGGACCTTTCTGATCAGGCGAGAACTCGAATTGGAAATGCCAGGGCTGTGTTCAATAGATTAACCTTTTCAAGAATCATGGCTTAGGAATGGCGACGAAGATCAGACCTCTACGCTGCTACCTTTTTTCCACCCTCTTCTATGGTGCTGAAACAGGGACTTTGACAGAAGCTTTAGGTAAGCGGTTGGAGGCTTTTCGGGTGTGGCTGTACAGGAGAATGTTACGAATACCGTGAACAGCGCATATCACAAATGTCGAAGTTCTACAAAGAATGAAGAAAGAGAAAGAAGTACTGGCTACGTGAAAACAAGAAAGATCCAATACGTGGGACACATCATGCGGAACAACAACATGTATCATATCCTCAATACCATCCGGTGAGGAAAAAAGCAGGGAAGAGAAGCGTTGGACAAAGAAGAATATCCGGCTTAAGAATTTCAGAACGTGGACTTCTAAAACATCTACAGAGCTATTTAGAGCTGCAAGCAACAGAAAAAGCACAAGATGGTTGCAAACATCCGGAACGTGTAGGAACCAGAAGAAGGGGAAGTGATGCTGTTACATGATAACGGACACTCCATGTCTAAGCGTCTAGATGTTCGTCCACTTCTACACGCTATACACACAACAAAATGTATCTGAGTTCACATAAGTTGCGACTGCACGTAACAGTCTGTATTTAGAAACAAGCACTTCCTCTTCCTCCACACACAGTTGACTGGTAAATCCAGAGAAGGGGAGGAAGTTGAACTTACACCGTAGTTCATGATATTTTCCCGATGCTATAAAATTCATCGGCAAGTCCTATATGAACTGCAGTTTCACTAGATAAGAGTCCTAACGAGAGCAAATTAGTAACCGACGAAAATGAAAGGCTGGTCACTTGTCGATCGAAATAGTTACATTTTAGTTTTAACCGGATAAGTCAAATTCTTCATTTTAAGTGACAAATTCCACGGAAGAGAATGTACGTACACTAACTCAGAGCTTTTGCAAAATATACTTTAATGAAGAGGATGTAACTCACACAAAAAATCTCTACATTGCAATGATTACAGCCAAGTTTTTATATGGAAATCTTAAAAATAATTTATGTAATGACAGATTGAAGGCACTACAGTTTCGCGTGCGATAAAAGAAAGAGAATTTGAAGAAAGATCATATTTCGACATCTTTACAAAATGAGTGAGAAAAGTTTAACAAAACTAATACTTCATTGTCTCCATAAACTTACACGGACATTAGCAATAACGGCAGAGTTCAGTATGTACTCAGAAACAGACACTATTCAAAAGTGTAAAACTAAATATATTTTAGATAACGTTGTGGGAATAACAGCGCACTTTTTGTCAGTGATAGTGGAAACAAAAATTAATAAATGAATAAAAACAGTCTAGAACGCACCATGTATCAGTTACAGTACATGATGCATGCTCCTCTGCACGTGTCTAGACTGGAGTAGACCGGAATATCATACGCGTTATCTACATCTACATCTACATAGATACTCTGCAAATCACATTTAAGTGCCTGGCAGAGGGTTCATTAACCACCTTCATAAATTTTCTCTACCGTTCCATTCTCTAATAGCGCGCGAGAAGAAAGAACACCTAAATCGTTCCGTTTACGATCTGATTTCTCTTATTTTATTGGGATGGTCATGTCTCCCTAAGTAGGTGGGTGCTAGCAAAATATTTTCACATTCAGAACTAAAAGTCGGTGATTGAAACTTCGCAAACAGATCACGCCGCAATGAATAACGTCTTTCTTTTAATGATTTCCACCCCAATTCGTGCAACATTTCCGTGACGCTTTCCCCCCCGTAACGTGATAAAACAAAACGAGCTGCCCTTCTCTGAACCTTCTCAATATCTTCCGTCTGTCCCACCTGGTGAGGGTCCCACAAGGGGCAACAGTACTCCAAGAGAGGACGCACAAGTGTGATGTAGGCAGTCTCTTTGGTGGAGCTGGTGCATCGTCTAAGCGTTCTGCCAATGAAACGTAACCTTTGGTTCCGCCTTCCCCACAATATTTTCTGTGTGTTCTCTCCAGTCAAAGTTGTTCGTAATTGTAACTCCTAGGTATTTGGTAGAATTTACGACCTTAAGGTTTGACTGATTTATCGCGTAATTGAAGTTCGGCGGATTTCTTTTAGTGGTCATGTGTATTACTTCACACTTTTCTTTATTTAGTGCCAATTGCCAATTTTCGCACCAAGTAGAAATTTTGTCTAAATCGCTTTGCAGTTGCTTTTGATCCTCTGTTGACTTCACTAACCGATAAACGACAGCATCATCTGCGAACAGTCTAAGGGAGCTATTCAGATTATCTCCTAAATCGTTTATAAACACGAGGAAGAGTAGGGGACCAATAACGCTTCCCTGTGGAACGCCAGATATCACTTCTGTTTTACTCGATGACTTACCGTCAATTACAACGAACTGTGTCCTTTCTGACAGGAAATCGTGAATCCAATCGAAAATCCAATCGAAAATGATCGAAACTAGTAGTCCATGAATTTAAATGGCGCGCTCTAAACTTTTTAAAACTCTATCATTGTTAAACTACAGAGATTTCAGAATGAAATACTATTACGTAATATGTTCTATCGTTTTCAAATTTGTCCTACTCTTTTACTGACGAATTATATCCGTATTCTTGTAGTCTAGATTTAATTTCTCAGAGATATGTCAATTAATAATGCATCGAGGTTAGTTCTTTTCCATCTTGTGAGACTTGTCCAGAGACTGGTATAAAGAGGTTAGTCCTAATTGATTGCTAAATGACTCGCTACACAAAAAGGGAAAATCCGCTTCATCCGTTTCAGTCACAAAAGGTGCCCGCAGCAGCTTACGGTTTTAACACAAATGCTTAATAGCATTTCTGCGGGATTTCGTGGTTTCGCATGAAAAACGTACGGGCGAAATCCTCTTACGGGGAATTGATGGCTCATCCCCTTGCGGAATTGCGGTAGGAATGAAAGGATATTCACTTCAGTAATTCTATCGCTTTGTCTATACGTGCGTCGTTTCGTCATGGCATTAATTTAAAGAAAAAACAGGTTATTGAAATGGTTCGTAGTAAATCGCGGATATTTCATTTGATAAGTGAATAAGGTGCTACCGGTTGCAAAATACTCTGTCTCTGAGTGATACTAGTGTAGCCAGGTATCTGCTGGCACTGAGCAACGTGACACATATAATGTGATATAACAAAAACAAAATCTTGAATGCAACGAAGATCTGTAGTTATCTCTAACAATATTATTTGCCCAGTATTAATCTTATTGGTAATTGGTGCTTGCCGTCGGAGGTTCTAGTCCTCCCTGGGAAATGGGTCTGTGTGTTTGTCCTTAGGTTAGTTTACCTTAGTTTAAGTATTTTGTTTATTACGGACTGATGACCATGCAGTTTGGTCCGATAGATTTACAAACATTTGAACATTTTTTGGTAATTGGTGATCCTGTGTTTCATAGTAGGCTTAATAGTAAATTTCCTGCAATTATATTTGCAGCTAATTGGCTTATAGCGTTCCGTAACGATAAACATTTCTAATAGTTTCAATTAAAACTATAAATGTTATTAGTGCTTCGATGTACCCCAATTCTTCACTGCAGAAGTCAGCTATTTCGTAAATTTTACAAGGTGATAGTCAAAATATTTCCTTTTTTGTAGTGATGCCTCTATCATTTTGAATATTTCGAGCATTATCCACTTTGTTTTCATACACACTGAAGAAGGAAAGACAAACACTGGTATACCCTCCAGACATCGTTTAGAGCTCCCTGACCAAGAACAAGTGCCGTAACACAACATGGCATGGACTAATTAATGTCTGAAATAGTTTTGGACGGGGTTGACACCATGCTCCATGGCTCTCCATAATTCCGTAAGAATTCGGGGGGACGGAGATATCTATTGAACAGCACGTTGCAAAGCATTTCAGATAATAATGTTCAAATCTGGGTGAAATACTTTGTTCATAGTGAGTCACCTTCTTACGATTTGTAAACAGAAGGGAATCATGTGATATTATTCTCCCATAATAAACGTAATGCGTTTATAGTGGATATTGCTTCCTATTTAACTGGATTGTGGTAAACTGAATACAAACATTAATAATGTACAACACTACAACGGTAGGTATATAATCACCTTGATGAGATGATGCAACTCTGCAGTTTGTACACAGTAGCATTTTTGCGTTGTGGTTCGTCATATTACATGCCCTCCAGCGTGCAGAATCATTAAATGCAGATTTATTACAGGAACGTTTTCATACTTGATCTATGACCTGCTTATTTTCAGTGAAATATAACTACAGCAATGGGTGAATATTATATATTATTAGCCTTAGAGAAGATGTCGGAACACATTTCGCTGGCACAATGGACTAGGAGTGGACAATTAAATGAACGATCAATGAAGATATTATTGTTGTGAGGATTTTGTACAATGTTTTTACTTCATTAATATTGTATGGGAAGTTTAGTGCGCTTAGTTCATTGGTTATTTGTTCTAGCTATAAGCTACAGCTTCTTGCTCGAAACTCCAATACCAAACAGAACAATGGGTAACTGGTTTCACAAATGTGAATTCATTTACTCATGGAAGGCTTATTATTATTATTATTATTATTATTATTATTATTATTATTATGTTACGCATAGATATTAATATAATACGGCACAGTCAACAGTCTTCGCTAAACTCACAGTGTTTCATTAAATCGAAAGATGTTTCCTATCGAATCTTTTCGCAGTGTTTGATTTTGAAATAATTTAATATGAATATTCTGAAGGTGAGACTGGTAATGGAACGCCATATAATTTCGCATCTTTACTATTTGATATCATTTCTTAACCTATAATTCTGAGGTGTAGGATTACTTCTACCGTCTAGTGACTACTACTAAGGAGACTGCGTACAATTTAACTTCTAGCAAGTACTCCTACAGGTCATACTTCTATTACGAATTACCGAGTAAATATATTAATTCATTTTGGAACGTTGGACGATAATACCAAATTGACAGCTTCTGCTTTCGAATGTAGTTGCTGACATACTCTTCGGCCGACAGTGTACCAAACGAGCTAAACTGGTTTCTGGCTTGTAATCGACTGCAAAAAGCGATAATCTATAGTCCGACGCCAATCTGGTACACAATTACCTAACAAAAAGAGGTTCTTAATAAATCTTATTAGCAAATTTTCAATCATGTTACAGTGAATTCGATCGTATTCTACACAAGATGGTTCGTAATTACATGACTAAATGTAAGAAATGAAGGTATCGCGTTACAGAATACCCCCCCCCCCCACACACACACAGTCATCAGTATTATCAGCTATTGTTTGTTTAATACCACATGGAAGTACGTCACGTACAAAAGAACGCAGAAAGCTGTCTGTCATTATTCCATCACTACGTGTGAAGTATACAGGAATGAACATAGACATTGGTGAAATCTATTCAGTAATTTAAAGTGATTACACTGTGCGAAGCACCTTTTTAATGTTCAGTTCGAGAATTAAGTAAGTACTATGTAATGTATTCTTTAAAACGAGTATCTGTTAAGTAGACAGCTATAGAATAGGCCTATCCTTCCCAAAAAGCGAAAATCGTTCCATTTATTGTGGAGATTATGTTCACGTTTTTCATGTTGTTGTTGTATTATTCTTCCTGTTGTAGCAGTCCCTGATCCACATGTATATTAAACGAACGCTGGAATTCGTCGCGAAACCGTAGGTAGGGGGCTAAAATGTTTCCTGATAACTATTTCAATATAAAACTGAATCGAAAATCAATTATTAACGTATTCCACAATTATTTGTTGACAGTAACACAAGCAAAACGGTGAATTTGTGAGGTTGGGGCAGTGGCCATGACTCATTCCCATTGTGAGCTTGCCGTGTCATGTACTCTATGGAAACCGTTCAGCGACCATTACTCCGACACATTCAGAGAGCAAAGGCAGGCTGCTGTGTGAGGCAAGAAAAACACGTAAGTCAGTGTTTACTATGAACAGGCTGTGAAGTGGGAGAGTGTCGTTATTGTTGTACCCATCTATATACCCCTTCTGCCACTTACAGTTGTGTCGGCCAATAGCATTCTCCCCGTGCCCAGACTTTCTGCGCGCGAGTACTATTATTAGATCTATGCTTGGTGGAAGTAGTGCTGGAGAGAGGTTGGCCCTCTGAGGCGTCTTCGCTAGAAAATGGCTCGTCCACGACACGAGAACGCTTCTTAAGAAACATTTGTCGACATGGGAGAGAAACCGCAGCAGAGGGTGACGAGTGGGTGAACGTGAGTCTATGTATTAAATCAAAAAGTTTGTTCCACTTCGCTTATTATTACCTACTGACAGCATTCCATATGCTCGTATCATCGTTAGCAGTCTGCAGAGCGGCACCGCGTCAAACGCCTGTTTGAAACCGAGAAAAACACTATCTGCTTGTTGCGCTTCATCCATGGGTTGCAAGATGTCATGTGAGAAAAGGGCAAGCTGAGTTTGACATGAACGATGTTTCCTAAACCCGTGCTGATTCGTAGAAAAAAGCTTTTCCGTCTCATGGAAATTTACTATATTCGAACTGAGAATATGCTCCAAAATTCTGCAGGAAACTGATGTCAACGATAATGGCCTGTAATTATGTGGGTCAGTTCTCTTTCATTTATTATAAACGGGAGTCGCGTGCGTTTTTTTCCAATCACTAGGAACTTTGCTTTGAATTAAAGATTTGCGATGAATGCAAGCTAAGTAAGGGCTCATGCCGCTGAATACTCTTTGTAAAACGGGAATGGTATTCCATCCGGACCAGGAGACATTTTTGTATTTAGCTCTCTCAGCTGCTTCTCCACACCGGTAATACCTGCTACAGTACAAAATTATCTTTAGATTATCCGTTATGGATGTTTCAGAACCCGTGACTTATTTTCAAATGATTTAAGAAAAACTGCTCCAGTCACTTTTTCTTGAAATGATATTTATTCCATGAACCGGTTTTCAAACCTCTTCAGGTTCATCATCAGCTGGATCATGTAACAATAACATTTTAAGCGTCAGGTTGGATGCTGGCTCTGTGGTGGAAAGAAGGAAATTATTTTAAAAAACTCGAATTGCACGTTGTTTAGGTCGTGTTTTGTATTTGTAAGATTCCGTGAAATTTGCTGATTTACTTACTGCGACTGTATGGCCGGATTTTTGTGGTTAATTTCCATTTCTTGCGTCTTCTTTTGTTTAAGTCACAGTAACACATCACCTTTTTTTCTGTTGGATTCTACACTGCACTATAAACAACACTTTACCAACGTCCACCATGTGCTTTTACAGCTGCTGTTATTTACAAACGTCTTAATTCGAAGATATAACACTCTTTGTACAGGTAAGTTTGTTTTGAGTATGATACAGTCGATTATTTAGCAAGTACATTTTTCAATATTACACTGCAAAAGTGAATAGTAAAGCAGTCTGCATTGTTCCCATACTTTTTTGCTTACTATGTATGTATAAAATCAGTTAAAGTACAAGAATAAAATATATATTATTGCTATGTTTATTCATATACTAGTGGTGTTCCAGAATATTAATATAGACTAGGTTCTGTTTATTGTGTTTAAAGACGGTACGAATCTGGTTGCTCTATTATTGTAGGATTGAAGGGGTAGGTATTTAGATGTGGGTAAAGCAATTAAAGACAGTACGAATCTGGTTGCTCTATTATTGTAGGATTGAAGGGGTAGGTATTTAGATGTGGGTAAAGCAATTATGTATTTTTTCTTTAGTATTGATTTTACCTTATCAGAAATCATATGAAAGAGTTTTCATGAGGGGTTTTTATTTGAGGGGTGGGGTGAGAAAGGGGGGGAAGAGGTTTTTTGTGAATTAGTTTAATTATGTTAGCAAGTTCTCAAAATTTTGGAGGAACATTTTGGTTTTTAGTTCAGTCTGATCATTGAGCAGGTTGTTGGATGCTGTATTTGTATTGATGAAGATTTCAATTCCTTCAAGCAGGTTAAGTTTCATACCCTTATTGGCATAATGGAGTATTTGTAGGTTCTTTTGGATGTTATCTGCAGAATGACCTTGTTGGGCAAGGTGTGTGGCAAAGCTGGATTTGTTTAAGTTATTAAGGGGAGTGCATCCATATGTTCTTTAAATCTTGTTGTGCAGCTTCTTCCTGTTTGACCAATATAGAAGCTTGGGCATGAGTTGAAAGTTAGTCTATAGATACCTGATTTATGAAATTTATCTATGTTGGTTTTTGTGATGTGGATGATTTTATTTTGTATTTTGTTGTTTGTGGAGAAACTAATTTTTATCCCATGTTTCTTAAAGAGGTTTGCAATTTGGTATGAAACCTTTCCAAGGAAAGGTAGGCTTATAAAGATGTTTTTTTTTTTGGTTGTGTGTGTCTGTTCAGAAATTGGTTGTTTTATTTTTGTTGACTGAATTAAGTTATCGATGATAGCAGGACTGTATCCATTGCTGATGGCAACTAATTTTATGATTTCCCCCCCCCCCCTTTCTCACCCCCCCCCCCCCTCAAATAAAAACCACTCATGACAACTCTTTCATAAATCACTACTAATGAAAAAATACATAATTGCTTTACCCACATCTAAATACTTACCCCTTCAATCCTACAATAATAGAGCAACCAGATTCGTACTGTCTTTAATTGCTTTACCCACATCTAAATACCTACCCCTTCAATCCTACAATAATAGAGCAACCAGATTCGTACTGTCTTTAAACACAATAAACAGAACCTAGTCTATATTAATATTCTGGAACACCACTAGTATATGAATAAACATAGCAATAACATGTATTCTATTCTTGTACTTTAACTGATTTTATACATACATAGTATGCAAAAAAGTATGGGAACAATGCAGACTGCTTTACTATTCACTTTTGCAGTGTAATATTGAAAAATGTACTTGCTAAATAATCGACTGTATCATACTCAAAACAAACTTACCTGTACAAAGAGTGTTATATCTTCGAATTAAGACGTTTGTAAATAACAGCAGCTGTAAAAGCACATGGTGGACGTTGGTAAAGTGTTGTTTATAGTGCAGTGTAGAATCCAACAGAAAAAAAGGTGATGTGTTACTGTGACTTAAACAAAAGAAGACGCAAGAAATGGAAATTAACCACAAACATCCGGCCATACAGTCGCAGTAAGTAAATCAACAAATTTCACGGAATCTTACAAATACAAAACACGACCTAAACAACGTGCAATTCGAGTTTTTTAAAAATAATTTCCTTCTTTCCACCACAGAGCCAGCATCCAACCTGACGCTTAAAATGTTATTGTAACATGATCCAGCTAATGATGAACCTGAAAAGGTTTGAAAACCAGTTCATGGAATAAATATTATTTCAAGAAAAAGTGACTGGAGCAGTTTTTTTCTTAAATCATACAAAATTATCTGTTGACATAGCTTTTCGCATTGCTACCACTAAGTCTTACCGACCTCTTGCAAATAAGTTCCGCCTACTAAAATATATTGAAGTATTTGTGAAGTGACCCGGCGTGTTTGTGAATCCTGCAGCCAAGTGGAAGCCGGCTCCATATGTGGCAATATCCTAGCGCCACCTGACACACTTAAACTGGAAAAAAACACGTAGATAATGTCGTGGGAAACTCGAACCAGATACTGCGTTTTATTGGCAGAACCCTTAAAAGATGCAACAGAACTACTAAAGAGACTCCGTACACTACGCTTGTCCGTCCTTTGTTGGAGTATTGCTGCCCAGTGTGGGATCCTTATGAGGTGGGTTTGAGGGAGGACATAGAAAGAATCCAAAGAATGACACCTTGTTTTGTATTGTCACGATACAGGGGAGACAGCGTTACGGAAATGGTACAGGGTCTGGGATGGAATTATTACAACAACGTCGCTTATCGCTGTGGCGTGGGCTACTCACGAAACTCCAATCGCCAACATTCTCCTCCGAATGCGAAAATATATTATTGACTGCCACTTACATAGGTAGAAAAGTTCATAAGAATAAAGTACGAGAAATCAGAATTCGAACGAAGAGATTCTGGTCTTCTATCTTCCCGCGCGCTAATCGAGAATGGAATGGGAGATAAATAGTATAAAGGTGGTTCGATGAACCCTCTGCCAGGCACTTAGATGTGATTTGCAGATTATCGCATGTAGATGCAGATGTAGAAAGGTCAACTAGCATGTAATTTTAATCGGACATAGTGGGGACCGCGTCATCGGAAAGCACAGAAAGAAGGAGAAAAATTACAATTTCCCGAGTGGATTAAACGTCGTATGTGTTACGATTCAGTTGCTCATGGACGTCAAAAGAGCACCTGAAATACGTGATTACACTGTTCAAAGAAATGAGGTACCCGTTGCTAGATATTACTTCCTACGTCTTTTTCTGGGCTCGCCTATAGAGTTGTCGTGCTGCAGTGTGATACCTATTTTTTGTGTCTGGTGATTAACTGGATTGATGTGGGACAGTGGACAGCCGCTGACGAGTTAATTACGATTGTCGCGAGAATAAACAGAGGGACCGCCTGACAAGGTAAACAGTGGCAACGTGCTAATGACGTCACTGCGTTTGAGGAGGTGAAGGCGGGCGTGGAGAGGATGGGGGGGGGGGGAGCACGTCCGCCTGCGGGCGCTGCTAATTGGGTGTAAAAATAGCCGGCATTCAGCGATTTTCCGGAGGGATGGCTCTCTGGGCGGTGCCTCGCAATCCAAGTTGTCTCACAAACATCGCGCTTCTGCTCTGCTGCACGGCACACAAAGAGACTGAGAGAGGACGAAACCTTGCGTACTAAAACGATGACGTCACATTTAACATTCATTTCAATTCCCGGAAAATAGAGGTATTCACCAACTTCGCTACTTTGATTCGGCTATTTAGGGTGCAACGTTATAGCGGGACTGGGTAAATAACAATAACATAGTTAATAAAACTCTTCTGGGTATTAGACCGCATCGTCAATATATCAAATATTTCACCGACGTTTCGGCCGCTATTGCAAGCGGCCATCTTCTGGGTGTTAGATGGCCGCTTGCAATAGCGGCCGAAACGTCGGTGAAATATTTGATATATTGACGATGCGGTCTAATACCCAGAAGAGTTTTATTAACAATGACAACGGCCGCGGAAGACTTCGTTTATATTCAAACAATAACATAGTTAATGATAACATTTAACCTGTAGCATTCACCACAACTGGTCTACGTGCCCATACCAGTATCTTCCGTCAGTCCCACTTGGTGAGGGTCCCACAATGGGCAACAGTAGTGCATGAGAGGACGCACAAGTGTAATGTAGGCAGTCTCTTTGGTGGAGCTGGTGCATCTTCGAAGTGTTCTGCCAATGAAACGTAATGTTTGGTTCGCCTTCCCCAAAATACTTTCTGTGTGTTCTCTCCAGTCTAAGTTGTTCGTATTTGTAACTCCTAGGTATTTGGTAGAATCTACGACCTTAAGGTTTCACTGATTTATCGCGTAATTGAAGTTCAGCGGATTTCTTTTAGTGGTCATGTGTATTACTTCACATTTTTCTTTATTTAGTGTCAGCTACCATATTTTCTCACCATATAGAAATTTTGTCTAAATCGCTTTGCAGTTGCTTTTGATCCGCTGTTGACTTCACTAAGCGATAAACGACAGCATCATCCGCGAACAGTCTAAGGTAGATATTCAGATTGTCTCCTAAATCGTTTATAAACACAAGGAAGAGTAGGGGACCTGCAACTCTTCCCTGGGTAACGCCATATATCACTTCTGTTTTACTCGACGACTTACCGTCAATTACAACGAACTGTGTCCTTTCTGATAGGAAATCGTGAATTCAATGGCACAATTGGGGAGATATTCCATAAGCACGCAATTTCATTAGAAGTCGTTTGTGAGGTTCTGCCGATGTGTGCTTTCTAGCGATTCTTTATAATGTCAGCGTTAATTGAAAATGCCGCCGCGTGTGAAATTAGACATGTGATTCGTTTTCAAAATGTAAATAAAGATAAACCAAAGGAAATTCATCGGCAAATCTGCGAGGTTTGCGGACAAAATGCTATGATTGATTCAATGGTTAGTAGATGGTTCAGACTGTTTAATGAAGGACGTCATCAAGTGCACGATGAAGAAGGATGTGGACGCCTGTCCGTTGTCTGATAAACTGATTCACTCAGTTGATGAGAAGATTATGCACAACCGTACGTTCACACTTAGTCGTCTTGCTATGCAACCTATAATGCTACCCTGGGAAACGCCAGATATCACTTCTGTTTTAGTCGATGACTTACCGTCAATTACAACGAACTGTGTCCTTTCTGATAAGAAATTGTGAATCCATAAGTACGCAAATTTATTAGAATCCGCATCAGAATAAGGTACGTAGAGATTCAGATGTAGATCTAGTCCATAGTCAAAAGGAGGTGTGTAAAATTATTCACAAACATCCTTCGAGTATTCAATTTTCCTGCAGTTGAAACGGATCCATAAAAAAAATATTTTTGTAAGAAAATGTCTAATATTGTGCCTCCTGTTTTGTGTCGAGTAACTTGCTTGCAAGAAAATGTATAATATTGGTTCCATTGTGTGTATCGATTTGTGTACTTAAGTCTGTAAAGTTTCATCTTTGGCAAAGATCATGTATTGCATAACATTGTAGCTCGTGCAGAGAGAGAGAGTGGGACTTGTGGTTTAGCTCGCTTAGAGACCGGTTGAGTTGTGTGTATGGCTCCGATGTAGAGCAGAGGCTGCTGTGCCAGCAAGTTGATCTGATTGTATTTGGAATATATGTTGTATTTTTTATCACTATCACCGCTGGAATGAAGGTAATTGCATTTAATGTCATTATAAAAGGTTGTATTATGTAGGTAATGTAATGGTGATTATTAATAATAAGTAACAAGTTGGCCTTTCTTTCCTGTTTCATTTACGTAGTTAGAAGATTAACCTACTTCCTTCATTTGATAATTAGTTATTTGTGGATTTAAACTGCAGTATTTATTTTGTAATCTTGTTGAACAGATTTCGTTATTTGTTCCATAGTTAATGATTGTTATGCAACACTGCAGTCAATTGATTAGGATACTAAATTTCAATAATCAGGTACTGATCTGCATAAAATTCCCGCAATCAAACATTAAGAAAGTGGTTTGTGTTTTTTTTATTATCTTTCTCGCAGTCAAATATTTTGAGTATAGTCATTGTCTGTTTCATATGGTGACTTGCCACAGTTGTTTTTGTGGTGTCGCACAAGTCCAAAGTGCGCGCCACCTACTTTCGCCGCGCGCCGCCATGCACGCACGGCGCGGCGTTCTTACGACGTCAGCCACGAGCGCCCTCTGTTACAACTCAGCTCGTGGCCACCAGTGAACGACATCGTTCACTTGGGACTGAGATAGCAACCAGTTAGGACCTTCGGAATCAGATAGGCACCAGTGAAGACTTGGCTATCGTACAGGCACTAGGCAGGCCTCTAACAACTATGTATCAGCATTCTGCAGTACTGATCTCTGTAAAAGTTAAGTATTGTATAAATTCTGTGCAATATATATCTCGTTCTAATTTACTCTAGTGTTTCTAGTTTCTGGCTGCTCCCCTCCGTACCTGCACCAGCGTGCTATCTTTATTCCTGTGTCGGTCTCATTCCACTCGGCCACCGACACCTACGACGGAAACGAGACACAAAAACTGCGACGAGGCTGGGACACAAAAGTTTTGTTAAAAGATCCGTTGCGCACATAATCAGTTTAATGCACTGTTTCTTATTTAACACCATATACATCAATATCAGGGCCTTAATTAATCCAAATCACTGTGTTAATGAACAATTTGTTGTCTAATTTAACGATAGGTTCAACATCCACAACACACACACACAGCTTTTACAGTATTCCCTCACACATGCGACGTGATGGCAGACATGTTATTAGAGAAGGAGGCATGATTAGCCCGTTCGCGGCTTACAGCTGTGGTTCCGGCTTTGGCGACCGCAGAGCGCGGTGGGGAGGCGGGCGCAGCCGTGCCGCGGAGAGGCGCGCTGCCGCCTCCTTGCAGCCTGGCTGCCGTCTCCTGGCAGCCCGGCTGGCTGCATGCTAATGACACCGCAAATCCCGCGCGCCTTAATTAGTTGGCGCACGGCGTTAAGACTCGCCTCATTGTAATCACAGTTCACTTAGCCGCCGCCGCCAATTTCTCGTCTCGAAACTTCCCTTTGAGAGCAATATTCCGCCCTAAGTTTCAAACTGCTTCGCGAGGAAGAGGGGGGAGTGGGTGGGGGAAGAAAAAAAAAAGATTTAAAATGGAGTCCTTGAACTTTGCCTTTGATAATCTCTGCCTCATGCATATTTCGGCGCTTAATTCATGTTCCTCGCGAGCTTCGAGATTATATATATAAGATTGTTTGACTTACCCAAAGCACAGGTTCGCCGATAGACACAAAAAACATAAATAAAACACACACAAACAAACATTCAAGCTTTCGAAACCATTGGTTGCTTCGTCAGGAAAAGAGGAAGGAGGTGGGGGGGGGGGGGCAAGAAAGGAAAGGATGCGGGTCTTAAGGCAGTGGATGAGGGGTCATTCCAATCCCTGGAGTGGAAGGACTTACCTTAGGGGAAAAAAAGGAAAGTAAACAACTATACTCACACCCACACATATACACACGCAATCACACCTAGGCAGAGATATATATATATATATATATATATATATATATATATATATATATATATATATATATATATATGGGTGTTACAAAAAGGTACGGCCAAAGTTTCAGGAAACATTCCTCACACACAAAGAAGAAGCCGGCCTCGGTGGCCGAGGAGACTGAGGCGCTCCAGTCTGCACGGCCACTACGGTCGGGGGTTCGAATCCCCCCTCGGACATGGATATTTGTGCCGTCCTTAGGATAAGCTAGTTCATAAGTAGTTTGTAAGTTTAGGGACTGGTGACCCCGTAATTAAGTCCCATAAGCTATACAAACATTTGAACAAAGAAAAAAAATGTCAAGTGGACATGTGTCCGGAAACGCTTAATTTCCATGTCAGAGCTAATTTTATTACTTCTCTTCAAATCACATTAATCATGGAATGGAAACACACAGCAACAGAACGTACCAGCGTAACTTCAAACACTTTGTTGCAGGAAATGTTCCAAATGCCCTCTGTTAGCGAGGATACATGCACCCACCCTCCGTCACATGGAATCCCTGCTTCGCTGACGCAGCCCTGAAGAAAGGCGTATTGTATCACAGATGTCCACAATACGAGCACGAAGAGTCGCTACATTTGGTACCGGGGTTGAGTAGACAAGAGCTTTCAAATGTCCCCATAAACGAAAGTCAAGAGGGTTGAGGTCAGGAGAGCGTGGAGGCCATGGAATTGGTCCGTCTCTACCAATCCATCGGTCACCGAATCTGTTGTTGAGAAGCGTACGAACACGTCGACTGAAATGTGCATGAACCACATGTTGTGTCATACTTGTAAAAGCACATGTTCTAGTAGAAAAGGTAGAATATCCCTTATGAAATCACGATAACGTGCTCCAGTGAGCGTAGGTGGAAGAACATAAGGCCCAACAATTCCTGCCCAAATGTTCACGTGAATCAAGGAAGTACAGTACATACTAATGAAACAATTGGGTATTTTGACAATTGTCTGCACGAATTATTCCAGTTTACATTTAAAGAGAAATACTAAAATCAGCTCCAACATGGAAATTAAGCGTTGTCCACGTACAACATTTTCTTTCTTTGTGTGTGAGGAATGTTTCCTGAAAGTTTGGCCGTACCTATTTGTAACACCCTATATATTAGTGTGTGTGTGTGTGTGTGTGTGTGTGTGTGTGTGTGCGTGCGTGAGTGTGCATGCGTGCGTGTGTGTGTGTGTGTGTGTGTGTGTGTGTGTGTGTGTGTGTGTACAGAAATAAACAGAAATAATTCACACACCAAGCAATGCATGGGGTAAGTAATATAGTAGTAGAATGTGACTTTGTAAAATGTGACTGTTATAACAACTGTCAGATTTTTTATAACAATACATTTACTTTATATAAAAGGAGGAAAGAAGCTTAGGGTCGAAAGTCCTTTCGACAGCGTGGTCATTAGAGAAGGAACTCGCACTCGGATTTTTGGTTAAGGATGGGGAAGGAAATCAGCTGTGCCCTTTCAAATGAACCATCACGGCATTTGCCTTGGAAAAAGTAAATTGGGATGGCCTGAGGTGGATTTGAATCACCATCCTCCCGAATGCGAGTTCAGTGTGTTACAACTGCGTCACCGCGCTCGCTGTGTGGAAGGCGCAGTATACCGTTAGCAGAGCCGTTCTATTGCTGGTGCGAATGGAGCGGTCTGTTGAATCTCTGGAACAGTTCATAATTGAATGCTTCGATAATGCGAACGCCTGTCACGTGGATCGGGCGACAACATTTGCTCGGAGGTAAGGGAGGTATGTCAACAACGTGTGCTATGAGCGACATTAATAGATTTCATTGCATACTGTCTCAACAGGAGTCTTGCTACTATTTGAGGTCCAACCCTCGTATAAATGATCTCATACATAATGTCAGAAGTCACAAGAGCCTTTTAGCGGATTATAATGTATTTTATAGAAAAAAGTAGCGTAATGGAGGAGACTCTGCAACGTAACGGACGCAGGGTGCAGGGAATGACAATTGAGTCTCAACATAAACAAGTGTAAAGTTCTGAGTATACTTGGAAAGAAAAATCCTTTATTACGTTCATCTGATGGACAGAGTAACTTCTAAGTTTCCTCTGTTTGCTGATGATGCTATGGTGTTTGGGAGGGTGTTGCCAGTAATTGACTATAAAAGCATACTGGATGACTTTGAAAAAATTTCTAGCTATAAATGTAATAAAATGTAAGGTGATGTACATTAGTAGGAAAAACAATCCCATAATGTTCGAATAAGAGCGATATTAAATGGAACGAACATGTGACCGTTGTGAGTAAGGCGGACAGCCGACTTCGGTTTTTTGGGAGAATTTTGGGAAAATACACTTCATCTGTAAAGGGGACCGCATATAGAACGCTTGTACGACCACGTCTTGACTATTGCTCAAGTGTTTGGGACACGCAACAGATCAGTTTAAGGGAAGACATAGAAGCAGTTCAGAGGCGAGCAGCTAGGTTTGTTACTGGCAAGTATGACCAATGCGCGAGTGTCACGGAAATGCTCCGGCAGCTCAATAGGAGATCGCTGGAGGAAAGACTTTCTTTTCGGGAATTACTGTTGAGGATGTTTAGCGGGCCGGAATTTAAATCTGACCGCAGAACGATCTTGCTGCGGGCTAGTTACATTTCGCGTACAGATCACAAAGACATGATAAGAGAAACTAGGGCTCGTATAGAGGCATAAGGACATTCTTTTTTCCGTCGATCTATGTGGGAGAGGAATAGGAAAGGAAATGGCTAGTAGTGGTACAGTGTACCTTCCAACACGGACAGTACGGTGCACTGCGAAGAATATATGTAGTTGTAGTTATACATAACTAGGCAGTAGTAGAACAAACTCTGGAAGAAATTAATTTCGTAAAATATTTTAAAGTAGACATAAGGGTCGATTTGAAATGGAATGCCTGTATCTATTGTTTGTAAGGCGCGTGCCAGAATTAGATTCATTGGAACAATTGCCGGGTTGTGTAGTCTGCCAACAAAGGAAGTAGATAAATTTATCGTCCGGCCAGAAGTTACTTATTTCTGCCGCGGCGGAGCGGCCGAGAGCATTAAGGCGCTATGCTGCGATGCGCGAGGCCGTTCCCCGTCGGGGTTTCGAATGCCCCCTCGGGCATGGATGTTTGTGCCGTCTTTAGTGTCAGGTAGTTCATAAGTAGTTGTAAGTTTAGGGGTTGATGAACCCGCCGCAGATGAGTCCCTTAAGCTTCACAAACATTTGAACATTTCAACATTTCATTACGTATTTCTCACCCCTGTGCGGCCCATAGGATTAATAGAAGACATAGAAGAGCCAATACAGAGCAACACGCTTCGTTACGTGCTCATTTAGTAAACGCGAAAGCGTCAAATGTATGATTAGGAAGCTGCACTGGCAGTTGCTGCAAGAGAGATGTTCTGTCACGGGCATTTGTCCAAAGTATCGAAAGCATACTTTTCATGACGAGTCGACAAATATGTTGCTTCCTCCTACGTACATTTCGCGAAGTGACTAGAAAAATAAAACTGGGGGTATTAACGCCCACACGGAGGTATACAAGGAATAATTTTCCCCACGAATCATACGCGGTGGGTCCAGGCGGAAGTACACTCCGCCACAGTGAGGTGGCTTGCAGAGTATGGATGATTGCATGCATGCAGTTTTTTTCCTTTATTGTATTTGAACACTAGAATTACAAATCCAGTAGACTGGCAGCAGCTTCGATAGGCTGCTTCAGCTGAGAGAAATGAACATATGGATATGAAGACATTTAAAATATAACAGGAGATAAAATAACGATGAATTGAGACGTAGACATGGTGACAGTTTGAAGTACAGACAGCTTGACAGGTGATTAAAAACACATTTAGTCTGTTAAAACGAAGAGCCACGGTGACATTAAAAAAACGTACAGTATGACAGCAATCACAGGGCGGCGAGCACACGGAGACACAATATTAAAACACACGATGTGACGCTTGTTTGTTGGCGATGGACGCAGATAAAAACACACTTTAGCACTTCACTCACAACACTGAACGAAGCACTGTTAAAACTCACATCACAGGTCCCTGCGGGGTAGGGGAAGGCGGAAAGCGCGGTGGAAGAGGAGAAGAGGGGGGGGGGGGAGAGGAGGCGGAAGAGTAGACGCAGGAACTTCATGGTGAGGAGGGGGATAGCCAAGAGAGGGGAGGGAAGATGAAGAGGGGGAAGGGGGCGCTTCATCTGCGAGGAGGGATCAGGGTTGGAGGACGTTATCAGGAAGGGTGGGTGGCGGACGTTACACTGGGAAAGGATGCGGAGAGTTTGGAGGTGAAGGGAGGGAGGGATGCAGCGGTAAAGGCGTGGCAAATGCCCGTGGTTGGTGAAGATGGGGTAGAGCAGGGGGTTGCGGGAGTCTATTTTATGGTTGGTGTTCAGGATCCGGTTGTGTTCAAGGTATTCAAGGAGATGGGGAAGCGGGATAAGGTCATATAGGATCCGCGTGAGGAGGGGAGCCGAATGCGGTAGGCGAGGCGGAGGGCATGGCGTTCGAGGATTTGGAGGGTTTTGTAGTAGAAGGGGGAGCGGAAATCCAGGAGGGATGGAAACTGCAGAGGACAGGACGCATGAGGGAGCGGTAGGTGTAGAGGATGGTGGATGGGCTGAGGCCCCACGTCCGGCCGGTAAGGGGTTTGAGTAGATTAAGGCGGGAGAGGGCTTTCTGGCGAACGGTGCGGAGATGTGGGGTCCAGGAAAGGAATCGATCGATGGTTAGTCCGAGGTACTTAAGGGTGGGGGTGTCGCAGACGGGACGGTTGTGAAGGGTTAGGTAGAAGTCAAGGAGATGGAAGGAAGGGGTGGTGAGACCTATAACGATTGCAAGGGATGTCGGAATTGACGCTGAGTTACACCAGGAGGCGAACTCGGTGAGGTGGGACAGGAGTAAAAACTGGGAACGGGTAAGGGAGGGGGCGAGAGAGGCGGTGTCGTCAGCATATTGTACGAGATAGACAGGAGGCTGGGGTTGGGGCATGTCGGCGAAATAGATGAGATAAAGGAGAGGAGAGAGGACGGAGCCTTGAGGCACCCCGGCGGAGGGGTAGAACAAACGGGAGTTGGAGTTGCAGACAGTGACATAGGAGGGACGGTGGGCGAGGAAGGAAGCAATGAGGCGAATTAACAGAAAGGGCGTAGAACTGGAGCTTGAAAAGGAGACCGGAATGCATGCAGTAAAGCACAGCAAACTTATCTCAGGAGCGTGAAAACGTCCAGCAGTTTTGTACCTAAGTTTCTGTCGACAGTGTTACAGGACGCGGCACTATGACGCCGTGGCGAAGAACGGGCGGCTGAGTGTCGTGCTGGCCGGGGTCCGGCGTTCGACGCGTGGTCAGGTCAGCCCGCGCTGAGTCCTTGGTGCCCGCCTCGTGGCTGCGACAGCCGCTGACAGACGCTGCGGGGGCGGCGGGCGCGACCGCGCCATGCGGTGCTGTGGCGGGGCTAGCCGCAAGGGCCGCTGGGGCCCTGTTGCTCTGGATGTGGACGGCCTGCCGCGCTGTGGAGGCCGCAGAACAACGGCAACATAGGGGCAGCGCGGCTGGCCCCATGTTACCCTCGCCAAACAGTAAAGACTCTAAGAATCGACGGCTGTTTCACTTACAAGGCGTGTGTACCTTTACAACAAACCCACCAGCCCTCACATTTATTCGAGGGTCGTCTACAAAATATGTTCTGGTTCTATTTCTATAGGCGGCAGCGCTACGATCGCACTTCCGAGCAGGTGCGTCAGATCTACATCTACACTACATAGATACTCTGCAAATAAATCAAATGTTTGTTAAGCTTATGGGACTTAACTACGGGGTCATCAGTCCCTAAACTTACAAACCACTTATGAACTATTTACGAACTAGGACGGCACAAATATCCATGCCCGAGGGGGGATTCGAACCCCCGACCGTAGTGGCCGTGCTGACCGTGACTGGAGCGCCTCAGTCACCTCGGCCACCGCGGCCGGCACTCTGCAAATCACATTTAAGTGCCTGGCAGAGGGTTCATTACCCACTTTCATAACTTTTCTCTACCGTTCCATTCTCTAATAGCGCGCGGGAAGAAAAAAAAACACCTAAATCGCTCCGTTTGCGATCTAATTTCTCTTATTTTATTGGGATGGTCATGTCTCCTTAAGTAGGTGGGTGCTAGCAAAATATTTTCACATTCAGAAGTAAAAGACGGTAACTAAAACCTCGCAAACAGATCACGCCGCAGTGAATAACGTCTTTCTTTTAAGGATTTCCACCTCAATTCGTGCATCATTTCCGTGACGCTCCCCCCCCCCCCCCCGTAACGTGATAGAACAAAACGAGCTGACCTTCTCTGAACCTTCTCAATATCTTCCGTCAGTCCCACCTCGTGCTCCACAATGGGCAACAGTACTCCAGGAGAGGACGAACAAATGTGACGTAGGCAGTCTTTTTGGTGGAGCTGGTGCATCTTCCAAGCGTTATGCCAATGAAAGGAAATCTTTGGTTCGCCTTCCCCACAATATTTTCTGTGTTCTCTCCAGTCTAAGTTATTCGTAATTGTAACTCCTAGGTATTTGATAGAATTTACGACCTTAACGTCTGACTGATTTATCGCGTAATTGAAGTTCAGAGGATTTCTTTTAATGGTCACGCTTTTCTTTATTTAGTGTCAATTGCCAATTTTCGCACCATATAGAAATTTTGTCTAAATAGCTCCACTAACTGATAAACGACAGCATCAACCGCGAACAGTCTAAGGGAGCTATTCAGATTGTCTCCTAAATCGTTTATAAACACAAGGAAGAGTTGGGGACCTATAACGCTTCCCTGGGGAACACCATTATATCACTTCTGTTTTACTCGATGACTTACTGTCAGTTACAACGAACTGTGTCCTTTCTGATAGGTAATCGTGAATCCAATCGCACAATTGAGGAGATATTTCATAAGCACGCAATTTCATTAGAAGCCTCTTGTGTGGTTCTGCCGAAGTGTGCTTTCTAGCGCTTCTCTATAATGTCAGCGTTAATTGAAAATGTCGCCACTTGTGAAATTAGATGTGTGATTCGTTTCCAAATGCAAAGAAAGATAAACCAAAGGAAATTCATCGGCAAATCTGCGAGGTTTACGGACAAAATGGTGTGATTGATTCTGTTGTGTCCTCGTCGCTTTTTGTTGTTTACTCGTCCCGGTCTAGTTGTCTATAAAGGTATTAGTACAGGATCCTTTGACATCTAAAACATTGATATAGTTAGTATTACAAGATATTTATTGGCTGACAAGTATAATACTCAAGTTTAGAACATGGCTGTTTCTTCTCTCTTCGTGCTTCTCGCGGCGTCATCCGTATGATGCTAGCTGCGCTGTGGCCTAGTTACTGCTAAGATCGTAGCCGCGTTCTTACTTAGTGACTGCCTGACTTCTAACTAGTAACAGTCCTATTTCTCACTTCGTAGATGCCTAGTAAATTTCCGAATTCTCACTAGTAACTGACGAGTGCTCACTAGTAACTGACGGGCTATCCAGACGTATGTCGCCGCCCGCGATGGCCGAGGGGACTTAGGCGCTCCAGTCACGGTCTGCACGGCCACTACGGCCGGGGGTTCATTTGTAGAGCTTTTGAGACTTGACTACGGGGTCATCAGTCCCTAAACTTACAAACTACTTCTGAACTACTTAATCCTAAGGATTAAATATCCATGCCCGAGGGGGGATTCGAACCCCCGACCGTAGTGGCCATGCTGACCGCGACTGGCGGGCCTCAGTCAGCTCGGCCACCGCGGCCGGCAATGATCACAAAAACAACAGAAATTATGACTCGTACAGAGGCATATAGACATTCTTTTTTTCCTTTCTCTATTTGGGAGTGGAATAGGAAATGAAATGCCTAGTAGTGGTACAGTGTACCCATCGCCACGTACTTTTCGGTGAATTTCGAAGTATATATATATATATATATATATATATATATATATATATATATATATATATATATAATGTGGCCGGCCGTGGTGGCCGAGGAGACTGAGGCGCTCCAGTCACGGTCTGCACGGTCACTACGGTCGGGGGTTCGAATCCCCCCTCGGGCATGGATATTTCTGCCGTCCTAGTTCGTAAGTAGTTCATAAGTAGTTTGTAAGTTTAGGGACTGATGACCCCGTAGTTAAGTCCCATAAGCTTAACAAACATTTGAACATTTGAGACGTATGTCGGCTTGTAGAGGGCGCGCATCTTCGGTTACTCCCTCCAGGATGCGCGGCGCCTGCTTGCTATTGGCTTTCGGTCGATCGCTGCCTTCTCCACCATCGTTCTCATACGTCTGGCGTGTGGTGCTGACTTTACGCCACAACAGTTTCATTGGTTAGTAGTAGATGCGTCAGACTGTTCAATGAAGGATGTAATCAAGAGCACGATGAAGAAGGATGTGGACGCCTGTCTGTGGTCTGATAAAGTGGTTCACTCAGTTGATGAGAAGATTAAGCACAACGTTTACGATTAGTGCCGTCGATATGGAGATTCTGCAAATCTCACGATCACCAATTCTTGAAATTGTTACTGAAATTTCGAAAACTTTGCTCACGTTGGGAACCCAAAATTCTCATTGAACAACAAAAATAACAACGGATGGGCAGTACCCTTCAGTTTTTGATACGCTACAATGAAGAAGGCGATTATTTTCTTTCTCTGATAGTCACGGGTGATGAATATTGGGTATCGTACGGAAGCCCTGAAAGGAAAAGGCATGCGATGCAGGCACTCTTCATCCACAACGAAGGTTAAGCCTAAGCAAATCTTGACACTTCGAAAAGTCATGTGTACCGTTTTTTGGGACAGAAAAGGCATTTTGCTGATTGATTTCTTACTACCAGGCCAAACCATCAAAACTATCAGTGTACATGGTTACTGAGAGACCATTGATAAATTGCGCCGCGCAATACAGAATGTGCGCTTAGCACTGCTATTAAATGGGTTGTTTTTTCCCACGATAATGCCCGACATCACACGGCGAATGTGACCAAACAACTGTTACGGGAATTTCACTGCGACGTGTTTGATCTTCCTCCGTACAGCCCGGACCTCGATCCTAGCGACTTTCATCTCTTTCTACACCTACAGTATGGCCTTCGTGATCAACACTTCAACGATGCTGACGAGCTGAAAGAATATGTTACCACATGGTGGAATACACAGGCATGAAGAAGGCATACAAAAACTTGTGCCTCGCAATGACAAGTACTTAGAAAATTTCGGAAGCTGTGTAGAAAATTATTTTATAAGTTGTTGATTTTTATACAGCAAATTTTTTTTCTGTATCTGTATACGTTTCTTTTTAAATAACCAAACGGATCTTACTTTCTGAGCATACCTGATATATGAAAGAAATAACTGTTTTGAGAACAACGTGGCACATTTCATAACTCGATTTACATGGAAACTTTGTGGAAGAGAGGATAAAATCAGCAATAACTCTTATCTACTTGCTCGTAGATACGTACACTTCACTCGCATTCCGGAAATCGGCGCAGTACGAAAAACCTAGACAAAATTATTTTTGATGAATTAAAAGTCTAAAATAACCCCGTTCACTTTTAACTTAAATATAAGTCTGCAGTACCTTAACTAGTCTATTGCCAACTTTTGAAACGTGCCTAGAACGACTCGTTGGTGTTACTTAGTTTGTCTGTCGGTCTTTCAGTTTGTACTATTTTACTTTTCACAGGTTCGAGTCTGTTGTGCTGGAAATTTCAGCGTAAAAATACCTTTAATCTGCTGTACAGATATCGGTAGAGGCATGATGAAAGAAATGCTTCTAATAGGGTAGCGAAATACCTCGTCATGTACATCATTCTTCCGTAAGTATCTGGTTTCTAAAATTTTCCGCGTTAATATTTTCAAATATTCTCTTATTCAGTAATTGTAATTACATATACAGTGGTATTTCATATCTGTTGGTTACGTATACGAGTTGATTAATATATTTGGTATGATAAATAAGGTTCACTTAGAATCTTTCAGAACTTTAATCAGTTATGCAAATTCGTACGTACAAGTTTCGTTTTCATATCTTCAGTTTCAATCTGATTCTCGAGAACTGAGCTAGTTTCCTTCATCAAATTTCTCTTCCTTGGGTTTTAACAAAGAAAGTATGAACACGTGGTCTAAGTCGCTGGCAATGGTGCTCGTTCCCGCCGGAGGTTCGAGTCGTCTCTCGGGCTCGCCAGTGTGAGTGCGGGCGCACGTGTACGTGTGTGCGTGCGTGTGTGTGTGTGTGTGTGTGTGTGTGTGTGTGTTTTGTTTTGTCCGTAGTGTGCCGCGGGGGAGCGGCCGAGCGTATTGAGGCGCTATGCTGCGATGCGCGACGCCGTTCCCCGTCGGGGATGGATGTTTCTGCTGTCGGTAGTATAAGTTATTTTATAAATAGTTTGTAAGTTAAGTCCCTTAAGCTTGACAAACGTTTGAACGTTTTGTCCTTAGTGTAACTTGGTTTAAGTAGTTTAGGTACTGATGACCATAGCAGTTTCATGCAATAGGTTTACAAGCATTTGAACATTTTTGAGAAAAAAATACGATTTTAATTTACGGTTCTGCAAAATATACTCCTAAAAAATCAGACAAGAGCACCAGGAATTCGTCAACCCAGCAGAGGTAAATTTCATTGACACATTCTGGAGGATGTATACAACACACGATCACAGATACAAAGCCATACACACGTGAGTGCAGTTACCAGGCCAAGCACTATGTCGACGCTAGTACCGTATATATTTTCCTTATTCCGCAAGAATACATTCGGCTTTCTAGCATCGCTTCCATGTGAGAATTGCGGCTTACGTTGCTGCAAAGTAGGGGGGTATACACGGTACTAGCGCCGAAATTGCGCACGCTGTGGAGACTGTACTTACTTGCGTTAGTCTCTGTCAGTGTGACGTGTGTTATATACATCCTCAAGAACGTGTCAACTCAGGTGGGTCGACGAATTCATGGTGTTCTTTTTTTATGTTACAGAATTGTAATTTTAAATAACCAAAAATTGTTATACACTGCTCTTAGCATAACGATGCCATATTTTAATGTTCATAAACCACAGCAGAGACACTGGCAATATATCTCATTGTGAACAAAAAGTTGTCAGTCAACAACATGCAGGCTAGTACAGTGAGTATGTGCAAATCACGAGATACAAAGCGTTTGTGCTAAAAAAAAAATCAAATAGAAAACCTAAGAACCAACATGCAGAGGATTTTGTAAGCACTCTCAAACACAGTATTTCGTAAAATGAAACACGAGAAATTGAGGAAAGTAGAATGAAAATTAGTTAGTTTTCACAGGAGTATATTTTGCTGCTTCCAGACTGATTTTGACATCCACATACTAAAACTAAACTGTAATTACGCCAACTGAAGATAGATGAAAACCCGAAAGACATCTTGGATGAATAAGACATATTAAAACATAGCTGGTCGCTGAATTTATTAAAATAAGATAATACAATATAATCCAAAGACACGCAGCTCAACAATCCAATAAAAATGAATAAATTATAGTTTAAAATAGTTTTTACTGGAGCGCAAGAAAATAGTTACGTAGTACAGAAATCATCCCTTGCACAAAAATTTGTTTTTCATCTCCCGTTAGGGGCTAACAAACATTTCCCAGTGTCATGAAAATTGACAAGTCTGTTATTGGAAAATATACTCGCTGCAGTCGTTGGGAAAACGTCAATGTCTGAGATTTCGGACAGCATTTTGGTGCAAATACTCCTCTGTGTTTTGGTTTAAACCGGCCTTATGGGATCGTGTTTCCGTGATTTACCTAAATCACTCCATGCAAATGTCGATTACATTAGATTAGATTTAAAAAAAATGTTTCATAGAACACGAATTTGACACTTCGCAATGGTGTGGAACTTGTTCCTTGCTAACGACAGGTCGATTTTCTTCCACATCCTTAACAATCTGAGCATATCCTCCGTTTCTAATGACCATGCTTTCGACGTAAAAACACTACGACAACAAGTTTACTTAGAACTTACCCGACACTATAGAGAATAATGTCATTCAGTGATATGTCTTTATTCCGTAACAGATTGCTTTCGTGACAATTCGTCTTTTATTTATTTTTGAGAAGTAATCAAATCTCTTAACTGTGTTGAAAGAGCGAAGTTTAGCATTTCAAAGATACAGATATGCATAAGTTCTCTACTGATATTTATCATGTGATTCTGTGAGGTTGTCACACAACAATTTCAGCGAAATACAAAATCGTTGTTTCGGCGCTATTGCTGCAGTACTGTATACGGAATAAAAAGTAACTCACGGTGCAAAATTATTCCAGAGGGAACGTAATTACAGGGCGCGTATGAAATACGATAATCCGAATGTGACGGTGGAGTGACAGGCAGATGAATGTCTGTGCCATGCGAACTGCGTTCTCGTTTGGTGTGAGATTCCGTGCAACAATGTGGGAAATGATGCTTCGCAGAAAAAAAACTGCGTAATGTAATATCAACCTACGTATATTACTTGCTCAAAAAATACGGAAATTGTCTAACTGAGGCTGACACGGTGGAAATTAGATTCCGTACGTTGAATAATATTTCGTGTTATGAACCTCTGTTTCATTCCGAGCCATGACAGAATCATAATTTGCAGCGTTACCAACAAATATTTTTATTCTTGAAGGAAAACAACCTCTGGTTGAATAAACACATCATCGTTGCCATGATCGTGTAAATATAGTTCAGTGTCTTAAAACAGTGACGAATGGAGATACAGAAAGTGAGGAAAATATAAATTAAATCTGCCAGGAAGTTTCATATCGGCGCACACTCTGCCGCAGAGTGAAAATTTCATTCTGGAAACATCCCTTAGGCTGTGGCTAAGCCATGTCTCCACCATATCCTTTCTTCAAGGAATTCTAGTCTTGCATGTTTCGCAGGAGAGCTTCTGTGGAGTTTGGAAAGTGAAGTTGTGAGGCGGCATCTTGAGTCGTGTCGGGATAGTTCAGTAGGTAGAGCGCTTGCCCGCAAAAGGCAAAGGTCCCAAGTTCGTGTCCCGTTTCCGGCTCAGAATTTTAATCTGCCAGGAAGGTTCACTGTGTCTCTTGCTGATTTTACTCGTGGACGACCTTGGCTTTTCACATTTTCAACAGTTCCTGTTCTCTGCAATCGCTTCCAGGTTGTGGAAATTACCCTTCGGGACACTAAAAATACTACTGCCAGTTCCCTATGTTTCCTATGGTTCTCCACGCCGTAACTTTAGATAAGTCATGTTGTTCTATTGAACTATCTGCTCACTCCACTATCTGAACCTAGCTGCTTGTGCAATTCATTTGGTACAGTAAACACGGAAGGCGAAGTGGAGGAAGATGAGATAGGAGATATGATACTGCGACAAGAATTTGACAGATCGCTGAAGGACTTGAGTCGAAACAACGGTCCTGGAGTAGGTGATATTCGGTCTGAACTGCTGATATCGTTAGGAGAGCCAGTCGCGAAAGAATTGTTTCACCTGGTATGCAAGATGTATGAGACAGGGGAAATACACTCCGACTTCAAGAAAAATATCGTAATTCCAATTAAAACGAAAGCAAGGGCAGACAAGTGTGAAAATTACAGAACTATCAATCTAATAAGTCATGGCTGTAAAATACTTACACGAATTATTTACAAATGAATGGAAAAACTTTTGGAATCCCACCTCGGGGAAGATCAGTTTGGATTTAGGAGAAATGTAGTAACACGGGAGGCAATATTCACACTACGACTTATCTTAGAAGATAAAGGGAAACCTACGTTTTCAGCGTTTGTCGATTTGGTGAAAGTTTTCGACAATGTCGACTGGAATACACTCTTCCAAATTCTGTAGGTAGCAGCGGTAAAATATAGGGAGCGAAGAGTTATATTCAACCTATACAAAAACCAGACAGCGGTTATTAGAGTCGAAGGGCAAGAAAGGGACGCAGAGGTTGTGAAGGGAGTAAGACAGGGTGGTATCCTTTCCCCAATGTTGTTCAATCTGTACATTGAGCAAGCAGTGAAGGAATGGAAGGAGAAATTTGGAGAGGGCATTAAAGTGCAGGGAGAAGAAATAAAAACATTGCGGTTTGCCGATGACATAGTAATTCTGTCAGAGACCGCAAAAGATCTGGAAGAGCAATTGAATGGAATGGACAGTGTCTTGAAAGGAAGATATAAGATGAAGGTTAACAAGAGTAAAACGAAGCAGTAAAATATCAGCCAACCACTTGCAAATTAAAGTTTAATAAACTTTACCGTGGTTTCAATTGATGTCAATCAATCTTCTTCAGAAGATACATGGACATTACATTTTTACTGTGTCCATGTATCTTCTGAAGAAGATTGATTGACATCAATTGAAACCGCGGTAAAGTTTATTAAACTTTAATTTGCAACTGGTTGGCTGATATTTTACTGCTTTGAATTACCGTTGCTGTACGCAGCCATGTTTAAAAATTTTATTTATTTATTTATTTTTAATTTTGCGTAAAACGAAGGTAATGGAATGCAATGTCAGAAAATCAGGCGATGCTGAAGGAATTAGATTAGGTAATGAGACAATAAAAGTAGTAGATCGATTTTGTTATTTGGGTTCAAGATAACTTCTGATGGCCGAAGTAAAGAAGAGATAAACTGCAGAATAGCATTGGGAAGAGTGTAGCATTGTATGGGAGTGAAACGTGGACAGCCGGCCACGGTGGCCGAGGGGACTGAGGCGCTCCAGTCACGGTATGCACGGCCACTACGGTCGAGGGTTCGAATCCCCCCTCGGGCATGGATATTTGTGCCGTCCTTAGTGTTAGCTAGCTCGTAAGTAATTTGTAAGTTTAGGGACTGATGACCCCGTAGTAAAGTCCCATAAGCTATACAAACATTTGAAATTTTTGAAACGTGGACAATAAGGAGTTTAGATAAAAAGATGATGGAAGCTTTTGAAATGTGGTGCTACATAAGAATGATGAAAATTAGATGGGTAAATCACGTAATGAATGAGGAGGTGCTTAACCGAATCGGGGAGAAAAGGAGTTTCTGGCATATCCTGACTAAGAGAAGGGATAGATTAGTTGGACACATTCTGCGACATGAAGGAATTGTCAACTTACCATTAGAAGGAAGCGTGTGGGGTAAAAATCGTAGAGGGAGACCGAGGCACGAATACAGTAAGCAGATTCAAAAGGATGTGGGTTGCCGAACGTATTCTCAGATGAAGAGACTTGCACAGAACAGGGTATCGTGGAGAGCGGCATCAAACCAGTCTTCGGACTGAAGGCAGCAACAACAGTAAACACAAGTGAACACAACCGCGTCTGCAGCAACTTCCTGTTATTACCACTATCTCGTTTGCCGTAGAACTGACAGAAAGACGTCGAACCAATTTAGTTCATTCTGACGGTGACAGCAGTTGAGAACCTAGATTGGTTGGACACATTCTGAGACATCAAGGAATTGTCGACTTAGCATTAGAAGGAAGCGTGTGGGGTAAAAATCGTAGAGGGAGACCGAGGCACGAATACAGTAAGCAGATTCAAAAGGATGTAGGTTGCCAAACGTATTGTCAGATGAAGATAGTTGCACAGAACAGGGTAGCGTGGAGAGCTGCATCAAAGACGTCGAACCAATTTAGTTCATTCTTCCACTGACAACAGTTGAGAACCTAGATAGCTCGTCTCCTAATTGCTTGGAGCTGGCTATGATTTGCTAACAGACAGCCGCCGTCACACAGCTGGAGAGTGGTAGCGGCCTCGCCTCGCTTCGCCTGGTGGTCGGCGGTGTAGCAGGCTTGGCAGCAGAAGAGGGCGGTGGCTGGTGGTGGAAGAGGCGGCCTGAGGAGTGCTTGGCACACAGGCGGCGCGCCGCTGCGCTAATGGGGGCGCCGGCGCCCTCCGCGGGATTACCGGGCTCGATCGCTCGCCAATTACAGCTGCCGGCCGCTGCGGCCTGCCCAGCCTCCAGCCGCCCCACTCTACTGCAGGGCGCGGCTGACGACGCACTCTCTGCACGAGCGCAGCCACCCCTCTCACAAGTAAATCTACACAAGTGCACTCTCTGCTGCTCCTGAAATTTGGATTTTTTTTAATGGGCGATAGAACATGTTAAAGGTCCCTCCAAAATGGGAGCTTCGATGAAAAATTGCGTTAACAGAGAATAGTGGAGTGATTCTAATGTTTATTAAAGTATCTTTTGATGAAACACGAAAATCGACCTTGGCATATTGGAGGGAGAGTGAAAATTAGGGAGATACTACGCCGAAAGAATTACAAAAATTAGTTTTAGGTAGGCTGATGAAGTACCAAGTACTTTTTTTTTCTTTCATATATATACTAGCTTAACTCCCGCTGCTTCGCATGCGTAGGCTGGTTGGTCTGCACCAGTTGTTTTCATCCTCTTCAGCAGATTTGTCATGTTAGTATTGACAGGGTGACCGTGTGACACAACAATACAGTGACCAACGGTGCTTTCCAGTTATGTGTGCGTACAGGGTGATATATAAAACGATGCTTTATGTATTTTTCCTCATTATTTGTATTTTTTGTAATTTATTTGTACTTGTATATTTTGTTTCTGTAATATATTTGCATTGTCCTGCTAATTTCCATATATGTCAAAAATATTGTAAATGTAGTAGACACGCTGGGTTAGCAAGGGCTTTGTTATTGTATAGAATCATCTTTGAGTAGGGAGTTTTTTATCGCTGGTAGCGCAGAGGCGCACAGCGAGAAGGAGTCGTTGAGAAGTAGCGGCGGACGGATGGTTCGAGACGGTGCGCTCAGTGGTGTACGGCAAAAGTACGTGGATTGGCACTAGTGGAGGAGACGGCGAAGAGGCAATATTATTTATTCATACGGCCACAGCTCAAATAATTAATAAATGCATCAAGAGGAATGCTGTGGGCTCTAAATTGCAATTAACATTCGTCGCCAAGAAGAGCCTGTGTTTGCCAATTGTTAAGTGCCAACATTCTTCAATCAGCAGCACCACGTCGCACACCAAATTCAGTAAGATCTGTCCAGTTTGTCTTAGCATGCACAGCTAACAAGCGTATTAGTGATGATTGTTCAATAGCGAACACTGTTATTTGTGAACCTGTGTTTAAAAATAATTATTCATAGTCATTGTCCAGACAGGTTCCTTCCTCATCCATTGTTTTTCCGAGAACATTCACAAAGTTATAGAAAACTAAAAATCAGAGTCATTAAAGACAATGTGACAGTCGTTAAAAAAATTGTGTTCAGAAAAGTATAACTAAATGTAGCTTATACCAGTGTTGCTGATCAATAGGTTAGCTAAGTTGAACGAAACTGCTAGACTAACTTTCAATTTCAAGAGATATTTCAATAACAGTGTAAAAGATTAATTGTTTTCCACTACATATTATTTTGAGGTACAGTTTGTTTTAACTTGCAAGTACTGACTAGTGAGAATAGTAATTGTTTGCAAGTGTTTGAATGCTAATAATTCCTGGTTAAAGAAAGAGTAAAAGTTAATCAGAAGGCTAGATGGTTCTTTTCTAAATATTCAGTGTTATCACGACAAGTCATGAATTAATTTTTGAGCTTGCCATTAGTACAGTTAATAGTTCAATTACAACTTGATTATTGCTAAAGCGCATGGTATACTCGCTGTAGAATAATTTCTGGTACTTATATAAACAATTAATTATTTTAAGCTGTAAATAGTAAGTATTAAGGTGAGAGTTTTGCATGATTTGCTGCATGTTGCATTTGCGCGGCTATGGCTTGCATTTCGCTGTCTTACATTGAACCCTGTGTTAGTGAACTATTTCTCAGTAATTAGTATATTGTCAGTGTCTTTTGTACCGGATTTGATGCACATACTGTGATTCACGGCCCACCCAAATTTTACGTAATATTTCACGTTGTTAATTATCTTTTCTATTATTGAGATCCCATTAAATTATTTGCTCGTACAACGAGCTGGCGACCGTAGATCGATAAGTTATTCATCTCTTTCAAAATTAATCCCTGTGTCCCGTTTGTTCCGCATTTTTTTCGTTTAATCATTGATCATTTTTTTCCAAATTTTACTTTCCACTTTCTTTATTCCTATCGATCGTTGTTGTCTACCAAAGTAGTGCAGCAACGTTCCGATTATAGCCTCGGCTTCATTACCGATAGCTTTTCCACCAAATTAAGATAATTAGGCACACGGGTCATTTTTCTAATTATCATATACTAACCGGTGGTGTTGGACGGGTAGTGTTATAACCGGATGCCCTTCCTTCCGCCACCCCTGTCCCCCCGGGAGGAAAGGTGTACCCCAAATGTCTGTTTATAGTGTTATGTGTGTGGAATGTAAATCATCATCATTATCGTCATCATTAAAGACTGATTATGCCTTTCAGCTTTCAGTCTGGAGCAAAGTACCTCTAATAAAATTCCTCCATGATCCCCTATTCAATGCTAACGTTGCTGCCTCGTCTGATGTTATGCCTTTTACTTCAAAATCATTCTGCACCGAATCTAAGTACTTTATTCTTGGCGTACCTCGACTTCTCTTACCCTTCGCTGCCGACTCATGAGTCTCTTAGGTAACCTTGCTTCTCCCATGCATGTAACATGACCCCACCATCTCACTCTGTTCGCTCTAACTACTTCATCTATGGTATTCATTCCCAGCTTTTCTTTTATTTCCTCATTATGGACGCCCTCCTGCCATTGTTCCCATCTATTAGTACCTGCAATCATCCTTGCTACTTTCATATCTGTAACCTCTGCCTTATGAATGAGGTAACCTGTATCGTTTCTTTTATTTCCTCATTATGGACGCCCTCCTGCCATTGTTCCCATCTATTAGTACCTGCAATCATCCTTGCTACTTTCATATCTGTAACCTCTGCCTTATGAATGAGGTAACCTGTATCTACCCAACTTGCACTCCCATACAACAAAGTTGGTCGAAAGATAGAGCGGTGCACCGCTAACTTAGTCTTGTACTTACTTACTTCTTGCAGAAGAGAGTAGATCTTAGCTGAGCACTCACTCCATTAGCTTTTCTGTACCTCGATTCCAGTTCTCTCGCTATGATACCGTCCTGTGAGAAAATACATCACAGGTACTTGAAACTGTCTACCTGTTCTTTGTTCCTCCTATTTGGCACTCAATCTGTTTAAATCTCTTTCCCACTGTGGAAGTGTAAAGTGTCATGATATGTTTGCGAATCGTGTAACTGAGGCGGGACTTGAAGGACCAGCCCGGTATTCACCTAGGGGGATGTGAAAAACCGCCTAAAAACCATATCCAGGCTGGCCGGCACTCCGACCCCCATCGTTAATTCGCCGGGCGGATTCTAACTGGGGCCGGTACGCCTCACCGTCACGGAAAGCGGTGCGTTAAACCGCACGGCTAACTGCGCGGGGCGCGCCATTTGTTTACCCCTCTTAATATAAATCTTCATAGATATAGCATAAGTACTGCCATAAAGAAATGTGCTACTATTTGTAACCGCGGCAGAATGGCCGTGCGTATTGAGGCGCCATGATGCGGTGCCCGCTGCTGATCGCCGTAGGGAGTTCGATTCGCCCCTCGGGCATGTGTGTTTGTGTGTCCTTAGAATAAGTTAGTCCAAGTCAGTTTAAGTTGGTTTAATTAATTTTTAAGCCTTAGGGACTGATGACCCTGTAGTTAAGTTTATTGCTACCCTTAATAGTTGAATCTCGAGAAATACCCCAATATGAGTCTTTTAAATTCCAACCAAGGATGCAAATATCATTTTTTTGTAATTCTGGGTTCAAAATTGGCTTAGTAGCAACGTATTTTCAAAAAATGTTTCATCTCCTATTTCACCTCCTAAATTATTAATTTTCTGAAAATACGGAAACACAACTCTTTTTAATTCTGACCAAAAAAACATATCCAATTTACATGGTTGTAGCTTCAAAATTGCCTTAATAGCAAAATATTTTCGAAGAACATGAAAAACATCCCCTCTCCAATTTAACCACCTTGATGGTTGAATTTCCAAAAATATCGAAGCACGTATTTTCTAAATTCTAACCAACAATACAAATATCATTTTTTGCAGCTCTACTTCAAAATTGTCTTAATAGCAAGGTGTTTTAAAAAAGAAATTTTCATTCCCTATTTTACCCTCTTACTTGTTAAATTTGCAAAAATTCTGAAACTCTTTTTTTAGCTTAAAATCTGAGTGCCGGCCACGGTGGCCGAGCGGTCTGCAGCGTGCCAGTAACGGTCTGCACGGCAGCTGTGGTCGGGGGTTCGAATCCCTCCTCGGACATGGATGTTTGTTCCGCCTTTAGTATAAGCTAGTTCATAAGTAGTTTGTAAGTTTAGGAACTGATGACCCCGTAGTTAAGTCCCATAATCTCTACAAACATTTGAACATTTTGAAAATTTGAGTGAACAGCAACATATTTTTGAAAATCAATTTTCTCCCTATATTACCCTCTTATTGGTTGAATTTCAAAAAATGTCGAAATACGTGTCTTTTAAATTCGAACCCTGAATTAAAATCCTAAATTTTGTGGTTCTATCTTCAAAATTGCCTAAATAGCAACGTATTTTCAAAAAACTTTTTATCCCCTATTTCACCTCCTTACGGACGGAATATCGAAAAATCGCTTCTAAAATGACACCCTCTACAAATTTAGAGTTCCTATCTTCAGTGGTTTGGGTTGGGCTATGGGGAGTCAGTCAGTCAATCAGTCAGTCAGTCGGAAAATTGCCTTTTATATATAGAGATTTGATGGGTAAACATCCCTTATACTGCCGCGTTCGTTTGAGTAAATTAGAACGACAAATGCGTTAATGATAAAATAGAATGAACAAAAAAAATTCAATTACTTCTACGTACACATACAAACAACTGAAACGAAGAAAAAGAAAAATAAAAATAAAAAAGATACATTTTATTCCGGAGCGTACCTCTGAACCCTGATCAGTTTTCCCTTATTTTTATGGACGCCAGAGAGAACAGCTGTCCACTTCATCTGTCTGTTCCTATCCTCCGAACTATTTAGACGTATCTGTATTGGCTCCTAATATTCATGTTTTATCCATGTGAGTGTAGTATGATTATTTGTTAAAATAAAACGTTGAAAATGTTGCCAAAATTTAATATGAGAAGCATTTTTCATTTCAGTTTGTTGTTGTTGTGGTCTTCAGTCCGGAGATTGGTTTGATAGAGCTCTCCACCCTATTCTATCCTGAGCAAACCCCTTAATCTCCTCGTAAGAATGGCAACCTACATCTGTCTGAATCTGCTTACTGTAGCCATCTCTTGGTCGTCCTCTGCAGTTTTTCCCTCCACCGCTAAATTCACAATTCCTTGATGTCTAAGAATGTGTCCTACCAATAGATTCCTTCGTTTAGTCAATGTATGTCAGAAATTCCTTTTCTCCTCAATTCTGTTCAGTACCTCCTCAATAGTTACGCGATCCACACACTTAATCTTCAGCATTTTTCTATAGCACCACATTTCAAAAGCCTGTATTCTCTACCTGTCCGCACTGTTTATCGTCCATGTTTCACTCCCGTACAAGAAAATACTCCAAACAAATGCTTTCAGAAAGGACTTCCTAACATTTAAATCAATATTTGATGTCAGCAAATTAATCTTTTTCAAAAATGCTTTTCTACCCATTGCAATTCTACATTTTATATCCTCTGCCCAAATTACAAAACTGATCTACCATCTTTATATTGTTTTATTACCTAATCTAACCATTTCAGTTTACTACGCCGATTTCTGGCGAAGTAATTCAGCCCGGTTAAGTTGTGTAATGGATATGGACGCCATTACGGCTGACTAACATCCGTGCGATGATTCTTGCCAGATTTATTAACTTTCAAGCAAAATCATTCTCATTCAAAATTAATCAGCATTTTACAACCTGCAATCGCGTTTTCTTTTTGTCAAGTTAAATATCCGAAGTCCGATAATTCTCCGTTCGAGATATTCTCGGACTGGATGCTGAACTAAAATTTAACGCACGGTCAGCTCCACGAGACAGATCACGTAATCAGTGCAAAACAATTTCATTACGGTGATTTACCTTCATAAATATGCATTTTATTACAGGTACAACACCGCAATGAGATGAACTACTAAATGACGGCTAAACTCCGTCTCTTTTTTTATAGTGTACCTGAAGCCAACATCTACTCGAAATAGCTTTCAAAATTTTTAAAATATCTCTACTAATTCTACCATTTATTTAGAAATTCCTGCCAGTGAAGTAACTGTTTGAAATTGTTTAACTATCTTTGACCCCAATCCAGAACTATAAAACTCTTAAGAAATTAAATCACAATAACTAGATGAACTTCGCACAAATTCCAGTCCTTATAGCAATTCCGTTATAAAAAAGGACGACAAATCCATTACTGGTAAAATAGACTCGACAAAAAAATTCCATTACCCCTACGTACGCATTCAAACAATGTATCGTGTTCTGACACACAAGAAGAAAATTGTGAGAGGCAATGGGACTCAACCTAATCAAACAGCGGGAAGAGAGGAAGATCTGGCGGTGCGACCCCCACGTGCTACCACGGCCAACGCTAACGCCGGCTCTTAAAATCAATAAATGTTCTTGACGTGTTTTATTCATTTTTATACGATATTATTTCAGAATTAGATTTTACATTATTTAGAAAGTCGCATATCGAGTTACTGTCTTTTCAATATTTTTCGAGTTTTCTTCCGCTATGCTGGATCAGCCGCATTTAATTTTAAGAATTTGATTTCATATTCGGCTTCAGGTACTTTAAATACATGTATATTGAAGAGATGATACAGTTCAAAAATATAACTCACAAGGTGTTGCACGGGCAGTATCCTACCAGTTCGCCAGTATAAGGGTTCTTTACCCCTCGAATATTAATATATATATTTTTAAAACCTAAAAAATTAAAAAAAAAACACCTGTTTAATTTTTAGTCTTCCTTTTGAAGTTTAATATATCCTACTTCGATTAAATAAAAATTTACTTTTGTAACAAAAATTGCTCTCTTACGGGGTAGTGGGACCGTTTCAACCCTTAAATATTTTCTACCGCTGATTCCTTTTGAAGTTTTAGTATATTCTACTTCGATTAAACCAAAACTTACTTTTGTAGCAAAAAATTGGTCTCTGAAGGGATAGTGGAACCGTTTCAAATCATAAACTTTTTTTTTTTTATCGCTACTGTAAAAGATACGTGTCTGTTAGTTTATCATGTATTATAACACATCCAAATTTCAGAAAAATCTGAGAGTGACACTTCCGTAGGTTTCCTTCGTGTTATCACGATGCCAGTGGTGAATCCGGTGTCTGTGGGGTATGGAACCGCAGCCCTCATTTACCCTCGACCCCCACCAACCCCGAGCCGCCGCTGCTGCGACAAGACCCGCAGCACAACAGACAACCTGTTGTGTGAGAAAAAAGCAAAGAGCGAGAGACAGGGAGGGAAGAAGAGAGTTTAAGCTTTTTATTCAATGGCTACACGTCCGCCGCGTTTTTTGCGGTAAAGGCGATTAACGTTGTAGAGGAACGGTGCACAAACCCTTGGTCATGATCCACTAGTCGGCAGTGAGCCGTTAGGTATAGTTTTGCGGGTTTCCGGACGACTTTGAAGCCTCTTACTGACTGAAAAATATATGAAACTTCGTTTCAGGAGGTAATTTTTATAATTTCAAAACATTATGTATGCAAAGCGTTTCAATTAACAACCCAGGGTGACTAATAACGTACTCACGACGGTAAGTGAACAATGAGTTGGTAATTGCGACATAATAGCGCCACTTCCTCTTCCACTTGTGACAACTGTCGTATGAGTGACATTGTAATATCTTATATTTTCTCTTATTGCGATATCGTACCTTACAAAAACAGAATGAGAACCACTGTTATATAGCATTAAAATATAATAATACAGAAATCCTGTGTAGACATAAATTTAAATAACAAACAACATATTTACTATTTATCAAGAGTATTAACTTAAAAACTGTTAATAGTTCGCTTTCTGGATGCTGGTCGTAATGTTTTACTCATTATTTTGTAAATGTATGGAAAATGGAGGACAATCGGAATTGCTTTGGACAAAAGACACCTCTCATAATTAATGTTGTATATATACAACCTCTCATAATAAAGTTCGGTATATAGTCCTGTAACATTGACGTAGATGAACTAGGAATTTAAGTTGCCCTACTGTCTAGCAAAATGGTCACCTCCCATAACTATGTACTGCTGAGCTCTGGAATACATGTCCTAGAAACTTTTCACGATGTCTTACTTTGGGATGGAGATCAAAAGCCTCGTCACGTTTGTTAGATGTCAGGAATATCGTCAATTTTTCCTCTTTCAATTTGTGTTTGCGTCGAGGGAACATTAAGATATCTAGAGCATTGATATTTCGTTGAGTATAGTGGATGTTCAAGTTGCATGAAAACGTTCGACCGAACGCAGCCAATATCGTCAAACAGTTCGTTGTAAAAAAAAAAAATAAAAAAATAAAAAAAAAGAAATAAAAAAAAAAAAGAAACACGGGTGGTGTAACTTAAAAATCCATCATACTCTCCGGATCTTAACCCTCCAGACTTCTTCCTATTCCCCCGACTCATACTCGCTTTTAATGGAAAGATATTTGACGATATTCCTGAGAATTAAATTAAATGTTTGTAAATCTATGGGACTTAACTACTGCGGTTATTAGTCCCTAGGCTTACAAAGTACTTAAGGGGAGACGGAAGGCAACTGGGCTCAATATTCGATTTTTAGATTTTAGCGTATTTCAAATGCCTGGTATTTCCTGCATGAAACAGTTTGTGTTTTATGTAAATCCGACAATTTTTTCGTGAGTTACGATGGCTTTTCTGACGCTCTGTGCAATCTGGCGACGCCTTCCGTTTTGCGCCATGCGGAGAAAATGCATACAGCATTCTTTTACTCCTTGTATATTATTTCATGATTGTATTTTTTATCGCTTCAATGTTTCCTACCCTGTATCTACTATCGATACGTTTTGTTCCGATCGTGTTTGTTATTGTTTTCGAACGTTATTGGTTGAACTTGGTGAAGTTTGTTGTGAGTGAAGTAAGTCTTGATTTGTATTTTCGTTGGTCCTGCGTGTTTTCATAAAAATGCCGCGAATAAAGAAATTCTCGCCTAAATTAAAATTCAGATGAAATAAATACATAAAGACTATTAAAAGAAAAGTCAAAAATAGTATTGGAAGATGGTAAGAAGATAGGTGGCCTGACAAATGTTGAGATAGATTACAGAATTATTATGGCTTGTCCATAACAAGAAATGTAGAGAATTTAGAAAACATGAAAAAAGCTATATAGGCTATCTATTTACATCAGTTATCCACAAATGCAAATCCTGTGCATTCTCTTTGCCCAAATGGTCCTGAAACTTAATGTAAGTACAGGAGAAGTAACACATATGATCACAAACATTCTTTACCTGCAGCAGTAATGAATGAAATTAAACGTATATTTAGAGACCTTTCTAAAGATACCTTGTTGAAGAAATGTCTTTATGAGAAAACCCAAAATTTAAATGAATGTGTAAATTCTGTCATTTTGACTCATACCAAAAACTGCATTTCTTCAGATCACAACCCTCCAATTTGGTGTTTATGATGCTATTTTATGCTTCAGTGACGGTGTAACTAGAAAAATGGATGTTTTCGAATTATTGGGCGTGCAATCTAGTGGAAATACTGCAAAATTCTTGGTGCAAATAGATAAAGGGAGAATCCGCAAAGCCGATATTGCTAATTTAATATGCACAAAAGAAGCTAGACAAAAAAGAAGAGGGAACAAGAGAGGAAAAGAAGGTCAGTATGATTCAGATGATGCTCAATATGGCGCAGGAATATATTAGTGGTAAGTAATTCTCACCAATAACTGTATTAGAATTTCAATATTAAACTTTGAATTGATTTTTTCAAAACTAGTTTTTTCCACTTTCAGGTACGATTATTTGATAAACTAATGGGATTAGAAAGATGAAATTTCGTCTTTTTGTATTAAAGATGATGATAAATCATTACAAGTAAATTGAGAACCACAAAACAATCATCAACTGTTTTATAATAATTAATGTACTAAAAAGTTAAATTTTACTAGTGGAAGAACACAAAAAAATTCTTCAAAACCATTAGAGTTATTACGTTCATTTTACTTGTAAATTGAGACATATATGCAGTAAAAATTTCGTTGTTTTATCATAGGCCCTTTGAAAAGTGTACCTATTCAAAGGGTAAAATAGCATTGGCAGTATAGGGATAAATTGCCTTCCGTCTCCCCTTAAAACAACTTATGATCAACAAACGCACCCATGCCCAGGGAGGGAGCAACCACGCTCCGCTGCAAGGCGCCTTAGACCGCTATGTCATGCCACTGCGGCGATACTCTTGACATTCAACGGAACGTGACGTGGCTTTTGAACAGCATTCCACAGGAAGAGTTCGTGCAATGTTTCCAGGACAGGTATCGGAGGGGAGAGATGTTGCATAGTTATGTCAGGTGACTATTTCGAAGGACACATTGGTAACTGTAGTTCATAGTTCATGTACGTTAATGTCACAGGGCTTTAATGTCAGAGGATGTAAAAAGGCTTTGTAATCATAAATGTAAATAACACTGGACGCCGGTAGTAAAATTTTACTCATTCCTTCGTAAATTAATGGCAACTGGGATAATTTGCACAAAAGAGAACTCTCATAATTAATGTTGTACATATATTTATCGTTAAAGTGAAATGAAAGGGAAAACTGATTATATGGGCCCCGGTGGTCTCGGGGTAAAACGCTCGACTGGAAACCAAAGAGTCGCGGGTTCGAAATCCGGAATTTTTTCAGTCTGAGTTTTAATCCAGCCTGGGATAATTTGCACAAAAGAGAACTCTCATAATTAATGTTGTACATATATTTATCGTTAAAGTGAAATGAAAGGGAAAACTGATTATATGGGCCCCGGTGGTCTCGGGGTAAAACGCTCGACTGGAAACCAAAGAGTCGCGGGTTCGAAATCCGGAATTTTTTCAGTCTGAGTTTTAATCCAGCCTTCACCTCTCAACGATGTGAGAGTAGCCAGAAACGACACATGGTTCGGATTCCACGTTAAACTGTAGGTCCCCCTCTTCCCGGTTGGATAACTGCGGTAGGTTACAGACACGCAAGTCGCCGAAGAGTATTCTGTTGAAAGACTTGCTCAGGATCAAACTAAATTATACTTATAGCTGATTATGGTAGAATTTTTTTCCTGTTTCATATTTACTACTCATTTCTTTCTTAGCTTCTTACCTTTCAAACGTAACTTGTAATTATTGCAAAGCTAAATGTTTTCCTGAACTTTCTTTGGCTCACTTTAGGTTACGATAGTAACAATAAAAGTGGGTCTTTGCGATCGTCTTTTAACTGTTCAAATGTTAAATGACGGCTTGACTGTTCATCTGACACGAAAATTGAATAAAGCTATTTGTAGAGGAGAAAATTCTCAACCACTTTGCTCTCTACATATAGAAGAATTGAACAATGATTTTCTGAAACATATGTACATAAACTGGGGAGATACTGTTATAATGAATATTTTAAACAATGCGCTGATACTGGTAATTTCATATATAAATGAAGTCCTAGATTTCTTTGGCAACTGATGTTTCTTGACGAAACGGAAAGGAAATGTATACATTGCAACAAATTGTCTTGTTTTTTTTCTTAGAAATTGTTCACTATTTATGCAATATTTTGAAAATCATTATTATAATCAATGCATCCCCAAAAAGTTTGTCTTTGGCATGGTCGGTATGGACGCATTTAATGTAGATTACATTTTCTGTAGTTCAGTTATGACTTTGTTCATGTGACTTTGTTCTGTGCCAAAATAAAGAGCACTTATTCTGTTTCAAACTGGGACTACGATTCCTTTTACATCTAAAATAACAAATGAAAGTGTGGTGATACTGAATTCCACAGAACTCTAGTACTTAATCTATACAAAGAGTAATTACGTAGTATTACGTAATTTACAACAGTTATTGTAACAGTACCTTCACAGCTTATGTACGTGTGATAAAGAAGTCTATGTTTGCAATCGTTGGTATGTGTCTCATGGCATGTCCACAAAATAAAACAAATACGCTTTTCAGAGAAAGTACTGTTAACTTTGAATATTTCTGAATATTGCGGAACATAGTTGGTTGAATTAACAAGTATGTGCGAAAACCTTTCAGGAAACAAGATGAAAATAAAATCCAGTGGCGGGTTTCGAACCACCATCTAACGTTCGTACATTACAAACTAATTCGCTGCCCATTACGCCACGGCAAACAGTTGCGAGAGTAATCCGTAATTATCGTACCATTGATGGCAGGTGTTAATTGCTAACATGACATTTTTGACATTATAATTGTTTGTACTAAGAACGACGTGTTTTTGATAATTTTCAGTTTGCCATTTCTGTGAACTTACAACGCTTGAGCTATAACTAGAAAATACTCAATTACAGAATGCAAGATAGCGTATGCATAAAAGAGTTTCGGGCAAGGTTTCGGGCAACGGGTGTCACGTGGGTGATTTTCTAACGCCAAATGTACGCTATGGTCACTCGTCCGAACGCCAAATGTTCGCTACGTTTCTTCCATGCTACAGTTATTCGTTACCAGTACAGGCAAATACAGTAAACATGAAAATGAGAACAAACTACTAAGTCAAGACTGGTGATAATATTACGTGTTGGGTGCATATATATTATCACAATAGTAGAGTCGTAATCGTATCGTCCATAATTTTTATTATTTATATTTTTATTATTTTTGTCCGAAATGTTTGCCGAAATCATATAACTACAGGCAAATCTAAAGCAAGCCTTAAAACATACGAGTGCGATTTTTAAGAGTAATTAAAATCACACGACTCCTTAAGAGACATCTGCTTTACAATAAGTAATATTTAATATTTTGTCATCAAAAATCGACCTACTGAATCCTGAACACGTTGAGGCAATTTTAATTCATATTTCGATAAACAAACTGGAAAGAAAAATAAAAGTATTTCAGCAAACAAAGCACAACAATTTCCACACTGACAAATCAGACTGTTTATTGACCAGAATTTGATTACTGTTAAAATGCTGACTAAATTTGTTTCCGCAAGTACCGCTATTATTCTTGTGTTAACCACTGTGAATTTTAGACTCGTTGTAAAGAATAGAAAGAGAGAGAGAGAGAGAGAGAGAAAGAGAGAGAGAGAGAGAGAGAGAGAGAGAGAGAGAGAGAGAGAGAGAGAGAGAGATCTCCTTAATACGACTTTAAGATTTCTTATCTCCCCCTCCCCCTCCCCCTCCCCTCTTCTGCGGAGCGGAGTGGAGGAAATGCCACAGAAATGACTCAGCAGTGAGAAGCATTACAATAACGAGGTTTTTCCACACGGTTAGGTCTGCTTACGGAATTTTGATCCCCGACTATCTTCTTGGAATACTCAAATGTATTGTCGACTCCCATCTACTTCGGGAAATTATCTTCCACACAAAATAAGAGAGATCAAAGTTCTAACGATTTACGTGTTCTTTCATCAAGGGTACTACTCGCGAAAGGATTTCTAAATAAATAGTTTGAAATACGTTCACTGAAACCTCTTCCAGGCACTTCAGTATATTTTACAGTGTAAGGATGTATCTTGAATCAATAAATCATTTAAAAAGTGTTCTGAAACACTGTAGTCCTTTATTGCAACCGCACTTACTACTGCAGTACAATTGTCTAGGTATCCTTTGCTGCCCTGTGACGTTGTCCCTTAACTGTTAACTTCAATTAGGGGAAACAACCAGAAGTCTTCTGGAGCCACATCCGACGAATGTGGCGAGCGGTCCAGTACTATGATCCGTTTGCTGGCCAAAACTTCGCTCACGATCCTTGCTTTATGGATTGGGACGTTGTCATAAAGGACCGACCACGAACCTGAGGCTCGGTATTCGGTTCCAAATGAATTATTGCCCACAAATGATGGATAATACTCAGGATCTAGAGCTCTCCCTTCGTGTAGAATTCCTTGTCAAGATTCTTTTTGACTACATTTAACATTTGTTGTGCTTACCACGTTCTCTATCGCTTGAAACTGATTGCGGCAAACACCGCCCACGGATCTTCCTTTTGTCCACACTGACGCATGTAAATTCTGTAAACAACATTTTTTTTAATCCCGGAAGCTCTTCGGTAACTTGGGCAAACACACCTGTTGGCTGCAATGATTGGGCAACGTTTTGCACATTTTCGTCCTGGGACTTGTTAGTTATTTTGATGCTCAGAGCACGACCTTAGTGTCCTCTCTGCCGTCACTAAATAGAGCATATCACCAAAAACATTTGAACGATTTACACAATCACTGTTATGCACCCATTTCATCGTATCAAACGTATCTACTCAACACAAAACTTGATGTTGCCTTGTTGCTCCTCTGCCATTTTTCGAGAGTGTCAGATACATAGATAGTGTGGGACAGAGTTGTCATACATCAGATGAGCTACGACGCAATTCTCCTGCCACCCTTAATCATTTCATTGATTCGGGGTGCTATTCGAAATTGTATTTCTGTTTTGAAGGCTTTTGTAAAACGATTGAAAGGTATTTAAGTTATTTAAACGCCTTTCCTGAACTTTGTATGTATATGAACTGCATCTGGACTAAGTTTTGCATATAATTTATGCATACAAGATTAAATACAACTTTAAATATGAAATTATTTTGTGATGAGATTGGTACGCTTTTGAGATAAGCGTGCTGTTAGTATTACCGTATTTATGTAGCCATCTGCAGTTCATTATGCAGATATTTATGCATAATGTCAAGTTTACTCATTTGAATACATGGAAGAGCTGAGCAGAATTGAGGTGTAAGTTTTATTGAATTAATTTCGCCAAATTAATGCCATAAGTTTGTCTCTCATTTTAACAGGCCTAATACTGAGGAATTCCCATTTTTAAGTACAGCTTGTAAGTACAATATGCGCCCTATGCCAAATACGTGTTGCTAGCTACATGTTAATTTAGCTATATGTAGCTTCTCACATTACGTGGAATATCGCCACAGTTGAAACATTGGATTCACTATTTCCTGTCATAAGGTACACTGTGCATAGTAATGGACGGAAAGATATCGAGTAAAACAGAAATGATATCTGGCGTTCCCCAGGGAAGTGTTACGGGGCCTCTCCTGTTCCTTGTCTTTATAAATGATTTAGGCGACAATTTGAGGAACACTCTTTGATTTTTCGCGGCTGATGCTGTTGTTTATCGATCAGTAAAGTCACCAGAAGATGAAAAGCAGCTGCAGAACGATTCAGACGTCTACATGGTGGGAAAATTGGCAATTGTCCCTAAATAATGAAAAGTCTGAAAACTATATGAGCAACAAAAGAAACCCGTTACAATTCATTCATGCGATAAATCAATCAAATATACATGCCGTAAATTCAACTAAATACCTGAGAAATACAATTACGAACAATTTTTATTGGAAAGAACACATAGGAGATATCATAGGGAAGGTGAAACAAAGAGTACGTTTCATTGCCAGAAACAAGATGCAATAGTTCTGATAAAGAAACTGCGCACACTACACTTGTTTTATCTATTTTGGAGTATTGGTGAGCATTGTGGGATCTCCACAAAATGGGGTTGACGGAGAAAATAGAGAAATTTAAGGGAAATGCAGCTCCTTTTGTGTTATTGCGACACAGAGGAGATTTTCAAGGAAATGATGCAAGAGTTGGAATGGGAATAATTAAAAGAAAGGCGTCATTCGCTGCGAACTTTCTTTCAGTTACTTTCTCCTTGGAATGGGAATATGTTTTGTTGGCACCCACCTACGTAGAAAGACATGATCATCATAATAAAATAAGAGAAAACTGAAAGATTTAGTTGTTCCTTCCTTCCGCGCGCTATTAGAGAATGGGACGGTAAAGAAATACTGTAAAAAGAGTTCGATAATCCCTCTGCTAGGAACGTTAATTGATTTACAGAGTATATATGTAGATGTAGAGTTTTAATTACGATACGATGGTAAATGGTCTGTACATGTTGAATTTGTGGAAAGCTGTAATTGTTTAACTGTATAATTTTTAACCAATTTCATAAGTTTCATATTTTTATTTTGAATTTGGTTTTAGACACGTTTTAGACACGATGCACGTTTATATTTGTTTATTTGTGTTGCAGCTACTGTAAATCTTTGGCATTGTATAATTTAGTCTTTAGTATGGTATTGTTTCGTTTATCGCTTCTAAATGCTAATAAAATTTCCTAAATATTATGATTTAGATGAGTTTTTCATTCAAAATATTTTGCGGGTTGATCTGTAACGTGTTATAGTATTTATATTTGTTCTAAAATATTCATGCAGACACCTTTCAGAATATTCTGGACAAACTATTTTTCTACACATATAAAAATAGCCTGAAAAATATTCTAAATTAACGGACACGCCTGAATCATAAACAATATTTAGAAAATATTATTAGAATTTCTGAAGTAAAAAAATAAATAAATAAATCGACAAATTTCAAAAAATACGTAGTGAGAGTAAAAACTAGATGAAGTTCATCTAATGTTAGACGACCTCTGTGTTATAAATATACGTGTAACGCTAAATCGCATCTTGTGTGAAAGGATCGAGAATTGTTTGGTTAATGCTGTGCACGAGAAGGTATTTCGTTAGCATTTTGGTCCGTGTGTTGGTTTTAGTATGGTTGAGTAATGAAATTCGAAATAAAAGAGCAACCTTTGGTAAGGAAAGAGAGATGGAGAAGGAACTGAACGTGAATCGACAAGTTTTTAAGGGAGTTTAGTGACGGTGAACGATATTGGATTAACATTGAGCGTAGTGAGGAAAGCAGCTTCAAGCCGTTGTCAAAAGTCAAGTACTTTTAATCGAATTGTGGACCCGTTATTACACATAGTGCCACCGTATAACTCTTTTCTACTAGAAAATTATACTTCAGATTTTGTTTCATTGCCGCCCAGCTAAATTTTCAAGCGCTCTCGGCACACCAAAACAGAAATTGATTGTATTTACAGACTGTTCCGTCGGTTCTTGGAAGAATATTTGATTCATTTTGAGTGAAAACACGAGATAATTCTGAAATATTCTGCAAATTTTATTTGTTACTAACTGGATTTCGGCAGTTACGCATAAGGACGCGTATCTAGGAAGAATGAGGAGTAAAGTATATCGAATAGTTAATACGTGACACCATTGAAATTCTGCTTTTCAGTTTAAAAGCTGAAAAGACTTCACCAATGTACAAGTAAACTTACATTCCCATGTTAAGCAATCATAATTATTATGTCTGCCGGATTTCTACAAGCAAAAGGATCCATTTATTCTTTTACATTTTTGCTGAAAATATCTCTTATGGTGTAGTTACCTCAATATTTACGTGATTCCTTCGACCGCATAACGGTCTGCCCCAGTTTCGTTGTTGCTCTACTCCGTGGGTGACCCATCTAACGCTGTTTACGGACCTGCCCCATCCATCACACGTGAGGTTGCAGTGCCGTGCTATTTTTACACAGCCAGTGGACCATTATCCATACTAGAGATAACCGAAAGGAATTTTCCTTCGTGGAAAATACTTAGTCGACTTTTTAGGTCTTTTTTTCTGGTCTCCATGTTGCTATGGAACTTTCAAATATTATTCCTCCTTCCTTATAATTGTAAAGGAGGCACCTAAATTCAACAATTTGCGCTTCAAAAATTTGGTACACGGGCTATACCCATAAAGAGAAGTACACATCATTTTATGAACTATTTATGATAACGATTTTGGTAAATACTTTACTCAGCGGTCTCATTTTGGTTACTACTACAAATGTACTACTTACAATATATTGCTACAAAATAGATTTCTGTGGGAAGACTGAATTTTGGACGGTTTTAGATTGATCAAGAAACGAGAGGGCCTACACTGACTCAACTTTGCTAAATTTTGAAGTGATGTATATAAAAAGAAGTGTGCTCTCGACCAGTGGCAAGACTGAGGAATTGGTCGATGTTTGGGCGGCAATGGAGGAGAAACCGTACTATTCCGGTAGTTAGGAAGTTAGTTTGAAGTGTTACGCTCCATGTAAGCAAAATATCACTTCAGAAAGCAACAAAGTTTATTTTATTTCGAAAAATTTGCATGATTAATATTGTAGGACGTTTTTGTCGATTATCTCTTACCAGACAGCTTCTGTCACGAGTTAGCACTGCACCACATGCGTAATCTTCGTAAGCGTAAATTTGCTTGAGGAATGCAGTGTAGAAATGCCCTGACTAAGAGAAGAGATAGATTGGTTGGACACATTTTGAGACATCAAGGAATTGTCAACTTAGCATTAGAAGGAAGCGTGTGGGGTAAAAATCGTAGAGGGAGACCGAGGGACGAATACAGTTAGCAGATTCAAAAGGATGTAGGTTACCGAACGTATTCTCAGATGAAGAGACTTGCACAGGACAGGGTAGCGTGGAGTGCTGCATCAAGCCAGTCTGCGGACTGAAGACCACCACCACCACAACAACAACAGTTAAATTAACGCCTAGGAAAAGTTTATTAATCCTTCATAAATTATCAAGTGATTTTTACCTAGTGGAATGAATTCACTCTTGAAACTATTACAGAACCGTAAGTAGACTATCTCAATAGAATTTAAACAGGACGAGTAAATAGATAATCCTTACAAATTAAAACTTGGCAGACTGAATTTGTATTAAAATTCAACTAACAGGTCTAATATTTCTCACGTAACGATCACGCTGCAGTCTGTCAGACCTCGTCAGTTTATTACTAGTGAACGTGACCTGAATTCCCTGAAAACTAGTTTAACACCCAAAGTATTAAGTGTCAAGATACAAATAATACTCACTGAGAAAAAAAAGGCACTTCGAATTAAAGTCTGTGACTGTCTGAAGAGAAACTCAGTATTTTTTTTTTCATTGCATTGCACATCTTACAAATTTTTCGGCAACACTTGAGATACATTCCACGTTCCTCCTGTTGAGAAGGTTCTATCCTCTTCTGCTTCAGAGATTGAAAACTATATTTTTTACTTTCTACAAACGTCTCTTAAGAGCGTGACGTTGTGGATGTTCTTCGTCTCGTATCTGCAGTATCTAACTTTTCTCAGAATCGGAGCTATGATTAAATCGTAAGTTTTTTCACGACACTTTTATTGTCTAGAAAAGAGAAAAGCTAAGCCTGACGTCATTGCGACAGCCAACGTTTTAATAAATCTGGAGCTAAGTTTCCTTATCATACAATATTTGAAGGTTAAAAAAATAGAATTAAATACGCATGTAGGAAAAAATAACTGAGAAAAGTTTGGTAACTGCTATGCAGGAGGCTCACAGACCATTCCACCTCAAAGTGAGGAAACTATTCGTGGAATAAACCCCATTTCCTTACTGCAGGACGTCGACACTCACAATGAAAGATACGCAGAGCACACAATGCTTCAACAAAGATCAGGTAATAAGAAAATGGTGCCGTTCCACGGGACCGATGTATGTCACTTGGATGTTAACGGAGCTAAGAATTAACCGTGCAGATACTTGTGCAACAAACTTTTCTGTGTGGAATAGTTATCTGTCTTCTCTGTCACACACAAACTTTGGCCTATGAATCATCATGTTAATAAGTGAATGCTTCCAGTGATAGGTTGGCTGTTCCGAAACACCTGTCGGTATTGTCTAAGATCATTTGACTTATATCGAAACAGCGGCTCCCGGTAGTTCCGGTGCCTTCGCTTTTTGGGAAATGAACAGACAGTGTGGGCGTTTACTCTGCCACATGACGTATGCAGCGAGTGCAGGGCATAGCGGCGCGTCACTCACCTGTTGAACCAGTCGTCGGTGTAGCGCGGGTAGGGGTACGGGTCGTTGCTGCTGAAGTCGTAGCTGGCGCGCGCGTTCTGCAACACACACCAGGAAAGCCGGCTCACAACTGTGCACCACCTAGCTGTCCACTGTCTGTTGCTGTGTCACAAGCAATTTGCAAATATAACTATTTAACATGCACAATGAAAAATCAACTTGCTATGGTACATGATCTTCCACCCCCCACCCCTTTTTCTGAAGTGATGATACCAATCGTGGCGGAATAAATTCCAACATATATCACAGATTTAAAATACAGATGTGTCGGTTAGATAATATTCATCATTATATAAATACGCTAACACAAAAAGTGTGGTACAGATTACTAATTTCTTCGTACAAGAAGGCCAATGAAAGTTACATAAATCGAAAGATTGTTGTAGATTTCATTAATGTAAATATTATGTGTGCATTTATCCATTAAAAGTGGTAAAAGGAAGTAGAAATTTTCCTATCTACAGCTTGGATCAAGCTATACATTCTCCAACAATCAGCTCACTGATTGGCTATTCGCCTCGACCAAAGACGCTGTAATGCAGCGCATCTGCAGTATTAAAATAACGTATTAAAATAAGTGAATATCGAAACATGGAGTGCTCCCAACTCACTTTCTTGTGCCGTTCAAATGCTTCATTTTCGCAGTGATTGAGAGTGGTTAAAGGAAATGCATGTTTTCATATGAAAGCTAATGTAAAGGATGATGCGCCGGGAGAGGCATCTAGCGGTGCTCAGGTGGAACTACGAAGAAGAGAATGCCGATATAAATGATGATGCGCCGGGAGAGGCATCTAGCGGTGCACGGGTGGAACCTCAAAGTCGACATGTTGTCAGCTCTGGAATTCTGAATATCGCATTATGGAAATAACATTATTTCTTGGCGTTGTATAAATATACGAACACCGAAATTGTAGTTCCATTTCAAATATTAGGCTAATGAAAGTTACATAATTCGAAAATGGCATGAGAAGTATATAATTCCGTTTTTATTCCTTGTTACTGTGTCAGGCATTTCCTTAACACGTAAAAGATACCGTTTCATACCCAGTGGCGGTTAAAATTTACCAAATATCCTAACGGTCTCCTATGATAACGTTGGCAACAGATGCCGAATAGTGAGAATCCTGTGAGTCTTCATTTTAGCCATTCGCTTGACAACGCTGATGTTTTCTCATGGAATCTTCGCTTTACGAGGGCAATTATTTTTACTGTCAACCATAAACCAGGAACAGCATTTTTTGTTTACTTCATGGTCTGTACGATACACTAATCGAGTCATTCTATGTGGTTCGAACAATTGGGCAAAGATTTTCTATCGTGTTATTGATGTTGTCAACATAATCACGCGAGGCCGCCGACATGATACGTAAAATTTTACCCCCAGTGACCATTGTAAACACAATTGGTCGCTTTTCGACCATAGGCAATACTAGTTTTATTTAAATTGAATGGAGTCACGCCGGTCGCGGTGGCCGAGGAGACTGAGGCGCTTCAGTCACGGTCTGCACGGCCACTACGGTCGGGGGTTCGAATCCCCCCTCGGGCATGGATATTTGTGCCGTCCTAGTTCGTAAGTAGTTCATAAGTAGATTGTAAGTTTAGGGACTGATAACCCCGTAGTTAAGTCCCATAAGCCTTACAAACATTTGAACATTTTTGAATGGAGTCACTGAAATACTTATTTATGAAATCACTTGCATGGACTACAACAAGCTGTACATAGGTCAAACAAGCAGGGCTATAGAAACCAGGCGGTTATTTCCAAGTAAGCTTACACTGGAAGTTGTACTGCCAGAATCAATATATATCTAATGTCGATTATGTCAATATTGGTGCGAGACTTCTTGGGCCGTATGAATAAAACAGAGTTTTTATTTTATACTTTATCGCTTATGAGAAAACGACTGGATGTCTGATTTAACAAAACGATCACGTGTTAGAAAGCTCTAACAGCGTTCCATGCTGAAACATGAAAATGTAGTGCATTCTTGAAATTTCGTTCGCCAATTGTGCTAACAAAACTTCAGTAACAAAAAAGTTTCTGTTATAACAAATATTTTGTAATATTTTCAATTTCGTAAAAAGTCCATATTTAGTCTTAATAATATCCTGCTGCGGAACAAATTATTATCTAAACATTACACAGTTCTTCCTGAAGACGTACGCCGCCGGCCGGCCGCAGTGGTCGAGCTTTCTGCGTCGCGTCAGTCACGGTCTGCACGGCCACAACGGTCGGGGGTTCGAGTCCTCCCTGGGGCATGTGTGTGTGTGTGTGTGTGTGTGTGTGTGTGTGTGTGTGTTGATCTTAGTTTAGGTAGTTTGAAAGCTACGGACTGATGACCACGCAGTTTGGTCCGATGGATTTGCAAACATTTGAATTTTTGAAGACGTCCATTCCTACTCAATATTTGTACACTGAATAATTTTCTTGATTGGATTAGTTTAAAGAAATATACGATTGAACAACTGTTCAATGCGGACATGGTACATGGAGAACTTAATCAAGAAGGAAGGCAGGTAACAAGGATGAACTTACTGCTCAGATTAGATTTTTTTCATACAAAAGTAGGAACTTAGTCGGAGACGATCTTTTCCATTGCGAGTCATCTCTGGAGCATGTGCTCTTTGTTGTTCATATGGCCTATTAAATGTGGAGAACGTATTTCATTTGTGTGGTCTGTTTTGCTTGTTTAACGAAATGCGGGAAAGTGTTGAACGTTCTTGTATGGAGGTCCCACATCGTTTGACATGGAAGAAATTAATTCCTTCCTTGCCTACTGTGAAAAAGTGTTAACAATTTTATTGAAAATTTGGGCCGGCCGCGGTGGCCGACGGGACTGAGGCGCTCCAGTCACGGTCTGCATGGCCACTACGGTCGAGGGTTCGAATCCCCCCTCGGGCATGGATATTTGTGCCGTCCTTAGTCTTAGTTAGTTCATAAGTAGTTTGTAAGTTTAGGGACTGATAACCCCGTAGTTAAGTTCAAATGTTCAAATGTTTGTATAGTCTATGGGACTTAACTACGGGGTTATCAGTCCCTAAACTTACAAACTACTTATGAACTACTTACGAACTAGGACGGCACAAATATCCATGCCCGAGGGGGGATTCGAACCCCCGACCGTAGTAGCCGTGCAGACCTCGACTGGAGCGCCTTAGTCTCCTCGGCCACCGCGGCCGGCCCGTAGTTAAGTCCCATAGACTATACAAACATTTGAACATTTTTGGAAATTCGGATTAATACCGGACCACACGAAAAGGAACAGTGTAGACTGTAACGGAACTGAATGTGATAAAATTGGCAAAAAATTGGGTGATGTACAAGTCCCCCTGCAACTGGTATGTACAAAATGTGGCAAGAGAAAAAGTATTAAGAGAAGTACCTGTTTCGATAGTTCCAAATTGCGTATCGACAAAAATGTAATTCTAACTGCCTGATGGATACGTAAAAATACTATATAAGAGACTGCTGCAGAGACGGAATTGTCTGTGTATACTGTATGTGATAATTTAACGTTTTGTAGAGAGATGTGCTGTGTGATCGTTACCAGTGAAAGTGTTTCCATCGGTGGCCTGCGAAAAATTATTAAGGTATATGAGTCCCACATAGCCACCAGAAAATATAAAAATGGGCGACTTTTGAAAAACAAAGTGGAACACTTTTGGTTTTTTGTTGGGATAGAGAGAGAGAGAGAGACACAGAGAGAGAGAGTCCCGAAAATGTTTTATTGTGAGTACTAGCAGTAACTCGGCGTTGCCTGGGTGTTTATTTATCCTACTCTCTCGTAATCCATATGCCCTTCGCCCCCCCCTCCCCCCCCCACTCTCTGAATCCACCTCTTTGTATCCCATCTCTCTTTTCTCTTTTCGTTTCCACCTTTCCCTCTCTCTCGGAAAATTTCTCTGCAAGAGGCCCTCTGTCATGTACCAAACAAACATTTATGTACCCAGTGATCTTCCACTTGGTTTAAAGGTCATGTGTGTAAAACCTCATTAATGATTGGAGCAAAACTATGCATTTTGTAACATTCTGAATGTTAAGTACTGTGCACCATGCGCCGAACGAAATTTTATACAGACAGTGACATTCATCTTATTTTTAAAGTAGAGTGTGCAAAATTTCATCTATTTCGGAACATAGCTATTGATTTATATGCAATAGAAATGCAAGGTCGCATTGAAAAACGCACTTCGTTGTTCCCAAATATTCCAGTTTTATTTCATACAAACCAAAAAGGATTTGTGAAATTGGTCAAGCCCTTCTCAAGTTATATCGTGACCAAGGTATTTAAGGATCCATTTTTATGTTGCAAAGTACACTCCCCCCATGCACCGTATGAAACTTAGGGTAGACGGTGACCTTCCCCTTGTTTTGAAGGTCAAGCGTGCGAAATTTCGTGAAGATCGGAATGAAACTGTTGATTTCGTGAGTCTGTAGGAGAAGTATGCTCTGCCATGTGCCTATCACAAAATACTTTCTAGGCTGACTTTTTCTATCTATAAACTACATTCCTGCCAAATTTCAGCTTCATAGGTGAAGTAGATTTCGACATTTCGTGTTTAGTCGGTGAGTGAGTGAGTGTCCTTTCGCTTTTATATAGATAGAGATTAAGAAAACAGATTGCTTAATTTGGGTGCAAGAGAATTAAAGGAGACTTGCAAAAAATAAATAGTAACATGCAAATCTCTAATGCTAACTGTGTCTGATACCAGGTCATGCCTGATGCGACAGTTTTACGGCATCTACAGAGAAACTGTTGTGAGCGGTAGACTTATTTTCGTTTCATCATTTTGTGTGAGTGTGTGTGTGGGGGGTGGGGGGGGGGGGCGGTGCGGTGAGGGTGTTGGTCGGTTACAAACGCTTCATAAACGCCCGAAATTACATGGAAACTTTGTTGCAGTTCCATAACTACTACCATTTTCCAATAATTGACGCATAAATCTGGCTATTCTCACCTGATGGCCTCTCATTATTTATGACGTCATATATCCTGAGCTATATGTTGTACTCTATTGGTTTTGGGGCAGGAACCTTCGTGGACGAGCCGTGAATAGTTCACCAAAGTTTCATTGCGATCGAATGAATTGTTTATGAACTCATAGAGGACATACAGATAAACATTCAAAATGTTCAAGTGTTTGTAAAGCTTATGGGACTTAACTACGGGGTCATCAGTCCCTAAACTTACAAACTACTTAAGAACTAGCTAATACTAAGTACGGCACAAATATCCATGCCTAAGGGGGAATCCGAACCACCGACCGTAGTGGCCGTGCAGACCGTGACTGGCGCGCCTCAGACAGCTCGGCCACCGCGGCCGGCAAAATATATATATATATATATATATATATATATATATATATATATATATATATATAAGCCTACAACGTCATAATCATTGCTATTTACATTAAAATATGTTTTTTCTGTTGCATAATTTACATAATAATACGTTAAGACGCAAAAGAGGCCCTTTTATTCTACAAATAATGCTTTAATACAACGTTTTCGAATACTCAGTTTATCTCCATTTCCCCTCAAAGTGTCATAGCCCCCTCTCTCACTAGACCTCTCACTTATTGACTAAATTTATAAATTTACAATTCTGTCTTGATATATTAACACCATAAAGCAACTGTTACAGACAGAAATTGAGTGTTACACAATAGTTATCATATGAACGCTAATGGACCAGGAACGTATAATGTAGAGGGCGGTAATAATAAAAGAATACTGCAAAAGGTCAATCTAAATAAAGAAAAGCTAAAATACAGAGTGGTCCTGAAATATGCGTGAAAATGAAACGGCACGTAGAGAGGGGAAAGTGTGTTCGTGTAATAACATATTACTGCGCTAGCGTGTACAGAGGAAGGAAAACAAAAAGGAAGACAGACAATTCATTTATTGATGGTTTACAAGAGGTGCTCTAAAGAGCATCCACTAACAGCGATACAAGGTTCACAGCGGCGGTGCGTGGATCAGCGTTCGTTATAAAAGACGTCAGGCATGTCGACCTCACGTCCAGCAGCAACAGAGAAGCAGGGCGCTTAGAGCTTCTTAAAATGTGACGGGACTCTCATATACCAGGCTTTTGATATGACCTCAGAGGAAGAAATGCCCGCAGGTTAAACCAGGTGACCGGGATGGTCAGGGAACTGATCCGCTCCGTCCTATCCACTGCTGGCGGTAGACAACTTCCAGATGATTCCTGACGTTTCGACTGAAGGTGAATAGGGCTCCATCGTGTTGGAACCACATTCATCTGCTAACATCCAGTGCAACACCGTCCAGAAGTTCACGTAAGACCTCCTGTATAGGAATATTTTAAATGTCTTTACTTCCATTTTCAATTTCCTTCCTTTCATACTTCTGTACACGCTAGAGCTGTAAGATGATATTACCGACCACAAATTCGAATACGAAATGAAATGTCCTTATTTCGATCCACTCTAGCTGCCATTTCATTTTTTTTACATAAATTCCAGGAACACCCTGTATCTAATATATAAAAATGAATGTTTGTGTGTTCGTATTTTATGCTTGGCTGTCAACATATGGCTTGCACTTTCGCGATGGTCATAGGCACCATTATATGACTGTACGACAAATAGTTCAAGAGATATGACGTAATGAAATGCGCGGAAAAGTGCTGCACCATTCGACGTCTGCTTCAAAACCACTGTACCGATTTCAACCAAATTTGGTACACATATTCCTTCCATGAGGTAACAATTTAGGTAGGGTAATAACTGCTTACGACATGTAGTTCACGAGATATGGCGTCATAAACAATTATATGGTTGAAAACCTGTGGCGTCATGCGACATGCGAATAATGACACTTTATTCAACCTAAAATCTTCATGACATTTTGGACACTTGACCTTCAAAACAAGAGGAAGGTCACTGTTACATAAAATTTTGGATTGTGCATGACGGAGGATGCTTTACATACGGACTTCGTCAGATTGTACAATTGTATTCCGGTCCTGATGAAATTTTTAAATATGATTGAATATATTCAGATTACCTACAATCATCTCAATTAATTAACATAACTAAACAGTTAATTTTCATATTTCGGCAAAGTTTCGAATGAAATAAAAGTTCTGAAAATTATAGAAGCTCTCTCTGGAAGTTACGTTACATTTTTGAGGGTGATAATCATCAAAGAAACATTTAAAACATAAATATTGTTCATACCATGTGAATTTTATGTAAGCAATTTAAAGTAAGATATTTTTTAAAAATATGCTTCAATGGAAAGCATACTGCATTCGGATTTTTAAATGACGGTTTCTTGGATGTCAGCTTTGATGCTTAACAAGCGTACTTCTGTAGTGAAAAGCACCGGCAGAAGTAATTTTGTTGTTACCAACGTATGGTATTAATGCGAATTTGGAAATAAATCGAATATATAAAAATTAATCTTTGTTTGTTTGTCTTTTTGTTGGTATTTTATGCATGGCCGTACCGCACATCAGACTTAGATGAAACTTTGTCAACTCATTGGATACTTACACGAGAACGTTCTGGGCATACTAAAATTAACTTCGTATGGTGCAAGGCGGAGGATGCCTTACAATTGAAGACCTCGGGGGTAAATAATGATAACCCTCAACCGGAGATTTTTAATGTTTTTGGTGCAACAATCATATAGAACAGAATGTTTCGTTTTCTTCAAGTAGTACATGAATCTGCGGAAAGACGGCAGCACTATGCAGACTACATGTTATAACAACCCATATGCCTATACAGTAAATAGTCATCATATATCAGGATTTTGTAAATGAGGGTTATCATTATTTTCCCCCGAGGTCTTCAGTTAGTTACTTCATTTCTTATTCTACGCTGAAATGGCTAGACGGATATGTATTAAATTTGGAACGGACGTAGCTTACACCCTGATTAATACATGGGCTACCTTTCGTAAGCACAATATGGTGCGTGGCGGAGGGTACCTCACAATGGGTTAACACGTCTGCTACTCCTTCATGCTGAAACGGATGGACAGATTTGAATGAAATTTGAAACAGACGTAGCTTATACCCTGCATTAACCGTACGGTGCGTGGCGGAGGGTGCCTTACAATGCGTTGATACGTTTATTTATATTCACGCTGAAACAGCAGGACGGATTTGAATGACATTTGTTATGCTGATAGCTTATGTCATTAATGAACACTTGAGCTACTTTCAGAAGGCCACCGTGTGGTGCACGGCGGAGGGTACCTTACAGTGTGTTAATACGTTTTTTTAAATTTCACGCTGAAACGGCCGTACGGAATTGATTGAAATGTAGAATCAAGATAGCTTACACCCCGAATTAATACATGGGCTGCCTTTCTTAAGGCTCCGTAGGTGCATGACAGAGGGTACGATACAACAAACATCTAAATTGTTCACCATGAAAGACAGCGCATAAATGTTTGTTTTCATCAAGGAGATTGTTATAACCTGCAAGCCAGTGAAATTAGCATGGCTCAGGAAACCTTGCGACTTTGACACCGTTTGACTAGTCACCATGAATCTTGGCGCACATATGTATGTTTTCATATGTAGGAGGGATAGAGTGGCTGGAGCAGGAGACTGACAGAGAGAGGGTAGGACGCATATTACAGGAGATATGATGTCATGAAAATACATATTCGTGAAAAGCTACAACATGTTGAACGACGTTTACATTTATTCCGTCTTTGCTCTAAGTGTACTCGCAAACGTATATTGCGAACGATATCATTGTATGCTGATGGATGTACCGTCGAAATTCAAATGTTCAAATGTTTGTAAAGTTTATGGGACTTAACTGCGCCGTCATCAGTCCCTAAAATTACAAACTACTTATGAACTAACTTATACTAAAGACGACACAAACATCCATACCCGAGGGAGGATTCGAACCTCCGACACGGGAGACCGCGCGATCCGCAACGTGGTCCTCTAGACCGCTCGGCTACTCCCGTGCGGCCCGACGAAATTATTTCATTGTACGTCTTACAGTTTAGAAGATATGACGTCATAAACACTGAGACGCGGGGTATACGCCAATTCATATTTGTTCGTATTGATGCGCTACTGAAGGAAGGAAGCTTGGAGTTTAACGTCCCGTCGACAGCGTGGTCATTAGAGACGGAGCTTACGCTCGGAGTGTTTGGGTGAGGATGTGGAAGGAAATCGGCCGTGTCCTTTCAAAGGAAACATCCCGGCATTTGCCTGGAGTGATTTAGGGAAATCACTGATGTGCTGCAGTCCTTTTCGTCCGACTGCGATGTAACTTTGCACACCTGATCGTTAAAACAAGAGGAAACTTAGTGTCTACGTACAATTCTGTGTGATGCAGCACAGAGGGTACTTTACCAACAAATTTCAATAAAATATATAGTTTCAGTCCGATCTTGATGAAAGTTTGCACACTTCAAGTCCAAAAGTTAAGGAGCACCCCTGTATACCTAAAATGTCATACGGTGCATGATGGAAGGTGGATCACAGTAAATTTAGACAACACTTCATTGATCCCCATGTACGTTTACACAATTATATACTTTTTAACTGATGGAGGAGGCAATGTACTTAGGAGGTGGAGGAAGAGTTCGTCAAAGAGATGAGGAAGATGGAGACGGGCAGGGAGAGGAGGTATAAAGAGAAAACAGAGAGAGGGAGTGGAGATGATTAGTTAAGAGAGAGAAAGACAGAGGAGGGGATGGACAGAGAGAGAAGGAAAGAGAAGACGGACAGAGAGAGAAAAGAAAGAGCGAGATGGACTGATTTATGACTAGAATAAATAAGCACCCAGGCGACACCGGGTTTTCAGCTAGTAATGTATAAGAATTTCCCGACACAGTAGCAAAACGCAATTTGAAAAGGATAGTTACGGTACTTTGGCAACGACAAAATTTATATTAACTACTAGGTTATTACTGTGTTTGTTGAAACTTCCTGGCGAATTAAAATTGTGTGGCGGAACCGAGACTCGAACCTGGGACCTTTGCATTTCGCGGGCAAGCTCTCTACCGACTGTGCTACCCCGACACGACTCCCGATGCCGCCTCACAACTTTTACTTTCGCCAGTACCTCGCCTCCTACTTTCCAAACTTCAAAAAAGTTCTCCTGCCAAACTTGCGAGAAAGGAGTCGTGTCGGGATAGCTCAGTCGGTAGAGCGCTTACCCGCGAAGACAAAGGTCCCAGGTTCGAGTCCCGCTTCCGGCACACAATTTTAATCTGCCAGAAAGTTTCTTATCAGCGCACATTCCGCTGCAGAGTGGAAGTGTCATTCTGGAAACATCCTTTAAGCTGTGGCTAAGCCATGTATCCACCATATCCTTTCTTCCAGGAGTGCTAGTCTTGCAAGTTTCGCAGGAGATCTTCTGTGAAGTTTGGAAAGTAGGAGGCGAGGTACTGGCGGAACTAAAAGTTGTGAGGTGGCATCGTGAGTCGTGTCGGGATAGCTGAGTCGATAGAGCGCTTGCCCGCGAAAGGTAAAGGTCTCAGGATCGAGTTCCGGTTCCAGCACACAATTGTAATCTGCCAGGAAGTTTCACATCAGTGCACCCTCCGCTGCAGAGTGAAAGTTTCATACTGTGTTTCTTGTCTGTTTCAGAGACTTTAACGGACCCTTCAATATAGCGGAATCGCTGTATGATATTTCTTATTCGCAAAGTTGTTGAATTAAAGTGAAGATGTGGACAAAAATGTAATATTTATAAAGTAGGTATTACATTGGAAATGGGCCGGCCGTGGTGGCTGAGCGTTCTGCGGCGCGGCAGTCACAGTCTGCACGGTCACTACGGTCGGAGGTTCGAATTCCCCTCGGGCATGGATATTTGTGCCGTCCTTAGTATTAGCTAGTTCATAAGTAGTTTGTAAGTTTAGGGACTGATGACCCCGTAGTTAAGTTCCATAAGCTCTACAAACATTTGAACATTTGAATGGAAATGGTCATAATGGTTCATCTATAAGAAAGGGACAAAGCACACCGCATGAAAAGTTGGTACATTCGGAAATATGATGTCGATTTTAATCCAAATGTCCGCAGATGCCACTTGAGTCGTAACGGTTAAAACGTTACCGAGCGATGCGGCGCAGTGGTAACGCACCGGACTCGCATTTGGGAGGACGGTGGTTCAAATCCACCTCCAGCCATCCTGAGTTAGTTTTCCGTGATTTCCGTAAATCATTCCAGGAAAATGTCGGGATGGTTCCTCTGAAAAAGAACGGCTGATTTTCTTCCCCATATTTATGAGAAGAGTACAAACACGAGCTCCGACTCTAATAACTGTTGTTGACGAGCTTACACAAGCTGTCATGTTTTTAACTTATGTATTTTATACAGTGACTAAGTGCAATGTTGCACTTATTATTTTATACCCATTTTTTTTTAACAAGATGACCAGATTATAACATATATGTGACCAGATGATGGTGACACAGTGCACCGAATCGTCATTTAATAAATTGTTAGTTTGCGATCTTGGCTTGTCATTTTGAAAACTATAAAACGTATAGATCGCCTCCAGTCCAACCTATGTCAGGTAATCTTAATTTTTAAATGTATGTGAATTTATGGGACATGAGGAATTCGTCACTGGGGCAGATAATTTTGCCACGGTTGCCTACGCTGTAGCGAAAGATCGTTTGTTATGGATCGGACGGCAGCTATCAAAGTGTAACTACTGTTGTTTCTTTGTGAATTTAATACGGAACGAAGTGCGTATGCGGGACTCATTATGGTGAAGGTCAACAACAAGGAAGCTGGTTTGGGGCCTGGAAAACGACCAGGTAAACTTGAGGTCTTCCGCGACCATTTACTGTTTCCCTGTGGTCCAATCAAACGAGATATTTTAGGAATGTAAAAGCTTCATCCGCTGCTTGTGCTCATTCAGTCTGAGCCAAATCGGTGACATCCAACCCGCGACCTCCCAATTTAGGAACTGAAAAATACGATACAGGCGCATTATTGCCGTGGATATTATTGCTGAAATTTAAATGTGTGCGTGGATTAGGGGGCAATTTCCACTGCCGTATATTAGCAGAGCGTCCATTTCCGACTGCGCTGGAAATAGCCAATTATATATATATATATATATATATATATATATATATATATATATATATATATATATATTGAGCATTAAGCGTAGCCATATTAGTATGAGACGTTAGTTCCTTTCGTCAGAGTAATGGGGCTGTGTTAATACTGTAAATAATTTTATTGTATGTTCATTAAAAAATTCTAAGTGAAATAATAATTGCGTATTTTGGTTGAATATAATTATCATTTATTACGAGGACTTTATTTTGCAATAAAAGTTCCTTCTTTAAAGAAAATTACAGAAAATGTAAGAGTTTGAGGTATTAATGCATTTTTCGTGTACTTACATAATTATGTTTGAGATCTGGGTGCATGTAGTCCACACCTGCAACAAAAACAAAGAAATAACAATTACTTTAAATCCACAAACTACTAGAAACAGTGCAACGAGGCACAAGGCAGGCTAAGAGTCTTGCGAAATAACCGCAAAGGAATATATTACATGTCACATGTTTATGTAAAATTATGTGCATCAGTAATGTAGCAGGAACTGTAACGTATACTTCATTCTGCTAAGAATTTTTTGTTTTCCATGACATAATGAATGAAACACATGATTTTGTAAGCTTGCCAAACTGTACAGCGTTTTAAATCCTTGGCTCGGCTATAGGCTATAAGAATGTGAGAGAGGGCAGTATGTGATGAACAAAGTAGTGGGCTATGTTTGTGCATTACATCCTTACAGAAGTATACCACACAGCAGCATATTCCAGTAAGATCTAGATATAGATATATATTATTCGCGCAATTCATAGGTGAAGTAAATTATCGTTATCTATTGCGGTTATTTATTTTAAATTACTAAACCGACAAGGTTGGAATGGTAGTCAATTGACTCTAGAAATAATTAATATTTGTTGTGTTAAATTGGATGCATCAGATGTAACTTTTCCAGTAAAACTGTAAAATAGATTTTGAGGGAAACAGAGTAATGCACAGGAGTGTTCCATTTCAGATGATGCTCGGCTGAAGCTTGTGGTAGACAACTATGCAGACACTTTCTTATACGGAACAAAGCCATTTGTGGGATACATATAATGTTTTTCTTGTGTCATATGCATATCATACATGGATAGAAATATATATAATTTGGAAATGGCGGCAAAGAATGTCGAAAATAGTCCTCAATAAAGAACAGTACAAATGAATAACGGTTTGACAGCGACTACGGCGTAAGACATACGAAGAGTATCACAGCAGGAAAAAACGAAAATTAAAAAATATTGCAGTCGCACTCCTGCGCCTATTATATGTAAAGTATGGCGGCTAATAATTCCTAGTGATTACTTTATGGCATAAACGTTCTACTGACAACCGCTCAAAAGATGTGAGTTAACGTGTCATCTACCACAACTTATTTCCTCATCAAATGTTGTTAATGTATTTTAGTCTTTCTCACGAAGATTATCAAGTTTATAAAACATAGAGACATTAGTGAGGGTAGTTATACAATTAAAGAAATCTACAATTCCGCACGTACTGTAGATTACAGGTTTAGGCAGACTGCCACCACTAGCTTGAAATAAATATTGTACATCGTATTATTATATTCAGACGTTTATCGTAATGGGACGAAGGTATAATATGATAATAGAATCTGTTTCTTCACTGTCTGCATATTCTTATCGTTATATTCAGTATGAAATATTGTGATAGTCAGTAGAAATGCATCTCAAATAACCATTTTTGTGTTATATCCGCTATCTATAAGGGCTCATATTTCATTCATGGCCCTCCTTGAAACGAAATGTATGCATATTATGAAAATGGATGAATGGGTGTGTGTATGTTTTGAGAGGAGGCGAGCTACATATCCCACATCTACTGCTAAAATAGTGAACACATTTCAATTAAATTTGGTAAACATATTCCTCACAGACAATGATCTCTGTGGGGCTACGAACAATGCCAATTCATGATTCAGGAGATATGACGTCCTAAATATTGAAATTTACTATACATTGGCACGTCATGCATCAAAATTCCATGTCTACTAAAGTAATACACCGATTTCTACCAAATTGGTAACAAATATTTTTACATATTCACGGAATGTATGCCATTAACTGCGAATTGGTAAAGTTTAAAATGTATACCCAGCCGAGATTCGAACCATGTTCTCCTGCTTTCTAGCTACACTACTGGAGACACAGCGATCTCCCACCGCCCCCTCCCCCCTCCAACATGGGTCACCTACGCACACCTCCCGACAGATACAAATTTTCGACTTTAACCTGCCCCCCCTATAACGCAAATAGTAGTTTTGTAAACTGATTTCCGTAAGAGTAAGTACCTAGGAGTGCCTCCGCACTGAAGAAAGTATCATTGCCCGTCATCGGCATATTTCGGACATGTCCGAAAGAAGACACCATATATATATATATATATATATATATATATATATATATATATGCCGATGACGGGCACGAGCAGTGCGAAGAATTCGTTGTCTGGAGTGACAAATCACGGTACACAATGTGGCGATTCGATGGCAGGGCGTGGAAATGGCGAATGCCCTTTGAGAGTCATCTACTAGCGTGTGTAGTGCAAACAATAAAATTCGGAGTCGGTGGTGTTATCGTGTGGTCGTGTTTTGTTTGTTTTTTTGGTTTTGGTTTTTGGTTTTTTTTTCTGGAGGGGGCTTCTACCCCTTGTTTTGCGTGGGACTATCACGACACAGGCCTGCATGGTTGTTTTAAGCACTTTCTTGCTTCCCAATATTGAAGAGCAATTCGGGAATGACGATCGCATCTTTCAACACGATCGAGCACTTGTTTCTGTTGCGGGTACACGGCAGTAACGTCCCTGTAATGGACTGGCCTGCACAGAGAGCTGACTTGAATCCTACAGAACACTTTGTGATGTTTTGCAACGCACTCCGTCAAGAATTGGCTGCCACTCCCCAAGAAACCTCCCAGCATCTGATTGTGCTGTCGGTATGCCTATCAGAGTGGACACTATCATCAAGGCTGATGGTGGGCCCACACCACACTGACTTAAAACATTACCGATGAGGGCGCCTCGAACGTTTAAGTCATTTTCAGACAGGAGTCTGGGTACTTTTGATCACATAGTGTGTATAAATCCGTATTAGGGCTTTCTTTGTGTCGCACATATCCCCCAAGTCATGAGCATATTACACTGCGTCGAATTTCTTACCTATTCTCACACTTTAATTTTCATCATCAAGTCATCTTATTACAAACTGTAGCGCTACGTTAAATTGCAATGGAGTGAGTGCACTTTGAATTTATAAGGCCTCCGTTGTTGTTCCTTTCACTTTTACTCGTGAATTGCACTCCAAGTTACGCATTTTTCTAAGTTTTGTGGGTATGCTATGGTAGCCGAAATTTATCATGATAACCCATAAGCTTTTCTGTTAGATACTTTCATTGGTCTGCTTGTAATGTACAAACAAAGCAAACGTTGGCTGATCATGTTCCCATTGTTTTTCTAGTATTTTCCCTATGTGGAATAAATGATCCTTTTACGAATGCGACATTGATGATCTTCATTACATCTATTGACATAGCTTAATACGGAGGTACAAGAAATAGTGATGGACGTAGACGGTGTCACTAGATCCTGTAGTGCACCGTGTTCTATAAAAGGGTGGCACTAGACGGTGGTCCTAGATGTCACAAACTAATGTTATGTTGATACGCTTCCTCAGGTTGGCAGTAAACGCCAAAGATATGCACGTACCTTTTTGTATTATCTACTATTTCCATGCTCTGCTGTAGCTGCGAGGTGGGGCAGTACTTGTGGGTTGTCTGTGGAAGTATAAGGACGCAGGTCCATTTTGCGAATCTGTCCGCAGTGGCGGCAGATACTGATTACACAAAGGTATATTATGAGATGAGTCAAGCATCTCTGACATTATTTCATTGTGAAAAGAAGACACCATAATGTATCGATACTGTATTTATACGTATTTAATTTGATGGAAAGCTAATTGGACAATGACGACTTGTAGTTTCATTGTTGTTTGATCTTTCTTGAATAAAGTAATTCATTAGAAGTATATGTCATTCAGTAGTTACTACCTCCACCCTCGTAATTAGCTTGAATATTTATGCTGCACGAGTAATGATTTTTGAAGTGTGATGTTATTTATGAAAAAGTGTGAGAAAGATAACCATCACACCAGTGTCCTTTTTGTGAAAGAAAATATGGCGGTCCATTGGGTAGGGAAGAAAGGTGCTGAAAGATATTATAACAGTGTAAATTTGCTTCCTGTAATTGATTTGCACTAGAGTGCTTTGCTGTGTTTCTTATTGTCATGATATTCAGATTAAGCAGTATTATCTAATGTAGAGGAATAATAAAAGGGTCATTATTAAGTCACGTCTTGTGACATAATAAGGAGCTGTGACGATTCCATTTAATGAGCTTGCACGTTTGTTTGTGCATAAAACATTTCAGGTGTATTTAACAAATCTATACAGTACTTTGAATAGATGTACGTGATATTACTTTACCATGACAACAAGGGTGTTACAACAAGGTACGGCCAAACTTTCAGGAAACATTTCTCACACACAAAGAAAGAAAATATTTTATGTGGACATGTGTCCGGAAACGCTTAATTTCCATGTTAGAGCTCATTTTATTACTTCTCTTCAAATCAAATTAATCATGGAATGGAAACACACAGCAACAGCAGCAACAGAACGTAACAGCGTGACTTCAAACACTTTGTTACAGGAAATGTTCAAAATGTCTCCATTAGCGAGGATACATGCATCCACCCTCCGTCGCATGGAATCCCTGATGCGCTGATGCAGCCATGAAGAATGGCGTAATGTATCACAGCCGTCCACAATACGAACACGAAGGTCTCTACATTTGGTACCGGGGATGCGTAGACAAGAGCTTTCAAATGCCCCTATAAACGAAAGTCAATAGGGTTGAGGTCAGGAGAGCTTGGAGGCCATGGAATTGGTCCGCCTGTACCAATCCATCGGTCACCGAATCTGTTGTTGAGAAGCGTACGAACACGTCGACTGAAATGTGCAGGAGCTCCATCGTGCATGAACCAAATGTTGTGTCGTACTTGTAAAGGCACATGTTCTAGAAGCATTGGAAGCGTATCACGTATGAAATCATAATAACGTGCTCCAGGGAGCGTAGGTGGAAGAACATGAGGCCCAACCAAAACACCACCAACAATTCCTGCCCAAACGTTCACAGAAAATCTGTGTTGATGACGTGATTGCACAATTGCGTGCGGATTCTCGTCAGCCCACACATGTTGATTGTGAAAATTTACAATTTGATCACGTTGGAATAAAGCCCCATTCGTAAATATTAAAATGAGCTCTAACAGGGAAATGAAGCGTTTCCGGACACATGTCCACATAATATATTTCCTGAAAGTTTGGCCGTACCTTTTTCTAACACACACACACACACATATATATATATATATATATATATATATATATATATATATATATATATATATATATATATATATATAAGGTGTTTCACTGTGTTTGCCTCTGTAACTTATAATAGGTGACGGGAAATTTTAATGCGGTAGGTCAAAACAAGAAATGTTACACTTTCTGCGGGGCTATGAACATAGTTTATTGTATCATTTTCCAAAGAGTTACAACACAAAGATATAATTTTTTAAATGTAACAATAGTTTTTTGTATCGTGCATTGGATTAGTTGAAACCAGCTGCGTCCAAATCAATTTAAACTACATTCCTATCACTGTTAATTTGGGAGCTACCTCCCATCAAAGTTTCAGGGGCAGATAGCACAAGCGCTGCGCATAATGCAATGCGCCTTCTAAATGTGGTGCGGCCGAGTTGTAACGTCGCCGGTGTCACGGAGCGAGAAACTTCAGTGGCATCCTGTCGGCACTCGCCAAGCATCAACAACATGTCAACGTACTCGTTGTTCGTGTATCCATCGTGATCCGATGTCAGTAACTGTGGTATATTGAGCCCCGGTTGTTTGCGTGGCTCCAACTGTCGGGTATACGGCCGTGTGCGGCGACAGTCGGCAGTCTAACAGCGCATCGAGGAAGCTTCTCGCTCCGTGACACCGGCGACGTTACAACTCGTCCGCACCACATTTAGAAGGCGCATTGCATTATGCGCAGCGCTTGTGGTATCTGCCCCTGAAACTTTGAAGGGTTGTAGCTCCCAAACTAACAGTTATAGGAATGTAGTTTAAATTGAATTGGACACAGCAGGTTTCAACGAATCCAATGCATATATATATATATATATATATATATATATATATATATATATATATATATATATATAAAATAAATAAATAAATAAATAAAAACTATTGTTCCATTTAAAAAATTATACCTTTGTGCTGTATCTCTTTGGAAAATGATACAATAAACTATGTTCATAGCTCCGCAGAATGTGTAACATTTCTTGTGTTGACCTACCGCATTAAAATTTGCCCTCATCTATAATTTTATAAGTTACAGAGGCAAACACACTTCGTTCAAATGTTCAAATGTTTGTTAAGCTTATGGGACTTAACTACGGGGTCATCAGTCCCTAAACTTACAAACTACTTATGAACTACTTACGAACTAGGACGGCACAAATATCCATGCCCGAGGGGGGATTCGAACCCCCGATCGTAGTGGTGGCCGTGCAGACCGTGACTGGAGCGCCTCAGTCCCCTCGGCCACCGCGGCCGGCCACACTTAGTGAAACACCATATATATAATCGTGTTGTCAAGGTAAAGCAATATGATGTACATGCATTGAAAGTGCTTATGTCGTCAGAATAGTATAACAACAGCAACAGTAGATTCATTTTACAAAGTTTCGTATCTGAAAATGGAGTTAGTTAACGTAGCAGAATGCATCTTATACACCTAAATTTTGGATACCTCATATATAGGCCTCTTTTAATTCATTTAGTGAGTTTCCTTATAACATACTTCGTGAATCATAGGATCCATGATATTGCTCTAAAATTATGCAACTTCGTTGAGTGTAGCACAGACGACTTATGGCAATCTTGTCGCGGACGGTTATTCGATTACGATGCCGCATATTGATGACACGGGACGGGTCTCGGTGGGAGCGAGCAACGATAATTGGGGTAGGGCTGATGTATGTTTCAGCTGGTGACGCGAAACAGGGACGGCTGACAGCGACGCGGTGAGAGCGCGAACACGGCGCCGGGCAGTGGCGAAGCCCCGTGGGGCCTGCTGGCCGCTGTGGCTGTGGCTGCGCGCTGGCCGTTCTGTCTGATCAGGAATTTGCATGCGGCATTGAAATCCTATCATGTCATTCGGTCCGCTCGCGAAGCCTTTTAGAGACTTGCATCTATACCTACATCTAAATAATAACTCTGGAACTCTCATTTAAGTGCATGGCGGTGGGGTCATCGTACCGCTCATATGACATTATTCTACCATTCCATTCTCTAACAGCGCGCGAGAAAAATGAACACATGAATCTTACCGTTTTATATCTGATTTCTCTCTATGTAGGAAAGCGCTAACAAAATATGTTCGTATTCAGAAGAGAAAATTGGTGAAAGAAATTTTACAAGTAGATCTCTCCGCAGCGAATAATGTCTTTCTTTTAGTGTTTACTAGTTGAAAACCCGGCATTGCCCGGGTATTCATTTATTTAATCCTGCCATTTTTCAGGTATATATTCATTTGCATAAGGGCTGTATGTCTGTAAAATCTCTTGTCAATATACGTAAGTAGTAAAGAAGTTACAGATTACAACCTGGTGCGTGATCGGGCGGTTTTCCATAAAAGTTACTGTTTATGTGCTCATATCTCATGAACTTCGTGTCGGAATGTGATACAATTTAGAAGGTACATTAAACTATATGTGTGTATATTGTGTGTAACATTTCCTGCGGTTACAATTTGTAGTGTAGAAATTATAAATTGTAACGTCATACCGAGAGCAGTAGTTTTACTCCATAAACAGCGGAAAAGTAGTAAGCGAGAAACTTTTTTCCTTTCATCATTTTACCGTGGTTGCCAGCGAGAAAAAGTTTAATAAAGGTTTGAATTTATGTATAAAATTTGTTTCAAGTCGCTAAGTACTGTCATAACTGTCATTCCCATACAGTGTATTTCGAAACTCTCGCCGCATTATATGGCAGTTTTTGCGATTTCTATTGGTTATGACGTAATATCTTTTGAACCATGTGCCGTATGTGATTCTTAATCATGCATCAACTGTTGCCTCACGGTAAGCAATGTGTGTACCAAATTTGGTTGAAATCGGTGCGTTGGCTTAGGAGAAACTGAGCAGCATTGTCGCAAAATGCAGCAGTTTTTCGCACATCTCATTGTTTATGACGTCACACCTCGTGAACTATATATTGTACGTGATTCTTACACTTACGGCGACCGTCCTCATGGATTGAAGCTTTCGTGTACAAAATTTCATAAAGATTGGAACAAAACTGTAGATTTATATGCAACACGTACAAACATACGGACACTCTGCTTTATATATTAGATCTCTCCAGCAAGGCACCATTTGCGTGACACTTTCTCTCCTCTATCGCTATAATGCAAAACCAGCTGCCCTTCTATGTTCAAATGTCTGTAGAACTTATGGGACTTAACTACAGGGTTATCAGTCCCTAAACTTATGAACTACCTAATACTAAGGACGGCACAAATATCCATGCCCGAGGGCGTAGTGGCCGTGCAGACCGTCACTGGAGCGCCTCAGCCCCTTCGGCCACCGCGGTCGGCGCCCTTCTATGAGCTTTCTCTATGTTCTCAGTTAGTCCCACTTGGTGGGGATCTAACAATGCGCAGCAACATTTCAAAATATAGACGCTCAGGTGTTGTGTAACATTTGGCTCACCTTATTTACAATATTTTTCTCCGATTCAATTTATTCGTAACTATAATTTCTACGTATGTATTGAATTTACGACCCGTACACTTGATTTATCGTGTAATTGAAGTTTAGCAGATTTATTTTAGTGATCATATGGATGACTTCAAATTTTTCTTTATTTATGATCAACTGCCTATTTTTGCAGCATGCAGATATCTCATCCATTTGGTTTTGCAGATTATTTTGATCTTCGGTTGACTTTACTAATCGATAAACGTCAGTATCATCCGCGAACAGTCTACGAAAGCTGCTCAGATTATCTCCTAATTATTTTATAAATCAAAGAACAGTAGGGACCCTATAACACTTCTCTATGGAAAGCCAGATGTCACTTTTGTTTCACTCGACGACTTTCTCTCAATTACTACATACTGTGTCATTTCTGACAGAAAATCACAAACCCAATCACAGAGAGTTTAATTAGAAGCCGCTGCTGACGTACAGTGACTAAACCCTTTCGGAAATTTAGAAATAATGAATCGATTTGTGGTCTCTTGTCGATAACAGTCATCACATCATGTGAGTAAAGATCTAGCTGTATTACAAAAGGACGATACTTTCTGAATCCGTATTGACTATGGATCAATTTCTCTGCTCTTCGACGTAGTTCATAAAACCCTGCTGCACACCGACACCAATGCTACAGGCCTGTAATTTTGACGATCACTCCTATTACCTTTCTTGATTTTTGCTGATTACCAACAAACAATAATTAAGATCTAGATGCAAAGTCTTGTTCACCTAATGAAAGAAGTTGATCGGCAAATAATTGGTTCCAAACTCAAACTTTGTCGGTGGTAACTAATGATTTTCTTGAAATTTCGATTTATAAAACTAGAAATCATAAAATAATAACAAACAATAACAAATGATATTAGAATATTTTTGAAACTGAGATCTAATATCAAAGATAATCACCAGCCTTGTCTATAAACACGAAACAGTACACTGACTCAGCAAATAGGCCTATCGCAGGTAGTGCGGCACGGATCATACGCGTGTGCTGTTTGCTCATCCCCCTCCCTCCCCTTGTGTCGGGTGCAGTTTATTTTGTAGGAGATCTTTTCTGGTGTGGATGTGCTAATTATTTGTTCAAAGTTCAATGAATTCGTGAGCCGACGCCGTTCAAGCGGCTGTCAACGCTTGGGAATTTCGATTTCGGCAGTAGTGCAGAAATTCGTCTTCACCGTATACAAGTAGTATCGTGAACCAGTTCAATGAAGTTGTCACAATCCTCAATAGATGAACTAACGGCGTTCGTTCACCCTCGGCGAACTGCTTTGGTCTTGAGAGAGAAAGGATATATTTTATGCTAAGTGATGGATCGCTGTTTGTAAAGGTCTGTAATTGTCGACTTATAAGAAATATATTAAACATATGTTTTCTTTGTGTCCAATTAAGTGGTGTTCGGCAACTTTCTCGATGTGAAATACCTAAGAACATATAAATTGTGTCCAATATTAGTAGAATAGCTGGTACACTGCTCAAAAGAATTAACGGATCAGGTGAGATTTCATACACCATTCACATACAACTACGTATTTTATTCAGGTAGTGGTTACAGTTGTAATTCGTGTGTGGTACAGTATGATATTTTGCTGTCGCAACTCTTTACGAGAGATTTAGATGGCGTTTACTTAGAGCGCACCGTTGATCTAACATAATAGTGAAAGGTTATTCTCACTGCCCTCTTATATGATGTGTCATAGCCTCGGACAGCCAGAACAGTTGCACACCTACGTGACATGGACAGCATGAGGTTATCAATCTTGAGGGTTATTTGGCCATTCTTCCATGAGTGTAATACCCAGCTCTGCAAATGTTGTGGGAGATGCTGCTCTGCTGCAGTGCATCTGCCAAGTGCATCCAGACAATCTGAGTTGGGTTAAAGTCCTGTTAACAAACTGGCCGTACCATTCGTTCAGTTCCCTCAGCTTCAAGCATGTTGTCCACCAGTGCAGCTCTATGGGTACCACCACTATCGTCCACCTGTTTCCGATGCCACCTGCGTAGGGGACAACAAACGGGATGTCATCTCTATACCTCTGAGCAGTAAAACCGCCATTCTCAACGACACAGAGGTCCGTAAGTCCGCCAATATGACTTTTGCCCACACCATTCGTCCACTACCATAATATGGTGATATTTCCTGCACATAAGCAGCACTGTTCCGATTTCCACTTTCTCTACAGCTGAAGGAACGACGATTGTCCGACTGAACGCAAAATCTTATCTGTGAACCGAAGCCGGTGTCATTCGTTAAGACTCCAATCCTGATGTTCTTCCGCCCAGTTTCTGCGGGCTAAACGGTATCGTGATTTTTATGGGATACACTACATAGGCATCCGCACGTAAGGACCACATTCCAGAAGGCGATTTCTGACCTTATATGTTGATATTGCGCGCTCTGTTGCTACTCGGATGGTGCGCCCCCTGTCTGGACAGGCTGTTAACTGGAGATAACAGTCATCTCTAGCTGATGTTATCTGTGGACTACCTTGATCCTGGAAATTACATTTTTCTCACACTCAAATAGCTGTAGTCACCTCCCTCTACGTCAGTTCCTTCCTATAGCTCTCGATGCCATAGCTTCGGGTAAGTCACGTTATTGCTGCATTGCACTACCTGCTCAGTACACTATCTGAACCCAACTGTTTGTGTAAATCGTTTAGTAGGGTAAACACAAGTAATCACCAAAACACTCTACAGCAACTTTCTATTATACAACTATCTTGGTTGTTGTAATGTTGTTCTCTCCACTCCGTGGAACCGACAGAAAGACATCGAACCATTATAGTTCATTCTGCCGATAGCCGTACTTCAGAACCTAAATATCTCATGTGATCCCCTAATTGTTTTCAACAGTGTATTGTGATTCATGTATTAGTATCGAGCTTTCGCATTACATGTACGATTTGTATTATTATCCCTTTTTGTTAGTATTTCCCGTAGTAATTATCTATTGCATCATCAAAGCATTTATTTATGTTGAAAAAAAAAGTTATGGTGTTCTTAAGGAATTCAATAAAAACACAAACATCATTTTGATATAAAACATACACTGTTAAGTAATTTTTTTTAATTCTGACCGTGTCAGTATTTACTATTGCTTCGGTTCTGTTTGTTTACGTTCCGCCAAGAAATCCGTGGGTGTTGAAAGAGTATCTCAGTTCTCGGTTAGCTACAGAGAACTTGCTGTGAGCCTTACGCCTTTGTTAATCGTTGGTAAAGGCGTGAGGAGCTTATTAAAATCTGTTGAGGAGCCACAGGATTTTGTTTCAAACACGTCAAAGGAGTTCACGTCCTTCATCCCCCTGCCTGTGTTACTCTTCAGCGGAGCTTGGTGCGAGAGAGGATACTTAAAGCTGAGCATGTCTCTCTCTCTCTCTCTCTCTCTCTCTCTCTCTCACACACACACACACACACTGCCGCCGACACTCTTCTCGTGGAGCAACGCTCCTTTAATAAATATTAATATTCTTACTGACATACGAGTTAATGTACAGGAATGACAAGACTGACGTAGCTCCAAAGCTAAAGAACAAATAAGAACAAAAATAAAAGCACAAAAAACATAAAATCTGACAATAAAAATAACCACTCACAATCATAAACTACATCTAATAATAACAAAAAAGAATAACAATAAAGAACAAATAAGAACAAAAATAAAAGCACAAAAAACATAAAATCTGACAATAAAAAATAACCACTCACAATCATAAACTACATCTAATAATAATAATAATAAAAATACCCAGAATAACCAAAAAATAACATTTCCTGAACGCTTAAAACACACATCCACAGACCGACATCCAGACAAGAATACACGAAAGTAATTAGAATAAACAACAGAATTCACCTTCAAACAAGGAAATTACCACATCCAAAAAACCAACGCAAAAAAAACAAAATCCTATTGAATGATCAAGTACACATATTAAACACCTCACTGCTCACATTAACAGATGAAATAGGAAATGGCCCACTCTCTTCAGTTTCTTGTTAACACCCCCCTGTACAAAAAATCGAAATAAATTTTCAAATGTCTGTAAATCTATCGGACCAAACTGCGTGGTCATCAGTCCGTAGCTTACAAACTACTTAAACCTGGGTAAACTAACCTAAGGACAAACACACAAACCCATGTCCCATGGAGGACTCGAACCTCCACGGCGAGCAACTGCGCGCTCCTGAGCGAGACGCTGTAGACCGCTCGGCTACTCCACCGTGGCATCGAAATAAATGCCCAAATCATGAAAATACAATAATTAGTTCAACTATCTGGGATCACACAAAACAATTCTTAGGAACAACACAAAATACAAACGCCGCGTACACGTACTAACTTGGCAACACATGTAAACAAACGGATTTCTAAACGAGATACACCTAAAAGCTTGTAAAATAGGAAACACTGAAATAGTGTGTTATGAAATGAAGAAATAAATGTAGCGGAACTGTGTGAATTCAGCCACTGACCAGGTAAAACGAATACCATGAAAATCGGAGAGTAACGTATATGAGTAGAACATATTATTTCCATTAAAAAGAAGTCAACTGTTTGTAATATGTTGAGGCTACAACAGAAAGCAAACATGTAATTTACAGATACAGAATCCACTGCTGATGCTCTAAAATAAAAGTCGAAACCCTTATGGAGGAAATAAAAGAATTGCAGCAAGAAAACGTCTGTTTCATTTCCGAAAACAAAATATATCAGTTCGCAACTGGTTGCTGCTTCTTTAATAACAATAAAGTAGTATCACTAAATTAGAACGAATTTTATTTGATTTATGAAATGACATGCAGTTATTTAAGATGTGATTTAGAAATAAAGCTTTACTTTTAAAGATGTGAATGATTCAAAGCAGATTTCTCATTGAGTTAAAACTTGATCATTGTAACGAAATTTTATGTATGGTTTTTCCTGTATAACGTTTTTACATTTTTGTTGTTGTAAATATCATACACTAGATTAAACCCGCAGCTCCGCTCGCGTGTTAGTTGATTATGATAGATAATGCGTGAAACGTCAAATCGATTTTTTTAAAGAGATCGTTTTAAAAAATTTCTTTTTTTTTTTTTTTTTTTTTTTTACTGCTGAAGACATAGTAGCACGCACAGACCAAAGATATGGTCTGTGGCATCACGTTTCGCTGTATGTAGCCTCCTTGCTATAGAGTCGCAAACGTCATAGTTCGCCTTCAGTCCGATTTTTTTATAATTTGACGACTTTCAACCACCACATCTTCCACCCCCTTATAGCTATCGGCATGGAACTGCTATGGTGTACAACGGGAGACTTCGGACAACAATTACACACAGACCATTCGATTGCGTTCTGTAGTTTTCGCTGCAGAGCGATATATTAACACACACACACACGTAGAATTTAATATACTCTGGTAACTTTTCATCCCAATATACTCCATCCTTTTATCATTATCAACCCTCAAGCAACACTGCAACCAATAAAACCATTTTCAAAGAGTAAATATAATTTTCAAAGAGTAATTATTGTTCCGCATTTCGCGTTGTTTTCTTCAAATTACTAAATATCTATTAGATCGCTATTATAACGTGCCTAAAACCTTCCTCTGGTATAAATCAGTAACTGTACAAATATTTAAGTCTCTGCGTCCTGTCGTTCGGACGTGATAAGCGTACACCGAACAGACATTCACATTATTATATATAGATATATAGCTATCCGATCGCCATAAAACCGTGCCTAAAGCCTTCCCCGGGTAGACATTAGTAGCTCATTGTGTCTTGTGGTTCAGACGTGATAAACGTACACCGAACAGACATTCACATTTATAGATATAGATTACATACAAGTAACAAGATGGTCATTATCAGGAACACGTTAAAACGTAAAAATATTTTGATATTACGCACAAATTATGACGAACGGTTGTTTACAGAAACACCTATTTTAAAAATATAACATATTTCACCTGCGCAACTGGCTGCTGTTTTTTTTTTTTTTTTTTTTTTTTTTTTTTTTTTTTTTTTTTTTTTTTTTTTTTTTTACAGGAAATTATAGTTGCTGAGTATGGACAAAATAATACATATAGATTATGTTTAAGATCAATAACTTTCTTTAACTAATGAAGAGGTACTGAATAGAATTGGGGAGAAAAGGAATTTTTGGCACACCTTGACACTTTCTTAGACATCAAGAAATCCCCAGGGAGCTCACGGTTTTTTCGTGAGTACGTTCGAGGCGAGCACGACGGGGCCCCGACCTAATGCAGTTTTCCTTCCTTCTTTACTTCCCGGACTGCAAATTCCTTTCCCCCTCCCCTCCTTTCCTATCCTCACTCCTTTCCTATCCTCACTCCTTCCCTCTCCCCACCGGGGGGCAGATAACCTCAGTAGTTTATTCCCCCTATCCCAACCAAACAACCCAACCCAACCCAACAAGAAATCGTAAATTTAGCATTGGAGAGAAGCCTGTGAGGGAAAATTCCTAGAGGTAGACCAAAAGACGAATATAGTAAGCAGTGTTTTATTCTCTAATAGTTCGCGGAAGAAAAAGAACCTTTAAATCTTTCGGTTTTCGATCTGATTTCTCTTATTTTTTTACGATGATCATGCCTTCCTATGTAGATGGGTGCTAACAATAAATATCCGGATTATGAAGTGAAAGTCGATGAAAGAAATTTCGCAAATAGTTCTCTCCGCAACACATAACGCCTTACTACTCATGTATCATTTCCGAGACACTTTCTCCCCTATATTGCGATAAATGAAACCGGGCTTTCCTTCTCTGAATTTTTTCTAAATCGTCCGTCAGTGCCACCTGGTGTGGAACCCACAAAGCGCAGCAGTACTTCAAAATAGGACGCACAAGTGTAGTGTAAACAGCCTTGAGCTTTTTATCTCAGAATCTTCTGGTTAGTGCCCTTGATTAGTTTCCTGGGTGAACACCATTTAGTATACTATTAACGTGCGGAGTCTTAAGAACCCAAAACTTTAGTCTGGGGCAGAGCTGACAGAAATTTTTCACCTTGCCATCTCCAAATTTTATATAGAATAGGAACAGGTTTTCGTAATTAAAAAAAAAAAAAAAAAAAAAAAATAAAATAAAATAAAATATTTTCAAATGTTTGTAACCTTATGGGACCAAACGACGTACGTCATCAGTCCCTACTCTTAAAAACTACTTAAACGAACTAACCTAAGGACAACACACACACATGCATGCCCGAAGGAGGATTCGAACCTCCGACGCGGGAGGCTGCGTGATCCGTAGCCGGCCGAGGTGGCCGTGCGGACTGCGGCGCGTCAGTCACGGTCTGCACGGCCACTACGAAATGTTCAAATGTTTGTACAGCTTATGGGACTTAACTACAGGGTCTTCAGTCCCTAAACTTACAAACTACTTACGAACTACTTACGAACTAGGACGGCACAAATATCCATGCCCGAGGGGGGACTCGAACCCCCGACCGTAGTGGCCGTGTAGACCGTGACTGGAGCGCCTCAGTCTCCTCGGCCACCGCGGCCGGCACGGCCACTACGGTCGAGGTTTCGAATCCCCCTACGGGCAAGGATATTTGTGCCGTCATTAGTGTTAGCTATTTCATAAGTAGTTTGTAAGTTTAGGGACTAATGACCCCGTAGTCCCATAAGGAATACAAACATTTGATTTTTGAATGTGATCCGTAACGTGGCGCTCCAGACCACTGGGCTACTCCCTCGCGGCTTTCCTAATCAACTTACGCGGTGGAGTAATTGAGCGGTCTAAAGCACTCGCTGCGGAGCGCGCGGTTGTTCGCCGTGGGAGGTTCGAGTCCTCCCTGTGGCATGGATGTGTGTGATTTTCATTAGGTTGATATGTTGACGTTTGATCATCGGGTTATGCCCAAGCCTTTAAGTTTTATTTATGAATAATAATGTTTAACATCATGTATTTTACTAAGGAATACAATCTTGCTGACCATTAGTATTCTGATGACGCGCCAAAAGCGCGAAACGCGTTAATAAACAGTATTAATTTGCAACAGAGACTGTTATTATTACAAAAATGGATTTACTGCTGCTGCGCCAGGCCAATCAAGAATGGATTAGTTTAATTAGTTTATAAGCTAGGGAATGATGACCACGCAGTTTGGTCCAATAGATTTACAAAAATTTGAACATTTTTCCTAATCAACTGTTATACCAAATACAATATTCGCAACTGTTTACCACTCCTTTTTATTTCCTTTTGGAAAATTTTAAAATTTAAAATTTGTAATTCTATCGGACCAAACTGCGTGGTCATCAGACCGTAGCTTACAAACTACTTAAACTAAGGTAAACTAACCTAAGGACAAGACACACACTCATGGTCCAGGGAGGACTCGAACCTCCGACGGCGAGCAACCGCGCGCTCCGCAGCGAGGCGCCTTAAACCGCTCTGCTACTCCACCGCGGCTTTCTTTTCTGAACTGGTGTAGCTCCAGGAGGGGGTTTTGCGGCCCTTAGTCTTTCCTTCCGCCCCCCCCCCCCCCCCCCCCCCCCCCCCCACCATCCTTCCTCCATTGTCTTGGATTGGCCTATGTCCCAGATGGTAAGGTCTCCTTGTGAGAGGGATCAAGTAACACCTGCGGTTGGCAGTGCAGTGGATCGTTTTGAGGGTGGCGGCGCCGCCCCAGCAGACAGAGGTACGGGTCTCGCGTTTCTCGCGTCGTGTTATGTGTCAGGCGCGGCACGTCGCGTGCTGATTGGTGGGGCCGCGCCCATGTCAGCCGATACCGCGCTGCAGACGGTTCTATCTGCCACCGCAACACGCCGAGCTGCCGCGGCTCCGGTTACCGCCGCCTCTGCTCCCCACCACCACCTGCTAGCTAACGTCACTCGCCGTTAGCACTTGTTCCTCTTCTTGTCACTCACTCGTTCAAAACACTGGCAGGTACTTTTTCAGACAATCACGAGCACTTTCAATATTTTCTTGCAATAGCGAATTTCTTTTAGCGTCACTGTGTAAGGTATGGTTGTTCTACCAAATGGTGACATGTGAAAATTTGTGCCGGGCCGGGACTCGAACCAGGGTTCCCCGCTTTTCGCGAGCGGTCGCTTTAACCTATCATTTTTTTTACGCCTTAACCATTTTTTTAAGGAACCAAAAAATGAAAAAATAAAAATATTTTAGAAGTATGGGCCCGATCCCTACTTACTCTTAACTGCTGCTCGGCGTTATTTTTTTCTTTATTTTTTTGTGTGTGTAAGTCTTCCACGCGACTAACGGCTTCAAAGTTCGTCTTCTCAATATTTTTTTCACTGCTTCCGCAGTGTTGCCACAATCTTATTCGAATGTATTCATCCTTTTTTCCAGTTTTCAATTTACCATAATTTTCTGCTCATAACTTTGTAAGCCTCTATCACCGGTACGCTACACTTTTATTTCATTCTTCTCCCCACTAGGCTACCCGAACACGACTCCAGGACCGACCCAAACTTCCATATGCCACACTAACTGCATTCATCCCTTAGCATTCTCAGCTTAATCTGTATTCCCGCACCAGGGAGAATAAAAAACAACAATGCCTAAGCGAGACAATGACGATAACAAAAAATGTTAAAATGTTTGTAAATCTATCGGACCAAATTGCGTGGTCATCAGTCCGTAGCTTACAAACTACTTAAACCTAGGTAAACTAACCTGAGGACAAACACACACACCCATGCCCCAGAGAGGACACGAACCTCCACGGCGAGCAACCGCGCGCTCCGCATCGAGACGATTTAGACCGCACGGCTACTCAAAAATGTTTCAAATGTTTGTATAGCTTATAGGACTTACCTACGGGGTCATGAATATACAAACTACTTACAAACTAGCTAATACTAAGGACGGCACAAATATCCACGCCCGAGGGGGGATTCGAACCCCCGACCGTAGTGGCCGTGCAGACCGTGACTGGAGCGCCTCAGTCCCCTCGGCCACCGTGGCCGGCTCGGCTACGCCACCGCGGCAATGACGATAACAGCGTAGGTTAATTCCTCGTTGTTTTTATTCTCCCTGGTGCAGGAATACAGATGAGGGGTGAATGCAGTTGACTCATATGTGCAGTCAGTGTGGCATATGGAAGTTTGGGTCGGTCCTCGAGTCGTGTTCGGGTAGCTTAGTGGTTAAGGCGACCGCTCGCGACAAGCGGGAAACCCGGGTTCGAGTCCCGGCCCGGCACAAATTTTCATATGTCACCATTTGGTAGAACACCCATATCTTATACAGTGACGCTAAAAGAAATTCGCTATTGCGAGAAAATATAGACAATATTATCATCACTGTATTTCGTCAACATACAGTGATCACGAGCATGTCTCCGCACAGGGGCGGTCCGACTACGTTGGTGCTCCGGTGGTCGTCCATCACCCACGAAATTTGTGGGGTGCTCAATGGTGGTCCATTCATAGTGACCGGGCCAAATATCTCAGGAAATAAGCATCAAACGAAAAATCTACAAAGAACAAAATTTATCTAGCTTGAAGGGGCGCTGGCGCTATGGTTGGCCCGCTAGATGACGCTGCCACAGGTCAAACGGATATCAACTGCATTTTTTTTAAAATAGGTACACCCATTTTTATTACATATTCGTCTAGTACGTAAATAAATATGAATGTTTTATTTGGAACACTTCTGTCTGTCTGTGATAGATGGCGCTGATAATATTCACAAACATATTGCTCACAATTTTAAACGAACAGTGGGTAACAGGTAGCTTTTATAATAACGCGGTTTCCTTTCCTCGATATTATCAAAGAAAATGTTGTATTTTTGTATTATTTCGGCATGTAAAAATAATTATCAATGAATGTCAAAGAAAAAATTTAATAACATCATTTTCAGTTTATTTTTAAAGACAGAAGATAGTAATAACTCTTGCCTTGTTCTTCGTAACGATAGCATCTTGCAGACGAGAGCTGTACTTTATCATTTTATGTGTCCACTGTTTTGTGTATTTTGTACAGTCAAGCTGCGCGAATACTGTACTTCTATCACTCATCCCACCTCTCACTTAAATTCGCACTTACGAATTTTTATTAATAATTTTGCCTTATCCTCCCTCCGCCCATAATATCTTTTTCAGTATTCAAATGTTCAAATGTTTGTAGAACTTATGGGACTTAACTACGGGGTCATCAGTCCCTAAGCTTACAAACTACTTATGAACTAGCTAAGACTATGGACGGCACAAATATCCATGCCCGAGGGGGGATTCGAACCCCCGACCGTAGTGGCCGTGCAGACCGTGACTGGAGCGCCTCAGTCCCCTCGGCCACCGCGACCGGCTTTTCAGTCTTGTTGAATCACCGCAACAATGCGGTTCCTCGTTAAGCTGTAGGTCCCCTTTCCCCGGTTGGATAACTGGAGTAGGCTAGGGACATGCAAATCGCCGAAGTGGCGTCCAATTGAAAGATTTGCACCAGGCCAATGAGCCACACGAAATTATTATTATTAATTATTATTATTATTATTATTTCCCTATGACTTTTTCTATGCCTGCTACAAAGTGTATGAATAATCTCACGATTGAGTTGTTAAGAGGTGACAGGTAAATAAACAAATATAGTGTTTATAAACGTAGGATGGAGGAATCGTACAGAGATCAGGCAGAAGTTGCATGAGATGAAGGGCATTAAAAAGACGAACATCTTGAGAAGGGAAAAAGATCCGTATCTAGCCCTTCGCCAGTTTTAAACAGTCAACAAATAGAGAAAGCTGTGAATAAACGCCATCAGAAATTACTAAACAAATGAATTTTTTCACATAAAGTGATTTTTATTGTCCCTTTGTTATTAAGTAATGCTCCGTTTGACATTGAAAATAATTACAGAGGTTACTGCTTTTTCTTCAGACTATACCGTCAGTTTTGCATTAATCTGCCCGTCCACTTCTGTGGCTCCAGATATTTTGATGAGGCAGAGACCGGTGTTTACATTTCTTACATTCCCCGCTGCTGCCCTCGCCCTGTAGGGCTTCGCGGCGCCTCGCTTCTGGCTGCCGCCTTGACCCGTGTTTTCCTCTGGGGCAGGGGCCGCGATATCGCGCCGGCTTCCCCTCGCCACACCCAGCTGCGGCCGCCAGGAATCCTTCCAACGACGAATACAATCGCGGTCAGCGTGAAAAGAAAAAAAAAACAATAGAAAAATCTCTTTGGAGATTCTTGAATAGTTTTCCCATACTGAGTCGATGAATCAATTGTCTAGAAGGAAGGAATGACGATTAGGGTGTAACTTACCGACGACATCGTGGCGACAATTTTAGTTCGAATCTTGGCATGTGCGCTGTTATTCTATTCATGATAAATATCAGTATGTACTGAGGACAACGTTAATGTTTCTTCCAGGTCGTTCTGGCGCAGTCGATATCGTGAAATAACATACGTAGTATCTTAAAGACCACTTAAAAAAAAACTAAATGTACAGTACGTGTTGAAGGAGGTTACTATTTATCTTAAAAATACATAGATACTGTCATTAATATATACTTTGTTCGAACATTATGAACTACATCGAAGAGAACGACCTATTAACCAATTGTCAACACGGATTCAGAAAGAACCAGTCTTGCGAAACACAGCTTGCCCTTTATTCACATGAAGTGATAAGTGCCATCGACAAGGGATCTCGTAACGATTACATGTTTCTGGATTTCCGGAAGGCTTTTGATACTGTACCCCACAATCGGCTTCTAATGAAATTGCATGCTTATGGAATATCTCCCCAATTGTGCGATTGGATTCAAGATTTCCTATCAGAAAGGACACAGTTCGTTGTAATTGACGGTAAGTCATCGAGTAAAACAGAAGTGATATCTGGCGTTCCACGGGGAAGCGTTATAGGTCCCCTACTCTACCTTGTGTTCATAAACGATTTAGGACACAATCACAATACCTCCCTTAGACTGTTCGCGGATGATGCTGTCGTTTATCGGTTAGTGAAGTCAACAGAGGATCAAAAGCAACTGCAAAGCGAATTAGACAAAATTTCTACATGGTGCGAAAATTGGCAACTGACACTAAATAAAGAAAAGTGTGAATTAACACACATGACCACTAAAAGAAATCTGCTGAACTTTAATTACTCGATAAATCATTCAAACCTTAAGGTCGTAAATTCTACCAAATACCTAGGAGTTACTATTACAAACAACTCAGACTGGAGAGAACACTTAGAAAATATTGTGGGGAAGGCGAAAAAAATATTACGTTTCATTGGCAGAACGCTTCGAAGATGCAACAGTTCCACGAAAGAGACTGCGTACATCACAGTTGTGAGTCCTCACCTGGAGTACTGTTGCCCATTGTGGGATCCTCACCAGGTGGGACTGATGGAAGACATTGAGAAGGTTCAGAGAAGGGCAGCTCTTATTGTTTTATCATGTTACCGGGGGGAGAGCGTCACGGAAATGTTGCTCGAATTGGGGTCTAAAGACGTTATTCATTGCGGCGTGATCTGTTTGCGAAGTTTCAAATACCGACTTTCATTCCTGAATGTGAAGATATTTTGCTAACACCTACCTACTTAGGGAGACATGACCATCCCAATAAAATAAATCAGATCGAAAACGGAACGATTTAGGTGTTCTTTCTTCCCTCGTGCTATTAGGGAATGGAACTATAGATAAAAGTTATGAAAGTGGTTAATGAACCTTCTGCCAGGCATTTAAATTTGATTTTCAAAGTATCTATGTAGATGTAGAATTTGGCCTCTGAACCCCCAGTATATACTCTATCGTAGACCAAAGTTAACGATATTTGTCAAAAAACGTTCACAGTTTGTAAGCGAAAGGGATTATTCTACTGAGGCAATCAGTCCCCAGACTCACAAATTATATAAAATAACTAAAGCTGAGGACGACATACACACACACCCATGTCCGCAGGGAGAAATCGCACAATCCGTAAGAAAGGCTTCTGAGTGCGCGTGGCAGTCCCGCTGGGCAACGATATTTGTCAGCTGTGCCTTTTTTTTTCTTTTGAGTTCAGTTCCTTCACTGAGAGTAGCGAAATGCAGCAATTTATATTTCCATAGAAAATCAGTCGCCATGAATAAATTTTCCTGGTGTTCGCTAAGCTAACGACGTCGGAGATGAAAAAAATTGTTTCCGTATGAATACTCGCGCTCCAAACTTCATTAGCATTTTTAAAAAGAGAACTTGCTCCTTTATCTACGCCTTTTCAATTTCTTCGTTATAAAAAGCGTTGCTTGTGTCACCAGAATTTCCAACTAAGAGTGCTCTTAGTCTTTGGTGGCTTCCGCTACTGATGGAATTTTACTGCAGCTGTAGGAACTGCAGACAAACAGTGTTTTCATTTTATTGGCAGTGAGAATGATACACATTACGTTGTAGTGACCAGCGCCTCTACTGTGACGCGCTTCATTGAAAAACAGTTACATGCTAAGCATTTCAGTAAATAAGTCGCAAACTGAGCTACACCAGCCAGTACTGCGCGCTGCATAGGGTATTTCTCTACCACTACGACACATCCGTCTCGTGGGTTGCAGCAATTTAAGGAACCAAATTAAGTATCAGGTCAAGAGCATCACTTATTTGGATGCAAAAGCTGCCACAAAAATTCTAAGCTCCAGGATTTTCATGCCTTCTCTACATCTACACCTACATATCTACATACATACTCCGCAATCCGCCGTAAGGTGCCTGGCGGAGGGTAACACTGTACCACTACTAGGCATTTCCTTTCCTATTCCACTCCCAAACAGATCGAGGAAAAAAAGAATGCCTATATGCCTCCGTACGAGCCCTAATTTCTCTTATCTTGTCTTTGTGATCACTACGCGAAATGTAAGTAGGCGGCAGCAAGAACGTGCTACACTCAGCTTCAAATTCCGGCCCTGTAAATTTCCTCAAAAGAATTTAACGAAAAGAACGTCGCCTTTCCTCCAACGATCCACAATTGAGTTGCCGGAGCATTACCGTGTCACTCGTGCATTGGTCGAACCTACCAGTAAGAAACCTACCTGCTCGCCTCTGAACTGCTTCTATGTCTTCCTTTAAACTGATCTGCTGCGGGTCCCAAACACTTAAGCAATACTCAAGACGTGGTCGTACAGGCGTTTTATACGCGGTTTCCTTTACAGATGAAGTACATGTTCCCAAAATTCTCCCAATAAACCGAAGTCGGCTGTCCGCCTTACTCACAACTGTCCTTACATGTTCGTTCCATTTCATCTCGCTCTGAAACGTTACGCCTAGATATTTGAACGACCCGACAACATCAAGAAGCTCACTACTAATGCTGTATTCGAACATTATTGGATTGTTCTTCCTACTCATGCGCATCACCTTACATTTTTCTACATTGAGAGCTAGCTGCCATTCTTCGCACCAACTAGAATTTTTTTCTGAGTCATCTTGTATGCTATTACGGTCAGTTAAAGACGATACCCTCCTATACACAGCATAATCAGCAAACAGCCGCAAATTACAAGTTACTCTGTCCATCAGATCATTTATATAGATAAAAAATAATAGCGGTCCTATCACACTCCCCTGGGGCACGCCTGGCGATACAATCGTCTCTGATGAACACTCGCCGTCTCGAATGATATGACAAGTGTTTGAATTTACAGGTGGAGACAGATGAAAAGAAAACCAATTTTCAGGCTTCTTAACGCAGTACTGGCGTATCTATCTCAGTTTGCGACGTATTTACTGACACCCTCGTAAAATTAGCCGGTAACACCTATGGCACTGATGGACACTAAACATCAGTTCAATGTAAAGTGGTTACCAGGGATGTCTGTTGTGTTGGAACATTCGAATGTCTCTCTTGCATTCCGCATTGCGCTGTCTCTATCTTAAGCTGAACCCTTATTCAAAGAGGTTAAGTGTAGTATGCTTTCGTTAAATCGTTGTAGACGAATGGATAATGATTCCTTTAAGAAGTATAATACATTTGCTAACTCTATTTATTCGTATTTATGCACCTATGAAAAGACGTCGACGTGGATGTGATATTCATTTACGGTAAACTGATCTGCGGTATCTTGGTTACGCTTAAAAAATCAGTGATGCAAAACCTAGCACTGGCAGGTGAAGAACATACATGTAATGTGGTGTCGCACAAGTCTAAAGTGCGCGCCACCTACTTTCGCCGCGTGCCGCCATGCACGAACGGGGCGGCGTTCTTACGACGTCAGCCACGAGCGCCCTCTGCTACAACTCCGCTCGTGGCCACCACTGAACGACATCGTTCACTTGGGACTGAGATAGGAACCAGTTAACACTTCGGAATCAGATAGGCACCAGTGAAGACTTGGCTATCGGACAGGCACTAGGCAGGCCTCCAGCTCAACGATGTATCAGCATTCTGCAGTACTGAGCTATGTAAAAGTTAAGTATTAATAAGTCTCTGTGAAATATATATATATCGTTCTAATTTACTCTAGTGTTTCTAGTTTCTACTGTCCCACTGGCTGGTCACCTCCATACCGCACAAGCGTGCATCCTTTATTCCTGTGTCGGTCTTTCTACTCGGCCACCGACACCTACGACGGAAACGACACATAATGTAATACTCGTATATATTACAGTTACTATACTCTTGATATCAATTCAGTTCTATAATCACTAGATGATAACTGCTTTTGATTCGCCACCAGCAATCTATGAACTTACAAGACAAACAGGAAAATTGCATTCTTGTTTGATATTACCGATGAGCGTCTTGAAGTTTTAAAAAAATGTTTATAGCGTACTGCAGTTTGATTGTAACTTCTATTACTGAACTGCTTAAGCAGGTTAACGGTGCATACCAGTTTGTAGGTTGTCTGTATAGCGGCTACCAGGGGGCGAAATAAACTTTTATTTTTAGTATTTCATTACTTTCCGAATTTGAAATGCCGTCACTGTCAACTCATTAAGAGGGATTATCTTGTGGTACAGGGTTTTTACACAGTAAGGCAATTGTTAGTTAGAAACTGTTTGTATGTCGTGAAGCAGCTTAACTCACAACTTAAAGATACTCAGATCGTATTCATATTCACAAGAACTCTGGAAGACATGAAATAAGGTGGATAAAATGAGTTAAAACACAGATTTAACATTGCATCGGAATTCCTAGAAATAATGGTGGGATGCGATAAGGGGGGTGGGGGGTGGAAGAGAGTAACAAATTACTTTTAAAATTGGTGTGGCGACGTACCATAAGACTTTAACGTAATCTGAGCAGTCTGTGGAACTGACTCCAGTGGTCACAGGCTCCGTTCTCTGTCAGCTATAAGACTTTGTAAGCAAAGGTACAAAAAGCGCTTCCATTCTGAAGTACTGGATGAATATAATCTTAGTAACTGCACGTCTTAAGCCTTTAACGCACAGTGTAACTTATCAGCTACATGCCTTATTTTTCCATTAGACGAGTATCTCAAACTAATCAACATTTTACCACAAATTCATTTGTAGCTTTTTTTGTACCTAGTATTACTTACGCTAATAGCTCGTCCTAGAAATTATAAATTGCAGAGTGCTACTGAATCACTTCGACTGTTAGCTGCGTTGAGTTACTCCTAACAAGTGCGTTTGTTTACATTAGTATTCCTCCTTTGCCATGTAAAAGTAAACAATCACATACTACAGTTGCATTATGAGTTTTGTTCTGTAAAGTTGAGAGGCATAATATTTGGTACATCGTGAAAGCACTATATAGCTCACCAGGTATGAATTTTTTGTTGCTAGTAGTGCATAATAATTTTAAACAATTTGTTTTTCAATATTTTTCTCAGTATATACGCACTCTACATTAATCGTGGTAGTTTTTATATTTTCAGATAAAAAGTAATGCAAAAGGGTTAAATTAATCTGCCGCCCAACACAATGTGTCTAGAGTTGAACCCGTTAGTACACGATATCGAAGTTACGGCTTGTACATGGATCATTATGTGTATACCTAGAGTTAATACTATGAAGCAACAAGAAATTAAACTATAACAGATAATAGTGGTCGGTAAGGCCATCTGTTGAGAGTTTTCAGTAGTAGTCCGTTGCATTTCTTATAGAAACTTATACATGGCATCAAACCATCTTATCTATTAATGATATCGTCGTGGAGAGAACGTAAAGTATGAGCGTTCTTTCTTTCTACTGCACTACTTTGTATTTTGAATGCAGGAAAGCATAACAGTAAATATCGATGAAATTCTGCCGTGGTACAATCGCAAAGTCTCTCGCCGATACTGAAGTAATATTAATTACATTGGAAAATTAAGGTATAATCAGTAATTACTACACCAATTTTAGCTGCCCATAGCGGTAATTATACATGCTGGTCGGCCTTGTAGATAGAGGGGTATAACACAATGATTATTGTTATTAAATTACTTGAGGAATTTAGCTGTGTTTGTCTATTATGAAGCATGTTTGTGGGGCTTGGTATAGAAATCTGTGAAAGAATAAATGTATCCGACAATATGGGCCCTGGATAAATGATGTACACTGCAGGTCTGCAGTTGGTTGTTAAGCGAGGGGCATAAACGCAATACATGCAACTGGAAATATAGCTTTCTTCCTGGTATGCTCGAACACGTGTTGAATATGATTGCACTGACCTAATTATGGCTGAGTGCATGAAGGTTATCATTTTGTAGCTACCGTTAACAATTTATAGTGCTATTATTGTTTTCTTTATAGAAAGTTTTTGAGCATCGAGAATTCGTTAAAAGACCGCTGTTTTATTTCCATACTTCTTAATATACTGTTATCCTAAATGAAGTTATATTTTAGTTGCAGAGTCCTCGAATGTTTTCATCGGATAGTGAAACCATGTTTCTTTTTCCCCTAAGACCGTTATTTTTTCTCCTAGTTTGAAAACGTCTTTTCCTTTTTTTATATACATCTGCAAGCTATTAAGCTCTGTTTTCGTTTCATTTCTTATGTCATCAAATGAAACACAAGAGGGGTTCGCAAGGGAGACCTTGTAGATATGACCTTTCCGAATCTTACTGCTTCTAACTAGAAAAGTTTTTTCAGGCAGTGTGAAAGAATTGTCTATGCACACGACTGCTTTTGCATTTTTTATTACATTTTGGTCGGGAACCTGCCACGGAGGAATGGCCGTGCGGTTTAAGGCGCCTTCCTGCGAAGTGGTCGTTTGCTTCCCGTCGGAAGATAGAGTCCTCCCTCGGGCATGAGTGTAAGTGTCGTCCTTAGCACCAGTTAGTTTATGCATTTCATAAGTGCGGGCACCAATGAGCGTATACATTAGTCCCTTTGGTTTACGAATATAAATGAACATTTATTGACGAATGTAATTAATCGGGAAACAATGTTAATATAGACTAAGGAGAACTTTAACAGCCCGTGAAACTTCAAGTTTCTAGGATTGATATGAATCAGGTATTCAAGCATACACGAAATATGTATATAAACACTGAATGTAAACTGATGACAAAATGACTATGTAAAAAGTTTTAAAAACTTATAACAAGGCACAGAATCGCTGAAGAAAAGCGAGATCATGGGGGAATCGAAGTAGGCTACATTATATTGCATATAAGGCGAGTGTCTCCTAGCTCTCGACTTGATGAAACATCGATATCAAAGTAATTGTAATATGGGTGTACCATATTAGTAAAGCGAACATGATTTACAATACAACCGAAACTACTAGCGGGTATTTCAGTTCAGTTTTCAAGCAATAAGCATAAAATTGACATTACCCTTCGTGCTAGTGAGCTGGAAACTGAGATGACTGTTTTAAGTTTTCGTTGACATCTGTGTAGATCACCATCTATATTAGCCTTCCATTTGGAGCGTCAACATTCCTTACGCTGCTATTCACGATGTATCTCCTGGATGCATCAATTATTGCATCAGAGCTTTATTTTTTTATTTTATTGTATTAGGATTGCATTCCCTGTATTGGCAGCAGATTTAGAATATGCAGAACTGAACATCAGGCTCATTATATTTCACTATAAAAGTCAATTGTTAACATAATGTAATGGAGAAGTAGGTTAAATTGCTGTATCAGTAGATTTAAATATAAATGAGTGTGTCAATTCTTGAACAAGAAAACGGAAGTACAGAATTTTAATATTATTTTTACCAGTCCAATAAAAACAATATAATAATTTTTTTCTGTTTTTTTGATAGAGCGAACAGCATTTGTGACATCGAAATACGACATTATATATGAAATTGTCCAATTAGCTGTAATATTCTATATTTGCTTGTATTTTAATATCTTGCACAACAATTATTCTTGTTCCGGCGTTATTCCATTATCAAGTGGTCTGATTGACGGACATACTGCATCTAGTGACCTACTGTTAACTTTCGGCATTTATATAATTATTCCAATGGTATTTTTTGTATAATTCGCTAAAAATTCGTTATTTCGTATTTGAGTATGTGTAAACAACTGTCAAAATAAGTAATCACGAAATTTTTAACAATATAGAAAATACGTGATTGGCGTCATTATATAAAAACCGAAAGTTGACAGTCTGTCACTGGATGAAGTGTGTCCCTGAATCAGACCTACAAGCGCACTTGATAATGGAAAAACGCCGGAACAAGCATGATTGCTATGCACAATATTAAAATGCAAACAAATAAAGAATATAACAGCTACTTCGACCTATCTCATAGAAAATTCGACAGGCTTTTTATCATAGACGGTCACAAAACGAAAATCATGAGTTTACGTTGTCGTTAACAGTGGTAAAGGGAAGTACAGATTTCGTATCTATCACGCATTAAAATCTCTGTTGTAATAAGTGAACATCAAAAATTGAAGTGCGACCAAGTTATCACCTGCGTACTGATCAGGTGTTATGGTAAAAATGCAACACGAAAGAAACAGTTACGGGAAATCGCATTCTAGGGACGTTCATGTTTTGAATGATCCAGTAAGACACGCATTCTGAGCTTCTACAATGCCATCACTGGTAAACAGGTAAATATTTTGGCAGTAGAAATGAAAACATCGCAGTAACGTATTTTGTAAATGTTTTTATCGGTGTTGTTATTTCGTTTACTTTTCTGTGAAAGTAATTTCAGTGGTCATTTTTCGTTTTAATACAAAATTTGAAGTAAGTTCCAAAATTTTAGTTTGTTAACCTTGAATAGCTATGAGGGAAGCAGGAACTATACGGACAGATCTAAGAAGAAATGGACAGAAAAGAGGGAGGTGAAGAAATTTACAATGAAAACTTAACTTGAGATTTGTTGACCATGTTGAGCCTGATCCCGCTGTATCTTAGCCGTTAACTTGGTCTTCTTGAGAAGAACATCCGAATTTGACTGTTTAGATCAATTTATTATCACAGGTCATGATTTCGGTCGTGCAGTCATTTTCAAGTGTCTCACTGGAAATTACAAAGTTTAAAGGTCAAAAAAGTGTAGGAACTATTTAATAAAACGTCTTTGTGTCAAATGTAAGGTTAAAACATATAGTTTAAAACTATCTGACATGCGTAAACTGTGTACTACCCCACTATAAACGTACGTTTCGTTTTACAGAACTATTCGTCGTTTTATAAAAATAAATAAAATCTGAACGTACATAGTGTTGCTGCATGGATTTATAGGGTAAAACATGTTGCGAAAACGAAATGTTTTGGTTAGAATGTCTGAATGTCTCTTGTGCTCATGCCCGTACATAAACTAGTGTTTACACTTTCAGTAATCAATTCACTGGGTTCATCTACATAGATTCATATCTGATTGCTTTGCTATCCCCTTAATGAAGCAGACAATCTACAACACTTTGCAGTTCTCCTTGTAATGCTTAATATACTTAAACATTTATTTTTCTGACTTTATATACTGATGTTCTTACTGTGTCACTTTAAGATTACAAAATATTTATCACTTTTACTGGTTATAAAATGTAATTTTATTATGCTACTTGAAGAATTGTAGCAGCTTCTCCAATGCAGTTATGTCAACAAATATTTCCGAATTTCTACTTTTATAACATGTTTCTGCCCTGTACACTGATACAGCAACTCAATGCATTTTCAGTTTTCATTGATTTTTATAAAATGACAACTGAATATGTAAAACCAAACATACATTTATAATATGACATACAGTTTAGGTGTAACAGACAATTGTAAAATGTAAGTAATAACCTTACATTTGATCCAAAAATGTTTATTAATTCATTCCTCCATTTTTCTTCTTCTTACCTTTAAACGTTGTAATTTCCAGTGAGACACGTGAAAATGGCTACATGGCTGAAATGATTATTATGTAATAATAACTTAAAAACAATTAAATGGCGGTAATTTCATTTAAAAATTCTGTGGTTATCTACCACCCCTCATCTGTTACTGGGTGCTGGTGTGATAAGAGTTACTGCGCTTCAAGGATTCTGTGATTGGACACGTTAAACGATCACCCTTATAGTCTCTCGTTAAAATTCGTAATTTGACTCATAACACGAGAGCAAATGGTGAGCCAGTTTACGCTGAATGTTTACTTACTTGGGTAACGATCATTTAAAAATTGAAAGAGATTACTTCAATGAAGCGATCAAAATTCCTAAAAGTTGTTACTGTAATTACGATAGTTTTATTACCACAGTATCCAATGCCACCAAAATCAATGAACAGAAAGTTTCGCAATTCTATTCAACGGCGATTCTATGTCCAACAAATGACGATTGTACTGCAATAAATGAATTAGTCCTTTCCAATTGTTTACCTGAAGAAGCAAAGCTTTACCTCAATTCTAATTCTGTCCAACTTAAAGTAATAAACGACTTCCAATTGTATCCTGTAGAATTCTTGAACTCTTTAAATTCGTTCGGTTTACCATCTCATCAATTACTTTTAAAGAAAAAGGTTATAATTATGTTAATTAGAAATATTAACGCTAATCAAGGATTAATTAATGGTGCAAAGTTAGTGGTGCCTCAATTAGGCGAGTACATCAGCACTGCTAAATGCATTAGCTGTGCTGATATCCTGCATTAACCTCACACCTTCTGATCCAACCATCCTTTCCAAATGGGAAGAAGACAATTCTTAATAAAAGTAGCATTCGCTATGAGCACAAATAAAGCACAAGGTCAGACGCTTCAAGGGGTAGGATTATATTTACCAGTACTTGTTTTTTCGCATGGCTTTTAGTAGCTTTTTCACGAGTTCGCTCATTTAGTGATATTTCTGTTTGTGCTAAAGACACATACAACCTAGAAGTAAACGATGACCACATTATAAATATTCTCAAAGACGTTTTGTAAAATAAGCAAGTTTCCAAAAAAATTATATAAACATAAAAAAGTCATTATCTGTTTTTATATGTTTCACAATTATTCGTAATGTATTTAATTATATACATTTTCTAATGATGAGACCTATATTTGTTACTTGTATTGAAAGTTTATTATCTTTTATAAGTTTACATATGTACTTGCATCTGCCTTTTCTCCATTACTGTCTTACCTATATGCGTATAATCAGGATACAGTGCAAGTCATTTGCACGGGTCAACTAGTAATAAATATTATAAAGCGTTAAAACCCCGATATTCATTTATAAACAATTTGTACGACGGGCGCGGTATTGTTCGCACCGCCGACAGCAACGTAATATTACATGCATATCGCTCTACATATTTATGACTTTGTCATTAAATCAGTAATTTCATACGAATTTGCATGTAGAGCTTTTTATATAATAGTAAGCAAATAGAATAAAGGCCAAAATTTGTAATGTGGCCAAAAATGGAGAAAATATTAGCATTAGAACGGCGCCCAAATTAATGTTTTTAAATAGTGAATTTTCATGTCTGGTGGTCTCGGGTAAAGCGCTTGATTGTCGGATTACGGAATTTTGCAGTCTGCGTTTAAGCCCAGCCTTCACCTCTCAGCAACGTGTCGAGTCGCCAGAAACGACACGTGGTTCGTATTCCACATTACACAGTAGTTCTCATTTCCCCGGTTGGATAACTGGGGTTGGCTAGGGACGCGAAGTCGCCGAAGCGATGTCCATTTGAAGGACTTGGGTCAGGCCACTGAGTCACACGAAGTTGTTTTTATGATGAATTTATGTAAAAAATAACAACTGCGAATGACGGACAAATCTTTTCTTCTATGACTATAGATTGTGTAAGATAACTTGTATTCCTCTTGACAAACTTCTATCGTTCCTAAAACTTGCAGCTGTTTTTCTAGTGCAGCATTTACATCTATAGTGGTGAGATTCAAATAAAGCATACATGTTCTTTCTAGAGCGGAGAAATGGAATACTCGTTAGTGCCAGAGGAAAATAATAAGAAAAGTCATACAGCAGAGACTTAGTGAGGAGGTCCCTGACTTTTAAAAATCACAGTCCTCTGAAGAAATGCAGTTTGCACTGTCAAACAATGCTAAAACTAACCAACGCAGCACTCTACACTGAAAACCAAACAAAACTATTGATTCTCTTCTGTTCAGAACGTCACCAACAAAATAGGAATTCATGAACGACTACGCTTATCGTTTGCAGGTGGAAGAGTCTCACCCGGCTACGGTAATTTAATTTGTATCTCACAATAGTTTTTTTGTGTTTTCATAATAAAACGGGTATGTGCCTATGCGTTTGTAAATTTTGCCAGTCAGATATAGACATTGCTTTCATTTGCATCCAAATGTATACTCCGCAATTGACCGCAAGTAGCGTGGCGGATGGTACACTGTATCACCACTAGGCACTCCCTTCCCTACTCCACTCCCAAAACAGAACGAGGGAAAAATGAATGTCTGCATGCCTTCGTACGAGCCCTAATTTCTCTGATTTTCTATTTGTGATCTTCACGCAAAATGTAAGTAGACAGCAGCAAGATCGTTCTGCAATCAGCTTCTAATTCCGGTCCTCTACATTTCCTCAACAGAATTTCTCGGAAAAAGGGTCGTCTTTCCTACAGTTCGAGGAGCATTTCTGTGACACTCACATTGGTCGAATCCACAACTAACGAAACTAGGTGCGCTCGCCTCTGACCTGCTTCCATGTATTCCTTTGAACTGTGGCGCTGCGGGTCCCAAACACTTGAGCAATCTTTGCCAAAATAATAATAATAATAATAAAAAATATTCTGCAAAATTTCTTGTAACGTTAAGTTTTAAGAATTTTCTTTGAAGTTGGAAAGGATTTTCTTTCGGAAGACTAAAAGAAGGGTGCCTATTTTTTTCGGAACTTTTAGTAACATTTTGAATTATTTATTATAAATTGGGGAGGTGCCTGTTCTTTCCGACATCTTTCGGACATGTCCGAAAGGTCAGACATCAGACATCAATCTATAAAGAATTTACACGCGAAGACGGCGTTTGGTTCATTTACACCACGGCGGATTAGCCGTGCGCACTGGGGCGTCGTGCTGAGGTGCGGGTGCCTGTTCGCCGTCGGTGGTTCGAGTCCCACCTAGGGCATGGGTGTCTGCGTTGTCCTTAGGTTAGTTTCCTTAGTTTAAGTAGTTTGTAAGCTACGCACTGATGACCAAGCACCGGCCGCGGTGGCCGAGGGGACTAAGGCGCTCCAGTCACGGTCTTCACGGCCACTACGGTCGGGGGTTCGAATCCCCCATCGGGCATGGATATTTGTGCCATCCTAGTTCGTAAGTAGTTTGTAAGTTTAGGGACTGATGACCCCGTAGTTAAGTCCCATAGACTATACAAACATTTGAACATTTGATGACCAAGCAGTTGAGTCCGATAGATATACAAACACTTGAAGATTTGAAAATGTTTTATTTACTTCACAGCAGATGCGGTCATACTGTTACGCCGCAAACATTGTGACACGTAAATGTGTTAAGATCTTGGTTTGCTCACTTTAGCAAGACGGAATAAGGTCAGCAGTCGGTAGCAGAAAATGCTCACCCGCCTTGCGTGATGACGGCAGCCGCTGCGTCGGCAAGTTGGAAAGCCGGTTTGTGAGTGAAATAGCTGTCAGACAGAGACGCAGCTAGTAAACATTTCATAACCACACGTAACTCTGTCACAAGAGTGAATAAGGCCGCGGATGCGTCAGCGGTACAGACACATCGGGCGAACACTGCATTTTCAAAGGGAACACATTCAAACCGTTTCATACGTCATAGCTTCAACCAATTTTATGTATAAATACTCCCACATTTAGAAGTAGCGGTCTCTTGGTCTTTTGAATCGACGATGCCCAGGAGGTAGTCGTCAATTCACTGGCCTAATCGTTGTGCTCAGTCTTTGTCACAGATAGTAATACATACGGGTACCTGCTAGAGGCAGCTAAGAGATGGAGTCTGGTCGAGGCCATACTTCACACTAAACATCATCTGGAAAGATGGTGATCCGCTTTGCTGACGACTTCACACCTCTATGGTGGCTGCCTGAGGCCAGCGCATTCTTCAGTGGTTGGTTACTAAAGGCCAATGTTTCTGTCGTCGAGTTAGCACTCTGGTGCTAATCCGGTCAGCCGGTGTCCCGAGTCGGGGACCAGCACGACATCCGGCTTCAGAGGGGTCCCTGCATGGATCCACTGGCCGCTGCATAGCCTGGTGAAGGGATCGAGCACTTCACAATAACAGTCTTTGCATCGCTTCCCGGCATCGCGGAGCGGTGCGGGCACTGCCATCATACGAAATACCAAGGTTTCAGCTCGAAGACGACGCCACCTGCTGCTCTAGCTCCTGTCGAGATAGCTTCATCAAACTTATGTATGTTACGGAATAAAATGTGTCAACTATAATTCTGTTTCACTAGCGTCCTTTGGCGCTCCACCAGGTTCCACGCCTCATCCTGACCTACAGCTGGGAACACAACGCTCGGCCCCAGCAATACCTACGACCTTACCCGGGAATCTGAAATGGAGAGTGTAAGAGGACATGGATGGTAAGGGCGCTGAAGCCGAAGCTTGCGATTTGTAAAAGATTGAGACGGTCGGGAGGCGAGCGCGAGTAGCTCACTGGATGACGAGAGCGGTGGCCCAGCGCGCTCAACGCTCTGTGTGACAAAAGATCTGATCAAATATTCAACGAAAAAACCGAGAACAATAACGAACACACGATCGAAACGAAAAAAATAATAAAAAAATAAAAAAGAAAGAGAGAGAGAGAGAGAGAGAGAGAGAGAGAGAGAGAGAGAGAGTGGGCTTAACGCCCTCAGTAATAAAAAGACTGAGCTAAATACTCAAGAAAGCATAAATCTAGCTGAAGAATAAAAACAAAACAAAAAATTAAAAAGTAATAAATAAATAAATAAATACCATTTCGCTGCCCCAAAGCAGGTAGCGTCAATCCTTTGCTCCTATTCCTGCTTCCTTTCCCTTCTTGGTAAATAATTTGTAAAATTTTCAATTATCTCTAACTGCCAATGCTGTAATAGGCAGAGATGATGTCGATGCCATCTAGCGGACATAACTTGTATTTAAAATGGGCCAGAGATAGATATAGTTTATGCTGAAGCGACAGCTCCTTACTTAACAGCCATATACAACCGCTCTCTCATAGAAGGATCTGTACCAAAAGACTGGAAAGTTGCAGAGGTCACACCTATATCCAAGAAAGGCAGTAGGAGTAACCCACTAAAGTACAGGCCTATTTCACTGACGTCAATTTGCAGCAGAGTTTTGGAATATAACCTGTATTCAAATATTATGAATTGTCTCGAACAGAACGATCTATTGACACTAGGTCAACACGGATTTAGAAAATATCGTTCATGCGAAATAAAACTAGCTCTTTATTCACACGAAATGATGAGTGCTATCGACAAGGGTTCGCAAATCGATTCCGTATTTCTTGATTTCCAGAAGGCTTTTGACACCGTATCTCACAAACGGTTTTTAATCAAATTCCGTGGTTATGGTATATCGCCCAAAATTTGCGATTGGATAGGGGATTTCTTGTCAGAGGACACAGTTCGTAGTAATCGATGGTAAGGCATCGACTAAAACAGAGGTGATATCGGGCGTTCCACAGGGTAGTGTTATTCGTACTCTGCTGTTCCTTATTTACATAAACGATTTAGGGGAAAATCTAAGTAGCTCTCTTAGGTTGTTTGCAGATGACGCCGTCATTTACCGTCTAGTAAAATCATCTGAAGATCAAAACCAACTGCAGAACGATCTGAATAAGATATCAGTATGGTGTAAAAATTGGCAATTGACTCTAAATAATGAGAAGTGTGAAGTCGTCCACATTAGTACGAAAAGAAATCCTTTAATCTTTATTTACAAGATAAATCAATCAAAGGTGAAGGCCGCAAACTTCACTAAATACCTAGGAATTACTATTACTTCAGACTTAAATTGGAAAGAACACGTAGATAATGTCGTGGGAAAAGCGAACCAGAGACTGCGTTTTATTGGCAGAACCCTTAATAGATGCACCAGAACTACAAAAGAGACTGCATACACTACGATTGTCCGTCCATTTTTGGAGTATCGCTGCCCAGTGTAGGATCCTTATCACGTGGGTTTGACGGAGGACATCGAAAGAGTCCAAAGAAGGGCAGTTCGTTTCGTATTGTCACGATACAGAGGAGACAGCGTTACGGAAATGATACAGGATCTGGGATGGGAATCATTACAACAACGGCGCTTATCGCTGCGGCGTGGGCTACTTACGGAACTCCAATCGCCGACATTCTCCTCCGAATGCGAAAATATATTGTTGACTCCCACTTACATAGGTAGAAATGTTCATCAGAATAAAATACGAGAAATCAGAGCTGGAACGGAGAGATTCAGGTGTTCTTTCTTTCCGCGCGCTATTCGAGAATGGAATGGGAGATAAATAGTATAATGGTGGTTTGATGAACCCTCTACCAGGCGCTTAAATGTGAAATGCAGAGTATCCCCTGTAGATGTAGATAGCAGTGCGCCACTCACCGTCGTCCATGATGGCGGTGGTGACGTTCTTGCCGGTGACGCCCTGCGCCCAGGCGGCCTCGACGTTGAGGTCGAGCTTGGCCTTGCCGCCGTTCTGGCCGGTGTTCTTGAGGTACCACTGGAACGGGAAGTAGGGGTCTGCGGGGTCGCGCTGCGGCCGCATGTTCTTCACCAGGTTCTCGACGCGCAGCGGCTTGTAGCCGCGCTTCACCCGTCTGAAGCCCGTCTGCTGCACCGCCGCCTCCACCTGCAACGCCGACAAGCGACCGCTCAGCACGCTACTGACATCTCACATAAGTCGTAAGTAGATTACTAGTAGCTGAAAATCTCGTACTTATTTATTTATTCCATATTTGAGTTAGTTCAAATGTTCAAATGTTTGTATAGTCTATGGGACTTAACTATGTGGTCATCAGTCCCTAAACTTACAAACTACTTATGAACTAGGACGGCACAAATATCCATGCCCGAGGGGGGATTCGAACCCCCGACCGTAGTGACTGTGCAGACCGTGACTGAAGCGCCTCAGTCTCCTCGGCCACCGCGGCCGGCTTTGAGTTAGTACTTTTCCTGTCCATTCTCTCTTGTGTCCATCTCCTTTTTTCTAAAAACATATTACATTTATCAGAGAACTAATGGTCCCAGCAATGCTTCGCAATTGATAATATGTCTGTACTCTTGCTGTGAACGTCAAATGTGCAAAATTTTATCGCAATCTTACGAATGATATTCATGCCCTTCGTCCCGAAATATACCCCTCCTATCAACTCTGATCCCTTCCCCGTAGCATCAGCGCCCCCTCTTCCCGTCCCCTCCTCCTCCCTCTCCCCGCTTGGTCTTCCCCACCTGGAGTCTCGATCGCACCCGTCTTTCCTCTCCCCCCCCCCCCCTCTCTCTCTCTTCAACCTTCCCCCGCGCTTCCTAACCGTCCCCCCCCCCCCCTTTGCCCTGCGGGGGCCACAGTGACGCATTTTCGAACCAGTGTCGTCTAGTGTCTAGTGTCCAGTGCATCCATGTCTCAGTGTGCGTTTACAGTGCGTCGAATAACATCTCCTCTTCACCTGTGTCGTCGTGTTACTTCTTCGTGTGTCCAGTGATGTTACTCAATGTGATTTTCTCGCCACCGTGGCACAGACTGTTTTTAACTGTTTATGTGTCTCTCTCTCTCTCGCCTGTTCATGTGTTTTACGCCTGCACTATTGTCTCCAGTGTCCAGTTTTTAAGCTTCATGTTTTTTCTTCGTGCCATGTTTTTTCATTCCTTGTTTTTACTCTCGTGACATTGTTTATTTTAATCTCACCTTGCAATGTACATGTACGCTCGGCTGAAGAGCAGCGCCTGATGCTGCTGCCAGCCTGCCGACTCCGTCGGCGTTAAAATAACAATAAAGGAAAAAAAATGATATTCATGTCCCAAAGAAAAAAGCTCTTTCAGTTTTCCACAAATTTTCCTATTTTCTGGCCAGCTATTCCAAACTTCACTCCAATCTACCTCTCTCCGGGATTCGAACCCGCGATCTCCTGCTGGGCTCCTGACGACAATTAATTGGGTCTCGATACCTCATGATCTGTTCTCCCTGATGCGGGAATACAGATTGTGGCTGCGAGCATTACAGAACAAATAGGCTATGGTAATAGGAAAGAGACAGCGTGGCGAATGGAGATTTGGGTGTGGCGTAAGACTTGCAGGGAAGAGTCCTGAGACTGGTCACTGTGTCCTCGGTGGCGGAGTGGGCAACGCGTCTGCCTGGTAAGCAGGAGATCCCGGGTTCGAATCCCGGCTGGGCACAAATTTTCATACGCCGCCCTTTGGTGTTCCATCTAAACCTAGTACAGTGATGCCATAAGTGATCGCAAATTGCGATTTATTTAATTAAATGAACGCTGTAACGTCGTCAAAAATGTGTAATTATCACACTTTACATACACATCGCAAAAACCGATAAAAACACAATTTGTAATATAAATAAAATATCCATTAGATTGCGAAAAACGCTGGACACAAAAGACAGGCCAAATTTTAAAAACGAAGCCAAACTTACTAGTCATCAAATTTGCAAACTAATTGACCGGCCGAACGCGACTCCTCATTGGCTGGCCGCCTTCAACTCCCGACATTCATCGCGCCGTTGCCAACTTTTGCACATCAAGCGTCAGTCGTGTACACATAAACTGTATTGTAACCAGCGAAACATGTCAGGTGACTACTAATAGTGTATCGCACTAAATCTCCTAAAAATGTTGTGCTGGGGCAGAACGAGGAAAGAATTATGCTTGGTGTGGGTAAACATTTCAGTTCAAAATGTTCAAATGTTTGTAATTCTATCGGACCAAACTGCGTGGTCATCAGTCCGTAGCTTACAAACTACTTAAACCTAGATAAACTAACCTACGGACAAACACACACACCCATGCCCCAGGGAGGACTCGAACCTCCACGGCGAGCAACCGCGCGCTCCGCAGCGAGACGCTGTAGACCATTCGGCTACTCCACCGCGGCAACATTTCAGTACTATAAAAAATGTTCATACTCACAATTATGTATGACTTTTATTTCAGGATAGTCACCTACATTTGCAGTAGAAGCAACATTCGTATGAAATAAATTCATTTTCCAAGAGCCAAATATAGTCTCAACGTACCAAATATCATAATTATAAGGCGGGGCACTGAGTTAAAATTTGTTTCATGCTTCGATTAGGGTTACCAGGCGTCAGTGCTAAAACAAAGTGGACACTTTCAGAGCTATACAAATGAGCATAAGGATTATAAATTGAAATTATTAGAAGCTGAGTTGTATATTTGCATATATAACTTCTTTATCTGGCCGCCTCGCAACTTCTATTACACCCTAATTACAAACCTAATTATTTCCAATTCTATGAAATCGTAAGTTGAGCTTGAAGCACGGGCGACATCAAAAGATGATAATCTAGGAAAAAATATTAGTGTTGGAAGAAATTAAATTCTATGGAGTTTTCATTTATGAGAGTTCAAAGGATTGTATTTTCGCACTTTCAAACTGAAGCAGTTGTATAACTTAAAAAATAAATAAAAAAGAGGACATTTCCCAATTTTACAAAAAATCCACTCGGACCATTTTAGGGTCCAAGAAAGAGAACATGTTCGGGTAAAAGAGGACGTCTGGTAACCCTAGCTGCGATACGAATCAGGGGTCTCCTGCCAACTAGGCAGTAAGTATATCATTTTTTTGTAAAATTATTTATTTTTTATTTTCTCGTCGCAGTTGCACAATTTTAAGTTCTGCGACTAGTTTCGGACGAGAACGTCCATTTTAAACGATTAGCCTTGATTCTAAACCGTAATAAATCGACATACATGTTAAAACTGGCTGCTAAAATTGTTGTACATTATAAAACTCTGTTAGGTATATAACTAGTTTACATTAAAAACTTAAAATGGCAGTTCAAACCGGTTAAAAAAAGGCCCCCAGCAGGTACTTATGATTTTATTTATTTTGGCCAGTTGATTCTTTGAGGACATGTGATTGTTTGTGTTGATCAATTATGTCTGTGTTATCTTCTATATCCATTCAACCCCCATGGCATCAAAACCAACGCGAATGCAGGAATTAGCGCAAGTAAATCTCCCTCCACTACACAAACTTCAATTGTGTTTCGATGTTCTCCTATTTAATTCGTATTCATATTCCCGAGGATCTCCAATGGCGGAATAGCATCTCATAAATATGCTAATCAAATTTAATCGGATGGCAGAGGGTGCATCAAACCGCTCTTGTGATATTTGTCTACAGTTCTATTCTGTAATAGCACACCTGAATTTTTCCGTTTTCGATCTGAATTCTTTTATTTCGATGATCATGTCTCTTTATGTAGGTGGGTGCGAATAAAATATGTCCGCAATCGGAAGAGACTGTTAATAAAAGAAAAAGAAATTTCGCAAAAAAAAAAAAAAAAAAAGAGAGTCCCGGCAGAGAATAACGCCTTTCCTTTAATGATTTAAACCCCAACTCATTCAACATTTCTGGGGCACACTCTCCCCTATATCACGATAATACAAAACGAATTACCCTTCTGTGAACTTTCTCTATATCCTCCGCTAGTCCCAGTTGTTGGGGATCCTACAATGGGCAACAATACTCTAACGCACAAATGTAGGTAGAAAGTTTCTTCAGTAGAAGGGCACCATGTTGTAAGTGTTCTGTCTATGAAAAATAGCCCTTGGTTCGCCTTCGCCTTCCCTACAATATTTTCTATGTGTTCTTTCCAATGTAATTCGTTCGAAATTGTTAGTCATAGGTATTAAATTTATTTTACGGCCTTTAGATATGACATTTATCGTGTAAATGAAGATTAAATGATTTCTTTCAGTGCTCATATGGATTTCACTAGTTCCTTTTCATTCTTATGGTGAATTTACTAACCGATATATGACATCATCATCCACGAATTGTATAAGAGAGCTGCTCACATGGTCTCCTAAATCGGTTATAAGCATTGTTGAAGTTGGGGTCCTATAAAAGTTCGCAGGTATCACTTCTGTTTTACTCCATTACTTTCTGTCAATTACTACCTACTGTGTCCTTTCTGACAGGGAATAACGAATCAGTCGCACAAATGAGGCGATATTCCCTAAGCAAGCGATTTGATTCGAAGACGCTTGAGAGCTACGGTATTAAAAGCCTTCCGTAATTCGAAGAATGTGGAATCGATTTGATGTCGATAGCACTCATCACTCCATGCGAGTAAAAAGCAGTGTTTCACAAGAAAGGTACTTCCTGAATCCGTGTTGACTGTATATGGGTCAGTAGGCCATTCTCTTCGAGAACGTTCATAATGTTTGTGGAAAATTTATGTCCCAGAATTCTGGTGCAAACCAACGTTTGATATAAGCCTGTAATTTTACGGGTAACTCCTATTGCTCTTCTAGAATATTGGGTTGACATTTATAACTTTCTAGTCTTCGGATACGGAACTTCCGCTGAGTGAATAGTTGTTTACCACAGCTAGATAAGGAGCTATTGCACCAGCACACTTTGAAAAGAACCTGGACCGTGTTACTTGCATCTGATAAGTACAAATGCGAACAAAGCTGCCTTTTTCTCGGGCTTAGGTTATATTAATATGAAATGAATTTATTTTACAGACACATATGTAGTCTCAACATATCAAAGATATAAACTAACTGCCTAGTAAGCGGGAGACCCAGGTTGAATTACAATTTGTCCCATAGCCAGGATTCAAACCCGGGTGTCCAGCTTATTAGGCAACTCCCAAAGATTTTTTAATTTCATTAGTTTTTACTGTTTTCATTTTTTATTTTTTTAACAGGTCGGCACAGGAAATTTGAAATAGTAGACATGTAATAAATCACAACGTAACTTTAATTTGCCAAGTACAAGTGACAATGGGTCGTCAACGTGATGTCGCCATTGAGAATGTGTGCTGCTGTTTTGTGAGCGGTTTTAATGTGGCCGCTACCAGCTTTGATGCTGCCGCTATTGTTACTACTATGCTGAATTTACGAGCCGATTGTTCACATGCGGAGACCCGCTGCTTAGCAGGTCAGCGGCGCCACCGAGAGGCAAGCTTATGAACAACAATGGTGTTATTTTAGTTCAATTTCTATACATAGTCTCATGTTAATTAAACTGTAAAGACCTTTCTCTTTGGCTAATAACACAGAAGTAGCTTAATTACTTTACGAGCTGATTATATTACACTCTGTTTCCACCTCGTCGCTCCTCTTCCACTTTCAAATTAATTCGAGCCTACTCATTTTATTTTTGTGCTATAGTTTCCGAAGTATAATTGGTTAAATTATAGAAGGTGTAAAATAAGTCATAAATAATTAATAAATTCGGTAAGCTTTATTTTAAAAAATGAGTCTCCCCAAGAACCAAATACAGGCTGCGCCACTCGCTCGGTTTATAACCATCACTTTTAAAACTAAGGTGTTACATAATATCTTCATTTCATTCAATACTATTTGAAACCCGCGGCTCCGCTCGCGTGTTGGTAGATCAAATCACACACAAAAATGCACTCGTTTCGAAAATACAATCAAAAAATTCAAAATAATGATCGTAATAATATAACAGACCGATCAATTGATGAAATGCGCGAAACGTCAAATCGATGATTTTGAAAACAATGTATTAAAAGAAATGTCTTTTTTACTGCTTTATTTATTTATTTTTATGTTTCCTTATCCGTATCCTTATCCTTACAGAGAAAGAGCTGAATACATTGTAGCACACATAGGCCAAAGATATGGTCTGTGGCATCACGTTTCGCTGTATGTAACCTCGTTGCTATAGAATCGCAAATGTCATCGCTGGCCTTCAGTCCGAATTTTTTTTATAATTTGACGACTTTCAACCACCATACCTTCCACCCCATTATAGCTATCGGCACGGAACTGCTATGGTGTACAACGGGAAACTTCGGACTACAATTACACACAGATCATTCGTTCGCGTTCTGTAGTTTTCGCTGCAGAGCGAAATATTAACACACACACACACACACGTAAAATGTTATATACACCGATAACTTTCCATCCCAATATACTCCACACTTTTATCATTATCAATCTTCAAGCAACAATGCAACCAATAAAACCATTTTCAAAGTGTAAATATAAGTTTCAAAGGGTAATTATTGTTCCGCCTTTCGCGTTATATTCTTCACATTACTAAATATCTATCAGATCACTATAATAACGTGCCTAAAACCTTGCATATAATCCAGACCACTGCAACTTCCTTGCAAATAAAGCCGAAACGCTTATGGCAAATTAACTTGTCTTATTAAAGTTGCATAGACGGTTTATAGAAATAAATACATGCACGTTAATATTAAAAGCAGCTTTTGGAAACAGTAAGAGAATAGAAACAAACAATATTTTTGACATAGTATCAAATTCAAATGTTCAAATGGTTGTATAGCTTATGGGACTTAACTACGTGGTCATCAGTCCCTAAACTTACAAACTACTTATCAACTACCTTATACTAAGGACGACACAAATATCCATGCCCGAGGGGGGATTCGAACCCCCGACCGTAGTGTCCGTGCAGACAGTGACTGGAGCGCCTGAGTCCCCTCGGCCACCGCGGCCGGCAAACGGATAGCTAAAGTGTCACTTAAATTGAACATATTTTTATTTTATAGAAGAGTTCTATGAATTCCTTAAACAAGTCCAGCCGCGGTGGAGTAGTCGAGCGGTCTAAGGCGCCTCGCTGCGGAACGCGCGGTTGCTCCGCGTTGGAGGTTCGAGTCCTCCCTAGGGCATGGGTGTGTGTGTGTGTATTGTCCTTAGGTTAGTTTACTTTACTTTGTTTGTAAGCTACGGACTGATGACCACGCAGTTTGGTCCGATAGATTTACAAACATTTGAAACATGTCCAATACCACACATTAACTATTTCAATACTTTGTATTAATAATCGCATCTCCGTGAAAAAACAAGAAAAAAGTTAAAATGATTGACAATATCATAATTATTCCTCTTTTATCTAAATTTATTCGTTTGTAGTTTAATTTTTATTAGAAAGTTACTTTAGTTGGCAAATTTATTTATCTCTATGAATTTCTGGATCACATTACGTTCTTTGATCCTCAATTTTGTTGTAATTCATTGAATATTGTGTCGACTGCAGAGTTCTGGAAAATACGAACTCTTGGAAAACACGTCCGACACAACAGAACAAGCATTCACAGTCTGACTGACCAGTTACATGGCCGCGTCAGGCAGTTGATATCAGTATGCTGCTCGATTCCGACGATCACGCCGTCGAATGAACGTCAGACATGGGCAAAAAATGAAAAAAAAAAAAAAAAAAAAAAAAAAACAAGCTACGTAACACGATGAAACCCAATGAAACAGGTGCTCGAAAGGGACAGCAACATTGGTGCCCTTTTTCCAGTTGGCTAAATGCACCGAGTGGGTCCCGTGGCCGCAAAAGCGCACCTCTCTTCCGCCCTCTAATTGTATCGCCAGTTTTTATTTGTGCCGCTGTGATACAGGAGAGGTGCTACTCGCCTGAAAATGTCCAGCGCGCTACATAAAAGGCGAGCCGACACTGCACTGCGCGCTGCCGACGCGTAAACAAAAGCGAAATATCGCACTGCCTCCAAATGCATTGTTTATGATCCATTCGCAAGCACTCGTTATTCCGAGAGGGCGGCTAATAAAAAAAAAAAAAAAAAAACGCGCACATCATTCGCAGTGCGACACAGGAATTGCCAGTATTACTGAGGGCGATTTTATTTCAATGAATAACAGCTCTTTAAAAACGCACAGCAGCCTTTACATTCGTAACATTCGTGTTACAGGTGTCGAAATTGCAGGCCAGCTAAACAAATTTGGGTATCTGTGAATATAACGCTGTAATGTACGTACACTTAGGAAGTCTTAACTTCCTTGTGCAAGTCGACGTTCTGTACGATTTCTGTATGTCCGTGAGAGAATATCCCTACAGATTATATCATAAAAGCTACAATTACTTTTTTACACATAAAACATTTCTCTTTTTAAAGAAGTCTGGCCATTGAATTTTCATGGAAGACCACATACTCGTCCCGCAGAGATACTTTTTCTCGCTACTCTAACTTTCGAAGAAAGTCTTCTTTCTCTGATTCCCCTAAGAAACTTGTAACTCACAGCAGCCTCACTGCGGTTTTTAATCAAATTCTGTGGTAATGGAAGTAAGATGGAAACCAGTTCTGAGCAAAGAAGGGAAAGCTGAAAGACGGGAAAAAATTAATTAGAGGGTTTCAACAAAAGATAGGAACTCACAGACAATATTGTGGGAAGGGAAAATAAAGTAGATGATGAAATAGGCGTTACTGAAAGACTTAACTAAAAACAAGGGTCGCGGCGGAGTGGCCGAGAGCATTGAGGCGCTATGCTCTGATGCGCGAGGCCGTTTTCCGTCGGGGATTCGAATCCTCCTTGTCTTTAGTATAATTTAATTCATAAATTTGTAAGTTTAGTGACTGATGACCCCGCAGTTAAGTCCCATAAGCTTAACAAACATTTGCACATTTTTAAAAACAAAGATCTTGGAGTAGATGAGCTACTGATGTCTCTGGGAGGCCGGCCGCGGTGTCCGAGGGGACTGAGGCGCTCCAGTCACGGTCTGCACGGCCACTACGGTCGGGGGTTCGAATCCCCCATCGGGCATGGATATTTGTGCCGTCCTTAGTCTTAGCTAGTTCATAAGTAGTTTGTAAGCTTAGGGACTGATGACACCGTAGTTAAGTCCCATAAGTTTTACAAACATTTGAACATTTTGTCTCTGGGAGAGCCAATCATGACAAAACTATTTCACGTGCTACGTAAGAGACAGGCGAAATATCGCCAAACTTTAAGAAAAATGTAATAATTCCCATTCCAAAGAAAGCAGGCACAGATAGGAGTAAAAATTACAGAACCATCAGTTTAAGAAGTCATGGTTGCAGAATTTTAACACTAAATATTTACAGAAAGATGGGAAAGCCTGTACAAGCCGACCACGGGGAAGATCAATTTGGATTCAGGAGAAATATGGAATTACTGGAGGCAATACTCATCTTGCGACTTAATGTTAAGGCAAACCTACATTTCTACCTTTTGTAGATTTGGAGAAAGCTTCTGACAATGTTGACTGGGATACACTCTATCAAATTCTGAAGTCAGCAGGGGTAAAATATAGGTGACTGGAGGTTATTTACAAATTGTACAAAAACCATACAGCAGTTATCAGAGTTGAAGGGCATGATAGGGACGCTGTGGTTGGGAAGGAGTAAGACACGGTTGTAGCCTTTCTCCGGTGTTATTTAATTTGTACATTGAGAAAGCTGTGAAATAAAGCAAGGCGAAATTTGGAGATGGAATTAAAGTACAAGGCGAAGAAATGAAAACATTGCGTTTTCTTAATGACACTGTAATTCTGTAACAGACAGCAAAGGACCTGGAAATCAAATGAACGGAATGGATAATGTGTTGGAAGGAGCGTATAGGATGAACATTAACAAAAGCAAAACAGGGGTAATGGAACGCTCTGTAAGAAAATGAGGCGATGCTGAAGTAACTAGATTAGGTAACATAGACTATAAAAGTGGTAGATGAGTTTTTATACTTGGGCAATAAAGTAACACATGATGGTCGCAGTGTAGAGGATACAAAACGCAGAATGGCAATGGGAACAAAAAGAAATATTTGTTCAAATGTTTTTAAATCTATCGGACTCAGCTGTTGGGTTATTACTCTCGAACCCCCGACGCAAAAGACTGCGCACCCCCGACGCAAAAGACTGCGCACAAATCCACAGCGGTTGGACAAAAGCTTTTTTGAAAAAAATAAATTTGTTAACATCAAATGATGATGCAAGTATAAGGAAGTTTTTTCCAGTGGTATTTGTGTGGAGTGTTGCTTTGAAAGGGAGTGATGGTTTTGAAATGTGGTGCTACAGAAAAATGATGACGATTAGGTGGTCGCTCGTGTAGCTAATAGGGAGCTACTGAACAGAATTGAGGAGAAAAGGAATTTCTCGTATACCTTGACTAATAGAAGGGATCTGTTGTTAGTACACAATCTTAGACATCAAAGATCGTAAATTTAGCATTAGAGGGAAGTGTGTGGTATGAATAAAGCAGAGTGAGACCAAGAGACAAATACAATAAGCAGATTCAAATGGATGTGGGTTGTCGTTCTTATGAGATGAAGAGGCTTGCTGTGGGCAGACTGGGGTTGAGAGCTGCATAAAACCAGTCTCCGGACCGGAAACCACAGCAGATTGAATATCGCCTGTCATTGGATTTGGGATTTCATGTAAGGGAGAGCAGTCCGTAGTAATTTTTAGAACGGCATAGACTTAAATGAAATGATGTCTGGTGTTACCGGTTTTTTTATCTGTCCTCCCCTTTCCCTTATCTACATAATCGATCTAGCAGAAAAAGTGAGCAGTCCTTTTAAGTTTTTCGCGGATGAGTCTGTCATGTATCGTCCATAAAGTCATGTGAAGATGAAAACCAACTGCAGGACGTTTTAGATAACAAGCAATTAACTCTAAATTATGAGAAGTATGCATTTGTCTACGTACGTAATAATGGAAATACGATAAACGTTCTCATATTTGAAGGCCGTAAATTTAACAAGAAACCTAGGAATGATATTACGATAAAATTAAATGAGAAAGAACACCAAGATAATATCGTGGAGAAAAGCGAACCAAAGACTGCGATTCACTGGAGAACACTTAGAAAATGAAGGAGACTGCCTAAACTACGCTTGTCCGTATAATCAATTCGAGTATTGCTGCGCAGTAGGTGATCCTTATCTCGATTTGAGGGAAGATATGGAAAGAGCACAATGAAAGGCAGCTTCTATTGTATTACCACAGTACATGTAAGAGTGTGTCACGGAAATAATTCAAGAGATGAGGTGAGCATCATTACAACAATGGCGCCATTCAATGTGGCCAGATATGCTTACGAAAATTTCGATGAGGAATTTTCTCCTCCGAATGCGAATATTCGTCTTGTTGGCTCCAAGCTGTAGAGGTAGCAATGGTTATCATTACGAGAAACCAGAACTCAAATGGAGAGATTTAGGTGTTCAATCTTCAAGTGCGATATTCGAGAATGAAATGCTAGGCAAGTGGTATGAAGGTTGTTCGACGAACCCTCTGCCAGACACTTAGATGTGATTTGCAGAGTACCCCATGTAAGTGTAAATGTAGTGTGTGATGGAAGGCGACGTTGTGTCAATTCCTACTTTTTCATGCTCCCGTAGCATACGAAGTCACTTCAGACGAATGCACGGATGGTTCCGGTGTAAGGGCATCCTAATGTCCCAGTTGCATATGGTTCACAGATTAAGACACAAGTAACCTTCCGACTGGGCTCTAATATAATTTTATCCTCGTGGTCTTTTCGAGAGATGTGTAAATAACAATATCCACTCTTTACAAACTTACGCTCTCGGAACTGTCAGTGGCCGTTGGGGTGATGCAGAACGCCTCTCTTTAGAGTTTGCCTCTGGAGTTGGCTGATGATCTCCGTGATGCTGCTGCGCTTAATAAATGAAGCTGGAACGAAGGTGGGGCTCTTCTTTGGAATTCCTTACTCAGTCTTCAAATCCTATTTGGCACGGCTCGCATACAGACGAACTTTATTCAAGTATTGGTCGAACGAATTTAATTAAGCTTCTTGAATTGACGATGGGCTACACATCCTTAGCTTAGGATTATTCCAATGAATCTGACTGGTATCTGCGTTTCCCACGGTTATTTTATGTGCTCCTTCTGCTCTAAATAACTACTAATGGATAATCCCGACATGTTATTGACGTAACTACTTCGAACGAATCTTCCGCAGTTGTGTTTTCATCAGTAACGATTCTTTTTTGAGTATTCGCAGTACCTTACATTTGTATCAGGGACCAGACCATTGCTACTCCCTGCATATGCATCGATACGCTGCAGAGCCTCATGCACTTCGCTACCAGTTGCAACGTCTTCGTATACTTCAGCACAGTAGCGAGTCCGTCGTTATGTATCAGGTCATTTATACATACATTGTGAAAAGTAATCGTCGTACAATACTTCTTCGGGTGTGTGCAACATCCAAATCCGAGGATGAAATTTCTAAACGCACTTCTGCTGTCTGCTGAAGTTATCAATCTGATGGTACTTTGAACATAATTCACTTCTCAGCCCCAAATAGTCGCTTGTGGAAAAAGGGCTAACTTAAGCGACATTTTCTTCTTTTCAGGTTTAATAGAGGTGTGGAGGCAGCAGATGCATCTCGAAACTTTGGTATTATTTATGTGGAGAGCGTATCGTGAGAAAATACGTCACAAAAGTATTTTTTACATTAGGAGTCGTGAGGTAGCGGCATTTTATTCTTCTTCAAACCTTGTTTGACAGAACTGAGATTTCTCAGATTCCTCAACATCTCCACATATTGCACGTGAATCGATTCGAATTCTGGCCTGACACAAAAATTTTATTATTTATTACCACGCTCTAGCATGAGAACATCTATCTGGTGGTGGATAATCATTTTGATTATCAATGCATTCTCATTCGTTATCAACACTAACGATATCTGGCGTTTCTGACTCTCTGTGAGACACAGAACTTTTTGCGAGACCACTTTCAGTTCAAAGTTGTATACCGAGCTGATGGTGAGGAAAAATTCCGTAGCTGATGTCTCTTTGCGTGAAGTCAACGATATGTGTGGATTTCGATTCCCAGTCAGCACTGAACTGTTCATATTATTTCTAGTTCAAACGTTGCTGGTGTAACAAATCCGTACTTAACGTATCTCAAACATCAGTCTCAGTTGCAAAATTTATCTTTATTTCATTGAAGCGTTTCGCCCCTTCGAGGCATCATCAGATTATGTAAATTTATGGTGAGCTATTTGTCTTCATCGTAAAATAAAACATCTAGGAAGAACACCTATCGTCATGGTTGCTTAAAATTGTTTAATGACGATAGGTTTTGTTCCTGGATTATAACGGCCTTGATACGCCTGGGCTTTGAGTCAAACAGAGCTTGGATGGCGTGTACAGGTACAGATGCCCATGCAGCTTCAACACGATACCACAGTTCATCAAGTGACTGGCGTATTGTGACGAGGCAGTTGCCCGGTCACCATTGACCAGATGTTTTCAATTGGTGAGAGATCTGGAGAATGTGCTGGCCAGGGCTGCAATGGAACATTTTCCGTATCCAGAAAGGCCCGTACAAGACCTACAACCTGCGGTAGTGCATTATCCTGATGAAATGTAGGGTTTCGCAGGGATCGAACGAAGGGTAGAGCCATCTGAAATGTAACGGACACTGTTCAAAGTGCCGTTGATGCGAACAAGAGGTGACCGAGACGTGTAAACAGTCTCACCCCTTACCATCACGCCGGCAGATACTCCAGTATGGCGATAACGAAAACACGCTTCCAATGTGCATTCACCGCGATGTCGCCAAACACGTATGCGACCATCATGATACTATAAACAGAACCTGAATTCATCCGGAAAAATGACGTTTTGCCATTCGTAGCGTACACTATCGCAGGCGCTCCTGTCTGTGATGCAGCGTAAAGGGTAACCGCAGCTATGGCCTCCGAGCTGATAGTCCATGCTGCTGCAAACGTCGTCGAACTGTTCGTGCAGATGGTTGTTGTTTTGCAAACGTCCCACTCTGTTGACTCAGAGATCGAGACGTGGCTGCACGATCCGTTACAGCCATGCGGATAAGATGCCTGTCACCTCGACTGCTAGTGATACGAGGCCGTCGGGATCCAGCGCGGTGTTCCGTTTTGCCCCCCTGAACCCACCGATTCCATATTCTGCTATCAGTCATTGGATCGCGACCAACGAGAGCAGCAATGTCGCGATACGATAAACCGCAAAGTCGGAAACGTGATGGTACGCATTTCTCCTCCTTACATGAGGCATCACAACGTTTCACCAGGCAACGTCGGTCAACTGCTGTTTGTGTATGAGAAATCGGTTGGAAACTTTTCTCATGTCAGGACGTTGTAGCTGTCGCCACCAGCGCCAACCTTGTGTGAATGCTCTGAGAAGCTAATCATTTGCATATGACAGTATCTTCCTGTCGTTTAAATTTAGCGTCTGTAGCACGTCATCTTCGTGGTGTAGTAATTTTAATGGCCATGAGTGTATTTACATAATCCGACGATGCCTCATAAAGGCGAATCGCGTCAGTGAAATATAGAAAAATTTTGCACCTGACTTTTGAGATATATTCATAACCATTTGCTGTACCGACCACCAGTATGGAGTGGAACCAGTTTTACCCATATTTAACGTTCATTTTCTCTAGAATATAACAGCGGTATGTTGGAGTCCTCGGAAGGAAAATTAATGTTTCGTCTCGTCATTTCAGTTAAAAGATGTAGCTACTGCCGAGAAAATCTGCTATATCAGAGTTGATGGTGCTTCCATAACAGTCCGATTAGGTTCTGGGTTAGAATCACTGTCCAACATAAAGCTTTACCTCACGGCATTTCAACTAAATTACTTGTGAAGAAGCAATATTTAACATGTCTCATAGTTCGTTAAAAGGGACGATAGATGGGTAGGAATTCCTATCCATTAAAAATGTTTACGTTATGTGATTTATAGTTGATATTTTTTTAACTTATACTGTCCAGGTATATCACACTCTGTATGCTTGGTCAGGAATGACCGTTAGTTTCCGTCAGTCACGAAATCTTTGCTTAGTCTGTATGACCTGCGTTTGAATCCAAAAGCACAACGAAACGGTTCATCGTGTCATTTGAAGGTCATACATATTATCAACTAGTTGCTCGTGAGTAATTTAAATTTTTAGGTCATTTTGGATAAAATAATAAGTGCCGTATGTCTATACAAGCAATCATGAATACGACGAGCTTACTATGTGCATGGTAACATTTCAGATAAGTCATTTCTTGTAATAAATATGAGCTTACAAGCCGTAAGCACAGTCTTATATGTGATAATTGTGTTCCCGTATATTTGTAGCATCGATACAGAGCAGTGTTTTCCAGTGGTGACTTGTTGGAACCATTTTCAATAGTCAAACGACTGTACTGAGGAGCGATTAGGGTACCCGCAAGTTAGGAACGTTAGTTGAGTTGCATGCGAATCAGGTGAAATGCAATTCAGATCGTTCGGATACTTTAGAGCACGACTATACATCCCAGTAAAGCTGTGTTATTGTGAACAAGATGAAACGCTGGCATTAACTAACTAAGAAAAGTATGTACTCCTCAGGGTTTCTCAGTTGTCAAGTATCAGCATCAAAATCTCATTAAGAGACTCCTAAGTGCATAAATATTGGCTCTCAACTACCTACGAAAAATAAAATCCGCGCACACATACTCACACTCAAAAAGAACAAAATATCTGGAGAAGATGGCATTAATTGCATAACTCTCTGAGAATCTAAGCCTAATTCAGAATCACACAAATAGTCCACAGTCATGTGACAAATGGAATCCTATAAACGGAACTCGTATCTGAAGGCTGGAAAAGTACACTCATCCACCCAACCCTTAAAAAAGTGACAAGTTTGTTGTTAATATATACAGTGGAGTTTCTGTAGTTTTGATAATTTATAAAACGACCTCAGCTCGTCTTAGACAGGACAATCCACTTCCGAGACACATAAAAGGACTTGGAATTGGTTCACTTTAACAAAAGAGTTTGGGATAACAACTGCACCTTCCGCTGTAAGTGCGGAATTCCAACTTTACAACACAATATGAAATCTATAAGCTAATGACAGTTGACTCACTGTATACATGGCATACGAAGTTGGAAACTGAACGGTTCTAAGTAATTTGAAATGCACAGATCGACTTTATTAATCGTTTAGAATCCGCTTAGGAATAGGTTGCAAGGAAAGAACATATCGAACCAGTCACCAGTGAGATAAATTGTAAGCGCAATCAAGAAGAAATAGCTCGAATACAGTTGCTGATTAGTTTCCCATCGGAACGTAGAAACAGCATATGTTCTTCACTTAGCAAAAGAGTCCTATTCTAGGAGAAAGATAAAATCCGAAGGATGCCCGGCTAAGCTCTTGTCTGGAACACATCTTGGCCCCCCCGTCGGGCGCCAGACGGTTGGTTACGTGCCGGCAGCTGCGCCTGACGCCCGCGCGTTGCCTGGCAACCGCCTTCCGCCCCCGCGGCAGGCGGCCGGAGATGTCGCCTGCAGGCCTCAAGTGAGAATTCCTTCCCTCCGCTCGCTGCACAATTAGTCCTCGTGACGCAACACGATCCGCCCACCCTTGTTGGGGGAAAAGGCACCTCTGTAGCGCGAGCAGACTAAGTGGCCTACTTAAAGAAAGTACTGCAAAGAATTGCTAATTGAGAAACTTCCTGGCAGATTAAAATTGTGTACCGGAACCGGGACGCGAACCTGGGACCTTTGCCTTTCGCGGGCAAGCGCACTACCGACTGTGCTATCAAAAAAATATTCAAATATCTGTAAATCTATCGGACCAAACTGCGTAGTCATCAGTCCGTAGCTTACAAACTGCTTAAACCTAGTTAAATTAACCTACGAACAAACACACACACCCATGCCCCAGGGAGGACTCGAACCTCCACGGAGAGCAACCGCGCACTCCGCAGCGAGGTGCTTTAGACCGCTCGGCTACTCCACCGGGGCACTGTGCTATCCCGACACGACTCACTCCGCTGCAGAGTGAAAGTTTCATTCTGGAAACATCCCTTAGGCTGTGGCTAAGCCATGTCTCCACCATATCCTTTCTTTCAGCAGTGCTAGTCTTGCATCGTTCGCAGGAGAGCTTCTGTGAAGTTTGGATAGTAGGAGGTGAGGTACTGGCGGAGGTAAAGTCGTGAGTCGTGTCGGGATAGCACAATCGGTAGTGCGCTAGCCCGCGAAAGGGAAAGGTCCCAGGTTCGAGTCCCGGTTCCGGCACACAATTTTAATCTGCCAGGAAGTTTCATATCAGCGCACACTCCGTTGCAGTGTTAAATTTTAATTCTGGAATTGCAAATTGATTTTAAGGTAACGATCGGATGAAAGTGGTGCTCAATATTTCGAATCGTAGTAGTCCTTAATTTGAGGCTAGAAGGAAGAAAACGTTGGCTGTGATGCTGTGAATAAGGTAACGTCTGTATTTCTCATAAAGCACAATCGTGTATCAAAGCGAACATTATAGTCATGGTTATCATTCAGTCCAGCCTATATTTTACAACTCTTCCTCTTGCAGATCTTCGCACGGGTTCACTAGGTACGTACTGGCGGGCAACCTACTTGGTACGCAGAACAATAAATTATATACAAAAACGGTTTAATTTTACTTCACTTGACACAGACCTAGCGAAGAATGTTGACAACTGCAGTTGATTCCTTGGGTGGTATTGTACGATATCGTATAAGATTTGGCAGTTTCTATTCACGGAATATCTAAATGAATGAAATAGGATACCGGTACACGTATTTTGTGTTAGTTTTGGCGCTGTCCAGGAAGAAATTGTTTTGGTTTCGTGGAATATCTATGTGAAATCTCCGCATGTTTGTGATCGGAATAAACCATAAATCTGTACGAAATACGTGAGATTATTATTATTTTTACTGCTGTTGTGCACGAATGCTACCGTAAGTCAAGCCCAAGCCAGGACTTGTAGGTCTCAGTGTATACAAGGCGCAGACCCAGTACAGCAGGTAAGTTAAAATAATATACCTCCCTCTACGAAGACAACCTCTTACGTGAAGACAATTTTCAGGCTGGCCAACAACTGATTCAGTCCATGAGCGAAATAAAGAGAGAACGCTGGGTTAAGCTGATGGAAGAACTGGACATGACAAACAACAGCAGATGCCTGATTCCATGAAGACGTCTAAACAACGACCCAACGAGAGATTCCTCACATTGCAACATCACACACAACTAGATTGCTCATCAGCTCTTAATAAATGGCAAAACAAATAAAAAGAAAGGTCCACCTAGTTTCAAAGAAATGTAGAACAAGAAACAGGAACCTTCAAAGAGATGAAATACGCAATAAATTCATGACAACACAGCCTGACTACATGATATGCGTACGATGGAGGTACCCAAAGGATTCTACAGTTTTTCAATAACTGCGTGGTATGATGCCAAATTCCTAAAATTTGGAGGAAGACTAAAGTTTTTGCTATTCGGAAACCTGGAAAACAGCCTACAGACACACAGAACTTCAGACCAATATCACTGTTATTCAATTCCATAACACTACTGGCCGAACTTATTCTCATACCAGAGTTGCATTTTAGCCATGAATGAACTGCTGTACACATCCTGAACCAAACGCAGCAGGTAGCAGATGGCTTTCAACGTGGCAATATCACTGGAGTGATTATTGTTGAACTGTCTTCAGGCTATGACACGGTACATCAGATCGTTCTAAGGAAGACCTACATAATTAAATTAGTCTCAATGGACTCCTTGTAAAATTGATGTTAAAAATTTGTGCTTCAGTTTCTATGTTCACGTATTAACACAATGATTCATAGTTAAATCTACATGTACATACATATTCCGCAATCCAATCAAAGGTTTTTGTGCGGAGGGTATCTGGTACTACTCTAGATAATTGCCTTCGTGTTCCATTCCCATAGAGAACGAGAAAAGGAATGTTTGTATGCATCGGCATGAGCCCTAATTTATCTGATATTATCTTTCTGGTTTTTAAGCAATATTTACGTGGGCGGCAGCAAAATCTGTCTTCAGATTGCTGCAAATTCCAAACCTCTAAATTTCTTCGTTTCTCGAAAAGAACGTCGTCTTCCCTCCAGCGACTCCCATGTCATTTCCCGAAGCATTTCAGTAAAACTCGCGCATTAATCGAACCTACCAGTAACACACCTAGACGCCCGCCTCTGAATTGCTTCAATGTCTTTCTGTAAACCGATCTGGTGAGGATTCCAAACACTTGATAAATACTCAAGAGCTACGCAGCTTTCGCGAGAAAAGCTGGGTCGCTACTAGCTGTTCAACAGATCAGACCACTGCTGTAGCCTATATCGAAGATAGATGTTTTTTTACTGTGCTCTTGACTATTGATCGGGCATTATTTCAGATAGTCGGCGAGTTCTCTGTAAATAATTAATAAACAATTTTTCCAGTAGACTGACACAATTAAAGATAACAGAGGGCGAACAGATATATGTAAATACGGAAAGCACAATACTATACTGTAACTAGAACGGTGTAGCGTACAGTGGGTCGTACACTAACGCCTGAATAAAATGAGGAAATTATATTCAAATGTTCAAATGTTTGTACAGCTTATGGGACTTAACTACGGGGTCATCAGTCCCTAAACTTACAAACAACTTTCGAACTAAGGACGGCACAAATACCCATGCCCGAGGGGGGATTCGAACCCCCGACCGTAGTGGCCGTGCAGACCGTGACTGGAGTGCCTCAGTCCCCTCGGCCACCGCGGCTGGCGAAATTATATTATTATGTCTGTGATGTAAATGGTAATGCCACGCATCTGGCGTAATGCTTCAACGGTCTACCGCCAGCCTAGCCCATAGGCAGAGTGTGCCAATGAATAAAGTACCAGCGTGCGTGCGTCAGCCCCGGCCACTGGTCTTCCAGCCAGCAGGCAAGGAATATTTGTCTGTCAACTCTCAACAGTCTGGTTGACTGCCGTGGGCTTGTTTATACCTTTCGTGTATGTGTGTGTGTGTGTGTGTGTGTGTGTGTGTGTGTGTGTGTACATGAAGGCTGCTGTAGTTTTGAAATGGATATTGAAAGCATTGCGCAAAAGGTATTACACTTATCTTTCATTATAATTTTAAGAGAGAAGAGAAGAACGGCAAAGAAAATGTTCTATCTTGCATAAAATGTTCTCGGTTTTCATGCCGCGTCAAATATGGGTAAGGGCCTACCTAGTCGTCGTCGGGGGTAAAACTGACTGCCGTGAACTGGAGGCTTCCGATTATATAACCAGGAGACGGCTTCATATTGGCTGGCTTACGTCACAGCGATAATGGCGCGTATTTGGGTGGTGCCATCTCACCACCTAGAATTTTCTAGCGCACTCGGTTCTGCGTTGATAGCAGCGCCATCTATCGCAGCAGGCGCTAATCTGCAAGAAGATCTGGCTGCCGTCCTCTGTCCATTCTCCTTCTCCAGTGCTCTTTTCATTTTCTTTATTGATATTTTAAAGCCATCTGTGGTGGTAGGCTGGCAGCAGCTTTAGTGCTGTTCTTCAGCCGATCGATTTTACAAATATTTGACAATTTGGTATAACACATTGAACGGTGATAAAATGGCAGACTTAAACAATTTGAAAAGAGATTAAAAATGGAGAATGATACATACAAAAAAGGATTTTAAATACATATTCAGAATTAAAGTAGACACGGTGGTTAAAATCACATATATTTAGAAGTTTAAAATCTGATGTGGTTAAAAACACAATGGAGAAGCATACAGGACGACGACGAAGGCATTGCTTAAAAACACACCGAAACACGAATTCGGCGGTAGCTTACGTTTTAAAAGACACTTGCAACACCAAACACAGACACTGAAACAACACGAACGGCGCTCTGTTAAAATTGGAGCGTACAGCTACCCCGCAGGAGATGAGGAGGGGCGGGGAGGGGAGGGGAGGGGAGGGGAGGGGAGGGGAGGAAGTTGGACTGGGGATGAGGGAGGAAGGCGTAAGGGCTCCAAAGGATGGCAAAGGAGGGGGAAACCAAGCGTAGGAGAGAGTGGGACGGAAGGGGGAAGGAGAGGGGGCATTCAGATATACGGAGGGACTAAGGTTGATACGATGAGTAGATGTCGGGACAGAGAACGTCATCCGGGAGGGGTAGGTGACGGAAGTTTCTCTCGGAGAGGATGTGGAGAGTGTGAAGGTGAAGGAAGGGAGGGATAACAAGGCAACAGTATGGCAGAGGCCCAGGATGCAACAAGCGGGTGGTGGGAATTCAGTTTTCGGGTGATGTATCGGAGGAGGAGGTGTTCGAGAAATTTGTGGGAAAGGAATAAGGTCATATAGGATCTGCGTGGGAGACGGGAGGCGGATGCGGTAAGCGAGGCGGAAGGCGTGGCGTTCAAGGGTCTCGAGGGATTGGTAGTGGACAGGGGGAACAGAAACCCGAGCGGGGTGGAAGCAGCACAGGACAGGATGCATGTTGGAGCAGTAGGTAAAGAGAATGGTGGAAGGATTGACGCCCCATGTCCGGCCATAAAGTGAGGAAGTTGAGGAGGGAGAGAGCTTTATCACAGACTGTTTGCAGAAGGGGGTTCCAGGAGAGGGAGCGGTCAAGGGTTAGGCCTATGTATTTATAGGTTTTGGTTTATGAGGTAGGGCGGTCATGGAGCACAAGGTATAGGTCGCAGTGGCAGAAGGAAGGGGTGGGGTGACCTATGATGATTGCCTGGGATTTGGTGGGATTAACTGTCAGGGTCCACCGGTTACACGAGGTAGAAAATTCGGATAGATGGGATTGAAGAAGGTGTTGGGATCGGGCGAGCGTGGGGGAGGGATGAGGGCAAAGGAGGTGATGTTATCAGGTGTAGCAGGAGGATAGGAGGCTGTGGTTGTGGCACGTCAGTCGAATATATGAGGTCGAGGAGGAGGGAGAGGATGGAGCCCTGGGGTACCCTGGCGGGTAGAATCAAATGCTCCTTCTGCAGCTGGGCTCTTGTCCATATTTGACACGACAAGATAACCGAGAACATTTTATGCAAGGCCGCCATCGCGAAAGACTTCATACACATATGTCCTATTTTAACAGTGTGTATAAAATCAGGAATGGGACCTGAGAGATAAATTCGTAAGGAGTTATACGATCTATCCAAATTTGCTTTCCAGCTGTGTTGTGATGACTAGATTTTATTATTGGACCAGTCTGATATGTGGTACAAACAATAATTTATGGAATCTAAGGGTATGTAATTAAATAATCTTAATACTGTAGTGAAAAATATCGTTAATCTTAAGTTCATCTTTCTAATTTAACCTAAAATATGTTCTGCTAACATTGTTAGCTTGACTTTTCAAAGAAACAGAATTGCACAATAAGAAAGTAAAGAAAAATTAAGCGGATACTGAAAGGTATACATAACGGAGTTCGGTATTTAGTGGAAACAGTGGCTACATCTTCGAATCCACCACGAAAATTAAGAAGAAGCGAACAAAGGAAATTGTAAGGAATTTCTTTCTGCGAATGATGAGCTTGATTCTTCTTTGACAAAACATTTAGTTACGTCCACAGTTTTTTTGCGACATGTCGGCAAACATAAAAAAAATGATTTAATTAATAAAGGGTCGGATGCTGTCAGAGATGAAATCAGTAATTAAATTGGGATTAATTTGTGGGTTCACGTAAAATCACATGATTAAAAATAATAATTTGTTCGCCTGTTTTCAATGCTCATTTAACGCGAGAGAGAGAGAGAGAGAGAGAGAGAGAGAGAGAGAGAGAGAGAGAGAGAGAGAGAGAGAGAGAGACAGACAGACAGACGGAGAGAGGAATGTATCGATTTCCCTCATTTAATGTTTGTATAAAGTTCTGAAGAGCTCGTATCATATCACCCACCAAATACAACAAATTTTCGTGGTTTAACGAACTCGTACTGTAAATGTAGGTTGTGACTCAAGAAAAATAATTTATTTTTTATTTTTTTTTTTATTTTTTTTTTTTTTTTTTTTTTTATAGTGTTGTCAATCTTTGATGTCTATGCAGCTTTGCTCGTTTGTATGGCTTTATTTATTTATATGTATTGTGACTGTTCTAGATACATATCATTCGATTATAGTAGGTCCAATAAGTTTTCACGAACCTCACCGTGTTAGTTCAACTGGTATGTTTGTTTCACTTGATGATCTGCAGTGATGATCTTTAACTTTAACGTGCAGAAGAAGCCGACGCCGATGAAGGCGAATTTGGTGAGCGGAAGGACAGGTTGTAGGGGAGGAAGGAGACCTGACAAAAAAAAAAAAAAAAAAAAAAAAAAAAAGAGAAAAAAAATGGTGTAGGGGTCAGCGCAACTGCCTAGAAAGCAGGAGACCCGGGTTCAAATCCCGCCTGGGTACACATTTTCAGCTTTGCCCAATCGCAGTTGATGTCATATATTCTATGAATATTAAATAATAACAACTGCAGTATCAGAAGTGGCGTCTGTTCTTTCGGAACAGACGCCAAATGTATATATATAATATGCCGGTGACGGGCAATGATCCTATCGTTAGTGGGGAGGGGTGGGCAAAGTTTGAAGCCCTTACTCTTACGGGAATTAGTCATAACTACGAGTTTGAGTACTGTGGGCAGGGCAAAGCTTGGAGTTTGTATCTGACGGAAGGCGTGCCTAGGTATTCCTTGCAGGTGCGGTGATCACTGTGTCCCCAGTGGTGTAGGGGTCAGCGCAACTCACTAGAAAGCAGGAGACCCGGGTTCGAGTCCCGGCTGGGTACACATTTTCAGCTTTGCCCAATCGCAGTTGATGTCATACATTCTATGAATATTAAATAGTAACAACTGCAGTATCAGAAGTGACGTCTGTTCTTTCGGAACAGACGCCACATGTATATAAAGGTAGGTATGTCAACAACGTGTGCTATCAGCAACATTGGCATATTTCATTGTAAAGTGTCTCCACAGCAGTGTTGCCACTAGGGTACCTATGTTTTTCTGTGTCTACCATTTATATTCCTTCATTTTCAAATAATGGAAATGCTGTTGGGGCATAAATACTGCCACACTCCTTCCAGTCAGGAGAGACTGCACTGTCAGTTCGTATTCTGAAAGCATTCTCAGAAGAGAATCAAAACTGGTCTTTTTCATTATAAGCAGCCATCAAAATTCGCAAGACTTCATCTTCAGTCAGCCTAGTTGTCGCGCACAAACTTCGAAAATCGGCACGCACACAAAGACAAAAACGCCCTTAAAATTGTATCCCATGGGAATAAAGTAATGTGAACTCCGTCAAAATGAAGCTAAGAAATGTGTGACACTGTCATTAGCAGTCTCCTTCATACTGTGTCGCCAGAAATGATAAACTGAAGAAAAAAGCGAGGATGACATATATCGTTACATACGCTTGAGGGGTTAACAGTGTACTCTTTGTGTCTGATCGTATTCGGAAGGATGGGGGTTCAAATCCACCTCCGGCTATCCAGATTTAGGTTTTCCGTGATTTCCCTAAATCGCTCCAGGCAAATGCCGGGATGGTTCCTTTCAAAGAGCACGGCCGATTTCCTTCCCTCATCCTTACCCAAATATCCGAGCGTAAGCTCCGTCTCTAATGACCACGCTGTCGACAGGACGTTAAACCCTAAGATTCCTTCCTTCATATGTGCCTGAAAAGGAGACTACATGGGTTTCGGATTTTAGAGTTTTTTTAATATTTATGGTACATTAAGGTCAGAACTTAAATAACAATCAGCCAAAGTAATTCGACGCAATTCTCAAAAATTCTGGAGAAAATGGACTTTCAAATTTTGGAAGTAAGCGTAAGTACCAATCATTAAATCACTTTTAGCATCTGTCGGAGTAGCTCAGGTATGCCGGGCCCCGTGGCTCAGCGCGCCCGGTCAGAGGGCTAAACATTCTCTGTAATAAAAAGAAGCTGAGCCAAGAACACAACTAACTAAATCGAACAAACACGAGCAGCGATCGCAATTAACAGAACTACCCAAAGAGGAAGATAATAATTTAAAAAAAAGGAAAGAAAGCTGGCCGTCCAGGGGTCGACGTGCCTCTGATTAACGTTTGGTGCGCACTCATCGATGGACAGAGAAATGACAACTGGCTGTCAGACTGAAAAAAAAAAGTCGTAGTGTTCTGGCCTTACAACCCTATGGTCGGTGGTTCGAATCCCCTCGTGACAATTTTTTTAAAATGTTTATCGTTGTGTTCGAATATTTTAATATCTAATGATAACTTTTACTCAGTTGCACAGTGGTAGTGTGCCAGGCTACAAATCCAAAGGTCGCGGGTTCGATCCCCGCCAGGTCCTAGGATTTTTATCTGTCACTTTCCACTTCTTTCACCTCTGACAGTATTGCTCATGTGAAAAATACCGAGTAGCACCGTGGTTCGGAACCCACGTTAAACTGTAGGTCCCCCTATAACTGGCTGGGTAAGTCAGTTCGAAGGTCGGAGGAAGGCACTGGCATACCACCTCCAAACAGGACCATGCCTAGTAAAGCACTGTGGTGTTCAAACCAATCTTCGGATTGTTGACTGCTTTACTTAACTTTTACAAAAAGTGAACGTATTTTTGTTTACTCGAAATTATCTATATTTTATAGAAGTTAATACTCATGGTCTCAATAATAAAAAAAAACATGTTACATGTTTTACAGTGTTGGCTTCACTATTAGTAGACAATGGTTGTCTTTGATTGTTCAGTTTGAGAAGAGCTACGACACTGTTTTTGAAAAGTCACCTCCATAGCTTCTCAAAATGTTCAAATGTTTGTAAAGATTATGAGACTTAACTGCGGGGTCAACAGCCCCTAAACTTACAAACTACTTATATACTAAGCTATACTAAAGACAGCACAAATATCCATACCCGTGGGAGGATTCGAACCTCCGACAAGGAACGTCCTCGCTGATCGGAGCATAGCGCCTCGATGCGCTCGGCCACTCCGCCGCGGCAATAGCTATCCAAGCAGTTAACCTACACATACATCGTTTTATGTGACGACAAGGTTTTCAGCTCGTCTTCGTACACATAAGCAAAAACTGACACAACACGTAGAATTATAGGTCCCAAAACGTTTTACAGAACTGAAAACGAAAAAAAAATATCTGTCACAACGGGAATCTATGGTTGTGAGGCCAGATCGCTATCCAATTTTTTTTTCCTCTATGGGTAGATCTGTTCATATCGGTCGCTGATTCTTTTTGTTCGTTGTGGTTTTAGCTCAGCTTATTTTTTTTTTATTATTATTTTACAGGTAGCTTTTAGCCCCCTGACTGGGCGCGCTGAGTCACGACGCCCGGCATACCTGAGCTACACCAACAGATATAGCAACTGTTTTAATTATTGTTATTTACATGTACTTTTCAAAACTTCAAAGTCGGTTTCTGGAGAATATACTGGAGTTGCGTCGAATGGCTTTGGCTGATTGTTATTTAAGTTCTGAACTTGACGTACCATAAATATAAATAAATTCTACAATCCGATACTCATGTGGACTCCCTCCCTTTGCCTTTCGCCATTCACGCCTTCCGGCGCTGACTCGTCACCCACGGCTAACTGACCTAGGCCAGCGCGGCGGCTGAAATATTGAGGCCGCGTGTCCCGGCGTAACGATCGGCCGCCGCCGGCGCGCTATTTCGGATCGGAAATAAAGTGGACGAGCCGTCACAGGACCTCGCCAGCGGCTCTCCGTCACGTTTAGCCCCCATCGACCACTCTATTTCTCGCAAGGCTTATTGCGTGCACAATGGCTATGGATCGGTCTCCTCTCACAATGGAAACACTCGGACGTGACTGCACGAGAAAGTTCTGACCTCCTTATAAATTCTAAACCAAGTGGCTCTACGGGAGAAAGTCTTCGCAAGCTCTGTGCATCACTCCATTAGCGAGTCAACGAGATTCACTCGTCACTGGCTCATGCTGCCCATAGACTGTCAATGATTTGGGCAATAATACTGCCCAATGTCAACTAATTATTGTTATTAAATAAAAAATTATAACAAAAATGACTTCAAAAATAAAAATGCCCCAAAAGAAATTAATATGCACTAAAAAGTAAAATAATAATAATAATAATAATAATAATAATTGCGTATTCTTCTACAACTGAATAAACAACTTACTTTTTCTAATCATCAATATGTGTTTACCACACAAGAAGATAGGTACGTACCTACCCACTTTAAATCTAACACAACACTTACCTTTGAATAATAATAATAATAATAATAATAATAATAATAATAATAATAATAATAATAATAAAAGCGATCAAATTATATTTTAGAATTCTCCTAAGTCAAACGAAATAAAAAAATATTACACTACTTAAAATCCAATCAAGTGATTACTATAATATAATGTAGTTACAATTATTGTTATTTTTGGAGTCGGTGTCAGGCAATGAAACATCCGATCCGACTTCAGTCTCAATATTCTTGTATTGTTTTTGCTAGGTATAATGTAGTGTTTCCTTGGCTAACACCGACTCCAAAAAATAACAATAATTGTACCTTCATTATATGATCGTAATAACTTGATTGACTTTTAAGTAGTCTAATACTTTTCATTTCATCTTACTTAGGAGAACTCTAAAAAATATTTTGATCCTTGTTTTTTATTCATGAGTTGAGTTAGATTTCAAGTGTGTCGGTACCTACCTATATTCTTGCGTGATAAACTCATAGATCGTAGCTACATATTGATAAGTAGAAAACGTAATTTGATTATTAAATTGTAGAAGAATACGCGCTCATATGAGACAGCGCCTTTAAACGAAACAAACGAAGTCAGGGAGAAACGCTTATCTACCTCCAGCACAATTTCAAAACAGAGTTGCGAAGAGCGCAAAAAAGAACTTCAAAAATGCGACTGTATACGAAAAAGCTTTGGAACAGGGAATTACTTGACCATAAAGACGTTACGGTAGGTGACTCAAATATTAGGATAGTCTATAAAAGATTCGGCCGAGTATCATTAGTTTGCTTCTAAAAATTTAAGAGTTCCGTGACCTTTTTTTTTTTTTTTGATCCCATAATCAGAACCTAACCAAATTCTCATCAAACTACCCTTAAGTACATCCTTTCCAATAAAAATAGAATCATCGGAATGGTTGGAGTGATATTGTCTTAATCGTCCATTTGTAGCGCACATTCTGAATGCATATTTAAGACTTATACGGTTTTCCTATGGATGCCATTGTTAGAACTGGACCAAATTGAAATGGGACCACACGGAAAGCACCAACTTTCAAAAAAAAAAAAAAAAAAAAAAATAATAATAATAAATAAAAATAAAAAATAAAAAGAATCATCAAAATCATTTCACACAGTCTAAGGTTCAGAGGTAACAAAAATTAAACAAACAGTCGAATTGAGAACATCCTCCTTTTTTTATGTAGGTAAAAACACAGTTCTGTGTGTGTATGTTCTTCAGGTTTATTTCTTAGTCCATCATAAGCCGTGAATCGGTGAATAGATTCAGATAATAAACAGACCTGTAAAACATTCACAAAATTGTTCTCGTAATTTGATAACACTGCGCATTATATTCAAAGTTGTTCCATACATGAAATTCACAAAGTGCAGTTTTAGTGCCATCGTCTCGGATGAACCAACATGAAAAATACAGGTGACAGCTGCCATTTGGCTATTGAGCTGCCATTACACTCCCGTAATGGAAAGAGAAAGCGTAGGTGGTTGAAGGAGACTTCAGATGACTGACGCATGACAATTTACGAAGTAACATAAGCGTAAGTCTTCCTGATGATTGTAGGGAGGTTTGGAGGTTCGACAGTGGCTAATTAAACCTATTTTCGCAAATGGTTTTATATTAATTTCTTACGAATTTCGTGAATACACACTGATCAGTCACAGCCGCGATTATAATGGTGTAACAATTATTTATTTAGATGCAAGTAGGTTTACATTTTTACATAAATCGAGCTAAAACGTTTATCGTTATAACGGGATAGTTTGATGCATCACAATAACAGAAAGTTGATACCAGTAGCTCGTGATCATTATCACTGCATTCCAATAATTTATTCACATTGCATTTAGTCCTTATTAGGAATAACATAGCGTTCGGTTGGAATAAATCTGTTTTAATGACAGATCGATTTCGGCTAGGTAAGTTGCCATCATATCTACAAAATAAGATAACAAGGTCACATAATCATTACATAACATAAAAGTACGTCACATCCATTTTTACGTAACAAGATTGTAAAGATAATAAAGATGCTGTAGGTATGTTTCGCAAGCTGCCGTCTGACTTCAAGTGGTACTGTAAACTTGTTATATAATGATTATGTGATCCTGTTTTCTTATTTTGTACATATGACACTGACGATGGCTAGTTACCTAGCCGAAACCGATCTGTAGTTAATAAACAGATTTGTTGCGACTGAACGCTGTGTTATTCCCAGTACTTATATCAACGGTCGCTGTTCATAACAACCAATTATGTATTTAAACATAATTTAATTCTTATCTTTTCTACAATAACTTCAGCACATCTACTTCAAATGTTCAAATGTTTATAAACCTGTTGGACCAAATAAGCTAGGGTCATCAATCTCTAGCAAGCTACTTAAAGTAACGTACACTAAGGACAACATACACAACCATGCCCGAGGGAGGACTTCAGCCTGCGTCGGGAACGGCCGTCCAGGCAGTAGCATGACGCCTGACACCACGCGACCATTCCGCGCAGCCGAGTACATTTCCCTTTATCTCGACAACACTGGTATATTTTCTTCTGTGAAGTATCTTATTACTTTCCTTTGACACACCGTAAGTTTGACAAACTCCTAATTAATATTTCCAGTGATTCTCAAATATATTACAGTGCCACTGCTTTCGAACGTATTTCCATGTCGCAACACATCAAAACAAACAGTTAAACACAATTGCGAAAGATATACACTTTTATCCAGAGACTATGCAATCCAATCTGTTTGCTCAATAACTTTAAATTCATTATATTCGTCAATATACTGGAAGAACTTCATTGTCACAGCAAATGGTGAATAACGTTGCGAAATACTGAAATTGAGCAATATTATTGACAGTCTAGGGGTTGCTTTACATTGTTTACGATAGGCATAGTAAAAACGATACGTTCTACTGAAGGAAGCCACGTAAGTGTAAAACTAATCGGTAATTTGTATTGTAGACGTTCTGTCTGGCTCTAAACAGCCCCTGCCAGACAGACTCCACGCAAGACACGCCTGCGTGCCTAACAACATATCTCAATACCTGCAGCCGTCACCTGCTGAAAGCACGCCGAGAAGAGAGTAAACAGAACCTTTGAGAGACTAATAAAAACCTTTTCTTGCAGAGGTTGCCGTTCCTCCAAGACAACTAACGTTCCTACGCCAGGCTATATAGGATACGCTCGGGGAATACACCGGAAGTTATTTCCGAGCCAAGGAAGCCGCCATTCTCTGAAGATCGAATATCACTGGACTACGAATGCCGGACAAAGCCTGGTTCCGGTATTACTCGTTGACGATTTACTGTCACTTTCACATCCAAACTGTACACAGTAGATTTTCTTTGTGGGTGTCTGTGTGTGTGTGTGTGTGTGTGTTTGTGTATTACAATAAACTATTGTGGACAATTCACTGAGTATACTTCACTATTAACGAATCAGACATGAAATTCCTGAAGAAGAACAACTGAGTATACATCAAGTTTTGAATGATCTTTTCTGTCAATTTACGCAACTCCAACAACAGTTGATTGCGGAAGTTCAGAACCTCAATCGTCCAACTGCCCAGTCTCTGTTCCCCGCATTCAGCGACGAAATCGAAGAATGGGAGACATATGAGAAGCGTATTCGACAGCAAGTAATTCACGAAGATGAGCAAGGGGGGGACTTCTTCGTGTCCTGGAAGCACTCGAAGACATATGTCTAGATAACCAGGATACAGCTGCAGATCCCTGGCACCTTCACCTTTACTGGTATTTGTGCGACGCTGCACGCATATTATAGACGTCGGCATCATGTCCTCGCGATCCGCCTCGAGTTTTATCAAATGTTCAAATGTTTGTAGAACTTATGAGACTTAACTACGGGGTCATCAGTCCCTAAACTTACAAACTACTTATGAACTAACTAAGACTAGGGCCGGCACAAATATCCATGCCCGAGGGGGGATTCGAACTCCCGACCGTAGTGGCCGTGCAGACTGTGACTGGAGCGCCTCAGTCCCCTCGGCCACCGCGGCCGGCCGAGTTTTATCAATGCCGGAAGAAGTCAGATGAGTCTTACCGCCAGTGGGCAGCCGAACGTCAAGGCTTCAGCAGGAAATGTAAGTTGCCACGGCGCAATAGCCGTGCGCACTGAGGCACCGTGCTGCGGCGTGCACGGCCGTTCACCGTGGAGGTTCGAGCCCTCCCTCGGATATGGGGGTCTGTGTTTGCGACCTTCCTATCAGTACTCACCAATAATAATTGGGCAATACATAACTCAGTGTAGTAAAAGGTTTATTACTCGTTGCCTCTGTTCATAGGGGTGAGTTATGTATGTCAGCTTCTGTGCCCTATACAGCTACCCAAACAGTTTAAATATGTTCAATAATTAATCTGCAGTTTAGCCAGTCTATCAATCTGCAGATGATGACGCGAAAAATATATTTAAATAAACATAAATTAAAATTCTGAATAACCAACAAAATGGATTCTAAGATAATGTTCAGAACAGATTTACGCACGAAGTAATTTTTATATAAATGCAGTTTATTACCCTTTTTGGACAGGAAAATGCGGAGGTGGTTCTACTTTATACATCGGTAAATAACTGAATATTTCCGCAGCTATTGTTCATGAGAGCCACGATAAGTATCATACGCACTTGAGAGTAAAAGTTGCTTATTATCCTTCGTAAATTAATGAAGTCCATCGAAACATTTCGATTCCAAATTAATCCTCGATTAATTACAGTATTTGTTATAAAAGACAGTTTGTCATCACACGGGTACACGGTAGCTGAATTATGTTCCACAGCCCTACTACCGTGCATAGTTTACCAATTTTCACCAGAGACTAACTTCTGCAGTCACAGTCCCGTAAATTTTCTTAGTCCACACGTGCCTATCTTTTCAAATCACAAGTTCGTAAAGCGGCTTCAGACTGCCCATTCACACAACCTATCACCACCGCGTCCAAGTTTCGAGGCACTTCCCAAGCGTTCGAAAACGTGCTATAACTGCTCCCAAAATTGTATCCTTCTGCGCATCCTAACCCCTCATATTTAAAATACAGTTTCCCTAGCAAAATATTATACATTTCAATATCACAGAATGCTTTCAACACCTTCCGGCAAATGTTGTTTACATTTAACAAACAAATACATATTTAACAGTTCTAAAATCGGCAGAGACTGAAGCTCTTTGTTCAGGTGGCAATTAAGCGTTGCAACTCACTGTTCAAATATACTGCCGCCGTCGAAATATAGGTACACAATTAATATTTAATTTATCATGGCTTTTTCGCAAATATATTCAGTTCCTGTCGACAAATACACATAATTGTTTATGTATAAATTATCTGCTGCATATATACTATTTGTAAATCAAATGTTCAAATTTTTGTATAGCTTATGGGACTTAACTACGGGTCATCTGTCCCTAAACTTACAAACTACTTATGAACTAGCTAACACTAAGGATGGCACAAATATCCATGCCCAAGGGGGGATTCGAACCCCCGACCATAGTGGCCGTGCAGGCCGTCACTGGCACGCCGCAGTCACCTTGACCATTGCGGCCGGCATACTATTTTCAGTCGGCCATGAAATATTTATGTGGCAGTCGACAACATAAGATGAACGTTACTAAGAATAATATTAAATATAATAAATTACATATATAAATGTAATCCGCTTTGCTGGGTTCATGTTTTGTGTTTCTGTGGTGCAATCAATGTTCTGACATAAGAATATTACTACCTCAACAGAAAGCAGAACAAGAGAGTAAAACAAAGTTTAATGAAAGAGTACGGAAATAATGTGGTGCGTCTTTTAAGATAGGTAGCGTGGTGCAATGCTGCCAATTTTCTTCTTAAACTGTTACTGGTAAACAATGCATATCAGTAATTGTAAATATAAGTCCTATAATACTATTATTATAGTACTGACATTTATCGGATTTTTATCTGTAAGGGATATTGAAATTGTAACTACGGTGTTTGATTGTCCCAAGTCGCCTGAATCCATTCATATAATTATATTTGTCGTATGATAATTCTCTGATTTTATATGGATTTTTAGAATAATGTGTGTGACTATATTGTGTTTCAATTGCCATTTGGGATAGTCGCCCTCCTTCATCCAAGAACGCCGTTTCCTATTTCCGAGCAGATTATGGTAGGGTTTTCCTAACGACCTGTATTCCATTCACTAGGTCCAAACTGTTAGCCGGTGGATTGGGGAACCCAACAGCTTGCCAAAACTTCCCTTTCGCATGGAAACAATCACCTTCTTCCTTTATCCGTAATGTCCTTAGGTTAAAGTAGTTTGTAGGCCTAGGGACTAATAACCTAGCAAGTATGTCTCATAGATTTACAAACATTTGAACATTTTTTGAAATGCAAGTTCTACACCGAACTTCCCAAAGAATCCTACGCTGGCGATATGGTGCGTGACCACTTGATACAGACCGTACCTGCTGCAGCGTTCAGAAATGACGCCCTCAAGCTCGAAGACCTATCCCTGGAACAGGTAACCGAACTTGCATACAAATTTGAAATATTCATCGCCGCTGACTGCTGTCTGGAGCCTTGAGCAGATGTGGCAACAGTCTGAGACTCCGCTGCTGAGGACCCTGGGGATGTCACTGCCAACCATGGGTCTCCACTACCCTCTGCCCATGGCCGGAGTTGGGGGATGCCACCACCGAAAGAGGCCAGCCTAGCCCATTCTGGCTGGGGTCACAAGTCCCAGCAATATCAGCAGCCCCTGGAGCGTCGCCGACGAGACCGTCTCCGCCTACCATAAGTCCAGTCTGCTATTCGGCTTATGACAGATAAGAGTGTCCAGATCGGTGGGCCCACTGGGATGGGCACCTGGCGTCCGTCTGCTGCATCACCACTGCCTCCACCACCTTAACTCTTGCTGCCTGATGTCGCAGCAATGGGCATAAGACAGGTGGGCACCTTGGAAGAGTCTAAACTTTTTATTGATGTTACCACCAATGACACGCCTTTTGGCCTACAAACCGATGCCGGTGCTACGGTGTCGTTGATCAGTTATGGACAAATTGGCTCCTTCCCACTCTCTCCGGCTCCCAAGTGTCTCCTGACGTGTAATAAACGGGAAATAGCCCTCCTTGGCCATTTCACAGCTGATGTGAAGTACAAATTTGTGCATCCTGATACTGGATGTATTTAGACTGGATGCCTTCCGCGCGTTTGGCGTGTGATTTGAGTGTTCCTTTTTCCGCGAGCTATTAGAGACCGGAACTGTAGAGAAATATCATGAAACCTGTTTGATGAACCCTCTGCCATGCACTTCAATGTGACTTGGAGAGTATTTATGTACCGTGTGATCAAAAAGTCAGTATAAATTTCAAAATTTCATAAATCACCGATAGAGAGGTACAAATTGACACACATACTTGGAATGACATGGAGTTTTATTAGAACAAAATAAAATAAATAAATAAATAATTCTATTTAAAATCGGGTGATACTTTTTGAAACACCCTGCATTTTCACGTGCTTAATTATCCAGTACTCATCCTCTGCATGGATACGACAACAGCTGACATACAGACTTCACATCCGAAGACCCTTCTTTATGCCGATGATGTGGTACTTGCCGAACAAATTCGCCCAGAACTCCAACACCATGTTCAAACGTGGAAGGACACACTGGCTGAAAATGGACTGCACCTCAATGTCCAGAAAACTGAATACTTAGAATGCGGCTCCCAAACCAGAGGCACCATCAGTATCGGGGAAGAAGACCTGCAGAAGACCATGCATTTGAAGTACCTGGGGTCCGTTGTCAGCTCAGACTATGACACAACTTTCGATACTCTGACGAGAGTGAATGCAGCTTGGGTCAAGTGGAGACAGGTCACTGAGGTCCTTTGCGGTAAAAAGATGCCTCAAAGTCTAAAGGCAAAAGTTTACAAAACCATTGTACGTCCAGCAGCAATATATGACGAAACAGCAGGAGCAAATGCTACATACGATGGAAATGAAGTTTCGTTGGTCCATGGGGCTGACCCGATGTGACCATGTAAAAAATACAGAAGTCCGGCAAAAGCTTGGTGTGGCGCCCATCACAGACAAACTGAGGGAAGCACGTCTCCGCTGGTACGGCCACGTCAGCAGAAAGGAGCACAACAACTCGGTTGCGAAGACAGCACTCCACATCAACCCAGGAGGAACAGGACCACGAGGGAGACTGGCAAAGAGATGGACTGACAACATCAGGGCAGACATGGACTCTGTTAGTTTAAGGCAAGAAGATGTCAACAACCGAACGAAATGGAGGAGACGAAAAAGTAGCAGACCCTGCAAGTCGGAATTAATGCTTGGAACGAGAGAGAGAGAGAGAGAGAGAGAGAGAGAGAGAGATGTATTATGTAGTTATTTTTATGTATGTATTATTTGTAATTAATTATTTACTTTTGTCCGAATCCCAAAACTACAGAAAAAGGGGCCGTAAAACACGCTAGTACCGCTTGTTTTTGATCCCGCGTTTGCTGCAAGATAGAACAGCTCTGAGAGGAGGGAGCACGAGCGCAGTGGGTCGTGTGACGAGTGCAGATGTCAACGCGCCCCCCCCCTCCCCCTTGGCCGGGGCTTCGCTTGTTTCAGTGACCCCACTCCCACCCCCCACCCCCTGGGCCGTCACGTGCGGCCTGTGTGGGCGGTGGCCATCCTCGCGGATTAGCGAGTGCTCGAATGCAGCGGCGTGCGTGCTCGATCGCCAGGGGATCAATAAACGATCACGGCGCGCGCACGTGGCGGCACCAGGCCAGCACGTGGGGGCACCGCCCCCTCCTGACAGGACACCAGGGGCCACTTGTTGCGGCCGCGCTAGGACTGCGCTAGGCTAGCGTACCAGACGTCACCAGCCAGAGCGCAGGTCAACCTGCGGGTCAAGCCAGCACCCCCCTGTAGAAGAAAGCCTGCGCACGACGTCACAACATAGCGGCGGTCCGAGGCTTAAAGTCCTCTAAAGATTGTAAATATTAGCAGTGCACGCCGTTTATAGTGCTTTCTTTCGTTCAGGAGTGTATTTACTACGTAAATTGGTGTTGTGTACGGTGAGATCGTTACGCTGGACGATTTGTGTGTGAGATAACAATGTGTGATCTCTTTTATACTGACAAAATGCCGCTTCGCTGTTCTGTGCCGAAATGTAGAGGAAATTACGACTATGGCCAAAAGTTACCGTCTTTAAACGTCCGGAGAAGAATAAGCTGCTGGGGTGGTTACGTAAATAAAATGAATCGCAATATCCAAAGGTAAACAGTCATGACTTAAAACTCTTTTATAAGGTAAAACGAAAACGAAAACTTACTCATTAATTTGAAGAAGGAGCCAAGTTATCCTGGGAATTCTTGATATCCATTTCTCCTTCCCCGGACGTTTAAAGACGGTAACGTTTGGGCCACAGTCGTAATTTCCTCTACATTTCGGCACAGAACAGCGAAACGGCATTTTGTCAGTAAAAGAGATTACACGTTGTTCTCTCACACACAAATCGTCCAGCGTAACGATCTCACCGTACACAACAGCAATTAACGTAATAAATACACTCCTGAACGAAAGAATGTACTATAAACAGCGTGCGCTGCTAATGTTTACATTCTTTCAGAGGATTCTAAAAATGTTCAAATGTTTGTAAATCTATCGGACCAAACTGCGTGGTCATCAGTCCGTAGCTTACAAACTACTTAAACCTAGGTATACTAACCTAAGGACAAACACACACACCCATGCCCCAGAGAGGACTCGAACCTCCACGGCGAGCAACCGCGCGCTCCGCAGCGAGACGCGTTAGACCGCTCGGCTACTCCACCGCGGCTCAGAGGATTATAAGCCTCTCACTGCCGCCATGTTGTGACGTCGTGCGCAGGCTTTCTTCTATAGGGGGTGCTGGTCCAGCGCTAGACTTTGTGAGCTGTCACACACCACACACCTGCCACACACCACAACCATACCCCCACATTTAACAACACACAGGTATGTGCCATTTAAGTATAAACACCCCAACAGTTTAATTTCGCTCACATACATACTCTCCTCTCTGTCTCCTCCTCGCTCCTGTGTGTCAGTGGCCATCAGCTTCTTTATCAACTTTGATACCCCGTTGAAATCGTAGTGCTCAGCTACTGATTTATATAATGTACAAGATGAACAGCAATCAGCCACACATATTTCTTTATCGTAGATCTAGATTTTTAATTTTAATACTGACAAGAAGAGGGTCTGACATGTGGGTCACCGATTGCGATCAAATTTTGCATGGACGTTGTATACCTAATATAAAGAGAACCACAAGTTTGTTTGGGTCGCCATCTTCCGCAGGAAGAGCTAATATTGTTCCTTTTTAAAGGTGAAAGAAACGTCTTTTGTATGCAGCGACTGATTTTATTTTAAAAAAAATGTTCAAATGTTTGTTAAGCTTATGGGACTTAACTACGGGGTCATCAGTCCCTAAACTACTTATCAACTACCTTATACTAAGGACGGCACAAATATCCATGCCCGAGGGAGGATTCGTACCCCCAACCGTAGTGGCCGTGCAGACCGTGACAGGAGCGCCTCAGTCCCCTCGGCGACCGCGGCCGGCGATTTTATTTTTCCCAGACGCGTTTCGTCTCCATCTGGTCAAGGCCGCTTGTTGCTTATTTTATAACTAATATAATTTCGCACATTTGTACACTCTCTGGAGGCGTTTAGCAGCCATGATTTACTTTCTGTATTTTCGTGTTTCATTTGTTGTTGCCAACATAACAAAATGTATGTCGGTTGCTAACCTTTGTGTGTAAACAAAGTGAAAGAGTAATAATGTGATTTGAAACAGAAGAATAGAGAGAGTGTGTCTGTCTGTGTGTGTGTGTGTGTGTGTGTGTGTGTGTGTCAGTGTGTCAGGGGAGAGAGAGAGAGAGAGAGAGAGAGAGAGAGAGAGAGAGAGAGAAAGAGAGAGAGAGAGAGAATAGTCTTATTTTGTGTGTGTATTATTGCAATATCTATATGAGGGTGGTAGAAATTTTGGTGTTAGTTCAGTTTTCTTTTGATTTAAATTATCTGTGGAAAGGTGAGGGGGTAATGTGCCTGAAGGACTGCTATTTTATCTAGTAGTGTAAACAGTGAATTGTTTTATGTGTTTACTTGCTCATTGAGTAGAATTTTCTCTTGGTTATGTTGCCAATAAAACAAATGAAAAACACGAAAATACAGAAAGTAAATCATGGCTTCTAAACACCTCCAGAGAGCGTACAAATGTGTGTTAGTTAAAAAATATGCAACATTTGGCCTTGATTAGATGGAGGAACCAGCAGAATATAACTGAAGAGACAACGAAAATGTAATTAAAAACTTCTTCCATTAAGTAAAATAATCATAATAAACGTGAACTGTTTATAATCTGTAAACAATACATCTCACAAGAAATTGTAGATCCCACTGAAGATGCCTTTGAAATAAAAGGCGAAACGCGTCTGGGAAAAATAAGATCAATTGCAGCAAACAAAAGGCGTTTATTTCGCGTTCAGAAACGAAGAATAAAGAGAATCGTCTATCAGCTTTTCGCTACTCAGTAGATTAAAAAAGAATCAAGGTCAAAATTCGGAAATCGCTATTCAGTGCTATATATCGAAAGATTGTCTAAAGGAGAGCATATTTACTGGTATTCATGGGCTCAAAAGTTAATGACGTTCCAGTAGCGTGGGTACTCGTAAACATGATCGACTGTCCGAACGCCGTCAACTGCCGAGTAGTCGCCTTAGTGATAGCTCAGCGCTTTCGGTCGAAGAACTTTCCGACCTCTGTAAGAAAAAAAAAGCCCTCAGTAAAAAAAAAGGAACGATCAATATAGAACTAATGAACATACGTCGGCAAAGGATATCTATCAAGAAAGAGGGGGGGGGGGGGGCAAGCGCTCCAGGCCTTAAACTGGCAAACCGTTTATCCAGGTTCGAACCTCAATCATGACAGTTTTCTGTTAGACTTTTTCCGATTTTTTGTAATATTCTCATATTTCTGATACCACTTCTTGCCTAATTTTAAAGTATATATTTGCTTTCTGGTTCTTTTTATGATAAATTTCACCCTAATGACAGTGAGGACGCTGTCGATAGTCAGCCTGTAACTGGAATAACGTAATATTGTACTAAAGAATTTATTTTATTTTGCACTATGTTAGCAAATTACTGGATATGAGGTCCACCTGATATGCAAACCGCTATTTTTATTAAGCATCCAAACTAGTTTCAGCACCTCTGTGCCATCATCAGTGTGCTTTCAATTTATTTCATGCTGTGAAAACAAATTACATTTATTTTACTGTTGTGCTAGTTTTAAATTTAGGCCTAAAAGGTCTTCAGTCTTATTTTGGTTCTTACCTTATTTTCCATTTTGTGGTCATGTGGGACCCTTTTTACATACTTATGAAGTCGTAGCGTTGTCATCTGGAACCAAAATTACCTCTTTTAACACCTTGTGAGGTTTTTAAACCGCTACTTATGTTTACTATCCATTATTTACGGTTTCTTTTTGCGTACACTTCTTCTTCCGCACTGTTTTACATAGCAAACATGTAATACACGAATTTTGCTGACTTTTTTTTTTTTTTTTTTTTTTTTTTTTTTTTTTTTTTTTTTTTGGTCACAATCACTTTCCACTTTAAAATTTCGTCTGTGTGTATTACATGTGTGCTATGTAAAACAGTGCAGAAGAAGAAGTGTACGCCAAAAGAAACCGTAAGTAATAGATAGTAAACAGACGATAGAAATATCCCCACATACCAAAATTACGTTTTCGCACCATAAGTAGCGGTTTAAAAACCTCACAAGTTGTTAAAAGAGATAATTTTGGTTGCAGATGACAACGCTACCACTTCATAAGTATGTAAAAAGGATCCCACATGACCACAAAATGTAAAATAAGGTAAAAACCAAAATAAGACTGACGACGTTTTAGGCCTAAATTTAAAACTAGCACAACAGTAAAATAAATGTAATTTGTTTTCACAGCATGAAATAAATTGAAAGCCCACTGATGATGGCACAGAGGTGCTGAAACTAGTTTGGGTGCTTAATAAAACAGTGTTTTGCATACCAGGCGGACCTCATACCCAGTAATTTTTACTGCAAACACGGAAAAATAAGAGCTGCAAATCAAGAAAATGATGAATATGTTAGCAACCAAACAACTGTAAACAGATAACACACTTAATTGAATATTAATCACACTTCCCGACGCTCTACTTCGAAATAAGGTAAGAAATTTATTACAAATAAGAGAATATTATGAAATACATCGGGAAAAAATCAAAGAAAAAATTTCCATGATGGAGGTTCGAATGGATCGACGGTCTGACACTCTGAGCCCTGGCCCGCTCGGCCCGCGAAGGCGCTCCGAAAGTAGCTCGTGTTTACTAAGAGTACCCAAGCTACAGTATGAAAACACATAAACGTTAATTACTCTAGACTCCAAACAGTAAGAGATGCTCATCTTCAGAAGATCTTTCAGTGTGTAACACTGAAAACGCAATTTAGCATAATCTACTTTCTTTGACTTTAATTTTTTCTAAAGCTACTGAGTGTCTAGTATAAAGCCGAAAAATTGTCTCTTTGTATTCAGTATAGAACGTCTATGCAAAATTTGTTCGAAATCGGTGACCCACAAGTGAGACCCTCTCCTTGATAGATTAAATCATAAGAAATGTTGAAATCCTCATGTTGAAGATTACGTTCACACTGCTGCAGCAGTTACATAATTCATACACAGCTAGATTCAGTGGAGGTCATTGGCAACTGTAGCGCCCTCTTCATTCGTGTCATCATTGACCTACACTGAAGCTAGCTGTGTAAGAATTGTAACTGCTGCATAAGTATGAACGCAAACTTGTACGATTTAATCTACATCTTTAGTGTTGATAATGGTCATACAGTGGCCAATATCTAGGTAAACTATAAAGAAATACTTGCGAGTGATTCTTGTTCATCTTCTGCATATCTTTGCCTGGCGGCTTCGGCTTCCTCCTCTCAATATTCAACTCATCCCTTATCCCCCTCTCTTTGGTCTGCCATGCCTATACATGGTGTTACAGAAACGTAGGCCAAACTTTCAGGAAACATTCCTCACGCACAAAGAAAGAAAATATGTTATGTGGACAAGTGTCCGGAAACGCTTAATTTCCATGTTAGAGCTCATTTTAGTATTTCTCTTTAAATGTAAATTAAAATAGTTCGTGCAGACAATTGTCCAAATACCCAATTATTTCGTTAGTATGTGCTGTACTTCCTCGATTCACCGCTAGTTGGCCCAATTGAAGGAAGGTAATGTTGACTTCAGTGCTCGTGTTGACAGGAGACTCATTGAAACTTCCTGGCAGATTAAAATTGTGTGCCGGAACCGGGACTCGAACCTGGGACCTTTGCCTTTCGCGGGCAAGCGCTCTACCACTGAGCTACCCCGACACGACTCACGATGCTTGCCCGCGAAAGGCAAATGTCCCAGGTTCGAGTCCCGGTTCCAGCACACAATTTTAATCTGCCAGGAAGTTTCATATCAGCGCACACTCCGCTGCAGAGTGAAAGTTTCATTCTGGAAACATCCCCTAGGCTGTGGCTAAGCCATGTCTCCACCTTATCCTTTCTTCCAGGAGTGCTAGTCTTGCAAGTTTCGCAGGAGAAAGGCGAGGTACTGGCGGAAGTAAAGTTGTGAGGCGGCATCGTGAGTCGTGTCGGGGTAGCTCAGTGGTAGAGCGCTTGCCGGCGAAAGGCAAAGGTCCCAGGTTCGAGTCCCGGTTCCGGCACACAATTTTAATCTGCCAGGAAGTTTCATATCAGCGCACACTCCGCTGCAGAGTGAAAGTTTCATTCAGGAGACTCATTGCTCTACAGTACTAGCATCAAGCACATCAGTACGTAGCATCAACTGGTTAGTGTTCATCACGAACGTGGTTTGCAGTCAGTGCAATGTTTACAAATGCGATGAATCGATGAAGTACAGTGCATGCTAACGAAACAATTGAGTATTTTGACAATTCAATTTACATTTAAAGAAAAATAGTAAAATGAGCTCTAACATGGAAATTAAGCGTTTCTGGACACATGTCCACATATTTTCTTTCTTTGTGTGTGAGGAATATTTCTTGTAATTTTGGCCGTACCTTTTTGTAACACCCTGTATAAGCTACTGGAATACCTTACGATACATCCCAAATATGCAGCTGTTGTGTAGGTCAGCCTAGATGGCAGGCGTTACAATCTATTTTCATGCCCATCTCCATCTTAATTAAAGTGAAGTGGTACTTCTTTTCAGACAATAAATGGGTTGTGTACAAAATTCATTCTGTGGTTGAGGACAATGTGGAGCCGCGGTGGAGTAGCCGAGCGGTCTAAAGCGTTTCGCTTCGGAGCGCGTGGTTGCTCGCCGTGGAGGTTCGAGTCCTCTCTGGGGCATTGGTGTGTGTGTTTGTCCTTAGGTTAGTTTTCCTAGGTTTAAGTAGTTTGTAAGCTACGGACTGATGACCACGCTGTTTGGTCCGATAGATTTACAAACATTTGAACATTTTGGACAATGTGGAAACATTCACAGCATCCAACATGAAGACGTTCTCATTGCTCTTAAAGTACGAATTTTAAAGCCAATCTTTCTTACACATTTTGTTGTTGCTTTTGCCCATTCTTCCTCCTGCCAATTAACGGAAAAGCAGTGTAAGGGACTTCTGATAGTGTCAAACCAATGCTCTATCACTTATGACATTCCCGGAGAAGTATTCCAAAACTGCATGAGGTATGCGGGTAAACTAGGTACGAAACTACGTATGCACCTAACAGACGGAGGGGCGGAGGAACCATTAGGGTTTAACGGTCGTCCACAGTTTCGTCATTAGAGACGGAGCAGAAACTCGGATTGTTTAGATAAGTAAAATGGTGTGACCTTTCAAAGAAACCATTTCGACATTTGCCTGCACTGATTTAGGCAAGTCGCGGATAACGTAAATCTGGATGGATGGAATCGGATTTAAAACACCCTCCTCCCGAAAGCAAATTCATAGTGTGCTAAACAATTCACCACCTCGCTCTGGCCGGCCGAGGTGTCCGAGCGGTCTGCGGCGCGCCAGTCACGATCCGCACGGCCACTACGGTTGTGGGTTCGAACCCCCCTTCGGTCATGGACATTTGTGCCGTCCTTAGTATTAGCTAGTTCGTAAGTAGTTTGTAAGTTTAGGGACTGATGACCCCGTAGTTAAGTCCCATAAGCTCTACAAACATTTGAACGTTTGAACCTCGCTCTGTTCACTATCCGGAGGTGGCATAAAGCACAGCAAAGTCAGAGAGCAATTATTTCATTGGTTGTATCACGCCAGGCAGGAAGGCAAGACTTATCTTGCTGACTGAGCATTAGAGCGGACAGACTTAGATAGTTGGGTTATCTTACTATTTGGCCAAGATAACTTGACAATTCGCGCGGTGGCTGCTGAGAGCTTGACTTACACGAACGGAAGGCAGCATCGGCTGCTTGCTGCAGTGCTGGAACCGTTACCCTAACAATGTGGACATTAATTCTTCGCGTCAAGGACCATTGTAAAGTTGGCAACTCATGTAAATAAAAGAATAACTTTCAACTGGCTTCGATTTGCTCCGATTGTGGCAGCACCAACAAAATCATTTTTTGGAATAATTAATGCTGCAGCAGTCACTTTTTACTAATATTTTATTGGCACGCCGCGTTTCGGCAGCACGCTGCAATCATCGGGTGCATTTTTACAGTTACTGGTACATTATTGACTTATTCAGTAAATGTAAAAATGCACCCGATGATGGCAGCGTGCTGCCGAAACGCGGCGTGCCAATAAAAATATTAGTAAAAAGTGACTGCTACAGCATTAATTATTCCAAAAAAGTTTATAATACAGTCGTAGACCACAGGACAACCCAAATAACATGGATAAATTTATGACCAAGAAAATCGTCATGTTATCGTGGCCAAATAGTACACGCATTGGAGAGTCAAGGTTACCTAAGACACTCGCGTGCGTTCGGCAGAAGAAGGAAGAAAGAGGCGAAGTGGGTCTAGGAGAAAGTACTTTGGTCAGGATGATTTTTGAAGTTCGGGGCTCAACATTAGACGAGGCATCAACGTTAGAATCGAATAGGGGATCGCAGAGGAGTTTTGAAAGAGGGAGGATGCTCCAGACTGAACACAGAAAGGCGTGACCAGTCATCAGTACATCACTCCAAGCAAAGTACCGGATGGTTCTTTTCTACATCTACATAGATACTCTGCAAATCACATTCAAGTGCCTGGCAGAGGGTTCATTAACCATTTTCATAACTTTTCTCTACCGTTCCATTCTCTAATAGCGAGCGGGAAGAAAGACACCTAAATCGTTCCGTTTTCGATCTGATTTCTCTAATTTTATTGGGATGGTCATGCCTCCCTAAGTAGGTGGGTGCTAGCGAAATATTTTCACATTCAGAACTAAAAGTCGGTGATTGAAACTTCGCAAACAGATCACGCCGCAATGAATAACGTCTTTCTTTTAATGATTTCCACCCCAATTCGTGCAACATTTCCGTGACGCTTTCCCCTACGTAACGTGATAAAACAAAACGAGTTGCCCTTCTCTGAACCTTCTCAATGTCTTCCGTCAGTCCCACCTGGTGAGGGTCCCACAAGGGGCAGCAGTACTCCAGGAGAGGACGCACAAGTCTCTTTGGTGGAGCTGGTGCATCTTAGAAGCTTTCTGCCGATGAAACGTAACCTTTGGTTCGCCTTTCCCACAATGTTTCCTATGTGTTTTCTCCAGTCAAAGTTGTTCCTTAAAAAAAAGTTTTCAAATGTTTGTAGCACTTATGGGACTTAACTATGGGGTCATCAGTCCCTAAGCTTACAAACTACTTATGAACTACCTAAGACTAAGGACGGCGCAAATATCCATGCCAGAGGGGGGATTCGAACCCCCGACTGTAGTGGCCATGCATACCGTGACTGGAGCGCCTCAGTCCCCTCGGCCACCGCGACCGGCAAAGTTGTTCGTAATTGTAACTCCTAGGTATTTGGTAGAATCTACGACCTTAAGGTTTGACTGATCCATCGCGTAATTAAAGGTCAGCGGATTTCTTTTAGTGGTCATGTGTCTTACTTCACACTTTTCTTTATTTAGTGTCAATTGCCAATTTTCGCACCATGCAGAAATATTGTCTAAATCGCTTTGCAGTTTCTTTTGATCCTCTGTTGACTTCACTAACCGATAAACGACAGCAGTATCCGCGAACAGTCTAAGGGAGCTATTCAGATTGTCTCCTAAATCATTTATAAATACGAGGAAGAATAGGGGACCTATAACGCTTCCCTGTGGAATGCCAGATATCACTTTTGTTTTACTCGATGGGCACTCAAAGAGCACGGCCGATTTTCTTCCCAATCCTTACCATAAAATACCAGGATAAGGGCAGGGTGTTTGTGTATGTGGGGGGGGGGGGGATGGAAATGGCCGAACGCACTAAGGCGCCTTGCTGCAAAGCGTGCGGTTGCTCGCCTTCGGATATTCGAGTCCTCCATGCGACATGTGTGTGTCCGTGTGTGTGTGTGTGTGTGTGTGTGCGTGTTACCATGGCATAAGTTAGTTTACATAGTTCGTAATCCTTGGACCGCTAACCGCAGCAGTTAAGTCCGTTAGATTTATAAACATTTGAACATTTTTAGCAGTAGACCGGGCGTTAAACCCTAACTTTCCTTTCTGTTTTACTGAGCTTGTTCTGACAACTTTTGCCTTGACATCCAATACATTTAATTCTCAGCTCATCAGGATATTACACGCGTGACACAATACAAGACTCACATGCATAGTAATTACAGTCTTAATTTACAGCTTGAAGAACACTTGACAGCAAGAATTAACAGAGGAAACAATGCTATTCCTACACCCAATTCGTAGAAATGTTTTTGTCTAAACCAGGAAAGTCATCCAAAGATGCCATGCTAAATTTCATCTTACAGCTGCAAACGATTCTTATCTTCTCCCGTCACACGATGAAAACTAAATGACACCTCAGAGAAATAGCACAAGATGAATGTCAGCTACTTCAGGGGTATGTCACACGTGTCAAATAACTGTTAGCAACAACGATCAAGGACTAATCATCGTGTGTGCCGGCACTAAAGTTGAAAAACGAGCCAAATTGTTCCAAAAAGTACATCCGTAACTACTACAATTTCCACATAAGTAATGTGATGAAAATAAATTCTTATGCGAGATTTAATAAAGCTGAAATGCAGAGGGAGACAGATTGAGATTTGAAGGCCATCGAGAAAATGGTCACCATATACGGAGCAGAAGTACTGACTACACAAGAATGGGGACAAAATTTTCCTTAGTTTCAAAAAGAAATACCTCATTCGTTTAATTAGTTCATGGGTAAATAAGCAGGACCAGACGCATTCATTCCTGACGGATGTAAAGTAATGCTGCCATGCTAGATTGCAACTGTACGACGACTATTGCATTAAAAGTGTTGAAGGATACTGTGAGCAAAGTAGAACTGACTATAAAGTGTCCAAAAACTACGATGCTATTCTCTGTAGCGTAACACGCAGTTGCGGGGTACAAACTCGCCGACCCCAGAGTAGCGAACGTGAATATTCAGGGCACGAATTGTATGCGGAAACGAAAACATGCGGGTAGCGAAGCGTAAGCTTATCTTTATTCCAACTCATTAACATTCCGGCTTACTGAGTAGCCAACTGGAATACGAAATCTACAGGGTGTATTCGTATCGCGCACTAATTTCGAAGAGAAAGAGATGCTTGCGAAAAACAATACGTACAATAGAGAAAAGAAACTTTTTTTTTTTGTTTTTTGTGGAATACAAGATATTCATACCGATTCGAAACTTTTTCGAAAGTTCAAATGTCAAGAAAGCCGTATGATGCCTCACACATTCAGCGCAAGAGTGTGGAAATCAGTTAATAAGAACTGTGTTATCCGATCATCGGCGTATTCTCACTATGATTTCAGTAATCGAAAGATTCTTTGTATCAAACTGAACAATAAAATACTTTAACGGATGTTCAAATCATTATTAGACTGTCAGGTTTTAATTTACATACAGACCAGATGTCGTCTCATGAGTCCCATCCCAAATCCTGTATCATTTCCGTAACGCTGTCTCCCCTGTATCGTGACAATACGAAACGAGCTGCCCTTCTTTGGACTCTTTCGATGTCCTCCGTCAAACCCACCTGATAAGGATCCCACACTGCGCTGCAATACTCCAAACATGGACGGACAAGCGGTGTATGCAGTTTCTTTAGTAGTTCTGTTGCATCTTTTAAGGGTTCTGCCAATAAAACGCAATCTCTGGTTCGCCTTTCCCACGATATTATCTACGTTTTCTTTCCAATTTAAGTCTGAAGTAATAGTAATTCCTAGGTATTTTGTGGAGTTTACGGCCTTCAAATTTGATTGATTTATCTACTTAACGGATTTCTTTTCGTACTCATGTGGATGACTTCACACTTCTCATTATTTAGAGTCAATGTAAATACGAGTGTTGTTAGGAGATATATCGTGTATTATAGAGCTACTGTGGTGTATATAGCCAATTCATAGTCACATATGTGCTGTTTGATTATTGAAGTATACAAAAAGCTGCTCAGAGTGTAACTGCACAAATCGATTTAAAAAAGGAACAGAAAGAACGAATACTGCTTACCAGGCTATCGGCCAAGATAATATCGGATTTTGAATGAAATAAATAACAGGCTTTATCAATAGTGGTAGCTTTTAAAAACGAGATACTTTAGGTAGTGCTGGTGGACAGGAAGTTCAAAAAGTGTCATTTTATGATGTCTAAAATGACTATTTGAGGCACGAGATCACTTAGGCCTACCTCACTGAAGTTAGAATTTTTGTTCATGAGATTACAACTAGCAACTTGTAACAAAGAATTTAAAGGTCATCTGCTTTACATATAGGTATAACAACTGAAAGGGGTTTGCTGAACTGTGTATAGTTACATATATGAATGACACTTAGTCACGCTGGATGCACATTGTGAAGTTGAACACTCTGGTGAGAGTTGCTGAATATTGAGCAGTTCACGCACCTTTAATGTATTTGGCTTATAGCATAATAAATGCTAATATTTGTGCTAGATGACCTAATGCTAATATTACGTGCACTTAGATAAGAATACATCATGACTACTTCGTGTTCTTAACAGAATTTGGTAGTGGCTGGTTGCTGTATTCACAAGGTAAGAAGCTATTTTACAGTTATGTATTTTGATGGGATATTTCACTTTCACAGTCTATTTTTAACATTAGCTGTTTCAGGCAGCTCTGTTTCATTTTTTGATGGTATAAAATATCTAAATATTGGATAATCCAGCAGGTACCCCAAAAAATACGTAAAGTGTTGTCAAACTCTTTCGAAATTAATGTTTGTACAAAAGTTCCACCTCCGTAGAATATATTGAGACAGTGTCAAAAAAACCGTGTATGACGAAAAATTTCGTTCATATACTGGACTTAGAACGCTAAAAACTTGGTTAGGAAAAAGAAAAGCTGTTCGCCGATTTCTACACTATATGTGTAATAAATTTACACACAACCGATAATTTCTGTATATTCAAAGAGTCTGAAGCTGTTTTGTAGTTTACATTTAAATGAGACATAGTTTTCGCGACTTAACTCGAAGCCAGCCGCGATGGCCTAGGAGACTAAGGCGCTCCAGTCACGGTCTGCACGGCTACTATGGTCGGGGGTTCGAATCCCCCCTCGGGCATGGTTATTTGTGCCGTCCTAGTTCGTAAGTAGTTCATAAGCAGTTTGTAAGTTTAGGGACTGATGACCCCGTAGTTAAGTCCCATAGACTATACAAACATTTGAACATTTGAACTTAACTCGAATGAATACACAAGCTAATCAAAAGAGTCTGTCGCACATTTAAAGTTCGCGCGGAAGTTTGCCAACATAATGGCAGCCGAGGAGATCTTCAATTTGCCCGCTGTTCGCAATCAGGCGCTTACGGAATTGTGGGACCTTGCTCCAAACACAGATAGATGTAGACACCCAGAGGACGGCGCTGCGGTTGACAACAGGTGTCTGACTCAGGTGATAGATCGGTCATTACCGCAATAGCAGGTTTTTACGACTGAACTGACATTAAAAGTGGTGATTACAGTCTGCACACAAGATATGGGTCACAGAATCTCCGAGATACCGATGAGAGGGGCATTTCCCTTACGACCATTTCACGAAAGCACCGTGAATATCTGAAATCCGGTAATATATCCTACGTCGCTGTAGCAGGGTAAAGATCCTGCAACAATTGGACAAACGACGAGTGAAGAGATTGTGCGCTCCGGTTTTCACTTATCGATATATGCTCGTCGGCGGAAACACCTTAACATCTTCTCTGCAATTTCAGTACTCCAAGTGCAGGATTCTAAGCTTTGTCTAAACAAAAACCTTTATCTCTGTTTATTAAGTTGCTGGCCAGTCTAATTGCAACAGCTTCCTTAAATATAGCATCCCAAAATGAAGATATAGGTGTCAAAATCTGCACATCACTATAGTTCATGGAATAACCAGTTTCTATGCAATGTTGAGCCACAGCTGACTTGTCTGGCTGTAATAGGCGAGTATATCTTCTGTGTCCAACGCATCTATCGTGGACAGTGCGTGTTGTCTGGCCTCTATATGAATTATCACAATTTCCGCATGGGATCTGGTACACACCTGACTTGCGAAACAACAAATTGTCCTTTACTGACCCGTTTAAGGCTGCAATATTCACAGGTGGCCGGAGCAGATTGACGGAGTTGCTATGGGAAGCCCCCTATCACTTCTGATAGCGAATTTCTTCACGGAAGACTACGAGGACAAGGCTCTGGAATCGACAAGTTTTAAACCAACGATCTTCTGGAGATACATGCAAGACACGTTTGTAGTATGGCCTCAAGGGAAGGAAGAGTTACATCGATTTCTTGATCATCTGAACTCCATCCGCGCTAATATCAAGTGTACTATGGAAATGGAGAAAGATGGCTGCCTCCCTTTTTCGGATGTACTCGTTCGTCGAAAAGCTGATGATATATTAGGACGCGAAGTATATCGAAAACCAACCCATATGAATCTGTATTTACATGCCAGTAGCTGCCATCATCCCTCACAAGCTGCAGGGTTCCTTAAGACATTGGTGCACAGAGAACATTGTATATCAAATGATGAGAACACACCTGAAGAGCATTTTAAAAACGAATGGATATTCACAGCAACAGATTCGCAGAGTATTAATATATCGTAATGACATGGAACGTGTCAGTTCACTAAAAGATAACAGTACATGAAATTTTAATTTTTTATTCTCTATTTTATTTATTTATTGAAAAATTACCAATTTCAACGTAAAAATTCATCTACTGAGTAAAAGTGGTTGTCATTCAGAAATTCCTTCATATTTTTTTTTTTTCAATCGTGGTTGGCTGTCTGTCAGACTTTGATGTTATTTGGTTAGTGACCGAAGAGCAACGTGGTAGCTTCATTCTCCCCTTTCTGTGCCAAAGTTAGATTTAACCTTAAATACACAGATTATCCTGTCGCCTTGTGTTGTAGCTATGGACATAGCTGTTACCTTTGAATTAGGTTTGGTTATTAATAACTAATTTCATAAGATAATGTAAATATTGTGAAGCTTCTATGAAGATACTTAGATCCTTAAATAAGTGTAATGAAGGTGATCTAATGTGGGTTCAAGAAATTATTCTAATGACAAGCTTTTGTGCAATTTTACTCAATTACAAATTACCCAAAAATATGATGGCATGTGAAAGCAGAGAATGAAAATAGGTAGCACCCTAATTTACTGAGAGGTTTGTCACCAAAATTTGCAATAACCCTAATAGCATAAATTGCTTCAGTCAAATTTTTCAGTAGATCATCAATGTGTTGCTTCAATTTCTCATCAATGCATACACCTAAAACCTTTGAATATTCTACCTTATGTACAGACTAATTTCACAAACTATATTTATTAACAGTGTCATGGTATTTACTATGTTTTATCAAATTTAATAAGAGTCCATTGTACACAACCACTTAATAATTTTCAAAAAGACTTTATTTACAACCTCATGCTTTTTTTTTGTTATTACTATAATTCTACCATCAGCAAGAAGAACTAACTTTGCATCATCGTGGATATAAAATGGCAAGCCATTAATGCAAAGGACACAAAAGCGAGCTCTGTGGATCTCCATGCTTGATAGCTCCCCAGTTTAAAAAATCAGCTGATTTTTCCAGTTTACCTGAACCACTATTTACATGAAACACTATTCGCTTTTTAGTATTGAATTTAGTTCTTGTAATGTAAACTTCTGGGGATTTCGAGTTATCTATGTTTGTTTCATCCACTCTGTCATTATACCATATTTGTTTATAGAGTTTTACCCACGAATAGCGTCAGCAGACTTAGTGAGAAATTAACGCCGGATGTCTATTTTTAACATCCCTATTGAGGTAGGGTTATCGCACCAGACTTGCTACTTCAGGTAATCCATGACTAATAATCACAAGAGTTCAGGTCTCGGGACTTACCAGGCCAAGCACGGTGGATGTGGCGATCATCAGCAGTCCAGATCAACAAGAGATATTTCGTAAGTGTAGCACTATACAGTGCAAAGCAATGCTGCATGAAATTCATGATCTACTGGCAGGTGTTAATCTGCCAGGAATGGCATAGTGCGATTCTGTAACATGGCGCGCACGCATCGTGCTGACAGCTTGAAAAGCAGCACCCCGCACTTATTCGAACAACAAAGACCAAACCACGATATATGTGGTAAACACACAACACACTGAGTTACTCTTTATAAAATAGGGTAATCACGCCTGTTCATGTAGTTTTGGCAGCCCAAATTCAGCAACTGTTGCTGTTGACAGAACTTCAGATTATGATCTACTCTTCGTCGATACAAAAAAAGTTATAAAACCAATCTTCATTTTCCTCTTTTTTTGTGTCCACACCGCAAATTCTGTCAAATTAATCGCTGACGTCAGGATTCAAAGCCAACGGGTAGTACCCCTGTGGCGGTACTAGCTCGTACGCCAGCAGCCATTTCTTTGTTTTATTTCATAATGTCATTTACTTGTATGGAATAGTAGGAAGTGGCATGACCAAGATAGTAGCCGGTTGGTACTGTGAGTACGGTCCAGTGGGAAAACTCCGCCCCATTGCCTAAGAGTGATGTGATTGGCTGTTGCTATATTTTTACGCGCCACAACCTCCCAGCTATTTTATTAATTATTTAATAAATAAAAATTTAGTTGTCAGTTCTATTGCCATAATGTGTGTTAATTAATTGTGATTACACTACTGTTTTGTAGATTTATTAGATTAAGTATTTTACGTAAACAGTGAGTGTGGCGTTCTAGAAGTGTCGGTTGGCGCAAAAACTCTAGGCGCTAGTATGAAGCTCAGCTCCACTGCTAGTTAGTTCACTGCGAGCCCCGACACGGTAAACATCTAGCAGCATTTGCGATAACCAGTCTTGTATTAACCGCACGATAATGGGGCTAAAATATTTGTAAAGTGCATGCAATGTATGTCAAAGTGTTTTATGACTGTAACAACTTTATTTTTGTGAATTTTGACGTCAACATACAGTTTGTGGCTTCTGTGTTCGTGTGATAAATAAAAGAGCCAATAGCATCTCTGAAGAAATTCATCAACTTCGTTAATGGTAGTTAGACAGCCACAGTATCCACCACTTTCAATTTCAGCCTCACCTCAAAAACTTCGAATCTACGACCTGTGTGCTGCTTCTGCACTGGGGACATCTGCGAGAGAGAAGACACCAGGTTAGTCAAATATTAAGTGACAACCGCCTACGGGCCTCACGTGCACCGTTCGGTCTATTTGTATTACAACTAGACGAGTTAGCACGCTGCTCGCGGTAACGTGAGTGAGGTAAAGGAAAGATAGGAAAGTGTCAAGGAATCTGTCACAAGTGGACTTGAAAACATAAACTTTAACCATAACATTGAGTGGTTTATAGATTTTTTTCTATCTCACCCCCCGCCGTACCTCGTGCTTCAGTTTACCGGATCTCATCACTTATTGTGTTTCCAACTGTAAATAATTTTTTGTCTATTACACATTCATCATTGAAAGGACACGACCGTTGTTAATGCCGTCCTTCTCCCGTCGTAGTTCCAGTAAATTTTATACATTTTTTAACCTTACAAGTATATGTATGGATGTATTTTAAACCCATGTCATGTATTTTAAATTTTTCCAACATCTGGAATAAGAGACATGGCTGTGGAGCAGAATATTTTACTGTTGACAGCCCAACCCGCGTCAATATAGAATGAAGGCGATGCAATCAAAATAAAAAATTAAAAAGATGTCTTCGTCGACTAGGCCGCTAAGACGACTTGCTGACACTTATCAGGCACAGAAGAAAGGTGAATCATCGTAAATTTATTGAATCAAACATCGTCATGATTCTCCAATAATATTTAGGAAATTGAATGACATACTAAATGATGTCCCACTGCTCCACCTCACAATAATGAAATTAAAACTTGTTTGTAAACCTATTGCACCAAACTCTTATGGTCGTTAGCCCCAAGACTTACAAATTACTTTAACTAACTTACACTAAGTACAATATACACATCCATGTTCAAGGGAGAACTCTAACCACGGACGGGAACGGCCGTTCAGTCGATTCCATGACGCCTTAGACCATTCCGCGTGGCTCCCGACAATAGCTCGCGTGTTATTACGAGGACTGTCAGCTCCCTTTGACGTCGGACGTCACCGTCAGGGAGTGACGTAAAATCGAACGACCTCGTTAAGCGTTACTGGAAACGGCACACATCCGAATTCATTTAGAATATTCACTGAAGGTGTAACTTCCTCCAGGAATCAATTAGGAAACAATATGCACTAGTGAGCCATCTCTCAATCTCCGTACCTGTCGTAAGTGCTTCACAAACGAAATAGACAAAAGAAATTCACAAGATCAAACACATCAACAGACAGGATGACCATTATTTAACTATATGAAAAATCTACGAAGTGCACACACGTTATTCAACACGTAGCCGTCACTGTAGTTATTCGGATTTAGGCTCTGATGTGTTCGATATGCCTGCCTTCCGTAGTGATGATTTGGCGCAGGCAAATAGTGAATCTGTGCAGTGACCCGCTAGAGCGTCGGATCATCGATGCTCTCTAAGACCTCTTGAATGTTAATTTTTAGCTCAGTGATCGTTTTATAGTCGTTGCTCTAGGTAGGAGTGGGTAGGAGTCAGAACACAACGGTCTCTAAGTGGATGCTCACAGACCACCCTTTCCACAAGTGCCTTTATTTACAGCGAAGGGGAAAATTGACTTACATTGACAATGCTCGTAAAGTTTTTTTCTGAAGCGTATAAACGAAAAGGAATACTTATTTAAACATTTAATCAAACCACAACGTTATGGAGATCTCAAACAGTTTGCAAAACTGAATGCCTTTCTATAGATAGACAGGCCACTTGACCAATAGATGACTTAAATTTAACTTTTCAAGTGACTATCACTACGCCTCTTCAGTAATACAAAATTTGTAATTACTTAAGTGGAGCCCACTCCTCCGCGTCAATACGATTACAAGTATCTTATTTTACACTTGAAAATCCAACACTCGATAACTGCACAAACTGTTGTACACCAAATAAACAACATTCCGTTGGGACAAGCAAGCGAAAGCTCTGCTAAAGATCAGTAACTTAATAACTGAACATAAGAGAGAATGTGGCAAGTCTGATTGTATATCTTTATTCGTTTAATAATAATATTCAGAGTTTTTATATCTTAGTTTGGACTTGTAAATTTTATAGAAGCCAAGTAGCTGTCTGGCAGTAGGCAAATTAGCATATTGTAATCGATGGGTGGGAAAAGAATAAAAAATGTATGGACCGTGAGAAAGCACCACAGTGTAGCATAGACGTGATCTTATTGGCTGCCGCCTTCCCTTCCGGTGCTACCATTCCTGCATTTAATTTATTAATATTTAAGACAGTAAAAATTAGATAATTGGGTAATTTCAGTGTAACATTTTTCTGTTAAGACGCTTCCAAAATGTTCAAATGTTTGTAGAGCTTATGGGACTTTAACTGCGGGCTCGTCAGTCCCTAAACTTACAAACTACTTGTGAACTAGCTTATACTAAAGACGGCACAAACAACCATGCCCGAGGGGGGATTTGAACCTCCGACGGGTACGGCCTCGCGCATCGCAGCATAGAGCCTCAATGCGCTCGACCGTGCCGCAGCGGCTAACAAGCTTTCATTTGAACCCATTTGGTTTGTTCAGCGTCATTTATATAAACAAAATACGAGCGACGAATCTAGAAGGTTCGTTTGGCGCCAAAAAGACAGAGGCAGCAACTAGTAGCCACGCCTGGCTGAGCACAGTCCAGTGCAGACCTTCCAACTGTTAACACGTAGCAACTTGTCTTACTACAGAACTTGTACATGTATCATAATGGCACCAGTATTTATTGTAAAGTGACTATCGTTCAATGTACCGCTTAGATTTGTGAATTTCGCTGAGCGTGTGTAAACGTTGGAAGAATAAATTTAAAATCCATTGGCATTGCGTGTTTTATGAAGAAAATCGTAGTTGGAGTCCTTAAATCATTTTCACAGCATTTTAGATTCAGACATCAAGAATCTGCGACCCGTGTGTTGAAAGTGAGTGGGACATTATCGACTTCGTGATTCGAGGTCAATAATAAACAAAAAAACTTTATTCCACCAGTCTGAAGAATTGGTGAAACCTACGGGGCCGCGGTGGAGTAGCCGAGCGGTCTGAAGCGCCTCGCTGCGGAGCGCGCGGTTACTTCCCGTGGAGGTTCGAGTCCTCCCTGGGGCATGGGTGTGTGTGTTGTCCTTAGGTTAGTTTACCTAGGTTTAAGTAGTTTGTAAGCTACGGACTGATGACCACGCAGTTGGGTCCGATAGATTTACAGATATTTGAACGTTTTTGAAACCTACGGGTCCCTCATGCAATATGCGTTACATAGAGCAAAAAGTGCATGTATCCCTAGTAATAGAAGTGAGGGTAAATCAGGGGAAATTTATTAAAGGGTGGGAGATTGTGCTGAAAGTCTGTTAGGAACTTTCCAACTAGACAGTGTTAACATCGTATATGAAGACCTGCTTTCGGCCAGTGACAATTTTTCCCCTCTTGATGAACTTTTTTATTCCATTAGAAGACTCATTTAAAACAGATTTCCAGCAGGAAAATTGTAAGAGCTACAAATAAATTTATTCTCACACAGCAGCTGACCGAACACGACAGCGTGACGCGTCCCAAAGAACGACTAATCGTTCAAATTACGGCGACAGAACTGAATACTGTAAATAGTCATGAAACATGGTTTGTACAGCTACTAAACCAACGATCGCAATGTCGCCTGAGGTGCAATCTATATCTATATAGGTACTTTGCGAATCAGCCGCGGTTGAGTAGTCGAGCGGTCTAAGGCGCCTCGCTGCGGGGCGCGCGATTGCTCGCCGTCGGAGGTTCGAGTTCTCCATGGGGCACGGGTGTGTGTGTTTGTCTTTAGGTTACTTTACCTTAGTTTAAGTAGTTGGTAAGCTACGGACTGATGACCACGCAGTTTGGTCCGCTATATTTACAAACATTTGAACTTTTTTTTCTGCAAATCATATTTAAGTGCCTGGCAGAAGGTTCATTAATCACTTTCATAACCTTTCTCTACCGTTTCATTCTCTAATAGCGCTCTGGAAGAAAGAACACCTAAATCGTTCCGTATTAGATATGATTTCTCGTATTTTATTGGGATGGTCGTGTCTCCCTATGTAGATGGGTCCTAGCAAAATGTTATCACATTCAGAAGTAAAAGTCGGTGATTGAAATTTCGAAAACAAAACTCGTCGCAACGAATAATCTAGTTCTTTAAATTATTTACACTTTAAATGGTGCAACATGTCTGTGACGCTTTCCCCCCTCTAACGTTATAAAACAAAACGAGCTGCCCTTCTCTTAACCTTATCAATGTCTTCCTTCTCTGAACTTTCTTAATGTTTTCCGTCAGTCCCACCTGATGAGGGTCCCACTCTGGGCAACAGTACTCCAGAAGAGGACGCACAAATGTGATGCAGGCAGTCTCTTAGGTCGAGCTGTTGCATATTCGAAGCGTAATTCCCATGAAACGTAACGTTTGGTTCGCCTTACCCACAATATTTTCTATGTGTTGTCTCCAGTCTAAGTTGTTCGTAATTGTAGCTTCCAGGTATTTGGTAGAAATTAGAATTTCTTTTAGTGATCATGTGTGTTACTTCACACTTTTCGTTACTTAGTGTTAATTGCCAATTTGCGCACCATGTATAAATTTTGTCTAAATCGCTTTGCAGTTGCTTTTGATCCTCTGTTGACTTCACTAACCGATAAATGACAGTATCATCCACGAACAGTCTAAGGGAGCTATTCAGATTGTCTCGTAAAACGTTTATAAATACAAGGAAGAGTTGGGGACCTGTAATGCTTCCCAGGGGAACGCCAGATATCATTTCTGTTTTACTCGATGACTTACCGTCAATTACTACGAACTGCATCCTTTCTGATAGAAAATCGTGAATACAATCGCACAGTTGGCGCTATATTCCATAAGCATGCAATTTCATTAGAAGCCGCTTGTGAGGTACAGTTACAAATGCCTTCCGGAAATCCAGAAATATGGAATCTATTTGAGGTCCCTTGTCGATGGCACTTATCACTTCATGTGAATAAAGGGCAAGCTGTGTTTCGCAAGAGCGATACTTTCTGAATACATGTTGACTATTGGTTCTCTTCGAGGTAGTCATAATGTTCGAACAAAGTATATGTTCCAAAATCCTACTGAAAATCGACATCAATGAGATGGGCCTGTATTTTTGGGGATGAGTCCTATTGTCATTCTTGAATACTAGAGTGACTTGGGCGACTTTCTAGTCCTTGGGTACGGATCTTTCGCTTAGTGATCGGTTGTATGTGATAGCTAAGTATGGAGCTATTGCATCAGCATACTCTGAGAGCAATCTAGTTGGTGTACAATCTGGCCCGTTACGAATACGTAACTTGCGACTCCTCGATTACGTGTCCTTGTCAAACTGCGCGCACGCTGCTTCCTCCTCCAACATCACTTACCCACCACACCACTACATTCGGCCTCCGATCACGTGCTAACTCCTTGACGCGAACACGGCCGTTCCTCCCCCCCCCCCCCTCACTCTCTCACTCTCTCTCTCTCTCTCTCTCTCTCTCTCTCTCTCTCTCTCTCCTGCGACCACACCCCTTAGCTGTCGATGGCGCTTACTCTTTCCAGATTTCGATGGCCACGCCTCAGCTGTACATCATGTCTTTAATATAGCTCCTCAACAAGAAGTCACATTTGTTCAGATGCGCGATATATGGCTGACAATCGTATCCCATGCCACTGGCCTCTGGGTACCACAGAGCTAAGATGCGGTCCCAAAATTCTCCTCCATGACATCGACCACTATGTTTCGAAAGGGTATAACTCCGTCCTGTATGACCACACATGTAGAAGTCAGTCACTTCGGATAATGGTGATGAAATCATCTTTCAACGCCTTCACGTTCAATTGTTGGTAAGGTGTCTGTTCTTTCTGACACGTCTGGAGAAACAGACACCATATCAAAGGCATTATTGATAGAGCTGAAGGATTGAATTAAAATTTGTAGTGCGGCCGGGAATTGAACCCGGGCCTCCATGCTTACTAGGCAGAGGTCTTAACCGTTAGACTACCACACCACTAACGATTAAGGCGCCTCGGAATAGTCTATGTACGATTTCCCTCCACAACGCAAACTTTAATTCAGCTTCTTTGTTCCAAAGATAATTGCCACTACTGCCAAGGCTCTCCATGCAGCGGAATAGCACCTCAGCAATGGACATGGTGGAACAATCCTGTTATGGTGATATAAATATCAATTAAATACAATGAAAGAATCCCTGAGACGGATTTACGTCTCAAATATGTCAAAGACATTATTGATAGAGCTGAAGGATTGAATTAGAATTTGTGGTGCGGCCGGGAATCGAACTCGGACCTCCATGCTTACTAGGCAGACGTCTAAACCGGTTTTTTTTTCGGTCTCCATCCTCCCCTACAACCCGTCCTTCCGCTCGCCAAAATAGCCTTCATCGGCTAGCTTCAGTAGCTATGATATAGTAATTTCTTCTTTAGAGACAAATAAAATTTCTCCTGGTAAAAGATTTAAATTGTCATGATGACTCCTTATTCTAGAGTCTGTAAAAAAAAAATAAAAAATAAAAAATGTTTTTCTGAAACTAAATTGAAACTTCTTCGTTGAAGGTTTTCTTTTTAACGTTCTTCTGCGAAAGTTAAATATAAACAGGACCTAAAATAAATAAATAAAATTGATCCTTCTCCTTCCTCCTAAACTTTTATGGATGCACATGAGCTGGAAATAAAGGGGTCTTGAAGAAGGGTGATATATCAATCACATCATTTTAGACAGGCGTTCCTTTTCCAGCACGGTGTATGCCCTCGGAGTTCGTCTTCTCGAAATTTATTTTGTAGTTTACCGTTGATAATCGAATTCGAAATGTTTATCCTCTCATATAATCAATATTTATTGCAAAACTGGGGCTTCTCTTAACTCCGATTACGCAACCGGCCGAAAATTTCAGCGCTTAATATTTCATTAAGAATGTATTGTTACAATCACCGTTTCAGATGATTGTTCTTCTCAGAAAACATGCATAATGCTTTTTGTAATTTTTTCTTCGAGTTAGTGTATGGTGCTGGGTCGTGATGTAGAGCCAGTAATCTTCCTTGCTTTTTTTACCGTGCGTCATGATATAGTGCACTGTGTGTCCTATTATCCAATTGACGGCATTTCGTTTGGTCATGGGGTAAGGATTTGCCTGTGGATTCAAACAATCTGATGGTTTGTAGACATTAGGCGTCGTCCTGTTGATAATCGCTAATTTCTGTGTGACCAACTGCCAAATGTCCTTGACGCTGTCACATACCAGCCTGTGTTCTTCTGTATCCGTAAGATGGCATGATGTACATAAGGGAGAGTTGACGAGATGTATGGCATGAAGTTTGTCGTTAGTTGTTATTTTCCGGTTTACAGCTTTGTACCATGTGGCTTTTACTTTAGAAGGAAGGTTGGGGTCGTGAATATTTTTCCAAATTATTGGCCAGTCGTAAACAGGATATTTTTGTTCGATGGCATTATTTCCCTTGTTTTTCATGAGTTCTTTGTAAACTTCCTTCACGATCATCATCTTCTGTCTTGTTATTGTCGAAGATAGATAGCTATATTCGACTAAAAAGTGTCTAAAATGATAAAAGCCAATAGGAATGTGATGTACATCAATTGGAGGTTGTATGCTAACAGGAGCTATTTCATTTAGCAGATGGGCTGTGAGGCTGTTGGGCGACGTTTTCCATAGCTTGTACGTCTTGCACACATACAAAGATCTTAACTTATAGGTGACATCTGTGAGGTTCAGTCCACCTTTCTGTGTAGGAAGTGTGAGTGTGCTGAACTTCACTTTAAAAATATTTCTTGGCTGACAAAGTTCCCCAATGCCGACATGATTCTGTTGGCGATGCCGTGCGGTACGGGAAAGGCTTGTGCAACATAATTAAGTTTCGATGTCATGTAGACATTAACAAGCGTGGTTTTTTGAAGTTCGTCAAGGTGCCTCAGTCTGTTTTCTTGAATAACTGCACGTATTTTAGCAAGTAGTTGTCTGTAGTTTATAGCGATGGTATGCTGGATATTATTCCTGAATTCAATCCCTAAGCACTTGAGTTGTTCAACTTCTGGTAACTGTTCTAGGCTTGGCGTACATTTCCCTTTACCTATATTCATAATGCCTGACTTCCTTTTGTTTAGCTTCGCTCCGGATGCCAGTTCATATTTGTGCACCATCTGCAGAGCTTGTGCCACTTCTTGCTCGTTCATAACCAGGAAGTCAACATCGTCTGCATATGCGTTACACACTATTTTCTGGCTATTTATCTGCAATCCTTGTAGTTGTTGTGTAAGCGTGGAAAGTAGAGGTTCGATCGCAATGGCAAATAACGCCATTGACATGGGACATCCCTTACAGAGGAATCCATCATAGTCGGTTGGCTTAATTGTCCATTTATCATTATACGTGCTACGCTATTACTTAATATTTGTTCAATTATCCGCAGGAAACCCGGAGAGAACCCCACTACTTTCATGGTATTAAGAAGGTATTGATGATTAACTCTGTCAAATGCCTTCTCAAAGTCTAACGACACTATTGCACACTTTATTCGACAGACTTCCGCAGTTGATATGATATCCCGGTATTCGCATATATTTTGTGAGATACTTCTGTCTTTACCGACACATTTTTGGTACTGGCCAGTTATTGAATTCATAATCAGTTTCATTATTCTTGCTAGTATGCGTGCAAAAATCTTATAGTCACTATTCAATAGTGTGATCGGACGTAAGTTTTCAATTCCTTTGCTTGCTGAGTTCTTTGGAATTAGGACTATAACGCCCTCCGGGAATTCTGTTGGGATGTCGACATTGCCGGTCAGAAGTTCGTTACACATACTTAGTAATTTGCTCTTCAGTATAGGCCAGAACACTTGGTAAAATTCTATGGGGATCCCATCAGGTCCTGGGGATTTATTTTTAGGACTCCGTGCTATTGCATCTTTCAGCTCGTCCTCTTCTATATCCGTTGTGAGATGTCCTCGTTCCTCCACAGTGAGTCTTCCTGTTATGTTCCTTGTCAGCTCATCCTGCATATTTTCATCAGTGGATTTATGTGACATTAGTTCTGATATATAGTTATGAATTGGGTCTTTAATTTCATTTTGTTTCGTAAGAGTTTGTCCATTAGGTAACTTAAGTTCTGTCAGGATTTTTCTACTCCCTCTCTTGTTTTCACGCATAACGTGGAATATTGACGGTTCTTCCCCGTCTATATTATTCTGCACTCTAGACCGTATTTTAAAACCTTCCGCTTGCTTCCGTTTTAGGGCTAAAATTTTTGCTTTGATTTTCTGAATCCTTGTGTAATTGTCTATCATTTGTTCATCCATGGTGTACAAATCCCTAACAGATTGAAAATAAAATTCAGTCGTTGTTTTATACCAAAAGTTCCTCTGTCGTGAGTATTCAATCAGCGTTTTACGTATCTTTGGCTTCGCACATTGCAGCCACCAAGCTGTGATCGAGCTGTATGACGGTATTCTGTTCTCACATTGTTGCCAGACATTGGTGATCACCACGCGACATTCCTCATCTTGCAGATGTGAGGTGTTGAGTTTCCATAAGCCTCTAGCTCGGTAAGTCTCCTGTTTCTGCAAATTAATTGTTGAGATGTAAGCCGCATGATCAGAGAAGCAGGTGGGCCACACTTCAGACTGGAGAATGTGGTCCTTCATATCAGCTGATACATAAATTCTATCCAGCTTGCTGGCTGAATGACTAGTAAAGTAAGTAAACCCAGGTGCCGCACCGTGGGTATGCTCCCAGGTGTCGGTTAATTTCAGTTGATGTACTATACGCTCAAGTTCGATGGATTTATTACAGTTCGGTATCTGATCTTTGGGGTTAAGAACACAATTGAAGTCACCGGCTAGGATAATATGATCTTTATGGTTACGGAAGAGAGGAACGATGTCACTTCTATAAAATTCCGCTCTCGCACGCCTGTTATTATTTCCGGATGGTGCGTACACATTGATAATGCGCGTGTTGTTGATAGTTGCCGCAAGTCCTCTGCTGCTTACAAGTTATTCTATTTCTTCGACTCGAATGCCTTCTTTCGTTAGAATTGCGGTTCCTAGTTCTGCACCGTTTCCAGGGTTGGTGATTGCGTTATAGCCCTGTATCGCATCGAGATTGATATCTGATACTTCCTGCAAAAGAAGTATGTCAATATTGGCTGCGTGCGCAAAATCTTTCACGTGTTGGAGACGGATGGAAGAACGTATCTTATTAATATTTAACGTGGCGACTTTGAAAGCTTGTGTTGCGTTCATATTGTTACTAATTTATGTTAAAATTCGTCATATGAGGTACTGTCGGAAACATCCCCTGTTCCACTCATCTGTTCCAAGGAAGTTGTATCCATCATTCTCCGTTCATCTTCTTGCTGATCAATGGGCTTCGCGGTTGTAACAATATCCGCCATTTCTTCATCTGCACTTCTTTCATTCAACTCTTCTGCCCAGCTTTTGTGCTGGTTGCTCTTCAGGGTGTCCGAGTTCGAATCTCGTATTGCGGAAGAAACCTTTACATCGCAAGGGGGTTTCTGTTGCATTTTTCCTTGTGGCAACTGTTCCGGTGGGATAAGACACAATGAACTGTGCTGCGTGCTCGCAACCGAGGTCTTTAGTGACTCCTCACGTTGCTTCTTGCTGATATCCTTAGCTTTTTCTCTCAAGGGACGTGCTAGTTCTTCAGCATTCTTAGCAGCAAGTCTCCTCTTCTTATTTCTTCTTGTAGGACTTCGTTGTGGAGAAGCTCCACTGTCTTCCGTAGCGACAGTTATTTCTCGAACATGATCTTTGGCTTTTGTGGTTGAAACCTCTAGCTTTTTGTCTTTTTCTCCGGTCAAGTCCTTCAGATTAATATTAGGCTCTGCGCTCGGTGCCGTCTGAGTACCAGCAGTAGCCTCTTCTTCTTGACGGTTTCCTACTATCGCTGGACTAGTGTCCATTATTAAACCTGAAGCCTGTTCCTCCACGACTACAACAGATGTTGGAGTTTCAATATGCATAGAGGGGTTCTGTTGTGAAATTTCTACAGTCTCCATAACGTTATCTGCCTCAGGTACTTCAGAAAACGTACTCAACTCGGGGGTCGCAGTAGTAGCAGCGGGTCTGCGCGCCGCGGCGGCGTACGTCACGGGCATGGATGTCAACACGGGGGGCCTGTCTGCCTCGCCGGCGGGCAGCTGCGCCACGCGCCGCTGCAGGCACTCGGCTCGCACGTGGCCTGTTTTGCCACAAGCTGCACACGTCTTAGGCTGGTCATCGTACATAACTATCGCACGGTAACCACAAACCTCAATGTACGATGGAATGTGTCTCCGTAGATCGACTTTCAATTGGCGCACTCCGTTTAAAACCGGAAATTTTTGGGAGTTGGACCATCTCTCGCCAACGTTACTGATAACCCTGCCATACTTCGAAATTACGTCGTCGATCTCTTCACTGGTTATTTCAAATGGAAGTTCAAATAGGCGAACTGTCCGTATTCCAAAGCCAGCATGAGAGACGTAAACAGTGCCAACTTTTCCGTCACTGTATTTAAATTTTGCCTCGCCTCCACAAGATTCGACAATTTTCAAGCATAAATCAGATCGGGCTAATTTCACGAAAACCATGCTGCTTACAATCGACAGATGGATCCCAATTATGTCATCTAGTCCTAGTTTAAATTCAGTCTCTAACCATTCCTCAACTTCGAACGATTTTGGTCGAGTCAAGTTCTTATCAAACGTGAACCTCAGGGTATCTTTCCTACCCTTTACAACCGGTTGCGTCATCACGAAATCGTTCTCATTTTCTGTACAGCACAACGAATAACGCTACAGCAAGCGCAGCGACTCACCACTCGTAAACAGCGTCGGCGCAGCGTACAGCACGGCACAACCTTCCTCCTTGCCGTCCGCCGGCAGACTGCCGTTAGACTACCACACCACTAACGATTAAGGCGCCTCGGAATAGCCTTAATCGTTAGTGGTGTGGTAGTCTAACGGTTAAGACGTCTGCCTAGTAATCATGGAGGTCCGGGTTCGATTCCCGGCAGCACCACAAATTCTAATTCAATCCTTCAGCTCTATCAATAATGTCTTTGACATATTTGAGACGTAAATCCGTCTCAGGGATTCTTTCATTGTATTTAATTGATATTTATATCACCATAACAGGATTGTTCCACCATGTCCATTGCTGAGGTGCTATTCCGCTGCATGGAGAGCCTTGGCAGTAGTGGCAATTATCTTTGGAACAAAGAAGCTGAATTAAAGTTTGCGTTGTGGAGGGAAATCGTACATAGACTATTCCGAGGCGCCTTAATCGTTAGTGGTGTGGTAGTCTAACGGTTAAGACGTCTGCCTAGTAAGCATGGAGGTCCGGGTTCGATTCCCGGCCGCACCACAAATTTTAATTCAATCCTTCAGCTCTATCAATAATGTCTTTGACATATTTGAGACGTAAATCCGTCTCAGGGATTCTTTCATTGTATTTAATATCAAAGGCAATTGACAATTGCTGTGCGGATACGCGGTATCAGAGCTGCGAGCAAGAGGAACTAATAGGCAAGGGGCAATACTATCGTATTGTGCGGTATAATGAGAATTTGTGCAGGGAGGGAAGAGCGCCCAAGGAGACTATGTGGTTAAGGCGACCGCTAGCCCGAAACCAGATACCCAGGTAAAATCAAGGCCCAGTACAAATTTTCAACTTCGCCATTGCATTTATTACATTGGCCTGCAATGTAGAATTCATAAACACTACAACTACCGTTCGGCGTTGACTATGCAGTCATCGCCGGTTATTCCGTGAATGTACGTTGCACACGGTACATCCATTGGGGGTGAAGAGACAATCCGATAGCGTAACGTGGATACTCCGTCTCCCACAGGAGCCAGCCTCGCTTATCAACCAACCCATTCAAATGAAATCGGGTTTTGACGCTAAACCAAATCGAACTTACTTCCGCATTGGCAAACTAATTCCTACAATGCCCCGTGGCCGCTCATGCAGTTTGATCGTCTTAACACAAAACATTTATAAGTTATGACGATTTCTTTTCACGTAGCTCAATAACTGTCACCCTGTATGTAAATCACATGGAGACTGACATAACAGCCTTAAACATCTGCTAAGCAAACATAAGTTAATAAGTCACGGATCTACAAATATATGTCCATAGATCTAGTTAAAATTCCAGTTTCAAAACGCTGCAGAAAGAGAACCATTTCTCCGGATGACCTAATATGTAAACAACATCAAAGTAGGCTTTCACAGCCGGCGTTAACTTCACTTAAAACTTCCGGGCTGACAGTCCGTGGTCGATAGACAGTGCATTAGTTGGAAGAGAGTTTAAGGCGGTACTCTGCTCGTTCCACCTGAAATGAGTCAAATGGACATTTTTAGAAAATCAAGAAAATAAAGATTTAAGCATGTGAATACACCAACAAACTACAGCTACAATCTGCAGATTTGAAATTTTTATTGTATACAAAGGTTTATTCTAGATGCGAATACCTCATTTCAACTTCGGACAACGACATTGCTCAAGTGTTTGTGACCCGCAGCAGATCAGTTTAACGGAAGACATAGAAGCAGTTCAGAGGCGAGCAGCTTCCACCAGTTTCGACCAATGAGCGAGTGTCACGAAAATGCTCCGGGAATTCAAATGGGGATCGCTGGAGGAGAGACGACGTTCTTTTCGAGAACTTCTGTTGAGGAAGTTTGTAGGGCCGGAATTTGAAACTGACTGTGAAACGATCTTTCTCCCGCCTACTTACATTTCGCGTAAAGATCCCAAAGACAAGAGAAATTAAGGCTCGTACAGACGCGTATAGACATTCTTTTCTCCCTCCTTCTATTTGGGAGTAGAATAGGAAACGAAATGCCTAGTAGTGGTACTGTGTACCCTCCACCACGCTCTGAAAATACCATGTGACTCGATTTCAGTTAATCACGAACAGCAAAGCGGCGGCAGGCGCGGGAGAAAGGATAGCCGTACTTTCCCTACACACAGCTTTAGTTTCGACAAGGCTCTCCCGCCATCTTAAGGGGTCTTCATTATTAAATAGTAATATTTAGCCCAAGACCGGCCCGAACATATTCGGCGCCCTAAGCAAATTATTGTAATGGCGCCCCATTAATAAAATTCCAATAAAACATCAATGTAAAATATGCATTGCACTTTTTTTATTCAAATACATTATCACAACATATATATCACATAAACATATTTCCCTATTAAAATGGGCTATATCATACAAGTCGCCAGAACCGACTCGTTGTTCGGATTCTACGTTAAAATATAGGTCCCCTTTCCTTTCCCCGGTTGGATAACTGGGATAGGTTAGGTGCACGCAAGTCGCTGAAGTGGCGTCCAATCCAAAGATGTGCACAAGGCCATTGAGACACACGAAATTATTATTATACACTTTTATACAATAATTTTATCGTTTCATCGTTTTTACATTTTGTCTTTTAAAAAGGTTTTGGTTGATAGTTCACAATAATTGATACAATTATAAGCTTCAATTTTTCTTGCCTTGGCTTCTGTCAAATCTGAGACGACGTCCGTTAAATCAATTATGTCTGCTGTTTCTCATTGAACTGACGAAGTTGCCTACCCCACAAGTCTTTCTTGGGTCGTTGTGGATCGCAGATATGTTTTACAGTTTTAATTTCCAGAAGCTGCGCTCACTACTGGCTACAGACACAGGAAGAGTAAGCAGCACTCTTAGTGCAGTAACCAAATTAGGTACAATGTCTATAAGCCATTTTTACAAATGTAACTCAGAATGTCCTGTGGCCCTGAGTTCCTGGGTACTTTTCTAGCAATGGCTTGTAATTCACTGCATTAGTAGCATTAATACTACCTTCAGAGTCTTAGTGAGTTAGAGACTCTTCGAAATTAACACATTCTTCAAGAACAAAATGTTTGTACAGCTCATGGGACTTAACTACGGGGTCATCAAAATGTTCAAATGTTCATATGTTTGTAAAACTGCGTGGTTATCAGTCCGTAGCTTACAAACTACTTAAACCTAGGTAAGCTAACCTAAGGACAAACACACACACCCATGCCCCAGGGAGGACTCGAACCTCCATGGCGAGCAACCGCGCGCTCCGCAGCTAGACGCTTTAGACCGCTCGGCTACTCCACCGCGGCCGGGGTCATCAGTCCCTAAACTTACAAACTACTTACGAACTAGCTAACACTAAAAACGGCACAAATATCCATGCCGAGGGGGGATTCGAACCCCCGACCGTAGTGGCCGTGCAGACCGTGACTGGAGCGCCTCAGTCCCCTCGGCCACCGCGGCCGGCTCTTCAAGAACAGCTTTGGAAATTGTATTTTGTACATCATGTATGTTGTACAGACAGCCAGATACACGATTTAGGTTGTTAATATGATGAAATCTCTCGTCAACTGAATTTATTGCAGTATCGCCAGCTTTGATCTTGGGATGATTAGTTGGAAACTGCTACTCGCCTATTCATTAAACGCTCACTAGCAAAATTCTGGAGAGTCAAAGAGAATGCATGTAACATTGACTTACGTCTTGTCTCTTGCCCGTTACTTTGTCTGTGTATAGTAACGGGAATTCATCATTATTGGAACCGCAGCGCAACAGCAAAGTATGCCACAAGGCGAGCGCACGAGGGTTCGTCGCGCACTACAAATTTGCCGCCCCCCCTCCCCCCTCCAAATTCGAGCGCCCTAGGCAACTGCCTAGTTTGCCTATATGGACGGGCCGGCCCTGATTTCGCCACTTCACAATTACAATGTTCAAATTCCCCTCTGTGTACAGTGAATGATTTTCCCCAGTTGGATAGGCCCGGCCCCGCTGCCACGGTGTCTGTGGCGCCACCTGCTATCGGTGGAGCATTTCTCACCCCCCACCCTCCCCTCCCCTCCAGGCAGAGGTCTAACAAAGCGCCGCGCCGCCAGAGATGCAGCGCGTTCCGCGGCGCCGGAGACAAATTCGATTAGCGGGGGTGGCAGAAGGGGTGGGTGGGTGGGGAGGGGGAGTGGCTGGAGGGGGGAGGGGGAGGAAGTGGGGGGGTAAGAACTTGCGCAAACCGCCGCTCTGGCGCCGCCCTCGCAACCACCGTCACCTCGCACCCTCCCCTTTCGATTCACGGACCAAGAAAGGAGAGATAACAGTAGCTCCTCATGTTATATCTCTTCTGTATCCTTTCCCTTTCTCCTCTCTCACTTCTATTTATGAGCCATTCATTTTATTCCCTGTTGCGCTTGTATTTTACCTTGACCTACACTTTCTTTCTTTCTCTTTTTCTTCATTGCTATTTTCCCCCTCGCCTAATACGGGTGGGGGAAGCGGGCTGTTAGCAGTACAAACTCTGCGAAACAAGACGTCTGAGAGGGTGAAGAAAATTGAAAGAGTAACATAAGTTAAAATATACATGCACTCATACGAGTAGTTCTAAAAGATGAACAATTCATGAAATTGGGTTAAACCCATGCGAAATACTCTTTAAAATATGTTGCACCCTTTTCAAGGATTGGTACATAAGTCAAAGCTATTCAATCACAAAATTTTCTCGGTTTACCTACCGCGTTCCGCGGTGGAGTAGCCGAGCGGTCTTAGGCGCCTCGCTGTGGGGCGCGCTGTTCCTCGCCGTGGGAGGTTCGAATCCTCCCTGGGGTATGGGTGTTTGTGTTGTCCTTAGGTTAGTTTACCTTCGTTTAAGTAGTTTGTAAGCTACGGACTGATGACCACGCAGTTTAGTCCGGTAGATTTACAGACATTTGAACATTTTTGAACATAAGTTAAAATATCATGCAATCATACGAGTAGTATTAAAAGATGAACAATTCTTGAAATTGGATCTACATCTACATACATACTCCGCAATCCACCGTAAGGTGCGTGGCGGAGGGAACACTGTACCACTATAGGCATTTCCTTTCCTATTCGACTCCCAAATAGAACGAGGAAAAAAAGAGTGCCGATATGCCTCCGTTCGAGCCCTAAATTCTTTTTGTGATCACTACGCGAAATGTATGTAGGTGGCAGCAAAATCGTACTACACTAAGCTTCAAATTCCGGAACTCTAAATTTCCTCAATAGAAATTCACGAAAAGAACGTCGTCTTTCATCCATCGATCCCCAATTGAGTTGCCGGAGCATTTCCGTGACACTCGTACGTTGATCGATCATATCAGTAACAAACATAGCTGCTCGCCTCTGAAATGCTTCTATGTCTTCCTTTAAACTGGTCTGCTGCGGGTCCCAAATACTTGAGCAATACTCAAGACGTGGTCGTGCAAGCGTTTCATACGCGGTCTCCTTTACAGTTGAAGTACGTGTTCCCAAAATTCTCCCAATAAACCGAAGTCGGCTGTCCGCCTTACTCACAACTGTCCTTAAATGTTCGAGAAAAACACAATCCACCTGTTGCCCTTTATCCACGGCTCGCAAGATGTCATGTGAGAAAAGGGCAAGCTATGTTTCACATGAACGATGTTTCCAAAAACGTGCTGATTTATAGAAAGAAAAGTTTACGTTTCAAGGAAATTTACTATATTCGAACTGAGAATATGCTCCCAAATTCTATAGGAAACTGATGTCAACGATATTGGCAAGTAATTGTGTGGGTCAGTTGTCTATACGAAATACTCAATAAAATATGTTGTATCCTTTTCAAGGATTGGTACGTAAGTCAAAGCTATTCATACGTAAAATGTTCTCGTTTATCTGCCGCGTCAAATATGGGTAAGATCCCAAGCTTTCGACTATATCCTCCACAGTCGTTGTCAGGGGTAACATTGCGTTGAAATGGAGGCTTCCGCTTATAAAGCCAGGTGGCAGCTTTCTCTCCAGAAATTTTGAAGTTATTTCGGCACACTCTGACGACCACTTATTTTTTTATGGTGGAAAGTATTATGAAATGACCGACGGAACAGCCATGGGTTCGCCGCTGTCACCAACCATTGTGAACTTTTTCATGAAGGATTTTGAAGAACGAGCGTTGATCAGAGCTCCCTATCGTCCATCTTGCTTCTTCGAGTATGTTGACGATACATTTTTAATCTGGCCACACTGGAATGAGTTATTGCAACAGTTGGTGGATCATTTGAATGGAATACACCCGAACATAAGATTTACAGTGGGAGTAGAGGAGGACGTGTTGGTTGAACGAAGATCAGATGGACGACTTGGACACCCTGTGTACAGAAAGCCGACGCATACAGACGCAGACAGATGTAGTTTTCGTCATCCCATAGAGAAGAAAGCTATGCTGAACACCTTCGTATACAGAGCAAGGATTATTTGACCTCGGTTCTAAGATAAACCATTTGAAGGTCTTCGTGGCCTAGGGGACTAAGGCGCGTCAGTCACGGTCTGCACGGCCACTACGGTCGTGGGTTCGAATCCCCCCTCGGGCATGGATATTTGTGCCGTCCTTAGTGTTAGCTAGTTCATAAGTAGTTTGTAAGTTTAGGGACTGATGACCTCGTAGTTAAGTCCCATAAGCTATACAAACATTGGAACATTTGAAGAAGGTTCTCAAAACGAACGGATATTCCTCCGTCATAGTAGGTCCGCAATGTCGAGGAAGCCTAGACACGACGCGATTTCAACAAATCAAGATGACTTATACATCACGCTGCTTCCATTCTGCGGTGCAATAACTAGCAAGATCAGAAGAGTCCAAAACAAGCAAGGAATCACACCGGTCTTTCGTCCACCCAAGAAGATCAAAGAAATGATGCCACCTGTCAAGGAAAACCGTGGTCTGAGAATACCTTCCGAGTGTGGCAAAATTTACGTGGGGCAGTTAATATGAACTTTTTACGAACGCTGCGTCGAACATCGTCGTTAACTGAAATGCAGGCATTTAGAAAAATCTGCAGTGGGTGAGCACAGCCTGTTAAATAAACATCGCATTTTGTTTGAAGAAACGAGAGTACTGGCTCACGCTTCAAACTCCTGGGACTCTATCATCAGGGAGGCTATTGAAATCAGGTTATGCAAAAATAACATCAATAGAGAGTCAGGATATGCACACAGCAATGCATGGAAGCTGGCACTGGAGAAGGAGAAAGAACGGAGGATGGCTTCCAGAACTTCTCGCAGATTAACGCCTGCGGCGAGAGAAGGCGCTGCTAGCAACGCGAAATAGAGTGCGCTAGACAATTCTAGGTGGTTAGATGACACCACCCCACATAAGTACGCGCCATTCCCGTTGTGACGTAAGCCAGCCAATGAGAAGCAGTCACCTGCTTTTATAAACGGAAGCCTCCAGTACACGGCACTCAGTTTTAGTCCTGACGAAGACTATAGATGATACAGTCGAAAGCTGGGCTCTTACCTATATTAGACGCGGAAGGGGAAAGAACATTTTATACAAGGACTCCGTCGCGAAAGACTTCATAAGCTATTCATAGCTAAACACAACACACTTTGTGTTCTTTGCTACACAGTACATACTGACCACAGGAGGACATGAAGGACCTGCCGTGGGAGAAGGAGGGTACAGTAATGGGTAGAAAAATCAATGGGCTTCGTAGGGTAGAGTCTTGGAAAAGACTGGGATGGGTATGTGTGTTCGGCTAAGAGAGAAAGATCAGAAGCCAAGAGTAGGAATACGAGTCGTAATATTGGGTGAGGTAGGTGGGGGGAGTTACCGTTTGTAGGATGAAGAAATATAGGAGTGGATTTCATTGTCCGGAAGGGTAAATCGGTTGAATCTGGGTTGGGACAAGAGAGTGTTTAGCTGGAGGAATGATGGGTTTTGAGCAGAAAGAGACGGCAACATGAAACAGAGTTGGTGACCCGATGAGAATTAATAGGATTGAAGTTTTCCAATACTATTGGAGATGCTGAGGTGTTCCATGTGGTTTTGTACAGGTCAACGAGGTAAACCGAGGAGAAATTGAGAGAATCGCACAGTAGAAAATTTATGTAACAGTAACTTGTGCAGTATTATCATTATCACCATCATTAAAGACTCGCGCAGGGTGCCCGGGTTAGATTTCCGGCAGGGGACTGGATGTTCTGTGTTGTCCTCATCACCATTTTCATAATCATCGACATGCAAGTCTCCCAAGTGCTGTAAATTAAAAATACTTGCGCTAGGCAAGAACAGTCCCATACGAGTTCTCCCGGCACAAACTGTCATACCAGCATTTCACTTCATTTTTCATTAAAGACTGATTTTCTACATCTACATCGGATACTCTCAAAATCAGAGGGTTCATCGAACCACCGTTATACTATTTTACCTCCCATTCCATTCTCGAATAGCGCGTGGGAAGAAAGAGCACCTGAATCTGTCCGTTCGAGCTCTGATTTCTTGTATTTTTCTGATGATCATTTCTACCTATGTAAATGGGAGTCACCAATATATTTTCGCATTCGGATGAGAATGTTGGCGATTGGAGTTTCGTAAGTAGCTCACGCCGCAGCGATAAGAGCCGTTATAATGATTCCCAACCCAGGTCCTGTATCATTTCCGTAACGCAGTCTCCCCTGTGTCGTGACAATACGAAACGAGCTGCCCTTCTTTGGACTCTTTCGATGTCCTCCGTCAAACCCACCTGATAAGGATCCCACACTGGGCAGCAATACTCAAAAAAAGGACGGACAAGCGAAGTGTATCCAGTTTCTGTAATAGTTCTGTTGCATCTTTTAAGGGTTCGGCCAATAAAACGCAGTTTTTGGTTCGCCTTTCCCACGAAATTATCTACGTGTTCTTTCCAATTTAAGTCTGAAGTAATAGTAATTCCTAGGTATGTTGTGGAGTTTACGGACTTCGCTTTTGATTGATTTATCTTGTAAACAAAGTTTAACGAATTTCTTTCCGTACTCATGTGGACGACCTCACACTTCTCATTATTTAAAGTCAATTGTCAATTTTTACACGTTTGTGATATCTTATTCTGATCGATCTGCAGTTGGTGTTGCCTTTTAACGTTCAGTCCAGAGCATAGTCCTCTAATGAAATTGCTCTATGATACGAGAATCAATCCTAACATTGATGCTTCGTCTCATGTTAAGCCATTTACTTCAAATCATTCTTGACCGATTCTAAGTTCTTATTTCTTGGTCTACCTCGACTCCTATTGCCTTCTACTACTGAGCCCATGACCCCTTTAGGTAACCTTGCTTCTCCCATGCGTGTTAACATGACCCCACCATCTCAGCCTTTTCGCTTTAACTGCTTCATCTATGGTGCTCATTCCCAGTTTTTCTTTCTTTGATTCCCTCACTACGGATACCATCGTGCCATTGTTCCCATGTATTAGCACCTGAAATCATCGTTGCTACTTTCATATCTGTAACCTCAACCTTAATAATAAGGTAACATGTGTCCACCCAGATTTCACTCCCACACAACAAAAACCAATGGCCTCCGCAGTTTTGTCCCCCTAAAACACACACACAACCCATACAACAATCATGAGTTACCAACAAAACACGCTTAATTGCCTTCAAAGTAATCGCAATTGGCTTCAATATACCTCTGACATCGGATGTACAGCTGTTGAAAAATGTCAGAAAACGTCTCTTGTGAAACCGCACGAATCACTGTGGTCACGCGCTGGTGGATCTTCTCAACCGTTAGGAATAACTGCGCTGTTCTTCGTCTGCTATCATTCCATAATCGTGTCACAAACTCCAACAATAGCTACTGTGATTTAATGATAAAGTTAAATAATGTAAAACTCATGTCGACACATTTTTTTACCTCTTCATTGATACTGTTTTACTTCCTTAGTATCACAGACAGAAATAGACATTTTACTCTTTTGAGCCGGCCGCGGTGGCCGAGGGGACTGAGGTGCTCCAGTCACGGTCTGCACGGCCACTACGGTCGGGGGTTCGAATCCCCACTCGGGCATGGATATTTGTGCCGTCCTTAGTATTAGTTAGTTCATAAGTAGTTTGTAAGTTTAGGGACTGATGACCCCGTAGTTAAGTCCCATAGACTTTGCAAACATTTGAACATTTTTACTCTTTTGATACCTGTACACAAAATGGGTTTCAGTCTCAAAGGGGGGAGGTCAGACACGGGAAGAAAGTAGACATAAAAACCATTGGTGTAACAGTTGTAAATTGTTGTAGCTGTGTTGGGAAAATTCCAGAGCTCCAAGCGCTGATAGAAAGTACTGAGGCACAAATCGTTATAGGTTCTGAAATCTGGCTGACGCCTGAGACAAATTCGGCTGAAATTTTTTCAAAGGGCCAAATGGTCTTCAGAAAGGATAGAATAAATAAAACAGGGGGTGGCGTGTTTATTGCTGTTACAAACGGTTTATCCTGCAACGAAATTGAGGCAGATACTTCCTGTGAATTGGTCTGGGTAGAGGTTATACCTGACCTGACCACCGAAATAAATTAATAATTGGATCTTTTTATCGGCCCCCTGACGCAGACGATGCGGTTGCAGAAATGTTCAAAGAAAGCTTGAATCATATTTCAAATAGGTATCCGAAGCATACTGTTATAATCGGTGGCGACTTTAATTTACCCTCGATATGTTGGCATAATTACGTATTCAAAACCGGAGGCAAATATAAAACATCGTCCGAACTAGTTCTGAATGCTTTTTCTGAGAACTACTTCGAACAGTTAGTTCATGAACCCACTAGAATAGTACGTGGTTGCGAAAATACTCTTGATCTCCTAGCAACAAATAATCCCGAGATAGTAAAGAGCATCAAAACAGATACAGGGATTAGCGAACATCGAGTTGTAGTAGCGAGACTGAATATCGAAATTCCCAAATGCACCAAAAATAAACGAAAAATATATCTATTCAATAAAGCAGATAAAAATTCGCTTCACGCTTTCCTGAGTGATAGTCTCCAGTCCTTCAAAACTAAAAATGCGAGTGTAGATCAGTTGTGGCTTACATTCAAAGACATAATATCAGTAGCAATCGAGAGATTTATACCAAATAAATTAATAAAAGAGGGGGCTGACCCCCCGTGGTACACAAAACAGGTCATATCACTGTTGCAGAAACAAAGAAAAACGCATGCAGAATTTAAAAAGACACAGAATCCGCAAGACTGGCAATCTTTTACTGAAACTCGCAACCTAGCGCGGACGTCAATGCGAGAATCTTATAGTTGTTTCCACAACGAAATCCTGTCTCGTAATCTTGCAGAAAATCCTAAGAAATTCTGGTCATATGTGAAGTACACTAGCGGCAAAACACAAACAATACCTTCACTACGCGATAGCAATGGTAATACTACCGACGACAGTACTGCTAAGGCAGAATTACTAAACACAGCTTTCCGAAATTCTTTCACCAAAGAAGACGAAGTGAACACTCCAGTATTCAATCCAAGAACAGCTGCCAGCATGCGAAACTTAGAAGTAGATGTTCCTGGAGTAGTAAAACAACTTAAGTCACTAAACAAAAATAAATCTTCCGTGCCGGATTGTATACCAACTAGATTCCTCTCAGAGTATGCTGATGCAATAGCTCCGTACTTAGCTATAATTTACAACCGATCACTCAGCGAAAGATCCGTACCCAACGATTGGAAAGTTGCCCAAGTTACTCCAGTATTCAAGAAAGGCAATAGGAGTGATCCCCAAAATTACAGGCCTATCTCATTGACGTCGATTTGCAGTCGGCTTTTGGAACATATACTTTGTTCGAATATTATGAACTACCTCGAGGAGAACGACGTATTAACCAGTAGTCAACACGGATTCAGAAAGTATCACTCTTGCGAAACACAGCTTGCCCTTTATTCACATGAAGTGTTAAGTGTCATCGACAAGGGATCTCAAATCGATTCCATATTTCTGGATTTCAGGAAGGCTTTTGACACTGTACCCCACAAGCGGCTTCTTATGAAATTGCGTGCTTATGGAATATCTCTCCAATTGTGCGGTTGGATTCACGAATTCCTATCAGAAAGAACACAGTCCTTTGTAATTGACGGTAAGTCATTGAGTAAAACAGAAGTGATATCTGGCGTTCCACAGGGAAGCGTTATAGTTCCCTTACTCTTCCTCGTGTTTATAAACGATTTAGGAGACAATCTGAATAGCTCCCTTAGATTGTTCGCAGATGATGCTGTCGTTTGTCGGTTAGTGAAGTCAACAGAGGATCAAAAGCAACTTCAAAGCGATTTCGACAAAATTTCTGCATGGTGCGAAAATTGGCAATTGACACTAAATAAAGAAAAGTGTGAAGTAATACACATGACCACTAAAAGAAATCCGCTGAACTTTAATTACTCGATAAATCAGTCAAACCTTAAGGTCGTAGATTCTACCAAATACCTAGGAGTTACAATTACGAACAACTTTGACAGGAGAGAAAACATAGAAAATATTGTGGGGAAGGAGAACCAAAGGTTACGTTTCATCGGCAGAACGCTTCGAAGATGCACCAGCTCCACCAAAGAGACTGCCTACATCACACCTATGCGTCCTCTCCTGGACTACTGTTGCCCCTTGTGGGACCCTCACCAGGTGGGACTGACGGAAGACGTAGAAGGTTCAGAGAAGGGCAGCTCGTTTTGTTTTACCACGTTACGGGGGGGGGGGGGGCCTTCACGGAAATGTTGCACGAATTGGGGTGGAAATCATTCAAAGAAAGACGTTATTCATTGCGGCGTGATCTGTTTGCGAATTTTCAATCACCGACTTTTAGTTCTGCATGTGAAAATATTTTGCTAGCATCCACCTACTTAGGGAGACATGACCATCCCAATAAAATAAGAGAAATCAGATCGAAAACGGAACGATTTAGGTGTTCTTTCTTCCCGCGCGCTATTAGAGAATGGAACGGTAGAGAAAAGTTATGAAGGTGGTTAATGAACCCTCTGCCAGGCACTTAAATGTGATTTGCAGAGTATCGATGTAGATGTAGATGTAGATGTAGATACGACGCTGAATGAGAAACTGACAGTTTGTAGTATCGTGTATTGTCAGACATCGAAAGACTGCTACACCACTGGCGAGAGGGCCACGGAGACAGCGGCAGTTGGTACTAATCGTGAGAGGCCGCGCACGTACGAACAGTACCACGTAAGTGAGACCTGATTGGCTCAAGCATACGTAAACAGTCGACGCATGCTGCCTGTAAACAGACAGTGCACCGTGTCCATCCAGTTCGAGCATCGAACCAGCGGAGCTGCTATCCAACAGGAAAGACATCAACGATTCAGGATAGAGTACTACGCTACGCCGAACATTGCTTCAAGACTTATTCCGGACTGACACGTTGTAATTCTCGTCGACTGTTCAAATGTTTATAAAGCTTATGGGACTTAACTACGGGGTCATCAGTCCCTAAACTTACAAACTACTTATGAACTACTTACGAACTAGGACGGCACAAATATCCATGCCCGAGGGGGGATTCTAACCCCCGACCGTAGTGGCCGTGCAGACGTGACTGAAGCGCCTCAGTCCCCTCGGCCACCGCAGCCGTTCCCGTCGACTGTAACTTCGAAGTTTTAACGCACGAGATATGAACTTTATCAATCTTATTGTGGATATTCAACGCTAAAGTTGATATTCATTTATTTGTAACAAATTGTAGACGCTGAAAGACAAAAAAGTCACCATCCACACTCGCTGTGACTCGTTTTGAGGTACTATGACATTCACAATTGTGAGTAATTAGAACACAACGGAGCATTACTGTAATTGGGGCTTCCTTAACTACTAGCATTTAACAAGACAGTTCTGTTACGTACATCATTAATGGCTCAAAATAGCTCAAGGAAAAATAAACTATATTTGGTGATAAGATCTCTTTCTGGTAAATCTGGTAACCAGCTATATAACATTAATAAGTGCAGTACCTTGATTCAGTAACCAGTCGACTGCATCGATGTAATTGTCTATACAGAATTTCATATAAAGCAACGATTAGCATATTACATCGATGCAGTCGTTTGATTTCTGCATGAAGGTACTGTAATTATTAATACGAACGTTGAAACTTAAATAGTAGCAACAATGCTGTGGGGACACTATGCAATCGAATCTATTATTGTCGTTGATAGCACACGTTGTCGACATACCTTCCTTACCTCCGAGCAAAATGGACTCGCCCGTCCCACGTCACCGGCGTGCGCACAATCGAGGGTAACACAGTCACTTGTGAGCATTCGGTTTAACGTAACGGTGTCACTATGTTTTTGAAAACTTCGGAGTTGGATCAAAGTTGAACGTGCCAGTCTTATCAAGGTTTTGAAGTGGGTGAAAGCCCCAGTATCGTGAAAGTTATGATGATTCTTGTTTACGACTATGATGGTGTTATCCTAATGCATTAGGTTTCTTCACGGCAGACCGTCAATGCACAGTATTACTGTTCGTTATTGTAGCGTCACCCGCGACCAGCGGCAACACTTTCTGCGCAACCCACCCGTCATGTTGCACGACAATGCGTGAGCACATACAGCGCATGCTGTGGCTGCTCTGTTCGGTCAGGCAGGGGACCACTCCAATTCGCACCATCAACAGAGCGGTAACGGTATACTACGCCTTCTACATCTCTGGCAAAGAATTCTACACAACGCTGGTGATTACGTTAAAGGACAGTAACAGATGTAAACATGTAACGTTTTTATATCGATTGTGAAAAAATAGCTGCCACCACTCTAGTTCCAACCCTCGTATTTATATGTTTTCATATTTGCACTTAGGGTATTTTCACTTGTAGTGAAAATATTTCATATTACAAATGGTTAACAGATTTACCAAAAAGGCATCTTATCGCCAAATAGATTTTATTTTCCCGTATGCTATTTTTTATATATTAATAATGTTCGTAAGAAAATTATGGTGTCGCACAAGCCTGAAGTGCGCGCCACATACTTTCGCCGCGCGCCGCCATACAAGCACGGCGGGGCGTTCTTACGACGTCAGCAACGAGCGCCCTCTGTAGCAACCCCGCTCGTGGCCACCACTGAACTGTATCGGTCACTTGGCAATAGGACAGGCGCTAGAACAGACTCTCATCAATAGGCAGGCCTCTACCTAGTGAAACTATGTATCAGCCTTACACTAGTCAGTAACAATGACACTTATGAAAGTTAAGTTTTGTACTATTTCTTCGAAATATATATCTTGTAGTAATCTAGCTTAGTGTTACTAGTTTCTGTTGTCCCACTGGCTGGTCACCTCAGACTCCGTACCCGCACTCGCGTGCATCCTATTTCCCTGTGTCGGTCTCTCTCTCTACTTGGCCACCGACACCTAGGACAACGGGCGACAACGAGACAAAAAACATCTTGTTAAATACGAGTAGTTAATGGAACCCCAAATACAGTAATGTCCGTTGTGTTATCATTACTCAGTCTGTAAAATGATGTCATAGTACATTGAAGCATATAACAGATAAAATTTCCTCATAGTGACTTAGTTGTTACCTCAGGACGACTATTTTCTCTTTCTATATAATTTCCTGTCACACTCTTTACTGACAATATTAGAAAACAAATTTCATGTGCTAGTGAAGTTCTGGAATCCTTTTGTTAAAGTGTACCAAATAATACCCCTGTAAAAAGAAACTGGAAGCGAAAGATATTTAAGGAAATTACAACTTCCATGTTTCTTTATGTACGTTATTGTTAATTTATAACCACTAAACTGGCTTATAATGAAGTCATACGGCAAGTAGAGCAATATTTGAAGGCACGTTACTAACTAGAAACATAACATGTGAGCAGTGCTGTAATTGGAGACAAGGAGGCGATGTCAGCTTTTGAATGTCCGTTGTTAGGGAGGGCTGTTGATATAGAATGAAAGGCGACGGGAGCTCGGAAGCTGTTCTTGTTTGCACCCCTGTCTGCCAGGTGTGTCCGGGGCGGGCTTTTTCATTAATTTCTCCGCCTGCCGGTCGGACCCACTCCACATCCCCACCCTCCTCTCTCGCTTCGTTTTCAGACTCATTCATTTGATTACTTTGAGTTGTTCCCGAGGTAGCTTCAGATCCGTGGAACTGTCTCGTCGGTACACAGTTACAGAAATTTTCAATCCAGCTTCTCAAGCTTGAGAATTAAAATAACTTTCCGATTTCATTTTTGTAATGAAAAGTTTTCTTTAATATTGCCATATATCCCTGTCTTTTATTTATGATCATTCATAAGAAATGTTTTACTGCGAACATATCCAGATGTAGTAGATGGATGGGAGATCAAGTAAGAAATAAAGAAATCTGTGACATTCGTGAATTGCGCAACAGTACCACAATCTGCGAAGACAATAATGACCAGAACGTATAACAGCATATACCAGGGGAATTTTAAAAGCCCGTGCAAAGTCCGAGAGAAACTTGGTGTGTATCTTTGGTAGCCTCTTTGGAAAGAATGCAAAAATAAATGTTCAAATGTTTGTAGAGCTTATGGGACTTGACTACGGGGTCATCAGTCCCTAAACTTACAAACTACTTACGAACTAGCTATTACTAAGGACGGCACAAATATCCATGCCCGAGGGGGGATTCGAACCCCCGACCGTAGTGGCCGTGCAGACCGTAACTGGAGCGCCTCAGTCCCCTCGGCCACCGCGGCCGGAGGAAAGAACGCACACCAAGTTTCACCCATGTACTGACTTTGCTGAAAACCCTAAGAAATTTCGGTCTTATGTCAAAGCGGTAGATGGATCAAAACGAAATGTCCAGACACTCTGTGCCGAAAATGTGACTTAAACAGAGGATGACACACTAAAGGCTGAAATACTAAATGTCTTTCTCCAAAGCTGTTTCACAGAGGAAGACTGCACTGTAGTTCCTTCTCTAGATTGTCGCACAGATGACAAAATGGAAGATATCGAAATAAATGAAAGATGGGTAAAAAAACAATTTCAATCGCTCCAAAGGGTAAAGGCCGCAGGACCTGATGGGATACCAGTTCGATTTTACACAGAGTACGTGAAAGATCTTGCCACCCTCCTTGCAGTGGAGTACCGTGGGTCTCTAGAAGAGCATAGCGTTCCAAAAGATTGGAAAATGGCACAGGTCATCCAGTTTTCAAGAAGAGACGTCGAACAGATGTGCAGAACTATAGGCATTAATATATCTAACGTAAGTTGTACAATTTTGGAACACGTATTATGTTCGAGTATAATGACTTTTCTGGAGACTCGAAATCTGTTGTTGTTTTCGTGGTTTTCAGTCCGAAGACTAGTTTGTTGCAGCTCTCCGCGCTACCCTGTCCTGTGCAATCTCTTCATTACGTTCGGCAACCTGCATCCTTTTAAATCTGCTTACTGTATTCGTCCCTCGGTCTCCCTCTACGATTTTTACCTCACACACTTCCTTCTAATGCTAAGTTGACGATTCCTTGATGTCTCAGAATGTTTCCTACCAACCTATCCCTTCTCTTAGTCAGGATGTGCCAGAAACTCCTATCATCCTTTTGTCTGAACTAGAAATCTACTCTGTAGGAATCAGTATGGGTTTCGAAAAGAAGCGCTATTCGTCAACGAGACTCAGAGGGCAGTGGACACGGGTTCTCAGGTGGATGCCGTTTTTCTTAACTTCCGCAAGACGTGTTATACAGTTCCCCACATTCGTTTAATGACCAAAGTAAGAGCATATGGACTATCAGACCAATTGTATGGTTGGATTGAAAATTTCTTAGATAACAGGACGCAGCATGTCATTCTCAATGGAGAGAAGTGTTCCAAAATAAGAGTGTTGTCAGGTGTGTCATAGGGGAGTGTCGTGGGACAATTGCTATTCACAATATGTATAAATGATATTGTGGATAACAGGTTTTTTACGAATGATGCTGTAGTATATCGAGAGGTTGTAACAATGGAAAATTGTATTGCCGCGGCGGAGCGGCCGAGTGCATTGAGGCGCTTTGCTACGATGCGCGAGGCCGTTCACCGTCGGAGGTTCGAATCCCCCCTCGGTCATAGATTTTTGTGCCGTCTTTAGTATAAGCTAGTTCATAAGTAGTTTGTAAGTTTAGGGACTGATGATCCTGCAATTAAGTCCCATAAGCTTTACAAACATTTGAACACTTTTTTTTAAATTGTATTGAAACTTGCAATTGAACTCCTGCTCAATAGAAAACCTGTAAAAAAGTGCAGTCGCTCCAAACTAGCACGAAACGTCCAAAATGAATCTAACTCACTCAGTGCGTTCAAAATGAGAGAACTAAATATAGCTATAAATAGCATGAAAAATGGGAAGTCCCCCGGAGTAGACGACATATGCACAAAACAAATAAAACATCTGGGACCAATCACAAAACAATGTCTTCTATTTCCCCTCAATCATGTGTTCGCTCTTACAAGATCCCTAAAATGAGACGCAAAGCCAAAGTGCATGGGAAAAGGAGCAGATGGAGAAACCAAGAGAATGGCCTTGCGCAGGGAAGCGTGCTGGCACCAACATATACAGTAACGATCAACCAATAACTATAGGTGCCAGACACTTCCTATATGCCGGTGACCTGGTCATTGCTATGCAGTCCCGAAGCTTCCATGATATTGAGGAAAAACTTGCAAACTGCACTTGAGGACATGTCTAAATATTATAGAGAGAATTTCCTAAAGCCAAACCCCGCAAAGACGCTATTATGTGCTTTCCACTTAAATACAAAAAATGCACACTAATTCCTGCAAATCAGACGGTAAGGAAGCACCTGGAAGCATACAAACACCACTAAATACCTTGGTGTAACATTGTACAGGTCACTAACGTACAAACATCACTGCCTCAACACCAGGCAGAAAGTAGGCTCAAGGAAAGCTCTGCTTCGAAAGCTAGCGGGAGACGGCGGGGGAGTGAACCTCGACATACTGCACACCACACCACAGCACAGACTTTATGCTTTTCAACAGGAGAGTATGCCTGCACAGTGTGGAATAGATCTGCGCATGCCAAAACCGTCGATATCGCCCTGAATGAAACGTGTAGGATAATCACCGGATGTAGGAAACCGATTACCCTTGACCTCCTATATAAGGCACCCGGCTTTGCCTCATCAAAAGACCGCATAACAGCTGCAGCGATTCAAGCAAACTTTCAAAGATCGCCACGTTCTCTACACCGCCCAAGTTTCGCCAGGAAGACTCAAATCAAGGAAAAACTTTTTGAGGAATGTACCAATTGAACCACCTAAAAACTGCCCACTGCAACAAGCACGCCCGATCGGTAGAGAAATGGACTGAAAAACTGGCGAAACCTGAATAGGATGAGAACGGGAGTTGCACCTGTGAAAACAATTAAAGGTAAGTTCAAATGTTCAAATGTTTGTAAATCTATCGGACCAAACTGCGTGGTCATCAGTCCGTAGCTTACAAACTACTTAAACCTAGGTAAACTAAGGACAACATACACACACCCATGCCCCAGGGAGGACTCGAACCTCCACGGCGAGCAATCGCGCGCTCCGCAGCGAGACGCTTTACACCGCTCGGCTACTTCAAATGTTCAAATGTTTGTTAAGGTTAAGGGACGTAACTACGGGGTCATCAGTCCCTAAACTTACAAACTACTTATGAACTACCTACAACTAAGGACGGCACAAATATCCATGCCCGAGGGGGGATTCGAACCCCCGACCGTAGTGGCCGTGCAGACCGTGACTGAAGCGCCTCAGTCCCCTCGGCCACCGCGGCCGGCGCTCGGCTATTCTACCGCGGCTAAAGGTAAGTGGGGACTAGCGGACACTGAGGATCTTCTCTGTGAATGTGGAAAACCACGGGACATGACACATTTGCTTCAATGTTGTAGTTGCCCACAGTCCTGTACCCTCGATGATCTATGGTTGGTCAGCGATGCGGCAGTTGACGTGGCCCGATATTGGGCCAAAAATTTAGGTTGACGGAGAGTCCGGACTCGAAAAAGTAAAAGTAAGTGTATTGAAATGCAGGAGGATCTGCAACGAACTGACGCATGGTGCAGGGAATGGCGATCGAATCTCAATGTAAACAAGAGTAATGTGCTACTAATACACAAAAAGAAAGATCCTGTATCACTTAGCTACACTGTAGCAAATCAGAAACTGGAAGCAGTTAATTCCATAAATTATCTGGGAATAGGCATTAGGAGTGATTTAAAATGGAACGACCATATAAAATTAATCATCGGTAAATCATATGCTAGACTGAGATTCATTAGAACAATCCTATAAAAATGCAGTCCGAAATCAAGGGAAGTAGGTTACAGTGCACTTGTTCGCCCACTGCTTTAATACTGCTCACCGGTGTAGGATACATACCAGGTGGGTTTCATAGAGGAAGAAGAAAAGATCCAACAAAGAGCAGCGCGCTTCGTTATAGGATCATTTAATAATCTGTAAAGTGTTACGGAGATGATCGATAAACTCTAGTGGAAGACGCTACAATAGAGACGCTATGTAGCTCGCTACGGGCTTTTGTCGAAGTTTCGAGAACATACCTTTACCGAGGCGTCTAGCAGTATATTGCTCCCTCGTACGTATATCTCACGAAGACATTATGAGTATAAAATCAGGGAGATTACAGCCCACGCAGAGGCATACGGGCAACCTTTCTTTCCGTGAACAATAGGAGACTGGAATAGGAAGGAGAACTGATAGTGATTCTCAAGGTACCCTCCGCCATACACCGTCAGGTGGCTTCCGGAGTATGGATGTAGACTGGTGTATTACTTTGTGTATAGCATTTGTGTGAATCAAGGAAGTCGATTGACTGTCAAGGAATGAACGAAAAAGAATTTCGTGTGGTGATTAAACATTACTTTATGAAAGGCAAATCGCCTCGGTAGCCTAAAGAGAAGCTTGGTAAGCATTCTGGTGGCTCTGTATTTTGCATTAGAACAGTTTGTAAGTGGTTTCAAAATTTTCGGAGTGGCCACATAAGCACAAGTGAAGCTGATTTTTCTGGACACCATGTGGAGGTTACGACTCCACAAATCATAAATCATTGATAAAATCCATGATATGGTGATGGATGATAGAAGAGTTAATGCGCGAGATTTCTAGAGCTGTGGGCATCTCGAATGAACGGGTACATAATATTTTGCGTAAACGTTTGGACATGGGAAACATATCCGCATAATGGGTGCCGCGATTTGTCACGCTTGACCGGAAACGGAATCGTTGCAAGGAAGATTTCCAGCTGTTCAGGAAGAATCCGCAGGACTTAAAGCGTCGTTTCGTCACTGTGAATGAAACATGGGAACATTACTCTATACTCCTGAGACTAAAGAACAATCTAAACAATGGGTTACCAAGGGAGATTCTGCAGCAAAAAGGGAGATCGACCTTTGGGATTCCCAAGGGTAATCTGCACCCACTCAACGAGAAGACGCATTTGGAAGTTTCTCTCGACGGCGGCCGCACCAATAAATAATTAAATAAATAAAGTGTAGGGCTTATCACATCTGCCTAGTAAGCAACACACCCGGCCTCAGAAACTAATTTTAATATATGTTGCTTGATTACAACACCTAGCAGCAGCCGAGAACAAAGGTAGCCAAACTAAATTTATGTAGAGAGAAAATATATGAAGACAATGTAGCATAACATTTCTCGGAAAACATAGATGTGTGAGAGTAGTGATTATTAAGATAACCACAGATTCAGATATATTATCTACCCATTTACGCGCATTGTCGTGAATAGTCCAACGTAAGATTCTTTGTCGTAACATTCATAGACTCTTGTTGTTTCTTATGTGAAAGAAATTTTTACTCTTAATCTGGATGAAATGAAAGTACAATAAAGCAGTCATTCGTACGCTAGAGTTAGGAAAAATGTCACCGAAGCAGCAATAAATCGAAATTGCACTGGAATTAAAGAGTCTGCGTAATCATTTAGTAGAAAACGTAGACACGCAAATCAAGAAGACGACATCGAGAATTTATTGAAGGTGAGATATAATCCTAATAAGGAAAACAAGCAAGTTGCAGAAGGCGACGTCTGCAGCGTGGGTGTGGCGCTGAAACGAAGACGATCGTCGCACTTGTACTAAACACAGCGAAAACATTTTTCTACAGTTTACAAGTCATCCTTTTATCAAATTTCTTCTTTCAGTCTACATTGCTGGCAACGAATACTGTGTGTATATCACCACAAAACGTTACACGAAGCTTATGCAAAGAGTTACTCTTACTCATTGTTAGTTCTCAGTAAAAGTTTCCAAACATTTTTGGCGATGGTTAATACTCAGGCTATTTTGGCCCACTTTAGGTTACGGTAGTAACACTGAAAGTGGGCCTTTGCGATCGTCTTTTGACAGCTCGAAGTTTAAATGAAAATAACGGCTTAACTATTCATCTGACACGAAAATTTAATAACCGAATTTGTAGAGCAGAAAATTCTCTACAACTTTGCTCTCATAAGTTTTCTTTTTTTTTTCATCTCTCGTAGCGTTTCAAAGATATTTGAAAAAATAACGGCGATTTTGGGATGTATGTCTGTCTGTCTGTCCGTCCGTCTGTCTGTCCGTAACGTGTACCCTGTTTTTAGACGAACAGTTCAACCGATCAGCACCTCCCTTTTTCAAATTTTTCGGACACAAAATACGGTAGTAATACCAAAAAAGCCGTTGGTAATGTAATTGCCAACGAACCGTTCATCTGACACGAAAATTGAATAACCTAATTGGTAGAGGAGAAAATTCACTACAACTTAGCTCCCTTAAGTTTTTTATTTATTTATTTTTTTATTTTTTTCATATCTCGTATCGCTTGAGACATATTTGCAAAAATAACGGAGATTTGATTGAATTAACGAAAACCAGCCGTTCGGAGATGTCACGTGATATTCCTCGCCCAGAACTCTCTCTGGAATACACTATCTGGCGTTACGTATTTGATGATTTTCTTATTGTAACTTACACGTTGTCATTTCAAAGCAATGGCGCACTGAATAATCAACAAAAACACATAGTTCTTCGTGCGATAAATGATAATCTAGTGTCTACAAATGACACATTAGCATCGGTTAAGAACGGTCATCAATAGTATGAGTGAGATTAAAGGACTAATATTGAGATTGATAGCTGTAGCGGAGTGGGCGAGGCGTTAGACTATGACGCTAAATGTCGGTGGTTCGGAACCTGCCACTTCCTAATTTTTTTTCCTAAAATTGTTTCAGATACATTTAGTAATTTTTTTATTATTATTTTGGTCCAAAATGTTTGCAAAAACTTATAAAACTACAAATCTAAAGTGGGCCGTAAAACACGTCAGTGCGATTTTTTCTTATCCAAGACTCTTTCAGAGTACCGGTATAAGAGAAGAAAAGTGGGTAGGTAGAATATAATCGGTACAGATTCATCTTAACAATTTTACTTTTATAAAAATATCAGTCTTCTAATAAAATCTGATTTAATTGGTATACTGTATTCAGTCATATACCAAATAGAAGGCAGGATGAAAAACTGAAAGAGCAGTAATATTCCTTTTGCTTTATAGGTTTGGTCCACCTTGAGCAAACACAAATGTTTTTTCATTTCTCCCGTACATGTTTCGCTGGCATTGCAGCATCATCAGTGGGATGTTTATTGTCTGTCAAATTAACAGTGGAATGATTATTACTTTTTTACATTAACAGTAAAAACTACAGATAATTGTGAGACTACTATACATCGTTTCTTATTTTTATAGGTATGCTAGGCCTACCTTAATACCACATGTTATGTTTGTGGTTTTTCCACTCACAAAACGTCACTGATAGTTTTTGACAGTTTGCCAGCTGCAAACCAAAACGTGTGTATTTAATGTGGTGAATAGTTAGCTTCTAAATATCGGGATTTTTATGAAACTACAGGACGTAGTTTTTGTGTTTTGGTTTGATTTTATTGTAGCTACTGCTTCTATAACAAAATGTCTATAGCAAGTTTTTGTCACTTACTTTGTATTCCTGTTGGATTTTACAGTCGACTGTCAGTCTACGAGAACTGAGCGGGATGTGTCCTGGGGAATACACGTTAACTTAACCCGTTGTGTAACGACAAACGAGTGCAGGAGTGGGACACACAAGAATGTGCCGTCGTGTGTGTGGGTGGGGCATTCGCGAGACGGAGGGCACTACAGCGGTGACCGCAGCTCGCAGACAGTACACACACACACACACACTAACTCTACAGTGCTTAAACCTCTGTATACACAGCGAATTGCGCACTTCGTTACAGCAGTTCAGTGTCCTCTTGACCCGCCTGGCACTTGTCTAGCTGTGTTAGACGCTATGGCGTTACACAAAGGGACGCTCACTACACATGACGTGACACCATCACCAGTATTTGGTTTCTTTTCGTGTCCTTGTATTACTTAGTAAAGTGACCTGGCGCTTCCGTTAGTCGGTGACAGATTTCAGTAACTTATGTAGAAAGAACACAAACTTATATGTGGTCTACGTACGCTAGAAAATTTTTATTCCGCTCTTATGATATTGTCAATTGTAGAGACTTAGGCGTGTGAAAAGAAGTGAATAATTTTATCGTCATTAGACTCTGCCAAGTGTGCTTCGTTCAACAGAAACAGGCCTGTAATAGTAACCAAACGGGTTATCACTTACCTTAAAATAAGACATTCCATCGGTCAGCTTGCGTTAAAAATATTTCCTGCCAGAGCCAGGCAGCGTCAGTCTTTAAGACAAAACTCGGTTCAGAGCACGAGTCAAAAACCTATAAAGTGAGTAAAATATAGGAGAACTAAGCCTATTATGCACGATCGTAACAGTAAAATCTTTAGAGATTTTAAAATAATATTAACTCTCCCCACACAGCGTTTTATAAAAATGACGTATTACCGAAACCAGATACGTGCCATGATAATCCAATCAAAAATGAATCAAGTGAATCGATAGGAATGACAATTCCGCAACCAGTCAATGTTTTGAAATTATTTTATTCCACGAATTCGTTTTCGAACCTGTTACGATTCATTATCAGATGGTGGAGCACAAAAAGAATTACATTTTCATGTGGATAGCAGCATGCTGGGTGCTGGCTCTATGACAACATAGATAAATGAACTTTAATGTATTGCCATGGGTGTTGTTTATATGGCGATTTGTAACGAAAGTTTGAATCTGTATAACACAATCGATGGTTTTTCGCCGCTAGTATACCTTACATACGATCAGAATTTCTTCGGAATTTTCTAGCAAGTTGAGTAACAGGGTTAAGTTGTGGAAACTATTGTAAGTTTCTCGCATTGCAGTTCGAGCAAAATTTTGAGTTTCATTAAATATTTCCAGACTCGGAGACTTTGTCTGCTTGAATTTGCAATGCTTTTTTCTTTGTTTTTGCATAGATTTTTAAAACTGGTTTTGTGTACCACGGTTGTTCAACCCCTTCCTTTGTTAATTAATTTGGTATTAATCTGAATACCTTCTGATATTAGTACTTTGAATGTAAGCCACGTCTGATCACACTGACATTGTTATATTCGAAAGCATGAAGATTATCGCTCAGGAAACCGTTAATCGAAGTTTTATTATTTTATTTTTTTATTTTTCGTTCGCTCCATCATAAAGAGGCTGTGCCCATTCTAAAAGTAGCATTCTCTGCGTGTTTGTGTGGGAGCAAAAATCGACCGTAGAAGCCGGTGGTCGTAACATCATTTCCAGAATCGATATCGAAACATTTGCATGACCCTTCAACTGTGCTGTTTATGAAGTCCAGTTTTGGGAGCGCAATGTAAACACAGTGAGAACTATTCCTCTCGGTGTTTCGGAGCATATTTCAGCAGATACCAGCAGCGTGCGTCAGGTTGTTCAAAGGCGCTACGAACAGCGAGCGAGCGGCGAAGTCTCATAGAGTTTTGCTGCGAGGTATTACGCGGAATGCGGCCGCCTCATCTGTTCTGAGCGCTGCCGGCTGAGGCGCGCAGCGGAGCACAAAGAGAGATGAGAACAGAGCGACTCCACGTGAACAGAGCACAGCGCGGGCGCGCAACGAGGTACACATCCGGTACCGGCGCCGCAATATCTGCTGCGCGGTATTTGCACAGGTAGGACGCAGAACATCAAGTCCGGAGGTGCACGCGAATCTTCCGGAGTACACCATACTGGCAAGTTTTTTATTTCTACTATAGTCGACGTAATCGATTTGCAAGAGTCAGCAAATGCACTAATGTTTATCACACTTTATTATTATTGATACAGTGTCTCTTCATTTCGGACATATCCGAGAGAACAAGCACCACTTGTTTACCAGGTGAACAAAAAGTCAGTATAAATTTGAAAACTTAATAAATCGCGGAATAATTTAGATTGAGAGGTAAAAATTAACACACATGCTTGGAATGACATGGGGTTTTGATTTGATTTGATTCGATTTTCTCAGGGAAGCCTGTGGTGTCGCACAAGTATGAAGTGCGCGTCACTTACTTTCGCCGCGCGCCGCCATGCACGCACGGCGCGGCGTTCTTACGACGTCAGCCACGAGCGCCCTCTGCTGCGATCCCGCTCGTGACCACCACTGAACGACATCGTTCACTTGGGACTGAGATAGGAACCAGCTAACACTTCGGAATCAGATAGGCACCAGTGAAGACTTGGCTATCGGATAGGCACTAGGCAGGCCTCTAGCTCAACTATGTATCAGCATTCTGCAGTACTGAGCTATATAAAAGTTAAGTATTACTAAGTCTCTATGAAATATATATATCTCGTTCTAATTTACTCTAGTGTTTCCAGTTTCTGATGTCCCACTGGCTGCTCACCTCCGTACCTGCACAAGCGTGCATCCTTTAATCCTGTGTCGGTCTCTTTCTACTCGGCCACCGACACCCCCGACCACCGGCGGAAACGAGACACAAAAGCGGCGACGAGGCTGGGACACGAAAAAGCCAAAACAGTGTTGGTCCAACCCGCCACTGCCCGCACCGAAACTAGGATTATTGTGCGGTGACGCTCCCTGTATATCTAGTAAAGCCAACCAATGCCCTTGAACAGTGCAAGGAGTCCCTTTACCAGTTCTTTATTAGACACAATTTCTTCGAGTCTGGATGTTCTGTGCCTTTTACTCTCCAATTCAATGCATTCGAGTATTAGATGTGATGCAGTTTCATCACCGTCATCACAGATCCTACATTTATGGTCCTCTTCTGTTATTCCCACTGTATGTAGATGGTTTTTTGAAATTCTCATGACCTGTCAGGAATCCAACCATTAGTCTAATCTCTCTCCTGTTCAGGCCAAGGATTATAGAGTTTCTTTTAAAACATGGCTTTGGCATCATTACCTTGCCATGTTTTTGTTGATAGACTTTGGTCCCATGTTCTACGTGCTGTCTTCTGAGCCAGTTACGTAGCTCCAATTTGATCATTGCCTTGGTGATTGTCAGGACAGGTTCCGGTCCAATAAATGGAGTCTCTGCCCCATCCTGGCTAATCTGTCGGCATGTTCGTTGCCACTGATCCCCGTGTGGCCAGGGACCCACAATAGGCTTACTCTATTGCTTTCCCTTAGCTCCACCAGAACCCTGTGACATTCTGCAACGATTTTAGACCTTGTTGCAGGAGCTTCCAGTGATCTCAGGGCTGCCTGGCTGTCTGAATAAATATAGATGCTACGGTCTTTGTAGCACCTACGCAAATTCTCCTCCACATACGTCCTGATGGCAGTGATTTCGGCCTGGAATACTGAGGCCAGTTTTCCTCCAGTCTTGGCTGCACCCCGTATACCCCGGACATGGGGTTTTAATAGATAAAAAAAAAGTTCAAAAAATGTCCTACAGATGGCGCTTCATCTGATCAGAAAATCAATAATTAGCATAACAAGTTAAGACAAAAAAGATGATGTTCTTTACAGGAAATGTTCAATATGTTCACCATCAACAATAGCTGTAGTCGAGGAATAATGTTGTGAACAGCACTACAAAGCATGTCCGCAGTTATGGTGAGGCATTGGTGCCGGCTGTTGTCTTTCAGCATCACTAGAGATGTCGCTCGATCACGATACACTTGCGATTTCAGGTAACCACAAAGGCAATAATCACACGGACTGAGGTCTGGGGACCTGGGAGGCCAAGCATGACGAAAGTGGCGGCTGTGTACACGATCATAACCAAACGACGCGCGCAATAGAACTTTCACGCGCCTAGCAATATGGGGTGGAGCGCCAGTCTGCATAAAAATCGTACGTTCCAGCAGGTACTTATCACCCAGGCTGATGCGATTCTGTAAGATATCGGCGTACCTCTCACCAGTCACGGTAGCAGTTACAAAACCTGAATCACACAGTTCCTCGAAGAAAAAAGGCCCTATAACGGTAGATGTGGTTCTAATAAAACCCCATGTCATTCCAAGCATGTGTGTCAATTTTTACCTCTCTATCTACATTATTCCGTGATTTATTAAGTTTTCAAATTTATGCTGACTTTTTCATCACCCGGTATATTAACTGCTGTATTTTTACCAATTCGAAATGTTTAAAAGTTTCGAGTGTTTGTAATATGATGTCTGTTCTTTTCTGACGCATTAAGATGCTCGATCCCTTGCGGGAATCTAGTATAGGCTGCGAGCAAGAGGAAGTAATTGGCAGGGAGCACTACCATCGTAGCGTGCTATAGCCACGATAGGGTGGCCGAGCGTTCCAAGGCGCCTTGATGCAAAGCGCTGCTGTTCGCCGTCGGAGCTTCTCGTCCTCCCCCGAACATGGGCGTATTTGTTGTCCTTAGTATAAGTTTAAGGACTGTTGACCAGAGTAGTTAAATGCCACAGATTTACGAACATTTGAATTTGAGTGTGCTCTAAGTCGAGAATTTGGCTTGGAAGGGAAGTGTGCCTGTACAGCGGGGCGCGGTCCCTGGGCGCCTTTCGCTCAGAAAGTTCAACGCACCCTGTAATAAAAAAGATTCACCACATAGGCAACGAAGTACACAGAGCGAATATGAACAAATGATTGCAAACCATCGATCTACTTAATATTTTAATTTTAATGTCAACAAATGTTGTTCCTTCGTACGGACATGTCCGGAAAAAACAGACGCTATATCGATAATTTTATATATGCCGCCGCGTGGGAGTAGCCGTGCGATCTAGAGCGCCACGTTACGGATTGCGCGGTCTTCCGCGTCGGAGGTTCGAATCCTCCCTCGGGCATGGATGTGTGTGTTGTCCTTAGGGCCGGCCGCGGTGGCCGAGGTGACTGAGGCGCTCCAGTCACGGTCAGCACGGCTACTGCGGTCGGGGGTTCGAATCCCCCCTCGGGCATGGATATTTGTGCCGTCCTAGTTCGTAAGTAGTTCATAAGTAGTTTGTAAGTTTAGGGACTGATGACCCCGTAGTTAAGTCCCATAAGCTTAACAAACATTTGAACATTTTTTTGTTGTCCTTAGGTTAGTTTAACTTAGTTTAAGTAGTCTGTAAGACTAGGTCCCATAGAATTACAAACATTTATATATGCCCCCAATGGGTGATTGACAATTTCAATGCCGAGCCATTAGTATGGTCGGTTGTTCAGTATTTCTATGCATTTATTTATAAAAATAACTATACGATAGTAGTTTTATGCAAAAGTAAGTTACTTCGCAGTCTTTCCATATTACAAGCTTTTTCTTTCTTTTATTTGTTTATTATTTTTTTTAATTTATTTAATAAGCAGTTTCCACTTGGTGGGCAATATGAAAATAATTATTTCTCAAAATTCACAGATCGATTTAGTTCTATGATTGAACATCATCAGTGCAGAATTGTAAGTCGTGATGACTCATGTACTCTGCATAAAACTGGTTATATTCATAAAACAAAAGGTATTTCTGGTAAACGTCACAAATTGGTGACGTTTGTGTTATGCAAAGTACATGAGTCATCATGATTTTCAATTCTGCACTGATGAAGTTCTATCATAGACGAAATCTATATTTGAATTTTGAAAAATAAATATTTCATATCCCCAACCAAGAGGAAACTGCTTATTTCATTGAAACAGTGTGGAGGGCTGACACAATTTTGTTATGGAATCAAGTTACAAGAAGCTTCTTCCGATTTTCAAAGTTGTAATTCTAAAACTACGAGAAAGGGAAAAAAGAGTTTGTTAAATGTATGGTACTTAACTGCGGGGTCAAAATGTTCAAATGTTTGTAGTGCTTATGGGACTCAACTACTGGGTCATGTCTCTAAACTTACAAACTACTTATGAACTAGCTAATACTAAGGACGGCACAAATATCATGCCCGAGGGGACATTCGAACCCCCGACCGTAGTGACCATGCAGAACGTGACTTAACTGCGGGGTCATCAGTTCCTAAACTTACAAGCTACTTATAAAATAACTTATACTAAACACGGCACAAACATCCATGCCCGAGGGGGGATTCGAACCCCCGAGGGAAGGCGTCGCGCATCGCCGCGGCTGCTAGCCTACCCTATTAACATTCCATCCCCTCACCCCTGTAAGTAGTTTACAATTAAATGACTTATTTTTTCGCAGTTGTGGTTAAAGTAATTTACTGGTTAAATTACCACGGTAGTTAAATTTCGGACGTTAGTTGCAGGAATGTCCTTTGCCGCTCTGAGCAGCCCCATCCAGTTGGTGAGAAGAGTGCCGTCGTCTGCAGACGTCTTCCGCTTTGAGAGGGCAGCAGCAGTCCTTATCTCCCCAGAAACTGCGGCAGTGCGATGCAGATTCATACATCAAATTTCCTGACCTTCCTTTTAGGTCTGCAATAATCGTCTGCAGGTCGCGGGAGGCGGGACGGGCAGCGGGGAGAGGAGGGGCCAATATCGGAGCGCTGTTACGGCCCGTGCAAACACTCGGCCGCACTCGTCTTTTATTGGCACATTAATTTGAGCGGCGAGCGGCCGCGCACGCAAACGGCCTATTTTATGCCTCATCACGTAATGGCGACGCCGGGCCGCGCTGGGGACGTCTCGGGCCGCGCGAGATATGGGGGGGGGGGGGGGGGGGGGGGAGCGATTTGATGGGCTGAGGGGGCGGCAGGGGGCGTGGCGGGGGGGCGCGAGGAGCCACCGCAGTGCTCACATTATCGGCGCCGTCAGATTTACAGGGCCTTACTCTGGAACGCCTCCTCCGAGAAAACACAGAGTACGATCTACATAAATTTCCTGTTCAGTTGCATACAGTGACAAACGTCCGTCTCCGTAGCTCAGTAAACAGCGAAGCTGACAACGACGCAGTGTGCCCACTTCCGATATGCTGCAGGGGACTTGGTGTGGTGCAACGTCTCCGCTATGTTGCACATCCCATACATCGCGAGTTGCCTGGCATTGCCAACATCACAAACACAAAATATTGGACACCTAAATAAAACCTTACCACCAGACATCTAAAATATCGCATTTTCGAACTTTGATTAAAATACTATTGACACTGTTATTAAAACACAATTAAGAGATAGTACGTTGATTTAAACAGAAGTGATATCTGGCGTTCCCCATGGAAGCGTTATAGGTCCTCTGCTCTTACTTATGTTTATAAACAATTTAGGAGACAATCTGAATAGCGCCCTTAGACTGTTCACGGATGATGCTGTCGTTTATCGGTTAGTGAAGTCAAAAAATGTTTGTATAGCTTATGGGACTTAACTACGGCGTCATCAGTTCCTAAAGTTACAAACTACTTATGAACTAACTAATACTAAGGACGGCACAAATACCCATGCCCGAGGGTAAGTTCGAACCCCCGACCGTAGTGGCCGTGCAGACCGTGACTGGAGCGCCTCAGTCACCGCGGCCACCGCGGCCGGTCAGTGGAGATACATTTGACGACGTAAATATCTATGTGTCAAAGGGCAGAGCCAGATTCGGAGGCGTGTCAGGACAATTTCATGTCACCCAAACGACTGGCAGGACATTTGCCACGATGGACAGTTGCTTTAACCAAACACAGCTTATTATCCGTCACCCTTAGCCTTGATGACAGCTTCCACTCTCGCAGGCATTCGTTCAGTCAGGTTGCTGGGAGGTTTCTTGAAGAATGGCAGCTGAGTGCTGCACTGAGGAGAGGTATCGATGTAGGTCGGTGACGCCTGGCACGAAGTCGGCTTTCTAGAACATCCCAAAGGTGTTCTATAGGCCCGTCCATTAAAGGGCTATTACTGTCGTGCCACCACTCCGCCACAGGCCGTTCGATATGAACAGGTGCGTGGTCGTGTTGAAAGATGCAGTCGCTATCCACGAATTGGTCTTAAACAGTGGGAAGGAAGAGGATACTTAAAGGCCTGTGGTGTGATAGTAACACTAAAAATAACAAAGGGTGCCAGCCTCCTTTATGATAACCGCAACCACGCCATAATTCCACCGCCTACGATTTTTACTGTCGGCACTACACACTCTGGCAGGTGACGTTCGCCGGGCATTTGTTATGGACACTCCCCGCTATTGGATCCCCACATTGTGTACCGTGGTTCGTCACTCCACATAACGTTTTACACCGTTAAGTCATCCAATATTTACGCTCCTTACACCAAGTGAGGCATCGTTTGGCACTGATGTATGGCTTATGGGCAGCCGCTCGTCCATGAAATCCAAGTTTTCGCACCAACTAACAACCATAGTACTTGGAGTAGATCCTGGTTTTACTTTTATTCTTCTTTTCTTTCAATTTTCGGATGCTTTTTTTCCTATTTCAGATCAAGTAAGTCTTACAAAAACTACACTAGCTACATGGTTGCTTTTTGATAGTCGAAGCGAACCGCCGCGCGTACTGGAGCACCGTGTAGCGGTGCTCGCGGCCGTTCCCCGACGGGGCTTCGAATCCCCCCTCGGGCATGGATGTTGGTGTTGTCTTTAATATAAGGTAGTTCATAAGTAGTTTGTAAGTTTAGGGACTGATGACCAAGCAGCTAAGTCCCTTAAGCTTAACAAACATTTGAACATTTTTGAAGCGAACTTACGTTTGGTTGTTTAAAAATGGCCTACAACTTCCGAAAACGGTATTCAAAATTAAGAAAAAAGTCACCAGTTCAACTTCGACTTGTAATTATGGAAAATTAGTGAAGTAATGAAGTTGGTACCAACATCACTGCCGAATTAAAGAAGATATAAAATGCAGAATGGCTATGGGAAGAAAAGCGTTTCTGAAGAAGCGAAACTTGTTAACGTCCAATTTAATGTTAGGAAGTCCTTTCTGAAAGCATTTGACTGGAGTGTAGCATTGTATGGGAGTGAAACGTGGACGATAAGGAGTTCAGATAAAAAGATGATAGGAAGCTTCTGAAATGTGGTGTTACAGACGAATGATGAAAATTAGATGGGTAGATCACGTAACTAATGAAGAGGTATTGGGGAGAAAAGAAGTTTCTGGCATATACTGACTAAGATAAGGGATAGATTGGTGGGACACATTCTGAGACATCAAAGAATTGTCTACTTAGCATTAGAAGGAAGTGTGTGGGATAAAAATCGTGGAGGGAGACCGAGGGTCGAAAACAGTAAGCATATTCAAAAGGATGTAGGTTGCGGAACTTATTCTCAGACGAAAGGGCTTGCACAGGATAGGGTAGCGTAGAGAGCATCAAATCAGTTTGCGGACTGAAGACCACAACAAACAACAAAACCTACATCACTTACATACTGGAAATACGTTTGTGATGTCACACTGTAAACTGTGATTACATGTAAAATCAAAGAACATTAATTACTGAAGATGCAGCCTAGCATTTAGTAAATCTGGTTACTGTAAAATATACAGTGCGGGCCTAAATTGTTGTGTTGTTGTGGTCTTCAGTCCGGAGACTGGTTTGATGCAGCTCTCCACCCTACTCTATGCTGATCATCTCCTCATAAGAACGGCACCCCACATCCATCTGAATCTGGTTACTGTATTCAATATACGTCAGAAATTAAACGGCCGGTAGAGAGGACAAAAATAAGCATATTTCGTATAAGAATGGCCGGCCGCGGTGGCCGAGCTTCACGGCCACTACGTTCGGGGGTTCGAATCCCCCCTCGGGCATGGATATTTGTGCCGTACTTAGTATTAGTTAGTTCATAAGTAGTTTGTAAGTTTAGGGACATGACCCCGAAGTTAAGTCCCATAAGCTCTACAAACATTTGAACATTTGTATAAGAATGGTGGTTGGTACTGACGCCTTGAGCCGGTAGAGGGCGCTGAAGATATGTTGTTTACAAGCGCCTCGCAAGCTGGATTCATTCTTTTCCATACGGATCACGAGTAGCATGCGTCGTTTCACTAACGCATTTCATGCATGGGGCAGCACGAGGAAAGCTATCTGCTGAAAGGATGTAAATGGAGGATTTATGGATAGGCATCAGCCTAATGGTCTATCATTTGAGCGTCTTCATCGATTTCATGTATATGAACCTGGTATATGAGAGCCCCATCACTTCTGAAGAAGATCTGGTTTCCCGCGTGTCTGTTGCTGCTGGACATGTGGTTGACATGCATCCGTGCACAGTGATTTGCACGCCACAGGCATCAAAAAGTGGAGATACATTTGACGGCGTAAATATCTATGTGTCAAAGGGCAGAGCCAGATTCGGAGGCGTGTCAGGACAATTTCATGTCACCCAAATGACTGGCAGGAGATTTGCCACGATGGACAGTTGCTTTAACCAAACACAGCTTATTATCCGTCACTGCCAGCCACGTCTCTTCACATAAATGAAGCTACCTCTGCCGCACCACACAAAGGACATCCTGTAAAGGATTGGCAAACTGCATAATACCACGGTCCCTGCAGGCCTCCTTGGCTTTCCGATCAACCGTTTCATAGCCCTGAATTCCCACATGTCCCGGCACCCAGGAGAAAGACTGTTACTTTCCCCTCAGCTGGAGGGAATACAGTCGGTCATTTATGAGCAGCATTATCTTCTCACATGAAGTTTTGCAAATATTGCAGTGCGTTAAGCGCGTCAGAGCAGAGAAGAAACCATCTTCCCCGAATAAGCTGCATTTGCTCCATCGTCTTCAGGCTCGTCTTTAGCTCCAATGAGAAAACAGAGTAGGCATTGGTGAGGCGAAGCCCAGGCAGTCCCTCTGTTTCGAACCATTTGTGTAAACCACGGTAAAATCGCGATGTTATTGTTAGAAAACATAGATTAATATGTAAAATAATAAGTACAATCTTTCATAAAATGTGTCAAGTATAAAATTAGTCTAGGCCTCTGGAGGAGTCAAGGTGGACTTCAACCTCAACATACCGTTAAAATCATGCACAGCCTTTCTACAAGACACACCTGTGTGCGAATCCTGAAAGGCCTCGTTGCTCGTAACCGATTACGGATAACTCTTTCCATAGGAGGCTGAGCAACGGCGCGGTATGCTGATGTGTATGGTGGTACAGTGCGGTATATACCTGGCGCGCCGTCAGAAGCCGTCGCCGTATGTGAAGCGGCTGCTCAGTAGCCTCAGAGCAGAGGCTTGGTACGGGGCTGGTTCTGAATGCTCCTTTGGCGAGCCTAATCCTCTCATGATGAACCACATCCAATATCTTCAAATAAGAATGTGCATCTGTAGTCAAGCCGAGGTCGCATAAAGGTTCTATAGTCCTGTCCGTTCCCCATGAAGTGTGGCTTAGTTGAAAATACTAAGTGCTGTGTGACAACGGCATTCAAATCTTTCAGATGTAGCAACCATGAAAGCTTTGCATTAAATGTACGGCTGATAAACCTTGCAATCCTTTTAAAATTCAGAACCATGTAACTAATCTTTAGTTCATGTAAAAACGGAGCGGAAACGGTTAACACAGTGTCTTCATAGTTGATTACTGAAAAGCAGTCTACTGTGCCCAGTCATCTAAACGTCTAACAGTGGGTTGCAACTGTCGTGTTGTCGTCGCAAGGCTGGAAGAAGAACAAAAGACAGAGAAGACATCAACAAATGAATCGTGCGGTTTGTGTCACTTTTTCTTACTTCTCGGGAGAGACAAAAACTACTTAACATATTGCATTAAAGTTGTCGAGATTTGTAGCACTCTAATCATACGTACTGTGAATGAAAAAAATTTTCATATATTCTAAAAAGTATCTTCGGAAAAGAATTAAAATATATAACAGTTTCTTTCTCCAATCAGGAACGGCGGGGGAAGAATGAGTACATGTTTCGTCTGTGCACCTACGACATGTATTTTCCTACAGCTAATCAGCGTTCAGTAGCGTTATGATTGGTCTACTGTTTATTTCGTACCCACTGTTAGCAATAGACGCAACTGTAGCGATTTAAACGCTGAATGTTATTCCATTTTTGGCCATTTGCCATCGCGGATGGTACTGGTATGTGACAAATGGCTCATATCCAATCGAGAGATGCGGGAGCATTGTGCGCCACAATAGTGCAGTCCCGTCTGTACCCAGACATGCATACACAGCGTCAGTCCTGTACACAACGATACGAGTACGACAAACGCCACGCCCCATGTCGCTGCTTACGCACAGTGTATGCACTTGTAAATGTCCGTCTAGGTGTAGCTGTATATGCAGTTGTAGAGGTTGAGTGTCACTGTACTGAACAGTGTGCGCAAATACAGAGATTCTATATCACTCAATTATAGTCGATGGTACCAATCCAAACTTACCCATTTGCGGCGTACTCTTTACCTCATGTATAAAAATTCAGCCCGTGAAAGTTTTCGTTCGCATAATTAAAAAAGCAGTCGACCTATTGTTTTGAATTTGTTACAGAGCATTTCATTTTTCAAATTAAATGTTCAAATGTTTGTAGAGCTTAAGGAACTTACAAACTACTTATGAACATCCATACCCGAAGGAGGATACGAGCCTCCGACGGGGAACGGCCTCGCGCGTCGTAGCATAGCGCCTCAATTAGCTCGGCCGCTCCGTCGCGGCTTTCATGAAGAAGGAATCCACTTTGCTGTGATAATGAAATATCGAGGTGGGGGCCCACGAATTTATTCATCCGACGACGAGAATAGTGAATGACCTGCAATAAATTTATGCTGTGTTTCAAATCTTATTAAGATTTTTTGCCTCTGATTCACTAGAAGAAGTAATTGCCTGCTATATAATCGAGCTTACAATTTAATGTGTGGATATTACTAATTCGAGACAAACTTCTGTATACGGTATTGACATATAGCCTACCTCTGAATTGTGCTTGACACAATTACTCAGGAGAAATGATATCATAAATACTGTGATGCCTGTAAACTGTCGCAAGACGCTTCCATTTTTCCTTTTCTGGTACTGACGCTACTTATTTCACTGACACTCATATTTGCCACTTAATGTACCTACAATACTATATCTAAGTCGCTTTATGGTACAGGACATGTGACATCAAGGCCACTAATATATTTTACATTCGCTTCGGAGTCCGACAAGGTAAACCAGCAGACACGTGTAGTAATATAGTGTATGTTCTGCATCAACGTCCAAGTCTCCGAATATATATCTAAAAGAATCTTGGTACATATACTACTTTAAGAGATGGGTAGTGCCAGGAGATGGATGGAGAGAGAGAGAGTGAGAGGGGGGAAGAAGGGAGAAAGGAGGAAATGACGTGAAGAGGGGGGAGGAGGAGATAAGGGGAGGACATAGATGAGATGGACATGGACAGGGAGGGTGTGAGGAGACTTGTAGAATGTACAAAACTGTTGCTTCTCTCATTTCTCTCATGGGTCACGCATTCCATAGTCGATAAACAATCTCAGATTTATGTTTATTCACAAAACGGACGAACGAAACATTTGGATCGCACCATGACTGTAAAAAAACCAACAATTTCCTGGGAAAACATGTTATTTGTACACTTCATAAACATAACAAGGCAAGGCATGGGGTTTTTTTGTAGCATGAATACTCCCTCTACTAATTCCATATCAGATTGAGCCTAAGCAAGAATCCTGTAAACAAGATGATTCATGAGGAAAGGTACATTCTATGAGGGATAGGGGGCGACACCACTTCTAAAAAGTTCTTTGCCTAACCGTTTCTTATCTCCATCTTTAAATACGTAAGGTTAGTTTCTTCTTGTCAAATGTAAATTCTATGCATTTTGTTGTTAAGTTACTACATGAATGTATTTTGCTTTCTTAAAGATGGCCGCATTGTAAAAGTATATTCGAACAGATCATGATGGCAGACACATGGAAACAATAAATAAATCAAACTGCAGATCTTGGTGTTGTTTTTCCTTTTTGGAGCTAACTGCTCTGGATAACACAGAAAAATGTCTTTACAACACAAAATTTATTGGAATAGTAACGAATTATATGAAATTCATCCAGTAAGAACAAAAGACTTCTTCATTGATTTATAAATATTCTGCAGCAGTCTGGAAACCTTATACATACGAATAAACCAAGAAACAAAATATGTGGAGAAGAACTTGGCGTGTTTAACCTGTGTGAGATGAGGCTCTTGTGCGATACGCTGTAACATTATATAGTATGCCGCATATGAAGTGTTATTCTTGGAATTCTGAGAGCGCAATTTCCAAGACAAGAAACTTATTACGGTTCCTCAGGTATAATGTATCTCGCGTAACGAGAAAGGCGGTGAACTACAGAGATTAATATTTATATGGAGGCTTACCGCCGCTACTTCGTCCCTAGTACCGCTTGTGTATGAAATGGGGGCAGCACTGATAATGTAAATATAAACTTATTTACTTCGTGAATTTTAAAAACTTTCTGTTGCATGAGACAGTATATCGTTTCACTTCAGATTAGGAAGAAAAAGTAACATAATAATTTTTCCAGAAATATGACGGCGTCATGGCGTAGTCTCCGTAGTTCTATCGAGCAATGTATCGACGGAAGTACCAAGTGGCTTTTAGCATGGTGCTACGTGAACTGAGTACACTGTGACACACCCGAGAAAGATTTACTGTAGAAGTCGAGGAATCTCCCTTGTTGTGCGAATGATATACTGTGGCAATTTTAAGTGCCGAAGAGGTGTGCTGTTATGATGGTTTGTAACTCGGATTCGGTTGGTTGGCTTGTATTTTGCTTTAGTTTGTGACTTGAAAGCTGTAGATTTCGGCTTGACTTTCACAGTTTGTAGCGGATGTATGGGTTCTAAATTTTCTTTGTCATCCCAGTATGAAATTTAAGTTTGTAGACCAGGTACTTCTTTCGTAATTAATAAAATTTATTTCTTTCTTGAATTTTTATACTGTAAATATTGGTTCTGTGAATATCTTGAATTTAAAGACTTTTTGTAATGTTTGAGCATGAAATTCCGTTTCTCAGTGGCTGATATTTAATAAACCGAAAAATTTGAGTCATTGAGTCCCGGTAGTTCAGACAGTTTGAAACCAGTTACAAAAGATATTATTTGTGCCTGATTGGTTTCTATCGCATTATTCTTTAGTAAGATTTTATTAAAAGTCTCTTCTCACCAAAGCTGTTAGATATTTTTCTTTCATACATCAACTGATTTCTTACGAACTTCACAGATATTATTATTATATATTCAATTTCAGAATAATCTTGGACCATATTAGGGAACTAAATACCTGAATAACTGTTCAATTTTTTTAAAAGTTTAACAGATTCTCTAATTTGAAATTAATAGTTACAACCAAATCACTTTCACGGAAAACATTTCGTAAATTCACAATAGGTGACTGTTTTCGTAAAAGTCTCATTTACATTATAGTCTCTGGATCCTATTACATTGACTATGAACTCTAATTCTTCCAGATCAGTTTATTAACGGGAGGCAGAAGTTTCTAGCCTATCCCGATCAAAGTCCAAAGATATTGCACGCATTAGCGTATGATAACGATTCGAAAGATTGTATTAAGAAATAAATAATCGGGTTCCTTTCTATTTTGGAAATAAAACTCGTATGATATTTTGAAACTAATCACGGATAGAGCTAAGCATTGAATACTGAACTGAAAGAGAGATAAGCACACTTAGAGAATTAGTCACAAAGAGAGTTAATCACATAGAGAGCGAGTAACGCAACTGCGGGTACTATTTATAATGGCACTTTGACAAATAATCTCTTATATACGTGGTGTTTTGACCTACTTATTCCCTGGATATTATTATTCTGAATTACGCTGATATAATTTGAATTTACTAAAAATTTTGAAAATTGAGAAATATCTGCCTCTTAACAAATAATTAAAATTACGAAACGATGAAAAATGTTGGAATATGGTGATTCTAATGCTATGGTCGCGATATGGTGTTACAGGTTGCGTTACATAAGGATTGATTTCGGACCAGTACTACGTATACCGTTTACGATACAGCAAAGGTCAGACAACAATAAGCGGTGGCCGTTACCAAGCAGTGCATTCCGCTTTACATCCCGTTTTGGTTACTTGGTGTTTCACCCCATTTTTAAAAGAGACTATATCTGATCCGTCTCGAAGTTCAACTCCCATTCGCAGAACGGCAACACACGATCATTGTAGATTGGTAGCCCTGTCAGAAGAAACTAGATCTATTCTGCTGCACGCCGTCGCGGTGAATAAACTCGCAAAGGGATTTCGGGTAACACGACTTTAGTTCGCCTCCCCCACTTGAAGTTCTACAAGTTTATATCTGTCTGTGAGCTCGATTTCTAATTAGATGATTTATAGGATTTTATGTTTAAAATTCTTGTATATCCGTCTCCAGATCGCTTATATTTTCTAAAACATGACCGGTTTTATATTTGTTTCAGTTTCGTTCAAAACCAAAGTTGGATTCATAATACCAAGTTACTAATTAAGATTTTACATGTGTGTTATCTTCCGAATTGCATTATAATATGTTAATTGTACTCTGCTTGATTTTCGTTAACAGTGGTAATATTGGGCGGAGGAAAAGTTTCTATATATGTTTGTGTCACATATAAAATGGAAGCCACTTTGGTCGCATAAAGTTCTGTGCACATTTAATATTCCCTTCGTGTCTGAGCCGCTCCATTTGAATGGGTTGTAAATTAGCGTTCGTATTTTGCTTTATTATCATTCACATCCGGTTTTCGTAGTTTTTCTCATTTGATGGAGAACTCCATGTAGCTAATGTTGTCGGAATTGTTATTCAAATTTATTACTTGCACCTTCTCACGAAATGAATATTCATGATTTCAGTGTAAATGTTTATCACAGTGGACGTATATATCTATTGGGTTTATTGATATCTGTCAGAATGTGTTTACTTCCCTCTTATAAACGTGTGTACACTTTTGCGTAACTACTGTTGCATTTTTTGTATACAGCGACATGAAGCTCCACCATTCAAAGCAGAATTACATACTCATTCTGTATCAAGTATAACACCAATTCAGTTGAAAATATAGTCTTCAAAATGACAAGCCAAGATCGCACATTAATAATTTATTAAATGACGACCGGTTTCGTTGCACTGTGTCACCATCATCTGGTCATATATATGTTATAATCTGGTCTTCTTGTTAAAAAATTGGGCATAAAATAAAAAGTGCAACATTGCACTTAGTCATTACATAAAAAATACGTAAGTTAAAAACATGACAGTTTACAAAATATTTTGTAAGCTGTCAAGTTTTTAACTTATGTATTTGTTTTACATGGTGACTAAGTACAATGTTGCACTTTTTATTTTATACCCAATTTTTTTTAACAAGAAGACCAGATTATAACATATATGTGACCAAATGATGGTGACACAGTGCAACGAAACCGGTCGTCATTTAATAAATTATTAATGTGCGATCCTGGCTTGTCATTTTCAAAACTATAAGAAGATGAGATCACCTCCAAACACGACTATGTCAGGTAATCTTATCAATTGAAAATCGTTAACATAGACATTTCCACTAAAACTTATTGCAAACTGAAATAAAATATTCCACGAACAATATACTTAGAAATAATTTTAATGGAGTAGTTTCCACAGACTGGTATGCAAGAAAAAATGTTCTTGAGCTCACGCGACGTTATGTAACGAAACCAGCTTGTTTTCTAGGGGAAAAAATGAGATGGATTGCTGCACACAGAATTTGAGGCGTGCCGGCTCGTTTCGAGAGGTGAACGTAGTCTTCAACTGATTGAAAAATTTTATATTTTTTAAAACCACGTTTTTAGTGGTATTGAGCCGCATTGGCTCGTTCCTGTTAATTATAAATATTGAGTCACGGTATCATTCCTTGTTAGTAATTCTTTTGGCGTCCAGGCATTGCCTTGCAATTTCGTTACTTAGCTACGGCGTTCGCCATTGGTGGCGCTGCTCCTTCTAATGCTAAGTTGACAATTCCTTGATGTCTCAGAATGTGTCCAACCAATCTACCCCTTCTCTTAGTAAGGATAAGCCAGAAACTCCTTTCCTCCCTCATTCGATTAAGCACCTGCTCATTTGTTACGTGATCTACCCATATAATTTTCATCATTCGTCTGTAGCACCACATTTCAAAAGCTTCTATCATCTTTTTATCAGAACTCCATATCGTCCACGTTTCACTCCCGTACAATGCTACACTCCAGATAAATGCTTTCAGAAAGGACTTCCTAACATTTAAATTAATATTGGATGTTAACAACTTCCGCTTCTTTAGAAACGCTTTTCTTCCCATAGCCATTCTGCATTTTATATCTTCTTTGCTTCGGCCATCAGAAGTTATCTTGCTACCCAAATAACAAAATTCATCTACTACTGTTATTGTATCATTACCTAATCTAATTCCTTCAGCATCGCCTGATTTTCTGACATTGCATTGCATTACCTTCGTTTTACTCTTGTTAATGTTCATCTTATATGTTCCTTTCAAGACACTGTCCATTCCATTCAAGTGCTCTTCCATATCTTTTGCGGTCTCTGACAGGATTACTATGTCATCGGCAAACCGCAATGTTTTTATGTCTTCTCCCTGCATGTTAATGCCCTCTCCAAATTACTCCTTCCATTCCTTCACTGCCTGCTCAATGTACAGATTGAACAACATTGGGGAAAGGCTACAACCCTGTCTTACTCCCTTCCCAACGTCTACGTCCCTTTCTTCCCCTTCGACTCTGATAACCGCTATCTGGTTCTTGTATATGTTGAATATAAATATTCGCTCCCTATATTTTACCTCTGATACCTTCAGAATTTGGAAGAGTGTATTCCAGTCGACATTGTCAAAAGCTTTCTCCAAATGGACAAACGGTAAAAACGTAGGTTTCCCTTCCCTTAGCCTATCTTCTAAGATAAGTCGTAATGTATTGCCTCCCGTGTTCCTACATTTCTCCTAAATACAAACTGATCTTCCCCCAGGTCGGATTCCACAATATGATTCATCAGATTAAAATTATAAAACGATATTGCAGAAAGTGGGCAGTGTTGAAAAAATAATGGCGTGATTGTGAAAACAAAAATCACTTATAACGATCTTGTGCGGTAACTAATAGCTTCTGACAAAAAAAAAAAAAAAAAAAAAAAAAAAAAAAAAAAAAAAAAAAAAATTAAAGCAAAAATAATTCCGCGCTATCTGGGTTAACTTAGATGCTGGATCTCGAGGTGGACCTCTTGGCTGACGGTTGCAGCATGTTCCGGCTTAGTGCCTGTCAGCTGTGCGGGCGTGGCTTTTGCCTGGAACTGGGAATACTTGCTCTGGTTGCTGCCTGGATAAGCATAATTACTGGGGGTTAAGTATTACTCATTGTGTGGTCTTGTAAGAAGCGGAGATTTTTCAGGCGTTGGTTCGTTCCTGCTGGCACCGTAATCCTCTGGAGTTGCAAGTGCTTCTCTTAGTCGGTTAGGCAGTGATTTACTTCCACGCATTTGGCACCTAAATGCGCCGTGTAGCTATTTGTTTGGTTATTGTAGTGTTTGTCGCTAATTGCGTGTTGTTATTTTGCTCTTCTAAGTAATCCAGCGGTTTCTTCTGCCTTGTGGCCGTCCACGCTGCCGTAGCAACCCCGGTTCGTGGGCGTATTCGAAGGGAAGGATTGTTTTCCTGTCTCCTCTTTTTTCTCTCTCACGTACAGTTTGTGTTGGGATATCTGCGAAGGACAGTATTGTTGTTTATTGATTAATTCTGTTGTATTGTGGTAACTCATTAACTCACATCTTACGTCATTTACTCGCTTGTTGTTATGAGCGACATTGCCGCATGAATTCACGCATTGTTGGGAATGCACGAGCGCACGGTACCTAAGAAGAAAGAAACTTTCAAGCGAGACGCCCCTCTCCCTTTCATAATCACTCTTGTTTCTGTACAATTGATGTGTTTTATTGTATTGCTGTTATTTTAAGCCTCTGGTGTTGTTTGGAGAGGACCAACTGGTCTGGGTGTGCTGTTAGAGGCATTGAGATTTCACGATCCTGAGTGTTCTTGTTGTCCTTGAGCGGTAGGCAGTGATTTTTAAATGTAGTGCGACAGTATGAAAATATTTATAATCTGTTATTCTGTGAATTTTATTAACCCTTTAATGCAGAACTTTTTATTTGAAGCTACAGAAACACCATGATTAATGTATAGTAGGTATAAACTGAGAAAAATATTGAAAAAAAGTCCTTAAAGTTATTGTGTACTACTATCAACAAAAAGTTCATAGCTGGTCAGCTATATAGTGCTTCCATGATTGACCTGTTGTAGTGAATGTCACTATTATGCCTCCTCTCTTTCCAGGAAGTAACTCATAATGTAACAGTAGAATGTGATTGAGTACTTTTACATGTCAAAGGAGGAGTACTAGGGTAAACAAACGCACATGCTATTAGTAACACAATGCAGCTAATTTCGAACTGATTCAGTAGCAGCCTGAAATTTATACTTTCTAGGACGAGCTACTAGCATATGTAACAATATGTATAGAAGCAGCTACAAATGAATTTGTGGTAAAAATTTTTTTAATTTGAGAGATAATGGAGAAAATAAGGTGTGTAACTTATCAGCTATACTGTGCATTAAAGGGTTAACTTGCCAGTGCTAGCAGACTGCCACATTGGTTTTTCTATCTATATTTATACAGAAGCTTTGGAAATCGAAGCAGGAACGATACATATCGCTCTCAAAGCTGGAGCGATATATATGGAATGAAGGTGGACGCGCGATGGACAAACGACGGATGTCACTGAACTTGCAGATTCGTGACGCCTACTGGACAAAATACTAACGAATGTGAAATTACACTAACTTCAGTTTACCTATTCTGCCGTACCCAGGGTACACTTTTGCGATAGATTTCTTTGAAAACATAGGTTAAATCTCTCTCGCGTTGCTTTTTCCTAAGAATCTCAAATTGTGAAAATAGAGGTACTGAAACAACTACAATTGGTCAGTTGCTAACTACGAACAACGAAATGTCAAATCCCCGCCGTCTTTTGTCCAACCCGCGTCCGCCTTTTCCCCCATATGTATCGGTCCAGCTATGAGAGCGATATACATCGTTCCAGCTTTGATTCCCATCGATTCTGTGAAATTACCTTTCTATTTATTCCTTGCTTGCTGCAAGGTGAATACGCTTGGTTGTTTATCTGATCAGATAAGTTGTGCATAGGATTGCTTACCGACTGCTCACTGGAAAAAGTATGTGCTTACTGCAATAAATTGTTTGTGTAATGATTCATCTCTAGGCGAAATATATTTTTCTGTTAAATTTATCCCAAACATTAAAATTATTGAGTCGAGATTGTTTTCAAGTGTGCACGTAGTATATTAATACTGGGTTTCCGAAAGGGTTCATAGAGTTTGTATTGCGGAGATGTTGGGCCTGGCCTGGGTCTTTTTCATTATCGTTAATCTGATTTAATGAAGGAAATAGAAAATTTAAATGTGCACTTTCTTAACAAGGTCATTGTAATCTAAAGAATTTAAGAGACTGGTCCGACTGATGAAGTAACTGGAAAATTTGAATGTATGTTTGTCAATGAGGTTATTATAATCCAATGAATTTTAATCGGATGACATTTGCGTTTTAGAAATAAAATGGAACTGTGTAATTATCAAAATGATAAAGATGTTCGGTGTTACTCCCCAGGTCTTCCACTCCAATATTAAGTGTTATGTATGTTTATCCTGACAAGAAGCTTTCAGTATTAAGTGTTCTTGCAAAAATAATGCAGATTATGGGCAGTATTTTCATAATTCTATTCAAATAGTGCATTACACACGGGAAGCCGTAATTCAGTGCTTTCAAAGCAGCTTCTATGTCATGTCATCCCAGGTGATTTGAGGTTCTGAGATGTTCTAAGTATCAGTGTGTCCACTTAATAAACGGCACACAGCCGGAATTACAATACCACCAAACACTAAATTTGTGCCCTTAGAGATAACAAATCTCTACACAAACATACCTATTCACGAAACCACTCAAATCATCGAAGAAATCATACTCAGATTTCAATCATGGAAACACAAGAACTAGTACATATACTTACATTAATTTTATCTCAAAACTACTTTCAGTTTAACGGAAAATTATGCAACCAAAAGGATGGCGTAACAATGGGAAGCTCAATAGCTGGTAATTTAGCAGACATATTTTTAAATCAAATAGAAGAAAATTCTTCACTTCTTATCCAAATTTAACCAAGAAACTAATATATTACTATCGTTACGTGATGATACGCTGATGCTAATTCAAGGAATTGATATAGATGAAATACTCTCAACAATTTACATACAAAAATTAAATTCATAAAATAGTGCATTTAATACTACTCAAATTTTTTGTCGCGATTTGATTCAATGTCTTAAGAGCAGCCGAAGTAATTCCTTTGTTTCCTGTTTCTCCTATCCTCTCAATAAAATGCAATTGATTAGTGGTTGCGAAACATGTGTGACGTCTGTTCTATACTGTATACTTACGTTTCACTTGAAACAGTCTTATTAACGAAATAGCTGAAAACCCGGAATTGCCCGGATATTTATTTATTTATTTATTCCTGGCACATTTTTCAGGTATATATTTATTTGTATAAGGGTTGAATGTCTGTAAAATATCTTGGGAATTAAATTAGTAGTAAAGAAGTAATAGATTAAAACTTCGTGTGTGTTGGGGCGGTCTTCCATGGACGTTACTGTTTATGTTCTCATATGTTATGAACTACATGTTGTACTGTGATACAATTTAGAAGGTACATTCAACTTTATGTGTGTATACTGTTTGTAAAATTTCCTGCGGCTACAATTTGTAGTGTACAAATTGTAAATTGTAACATCATACCGCATGCCGTAGTTTTACACCATAAAAAGCGGAAAAGTAGTAAGCGAGAAACTTTTTTCCTTTCATCATTTTACTATGGTTGCCAGCGAGAAAAGGTTTAATAAAGGTTTCAAATTATGTTTAAAGTTTGTTGCAAGTCTCTAAGTACTGTCATTCTCATACAGTGTACTCGAATGTCTCGCCGCATTATATGGCATTTTTTGCGATTTCTATTGGTTATGACGTAATATCTTTTGAACCATCTGCCGCATGTGATTCTTAACCATGCAGCAATTGTTACCTGACGGTAACGAATGTGTGTACCAAATTTGGTTGAAATCTATCCAGTAGTTTAGGAGAAAATGAGCAGCATTTTCGCTTTGTGCAGCATTTTTCACTCATTTCATTGTTGATGACGTCATATCTCGTGAACTATGTATCGTGTGTGATTCTTACACTTACGGCGACCGTCCTCATGGATTGAAGCTTACGTGTACAAAATGTCATAAAGATTGGAACAAAACTGTAGATTTGTATGCAACACGTACAAATATACGGACACTCAGCTTATATATTAGAAGATGTGCTGGGTGTTCTCAGTCGTAGAAAACTCTGTTGCTTATGCAGTGCAGAATGATAGAAGTGCATATACCTCACGGAAGTTATCGCTGCGGTGAAAAAAGCGCTGATAATTCTTTTACGGAATATGGAGCAATACTTTTTTCCCGTAATGCTCTTCCCCTCCATAAGCGGTGCCGCAGCCCAAATGGTAGTCCACAGCTCATGCTGACTGAACCAGTCTCGGAATATCCCCGCAATTAACGAGCCTCTTTGCTGAAATATGCTTGTGGTGACCCGTTTTGTGTTCTCTGGTGACACATACTCCGTCACCCAGAGTAACGGCTGCGCGCCGCACTGCCTGTCCCCACAGAGACAAATGGATTATCGTTCCTCCTGACCTCCGGAATTACGTAGAAAATTATACGTTTCCGTTGAAACGAGGAAACGTTTTTTACTCCAAGTAAATTTATTGAAAGGTATGAATCATGCAGAAAAGTAATTAAAACGGAGGTATGAAAAGTGAAGTAAGGTATCCAGCTACCTGTAATTCCGTAGTATTTATTTCGGAAACAGCGGTTACTTTGAGGTTTCAAGTTTTGAAAACGATTCTACTGTTTGCAGAGTGGGTGGTTCTCGGAACTTACGTAAGATTGTTATTATATCGATGGTTCTGGTACTTTACTTCCTCTTCATTATTTATTACACTTCATGAATCTTGCGTGCAGTGTCATGATGTGATATTTTTCTTAAAAACAGTTTCTATCTAACAGATTTAATTTTCTACCGCTTGCGAGGGTGAAGGTCGGGGTGAGAGATTAAAATAGGGAAAATTTAATTTTTAAAACTCACAACCGCCAACTGCGAACCAAATTCCTAAACATGCAAAAACACTGGAACTGTGATTGCCACTGTTTGACTCGTTTTTTCTCATTAAACAAATTTCTTATTATGTTTTTATATTGGTATAAACATCCTTTGCACTATTTATTACAATCGTGCAATTTCTTATATCACAGATAAGTGATTTAACTGAATATTTCAAGATAAAATACACAAGATTAATTGAAAATAAAATGAGAAATAGTTAATATATTACTTTTATAAACAAACATTGCCATGCTAGTTGTGTAACTGTCTTGTATTCATTGGTAATATATTACTTTTTATTGTCAATTAAACATATTACGCCAGATGTGACTATATCAGCTAATGTATTGTTTATTTGTCAACAGGCTATTTTGTAATGAGGGCCTTAAAGGTTCCTGACTCCATCGTATTACTTCAAATGCCAGTAGTATTAGAATATTTTATTTCACGCTGTACACTGCACTGCACCTGGCACTCGCCATTGTCCCTTTCTCCCCTCACCGGAAACGAACCTGGAAAATCCTAAGCTGGAACAAGCCACCAACGTCGGCCTGCTCGCTGGCCTCCCGTCAGCTACAAGCACACAGCAAATCTCAACGTGGAGAATTTCTACCTATGGCCTAACTATAAATGTTGTCACCCAACTGCGTACATACATTGCTACCATAATTAATAAGATTAAAATTGTGTAACATTTAGTGCATTGGCATGGTCAATGTTTGCAGTGAATTTCATACTGTTTAATTATCAAATGCTATTAATTACCAATATTTCTATTGGACGGTAATCTCACACGCTGCTTACAAAATCTACCTCGTAATGTGGCATATTTTCAAAATACAGGGTGTCCACAAAAGGGCTCCCTGATTTCAAAATTAAATATCTCGAGAACGAAGATCGATAGAGCAATCCAGTAAACGGTATGTTTATTGTGAAAGCTGTAAGAAGTTTATACCGCAGTTTGAAATAATAGTCACAAAAGCTGCTAACAGATGGCGTTGTACGCTGTACAGCTCATATCAGCATACATAAGTGAAATAATCATATGAAAACACTCTTTGCAAACAATCACATTACAATGTTTTCAAAATGTTCACCATTGGCACTACAGAGGTGGCGCAAACGAAGAATGAAATTCGCCATCACATTTCGTAGTGTCTCAACGGAAATTAATTCACATGCCACAGAGATCGCCGATTCAAGCTCGTCCAGCGTGGCGGGATACTTCTGGTAGACCATGTCTTTCACTGTGCCTCACAAAAAAAAGTCACAGGGAGTCAAATCCGGCGAATGTGGAGGCCAATCATGCCTGCACCAGTAAATTTGGGATATTCCAAAGCAATGACTCGAATTCCGAAGTATTCTTCAAGAAAGCGAAACACTTGTTCGGTCCGATGTGGTCGGGCTCCATCTTGCATAAACCATTCAGTACCTGGTCGATCCTCTAACTCTTGCTGTGTGGCGACAAATTGTTCCAAAATTGCAACGTAACGTGCACTAGTGATCGTTTCTCGAATGCCTCTGCTGCATACTGCAGCCCACACAGTAACTTTAGGAGAATACAGGGCTTTCGCTTCACACCAATATGGCTTTTCGGAACCTCAAAATCGCCAGTTCTGCTTATTCACGTATCCATTCAGGTGGAAGTGTGCTTCATCTGTAAACCAGATGCAGCCAACATCAAATCCTTCACTATAAATCATTGTGAGCATCAGATTAGCAAAGGCAACCCATTGTTGCACAGCTCGTACGGGTATGGCCTGGTGCGTTTGAATTTTCAATGGAAACATGTGTAGGCTCTTTCTCAGTATTTTCTGCGTGCTGGAACGCTTCAAACCAGTCTCAGATGCAATTCTACGGACGTATGACATTGGATTTCGCTGAATAATTCCAGAAACTGTGGCGATATTTCCAGGCGGTTTGCTTGCGGCCAACATGCCCCACTAGATCATCAGTTACGCTGCCTCTCCGTTGAAATTTTGCGAAGAGCGTAAGAATGGTTTTCGCATCGGGTCGTTTTTGAACATTAAATCGTGCTTGAAAACTTCGCCCTGTTGCCGTAGGAGTCTCTTTTAACTTGTGGTACTCTAGCACCAGAAAAACGCGTTGTTCAATGGAGTACATGGTTTTAATCTCTTCCTTCGATACGCTAACCTCCTTTCACGTTTCAATAGTGGTACTGATCGCTCTGGGCTTCGGATCACTATTTATATTAGGCATTAAGTATGGCGATTACAGCGCCATCTGCTAGCAGTTTTTGTAACTATTATTTCAAACTGCTGTATAAACGTCTTACAGCTTTCACAATAAATATACTGTTTACTGATTCCTCTATCGTTCTTTGTTTTCGAGATATTTAATTTTGAAATCAGGGAGTCCTTTCTTTATATGTTGTAGTAACATCTCAACGCAACTGGCCGGCCGCGGTGGCCGAGGGGACTGAGGCGCTCCAGTCACGGTCTTCACGGCCGCTGCGGTCGGGGGTTCGAATCCCCCTCCCCCCTCTCGGTCATGGATGTTTGTGCCGTCTTCAGTATAAGCTAGTTCATGAGTAGTTTGTAAGTTTAGGGACTGATGACCCCATAGTTAAGTCCCATAAGCTCTACAAACATTCGATTCATCACAACCATGTTCTAATCTGACAAGGAACTAAACATGAATAATAATAGCTGGCACTATTAGACAATTGAAGTTCAAACTGGAGGCAATATACAGGGTGCATAAAGCGCCCTTAGGAACAAAATGAGCGTAGAAACGCATGCCCGGAAACGCTGTTCAACGACGCTAAGGAGAGTACAATTAGAGGCACCGGCGCCTTCCGCTAGACATCCCCTCCAGCAACATTGACGCCCTGTTGCGTCGTTGAATGACCCTTCCGGGCATGGGCCTTCTACGCTCATTTTGTTCCTTCTGCTTCCCCTAGACGTTTGTTGGTGTAATTGTGTAATTCTGAAACACCCATCCATCTCAATCTTCGACTTACATTTACTACCGGAAGTATATGCGCAGGACGAATTTTTTAAAGAAATTTTATTATTGCTGGCACGTGAGGACCGCGCGGCGAAGCCCGAGTGCACGAATTTCGCTTCACCATCTAGAGATCAGTGGTCGCATGAATTTTTTTTTGTAGAAAGAGCCGGAGAGGAGTGCTCTCCTGCAACCTGATGCTATCGTCAGGAGCTTCCTTCCATCGTAGATCAGCCAATTAAAACAAAACATATTATATACGAGGCGCGTCCAGAATGTAAGTTCCGTTTGGTTATTTAAAACGAACGGGTACAGATGCAGAAAAAATATTGATTGTACAAAAATCTACAAATGTTAAACTACTTTTCTACATAGCATTTTGTAGGCAATTGTCATAGCATGACACAAAGTTTTGTTAGCATTTTTCATAGAAAGTTACCGCCTGTGTATTCAACCATGTGGTAACATATTCTTTCAGCTCGTAATCATCGTTGAAGTGTTGTCCACCAAGGACAGATTTTAGGTGTAACAAGAGGATTACTGTCAAAAGATTTTTTTCACGATAATACGTGACCTCACACACCGAATGTGACCAAACAATTCTTACGGAAATTTCAATGAGACCTGTTTCATCATATTTCATACAGCTCGGACCTCTCTCCTAGTGACTTTCATCTCTTCTTACACCTAAAATCTGTCCTAGGTGGTCAACAATTCAACGATGATAAAGAGCTGTTACCACATGGTAGAATACACAGGCGGCAACCTTCTGTGAAAGATGCATGCAAAAACTTGTGGCACGCTATGACAAGTGCCTACAAAATTTCGGCAGTTATGTGGAAAAGTAGTTTGAGAGTTGTAGAATTTGGTGCAATAAAAATTTCTTCTTTATCTGTGTACAATTTCATTTTATTACCAAACGGAACTTACTTCCTGGACGCGCCTCGTAAATGAAACATAAAACATTCCCAGAGATTCATCGCCGACGAGATCGAAATCGATACCCTAGTTCCTGAAATTTTCGACAGATTTCGAATGCAGTGTAAGTTTGCAAGAAAAATTCGTGATATAATTACCAGGTAGCCGATTTCTAATTTTGTTCCTTTATTCTCTGACTCCTAGCTTCTTACCAAATTTTACGGTTGTAAGTAAATGGGGAGTGCGATAAACGTTTAGACCAGTGAGATTGCGAGTAACAAAATGTGACGTAAATGGCCGTAACGTTTGTCTGCATTGACTTAGAAGATTAATATTTTTTACGACACCAAGATACGTTATATGTTTCTACGTGAAAAAGTCTCAAGTTGAGACCATTAAGCGCTTATAAGAAAGAGAAGTCTTAACAGACAGGGACACAGACAGCTAAATGAAACAATAAAGTTCCCGTTATTGCCAGTTGAGGTAGGGAATGCTGAAGAGGGAGAAATGATCAGGAGACCCAGAGGTGGAGTTGGAACTGGGACACTTCCCACTTACCAGTGCTTCATTAAGCGATATGGTGAAACGTGGATTGCCAGACAGGATGTTCAAGTGTTCTCCTCTTTAATGTGGACATAACCCCTCGTCGTGTTTGAGCGCATACGACACAGTGTAAAGCAGAAAATAATTATTTGCACCAGTGCAACCAATATTTGATATGTGGAAAGAAGCTGTGAGGAAAATTGTTACGTGGTCCCGTGCACGTATCCGCAAGTACTCTAACAATAGATATTACTTTGCTTTACGCCACCTACACAGCGCCTAACTTGAAATTTCACTATTTCGGTTTAGGTAGTATTTTAATAGTGCGTCTCGGTTGCACAGTGGTAGAGTGCCAGACTACAAATCCAAAGGTCTCGGGTTCGATCCCCACCAGGTCCTAGGATTTTTATCTGTCACTTTCCACTTCTTTCACCTCTGGCAGTACTGCTCATGTGAAAAATACCGAGTAGCACCGTGGTTCGGAACCCACGTTAAACTGTAGGTCCCCCTATAACTGGCTGGGTAAGTCAGATCGAAGGTCGGAGGAAGGCAACGGCATACCACCTCCAAACAGGACCATGCCTAGTAAAGCACTGTGGTGTTCAAACCAATCTTCGGATTGTTGACTGCTTTACCTTTAGTATTTTAATAACACAACCTACAGTACAAGCACGGGAATTTTGAACGTCAAGAATGATAAGTGAATGCAACTGAATTCTGTCAATCAGCACGGCTAAAGGACACGTTAAATTCTTTAGTGGTGAGTGAAATCAGTTCGATCTTGATATCTGCTATCGAAAAAGACATAAATCACATGGAAATTCTTTGTTGTTCGCCAGACGAGCGCGACAGGTCTGCATACGAGAGATTTTGCGCTGATGGATGCTGTCGTAAATCTCATCCACGCACGTCACGTCTGTGAAGCATGTCAGTCGCTGTCCCAGACCGAGCGCGTGGGCAAATGTCAGACTGCTACACACTGGCCGCTTTGCGTTTCTCTACAAAAATGTAGGCAACGTCACAACTCTGACATTCTGACAAAATCATCTGTGTCGTGGATGAACGCTAGGTAATTGAACCTATAAATTCCTTGACAGATTGACCAGTTGACAGCTTCCAAGAAGAACGTGGAATCACATATTGCTAGGAACCGACTTCCAACACCACATTACAGCCCATTTCACATTTACAAGACACAATTTATTTGATTTACGTGATATTTAACGTAACATTTTACCGAATAGTTGAAACCACAGTAGAAGGTTTTATCTGCTGCTATAACTATTGAAAGAAGTGTGTAGTTCTCTAAACAAAATTTTGGCTCAGATAGCGAAGTGAAAGAAGCGTGTCTTTACTATTGGCCCACTTAGGTTACGGTAGTAACACTAAAAGTGGGCCTTTGCGATCGTTTTTTGACAGCTCGAAATTTAAATAAAAATAACGGCATATCCATTCACCTGACACGAAAATTAAATAACCGAATGTGTAGAAGAGAAAATTCTCTACAACTTTGCTCTGTTATGTTTTTTTTTCATATCTCGTATCGTTTCAAAGATATTTGCAAAAATAACGGCGATTTTGGGATGTCTGTCTGTCTGTCCGTCTGTCTGTCTGTCCGTAACGTGTTCCCTGTTTTTAAGACGAACCGTTCAACCGATCAGCACCAAATTTTACAGACATAATTGTAAGCCGACAGAGACCAGAACCTCCCTTTTCAAATTTTTCGGACAAAACAATACGGCAGTAATGCCCAAAAAGCCGTTTGTTATATAATTGTAATGCAAACGAACCGTTCATCTGGCACGAAAATTGAATAACGTAATTGGTAGAGGGGAAAATTCTCTACAACTTCCCTCTATTATGTTTTTTTCATATCTTGCACCGTTGCAGAGATATCTGCAAAAATAACGGCGATTTGACGATGTCTGTCTGGCTGTAACGTGTTCCCCCTTTTTTTTTAGGTCGAACCGTTCAACCGATCGGCACGAAATTTTACAAACATAATTGTTGGCTACCAAAGACCAGAACCTCGCTTTTTCACTTATTTCGGACAAGAAATACGTTAGTAATACCAAAAATAGGCCGTTTGTAATGTAATTTTAATTGCATATAAACCGTTCATCTGACGCTAAAATTGAATAACCGAATTTGTAGAGAAGATTCTCTACAGCTTTGTTCCCTTATGTTTTTTTTTTTCATATCTCGTATGGTTTGAGAGATATTTTCAAAAATAGTTTTAACACCCTCCACTGAATTAACGAAAACCAGCCGTTCGCAGATGACACGTGACATTCCTCGCCCAGAACTCTCTCTGGCATAAGCCATCTTGCGTTGCGTATTCGATGATTTTCTTATTTTAACTTACACGTTGTAATTTCAAAGCAATGGCGCACTGAAGAATTAACAAAAACACATCGTTCTTCGTACGATAAATGGTAATCTAGTGTCCACAAATGCCATATTAGCATCAGTTAAGAAGGGCCAGCAGTAGTATGAGATTAAAGAACGAAACTTTTAAGTGTTGGGCATAGCGTAGTGGGCAATGTGTTGGACTGTGACGCAGGTCAGCGGTTCAAAAAAAAAAAAAAAAAAAAAAAAAAAAAAAAAAAAAAAAAAAAAAAAAAAAAACCAAAAGTGTTTCAAACACTCTTATTAATTAATTTTTATTGTTTACATTATTATTTTGGTTCAAAATGTTTGGAAAAACTTATAAAAGTACAAATCTAAAGTGGGCCGTAAAACATGTCAGTGCGATTTTTTTAGACAACATTATCCTTGACATGTTGAGTAACTGGTTCACTGCCGGATGTTTGTGTCGCACTGGCACAGTACTTCGGCTGCGTAACTCGCTCCCTTCTTCAGATGCTACCTGGGACTGACTTCTTGGAGGATCGTGTCCAGTATATTTGCCCAGAAGGCGCTGGACTCGATCCTCCAAGAAGTCAGTCTCAGGTAGCACCTGACGAAGGCTGCGAGTTACGCAGCCGAAATATTGTGCCAGAGCGACACAAACATCCGGCAGGAAACCCGTAACTCAACATGTCAAGTGTTCGCCGGGAAAGCCTCGAGAGATAGAACATTACCCTTGTTTCGCTACTTTTAATGTTCATCTTACACTATTATTCCAAGATACTGTCCAGTCAGTTCATTGGCCATGAGTGGAAGGCGGTTTCAGTACGACCAGCAGATAACAGACGCGAGACTAATGGTAGTTCTGTATCTTCCAGTGGCCGACCACTTTCTAGGAAGCAGCAATCTCGGCTCCCAGGGGGATAAATGTCTCAATAATGCGTGCGGTGATTACTTTTGTAGGGAGTCACTGCCTGCTGCTGGTGCTCGGCTTTAATGTGACTGCCCTCACACACACACTCACACAGAACACTGGATGTAGTATCCTGAACTTCCTCCCTGCAGTTGATCACATTTGCATAATACACGAGTACGGTGCGGCAGTGTATAAAGCGAAGCACACTCAGAGCCGTAAATGTGTCACGCGGGCTCTGTGGTGTTGGCTGCACGACCCAGCCGCTATATTCTCGCACTCTGTTAAACCAGTGCCGAGGGAATATACCGCTGCTGCCTGCTACACATCGTCCTGGAAGTCAAGGCTCACTGTCGAAGGCCTACCATAGCATATTCTGGAGAATCGAAGGCGCTGCAATTTCCAGGTATAAGGTCCGTGGGATACGCAAAACACTATTGCATTTTACACCCAGGAATGTTTCAGCAAGCCGCGGCGGAGCGGCCGAGCGCATTGAGGCGATATGCTACGATGAGCGAGGCCGTTCCCCTTTGGGCATGGATATTTGTGCTTTTGGGTCTCGTTCCCGCCGGTTGTCGTAGGTGTCGGTGGCCGAGTAGAAAGAGACCGACACAGGAATAAAGGATGCACGCGCGTGCAGGTACGTAGGTGACCAGCCAGTGGGACAGCAGAAACTAGAACATTAGGCTAAATTAGAACAAGATATATATTTCGTGGAGTCTTGGTAATACTTAACTTTTACATAGTTCTTGACTGCAGAATGCTGATACATAGTTTAGATAGAGGCCTGCCTACTGATGAGTCCTAGTACCTATCCGATAGCCAAGTCTTAACTGGTGCCTATCTGATTCCCAAGTGAACGATGCAGCAGTCGTGGCCACGAGCGGAGTTGCAGCAGAGGGCGCTCGTGGCTGGCGTCGGAAGAACGCCGCGCCGTGCGTGCATGGCGGAATGCGGCGAAAATACGTGGCGCGCACTTCATACTTGTGCAACACCACATGTGCCGTCTTTAATACAAGCTAGTTCATATGTAGTTTGTAAGTTTAGGGACTGATGACTCCGTAGTTAAGTCCCATAAGCTCTACAAACATTTGAACCAAAAGTCATTTGTTTCAGCAATCTCTGTGCCATCATCAGTGGGTTTTCAATTTATTTATTTCTGTGAAAAACAAAATACATTGATTTCAGCACCATAATTCGTGTAAATTTAGGCCTTAAATTTCGTAAATCTTATTTTTCGTTTTTACCTTGTTTTTACATTCTGTGGTCATGTAAGACCCTTTCTACATAATTACATATTAGTAGCGTCGTTTTCTGCAACCAAATAATCTGTTTGAATCTTGTGAAGATTTTAAAACGCTACTACTAGTGCGAAAACATAAATTTGGATTTTTGATCGTGAGCTTGTCTATTGTTTTGTATCTCGCTTCCGCCGGCCGTCGTAGGCTTCGGTGGCCGAGTAGAAAGAGACCGACACAGGAATATAAGGATGCACGCGTGTGCAGGTACGGAGGTGACCAGCCAGTGGGACAGAGAAACTAGAAACACTAGGGTAAATTAGAACGAGATATATATTTCATAGAGACTTAGTAATACTTAACTTTTACATAGTTCAGAATGCTGATACATAGTTTATATAGATGCCTGCCTACTGATGATTTCTAGTGCCTATCCGATAGACAAGTCTTAACTGGTGCCTATGTGATTCCCCAAGTGTCAACTGGTTCCTATCTCAGTCCCAAGTGAACGATGCAGCAATCGTGGCCACGAGCGGAGTTGCAGCAGAGGGCGCTCGTGGCTGAGAACGCCGCGCCGTGCGTGCATGGCGGCGCGCGACGAAAGTACGTGGCGCGCACTTCATACTTGTGCGACACCACATATTGCTTACGGTGTCTTTTGTTGTACACTTTCTCTTTCGCGTTTTTGTTGATAAACACATATAATACACATATTTCGCGAACTTGTTTCTTTCACACAGGTACAGAGAGAAAATAAAATTCAAATTCATCGCCATTCCACTGGAGAAGAGGTGATGTTCAAATGTTTGTTAATCTATCGGACTCAACTGCTGGGTTATTAGTCCGTAGCTCACAAACTACTTAAACGAAGTTAAACTATACTAAGGATAACGCAAACACCCATGCTCGAGGGGGGGCTCGAACCTCCGACGGCAAACGGCCGCGCGCGCCGCAGCACGGCGCCCCAATACGCACGCCTAATCCGCCGCGGCTTGAGAAGGGATGAAGACCGACTAATAGGTACACATACTAAAAAACTGTACACAGTCAAATTTTCTAAATTGGCAAGTGATGGTGAAAGATAAAAGTCCGCAAAATATATGTATTACATATGTGTTGTCAACAAAAACGTGTATGACAAGTGTACACCAAAAGAAGCCGCAAATAATGGACAATAGGTTGACGATTGAAATAACCCCTCCCATAAGCTTTACAAACATTTGAACATTTTTTTTAAATAACCCCTCATAACAAATTTATCTTTTCACACTAGAAGCAGTGTTTTAAAATCCTCACAAGACAAAGCTACCAATATGTAATTATGCAGAATGTAAAAACAAGGTAAATAACGAAAAATAAGACTTACGACATTTAGGGCTAAATGTACACATGGCATAGTGCTAAAATGAATGTATTTTCGTTATTAGAGCAATAAATTGAAAAACCTGCTGATTACGGCAGAGAGGTGCTGAAGCTTATTTAGCTGTAAAATAAAATAGTGTTTTTCATATCATGCGGACCTCATACCTAGAATTTTCACTGCAAACACAGCAATAATAAGAGCTGCAAATCGAAAAAAATGATGAATAGAAGGCGTTGCCGGTACGCGAATATCGCCGTTGCCTCAACAGCAGGGAGGAAATAGCCGTAATTGAAAATTAATTGTTTTCCAATGGCTATTTGATAAACGAAGCGGAATTTTTAAAATTTCAGGAAAATTTATTTGTAATAATCGTCGCTAACAGTGTAATCTTTGTGCCGATTGTAAGCGTTGAAAAAGTTTGCCCATTCAACTCAGTTCCTGATTGTTTGAAATTCTGATTTAATGGAACATACTGCAGGAAACTGTAGTCCACCAGAAGAATAACTTATTCACGTCACTGGGTCCTTCGACTGATTCAGTGTCCTGCTTTTGCTGGATCAAACAAACCAGATGTTATTTATATTATTAATGTGGCTTTTATCTTTGAGGTAGACATATAATTGTCACTTCCTACAGCACTATATCAGCCAAACGTGTTTTCATCACTGCGTTTCTTTACAAAGACATCTTCAAGTACTTGACCCTTATTCGGAGCATGTCATTATGGTTGACCAAAGCTTTTTATTTATTGGCCCAATGCTTCCTGTTTCGATTTTAAATTATTTTCAAGCGCTATCAGAGCTTAAGCAGTTGGTTAAAATGACATGTTACAATCTTAAAACTGAAAAAGTTGAAAATAAATGTCTTATATTTTGCTTGATTTACCAGATGTGTACCTACAGTGAATGCTTATGACAGACTAAGACTCATTACGGATTCTGTCACCATCAGTCACTGTAGATATACATCTGATAAATCAAGCATAATGCGAGATATATATTTTCAACTTTTTACTTTCAAGACTGTAAAATGTCATTTTAACCAACCGCTTACGCTCTAATGGCGCTTGAAAATGTTCGAAACCGGTAGCATTGAGCCAGTAAATAGTTTTGTTTAACCATAATGACATGCTCCGAATATATTACCGCTGTTAACCCCATCTGTTCATTTATCTAACTTTACAATTAAGTTACGATTCAACTACGTTATAGCTCCTTAATTATGCCGTAAGGGCTTGGTAGGTGGAAGAACATAAGGCCCAATCAAGACATCACCAACAATTCCTGCCCAAACCTTCACAGAAAATCTGTGTTTGTGACGTGATTGCACAATTGCGTGCGGATTCTCGTCAGCCCACACATGTTGATTGTGAAAATTTACAATTTGATCACGTTGGAATGAAGCCTAAAATGAGCTCTATCATGGAAATTAAGCGTTTCCGGACACATGTCCACTTAACATATTTTCTTTCTTTGTGTAGGAGGAATGTTTCCTGAAAGTTTGGCAGTACCTTTTTGTATATATATATATATATATATATATATATATAATTTCCACTCGTGCAAAGATGGGGCGGGTCTCTAGTACCTTGAACATCGTTCGTCCCTATTTAGCATACAAATCGACGTATTCCCTATTGATAAAATGAAGTTGTGTGGGAAGTGTGTGTGTGAGACAGTGGTACTCACCAGCGGGTCCACCTTGAGGCGCCGCATGTGCGGGATGCTGCGCTTGCTGCGGGCGTGCGGCAGCGCGCGGTGCACGAAGTGGAACTCGCGGTCCGAGCCCAGCACCTGCAACACGACGCGTGCACGTAAGTGCCGGCTGATGTTCATCACCACCTGTCAACATGCGCAGCACTAACTGTTTCTTAGGTAAAAGCTTAAGAATACGACTGAATCAGTCGGTAAAGAAAGGGACTATGTCACTTTTCTTTACTTTTTTTACATACTGAATTGAAATTTCCGACATTTGTTGCACGCTCATACATACTGTGGATGAAAATTATTTTCATATATTAATATTATAAATATCTTCTGAAAAAAATTAAAATTTATAACACAGTCCTTTTCTCCTGTCAAAAACGGAATTTACCACTTTGCGTGAGTATAACACAAAGATACGCGTTTTTGGATTAAAGCACTTTTTTTTTGTTTTGTTAACTGGTGGAAAATTATCTTTACCTAAACATGGAAACAACTACTTCATAGAATTTAAAATCTGTGATAGTTCATATGACAGTGACTTATTACTAGTAGGCAGCCATTTCAATATCACCTAAAAAAAATAACCCTCAGTGTCTTCTGCATTTCCTGAATATCTTCAATTTTCGTTTTATTGATTCGAAACTTTTTTGCATCACGTATCCTTTGGAATCGTTTTAAGTGGAGTAAGTGTAGTTATTGCTAGATTAAAGGTGTGACTCTCACAGCTGTTTATGTAAGGGTAGGCAGTCAGGACTCCCGGTTTCGTTGCTTCATAACGAAATTCTTCGAATATTCGCACAGAAAAAGTCAAAAGTCTTGACGAGGCATCTTGAGATGTTTCTTTTGCCGAGATTGTACGTTTTTATCTCCTTTAGGAAATCTCTCTCTCTCTCTCTCTCTCTCTCTCTCTCTCTCTCTCTCTCTCTCTCTCTCTCTCTCTCTCTCTATGTGGTTTTTTTTCTGTGTCTGTCAATGCAAGGCACATGCTTACTGTGGTATTATTTTTATTCTTGACCAGGTGCTCCATCTAAGAACAGCTGTACTTCTGTAACAGTCTTCGATACATTTCAGTGTATTGCTTCAGGAATGAACACAACTCATTCGCTTCCCATCTCGCTACACCGTCATGATACAACTACACCGATGAGTGCCTGGAATCTATATCATTGTTGCGCTTTTTGCGTCTGCGTGCTGCAAACCAACGCCATCTGGTATGTAGCTGGTGTAGTACTAGCTCACTGAAAGTAGAGAATGCTAGCGAGAGGCGACGTGCGGCGGAGAAAAGAAGTAAGTCATTCCCTTGATTCCTTTCTCCTCAGTACGCAAAAAATCGACCTCATCTTATTCCTTACGAAGAAGTCAGACCGTTTGATCTCAGTAAGTTGTGTCTTGGTCTGTTTAATACATTTAGGTAAAAAAGTGAAAATCGCCAAAATGCGACTTAGTTTCTTTCTCCACCGACCGATTCAATCAGTAACTCGCTCGATACCATAGAAATGTCTCCTTTCTGTTTAACACCGGCACCCCACGTTCTCACGTCAGACCATGTCTGGATTCAAACTCTGAAATAAAGGAGCAATGGGAAATACACCACCTGAAAAACAAATTAGTACACACTATTAAATTTTCCACTTTACTCAAATTTTATTGTTACGCAGTAGAGCCCACAAAAGAACTCATAGCCCGTGCGCAGAAACGCATTTTTGAGTTGTTCGCAGTTTGAGATAATGCCTTTGTACGGGAGACGCGGCCAACTCACCCGCGGTGCAGTAGCCGAACGGTCTCGGGCGCCTCGCTGCGGAGCTCGCGGTTGCTCTCCGTTGGAGGTTCGAGTCCTCCCTGGGACATGGGTGTTTGTTGTCCTTAGGTTAGTTTAAATTAGGGTAAGAAGTTTGTAAGCCTAGGGACTAATAACCAACGCATTTAAGTCCCATAGATTTACAAAAATTTGCGGCCGATTCAGTTGCACTTTGCCCGCTGAGGCTTGCGCTTCGTCTGTCAGTCCTCTGTCAACTACGGTCGGGTTCAGTAGGCAATACGCAACCAGATAGCTTATAAAGTTAATAGTGGAATCTCCGTGGCATTTACATGTGTCTGTCACGCGACACCGCTAGCAGTGCCATCTGTTGGTTCGGGTAGTAGGCTATATTTCCCTTGGCATCAGCGGCTCCCATTACTTTACAAGGTTTACATTTGTTAGATGATTTTTTTAATTCTAGGGGAGAAGAAACTAAAGCAATAGAGTCTGTAATGAACTGTGCAACACATGGGCGCTTCATAATGTCAGGTGAAAAATCTAAGAAAAAAAGTAAAAAAATTTACAGCTCCAAATTTTTAACGAACTATGAAACCATATCACATTGTAGATAGCTCTAATTTCAGACCATTAAAGATGTTTTATATTCAGTGAAACGAAACGCGTCAAGTGTAAAACGATCGCACTTACTGTAGTTGCGTAGACGGACAAATAATACCCTTCTTAATGTGTACAGTTTATTCGAATAGTTTTCGAACTTAAACTAACACAATACATGACGTAAATTTGATCTATCTACATGAACGCAGTTTCCATGAGCAGCTAGGCAGCAGAACAGAAGGCACTGCAGCAGGCCATATACTGGAAAATGACAATTAAAAAGACACATTTTTAAATTTCTGTTTAGCGTTTTTCTCCATAAAATATAGTTTTTGCATAAACACAAATAATGTATTAAGTTGATGTTTCTAAAGCTTCGTCTACGCTTCAAACGAAGGTGTTCAAATAAAATTTGTTGTTATATATTTGTTGTCATAATAAATTAACGACCATTTGTTAGAAACTACACGCAATGAACAAATTAAATTTACCATTGGTTTTACAAAACCTTATTTCCGGAATATTTCTCCACAAAGTAGTCTGGACATAATATATAGATATTATTAAAATGATCTGGGCTCTTCTTTCTCAAAATTGTATCAATGTGAGCTCTTCGCTTTCGAATAAACCAATGCCTGTATCCATAAATCAATTCATTAGATACTGTTTATTAAAAGTAAATGATCTCAGTAGGCGTAATAGAAGCAACCTTAAACTTTGGTATTGAATTCTCTATATTTCGGGAACCTGAAGAAAGGTTTCGAAGTACATAGCTGTTTGTCAAATTAACAACTTAGCGTCAACTTAGCGTTAGAAGCAAGTATGTGGGGTAAAAATCATAGAGGCAGACCAAGGAACGAATACAGCGAACAGATTCAAAAGGATGTAGATTGTCGTACGTATTCTCAAATGAATAGGCTCGCACAGGAGAGGGTAGCGTGGAGAGCTGCATCATACCAGTCTACGGACTGATGAGCACAACAACAACAACAGCTGTTTGTACATTTCCTAATTCTATGAAGTACACCGACGAATGATGTAAGTGTTCTCAGCCTCACAGTGTTAATCGGCCGTTCATTTCCAGTTTACAACGCACACTGCTGGAGAGCTCTGGAGCGTTGTCACACGCTTCAGCGAAGAGCTTCCACTATTATCTTTGAAAGGTATTTGACGCAACTGAGGCGGCCGCCGCTCAAAAAAAAAAAAAAAAAAAAAAAAAAAAAAAAAAAAAAAAAAAAAAGGGGGGGGGGTTGAGAAAGCAGGGACTACGACTTCATGAACGATCTCTACATGAAATTATAATAGATCTGTAGCTCAAACCGTACTGAGGTAAAGGGGATCAAGCCATGCTGGAACACCCTCATTTGTCCAGAATGATATTTTACTCAGCAGCGGAGAGTGCGCTGACATGCAACTTCCTGGCAGATTACAATTGTGTGCCCTCTGCCAACTAAGTTATCCCGGCACGTCTTAACAACTTTAATTCCGCCAGGATCTCGCCTCCTGCTTTCCAGACTTCGCAGTAGTTCAAATAGTCAAATGTTTGTAGTTCTAAGGGTCGTAACTACGTTGGTCATTAGTCCCTAGGCTTACTTACTACCTACATTAACTTATAGTAATTTATGCTTAGACCATCATGTCCGAGGGAGGACTCGAACCCCTGACGGCAAACAGACACGCACACCACAGTATGGGGCCTTAGCGCGCACGGCTATTCTGCCACTGCTTCACAGTAGTTCTCCTCCGAATCTTGCATGGCGTACAGGAACTGCCGTGGCCAGCACAATCTCGGGAATTTTCTCGAATCGAGCACGTGCGGGATATGATTGCACAACTGACACGTGCTACTTGTCTACCCACAACTCCTGCATAACTACGTGCCATGGTCGAGCAGACTTGAAATAATTTATCTCAAGAAGATATTCGCCGTCAGTATCATCGGATGGATGATAGAACCATCGTCTGCATTGCCATTCGTGGAGGCTACATTTCTTACGAATATGGGTGTTCCATCATGGCTGTACAACTGGTAGCTCAGTTCCGCTTGAACTATTGATAAACAAAAGTATCCTTTTCATGTACTTATTATGCTCCGGTTCTACGATAAATCTTTAGTGAATTTGAAAATTATAAGTGTGTGTAGTAGTTTTTACTTCGGGCTGTGTATTTTAATCTGTATCATAACACGGCTCATGTTTTCTCAAAGGACTCTTTGAAAACTGTATTGCTTAACAAAAACTAGCCCGCATGTAATGATGCACCTTAACTCACAGGAGTCAAGATGAAAGACAATGATCCCTAAAAGAGACACATAATTCTCTTAAGATCCACTTAACTGCCAAGCATTATTTCGTAAATCGAAAACTCAGAATGTGTATATCATTAGTAATTCTGAAATTGACATACATTGTTGTTAGCATATGAGGTTAAAATTCATTGTTTCTCATTAAAACTCCAAAACCAAATTCTTCCACTTACTTTGTCTCAAAGGAACAAGAGTTAAAGACTTATTTTCTCTGTTATATTTGTTTTTCTTTTTTGAAAAGCACAAGATTTTCCTCAAATTGTGAATAGACTATTGCAAGATTAAATCATTCATCCACTCAAACAGCCTCGTACTTTTCCTACGGCTGAAGACCTGAACGAAATAAAATTAAACCAGTAGATCTGTAAACGGCATGTGTAACTATGATACAGATGATGAGCTATAGCCATTTGCGAAAACTACGTGTAAGGAGATAAAAAAATCACTGCCATTACTTGGCGGTAACGAATGCAAATTATTTCAAGTACCAACTTCGCGATGCTCCAGAATCTTGAGAATTTTATTCTTTTTCTTCCACAACGGGATCTGAAATGAAAGAAAGTTATTTGCTTCTTCTTCTGTAAATATTGACTAAGACATCGCGAACATTTGACAGTGATCGATGTAAGCAGTAAGTTACGGTATTTCAAATTCTCCAAGTACAGTTTAGATCGCATGAGAGTAATTTTATGTACTGCTGTACAACCTGCTTAAGCTGCAGTTACGACGCGATATTTTGAGCTTTTGTCAGAGGGACCATGATGTCATGACGATAAAAAGAGTATCGGACGATGAATTTTTTAGTAACAGATCGAGCACCATTAACTACAGTCGTCTGGCCTGTGTGATTAGACGTTGCTAAGGTGACTGTGTACAAACAAACGACTGCTATCTTGAGATGGTAGGAAACCACCTCCGCTGGAGGGTTTATTTATAGAGACAAATTCCGAATCATTAGAGCCACTGTCGCGTTACTTGCGACATGATGTCATATTCCCTCAGACTAATGCTCAGTAGGCATCATCGTCTTCTCTCACCATTAGTGGCTCCTGAAGCGGTCTCCGCATGATTCTGAGTAATGAAACAATTATAATTTAGATGGCATTTAACGCTATTATAAACTCTAGCTGTTTGGCTATTGCTCAATCGATATTATCCTCGCCTGCCTCTCTGTGTAGGACGTTTCGTCCACACAAATAAGAAAAGGATATACAGATTACCTATGTGTCACTTTGCGGGAATTATCCGTAGTACATATGTAAACAAACTTATAGAAAGATAGTAGTCCTACATGATACGTAATATCGAGTAAGTGTCTTTTGCCCGAGTAGTTTTTGACAGAAGAACGATACATTAAACGAATAACTTTTATTGCAAGGTGATGAGGAGAAATAAAGAACGCAAGAAATACGTTGATGATGATGATTTCGCGCGGAATTTTTGGTCATTAGACGCCTGCTGGGATCGTATTCGGCCTGCCTGGTGCAAGTCTTCAGGTGACGCCACATGGGCGACGTGCGCGTCGATGATGATGAAATGATGATGAGGACAACACAACACCCAGCCGGCCGCGGTGGCCGAGGTGACTGAGGCGCTCCAGTCACGGTCAGCACGGCCACTACGGTCGGGGGTTCGAATCCCCCCTCGGGCATGGATATTTGTGCCGTCCTAGTTCGTAAGTAGTTCATAAGTTGTTTGTAAGTTTAGGGACTGATGACCCCGTAGTTAAGTCCCATAAGCTTAACAAACGTTTGAACGTTTTTGAACAACACCCAGTCCCAGGGAATCGAACCCGAGCCCCCTGCGAGACAACCTACCACGCTGTCCGCTGGACTACGTATGCGGACCACTTTACACTATCGAAGTTGCAGTCCCATATAATATTTATTAGTTTACGAAGGAAACACTGTTCCTTCATAATCTCACAGACTATTCCGTTAAACGTAAGGAAAAAAAACTGGGCTATTCTAAAAGATGGAACGGATTTCAAGCATTTATGATTGAACCATGACGCCAACGTTCCTTGACAGAACATAGTGTAGAGCTCGCATTGGCATGTTGTTGTGGTGTTTAGTCCACAGGCTAGTTTTATGCATCTCTCCATGCTACCCTGTCCTGTGCAAGTCGCTTCATCTGAGAATACGTTCGGCAACCTACATCCTTTTTAATCTGCTTCGTCCCTCGGTCTCCCTCCACGATTTTTCCCCACACACTTCCCTTTAACGCTAAGTTGACGATTCTTTGATGTCTCAGAATGTGTCCCACCAATCTAACCCTTCTGTTAGTCAGGATATGCCAGAAACACCTTTTCTCCACAATTCGGTTCAGCACCTTCTCATTAGTAACATGATCTACCCATCTAATTTTCATCATTCGTCTGTACCACCACATTTCAAAAGCTTCTATCATCTTTTGGTTGGAACTCATTGTCGTCCACGTTTCACTCCCATACAATGCTACACTCCAGATAAATGCTTTCAGATAGGACTTCCTAACATTTACATTGATTTTGGATGTCAACAAATTTCGCTTTTTCAGAAACGTTTTTCTTCCCCTAGCCATTCTGCATTTTATATCTTATTGTCTCAGTACCTAATCTAATTCCTTCAGCATCGCTTGCTTTCTGACGCTACATTCCATTATCCTTGTTTTACTCTTGTTGATGTTCATATTAAACCTTCTTTTCAAGACACTGTCCATTCCATTCAATTGCTCTTCCAGAACCTTTGCGGTCTCTCACAGAATCACTATTTCATCGCCAAACTACAAAGTTTTATTTCTTCTCCCTGTACTTGAATTCCCTCGACAAAATTTGTCCTTGCATTTCTTCACTGCTTACGCTATGAACAGATTGAACAACATTGGGGAAAGGCTACAACCTAGTCTTACTCCCTTCTCAACCTTTGCGTCCCTTTCATGCCCTTCGACTCTAGTAACCGCTGTCTGGTTTTTGTACTAGTTGAATATAAGTCTTCGCTCCCTATATGTTACCCCTGTTACCTTCAAAATTTGAAAGAGTTTATTCCAGTAGACATTGTCAAAAGCTTTCTCCAAATATACAAATGCTAAAAACGTAGGTTTGTCATTCCTTAGCCTATATTCTAAGATAAATCGTAATGTGAGTATTGCCTCGCGTGCTCCTAAATTTCTCGAAATTCAAATAGATGTTCCCCGAGGTCGGATCGCACAAGTTTTTCCATTTGTCTGTAAATAATTCGTGCTAGTATTTGCAACCATGACTTATTGAACTGATAGTTCTGTAATTTTCACATTTGTCTGCACTTTCTTTCTTTGGCATTGGAATTACTATATTCATCTTGAAGTCGGTGGTATTTCCCCTGTCTCATACATCTTCCATACCAGGTAGAAAAATTGCTTTATGAATGGCTCTCCTAACGATATCAGCAGTTCAGATGGAATATCATCTATTCCAGGGACCTTGTTTCGATTCAAATCTTTTAGCGCTCTGTTAACTTCTTCTCGCAGTATCGTATCTCCTTTCTCCTCTTCCTTCACTTCGTCCTCCATTTCTAGAATTAGGCATGATAATAGATGATATGGAATAAGACATGTTTTCTGAACGATTAATTTTCTCCGATGAATCAAATCTTCAACTTTTCAATAAAGTTAAGTGGCATACGGTTAATAGTCTGGGCAAGTGAAGTTTTTATGTCAATTATTGAATATGGAGATTCAACAAAGATTAACGTATTTTGTGCCTCATGTGTAAACAAAGCTTAAGTACCTTTCTTAATCATAGAGAAAAATGTGACAGGATTCATTCACCTAGATAAGCTTCAAATCTGGTTATTTCCTCAACTTGAAGAAGATACAGATGACATTGTGCAAGATGTTGCGTCACCTCATTTATTTACACATAACCAGAATGACACCATTCTAGAACGTTGGATTCGACGAGGAGGAGCAAGAGAAGGACAGCCAACAATAAGTTTATTGTTTATTTTTATGTATTTGCATTTTATTAGACATCAGTTTTAGGTACTATGCCACAAAATTTCTATGGGTTCAGCGCCCCCCCCCCCCCCCCAACCCACACACACACCAAAATCCTGGCTTCGACATCGAAGGCCTCTCAATTTCTAGTGACCTTTATTCTGTAGGGTTACATAAATGACCGCATTTTTTATTCCACCTATGCCTGAGGCTCTTGAAAGTCTGCGACATCGTTTTGTTGAACCTATAAATTTGACAACGTGTGTCACAAGGAATGCCCTGCCGTTTCTATATTTGACATATAACACTTGGTTCTCTGGTGATTTTATAAAAATTTGTCATTTCCTCTTTTCAGAAATTCTGGAATAGTTTTCTACTTTCTGTAGTTTGGAAGCAATAAATGTATGAAATATATTCTTTCTTTTTGAATTGTCCTGTGTTTCGAACGACACAAACGGCTACTGGTACCATGATTAAATTTTCCCTTTCTCAGAAAGGTTTCAGGACAGGTCTCATTTACAAATAGAAACCTACACTTATCACGTAATTGCCCTAGTTCCTATCAAAGTAATCCAATCGACTAACTATTGTCAGGGGTTCTGGAGGTACTAGATCCCATCAGGGAAGTTGTTTAACTGCGATAACTATAATTTCTCACAGCCGGTTGGATGTCTACGATATCCTGATGAAGCTTTCCTTTTAGTCGTCTTTTCAGCCCGCGTAAACAATAAAAAATCGTTAGGCTAGGAGCCGGGCTGACACGGCGGATGTAGGAGGGCAATAACAAAATAGTTGGCCAGATACTCGATAAAATATTAAGTCTGACATTATCTTTCAGTAAGGACCAGTACTGAAAAACCCACAAATCAGGGCAACGACTTCTAATTGATTATCAAATGTTCCAATGTGTCAAGTCCTAAGGGACAAGACTGTTGAGGTCATCGGTCACCAGACTTTTAAACTTCGTTACTTATGTTAAGCCCCGCCCCCAACACACACACACACACACACCTGCCCGAGATAGGAGTGGAACTTCTACGTAGAGTGGCCGTGAAATCCGTGCCATGGCGCCTTACAACATGTGGCCGTTCCCGCCCGGCTAATTGCTTCTCGAAAACGTTTGGAGACTTCGATGTAATGCGTATGGGTCACTACTTCACCAGACGGAACTTAATCGTGGTGAACTATTCCTTCACAATAAAAGAACACACATTGTCTTGAACTGCAAGGTTGTCGTTTGACGGTTTTGGTAGTTGGTGATCAAGGACTCCGCTATTCAGAGCTTTGGTGGTTCGTATGTCATACTTGTTGCACCAACATTCATATCCATCAATTATACGTGACAAACGTAGGATCCAGTGTGGCACTATCCAATGGTTCAACAGAAATATGTTTTTCTTCTCTCCGACCGTCTGCTAATACGTGAGGGACAAGATTAGTATTAAGTTTCCGTTCTATTAAATATTCGCTGAAACCTGATGACACATATCCCGATTCAAATTAACTTCTTTTAGTATCGCACACTCTGTCCTATGACGGTCTTCTTGCACGTGTGCCTTACACGCACTACGTTTGCATCGCTGTGTGCTGTAGATGGGTTTCCAACTTCGGAATCGTCTTGCATTGAATGTCTGCCTTCAGGAACACGACTTCTTGAAACTGTCTTGAATTTCCATTCTAAATTATTTTTCGCGTTTCACTAAATGTTTACCTGAACTTAATGCAGAAATCGACGTTGACTCTTTGTCACTATCATCATTCATTGTAACTAATAGGTCAAGAAGTCTAACACTGCATTTCTAATTCACCTAGTAAGCTTACTTGGAAAAATTGGCAGCATCATTTCAAGGACATGAACATACCTGTTGTCATAAAAACATTATTAGCACCTTTTTATCACGACAGTCTACAAAAAAACTGTCTTCGAACTTGTCATGGGGAATATTTACAACTGAACGAAATCAGGTTGGAAAAGAATTTTTCTTACCCTGACACATTTCATCTCATCCTAAAATCTGTTGTCAAGCTTTAAAATCTGATGTACTTTTCATGTTCTACGCCTCAATTCATATAAGAAGCCTAAACAACAAGTGAGTATACGGTACAAAGGTATATTGCTTCACCAGTTTTTATTGATTTCAAGAGTGTCTTACTGCTCTTGACTACAAAAAAAGGGTTTGTTCCATTACTGCTATTTATTAGGCCCGTATTACTATTTATCTACCCTTTATTGTATCCACTATCTAACATGAACTGACGGGAACTGTGATGTGCCAGTAAGGTCTTTTTGTAGTTGTTCCACGTTATTCTGATCATTCCATAAATTTTCTGACTGGAAGTAAGAATCTGATTTAAAAACTTTAGCTATGTGGTATAAAATAATAAAATAATAAAAAAATAAAATAATAATAAAATAATCTCACGCTATGTTCGCAAAATATGTTCGATAAATTGCATACCAACATAAGGAAATTGTAGAAAATAGATGTGTAATCTCACAATAATTCACTATATTTGTTTTTGTTAGATACTTCTTTATTGTTTCTGATGAACAGGTAACTCTGAGAGGAACGCCCGAATACTAAGGGTCGATAATCCTTAAGGAGAGTGCGAGTTGTGAGTGAATGCCACAGAGCGGCCGCACGGGCCGACTGTTAATTGATCCACGAAGCCTTAGGCGAGCCAAGCACTTGAGAGACTAACTTCCCAGGGAATTTTGCTAAAGTTCTCTCCGCTGCCTGAAGCACTCAACTTGTTTTGCGGGAAATTAATTACAGGTGCTCGTGGGAGAATGAAATTAGTTCTGCACCATATCAGGACTGAAATAAATTCCGTAAGTAGACGCTATTTTTCTGACATCCAGTGTGCATAACGAACAACAGTACCATCGATCACTGTACAATCTGGATTTATTTGATAAATCAGCAGGGAAAAGGCTATCATCAATAGCTTACGTAGATCACACTTATTTAAGGATTAACTTATCTAATGCCGGCCGCGGTGGCCGAGGTGACTGAGGCGCTCCAGTCACGGTCAGCACGGCCACTACGGTCGGGGGTTCGAATCCCCCCTCGGGCATGGATATTTGTGCCGTCCTAGTTCGTAGGTAGTTCATAAGTAGTTTGTAAGTTTAGGGACTGATGACCCCGTAGTTAAGTCCCATAAGCTTAACAAACATAATAATAATAAATAACTTATCTAAGACGAAGAATGAGTCTTAGAGTAAATAGCGATATCCTAAACTCATAATTTGGTTTGACACAATGAATGGAAAGCTAAAACTACGTAGGCGGTCCATACAAGGATGCTATCAGCAGTAAAATCAGTCATCTGCTACCTCTTTATCGTGGCATTTGTGGATTCCGCCATTAAATGGTAGCGGTCGTGATATTGGTAGCAAATACAACACCAGAAAGCAACATTACCGAAGAAGTCGGCGGAATTTAAATTTTACCTTATTGAAACCTTTGAGTAATATTGCTGCCATATTATGCTGTGATTATGGAAGAGATAACTGGAATATTACTTCGATAAATTGATGCTGGGATTGTTTGTTTCGTTTGCTATTGTTCTATGACCGTGTTGAAAATTTATCATGATAGTCGCCAAAAATTGCAAAATTATCAGACCTCATAAACATCCCGAAGATTTTCCTGCAGTCACTTAAATGCAGTAAACCATTCTTAGTCAAGAAATAAATTAAAGTGGCACATAGAGTGTTCTAGCACAATCGCGAAGCGAACTACAACAATACCCAAGCATCACTTTCTTAAGCGCTGGGTCTGCTGAAAATAAATGACTTTAAAATTAGTGAGAATGGAGATTAAAATCTTTCAAATTAACAATGGGGTTTATTGAAATCAGTAAAAAAAACTAAGCTGACACAATGGTTAGGCAAAACCCATTGCTGAAACACATCCTAGTCTCCGTTCAGCTTGTTACAAAATAGCTGAACGTGACAAATATCAAATGTTTATCGATACGCTGGCAGAGAGAGGGCGTAAGTCAGCGACAAGCGTCGCACAAGTTATGTTGATAAAAACATTCATTAATGTATTACTACATGCCACCGCTTTATCGTGGCATTTGATGATAGAACGTCTAGAATACGCTATCACAATATTACTCATAGGTACCTGTTCGTTGCACAACTTAAACACTCGTTAGGCCACTACCGAAATGACTGTCTGAGAGCCTCTGGTTTTGTTGCGCATCGCTGGCGCAGCCCAGCTACTCGCTACAGTCGCAGTTGCTTAATGACAGTGATTAGTTTGTTTGATTTCAAAATGACATGAGACTAGAAACAGATACGCCAACAAAACATTTTAACACCATTTTAGGTAACAGGTTGATGGCGATCGCGAAGCAATGTTTATGAGATGAAAAAATTTTTGGAATACAGGTAAGAATTTTTTTAATTAATTTGTGGTGCGTATATGCCACTGTTAAGGTATGTTCACAACACAATGTTCTTTACTTATTATCAGTCTTTTATCTCGTAAGGGTGCAATTTTTCATATGTAAAGAGGGTTCTGTGATAACAAAAGAGCAAGTGCCATGTTTTATTCCTGTTCTTCCAATACTGACATTGTTGTAAAAATAGAGCATGCTACAGTGTGTAAGGTTTTCTTAATGTTCTACATCTACTTCTACATGGGATACTCAGCAAATCACATTTAAGTGCCCGGCAGAGGGTTCATCGGACCACCGTTAAACTATTTACCTCCCATTCCATTCTCGAATAGACCGCAGGAAGAAAGAACACCTGAATCTCCCCGTTCGAGCTCTGGTTTCTCGTATTTTATTTTGATGATCATTTCTACCTGTGTAAGTGGGAGTCAACAATATATTTTCGCATTCGGAGGAGAATGTTTGACGCGGTGGAGGAGCCAAGCGGTCTAAGACGCCTCGCTGCGGACCGCGCGGTTGCTCGCCGTCGGAGGTTCGAGTCCTTCCTGGGGCATGGGTGTGTGTGTTTGTCCATAGGTTAGTTTACCTTAGGCAAAGTAGTTTGTAAGCTACGCACTGATAACCACGCTGTTTGGTCCGATAGATTTACTTTTTTTTTTTTTTTTAGTATGTTCATGCAAGTTCAGTCAAAAATACAAATATCGTAATAGTATCTTTCTTGCGTCAGTGTCGTTATTTTTACCTACTTAAATAAATTGATGACTGAGATAAGCATGTTCGCAGCTTTGTTTTTCAGAAAGAGTATTATCTATGCTCTTGAGATTAACTTCGCAGCACCAGCATTTTTATCATATTTCATTCAATTCAAATGTTCGTAAATCTATGGGACATAACTACTATGATTATCAATCCCTAGGCTTACAAACTACTTAAACCACACTAACCTAAGAACCTTACAGGCACACACACACACACACACACACACACACACACACACACGTACGTGACCGAGAGAAGACTCTAACTTCCGATGGGGAGCAACCGCACGCTCCGCCGAAAGGCGCCATGTGACGATCGGGCTTTCCACCACTGCTTTATTCAAGTAATTAAATGAAATTTAATAGTGAAAATATGTTGGCAAGTGATCAGTTTCAATACAGAGAAATCATCTCATATTTATAACAATAACTAAATGCCAGTGCCAACAGAAATGCAAATAGTTTCTACAGCTAGCATTCAAGTAAAATTTAATTGAGAAATTTTAACTGGTGATCAGCTGACGCACAGTTTATCTTTGTTGTATAACAGTCAATAAGTGGCAGGGGCAACACAGTTCCAGGAAATTACTTGAATTTTATTTGTTTAACTTTACAGTGCTTAGAAATTCTTTTATTCGCTTTCGATCAGTAGCTGCAGGTACACGATACACACACTTACAACAACTATATTGTAGGACAATTTTATTGTGAAGGTATACCAGCAGTTTATTTTGTTGTTTCAGTCTGCAGATAAATCATTTTTCAATCACACACACAGTCAGATACAATAACAAACTAAAAGGGATTTTCATTTAACAACAACACTACAACTGTCTTCAGAGACAACTTTCATCATCTCAGTTTTCTTTAGAAGCTTTATTTAGGTAACAGACAATGCATCGAGAAATTGTGTATTTCATGACTGCGGTAACTTCATATCTCGCCTGAGAGTGCTTTAGAAGACGTATTGCATTGTATTTAAGAAAGTTGTTACTCGATTGAACATTCACTTAATATTTCGTTTCCGGAAAATCCATATGAACAAAGAAAATAATTCATAAATTTGCATATCCACCCTTAGACTCTTAAACGAAAATTGATATAAAATTTTTAATAAATTACGCTGGCTACACAAATGGTTTAAGGGCGTTAATTCCTCGTGGATTCAAGACCTCACGCTGTAGCTTCAGATGAACCTGTAACCACAGCAAAAATTTCCCAAAAATGCACACGTCAGTACTAGCACAATATAGCAATATTTCTTGTAATGTAAGCATTATGAGTACCCAGTTCACCGGTTGTAAGGATACTACAGAAATCTTGAAATTGGGCCACAATTTGTAAGAGTTATAAGTAGTCATATTAATTACTAACTATTAAGTCAGTAACATTTTCTATCTTTAAATGATATTCTCATTACAAAAATGTTCAAATGTTTGTTAAGCTTAAGGGACTTAACTACGGGGTCATCAGTCCCTAAACTTACAAACTACTTATGAACTACCTACAACTAAGGACGGCACAAATATCCATGCCCGAGGGGGGATTCGAACCCCCGACCGTAGTGGCCGTGCAGACCGTGACTGGAGCGCCTCAGTCCCCTCGGCCACCGCGGCCGGCTTCTCATTACACAATGCTGTTAATAAACTTCCAATTGAGTAGAATGACGTTATAATGGTAGTTTGTATACCCTTTTTCCATGAGCCAAAAATATTTATGGGATTGCCGTCATTCTCCGTACTGAGACGTGCATTTAGGCATGTTAAAAAAATCATATGTTTGTAAACTTAAGGGACCAAACTGTTGTGGTCATTGGACCATAGACTTAAAAACTGCGTAAAGCAACTTATGCTAAGAACAACACAGACATTCTTGCTGAAGTCATTATTATTCTGTGACTTGGTGCCCCCAGAACGATTAGCAATTCCTGCGCAGCTAGAAAACTACTTGATGGGCTAAAGGCTGCACAGTTATAAAAAATTATGGAACGTCATAATATAAAATTGACTAAAAATAATAATGATTAACTGGAGGACCCATGCGAATACTTCGCACCGTTAGTGGGATGACAAAAAAAGTTGGGAAAAGTTGAATATTCAGGCATAGCTTTCTTCAGAATCAATCAATGCAAGGGTTTAAAAGCGTAAATGAAAGAGTTTGATCCGCTGAGTATTGTTAAGTAAAAAGATCTGCGTACCTTAATTAGAACTGAAGATATCGTAAAACAAACAGATTAAAATATTCAATGCAAGGACAGAAGGATACCGCGTTTGAATAAAAATAAAGGATGGAGAGACTTAAGTTAATTCTGTTACTTGACGACAAATCTGCGATTGCATACCTTTCGTTTAAAGTCAAAATGAAGGCTATCGGTCGGATAGAACCGCCTGAACCACTGACTAGTTTACAGCCAGGACATCCCCACAAGAAATATACAGAAGGAAATCGCGTTTGAGTAATAAAAAAGCGAGATTTATGTAAATTCTGATACTTGATGACAAATCTGTGGATAAATACCTTTCGTTTAAAATGAAAATGAACGAAATTGACCTTGTAGTTTGGTCTGGACGACTGATTTTAGTCTTCGTAGATTCTTTTAATATATAAGATATTAGCTTATATGCCAGTGCTTCGCAACGGTTGTTGCGAGCCTGTGAGTATCATGGTTTTTCAGGGTTCCGGACCTCAGTCAGTAAAAACAGAATCATTGTTGGATCGCTAAGTCAATAAACTCAGTTTTCCTATCCAAGATGTCAAATGTAAGTAAAAGTCATTGTTCGAAACGATGTATCTTCATAATGTTTTTGATACAAAAAGTAAAACTCGCCAAAATAAACAAAAAAATGTCGCTAAGTATTTAATACACGAAGAGAAATCAGTAATACTATGTTAAATGTTTGTTTGTATTCGTAGACATAAGATTGCTTAATTCTGTCACAGCCGTTCGCTTCCTTGATGTACTACCCCATACTTATTATGCAGCAGCGGTGTTTATTAGTTCTTTGGTGCACTACAGCGCCTCTATCGCATGTTTGCTGTACTACGCAATCCATACTTCAAACATAACCTACATCTAAAACAATTTCCCTTATGAAGTTGCTACAAGCAAATCCTTGAAGTTGTTTAGGAGATTAGGTATTTGTAATAGATAAAAAGACAGTGACTGAGAACACTTAAGATTGCGATGTATCTTTTTTTCCGTGATCTGATTTTGATGAAATCATGTCTCTATGTTGCTCCAATCTTAGCTCAAATTTCCTGTGAAAACCGCTTGAAAATGTGCCAGTAGTTATTTTTTAATATGTTTGCGAAACGTATTAGAAATAGGCATATCTTCATGAATATGATGTAACTTACATCATACATCGGTTGTATTCGCCATTTAAAACATTTATTTCATGATCATTCATATCTCTGGACAATGAGCTGAGACATGGAGAGCTGAAATTTAATAAGTATTTCCTTAATGAAGTTGAAATATCACTGAAAATAATTCATATTATTACGGTTGGCTCTCTTTCCGATAGATGCTTATTGTCGCTCCAAGAGTGAGACTTAAACTTCCATTGCAGCTGTACATATACGTTAGACTGTGATATCCGTATGTAACTATATGGATTAAACACGGCGAGGATTGTATCAGTTTTATATACATTGCGTTGAATCATATTTCGTAGAACACAGCAACCATGGAAACGATTTTCAGAAATAGGGTAAATTTGAAAAGTCAAAGAGTAAGTAGTATTGTCAATGGGTAATAATTCGATCGCTGCCCCGAACTTCACACGAACACCCGCAGCGCTATCTATTAGTTCTTTGCCGCATTACGCCTTTTTTTCCAAGCATGAAATACACCTAAACTTTCAAATTACGATATCTTTTACTTTCCTGATGTGATTTTGATAAAATGAAGCCTGTATGTTGCCCCAGGATATTCTCTATTTATCTGTGATAACCTCATGAATGTTCATGTAGTAGTTTTGGAGATTACTCTCTTCAAATAGACACATGTGATTTGTTTCAGAGAAATGTTTAAATAGTGATATCTTACTTTTTCTGATCCGATTTAGTGAAATGAAGCGTTTCTGTAACCGCAAGATACCCTTACATTTCCTGTGAAAACCCCCTAAAAATTCGTCTATTACTTTTGGAGATGAAAGAGAAAGATATACATGACGGTTGTCGATGAAAACAATAAATTGTGATGTTCTTCTTTCCGTGATACGATTTTTATGAAACTAAGTCTATATGTTGTCCCAAGCTACGTTGAAGTTACCTGCGAAAACCCGACGCGAATTCGTTAAGTAGTTTTGGAGAAGTGGTTTCTAATAGATGAACAGACAGACATGGCGATCTATGAAAACACTTCGTGATTCTATTTTGATGAAATCATGCCTAGATCATAAACCAATTTTCGCTCATGTTTCCTGTGAAAACCGCATGAAAATCGTCCTGTAGTTTTGAAGATTGAAGCGAACAGCGACAGGCCTACATTTACAGATTTATTATTCGTACAGATGTGTTGTACAATTCTATAATTTTGCAAGAATATATTTATTTGTATAAGTGCTGTATGTCGGTAAAATCTGTTGCGAATATGGCTAGTAGTAAAGAAGTAATAGATCAAACCTGATGTTTGATGGGGCGGTATTCCATGTACGTTACTCTTTACGTCCTAATATCTCATGAACTACGTGTCGTACTATGATACAATTTCGAAGGTACATTCAGCTTTAAGTGTGTATTCTGTCTGCAAAATTTCCTGCGAGTACAATTGGTAGTTTAAAAATTATAAATTGTAACGTTAAACCAAATGCCATAGTTTTGCTTCGTAAACAGCGAAAAAGTAGTAAACGAGATACTTTTTTCCTTTCATTATTTTGATGTGGTTGTCTCCGAGAAAAGGTTTAATAAAGGTTTGAAATTATGTTTAAAGTTGTTGCAAGTCGCCAAGTACTGTCATTCTCATACAGTATATCTATAAAGTCTCGTCGCATTATGTAGCAGTTGTTTTGCGATTCCTATTATTCATGACGTTATATCTCCTGAACCACGTGTCGTACGTGATTAGTACTCCTACAGCAGTTGTTACCTCACGTACGAAATATGTGCACCAAATTTGTTGAAATCGGTCCAGTGGTCTAGAAGAAAACGTGCAACATTGTCGTTGACGCAGCAGTTTTTCGCGCATCTCATTGTTTATGACGTCATATCTCCTTACTTATGTGTCGTAGGTGATTCTTACTCCAAAAGAGATTATTGACTGATATTAAGGAACATGTGTACCAAGTTTGGTTGAAATAGGTCCAGTAGTTTAGGAGGAGATGTGGAACATACATACAGCCTATTTTATGAGATGTAAGATTAACACTCAAATAAAAATATTCGTAAAAATGTATTTTTACGTTGGGTTATATATATGATACTGAGATCCACCTTTTAGTTTGAAATTAACCAACGTCTACAGTGGAAGTATCTATGAAGGCATAAACCATTCTCAAAATTTAAGCCATTATGAAGAAAACTGGAAGAGTCATGCACACCATTTATAAGTGTGTGCCACCAGAGTTGCTGTGTCATCGAAAGCATGTAATTATTACATTTACAAGTGTAGGTTTATTCACCGGTCAAACTATTACGGAATCAGTTGAAGTATTTGGGTTCTGAAGTATTGTCATCGGTAGAATGAACTAAAATGGTTCGACGTCTTTCTGCCGGTTCTAAGGAGTGGAGTAAGCAACATTATGGACACCGAGATAGTGTTAATAACTGAAAGTTTCTGTAGAAGTGGTTGGTGTAGCTTTCTGTTTATTAATCGACTTATACAAGCAGTTGGGTTCATATACGGTAGTGAGCAGGAAGTGCATTGCAACAACGTGACTTACTGCAGCCATAGCCGGGAGAGCCATATGAAGGTTGGATGCGGGACAGACACAAAGGGATGTGGCTGCAGCTATTGGAGTGTCCCAAAGAATAATTTCCAGGACCTGGACACGATTTCAGACATCAGGACCGTTGAATGAAGGCAAGTCCAAGGCCTTCCACACTTCAGCAAGAGGTGACTGTTATCTCCGAATAACAGCCCTAGACAACTCAGATACAAGTGGTCCTCCCCATACATTATTGTATGGAGAAGGTATCATTATATAACACAATTACATAACATACATCTGAGATCCCTACGAAGTTTGATATTTCCAAGAAATTACCCCCTTATTATTATCATGACTAATGAATAACATAAGAGAAGCAGCTGAAAAATACCCCAGTCGAAACACGAAAAAAGCAAAAGTTATGTCGGTGTTTCAGATTCCCACACAAAAAATTGGGCAATTATATTTGCCTCGATCGTTATCCCACCTGCCTTGCGAAAGAATTTTGAACGTGATCATATTCGCTCTTTCGTAACACAGGAAATGCTAAAGCAGGCAGTCTCTCCTCGTAGACGGCGTTTTCAGTCTCTCCCTCAGTCACTGTTGACATATTCCACTCCCCTTCCTGTCTCCTTCTTCTCCCACTGGAGGTTTCTCCTGTTTGCCTCTTCCTTTCTCACTTTCAGCCCTTTCAGTTGGATATCCTTACCAGTGTCTCCTTCACTGCCACTTTTTCTGTGTCTTAGAAGTAAACCTGAGGCAGTAACACTCGCCGATTATTCTGAAATTTGAATATGCTGTAACTTTTGCGGTGGTAGAACATATTTTAGGGTTTCAACGGTCCCTCCAAAACTGGGACAAAAATGGAGTGATTGCGATAAAAGAGATAAAGTATCTTATGATAAAAGACGAAAATCGGTCTAGGTATCTAGTAGTTTTGATTTAATCGAAGTATAATCTGTTAAAACTTCAAACGGCAGGCTAATTTATAAGGTATTTGTATATTGGGATTGATACTCTTACAGGGTTGTGTATCAATCCCACTTGCACTTGGATAATATTGCCGCGCTCGTGTGATATTGCCCATGAAACACCTCGTGAATCTATACTTTTCAAAGGTTTCATCTCTTTAATATGCCGATATTTAGTGTCACTGAATTCGAATCTGAAAGCAGATTTTGAAAATTAAATATGGCTGATCCAGCGTAGCGGGCGAAAACTCGAAAAAATGCTTCAATTGAGAATAACTCGACATGCAACTTTCAAACTACTATAAAATCTACTTTTTAAATAATAGCGAATAAAAGCAAATAAAATATGTTCAAAAGGTTTATTGATTGTAACCGTCGGCGTTAGCAAAAACTTGGTCTCTTACGGGGAACTTGTGCAGCTAATTTTCACTCCGTTTCCAATTTACCAAGGCGGATATTCGTCTTTTATCAAAAAATACTTTAATATCAAAATCATTAAAATCGCTTCACTCATCTCTAAGGTAGAAAAAATTTTCCATTTTAGCCGCCATTTTTGAGGGGTCATTACACTCCTTAAATATGTTTTACAGCCGATAAAAAGAACACGTGTCCCTTACTTTTTCATGTATTATAACACATTCAAATTTTAGAAAAAAATGGACAATGAAAGTTCCGCAAGTTTACTTGTTAGCCACTGGCTTTGTCCCACTATCCTCCTATCACATCGCCACTGTGTCTCTCTGTTTCTCACGATCTGTTGTGGGTCTCTTCAGTCACCTCTGTCTCCTCCCTTCAGCTGCCCCTGTGGATGACTTGTTCGGGCTTGTAACACCAAGTCCAAGAAACTTAACAAGTGTGTATAAGAGATATGGGGAAAGAGGAAAATATAATTGTTGTTAAAGTAAGCTTGTTTGGTCTCCATACATGTCTTTTTCATTTCTACTACCTCTTTTTTCCACTATTTCTACCTTTTTATCACCATTGCATCTCTTCCACCATGCGTTATTTCTCTACTACTGACACGTTCTTCTCCTTTACAAGTATTTTTTAGCACAAGAAATTTCGAAAATATCATATTCAATTTGGGGAGGGAGGCGGTATGAGGACTGAGGTGGTACGCACTTTTCTTTCTGAGTCATTTGAAGAGTTACAAGTTATTTTGCCTTTTTGAGCTCGAACAAGAGCATTTTTCAATTGATCCCCTTCTTCTCTTTGCTACACTACTGTGTAATGCATGCAAAAGACAAATTCGGGAACAGATTTGCCAATTTCTTTTTTATGTCTCGACACATTTATATACAGGGTACGAAGAAAAATAAACATAAATTCAGTCTTTTCATAAAAGAAGATATCAGAGTGCATGATACGGACATGACAGTTTTCTTAATGTAGTGTGATGATACTAGTGTTAGTTCCCAGCGTTGTACGGGTTACTTTTGTGTCCCAGCCTCGTCGCCGCTTTTGTGTCCCAGCCTCGTCGCCGCTTTTGTGTCTCGTTTCCGTCGAAGATGTCGGTGGCCGAGTAGGAAGTCCGACACAGGAATAAAGGTTGCACGCTTGTGCAGGTAGGAAGTGAGCAGCCAGTGGGACAGCAGAAACTAGAAACACTAGAGTAAATTAGAACGAGATATATATTGCACAGAATTTATACAATACTTAACTTTTACATAGTTCAGTACTGCAGAAGGCTGATACATAGTTGAGCTAGAGGCCTGCCTAGTGCCTGTCCGAAAGCCAAGTCTTCACTGGTGCCTATCTGATTCCGAAGTGCTAACTGGTTCCTATCTCAGTCCCAAGTAAATGATGTCGTTCAGTGGTGGCCACGAGCGGAGTTGTAGCAGAGGACACTCGTGGCTGACGTCGTAAGAACGCCGCGCCGTGCGTGCATGGCGGCGCGCGGCGAAAGTAGGTGGCGCGCACTTTGGACTTGTGCGACACCACAGTTAGTAGTCATTCAGTTCTTTTATTACGTTATATCCATCTGTCACCTTCTACCCAACTCTCTATCCACTACAGTTCCGATATGATGTTGCTAAATCCTAACGACGTCAAATCTCTTGAACTATGCGTCGCACATGCCACGAAAGGCCCAAAAGGTACCGACCTGCCGCCGTTAAAACGTCCCCCCCCCCCCTCCGAAGGCGTCAACGTCTGTTGTGCGGAGGGGGGCGTGGTCAGCGCCCCGCACTGCTGGTTGATTTAATGGGTCTCGTGACGGGGGAGCCACTACTTCTCAATCCAGTAGCTCATCAACTGAGCTCACAACAAGACGTTTCTAAATCTATGGGACTTAACTAGCTCTTTACTCACACGAAGTGATGAGTGCTATCGACATGGGTTCTCAAATTGATTCGCATTTCTTGATTTCCAGAAGACTTTTGACACCGTACATCACAAACGGCTTTTAATACAATTGTATGGTTATGTTATATCGTCCCTATTTCGCGAATAGGGGATTTCCTGTCAGAGACGACAAAGTTTGTAGTAATCGATGGTAACGCATCGACTAAAACAGAGATGACAGTGGGCGTCCCACTGGGTAGTGTTATTGTTCTTCTGCTTTTCCTTATCTACATAAACGATTTAGGAGAAAATCTGAGCAGCTCTCTTAAGTTGTTTGCAGATGACGCCGTCATTTACCGTCCAGTAAAAACATCTGGTCGGCCGCGGTGGAGGCGCTTCAGTCACGGTCAGCATGGCCACTACGGTCGGGGATTCGAATCCCTCCTCAGGCATGGATATTTGTGCCGTCCTAGTTCGTAAGTAGTTCATAAGTAGTTTGTAAGTTTAGGGACTGATGACCCCGTAGTTAAGTCCCATAAGCCGTACAAACATTTGAACATTTTGAGAAACATCTGAAGATCAAAACCAACTGCAGAACGATCGAATTAAGATATCACTATTGGGTAAAAATTGGCAATTGACTCTGAACAATGAGAAGTGTAAAGTCGTCCACATGAGTACGAAAAGAAATTCGTTAAACTTTGTTTACAAGATACATCAATCGAATGTGCAGGCAGTAAACTCAACGTAATACCTAGGAATTATTATTACTTCAGACTTAAACTGGAAAGAACACGTAGATAATGTCGTGGGAAAGGAGAACCAGACACTGCATTTTATTGGCAGAACCCTTAAAAGATGCAACGAAACTACTAAAGAAACTACATACACTATGATTGTCCGTCCTTTTTGGAGTATTTCTGCCCAGTGTGGGATGCTTATCAGATGGGTTTGACGGAGGACATCGAAAGAGTCCAAAGAAGGGCAGCTTGTTTCGTATTACAGGGGAGACAGCGTTACGTAAATGATACAGGATCTGTGATGGGAATCATTACAACAACGGCGCCCATCCCTGCGGCGTGGACTACTTACGAAATTCCAATCGCCAACATTCTACTCCGAATGCGAATATATATTGTTACTCCGACTTACATAGGTAGAAATGATCATCAGAATAAAATACGAGAAACCAGAGTTCGAATGGAGAGATTCGAGAATGGAATGGGAGATAAATTGTATAACGGTGGTTTGATGAACCCTCTGACAGGCCCTTGAATGTGATTTGCAGAGTATCCCATGTAGATGTAGATTGTGGTTATCAGTTCGTAGGCTTACAAACTATTTAAACTAACATAAACAATCCTAACGACAAATAGATAAAAACAAAAATCCCCGACTGAGGACTCGAAACACGGACAGCGATAAACCACTCGCTCAGTAGTACGGTACCTTATAGCATGCAGCCATTCCACAACGGCGCGTCACAAGAGCTGAGTGCACTCCGATTGCGACAGTCCACAGTAAACCCGCACCGTTACCCAACAAGTGGTAGCCAAGCCCGACAGTGCGTAACTTCGGCGATGTAGTTGCATTTGGTGTATTCAGTGCGGTCTTTGCCCTTATGTCTCCTACAATATTATGACTTCGAGGATTGTAGAAGGGAACATCTGGAAACTGTCTGCGAAATGTCTCACGAATGGATTTGGTAATAAAGGCGTAATTGCAACCCAGTGCACAATGAATTGGATTTTCATGCTTTTCATTGTTGTTGCAGTCATATCACCAGAACTGTTTATCGTACTATGATACAGTTTTAAAGGCATTGTCAGTGGTTTATGTGCATACCATGTATAGAACATCGGGCGAGTACAGTTAGTAGTAAATCGTGACGACATGCTGGAATGGCGGAAAGTTAATAAGTGAAGTTTTATTCTTTCCATTATTTAGTTGGGGCTGACAGAGAGAAAAGGTTGCTTAAATGTATGAAATTATGAGTAAAGTTTTATACAAGTCGCTCTCATGCTAAAATAAGGCACCAATACGTCTTATTCATGCGTAGCATGAGGATCCAGTTTTTGTGAATATCATTAACAGTGTCGAAGGAATTTTTTATCCTAATAGGTATTGTTTCCTGGAGTTAAGGGATGTGTATACCAAGTTCGGTTGAAATCGCTTCATTAGTTTAGATGTGTAACGTACATAATATAGTTTTATAATGTGTACTGGCTGAAAACCTGACGCTGATTGGGCATTTATTGATTCCATATTCTCCCAGTCCATTCTCCTCCAATCCACGCTCCTCTCTGTGTTCACCTCTAACTCACCCATCTTCCTGCCCATGTCTTCCTTCTCCTCCCATCCGCCCCCTGCCCCTCCTCGTCTTCTCTCTGTTCGTTTCGCCCCTTCAGTACATCTCCTCCTTCCCCTATGTGTGACAATTCACACGTCTATCAACTTTCATGTCAATGTAATTACAAGATACAGTTTTCCGAGGATCGGCATTGACTTGCGATTTATTAAAAACTTTCCTATGCACACATGCATAAATGAGAGAATTTTCCAATAATTAGTGATACGGTACCAAAGTCTGTTATAAGGTACCCTCTTGTTTTGATGGTCAAGTGTGCAAAATTTCTACAACATAAGAATAATACTGTCGCTATAGTTCGAAGTCAATTAAAATTTTAGCTACACAATGACCTTCCTCTTGTTTTGGTCAATTGCGCAAAATTTCATCTAGATCACAATAAAGCTATAGATTTGTATGAACCGCAAAGAAACAAACACACAAACTGACGCTCGTCTCTGTTTATAAGTAGAAAGGAGTAAGTTCCGTTTCTATTTTTATCCGCGGCAGCGATATGCTCGCAATTCCGAGTATACGCGGCAGTTACTCTGACTCAAGGTGAAGACATATACGCCATTTTCAGATAGTTGCTGCCAACGTGTGTTTTGTTGTGCTTCTTTCTGTCAGCCATCATGAAAATGCCTCTGCGTGTGAATCAGATCTGTGATTCGTTTTCTACATGCAAGGAAAATTAAACCAAAGGAAATTCATCGGCAAATCTGAGAGGCTTACGGACGAATTGCTATGAGTGATTCAATGGTTAGAAGAAGGGTCAGACTGTTTACTAAAGGACGTAATCAAGTGCACGATGAAGAACTAAGCGGACGCCTGTCTGTGATTACTGATGAACTAGTTCACACATTTGAAAAGAAGAGTAAGCACAACCGTAACTTTAGACTTAGTTCCTTTCTATGAAAGTTATGAAAATCTCACTATCACAAATTCATGAAATTTTAATTGGATGTGTTTGATCGTCCTCCGTACAGCCCGGACCTTGGTCCTAGCGACTTTCATCTCTTTTCACCTAAAATCTGTTCTTGGTGATCAACACTTCAACGATGATGACGAGCTGAAGGAACGTGTCACCACATCGTTGAATGCACAGGCGGCAACGTTCTATGAAGAAGGCATACAAAAACTTGTGCCACGCTATGACAAGTGCGTACAAAATTTCGGAAGCTGAGTAGAAAAGTAGTTTAACATTTGTAGATTTTTATAGCATAATTTTTTTTCTGTGCCTGCGCACCTTTGCTTTATATTGCCAAACGGAAGTTACTTTGTGGACACAACTCTTATTATGATATATCGTTGTGGGACTATTTATTTCTCGGGCTACAGCTCCCAAGCCGCGATGGAGTGGCGGTGCGTTCCAAGGCTCCTGGCTGCGGAGCGCGCCGCTTCGCCGTCGGACGTCCGAGTCCTCCCTCGAGCATGGGTGTATTTGTTGTCCTTAGCATAAGTTAGTTTAAGTGGTTTGTAAACCCAGGGACTGATGACCAGAGTAGTAAAATTCCATAGATTTAGAAAAGGCTGTCTATGGCGGGTTGCCTTTTTAGGGGACAAAAGGCGGTGGGTGTAAGATATTTTCCGCTTTTCAGCTGTTTCTTTGGAATTTTCCATTTTTCTTTTTTTCAGAGCATATGTGTATTTCAAATCGGCCGATCCATTTATGAGTTTTAGTGAGACTAAGGCACAGCTGCTTATTTTGATGTATAGAAATTTCTAAATTCCAATGTTGAGAGTTCTTGGACGGTTTGGAAACAGCATTCTGATAGATGTCCTGGGAGTACCCTGGTGCAGAGTGGGTGTCTACCGCTCGCTCGCTCAGGCTGTTGCCGGGCCTGGTGTCTTGTATCGTTAATGAGGCGTCAGACCGCTGTGTCGCACCTGTGACGACAGGTCGCCCCGCCCACGCGTCAATCGACCCTGTCCCCAGCTGGACGCAGCTAAATTCGACGCCGCGCTGCTCCTCCTACTGCGGTGAGACCGTCCTGCCACCTCTGCGCTTGGGGCACAGGTCGTTGCTCGATACGGCCTGTCCCAGGCCTGTACCGGCAACACAATATTAAAATAAAAAAATACTTCCCTGCTCATTTAACCCCTCAAGCGTGTGCGACGTCATATGCCGTCCTCACTTTTTTATTCAATTTTTCATTTCTGCCGCTGCAGTTTGAAGGATGACCGCTACATGGCAGTGTCCTACATTCCTTAGATTCCCGTTGACAGAGTTTACATTAAATTACTTGCATGGGCTACAATTTTACGAACGTTTGTCTTCTTGTGTGCGCCGATTTTCGAAAGTTGTGCGCAATAAATGGGCTTATTGAGCTGAAGTATTGTGAATTTTGATGGGTGGTTATAACGAGGAAGACGAGCTTTCATTGTCTTCTGATAAATTGCGTATCATGCCAAGCTTTGAGCGTTCTCAATCTCAAACAAATCTTGTAAGCTATTAATTTGTATAGCTTGATGAAAACTATTTGTAGTTTACGTGATTTAGCCTTTTAAATCCTGATACCTTTCAGCGTTCACGCTATTTCTTTGAGGGTGTTAACTCCATTACTTTATATCCCATTTGCAGCACTGGTGGGACATGCGCAGTAGGTGACAGCCTGCATGTGCTGTCAGGTAGAAGGCAGCGTCACGCTTGAGGGGTTAAGCCGCCAGAAAATAGCCATTCGCTCTAAGGCCTTGCTGTGGAGTGCGCGACTGCTCCCTGTCGGAGGTTCGAGTCCTCTATCGACTATGGGTTTGTGTGTAGTCCTTAGCATAAATTGCATTAAGTAGTTTGTGAGTGTGGGAACTGATGACCACTGCAGTTTGGTCCCATAATTTTACATAGATTTGAACATTTGTTTTGCTCAGTTAAGGGGAGTCGTACTGCCCAAAATAACAAATTTTCATATTTTTATGCTAATTATAAAAATATGGATGCTTATGCTTAATTTGGTGTTGGTTCTATTTAAACTAGTATTGCCTCTGGTCTAAATTCGAAGAGTTGTGTTTGCAAAGTTACGAAAATGAAAAATAAATAAAAAAAATAAAAAATAAAATAAAAATAAAATTAATGGAATTGGAAATTATTGAGTACTGCAAATGTATAGGTTTTACGTGAATTCAGTGATAACAGGTGAAAGAAGGTGAAAAGAGGAAACATGATAGAATGCAAGAAACAAATGAGGGAATTAATTGCTTTATTCCACAATTTAGCATTACAAAACTTCAGTAAAAACATTTTTCGTAAAAATCCTTTCAGCATTCGCTAAATGTCCTCATTTGCTATGGTCAAAAATATAAAATTTCAAACCATTAAAGGGTTGAACTTTTTTATGCTTGAGCGGGTGCGTATATTGTTTACATTTTCTATTTTTTCCCCCCTTTATCGAGAGAGTGCGTGGGCTACTCAATACACCACCTTCTGTCGTAAATTACAACTCCCTTACGCACCATTAAATATTTATATTTTGCAATAACGTTGCTATGCTGCAGCACTACGAAATTCCCCTATGGCCTATGGGGTTCTCAATACCCCAGCATTCCCGCTCGAGGGTTAAGTCTTCATTCAGATTTGTACCTGCGAAGTTTCCAACACTCACTTCACTATTAGAAAATCCTTCTTGGGTTACCATTTATCAATAAAACAATTTTCTTATGGAAAATCAACGGACACATTTGAAATGTATTATTTAAAACAATTGCTCTTTAAACACATTAATTGAAATTACTATGATGAATCTGAATATATTAATACTGCGTTCATGAACTGAATTATTTAATTCTATTTAAAAACTATATTTAAAAGTTAAGAATTGAACATTACGAAGAATTAAAGAAAAGGGGGAGATTGACAAGCGAACCCGAGACTTTAAGATTTGGACTTCAAGTGCTAACTGACAGAGCTAATTTTACCTGTATCGACATGCCACCTAAACGGGTTATAATATAGTGCAAAACTTATGAAGAATTTGGAGTATCCTCCTAAAATTTCTTTCTCTTTTTACCACTCTTATCGGCTACGTGCACACATAATTTTTATATTCGCAACATCTATGACAAACGAACTTTCGAGTTATGTACGTTTCATTAGCCTTCTTGTATGATTAATATAAAAAATCTGTACCCTCAGTTTCATGTTAGCGTATTCATATACTAATATTCGATTATTTACTATTTTAAATGAATATTTGAAGATAATAATGCACTGTCATTTCTGATAATTTTGTTTTCCATGATTTCGCATACTGGTATTTGTGTTTTGTAGAGAACTGTCCGTTCCGTAAGTTGCCTACACTAGCGGTACTTCGCCGGAAACTCTTCGAACCGTAAATTTGTTTCTGTTTGATAACAACAGTTATCGCTAACCGTGTGTTAGATTCTGTGTTTGTTGGGAGTTCAGTCTTTGAATTTGGTGCTTTTGATGCAGTTCTTACTTTTAATGTTGGCTGTTCTGGAAAAATACAGATTCTGGAGCATCATGGAATTCATAAAGGTTACAACACAACTAAAAGTGTGATGGACTTGGACCAACTGAGGAGATGAGGAGTACCGTCCAGGAGAATCCTAACATATTTTTGATGTATTAGTTAGCAGTATATTAATTTATTTTCTTTTAACGCAATTTTCTCAAAATGACATTTTTCCGTATAAATGCACGTTTTTCTGAGAAACTTCTGAACACACATTAATTAATTAATCACATAACATAGTACAATGATGTTGTAGCTCTGCTTTAGTAGTATTTACTGTAATCATATAAATTCCAATCGTAAAATTGTGAAAATTTACACGAAAAATTATATGTTACTTTAAAGTGATTGTAGAGGAATACAATCACAAAACACGCGAGAACATGTGATAAAACAGCACATTTATATAGTTAACAGTTCATAAGAAAACGGAACATTTATATAGCCAATTTAACAATGTCGAGATAGGGCAGTACGACTTCCCTTAATCTCTGTTTTAACCACTCTGCCGCCTCCTGTGAAGTATGTACAGTGTGAGCACACTCAATTTGCGGCTCAGCGGCTGAAATCCAAAGTTTTAATTGCATAGGCTTCCGCGGGCAAACTCCGTGGACACAAACATAACTTGGACGTTGTACCACGCCATATTGTAAACTAACCAATCTCTCTTCCACGGTTACAATGTACTACGTTTACATTATTAGCTGGAAAAGGACACTATATTTCGTCGTTACTGCTAACTGAGTGTGACAATGTTATAAATAGGAAGAAAATCTAGGTATTACTGTTGACTTTCGGTGGAGTTAGTTGGTACTTTGAGTTAAGTCTTTAATGAGACGAAGAATTACTTTTGTTTAAATTCATGTGTGTTTCCGTGCAATATGTTGCCTCAGCCTGAGCCGTTCTGCTTTATGTTTCACAAAACCAGCCTTCCATTACAGTGGTACACTAGTTAACATGGCGGTGTGCCAAATTTTGGCTATCCTTGCATAGCAAAGCAGCGCCATTCACTGAACAAAAGCAGGATTATATACCAATTGGGCTCGAGTATGCTCATGCAATAACTCCATATACTAACAGTCCCTCAGCGATAAATCCGAACCTTAAAGACTGAAAAGTTTCACAAGTCACTCCAAGATTCAAAAAAGTCAATTATAGTGAACCACAAACTTACATACCTATATCATTGATTTCGATTTCCAGCACGATTTTGGAAGATACACTTTTTCGAACGTTGCGCATTACCTCGAATAGAACGATCTATAGACTCATAGTCGACATGAATTCAGAAATAACCGTTCTTGTGAAATACAACTATCTTCAGAAAGTATCGTTCATGTGAAAGACAGGTCTATACTCACATGAAGCGATGACAGCTATCGACAAAGTATCTGAAATTGATTGCACTAGATTCCATATTTCTAGATCCCCGTAAGACGTTTGACACCACACCTCACAAGCGGCTTCTAATCAAATTGCGTGGTTACGGAATATCGTCTCAGATGTGCGATTAGATTTGTGATTTCTTGTCAGAAAGTAGCAGTATGTAGCAAATGACGGAAATTGATAGAGTGAAACGGATATCCAGTATTCTCCAGGAAAGTGTTATACGGCCCCTATTGTCCCTTCTTCTGATAAACGATTTAGAAGATAATATTAAACGATACCGTTTGTACCCTTTCAAGCTCCTACCAGTTACTAATCGATTTATTCAATGACTTCATTTAAGTATAGTGCTGTTTGTAATCTGTTTTACGGAATTTATGTATTTAATCAAAATAAGCCCATTGGGCCACTTATGTGCATGTAGGAATGCTTGTTGTGAGATGTGTAAGTAGTAACAAGAAAAACAAAGAGCCTGGCTCCACAGTACTCTCTTCCCCGTCCTTGCGGTTGAATGAATGCTTTAGTATCGGTTGCTATCAGAGATAGCTAGTGCATGAATCTGGGGAAGTTCTGACAACTTCTTGTTTTTGCGAAGATCTGCAGAGAGGTTCCCTTCAGTTTGGGAGGACTTGATCGATTGCAGGTAGTCGAAGGGGAGTGAGTAGGTTGGCAGGAGGTTCGATTTGACGAGTGCCAACGAGAGCGAAGATGAGGCAACTGTAAGGGAAAGGCGGTCATATTTAGCTCTGTTGGTTGGAATGTTGGCTGAAGAGGACGTACGTATGGGGAGCCCTGATGTAAAAGTGAAGAAAATGTAAAATTCGGATCAATTTTGTATTTATTGTGAATGGTTTGGACAGGATAACAATTTGCTTTAGGTTTGTGTTAAATCCCGGGGAATTTCTGTTTATTTTGTGTGGATAACGTGAGAACTTAAACTGTTTGAATCTGGAGCCAGCCACGGGACAAAGTACTTTCTAGTAATGTCTCTTTCTGCAAACGATTAATAGCAAATGAGGGCAATGGTGTCGTAGAACAGTGTGGACGAGTTTAATCGGTAAATACTGTGGTAGGCGACCATTGGCGACGCTTCTTCAGATTAAGAGAATGGCAAGTTGAACTAATTCATTCACGTTTTTTTATTATGATAGAAACAGTAAAAATATGTGCTTTATTAAACGTAGTGATTTTATTTTTCGTATCTTTCAAATTGGCGAACTTGTGTCTGGGTAAAATGTGGGTGCTGGGACAAGATCCACGTGGAAGTTGCTTAATGTTTACTGTGGATAACAGTAAGCTTGCTCAACTACATTGCTTATGAATATCGTGTGTTACGCGATTGCAAAGTAATTTCTGATCTCTGCCGATTCCCGTGGTTGCAATGTTCTTTACATGCTTGTGGGGCTAATAGTAGCGTTATAGGGAGTATGAAACAAGTTGTGCGTGTGGACAACCAATCTTGCTTTAGCCTCCTGTCAAAATTCTTTATATTTGATACAAAAGAACAAATAAACTAATGGAAATAGTTAAGAGACCAAAGAGTATTAAAAGTGATCAGGTAATGCTGTACGAATGTGATGTTCTCGTGTTGCAAAACCAATCTATAAGTTATAATAAATGTTCAGGTATGTTTTAAACCACTTCCTTATGTAAATGAACAAGCCATTTATCCCCTTCATGTCAAGTGTCAATAGTGGTGAATCAAAGAATAAGTAATAAAGTAAATGAGCATTAGATAGGAATTTTTCTATTTAAAATAAATGAGAAAAAAAGAGATAATAATAAAATACCTAAAGGGCGACTGGGTTCTGGTGTGAAGTTATCCGAGGCGCATTTTAAAATAACTTGTTTCGTGATGGTGTAGGGATTGAATTGAAAGCCCTGCTGTTAATTTCTGATCATTTCTGAATATGTTTTATGGACATATACCACACTAACTCTGAACCTAGGCGGCTGATAGTTAAGTAGAACGATTCTTATCTGATTTTCTCAATACTGTAAAAGGAACAACCAGAAACCAATATAAAGAGCGGAAAGTTCACCAATAGTAAAGTTATGTTAACAGGTGACAGCTAAATTTAATAGCTTTCTCAGTCTTTTATCGGGTGACGCCACAATTTACCGATTAGTTAAGAGACCAGAGATTCAAAATCAATTGCAAATTGATTTAATTAAGATCTTTGCATGGTGCGAAAACTGGCATTTGACCTTAAATGATTTATATAGGACGAAAATCCAGCTACTCACATAGGAATTACAGTCACAACACACTCGAATTGGAAAGAACACACAGAGAAAAATCTTGGGGAAAGTTAAGCAGAAGCTACGTTTCATTGGCAGAACATAAGCTGTAATAGTTTTACTAAAAATACTGGTTCAGTTTACTTGTCCGTCTTATTTTCGATTATTGTTGGGCATTGTGGGATCCTCAAGGACAGCTCGTTTCGTGTCACCCCCATACAGGAGAGAATTCACGGAAATCATGCAAATGCTTGGGTGGAAAATCATTAAAAGAAAGGCGTTATTCATTGGGGCGAGATGTATCTGCGTAATTTCTTTCACCTACTTGAACTTACGAATGCGAACATATTTTGTTAGCATATACCTACATAGAGAGGCATGATCATCATAATAAAATAAATCAGATCGAAAACGTGTTCGGCTTTGCCGGGCGCTATTAGAGAACAGAACGGCAGAAAAATACTATGAAACAGATTGGATAAACACTCTGTCAGACATGTAAACGTATTTTGCAGAGTAATGTGTAGATTATTATCGAGCTTAACCCTGTAGTGTACACCTCCGAAACTGTCACACGAACATTACACCAGGGTCACAGTGACTCTCAATTATTAGCTGAACACACTGCCAAATAACACAGAATTTTGTAATGAAACTGAACATTCTTAAACTAAACGCATTTTCCGTTAATTCAGTAATTGCACCCTAAATTGAGATAAAAGAAAAACGCGATGGAAGCTATTCCGTGTCAGTGGTTCAGATAGATAGGAATCGAAATATTTATTTACATTTTATTAGATGAAGATGCTATTCCTTCAATGAATTACTTTTATTAGACAAATTGACTGATCTATCAGGAAATTCGATATACTTTGTCTTCAAATTCATCGCATATGGAATATGGACGACAATGTTATCGGCATCTGCGCTGTCTCTCATAAAAGAAAGTTTTCCAAAACTGACAATTTCGTGGCTATCTATTTATTTCACCTTTGTCTTAAGATTTGAGAGACCACTGTCGGCATGATGCATAACTGCTGCAGAAGCATCTATTGCGGAATAACTTTCATCGGGATATTTAGTTCACTGTCACGACTAAGAGCTTCTAACAATGCCCCTCGCTTAGCATCTTCTGTTAGTGAATTCTCATTTCTTCTTGCTCTTTTCAAGTGAATTTCTTGACCCTCAGTGAGAAGTCAAAGTGTAATCGAGAGTCAGAGGGACCCTACAAAACATTTCTGTAAATTTTGGTAAACAACAACGCCTTTCAACATGAAATGTCCTTTCATTCTCTACTGGGTCAGTGGGCTGTGTATGTGTAACGACATAAATGGAATAACAAATAAACTAGATGGTCAGACTGATCCTGGTGTACACTTCTAGGATTAAAATTACTTTGGCTCATGATATTCGTTTACTGATGTGATTTCAGTTTCAAGTATTACACTACACTCAATTGTTTATTGAATACTTAATTATTCAATAATTAATTAATGAAATACTGCTAAAATAAAGCGAGACAGTAACCGCGCATTGCAACTTCCTCCACATGGTAGCCTCTAAGTCCGTTGGAGTCCGTTAGCACAGTACTTATTCTTGTAAACGAGTCATGACAAGGTATATGTGTTAATGAAGAAGAATGTTTAATGATGTATGTTAACAATATAATGTTTATGGAAGAGTTGGTCCGAGTGATTATGTGCCACATTTACACCTTGCGTTGTAGCAAATAATGTTTTTAGTAATATACTCATGAATTACAAATATGTAAACATCTTGTACCATCGGTAGATCCTATTATATGCAACACTGGGATTGTGGCTGCTCAGTTATTTGTAAGAAAACTCCAACATCCGTAATTTAAAACTTTTATTTACTTATAACACCAAAACTGGTTCAAAATGTTCAAATGTTTGTAAATATTTTGGACTTAACTATTGTGGTTATTAATCCCCAGGCTTACAGACTACTTAAACTAACCTAAGGACAAACACGGCAATTCCCGAGGGAGGATACGAACCTATGACGGTGAGCAACCGCGCGCTCCGCAGCAAGGCGCTTTAGAGCGCTCGGACTCTCCACTGTGACCGAAAACTGGTTGCAAAAGTAAATAAGAACTTTAAATTACATCTCTTCTGACCCATCGAAAGCGTTGTCAGTAGGAGCGGAGCTCACGCTCGGTGGTTTGGGTGGATGAGGAAATAAATTGGCCGTGGTTGACAGAAACCATCTTGGCATTTGCCTAAGGAATTCACGGGAAACCTAAATCTGGATGGGCACAAGGGTTTGAACCTACGTCCTCCCGAATGCAAGTGCAGTGTTACCAATGTGCCACTTCACTCAGCCGGCAGTAGGAGTTACTATATAAAAACATCTTGGCTGTTTACGTACGTTGAATTCATCGGCTAAGCTGTAATTTTGTGCCGGATCAGGACTCGAACCCTGATTTCTCGTTTTGACCCAGCGGTCGGCTTAATCATTAGCCTACTCGAACATAACAAATTCTCAGCTTATCGTGCACTGTTTTTGTACAGTCTCCTTGCAATAATTCCACATACTTGCAGTTTTATTTGTACTCCTGCAAAGGATCGGAATTAAATGTGTAGAGCACTGAAATAACATTTGCTTTTGAGACAGACATCGCTATATGTATGGTGTCTTTCATTTCGGACATGTCTGAAAGACTAATGGACAGGGAACTCATAATACTACTGTGCTATAAGTTGAGTATTTTGGGTAGTGGAGAAGTGTTTCTGGATAACCTTGTGGCTACCACTGGCTCAAAGTGGGAAACCTGGGTTCGAGCCCCGATTCGGTACAAATTTTCAACATCGCCATTGAATTTTACCCAGATAGGGATGACATCCTTGCAGAAGGACGAGAACGGCAACTTACTTTCTCATTCTTGTATTTAAGAATTCGAGCACAATGTCGTATTTTTAGCTTTTATTTTTCATTGCGAAGTGGTTGGATACGGCATCGAAGTTGAGGTTCTTACAGAAGATATTGAAGACCTCTTCGCAGTTGGGTTTGTATTTCTTGAAACTTCTTTAGTTTTTGTAACGTTTATACGTATATATTTCGTTTTAAATGATATTTTAATAATAATGATTCACCAGATTAGAATTCTAAGACATTTATTTCGAAGTCCTTCCAGAAAGAAGGGCAGTATGGAAAAACTAGCGGCGTGATTGTTAGAAAAATCACTTATAACGATCTTGTGCAGTTATATAAAGATAATAGCTTCTGAAAAAAAATTAAACCAAAAATAATGCCGCTCTATCTGGGATAATCCAACGCCACCAACGCACCAATATGTTTAGATATTTCTAAATCCATGTATTAACAACAGTTAATGTGAACGAATGGTGTTCTTTCGAACATGTTCAATGAATCAAGAGAACAGACAGTATACATAATTGACAATAGTTACTTCAATTTGTAGTATTTGAAGATGTCTCACATGTGGAAAGGCATAAGGTGGACATAATAAAACTGAAGTCACGAAATATGAGTTTCCAGGTACAGCCTCTTAGTCTCAAAAAGCCTGTAGTTGTAATAAATGGCGAGCCACTTACAAGACTAAGTTAATTACAGAGTTCTCGTTTCGAGAAGAAGTGTTCCTTGTTTATGGTTGTTATCGACTCTGCAGTGGACTGTTGACAACAAGTAGCAACCAGGAAGCAACAAGCAAACCTAGCGAAGACAAAGGGGAACTTTCTGAAGTTCAACACGTTGCCCACCCCGTGGGTGCTGATGGAAACAGCACACAGCTCTGCTACGACGCTGACGTTATCGTAGTAGTCAACATCTTAAGACAACAGGATATTCAGGTCAGCCCCCTGTCAGTCGATAAAACTCAATTTCCTTCCACCACCACGTTATTAGGCACATTTCCACAGGCATTAGTGAGACGAGTCAATTCACAGTTGTACGCAAAGTATCGTCCACAACAAACCATTAAATGGTTTTTACAGTGTAGCTATGGATAGTTTCTCAATGGAATGCAATCTGTATACTCAAGGATGAGATATTTCAGTAATTAAGATATACTATATTGCGAAACCGACAGTAGTTACTTAAGAGAATAAGACATATTAAAATCACTATATAAAAGGAGAGGGAACGTAAATAACATTATAGAGAACGCAGAATCCCGTGATTTGGCTTGCTTAGGATATGCTGAAAGGAAAGTTAGAAAGAAGAAGTACTTTTAGAAAATCATTATTTGTGTAAAGTCAGTAGACTAACAGTTTTCATCGTCCACTTTCTGCAAAAATATGTAGATCAGATAGTGTAGCAACTTCGAAGCAAGTGAACTGTCACTCAGAAAAATAATCAGTGTTTTCCACGTGCTGTATGTATCTACTCTCTATTCCGTCCGTTCATATCCTCCTCTCTATTAACCTCTTCGTTCCGATTCCTCTTCGTCCATCTTTTCCTCCCGCTGTCATCCCCAGACTCTCCTCATCCACTCCTTACTTCTATGTTTCATCACCTCCTCGCTTTGGTCTCTGTTCATCTTCTGCATCTCTTCGTCCATTTCCTCTTTGTCTCGTTGTACCTTAAAATTAGTAGCTTCCTTGTGCTAACAGTGCAAAGTGAATTCAAAGTTCATCTAACACAAAAGTGGACGAAATAATTGCACCAATAAACTACGTTATTCAGAGGCTTCCTCGTTATGATCTTTCATTTTACACTGATACAATTTGCTAGACCTAGCAGTAGTGGCATTCATTATAGATGACCGGCGTGCGATTATTACTGAAAGGAACAGTTTGAACGAGAACATTACTAAAATGCGATTTCACGAAACGTTGTCATCATCATTATCATCATCACCATCATCATTAGAGACTGATTATACCTTTCAGCGTTCAGTCTGGAGCATAGTACCTCTAATAAAATTCCTCCATGATCCCCTATTCAATGCTAACGCTGATGCCTCGTCTGATGTTATGCCTTTTACTTCAAAATCATTCTGCACCGAATCTACGTACTTTCTTCTTGGTCTACCTCGACTCCTCTTACCCTCCACAGACGAGCTCATGAGTCTCTTAGGTAACCTTGCTTCTCCCATGCGTGTAACATGACCCCACCATCTCAGTCTGTTCGCTCTAACTGCTTCATCTGTGGCGTTCATTCCCAGCTTTTCTTTGATTTCCTCATTATGGACACTCTCCTGCCATTGTTTCCATCTATTGGTACCTGAAATCATTCTTGCTACTTTCATATCTGTAACCTCTGCCTTATGAATAAGATAACCTGTTTCCACCCAATTTTCACTCCCATACAACAAAGTTGGTCGAAAGATAGAGCGGTGCACTGCTTACTTAGTCTTGTTACTTACTTCCTTCTTGCAGAAGATAGTAGATCTTAGCTGAGCACTCACTGCATTAGTTTTGCTGCACCTCGATTCCAGTTCTTTCGCTATGTTGCCGTCCTGTGAGAAAATACATCCCAGGTACTTGAAACTGTATACCTGTCACTCTCATATGGAAATTCTTACCACAGCATAATTTGGTACCACATTAATTTTCGATGTTCACTTACACTGACGTATGAAAGGGGTGCACCTGGAAAGACGAGGTCTGTTTTTATCCGACAAAGAGAGGTACCAACAGGGGGTGGTGGATGTAAGGGTTTCAACGTCTTCCACTAACAATAACGTACTGACATAGCTACCAGACGTCATATGTTTGTATTCTTCTGTACCATATGTTTACAGCCATAATGCTCTGATGTCAATGTGTGAAGCAGACAGACGCCATGCCACGGAAACGTACTCGTGCTTTCTACAGCCGACTAAGCAAGTCTGCAAAGCAGAACTGTGGATTTCCGAGTGGCAATGGTCGCGTGAACATATTCAGAGCCGCAGATGTACTGGACGTCCACGGAGCACAGACCTTCGTCAAGATCGTCGTATTGTATGGGTAGCAATGGCAGATCATATTACTACCAAAGCACAGATAGGGTGGGTTGGAAGCCAGGAGTGTGAACAAGAACTGCATCCAACGAGTAATTTGTAGTAGGACTACAGGAAAGCACGCCACTAGCATGTCTTCCCCTCACGCTACAACGCCGTTTTTCTCGGCTTGAGTGGTGGCATCGGGGGGATGAGTCGGAAGATGGAATGGTGAGCCGTAGTCTTGAAAGCAGCAAGAAGTGATTTATCTCCGGTTAACAGCCCGTCCAGACAGTAGGCTGAATGCAACTGCAACGCACCCTCCAGGTAGCAACAGGACTCACAATATCAACTCAAATAGTCCGAAATAGTTTTGGAGAATGTGACCTCTACATACGAAGGCCTATTATTTGCCTCCCATTAAACCGCGAAACCGTTTATCCCGCAGAAACTGTGCGGAGGAACATTAGGATGAGAGTCGTCACGAATGGCGCCGAGCTCTCTTCACAGATAATTCAAGATTTTGTATTCAGTCGGACAATCATCGTTCCCAAACCTGGAGAAAAAATGAAACTCGGGAAAATTCTGCTTATGTGCAGGAAACAGCACCGTAACATGATGGTGGACAATGGTGAGGGCAGGAGTCAGTATTGGCTGACGTACGGAACTCTATGTAGTTCAGAATGGCACTTTGCTCAATGGTATACTGACGACATCCTTCGACATTTCGTTGTGCCATACGCTGGGGTTTTCCTCTGGCGGACGATAACGCTTCCCCCCATAGAGCTGCACTGGTGGACAACACGCTTGAAACTGAGGGAATTGACCAGCCGGCCGCGGTGGCCGATCGTACTGCGGCGCCTCAGTCAGAGTCTGCACGGCCACTGTCGAGGGTTCGAATTCCGCCTCAGGCATGGTAATTTGTGCCGTCCTTAATAGTATCTAGTTCACAAGTAGTTTGTAAGCTTAGGGACTGATGACCACGTAGTTAACTCCCATAAGCTCTACAAACATTTGAACATTTTTGAATTGACCGAATGCAGTTGCCAGCTTGTTCATGGGACTTAAACCACGTTGAGCATGTCTGGCAGACTCACTGCAGGCAGACCAGCACCACCCCATAAGGGTTGCGGAGCTGGATATTGCACTCATGGAATAATGGCCAAATACCCCTCAAGAGCTAATTATTACTGCAGCGTAAGTGCGAAACTGTACGGGCCGTCCGAGGTGAACTACCACTATGTTAGAGGGCAAAGAGAAAGACCTTTTCACTATTATGGAACTCCTATGCTGTCGCGTTCTAAGTTAACGTGATGTGAACCTCAAGTAGTGAGTTGAGACAGCAAAACATCGTACTGAATCACACACAAATTACAACTATAACCAATACGTGAATAAAATACGTTACCGAATGTATAGTGTGTATGACATCTTACATTATCCTTTAATTGTTTCAATGACCTCGAATAATTAATATCAGTAATTGGTATTTTTATTTTGGTGAGCATATTAACAATTCGACTCGCCCAGAACAGGCGCAAGTGGGAGAGGTTTTCGAGGTCGTGCGCATGCGCGTCGCGCAGCTGTGCCGCTGACTCGGCTGGCTGGGCAGTTGGGCGGTCGTTCGCCGTCCACTCCAAGTTTCATATCCGGGTCGCGTTTCATATCGCGGCTCGTGGCTCAGCACCGCGGGGCCCACGCCGGCGCGCCTGTCCGCATATTTCACGTCCCCGGGGCGCACAATGAAAGTTGCCCGCACTGGCTCACTGCGCGCCAAACTGCGGGCGCTCCCCGGCGGAGGAAACTGCAAAACATTTTACTGGCGGGGCGCGACGTCCCGAGGACGCGCTGGCCGCGGCTCGCGCGGTCCGCAGGGAAGCAAACGGGGGCGCCGCAGTCTTCCGCTTTAAAAAAGAAACTTGCCGGCTGCAACTTCGTGCTTTACGATGTCGGAATATTGCGCCCCACTGAGAAGACGTGTGCGGATGAGCAGCTGATGTATCGCTGCCTCGCCGGTTTTCACGCGTTGCTGATATAGAGCGATCGCCAGTCATCTGAGGACGAGGAGTTGCGAAGAATTCATTTTATTTTATTGCAGAAAAATATTATTTTTGACGACTTGATGTAGTGCATATGTCCCCTTCTGCTACATTTCCTTTTACTCTGTGTTATTTTATGATTGACTACCAGAATATGCTACACAGCATATTTACAGGGTGATCAAAAAGTCAGTATAAATTTCAAAACTGAATACATCACGGAATAATGTAGGTGGTTTTAACAATTTGTTAAGAGGCAGAATTTTCTCTTTTTCGAAATTTTTAGTAAATTCAAATTATATCACCATAATTCAGAGTAATAGTATCCGGGGAATACTTAGGTCAAAACATCTCGTATATCGGAGATCATTTGTCAGATCGCTATTATAAATAGTACCTGCAGTTGAGTTGCTCTCTATGTGCTCAGCTCTCTATGTGCTCAGATTTCTCTATGTGATTAACTCTATGTGATTACCTCTCTTTGTCAGTGCTCTCAATATTCAGTGCTTAGCTTCAAAATATTATACGCGGTTTAATTCCAACAAAGGGACAAACCCGAGAAAATATTAATTTTTTATTATAAACTTTCATATCGTGATCATACGCGAAAGCGAACATTATCTTTGGACTTTGATCGGGAAAGGCGAGGACGGAAGAATTAGAAAGTTCTGCCTCCCACAATAAACTGATGAGCATTCGTGAGATGAAATTTGAACTTATTGGCTAGTTTAATGCAATAACTTTTCAAAGACGTATCTTGAAAAATTCGCAATCAACGTATAGGATCCAGAGAGATTAATACAAACTTTGACGAAACCACTCACGAACTGTGAACTTATAAAGAGTGTACTGTGAAAGTGTTGTGACTGTAACTATTTATTTCAGAATAGAGAATCTATGAACCTTAAACCTTCGAGTATTTAGTTCCCTAATATTGACCCAGCATATTCTAAAACTGAAAAATATATCTGTGACGTTCCTAAGAAATTAATGTGTGAAGGAATATATCTAACAGTTTTGGTCAGGAGAAACTTATGGTGAAATTTTCTAAAGAATAATTCTATAAAGGAAAAGGATGAGGCAAAAAAAAAAAAAAAAATAGTATCTTTGTGATGGGCGTCAAATTATCCGAACTACCGGGACTCAATGATTCAAATTTTTATTCTTTGGTTTATTAAATATCAGGCCGTGAGAAACGGATTATCATACTCAAACATTACAAAAGTTTACATGAAATCCAAAACCAATATTTATAGTGAAAAATTCAACAATGATATAAATTTTATTAACTGCGAAGAAGTACCAGGTCTATCAACTTAATTTTCATACTGAGGTGACAAATAGAATTTTGAACCTATACATCCAATACAACTGTGAAAATCAAGACGTAATCTACAGCTTAAAAGTCGCAAGTTAAGACCTTAATATAAAACGAAATCAACACAACTATCGCCCCAGTCACAAACCAAACCACGTCGCCGCCCAGTCACATGAGAAAAGCAATAATTAGCATATCAAATTAAGACAAAGCAAAGGTGATGTTCTGTACAGTAAATACGCAATATGTTCACCATAATTCCTCAACAGTAGCTGTAGTAGGGGAATAATGTTGTGAACAGCACTGTAAAGCATGTCCGTACTTACGGTGAGGCATTGGCGTCGGATGTTGTCTTTCAGCATCCCTAGAGATATCGTTCTATCACGATACACTTGCGACTTTAGGTAACCCCAAAGCCAATAATCGCACGGACTGAGGCCTGGGGACCTGGGAGGCCAAGCATGACGAAAGTGGCGGCTCAGCACACTATAATCACCAAACGACGCGCGCAAGAGATCTTTCACGCGTCCAGCAATAACTTCTTTTTTTTTTTTCTTTTCTTTTTTTTTTTTCTAATGAAACCCCATGTCATTCCGAGAATGTGTCTCAATTTTTATCTTTCTATCTACATTATTCCGTGATTTATTGAGTTTTCAAATTTATACTGAATTTTTGATTACCCGGTATTTTAACACTGCGACAAATTTACTGTTTTTATTGATATTCAGTAAGTTATTTTACCCGCTAAGTACGGCATCGGCGAGCTTCAGGTATCTTTCCGTCGTACGTGCTAGCAGCAATCATCGGTTAAATTCTACGACGCTTCTCGCGGGGCTCTAGTGCTTATGTTGGCTCCAATGGTTAATGGCACTAATAAGATGAGCAATAAATGTTTTATCTTGACAACTGCAATGAAAACGAAAATTATTTTTTTCTGAACGGACAAGGGTACATACAAGAACCTGTCAACCATAGGGCAAGTAAAGTATTAATTTTGCTGCGAGTGAAACGAGCAGCAATAACACTTACTCTGTAGCTCGTGAAAAATATTAACGCAATTCTACACTTCATTGTTCATCTGGTGCCAACATACGCACTCGAGCCCGGCGAGAAGCGTCGTAAAGTTTTACCGCACTCATCGCTGCAATCGTTTCAAATCCCCAAGGTCCCCGACGGCGAGCCCTGGCCATTACATCTCTGGCACATAATCTTCGCCACTGACATGACGTACCGCCCGTCTCCATGCCGCCGTATCCACGGCAACCATTAGTGTCGCTACATTTTATCTTAAGTACTTGTAATTGCTAGGGACATTACAACTAAGTTTTACTGATAACAAAATGTCATTTTATATTCATAATACGTTACTTATATTGTACATTATCTTCCACATACGTAACTACAATAGTGATACGTGATGCTGCAGGCGATGGGCGGAGGTTATCTATACCTCATATATTAGCTGTATGTGTGTATGCATGTTCCACATACTCCTGAACTACTGAACCGATTTGAATCAAACTTGGTACATATGTTTCTTACTACCGGGCTACAATCGTTGTCGGGGTAAGAACCACATACGACTCGTACGTCAGGAGATATGGAGTCATAAACAATGACAGTCGTGATAAACGCCCGGGTCATGCTATATTCTACATCTGCACCTAAACAAATGGACCGATTTCAACCAAATTTGGTAAACATATTCTTTAATGTCAGTAAAAATTTTCTATGGTAGCAAAATCCATATATGAAACATAGTTCATACCATATCACGTCATAAACAATGAAAAATGCCCAATCTTGAGGCGCGTGAATTTATTCGTCAATTATTTGAGAATTAGTGCACTAGCGACTTGAAATAAACTTTACACATAATTTGAAACTTACGAAACTTTATATTGCTGACAAATCCCCCAAGAAATGATGAAAGAAGGAAGTTTATCGCTTAGTACTTTTCCGAAGTAAATGATGTATACCTACGACATTTCGCATGACGTTCCAATTTATTATTTCTACACTGTAAATTATATCTCGCGAGACATTTTACAGACTTCACACATGAATACCACATACATACCACAGTTGGACGTATAGTTCATGAGATAGGGAGTCACTAACAATTTGGCTCATGAAAAACCGCAACATGATGCAAGAGGTTCGATTTATTATGTGTTTAGTCCTAACACCATTCATGACATATTTTGTAGACATTAAGACATCTACCACTCATTGTATCTTCAAATTTTCATTATATACGAAACACTTTACAGGAGATATGACGTCATAAACAAATTTCAGCATAACTGCTACATCATGCGCAATTTTTGCCACATCTCCACCTAAAACAATGGACTGATTTCAAGTAAACTTGGTACTCATATTGCTTACTATCATCCAACAATCGCTGTGGGATTAAAAACTACCTACGACACGTAGTTAATGAAATATGACGTCGTAAACAATGAGTCACAAATAGGTTCGTATCACGCGACGCGTGATTTACGAGACTTCGTTCATGTACTATTTATTCATCGCTGACAGTTTTCTAATATTACACTCTACAAATCTGGAAAATTATACTATTGTAGGACAAATAGTGAAGGATATATGATGTCATAAGTATTACGGTGCATGAAAATGAAACTTAAACGATCAGATAGGAAGGCATAAGCCAATGGACAGAAAGGGAAGAAACAGGTGGACTAAGATGAGAAAGGTATAAATACATGTTGTTCATGAGATATGACGACAGAAACAATTGGTTCATACAAAACCACCACATGAGGTTTCTATTACGTCTTTACTACAAACTCTATTAGCCACATATTTTATATGGGATATCCAGATATACCTATGAATATACATTCGACCTGTAGTTCAGATTTCTCGTTAAAGTCTAGGTTCCATTTCCCCTCTTGAATGACTGTTGTTGGCTAGAGAAACGCAAGTCGACGAAGGGACGTTCAGTTGAGAGACTTGCACCAGTCCGCAAAGCCAGATGAAATTACACACTAACGAAATTGCGTGCTTGTGGAATATCGCCCCGATTGTGCAATTGGATTCACAATTTCATATCAGAAAGGACAGAGTTCGTAGTAAAACAGAAGTGATATCTGGCATTCCCCAGGGAAGCGGTTTAGGAGACAATCTGAATAGCTCTCTTAGACTGTTCGTAGACGCTGCTTGTCGTTTATCGGTTAGTGAAGTCAACAGAGGATCAAAGGCAACAGCTAACCAATTTAGACAACATTTCTCCATGGTGAAAAAATTGACAATTAACACTATATAATGAAAAGTGTGAAGTAAAACACATTACTACTAAAAGAAATCCGCTGAACTTCAATTACACGATAAATTAGTCAAATCTTAAGATCATGAATTTTACCAAATTCCTAGGAGTTACAATTACGAACAACTTAGACTGAAGAGAACACACAGAAATTATTGTGGGGAAGGCGAACCAAAGGTGACGCTTCGAAGATGCAACAGCTCTACCAAAGAGACTGCCTACATCACACTTGTGCGTCCTCTCCTGGAGTACTGTTGCCCAGTGGGGGTCCCTCACCAGATGGGACTGACGGACGACATTGAGAAGGTTAAGAGAAGGGCAGCTCGTATTGTTTTATCACGTTACAGGGGGGAAAGCGTCACGGAAATGTTGCACGATATGAAGTAGAAATCATTGAAAGAAGGACGTTATTCGTTGCGGCGAGTTTTATTTGCGAAATTTCAATCACCGACTTTTACTTCTGAATGTGAAAATATTTTGCTAGCACCCACCTACATAGGGAGACATCACCATCGCAATTAAATAACAGAAATCAGCGAAAGCGGAACGATTTAGGTGTTCTTTCTTCCCACACACTTTTAGAGAATGGAACTGTAGAGAAAGGTTATGAAAGTGCAAAATGAACGCTCTGCCAGGCACTTAAATGTGATTTGCAGAGTATCTATATAGATGTAGATGTAAACGTGTTGCATGTTCAATCAAAAATTTCGTGAGGTATGCGCGCATATTCATGAATTTCAACTATTAAAGTGCTATTAAAGACGCCTTTAAAAATACAAAGGTCTCAGCTGGTGATGCGGCTGTAAGTTTATTTGCCGGTTTCGAATTTCATCATCAGAATCCAGATCTGGGGTAAAACCTCATACTGCACGTATGGCTTCATTACCCTCCAGAACTTTGCAACTATACACAAAAATGAAATACAGATATACAAAAACAGAATTTTATTTCTCTTTAATGTTCACGAATACAGTAATTGACATAACTTATTCTGAATTTGAGTACCCTTAATACTCGGCAACACGTAGCCTTGCTCTGATACGTAATTGTATTTGTCGTGGCATATTGTCTACTAGTTCATCATGATCTCGCACTCCTCCTCAATGGCGATTCGGCATGTATCTGCGAGATTGGTTGGTGGTCATCATGTCCAAAAACAGCTCTTTTCAATATATCTCAGGCATGTTCGATAGGGTTGTTGTCTGGAGAACATGCTGACCATTCTAATCTTCCAATGCCGGTACCAACAACCAATTCACAAAATATGCACGATGAGCGCGATAAATGTCGTCCATTCAGACGGCTTCCCCACTGTAAAGTTACCGATAGGGAGGACGTCATCCACGTATCGTTTAGACGCTAGGTTGCCTTCTACGACCACCAGTGGCGTTCGGTGGCCCAACGTAATGCCACCTCTAACTATCGGGAAACCACACTCGCACTTGCTAGACGTTGCGTCTAAGACATTCATGGTGCCTCCATAATGTCTCCGACGATTGTCTGGTGAAGGCTCGCATCTGTCAATAGCACTTTGTGGTGTCGCACAAGTCCAAAGTGCGTGCCACCTACTTTCGCCGCGCGCCGCCATGCACGCACGGCGCGGCGTTCTTACGACGACAGCCACGAGCGCCCTCTGCTGCAACTCCGCTCGTGGCCACCACTGAACGACATCGTGCACTTGGGACTGAGATAGGAACCAGTTAAGACCTTCGTATTCAGATAGGCACCAGTGAAGACTTGGCTATCAGTTAGGCACTAGGCAGGACTCTAACTCAATTATGTATCAGCACTCTGCAGTACTAAACAGTGTAAAAATTAAGTATTGTACAAATTCTGTGCAATATATACCTCGTTCTAATTTACTCTAGTGTTTCTAGTTTCTGGCTGCTCCCCTCCGTACCTGCACCAGCGTGATATCTTTATTCCTGTGTCGGGCTCATTCCACTCGGCCCACCGACACCTACGACGGAAACGAGACACAAAAGCGGCGACGAAGCTGGGACACGCCAGTTCTGACCACTCAGCATGATGTTGGACCCATCTCTACCGTGTATCGTGATGTCTAGATGTCAAAGCTAGAATTCTCCATGGACGTCGGAAGTGAAGTTCCATCTCATGCAGCCTATTACGTACAGATGAGTCGAATCACGGCTTCCTGACACTGTAGGAAAGTCATTGTTCAGCATGATGTTCCTTTCAGGGTTCCTCCGAGCTGAAATCCTTAAAGCAGCGGTCACCGTCTGCTGTTGTAGCCTTGGATGGCCGGAGCGAGGCAAGTCATCGACAAATCCTGTGATTGCATGAACTTTCCCGGCGTAACAACTGAAGATATTTTTCTCGGGTCTGCAGCCTCATCTTGCCACAATATTTCAGCAGATCAACTGGCTGCCATCTTCAGGTGAATAAGCCGGAAACTCCGGTGAGTCAGTGCATTCGGCTGAAGGTAGCAGTCAGTTGGCCTGTTGAAATATTGTATCAAGTAAACGAGATTATCGGGCTGCCGAATCGAAAAGAATATCATCAACAAATTCTGTTTATCTGCCCCATCTTCGCGCCAGAAAAACATTGCTCTGGTTAACCCCGAGAGATCTGAAAATATACCTCAATGATACTTTCTCCTGACACAAAGTAACAATGCGGATACGATGAAACTTCAGATCTGACCTAGGCGTGGCAGAACTACTGCTAAACAAGCAGTATACCTCCTTCCTGTCGTACTGTGGGATATCTATGGCGTGTATAAGGAACCCTGATGAAATATACACATTCAGCGTCTGTGGTCAGGGGAGAATATGGAACCAAAGTGATGCAACACATTTTCTAATGTGTGTAGTAAGTAGCAGACAACAACCAATACTGTAACAAATCTTAACTGTACCATACTGAGTTTCACTATATCAAGCGCCATTATTTTACTATTTTTGACGTGCTAGCATTCTCATGGGTAACAATATAACAGAAAAAAACTTTCACAGTCGTCCTCTTAACAACTGTTTCCATTAAATACTAGAAAAGACTAAGTGCCACTTCTGTTATGTCTGATTTTAGATTTTGCAACACAAATCCACGATCCGAACTGTTGACCAGGTACTACTTAGCAATAATTGGTCTAGTGATAGTAACATTAGTTCACGACGTCGGCAGTTTACACGGACCAAGATAAACGCCTGCAAAGACGGAAGTTACAAGTCTTTGACCTAATTACATCGAAAATCATCATGGTGTCATGAGGGGGATGGTGTAATGGTAAACAATGAACTCGTATTCGGGAGGACGACGCTAAAACTGCCACCGGCCATCCTGATTTAGGTTTTCCGTGATTACCCTAAATCACCCCCCCCCATCCTTATTACATTTAATGCTGTAGTTATTCACCTTTTACTTCTTTTTAACTTTCAGCACAACTTGAATCGAATGACAAAGCTCTTTTTCATCGCTGCTTGATATGACAATAATTCAACTTATTAAATTTACGTCTATTTAGCGTTACTAGATCTATCGACTGCTTGGCTCACGAGCTTGGAGTTTAATATTTCCTTATTGTTCTAGTCTGTTGATGCGTTAACTGCACGATACAAGAAAATGGAATTAATAAACATTTACAAATTATAAAAGAAACTGTCCCCTCATAACAGTATTATGAACATTGAAACGTTTTTAATATTCCAGCAGTAATTCGACTATTTTCCAAAACATAATGAGAAAGGATTAAGGTAACGATGTCACCCATGTATAAAAAGACAGTAAAGAAAGAGAAAGGGAGGCGACGAAAGCAGATTACAGCCTTATGCAATAGGATATTTTTCCGATTCGTCCACTTGGCCATCATTGCTTTGCATCAAGGCTTGTGGCTAACTAGACCAGCGAGATTAATCAGTCACTGCGGAAAGAGCCATTAAAATTCTAATTCTGCGCAACACGCACGCCCTGATTCAATATCATTGCCAAATTACTGGATACGCTTCGATTAATTCTTCTTCTGCCAGGCGGTAACTTAATACCCAATTACGGGCTCGCTAAACCCATCAGGGTTTCATGGCGCGAACACTCATCGTTAAAAAAAATCACAGGACGAGAGCAGCAGTGCGTGTGATATTCCTAATGAATTTAATACTCCCACACGCAGACGTTAAATAATTAGTCTTATAGATTAAATCTTGTCTTGTATATTGTCATCACTGTAATTACCAATTTGACAGTAAATGACTTCAGGATTTCTATGGCCAGAAAATTTTGAAGCATCTTGATGGAAAATGTGGTGTCGCACAAGTACAAAGTGCGCGCCACCTACTTTCGCCGCGCGCCGCCATGCATGCACGGCGCGGCGTTCTTCCGACGACAGCCACGAGCGCCCTCTGGTACAACGCCGCTCGTGGCCACCACGGAAGGACATCGGCGACTTCGCACTTCGCACTTCGGACTGAGCTAGCAAACAGTTACGACCTTCGTAATCAGATAGGCACGATTGAAGACTTCGCTATTGTACAGGCACTAGGCAGGCCTCCAACAACTATGTATCAACATTCTGCAATACTATGTAAAAGTTAAGTATTGTTACATTCTGTGCAATATATATCTTTCTAATTTACTCGAGTGTTTATAGTTTCTGGCTGCTCCCCTCCGTACCTGCACCAGCGTGTCGGTCTCGTTTCACTCGGCTACCGACACCTACGACGAGGCTGGGACACAAAAGCGGCGACGAAGTCGGGACACAAAAGTGGCGACGAGGAGTGATAGAACCTTGGACCAGCCCGCTTGCAGCAGCCAGACAGCAGCAGTCGGAGCACGCAAAAATTGCTCCCGCCCACCCACCCTTATTATAAGATTTTTGGGGGAACATATTCTGTTACGTATTTTGTGGACTTTTTTGTTGCAGAGCGAGCCCTACTTTCATATTGCATTTGTGTTTTGTTGTAATTTACTTGTATACGCGGCGCCTAATCGGTCAGCATGGCCACTACCCCGAACCCAAACTTAATGGAAATTATTCAGTTACAGACGGCGCAAATTACCCAGCTTCTCCAGGCCGTGTCGCAGTTGACGACACAGGCTGCTCACCAACAACAACAGTCGTCACGTCAGCAGCCCACACCTGCCGCCGCACCGCTTCCGACGTTCCGCCAGTACAACGAACGTGAGGAAGAATGGAGTGACTATTTCGCGCAGTTTCAAGAACTCGTCGCGGCTCATCAAATTACAGGTCAGAGAGTGAAGAACCTTTTCTTATCGATTGTGGGCCCCCAGACGTTCGTACTATTGCAAAAACTTTTCCCTCTCGCATCTCCTCGTGATGTAGACTTTGAACAAATTGTAGATGCACTGAATGCTCATTATGAGAGAAAAGTTCTTGTATCCGCTGCACGATACCGATTTTTCAGACTTAAAAAATTACCGCAGCAGTCACACCAAGAGTGGATTACGGAATTGAAGGGCTTAACCCGCCAATGTAAATTTACTTGCTCTTGTGGACTTTCGTATAGTGACGTGATGTTGAGGGATGCGATTACGCAGAATATTCAGGACCCCAGAATTAGAGCAGCAATTCTGAAACAGTCTGACCCCTCCTTAGACAGTGTACTGCAGCTTATAGAAGCGCATGATACTTTTGACTTAGCAGATGTAGAAATGCAAAGCCATAGTGTAAATTCAGTGCGACGCAACGGACGCTTTCCTAGCCGTAGTTCTCCGTGTAGCACTAGTGATTCTTACAATAGTACAGGCCGTGCTGAGCAGACAGTGAACAGTAGCCAGTGTAAAAGTGCAACGCAAAGGTCGCCCCGTCGTGTTAGAAACAGTAATTTGAATAACGGGCGCCAACGCTCATTTCAGAAAAATGTACGTAAATCTTGCCCCCAGTGTGTGTCTCGCCACAAGCGTGCTCATTGCCCTAGTCGCAACGCAACCTGTTATCAATGTGGCAAATTGGGACATGTGCAGTCTGTGTGTATGCAAATTAAAAACTCAAAGAACAGTAACGTTAGAAACAGTGCTTCGCAGAGTGCGAGAACAGTTCATTCTGTAAATGTTATACGGGCTGTGGAATTGAACAGTGCTTTCCTTGGATCTCAATTTCACGAAAGTAGTTCTGCGCCTATGGCAAAACTATATAGTGCACCACGTAGCAAGCGCCGACGAGCGCGTAAAACAGTGCAACGGAAACGGGTTCGGGACAAGCAAAATGACTATGAACAGTGCAATCCTGTAGTGAAAATAGTGCCTTCTGCAACTGCTCCTTGTAATAGTGCCCAGTACTGTGTAGCTAGTGACAGTAGACATCAAGTAGCTACTCAAAAGTGTAGTGCAGTAGTTAGTGACTCTGAAGTAGCCTCGCATTGCGCGGACGCCGATCCGGCGGTAGTGTCATCTAGTGACAGTGTGGTTACTCCCCTGTGTGCCGAGTATGCGCCGCTTCCTACCGTACGCAACCCGCGCAAGCGCAGAAAACAATATGTATTAGACGTTGCCCACATTCGCGCACCGGTCGTGCGCCAGAAGCACAAGCTGTTTGTTACTCTCTCTATAGAAAATGAGACTGTGCAATTTCAGCTTGATACTGGTTCCGCTGTTACATTAATAAATAAAGACACTTATGAACTTCTGGGTTCGCCAAAATTGTCGCCGTCACAGCAAGTGTTAACAGCGTACACTGGTCAAAATATTCCCGTGCTAGGAACGTGTAGCCTGCCTGCCTCTTTTCAAGGTGTAACGAAAACAGTTGCTTTTGTTGTTCTTCAGGCCAAATCGACACAGAACATTTTTGGACTAGATGCTTTTGACTTGTTTGGTTTATCAATTCAAAGAGATGTGCTTCAAATTTCGTCAGTAGTGCCTCAGGATAAAATCAATGCATTGTGTGACAAATACAGTGACTTGTTTTCGCCGGAACTAGGTTGTGCAAAAGACTTCGTGGCACATGTGACTTTAAAAGAATCTGCAGTTCCAAAATTTCGTAAAGCTAGACCAGTGCCTATCGCATTGCGTGATACAGTTGCCGAAGAACTTAAACGTTGGCAAGATAGTGGTGTGATTTCTCCTGTTTCTGCGAGTCAGTGGGCCTCGCCTATAGTAATTATACCCAAGCCGTCAGGAAAACTTCGTCTCTGTGCGGACTTCAAATCAACAGTGAACAGTCAAACAATTGTAGACACTTATCCCCTGCCCAGACCTGATGAACTGATGGACAAATTAGGACAGTCTCGCTTCTTTTCTAAGATTGATTTAGCAGAGGCATACTTACAAATTCCACTTGATGACGAGTCAAAAAAGTTTTTCGTCATTAATACTCACATGGGCCTTTTTCAATTTCAACGCCTACCCTTTGGCAGTTCTTCCGCTCCCGCTATTTTTCAGCGCTTTTTGGAACAGCTGACAGTTTCTGTACCGTGTTGTTCGAACTATTTAGATGATATTGTGGTATCCGGACGTACAGTTGAAGAACATTTAGCAAACCTGGAGTGCCTTTTCAAAGTGTTGACTGCAGCAGGTCTACGTTGCAATAAAGCAAAGTGTTCGTTTTTTCAAACTGAAATAGAGTACCTAGGCCATGTGATTAATGCCCAAGGAATCCATCCCTTACAGTCACATCTTCGAGCAATCAAAGACTTGCCTCCTCCTAAGAATGTGCACGAATTGCAAGCAGTAATGGGGAAGCTGAACTATTATTTCAGATTTATTCCCAATGCCTCTCAGATTGCAGCTCCACTGCATCACTTACGTAGGAAGAATGTTCCTTTTGTATGGTCCCAAGATTGTCAGGTTGCCTTTGACAAACTAAAGTCTGCACTACTCAGTGATGCATGTTTGATTCCCTTTGACCCACAGAAGCCTGTAGTGCTAGCAGTTGACGCCTCGTCGTACGGTGTAGGCGCTGTAATCTCACATCGTATTGGATGTCACGATCGTCCTATTGCCTTTGCATCCAAGCTACTGACGCCGACGCAACAGAATTACAGTCAGATAGAAAAGGAGGCCTTAGCAATCATTTACGGCGTCGCAAAGTTTCATCATTATCTCTATGGCAGAAAATTCTATTTGTTGACAGACCACAAGCCTCTCACGTCGTTGTTCTCACCCACAAAGCCAATTCCGCCACGAACGGCACAAAAGCTTCAGAGATGGTCCTTGATATTGTCAAATTATCAGTATGAGATTTTGTACCGACCTACCACTAAACATGCCAACGCGGACACACTTTCCCGACTTCCGGTTGGCCAGGATGTGTCATTTGATTCTTCAGAAATGGCATGTTGTCAGATAGATTCCAGAGATGCTTCCGCTGTCGCAGACTTTCCTTTGAACTCTCGTCGGGTTGCACAGGAAACAGCTGCGGATGCAGACCTAAGTGTGGTAGCACGTTTTGTTCGCTCAGGGTGGCCTGCCAGGGCCAAAGACATTGATCGGCCTCTGGTTCGACGTTATTTTGCACAACGTCATGCATTATCTTTAAGTCAGGGTGTACTGTTGTTGCATACCGACAACGACCAAGCAAGAGTGATTGTTCCTCGTTCCCTGCAACGAGAAGTGTTACGCCTCCTGCATCAAGGACATTGGGGCATTGTTAGGACAAAGCAACTGGCCAGACGTCATTGTACCTGGGTTGGTATGGACGCTCAGATAGAGAGCATGACATCACAGTGTACAGTTTGTGCGGAGCATCAGGCGGCTCCTCCACAGCGTTTCTCAGACTGGCCACGCCCCACGGGACCATGGCAACGTTTACATATTGACTTTGCCGGACCTTTCTGGAATACGCGCTGGTTAATTGTTGTAGACGCTTTCAGCAAGTTTCCTTTTGTGATTGCCATGAACTCAACGACAGCTTCTAGTACAATCAGTGCCTTAACATCAGTGTTTTGCATCGAAGGCTTGCCTGAAACTATCGTCAGTGACAATGGACCTCAGTTTGTTAGTGCGGAATTTCAACAGTTTTGTCGTGTGAATGGCATTCAGCATATTACCACTGCACCTTTTCACCCTCAGTCCAATGGTGAAGCAGAACGTTTCGTTCGAACATTCAAGTCACACATGGAAAAGATGAAAGGTCAGCACTCCAGGCAGCAAGCTCTTCAATTTTTCCTGTCTACGTATCGGTGCATGCCACGTGACGGCCCGTCTCCTGCCGAGCTGCTACACGGCCGCCGTCACCGCACTCTCCTTCACCTGCTGCAGCCTCCCACGCACCGAGTCGGTTCGTATGGCGCTACGCGTTTTCAGGTTTCCACGCCGGTGCTGTACAGGGTGTTTGCTGGAAACAAGAAGACATGGTTGCCGGGCACCATTCAGCGCGTGCTTGGTAGCAATATGTATATTGTACGTTCTTCCACAGGGTCGGAGCTGCGGCGCCACGCAAACCAATTGCGCCTGCACAGGCCGCGCGATCCTGTCTCCGGTTTCTTGATTCCAGACCCAGTTCACCGCCAGAGAGCACAGCCACATCGTTCGTCCCCGGACTACGAGATCCCTATGGACGTCGACGTACATCCGACGCAGTCGTCGCCGCCGCTGTCGCCGCCGCAGATGACAGCGTCACCGAGAGGGACTCTGGGACCGTGCGGGCCCCCCCCAGCTTGGGCCACGCACCTCAGAAGAAGATGACCTGCTCCCTCTGGGCGGGGGCGGGCGCCCTTCCCCAGGTTTCGGCGGGTTCCCTGGAGGATCGCAAGGCGGATGCCGGGGCGCGGACGGCGTCTCGATCCCGGCCTCAGCTACGACGCCCGTCCCACCAGTAACGCCCCCGCTCAGGCCCTCCTCCCAGTGCCGTCGCCGTGGCCCTCAGCCCTACGCCACGACGGCGCGGCGGTTTGGGGGGGGAGGGGTGTGGTGTCGCACAAGTACAAAGTGCGCGCCACCTACTTTCGCCGCGCGCCGCCATGCATGCACGGCGCGGCGTTCTTCCGACGACAGCCACGAGCGCCCTCTGGTACAACGCCGCTCGTGGCCACCACGGAAGGACATCGGCGACTTCGCACTTCGCACTTCGGACTGAGCTAGCAAACAGTTACGACCTTCGTAATCAGATAGGCACGATTGAAGACTTCGCTATTGTACAGGCACTAGGCAGGCCTCCAACAACTATGTATCAACATTCTGCAATACTATGTAAAAGTTAAGTATTGTTACATTCTGTGCAATATATATCTTTCTAATTTACTCGAGTGTTTATAGTTTCTGGCTGCTCCCCTCCGTACCTGCACCAGCGTGTCGGTCTCGTTTCACTCGGCTACCGACACCTACGACGAGGCTGGGACACAAAAGCGGCGACGAAGTCGGGACACAAAAGAAAATTTACACCAATTTGCTCGTTAACAATGATATTTCTTCAGGTAAAACTTCCGGGACGAGAGGACGTGGTCCAGGTGTAAAACTTCCTCCAGACGTTTCGTCTCCAACTGCGGGAGATATCTTCCTAGGTCTTTCGGCTACTGCCACTGTGGTCTGAAAGGCTGTCGCATTTTTAGAGGGCATCACCTTACGTCACGTGAGACTGACTGTGTGGCTATCTTTGAATGAAGTCGTCATTCTCGATTAAAAGTGATCAATTGTCGTCTTGTTGGTGCAATGTCGACATCCATATTTTATCTAATTTCAGACCGTCTTGTTTTCCCGATTCGCACAGTAATTCTGCTAATGTACGGAATTACTGATCGAATCAAGAAAGTATTGGCCAAGAATGGTGTCGAGACGATATACAGACCCACCAAGGCCGGCCGCGATGGCCGAGAGGACTGAGGCGCTCCAGTCACGGTCTGCACGGCCACTACGGTCAGGGGTTCGAATTCCCCCTCGGGCATGGATATTTGTGCCGTCCTTAGTATTAGCTAGTTCATAAGTAGTTTGTAAGTTTAGGGACTGATGACCCCGTAGTTAAGTCACATAAGCTATACAAACATTTGAACATTTGAGACCAACCAAAAAGTCAAAAGAATACTTGAGATCAGCAAAAGACGCACGTCACCACATAGCAACACCTGGGCTATACAAAAATTCCTTGCAGCTGTGGTCAAGTATGTACTGGAACAACTAAGATGGGTACCATGAAATAAAATTTAATGAGACAAGCGTTTTAGCTAGGACATCAAATTACCATGCATGCTTATATAGAGAAGCAATAGAGATTCACAAACGCCAGAATAATTTTAATGGAAGAGGGAAGAGAAGAAGGTCAGAAGTTAGATAAAATTTGGATGTCGACATTTCACCAACAAGAAGACAATCGATTAAGTTTAATCAAGAATGACGACGTCATCCAAAGATAGCCACACAGCTTCGCATGACTTATGGTGGTGCCCTCTATGCCCTGTATAAATACGCGAGCCCCTCAGACCAAAGTGGCAGTAGCCGAAGACCCTGGAAGATGTCTCCGCAGTTGGAGACGAAACATCGGGAAGAAGTTTTATACCTAAGTCACGGCCTATCAACCTGGAAGTTTGACCTGTAGACAACGCCGGCCGTGAAATTTTACACTGTATAATAATGATATTTCTGTTTTTCATCCTGTGTAATATACCATTCTACACTTGCATTTTATTCTCCAATGTGACTAAATGCCGTATGTTACGATCCCTCCATGAAGGTTGTACTCGCAATTTCTACGTTTGATACACTACCAGCAAACGTAGACTGCCTGATATCTTGGATTGCGTCCCGTTTAGCGTTGGAAATCACCGCCAGTCCAGGCACAGGACGTTAAGCGTGGGACACAAAGCAGGAAGACTAGGGTTTAACGTCCCGTCGACAGGGATGAGTAAGGAAATCTGTCAGTCCCTCTGAAAGGACTATCCCGGCATTTTCCAGGAGTTATATAGGGAAGCAAGGCAAACTGCCATTCTCACGAATTTGTTTTCCTTTAGATCAGACGTTGTTGTTTTGGTCTTCAGTCCGCAGACTGGTCTGACGCAGCTCTTCACGCTACCTTGTCCTGTGCAAGTCTCTTCATCTGAGAATACGTTTGGCAACCTACATCCTTTTGAATCCGCTTACTGTAACAGACGATACATCATAAATGTGGTCAAAAGATAATTCGGAGATAATTCTTTTACGCTATAACTTTCTAGGAGGTCTTCGTTGCTTTCCTAGGTTAAGTTTCCATGTCTCCATAATGATGATACAAACGTAATAAAATATTTCGATCAGAGTATGTGTCTGAAAGGCGCTTCTCGATTAAGAAGCTAAATGAGGGGCGATTAAGTGTCAACGTGAATGCAAAATGTTGTTGACTCGTCAGTGTCCGTCCGTATACTGACGGTTTACATGGTATGAGAATTATATGTTGTCATCAGTATGAAAAAATTAATTAAATACCGAAATTTTAATTCGTTTTGCGCTATTCAATACAGCAAGTTTAAGGTTCTGTGGAAATATGAAATAAAATAATCTGCTGCGCAGGAATGGCCGTGTGGTCTAACGCATCTTACTACGGTGTCCGCGGCTATTCCCCGTCGGAGGTTCCAGTCGTCCATCAGGCAAGGGCGTGTGTGTCTTCTGCTTAGCATATAACAGTTTTAAGTCTAGTGCTGTGAACCGCCACAGTTTGGTCCTATAGCTATACAAAAATTTTATTTATTGAAAAAACGAACTATAAAACATTGGAAACCACTTAGTAAAATACTTGACTCTCTTTATATTATCATTGACAGACCTCGGTGAAATTAACATGTAGTCCTGGTTTACAAAATGTATTTCCCGGATAATACACTGCTCAAAACAATTATAGGATCACATGAGATACGAATACACAATAAACATACGGTAATGTATTTTATTCAGCTACTGGTTACAGTACGATATTTTACTGTCACTTGAAAAAAATGTTCAAATGTTTGTAGAGCTTATGGGACTTAACTACGGGGTCATCAGTCCCTAAACTTACAAACTATCTTATACTAAAGACGCCACAAACATCCATGCCCGAGGGGGGATTCGAACCTCCGACCGCAGTGGCCGTGCAGACTGTGATAGGCACGCCGCAGACCGCTCGGCCACCGCGGCCGGCACACTGTCTCTTGAGGTTTACATGGCGTTTACTTTGAGCACGCAACCATGAGGTTACCTTAATAGTGAAAAAGCCATCATCGTTGCTCTCGAATTTTATGTGTTATCACTTCGGTCGACTAGTACAGTTGCATACCTACCTAGCGTGGACAATATGAGTTCGTCAATCAGTTTTGAGTGATACTTGGCCATTCTTCCACGAGTGCAATATCCACTTCTGTTACTGTTGTGGGAGATGCTGGTCTGGCTGCAATGCGTCTGCCAAAGGCATCCCACATATGATCAATCGAAGTCCGGTGAACAACCTGGTCACTCCATTCGTTCAGTTCCCTCATCCACAAGCATGGTGTTCTCCAGTGCAACTCTGTGGGGACGAGCGTTATGGTCTAACAGAAGGAACCCGTCTCCTATGACACCAGCGTAAGGCAAAACAAAAGGTCAAAGGATTTTGCCTCTATATCTCTGAGCAGTCAAAGCCCGATTCTGAACAACACAGAGGTGCTTAGATCTGCCAGTACTGACTCCTGCTCACACTATTCGCCCACCACCTTGATTTGGCGACGTTTCGTGTACATAAGCAGAAGTGTTCCGAGTTCTACAGTCCAGTTTCTGCAGGCCAAATGGTGCAGTGGTTTAAGTGGGAGCGCATAGGCCACATTTCCGTAGGCGATTTCGGACTGTTTCTGTTGATATTGCGCGTCCTATTGTAAGGTGCGTTGCAGTTTAGTTGCATTCAGCGCCCTGGTTCGGAGATAATGGTCATCTCTTGCTGATGTTACCCGTGGACGACCTTTGCCTTGCCTTCTTTTAACGGTTTCTCTTATCTAAAATCGCGTGCAGATCCTGAAAATGACACATAGGGACTTTGAAATAGCTGCATCCGCAACCTTGTGTGACTGTTACACTTCCTCTTCATGCCATACCTTCGGGTAAGTCACGTTGTTGTTTCACTGCACTACTTTATCACTACTCTATTTGAACCCAACTTCTTGTGTAATTCTCTTGACAGAAGAATCACAATTCAACACGAACTCCCTCTGTAGCAGCTATCTGTTATTACTATTACATAGGGTGCCGCCGTAATGTTAGTGTCTCGACTTCGTAGAACCGACAGACAGATGTTGAATCATTTTAGTTCATTCTGGAGAGGACTGAACTTCAGAACCTAAATATCTCAACTGATCCCTTGAGTGTGTCGCCCAGTGTTTAAGAGCTGGATAAGAAGTAGCTGGAGGTAATATTTTCCTCGAAAATGGCGTTATTGACAGAGGTTCTAAGTTTACAATCAGTCTAGGTACCATTTCTTTGTTTTCGTGGTCGGTTTCGACATTTTTACCAGGTCATCTGACTACCAGTCCTTAGGCGCGGCTGGAGGTGAGGTGATTAACTTTAGCAGATCAACTGGAGAGCAGCCTGCTTCATAGTGGTCTGAAGGTGATCTGGTAAAAATCGGTCACCAAAAGATGTATGTGGAATCAGACTGATTTTAAATTTATTTTAATTATTGATCAAATTGCTGTTTTCAGAAGTAATCAGAGAAGCTTATTCAAGACTTCCGGTAGCATTTGACACTGTACCTCACAATCGTCATCTAATAACATCGTGTGCTTATGGAATATTGCCACAATTTTGCGATTGGATTCGTGATTTCCTCTCAGAAGGACACAGTACGTTGTAGTTGATAAGTCATCGAGTAAAGCAGAAGTGATTTCTGGCATTCCCCATGGAGAGTTATAGGATCACTACTGTTCCTTATCTTTATAAACGATCTAGAAGACAATTTGAGCAGGTCTTTTAGACTGTTCGCGAATGATGCTCTCATTCATCTGTCAGTTAAGTCACCAGAAGATCATAAGCGACTGGAAAATGATTTAGATAAGATAATTGCATGGAGCAAAAATAAGCAGTCCCTCTGAATAATGATAAGTGTGAAGTCATCCATGTGACCACAAAAAGAAATCCGTTAAACTTCATTTTCAAGATAAACCACTCAAATCTACAGGCCGGCAATTTAAATAAATACCTAGGAACTACAGACAACTTAAATTGGAAAGGACACATTGAAGCCGCGGTGGAGTAGCCGAGATGTCTAAAGCGTCTCGGTGCGGAGCGCGCGGTTGCTCGCCGTGGAGGTTCGAGTCCTCCCTGGGGCATGGGTGTGTGTGTTTGTCCTTAGGTTAGTTTACCTAGGTTTAAGTAGTTTGTAAGCTACGGACTGATGACCACGCCGTTTGGTTCGATAGATTTACAGACATTTTTTTGACACATTGAAAATATTGAAGGGTAGGTAAACCGAAGGCTGTGTGTCACTGGGAGAACACTTAGAAGATGCAACAGTTCTACTAATGAAGCTGATTGCACTATACTTGCGCGTCTTATTTTGAAGTATCACTGCGCATCGTGGGAACCGCTTCAGGTTGGGGTGGAAATCATTGAAAGAAAAGCGATATTCGTTGTGGCGAGTTTTATTTGCGAAATTTCTTTCACCAACTCTCTCTTCCGATTGCGAACATATTTTGTAAGTGCCCAGCTACGTACAGAGACAAGCTCATCGTAATAAAATAAGAGAAATCAGTTCGAAAACGGAAAGATTAGGTGTTTCTTTTTCCAGTGATGAATTAGAAAATTGAATGGTAGTGAAGTATCATAAAAGCAATTCGATGAACCCTCTGCCATGCACTTCAATGTGAGTTGCACTTCAATGTGAATTGCAGAGTATTTATGTAGATGTAGATATCTGCACACATTCTGTATAATCTCTTACATTATCTAGTAGCTTGATCATATCAGAAAGGCATCATATACCAAGTACGTATCAATTCGTTTGATCCCATATGATCGCCACATGACATTAATGTTATCGCCTCTTGTGTTTTTCCGGGTCAGTCGCGATCGTTCTTTCACTTTTGCAGCGAGATTTCAGGGACTCGTGTCTGGTGTTGCAGAATCTCTCACTGCCAACCGCGGAAGAGGTGCTGAGCAGGAGCAGTGGTGTGGCAGAGGGCGCCATCATGCAGAATGATGGGCTGCTGTTGCATGAAATGTCGTCGCTTTCAGCTGAACGCTGGGCAGAGGCGGTGATGCAGGAGACAGAGTCTGCTGACAGCCTCAGTGGTACAGCGTGATGCAGTGCTGCGATAAAACTGAGCATACGTGTAAGAACGCTGCTCGCATTTTAAACTCTCCACCTTCTTTGTTTTACTGTATGGGGGCCAAAATGGTAGCAAGTAACAATTCTTTTCAAAATGAAATTTTCGCTCTACAGCGGTGACACATAACTTCCTGGTACGCAGATTAAAATTGTGTGCAAACGGGGACTCGAACCTGCGACCTTTGCGTTTAGCGTTCGTGGGAGAACTTCTGTGAAGTTTGGAAAGTAGAAGGCGAGGTACTGGCGGAATAAAGTCTTGAGTAGGGACCGTGAAACGTGCTGTAGAGCGCCTGCCCACGAAAGGCAAAGGTCCCAATTTCGAATCTCGGTTCCGGCGAAAGATTTTTAATCTGTCAGGAAGTTACAATATTTTTTTTTCCTTTCAAACTTTTCTTGGGAGTATCAGCGAGAAAGGCGTAGTTTAGGATTTAAATTATTTTTGCTGTAGATTTTAATGATCTCATTCTCAATATCTCTAGGTAAATAGACCATCGTGATTTTAGAAGTCTAAAGACCGTTTCCTACTGTAATAATTATTTTATAGTCTTAAACATTAAACGTAAAACTACACTTCTTAATAAAATGGTTGTCTTAACACTTCCAATTCTTTTTAGTAGATCAATTTTTGTTTGGCCCTGCAACCAATACTAAGCAACAAGTAATATGAAATTTATTTTATGATTGCGCCTTATATAGAAATTAGTTGCGAATATTCTTTATATACACGTATACAGGGTGTTACAAAAAGGTACGGCCAAACTTTCAGGAAATATTCACCGCCAGTTGGCCCAATTGAAGGAAGGTAATGTTGACTTCAGTGCTTGTGTTGACATGCGACTCATTGCTCTACAATACTAGCATCAAGCACATCAGTACGTAGCATCAACTGGTTAGTGTTCATCAAGAACGTGGTTTTGCAGTCAGTGCAATGTTAAGAAATGCGGAGTTGGCAAGTGTAGTGTAAGCAGTTTCATTAGTAGAACTGTTGCATTTTCTAAGTGTTCTCCCAGTGACACACAGTCTTCAGTTTTAGTAAATATTAAGTATTTTCTTAATTGTTACTGATTTATGTGTGTTAATTACCGGAGTGAATAAAGTGTGAATGTGAAATTAAAATTCTAATAGATCATTGTGCTATTGATTCTACATGTTGATTGCTCTTGGAAGAACGAGTGATTTTTATTGGCTGTTGATGGAGCGCGGATTTCAAGGTATGCTAATTGGTGACGGTTTTGTTTCCAGCAAATGAAATTTTAATAAACTCGCGTGTATTTTCTGGAAGAATTAGGCTAGGTCTAGGTGATAAAGAATTGGGTTAATGGTGACGGATGCTAAAAGGCACGCCGACATAAGCTTAGAAAAATATTTTGTGATATCGCATAAAACTGATGAAGATGTATGCAAAACTTTTGTATATTTTTATAAGTGAACTGTGTTAAATTGAACAACCTTAAATCCGCGTAGCATGTTGTGCCATCTTCACTGAAAACTGAATATTCTAGCTGTGATTAAAGTACACGATAATCTAGCGAGCAAATGTCTTCAAAACACAGACAAAGTGTTTGATTGTTTGGTAACTATTTAATTATTTTTATGAGGCAACCTGAGTGACTATGGAAATGTGTGTGTAGAACAGTGTTTTTCCCTTGGTCCGGACTTAGCAGTAATTTATGTGATCTGCTCACTAAGGTGAATAATAACTCATTATTTAGAAAAATTCGTATATTTTTGAAGACCTGATACAAGAATCATATTTCAACGCAACCTGTGAAATGTGTGCACTGTGGTCAGGTTTTCAGTACCGCTTGTTATGGACGAAGAACGTTGTACATCTTTTACAGCTCTAATGTTCCATCAGTAAAGGTTAGCTACGTTGCAACGTCATTAGCAAACAGTAGGAACAAGTGGGCTGTTCTTATTTGAATAACAGTGTTCCATTTATCTTGAGCATCCGAAACAATTTTTCCAGAACAAAGATCCATAAACTTTATAGTTAATAGCTACATATTAAGCAACGTGACTGACTTTCTTGTAATTTATTAGTTTCGTAAACAAGAGTAGCACTTCATCTTTCCTAAAGAGCATCGTATATTTATTATATATATATTGTAGTACACTTAGTACGGAAGCACACAAACAGCACGTCGCGAAATTCCGCAAGCGCTGGCTTGTCAGTCCATACAACACGAGAATGGAGCGTTGGGTGATTTTTCTTTCTCCACCGAGCTTGAATTAGGCTGGAACAAATTTATCTCGATTTAAAAAAGTCCCACTCGAAATTCGTAACCCAGTACACTTCGGCCCGACGTCAATCTGGAACGCCCGATCTTTATGGAATGAGTCACGCGACATGTATACCGTGAACCAGCTCGACCTGCACGACTATCGACTCCAACGACCACGCGAAACCCCCATCTGCGACGTAAGGTCGAGAGAGACCTTCCTCTAAAACAAAGAAGCTTATAAAATTTTAGTGGAAGTAAATTTACCTGACATTGCAGGATCAGGAAAGACATCTGAGAAATTCTAGATCACAATTTATTTCAAAATCCTTTGTTTGAGACAGGACATATGTACACAAAGGACGTAAGTAAATTGGAATTTAGGGTGTGACATCCCCTTGGGTGGTTTCACAAATTTAAGTTGAAATGTTTCGAATGCACAATTATTAGAGACATTACGAAATCATGGCTCGAATATAACATTCGAAGGCAGTAACAAACGACTAACAAGGAGCCGTAACAGAGTAATTACACGTAACATAGATATTATCCAACACAAGTTACTACAACAGTAGATCGTAGCTTCCCTAACTAAGGTATTCACTAGCTAAGGCTTATCTTACACTGTTAGTTTGATCAATAACTATCACGACGACAACGCCTTTAACAACTGTACCATTATCCGCTTATACTGAATCACTGAACTGCCATAACCCATATATGGTTAACAGCGTTGGCCGTGCATTAATCTGGGGTTGTAACTAGACAGACATTAGCATAATCCACCCTGACAGCGGAACACAAGCATGCGGCAGTAGCTACAGCCCCAGCGCTGATCTACCACTGCAGGGTTTAGAACAGCTCTCACTGTTGACAGCTCAGGACACGCATTGATGAAGGAGGGTTATCTCGATAAAGAACAAAAGTCCGTTGCTCCTTCCTTGCGTTCAATGAATAGAAACAAGAAGTTTTATTAAGCATACGGGAAACATGGTTATTATTTCTAACAACCAACTGAAATGCACACTTTTCAAGAGACGGCAATGACTTGAAAAAGCAGAAGCTTTGTCCAGTGGAAGAAGTAACACCAAAGACATGTGGTTTCTCATTGCAGACGACAAGTATTGTAAGTCAACAACTGTAACAGCTATGCACACAGCCACACGATTAAAAGAAATTCATAGGTAAAGTTTACGTTAGTTCACAACCCAACTAGGTGCTCAGTCAACCAAATAACACTGAAAGTCACACTGCAATGGATCTAAATTCAACACCGACCGTGTGGCGCAGTAACACAATGCATTTGCCTTCGGGAGCATGGTGGTTCATATCCACTTCCACCCATCCAGATTTAGTTTGTCCGTGATTTCTCTAAATTACTCGAGGCAAATGTTGTGATTTTTTATTTTCCATTTAATTAATTAATTTATTTATTTGAAAAGTCATGCTGGGTTCCTTCCCCAATACTCTCCCAAAACATCCGAGCGCATACTCCGTCTCTAACAGTCGGGCCATCGAGGGGACGGTAAAACTAATATTCAATGTTTCCTTCCTTTCTTCAAGATTCCACGTAGTACGCAAACGAAGCTAGATGGTTATTTTCTTGATCAACCACTGATCATTGATACGTGACACGATTGACGTCGACAGTAGAGCTAGTACAAAGTGGCAGACCGACTACTGGTAACTGATAAAACCTTTTTCGTTTATGTAAGAAATTAAAACGAAATCTTTACTAAACCCACCAGGAGAGAATGGATATGCTGGTGCTAAAAATTCGACCGACAATTACAAATAACGAATCCTTCACTTGCTTCACCAACCAAAGTCCGTAATCACCAACCACGCTTCACTGAGGAACACTTCCAACCGGATCAAGGCTAATTTTCGAACAGTGCCTTGGAACAAACTGACAAACACATACACACACACACACACACACACACAAAGACAACAATCCATCCGGGGAACCTCGGAGACACGAGATTGCCACTTCTTATGACAAGAAATAATGTCATTACCACTTTTATACTATGACGACTCAGTTCACAAATAATGATACCACCCGACAGTTGAGACATATTCTAAACCAAGGCCGACCAAGAAGGGCCGAATGCCCAGCCGCGCGAGCCAGTTGATGCTCGGGCTGTCTCGGCTTTGCTCGGCAGTTCACGGAAGTTCTCGCTACAGAAGTTTCTTCCGGCTTGTGGTGCGATATTTTTCCAAGTGCCACTCTCTTTCCCCTAAGACATTTCGTTTGAAGAAACTGCAAATGTTAAAAAATTAATTTCGGCTTTGGAAGAAATAGAGGAACAAATTCCTTGGGCCGCACGGGAGTAGCCAAGCCATCTGGAGCGCCACGTTGCGGAACGCGCGGTTCGAATCCTCCCTCGGGCAAGGATGTTTGTGTTGTCTTTAGTATAAGGTAGTAGTTTGTATGTTTAGGGACTGATGACGCCGTAGTTAAGTCCCATAAGCTTTACAAACATTTGAATTGAAATTCCTTTGATGGCAACCTTGTATCTCATTTAACAGGCCTTTTCCAGACCATTTTCTGCACCACTTTAAAGTGTCCCTGTCAATTTTCAGATGGAACTGGTAGGTTTATATTGTAATATCCGATTGAATGATGAATTGTACAACTTTAAAATTTTTCAGGAGTTCTACGAGAAATGTTTCTACGTCTTCACGAAGAGGCTGCAGAAGCTATATCTATGTTTGGCTTATCGTACATGTGTGAAAGATGTTTTTCAAGAATAATATTTAATAACTTATCTTTAAGTGTTTGTCTAAGTAAGGATAATCTGAAGATTTGCTGCAGCATGCAGCGTGCCTACAATTTGTATCAGATATGTCTTCAGAGAATCGGAAGTAATTATTCATTCCTTTTGTTTCGAACAGTTTTTGTTAACAACGGTGGTCACGTCATTGACGGTAGAGAAGCGTTAGGAAATGATTTTATTTTCTTTCGCGTGTGGTTGCAACAATTTTATGCACCACTAATGTCGTTCTATAGAGAGTGTACTCTTTTTAAGGCTTTTTTCTATACCTTAGATATAATGTAGGAATATTTCGTAAAGCAATATTAATAGAATAATGCGATAAAATAACACTTTTATGATCTATAGGTTCTTTTTTTTTAAATTTCCTAACACCATATAATATGAAGCCCAGTCGTATGCGAGCCCGTCTCGTGTTCCCTGCCCTTAAATCTTGTCTTCTACTAGCGACCCTCCAATTTGTTCCTGCAACGTTCCCGCTCAGACAGCATAGCGGCAGAGTCTAACATAAGATTCGCGACACTCCCATTTAATTTCTGTGACTTCCCAACTGCAGCGCCGCCAAGCGACTGGGTCGTGTAAACATACCTCGAAACGATGACGTATTGAATGTGTATTTGAAATGGACCAGCACATTCAAAATATGGTTCTCGTCCACCCTTACTTATCCGGAAATTTGAAGCTCGCGAAGGGGTCCTGGCAGTTATTCTGCTGGAGCGATTCCGTCTCTGCTCTCCTATGCTATTATTTTAGTGAGTGATACTGTGGAGTAAAATTAACTCAAATCAAATGTTTGGGATCATCAGTCACTAAACTTACAAACTACTTATGAACTAGCTAATACTAAAGACGGCACAAATATCCATGCCCGAGGGGTGATTGGAACCCCCGACCGTAGTGGCCGTGCAGACCGTGACTGGCGCGCCGCAGTCCCCTCGGCCACCGTGGCCGGTTGAAATTAAGTTCTCTCCCCTGAGAGCCGTTTGACGACAGTGGTGAGACCGCTGGTAGTGATCCAGCCAGTTGAGTTCTGCACTATGCTCCGCGGTGCGTGTGCTCAGCTTGTTCACCCAAAACCTTTTGTTCGAAGCATGTTTGCATTTATTACCATTTGCTTTCATTACTGTACCTCCCGATACCAGTGCTACATAATAGGTATAATTGTAACTGGTATGTAAACGTTTATTAGCAAAATTTCTTCATTCTGTTTCGCCAATGTATTTATCTCAAGTTGTATACATTCATATTTCTGTGCAGTGATTCGTTCAATTACCAGATATTAATTATGCCGTGCTACAATTGGATTGTTACAGTATAGGTAATATTGACATTGATTTTTCTGATGAAGTTCGGTTAAATAAATCAGCATAATAATAAATTAATTATCACTACGATTTTCAATTTGATATTAATTATTAATTTCGGAGTAATTACCATTTAAGCAGAAAGCATTGTTTCCAAAGTATTATATTATTTGTCTCTATCAATCACATCATTTAGTAGGTACAGATTAATATCTCAGTAGACTACACACTACTTTTTTTCTGTATCTAGATTACTGAAGTAGTTAACTTTTCAATTGTAATTACTTTGAAATGTATATTTAACTGGCCATGGGTGGACGTACACTTAATGTTAGTTTGGCCTCTGTATATAATAATAATAATAAAATTTTTGTATTTATTTTTATTTTATTTTATTTTATATACTTTTTTTACGGCTATTGCACACATGAACTGTGTTACAGTAATTATTGCGATGTGGAGTATACGTACCTGCCGTAGTGTTTGGATGGACATAATAATGAGATTTGTACGCTGGCCATAAAAAAGAGATTTTTGCGGTTTATTTATATTCATACGCCCGCTGCGTAGCTGACAGCTTATGTGGTTCAATCGTAATATTTAACTGCTTATTCATTCGTATTTGTAATTTTGTACTGCTTCTTGGTGTGGAGAAATTTATGGGAACACCTTGCTAATACGTTTGAGTGAGGAAACTCCGTTAAAGTTGTTGTTTAATCCATTGTTCTAGTGTGCGCCCCCCATGAATTCAGTTCCGATACAATTCTTGTGCTGTGCAAACGTCATGGTCTATTTTTGTGCTAACTTATTGTACCTTTGTATAAGGGTGTTTTAAGTCACCTGTGTCTCAATTTGTGGGGCGGGTCGAATCTGGAGTAGCTGTCCACGTTACTTGACCTTTCGGGGAATCCTTCTCAGATTTGTTTGCAGAGATCTCGTTACCTTTCCTTCCGTCTCGTGCGACGGTTTCCGGACCAGCCCGGAGTGAGTTGTCTGTTTGTCTTACGGTCGGCTGCGACGTTCACTTCGGCTGTTCCCTCTTTTCTTAGCCGCGTGTGCTCCTGTTCCGACAGTCCATGTTCAATTCAAACAAGAATTTAAATGATGTTGGTTATTCACATCGGTACTTTTGAAATTTTACTAATTAAAATTTTAAAATTATTAAATTTTGATGATTGATGCAGTGAGTGTTACTGTCACCCTTAAAAATTTTCTTTGAATTTTTTTTTTTTTTTTTTTTTTTCTTTTTTTTTAATCGTGTTTCCTTTTGTCTCTCGGAGGGCCGCTTCACCTTGGGGCCTACTATTATCATTGTTTGCCAAGGGCGGTTGAGTGCCTTGGTGCTGGGTGGCACCCTAAAACCTTTCCTCACTCAAATCAAGTGGTCTCCGAGTCTGAACTGTGCTTATCATTAAATAAATTGTTTTCCCACCTAGAAATTTGTTAAATTTTGTAATCTGATATTTATGGTTTCTAGTCAAATCGTTAAGTACAGTGTTGCTCTGCCTTAAAATTTGTTAAAGATTTGCATCCAAATGCCGTATTGAAGTGATGTCTACAATTTGTTGAAAATGTGGAACTAAGAACATTCCACTTAACTGTACCTTTAAGTATGAAGCAGACCTTGCTTCATTTAGAAATTGTTTCAATCTTAATCAACCGTGGAAGCTGCTGAAATTGTTATGTTGTTACCATGCAGGTGTTAATGCAGAAATCACTATTGACGTTATTGGGAAAAATTTTCAATTTCCTCTATGGCTCCTGATCCAATCTCTATGACAACGTAGCGCAAGGTGGTTTAACGCTACACATTTGTTTTATCTGTTACCATGGTTCATGACACTTTTAAAATACACTCCTGACCATTAATATTGCTACACCACGAAGATGTCGCGCTACAAACGCGAAATTTAAACGACAGGAAGAAGATGCTGAGATATGCAAATGATTAGCTTTTCAGAACATTCACACAAGGTTGGAGCTGGTGGTGACACCTACAACGTGCTGACATGAGGAAAGTTTTCAACCGATTTCTCATACACGAACAGCAGTTGACCGGTGTTGCCGGGTGAAACGTTGGTTTGATCCCTCGTGTAAAGAGGTGAAATGCCTACCATCACGTTTCCGACTTTGATAAAGGTCGGATTGTAGCCTATCGCGATTGCGGTTTATCGTATCGCGACATTGCTGCTCGCGTTGGTCGCGATCCAATGACTGTTAGCAGAATATGGAATCGGTGGGTTCAAAAAGGTAATACGAAACTCCGTGCTGGATCCCAACGGCCTCGTATCACTAGCAGTCGAGATGATAGGCATCTTATCCGTATGGCTATAACGGATCGTGCAGCCACGTCTCGATTTCTAAGTCAACAGATGGGGACTGCACTAACAGTCGATTATAGCAGCATGAACTATCAGATCGGAGACCATGGCTGCGGTTACTCTTTACGCTGCATCATAGACAGGAGCGCCTGCGATGGTGTACGCAACGAGGAACCTGGGTGAGCGAACGGCCAAACGTCATTTTTTGGATGATTTCAGGTTCTGTTTACAGCATTATGATGGTCGCATCCGTGATTGGGGACATCACTGTGTACGCACATTAGAACCGTGTATACGTCATTACCCGGCGTGATGGTATGGGGTGCCATTGGTTACACGTCTCGGTCACCTCTTGATCGCATCGACGGCACTTTGAATAGTGGCCGTTACATGTAATATGTGATACGATCCGTGGCTTCACCCTTCCCTGAAAAACCCTACATTTCAGTAGGATAATGCACGACCGCATGTTGCAGGTCCTCTACGGACGTTTCTGGATACGGAAAACGACTGCTGCCCTGGCCAGCACATTCTCCAGATCTCTCACCAATTGAAATGTCTGGTCAATGGTGGTCGAGCAACTGGCTCGTCATAATACGCCAGTCACTACTCTTGATGAACTGTGGTTTCGTGTTCAAGCTGCATGGGCATCTGTACCTGTACACGCCATCCAAGCTCTGTTTGAGTCAATGTCCAAGCGTATCAAGGCCGTTATTACGGCCAGATGTGGTTGTTCTGGGTACTGATTTCTAAGCATCTATGCACCCAAACTGCGTGAAAATGTAATCCCATCTCAGTTCTAGTATAATGTATTTGTCAAATGAATTCCTGTTTATCATCTGCATTTCTTCTTGTTGTAGCAATTTTAATGGCCAGTAGTGTATTATAGATTTATGAATGAATGATTTAGTTGAATTATCAACTTTAAAAAAAGTCACTTTTTTCTGCCAGGAACTGTTTGTTGGTTTTGGCTGTGTGTGGGCCAGCGTTGTAGTGAACTTGAACGTCCACCATATAAGTCACATCACAATTCTCCAGACTTCTTCTTGTTCCCCCTGATTCAAACTCGCTTTGAAAAGAAAGAGATTTTATGATATTTCTGTGATCCAACGAATGTGACGAGGCCTTTGAACACCATCGTGCAAAGTTTCAAGGACATGTATCGCAGAGTTCAACTGTGAATAGTTATGGGAGGTGACTATTTCGGACAGTGAGTTAAATGTAGTTCATAGTTGAGCTACGTTAATGTTACAGGACTATTCAACAAACTTTATTGTCAGAGGCTGTAAATTTCTCTCTTTAAATTTAATCACTAACATTGAGTAAGATAACTTAAGTTTCTTGTATCTCTTTTTGTCAATTGGGTTCCTATTGGCTGATTATGCCACAGTTTCACACTCTCTACCCGTTTCACATACCTTGGAACCCGCCTACAACTTTTATCACGCCATTTTACTATATCATTTTATTTTGTAACCAGTACTTTTATTTGGACCCTCACTTTTCTCAATTGTTCGAAAGTCTTCACATCAGAGTGTCTTAATACATGTCCATCGATACTGTCCCTTCCTCTGGTCAATGTTTCTACATATGGTTTCCTCTGCTATTCTTCAGAAAACTTCTTCCATCGTTATCTTACGCTTCTGCAGAAACAAATCTGAGACTTTCCGATTTTTTCCCTTTCATTATCCTCACTGTCCATAAGTCACTTCGATACAATACTGTGCTTAACGCACACGTTAGGGGAAATTTCTTCCTAAATTTAAGGCAATATTTAATACTGGAGTATTTCTTTTGACCGGAAAATTCCTCTCTGCCTCATTATTCTTGCTTGGACCATCTAGTTTCATTTTTTACGTAATATATTTCCTTCACCTGTTTCTTTCCCCAGTTTTTAAATTTATCTTTAATTTCATTTCTTCTCCTCCTATTGCTTTCAACTTTCTTAGATTTGCTCTTAAGTCCATAGCGTTCAACAGACTAGTAGTTTCTTAAGTAACCGTTCGTTCTATACACTAATTATAAAAAAAATTCAGCTCGTATTATTCATGGTAGCGAAGTAATGGCGAAATTAAGTACGAAAAGTCGGTATTAGGAAGACTAAGAGTGGTTTATAAACATTCGTTCTTACTCGAATATAAGAAACAATGACAGACGCGGCGTTCTGATATCTTCAATTCACGATAAATATTCAAGGCGAATGGACCGGACCACAAGAATAACGAACAAGCCTTCAGATCTTCTTAAGCAGCCATCGTGTAAAGAGAACGTCACTAAGAATGTTCTCCCTCGGGCAGCAGTGGTGCCTCTTTAGCCCGTTATCTGTACCATTGGGTCACCAACTTTGGCGAAACGTCTGGCCGCTCTCCTCATACGTCACGTCGGTCACTGTGGGCACCACACGAAGAATACAGAATATTTCATCAGTTGAATCAAGCAGATGCGTCTTGACAAGGCGACATGATAGTTTCGATGTGGTCTCCTAATTTACACGTGTTCCGATCAAAGACTGCTTGGATCTTCTGTATCATTTATTAGAAAATGCGATTGTGAACTGTTCAGGCACACGTTGATGTCGTCCTATTTATGATGGCTAATATTTCGACGAGGCAGACGGCGTGGTGATGGGAAGTCCGTTAGCTCCATCCGCAGTAAACCTCTTTATGGAGAAATTTGAGGACACTACCTTGAACACTGCTCCAGCGCAGCTAAGTTGTTTTTATCGCTACCTCCTCATTTGTCATCTGGCCTCATTTACTTGAGAAGCAGGGAAAATTCTTAGATCTGAACAGTGTTCACGGCCACATTAAATTTAAGATCTGAGTGGAAAAAGACGATTCATTACCTTTCCTTGATGTCCTCGTCCGGCGGAAAAACCAATCGTTACCTCTTCTGCAATGTCTATAGCAAGCGCACTCATGCGGATCAGTATCGGAATGCGGTCAGCACCATCACCCTGCGCAAAAACGCGGCCTTCTGATATCTCCAGTTCACGGCGCGAAATTCGTTCCAGACGCCCAAAGTCTGCCATGAGAGCTAACCTATCTCTGAAGAGTCTTCAGGGATAATGGCTAGAGTCATCGCCAAATACAACAACACATTTCTGACGATAAAAGCAGAAAATGTACGTCGGAACAAGAGAGCAAGAATTTCGATTTTTTCCCGTTCTGTGAAACAGTGTCGGGAAAGATTAGCCATATCCTGAAGAGATTTAACATTCCTTCTGTGTTCAGGCCCCCAGTAAAAATACGACAGATTATGAGGCCTCTGGACGAAGATCTAAGACCAAAACAACAGGAGTATATACGATACCATATGAGTGTGGCTTCTGTTATATCGGACAAACTGTTCGCACTGTGGAGCAACGCCGGAGTGAACAATAAATGTGCTTAGTCTTCGCTACTCGGAAAAATCAGCTGTGGCAGAATATACTTTAGAAACTCGACACCAAATTCTTTTCGAAGAAAAATCTGTAATTTCTCAAACGACAGTAGGATAATGTCATAAATAAAGCAATTGATATTAAAATATTGGAGAACACCATTAATAAGTTCGCCGGCTTGCAGCTCAGCACAGCTTGGGATCCGGCCATAGCGAGGTTGAAGCGGACGCTGAGGACACCGGACGAAGAAGCGAGCCCCAGTGACGTCAAAGCGGACGCTATCGACTCGGAACGTAAACAATACCTTACATGGCGAAGCCAGCAGTGCGGCTATTTCACGTCCAGACAACGACAATGCAACAGTCATTTACCATTTCACAGTGGCCAATGAGAACTAGACCGCAAGCTCGTAGGTTTCTAACCACCTGCCACGGCTCGAGGCCCCAGAAGATTTTAATTGAAATGTACTTCGTTAATGGAATGGGAAAACAAGTGCTAAATGTGGAGTGAGAGTAAACTATTGATAGGCGACATTAATGAAAGTAGCAAAAATTAGCGACATACTAGGTATCAAAATTTGCAATCACTAAGTCAACTTCTTTTTTAGAATTCTACTGAGTTTGAAGTGAAATACACGACGCAGCAAGAAAGGAAAACATTAAAAAACTGGGAAAGAAAGTATTGTTGACGATGATGATGATTATGATTGGTGTTTTAGGGCGCTCAACAGCAAGTTCATCAGCGCCCGGTATTGTTAACGGATCAATGTATACCCGTATCAACATTGGCGATAAATTAAGGAAGAGGTTTCTGAGAATATTCATTTGAAGCACAACATTGTATTATAGCGAATAAAAGGACTATCGCAAACACGTAAAAGGAGAAAATCGAAGTTTTGTGATGTGGTTCCAGGGAAAGATGTCGAAAATTATATGAACTGATAATAAATGTTGAAGTTTTGCGTAAGATCGGGAAAGTGAGAAAATAATGAAAGTAATGACAAGGTGAGAAAAGATTAAAATACATGTCAAAGACAACAGGGAAAAACTTCGAAGGTATCAGAGACTGCTGCTGGTGCTAAAGACTGTAACGGAAGACAGACTTTGGAATGCGTCAAACAAATAACCCAGATTGTAGGTTGCTGCTATGAGTGGAAGAGACTCACGGAATTCGGAGCATCGCGCTTAAAAAGAAACATGAAAGTCACAACACAACAACATAGCGGTAAAAGCCACTTTTCACCCCTTCCTAAACAGATAGATTGTGTCAAAATGGAAAGGTTCATTTTTTCTTATACCATTGTGTGATTTATCGTATATTGATTTCCATTTTTTTTCTTTTTTTTGTGCTGGTTTAGTGAATCTGTAATGTTGCATTCGATTTATAACAGTGATTCACCATGAGTAGTAAATCTCATGTAGAGCATATTGCTAAGCATGTGCGTTGCTTAGGCACAAGAAGAGGAACCGGCACTGTTAATAAATTGTATGGGCGCAAAATAAATAATCAGCAAGCACGCATCAAGAAGAATACTGTGGACCGAAATTTACAATTATTATTTCGTCTCCAAGAAGAGCATATGTCCGTTAAGTGTCAACATTATTCTGCAGCAGCATCACGCCGCATATATAAAGTAAGATCCGACAGGTTTATGAGAATTAACATGTATGCCTAACCAGCGTAGTAGTGGAATAATTTTCAATCGTGAAAACTCCTGTTTTTTTTTTTTTTTTTTTTTTTTTTTTTTTTTTTTTTTTTTTTTAATTTTTTTTTTTTTTTTTTTTTTTTTAATTTTTACCGTGTTTAAGACATTATTTTGCACAATCATTGTCCAGACAGGTTCCTTCCTAACACTAGACTAAGACTAGTTCAAAATAAGGAGGAACTTGATTTGTTTAATTTTGCTAATTGAATAACAATTAATTTGCTCAAGACAGTGTTAACAACGTTCATTTAACAATACAAGTGTTGCTAGTAGCAGCATTTCATAAGTCTTATCAAAACTATTAAAGATCAATCTTTACTGCCAAGATCTTTCTTCGAATTTATTAAAACCTGATCCTTAATGGCTTTGTTAAAGTAAAATTAATTTTTCAAATCACATTTAGTACAATGAGTAATTGTATGGTAGTTACATTTCATAGCAGTAATTTATTATTTTTATGCGCAGAAAAGAATATAATTTGAAGAACCTATTTCTTTCAAACTTCCATAATTTACTTGAATAATTATTACGAAAACTCACTAAACGATTGAAAAACCTATCAGTACCGCTTGTTGTTTAATATCAAGAGGCCTACTACAGAAGTAATTCTGAAAGTAGTAAACGATCAAGTACTTATTTATTTTAATTAACAGAAAAGTGTGCATAATAAGTATCAACGTGAGATATCCGTCTTCATTATATACTACACACCGTGCGAGGTGGCGCAGTGGTAACACACTGGACTCGCATTCGGAAGGATGGTGGTTCAAATCCACCTCCGGCCATCCAGATTTAGATTTTCCGTGATTCCCCTAAATCACTCGAGGCAAATGCTGGGATGGTTCCTTTGAAAGGGTAGGCCAATTTCCTTCCACATCCTTATTGAAACCTTCCGAGCGTAAGCTCCGTCTCGAATGACCACGCTGTCGACGGGATGTTAAACTCCAAGCTTCCTTCCTTCCTTCCTTCCTTATATACTACAAGGATGAGTCAGTAAATAAGTCGTAAAAGGGGTAGACACGCCAGTACTGCGCGCTGTGTAGGGGTACTTCTCTACCACTACCACACAGCCGTCTTGTGGGTTGCGGCAGTTTAAGGAGCCAAATAAAGTTCCAGCTCATGAGCGTCATTTACAAGATGCAAACGCTGCCACAAACATTCCAAGCTTCAGTTTTTTATAGCCTTCTCCAACGATGAGACGAGTTTTAAATTTACAGCTGCAAATTTTCAGCTGCAAAAGTAAAACTACTTTCAGTCTTGTAAACGCAGTAATGACGTGTCTACTTCAGTTTGCCGCTTATTTACTGACTAACCCCCGTATAATTGCTTCGGCGCTATTTGCCCGTTGTTATCTCGCATTCACCTACTGTCTTATTTGTGTTATTTGTGTGAGCGAAGTCCAGTATAACTGTCTTTGGAATCCATGTTTGGCCAGCATAGAACAAATTCAATACCCTTATTTACACAATTTTCAGATATCAAATTAATTTCGTTGCCATTAATTTTTCACAAAATTCTTTATCGTATATCGAACTGTCGACCTTTAAATCATTTTTTAAATTATTCATCGCATAGTGTTCGTTCTGGATTTATTAAAATATAAACAATTTTTTCCCACGTTTTGCCTATAGATCGCTGTTGTGAATTATCCAAGTGCAGCAACGTTCCGGTTATAAACTCGATTTTATCATCGAAATAGTTCCCATCCGACTACGATAATTAGGCACACGGTTGGATATTTCAATTGTTTGGCCTTACCGGTGTTATAAACTGATGGAAAAATTATCTGCCTGTCGCGGTGGCCGAGGTGACTGAGGCGCTCCAGTCACGGTCAGCACGGCCACTACGGTCGGGGTTCGAATCCCCCCTCGGGCATGGATATTTGTGCCGTCCTAGTTCGTAAGTAGTTCATAAGTAGTTTGTAAGTTTAGGGACTGATGACCCCGTAGTTAAGTCCCATAAGCTTAACAAACATTTGAACATTTGATTTGAAAAATTATCTAAGCAAAATTTTGCGTCTAAGATTTTTACACCACTTCCGCACCTCCCACTCTTCTTTCCTTTAGTAACGAAATTCCGATGGCTACTCTTGTATAGCAGTCGCCTTTTTCAGTCAAGTTGTATCATGAATCCCCCCCCCCCACCCCCCGCACATGCGACCCAGTAACTTGTAATTAGTTATTTAGTGTACCCATTTAATTTCTAATATTATTATGTAGCACATTCTGTACCACACAATGCAACACTCCAGATAAAACTTTCATAATAACCCCCATGTATTACTTCTGTTTCCAAGAAATCTCCGTACATTTTGAACACCAGTACATTCCCTTGACAATATTTCAGTTAGTATTTAAGAAGGTCCTAGTCTAAATACATTTGGACAAGATTTAATTTGCTTAAAACCGTCACTCGGTCGCGTGTGTATATATGTACAGTCCGCACCACGTCAGAGTGGCGACGTATTTAAAACCGGCGATAGTGAAATGCCCGTGTAGCGCGGGATGCAGATACGGCCCCTGCGCCTCGGCAGGGCGGCCACTCGGCCAGATTAGCCGAAACAAATTTAGCGGAGTGCCCCGCATCCGTGGCCCTGCGGCCTAGCCTCGCACCTAGCCCTCGGTACACTAGCAGCCATTCGCCGCGTGTGTGCCCACCGTCCGCCACTGTTGCCATCCTTGCCCCTTTCGCGCAGAACGCTACCGTTGCTCAATGAGGCTTGTCTGCTAGCTTCCCACCCTCTGACCAACACGCTCGCCACTAAACCTTGGTGACCGTGAATGTAGGACTACAATTTATTGGATAGCTCCCAAAACGATCTGCAGTAATAGTTCCATCTACTAGATAAGCAAAAAAAAAAAAAGTTCAAACATTTATAGACCTTATGGCACTTAACTACGGGGTCATCAGTCCCTAAACTTACAAACTACTTATGAACTAGCTAATACTAAGGACGGCACAGATATCCAAGCCCGAAGGGGGATTCGAACCCCCGACCGTAGTAGCCGCTCAGACCGTGACTGGCGCGCCGCTGTCCCCTCGGCCACCGCGGCCGGCACTATATAAGCGAAAGCATGGTTTTGCGGTGATATGTACCGATAAAATATTCTCGACTATCCAGTCGAATCATGTGGTTTAAAATTCATGCGTTTTCATCTTAATTTTCATTGAGCATTAACTGGTGACATACGTACTGTCTCCTATCATCTTTATACATGGTTTTCAAAAAATATGTAACACACAGCCAACCGGTGGTGTAAAATTTTATGGCTTTTGACCCGGTTTCGTTACCACTAAGGGTAACTTCGTCAGAAAATAAAGAAGTTGACATGACAAATATAACGTCAGTATTATATATAATGGCAGGGTTGCTCAGGTTTAATGAGTGAAAGTGAAACAAAATTAAAAATATCGGTGTAGTAATAGGAAACGAAGGAAGTATGAGTTACATTCAGCCTGAGCAACCCTGTTAGTCTGTATATATATAAATGAATGTTTGTCTGTATGTCCTCTATGTGCTCATAAACTATTCATTCGATTGCAATGAAACTTTGGCGAACTGTTTACCATATGCCCACGAAGGTTCCTGACCCAAAAACAAAAGAGCACGACACATAGAGCAGTAGATATGACGTCGTAAATAATGAGACGCCATCGCGTGAGAATACCCAGATTTATGCATCAGTTATTGGAAAATGGGAGTACTTTAGGGACCTGCAACAAATTTTGCATGTAATTTCGGACGTTTATGAAGCGTTTTGTAGCTGCCCCCCACCCACACACACACACACAAAATAATGAAACGTAAAGAAGTTTACCACTCACAACAGTTTCGCTGTAGATGCCGTAAAACTGTCGCATCTACGGACTACATGTGCGGACTACTTTAAGATAGAGAAATACGTCTTCTTTTGCAGAGACAATTGCAATTAGTTATAATCCGATTTCTGAATATGTAATTCTGCTACATACGGTCGATTTCAACTTCGTGCTTTATGAAGTAATCACTGCAGTACGTGAGGACTTGTCTTAGCTGAACCAGTGGCCAATGCTGTTAACACTGTCAAAACAATTCACTGGAAATACTATATTTAGTGGAATGTTCTATACAGACGATCAGCTGACGCCATTCCTTCAACGATTACCCAGACTTACTTTATCGCACATAAACACCACCATGACGTCTAATTTAAAGAGACATGAACTGCTCTGTTGATTGAATTACCAAACTTTCAGCATTTGTCGAATTTTCGATAATAGGAAGCACTGAATAAAAAATAACTACATTGTCCCCAGTGCATCTCTGCAAGATACTAATACTTCAGCATACGCTTATTGTGAAAGATAAATAGCTTTGTACTAAACCACGGAACCACTATATGGCGCTGTTGTTATTATTACTATTTTTCATCTCAACGACGGAAGGGCTTCCAGAAGTTTACGTCAAACAGACAATTACACGCCGCAGTCCTAACTTTACGAACACAAACTCACATTGAATTTACATCATTCCGGAGTACGGACTTTAATTAATGTCACTTTTGTATGAGAAACTTTAAGAAAATTCCTCGTTTTCTACAATGACGTCTACTTAAATTTGTAATCTTGGCTAGGAGAACTGAGTTTATTGACAGTAGGATCCAACAAGGATTCTGTTACTGCTGACCTAGGTCCGGAACCCTTCAAAACCATGATATACACAGGCTCCTCTTTAACAACCGTTGCGAAGCAAGAGCATATATGCTAGTCATAATAGAAAATGCAAGTACCACTGCAAACTGCAGTCTGTTAAAGTTAAAAGCCGATCTGTCGGAAGTCATTGGTAGTCGTCGGATGCTCTGTTTCATTCCTTGTAGCTCGATAGGTATCTATTGCTTCTTCCTACAGCGGTATGCCCTTCACAGTTCAAAGTTGCTTCAGAGTTTTCAACAGTAGTGTCATCTTTTAGAAATTTCCTTAAGCTCACTGGAATGCAGGAGTGTCTTAGGAGTAAATAAGAAATTTAATAAAACGTGTTGCCTGATGTGAAAAGTTTTTACCCATCGCAGTATATTTGATCTCATATTCACTGATTTATATGTTGTAGAATTGTATAATTTTTCGATATATATTCATTTGTATAAGTGCTGAATGTCTGAAAAATCTGTTGCGAATGTAATTAGTGGTAAAGAAGTAATAGATTAAAACTTGGTGCGTGGTGGGACAGTTTTCCATGAACGTTACTGTTTATGTGTTCGTATCACATGAAATACGTGTCGTACTGTGATACAATTTAGAAGGTACATTCAACTATATGTGTGTATACTATTTGTACAATTTCCTGTAGGTATAATATGTAATGTAGAAATTATAAATTTCAACGTTATACCGAATGTCGTAGTTTTACTCCGTGAACAGTGCAAAAGTAGTAAGGGAGAAACTTTTTTCCTTTATTATTTTGCTACGATTGTCAACGAGAAAGAGTTTCTTAAAGGTTTGAAATTATGTTTAAAGTTTGTTGCAAGTCGCTAAGTGCTCTCCTTCTCAAATAGTGGACCGATAAAGTCACAGTATCACGTGCAGCAAGACAGGGAAGTTGTCATTGTTTATGACGTCATATCTCCTGAACTATCGGTCCTATTGCAAAATTGTTTGTTAGCTGACGTCTACTACCTATAAACTACATTCCTGACAAATTTCAGCTTCATAGGTGAAATAGTTTCAGAGATTTAGTGTTTAGTCAGTGAGCGAGTGTCCTTTCGCTTTTATATGGATAAGGATTGCCTTTAAGGGAAATCTCTCACTTTCCATTCTTTCTAGATGCTTGTTCCATTTTCTTCTGTAGTCTCGAATTTTATAATTTAGGCTAAAGATTTCCAGTTCTTCTCTAATATCTTGATTTCTTAGCCTCTCTTCTATTGTGTAACCTTTGACTCCAATCAGGAATTTCATTTCTTGTTCCTGAATACGGCTTTCGTGCTTTTTGGTAATCACCCAGGTCTCACTTCTATAGAACAATGTGGGAACTGCGACAGTTTTGTAGAATTTAAGCTGTGTATCTTTTCTTGCTTTCCTTTTTAGATTTCTGTTAATTGTTCCATATACTCGGCTAAATTTACTAAGTTTAATTTCAATATGTTTGCTGTAGCCATATTATTTTCATCTCACATTCAAGGTAATTGAAATGGTTTACTTGCTCTAAAGTCTTCTGATCTATCACTATTATCTTAGTTTTTTTCTTTTGGGATTTCCATGTCAAATTTTGCGCTTATTTGTTTTAGTAAGTAGATTCCTCTCTGAAGGTCATCTTTATCTGTTATGATCACTGCATCCTCACCATGTAGTAAATTATTTAAATAGTGTTCTTGTCTAAATAGATACCTTTCTGAAATTCTGTTTTTCATATACTTATTTGTTAAATAATGTTGAAGAGATGCAGCAGTCTTGCCGTACTCCTTTATTAGTACCACTTTGTTAGTATAACATTAGTGGTTTTTCTATTCCGATCCAGGGTGATATTTCTGGTTTGATATAAACTTTATATAGCATACTACCTGAAAACCCGGCTTTGCTCTGGTATTTATTTATTTATTCCTGCTTTGAGTTAGTAATTTTCCTATCCCTTCTCTCTCTGTCAATCTCCTTTTATCTAAAATCATGTTATATTTAGCGCAGAATATATTATAAATAAGGTTGTCTCGCATAATGTACAAAATTGTAACTATCCAAACAAAGGAATATAGTAATCAAAACGCAAATGTGATATAAAATGCTTACGATCTCATGTTTATTGAGTTATATGTTGTACAATTATATAAATTTGCAGGTGTGTATTCATTTTTATAAGTCCTGTATGTCTGTTTTAAAAGAAATTTCTTTTTTACTGCTTTATTTATTTTATCTTATCTTATATTTCCTGATTCGTATGCTTATCCTTACAAAGAAAGAGCTGAAGACATTGTAGCACGCATAGACCAAAGATATGGTCTGTGCCATTACGTTTCGATGTTTGTAACCTCCTTGCTATAGAGTCGCCAACGTCATCGCTGGCCTTCAATCTGATTTTGTTTTACAATTTGACGACTTTCAACCAGCATATCTTCCACCCCCTTAAAGCTATCGGCATGGAACTGCTATGGTGTACAACGGGAGACTTCGGACAACAATTACACACAGACCACTCGTTTGCGTTCTGTAGTTTTCGCTGCAGAGCGAAATATTAACACACACACACACACACACACACACACACACACATACACACACACGTAGAATTTTATATACACCGATAACTTTCCATCCCAATATACTCCACCCTTTTATCATTATCAACCCTCAAGCAACAATTCAACCAATAAAACCATTTTCAAAGAGTAAATATAATTTTCAAAGAGTAATTATTATTGCGCATTTAGCTTTATATTCTTCAAATTACGAAATATCTGTCAGATCGCTATGAAACCGTGCCTTAAACCTTACTCACGTATAAATTAGTAACTGTACAAATATTTAAGTCTCTGCGACTTGTCGTTCGGACGTGATAAGCGTACACCGAACAGACATTCACATTAATATATATATATAGATAAATAGCTATCTGATTGCCATAAAGCCGTGCCTAAAACCTTCCCCGGGTAGACATTAGTAACTGTACAAATTGTTAGCTCTTTATGTCTTATGGTTCAGACGTGATAAACGTACACCGAACAGACATTCACATTTATAGATATAGATATCTGAAGATTCGGATATCCGCGATTCGTCATCATCTCCCAAACTTTCTGTCTATTGTCATTGTCAAAAGGTTTTTTAAAATCAATAAAAGCAATGTGTGTTTCTTTATTGACTTCTCTTCGTTTTTCTATTATTTGCAGTAAAGTAAATCGAAATCCTTTAGCATAAATTTAAGAAAACTGAAAAGACTTCTAGACGGTAACTGCCTGTTCTCATGCATGAATCTCAAATGAGGTAACGTTACTGGAAAGCGACCCCTTTGGTGGAGCACGATCGGCTAGCCTGTGGCTGTGTTTGCCTCGCCTGTTCACCGTGCCGGCACTTTGAGTCTCGAACTTTCCGCCGTCGAGCCTTGCGGCGCGCTCTTTGCAGCCGTGTATTCGGGCTAATATCAGTCGCCGGGACACGAATGAAGCAAAAAGAGCGGGCCCTTTGTGCCGGGAACAATGCCGCCTGCCAGAGGCCCTATCAAAAAGGTGGGCGGCGTCACAGGCGCAGCAAATAATAAATGCCCGCGGTTAGCGGCGAGCGCGCGCAAGGCCGCCAGGCCCAGGGGCGTGGCCAGCCGGGTGGCAGGTTACAGTCCGGCCTGACCCGAGGGACAAAGTCAAGAAATGCGCCAAACGGCCTCTAAAAGTCTATAAACATCTTGACGTACTAGTGACCCACACAGGCTTCGCCCGAGAGTGCGTTACTAATGAAGAAAATGAGAAGTGCACTTAACAAACAATAGTAAGTGGTAGATCGCCCTGTGTACTTCGTATCAGCTATTAAGATATTTGACTGTCTCAAACGCCATTTGTAGAAACTAAGTCGAAGTTGCATCTCCGATGCGAAATTACCAATGTCATATTTCAGTTTCCAGAATGAAACTTTCACTCTGCAGCGGAGTGTGCGCTGATACGAAACATCCCGCGAAACGCAAACGTCCCAGGTTCGAGTCCCGGTTCCGACACACAATTTTAATCTGCCAAGAAGTTTCATATTTCAGTTGTTCCTTTTGCTTTACGCGTTGTTTTGTACCCCCCCTCCCCTCCCCCGTTTCCCATATATAACAGACTCCATAAAACCGTGTGGCATAGATGCTAAGTCATAAATCCGCCAATCCGCCATGTATTGACAGTAATCTGATGTGGCGATTTTCATTCGAAGTAACCAATACGGTCTTTTTTGCGTTTTCATCCGTTCCTTCAAGTTTTTCCTATTATTTAGTTCTTCTAAGACACTTCTGCATTAATGCGAATAAAACAAAAAGGAATTGAAATTGGTCAAGACATGTTGTTGTTGTGGTCTTCAGTCCGCAGACTGGTTTGATACAGCTCTCCACGCTAACCTGTCCGGTGCAAGTCTCTTCATCTGAGAATACTTTCGGCAACATACATCCCTTTGAATCTGCTTACTGTACTCGCCCCTCGGTCTCCCTCTTCGATTTTTACCCCACACACTTCCTTCTAATGCTAACTTGACGTTTTCTTGATGTCTAAGAATGTGTCCCACCAACCTATCCCTTCTCTTAGAATACGCCAGAAATACCTTTTCTCCCCAGTTCTGTTGAGCACTTTCTCATTAGTTACGGGATCTACCCAACTAATTTTCATCATTCGTCTGTAGCACCACATTTCAAAAGCTTCTGTCATCTTTTTACCTCAACTCCTTATCGTCCACGTTTCACTTCCATACAATGCTACACTCCAGACAAATGCCTTCAGAAAGGAGTTCCTAACATTTAGACTAATATTGGATGTCAACAAGTTTCGCTTCTTCAGAAACGTTTTTTTTTTTTTTTTTTTTTTTTTTTTTTGACATTGCCATTTTGAATTTTATATCTTCTTTACTTCGGCCATCAGAAGTTATCTTGCTACCCAAGTAACAAAACTCGTCTACTAATTTTATTGCCTCATTACCTAATTTAAGCCGGCCACGGTGGCCGAGGAGACTGAGGCGCTCCAGTCACGGTCTGCACGGCCACAACGGTCGGGGGTTCGAATCTCCCCTCGGGCATGGATATTTGTGCCGTACTTACGATTAGCTAGTTTATAAGTAGTTTGTAAGTTTAGGGACTGATAACCCCGTAGTTAAGTCCCTTAAGCTATATAAACATTTGAACATTTGAACCTAATTTAATTCCTTCAGCATCGCCTTATTTTCTGACGCTACATTCCATTATCCTTGTTTTACTCTTGTTGATGTTCATCTTATACCCTCTTTTCAAGACATTTTACATTCCATTCAATTGCTCTTCCAGATCCTTTGCGGTTTCTGACAGGGTTACTATGTCATAGGCGAACCGCAAAGTTTTTATTTTTTCTCCCTAAACTTTAATTCACTCTCCATATTTCTCCTTGCTTTCCTTCACTGCTTGCTCAATGTACAGATTTAACAACAATGGGGAAAGCTACAACTCTATTTTACTCCCTTCCCAACCTCTGCGTCTCTTTCATGCCCTTCGATTCTAATAACCGCTGTATGTTTTTTGTATAAGTTGAATATAACTTTTCGCTCCCTATATTTTACCCCTGCTACCTTCAGAATTTGAAACAGTGTATTCCAGTCGACATTGTCAAAACTTTCTCCAAATCTACAAACGCTAAAAACGTAAGTTTGCCTTTCCTTAGCCTATCTTCTAAGATAAGTCGTCACGTGAGGGTCAAGACATACCTGAGTTTCATTGGAAGGCGTAGTGCGCAACATTTCACCAAAACTGGAATATGGATTGGAGTAGATGTCTGTTGTACAGTACCCATGCATCGTACGAAATCTTATGCAGACAGTGACCCTGTTGCTTGGAAGGTCCAGTGTGTAAAATTTCATCAAGCTTAGAATAAAATAGTAGATTGGTGTCAGAGTCTGTTCTAAAGTACTTTCCCCTGTGCACCGCACGAATTATTATGAAGACAGGGCCGTTCCTCTTCTTGGAAAGTAAAGTGTGCAAAATTTTATCGAAATTGTATGAAGAGAATGGAAGCGAATAAAATACGAACCTAATTCGAATTGACGATGCCCACAAAAATTAGCAATTTTTTTTAGATTTTTCAGATGTTTCTTTGGGCTTCTTTTCTATTAACCACTCCTGTATTGAAGCGAACAAAACAAAAAACGTCATTCAAATCGACTTTGGGAGTTTAGGTAAGCTAATGTACATATATTGAGATTTTTGTTTCCTAACATGTCTATAACTCCTGCGATGGAAGTAAATCATTTCGTCAACAACGGATTCATAAAATCGTTTTACTCTTCCAATCCCTCATTTATAAGCAATGTTACGTGTCATTCACAGTGACACTTGCTGCAATGTTTTATTACAACATATTGTTAGTCGATTTCCTCCTACACTCGGACTCTGTTCACCTGTTTCTAATACTTCTTCTTTCTTCCTACGACTTTCTCTCTCTCTCTCTCTCTCTCTCTCCCTCTCGCTCTCTGTCTGCCCGCATTTCCCCCTCTCTGTCAGTCTGTCAATCTCCTCCTTCCGTCTTGTATAATAAATTACAAATTTCTACCTACTTTCATACTGATTGGTGATGTGGTTTCGAAGTCCAGTGCAAGGTAGGATCTTTCATGCATCAAACGGTGGCGCACGAGAAACTACACATGCGCCATGCGATTCTATTTTTCAGATGTATTTCTTGTCGTCAATTATTCTCGAGAGTGTCTTCAGAACCAATAATTTTTGCAATGTGTATAAATTACTCAACTGTCAGTAGAAACGGACACCGACTGACATTTACAGGACCATAATGAACCAAAAAAATATTATGCATGTTCACTGTTTTATTCTTGAATTATGGTCTTAAGTTTATAAAAATCGCATAGAAAGCTATTTAGGTTTTTCTGGACAATTTAATCAATTTTGGCCCACTTTAGGTTACGGTAGCAACACTAAAAGTGGGCCTTTACGATCCCTTTTGACAGATCGAAATTTAAATGACAATAAGGCTTAACCGTTCATCTCACACGAAAACTAACTAAACTAGTTTGTAGAGGAGAAAATCCTCTACAACTTTGCTCTCTTATGTGTTTTTTTCTTCTTTTTTTCATATTTCGCATAGTTTCAGAGATACTTGCAAAAATAACGGAGATTTAACTATGTCTGTCTGTCTGTGACGTGTTCCCACTTTTTAGGTTGAACCGTTCAACCGATCAGCACCAAATTTTAAGACATAATTGTTGGCCGCCAGTGACCATGACCTCACCTCTTCCAATATTTCGGACAAAAAATATGTTAGTAACACTTAAAAAAAGGCCGTTCGTGAATCACTATCGACAGCAGGAAATTGCAAATAAACCGTTTACCTGACATGACAATTGAATAAACGAATTTGTAGTTAGTAACACTAAAAAGAAGGCCGTTTGTGAATCACAATCGATAGCAGGAAATTGCAAATAAACCATTTACCTGACATTACAATTGAATAAACGAATTTGTAGAGGAAAAAATTCTCTACAACCATCCTGTTTTATGTTTCTTTCTTAATTTCCACCGTTACAGAGATATTTGTGAAAATAACGGCGATTTGACACCATCTCTTGAGTCTTCCGCAAACCAGGCGTTACCACATTCTTAGCCCAGAACTCTCTCAGGCTTAAGCCATCTTGCTTTCTATGTTTTATGATTTTCTTATTGTAACTAACACGTTGTCATTTCAGAGCAATGCCGCACTGAAGAATTAACAACAACACGTCATTCATACTACAATAAATTATAATCTAGTGTCTAAAAATGTCACTTTAGCAGTTAACAATTGCCATCAATAGTATGAGAATTAAAGAACAACGTAGTAGTAAGCCGTTTTGTAATAGGAAGAGCATTAAGCTGCGATACGTGGTTCGAAACCTGCCACCGTATGTTTTTTTCGCCTTTGCTCGTAAAGGAATGCTCTTATTAAATTAAATAGGCTGCGGTGGAGTAGCCGAGCGGTCTAAAGCACCTCGCTGCGGAGCGCGCGGTTGCTCGCCGTGGAGGTTCGAGTCCTCCCTGGGGCATGGATGTGTGTGCTTGTCCGTAGATTAGTTTACCTAGGTTTAAGTAGTTTGTAAGCTACGGACTGATGACCACGCAGTTTGGTCCGATAGATTTACAGACATTTGAACATTTAATTAAATAGAGCTATGTTCTGCAATGTTTAAAGTTGAGCAGATGTAAGAGTGCTCCCTCTAAAATGTGCGTTCGTTCTATTTCGTGAACATGTCGTGAACTACGCTAACAACGACTTGAAAATTCGTCTTCTGAAGCATATGCACATCCATTGGGAGTATGCTGTAATCATGAATATTCTGAACAATGTGCTGATACTGGTATTTTCATATACAAATGGAGTCCTAGGTTTGTGTGACAACTGTCGTTCCTTAATGAAACGGAAGGGAAGTGTATACATTGCAACAATATATATATGCGCCATGTGATTTTATTTTTCAAATGTCTTTCTTGTTTTCAATTATGCTCGAGAGTGTCTTCAGAACCAATAATTTTTTCAATGTGTTTAAATTACTCAACTGTCACTAGAAACGGCCACCGACTGACATTTCCAGGACCAAAATGAATATATATATATATATATATATATATATATATATATATATATATATATATATATATATATATACTAAGCGCAAATATCAAATAATTTTGGCTGTTTTTTTTACAATACGGTCAGAAGGAATATTACGTGTTGGGTACATAGATATTATCACTTTAGTAGAATCATAATCTTATCGTCCATAATTTTTTTCAAATGTCTGTAAATCTATCGGACCAAACTGCGTGGTCATCAGTCCGTAGCTTACAAACTACTTAAACCTAGGTAAACTAACCTATGTACAAAGACACACACCCATGCCCCAGGGAGGACTCGAACCTCCACGGCGAGCAATTGGGCGCTCTGCAGCGAGGTGCTTTAGACCGCTCGGCTACTCCACCGCAGCATAATTTTATTATTTATTTTTTTATTATTTTTTTCGAAATGTTTGGAAAAATCTTCAAACTACAGGCAAATCTAAAGTGGGCCGTAAAACATACAAGTACAATTTTTTTTCTTTCATGGCCGACATAGAGAAGTTAAAAAATGAAGAATGGCTACAGTAAGATGATTTCCAAAGAAGAAAAATTTATTGACATCGAATTTTAGTTTAAGTGTCAGGATTTTTTTTTCTGAAAGGTATTTGACTGGATTGTAGCTTTATACGAGATTGAAACGTGGGCGTGAAGGAGTTCACCCAGAACAATTATATATATGCTTTTGAAATATGATGCCTTTGGAGATATTGAAGATTAGTTGGTGGATCACGTAAGGAATGAGATGTACTGAATATAATGGGAAAGAGATGAGCCGGCCGCGGTGGCCGAGGGGACTGAGGCGCGCCAGTCACGGTCTGCACGGCCACTACGGTCGGGGGTTCGAATCCCCCCTCGGGCATGGACATTTATGCCGTCCTTAGTATAAGGTAGTTGATAAGTAGTTTGTAAGTTTAGGGACTGATGACCCCGTAGTTAAGTCCCATAAGCTTAACAAACATTTGAACATTTTGAAAGAGATGACATTTCTGTTATTGTTTATTTAAAAAAGGGAACGATTGGCAGGACACATTCTGAGACGTCTAGGAGTCGTCAGTTTAGCACTGGAGTGATGTGTGTGTGTGTGTGAAAGGGGGGGGGGCGGGTTAAAATCTGAGGGAGGCCGATACACGAATACAGTAAGCATGTTCGAATAGGTTGCCGTTCTTCTTCAAAATTTATGAAGCTTTCACAGGACAGGTTAACAGGAGAGCTGAATGAAACCAGTTTTAGGCTAAATACCAACCTTATTGTGACAGTAGTAACACAAAACGTAATCTGCAGATACAGTCAGATGTTCTCGAGTGATGCTCTTTCATACAGCGGCAGTTCATTTTTATTTATACCGACAAAATGTGAAAGTTCGCTCAATACAAGGAGGCAATAAGGGATCAAAGAGACGGAGAAGAATGGTGATATTTTACAGTTGCTTCACTCTTAAGAACTTGACAATTTAGTCATTCTGTGGAGATTTCCCTTTTGCGATAATACAGAAAACAGTCGTGTTAACTCAGACTTTTTCGAACTATTACCTCCATTCCGGCCGTTTACAAAGCCAATAACGAAATCGGAGGGTGCGCGCGTCCTGGCGCCATTAAACTAATTGATCCTGCCGCGGCCGCCTTATGTAACGAAAATCTGGATTGTGAGCGATGTTATTTGATTAATTAGTTGGCGTCCAGTTACCCAGCATTGCGTCACGTACGGCCACCTTTACAGGACTAATTAGCCAAATTACAGCGGTCTGCCGCTGGATTTACGTTAGAAGTCGAGCCACGTTATTGATGTTACATCCAGGTGAACTCCTATATCCCGCATGAATACCAGTCAAATTAAGAGACGCCTAAAAGTATTCATTCTCCGTTATTCTGCCAACGTTATTCTATTTAGATATTTCAAGATCCGATATATTTATTGCGTTTTTTACTGGGGTGGAAATATGAATGTCAACGATATGGATAAACCAAAAAAATCCAGAAAAATTCTTGAAATACTGACAGCCGCGTATCCTGTTTTAAAAAGTTATGAAATTAGATGCAAAATGTTAAATTCAGTACGTCGTGGGCAATTTAGAACTATCGACTGTAGTTAATACTCTCCAGACGAATACATCCATATGGACGTGTAAATGTTTATTTAATATTTTTACGAAGTTTACCAAATGTCACTCGTTCCACACTGTTAACTGTGCAATCGTAATTACGAACAGAATGTACAAGTAATTACTTAGCTTTAAGCGAGATAATATGTTGTCAACAAAACAACTATGATATAATGAAAAACACTCGTTTCTTTAAGATAAACAAGAATAATGTTGTTAGTAATTAAGAAAATATTCCAAAATTATTGTTTAAAAGCACAATCTCGATGTGGTTACATCGTTAGTACCACTTTATGCAACAACCGTCGGCAACAGAGACGACACAAAGAGGAGACGGTGATGATCAGATGGCTCGGAAGCCGGCTAAAGCCGTTTTCAAGAACAAGTTTACCTACGTTCTACACTGTAATGTAACAAACAACTTGGATCAACGACCTCAAGAATATACCCCTCTCAGAACATGACTGGATGCTTTCATTAAGTTTCATTACTCGCTTAATAACCAGTAAATCAAAAATTAATGCCCCTTTGAGAAGCCGTAAGCAGCACAACAGGTCCTACGCTGGATTATGAAGACTTCAACTCACAGCCAGCCATCTCTGTGTGCCACCTACGAAGCAGCCAGTTGTAACACCATTGAAGTGGCACCGTCAACTTAATCACGTCATTTCCATGGAAACTGACGACAGAAGTTCAACGACGGCTGCTTGCACACCTCCATAAAGGGCATGCTTTATATTTAAAATTACCAAGTTAAATGTTTCTTGTTTGAAAAGAAATTACGATTCTATTGACTGTCAGTCAGCTCTATTTGGACTTATACGTTGTGTACGTTATTTCATTGCAAATTTTAAACAAAAATTCAAAGTTAATATAATGTTCAAGTCTTCCATGAAAATTCACCATCACCAATATATATTCACCTATCTGTGACCTCATAATAAATAAGATTTCCAAAATGAAAAGAAAGTTAATCGTTACTGAGATAATCAGGTTGAGGCTAGACATTGTTAATACAAAGTAACGCTTACTCATACTGACAGAAATCTAGTAATATCGTAGTAAACCACATAAAACAATTTTACATTACTTGTCGGCAGTCGGGTACAAGGTGTACATCGATTTCGCGACGCAGCACCACCTACCGGTAAAATATGAATACGGCTAACTATAATCGGAAGGTAATGGAACAGTGTGACTTGAGCAGTCGTGCAAGATGTATCATGAACTGTGCCGATAAAATGGTGAGGGCTCATTATTAGCATGAATAAATGTAACGCTTCAGTGAAATAAAGAAAATTTGCAACTAAGACTGACTTTTGAGAGATATTTCTCTATAGTTCCACTCTCTAATAGCTCTCGGGAAAAAGGAACACGTTTTCCATCATGCCTTCCTATGCAGGTGGGTGCTAACAATGTTCGCATTCTGAAGAGAAAGTTGGTGAAAGAAATTATGCAAATAAATCTCAATAAATAACGCCTTTCTCTTAATGATTTCCACCCAAATTCATGCATAATTTTCATGTCACTCTCTATTTCGCGATAATACAAAACGAGCTGCCCTTCTCTGAAATTTCTCTACATCGTCCGTCAGTCCACCTAGTGTAGATCCCACAGTGCGCAGCAATACTCCAAATGAGAACGTACAAGTTAATTGTAGGGAGTTCCTTTAGAAGAACTGTTGCATCTTATGTTCTGCTAATGAACTGTAGTCTTTGGTTCGCCTTCCCAACAATATTGTCTATGTGTTCCTTGCAATTTAAGTTGTTCGTTACTCGTATTTATTTAGTGGAATTGACAGCGTGTAGCTATGACTGATTTATCAATTGACTAAAGTTAATGGATTTCTTTTAGTGTTCATATGGATGACCTCAAACTGAAAATCAAGAGTCAGTTGCCAATTTTTGCACCATTGTGATATCTAAATCATTTTGCAATTGCTTTTGAACTTCTGGTGAGGTTACTAACCGATAAATGACAGCATCATCCGCGAACGGTCTAAGTGAACTACCCAGCTTGTCTGCTAAATCGATTATAAAAATAAGGAGCAGTAGGGGCCCTATAACAGTTCCTAGAGGAACGCCAGATATCACTACTGTTTTTCTCAATGACATACCGCCAATTACAACGTACTGTGTCCTTTTTGAAAGGAAGTCACGAATCCAATCGCACAATCGTGGAGATATTTCATAAGCACGCAATTTAATTAGAGTGCGCTTGTGAGGCACACTGCCAAAAGCCTTCCGGAAATCTAGAAGTACGGAATGTATTAGACATCCTTTCTCGATAGCACTCATCAAATCATATGAGTAAAGAGCTAGCTGAGATTCCCAATAACGATACTTCTCTTCGAGACACTTCATAATGTTTGAGGAAAGTATATGTTCTAAAATCCTGCTGCAAATCGATATTAATGATATAGGCATGTAACTTTGCGGATCACTCTTATTCCCTTTCTTTTTTTGTATATTGGAGTGTCCTGTGCAACTTCCTGGTCTTTGGGTACGCAACTTTCGCTAAGCGAGCGGTTGTATATGATAGGTATGGAGCTATTGAATCAGCATGCTCGGCAAGGAACAAAATTGGTATACAGTCGCGAACGGGGGCTTACTTTTGTCAAGTGATTTAAGTTTTTTTTAGTACACCAGGGATATTTACTTCTAAATTACGCATGGTGGTAGCTGTTCTTGATAGGAATTCTGGAGTATTTGCTTCGTCTTCTCTAGTGAAGGAATTTGGGAAGCTGTGTTAAGCAATTCTGCTTTAGTAGAATTGTCATCAGTAGCATCACTATTTCTATCGTGTAATGATGGTATTGACTGTGTATTGCCCCTGGTATACTTTACATATGACCAGAGTCTCTTAGGATTACCAGGCAAGTTTTCATTGTGGCAACTATTGTAAGCTTCTCGCATTGAAGTTCGAGCTAATTACAGTTTCTGTAAAAGATTTTCAGTCTTGGGGATTTCATCAGAACAACGTTGCAGCACAGATCTGCAATGTACTCGGCTCTGGTCAACAGTAGAACAGTGTAACTTAAGAAACACTATCAGGGATGTTTATTAGGGCATGGGATACGTGCACTTCCTCCACTTCTCTGCTTACCTTTGACTTTGTGCAAATGCTTGATAGACGGTGATGGTGAATGGAATGGTGTCACTCGGCACAGATGGCATCAGATAATGTTTCAGGACGAATCTAGGTTCTATTTGTTTGAAATTGGTGGCCACGTTTTGGTTCGATGCAGACATGGTGAGCGAAACCCGAATAAAAGAAGAAAAAGAATTGCTGTTGAGGAGCTTGTTTTTTTTTTTTTTTTTTTTTTTTTTTTTTTTTAGTATTTTATTGCGAACCCGAGATACTGTAAACACCAGTTTCCCAGTTTTTTGTTGTTTTTTTATGTTTTGTTTTCTTTTTGTTTTTTTTGGGGGGGGCGGGGGTGAGAGAGAAATACGGGTGAGGATATGACTTTATTTTAATCTTTTAAAGTTTTACGCACTTCATTTTATTTCTGTACATATCAATGAAAAATAAAATAAAATAAAGGATATTAAAAATTTCTCCTTTTTCGGGAGAATTTTCACTGGAACACACCGACCATATGCGGATAGATGTTAGCTGAATTCCTGCTCCATCACGCGAGTTCCGGGCACGTCTTCTCGAATGAATTGTTTTCATCCTTTACATAGGTTCATTCTTCCGAGGAATCATTCATGCTAAAATTATCGTTTCATACCCGGCACACCCAAGCTGTGGGGAGGATCCAGAAAAACATTACTCAGAAAATTGGCATAGTATTGTCGTGTCTTGAATTGTGTAGTAGAGACGTGAAGCGATCTTGGAGGAATGTCCAAAAATCAAGCACACACTTTCCTCTATCGTGAAACAAATAACATATAGATAGGCCTTTGATCCAATTCACTGCATTAGTCTTTGTGCGTGGGAAAATGCTCTCGTCCGGAAATAGAAGTGACTGCGGTTCAATAGTGTGTGGAGCTGTACGACAAAGAAAGGCAAGTATTTTCTTTATGAACAGCCACACCTCTGCAGCAGGTCCACACATCATCCGATGTTCATCAGTGTCTAACACGTGACACAGAGGGCAGTGAGGAGAGTCCGTTATCTTAATTGCATGCAGCCGATGTCGCGTCATGTAGTTTCCATTGACAACCAGATACCAGGAAGCACGAGCATCTGCATCGTGGAGGGCATGATGCACAGAACGTCAGACCGCATGCCATCTGATTGTAGGATGTCGTCTCTCCACGAAATAACGAGTGTGGCCCTTCATCATTATGTGGTACACATCACGTGTCGTTGGAGTCCGTGTATGGGGCAAGTCTTCATGGACGTAACTATAATCGATAAAAAAATGAGAGATAGATAGAGATATGCGCTACTGCTATGGGCGGCTTTAGAGATATAGGAGCAAGTTAGTCGATCAGAATCCCAGATATTCCGGTCTGGCGATGTTTCCACAGCTTAATCATTGTACTGACATAAAGGGCAGACGCTCTAGCATGTACATTGACAAGCCCAAGACCTCCGTCGCGAGGGGGGAGAGTTAATGTTTCATAACGGACTTTAAAGATAAGGCCGGCGCTCATGAAGTATCCAAACACAGCCAGCAGTCTTGTTGCCATCGTCTTCGGCATCGGTAGAATCTGGGCCAGGTGCGGTATGCTAGACGCCAGATGGGTGTTCACGAAAGCAACTCGTTGTATTAAGTCTAACGACCGTAGTAGAGTGCTTCGGACGTTAGCTCGTAGTACCTGAAGAAGGCGTTTGTAGTTGACTGCCGAGGTTTGTCGAATGTCGCGCGTGGAGGTTATCCCTAAACATTTGAGCTTGTCCACTGATTGCAGCGGGGCCACGCTCCCTTCAGGAAGACCCCTGCCAATGTTCATAGCGGCAGACTTGGTCAGATTCATACAGCTGCCCGCAGTAGCTCCATACTTGGTAATCCATTCGAGTGCTATCCGCACTTCGTCCCCTGACTGAGCCAAGAACATCAGGTAATCAGCATATGCGCGACAGATAAAGGACCGGCCCCTCATCGTCATCCCAGACAGTCGACATCGTAGTCCATGTAACAATGACTTAAGCGCAATGGCAAAAAGAATCATCGATAGCGGACAGCCTTGTCGTACATATCGCGAAATGGTAACAGTGCCTGCCACACGTCCATTGATCAGTACACGTGAGGTGGCGCATCGGAGAAGCCGCAGGACGGAGTTCGTGAAGGCGGGAGGAAACGCCATTCTTCGCAGCACTGCTTCAAGAACGTCATGACTCACTCTATCAAAAGCATGGTCCAGGTCTACGGCCACTAAGACACCACGAATGCGGCAAGTCTCTGCCAAGGCTATGATGTCACGATAATCACTTAGTGCTGTCTGGATGTTACTTCTGCCACCAAGATATGTTTGATCCGTAGAGACGACCTGAGGCAAGACACGCCGGAGTCTGGAAGCGAGGATACACGTAAAAATATTGAAGTCGCAGTTCAGCATGGTTAATGGCCGATAATGTTCCACTTTTTGTCCCCTGGACTTCTTCGGGACGGGAATGATTAGGCCTTCGACAAATACATGTGGGAGTGGGACGTCAGTTATCATCAGTTCTTTATACATTTCTATCCAGCGAGGAGCCATTATGTCTTGAAAGGCGCGGTAGAACTCCAGCGGGAGGCCATCTGGGCCTGGGGATTTGTTTGTTGCTCCCCTACGTAGAGCGTCAGCGAGATCATCAGCCGTATTCGTATCTGTAAGGGTCTGCACAGACTTCTCATCAAGAGTACCAGGCATGGAGTCGAGCACTTCTTCCATTGCTATAGCATCCTGATCCACTTCTGCATACAAATGTCGATAGTTGTCCACGAAACCAGTGGCGATGTCATTCTAAGGTGTCAGTCGACGACCTTCTGGGTATCAATAGCGTGAACCACAGCTCTTCTACACCGTTGCTTCTCTCGAATAACGTGATGCACGGAAGGAGGTTCTCCAGCGACTCTATCTTGAAATCTCGCACGTATCACTGTTCCCTCAAGACGGCGGCGCATAAGTCAAGTAAACTTCGCCTTAATCCGCTGAATTTCAATCTGTCGTTCAGGAGACGGTGCTTGGCTAGCAAGCTCAAGGAGTGCCGTAAAGTAAAATTCCATGGTACGTCGATGCCAACTCATTTTGTCACGTCCATACTGCACCAACGTGCGACGCAAAGCGGGCTTAGCACATTCGAGCCACCATCGAATTGTTGAAGGATATGCCATAAGACGTCTCTGGCAGTTGTTCCACGTCGCTTCTACATGATGTCTGCACTCTGGATTCACGTTACGCGTGGTAATTTGCTGCGAATTTGATGTCGATTTTCTTAGAAATCAAGGCCCATTGGAATAAATGCTTTTAGGCTGATGGTCTGGAGGAATTCCCTAACAACATGCCTGCGATTCATCAAACCCGTTGGTACCATACTTGGTGTTCCTCTTGTCAGTCTCTAAACCATGGGGAAACTGCGGCGCGCGCTCGGCCTCACAGTGCAAGATTGATTAATCGTCAGGTAGGGCGCAGTGCGGACTGTCTGCGCCGCGTCGCGCCTGCGGTGTCTATTGAGGCGGGCACAATGGCGGCGCCATCACAGCGCACAATGCCAGCCGCCGAGAGCCGCAGAAATATTCTCTCCTGCACTCTGCACAGTCCCAGCTGCAGTACTGGCCGCTGGGTGGCCACTTCTTCTCTATACTGCCCTCAGTAGGCTTCTACTGGCGAAATGTCCGATATGGGACGTGATATAATCACTCTGGGGGCGTGTTTCAGGAGGAATACTTAGTATTTGTTGATGTAGTAGACGAATTACAACAGAAGGCTGTATAACGTTTGTTCAATTTTTATTGAGAACAGTGATACAGCTCAGCTCAGTGTGTTTCCATTCCACTTATTGGTGCACAGGTTGCTGACCGTTGATGCTGACATATTTTTTGACTGTGTCAGTAGAGTTGCAGCTGTTCAAGTTAAGACGCTTTAATTTACAATCTGATTTGTTGGTCAGAAATGGGAGAATTTTGGGAATATGTACTTCATCTGTAAAGGAGACCGCGTGTAAAACGCTTGTACGGTCACGTCTTGGGTATTGCTCAGGTGTTTGGGATCCGCAGGAGACCAGATTAAAGGAAGACATAGAAGCAGTTCAGAGGCGAGCACCTGGGTTTGTTACTGATAGGTTCGACCAATCCGCGAGTGTCACGGAAATGCTCCGGCAAACACAATTGGGGATCGCTGGAGGAAGGACGACGTTCTTTTCGTGAATTTCTGTTGAGGAAATTTAGAGGGCCAGAATTTGAAGTTGAGTGTAGTACGATCTTGCTGCCGCCTACTTACATTTCGCGTAGTGATCAGAAAGACAAGAGAAATTAGGGCTCGTACGGAGGCATATAGGCATTCTTTCTTTCCTCGTTCTATTTGGGAGTGGAATAGGAAAGGAAATGCCTAGTAGTGGTACAGTGTACCCTCCGCTACGCACCTTACGGTGGATTGCGGAGTATGTATGTAGATGTAGATGTAGGTGTACTGTACTGTAAGATGTAGATATGCTGCACGTGTTTAAACATATTATGTCAACATGGTATTGGTGCATAGGTTTGTAATGGAAACGCAACTGCTGCTGCTTGAAGAATACGACATGCGATTTTCTAAAGCAGACTACCAGGTTCAAGTCTGTTATTCCTCTGTTCAATACACTACGTTACACTGGCACTGTTCCCAGCAGTTATATTACATCTGAACGATTAAATGAACGGAGTGTCGATGAAGTAGAAGACATTATTTAGTCAGTAGAAAGTATTCCTTCAAGAAAAACACGTAGACTTTCGCCGAACCGATATCCTACATGGTAGAAATTACGTATGGACAGCTTCCATTCATATAATCTACAACGCCTTAGTGGAGGGGAAAAGCGCTTGGAATTTTATTGTTGGATAGTTGAGGCTCGCCAAGTAATCCCATATTCACTCTGATAAAGCCTTTTCACTCGTGACGACATCAATAGCATTCGTAAGTGACATCAATGGAGCGAAGAAAACTTACATGTCACTCCGGAGACACGTTTTCAAGAACTCATCTCTGTAAATGTGTGGTGTAGTTTCTTAAACAGTTGATTGGGCATTTTCTGTTACCGCATGGACCTAAGGACTCCGCTGTCTCCACTTTCTTGAAAATGAACTTCGGGAGTTAAGAGATTCCTTTAATGGTTTAAATTTAGTTCCACTATATCGGGGATGGTCTTCAGGTGGCACGTCACATTCTCTTGATGGTGTATCGGTACATATGGGCATGTTTCTTGGCCACATTGGTCCTCAGACTACACCCCTTTTGTATTTTTGCCTTTGGGAATGCTTGAAATGCGAAGTGGGCAATGAAAAAGTTAAAAGAAGAACGGAAATGATTGTCCGAATTATGAACATTGAAGAAATCATAAAAGAACGCGAAGATGACCTCAGAATTGCAACAAGTGGTGTTATCAAGGCAAGGTAGAAGTGCGCTAAAGTTGGTCGAGGAATTATTGAAAATCAACTTCGTACGACTTCATTTGCATTTGGTTTAAGTATCTCTGCAGTCAATAAATATTGTACACGTGTTGTATGACGTTTTTATTACAATGCCTCTATACTACAGCCTCATAAAATACTGAGTATTCCTACAGAGACACCCTGTGCAACGATAGAGCACACAGCGTGCAAACCATGTTCAGTCATTTCTGTTTTACCACAATTTTGAATGTGTTTTTACATCTTATAACGGTGCCTAGTTTCTCGAAAATAATTTGCGTAGGTGCATATATATACTAGTTCAGTGAATGATAATGACACGTTCAAATGAGTCATAAAATACAGGAAAAATTTTACGATTTAGGACTGTTTTGAATTTTACAAACGATTTACATTTAATTGTGGAGCTTTTGCATAATTTCCTATAAAATGAAACGAAAATACAAATGTTATATTTAGTTCTTTAAATAAATACTATTGCTAATACAATTATATATATTTTGACGAATTACAGTTTGGTATTTCATCTAAACCTAATACAGTGAAGCCATAACATCGCAAATTGCGATTTATTTCATTTATTGCTAAGAATTCGAGTCATTTCTCGAACATGAATGTATGTGTTGTCCTTAACGTAAGTTACTATAGTTACATTATTGACGTCCTAAGCAGTTTCGTTACATAGATTGAGAATCATTTGAACATCTGATAACGTAGTACTGATCAATTCCATCCGTACCACGAGAAGACAGCGGAATGGTTGTTTGGTCGGATACAGTCGCTGATTGCCCACTGTATTTCGGTGACCACCCGAGAACCGTGGAAGAAACAATAATATAGTTCAACACGAAAAAATCATGGAACACACAACGTAATTTACGACGCCAGCTGCCAGGGACATCGAAATAAATCGAAATAAATTCAGTGGGGAAAGTTGAGAATTTGTGTCCAACTGTGATTCTTTTTATATTTTTTTTATATTTTTATATTTTTCATTATTGCTACAAATATGAAATTTGCGATGTTTTTGTGTTATCTTCTTTTTAAATAAAATCATCATAATTGACAAGTTATGCAAGTATTGGAAAACAACGAAAAAAAATCTGATTGTTATTTAAGTTCAGAACTTGACGTATCATAAATATAAAGAGATTCTAAAATCCGATACCCATGTGGTCTCCTTGTTAGATAGACTTTCATAGACACCTGAGCTTGACCATGATAGACGAGGTATGTCCAAAAAGTAAGTTACGTTTGGTTATATAAACTAAACGTCAACAGATACAGAAAAAAATATTTATTGTATAAAAATCCTGCAAATGTTCAACTCCATAACTTCCGAAATTTTGTAGGCACTTTTCATAGCGAGGGACAAGTTTTTGTGTGCCTTCTTCATAGAAGGTTGCCGCCTGTGTATTCAACCATGTGGCAAACATGTTCTTTTTAGCTCATCATCTTTGAAGTGTTGACCACCAAGGACAGATTTTAGGTGTAAGAAGAGATGAAAGGAGTCTTCTTCTCACCTTCACGTTGCCGCCCGATCTCACAAGGCGAATGAGACCAAACAACTCTTACGGGAATTTCACTGGGACGTGTCTGATCATCCTCATCATACTACAGTCTCGCTCCTAGCGACTTTCTTCTTACACCTAAAACCTGTCCATGGTGGTCAACACTTCAGCGATGATGACGATCTGAAAGAACATGTTACCACATGGTTGAATACACAAGCGGAAACCTTCTACGAAGAAGGCATACAAAGACTTCTGCCACGCTATGACAAATGCCTACAAAATTTCGGAAGGTATGTAGAAAAATAGTTTAATAGTTTTATATTTTTGTACAATAAATATTTTTTCAGTATCTGTACACGTTTGTTTTATATAACCAAACGGAACTTACTTTGTGGACATACCTCGTACATATGCGCCTCCAACCGTGCGGCCTGGTACTATTTAATAGGCCTTTATAATGCGGATGTTTACACAAGTGAGCGATGTAGATTCACATGAACTGCATGGAAACAATTAAATACAGTTTCACAGAGGCACTCTAAAACACAAATAATGTTTCAATCATTACAATAATCACGATAAATCTGACAGTCTCCAAAACTGATATTAATTCGGCGGTTCATTTGTTCTAAGTTGGCAGCAAACGAAGTAGACGACTCGACAAAGCGTGCCGTGTAAACACTTCTTTGTAGTTCGGTGGTCTATCGCAAGGAGCGCTGCAGATGACAACGACTTTCTAGTGCATGTCGCACGTCCCGTATAAAAAGAGCTTAATATTCCGGGCCTGATGTACTTCCGCAAAGAAGAATGCACTGATGACCAACTTCGCTTTAATTTTTCAGAGACACTGAAAAATCATTTTTTATTAACAGTCCATATTCAGAACATGTGCTCAGTTCAAAATGGAAATCAACAGGCTTCAGACTTGCAAGCTATGAATTAAGTAGAGATCTCTTCCCCGACAGCGCATGCATTATCAATCTTTTCGATAATATAGTTAAGTACATCAGATAGATGAATGCAGTAAACAGAAATCTGCCTGCATCTGCCTGTACAAGGTTTTAATAAGGGACAGTTACTAATTACGTATCTGTTGAATGTAATATTTATTCGGTTGGCATATTTGTCTGAGAAGGAGGAAATTCACATTATGAAACAGCAACAGTAGAATCTTGCCATTCGAGTGATAAGATGATGAACTGTCCACGCAAGTAATTTCTGAAACTAAGGCAAATATACCGTTTAAGATTTTTAGTGAACGGACGAACTTAGTGAGTAGACTTTGCCAATAAAAAGAGAGTTAGCAAAAATATTTCAAGTTGTACCTGGAGAGGTTCAGCAAAGACAATACATTAAGAAAAATATATCCTGCAGTAGAAAAGCAGAAGAATAGATTAGCTTGGGGTATGAAGAGCTCATAAGGACGAGGTTCGAGGAATGTTAGAGAAGGTTTTCGGCTAGAATCAATATGGGGACTGGAATAAACCATTGAATCGAAGTCGAAACTTTAACAAGGTTGAGCACCTCTGAAGATAATCAATGAAAGAAAGAACTATCTGACATTATGGAATAAGTAGGTCATGATTTGAAACAGGGTGAACAAAGATGTCAAATCTGTGAAGCGAAGTGGCCAGTTATAAATGTAGAATTTGAGTAAAATAATGCTGACACAAAACAATAATCAGACATCTTGTTGAGATACACATTATTCCTATTCATTCTCTAAATTTCTGAATTTTCTTCACGTGTACACTATAATGTCTGCAAAGATTCTGCTTAAACAGAAGCAATTACAGCCGTTTGTAAAGGGTTAAAAATGTTCAAATGTTTGTAGAGTCTATGGGACTTAACTACGGGGTCATCAGTCCCTAAACTTACAAACTACTTATGAACTACTTACAACAAAGGACGGCACAAATATCCATGCCCGAGGGGGGATTCGAACCCCCGACCGCAGTGGCCGTGCAGACCGTGACTGGAGCGCCTCAGTCCCCTCGGCCACCGCGGCCGGCGTGTAAAGGGTTACCTCGCGCCAAAACTGAAGAACAAAGGATGCATATAGGGCGACAGATCGTGGTGGACTACGCAGGAGACGGGAATGTATGGTACGAATGATGCTTTTGAGAAATTCTTTTCTACGAAACACTGGTCACTTAGGATGCGGTCTAGCAATTTCTGCATTCCATGGGGTAAGTTTACGTCACTATTTTGAAAAATACTTGAACAAATTTGAATATTGCGACGAAACGTAGTGTCATGTAAATATTCTCAGGTTACTGAAAGCAAAATATCGGTGGAATTATGAGAAAAAAATGTTGTTACATGTATCCGTAAGTAATGGGTAAAATTTTATCTTGTTTATATTCCTTAAATGAACTTATATCCCTTATATAAATCATGTAAAGTAGAACAAAATGTAGCACACGCTAACGGAAACCATGTCTCATCCTGTAAAAATAATTAACACTGAACCACAAGAATGATATAACAGACGTGGTGACCAGTGGAAAAAATGCCAATGAAAGTAAATTTCAAAACAATAGACGGTGATAAAATCGAAGCAACAGCAGATTTAATCAGGGATACAATGTGCATAATATCATGAAGCAGAGAACACAAAATGAGCGCCTCAAATAATAACAATCAGTGGAGAAATAATCCCCTAGTAATTACAGATCCGGTAGATTATGTTCAAAATAACGGGTAGTAGCCGTTAAACAAAACGGACTGTATTTATTCACGAAATAACAACTCAACGGAGGGACATTGTCCATCCACAGAGCGTGAATTTTTCCGTTACGATCATGGTGCGGATATGAGATATGAGGTCGCTGCAGATATGCGGTAAACAAACGTGGAAAAAGTTATTCGGTGGTGTTTCAACGATAGGAAGCAGTTGCAGAAGATCTTCCACTGTTGTACTGGATACAGATGCTATGAACAGAGTGCTATCGAAAATGTCTGTTTAAGCAAATATTGTCGAAACGGAGGTACCCGAGCACAAAATTGTAAAACTGTGGATGTGGTAAGTATTCGATCAAAGAATGTTAAGGAACACACCTATTTACGATTGAATATAATAGTCTTTTGATAACTGCAGTTAAGACAATTATTTTACACAACACGCGGTTCGCTTATATTTGTAAAGCATCTTCTGTGTGTGTGTGTGTGTGTGTGTGTGTGTGTGTGTGTGTGTGTGTGTGTGTGCGCGCGTTTTAACCGTTTTGTGAACATTATGTGTTTTTAAACTGATGTCTTTACTACGTATGGCGTTATTGCCTCTTTCTTTCATCCCACTGCTGTTTCCGTCTTGTTGACTGGAGTTGGTTGGTTTCTGGTTTTTGATGGTACACGGCAAATTTCACCTATTTTTGTACTTTTTTCGTTTCATTTGTAGTCATTTCATTTTTATGAACTGCCAAATGTTTGCACATCAGACGTTTTTATAGTGGAATGCCTCTCGATTTGCTTATCACTTCACTACAGTGTCACTGTCTTGTTTTTGCCTCTTCAACTATTACTCGTCTGTTTTGTAAGTGTTGCCAAAGTTTTGTTTTTATTTTTAATTCATTTATTTATTTGAAACCAATGTGTTTGTGTGTGCGCGCGCGATCGCACATCTGTAACTTTTAAATTTAGAGAACATTGATTCAATATAAATAAATGAATTAATAAATGAAAACAAAATGTTGACAACACTCACAAACCAAACGGAAAACTGTTAAGAGACAAACACAACATAGTGACACGGTGGTGAGGTGATAAACAAACCGAAAAGCATTCCACTTTAAAAACGGCTGGTGTGAAAACTTTACGCAGTATAGAAAAAAGTGAAGTAACAAGAGATGAAACGAAAAGAAAAAGATACAAACATAGGCGAAATCTGCCGTGTACAATCATAAAACCTGCATCACAATCCGACCAACCCCAGTTATCAAGACGGAAAAAAAGCAGAGGGGTGCTCTCACTCATTACATTTACTTATGGCGTTTGTATAATATGACAGTTTTCAAGTGTACAAAAAGATAACGGAGGTGTCAATGACGGAACGGGCAATTGACGATTCTGTGAAAAACAAAAAGTGAAAATACGTAGGCTGAACATCCAGCACTGCACTCCATGAACGTCACGACGGTACGGCCCCGGTAATCTGCTCCATGTTGCGTATCCAGCACTTCGACCAATAATTGCTTTTATTTTCCTTATTGTTTCATGGTTCCATGGGATATCAGCTGCCTCATCTTACCACAAAATCTGAAGAGTGCGATGAGGAATTTAATTAAAGAAATTAGTTAAGCCATAATCTCTTGTAAATGTTCTGTAAATTCCAACACTTTATTCATGTATTTTAACTTCTGGAGTAGGGGTGAGGGCAGCTACCCCCATTCCCCTCTTCCGACGTCACTGCCACGTACACAAGGTAGAAATAAAAAAATGTTTAAATGTTTGTTAAGCTTAAGGGACTTAACTGCAGGGTCATCAGTCCCTAAACTTATAAACTACTTATGAACTACCTCATGCTAAAGACGACACAAACATCCATGCCCTAGGGGGATTAGAACCCCCGACCGTAGCGGCCCTGCAGACTGTGACTGGCGCGCCGCAGACCGCTCGGCCAATGCGGCCGACACACAAGGTATAAAAGGGCGGTCCGTTGGCAGAACTGTGCTACGTATCACAAGCAACGCTCCACGAAAAAAGAATCGCGGACATTGAAAGAGAATACCAACATGATACTGTGACGGAAGTATTGAAAGAACACGATGTACTAGTTGACGAGAACTCGAGACACTGGACCAACCCGATCATCAAAAAATGTTTGTATATCTGTGAGACTTAACTTCTCTGCTCATTAATCCCTAGACTTACAACAAAATACTTATGCTAAGGACAACAAATACACCCTTTCCTCTCTCTCTCTCTCTCTCTCCCTCTCTCTCTCTCTCTCTGTGTGTGTGTTAGGTAATTCTGTTCCTTGCGGTCGCTGATGGGGTTTTTTCGCTGTTCGCTGTTGTTTGTTGTTCGATGTGTTCTTCGCTCAGCTTTTCTTATTACAGACGGCGTTGAACCCTCTCACCGGGCGCGGTGAGCCACGGTGCCCGGTACAGCTAGGTGTCTTGGAAATGCTCGGCCACTACACCACATCAAATCGTTCGTCCTATATCTTGGTAACTACGTTCACAACCACAAGTGGAAAAATAACAGCCTCATGAACACTCTTCCTTAGGGGGAAAAAACGGTAAGCTAAGCAAACAACAAAACGATTTCTCTTCGAACACCTGCGATATAGCATACCTGACTGGCAATGTCAGTTGAATTCACACCGCCGCCGACCGGTGGCAACAGGGAAAACGGACAAGCACTAAACACAGCCATATCCCAGACACTACCTGGACACTCAGAGGTCGATACAGAAATCGACCATTCAGTAGTCGGTTGTTGCAGGCAGCAGCTGCTGATGGTGGCCCACGAGACTTATCCAGAGCCAGCTGCAACGGGCCGAATTATCAAAGAATGAGGGTGAGTCAGTAAATAAGTCGCAAACTGAGGTAAACACGTGAGTACTACGCGCTGTCTATGGGCTTCTCTCTACCACTCGTCTTGTTGGTTGCAGCAGTTTAAGGAACCAAATAAAGTTACAGCTGAAGAGCGTCATTTATAGGATGCAAACTCTGCCACAAAAATTCCAACCTCCAGGATTTTAAAGTCTTGTTGAACTATGGGAGGAGAGTTTAAATTTACAGGCGGAGTCACCTAAGAAGTAAAGAAGTTTTCAGACTTGTAAACGCAGTAATGGCGTGTCTTCCTCGGTTTGAGATTTATTTACTAACTCACCCTTGTAGATTGATCAGAGAATGACGAAATAGATACTGCTCTTACCACCCGACGCCGACTATCGCAGGACTTCTTTTCGCTCGGCCCTTAAAACCGCTCGTATTTCAAAACATTTCGACTACTATCTACATCCAGATGGACACTATTAATGTATAATCTCATCCACACGTACGGAAAATATCACAGTCCCCGCTCCAGTGACTCGTAAATTAACTTTCTAACACACGCAGAGGTGACCTTAGACCTGCGTAATTTATCACCGTTCCAGTGCAAAAATAAACTGATAAATAAATAAATAAATGCTGTGTAAAGGTTTTCGAACTGATAATAGCCTAAGGACGTGAAATGATACACTTCGAACGAGGAACTGTAATTCAAGGAAGAATAATAGGCTATTCCACTGCAGAAATCGTTAGCACTTCCAAAATTTCAAAAGAGAGTCGAGAATATTAGAATTCAGACTGACGCCACACACACACACACACACACATCGAGTGACGCCCTGCACTTAATGAACGAGAGGAAGCGCCATTTACAGACAGTTGTCAGAGAAATTATCAAAGCAATTATTGCGCAATTATCAAAGCCGAAACAGAGCATCGATATGAACGCAGAGCCAGTTGTGGAAACGAGGCGAGAGTCTCTGGCAGAATATGCGAGGTGGCGCAGTTCAAACACACTGGACTCGGATACGGGAGGATGGCGGTTTAAATCCGTCTCCTGCCATCCTGATTTATTTCCTTGATTTCTCTAAATCACTCCAGGCAAGTTAATAGAGCATGTCAGATTTCCTTCCAAATTCCTGATACGATCTGAGCTTCAGGTCCGAATCAAATGATCACGGTGTCACCTGGACGTTGAAACCTTTGAATGTGTGAGAATATCTCTATTGAGGTTTTCCAAGCGAAAGATTAAAATCCCGATTCGAAGACGCGTTGACTTGGAAACTAATAGCCGCGGCGGAGCGGCCGAGCGCATTGAGGCGCTATGCTACGATGCGCGAGGCTGTTCCCCGTCGGGGGTTGGAATCCTCCTTCGGGCATCGATGTTTCTGTCATCTTTAGTATAAGGTAGTTCATGAGTAGCTTGTAAGTTTAGGAACTGATGACTCCACATTTAAGTCCCTTAAGCTTAACAAACATTTTGTAAACTAATAATAACATAGAAAATACGCAAAGAAGCAGCTCGAAGACTGAGATGAGTCTTTTAACTACGTCGCCGGTGTGCAGTCATACATTTGCTGCTACGACATGATGTTCCTGGGAAAGACAGTGTAATGAAAGATCGCCGGGTGGATGTTTCCCCTCAGGCGCTTAGCGCCACAATAAACGAACTTCCTTCTCCTACCAACCACCCCTTCCCTTCTGTAGTGTTTATTTTTTACTTTTCCGTTCCTCATCTCTTTCAACCTTTCTCTCTTTCTCCCTAGCTCTCATTCTCTGTTGTGGGACACCAGATAATTGAACTTGGCACCGCTTTTTATTTTCTTTGCGGGGGCTGGCTGTTAATCATGGCTGGTGTTCGACGTGCTCACTTTTAATTCAGACCCACGCTTCCAGCAGTCAAGCCACCAAGAGACATAAATAAATAAACGAGTTAAAAAAACGTCGCAACGAACTCTACTGCTGCAAGGTCGCCTGATTATTGTGTGTGTTTGTAGCCTACTCCAATGTAAGGCTGAACAACACCGCAGTAATTTCCACAGGAAATAGCTACAGCTTCTACGCGCGTTGTTAAAATACGTTTACACTACCTCGCGATCTCATGGTAGTCATAACAGACGAAGTAAAAAAAAAAAAAAAAAAAAAAAAAAAAAAAAAAAAAAAAAAAAAAAAAAAAAAAACTTTATACAGTGTATACATGATTATATGCTAATAGGGGCTTCTGGATTTCACGTTTAATGTTAATAATTGCGTCATTCGATACAAGAAATACCCCTTACAAAATTCCTCGGTACACAAGGCCACAATTTGTTACTTAATTTTTAGGTTCGACTTACTTTTAAGCCATCTTTAATTCAAAGATTGCTGGTGCATATAATTATTACCTCCGTCGAATAATGCCATAATGCAGGTTTAGTAAGAGTTTCGGTGTTTACGGTTTACTACATCTTATCTTTTTACGGATGGAAGAATAATACATGGGTCAAGATAGATATCTTGATGACAAGGTGTCGTCGTACGATATTCATTTTACGGTGGCATAAAAGTAAGCCGAACTGCATGGAACCACATAAAAAATATTTGCGATCTTTACGTTAATGATTTTATATAAAATTAAAGGTTTCTGTTGTAGGTTGAAATGGGAAATTCTTTCTTCCTCTCTCTCTCTCTCCTCCTCCTCCTCTCTATCTCCCTATAATATTTATATTTGTCTCTCACACACATGAACTCCTCTTCTTAATCCGTTCCCTACACTATATTCCCAAAAGGTCTATGCCTTTATTAATTCATCTTAAATATAAGACTACCACTACATTATAGGCAAAATGACCTTTTTATACGCCGACAAAAAATGTAGTAATTTGGAACACTTGTACCGCAGAGATTTAACATCACCTTCTCAGAAATAATGTAATATTGTTATATATTTTCAATCAAATGTATGATTTTCACAATAATGCAACTCGCAACCAAAGATTTCGGTGCAAATGTAAAATCCTTGGCGAAGATCTTTGGTTTGTTTACTTCTGTATTGCGTGTGGGAAGCATGCTGAAGTTTGCAGCGTGTAGATGCAAAGCTAAAGCGTGTGATTAACCAGAATGGATATATGGTGGGTACAAGCTATACGAACATGAAATAAATACCACACCACAATAAATGTAATGATGTCAGCAAATGAAAGTAGCGACTTTAAGTCGATATTATTTCGTTAACAATTCTCGCGACATGACTTGTTTTGTGTGGCTTTAATTGCTACAGATCCGTCAATTCCACCGTACACCAAATGTAATATAAAAATTTGGCTTACCGTATGACGACGATATTACAGGCATATCAAAACCGGTAATAACTTTCTACATAAAAAGTTGCTGTTGCTGTTTTTTTTTTTTTCAGGATACCTTTAAAATGTAATTAATTTTTGTGTGAAATAATTTACACTGTCATTCCGCCTTGCGGAGTTCGCTTCGCAGCGACGCACAAATGCATAGCAGTGAAACCAAGTGCGAATTCAGTAGAGCACAGGTATGGACAGCATTCTAGTAAACAGGTTACGAATCCATTGCTTTTTCAATTAAACGGTTTTAATGTCATTCAAATTGTCTCTTGCATCTACTGTCAGTTGAGGTTGAATCTTTGGCGTGTGTGTCAATTTAAGTTTTATTTTATGGACTTAAATATCAATTTTTCTCTCTACATTCAAATCAGCTTAGTTATTAAGTAATTTACTCTCTAATCAAATTAATTAGAAGATGTTCGTAAAAAGTCAATGATAGGATAATTAAGCACACTGTTTCAGTTTTCAAGTGGTTAAAGAATCTTTCAGCATTCTTTAACCACTTGAAAACGGAAAATCACAAAACCGATCAAATTACAGACGCAATGGAAATATTACACATCATACCAAAAAGTTGTCATATGAACATCCTGGAAGAGATAGAAATTTACACACACTTGAAGGAAAGCCCTGACGTAATTTTAAATGAACAAACAGAACTAAAACACAAACATTATGTAGACAACTTTATTTAAATTTTCTAATCGAGTTAAAACAAAGATATGCATAGTAATACCATAACATAATTGATCACACCTCACTACCAAAGATACCACTATATGCCGTAATAAACAAACTGTAACCATAGAGCATCCCTGGAGGATATGTCAAATTGACAGAACAGCAGTTATCAATTAATACTTGATAAGCATAAAATAATATACATCAACTAAAGAGTATTTATACTGCAATTATATGCAGTTATTATAATAAATTATACCTCCACGATGCCATATGGAAATAAGTATGGAATAATATGTCACGAAAAAGTATCAAAATTGTAAGTATCTTTATTTTGCTCATTTTAACCTTGCAAGTAGATCTGTTAGTAAGTCTTTGAGAGAGACAGAGCGAGCCGGCCATCGTTCATGTGAAACTCAGCTTGCCCTTTTCTCACATGACATCTTGCGAGCCATGCACGAAGGGCAACAGGCGGATTGTGTTTTTCTCGACTTCAAAAAGGCGTTCGAAGCGATGCCACACTGCAGACTGCTAACGAAGATACGAGCTTATGGAATAGGTTCACAGATTTGTGACTGGCTGGAAGACTTCCTAAGTAATAGAACGCAGTACGTTGTTCTCGACGGCGAGTGTTCATCAGAGACGAGTGTATCATCAGGCGTGCCCCAGGGGAGTGTGATAGGACCGCTATTATTTTCTATCTATATAAATGATCTGATGGACAGAGTAAGTTGTAATTTGCGGCTGTTTGCTGATGATACTGTGGTGTACGGGAGGGTGTCGTCTGTAACTGACTGTAATAGCATACAGGTTGACTTAGACAAAATTTCTAGTTGGTGCGAAGAATGGCAGCTAGCTCTCAATGTAGAAAAATGTAAGGTGATGCGCATGAGTAGAAAAAACAATTCTATAATGTTCGAATACAGCATTAGTAGTGAGCTTCTTGATGCTGTCGCGTCGTTCAAATATCTAGGCGTAACATTGCAGAGCGATATGAAATGGAACGAGCATGTAAGGACAGTTGTGAGTAAGGCAGACAGCCGACTTCGGTTTATTGGGAGAATTTTGGGAAGATGTACTTCACCTGCAAAGGAGACAGCGAATAAAACGCTTGTACGACCACGTCTCGAGTATTGCTCAAGTATTTGGGACCCGCAGCAGATCGGTTTGAAGGAAGACATAGAGGCGGTTCAGAGTCGAGCAGCTAGATTTGTTACCGGTAGGTTCGACCAATGCGCGAGTGTCACGGAAATGCTCCGGCAACTCAATTGGGGATCGCTGGAAGAAAGACGACGTTCTTTTCGTGAATTTCTGTTAAGTAAATTTAGAGGGCCGGAATTTGAAGCTGAGTGTAGTACGATCTTGCTGCCGCCTACATACATTTCGCGTAAAGATCACAAAGACAAGATAAGAGAAATTAGGGCTCGTACGGAGGTATATAGGCATTCTTTCTTTCCTCGTTCAATTTGGGAGTGGAATAGGAAAGGAAATGCCTAGTAGTGGTACAGTGTACCCTCCGCCACGCAACTTACGGTGAATTGCGGAGTATGTATGTAGATGTAGATGTATGTAGATGTAGACATGCATTAAGGACCTGTTGTTTTTTGTTAACATGGAAACATTAATCACGATTGCTCTGAAGTGTTTACAGTATCAAGAGACGTTTTTTCGAGAAGCGCTGTTGAAGAAATATGCAGGGGCGGAATTTGAAGCGGACTGCACAACGATTCTACTGCCGTGAACCTACATTTCGCGTGAAAAACACAAGAATAAGGTTAGTGAGATTAGGGCTCGTACGGATGCATACAAGTATTCGTTTTTCTCTCGTTATATACGTGACTGGAACAGGAAAGCAAGTAACCAGTAGTGGTAATGAGTACCCTCCGCCAGGTAACTCCTGCGAATAGAATGGACCCATGAAATTACAGACCTATATCATTAACAATTTGCTGTAGAATTCGTGAACATATTCTCATATTGCGGCAACCCACGTGCAATAGAAATGTTTTAGACCTTATAGCCACCTCAGAGTGGATTACGGAGCATGTCTGTAGTTGTAGAATGTCTGGGCTCACAGAATCTCGCGATAATTACAAATGGAACAGCAACACAGCGTTACGAGGTTAAACCTTGCCGATTGACCAGTAGAGAGAGATGGAGAGATCAACCTCATCCCTGCCCATATCATTTGGGCATCTTCCTTGATAGCGGTCCCTTTTCATATTGAGGATTCATCTATGAAAACATTGGTCCTTTGTTCAACCATCCACGTAGCATGTCGACGGTTCTACTCGAGTGTCCCGTTTTGCGAAGACGCTCAGAGGCGCTCATACAGCAGGTCTTCTGCCAAAGCCGTCTGTACACACGTTGGTCTCTATACTACTTTTCCGGTGAATGCTGCGAGATCAGATATCAGTTGTCATGTAGTACTTTGGTGGGTCCTGCGTGCACTTACAACCATATAACTATCCTCGAATTCTAGCACAGCAAAATTAGCCCTAAAGAGGCCATACTGGCCTTTGAGATTACCAAAAAGAAAGAGAATAACTTATTTAAAAGTTGAAATCGGTTCAGTCGTTTAGCCACAATCTGTCATCGAATATCGACGTTCTTAGCTACTTAATGGAAAGTGTGTTTTTCTCATATTGCAATGCCTGTCACCCAAAAATGGCTACTTCAAATGCAAACGTCACGTACAGCATTAAATTCTGCGTGAAAAGAGCTCCTAAATCTTCAGATTTGCTCCCTCCTATGCATAGCTATCAATAAAACCGGGAAAGTAATCGTGCGAAGTCAACTTACTCTTGAACCTCAAGTATAATTATTAGCCGTCGTTATGTCTTATGTACATAATTAAAAACACTAGCCATATGTAGGAGTACGTAAGTTCAGCATAATCATGACTTATTATGACAAATTAGCGAAAATTATTATGCAATTTTTACAGAAAGGTATTTCATATTAGGAAATTTCTTGTTAGATAAAGATTGTGTTCAACCAAGAACCCCTGTTCTGTTCAAATACCGATGCGGCACAATGATTTAATGTAACAAATCGTACAATCCACATAAAATTTAAAGGTGTGTTATGGTTTACATTAAAATTTCCAGTTATTGTACTTAGCGTTAGTTGGAACTTGAGCTGAAAGTGTTATATGAAAGGACGATTGAATACTGTCACTCTATACCGAAGAAACTTATAATTATTTTTGTCTATTCTACTGATTACATCAATCTCTACTGATAGTCCTCTTTACTAAGTGTACATAGAAACTCGTGGTAACGACGTATTTGAAAGCCTCCATTACGTTTCCTTAGGATTCCTGCAAGTAATCAGTCGCGATGATTTGTTTTGTTATTATTATTATTTTTTCATTTTACTGTATTTTTTAATTTATTGTTGGTAGTCTTACTGAATGGCCGTCGACAGATGTCAGTCATTGGTGAGAACTGTGTTACGTGCACGCAGTTACATGTTTTAATGTGAACATTTGTCATTTTCCCCACTTAGTTCTACATCTTTTGTAGGAGACACATTAAAAACGATGTATTGCCTTTACGGATTTTCTGCTTGTTTCCACATTCCTATTGCAGGTTCCTATGTGATGTAGCGGAGACTGAGTAAGTAAAGTTACATCGGGGAATTCATGTCCTAAAATTTACGGTTCGGATAAAAAGAAATTATTTGAAGTTCGGATCGCTTCTAAATTTCCCGCTTTACGCTTTATACTCACATGAAAGGAGGTGAGTATTCGAGACTTTGGTCATACCATCGGCTTCTATAGAGTAGAAAGGTCAAAGGTCACTGCGTATCCTCAAGCGGGAAACTTGGAAGTGATCTGAACTTCAAACTTCTTTTATAAAGAAACGGTACATTTACGAACATAGGTTCCCGATTGAAACTTTGCGTATTAAGTCTGTTCCATTACCTTCCTTATACACGGGACTAACTTGTGCCTTTTCCCGTTCTCTTGGTACGGGCAACACTTCAGAGCACTCGTGGTTAATGTTTTAATGCAAACAACGTGTACTGAATGAATACAACATGTCTCTCTCAAAGACGTACTAACAGGTTTACTTACATAATAGACCCAGCCATAAGATTTGGGACATTATTCACTGCATCCGCCGTCGTTGCAAGGCCTGAATTTCTTCGAGATGTGATCACATCCCATAGTGATCACATTGGCCAGTTATTACAACTCCTTTCAGTAAAAAGCCTATGATAGGAATTGTTTCACGCTGTATTGTGGCGCTGTAGACCTGATTTGTTGGTACTTGTCTGCTTTTGAAAGCATACGTCACTAATCATTCTTACAATTTTTTATCTGACTTATTTTCTAAATTGTTTATTCAACAGAGTTTTAGTAATAATGTATCTGTAGACGCGTGCACTACTTGGATCTTGATTAAACCGTCCGTCCAAAAAGTTGAGTACTGATTTTATTAGTTGCAGTTTAACGTGAGCGTAATAGCTACTACAGCAGCTTAAACTATCAGCTCTTAACACCGGGTGAGCATTTGATTTGTTCGTTGATAGCAGGCAATGTAGTAGTGAACGTGCGACTGTATCGCGCCAACAATGCTGTGAGATAAATCAAAATGGAACAACTGTGAGAAATTCTTCAGAACCAAAGAAAAGCGTGCGATTAATTAGTCCCGCACACCTTGATCCCCGCACGATGCCTATAGCTTATGGATTCTTGCAAGTATTTGATTTAAATCGAAAATGGGAACCAACGTTGGAGATAAATTGATACCAAAATTTTGGTGACAAGGTAGAAGTTTGGTTACGTGGATATCTGCCTTCAATTTCAGCTAAGGAGACAACTATGGAAAAATATTTGGAATTTCATGTAGTGACCTTCTGCATTCTAAGATATTAGCAGCAAATTTAGTTCGTTTTGTAACCTGCCGGGTAAAAGTCTTTTGAACAATTTTCGACAATTGCAACCTACTGAGGTGGCTAAATGGTCAGCGCAATGGACATTCGAGACGATGGTTGTTCGGATCCCCGTTAGGCCAATCATATTTGGGTTTTCAGTGAGACAACTGCAAATCGCTAAAAGATAAATCAAAAAGCACCCTGGATTTTCTTGCACATGTCTTCAGACTCCTAGCTTGTTTTTTGCCTCTCATGGCACTAGCATGTACAAGTCTTCCTCTGTCTGTAGCTGGAACCATTCCACAGAATTTCCTTCGCTATGTGGAAGTTTTTTTAAATCAGTAGGAACGATATTTTAGTATTTCCGTTTGTGTACGTTTGGGCTCATGGTTTTTACGCTATTACACAGGGTGTCCCACTAAACTGTTGTTGGAAGTACAACAGATATTGTAGAACGACTTTCACGATCATGAACGTACGGCAGTACCATGAGACAGTCTAAAATTTAAACAAATATTATTTTCAAAATAAACTTTTTTTAACGTATATCCTGTATTATTTCTTACGCAAGCAGTAGGATGGAAAAGAATGTTGTTGGTTGCATCGCACTGCGTCAATTACAATCGTAGAAATTGTAAAGCGAATTTGACGCATGAAATACGTGATGATAGTAGCTAGCGCGTCCAGAGACTCAAAGCGAGTCTGGGTACACGCGCTAGCAGCGCTCTTCATTCATTTCAAACAACTTCGCTTCGCAATTTTTCGGTTGAAATTGATGCATTGTTTATCTTTGTATGTTAGAGGCTTCTTTTTCCAAATAGTGAAAATGAAATTTGTTTCGTATTTCTACTTTTACACAACCCTGTTTTTGTAGAATATTAGTATGATTCTATAAAAAAGATTAAATATACTCATTATAGACTAAATTAGGACGGTTCTGCCAGAAAACTGGACCGTTATTCTCAACCTTCATGAAAAGAGTTAAAGTGATTCCTGCGACTTTAATGTGTAAAAGGTGAGAAGAGTACAGTCTTTAGCGTACCATTAAATTTATTAAAGAACCTTTGGATGTTACTGTGGATCACTCTCAGACGTACTATCGAATTCGGAGTATTTACATTAAGACGGATATACAAAAAATGTAATTAATTTGAAAGAAAAGCGAAGTTATATGCAATATAAAGCGAAAATTGACATCGAGAGGGGCAAGCCCTGTGGAAACCTTAAGTTTCTGTCAGAGCTGGAAGTAGCAAGATGTGGTGCACTTACATTTCATGTCTGAGGGAGATAAAAGAAATCATTTAAAAATATAATATAGACTATGTTTGGTTGTGAGGCTATCTCCCGCAGCAGCTGTTAAAATTGTGCCTAACGTGCACAAAGTGTTTTAAAAAACTGTTTTAATCTATGTATCGAAAACAAACTGTAGAAACCTTTGTATCATTTGTTGTTGTTGTTGTTGTTGTGGTATTCAGTCCGTAGACTGGTTTGATGCAGCTCTCCACGCTACCCTGTGCTGTGCAAGCCTCTTCATCTGAGAATACGTACGGCAACCTACATCCTTTTGCATCTGCTTACCGTATTCGTCTCTCGGTCTCCCTCTACGATTTTTACCCTACACACTTTCTTCTAATGCTACGTTGACAATTCCTTGATGTCTCACAATGTGTCCAACTAATCTATCCCTTCTCTTAGGATATGCCAGAAACTTCTTTTCTCTCCAATTCAGTTAAGCACCTCCTCATTAGTTACGTGATGTACCCATCTAATTTTCATCATTCGTCTGTAGCACCACATTCAAAAGTTTCTATCCTCTTTTTATCTGAACTTCTTATCGTCCACGTTTCACTCCCATACAATGCTACACTCCAGACAAATGCTTTCAGAAAAGACTTCCTAACATTTAACTTAATATTTTATGTTAAAAAGTTTCGCTTCTTAAGAAACGCTGCTCTTCCCATAGCCATTCTGCATTTTATATCTTCTTTACTTCGTCCATCAGAAGTTATCTTGCTACCCAAATAACAAAACTCATCTGCTACTTTTATTGTCTCATTACCTAACCTAATTCAAAACAAAACAAAAAAAGTTCAAATGTTTGTAGAACTTATGGGACTTAACTACGGGGTCATCAGTCCCTAAGCTTACAAACTACTTATGAACTAGCTAAGATTAAGGACGGTACAAATATCCATGCCCGAGGGGGGATTCGAACCCCCGACCGTAGTGGCCGTGCAGACCGTGACTGTAGCGCTTCAGTCCCCTCGGCCACCGCGGCCGGCTAACCTAATTCCTTCAGCATCATCTGATTTGCTGACGCTACATTCCATTACCCTCGTTTTACTGTTGTTAATGTTTATCTTATATCTTCCTTCCAAGACACTGTCCATTCCATTCTGTTGCTCTTCCAGATTTTTTGCAGTCTCTGATAAAATTACTATGTCATCGTCAAACCTCAAAATTTTTATTTCTTCTCCCTGCACTTTAATTCCCTCTCCAAATTTGTCCTTGTATTCCTTCACTGCTTGCTCAACATACAGATTAAACAACACTGGGGAAAGGCTACAACCCTGTCTTACTCCCTTCCCAACCTCTGCGGCCCTTTCTTCCTTTCGACTCTGATAACTGCTATCTGGTTTTTGTATGAGTTGAATATAACTCTTCGCTCCCTGTATTTTACCCCTGATACCTTCAGAATTTGAAAGAGTGTATGCCAGTCGACATTGTCAAAAGCTTTCTCCAAATCTTCAAATGCCAAGAATGTAGGTTTCCCTTTCCTTAGCCTATCTTCTAAGATTAGTCGTAATGTGAGTATTGCCTCCCGTGTTGTATCATTTACAGACCACAGAAGATGCTTTTAAAATAAAAAGCGAAACGCGACTGGTAAAATAAATCTCGTTCTTGCAGTTGGCATAAGACGGTTTACCTCTTATAATCAATATAGTGCCGCGGTGGAGTAGCCGAGCGGTCTAAAGCGTCTCGCTGCGGAGCGCGAGGTTGCTCGCCGTTGAGGTTCGAGTCCTCCTTGAGGCATGGGTGTGTGTGTGTTTATCCTTAGGTTAGTTGACCTAGGTTTAAGTGGTTTGTAAGCTACGGACTGATGACCACGCAGTTTGGTCCGATAGATTTACAAACATTTGAACATTTCAATCAATATAGTATAGATTTTTTACGTCGTGATTTTACTATCATTCTACTGTTTTCCAATACCAAATGAAGATGACCAAACGGTAGAGCTTCCGTTGTTTAAGTGCACCACATCTTTGTCCCTCCCGCAGTGACTGCACTTCTCTCCTTTACGTCGGCAGTATGTAGGACTTCTTTTTACCTTCAAAATAATTCAATTTAATTAAAGAACTACGTCCCACACAGGCCTCTAGAGCCTATAGGATACCGAAAAATTTCTGCATGGTGCGAAAATTAGCAATTGACGCCAAATAAAGAAAAGTGTGAAGTAATACACATGACCACTAAAAGAAATCCACTGAACTTCAATTACGCGATAAATCAGTCAAAGCTTAAAGGTCTTAATTTCTACCAAATACCTAGGAGTTATAATTGCAAACAAATGTGACTGGAGAGAACACATAGAAAATATTTTTGTGAAGGCGAACCAAAGGTTACGTTTCATTGGCAGAACGCTTCGAAGATGCACCAGCTCCACCAAAGAGACTGCCTACATCACACTTGTGTGTCCTCTCCTGGAGTAGTGTTGCCCCTTGTGGGACCCTCACCAGGTTGGACTGACGGAAGACATTGAGAAGGTTCAGAGAAGGGCAGCTCGTTTTGTTTTATCGTTACCGGGGGGGGGGGGGGGGGGGGTGTCACGGAAATGTTGCACGAATTGGGATGGAAATCATTAAAAGAAAGACGTTATTCATTGCGGCATGATCTGTTTGCGAAGTTTTAATCACCGACTTCTATTTATGAATGTAAAACTACTATAGAGACATGACCATCCCAATAAAACAAGAGAAATCAGATCGAAAACGGAACGATTTAGTTGTTCTTTCTTCCCGCGCGCTATTAGAGAATGAAAAGGTAGAGAAAAATTATGAAACTGGTTAATGAACTCTCTGACAGGCACTTAAATGTGATTTGCAGAGTATATATGTAGATGTAGACGATAAGACTCGACTCGCATGCGGGAGGAATGTGGTTCAAATCCACCTTCGGCCATCCAGGTTTAGGACTTTCGAGATTTCTGTAAATCACTCCAGGCTCCTTTCCAAGCGCACGGCTGATTTCCTTCCCTGTTCTTGATAAGAAGTTTCCGACCGCGTGCGCCGTGTCACAGGACAAAAAGTTTGAGCGAACGTTAAACGCAGAGCTTGCTTCCTTCATTTTTCCATCGAAATATTTAAATATTGAGCTCTAGACAAATAGACTGCTGTTAGTTCTACTATGTTTTCCAAATAGAAGCTATAATAACCTCACACAAACACAACTTTTTGCACGTAACATAAAATCCTAACAGTTCACATAAAAAATGGTGCCATTATCTGAGCATTAATTTCAGACTAGTTGATATGTTTTGAAAAGCGAATTAATCTTATTGTTATGTGGATTGACAAGATAGCTTTGTTGAAACTATTTCATTTGAATTCAGAACCAGTTACAACAGACCTTGCGGCCATGCTCAGATGATCTTTACAAGGTGCACACAATACAAATAAATTAACCTCCTTAGAGCTATGTAGATGGAGCACTTTCTACATCCAAATAATACATCATAAAACATACCATTTCATCGTCTACGAGATAGGAAAGTGTTCAAGATATGAAATATATTACCATAATGGGTCGTCACGTCAGACGATCGAGTCCTCGCTTGGGCAAGGGTGTGGATGTTGTTATTAGGATAAGTTAGTTTAAGTAGTTTGTGAAGTTAGTGACCGATGACCACAGCAGTTAGGTCCCATAACTTAACAAACATTTGAACACTTATTGTGTTAACATTGTACAAAATGTTCAAATATATCGGCTGCACGAGGTTTGGGTCTAGCGGCAGATTTAGTGTCAGCAGTGGAAATCAAAATTTCGCGGTAATTGCAGAACTTTAGTTCTTGGCGTCGCTATTTCGCGTATTATCCTGAAAGAATTTAAAATAATAATAATAATAATAATAATAATAATGTTCAAATGTTTGTTAAGCTTATGGGACTCAACTGCGAGGGCATCAGTCCTTAAATTTATAAACTAACTTACTCTAAAGACAGCACAAACATCCATGTCCGAGGGAGGATTCGACCCCCTGACGGGGAATGACCTCGCGCATCGGAGCACAGCACCTTAATAGTGGATTTCATATCCTACAAGAGGAAACCCCTTGCCTCAATTTATTAAATTGTCCGTTAATCTTATTTCAATAGCTTTTCTGTAAACACTGTTCCAAAAACCGGAGGTATTGGCTGCTATGCGAGTCTCACCATATGTCACTTCGTGTCCCTCCGTTTAACAGTGTTCTGCTACCGCCGATTTTTCCGGCTGCAAGTGTCTCGTGTGGCGGCAATGTTCCACACATCTGTCTTGTACGGCTGATGTATTCCGTGCCACACGGATATGGTATTTTGTAAACGCTGGGTTTCCTGAGCCCCAGATCATCTTTGAAAGAGTATGCGCTGTGAACAGACGCCAATTGCTTCACCAGGTTGTATGTGGGTGCACCAAAATTAGAGACTATTGGACATTACGGTACCCATTCCTTGCGCACTTCTGGAAGACCGTACAACCTAGGAGGAACAGCAGCACCGGGGTGAAGCTTCTGACAACGTGTTCGATTTCAAAAGTGGAAGAGTCACTCTGTATTTTTATATATACTGGATTATTGAGTAGAGACTCAATTTTAAGGACGGAATCAAAATTTTCAAATGTTTGTATAGCTTATGGGACGTAACTACGGGGTTATCACTCCCTAAACTTACAAAGTACTTATGAACTAGCTAACACTAAGGACGGCACAAATATCCATGCCCGAGGGGGGATTCAAACCCCCGACCTTAGCAGACCGTTACTGACGCGCCGCAATCCCCTCGGATACCTCGGCCGGCCCCTCGGGCATGGATGTGTGTATTGTCCTTAGGTTAGTTTAGCTTAGTTTAAGTAGTTTGTAAGTCTAGTGGCTGATGATCAACGTAGTTGAGTCCCATAACAATTACTAACATTTGATTTTAGAACTCTGTTACGCACAGCATATGTCATTTGAGACGCAGACAATTTCGACATTAATATTCACAGAATATATGACATCAACTGCGATTGGACAAAGCTGAAAATGTGTACTCAGCCGGGATTCGAACCCGGGTCTCCTGCTTTCTAGGCAGTTGCACTGACCCCTACACCACTGGGGACACAGTGATCACCGCACCTGCAAGGACTACCGAAGCACGCCTCCCGTCAGGTACAAATTCCCAGCTTCACATGTATGTATTTAATATGCCGGTGACGGACAATGATCCTATCGTTAGTGGGGAGGGGTGGGCAAGTTTGAAAGCCCTTAGTCTTACGGGAATTAGTTTCATAACTACGAGTTTGAGTACTGTGGGCAGGGTGAAGCTGGGAATTTGTATCTGACGGGAGGCGTGCTTCGGTAGTCCTTGCATGTGCGGTGATCACTGTGTCCCCAGTGGTGTAGGGGTCAGGGCAACTGCCTAGAAAGCAGGAGACCCGGGTTCGAATCCCGGGTGGGTACACATTTTCAGCTTTGCCCAATCGCAGTTGATGTCATATATTCTGTGAATATTAAATAATAACAACTGCAGGATCAGAAGTGACATCTGTTCTTTCGGCATTCTTTTCGACATTCGCACAATCAACAGAACAGGCTTTGCTAACGGTATACTACTCCCTCCACATCGCTATCAACGGGTTCTACACAACGCTGGTGACTACTTTGCAGAACAGTAACAGGTGAAAACATGTAACGCTTTTGTATCGTTAGTAATAGTAGTAGAAGTTTTAATGCTCACTATTTAGAAAATTCAAAGAAAAAGATGGGTAGTGTGCATTAAAACTTCTACATGCCAAATTGAATTTCCGAGGATGGAAGGTGTCCTTGTGAGTAAACGAACTATAGCATACATTCCCGGACATAAGTTCATTAGACCCTTTCGGTTTGGTCTCCATTCCACGATCAAACCACAGAGGTTGTATACGGTCGAAAAAATTTCACCTATAAATGAAATTTACGTTGGTTGTTACAGTTGCAGATTTGTAGGTTCAAGAATTTAACTGTTTTGTCGTACTGTGTTTCTTCTGCAGTGGCGGCTAGTACAAAATTTGACCATTGTGCTACAATATTACAAAAATAAACAGGAAACAAAATATACTAAAATAAAAAGTCAACCTTTGTATGGTTGCCTTTAATTAAATATCAATTAATAGTTTATTGACAGTAAGAGCTTCAGAGTAAACTACAACAGCACTACCAACTGCATGTATTAACTGCAGGTAGTAAATATAACGTTCGAAAAATATTAATTTTATTTACAGAAATTAAAATTTTAGACTCAGAGGTATTTGAATACGAGCCGCACACAGGTAGGTTTGAGAGACAACGCGCAAGACGCCTGAGCCAGCGCGCTAATTGACTCTGTAAGCAGCAATATTCGTCATACACTATTCTTCCGCAGCCGTTACACGCAGCGCGAAGAGAAATATTGATCTGGTGCTGCAGTCGGTCTCAGCACACACGAGCCGCCAGGCCTGACGTCACGTCTGCGCATCCACACTCGCGAACAGACGACTGCGCCGCCTCTCTGCGCACGTACCAGCGCGGATGGATCCCACTTCAGCAAACGGAGCTGGTTTCCAGCTATCGCGGCGAGAACGCTCCAGAATGCGTTTTCATCCTATCAGTATCATTCTAATACGCATTGGAAGGGATAATTTTATTGTGATGTCTGGCTCGTATTCCAAGAGAAAGGGTGTAATTTTACAGCGATTTCTCGCTTGCATTCGAAGAGAAATGGCATCATTTTAGGAATATTTTTACAGAGTGCTGCAGCACATTAGCACATTATCACCAGCCGCCACTGTTCTTCTGTACCCCGTGGATCGTCAAGCAGATTGAGAGCAGGCGGTGTGTGGTTGCGCAGTGCCCCCCCCCCCCCACTCCCTCTCGACACCCTGCAGCCCTGTGCCCGCTTAATGAGCGGCGAACCTCCACATTCGGCCTCAGCTGGCGTCGTTGATTGCTAGCCGCAAATAACTGCGCGGCACGCGTGCGCTGATGAACACCTGCCGCCGGCATTGTCGGCCGCGGCGGGTTCACACGGGGCCACCTGAGCTCTGTCTGTCACAGCGTGACGAGCCGTAATGGCTCACCAGAGCACGCCGCGCGGTCGCCGAAAGACAGAACGTGCAGCGTGGAGCGTAGGGCACTGCCGGAAACCGACCCAGCGCCTTCGCGGCGCGTGCTGTGTGTTGATTGGCGTTCATGGGGAGGAGGTAAGAATAAAGGGAGATGGTGCTGCGTACAGTGGCGGCTGGTGATAATGTGCTAATGTGCTGCAGCACACTGTAAATACATTACTAAAATTATGCCATTTCTCTTCGAAAGCAAGCGAGAAATCGCTGTAAAATTACAGTCTTTCTCGTGGAATGCGATCCAGATATCACAATAAAATTATGCCAATTCCCTCCCAATATGTATTACAACGCTAGTAATAAGGATGAAAATGCATTTTGGAGCGCTCTCGCCGCGATAGCTGGAAAACAGCTCCGTGTGATGAAGTGCGATTCAGCCGCGCTGGTACGTGCGCAGAGAGGCGGCGCAGTCATCTGTTCACTAGTGCGCATGCGCAGACGAGACGTCAGGCCTGGCGAGTCATGTGTGCTGAGACCGACTGCAGCACCAGATCCATATTTCTTTTCGCACTGCGTGTAACGGCTGCGGAAGAATAGCATATGACGAATATTGCGGCATACAGAGTCTAGTAGCGCGCTGGCTCAAGGGTCTTGCACGTTGTCTCTCAAACCTACTTGTGTGAGGCTCGTATTCAAATACCTCTGAATCCAAATTTTTAATTTCTGTGCATAAAAATTCAATCACAAACAACATTAGTAATTTATAGCCAACATGCTAGTGAAACTGCGCTTTTCAGTCAAGCAGTTTCATTGATCACTTGTGTAGAACGTAGATGATGTGGTGGGGATATTGCTAAGCTCCGTTATTTCCACTGTCAGTCACGCTTTTTATTTTAGTATATTTTATTTCCTGTTTATTTTTGTAATATTTCAGCACACGGGTCAAATTTTGTACGAGCCGCCACTGGCTACGTATCCTAGCCGTACTCCGCTTTGAAGCCATGACCGCCATGACACTCCGACCAAAACACTGACAGTGTGTTATAGCTGTGTCTGTACTTACAGTCACTAATTGCATCATATACGCACGTAACGTCCTCAAAATGGTTTTTTAAAGCTTTTGTTTAAAATAAAATCTCGAGAAACAAAATGATTTCGCGTTTATTCTGTTTAAAAATAGTTGTTACTACAATATTACTTATCACAAACGTGGGTTCTTTCTTTAGCTAATCTGACGATCGTCAGATAAAATAATTCGATTGAGTGAACCAACGCCAGATTTACGAGCACAGTGACGATATCTTTTCTTTGTGCAGTAAGTTTAATTAATATTGAAATTAGGTTTTGCGTTCGAAATCATTGACTTGATGAAAATCAAATTTATATTGTATTCCTTATTCAATAGTAAATAGTATGTTAAGTGGGGAAATAAATGTTCAAATGATTGTACAACTTATGGGACTTAACTACGGGGTCATCAGTCCCTAAGCTTACAAACTACTTATGAACTACCTAAGACTAAAGACGGCACAAATATCCATGCCCGAGGGGGGATTCGAACCACCGACCGTAGTCGCCGTGCTGACCGTGACTAGAGCGCCTCAGTCACCTCGGCCACCGCGGCCGGCGTGAGGAAATAACTTTCATCTTTACGAAATCAAAAAAAAAAAAAAAAAAAAAAAAAAAAAAAAAAAAAAACAAAAAAAAAAAAAAACGCTACGTTACAAATAATGGTGTTGTATACGTTCGTTCGCAATAAAAGTGGTAAAATCACACGTTAACGAGGCAATTTACACATGAAATGATATTTCCTTCGATTTCACGTCACAGTGAGAACGATTCGTACACATAAACATCGCACAAGTCACCATAACAGCCGCGGTGGAGCGGCAAAGCGCATTGAGGCGCTATTCTACGATGCGCGAGGCCGTTCGAATCCTCCCTCGGGCATGGATGTTTGTGCTGTCTTTAGTACAAGCTAGTTTTAAGCAGTTTGTAAGTTTAAGGACTGATGACCCGGTAATTAAGTCCCATAACCTTTACAAACATTGAAAACTTGAGCATTTCACAATAACAGTGCTAAATCCTTCCAAAAACGAGCGATAAGCATACGCAAACAAGGTAAGTACAGTAGTGTTTTGGTCGGATGAAGATGGCTACCCTTGGCTTCACAGCTGGGGCGTCAGAGCGCCTCCGTTCATTCTTACCTGCTTGATGTTCAAAAGTTTGTAGAACTTATGCGACTTAACTACGGGGTTATCAGTCCCTAAGCTTACAAACTACTTATAACTAGCTAAGTCTAAGGACGGCTCAAATATCCATGCCCGAGGGGGGATTCGAACCCCCGACCTTAGTGGCCGTGCAGACTGTGACTGGTCCCCTCGGCCACCGCGGCCGGCTCTTACCTACATGAGGGGGTACGATTGACTCAGCAATTACTCGCGTTACCATTGAGTGACGGTACGAACCTCTAAGAGGAAACTCTGCAAACTGTAACTATGGATGCACTGTACAACACGTATTCGACTGCCGTCAGCGTGAGAAAGTTTGATTCAATAAATTATCCATATCATGGAAACCATGCATTTCCATAGATAAGGTTTGTTAGATTTTTTTATTATTTTTTTGTTTTGTTTATTTATATTTTTTTCTGGAACCTCTCATTAATCAGTCAGTAGAGTCTGTACACGGTGCTAAAAATCACCCAGTATAGGAAACCCACTACTTTATTAACTCAATTCTTGCCACCCCAAAATATGAAAGTACGCGTATTTCAACACATTGATTATAAATGGAGTCACGAACGATGGCGGGTCGTTCATGTCTAGACAAGAGCATTTTCGCAGGTTTCAAGCAGCATTTGAAATACGCATATACAGGATGGTCCGTAAAAGCGAACGGGCCAAATATCTCACGAAATATGCATCAAACGAAAAAATTACAAAGGAAAACACTTCTCTAGCTTGAAGGGGGAAAACAGATGGGGTTAATAGGTACCCCCAGTTTTTATTACTTATTCGACTATTACGTAAATAAATATGAATTATTTGGAACACTTTTGTGGCTTTGTGATAGATGGCGCTGTAGTATTCACAAACGTATTGCTCACAATTTTAGACGAACAGTGGGAAACAGGTAGGTTTCTTTTAATTAAAACACAGAACGTAGGTATGTTTGAATTTCATTTCGGTTGTTCCAACGTGTTACATGTTACTTTGTGAAATTATCGTCCATTATGAAAACGCATGCTGTTACTGATTGATTACCTGTAATTACCTCATGACTTCAATAAATGTTCAAATTGATGTCCTTCTACTTCAATGCATTTGGCAATACGCTTAAAGGAATTCCTCTCAACACCTTGTCGTTCGCCTTCAGTAATGATCTCACATGCATTAACAATGCGCTGACGCATGTTTTCAGGGGTTGTCGGTGAATCACGATAAAAAATATCCCTCAATTTTCCCCGCAAAGAGAAATCCGGGGATGTAAGATCAGGTGAACGTGCTTCTACGACCAATCCACCTGTCCTTAAATATTCCATCTAAGACCGCTTCAACTGCACGCGAGCCATGTGCCGGACATCCATCATGTTGAAAGTACATCACCATTCTGTCATGCACTGAAACATCTTGTAATAAAACATTGCCTAAGAAATCAGCATACATTGCACCATTAAATTGTCATCGATAAAATAGGGGCCAATTACTCTTCCATACATAATGCCGAACCATACATAACCCGCCAAGGTCGCTGATGTTCCACTTGTCGCAGCTATCGTGGCCTATCCGTTGCCCAATAGAGCATATTAAGCAGGTTTAGGTTACCTCTGTTTGTCAATGACGCTTCGTCACTAAACACAACGCGTGAAAAAATCTCTTATTGTCCCTTAATTTATCTTGTGCCCAGTGGCAAATCTGTACACGACGTTCAAAGTCTTTGCCATGCAAATCCTGGTGCATAGAAATATAGTACGGATGAAATTTATGTTGATGTATAATTCTCAGCGCCGACTTTTTGAGATTCACGATTCTCGCTCAATTTGTCTGATACGGATGTGCGGATTAGCCGCAACTGCACCTAAAACACTTACTTGGGCATCATCATTTGTTGCAGGTCGTGGTTTACGTTTTACTCGTGGATGAGCACTTCCTGTCTCTTTAAATAACGTAACTATCCGACGAAAGGTCCGGACTCATGGATGATGTCTTCCAGAATAACGATCAACATATATAGCACAGGCCGGTTGGTCATTTTGATCACAACAGCCATACATAAATGCCACATCGACATTGTCTGCAATTGGTAACACGAGTAATGTATCATGAAGCAAATACCATCCGCACTGGTGAAATGTTATGCGATACCACGTAGGTATACGTTTGTGACTATTACAGGGCCATGTAGCGCTAAGCGAAAAAAGTGTTCCAAATAAAACATTCATGTTTATTTACGTACTAGACGAATATGTAATAAAAATGAGGGTAGCTATTTAAAAAAATTGCAGTTGATATCCGTTTGACCTATGGCAGCACCATCTTGCGGGCCAACCATGGCGCCACCTGTTTTCCCCCATCAAGCTATAAAAGTTTTGTTCTTTGTAGTTTTTTCGTTTGAAGCTTATTTCGTGAGATATTTGGCCCGATCACTATCAATGGCATTGGTAATTTCTCGGGTGAGTTCGGTGCATGTTCTAGTATCTCACTTTTCCAGCGGCGAAAGAGCTCCTATATAGCAGCAACGATATGGCACTCTACATGATAATGCGCTACATTCAACTTGCGCACCAGACATGAGTTCCTATGATTACCCCAGAGGCGACGTTAATACTTGCAATTGAGCGGTCAAATCGTGAAATTAATCTAAATAGACTCACAGATGCCTTCCGGAAAGTGGCAAAAATGTATTGCAGGTGTGTAACAATAAGAAAGTCAACTCAGAGAAATATAATAGTTCTCATTCGTTTCTGTCTCGTTTAAAGCAATTATACATTTCGAGTAAGCGTTTCACAATGTTTAATGGAACAAGCTCTGTCATTCTTAAGGTGGCAAGAGAAATATACAGAGTCTAAAATCATATACTCAACTTGTAAAGAAACAGGTGGCATTAATAACAACAAAAATGTTCAAATGTTTGTTAAGCTTATGGGACTTAACTATGGGGTCATCAGTCCCTAAACTTACGAACTACTTATGAACAACTTTCAACTAAGGACGGCACAAATATCCATGCCCGAGGGGGGATACGAACCCCCGACCGTAGTGGCCGTGCAGACCGTGACTGGAGCGTCTCAGTCTCCTCGGCCACCGCAGCCGACGCATTAATAACAGTCGAAGGACGTGACAAGGAATAACTGTTGGAAACGATTTACGGTAGGTATGTATCCCATCCGTGATGTTATTCAATATTTCCCTTGAGTTAGATATGGAAAGCAAATAGACACTTGGGAAGGAGATTGAAATTCATGGAGAACTGATACCGATGACATTCTAATTCGTCGGGGACAGAAAAAAATACTTTGTTGCACAAATTAGCAGAATGGGCAAGGTCTTGACAGGGTGGTACAACAAGATCATTAACAAGTGCAAAACAAAGGTTAAGTGATATAGTCGAATTACGTCGAGCAATTCAGGGGAATCACGTTAGGAAATCAGTGGATGATTTCTCTTATTTTGGCAACAGAAGAACTTATAATATGTGCAGTAGAGACGCCACAAAAAAGTAATATTGAAACCGCAAAAAGAATTACGAACAGGAGAAATGTGAAAATCGAACATGAGTCTCAATGCCGGGAATGCTTTTATGAAGAGATTGCCAGGAGTGTAGCTTTGATCGAAAGTGAAATGTTTACGATAAGTAGATCCTATACGAAATTTTTCAAATGTGTGCAACAGAAGAGTTTCGAAGATTAGTTGGTTATATTACATAACTCAGATGTACTGAAGAGAACTGGTGAGATTTGTGGCATCACATTGGCAAAGGAAGGGGTCGGTTGATATGATTCTTAGGTATCAAGGAATGATTAATTTATTTATACAAGTTCCCAGCCAAGATCGCGATATTTACTTATGGATGACCGGTTTCGACGTTCATAGACATCATCTTCTGATCTCCAATATTTTACAATGTCATATTGGAAATCAGAAGATGACGCCTGTGACGTCTAAACCGGTCATCCATAAATAAATATCGCGATCTTGGCTTGAAACTTGTATAAATTGATTCAGATCGCCCCAGAGAACAATGAGTTCCATACACAATTAACTTACTATTGGGGTAAAAATTGCGGAGATTGCGGGATGTGTTCAAGATGGCTGTCCTTGCACAGGACAGAGTAGAGTCGAGAGCTGCATCAAACAAGACTTCAGATAGAAGACCACGTCATATTTAATCATATTTAGTCTGAGTGTGTTAGCTAGAATAATAATTAATGCAAGTTGTTTTCATGATGTTATGATTCTTCCCTCTTTGTGTTTAAGCCTGTGTATCATTGATGAAAACACAACGAATTCATTGTGAGTTTTAAGCAGAGATGATATCTAAAAAAATGTTCAAATGTTTGTATAGTCTATGGAACTTAACTACGGGGTCATCAGTCCCTAAACTTACAAACTACTTATGAACTACTTACGAACTAGGACGGCACAAATATCCATGCCCGAGGGGGGATTCGAACCCCCGACCGTAGTGGTCGTGCAGACCGTGACTGCAGCGCCTTAGTCCCCTCGGCCACCGCGGCCGGCAGATGATATCTATTTTCTATAGAAATCTCTCTTTCGTATCCAGTTTTTTAACATCTGTAAAACAGCGAAGAAATCAATTAGGAATAATTGGGTAACATTACATCCACGATTACCCTTCCCATTGTCAGTTATCCTCATGCTGCCAAGATTTACTTCCCGGTGACTTCGTCTGATCGGTATTTCAGCTTCCTTCCTGTAGTTCTTGTGTAATTTCGCAGTGGGTAAACATACTACTGATACAATATTTACCCAGAGTTAGGTTATGGCTTCCTCCGGAGTCTCACTCATCAAACAGCTGCGCTTCGCAACTTCCCTCAGAGAACTCAACTTCTACATTTCACTGGCTGCCGCTGAAGTACCTGCTCTCCTCGTACCATTAGTAGGAGCACCTCAGGCCGGAAACTTTACCTCGCTGTCGTCGGAATTTCATGTATGTAAGGCACCCTTAAGTCTTCAGTGCGAGGTTAGTTCCGCTAGAGTTGAACGCATCAGAAAATCCCAGGGGAACTTGTAAACTCCTCTTTCCGCCTTGCCCTACAAGACGTCACGTTATCTTTCTGGGCAACCACTGTGGCTCTCCGTTGGCACATCACTTTAAGCGACTTCTCAATGTGCTTTAGGGACATTAACAACAAAAGTTAGCCTTAATTTATGCATGCAGCCTTTCTCGGCAATTTTTGGTCCGAACAGTTTTCGTACCTCTTTTCGACGTTCTCGAACATCGACGTCACTCTGAGTAAATCTCTGAATAGAATTCCACATTATTTTTCATAGCCGAAATTAGTCCTTTGCGACATGGTAAAATTTCCTTCCCAGAATTATTGATTCAGTTTTATTTCATAGTTCCAACCTCTACAATTATTTCTAGAACACTACTAAACAGTGAAGTTAATAAGACGATCCCTTGTTTAACATTGTTATTTCATATTTGTAAACCTAAGGAAAGAATCTGGAGAGGTCACCGGTCCTTAGACTTACAAACTACTTAGACTAATTTATGCTACGTATAACACAAACGCTCATGTCTGAGGAAGGACTCGAATCTTCGATGGGGAGCGGCCAAACAATCCATAGTATGGCGCCTGAGAACCCGCGGTCATTTTCGCACGAGTCATTTGTTACTGCCAATAACCGAAATACATTCCATAAATTTCACTTAAAATATCATATTTGTTATCGACAGGCTATATTTGTCAATTTTGCCGTAACACCAAATACTCAAATGGTTTCTTGTATTTTTTCCTTGGTTGAAGAATCGGATCCTATCTTGAAACCAATTAGTGGTACTCTTAGTCACTTTGTTATTAACATTCTGAGACTCGTTTGCCTGTTTCTATGTTTTATGGCTACCCTGCTTTACAGCTTCGAGTTATGCAAACTAGGCGCCCATATAAGAGTTAACTGTACAACTGTCGCGATCTTAAAATTGTCCTATCAGTTGTAAACATCCAAGGAGACATACGTAGCGTAAAAATAAATGAACTGTCAACGAATTTAAAATGTTTAGCCGGCCGCGGTGGTCGAGGGGACTAAGGCGCTCCAGTCACGGTCTGCACGGCCACTACGGTCGGGGGTTCGAATCCCCCCTCGGGCATGGATATTTGTGCCGTCCTAGTTCCTAAGTAGTTCATAAGTACTTTGTAAGTTTAGGTCCCATAGACTATACAAACATACAATAAAATTTTTAAGTATGCTACAGGAAATGAATCAGTGAAACTATACCTGTTAATATGAACTCAAGCATTTGGCTCAAAAATATTAATAAATAAAAAAAAAAAATGTCTGTAAAAGTTATGGGACTTAACTGCGGGGTCATCATTCCCTAAACGTACAAACTATCGTATACTAAAGATACGACAAACATCCAACATCCGACGGGGAACGGTCTCGCGAAGCGCAGAATAGCGCCTCAATGCGCTCGGCCGCTACGCCGCGGCCATTTGGCTCAGCCACAAAACGTATTAACCACTTAAATGTTGAAGGAAAACACTATTTATCGCCAAAGCATACACGTCCTTACCATACAAATTATTTAAAGATAAAAATAAACTGTTTTCACAATAATATAAAACAAACAGATTCTTAACTAAATCGATATTCGCTTTTTATACTTAAATCTGCTCGTTGGTGGATAACATGGTCTAATAAGCTCTACCGCGGTGGAGTAGCCGAGCGGTCTAAAGCGTCTCGCTGCGGAGCGCGCGGTTGCTCGCCGTGGAGGTTCGAGTCCTCCCTGGGGCATGGGTGTGTGTGTTGTCCTTAGGTTAGCTTACCTAGGTTTAAGTAGTTTGTAAGCTACGGACTGATGACCACGCAGTTTGGTCCGATAGATTTACAAACATTTTTAATAAGCTCTAATGAGAGTGAGTGAACTCCATATCATAAACTTGGATACTGTGCTTTAATCGATTGCCGTGAAACTCCAGTGGTGAGACTTTTACCAGTGATCCCAACAATTTACATGTATCTTCTTTCAATGCCAGAGTAGATAGTGATATCACCGTATCAACAGCGTGCTGACTTCGTGCAGTGACGACTCTTTATAGATTCATTCACGTCGGTTTCGGCAAAGTCTGTCCAACGCCTCTTAAATCACTCTGTCTCTCACTGTCCATAAACTACTAAGCTTTCACTCTCTGTTATTACGCTGTATGCAGCAAATGTAAAACGTGAACTCACAGCCAAGGGCGGAATTCAGTAACTTCTTAACGGAAGCACATAACAGAGAAAGAGGTCTTCCAATGTCTCTATGACAGACGCAAGACGTGAACTCCGGGCTTAAATGGTGAAGGTTAGAATCGTCCTTTTACGAGCAGCAGGATATAGTCACAACCTTAGTCTGTTGATACAAGTTCTGAGCCATAGGACCGACTGAAGTATTCTGTAGCTCAGACTTGATTGCAGACGTCCTTCCTCGTGAGCTGAGACAGCTGTCCCACTACTAACAATTGCTGTGTCTCCGGCTCCTCTCCGCTACTCTCCCCCGTAAGAGAAACGCAGTGCAATCATCATCTCAATCCCTCTGTTTATAGTCCCGCTCCCTTTACTTAAACATCGTGCAGCCAAACACAGACTTAAGTTCTGTTTCTCTCGTGGAACCTTCTAGAACAAATTTCCTCTCCTGTGCTATCATTCAAATTTACCAAAGTTCCCCACTAGATTTTTGGGAGAAATTTTTTGACCTAAATACAAATGAGCTATGAGCTGATGGCCTCCGTCGCTCTTCAATATGTTGTTTACAGATTCGCTATCATAAGAACTCGGCATTACACGTCCAGTCCCGTTATTTCGTCGTGACGTCATTCTCATTTTGCTACGGTTCTATTTCCACCAATACTGATTTGTCGAGGTCACCGCCATATCCGCAGTTGTAGTGCTGTCTCAGAGGCAGAATCCTTTTCCATTGCTGCTGTGTCACACGAAACTATCTTCTCGAGTTTCCTTTGAATTTTACACAGTTTTGTGAAATTAAAGTTTTCTGGCTTCAGTTTCGCGTCATAATGGATGATGGCTATTAGTTTAATAACCGACCAACGACCAACGTTACAGTGGTGTTCTTCTGGGTATACTCAATAGCCATCCAAGCATTATGACGCAGTACTACACCCAGAAAACTTTTATGTCATCTGACTCTGGCCGCGAAAGCCTACGAAGTCATATTTACACATTTTGTTATAAACATCTAAAGAACCAGCTAGCACATCAAGTTAAATTATTAGTGTTGAAGCATACATGTTGACGGTAGCATTCTCATCCTCTATAAAAACCCAGGTGATTTCCCATCTGAGCATATCTAACGCAATGAGAGTTTAGTGTATTACATTGGGTTGCAAGTTTTTTTAAGGTGCAAAATATTGCCACTTTACAATATTCTCTGACAAATTATTGATAGGCTCTACATGGCGTAAAATATGTACAGGATCCTTACGTTTGAAAACAGTGTTGTTTGCCTAAAGTTTATTGATCTCTGTTGAGGAGAAATGCTTTTTTGTGTTGGACAAAATATAGAATTTTCTATTCTTTTGTCTTAAATATGTTATCACAAGCAAGTGTGTCGATCTTCTGCACCTTTTTTCTGATAAGTTCAATAATTCTGCTGTATTGGACTTGGAATAATTTGCTTTCTTGCTTTTAGGGTTTCGTGACCAATAAGTTCCAGATGAGATGAACGGAAACTTCAAGTTTTTAGGTCAAGCTGAATATTTTAAACAAATTTGCTAACATTATGTAATCCAATTTTGCAATGTCCATTTTCGGAAGAAATATTTCGTGCTTATTATACTTTAATTAAGGGTTGGAAAAAATTATGGCGTTAGTTTAGGGGATTTATTATATTCGAAGAGATATAATAGAAAGTATTACAAGTAGTGACAAAGCTAAGACCTATTTTCTTTACACGTGTCGAATGAACGAAAACGGGCTAGCAAAACAGTAAGCCGTGTTTTCCACGAATAATACGCAACTGGAGTAAGAAGGACAATGGTGCATAGTATACTCTTTGCGACACAATATGTCATGGCTTGCGGAGTATGTATGTAGATGTAGTCGTACCAGCAGACTCCTAGGAATTATCTACTACCAAACCATGAATGGATGGAAATTTTTGGTCATGGGGAAGAATGTGACTTAACCAAGTACACACACGTACTGCTACGCAACTTCGAAGATTACAGCTCGGAGGAACCATCAGAGGAATGGCACCATGCGGAAAATATTTTATATATATATATATATATATATATGGTTTGGTAGTAGATAATTCCTAGGAGTCTGCTGGTACGACTACATCTACATACATACTCCGCAAGCCATGACATATTGTGTCGCAGAGAGTATACTATGCACCATTGTCCTTCTTACTCCAGTTTTTTTTTTTTTTTTTTTTTTTTTTTTTGTAGCCAATGGGCGTCGTCTTTCGAATCACTCTCACGACGTCAATGGCGAGGTCCAGGTTCGACGGGCCCAGCAGCACGCTGGATGGAGTCCTCAGAGCTGGCATCAAATGGTATTCACAGATGACACTCGCATCTGCCTTTAAACAGACAATCGTCGCAAACGTTTTTGGAAGCAATTTGGTCAGCCTGAATGTTTTAAACACACCGTCCAGCGATTGCAGCATCGTGGTGTTGCCCTGATGGTTTACGGTGCAACACAGAAGACTGCTAACGAAGATACCAGCATATGGAATAGATTCACAGATCTGTGAGTGACTGGAATTGATATGTCAGTACGTTGTTCTCTACGGCGAGTGTTCGTCAGAGATGAGAGTATCGTCAGGCGTGCCCCAGGGGTGCGTGGTAGGACCACTATTATTTTCTATCTAAATAAATGATCTGATGGACAGAGTAACTTATAATTTGCCGCTGTTTGCTGATGATGCTGCGGTATATGGGAGGGTGTCGTTTTTAACTGACTGTAATAGCATACAGGATGACTTAGACAAAATTTCTAGTTGGAGTAAAGAATAGCAGCTAGCTCTCAATGTAGAAAAATGTAAGGTGATGCGCATGAATAGGAAAAACAATCCTATAATGTTCGAATACAGTATTAGTAGTGAGCTTCTTCATGCTGTCACGTCGTTCAAATATCTAGGCGTAACATTGCAGAGTGATATGAAATGGAACGAACATGTAAGGACAGTTGTGAGTAAGGCGGACAGCCGACTTCGCGGTCATTATTATTAACGTTACAATTCTTCTGAGCTATTTGCCGCGTCATGATAATAAAATCTTTTCCAACGTTTCGGATCCGTTGCAGGAGCCTTCCCCATGCTCCTTGCAACGGATCCGAAACATTGGAAAATATGTTATTATCATGACGCGGCAAATAGCTCAGAAGAATTTCAACGTTAATGGCAGCTAGCTCTAAATGTAGATAAATGTAAAGTGATGATGCGCATGAGTAGGAAAAACAGTAACATAATGTTTGAATACAGCATTATTAGTGAGATCATTGATACAGTCGAGTCGTTCAAATACCTAGGCGCAACACTGCAGAGCGATGTGCAATGGAACGAACGTGTGTGTAAGGCGGACAGCCGACTCCGGTTTATTGGGAAAATATTGGGAAGATGTACTTCATCTATAAAGCAGACGGCGTATAAAACGCCTGTGCGACCACGTCTTGAGTATTGCTCAAGTATTTGGGACCTGTACAGATAAGTTTAATGGAAGACATGGTAGCAGTTCAGAGGCGAGCAGCTAAGTTCGTTACTGGTAGGTTCGACCAATACTCGAGTGCCACGGAAATGCTTCGGGACCACAAATGGAGTCGCTGGAGGAAGAACGACGTTCTTTTCGAGAAATTCTTTTGAGAAAATTTAGAGAGCCGGACTTTGAAGCTGACTGTAGAACGACCTTGCTGCGGCCTACTAATGATTAGATAAAGAAGATAAGAGAAATTAGGACTCTTACGAAGGCATATAGACATTCTTTTTGTCCCTCGTTTTATTTGGGAGTGGGACAGGAAAGGAGACGCCTAGTAGTGGTACAATGTACCCTCCGCCACTCACTTTACGGTGGACTGCGGAGTATGTATGTAGATGTAAATTATGTGGGGCCACCGTGAGCTACTAGTGGTCGTATAACGCAGTCAATCTGCTTTACAATACAAGGATAACGTCCTACGACGCATAATGTATCCGAATTGGTTTTATTCCGTTGAGGGAGTCGACTTAATAGACGGCAGTTCTCGTGCTCATCGTTGACACCTTGTGAGTGCGTTCCTTCATGATAACCAAAATCGCAAGATCACAATGGCTAGCATGTTATCCAAACATTGACCGAATCGAACATGCCTGGGATACGTTTATAAGGGTTGTTTTTGGTTGAGATTGCCAACCAACCTATCTGAGAGACACACGTCGAATCACCATTTAAGTGTTTTCGATCCAATGGGCCCGCAGCGCAGAAAATTTCTCTAAGAGATGTCATATAAATTTACCAATATGCTATATATATAAATATGTACAATATTCATGTTTTTATGTATATATAGTTTTAATATTAGGTCTGTTTTTATATATATTTTTGTTTTTCTTAAGTTCAAAGGTTCAAAGGTTTGTACAGCTTATGGGACTTAACTACGGGTTCATCAGTCCCTAAACTTACAAACTACTTACGAACTAGGACGGCACAAATATCCCCCGACCGTAGTGGCCGTGCAGACCGTGACTGAAGCGCCTCAGACCCCTCGGCCACCGCGGCCGGCTTTTTCTTAAGTCCTTATGACATCCTTGGGCAGTGTCACGCTGCTTGTATAACAATAACGTGAGCTTTTGGAGCCATACTTATCTTACGTAATGAAAAATCGTAATAAATTTGTCAGTATTTTCAGCTTGTTGTTTTTATATTTGGCCAAAGATCTTATGTGTTTACAGTTCAAGCGGTGTTTGTTATTTTCGACTGTGATTGATGTGTCAGTGATCTGTGGGTGGTATTGTATATATAGCATCTTTGAACGACTACTTAAAAAATTACGCTTGCTACAGATTACGCATGAATAAAGGCACTCACAGACCACTGACATATCAATCACTGTCGAAATACCGTAGAAACCAAGGAGGTTAGTATGTAGGGAGACGCCCTTACTCTGAAAAAGCGAAGTCTGTCTCTGGTATGTTGCTAAGCCTTGTAGAGGTGTTCGTATTGTATAACTGATGTTTTGTGTCACTTAAAGCAGGAGTAATACCTCCGGCAGTTTTGCCATGATGTACCACGTGTTAAAAGAGTGAAAACTATCGCTAAGAATTAATTTTTCAAATATCGTATGATGAGTATTTAGTCAAGAAATTATATTGTTTGCAAGTACATACTTTGAACTGACTGTCAGTTCAATGGATTAACAGTAAGAGACGGTCGACTTGACGCATAGTTTTAACGCAGAAATTGGCGGACAGGTTTCGAGTGACGTATGTGCTTGACATAGATAACGTCATCTCCCTTTATTTTAACCTCTTTGGTAACAACTAAACATATATCACCTTTGGCCAACGGTCAAAAATAAATAAATAAAAATAAAACATTAAAAGTATGTATACATAAAAACGAAGCGATAAATATTGTATAACTTGTTGTATATTTTGCAGATTGTCTGATGTCTATTTAGCGGATGTGGATCCATAACATTATCATAAAAGCTATAAAGCAGCAGCGCATTATTACATTTATATCTATCCATTTAAGGATCTGACAATCTGGACCAACAGTCCGTTGATGATTTAGTGAGCAGTATTCAATTATTCAACAGTGCTAGTACGGACGTCATGACGAAATACGTTTAGTATTAAGCTTTACCATAGGCCTAGATTCTGACGCAGATTGTTTCGAATCGCCTTAATAAATGAACAGCCGCTTCACCACCTGTGGCCTTTACATTCCTACAGTGACCGTAATAATAGTGCTTAATCACTGAAAGTCATAAACTGGCGCATACCTGATAATCGCCTTGTCACGCCTAATGGACAGTATGCTACGACGCATACAGTCAGGTATCAGTGCAAGGGGCCGCGGTGGAGTAGCCGAGCGGTCTAAAGCACCTCGCTGCGAAGCGCGCGGTTGCTCGCCGTGGACGTTCGAGTCCTCCCTGTGGCATGGGTGTGTGTGTGTGTCCGTAGGTTAGTTTACCTAGGTTTAAGTAAAACTTCCTGGCAGATTAAAATTGTGTGCCGCAACCGGGACTCGAACCTGGGACCTTTGCCTTTCGCGGGCAAGCGCGCTACCGACTATGCTATCCCGACACGACTCACGATGCCGCCTCACAACTTTACTTCCGTCAGTACCTCGCCTCCTACTTTCCAAGTACTCCTTAAGTAAAGTTGTGAGGCGGCATCGTGAGTCGTGTCGGGATAGCACAGTCGGTAGTGCGCTTGCCCGCGAAAGGCAATGGTCCGAGGTGTCCCGGTTCCGGCACACAATTTTAATCTGCCAGGAAGTTTCATATCAGCGCACACTCCGATGCAGAGTGAAAGTTTGATTCTAGGTTTAAGTAGTTTGTAAGCTACGGACTGATGACCACGCAGTTTGGTCCGATAAATTTACAGACTTTTTTTTTCAGTGTAAGGGGACGAGTTAACGGCCATTAGACGTACTGGTGTACACTGCAGTCTGGAACACAAGCTCAGAATATCTAACCTACTGCCGTAGAACTTGTCATGATCAGTTTTCTTGAAAATCAAAGAGACCTGAAACGTTATCTTTGAGTATTGCTATTCCAGTTTAACGTCAAAGGTCTTGAACCCCTAGAAACGCGAGGCTGCAAAACTTTATTGGATGTTTGTATTTTGATGCCGGTTCGGAAGGTTCGGTATACAGAAGGGAACGGTAGCACTGTCAGGAACAAAATGCTTCAACTCGAGAACGGCGGTGTAATTACTTTGCAGCCCGTAGACGCGGCCTGCCACTGACGGCTCATCGCGCTCTGGAGGACTGCCGTCTGCGCCACTGTGTTCGGCCCCTGCAGTGAGGAGCTAGCTCTGCACTGTGGCTGCACCTACAGTACGGTTATCTGTATCGTCACAGGCAAAAAATTATATTTCTTCCGAAAAGACAGAAAGGGGGCAATATAATATTACATCGCCGATTACATACGTAAGCCATAGACAGTGGTGTTACTCTTTGTTCCGCTATCGTTCTCGTTTCTCATCTCTGACCTTTGTCTTCCCATTCTATTATCTTTACCTGGCAAGGAATGAGAACGAAGAGCGATAAAAATCTTTGTTCTTTTTGTTTGATCGTGGATCATATCGGAGGCATTTTTTGTTGGCTGCTCTCAATTATGTAAGTGTTGTAGTGAGCAAAATATATTTTTATTTTTTCTAATAAAATACTAAAATTCATAATTCACAAAAACGGGTGATGAATATTATTTCATTCCTAAATATCCATTTTTCATACTTTTTTTATAAATTACTATTTTCAGTAATTCTATACTTTAGTAATTGTAGGTTCATCCCATTGTTGGGCGGCATTGTGCGAGCCATGAGGACTCGCGAGAATTCTGGTAAAACAGTAATAATAATCAAATAGAAACTTAACAGTTTATGAATATAAGGTAATTTTATCTCAACAGTAACAGTTTAATTCAAAAATAATGATAGGCGAAATTTATCTACTAATGTACTACAATAGTAACTTCAGATTCAAAGGAAAAATATTAAACAGAGAATAAGTAGGTAGATTTCCGCCTGATATAGTCTTGCTCGCCAACCCCTTTTACAAATATAAGAAAATAAATTCTTATAGGTTGCTTTACTTTTCTTGGTAGTCGTGTACGTAATGCCAACTGCTTTTGCTACGACGTGACGTAGCGTGCGCCAATAATAAAATTTTATCCCTGTGTTACCAACCTAATACCCGGCCGCGCGGTCCGCTGGACGCGTATAGTCAAATTTAGCCCAAATTGCGGCAAATCTTAAAATCACCAAATGTTGACAGACAATTGAGACGGGTCACGCTATAGAGGGGATCGCACTGTAATCTGGTTGCACCTACACTACGCTTATCTGTATCGTCACAGGCATAAAAGCCAAGCCATCTCGGCGATGCCTGTGGTTCAAGGAGGTGACGTTTGTATGTACAACAGATAAAATGCATCTTTAACCATCAGCTGTGTATTAAATTCTTGAAATCGGTCCAATTTACTTATCTGTATAATTAATTGACTGGGACACTACTGATTAGGTTTTGTAGGTGGAAGGAAATACCAACAGCTGTATATAAATTATTTATTCAATTTCGCGCGTCCGGTTTCGGTGCTTAAATTGCACCATCTTCAGGCCCCCGTTGTGTAACTGTCAATAATGGCTTATTTAAACAGGGTAGCCATTAATAACGGTAGCCGTAATTTTATTCGTGTATTCATGTCAGAATCTCAACGAAGACTGATTTATAATTAAAAATTCATAGAGGGGTTCTCATACAGAGGTAGGGTCAGCCAATGAGAATACGTCTACGCACATATGGAGTCATAACTCCTCCCATTGCTGGTACCCCCCATATCTTCTCCATTTGTTGTTAGTGAATCAGTTACTGGGATGACTTGGGATGGGTCACTACCCGTGACCCAATATGTTTCTTTTTTGCTGTGTGTCATTATTAAAATAAAACTTTACATCACGAGATCTTTTAATTAAAAATACTTCTTTATTTCAATGACGATAATAATACAGTACAATAACTATAATCTTACTAAATTGAGATAATACGACTAATAATGTAAGAGCTCAAGTGTTTCTGCAAGGGCCTAGTGAGTTTCGTAGTGGTGTTTTCCAGTTTAATGTTAGTGGAGCTGATACTACTCCGAGTCATGGTAATGGTTGGATTATAGCTGCAATAGTACGTGGTAATGGTGATACTTTAAAGACGCAAGGTGGACTTGAGAGTTTTAATAACAGAGAAATTATTGCTTATCGTAGGTTTCAAGTGTTTGAAGTGTTTAACAAGGATATTGGCAAATCGTATTACTCGTGTAACATGCCATTTGTTGTTAGAGCTCGTAATCATCGTAGACTTATCGAACAAGAAGGTGTCGGAATTTGGATTAAAGGAATGATGAATTGCAGTAAGATTAGAGTTATTGGAGATGTATTATTATCGTCATATGTCACATTTTCCCGCCCATTCCATCTATAATGTGATCTACTATTAATTTTTTTTATATTTTTTATACAAGTCGGCACCGGAAATTTGAAATAGAAGACATGTAAAAAATCACAATGTAACTATAATTGGTGAAGCACAAGTCAACTCGATAATGGTTCGTCAAAGTGATGCCGCCACTGAGAATGTGTGCTGCTGTTACTGTGAGCGGTCTTAATGCTGCGGCGACCAGCTTTGATGCTGCCGCTATTGTCACTGCTATGCTGAAGTTACGAGCCGATTGTTCACATGTGACGACCCATTGCTTAGCAGGTCAGCGGCGCCACCGAGTGGAATCTTATGAGCAACATTGGTGTTATTTTAGTTCACTTTTTACACATGTTAATTAAACTGTAAAGACTTTAATTATTTTACGAGCTGATTATATACACTCCATTTCCATCACGTTGCTCCTCTTCCACTTTCAAATTAATGCGAGCCTACTCATTTTATTTTTTGTGCAACTGTTTTCGTAGTATACTTGGTTAAATTATAAAAATGTAAAAATGAGTAACAGACTAATATATGCAATAATTTTAAAGAAATGAGCTCCTCCCCGAGAACCTAATCCGGGCTGTGCCACTGCCATTCTTAACCGCATAAAATGCACCTCGCTGCGGAGCGCGCGGTTGCTTCCAGTCGGAGGTTCGAGTCCTCCCCGGGCATTAATGGGTGTCTTGTCTGTAGGTTGGTTTAAGTACGTTGTAAGCTTTTATGTATTTAATTATTGGTTATTTACTGTTGTCGAAATCATCATTTCTGAATCAAACTAAGAAACTTTGCTTCTGATTTGCCCTATCGAATGTAGTTGGCAGAGTTCAGTTGGCAAAAGTTGGTTAAAGTATGTTAAATAAGATCATACGTAATGTTTCACTCAAATGAATGGAAATTAGTCATAAGAGGTTCTTAATTGAATAACCTAGCATGCTATTATAAATTCACCTCCACTAGGATCGGGAGTGCAAAGCAAAGATATTCCTGAGACACCAATTATATTGGGGAACTCTATTGGAATAAAATTAAGAACATTTACACTACATATACATCTGCGTACATACTCAGCAAATCACAATAAAATAAATGGAGGGATAGATGTCAAGATCGCATTTTTAATTTTATTTATGCACGACTAACGTCTTTGACTACGGTGTCATCATCTGGTATCATTAACAAAAAAGCCACTTTTTGTCAATGACACCAGACGATGATACCATAGAGTGCCGAAACCTGCCGTCGTGAATAAATAAAATAATTATTTCGATTTTGGCATGTATCCTTTCATTTTATAAAATACGACCGCTCCCAATGATATTTCGGTAAAGTTCCATTCTCTGATAGCTCGCAGAAAAGAAGGACACCTAACAAATTCTGTTTTCGATCTGATTTATCTTATTATAATGATCAGGGCTCCCTATGTAGGTGGGTGCTTACAAAACATGTTTGCATTCGGAAGAGAAAGTTCATGAAAGAAATATCGCAAATACATCTTGCCGCAACAGTTTTCACTCCAACTGTTGGATAACTTTATACTCTCTTCCTTATATCGCGATATTGCAAAACGAGCTGCCCTTCTCTAAATCGTCTGTCAACGGATCCTGGATCCTGGTGTGGATCCAACAATGCACAGCAAAAACTCCAAAGTAGAACAAACAATTGTAGTGTTGCGCCTTATAAGTGTTCTGCCTTTGGGTAGCCATTCGTAGAACATTTTCTATGTCTTATTTCCTATTAAGTTTGTTCGTAATTCTAATTGCTAGGTACTTAAATGGAATTACGCCTTTATCGTATGAATGAAGTTAAACGGGTTTCTTTTAGTGCTCAAATGAATAACTTAACACTTTTCATTGTCAATTGTCAAGTTTTGCACCGTGCAGATATCTTAATCATTTTTCAGCTGATTTTTATTCTTTGAACGTTCCCTTTGCATAGAATTTTAATTATTGGTGACTTTAACTTACCCTCGATATGTTGGCAAAAATGCATGTTCAAAACCGGAGGCAAGCATAAAATATCATCCGAAATACTACTCACCGCATTTTTCGAAAATTATCTCGAGCAATTATATCAATATAAATATAAATATAAGTTATGAAACCCTTAGACGGTTTTTCGTCTCAAAAATTAGTTTATGAATCCACTGGAATAGTATATGACTGTGAAAATATACTTGACCTCTTAGCAACCAATAATCCGGAGATAATAAAGCGTATCAGACACTGGAATTAGTGAACGCAGAGTGTTTTAGCAAAAATTAATATCGAATTTCCCAAATCTACCAAAGATAAACGAAAACTATATCTATTCATAAAAGCAGATAAAAATTCGTTGGCGGCTGCGGTGGCCGAGGAGACTGAGGCGCTCCAGTCACGGTCTGCACGGCCACTACGGCCGGGGGTTCGAATCCCCCCTCGGGCATGGATATTTGTGTCGTCCTGGTTCGTAAGTAGTTCATAAGTAGTTTGTAAGTTTAGAGACTGATGATCCCGTAGTTAAGTCCCATAGATGTTCAAAATGTTAAGCTTAAGGGACTTAACTACGGGGTCATCAGTCCCTAAACTTACAAACTACTTATGAACTACCTACAACTAAGGACGGCACAAATATCCATGCCCGAGGGGGGATTCGAACCCCCGACCGTAGTGGCCATGAAGACCGTTACTGAAGCGCCTCAGTTCCCTCGGCCACCGTGGCCCAAGTCCCATAGACTATACAAACATTTGAACAAAAATTCGTTTAATGCTTTCCTGAGTGATAATCTCCAGACTTTTGAAACTATCAATGTTCGTGTAGATCAGAAGTGGCTTACGTTCAAAGAAATAACATCGACAACCATTAAAAATTTATACCCAACAAATTAACAAAAGTGGGGTCTGAGGCGCCGTGGAACACAAAACAGGTTAGATCACTTTTGCAAAATCAAAGAAAACAAGCATGCTAAATTTATATAGATGTAGATAAACGGTAACATCATCCGCGAGCAGTATAAGAGGCCTAAGAGAAATGTTGACAGTAGGGGCCCTACAATTCAGGACGACAGTTCTCTTTTACTCAATGACTGTCCGTCGGTTACTACTTACTGTGTCCTTTCTGACAGGAAATAGCGATTCCAATCGCACAGCTATGGCGATATTACGTAAGAACGCAATTTGAAGACGTTTGTGAGGTAGTGTGTCGAAAATCTTCCGGAAATCGAGAAATCTGGAATCTATTGCAGTTCCGTTGTCGATGTTCATAATATTTCAGGAAAGTATGTTCTAATATCTTCTTGCAAACCGACGTCAGGGATATAGTCCTGTTGTTTTGTGAATCACTTCTACTGCCTTACTTAAGTAGTGGTGTGACCTGTGCAACTTCCCAGTCTTTGGATACGAAACTTTTACTGAGCCAGCGGTTGTATATGGTAGCTAGGTATGGAGCTATTGCATCATCAAACTCTGAAAGAAACGTAACTGTTATACAGTCTGGACTGGAAGACTTTGTTTTGTTAAGTGTTTTAAGTTGCTTTAATACTCCAGGGATATACTTGAAAATTACGCATGGTAGTGATTTTTCTTGATTCTAATTCTGGAATAATTATTTCCAATTGTTTGGTGGAGGAATTTCGGAAAGCTGCATTTGACAGTTCTGCTTAAGTTCATAATGTGGTGCAATAATAGCACACACCAATGGCATGACGTGGAAGTCACAAGCGGCTTCCATAGAAGTGCATCAATTCGGCTCAGGATTGGCCGACTTGGGTAGATGCCAGACTTCTTGCAGTAAGACCAAACAATGGCACGAAAAGAAGCCAGCCATTTCACTGGCCGGCGAGTTCATAACATAAGAATACACAACACCATGTTCCAGCAGTTTGCAGTTGGGGACCATCGAAAGCGGCTGTGTGAAAATGTGACAAAATGTAACAAACAACGAAATACATAAAAACAGAAGTGTTCTCTGTTCTACAGTTGAAGTACCCAACCACAGTTATACCAATTCATCAGTGGAACTACTGCAGCTACTGGGGCACAACTGAAGACGCAAGGTTAGCGCCTTTATCCCTTGGGCGGCAGCGCCAATTATTCTAACTTCAGCAGCAGCGCGGTGCAGATTTGCTACCACTGTGTATTCCGAGTTACAAACCTAGTATATAGCTACTAAGTGGTCGAAATGACAATAATAATGTACAGCTAGAAATATCACTTTTGTTAATATTTTAATTAGTATATCAATTACCTTCGATGTATAAATATAACCAATGAACATTATTCCGAAGGTGGGCAATAATCATGTATACTAGACCCAGCAGTACTATCATTTCCTCTTTCGTTACTACCCTGTAGTTCCTGTTTCTTCAGTAATTAGTGTCAGCTTTTTTCTGTGTTATGTGGCACTTAGTACACATAATTACCTCATCAGGTCATATTACCATCTATCATGAATGAGAGAGCTTGCGTCTCCGACCTCACGCCCCTTGCGTTCCCTTTTGAACCACGGAAGGTTTTTATGACATTCATTACCATTGTTTTTGAGTGCTGCTTGTATGGCGTTTTACTCCATAGACAGGTACCGTCTTCAATATCAGATATTATTCACAGAATATATGACGTCAACTGCGATTGGGCAAAGCTGAACATTTGTACCCAGCCGGGATTCGAACCCGGGTCTCCTGCTTTCTAGGCACTTGCGCTGACCCATACACCACTGGGGACACAGTGATCACCGCACCTGCAAGGACTACCTAAGCACGCCTCCCGTCAGATACAAATTCCCAGCCTCGCCCTGCCCACAGTACTCAAACTCCTAGTTATGAAACTAATTCCCGTTGGAGTAAGGGCTTCAAACTTGACCACACCTCCCCACTGACGATAGGATCATTGCCCGTCACCGGCATGTTCCGAAAGAACAGACGTCACTTCTGATCCTGCAGTTGTTATTATTTAATATTCACAGAATATATGACATCAACTGCGATTGGGCAAAGCTGAAAATGTGTACCCAGCCGGGATTCGAACCCGGGTCTCCTGCTTTCTAGGCAGTTGCGCTGACCCCTACACCACTGGGGATACAGTGATCACCGCACCTGCGAGGACTACCCATGCACGCCTCCCGTCAGCTTTGCCCAATAGCAGTTGATGTCATATATTCTGTGTATATTAAATAATAACAACTGCAGGATCAGAAGTGACGTCTGTTCTTTCGGAACAGGCGCCACATGTATAAATATCAGATAAATTGCGTCTGAAATCTTGTTCGACATCGGAACTGGGATTTACATTTGAATAATATCATCCTGTACATGATCTGATGAGGAATCTAGACAAAAATCAGTTTCCTCAGTTTCCACGAGACCTGAAGATTAAATTGTATATTAGAATAACACTAATTTCACATTGTGTAAGGCTTAAAAAGGGTTAAAAATGAGATTGACGGAAACTGAAGCATAGCTAATTAGGAGAAACTATTTATCGAGAGTTAACCTTCCTTCTGCGTCGGAAGTTCGAATCCTCCCTTGAACATGGATGTGTGCGTTGTCCTTGGGTTGGTTTACCTTAGTTTAAGTAGTATGAAAGTCTAGGGACTGATGACCAACGTAGTTTGGTCTCATAGAATTACAAACATTTTTGAGCTAAACTTCCACTTACGAAATAAATTTAAATTTTTGAGTATTCCGATATGTAAGGTGAAATTTATACTATAAATATTTACTATAAACTGCTGGTGCAAATCTGCTACCAGTGATGCACTCCCTAACAAAGCTTTTTTTTTTTTAAGGCATAGTTGAGAAATAGCAAAATTGGAAATACGGCATCTTCATTATTGCTAAAACAGTTAGCAGTTAAAGAAAAGTGGTAGTATATTTGTTCCAGCACTGCCGATCGAGGGTTAAGATAAAAATTGCGAGTTGTGGTGTAATTGTACATCTCCAATCGCAGCCCTCCGTTGCGATGTCACACATGGAGACTGGGGCACGCAAAGAAAATGTTACGCACTGTATGATATTTGTTTATACGGTGACGTCATCGAACAATTTACCTTATTCTGCGGCTCTCATAAGCTGAGAAATGTTAATACAACTACAGAGCTCCCTCTGAAGCGACTACGTCGGTGCGTCTCCTCCAGTGTCTTACCTTAGTCACTAGGAGCTGAGGCTGTTGTACGCCCAGCTCTTCCCTAATAGCCTGCACAGCAAATTTTGAGAGCAGGCGTGAGGAAAGCCCTTCCTGCAGTATCGATTCCGCAGCGTCAGACACAAGTTTATCTGAGGGATTACGTACGGTACGTCAGCTGCACACGCCTCGCTGCCTCCGCGGGCAGACGTGGCTCCGGGAACTTCAGCTTCCTCGTAGCCCAAAGGCAAATCCTTCTAAACACCGGCCAGCCTGTCTGAGCAGAATACGCCGACTGACATACCTAGGTATCTATCTAACTTCTCTCTCGGGAAGACAGGTCAAACGTATCACTTGGTTTTATGAGAAAATTCGGCCAAAGTTTCCGGCCTGCTTTCGGTCACTGCATTGTTGTTGTTTTTTTCCTCTGAAGTAACACTTGCAGTCGAAGTGGTAACACAAAAGCATATTTTTGTTTTGACTTTCATGTCCGAAAAACATAATCATACGAAATTTTACCATTCTAAGTTTAAATGACATACTTGATTGTCTACTAATTATCTGTATGTAAATGAAATTAGAAAAGAAAAAATGAGAAAATTATTGGAATTTTCTCGGTGCAATTTTTGCATTAATAATTAGTAGGTTTACGATGTTTCTTTCTTAACTCATTACCTGCCAAAACTCTTTAGTTACTTTTTTTCAGCATTATTTTACATCAATAATTATCATACCTTGGGTGACAAATGAAAGAAAAAGTTTTCTGAGTAAATTTCAGTACACTAGAACAAATATTAGAGACCGTAAAATTTTTGAGACATTTTCATCAATATCTCCTTCATCTGATATTTTATCTGGATTGAAAGCAATAAACACAAGGTTTAAGTCATTAACTTCTTATTCACTCACTTCCTCCTTACGCAGTTCCTGCTAGAATTACTTAAAATGTACTCTCATACTCTTGGTATCGTACAATGTGGATGAGTGGGGAATATCTCATACAAGTCCGTATACCCATAAATACTCCCAAACCGCGAAATAACAATTCACTGTTGTACAGCAGTCACCGACAGACAAACAGTGCAGCTAAGAGAAAGTCCTTTCTCAAACGTAACCAACTAAATAAGAATTATTTATTTCGCATTTCCAGGTATTATACAAGTCAATTCATCCATCAGTTACAACAAACTAAGCTATAAGTTACATTCAAAAATGTTTGTAAAGCTTATGGGACTTACTGCGGGGTCATCAGTCCCTAAACTTACAAACTACTGATGAACTAACTTATACTAAAGACAACACAAACATTCATGCCCGAGGGAGTATTCGAAACACCGTCGCGGGAGGCCGTGCAATCCGCAACGTGGCGCTCCAGAACGCTCAGCTACTCCCACGCGGCTATTAAGTTACATTGGTCATATAGAATTAAATAAAATATTTGCGCCCCAATAAAAAGGGACAATGGCCAGTTATGGGTTAAGTGAGTTTAATAACAAGAGATGGTAGCGACTAAAGTAGGGGAAGATTAGTTTTTAACTTCCAGGTACAATAAATTCGGTGTCCCTAACCGGAATCCGAATCCAGGTCGTTGCCTTTCGAGGGCATGCGCTCTCGCAACTGAACAGCCCTACCCACGGCCTGTACTCATAGTGTCGATACGTATCCTAGTTTCCAAAATGCATACGTTGCAGGACTAACGCTCCTGGAAAAAAACATATTGCGGATTCATAGCTCAACTAGACCTTGGAGGATCGTTTACAGAACAAAATTTTAATTCGCAGTAAAATATAATTGGCACTACACTTACTGTCAGTCGGTAGAGTGCTTACCAACGAACGTTTGGTTCGAGTCCTGATGCGGCACATAGTCCTGATGAAGTTTCTTGTCAGCGCATAGAGTAAAACTGACATCCTGTAAGTTCACGCAGAATCTCAATTGAAAGAAAGAAATTAGTGGAAATCCTAAAGTAGTGGAAGCGATTCTAAGGTTTTGAAGTCAACGGTACCTACGAGGAAAAGGAGCCTTGGAGTGTAAATCTTAAAGGTGATATTGATTTTGTAACATAAAAAAATTAAACATTTATAAATCAAGGATATCGCAGGTAAGTGATATTTTCGAATAAGGGATTTTACACAGAGAAGTAAGTCCTGAAGAGTCACATCTTTGTTGAAGATATTGCATCCGATGTAACTCTAGTAAAGTCAGTTATTGTCTGGTTGCGACACTGAACTTTATTTTTCTATTAGTTTACTTGGTCTCTAACGATGTGACAACCATATCCTTATTTAAGACGAACATAGTTTTCTCGTTAGTACTTGTAAACTTCAATGTTCATGTCTTTACGGTCTGTTAGGGCACGTTACACTCAAACCGCGACGCTTCGTTAACGGTACCAAAAGGCTTCAGTGAAGACCGATCCCTGTTTAAACAGCGCTCTTTAAGCTGACGTCACCCGATTGTACCTGGCATGGATAGAACATTAATGTGTTCTGAGTCAGCGCCGCAGCACCATTTAGCGTTAATGTTGCCGTACAGGAAACTTTTAACAGACGATTCTAAGGATTATACGAAAATAGGAGTTTAATTTTTATCCCATACAAGCGTACGCTTGATCGACTTCAAATACGTGGTATCATTTATTACAAGACAGATTATTTCCTTTGATGTGAGCAGTCGCCTTATTGTTGCGTATGCCGCAGTGAGTAAATGAGTATATGACAGTTAAGTACGTTCATTCGTTAGTGCTCTCAGTCGACGCTGTGTTCCTGCATTACGGAGAGTGCGAAACCGAGGCGTTACTGATATTTCATCGCGTCGTTTAGACATTTGGAATACTCCTGCGTGGTGGCTAATTACATTGTTTGTATTTAAATTCAAATTAATTCGCAATAGCGCATTTCTTTCAACTTCACTGTATTTGGTGATAATGACTTAAGAAAATATGTGCCAAAACCAGACTCGAACCGCATTTTTTTTTTTTTTTTTTTTTTTTTGATTTTCGGATCAGTCGCCTTACGAGTAGGCGAATGGTACGATGACTGCGCGCGAAAAGTGGCGTTTCCCAGGGATGTATTATAGGGTCCCTACTGTTCCTTGCTTTTACAATTTAGAAAACGATCTTAGCAGCTCTCGCAGACTGTTAGCGGATGGTTCTGTCATTCAGCGGTTACTAAAGTCATTAAAATATCAAAAACAAATGCAAAATAAATTAGGTAAGATATCTGAATGATTCGAAAATTGACAAGTGGTTCTAAACAAAGAAAAGTGTGAAGTCATTCATATGTTCACTAAAGGAAATTCTTTACTCTTCATCTGCACAATAAATCCGTCAAATCTGCAGTCCGTAAATTCAACTAAATACTTAGGAATTACAATTAGGAATAACTTAAATCGGGAAGAACACAGAAAATATCATGGGGAAAGTGAACCGAAGACTGAGTTTCATTGCCAGAAAACTTAAAAGATGCAACAGTTCCATAGAAACAGTTTTCACTAGACTTTCCCGCCCTAATTTGGAGAGGATCCGCACCAAATGGAACTGAAAAAGGATACAGAAAAAGTTCAGAAAAGACACTTCGTTTTGTATTAGCGCTTTGCAGGGGAAATGAGTCGCTGCGGATTAGCCGCGCGTACTGGAGAGCCGTGTTGAAGTGCGCGCGGTCGTCCACCGTCGGGGGTTCGATTCCCCCTTCGGGCGTGGGTGCATGTGTTGTTCTTAGTTTAGTTTACATTAGATTAAGTAGTTTGTGAGCTAGGGACTAATAACCAAGCAGTTAAGTCCCATAGATTTACAAACATTTGAACATTTGGGGAAATGATGCGCAAGTTGAGTGGAAACTATTAAGGCGTTATTCTTTGCGAAGATATCTATTTGCGAAATTACGTTCACCGACTTTCTCTTCCGAATGCGAACATATTTAGTTGGCGCCCAACTACATAGGGAGACATAACTATCGTAATAGAATAAGAAAAATCAGATCGAAAACGAAAAGGTTTATGTGATCGTTTTGCCGTGCGCCATTAGAGAACAGAATGTAGAGAAATATTATAAAGCGGTTCCATGAACTTTTTACCAGGCACTTAGATGTGGTTTGAGAGTAAATATCTAGCTGTAGATTTTACAATAATCTGGTTTAATTCCGGAAATGAAGCAAATTTTCAGAACTGATCTTCAAAAGAAGAGGAAGTACTATTGGGGGGGGGGGGGTGAAACGCCTATGCTACATTATTCAGAAGATGTCAAAATGATACGCAATGAAATATGCGAAAAACTGTCACGTCTTACGACACTATTCCAGAGCTTCTCCTAAAATAATGCACCGATTTTAACAGCACGTCATATTTCTGGCTTGCAGCCATAATATTCATTGGTTCACGGAAATGAACTTCTCTCAAAGTAAGTCGTAACCTGGCTGTATACAAATGACACAAAATGGTTTGAGGTGGGAAAGGGCGCCCAATATCCTAGTACTCTGAAGTGATTGGCCATTGCATTTAGAGAGTTCAGTCATCTCTCAATAGTCAGTCATGTAAGTAATAGAGAAAGACAGGCGAAACACTTTGGCCACGTTTTAGCATAAGTTAGAGCACCTCGTCACCAGTTTTGGCAGCAATGAAGGATGGACACGCTGTCCGTTACGATAGCTACCTATAATTGCTTTTATAAAAGTGTAATTTAACAGAGTTAAAGAGAACAATAATTTACAATAGTAGACAGAAACGTTGGTGTGAAAAGATTATTTGTAAAATTTGAAGTGTCTTATCTTCTTAGTTAATAAAAAGGTGAGTGGCTTCCCTTCAAAACATATTTCATCGCACACATTCCTCGTTAATTAATCCTAACAGCCGCAAGATTGTAACTTTGGAACTATGTTCCACCTTCGGCGCTCGGGAAAAATTTTAGAAGACAATAATTTGTTGTAAAGTTTCCTTAGAGACCGAGGTCGGTGAAGGTAACTACACACTTCGCGTGTTCTGCACTTTCGGCACAGCCGAATTCAGTTACTCGTTAGAGAGCGCAATAATTAAAGTATAAGACAGTTCAACGCTCACTCCTCTTATTTTTTATTCTCCACTGCCGTATACATGATACTACGGCACAAAGTTCAATACATATAAAGTAAAAAATAAGGTTAAAGGAAAATCGTCAACTACACTTCAGTTTTTAATTGCTAAAAACTCGATACATAAGATATTTCGCAGAGAGTTTCCTGGTATTACAGTTAACGTACCGGGAAAATTCTATTATTGCAGTACACATTGTTCAGAAGACACGACATCACAAGCAATGAGCTTCGTGAAAGTGAAAGCTATAGTTGGAAATTTGGAACAGATACAGATGAAATGGACAAAGACTGGAATAGATGAAGATAGGAGAAGTACTACGTTGTGTGTCTCAAAAACATTCCGTGAATGGTGTCATATCTGAACGGCACTTGCACGTGTGAGTGTTTACGCATTGGTCTTCAGACATGAGGAGAATCAATCGCCGGCCGCGGTGACCGAGGGGACTGAGGCGCTCCAGTCACGGTCTGCACGGCCACTACGGTCGGGGGTTCGAACTCCCCTCGGGCATGGATATTTGTGCCGTCCTTAGTGTTAGTTAGTTCATAAGTAGTTTGTAACTTTAGGGACTGATGACGCCGTAGTTAAGTCCCATAAGCTCTACAAACATTTGAACATTTTTTTAGAATCAATACACAGCATGCACTGTATGTGACTGGCAGTGTAAACAGAATGTGAACGTAGTCAGTGTGGTACCAAGTGTCACAGCGCAATGGAGTAACAGCTTCGACACGGCAGATAAGACCTGAAATCACAACGGCAATCAATGTCATGGTGTTCACGTCTTCTTCGGCAACAACGGCGTCATCTACAAGGAAACTGTTCCTGCAGGTCAGACCATTCAATTAAAGCTGCATTTTACCAGTCAGTTTTTAACCGATTGTTATAGAGTATTCGGCGGAGTCGGCCAGAGTTTCAGAGGACTGAAAAATGGATCTTGCACCATGACACACTACGCAGTGTTTGTGCGCGAATTCAACACCTACATGGGATACACTGCAAATCACATTTAAGTGCCACAAAGAGCGTTCGTCGAACCACCTTTATACTATTTTATCTCCAATTCCATTCTCGAATAGCGTGCGGGAAGAAAGAACACCTGAATCTATCCGTTCGAGCTCTGATTTCTCGTATTTTATTCTGATGATCATTTCTACCTATGTAATTGGGAGTCAACAAAATATATTTTCGCATTCGTAGGAGAATGTTGGCGACTGGAGTTTCGTAAGTAGCCCACGCCGCAGCGATAAGCGCCGTTGTTGTTATGATTCCCATGCCAGATCCTGTAACATTTCCGTAACGCTGTCTCCCCTGTATCGTGAGAATACGAAACGAGAAGCCCTTCTTTGGACTCTTTCGATGTTCTCCGTTAAACCCACCTGATAAGGATCCCACACTGGGCAGCAACACTCCAAAAATGTACGGACAAGCGTAGTGTATGCAGCCTCTTTAGTAGTTATGTCGCATCTTTTAAGGGTTCTGTCAATAAAACGCAGTCTCTTGTTCGCCTTTCCCACGACATTATCTACGTAACGCAGTCTCTTGTTCGCCTTTCCCACGACATTATCTACGTGTTCTTTCCAATTTAAGTTCCTGGATCATAAGATGGTAACTGTCGTTTCACACTTTCCGTGCTGCACTGATCTGGCTCCTGGCGACTTTGCGGACGTGAATGCCACAAAACATCATGGTATCTTTGATGCGATCGATTTCATAGGAGGTCTTTGGCGATAGTTCAAATCAAATATTCAAATGTTTGTATAGCTTATGGGACTTAACTACGTGGTCATCAGTCCCTAAACTTACAAATTACTTATGAACTAACTAAGATTAAGGACGGCACAAATATCCATGCCCGAAGGGGGATTCGAACCCCCGACCGTAGTGTCCGTGCGGAACGTGACTGGAGCGCCTCAGTCCCCTCGGCCACCGCGGCCGGCTTGCTGACAGTTTCGAGTCGCTGTACGAACGTGGTCAAAATGTGTTCTAGCGGATGGCTACTTTTTTTTTAAAGGGAATGGGATAAATAAACAACTGGGCAAAGCCAGGCACTATGGAATGTCACAAGTAAAGCTAAACAAACTGGATAGCAATTACTGGTTAAAATGAAGATATTATTTTTTCCAGCTTTACTAGTAACATTGAAGCAGTGTTTCAAGCTCACAGTACGTTCGTGAGAGCTATCAGTTTATCCCGTTTGTGGTGAGGAGGGAGCATTGCACCAGCTGCAGCCGCGTGCTGTGACGCGGCTGTTGCGTCACAGCGGCTGCTGATGAATGGGCGACCTCCACCGCCGCAGCCGCACGCGACGCCCGTGTGGCACCACACAGCACGACACCGCCGCTGCACCCGCCTCAATAATGCAGCGACGCCCGCAACTGGAATTTGTACGTCCGCTGCTGAAAATAGTGCTCCTGGACACACTTGGCAATTCGTGGCCACTATCCCACCGAAACAGAAAAAAATCTCCTACAGAAGAAAACTACGTGTCATCAAATATTTACACAAATTCATCCCGAATTAATGGCCTGAAGGTGAGGGTGAAGATCTATATGAATTTCACCATCATCGTCACCATCATAAATATTTCCTCGCAATAGCGAATTTGTTTTAGTGTCACTGTATAGAGTATAGATGTTCTACCAAATGGAGACACAATGAAAATTTGTGCCGGGCCGGGACTCGAACCCGGGTGTCCATTGGTAGAACGTCTATACCTTATACAGTGACGCTAAAAGAAATTCGCTATTGCTGGAAAATATTGATAGTATTATCAGCACTGTAATTCGTCACCATACAGTAATTTAACAGATACCTAAGCAAGGCAATGACGATAACAGCGTAGGTTAATGCCTCGTTTTCTCCCTGGTGAGAGAATACACATTAAGCTGCGAGTGCTATGGGATGAATGCAGTTGACTCATATGTGCAGTCAGTGTGGCATATGGAAGTTTGGGTCGGTTCTAGAGTCGTGTTCGGGTAGCTTTGTGGTTAAGGTGATCGCTCGGGAAAAGCGGGAAACCCGGGTTTGAGTCCCGGCCCGACATAAATTTTCATATTTCACCATTTGGTTTGGTAGAACATCTATACCCTATACAGTGACGCTAAAAGAAATTCGCTATTGCGAGAAAATATTGATAATATTATCATCACTGTAACTCGTCACCAAACAGTAATTTCATCGTCATCATCATTTAAGACTGATTAGAGTTCAGACTTGAGGATAGTTCCCCTAATAAAATTATTCTTGAATCCCCTCTTCAATGCTTATATTGGTTTCTAAGATGGAGATATTTAAACACTGCACTCACATGCCACAGTCACTATTTTACTTTTATCTTTTGTCACCTACTATTTACAACCAGTTTCGATGAAACCACGTCACCATTCTCAATTTCTTATGTATCAACTACAACTTTTTTTCATAATAAAACAACGAATTTCTACATCTTCACAAGTATACCCTTAAATACTGACTGTGTAATGCCGAAACAATTAGAAAAAATCCATATTCCATTTGCTAAGGTTATTACATCCTTCCTAAATAAACAGGTATGTGGTGAACCACCGTTAGCTTCTGTTCAAATTGGACAAAAAATTCAAATGTTTGTATAGCTTATGGGACTTAACTACGGGGTCATCAGTCCATAAACTTACAAACTACTTATGAGCTAGTTAATGCTAAGGACGGCACAAATATCCATGCCCGAGGGGGGATTCGAACCCCCGACGTAGTGACAGTGCAGACCGTGACTGGAGCGCCTCAGTCCCCTCGGCCACCGCGGCCGGCTCAAATTGGACACTTGTTTGTTCTCTTGACTGGACTTCCAATTCAACCAGACAAGAGAAGAAGCATGTGTTCAATTTGGAAAAAAAAAAGCTGATAGTGGTTCAGGCCAGACCTGTTTCTTTAGGAAGGATGTAACTATTTTAGCATATGCAGTATGGATTTTTTGTAATTGTTTTGGAAGTACACAGTCAGTATTAAAGTTTATTTTTGTGAAGATGGGTAAATGCATTGTTTTATTATGAAAAGCATTTTTGTTGACAAACAAGTACCTGAGAATGGTGACAGGTTCATCGTAACTAGTTGTACACAATAAATGACAAATATATAATAGCGACTGTGCACTGTTTAAATGTTTCCATCTTAAAATAAATTCTAGAAGTTGTATTCTTTATAGAAAATATGTCTGATTTTAGTCTCTTATACTGATGCCTCATCTTATGTTAAGCCCGTCACTTCGTCATTCTTGATCGAAACTTCGTCATTCTTGATCGAATACAAAAACCTCTTCTCCTCCTACCCTTTAGTCTCTTAGATAGCCTAGGTTCTACCAAGCGTAAAACACGACCCCACCATTTGAGCCTGTTTGCACGAAATTCTTCATCGTTGGTATTCATTCCTCATTGGCCCAATTTAGGTTACGGCAGTAACACTAGACGTGGGCGTTTGCGGTCGCTTTTTGACAGCTCGAAATTAAAATGAAAATAACGGCTTAACCGTACATCTGACACGAAAACTGAATAAACAAATTTGTAGAAAAGAAAATTATCTACAACTACGCTCTCTTATGGTTTCTTTTTCATATCTTTCATCGGCGATTTGACTATGTCTGTCCGTAACATGTTCCCACTTTTTAGGTCGAACCGTTCAACCGATTGGCACCAAATTTTACAAATATAGTAGTTGGACGGCAGAGACAGTAACCTCCTTTTTTCAAATTTTTCGGACAGAAAATACTTTAGTAACACTAAAAAAGCCGTTTGTAATATAATTGTAATTGCAAACAAACCGTTCAACTGACACGAAAACTGAATAATCCAATTTTTAGAGGAGAAAATTCTCTACAGCTTAGCTCTCTTATGTTTTTTTCGTAACTCGCAGCGTTACAGAAATATTTGCAAAAGTAAAGGTCATTTGACGCCGCCTCTTGATTTTACGTAAAAGAGGCGTTATGAAATGTCACGTGACAGTCCTCGCCCAGAACTCTCTAATGTTTGTATAGTATATGGGACTTAACTACGGGGTCATCAGTCCCTAAACTTACAAACTACTTATGAACTACTTAGGAACTAGGACGGCACAAATATCCATGCCCGAGGGGGGATTCAAACCCCCGACCGTAGTGGCCGTGCAGACCGTGACTGGAGCGCCTTAGTCCCCTCGGCCACCGCGGCCGGCAATTCCACAAAAATCTACCACTTAATCTATATACAAATTTACTGCCGTCAATACGTCATGTGCAACATTGTAACGGTGTCTCCCCAGTTTATTTACATGAAATAAAGAAGCCTATGCTTGCAATTCGTTGGTACGTATGTCATTATATGTTCACAAAATAGAACAAATGCACTTTTCAGGAGAAGCGTTGTTACCTTTGAATAGCTCAGAATACTTGCAGACTATAGTTCTGTTCTACTAACAACGTGCAAAAACCATTTAGGTAACAAGATGAAAAAAATTGCTAGTGGCGGGTTTTATTTTTTTATTTTCATTTTTTTTATTCTTCTGTTCTTTGTTCTTTAGGTAGATCGATGCTTTTCGGTCGTTTGTTCATGTTCGTTCTAGGTTGTTCGTTGAGAATTTTGCTCATTTTTTTATTACAGATGGCGTCGAGCAGTTTCTTCCTTTTCTTTCTTCATTTGTTCTTCGGACTGATGGGTCCTTTGTGGACGTTGCTTTATTTTGTTTAATTTTGATCGCTTTTCGTTGAGTCATTTTTTTCGTTACAGAGAGCGTCGAGCATTTTGACCGAGCACGCTGAGCTACTACGCCGGCAACCCACTGAGCGAGCGCTCTGAGCCACCGCGGCCGACAAGTTTCAAACCACCGTCCAAGATGTTCGTGAATAACAAACTAATTCGCTGCCAGTTACGCTACACCGAACTGCTGCGAGAGTAATCTGCTAACATGGCATTTTTAGACATTAGATTGTAATTTATTGTCCTAACAACGACATGTTATTGATAATTTTCATTATCCTGTTGCTTTGAAATGACAACATTCGAGTTATAATAAGAAAATCATGAAATACAGAAAGCAAGATGGCGTATGCAAAAGAGAGAAACGGGCAAGGTTTCGCACGAAGGACGTCACGTGCCTGATTTCCGAACGCTAAATGATGAGCACTTCCATGAAACCAACCAGACATGTGCACTATGATCGTTATTATTTTATGTATATTTTACTGTTTTATATTTGACTAGCCATCCATTTTATATCTGACTATCCACCAGCACAAGATTTTGTATATCACTATAATCCAGTACACCTCCCAGATTTTATTTGGAGCATTATAATAAGCACTTCAATACCAATGAGACTTGAATAAATAAAATAAAAATTGCGATCTTGGCATCTATCCTATTTATACAATGAAATCATTTCTTAAGATGAGTAAATTAAATGATAATGAAAATGTGGGGGCCGGCCACGGTGGCCGAGCGGTCTGCCCCGCGCCAGTCACAGTCTGCACGGCCGCAACAGTCGGGGGTTCGAATCCTCCCTCTGGCATGGATGTCTGTGTCGTCTTTAGTATAAGGTGGTTCGTAAGTAGTTTATAAGTTTAGGGACTGATGACCTGAAAAATTAGGGCCTACTATGATGGGAAAAAAGTTATTAGTTGTCGCAAAATGATAATGTATATTGAGAATAAAAGCTAATTTCTGAATAACTCACAAAGAACCAATTAATGTTTTAATGTAGTTGTATAGCGTTGTCTCTTGTTGACGAGGTTATTTGAATGTATCATAAACTGTTGTTTGCATGTTACAAATAATATTCATCCTCATCACCCATTCCTTGAGCAACAAGATCATTTAATTGTATAAACCTCGTATTTATATATTCAAATGTTTGCAGTCCTAAGGTACCAAACTGCTACGATCATCGGTTCCTGGACTTACAGAGTACTTAAACTAATTTATACTAAGGACAACACAAACACTCGTGCTCGAGGGAGGAATAGAACTTCCGTTAGGACCGGCCGCGCATTCCGTAATATAACGCCTCAGATCGCATGACTATTCCGCGCAACGTTTGTTTATTATTTCGACGATATGAAGCTTGATCTTCATATTACACTAATCTGTAGCCTTATCAGCTTTAGAGACATTGTAGAAACAAAGAATCTATAATCGTAGTACGACTTTGGCTAGTGTCACGGTAGATGCATAAGGCGGACTCATTTATAGAGGCGAAACATCGTTTACTTCACACAAAAGTCGAAATGTTATACCATGTGGGTACGAAAAATATTTTATAATACAATATATTTTTGTCACTTTTGCATTATGATGAAAAATTATTCGTTTCTAAATTTCGTTTCTTGCCTTATAATAATAATGTCGTTTGGCTCATTGGCCTGGTGAAAGTCTTTCAGTTGGACATCACTTCGGCGACTTGCGTGTCTCTAACCTACCCCAGTTATCCAACCGAGGAAAGGGGATCTGCAGCTTAACGTGGAATCCGAATCACATGTCGTTACTAGCGACTCCTCACATCATTCAGAGTTGAAGGATGGGTTAAAGTGCAGACCGAAAAAAAATCCGAGGTCCCACCGGGTTTCGAACCCGGGACCCTTCGGTTTCCAGTAGAATGCTTTACACCAAGACCACCGGGCCGACGTTTCTGCTTTACGTTCTTAGTTGTGGCAAGAAAATGTGTAATCTGAAAAATAACTATTTTTACCGTCAAAACGGTAATTTAAATAAGTAAATGGTATCTCTAATGAAACACCTGAACAGCAAGATGAATGCGTTAAAAATTGTCAGATCGGCCTCATGTACCCAAAAGGTAGCAGGTAATACAACAACTCCTATGCTTCAAAATTCTAATTCCTAAGCTCCAACTCATATGCCACCATTCTAACGACATGATAGCAATTAAATAAACGCAGGAATCTGAATACTCAAGGGTGCAACAACACTCAAAGAGAGAATTAGCTGCGTGCAGTACTGAAGGTAACGTAAAGGAACAGCTGTTGCTGCAGTATAAAACTGCGACCAAGATAGCTGGCTGCCCGTGCAGTGGCGGCTGTCGCAGCTGAGGGTATCGATCACTGTCGGGTTGCGAGCGATCGACTCCAGCGGGTGTCTTCCGCAACCTGCCCTGGCGCCGTCACTCCGGCAGACAATTAAGGCTGTCCTCGCCGATGGATGGCCACGCCGACCTTTCCCTGGCGGGCCTTCCGTTACTGCAAGGGCGGCCGAGGCGTCTTTCTCACCACCGTATTTCACCTTAAACAGTTTTCCATCTGATGTATATCGGCTCTCTGTGTCACCAGCGCTGCGTATAACTCTTTACCGCTGAGAAGTTAAGAAAATATCGATTTTGTCCTAAGCTCACTATGTAGTGTACAATAATGTCCATAAAAATGCAACACCAAGTAAGACCGGACATATGACAGACAAAAGTGTTTGGAATGTAATGTACTGTACAAATATCGTCGCGATAGAGTGGCCGAGCGCTTCAAGGCGCCTTGCAGAGGAGCGCGTGGTAACGCGTCGTCGGAGGTTCGAGTCCTCCCTCGGGCATGGGTCTACGTGTTGCCCTTAGCTTAGTATAAGTAGTTTGTATGACTAGGGACTAAAAACCAAAGGCGTTACGTCGCTTAGACATACAAATATTTGAACATTTTTAAAGATATACAAAGATATTTCTTTCTCTTTAGCCATGTTCTCGCACATGCAGGGTGCGCTTATCAAATACGGATTCAACGTGTTATTATTTACGGGATGGCCGGATGCCCTTTCTGTCGCCACCAAATGCCCTCTGGGAGGAAATGTGCACCCCAAATGCATGTTTACCGGCACTTCGACCCCTTTCGTTAAACCGCCAGGCAGATTCGAACCGGGGCCGGCACATCTCCCTGTCTCAGAAAACGGTGCGTTACACCACACGGTTAAACGAGCGGGCAAAGATATACAAAGATCACACGACTGAAAATGAAGCTCCATGTGAAGTGATGAAGAAGATGAAATTGGCTTGCGGTCTCGAGCATCGCGTTACGGATTGCACGATCGCTCGCGTCGGAAATTCGAGTCATCCTTCGGGCACGAGCGCGCGCTGCGTGTGTGTGTGTGTGTGTGTGTTTGTGTTTCTTTGTTAAGCTTAGTATAAGTAGTTTGTAAGCATAGGAGCAGATGACCAGAATAGTTTCGTCCCACAGAATTATATTTCAACATTGTTTTTAATGATGAAATCAGTATCGGGTGTTGCCACCTTTGCTGGCTATAACCTCTGCTAAACGCTTAGATAACGTTGTTGTGGTAGAGCAGCTCCCACATAAGTGATCTAGTGCAAGTGCTGCATATCCGCCCAGTCGTTCTGTAATACAAAGTCCGTCTCGAAAGTTTACAAACCACACAGGCAAGGTTCAGAGGCCCGTGCATATACATTTAGGGATATGTCAACAAACGCCCCCTATCGTGCGAAGGAATGCAGTGAGGCGTGAGGCGATGCTGTACGATGCGACCCAGATAACAGAGTCAGTGTGAGAAATCGTGTCATTGCAACTTGGAGCGTAAAATAGAGCAACGGGTTAACATCACGTTTTGTTTAAATTTATGCAAAATGGTGACAAATACTCATGGTATGTTAGTACAAGTGTATGGTATTGAAAGAGTGAGTATAAAGTGTTTGTTTGAGTGGTTGCGGAAATCCAAGATCACGTGACCTAAGTGCTTCGAACATTTCCACAAAAAGCGTTTGCTGATAGTTTCCAACAGCCGTAAAACGTATATCAGAAGTGTATTATAGCCAAAGGCGATTGCATATAGTAAAGATATTTTGTTTGTAACTCTTGTTTTCCGTATTGCCTTTGATAATTAACTGAGCATTCCAAACGCACCTTGTAGACAACAATTATCCACAGGCCAAGGATCGAGAGAACAGAGAGAAGAACGCAGCAGTGCATCGACATCTACATACATTCTGCAAGTCAAATTATGATGTGTGACGGAGGGTGTACCACTGCCATTCCTTCTATGTCAGTCACCTCCGGTTCGCGGAAAGAACTATTGCCGATATACCTCCTCGAAGGCAGTAATCTCTCTAATCATATCTTTAGTTGAAATGTCTGTAAATCTATGGGACTTAACTGCTGGATTATTAGTCCGTAGCTTACAAACTATATAAACTAAGATAAACTAACCTAAGGACAACATATACGCCCATGCCCGATGGGGGACTAGAACCCCCGACGGCGAGTGACCGCACGCGCCGCAGCAAGGCGCCCTGTGCGCACGGCTAATCCGCCGAAGCTATCTTTAGTTCCGCGAGATACACGAAAGAGGAAGCAATATATTAGTTTTGCCTTTGAGAGACGTATGCTCTCGGAAGTTACTCATAAGCCCGCATCGCGATACAGAAAGTATCTCTACTGGCATCTGCCACTGTAGCGCTTTCGTGCATGCTAAATGAGTCGTCCGTAACGAAGCGTGCTGCTCTCTGTTAGGTTTTCTTTCTATCATTCCCATCTGATACGGATTCCACGCTGATGAGAAACCTCAAACGATGACCAAACGAGAGTTTTGTAAACTCATACTTTTTTATGTACTGCACTTCCTGAGGATTTTTCACTGAATACCTACATCTACATCTACATCTACATGCATACTACGCAAGCCACCTGATAGGTGTGTGGCGGAGGGTATCTTGAGTACCATTATCGGTTCTCTCTCCTGTTCCAGTCACGTATTTTTCGCGGAAAGAAAGATTGTCGGTATGCCTCTGTGTGGGCTCTAATCTCTCTGATTTTTATCTTCATGATCTCTTCGCGAGATATACGTAGGAGGGAGCAATATACTGCTAGACTCCTCGGTAAAGGTATGTTATCGAAACTTCGACAAAAGCCCGTACCGAGCGACAGATCGTCTCTCCGGCACAGTATTCCACTGGAGTTTATCGATCATCTCCGTAATGCTTTCACGATTGCCAAATGATCCTGTAACGAAGCGCGTTGCTCTCCTTTGATTCTTTTCTACTGCCTCTATCAACCCCACGTGGTACGGATCCCACACTGGTGAGCAGTATTCAAGCTGTGGGCGAACAAGTGTACTGTAACCTACTTGCTTTGTTTTCGGACTGCATTTCCTTAGGATTCTAGGATTCTTCCAATGAATCTAAGTCTAGCATCTGCTTTACCGACGATTGATTTTATATGGTCGTTCCATTTTAAATCACTCCTAATGCCTACTCCCAGATACTCCACCTCCACAGCTACGACGTTATCGTCTGACATTGGATCATCTGTCCTGAAGGACTTAGGTGTTCAGTTTCCCGTGCGCTATTAGAGAAAAAAGAAGGCAGGAAGCTTCGAGTTTAACGTCCCGTCGACAGCGTGGTCATTAGAGACGGCCGCTATTAGAGAATGGAACAGAAGAGAAAATTTATGAGAGCGGTGCGATTAACCCTTTAACCAGGCACTTACAAGCCAATTGCAGAATAAATAAGCAGTCGTGGATGTAGATGCAGAAAATGTTTTCCACGTAGATGTTTCTTGAGCTTACGTAAAAGACGAATGTCCAGATCGGGTGAATAAGGTAGGTGCCCAAGAAGTTCGAAGGTACAAGACTGGATGGCAGATATTGAAACGACAGAAGTGTGCATGGGTACTTTGTCCTGATGAATGAGCACTCGTTTCCTTAACACCCCTATGAGTTTAATTTAATGGTCTTTCTCAAACGCATTTGTTAATCAGCACATCAGTTTTATATTTCTCCCTTAACTGTTTCATTTTCATTTTACTTGCTGTTTCCTGGGGTGGGGGAGGGAGTGATGGTGTTTCCATTGATTAGAATAAACCTTGTATTCAGGATGAATGTGATGAAACCATACTTCACTCAATGTTTACGTTTGAGAAATATAATATCCGTCTCAAAAAGAATGTAGTTTTCGGCGAACATTGCGTGGGTTCAGGGGTCGACTTCTATACACGAACAACATTAATTTTACCCACGATGTAGTCGTGGGCATGAAACAAGCACGATATCTTTTTTGCCATTGTGTCACGCATCCATATCGATCTGTCTGGCTAGCCTGATTTCTGCCTCTGATTGTCACAAACACGCCACTCGACTATCATGTCAGCACTGAACTGGTAAAATTTCAACGATATCTACAAATTGCAGCGCCTGAATCAGCTGAGAACTTAACTGCAAATACGTCAATATCTACTTGTAGTGTAACGACATTAATCTAAATTTGACTAGAGCCTCTGATAACGGCCAAGTTATGCCAAACTGACCCATCTCGTATCCTTTATACTACGTTTTTCATACATGGTGAAGTTTCATTATACTCTGAAAACATCGCAGTAACATTTGTGTAATGTTTACTGACGTTGACGTGCTCTCCTCTGTAGAGTTGCACGGTGAATCGTCTTCCTGTTATATACAGGGTGTAATAGGTATAATTGCAAATATTTTTACATGTGATGTCTTAACATATACAGATATCAGTGTATTGGTACTTTTTTCTCTCCGTTGAACAAACAAGTTGCAAACTGATGTCTGTTTCGCCGTACCAGGGTCGCAAATGAACGACGTCTGGCCTTATGGCTTCCATTGCAGGAGAGTGACCTGCGGTCTCACTATCGAGAGGTATGCAGCACCGCTTTACTCCTGATCTCAAGGAATATAGGCGTACCGGCACTACACATACATACAAGTACGACCTAACCTGAAACATACGGCTTTTAATAGGCATATTAAAAGTCTCCAAATAACAGAAAACCCATTAGTAATATTGTTCGATACCCTGTTCTTAGATTAATACATGTTCCATAGATCATGAATACGACACTTCGTAATGATGTGGAATATGTAAGGTTAATGAAGGGTGTCTGTACAAGACGTTACATTACACGAAATATTAAAAGACACCTTTTTATTTAAGATTTACTAATTTATATCTAAGTAGTCAACCAGTGAGTAGAAGGTGGTGTCATTCAGAAAATCTTTAAAAATAAAACTCTTGATGGCTATCTGTCAGGCTTCTGATACTGCTTGGTAGGAGACCGAAGACTTTTGTGGCAGCACAGTTTACCCCTTTCTGTGCCCTACATACTGAAGATCATTCTTTCCTCTAGTGTTATAGCTGTGCACACTGCTACTACTTTTGAAATGCGTTGGATTATTAACAACAAATTTCATAAGTGAATATATAAACTGTGAAGTTACTGTGAGGATAAATCCTTAAATAGATGCCTGCAGCATGATCGTGGGTGGGCTCCATCAATTATCCTAATTGTGTGCTTTTGTGTAATGAATACTTGCTTATTCAATGATGAATTACCCCAGAACATGATGCCATACGAAAGCAGTGAATGAAAATAGGCATAGTAAGCTAATTTACTGAGATTCTTATCGCCAAAATTTGCAATAACCCTACGTAGATGAACTCAAACGTTAAAGCAGACAGTCTATGTGTTGTAAGTACATACTGTCCGCTAAGAATGTAGTGAATGGACAGTAACGAGCCGGCCGCGGTGGCCGAGGGGACTGAGGCGCTCCGGTCACGGTCTGCACGGCCACTACGGTCGGGGGTTCGAATTCCCCCTCGGGCATGGATATTTGTGCCGTCCTAGTTCGTAAGTAGTTCATAAATAGTTTGTAAGTTTAGGGACTGATGACCCCGTAGTTAAGTCCCATAAGCTTAACAAACATTTGAACATTTGAATTTGAGAGTAACGACGTAATAAATTGAATGTTTATGCGTGTTGGGATGGTTTTTCATGAACCCAAATCTTTATGACTTCATAAGTCATGAAATATGAGTTGTGTTGGGATATAATTTCTGGGATATATTTAGTAATGCGTTTGTGTATATGTGTGTGTGTGAGTATACCGTGTGTAAAATGTCGTAAAGTCATGCCGAATTCCATAGTTTTACTGAGTAAGTAATAAAGCGATAAACTTTTTGTCTTTCATCATTTTGGTGGGCCTGAGAGCGAAAGATGGGTCAGGTTTTCTTTTTCCTATTATTTATTTATTTTTATTCTTGCTGTTTATTACGATCGTTAATCATGGTAAAGGCTATTTATAACAAACATGTTTGAAATCGGTTCATTAATTTAGGAGGATATCTCGCTTATCCACGAATTTCATTGTCATCTCCTCAAATACGTGTCGTAGGTGGTTCTTATACCGATAGCAATTGTTGTATCATAGTAAGTTTGGTTGATATCGGTTCAGTGACTAAGGAGGAGATATGAAACATACACACATATACACGTTTATTTTATATGAAAATAATACTTAAAATATGACTACGGGCGCGGTTTACATAGTGTTATCTTCTTTAGTCAAATAGACTTTCATAAATGGGTTATTCGATTTGAAATTGAAAACTAAGTCAACAAAACTGAACGCATCTATTTTTAACACGGTTTTTTACTTCATTTGTCGAATTCAGTAAAAACAAAAACATTGCATAAAGTTATCTGTAGAATTTTACACTTTTCGAGTCAAGAATCGATAAAATTTGCAAAATTTTCCGGATGCGACAACTTGTCGACCATGTAGCTCAAGAATTTTATATTGCAATTCTTAGAACCACGATGCATTTTTTTCAGATGGATATCTGTTGTGCATGGAAATATTTAACAATTAATAATTTAAAAAAATAGTTTATTCGTTTATCAAGCGTAGACACACTAATTTCAGTTTTACGTTTTGTGGCATCTTTTGTGTGAAACGTGCGAAAATATTATAATATTATTGAGTGATAGATATATAAGCTAACGCTATATTTTGGTTGCGATGCGCTAAAGGTAACTGGCAAAGGTTCACATGATTCGTGATTTTGCCACTATTACTCTTCCCACTGTTGCGATTCTAAGATACCATAATAATATTTACTATACTGAAGGGCTAAAGAAACTGTTACAGGCATGCGTTTGCAAACACTGAAATTTGTAAACACTCAAAAGACTGCGCTGCGGTCGGTAATGCATACATAAGACAACAGGTATCTTACGCAGGCATTAGATCGGTTTCTGCTGCTACAATGGCAGGTTATCACGATTTCCGTGAGTTTGAACTTGGTGTTATAGCCGGCGCACGAGAGATGGGACACAGCATCTCCGAGGTGGCGAAGAGGTGGTTATTTTCCCCTACGACCATGTCCGAGGAAGCGAAGAGGTGAAAATTATCCAGTACTACCATCTCACGAGGGCACAGTGAATATCGGGAATCCTTTAAAACAACTAATCTCTGATATCGCTGCGGCGGTAAAACATCCTGCAAGAAACGGAACAACGACCAATGAAGAGACTCGTTTAACGTGACAGAAGAGCAACCGCTTGCACGGATTTCAGTGCTGGGCCATCAACAAACGTCAGCATGCGACCTGTTCATTGACAACACATCATCTATATGGGCTTTCGGAGCCGTAGGCCCACTCATGTGCCCTTGTTGACTGCACAACATTAAGATCGACTGGGCTCGTCAACATCGACATTGAGCTGTTGATGACTGAAAACATGTGGTCTGGTTTGACGGGTGTTGCTATCGTTTATCGGTTAGTGAAGTCAACAGAGAATCAAAAGCGACTGCAAAGAGATTTAGACAAAATTTCTACATGGTGCGAAAATTGGCAATTGTCACTAAATAAAGAAAAGTGTGCAGTAATACACATGACCACTAAAAGAAATCCGCTGAACTTCAATTACGCGATAAATCAGTCAAACCTTAAGGTCGTAAGTTCTACCAAATACCTAGGAGTTACAATTACGAACAACTTAGACTGGAGAGAACACATAAAAAATATTGTGGGGAAGGCGAACCAAAGGTTACGTTTCATTGGCAGAACGCTTCGAGGATGCACCAGCTCCACCAACGAAACTGCCTACATCACACTTGTGCGTCCTCTCCTGGAGTATTGTTGCCCCTTGTGGGACCCTCACCAGATGGGACTGACGGAAGACATTGAGAAGGTTCAGAGAAGGGCAGCTCGTTTTGTTTTATCACGTCACGGAAATGTTGCACGAATTGGGGTGGAAATCATTAAAAGAAAGACGTTATTCATTGCGGCGTGATCTGTTTGCGAAGTTTCAATCACCGACTTTTACTTATGAATGTGAAAATATTTTGCTACCACCCACCTACTTAGGGAGACATGACAATCCCAATAAAATAAGAGAAATCAGATCGAAAACGGAACGATTTAGGTGTTCTTTCTTCCCGCGCGCTATTGGAGAATGGAACGGTAGAGAAAAGTTATGAAAGTGGTTAATGAACCCTCTGCCAGGCACTTAAATGTGATTTGCAGAGTATCTATGTAGATGTAGATGTAGATGTAGATGTCTTGTTTCCATTGTATAGAGAGAATGGATGTGTACGGCTATGGATGTAACCTCATGTTTCATGCACCTTGCACATCAGGAGGATGCTGTTCAAGCTGGTGGAAGCTCTGCAATTATCTGTGGCGTGGGCAGTTGGAGTGCAGTTGGACCCCTGCTACCTCTACATACGACTTTGGCAGGTAACATTTAAGTACGCATCGTGGCTGATCACCTTCATACATTAATGCCCATTGTGCATTACGAAGTACTTGGAAAACTCTAGCATGACAATGCGATACGCCCGCACGTTCAGAACTGCTGCAGAGTGGCTTCAGGATCACTCTTTTGAGCTTAAACACCTCCGATGGCCACTAAACTCCCCGGACATGAACAATATTGAGCATATATGGGAAGCGTTCCAATGAGCTGTTCAGAGAGATCTGCGCCCCTTGAGTTCTTACAGATTCTTCGACAGCCCTGCAGTATCCACGGTATCAGTTCCCTCCAGCACTGCTTCAGTTATTAGTCGACTCCACGCTACTTTGTGCAGCGGCGCTTCCGCGTTGTCGCTGGGGCCCTAGACTGTATTAGGCAAGTGTGTGCCGGGCGCGGTGGCCGAGGGGAGTGAGGCGCTCCAGTCACAGTCTGCACGGCCACTACGGTCGGGGGTTCGAATCCCCCCTCGGGCATGGATATTTGTGCCGTCCTTAGCATAAGGTAGTTGATAAGTAGTTTGTAAGTTTAGGGACTGATGACCCCGTGACCCCGTAGTTAAGTCCCATAAGCTTAACAAACATTTGTTTTTGCAAGTGTGTGTTTCTTTGGCTTTTCAGCGTAATATAGTTTTTAAATAAACAACTGAAAAGTACTGCAATTTTTTTTTACAAAATAATATAAAACATTGTGAAAACTATACAGAAGTTTCAAAAGTACCTCATATATTCAATGTTAAACTGTAAATTATTACCTCGATTTTACTAGTGAATCGTATTGTAGTAGCTTGTGAGCCACCAGTTTCATAATCGCGCGTTATCACATCAGCGAGCTCGTCAAAGTTATTAACGTTTGCCTTAGATGAAAAACTCTCTCAGCCCTACAAATATATGAACTTTCCTGCAGTCCGTTTTGAAATGAAACGGCTCAAAACGTCAGGCTCGCTTCGAATAATTAGAACTCTTGCTCCGTTGACCCCCATTTCTACGGGGAATATTAAACACTAATCTTCCTTTCCTTTTTCGTGATCATTATATTCCTCAACGTGGAACTAAGAGTAGGTATTTGCGTGGTGCATCTATCTTTGCCATTTCACGTATCTTAATGCTTCCGTGGCGGAAAGAGAGATATCATACGCGCTGGAATTATTTGTGCAGGTTCAGTACTACTGGAATAATTTTCTATTCTGTCCCGATGGACTCTTGTTCACGGAAACGACTGGTGATACATAATGGAGACTGCCAAGAGACGAGGTGCAGCACTTGCCTCCTCTGTGCACAAAATAAACGGAACCTCGGGCCAACAACTTTACCGACGGCACCTTAAACGGAACGGAAAGGAGGTCCTCGACTGCAACGTTTCGCAGATAACGAGGCCCTTAGACGAGGATGAAGGCAGTGACGAGTAGCTTCTCACACGCATCCGCCGGCAGATCGCAGCACAAGGCTCGTAAGGAGAACGCGTGGCAAGAAACTGCGAGGTAGTCGCAGTGACAATAGAGCCCCTACCACGCCGTAGCGGAGGACAGTCGTAACTGTTCCCGAATGTAGGCCGCCATTTTCAGGAAAGAAAACTGTCAGCGAGAAATGACTTACGGGAGCAGTCTCCAATGGGAAATGCCCTAACAACATGGACAATGTGTACGATGGCCTGTAATATACAGGGTATGAGAAATAACAAGAGCCGTATGATCTAAGGCGCCAAGCTATAGACTGGACGGCCGTTCCCGCCGAACGTTATGGATCTCCATCGAGCACGCATGTGTGTGTGTGTGTGTGTGTGTGTGTGTGTGTGTGTGTGTGTGTGTTCAAATGTTTCTTAAGCTTAAGAGACTTAACTGCGGGGTCATCAGTCCCTAAAATTACAAAGTACTTATACACACCACAAACATTCATGCCCGAGAGGGGATTCGAGCTCCCGACGGGGAGCGGCCTCATATATCACAGCATAGCGCGACAATGCGCTTGGCCACTCCGCCGCGGCTGTGTGTGTGTGTGTGTGTGTGTGTGTGTGTGTGTGTGTGTTTATGTTGTTCGTGGTGTAAGTTAGTTTAAGAAGTTTGTAAGTCTAAGGACTGATGACCAAAGCAGTTTAGTCCAATAGGTTTACATACTTTTCAACATCGAGAAACAACAAAAAGAAGTCAAAGAACAACATAAAAATAGTTGCTTAAATTTTTTTTAAAGAGCTGACCATCATTTTACTGATGCTTTTGTTTATTTTCACTACCTGGTTTCGGCCTTAGGCCATTTTCAAGAGCTGTGATAAAAGCTGTCAGATAGGTTTCCTGTCTAACTTCTCGTCGGTTGTTCTCTTGTGAGTGCTATTTTCAGTCGTATTTCCTCCCTAATTCAGACAAAAGCTCTACTGATCCCCAAAATGGGTCAGCGAGGATACAAAACGCCGTCAGTTATAACAAGACAAATAATAACCTATATACAATTCATAGACGCTACACACGGCTTCCCTACATCAGCACTACCTTGACGTCTGTTTCTCGAGGAAGGGCTTTCAGACACTAAATTTTGACAAATGTTTGAATATCGCACTCAGAACAACACGAAATAATGGCACGTCTACACTCTTCGGATGAACTGAAGGTACAAATCAATTAGCAGAGTGGCATACTAACCGACAAAGAAGCACTCCAACAGACGTTTCAGTGATGTTGAAGATGGTCATGTTTGAGCTTTAAGGCTGTAAACAGCTGGGTCATTAGCGCCCCACTAGTTTCAATGTTGCTAACATCATCAGGCCCCCACTTAGGAACTGATGCAACTATCCAATCATTATTCTCAATTAATTGAGGACTATGTTGAACATGGTACACGTTACACAACCGATGCTAAGCTTTCAAGTACAGCCACTACTGGATGGAGAGCTCAGTAAACGACTGTGACATAATTATTTCTCAGAAAATACAGATCACGATAATAGAGGAAATATGTTATATAATTTCCTATAAACAAAATTACTTGAAAAAACGTTTAATTTCAGAAATCCCAAGAGATGCTGTAAAAGTAATTTATTTAGTAGTCGTATTGATCATTTAATCGCCTTCAGATTTCACAAATCAATTTACATCAGGCTGCGTGACATTAAATAGTGCTACGATACCTGAAGTGATGCATGATTTTAACTAGTAGTGAAAACTTATTTCTCAAAATCTCTTGGCGATTGTGAATCATTGGCATGGCACTAGTCGTACTTACATGAGAGAGCCAGCTCTGGATAGTACAGGGTACCAATTAAATGCAGTCATCTGTACGTACCTGTAACAAGAAAAAAACTATTAATATGTAATCAGCAGTGAGAGATCCACAACAATTCATTTGTTCATTGATAAAAGCGAGGCAAAATTTATGAAGCAGTTACGAGAACTCGTTTAACATTTACCTCGATAAAACAAAGAGTTCGGTTTAACAATCGATGTGGAGCACATTTTGGTAGTCACTTCACCGCATTTTTCGTAAATCAGAGACCGAGTACAAACAGTCGAAGTACTCAATACAGATTACTTCAGATAAAAGATGCCCAGTTCATCAAACGTCATAAAAGTGGAAAGTACATTAGCACAGGTGAAGAGGGCATACGTGAATGAATCTACCGGTATTGAACATTGAATTTCAACCGAGGGAGAAATTTGTGACACTGTAGTTTGCGGTTCAGCTTTGTATGGAAGTGGAAAGGACAGTGTACACACTGAAGCATTTGAAAATAGGTGCTACAGAAGAATTTTGAAAGGTAGGTGGACTGATAAGTAATGAACGATGAGGTTCTGCGTATAATCGACGAAGAAAGGAATATATAACAGTGATAAAGAGAAAGTACAGTATGATGCTTCATTGTTAAGCCATCAGGAAATAACCGCATTACTACAAGAAAGAGATGCGGTAATGGCGTTTTGTGCGCGTTTGCTTCCCGTCGGAGGTTCGAGACCCCTTGGGCATGGGTGTGCGTGTTATCCTTAGCATAAGTTAGTTAAAGTATTTTGTATGTCGAGGGACTGATGACTCATGCAGATTGGTGCCATAGTTTTACAAAAATTTGAACATTATACAACTGTTTGTCTGGCAGAGATTGAAATACATGCAGCAAATAATTGAGTACATAGAATGCAAGTGCTACTCTGGAATGAAGTTATCGCAGGAGAGGGATCTGTGGCGTGAGGCATAAAAATGAAATAACGGACACTGTGTATAAGGTAAAAGCAGGCTGCTTGTGTATTGGTTGACAAGAGTTAACAAGAGCTTCATGGCAAACTTTCTAAAGTGTAGTAACAGTAAATAATGTTGATGAAATTTTATCGAGCTTCTATCCAAATGGATGAGGTTATCATCAGCACTATACGCCTAAATTCTAAGTAAATAATGTTATTTTGAAGGACATTTTTATAGGTGGATTGAACTTCTAAGGATTCATAGAGCCGTAAAATGTCCTTACAATTATCAAAAGGTTTCTTTCATGTTTTGCAAGGTTGTTTATAGCATTCGTACTTTGTATACATAAGATTTGAAAAGAGTTATAAAGATTCTTCTTGAAAGCGTGATGGTCGAACATTAATTATGGAAGTGACTTTGAAGTTCACCAAAAATATTTGGTGACTAACAGCGTTACCATAAAATACGCTGTGACTACTCAGTGATGTTGTATCCAAATTCGGCTCATGAGTGTCATAGTGTTTCAAGGCATCAGGAAACTTTCAATGCTATCCACGTCCAGAAATCCGTGTTTCTACCCAGTTCATAATCTGCTAAACGCATGTATTGCGAGCCGCGGGGAGTGGCCGGGCGTTCTAAGGCGTCTTGCTGCGGAGCGCGCGGTTACTAGCCGTCGGGGCTTTCAGTCCTCCCTCGGGCATGAGTTTTTGTGTTGTCTATAGCATAAATTAATTTAATTTAAGTAGTTTGTAAGCCTAGGGACTGATTACCAACGTTGTTAAGTCCTTTAGATTTACAAATATTTGAACATCATTTTATTAGGAGCGGGAGAACGTGATTAGTTACTTGATGATAAGGATCTGAAAACCCCAGTGGAACCTGTGCTGATAAAGCAGGCTTAATTCCGTCTTATCATCCCACACAGGGCGCGCTGACCATCAGAGATAATGAAGGTCTGTCTTTCAACCACCATTTCTCCATTAAACGCTATCTAGAATTTCACATGTTGTCTACTGTGCTTCATATGTAGTAGCTATCTTAACTGATCTTTCTTCGTAGTAATTTTAGTAATCACTGGCATCTGTTAAACCTTAATTTCAAATGTAGTGTATTTAAAACAAACTGTGATGATTGTATCAGTTTATGTATACTGGTGTGCTCAAGCTACAAACACGAACGAATCTGAAAATATTTTATATTCCTCTCCGCCCGCTGCGTCATATCTAGTTAAATTTAATAGTAAAACTATCAATGAATTTTACAGTAATCCACAGTTAACCTAACAATGGTAATCACTCCGAAACAGGCACGTATAACTAAATAATTTATTTGAAAGCAGTGTCCTTGGTACAAATAATCCCTTAACAATTTAAAATTGAATAGGATAAAATTAATCAGCCAACCACTCAGGTTGATTAAGATGCAACTGCAGTTGCTCTATGACAGGAATACAAAATTTCTAAAATTACACAAACGATTATCCCATGAACGAAATATCTATAATGGGATAAACACTAGTCCACACATTAATCGTGTTTTTAGTTTAATAATGAATCACAGTAACCACAACTCTGGGAGAGACTCTTTTTATTACTGCAGTGAAAGTAATGTGAGCAGCTGAGCTGCGGCATACAGTCCCTCTACTTTTCTAAATTTTTCGTTTGTGACGATAAAATTTTATTAATTATATCATCAGTTTGAGGAGAGAGTTCTATATAAAGTTGTCCAATTACAGATCACGTAGCAGCTTTCTAACGCAATCTACAATATTGCACTCTGCACGCACGCAGATAACTTTTTCTCACCGACTATCTGACGAATGCCAAGGCGCCATTTAGAGTGCACAACATACCGACTACAATTAATTCAAGCTCTTATTGCTATGGGTAAAGGAAACGTGTTGGCGTAATACTGCTGTCTTACCTAATGTGGAAGAATCCACATATTTGACGCGGTTATCTTTCAGGGATTAACCATGAAGTAACATTTTATATTATCGTTAGTTATACGGCAACGCAAAAAAAAAGTAAAGAGGCTCAATAAATCGCAGGAAATCTTTAATGTGACACATACATGTATTTTTCATATCGAATGCTGTTATGCCAATATCATGTTACTACGAGATGGCACTACAATTTACTGGACGTGGGTAATGAGACCCGTGCGAAACCACGCCGTCGTAGATAAGTATTAAGTGTAAATTGTCCTTTGTGCTACTTATTAATTATATCGCGAGATGAGAATAAATACTACATAGAGCTTTTTTTGTTATTGTATCGTGCTCTTAGATCAGTCCACACCACTGAATATCATACAAATATAACATCGTCTCTGGAGAACTCTGATGTGAAACAACGGAAATCAAATGTATGTATATATATACTTTTATAGTGGGGTGTGAATGGTAACGAGGTGATGGAATGATTTGGAAAGAAGGAGATTGAAAGCTTTTTGTGTGTGTATGTTGGAGGAGGAGGGCTGGTCTGACAGGGGAGAGTTTTAGGAGACGAACAGTGAGATGAGGATCTACAGAAAATGTGTATACGAAGAAAGAGAAGTAGACATACAGAAGTTATCAAACAGAGTCGGATTTTCAACTTATTTATTAGCAAGATATGAATACCTCAATCTTTGTATAAAACCAAAGTTGGATTTAAGTATCTTGAAACGATGAGAGCATCGCTTTTTCCTTGTTCTCATGAGAAATCGAATGATTTCATATTTTAACAAGATGCAGATCCATCGTAGTGACAGTAACCCTGTGTACATTGTTAAACACTTGTCAGCGTCACTGGCGTTTTGACCTGATCCCTCTGCGACTTTCTCTGGTGGGTTTGAGTGAAGCAATGTATTTCCGTGTCCTCTTCAGGTCGCTTCCTGTGTGTCCTTGGAAACAAAATGACAGAATGAGGGAATACTGACGATAAAGAAATCTTCCAGACAATACATAATTAAATGCACTTTGCCTGTGAGTGTGGTACGTTGCTGTCAATAAATATGGCTCATAAGGTGAGTGTCTTCCGAAATTTCCAAAACCTGACTTAGCTTACTATCTATGAAGTGTATAGACGTTGACAATCGTCGTTCCCCATTAAGCTTTCCATTATTTACTTTGCAATTTCTGTGTTATACAGAGGGTTCAGTAAAGTGTCTAGTACCATTAGAGGTGATAGGATCCATATGTGCTACCTCAAAGGTCAAATGTGGCTAATTATCTGGACTTTATCATTAATCTATTGTTTACCTCGCTGGAGGTTGAGCAATGTCAACAACGATTACCCATATGGGGATTATCCAACATCTGGTGGAGAGGGCAGAAATGTGAATAGTTCTGTGCTAATTATGCCATGTGTGTCTTCTGACTTGTAGTTTCACATTTGTCGCCCTACGTCGTGACAGATTGTTTATATATTTCTGACATGTCTGCCTGTGGATATGATGTATCTTGTTTTTCTAAAGAACTTTTTTAAAAGGAAAGAAAAAAAAGCTGTATTTAGCCAATATCGTTTTAAAATATCTTAATTATTTACCGGTGCTGGCAGACCTAAGATCTGTAAAAGTTGCATACGTTCCTAAGTAAAGGTTGTTGATATTTATTATATTACTATTTGATATTATTATTGAATGAAAAACTGTGAGGATACATCAGCAAAAGTGTTTTACATGTTACTTTTACGTAGTTTTTCCCCCCTGACATGTTGACGTTCCCAAAGTACTCCTACAATAATCCAAAACCAGTGGCTGACTTGATAATCATGTTCAGTTAACAACATACAAGTCATATTTCCTCAGATTTATAATGAATACAGTGTTTATATGATAAATATTAGCCTCCTTCCCTTAGAAACGTTCACAAACCTGATGATGGCAGTTTAGATCTGCCGAAACCGGTGAAAGAAGTTAAGATATTTTAAAGCGAACTTGGGAAACCTATGCTCTTTAACATTTAAAAAAGGTCTACAAGATAATCATGCAATTTGTCATCATCGTTGGCACGTAAGTCGCCCACGCGGCGTCAAATAAAAAGACTTACACTAAGGTGGCCGGACAAACCCGCAAGGGTTCTCCCGGCCAAGAAAGCCAGACGCTCATTTCCATTTTTGTGAAGATGTACTTCACCTGTAAAGGAGACCGCGTATAAAACGCTTGTACGACCACGTCTTGAGTATTGCTCAAGTGTTTGGGACCCGCAGTTTAAAGGAAGACATAGAGGCAGTTCAGAGGCGAGCAGCTGGGTTTGTTACTGGTAGGTTCGACCAATGCGCGAGTGTCACGGAAATGCTCCGGCAACTCAGTTGGGGACCGCTGGAGGAAAGATGACGTTCTTTTCGTGAATTTCTGTTGAGGAAATTTAGAGGACTGCGATTTGAAGCTGAGTGTAGTACGATCTTGCTGCCGCCTACTTACATTTCGCGTGGTGATCAGAAAAACAAGATAAGAGAAATTAGGGCTCGTACGGAGGCATATAGGCATTCCTTTTTCCTCGTTCTATTTGGGAGTGGAATAGGAAAGGATATGCCTAGTAGTGGTACAGTGTACCCTCCGCCACTCACCTTACGGTGAATTGCGGAGTATGTATGTAGATGTAAATGAAATGGTAATGCCATATCAAAGTTGCTGTACATACTTTGGAAAAAGGTACAAATCGCCATACTTTAAACTTGATTGTTTACAAACCAGTGATATGTCGCAGTTTACCTCCTGACGAAGAAGTACGATCGCTAGTGGTGTGTGAGTCACTTGTTTCGGATGGAAATTGGACAGAAATTGTGTTGCGCGTGCACGCGTCAGGAAGTGTTAGCAGGTGAGGAGGAACGCCAGTCCGGCGCTGTGGGCGTAATTCGCCGTTGGTGGTGATTACAGCCGGCAAGGCGCGGCAAGGCGCACGTGCCGCTCGGATTGCCTTCGTTAACGGCGCGCCGAGTCAACGCAATCTGCGCGGCAAACGAAGGACCCACTGTGACGTAAGCTGAGAGCCGCGGCCGTAAATTGCTGTCCACTGAGTGAAACTAATGAGGACGCGCCGGCGATCGGATTCCAAAGTTCAGGGGTGAGGCCGATGGCTGGCCGATGGCGCGCGTGCTTGGCGCACGGCCGACCGCAGGTGTGCGCCGAGTGTTTGGTGTGGGCGCAGCGGGCGGGGGCGGCAGCCTACGTGCCCAGGCCTCCCTGCGTGCAGCCAGTATTCTCGTCCAGGAATGAAAATTATTCCATCTCTTCTCCCCTCCAAACGTACACGAACAAGCACATATAGAATGCAACTTAAATTAATGAAAAAAAAAAATTCAATTTGCGATCAGTTATGGCTTCACTGTACTAGGTATAGATGAAATACACAAGTGCGAATGATGAAGATAAGATGGGTAGATCACGTAACTAATGAGGAGGTGCTCAACAGAACTGAAGAGAAAACGAGTTTTTTGGCAATCCGGACTAAGGGAATTCGTTGAGATCATGGAATCGCCAACTAAGAATTGAAAGAAGTTATATAATTAATTACATATTTTGGACGACATTACAGCGTTCGTTTTAATGAAAGAAATCGCATTTTGTGATCAGTTATGGCTTCACTGTTCTAGGTTTAGATGGAACACCAAATTGTGGGGAATGAAAATTTGTGCCCGGCCGGGATTCGAATCCGGAATCTCCTGCTTACTAGGCAGACGCGTTGACCACACCGTCACCGAGGACACAGTGACCAGCCCCACTGCAGAGGACTCTTCCCTGCACGTCTCCCGCCACACCCAAATCTCCATTCGCCACACTGTCTCTTTCCTATGAGCACAGCCTGTTAATTCTGCAATGCTCGCAGCCACAATACTGTCCTCCCGCATCAGGGAGAACAGACCATGAGGTATCGAGACGGCAATTAATTGTCTCGATACCTCATGGTCTGTTCTCCCTGATGCTGGAATACAGTATTGTGGCTGCGAGCATTACAGAACAAAATAGGCTGTGGTTATAGGAAGGAGACAGCGTGGCGAATGGAGATTTGGGTGTGGCGGGAGACGTGCAGGGAAGAGTCCTCTGCAGTGGGATTGGTCACTGTGTCCTCGGTGACGGAGTGGTCAACGCGTCTGCCTGTCTAGTAAGTAGTCTGTAAGTAAACTTGTGCCCCGGCGGGGCACAAGTTTTCATTCGCCGCACTTGGGTATTTCGTCTAAGCCTAGTACAGTGAAGCCATAACTGATCGCAAATTGCGATTTAGTTCATTAATTTGAACGCTGTAATGTCAAAAATATGTAGATATTTAACTTAAATTACTCATGTTGAAAGCGAGGCATTAAATTAAAATTTATGTTGTGGCCGGTATTTGAATCCGGGACCTCCTGATTACTATGCAGGCACCACAAATACTTCCTTTTTTTCAGGTAGATCTATCCTTTGTGGTCATTGGTTCAGTTCGTTCTTGTTTGTTCGTTGAATATTTCGCTCTCAGATTTTTTTAATAACTGTGTCGCACTTCTTTGTCTTAATTGTGTTTTATTTTTTAAATTTAATTTTATCATACACAATACACTGTCGCCTCACTCGCCCGGGCCGGGCGCACTGATTCACGGCGAAAGACTTGCTCATAATAGTTCACGATCGGAAGTGTTCACTTTAGTTCGTAGCTCTGCCGCGAACTAGTTCGTGCTTTTAGTTCGTCCAACCCAGTGACGGCTGAGCGGCGTGGCCTGCGAATGCAGCTGGAGAGAAAAGTTCCCCCACCTAGCTGCTTCATGCGCTTGCTGCATGAGCCGCTAACGATGTCATGCAAACCAAAAGAAACACTTTGTGGATAATTTATCGCGTTTAAGTTTAGCGTTATCTCTCTATCTTGGCACTACGGAAATTATTAGTCAGATATTGTAGAGTGCAGAATACTACAAAACAGAAATTTTGTAGCACTGAACTATGAAATCTAGCAGGCAGACACTCACCTAGAAATGGCTCTCATCAGCAGAAGGTAAACCCGAGACTTTTAATTCTGCTGCGCACCCTCTCGCTATTGCCTGTCGGTCTTCGGAAAAGAATCCAACAAACTAAGAAACGAAATACGTTTGACATAATAGTTCGCGACCGTTAACGCATGTTTTATTTCGCGACCGATTGCACATATTTTAGTTAGCGACCGATCGCGCATATTTTAGATCGCGACCGATCGCGCATATCTTACTTCGCGACCGGTAGCTCTCCGTTTAGTTCTCAGCTCGGCCGCGAAGTAAGTAGCTCTTTTCAGTTTGTCCGCTCTTTTTGGTTTTTGCTAGCGCTACTTTCTTTTGTTATGACAGCTTTTTTATATAATGACCTCTGTTGCCCAAGCGTGTGCTATTACCTGTATTTTTTGGCAATTAGACATCAAATACTTCAGCAAATAAAGCAGTTATTTACACGAGTGGGTGATACAATGATATTCAACTACTGTGCATACAGAGTACTCCTAGTATTTTATTTTTAAAATGGATTTATTTATTTACTTAATAGGTCATTCATTTATTTAATAGATCATTGAAGAATATTACCTGTAAATCACGCGAGGTTGCGCGCTCTCACGTCCTCTCGCTGTTCCCCGTTAGTCTTCAGGAAAAGGAGAGGATGAACTAAGAGGCGAGGGATCTGCAAACTGGTTCGCGTAGTTCGCCTGTGGGAGCGCTCTTCTGAACTAGTTCGTTCGCGAACTACACAAGACTACACGGCGCCCCGCACCACTAGGCCGCCAAGACTTAATGAATGTAGTTACTGCACGGATTGTCTTAAGGCAGGTCTCCCTCCACTACACGATCTTCAATTCTGCCTCATGTTCCTATATAAATGCGTATCAATGTTGCTATGGCACTCCAATAGCGGCATAGCACCCCAACAAAGAAGATTGAAGGGAACTATCCTGCCTTATTCGTCAGGCACGGGATCACATAATACTCCAACACGAAACAGAGGGTACAGATTTGTAATATTAATCACACAAGAAGGCTAATGAAACGTGCATATTTCGAAAGGTGGATTGTCATAGATGTTGCGAATGTAAAAATAATTTGTGCATGTAGCCATTAAGAGTGGTAAAACGTAAAAGAAATTTTAGGATCATACTCCAAATTCTCAATAAGCTTTGCCACTATAATATAACCCATTGTGCGTGGAATATTGGTACACCTATAATTAGCGCAGTCAGTTAGCGCTAGGAGTTTCTCGCTTAAGGTCTCGCGTTCGATTCCCACTTGTGACAGTACCGACCAACGAATAGCACTCAATCATTATGTTTGGAGAGCGCTATCATGATAAATTTCTTCGCACCGCAAACACTGACCTTGCCAGTGCACAAAATTGTTACAATATATTCTTTTATTAATTTCAGTACCATTATATCTATATTGCAGGTATAAATCTGTAATTTGGAAAAATCAGGTTAAACAGCCCTGAAGCTCGGGCTCATAGTGGGCTGGGCAGTGCAGAGCAGGCGTGTGTGTAGGGCGGAAACGGCCGGCCGGGAAGTGAGCTGAGCCAACAACGTCTAGATACAAGGCCTCACAACACGTCCGTGTCACGTCACACCGATAGGCTGCCCTCGCAAGCCCACTGGCGGAAGCTACGAGGCAGTGGGCTGTGCCCCAGCGGCCAGCCAGTGAGCTTGTGAGGGCAGTTTATCGGTGTGACGTGACACGAGCTTCTTGTGAGGCCTTGTATCCACCATGTTAGGAAATCCACCACGCGAGTGAGGCGACAGTGTATTGTGTATGATAAAATTAAATTTAAAAAATAAAACACAATTAAGACAAAGAGGTGCGACACAGTTTCGGAAAGGGTTTCATATGACATGTCAAGTAATGCACAGACGTCCCTCCTGTAAAGTACATATAAAAAGTTTTAATAGAATGAATATAGGGCAATTTACTGTTTAGTTAAGAATTCATAACCTGTAAACTATTTAAGATACAGAGGTGAGCGAGGGCTCACATAAAAGGTCTCAACAAGGTGCATCACCTGATATGCTTGCAGTCGACGTAAGATAAAACTGATCACAGAAAATCTAATTTAGTAATACCATTGTATAAATTTATTCATAACATAAAGTACAAGACGGATACACAACTAGCATGACAGTGTTTGTTCACAGGTGCCGTATTATAAAATAACTATACCATAAAATCACATTGATCAAATCTACTTACGCATGTTTTATTTCTTTAAATTATTAATTTGTATTTAATCGCTCCATCGGAAAAATGAGAGGGAATTGAATGAAATATTAATTACGATAATCAATTTCACGTTTATTTTGTGTTTAGTGTAAGTGTTTAAAGATGTATTTGGTATTTGTATTAAATGTACGGTATACTTGGCAAAAGCGTTGTACGTTGGCGAAGGGTGGAAATGGGAAGTTCGTGACGTATGGGTTTCTCCGGTGGACAGGTATAAAGGGTGGCTGGTGGGCCCACGTGGTTAGTCTGTGTTTGGCTAGCGTTTGCGACGGCGAAGCAATGCCGGTCTGTGCCGCGACCTTCAAAAGATTGAGACTTTAAAAGTTTTCAGAGTGTAAAAGTGCGGTCGAACTTAGAAAGATTTATCGAGTGCTGTTAAACTTGAAAGATTTCTTCTCGAGTTGCCGTGTGCTACGTAAAATTTGAAGAGTGCATCGTGTGAAATTTAGGTACTGTGACTTTAATACCGATTGCAAAAGTGCATCTTATCAGGAAGTGATGCTATAGACGAATGATGATTAGTTGTGTAGCTCAAGTAACAGACGAATGATGAATTTGGGTAGGTCAGGTAACTAACGATGAGGTGTTCAACAGGATTTGGAGAGAAAATGAGTGTCTGGCTTATCCTGACTAATATATGGGATAGGTTGGTGGAACACATTCTGAGACATAAAGGAATTGTCAACTTATGATTAGAAGGAAGTGTATGGGCTGAAAATCGTAGAGGGAGACCGAGGGACGAATACGGTAAGCAGATTCAGAAGGATGTAAGTTGCCATTTTTATTCTGATATGAAGAGGCTTGCACAGTACAGGGTAGCATGGAGAGCTGCATCAAACCAGTCTGCGGACTGAAAAACAAACAACAACCTCTGAGTGCACATTTATGGTAGCTACTAGCCCAGAGTATAAAGCGACAGCAGTGCCGTCGCACTCTGCCACGTTATACAGGGTTCGACGAAACAACCTCCCGCATTTGACGTAGCCGGCGTGTGAGTTGTTCTAAGGCTATTGACGTGGAATGTGTTTTGCTTGAAAACATTGTTGTTGCCATTTTCAGTGTGCGTCATGGCGTGGCTTGGTGAGCAGCGCGCGTTTGTTGCGGAGGAATTTATTCGTAATGGTGGTTCCGTGATTAGTACTCAGCGAGCGTTTCGGAGACGTTTCGAACTTGGCTGACATGATCGTGTCCCCGATAGGAAAACTATTCAACTGTGGGTGTTAAACTTCAGAAATACAGTTTCAGCACTGAAAAGAAAATCTACTGGCCGTCCTCGTACTCCAACAACGCCGGAAAATGTGGCACATGTGAGAGTGTCTGTGCAACAATCGCCAGTGTGTTCAGCAGTTAAACATGCAGCTGCCATTGGATTATCTGATAGGAGTGTAAGAAGAATTCTTCATCGAGAACTTCATATGAATCCCTTCAAAATCAAGCTCACACAGGAATGAAGTGAAAGAGATTTCTAAACTCGCAGAGCTGCGTGGACGGAAATTCTTCAAAACGTTCCACCTGCTGCTTTGTTTATCTCTTCGAATGAGGCCTATTTACATTTATCAGAAACTCTAAACAAACAGAATTTCTGCTACAGGGCTGCAGAAAACCCTCATGAAATTCATCAGCGACCACTAAACAGCCCTCATGTGACAGTTTGGTGCGCCGTTGCTGAATCTTTTGTCTGAGGACCGTATATTTCCGAAGAAGATTGCCACACGGTAACGGTTAATTCAAACCGTTATTGTCACATGCTAGAGACCTTCCTCCAGCCTAAAACAGTTAATTTCAGATCATGGATATCAAGAAATGTGGTTCCAGCAAGACGGAGCAAAATCGCACACTTCTCGACCTTCTATGGTAATGTTGCACGAGTTGGTTCCTTGTCATCTTGTCTCTTTGCATGGGGACATCGCGTGTCCCTCTAGGTCGCCTAATTTATCGCCTTGTGTCTTCCTTCTTTGGGGACACTTAAAGGCTCTAGTGTACAAACATAGTACCACAATACTTGAAGCACTTAAACAGGCCATTACCCAAGAAGTGCAGCGATTCCAAGAGAAATGACACGAAGATGTATGGATAACTTTCGGGACAGACTTCGTCAGTGTATCAAAATGGAGCACGTCATTTAGCAGATATAATGTTTAAAACCAAATAATCAAAAAATGGCAATGTATGTATTTCTCCCAAATAAAACTGATTATCCTCTATGATATTTAGTTTTTCTGTGACAGCCTATTAAAATGAGGTAGGTTTTTTGGCCGGACCCTGTACTTGCGGAGCTTAGCAGCAATGAAGCTTACCGTTAAAGCACACACCTAACAGCGGCGCCTTGATTCCTAGTGCATGCAACCCGCAACACAGAGCTCATACTTGCACTGTTTCAGATCTCTGCAGGCAGGGTCTTGCAGGCTCTCCGGTTTAATCGAAAACGGAATAAGCGTCTGCTTATAGGTCAGCTATAGACAGCGCCTGTAGAAAAGGAAACGCGCCATGTTCGAGACCCGTTCCGGACACAAAGTTTTAATCTGACAAGATTAATCACATGAGTGCGCACCTCACTGTTAAAATACAGAGTGATTCAAAAATGATATCACAACTTTGAAATTCTCTTTTAATCAGTGCGCCATAACGAAAACTTGGGTATTTAATTAACACTGTTTTCTTCTTCTCAGTAAAAAACAACTTTGTGGATGTTTAATATAGACTTCTTCAGACATTCAAATGACATCAACCCGATAATATAACTCCTTTCACACCATTTGTAGCATTTCAGGCGTAACACTTCGCATATTTGCAGTTATTCCTTCTTTTAGTATCTAAATGCTATTTTCTACAGGTGGTGGAAACGCCATCTTTAATATACCCCCATAACTGGAAAAGGGATGAAGGCAGGATTTCATGGAGGCCAATGACTACGTCCTCTGTCACGAAGTGCCCTGAGGCCCATCCATTGCTTAGGATACGTTTTCTTTCATATAGGCAGAGACAAGTATGTGTCAATGGTGTAGTGCCCCAGTTGCAGTTGCAATTGAAACTTCATTGGCTGAAATGACGCAGAAAATGTTCGCCTTAGGTGAGTTTATGTCCATGCTGGATTGTTTCTCGCGCTTTCTCAGTGTGCCCCTTGATGTTCCCGTTTGTGTGCATTGCAATTTCAGCTTTGTCCGTAATCACCATCTCCGAAATTAACATGTCCATTTGCTCAAGGTCAAAACCGCAAATCGGTTCTTTTCATCTCATCAGCTTCGTAAAGGACGTATAATAATTTCAGTCGATAATATTTCTTCACAAACCTTTTCTTTAGGACTCTTCAAATACTCGTTTGTTGGATTTGCTATTTTCTGCTAGCTCTGTGGGTCAATTTTCTTGTATTGTGAGAAAATGCTTCCAGAAAGCGGTCAATATGTTCGCCACTCTTGCGCGGACGTTTCGCACTTTAGCCTTTGCACAAGCAACCGTTCCTCCGTGACCGTTTTTGTAGCAACGTCTGATGAACTATCTATCAGAAAGTTGAACACGTCACTTGGTTCTAAATGCACGCTGTGTAACTGTCATAGATTCACTTCTGCGTAACCGATAGAAAAAAAAGCTTTGCATTAACAAACGATTAGCTTCTGACATAGTCGGTAACACGCGCCCAATAGCAACAGTAACGTAACACGCACTGTACGAGAATACACGATAAAAATAAAGACTGCAAAACAAGAGAATCTAGGAGCCAAGAGAAGTGAAAGAAATCATTAGAAGCTATACAAATTTACAACAACAACCACTTATAAGTGTTTTTAACGTAATGTAAGGAAGGGACTAAAGGAATTGCCACTGATGATACTACAGGTAGTGCTGAAACATACATAGGAATATAATACGAAAAAAGTGTTGTGCATAGGCCGAATTTGCTCACTATTTGAAAACATACTGGCTATTACGCTGGATGTTGCTGAATGTTTGCCCCTAAATACTGTGAATTTTTCGGATCCCGTCATACATTCAAGATATTGGTTGGTTCGCATAATAAGTAGACTTTTACGTTTGCTACCCTGGTAAGTGAGTCGTAGGCAAAATCTTGTATCTGACTGAGAGGCAACAGCCAATCAGCAGGTAGTACACAGGAAGTTGTGTATCCTGTTGTTGACGTCAACAGGTCGTGCGTCATTTCTAGCGTTATCACTGTTTATACTGCAGAAGTAGGGTAAATTGGTGCCGCTGGCTGGCGCACACAAGCGGACCGCTGTGATGTGATTGCTGGTAGGTCGAAGGTAACTTGTAACCATTCTCCTTATTCATGTTCTTAGGTCGCTTGTTGTTCAACAGTCAACAGGAACGAGCCACCAGAGCTCCTAGCGACCACACGAGTAACCAAATTCAACGCCAGAGCTTCCTTAAATCTACATCACAAATAACTCAGGTCTCGACTTCTTTGTATTAACATTTTAGGTGGGCGAGGGTCTAAAGAACTTCCTGTATACTGTAGGTGGAAAACTAATAAATAATAATGTAAAAGAAGGTAAGGGACGCGCTGAAATGTTAGTGATTTCACGCCATCGTTTCAGAACTGCTACAGCTGAGTTACGGCTGGTTTATGGGCTGACAGCGCTGACGTGACGTAAGCGCACGGTGAGGCGGGCACAGCAGCCTCGGCCCCGCGGCTGATGCATGCAGACGGGCGTAGGCGCGCTATTTTATCGCCAGAGGGGCCCGTAAAACGCCGGGGCGCGGATTTACCGCCCAGCTGAAGCCAGGAAGGGGTGGGAGCCGCGCAAAATGCAGCCAGACGTCCTTCCGGAGACCGAAAACCGCGGCACAGCCTCTACCCAGCAGCGAAGCCACCAGGGGCTGCGGTCTCCTCCCAGCTACCAGTTTATCACCAGGAATTACTTCCAATGAATCTCCTGTCAACAGGGATATGCGTATTGGAGTACAACGTTTTACACACTTCAAAAAAGTCGTCACCAAGATTCTAGCGATGTAAACAAAACCAACTTTTCAGTTCTCTGTAATGCTTGTTGTTGTTGTTGTTGTGGTGGTGGTCTTCAGTCCGCAGACTGGTTTGATGCAGCTCTCCACGCTACCCTGTACTGTGCAAGTCTCTTCATCTGAGAATACGTTCGGCAACCTACATCCTTTTGAATCTGCTTACTGTCGGCCGCGGTGGCCGAGAAGACTGAGGCACTCCAGTCACGGTCTGCACGGCCACTACGGTCGGTGGTTCGAATCCCCCCTCGGGCATAGATATTTGTGCCGTCCTAGTTCGTAAGTAGTTCATAAGTATGAAGTGAAGGCTTTCACGACCGGCTGAAATATAACCCGGAAGATTCAACAGCAATTAGTTCATAAGTAGTATTTAAGTTTAGCGACTGATGACCCCCTAATTAGGTCCCATAAACTATACAAACATTTAAACGTTTGAACATTCTGCTTACTGTTTTCGTCCCTCGGTCTCCCCTACGATTTTCACCCCACACATTTCCTTCTAATGCTAAGTTGACAATTCCTTGATGTCTCAGAATGTATCCTACCAATCTATCCCTTCTCTTAGTCAGGATATACTAGAAACTCCTTTTCTCCCCAATTCTGTTAACCACCTCCTCAGTAGTCACGTGATCTACCCATCTAATCTTCATCATTCGTCTGTAGCACCACATTTCAAAAGCTTCTATAATCTTTTTGTCTGAACTCCTTATCGTCCACGTTTCATTCCCATACAATGCTACACTCCAGGCAAATACTTTCAGAAACAACTTCCTAACATTTAAAATAATAATGGATGTTAACAAGTTTCGTTTCTTTAGAGCCGGCCGCGGTGGCCGAGGTGACTGAGGCGCTTTAGTCACGGTCAGCACGGCCACTACGGTCGGGGGTTCGAATCCCCCCTCGGGCATGGATATTTGTGCCGTCTTTAGTCTTATCTAGTTCATAAGTAGTTTGTAAGCTTAGGGACTGATTACCCCGTAGTTAAGTCCCATAAGTTGTACAAACATTTGAACATTTTTGTTTCTTTAGAAACGCTTTTCTCGCCTTAGCCATTCTGCATTTTATATCGACTTTACTTCGGCCATCAGAAGTTATCTTGCTACCCAAATAACAAAATTCATCTACTACTCTTATTGTCTCATTACCTAATCTAATTCCTTTAGCATCGCCTGATTTTCTGACATTACATTACATTTCCTTCGTTTTACTCTTGTTAATGTTCATCTTATATCTTCCTTTGAAGTCACTGTCCATTCCATTCAATTGCTCTTCCAGATCCTTCAGTCTCTGACAAAATTACTATGTCATCGGCAAACCGCAAATTTTTAATTTCTTTTCCCTGTAATGCGTAGAAAAGAAAAGTTGACAAGTTGTACCGCAATAACACCGTATTCTAAATTTTTGTTCCCGATTGCAACGTACATGAGTGCCACTAATATCCGGTAACACGTCCTCTTACACTGATGCATGCCTGTATTCGTCGTTCCATACTATTACATCTTCAAGGCACTTCTGGTTCAGATTGTCAAAAATTGGGTCCCACAAGGTTCGGTCTTGGGTGCTTTGCTGTTCTTAAAATATATTTGCCATTCTACAGGGTGTTACAAAAGGTACGGCCAAACTTTCAGGAAAAATTCCTCACACACAAAGAAAGAAAATATGTGAACATGTGCCCGGAAACGCTTAATTACCATGTTAGAGCTCATTTTAGTATTGCTCTTTAAATGTAAATTGACATAATTCGTGCAGACAATTGTCAAAATACCCAAAATGTTTAGTTAGTATGTACTGTACTTCCTAGATTCACCGCCAGTTGGCCCAATTGAAGGAAGGTAAGGTTGACTGCAGTGCTCGTGTTGACATGCGACTCATTGCTCTACAGTACTAGCATCAGACACATCAGTACGTAGCATCAACTGGTTAGTGTTCATCACGAACGTGGTTTTGCAGTCAGTGCAATGTTTACAAATACGGACTTGGCAGATGCCCATTTGGTGTATGGATTAGCACGGGACAATAGCCGTGGCGCGGTACGTTTGGGTACGTTTGTACTGAGACAGATTTCCAGAACGAAGGTGTCCCGACAGGAAGACGTTAGAAGCAATTGATCGGCGTCTTAGGGAGCACGGAACACTCCAGCCTATGACTCGCAACTGGGGAAGACCTAGAACGACGAGGATACCTGCAATGGACAAGGCAATTCTTCGTGCAGTTGACGATAACCCTAATGTCAGCGTCAGAGAAGTTGCTGCTGTACAAGGTAACGTTGACCACGTCACTGTATGGAGAGTGATATAGGAGAACCAGTTGTTTCTGTATCATGTACAGCGTGTGCAGGTACTATCAGAAGCTGATTGGCCTCCATGGGTACACTTCTGCGAATGGTTCATCCAACAATGTGTCACTCCTCATTTCAGTGCAGTGTTTACGGATGAGGCTTCATTCAAACGTGATCAAATTGTAAATTTTCACAATCAACATGTGTGGGCTGACGAGAATCCGCACGCAGTTGCGCAATCACGTCATCAACACAGATTTTCTGTGAACGTTTGTGCAGGAATTGTTGCTCATGTTCTTCCACCTTCGCTCACTGGAGCACTTTATTATGATTTCATACGGGATTCTCCATCTGTGCTGCTAGAACATGTGCCTTTACAAGTACGACACAACATGTGGTTCACGCACGATGGAGCTCCTGCACATTTCAGTCGACATGTTCGTACGCTTCTCAACAACAGATTCGGTGAATTCTGAAGTAATAGTAATTTGCAGGTATTTTGTGGAGTTTAAGGCCTGCACTTTCGATTGTTTTATCTTGTAAACAAAGTTTAACGGATTTCTTTTCGTACTCATGTGCACGACTTCACACTTGTCATTATTTAGAGTCAATTACCAATTTTTACACCATAGTAATATCTTATTCAGATCGTTCTGCAGTTTTGATCTTCAGATGATTGTACTAGACGGTAAATGAGGGCGTCATCTGCAAACAACCTAAGGGAGCTACTTATATTTTCCCCTAAATCGTTTAATCGTTTATGTAAATAATGAACAGCAGAGGACCAATAACACTACCCTGTGGAACGCCCGATATCACCTCTGTTTCAGTCGATACCTCTAGAACATGAGCCATCAAATAAGCAGAAAAAAAATAGATCTCATGTGAATTTCTGTAATCATTCAGAAATCCAATCCAACTGGTGAGTACAATCTGACTGCCGACAGAAGGGGCAGACCGCCAGTGCTGCCTTCGCAGCTGCCGCGAGTGGAGAGCCTGTACTCCGCATTCCTGGGACGCCAGCGCAGCACACAAGGAGCGGCGCGGCAGCCAGGAACGCGAACACCTGCCCGCCGCCTCTCGCCTCAGATGGGATGGCGGAGCCGCCAATCTGGCTCTGGCAGCAGATGGGCCTGCCGACCTGATGCGCGCCTCTGTCGCCTCCACATTCCGTGCTGTGCCCTCCCTCAACTGAGCGCTCTCTCTCCGGTTACATTTCACACGATAATTACGAGATCTGACTTGTGCGTGCTATATTATACGATTAAGGCAGCACGGCAATACATTACCATCTATTTCACCAGTCCAGCTTGCTCTGCTGCTGTACGAGTTGCATTCAAGTTCTAAGGCCTCCGATTTTTTTCCTAATACCTATTTCACCAGAAATCGATGAAACTGGCGTTACTTCTCGACGTAATCGACCTGCAGACGCACACATTTTTCACAACGTTGACGCCATGATTCCATTGCAGCGGCGAAGGCTTCTTTAGGAGTCTGTTTTGACCACTGGAAAATCGCTGAGTCAATAGCAGCATTGCTGGTGAATGTGCGGCCACGGTGTCTTTCATTGATGGAAAAAGCCAAAAGTCGCTAGGAGCCAGGTCAGGTGAGTAGGGAGAATGACGAATCACGTCTACATCTACATCTACATCTACATAGACACTCTGCAAATCACATTCAAGTGCCTGGCAGAGGGTTTATTAACGACTTTCATAACTTTTCTCTACCGTTCCGTTCTCTAATAGCGCGCGGGAAGAAAGAACACCTAAATCGTTCCGTTTTCGATCTGATTTCTCTTATTTTATTGGGATGGTCATGGCTCCCTAAGTAGGTGGGTGCTAGCAAAATATTTTCACAGAAGTAAAAGTCGGTGACTGAAACTTCGCAAACACATCACGCCGCAATGAATAAAGTCTTTCTTTTAATGATTTCCACCCCAATTCGTGCAACATTTCCGTGACGCTTTCCTCACCGTAACGTGATAAAACAAATCGAGCTGCCCTTCTCTGAACCTTCTCAATGTCTTCCGTCAGTCCCACCTGGTGAGGGTCCCACAAGGGGCAACAGTACTCCAGGAGAGGACGCACAAGTGTGAGGCAGGCAGTCTATTTGGTGGAGCTGGTGCATCTTCGAAGCGTTCTGCCGATGAAACGTAACCTTTAGTTCGCCTTCCCCACAATATTTTCTATGTGTTCTCTCCAGTCAAAGTTGTTCGTAATTGTAACTCCTAGGTATTTGGTAGAATTTATGACCTTAAGGTTTGACTGATTTATCGCGTGATTGAAGTTCATCGGATTTCTTTTAGTGGTCATGTGTATTACTTCACACTTTTCTTTATTTAGTGTCAATTGCCAATTTTCGCACCATGCAGAAATTCTGTCTAAATCGCTTTGCAGTTGCTTTTGATCCTCTGTTGACTTCACTGACCGATAAACGACAGCATCATCCGCGAACAATCTAAGGGAGCTATTCAGATTGTCTCCTAAATCGTTTATAAAAACGAGGAAGAGTAGGGCACCTATAACGCTTTCCTGTGGAACGCTAGATATCACTTCTGTTTTACTCGATGACTTACCGTCAATTACAACGAACTATGTTCTTTCTGATAGGAAATAGTGAATCCAATCGCACAATTGGGGAGATATTTCATAAGCACGCAATTTCATAAAAAGCCGCTTGTGGGGTACAGTGTCAAAAGCCTTCGTGAAATCTAGAAATATGGAATTGATTTGAGATCCCTTGTCGATGGCACTTAACACTTCATGTGAATAAATGGCAAGCTGTGTTTCGCAAGAGTGATACTTTCTGAATCCGTGTTGACTACTGCTTAATAGGTCGTTCTCTTCGAGGTAGTTCATAATATTCGAACAAAGTATATGTTCCAAAATCCTACTGCAAATCGACGTCAATGAGATAGGCCTGTAAATTTGGGGATCACTCCTATTGCCTTTCTTGAATATTGGAGTAGCTTGGGCAATGTCAAAGTTGTTATCACGAAGAAACTGTTGTGTAACGTTAGCTCAATGTGCGGGTGCTTTGTCTTGGTGAAACAGCACGTGCGCAGCCCTTCCCGGACGTTTTTGTTGCAGATCAGGAAGGAATTTGTTCTTCAAAACATTTTCGTAGGATGCACCTGTTACCTGTTGCCCTTTGGAACGCAATGGGTAAGGATTACGCCCTCTGTCCCAGAACATGGACACCATCATTTTTTCAGCACTGGCGGTTACCCGAAATTTTTTTGGTGGCGATGAATCTCTGTGCTTCCATTGAGCTGACTGCCTCTTTGTTTCTGGATTGAAAAATGACATCCATGTCTCATCCATTGTCACAACCGACGAAAAGAAAGTCCCATTCATGCTGTCGTTGCGCGTCAACATTCCTTGGCAACTTGCCACACGGGCAGCCTTGTGGTCGTCTGTCAGCATTCGTGGCACCCACCTGGATGACACTTTTCGCATTTTCAGGTCGTCATGCAGGATTGTGTGCACAGAACCCACACAAATTCCAACTCTGGAGGCGATCTGTTCAACGGTCATTCGGCGATCCCCCAAAACAATTCTCTCCACTTTCTCGATCATGTCGTCAGACCGGCTTGTGTGGGCCCGAGGTTGTTTCGGTTTGCTGTCACACTATGTTCTGCCTTCATTAAACTGTCGCACCCACGAACGAACTTTCGACACATCCATAACTCCACCACCACATGTCTCCAACTGTCGATGAATTTCAATTGGTGTCACACCACGCAAATTCAGAAAACGAATGATTGCATGCTGTTCAAGTAAGGGAAACGTCGCCATTTTAAGTATCTAAAACAGTTCTCATTCTCGCCGCTGGCGGTAAAATTTTATCTGCCGTACGGTGCTGCCATCTCTGGGACGTATTGACAATGAACGCGGCCTCATTTTAAAACAATGCGCATGTTGTTATCTCTTTCCAGTCAGGATAAAAAAAATATCGGATGCCTTAGAACTTGAGTGCACCTCGTATGGTATGGTGTATAATATGGCCGCAAATTGTTTGATGCCGTATGCTGTGAATATACGAGGTACGTCCAGAAAGTAAGTTCTGTTTGGTTATATAAAACAAACATGTACAGACACAGAAAAAATATTTATTGTACAAATATCTACAACTGTTAAACTACTTTTCTACATAGCTGCCGAAATTTTGTAGGCACTTGTCATAGCGTGGCATATGTTTCTGTATGCCTTGTTCATAGAAGGTTGCCGCCTGTGTATTCAGCCATGTGGTAGCATGTTCTTTCAGCTCGTCATCATCGTTGATATGTTGACCACCAAGGACAGATTTTTAGGTGTAAGAAGAGGTGAAAGTGGCTAGGAGCGAGGCCCGGGCTGTACGGACGATGATCAAACACGTCCCAGTGAAATTCCCGTAAGAGTTGTTTGGTCACATTCGCCAATGAGGTTGGGCACTATCGTGGAAACAAACTACACCTTTTGATGGAAATCCTCTTCTTACACCTAAAATTTGTCCTATCAACACATTAACGATGACGAGCTGAAAGAACATGCTACCACATGGCTGAATACAAAGGCGGCAACCTTCTATGAAGAAGGCATACAGAAACTTGTGCCACGCTATGACAAGTGCCTACAAAATTACGGCAGCTATGTAGAAAAGTAGTTTAATTTTCTGGACGTACCTCGTAGCAGACAGCTGGGGGCCAGTTTCACTCCTCTAGATGGCCTGGCTCCAGTTTCCGAACAAACAACTTTTTTTTCATAATTTATTCACTCGATAATATCATTTTGTGCTTAGTTTCTTGCAATTTATGATATTCTTACGTTTGATAATGATGACAAAGATCATCGACACTAGTTACGCTATTTGAGTTAATGGTTATTCTGTTCCTTGTGACTATTGCTTAACCACTATACAGGGTGTTACAAAAAGGTACGGCCAAACGTTCAGCAAACATTCCTCACACACAAAGAAAGAAAATATGTTATGTGGACAGGTGACCGGAAACGCTTAATTCCATGTTTTATTACTTGTCTTCCAATCACATTACTCATGGAATGGAAACACACAGCAACAGAACGTACCAGCATGACTTCAAACACTTTGTTACAAGAAATGTTCAAAATGTCCTCCGTTAGCGAGGATACATGCATCCACCCTCCGTCGCATGGAATCCCTGATGCGCTGATGCAGCCCTGGAGAATGGCGTATTGTATCACAGCCGTCCACAATACGAGCACGAAGAGTCTCTATATTTGGTGCCGGGGTTGCGTAGACAAGAGCTTTCAAATGCCACTATAAATGAAAGTCAAGAGGGTTGAGGTCAGGAGAGCGTGGAGGCCATGGAATTGGTCCGCCTCTACCAATCCATCGGTCATCGAATCTGTTGTTGAGAAGCGTACGAACACATCGACTGAAATGTGCAGGAACTCCATCGTGCATGAACCACATGTGTCGTACTTGTAAAGGCACATGTTCTAGCAGCACAGATAGATTATCCCGTATGAAATCATGATAACGTGCTCCAGTGAGCGTAGGTGGAAGAACACGAGGCCCAATCAAGACATCACCAACAATTCCTGCCTAAACGTTCACAGAAAATCTGTGTTGATGATGTGAATCGAGGAAGTACAGTACATACTAACGAAACAGTTGGGTACTTTGACAATTGTCTGCACGAATTACTTCAATTTACATTTAAAGATAAATACTAAAATGAGTTCTTACATGGAAATTAAGCGTTTCCGGACACATGTCCACATAACATATTTTCTTTCTTTGTGTGTGAGGAATGTTTCCTGAAAGTTTGACGGTACCTTTTGTAACACCCAGTATACAATAAAGTTACAAGATTCTCTTCCAATGTTACCGAATACGATAAGGAGCAGCACCGCGTCAGTTGAATGGCTGGCTCCTAGCGCACACCCTACCAGCTGCAGCGGCTAGGCAGCCAGACCTGTGACCCCGGCCTAATCAGCATGACGTCAAACGACAGCGTTTATAAGTAGCTTGTAAGTTTAGGGATTGATAACCCCGCAGTTAAATCCCTTAACCTTAACAAACATTTGAACATTTGAACAATAAAGGATATGGCATGTTAGATTTTTCCTTCGTGGTGTGAAATGTGAGCAATGAGAAGCGACATGGTTTCTACGTGAGAAGCAGAACTTTTGAACCGCCATATTTCAAACGGAACTCAGTGTTTCGCCCGCGCCTTCTTTCGTTGAAGTGTACGACGCTATGAATATAATATTTTACATAGCCTCAGAAAATTGAGGAACTCCTGAAAACGCGTTAATTTTGATATGGTTTGTTACAATAAATTACGGAGACTACATATTCATACCTTTAAACGTTATCGTATTTAACGTTATTGTTATAGTTTCTTTATTGTGAAATAACATTGCTCCTATGACACAGCACAACGACATTCTATCAAAGGAGCGTCTTTGTCATGCTATGTCACAGAGAAATAACATCCTACAACATGTTTTATGGGCATAGTATACCACCGATCAGGGAAGTAGGAGCGTAGTTGATAGCGTCGCAAGCTCTGATGACCAGAATACGAACAGTCCGTGTTTGCGGATGCATACTTCCATAATACTTTTTCCTTTTTGTTTTCTTAACGTTTCTGGTTCTCTCTCGTTAATTTAAGTGTAATATCGTTGTTTTCTTTTTTTAAGACGACAGATTAACATGGTGGTTAGCGTCACGAGCTGTGGAAGAAAATAGATGTAAATAACAGGTTTGCTTCTACATTGTCCCTGATATTTTTTAACGACTTAGTTTAACTACGGTCTATGTGACCTTTTTTGTTAATATAATACAGTTATAATATCCAGTATTTGATGTTATTTATTTTACGATAGAAAGAACTCTGTTCACAAGAGAATTTGTTGATTTTTCGGGCTAGGGCAAAGGGGCCAATGAATTTCAAAACGGTGACCTACGTCACTCGCTTTTCACCATGGTGTCTGAATTCTGTTGCAGTTCAGCACAGTACTGGAATAGTTCAGATTCCAAGTGCAAATAGAACATGGCTGGCGTGTGGTTACAGAAGCAGTAAAGGAGGTACAGTGTCTATGTGCAATACTAAAAGCAAAAATTATCACAACGAGCATTGTCGAGCTAAGGCGTTGTCCGGCGGGTATGAACAATTAAAATGTAACGGGCAGCACATATTATCTCCGAAGGAATGCCAAAGTAAAATTTGAATATGCAAAATATTTACACTGTGGAAAATAGGATTATAACAGAGGAAGACAAGTGGAGCTGGTACAGATGATTTATTTCGCCATTTACCATTTTAATGATTTTTTTTATCAAAAGTTATTTGGTCGTACATTCTGTTATCATTATTAGCTGCTTTCAGATAAATGTAAAGTCTTTGTGTTTCTTGACAAAGAATTACAATTTCTGGAAGAGTATTGCATGACATGTGTAAGCATCAAGAAAAGTACACTATTCAGGTATTCTTTCGACGCTTTCTAACAGAGATGGTGTGTAATTTTGTGCACATCCAGTTTTGTAAAGACATTGATCCACGAGACAGACCGCAATGGGCGCTGGAGAGCGCTGCGGTCGCAAATCACGATGAGCAGCTCGTTCCGTGCGATGTAGCGGGTCGTTTCAGAGCGTGCATCACGTCTGGCGTAGCCTCGTTTGGAGAACGCGTCCCGTGTGAGGATGGCTTTAGTGTTATATGGAGGGACATGCAGTCAGCACACAGCTCTTTCGGTCGTTGTTGGCATTTATGACACTGGGAGGGGGAATCGAACCCGATCTCTCGTATACATCAGCCGTGCTGACGAGATATGTGAGCCGATTATTTGCTCTTGGTTCTTGGCAATAATACTGTTCCCAGAAATAATTTCCAGAGTTGGAATTTTCAAATCATTCACCACAGTGACTAATTTTCTCCCATTCCACAGGAATCGCACGAAGACCGTTATGACACGAATTTTTAATACACTTGAATACCAAATCACAAAAAATTACCCTTTTTGAGTGTGATTCCGGCAATTATAAATGTTCAAAAAATATCCGAAACATTCGTAATTGCGATTTACCTAAATCAAGCAAATGCCGGGATTGTTCCTTTGATATGGCGTGGCCGATTTCACTCCCCATCCTTGCTCTAAAATCCGAGCGTGATTTCCGTCTGTAATTACCACGCTGTCGACGGGACGTTACAACCTAAAATCCCTTCCTCTTATTCATAATTTGTCGCCAGTGGAATGATGCAGCAAATTGCGGTGGCTTCTCTGCAGACACCTGCATGAAACGCTCTTAACGGAACATTGATCTGAAATACCGCCACAGTTCACGGTAACAACGATAACGGCGCTGCATTGAGCTTCGAGCAAGGGAGAATCTCAACAATACTAAGCTGATCATCTGCTGAACAATATCACAATCGGCGCATTCACTGATTTACAGTAAAAAGGTTTTCTTTCACTTAATGGCCGTCTGTGCAGCACGAATAGTGTGGGATGAAATACAATCCTTAAATTTTCTTCTCGTTTTACTTCTGTTTAGTCAATTTCTTTACACATTATCTCGTTAAGGGGAGACGGAAGGCAACTGGACTCAAAAATTCGATTTTTAGATTTTATCGTATTTGAAATGCCTGCTATTTCCTGCGTGAAACATTTTTATATAAATCCGACAACTTTTTTGGTGAGTTATGATGGTTTTTCTGACACTCTGTGCAATCTGGCCATGCCTTCCGTTTTGCGCCATGCGGAGAAATTGCACACAACTTTCTTTTACTCCTTATGTATTATTTCATGCTTCTATTGTTTTATCGCTTCAATGTTTCCTACCCTGTATCTGCTATCGATACGTTTTGTTCCGATCGTGTTTGTTATTGTTTTCGAAAGTTATTGGTTGAACTTGGTGAAGGTTTTTGTGAGTGACATACGTCTTGATTTGCATTTTCGTTGGTCCCGCGGGTTTTCATCAAAATGCCGCGAATAAAGAAATTCTCGACTAAATTAAAATTCATCTGGAATTATTAGGCATACAATCTAGTGGAAATACTGCAAAATCCTTGGTGGAAATAGATAAAGAAACAATCCGCAAAGACGATATTGCTAATTTAAAATGCACAAAAGAAGCTAGACAGAAAATAAGAGGAACGAAGAGAAGAAAAGATCAGTACGATTCAGATGATGCTCAATATGGTGCAGGAAAATATTAGTGGTAAGTAATTCTCATCAATAACTATACTAGAATTACAAAATTAATATTTAAATTGATTTTTCTCAAAACTGCATTAAAATTCATCTGGAATTATTAGGCATACAATCTAGTGGAAATACTGCAAAATCCTTGGTGGAAATAGATAAAGAGACAATCCGCAAAGACGATATTGCTAATTTAAAATGCACAAAAGAAGCTAGACAGAAAATAAGAGGAACGAAGAGAAGAAAAGATCAGTACGATTCAGATGATGCTCAATATGGTGCAGGAAAATATTAGTGGTAAGTAATTCTCATCAATAACTATACTAGAATTACAAAATTAATATTTAAATTGATTTTTCTCAAAACTGCATTAAAATTCATCTGGAATTATTAGGCATACAATCTAGTGGAAATACTGCAAAATCCTTGGTGGAAATAGATAAAGAGACAATCCGCAAAGACGATATTGCTAATTTAAAATGCACAAAAGAAGCTAGACAGAAAATAAGAGGGACGAAGAGAAGAAAAGAAGATCAGTACGATTCAGATGATGCTCAATATGGTGCAGGAAAATATTAGTGGTAAGTAATTATCATCAATAACTATACTAGAATTGCAAAATTAATATTTAAATAGATTTTTCTCAAAACTACTTTTTTTTTACTTTCAGGTACCATTATTTGATAAACTAATGGGGTTAGAAAGATGAAATTTGGTCATTTTGTACTGAAGATGGTAATAAATCATTACAAGTGAATTCAGAACCACAAAACAATCATCAAAAGTTTTATAATAATTAATGTTCTAAAAAAGTTAAATTTTACTGGTGAAAGATTAGAAAAACTTTTTTCTTCAAAACCATTATAGTTATTATGTTCATTTTATTTGTAAATTGAGACACATATGTCATATATATGCAATAAAAATTTCGTTGTTTTATCACTTATAGTTCCTTTGAAAAAGTGTACCTATTCAAAGGGTAAAATAGCATTCGAAGAATAGGGATAAAAATTGCCTTCCGTCTCCCCTTAATAATGTAAAAAAAAGTGTATTACTAAACGAGTAAAACATAAACAAGCAAATACTGACATAGAAGTTTTCTGGTGGTTGTACCACGTCATAATGTAAGATGGCTATACTTTATAACAGACGTTTAGGCCAACGTTACAGTGCCCTTCTTCTGCGTATACGGATGTGAGCTGGTTGTTACGGCCACTATATTTTACCATTACTAACTGTGGCATTAAGTTATAATTTTAAAATCAATTATGTTTTTGGTAAATTTTTCGTGCGGAAGAGAGGAAACTTCATTATGATAGAATACTGAGGTGGAAGGAGTGGGGATCAGCCGTTGTATATTGTTTCAAGCATAGCGAGACCTGATTGTTAATCGTCGGTGAATGAGGGGAGGTTTTCCATTCTTCAAAAATGTTCAAATGTTTGTAAACCTATTGGATCAAACTGCTATAGCCATCAGACCCTGGACTTACAGCCTACGTAAACTAAATTACTAAGGACAACACACACTTCCATGCCCGAGGGATGACTCGACCCTCCGACGGCGAGCAACCGCGCGCTCCGCAGGAAATCATATCTTTGGTTAGAAGCGGTCGGCTACTCCACCGCGACTTTCCGTTTTTTCTCCTGCTGTCCGTGGGCCGCGCGGTGGCAGTTCCTCGCTTGTTGTGTTGTAACTGCGGCTTATTTGGCTGTAATGGCTGGTAGCCAGCCAGCTCACGTCAGTATGCCCAGGAAAAGCCCACTGTAACGTTGGCCTAAACGTCGGGTATTAAAGTTATAGCCATCTTACATGAAGACTTTCATGCCAACTGACTCCGGCCGCAAATATTGGTTACTAGCTTAAACCCGCGGCTCCGCTCGCGTGTTGGTAGATCAAATCACACATAAAAATGCACTCGTTTCGAAGAATCCAATCAAGAAATTCTACAATAATGTTTTTAATAATATCACAGATCGATCACTTGATTTAATGCGCGAAACGTCAAATCGATTTTTTTAAAGAGATCTATTAAAAGAAATTTGTTTTTACTGCTTTATTTATTTATTCTTATATTTCCTTATTCGTATGATTATCGTTATAGAGAAAGAGCTGAAGACATTGTAGCACGCATAAACCAAAGATATGATTTGTGGCATCGCGTTTTGCTGTATGTAACCTCCTTGCTATAGAGTCGCAAACGTCATCGCTGGCCTTCAGCCAGAATTTTTTTTTATAATTTGACGACTTTTAACCACCATAACTTCCACCCCCTTGTAGCTATCGGCATGGAACTGCTATGGTGTACAACAGGAGACTTCGGACAACAATTACACACAGACATTCGTTTGCGTTCTGTAGTTTTCGCTGCAGAGCGAAATATTAACACACACACACACACATAGAATTTTATACACACCGATAACTTTCTATCCCTTTTATCATTATCAACCCTCAAACAGCAATTCAACCAATAAATCCATTTTCAAAGAGTAAATATCATTTTCAAAGAGTAATTATTGTTCCGCATTTCGTGTTATATTCTTCAAATTACTAAATATATAGCATATCGCTAAAAACCGTCCCTGAAACCTTCCTCAGGTATAAATTAGTAACTGTACGAATATTTAAGTATCTGCGGCTTGTCGTTCGGACGTGATAAGCGTACACCGAACAGATATAGCTATCCGATAGCCATAAAACCGTGCCTAAATCCCTCCCCGGGTAGACATTAGTAACTGTACAAATTTTTAGCTCTTTATGTCTTGTAGTTCAAACTTGATAAACGTACACCGAACAGACATTCGCTTTTGTAGATGTAGATTAAAATTCTGCTAGTAACAAATCAGTACTTATGTTTACTTATACCTCAATGAGTGACACAAAACCACTTTGAGCGCGAAAGGAAATCCAGAAGAAGGAAAAAACTAAATTCCTAGTGGTCTAGGGGACCGATGTACAAATGTTTGTTAAGCTTATAGGACTTAACTGCTGTGTCACCAGTCCCTAAACTCACAAATTACTTATGAATTAACTTGCACTAAAGAGAACACAAACATCCATTCCCGAGGGGGGATTCGAACCCCAACGGACAACGACCTTGCGCATCGGATCATAGCGCCCCAATGCGCTTGGCTACTCCGCCGTGGCGACCGATGTCCCATATTACTGTTGTACAAGCTATGTTCCGCTTAGAGGGTTAATATGTAGCTGCCGGAAGTCTCATACTGTAAGTTATTCTTCAGTGCCGTACTGAGTAGTACGTTGTGTCACACAGTTTACGAATTTTGAGATAGGAGAGTTAGAGGAGCATCGCGTTTGCATTAAATGCTACGTAGAACTCGAGATAACCTTTACACTCACTAAATGACTACCGTACAGAATGAACAAAAGGGCAAGCTGCGTTGGTAGAGTTGGCGATTCGCGTGTAAAGGTCACCGACGCGATTATCGTTGCACAACGGGAATTAACAGACTTCGAATGCGGAATGGTAGCTGAAGGTAGAAGCGTGGGGTCTTTCGTTTCGGAAATCGATGGGTAATGTAATTCTTCGAGAGCCATAGAAGTATGCCGGGAACACCAAATTTCAGGAAGTACCTCTCACCATTGACAACGAAGTGGCCGCTGGCCTACTGTTCTAGAGTTTGTGGTAATTTAACAGGTAAAGCAGGCGATTGGGGAAGGAGGGGCAGATACGAAAGGCAAGATCGCGGTATTTTAGGCGTAGTTTCAGAAGTTCGGAGGAGCAGAAGTCCATGCGAAGGTATAGGTGGTGGAACAAACGTGTTTTAGGTTCGGAGGACAGTGCTGGGGTGGACCCCATGTTCTGCCTGTGAGTGGTTTTAGTAGGTTTAGTAGAATGAGGGCTCTTTCTGGATGGTTAGTATGTGGGGTTTCCAAGTTAGTTTTCGAAGTTGTGTATTGGAATAGGTGACGGCATTGGTGTGGATTGGAGGTAGAGGTCACGGGGCCCGAAGTATTGCGTACTTTTTTCCATAATTAGTGCCTCGGTTTTGTGATTGATGGACAGGTGTAACTGGCCACACAAAGAGATTAAATATTTAAATGTTTTTAAACTAATTGGACCAAAGTGCTTTAGTCATCATTCCCTGTCGCGGCGAAGTGGCCGAGCGCATTGAAGCGCTATGCTCTGATGCGCAAGGCCATTCCCCGTCGGGGGCTCGAATTCTCCCTCGGGCATGGATGTTTGTGCAGTTTTTAGTATAAGTTAGTTCATAAGTAGTTTGTGAGTTTAGGGATCCATAAAGATGTTCAAATGTTTGTAAAGCTTATGGGACTTAACTATAGGGTCATCATTCCCTAAACTTAGAAACTACTTATGAACTAACTTATACTGAAGACAACACAGACATCCATGCCCGAGTGAGGATTCGTACCTCCGACGCGGGAGGACGCGCGATCCGCAGCATGGCGCTCCAGACCGCTCGACTACTCCCGCGCAGCCGATATTCATATCCCCGCTGTTAAGTCCCATAAGCTTAACTAACAACACCATTGCCTAGGTTTACGAACTACTTAAACTTACACTAAAATTAACACAGCCACATACATGCCAGACGCAGGAGTCGAACCTCCGGCGTGGACGGCAGCCCAGTCCGTGGCATGACGCCTTAGACCACGCGGCAATTCCGCGCAACTAGGAGGAAATCAATTTGTTGAGCTGTAGTAGAAAGGAAAGTTGCGAAGAGCAGAGTGTAGGATGGACGGCAGGTTAGTACTGTGTTTCAGTAGATGGTCGACCAATGAAATATATTTTACGCTAACGAATAAACCAAGTGTAGTATGCAGCATTGGTCGCTACTAGAGCAGCAGATCGATTTCGATCACATAGTGACCATTTTCAATGCACCTTCAAGCACAGTACAATTTGAAGGTGCTCTGAAAATGATCACTATGTCATAGAAATTGATCTGCTGCTCTAGTAACGACCAATGCTGCATATTACACTTGGTTTATTCATCACTGTGCGCTAGTTGAGAATAACCTTCCTAAAAATGGTATATCTTAGGGTGCGTTTATGCTGCCACCTTGCTGCTCGCTGCTCGCCTACATGGCACGGTGATGATGAATCAAAGGCCAATTTAGCGTGCACCATCGCAGCTCGCCCAGCTCGCTGCTCACTGCTCGCTACGATCCTCGCCAGGCGATGATATCAAACTTGTTTGTGTTTTGCGCTACGACCATCGCTGCCCCACTTGAAACTTGCACTGTGATTGGTTGCTTCAAGGTCACTCTAGTAGAGCAGCGATTGAATTTTGCGCTTGTGGAATTCTCGTGCCTGTCGCGCAAAATATTGTTTGTTAGACGTAGTTTCAGTACAGGCAATAATGAATGAAGATCTGAAGCAGATGATAATTATGTCTGAAAAAGCGATCTGGATAGTTTTTGAGCTGTTGGTAGTAGGTACTTGGGAATGTATGCGTAGTGAGGATGTACAGCATTAAAAGGATGCACTCCATACCTCCTCTTCCTTCTCCTTTCCAAGTACACTTTTGGAGCGAACAAATCACTTTCACTGTCGCCAGACGACATGGAGAACGTTTCACACTTGAGCTACTATATTTGTACACTCAGCACTCACACACATTGAGTAGCGAGCAGCGAGGTGCCTGCAGCGTGAATACAACAAGAGGTTCGTTCCAGCAGCTGCCAGACGGCTACTTTCAAGCGCTAAGAACAGGTGTTACTGCGCATGCGCAGCTACTATGACGTAAAAACCCTTGTTTGATACTTGCACTGCTGGAACGCTTTTTGTACTGTTTCTGGCTACAGGCGAAGGTGAGTTTAAAGGAAAGATTAAAATACTTTCCTTCTTAGTAACGAAGAATTGTAAACTAGAAATATCTGATCTCAAGTGGGATTGCAGTGACTTCGAAATAATCTAAAAACGCGCTACAAACACGCACGTATCACGTGATGGCTACCCCTTACTCTCAGACCTTTCTAAGCATGCGCAAATTGGCAGCCAGAAATATTTTTCCGTGTAGCGTCTGGCTGCTTGCGGCAACTGCTGGAACACAACACAGCCGCACTCCAAGTAGCCAGAAGCGGGAGAAGGCGCTGCTGGAACACAATTTCAGTGTTGCACATGCGCATCAAGCACTCTGGCAGCTGCTGGAACGAACCTAAGGCCGCCGGCGAGCAGCGAGTTGCAGGTGCCAGCAGCGAACAGCCAGCTGCCAGCTACGAGGTGGCAGCGTAAACGCACCATTACTTAAACATGGGCACCGAGTAAAAATAATCCAAGTTGACAGACGTAAGTTATTTTCTCAGTATAATCCCGTACTTCAGAACGACATGCATACTGTGTCAGGTTTGGTGCGCGAGTCGCGCCTGTAGATGCCGCTAGACGGCCCCCGCGGCTCTTCGCCCGCAATTCGTCCGTGCCTCTGGACAGCTGAGCCGGCAGCCGGGCAGCCTGCTCATACATACGTAAGCAGGGGCCGGCAGTGGCAGCACAGCTACCCTCCCCTAGCGCCGCGGTCGGCCGCCCACAGCCGTCCGGCTGCAGCGGCGCTGACCAACACCACCTAGAGAGAAGGCCGCGGCGCTCTCGTGTGACGTCAGGCAGAGTAGCTGACTAGGTAGCCGCTGGAGCACGGCCCACTATGCCGAAGAAGCGAGCCAGTCTGCTATGCGCGCGCTACCTACTCTGCCTGACGTCACACGAGAGCGCAGCGGCCTTCTCTCTAGGTGGTGGTGCGCTGACACGGGCCAGCTCTCCTCGGGAGCCTCGCTGGAGTGGCCGAGCGGTCTAAGGCGCCTTGCTGCGGAGCGCGCGGTTGCTCGTCGTCAGAGGTTCTTGTATCTATAAATTACTCTTCTACTGTATGTAGAAGTTTCGCCAACCCATGTTGCCATTATCACATGATCAAACGTTACTTCATCAAAGTAATGAAATACTTATTACTAGTCTTGGGTAGTTCGCGAACCAACTAGTTCGGAAGAGCGCTCCCACAGGCGAACTACGCGAACTAGTTCGCATATCCCTCGCCTCTTAGTTCGTTCGAATTCCCCCTCGGGCATGGATATTTGTGCCGTCCTAGTTCGTAAGTAGTTCATAAGTAGTTTGTAAGTTTAGGGACTGATGACCCCGTAGTTAAGTCCCATAAGACTTACAAACAACAACATCTTAGTTCGTCCGTTCCTTTTCCGAAGACTGACGGGGAACAGCGAGAGGACGCGAGAGCGCGCAGCATCGCGTGATTTGTAGGTAATGTTCCTTCAGTGACCTGTTAAATAAATAAATAAATAAATCCATTTTAAAAATAAAATACTACGAGAACTCTGTATGCACAGGAGTTGAATATCATTGTATCACCCATTCGTGTAAATAACTGGTTTATTTGTATACGAAGGCTTCCGCGGCCGTTGTCATTGTTGATAAAACTCTTCTGGGTATTGGACCGCATCGTCAATATATCAAATATTTCACCGACGTTTCGGCCATCTTCTGGGTGTTACGTCGGTGAAATATTTGATGTATTGACGATGCGGTCCAATACCTTATCAACAACTGGTTAATTTGCTTAAGTATTTGATGTCTTAAGTGCCCAAAACTACGGCTAGTAGCACACGCTTGTGCAACATTTATCATTATATAAAAAAGTTATCATTACAAAAGAGCTCTTTTAGTAGATGTAACAAAAGGCAAAAAGAGCGGACGAAGTAAAATGAGCGACCCACTTCGCGGCCGAGCTGCGAACTAAAAGGAGAGCTATCGGTCGCAAACTAAGATATGCGCGTTCGGTCGCGAACTAAAATATGCGCGATCGGTCGCGAACTAAAACATGCGTTACCGGTCGTGAACTATTATGCCAAACGTTTCTCGCTTCTTAGATCGTTGAATTCTTTTCCGAAGACCGACGGGCAATAGCGAGAGGGCGCGCAGCAGAATAAATTCACGTGTTTGCCTTCTGCTGATGAGAGCCATTTCGAGATTAGAGTCTGTCTGGTAGATTACATAGTTCAGTGCTACAAACTTTCTGTTTTGAAGTATTCTTCATTCTACAATATCTAACTAATAAATTCCATAATGCCAAGATATAGAGATAACTGTAAACTTAAACGCGAGAAATTATCCACAAACTGTTTCTTTTGGTGTGCGTGATATCGTTAGCGGCTCACTCAGCAAGCGCATGAAGCAGCTAGGTGGGAGAACTTCTCCCTCCACCTGCATACGCAGACCACGTCGCTCAGCCGTCACTGGGAGCGGACGAACTAAAACAACGAACTATTAAGCGCAAGTCTACTTATTACAAAATGCAAGACACAATTAATTAAAACCTGATACAGCTATTTTCATTCCAAATGATCTCGCTATGTGCATTCATTTAACTATGCATGAAATTTAAGAAAATGTAAATTGCCAACGTAGTTAGGATATGGGCACTCTGTTGGTGCTAGGGATCTTTCACTTACTCTGTTTTATTTGTAACTTTCGTTTTATATGTGCAATGTGCTTTCGTTCCGATTTAAGATCCATCTTATGTTACTTGGCACACAATGTACACAATATTTAAAACTGTAATTGATATAGCACTACACATATCAATCCTAACTATACGAAAGTGGAAGCGTCAGATGTCAAAGATATTATGTCCATTGTGTACGAAGCAACAAATGATATGTACAGTGCTGTATCAGTTTTTAATTGATATGTCCTGCATTTTGTAATAAGTATTTTATTAGTTTAATAAAGTAACATTTGATCATTTAATAATGGTAACATTAATTGCCGAAAGTAGTAATAACATACAGTAAGTGAGTAATTTATACATGCGATCTTGGCATTGTCTTCTTATTGAAATCATCACATTTAAAAAGTATTTTGGAATCGCACTCCATACGAACAATGGAGAGCTAATAATAAATTGAGCACTTGAATTTGGTATTATAGAACGCACTTAAATTTAAAAGGAATGCTAACTTTTTCCTGTTCTACAGTATTATAGAGTAGAAAACGTAAATATTTCCTTTTGCTTTTATACACATTAATACCTTATAGTCTGCAGAACTACTTGTCCTTCCCGATTATCTGCGAGTAGCATAATCAGACGTTGTCTTTTTGAAAGTTATACCTTTACTCCATTATTTGATCCATTTGCCCACTCATTGGGCGTAGCATGCGAATTGCGAATGTACGTTTGGTCGACACATACGAGAGGTCAACCCTTTTTACTGTATTATTTTATTGTATTGAAGTATTCTACACGTTTACTACGTATTTCCAAACGTTCCAAGGCACCTCTCTGTATACATTTTTTTCGCCACCTGGTAAATGTTAAGCGTGTTAATTGCACGAAAAATAAAGCATGTGAGTATTACATTGAAATTAAGAAAACTGATGTATCTGAAACCTAACTTTTGAAGTAGGCTCCGCAGTGAAGAAATACTTCCCTTAAAACACCTTTTTCTCTTTTTTTTTTATTGTCCGAAGTGAAATACGAGTAGGAGCCTGCACTTTTTCAAGCACACTTTTATTGGGATCTTTATCCCCTTTTTGCCTCTTTCGACATTAATTACACTGAAAAATATATCTCGTGCCCGGCTAGGTAAAACTCTTCCTGCACCTGGAGCGCCTGGAGACTGTGCTGCCTGCCGCGCGGTAATAGCCGAGCTTTCTGGAGCGCCACGTTGCGAATCGCGCGGCCTGCCGCGTCGGAGGTTCGAATCCTCCCTCGGGCATGGATGTTTGGGTTGTCTCTAGTATAAGTAAGTTCATAAGTAGCTTGTAACTTAGGGACAGATGACCCCGCAGTTAAGTCTCTCAAGCTTTACAAACATTTGAACTGTGCTACTTCGCCGTTTATAGCGGTGAGGTCAATGCGCACTGGCCGGAAAGTGGAAGTGGACTTACGCGACCTCCCCTTCCGAACGAAGGAATGAACTCGTCCGGCACTTCGGACGAAAACTCGTGTCTGCGCATCATCCACCGTATCCTTCGCGGACTCTAGCAACGCTACTTGGAATACACCCACGTACTCGAGCACAGCAATCGTCACCAACTTTTACTAAATATCCAAAACTGAATGAAACTCACTCTGCAGCGGAGTTTGCGCTGATATGAAGCCGCGGTGGAGTAGCCGAGCGGTCTAAAGCGCTTCGCTGCGGAGCACGCGGTTGCTCGCCGTGGAGGTTCGAGTCCTCCCTAGGGCATGGGTCTGTGTGTTTGTCCGTAGGTTAGTTTACCTAGGTTTAAGTAGTTTGTAAGCTACGGACTGATGATCACGCAGTTTGGTCCGATAGATTTACAGACATTTGAACATTTTGCTGATATGAAACTTCCTGGCAGGTAAAAATTGTGAGCCGGAAAGTAGGAGACGAGGTACTGGCGGAATTGAAGTTGTGTGGCGGCACCGTCAGTCGTGTCGGGATAGCTCAGTGGTAGAGCGCTTTCCCGGGAAAGGCAAAGGTCCCAGGTTCGAGTCCCGATTCCGGCACACAGTTTTAACCTGCCAGGGGTTTCATGCTAAACTCGTCTGCGCGTAAATAAGAGCCAAGGAAACGCTCTGCCCCCTATCACTGCCTCGCTGCTCCGGTACCTGTGGTTACGTCTTCCAAATAGTGCCACGTTCCGCTGAGCGCTGTGCAGAGGAGCGGCAAATGTGAGGCGCCCTCAGGAGTGCGCCAGGTAATTGCCTGTGGCGCCGCTGACAAGTGCCGCGTCGCCTGCCGCTGACGCTTCGTCACCGTCGCCGCAGCCACAACTCATTTTCGCCGGCGCCTCGAGAATGCGTCACTGTCACCGCCTGCAAGCCCGGCGTGCCATCTGGCATCTCCCTGCTCCCCGTCGAGGAGCCGCCTGCACCACATTATGACCAGCTTAAAAAATTTCCTACCTCTGAAACCTGCTCCACCGTCATTTTCCACTATTCTCCTTCATCACCAAAAGCGTGAATTTGTTCGCTTTCCAAAAGTTTCGTGAGAAAGGCGGAATAAGCACAGAGCCGGCCGCGGTGAACGAGGGCACTGCGGCGCGCCAGTCACGGTCTGCACGGCCACTACGTTCGAATCCCCCCCCCCCCCACCTCGGGCATGGATATATAAGCCGTCCTTAGTTTTAGCTAGTTCATAAGTAGTGTGTAAGTTTAGCGACTGATGACCCCGTAGTCAAGTTCCATAAGCTATACAAACATTTGAACATTTGAATAAGCACAGACACAGCCTCTTCCCCTTATTTCTGGTTATCTTTTAAACGAAAAGCTCCTTGCAAAATAAAATTGTGCGGTGGAACTGAGACCCTTGTCTTTTGCGGGCCGCGGTGGAGTGGCTGAGCGGAGCGTCTCGCTGCGGATTGCGCGGTTGCTCGCCGTGGAGGTTCCAGTTCTCCCTGGGGCATGGGTGTGTGTGTTCTCCTTAGGTTAGTTTACCTAGGTTTAAGTAATTTGTAAGCTACGGTCTGATGACCACGCAGTTTGGTCGGATAGATTTACAAACATTTGAGCATTTTGAACATCTTTCGCGGACAAGCGCTCTACCGACAGCTATTCCGGCACGCTTTACAGTCCCTCCTCATAACTTTACTTTTGCCAGTACCTGGATTCCTACTTTCCAAACTTAGCAGAAGTAAAGTTGTGAGGACGGACAGTGAAGCGTGCCGTGATATCTCAGTCTCTGGAGCGCTTGCCCGCGAAAGGAAAGAGCCCAGCACAATTTTAATCTGCCCGAAAGTTTCACAGCAGCGCACACTTCGCTGCAGAGTGAAAGTTTCGTTCTGGTATTTAAAGTAACTTAAACTAACTTCTGCTAATGACGAAACAAACACACTCATGCCCAAGAAGGAGTCGAAGCTCTGACGGCGCGAAACCGCGCTCTCCGCAACAAGGTGCCTTAGAGCGCTCGGTCACTCCACCACGGCTCACCCATTATACATACTTCACCGCCTTACAGGTCTGATTGAAAAAAAAAAAAAAAAAAAAAATACACAAAATTTCTTAGTTCTAGGTGCGAAATTGCATTAGTAGTAACACTTTTCATCCCATTTATATATGAACTTTAATAAGGAAATACTCCCCTTGTAATTGATGCAGAAGGTTCCTTCCGAACTGACGTAGTACGCGAAGTTTGGCTATTCATCAATTAACTGAACTACTTCGCGCTTCCGATGCGACTTACTTCACAACGTTCCGAACTAAGGGATTTCGTTCGTCTGACTAGATGTAGTTTATGCAGTTATAAATTAGGTCTTCTGAAACATATACGTTTAGATCCTGGGAGTGAGGTTTACTCAGTATCAGGAATATTTGAGTATGCACCTTGTAATTGCCATTATATCAGGAAAGCAAGGTGTAAAAGTAGTTCACCAAGTGTAGGTAATTTAGCGGAATAATTCAGTTGAATTAGTTCGTTCACGAACTACACATAGGCGTGGTGGCGTGGCCGAGCGTTCCAAGGCGCCTTGCTCCAGAACACGCCGTTGCCCGCCATCGGAGGTTCGAGTCGTCCCTCGGGCAAGGGTGTATTTGTTGTTCTTAGCAGAAGTTAGTTTAAGTAGTTTGTAAACCTTGTATGACCAGAGTAGTTAAGTCCCATAGATTTACAAATTTTGAACTACACATCTCTAGATAGCAGCAATTTTCAGATGGTGCCGTTTCCTATTCCACACAAAATTTATTTGGTCGAAAAGAAACCAGAAGAAACTACACTGCCAACAATGGTTCATTAAAAGAGGAAAGTGTCCTAATATCAGTTATTCAAAACAATTAATGTAGCTTATCATAAGAACTGGTAAACGCTAATGTAATATTCTCTTCCTTACCGCTTATCAAACATTTTATACGTTTATTCGGAAAGGGAACTGCAATCAAAACATTCAAAATATCTTTTCAACCTTATATTATTCGGGCGCGCCATTTTTCTAATTTGTTAGTTTTAGGGGACGACCGCAGCAGAAAGAAGGAAGTAAGATTGAGATTTAAACTCCAGTGATCCTTAATACGTACTAAGGCAGAATATGCTTTTATGCCTTCAGATTGCACATCCGAAGCGTTATCTTCAATTAACTTCGTGTCACACTAATTAACACTAATAATCCTTAGAGTACACTTCACCTATCGTAACTTCAAAACGTTTGAAACCTTCCGTATCTGCCTAAAGATGTTAGGTATTTTATTCGAAACGTGTCCATTTTACTGTATCAGGCTGCTCTGGCGTCCTGAGATTGGGAGCTGGCCGGATACAAGTTGGATATATATTTAGTCCTGGTATATATTGTAAGTCGTTAAGAATATGCCTGTTACATGGGAAGACTCCCATTTTCCAGTTACATAATTTTCCATTGTAGCTGCTCTTCATTAGGCCACTACAAAAGCCTGACGATAAACAACGAGGTTCTTACTTGACGTACTTTTCCTGCCAACTAGTTATTTAAAATACATATATAGAGAGGAAAATGCGTTGTAAAAGTCCCATAAATCTCGTACAAGATGGGTACGGTGGCACAAGGCAGATGATGTGGAAGAAGTTTTCCCTTGCTTTATCTAACACACAAATGTGATGTGATGCCCATCGATCATTAACAAAAACAGACACTCACAGAATCATAAAACTTAATAAAAATATGAGTCCTTTTCCAGCGACTAGGGTGACAAGATGCAGTTATCCTAATATGAGGCACCGTGTCCTAATATAAGTTTTTATTGTGATGTACGATGCCCGCGATATCGCATATTAAGAGTAATCCACGCTAGAAAAATATCATCACAGTTCCGCTGCTCAGTTAGAAGTACAATCAAAGCAAATGAAAGAATATTTTGTGAAGAACATGCTCATATGAATATTGTTGTAGAAGCTAATGCAAATATAAAAGCCTGTGCAGACACACACGCACACACACACACACACACACACACACACACACACACACACACACGATATTCAACACTTTTATGAATCCACGCCTACGGCAGCAGATTGAGCTCATATTTGAGTCAGTACCATGCTTTTGCACGCTAGCAAACTTGTTTTAGTCTCCTTTTATCTGTACTGAAAATCTTTTTCAGTAATGGCAGTATCTCTTGGGTAGTTTGGAATATGATACAACGAACTTTGATTCTGATAAATCAGTTAGCGTGATTACTATACTTTGAGAATTCGACAAAACACCCCAGGGTCCCCTTGGCGTTGTAAACACCAGCATGGACTCAAGAACCGTGCATTAATTCTTGTGTATAGAGTAGCTGCGGCATTAGGCGCATTAGGCGCTATTCTCCGATGCGCGTGCCGTTCTGCGTCGGGAGTTCATATCCTCCCTCGGATATGGATGTTTGTGTTGTCTTTAGTATAAGCTAGTTTATTAGTAGATTGTAAGACCCCGCAAGTAAGTCCCATAAGCTTAAGAAACATTTGAACATTGTTTGTAATGGAGTATTTGGTATTCAGGATAAATTGTGTGCATAAACTTTGCAATGCACTGATATTTTTACCTGCAATTGTTTGTAGCTCATAAGGTTACATATCAAACAGGCACAGAACATGATTATTCCAGTTTGTATGATTAACTACATCGGGTATTATTACAGGGGTCAAATTTTTATAGGATTTTTTAAATATTTGCTGATTGGTTAAAATTTTTGACACTTTTTAATACCATTGTATATAATACAAAATACCCTGGTATATTTAAAAAGGAAATGGATTGTCAATCACCAAGCTGGGTAATTATGAAGTACCTATGTTTAATATTGCTGAAATTTGCATGTACCTATGTTTTTGCCAGGTTTTTCAGATGAGTTTTCTACTAAATTAGATTGTCTTCTATCTTAAATTTGTGGCTCAGCCTTCCACTCCGGCAGCCTTGTGCCCTGCTCACTAGCATTTCAACTGCTAGGTAGCCAGTTTGACAGTAGTGGGAAACAGAACACCACAGTATCGACGTCTGTAAACAATGTTACTTATTGGTGCCATTATTTCGTTTACGTTTCTTGAATTGTAATTTTGTTGACATTTTCCAGTTTTAATTGAAATATGTTAAATAGCTACGATGAGGGGAAAGAGGAAAAAGCACAGAGACAGGTGGAAGAGAAGCTAATGGACAAAGGACGCGGGAGGAGATACAAGAAAAAGGAGATGTGTAGAGACGAGGAAAAAGTAGGATAAGAAGGGGAGGAATAGGTGGTATTGTAGGAAATAGACAAAGTAATAAATGCTTTCATTTCTCCAGAACAGTTGTACGTCACATGCTCCATAATCGTCAAACCGTCTGATCAGTATGGTTACGCAGAAAATGGACAACCAAAAACTTATTGCAGTCCATTGGATTTACAATAAATAAATACTTTCTGATAAAATCTTATATTTCGTTCCACAAAGCCCCAGATTAGACACTGATTTGACTGACGTATTTTCTCAGTGACTGTATGTTCGCAATAATTTTATTACTGCATTTACTTTCCAGTTCATTTAATAACAGACTGAAACACAATGAACCGTGGCTGGATTTAGCTAGTTGATATTACTATCCGATAGTCTAATATACAAAGCAGAGTGTCCGTATGTTTGTACGTGTTGAATACAAATTTACAGTTTTGTTCCAATCTTTATGAAATTTTGTACACGTAAGCTTCAATCCACGAGGACGGTCGCCGTAAGGGTAAGAATCACATACGATATATAGTTCACGAGATGCGCGAAAAACTGCTGCATTTTGCGACAATGCTGCTCAATTTCTCGTAAACCATTGGACCGATTTCAACTAAATTTGGTACACACATTCCTTACCGTGAGGTAACAATTGCTGCGTGGTTAAGAATCACAGACGGCACATGGTTCAAATGATATTACGTCATAACCAATAGAAATCGCAGAAAATGCCATATAATGCGGCGAGACTTTCGACATACACTGTCTGAGAATGACAGTACTTAGCGACTTGCAACAAACTTTAAAAATAATTCAAACCTTTATTAAACTCTTTCTCGCTGGCAACCATAGTAAAATGATGAAAGGAAAAAAGGTTCTCGCTTACTACTTTTCCGTAGTTTATGGAATAAAACTACGGCTCTTGGTATGACGTTACAATTTATAATTTGAACACTATAAACTGTAGCCGTAGGAAATTTTACAGGCAGTATACACACATATAGTTGAATGTACCTTCCAAATTGTATCACAGTACTACACATAGTTCATGAGACATGAGCACATAAACAGTGAAGTTCCGCTGTTCATGGACTAAAACTACGGCATTCAGTAGGACGTTACAATTTATAATTTCTACACTACAAATTGTAGCTACAGGAAATTTTACAGGCAGTATTCACGCATATAGCTGAATGTACCTTCGAAATTGTATCACAGTACGACACGTAGTTCATGAAATATGAGCACATAAACAGTAACGTTCATGTAAAGCCGACCCATCACAGATGACTATATACCTGAAAAATTATACAATTGTACAACATATAACTCAATAAAGATGACATCGTACGAAATTTGTATGTCATTTGAATTTTGATAACTATCTTTCTTTGTTTGGATACTGCATTTATAATTTTGTACACTATGCAAGACAGCGTTATTTCTTATTCATTCTCCGATAAATATAACATGTTTTTAGAAAAAAGGAGATGGACGGGCAGAGAAGGGATAGGAGAAGTATTAACTTAAGGTAGGGATAGATAAATAAATACCCGGGCGAAGCCGGGTTTTCAGCTAGTAGGAAATATAATGTAAGTTGCTGCTATACAACAAAATGAGCATTTACGGCGCAAGAATGCTATCGTAATTTGCGATGTGGCTGTAAATGCCGAGAATTCAGGATGTAGGGTTTCACTATTTTCGTTTGTCGGCTGTACGTGTTATTTTTTTCCGGTACATTGGCTAGGTGAAACCCGATGTAAAATATTCATGAAATGCTAACGTATACAGCGCAGAGCAGGCGTGGCGTTCCCAGCACTTGGAAACTCGGGCAATATGCATCTGCCGCGGCGTGTCGCTCAAAGCGTGGCTAATGTTGCAAACAAAGGCAAGTCCCTCAGTAGCGAGGGGCGAAACTGTTATTCAAATGTGGAACTTTCCTGCTGCACAGAATTTGTCTTTCTTGGATCACTGATTAAAAATCATTAACAGTAAGACCTTAAATACTTGCATGATTCGTTGTAATGTCGTTGTCTCTCTCTTAAAACAGATTTTGAATTTTACCATTCTGTTTCGGCGATTCAAACAGCAGCTTGTAAGTTACAACCGAATAAAATCTTAATTTCAAGAATCTCTATTTCAAATCTTCTGTATTGAATATACAGACAATTTTCGGAGAACAAACCACATTTGATTGAATGTTTCGTTGGTGGTTGGTAGAAAATTTGATACATGATCACTAAAACACACACGAAACTGGTGTGATATTCTACAATATTTATTTATCAATGCAAACTAGTTTTCGGCAGTTACGCCATCATCAGGTACAAACATTACTATAAAGAAATGTTCTGTCAAATATTTTACAAAATGTGCATCATAGAATTACATAAAAAGACAAAAAGCCGGCCGCAGTGGCCGAGGGATCTGAGGCGCTCCAGTCACGGTCTGCACGGCCACTACGGCCGGGGTTTCGAATCCCCCCCCCTCGGGCATGGATATTTGTGCCGTCCTTAGTGTTAGCTAGTTCCTAAGTAGTTTGTAAGTTTAGGGACTGATGACCCCGTAGTTAAGTACCATAAGCTATAAAAACATTTGAACATTTTTTAACAGTTTGAACATTTTTTTACGAAAGATAAATGTACTGTAGGAAGGTATACAAAGAACTAGTGTAAAATTATTAAGAGCTGTACTAATTGGCTAAGAAAGGTATGCGACAATATGAATGGGTTACATGACAACTGCTACAAAAGTAAATGACAATTCAACAATAAATTAATTACATTGTTTGTATGCGAAAAAGGGTCACATAAAATAATTATAGTGTCTTGGGTAAAAACTGGAAAGAGGAGTAAATAAATGTGTGACAATCGGAAAACTATTACAAAACAAGTACGCTGATTAGGTGGGAGTATTATTATTATCTGCAGTTGGAAGTGGAGGATAAGGGAAATCTGTTAGGTCGTTGATAACCAGACTTGGGACAGTAGACATGTGCACATTTTGTAAAATATTTGACATAACATTTGTTTATAGTAATCTCTGTAGCTGATGATGGCGTATCAGCCGAAAACTAGTTTGTATAAATCAATAAATATTTTAATATATTGCACCAGTTTCGTATGTTTAGTGGTAATAAACAACCTCATTTGTGGTCCTAACTAATAAATGTGTGATTACAAGAACTAAAATTATGTTGTAAGGAAAGCTATATTATTGACGTTCCAACATCATGAAATATAAGTTGATGAAATAATAAATAAGACATATAAACGAAAAAAAATCTGTACCGGCATATATCAAAATGCAAGGGTTCAAAATCTGAATTATCACACTTATGACAGTGAGCAGTAAAACTCATGAAACAATGAGGGACGGGGGAGGGGGTGGTGCAAATATCTGGTAAATATTAATGTCAGGACAGAGTACGTTAGTTTACCTTAGCTGAAATGGAAACAATGTAAGACAAGGGGAAAAATGTCTTACATCTGTAAAAGCTGTGGTCAATAAATGTTTATTAAACTCTCATATTTCTGCAACTACAAGCTGTTTCTTTTATTTAAACTGCTTTGCAATATACAATTTCCTCCCATTTATGTCTCACGACAAGACAACGTACTTCTTACGGACCAGTGATATTGATATCGAACATAATCTGTGCCACAAACCCTAAGGCAGCGTTAGTAGTATACATGTATTTTCGTATCAAGAACTCGTGGTAACAGGCAGCTTGTTTCAGAATGGTGATGTATTTACATTAAACCAATTATCTTTATTCTGGAAATACTTTAGAAGAAAGTAATGTTAAGTCATATAACTTATAATTCAAAATATGAAGTAATGGAACAACACTTATACGAAACACGTACATTTTTTCGCAGTTTTGGTGTAAAACATACAGTTAACATTGCCGGTAAATCACATCGCAAATACAACCCAAAATTCATGAATACATTCATGGACGTGAAGAGTAAATTGAACATGAGGCACAGTGCAGTGCTTTGTAGGTGTTTTCAGGGCAGAATAGATAAACAGTGTAATGGGGCTAATAATCTGGTTTGTAAATGCTACTCCTTTTTAAAAGGTACCAAAAGCCACAGTTCCCAGGTAACAAAATACTCAGTATCCAGGAACAACCTCCTAAAATAGCACACAGTCTACTAAGTTCTACTGTTCCTAGACTCTAAAATATTTATCTGGGTCTCTCAACATGAAATACAAATTTCATGAAATGCTTCACAGAGGTACAAGTGAGTTGAGGTAATTGTTAGAATCTGCACACTATGGGATGTTTCCAAATGCAATCATTCTATCCTTCTTTTTTACTTACAAAAAGCATAATAAATAGTGGATCCACTTACATTTTCTAAGATCTTGTTAGATTCCTCATTTCTTTAACCTGCGTTCAGCCCCCGTGTTACCACTATAAACGTCATCGCACTTTCTATGTTCTTTCTTAGGGCGTTGTGATCAAACTTCTCAAAGATGTTCTCATTGTTATTGTCATTTTTGCTTATAATTGACACTACATTGAAAAGCAAAACGCATAAACCATCACTGCTGTTTAGGCTGGCGCATCGTCAGTTTAAGTTCCGCGGCAACTTTTTTTTACAATTTGCCAATAATTTACAATTAATCAATAATTCAGTCATTTTTATTCGGCACACCACAAATTTATTTCAGTTATAGATTTATTTCCGTGCCGTCATTCAAAATACATTACGATAAATCTCTGTCGTTATTGAATTTTCTGCTGGGATATCGCAGACTCAGCATTCCTGTCTCTTAATTGCGCGGTACATATATATCCTCACTCAATTAAATAAACAGGGTGTTAATAACGTCTCCATTACTAAGGCTAGTGTTTCTATTTGACAACCGTGATGCTCGTCATTGGCATTTTTCATTACGTCTGGCCTCACAAAGAGAAGTCACTTCAGTTGCACTCTGTTCTCCACAACAATTCCCTCCCCCTCTCTCTCTCCATCTCTCTCTCTCTCTCTCTCTCTCTCTCTCTCTCTCTCTCTCCTTCCGCTTTCTCCTACTTCTCTCGTCCGTCGTTTAGGACATCTAACGGAATTCCTCGGGTTTAAGTGTAATTATTGTCAGGAACTCCACTAAGAGATAGAGTACTATGATAAATTGGCAATTTCCCTCTGGCATCGCAGGAATTCCAGTCGCGTGCAGTAGAAATCACTAGAACTGAATTCTTTCCCCTTACAAACAGTCCGTATTTTTCGAGACAAATTGCTTTGTTTGGTGTTGCTCACTTGAAATATTACAAAAATGAAAATTTGTCTCTCCTAAATGTAGTAACCAATAAGGATATAAAACAGTAATCCCGTTTACATAGCGTTCTCGTACAACAGTAGCGTTTTAGATCCCAGGTTAATAACCAGTATGATGAATCTGTACATTGTCATTCCAGAGGAACTATATAATCTGACTAAACAGATTTCAGTAATTAAATTAGTATTGATTTGTTTTCTTTCAGGTATAAATGCCCACGATTCTAACGAGATATAAGCATGATTGTTGCATAAATGCAAATCTCCAATGGATATCACTCAATCAAAAATTCCATCTTGTAACTTTAACTATCCAAAACACAGAAGAATACACTTTCTGCGTCATGTGAATGTCGTTCTGTAGTAACAACAAATTATATGAAACGCGTACTGTTGTAATAGTAATCTACCAGTGGGGTTGTCTTTTATATTTTATTGACAGCTATGTGATCGAGCGATAGCTCGTGCTCCATCTGCGTATACTGAATATGTTTTCATTTCGCCTTTCTGTGCCTCTCCACTTCTTCCAGTTATTTATCTCCTCCTCCTCTGGCTGTCCCCATCCTGCTTCCCTCTCTCTGTCTGTTCTCCTGCTCCTCACTCGCCCAGCTCTTTCACTCGCCATATTCACATTCTCACCATTGTTCCAGAAGTTGGTTGTTGATACGTCCTCAAGTAGTAAGTGCTGTGCATCAACTTCATTTGAAATCAACCCAGCTGCTGCAAAGGAGCTTTCTACTCAGGCTTTTCCGACAAGTCACATATAATTCACTTGCGCCAGACCTATTTTAACAGTAACCATAACGAATTTCGCACTGCTGTTTCATTTTCACATAATTTTTACAATATCTCCAAACTACGTAACTTACAACGTTCCAATTTCTTCAGGTGCGAGCAGTGCTAGTCATAAAAGAAAACAATAAATTAAAATTTCATGTGTGATGTCAGATTATGAAGTAGTATGTCCTGAACTATGTATCGTGCAATGATAAATTTTTGCAGGTAAATTCATTGGTGTATGTGGATATTATCTGTAAAATGTGTTACGAATGGATTTAGTATAAGGATGTCTTTCCTGATACGATTTGTTACATGAGCAGCAAAAAAGGAATGAAAAAGAAACCTTTCATTCTTTTGAAATGATTTATTGCCTGATTATCTGTCAACAGTTAAATTGTTTTTCTGCATTTACATGTTTCGATCCATCAGGATAATCTTCAGAATCTTCGTAGTTAAGACTGCAACACGTCCCGTCTATGTTATGACAATTTCTTTATTTTATGGGAGGTGGGAATTTGGAGTAGCGAAAGAGTTTTACAAGGGTTGTAGATTATTTTTAAAGTTTTTTGGATCTCAATATGTGCTGTCATACTCCAATACTTTGTAAATATAATATGAAAATCTAGCTATTTATATATTTCTGGCATAGCGTCAGTCTTTAGAGACAATATAATTTTTTTGACAAATGAAAAACCTTCGGCCGTTACTTTTGGAATTTTAAATACATGTTTCGAGAATACATTATTCTCATCTTCAGACCATTATAACATCAATGCAGGAACGCGAAAACTAGCCATCCGTTATAATACTGCATTACACCCTCTCACATCACGATGTAGTCGACATCGAAACATGTAATTTAAATTCAAAAAGTAACGGCTGAAGGTTTTCATTTGCCAATTAATACATCACCGTCGTCCCATCATCCGTCTAAGATGGATATACAGAGAATCTATCTTTTTTTTTTTTTCTTAACTTGAAAAAAGCGCAGATTACCAAAGATACCTTAAAAAAATTTTGTATTATTAACAGGGAAAGTCTCTTATGTCAACCATTGGTAGCTATCGCGACATAAGAGCAGAGCTAAGGACATCAGCATTTCAAGATCTACGACAATTCATCCCCTCTGACGCCCTTCTTTTGAGAGTTACGTTGTTCCTATCTCCCATAGTAGCGATTTATACGTTTACTATGTTTGACTGATCTATTAGGAGAGGTAGAATATACATTCGTACAGAGATATACATACAACAATACATAATATATGGGCGGTGTGTATAATTTTGTTTGCGTTATACGATCGAATATGTTATTCTTTAATTATCACATACTTTTGTCGCATATATGTATGACAGTTAAAATTTGGTTTCTTATTAAGTTTATATATTTGAGAAAATAGATTTACATGTTTATACATAAAGCTGCATCATATCAGTCATGCACAAATATGGCGAAACGTAAAAACACAAATTTAATATCTTGAAAGGTAAGAGCATCATAAGAAGACGAAAATGTTCAAATGTTTGTTAAGTTTATGGGACTTAACTACGGAGTCATCAGTCACTAAACTTACAAACTACTTATCAACTACCTTATACTAAGGACGGCACAAATATCCATGCCCGAGGGGGGATTCGAACCCCCGACCGTAGTGGCCGTGCAGACCGTGACTGGAGCGCCTCAGTCCCCTCGGCCACCGCGGCCGGCCATAAAAAGACGAATCATTGTAAGAATCGTACTTGCCACACTGGAACTCTTGGCCTGTAAATGGTAACACAACTCACATATTAGGCCTTAGGCTTGTTTGGATTGAGAATGAAAATAAAAATCACGTTCGCAAAATGTTTTACAATTTATTTGATAATAGGACGACCGCTTTCTGAGACCATCATCAGACCGATTCGTCTCATCACTTCGGCATCAACGGTGAGGCGAATCGGTCTGATAATGGTCTCAGAATGCGGTCATCCAATTGTCAAATAAATTGTAAAAACATTTTGCGAACGTGACTGTTATTTTCATTCTGAAACATATACCAGTTCGTTGACTTTCCAATAGGAAACTATGTTTTCCAAACTCATTAACTTTTTTCGAGTGCCCTAGTACTAGGCGTGAACTATGATTATGGAACATGTGAACTGCATGCTGCCAGTCTCTCCAGTGTTTGTTGTCATTAGATGGCTCCTGAAGGTAGCGCTTTCTAGCAGCTTCTCCTTTAGCTTAAGGAAGTATGAATAGAGACTCCGTACCGTACTCACTGTACCTCATGCAGCAAAGCTAATCCTGTTCTTCAAGTTTTTAAAAGTCTGCCTTCCCTTCTTCGTTGTAATTTCGCCAGTAGTGTTGATCGGTTGTTGCATGGCCGTTTCAGTTTATGGACTAGCTTTTTATTAAAAAATGGTGGAGAGTCCTCTGACTAAACATGCAGATCTTGCGTGTTGGCAGTTTACCGACGGAGGCGTTCCACATTCAGCTGTTGTTTGAAGTTTACATTGTTAGGTTCTTGGCGTTTCACTTTTTCCGGTCCTACCTTTCTCAGTTTATCTGAAATTATTATAGCCTTTCTAGGTATATAATCTTGCGGAAAATTTGTGGTGCATACAACGGTACTGATTTTATTTTTTCCCTCAGGCTGTTATCCGGAGGTCAGTTATTACAGATCTGGTTTTTCCTCTTAAGATTCCTATTCAAAAGTTGTAAATCCTGTGTCACTGCATTCGAAAATATGAAAGAAGCAAGAGTTCTTTTTTTTCTTTTGTTCTTCATAATGCTACAGTTTCTGGCAATTATTCGACAGAGAGTTTCCTTGGGGAGGATTCACCATTACTCTTCGATATCTTTACACTGCGAGTGCTCCTGCTCCACTGTGTACACAGGAAAAGTTTGAAAACCTGAAAGAAGATACTGGAAGCAGTGAAGCTGCCAGAATCGGTCGTAAGTCAAGGTTGTACACCTCGGTCAGTTTGATTACCCTCTACGAATCGAGACGTATGGATTTCCAGTTTTAGTACATTAATCGCTTTAATCTGTCAGGAAGCTTCCAAATCAGTGCAAACTGCGCTGTAGATTTTGTAAGGAAGCAAGATTTGGGTTATTATCCCGTCACATGTGAGAAAGAGAGCACAAACTCGGACTGAGGAATAATGGCAAAAATTCGGCTATGCATTTTCAGAATGAACTATTTCGTCATTTAGCTCAGGGAAATTCCGTAATTACCTCATCTGTAAAGCTAGACGGCATCTGATCCGTTCTCCTTCCGAATTCGAGTTTAGTGTTTACTAAGCGCAATGTCAATCGACACTTAAAAAGAAAATGATATGCGCAGCCTTTTTCGGTAAAATATTTCGGAGTGTTGGTTACTAGTGAGCCGCGAAAGATCCGCTCATCACCACACTTGACGGACTACTTTTTATTCGTCCTCTCACATCCCGGAGACTTTTCAGACGAGGGAACCTGTGCATTACGATGCAGAATCAGCAGCAGAACTTCTGCAGGCAGAAGTTGGCGCGGAGCTCGTTGCGAAGTTCGGCCGGCGGAGTCTGCGCAATAGGGCGGGAATTTCTGGCTTTCAAGAACATCTTTCTTTGGCTTTCTTTGGAAGCACTGCCTTCCGTAAGAGATAACAAGGTGTTCTTACAAATGAGTGTTTTCAGCTAAAAGCCTTATCTACATGCCTAACGTGACTACGAGCAGATAAACACACGATAAAGTTCCCTTCAATTTAAGAGATACTGCTTCGTCTTACACAGATGTTCACAAAAAATATGTTTTTAATATTACCATGTATTTAAGTACTGAATATGCCATGAAATGTTTCAAATGTTCAAATGTTTGTGTAGCTTATGGGACTTAACTACGTGGTCATCAGTCCCTAAACTTACAAACTACTTATGAACTAGCTAATCCTAAGGACGGCACAAATATCCATGCCCGAGGGGGATTCGAACCCCCTACCATAGTGGCCGTGCAGGCCGTGACTGGAGCGCCTCAGTCCCCTCGGCCACCGCGGCCGGCAATATGCCATGAAAACTCACTACCGGGAATCATACCTTTTAGCATCTATTTTTAAAAATAAGTATTAGCAAATAGGTACGTTCATCCTGTGCAGATGTCTAATAAATCGGCATCAATCGGAACATTGTACAATAATAACTTGTTTGCTTCATTCAAAAGAAGAATTGTAAAACTGCTGAAACTTCTGGACTTTTTAAGACTTTACACACCCTCTACTAAATTTCCGATACAAATATTGTGTCCAAAAGGTTTCCTCATTTCCCCTGCATATCCGATCTCTTCTTCGCAGATTTTCATCTTTTTTTTTTTTTTTTTTTTTTTTTTTTTTTTTTTTTTTTTTTTTTTTTTTTTCCAACCTGATATCCATCCTTGTTAATCACAGATTGTAGACTCACAGGTGACACTGAGCTACAATATATTGTCTCAATATAACATCTTTCTTAACAGAGATAGTTTAAAAGTTTGTAAATCTATCGGACTCATCTGCGTGGTCATTAATTGTAGCTTACAAACTACTTTAACTAAGGTAAACTAACCTAAGGACGCACAAATACCTATGCCCGAGTGGGAACTCGAACCGCCGACGGCGAATGGCCGCGCACCATACCACGGCGCGCCAGTGCGCAAGGTTAATCCACCTTGACGACACAGATTGAATTTGTTTTTAACAATAGTATAATAACTGCGCATATGCCGATGCGTTTTGCAGCCAGTATTACTAGGTACGCACTTTCATAATGTAGAAAACCACGAATCTCAAATATTTAAACTTGATATTTTAAATGGCTAAGTAGTAGGTAAGAAGAGAATTTGTAGCATATCAGAAACGAAACACGCTTCTCTGTAAAATAACGAAGATTTTATATAAAACTTGGTGTAATGATAAATTGCTTGCGTATTATAATAAGAAAACTAAGATTTGACACCGATCCTCTGAAACGTAATAAAATCTAAATAAACTTGTCTACATCCCCCGCTCTTTCTTTGACTATTGTGAGACAGTAGTTTCGTTCAAAACGTTGTGTGAGGACAGTACAGTGTGTCTTTAGATATCGTTCGGATTTCCTCAGATTGCAAGTAGTATAATATCTACATTTGACATGTCAAGGATTATTGCTTTCTGCCAACATGGTCATTAAAATAAGAAGCAAGGTGAATAGTCGTGAGTTATAGTGCTGTGCTAAGGTCCTGGAATTGATTACAAATCACCGATAGTTTTCATGGCTTGGTTCGTACAGTTCGTTCTCGCAGTACAACTATGGCTGACGTCCAAAGGAACCCCGAGTAGATTGCCATCACGATAAACAATACTCCCCAAATTTTGACTTAACTCGAGACGGCCATGCAGAACCCGGCCCTTAAACGCAGGCACTATGAAACACGGTACAGGCGAGTCCTGAATCAGCAAGAATTGAACGTGGCGAACTGGCGCAAGGTTCTCGTCACAAAGCAATGCCGCATTTATCTTACAGATAATGACCGTTGACAAAGTGAGTGCAGGGAACTTAATAATGCTGCATACCACAGGCATAATCACAGTCTAACATACACAGTCCCGACCCTCACTGCTAAGAAAGTTGTTACCAACTGACAGTTGCAAACGACACTAGTGCTGGGCAAAGCGGCGTCAGAGTAACGTTCGTTTTAATTAACCAAACAGTTTCTGTTATATTTGTTTTCCAAGCATTAGTATAATATCGAGAGACACAAATAAGCGTGAAATAAATGTAAAAACGGCCGAATTTCACTTCTTCAGTGATGTAAACAACAATTTATTCATCCTGCAATATTCACCAACATGTGTGTATTTGTAGCTTATTCCGCTGAAAGTAATAGAATATAAACATACCAGGACTATAAATATCTGTCACGGTCTGTTATTACATGACAGCTACAAATACATTTTCGTGAATATTGCTTGATGAATAAATTGTTGTTTATATCATTGAATAGGTGAAATTCGGCTGTTTTTATATTTATTGCAAAAAATGTTTCAAATGTTTGTATAGCTTATGGGACTTAACTACGGGGTCATCAGACCCTAAACTTACAAACTACTTACGAACTAGCTAAAACTAAGGACGGCACAAATATCCATGCCCGAGGGGTGATTCGAACCCCCGAACGTATATATTTCACGGTTACTATTTCTCTCGATATTACATGACAGGTGTAACAATTATTGGGTATGGAGTCTAATGTTTCGAAGATTATTACACCCTACATACTTTTAAGTGCAATTACTTTTGCTTATAAAAAGAATGTCTTGAAAATTCTCGCCGTTTCTGTTTCAGTCACAGAAACAATCGTGGGTTGGTTTCTGCTTTGTTGGAAAACAGTTCTTTTCCTTTCGATGTTTTATCGTATCCTTTGTCGGCTTTTTCCTTAATCTACAGATATAGTGGCTGATCTGATATGTGAAATAAAGTAGGTACTGAATTTCAGGTAAGTTTCCTTATTTTCAACAAGCAGTGATTTGTATATACTCGTAGTGAAGAAACTTCGACGTTCATGAGTAGAAAAACCGACATCTTTCTGCAAATGTCAGGTTTTCTATTGTTTATTAGCCATTTTCTGTTTATAACTGAAAATGAAATTCTTCATTAAAAGTAGCAGATTTTAGGTGAATCGTAAATAGACCATCCAGCAATGTTCATTTTCGTTCCTTCCAATGGTACTCAGGAAGAAAATGTGGCGATATTTTGTAGTTATTATTCGATTTTTATGGCACTTCATACCTTTCCTATTGTAAAAAGTAAGTTAACACCAATTTAAACGAGACTACTCACACTCATCCGATATAATATTAAGAAATGTATCTTTCCTTCCGCTTGGAGCGTTGCTGTCATGGTGTATAACAAACTTCAATCGTATTGTCGTGACTGTGTTAGACTGTCGGCATACTGACAATCGAGCAGAGTAATGGGGCAGATCGGTGACGTTCTGACGTATTTGGATATCGGATACCACTGCTGTTGGTCAACGGCAAATTCAATGCTCCACAATACAGAGATAACATTCTCCAATCCATCTCCGAACCGTCCCATCAGCATTTCGGGGAAGAATTCAAATTTATGGAAAACAACTCCAGAGACCATTATGGAAATATCGTCAACGATTTCATCAGTCGTGTCTGTTTTACACGATTTCATTGGCTCGCATGTTTCTCTGTTATTACTGCGATCGGACATGCTTGGGATAGATTATTAAAGCAGCCGTGTGAGCCCGTCCTGACCTACCGAGAAATCTAGCGCCGTTAGGAGTGCCAATGAATAATGAGATTATGAACTTCGGGGCAGTACGACGTATAAAGGTCACTGCACAAAGGGCTTCCCTACAAAAGCTTTATTTTGCATTCTGTATGAATATGAAAGAAGTGATTTGCCGGGTTTTGTCTATTAATAAGCGGGAAGTTGTATTATTTAAATTAAATAATAATAATAATAATAATAAATAAAAAAACATTTACTTGGTTGGCGATGTAAAATTGTTTTTTGATGTAAATTAAATATTATACCTCAACACTACGAAGAAATTGGAAGCTGTATTATTTTAAACAACTCCAATTCCACATGGTATTAAATACCATGGAGCACTTATTTGGTCCGCGATGTAAAATTGTTTTTTGATTTAAATTAAATATTACACCACAACACTATCAATAAATACGAAGCCGTATTATTTTTAAACCAACTCCTACATGGTAAAAATGCCATGGAACATTTAATTGGTCGGCGATGTAAAATTGCTTTTTTTTTTCATTTAAATTAAATATTATGCTTCAACACTTTTCAAGAACTAATACTGGCTGCGAATATTTTGCAAACAATGATATACGCGAGCAGAATTCGTGAATGGTATTAGCAGACTTTTCTCCCATATTTGAGTTCACTGAACATCTCGCTGATGGATAATAAACCGCGCGAGACTTTGCAAATTGTTCTGTTTTGTACTAGGTCTTGCAGTCAATGGTTTCTTTTCACATACAGTGACAGTGACCCTTCAGTTAAGGTATTCACTACGTAGTTTATAACGTCTTAATGACGCAAGTCGCGGGGTACTTAGCAGTGAGCACAACCTGAGCTCCGAAATGACAGTTGAGGATTAATCGTTTTTCTTGTTAGAGTAATATTACTGGTGCAGTCTTCCTATAGATTGTGAGGTGGCAAACTAGTCATATTAATGCCACTGTTAACGTTAAAAACCTAATTACATACTAACTCAGAGCGTATATAATAAAACTGTGAAGTTGTATTAGACTTGTCCCAAAGGTAGCTAATGTTAAAGTTGTCAAAGGTCTCTTTGTTATCCACTTCTGCTTCTTCACTCTGATTAATAATGCACGCAAATCATGTGATAAGTTGTCAAGTGTCCACTTTGTGTTCCAGAAAATATTAGTCTCTATCCTACTATGCTTCCCTTTGATGATTTATTTCCGATATTTCAGAGACAACATTCACGTGATAGCCTTCATTGGTCATTTATTTCACTGACATTTTCTGACTCACCTCCCACGGACTAACTATTTCATAAAAGATTCAAAATATCGACCTACGCTTATAGACCAGTGATAGTACTAAATATTCATCATTTTCTTGATTTGCAGCTCTTATTCTTTACGTGTTTGCAGTAAAAATTTTCTGGGTATGAGGTCCGCCTGATATGCAAAACACTGTTTCATTATACATCCAAACTAGTTTCAGCACATCTGTGCCATCATCAGTGGGCTTTCAATTTATTTACTGCTGTGAAAACAAAAATTACATTTATTTTCTATTGTACTATTTGTAAATTTAGAACTAAAAAGTCATCAGTCTTATTTTGGTTTTTACCTTATTTTACATTCTGTGGTCTTGTGGGACCGTTTTTACATATTTATGTAGTGGTAGCGTTGTCATCTGCGACTAAAATTATCTATTTTAAAACTTGTGAGGTTTCTAAAACGCTACTTATGGTGTGAAAACGTAATTTTGGTATGTGGGGATATTTCTATCTATAGATAGTAAGCAGACGATAGAAATATCAAAGTACCAAAATTACGTTTTCACACCATAAGTAGCATTTTAAAAACATCACAATATGTGACGTCATAGTGAGATGCATTAAAGACGTGCTTTTGCTTAGAGTGCAAAGTACGCACAGTCTTTCAATGTTTCATAATAGGAGTACTTAAGACTTGCAGGAAATTTTAAGCATTTTTCAGTCATTACATCAGCCTTTACTCAATTAGATGCTAATCGTCGAGAGTTCTGGAATTAGAGCACTATAGTGAACGTTGCAATGGGAAGAGCATATGACCAAGTTGTGGTCCCCACTGATCCTGTTTTTTTTTTTTTTTAACTTTTTTGTAAATGGGAAGGCCACGTCACAGTTCCCAGCCGTGGCGTTATGTAGTAATGTTATCTTGGAGTGCGGGCATCCGCACCCAAATGTTGTCGTTTTGAAGACTAAGGTCGCCGTGACTGCCATAAGCTTCTTTTGAAACTACCGGTTACGCATCTCGCAGACGCAACAAGTGCTTATAATTTTTTTTTTTTAAATTACATACAGCGTTCACTTTGTTTGATTGAAATATTGAAAACTACTACCTAAATTTCACGTTCACGTTAAAATAATTAGAACCGTGAACTCTGCTGCGACAGTTATATATAAAACGTACGGATGTGGGGAGGCGGGAAAAAACGTGCCATATTTTTGTCACTGACACTGGACGAGGCATTATAACATTTATTAATCTTTAGGGCTGTGGAAAATGATGTCTTTGATGTCCCTACTTTTATAAGTATTTCACATCATTACTTTACTCTGTAGCCACTACATTACTTTCTGATGGTTTTAACATACTTGGCGACTTACGTGAATCGTACACAAAATGAATGGCAGTCGTGAGTATAGTAGCTAATGGAAACGCGGGGTATGAACATGTTATTGTGATATGTAATTACATCTCTTTACGATTCAGTGTTGCTCAATATATTACAGCATCATAAAGGGCTTGTGAAGACTGCAAGCTTATCATGAGGTTCAGTGTTTATCAAGAAATGGCCACATGAAGAATTCGTTTGGACGGTACAAGTGATATTTAAAGAGCAAAACGTATTACTGTAAAAAAAATGAAATGATCGTACGGTTTTGTTAGCCAAGAGACCCTGTATGGTGTAGTTCGAACATCATGCTGCAAGTCTTTTTATTTGATGCAACGTGGGCAACGTGCGTGTTGATGGTGATTAAATGATACTAGGACAACACGCAACACAGAGAATCGAACTCTGGCACTCTGCGTGGCAATTGGTGAAGATGAACAATCTTTCTTTCAGGTAGATCAATCCTTTGCGGACGTGGGTTCATGTTTATTATGTGCCGATAGAGGCGGTGTTGGTTAAAATTTTGTTACAGATGGTGGGTAACATTCCGAGCGAACGTGATAATCCACTGAGGTATGGCACGTCGTCTGTGTTACAGTAAAAGCAAGCAATAGAAACTTGGTGACGTCTCCTCGATCTGCTATATCATTTGAGGCCGGTAAGTCAAATCACAGGGTATCTGAGCATTAGGTATTACCTGCCACACTGTTTCGGTTCATGCTGAAGCTGTATTGTCAGTCAGATCTGCTTTGTTTCATTTACAAAAACAAACGACTTCATATTGATAGTCGGATTTCTCTCATTCGAATATATATATATATATATATATATATAAATTGTCATCAACGCGATCTCTTTGAGAAATCCAGGCTTCCTGCATTAAATGTTTTCATGTAACCTTCACTTTCTCCTCTCCTCTCCAAGTTCAGTCACCCAGAAACTGCCTGAACTCCCTTTCACTTTGCCCTTTATTTCACAACCATATGCCAGATTCAACATATCTGCAATTTTAAAGTTTAATCAAGTAACAGTAAAAGATAGGAACTGCTACGACACTTAATACCTTTTAAACCGTAGAAATTACTGAAGTAACGAATACGAGAGACCACAGATGGACTCGAAATTTCACCATTCCGCAACTGATTAACAAAACAACGGGGAGGGGGGGATTGTAATCTGTGCGTAGAGCGTCAAACACAGACTGAACGAACCAGATCAATTCGCTCGCATCCGCTCATTACCCACAATGATTACTGGACAATTCGGACCAATCATAGCTTTAAATTATGCTACACAAAGAGATAATGTGACGCCACTCCTCATTAGAAATGAGATAGGAAACAGAGTAGTGAAATGATGATGACAACACAAAGCGGCGGTAATTGTTTCTCACAACTAAACACACATCATGTTACTATTGAGGTTGCTTTCTGAATACGCCGTAAGAAATCATTTATCAGTGAAACCAGTATTTTTTAACAAAAACTATGCTTAATACAAATAAGCGCTTCTAAATTTTGCTGTATAAATTTTGACGTAGACGAGAACAAATGAAGTAATGGAATAGTCATATTGATGTAGCAGCCCTTTTGATCCATGGGTTTGCTTTATTAATATTTCTTTTCTTCTCCATGAGGTTCTACTTCGAGCAAAACATAGTCTTATTTTTGTTTTCACACTTCTTAAATTGAATATTGAGTTAAAGGTGACAAACTGTCCTGAAGGATTTACAAATATAATGTAGGAAAACGTTAACCGTCCTAACATGTAAAAAACGAGCAATAAGAGTCCCATAGAAGTCCCACTGAAGATGATACAATTGTAGCGAAACATTTATTGGACGAAAATAAAAACCAGTGGTTTGCTCAAGGCAGATCCTCAAAGCGAGTGGTCCTGGTGTCGGTGACCGAGTAGAAAGAGACCGACACAGGAATAAAGGATGCATGCTTGTGCAGGTACGGAGGTGAGCAGCCAGTGGGACAGCAGAAACTAGAAACATTAGAGTAAATTAGAACGAGATATATATTTCATGGAGTCTTGGTAAAACTTAACTTTTACATAGTTCTTGACTGCAGAATGCTGATACATAGTTTATATAGAGAGAGGCCTGCCTACTGATGAGTCCTAGTGCCTATCCGATAGCCAAGTCTTAACTGGTGCCTATCTGATTCCCAAGTGAACGATGCAGCAGTCGTGGCCACGAGCGGAGTTGCAGCAGAGGGCGCTCGTGGCTGACGTCGTAAGAACGCCGCGCCGTGCGTGCATGGCGGCGCGCGGGGAAAGTACGTGCCGCGCACTTCATACTTGTGCGACACCACAAAAGGAAATATGTAATGGAATATTTTCTCCTTTAATTTGACATAATCCATAAAGGTTATGTTTTAACTATTCACTCGTGGTTGTCCTAAACAGTATGATCACCAGTCCTTTCTGGAGCTGAAAATACATTCTTTAATATTAATCATGATATTTACGCAGTGTAGATTGTTAATACTTCAGGAGTTCCTTGTTTGAATAGTTTTAGGAAAGACGATGTCTTAACACATGTGCGGTGATTACGGTAAACGCAAAGATACAGCTGGCAGACGCTGACGCATGGATATTTGATGTACGAAACGATGAATACCATGCGGAACTGTTGTCACCTAATCAAGCAAACCTGAAAGAAGAATCTGCTGTGGTAATATGAATATATGCAATAATGCCACACATGCCAGCAAGGATTTTATAGTGCTGAAAAAGATGTTGGAATCGCGTTATTCTTGAGGATTCAACGTTTGGGCCTTGTTAGTGAGGTCTTCTGCAGAAAAGTAACTGTGCAGCTCTTTCGTCGACGCAGCCTTAGCGACAAAGCCGAAACTCTGGTTTAGAAGAATGGCAAAGGATGGTGCGATATCGGTATCTAAGATATCGTTATAAAAGCTGCACACACGGTCACCACCATTTGTGTGCCACTATGTTATATCGTCTAATCAGGGTGAAGATAAAATCAAAACTGGTGTGAATTTTACTTTCATTAGTTGCGGGGGGGGGGATATTCAAAGCCTAATCTGACAGAGGGTAAGATATTCAGAGTCTGTTCTGACGGTGTCGCCTAAATTACAGTATTTAATTAATTAACTTGACCTGTTTTCTATCAGACTAGTGCCGCTAATGCTTAACACCTGAAACTTCGTAATGTACTTTATAATTAAAGTCGGCTCCAGTTTAAGTTAATGACTTTCAGCCGAATAAAATATTAATTATCTAGAAAAGTAGTGAAGACCCTAAAAATAGAAATTCTTTTAGCAATATTGCAGCTCAACGTACTCTCGCTGATCAATAAACACACCACCACGACGTGCGGATCAAAGTCATTTATTTTTTCCTTTTTACCGCCATTTTACTGATTAAATTTCCTTTGTTGCACTATCTGCATTTTGGCCTTAGACCGATTTCAAGTGGAATATATGGTAAAAATCATCAGTCTTCTGCTTGACCCAAGTCATTGCCGAAAACACTAAAATCGTCAGATGCGTGAGATAATTATAACTTCCGCCTGTATTCTTGCACGTTTCCACTTTTCTTCTATCACCAATATAAAAGTTAAGTCAAGCAGGATTACCGACGGATGTAACATTATCATTGTATTCTCGCACATAACTGCAAGTTATCTTTCCCATATGGAACGATTTTCGTGTTTTCTACAATAATCTGTGTCTTACGCGAGTCTGGTGACTTACATCATATATTCCGGTGGAACACTTAAAAATGGTCTATGGGCGGAATCTAGATACTGTAAAAATGGTGAAATCTTAAACAAAAACAATAGATATCATTTTTCGTTTAGCATATAGCAACATTAATAATAGTGAAATCTCAGGAAAAAACCGTTATTCTTTTTAAGTATGTAGCAATAATGTCTTACAAACGTAAATTGAACAACAAAAGGCAGAGTCATGATATTAATTGCTATACTTAGAAACCATAATATACACACATTACAAGACAAGACAGAGTGCAAATATCATCCATGAAAAAATTGACAATTTTTTTTTAATATCCATACATATACAAAAAGTTGTGTATGTATGTGCAGGTGTAGGATTTCAATGAAATGAGAGGAAAGCGGCCTGGAGCGCCACGTTATGGACCGCGCGGCCTCCCGCGTCGGAGGTTTGAATCCTCCCTCGGGCATGGATGTGTGTGTTGTCCCTAGGTTAGTTTAACTTAGTTTAAGTAGGTTTTTTAGACTAGGGACTTGTGACCAATGTAGTTTGGTCCCATAGAAATACAAACATTTGAACATTTGAGTTAAAACGAAAACATGGACCGAACTTCGTTACAGATACTGGTGAAATTGAGTGTGAGTCAGCAGGCGATGGGCAGTAGGGGAGTAGAGGATGTAATAAGATAATAATGATATACGAGGCGCGTCCAGAAAGTAAGTTCCGTTTGGTAATAAAATGAAATTGTACACAGATACAGAAGAAATTTTTATTGCACAAAATTCTACAACTCTTAAAGTACTTTTCCACATAACTGCCGAAATTTTGCAGGCATTTGTCTTAGCGTGGCACCAGGTTTTGTATACCTTCTTCATAGAAATCTGCCGCCTGTGTCTTCAACCAGTCATTGGTGAAGTGAAATTTGGGGGAAGTCCATAGCGAGAGCACTAATTGTAAACCTACGGTTTTCCTGTGGATCTTGTCATCAATCGCGTGAACCAGTTCTTCTGTAACCAAAGGTGGACTCCCACGTCGTTCTTCATCGTGCACATCACTGCGCCCGCCATTGAACTGTCGGACCCATCTTCTCACCATCGAATCACTCATCGCATTTGGTCCCTAAACATCGCAAATTTGCCGATAAATTTCATTTGGTTTCACTTTCCGTGTTACGGACCGCGCGGCCTCCCGCGTCGGAGGCGTGTGTGTTGTCCTTAGGTTAGTTTAACTTAGTTTAAGTACAATTCTCGGGCTTCAAGCCGGGTGGCGGTTTCTTCATACTGCGACGTTTCGACGAGTGACATACCCGTCATCTTCTGGCGAATTGCTGAGAGTGAGCAGATGCCGCGCTATTTATACCTGCGTGTGCCCCCCACCATCTGTGGCCAACGCAGTTTGAAGAAACCGCCACCCGGCTGGAAGCCCGAGAATTCTTCATCAGCAATATACGCTGGGAAAGACTACATTATCGTCTTAGTTCAAGTAGTTGTGACCAATGTAGTTTGGTCCCATAGAATTACAAACATTTGAACATTTGAGATAAAACGAAAACATGTGCCGAACTTCGTCACAGACACTGGTAATAACAATAATTTCGTGTGGCTCATTGGTCTGATGCAAGTCTTTCAATTGGACGCCACTTTGGCAACTTGTGTGTTCCTAGCCTACCCCAGTTATCCAACTGGGGAAAGGGGACCTACATCTTAACGTGGAATCCGAACCACGTGTCGTTTCTGGCGACTCCTCACATCGTTGAGAGGTGAAGGATGGCGTAAAGCGTAAACTGAAAAAATTCGAGGTCCGTGCGGGTTTCGAACCCGCGACCCTTCGGTTTCATGTCGAGCGCTTTACCCCTAGACCACCGGACCCCACCACAGACACTGCTGAAATAGAGAGAGCGTCAGCAGGCGATTGATAGAAGGGGTGTGGGGGGGTATGTTCAAATGTTAGTAATTGTTTGGGACCAAACTACATTGGTAACAACTCCCTAGTCTTACAAACTACTTAAACTAATCTAAGGACAACACACACATCCATGCCCGAGGAAGGATTCGAACCCGGGAGGCCGCGCGATCCGGAACGTGGCGCTCCAGAGTGGGGGATATAATAAGATAATAATAATATACATACAATATCCTGGCATGCCGGGTGCTGAGGCTAGTAATTTACAAAATAAATGGTAGCACAAAAGACTTCTGTATGAGCCGCAGACATCGTGTTTTGTATACGACTGTACATATTGGAATGGTTGGCAGAGCCGGCCTGCTGTTCTCGGGGCGGAAGGAGTGGTGAAACGTAAAACGCGGTATTAGCTGACCCGCGCCCCTGGAGACGAGGCGCTTCGCAGCGGCCAACGAGCAGATAAGCCGCCTCTGCAGCAAATGTTGCGTGAGGACCGCCGCGCCGACGAGGCTGCGCCGTTAAGCAAACGTAGCGTGCAAAGTGGAACTGCCGCCCGCCCCAGCGACGGGATGGGCTCTTCTCCTTATTTCTGTCGCCTCGCCGTCACTTCTGTTACCCCGCTTATGATGTGCTAGGGAATTATCTAGCTAAAACAACCGCAGAAAACTTAGTACAACTATTTCAGCACTCCTGCTGTATTTCATACTCGTTCACCACATTCATCTACCTGCCACAAAATGATTCAATATTACAATTTTGAACATTGTCTGACTGCAGCAGCAACAGTTTTAACGTAATTTACTGTATGAGAATTCAGCCCCATCAGTCGCTTTAAAATAACTGAATTTTATCTAGATTTTTATTACCACTAAAGCCATCTGCACACGGTGCGGGTGTGTCTAGACGCATGTGGCCACCGTACCGAGTTCAACGTATGGGTGAACGCTCGGAGACGGCGTGACTTGAGCATTCGGGAGCACATTTAAGCTCTTACAAATATTGGTCGTGTTCTGTTAGGTAGACCTATACAAAAAACAACTAAATATCAGTCCTCATAAGGCTCTTAGAAAAGTTACATGCCATGTAAGTAAGGGCAGCGGCTTATAAAAATTTCATCTACATCTACATCTACATACATACTCCGCAATTCACCGTAAGGTGCGTGGCTGAGGGTACACAGTACCACTACTAGGCATTTCCTTTCCTATTCCACTCCCAAATAGAACGAGGAGAAAAAGAATGCACTAATTTCTCTTATCTTGTCTTTGTGATCACCACGCGAAATGGTAAGTAGGCGGCAGCAAGATCGTACTACATTCAGCTTCAAATTCCGGCCCTCTAAATTTCCTCAACAGAAATTCACGAAAAAAAAGTCGTCTTTCCTCCAGTGACCCCCAATTGAGTTGCCGGATCATTTCCGTGACACTCGCGCATTGGTCGAACCTACCAGTAACGAAACTAGCTGCTCGCCTCTGAAATGCCCCTATGTCTTCCTTTAAACTCATCTGCTGCGGGTCCCAAACACTTGAGCAATACTCAAGACGTGGTCGTACAACCATTTTATACGCGGTCTCCTTTACAGGTGAATTACATCTTCCCAAAATTCTCCCAACAAATCGAAGTCGGCTGTCCGCCTTACTCACAACTGTCCTTACATGTTCGTTCCATTTCATATCGCTCTGCATAGTTACGCCAAGATATTTGAATGACGCGACAGCATCAAGAAGCTCACTACTAATGCTGTATTCAAACATTATGGGATTGTTTTTTTCTACTCATGCGATAACCTTACATTTTTCTACATTGAGAGCTAGTTGACATTCTTCCCACCAACTAGAAATTTTGTCTAAGTCATCCTGTATGCTATTACAGTCAGTTAAAGCCGACACCCTCCCATACACCACAGCATCGTCAGCAAACAGCCGCGAATTACAACTTACTCTGTCCATCAGATCATTTATATAGATAGAAAATAATAGTGGTCCTCTCACACTCCCCTGGGGCACGCCTGACGATACACTCGTCTGACGAACACTCGCCGTCGAGAACAACGTACTGCGTTCTATCACTTAGGAAGTCCTCCAGTCAGTCACAAATCTGTGAACCTATTCCATAAGCTCGTATCCTCGTTAGTTTTTATATCACACAAACTGTGTGATATAAAATTATAATAGGCCGTCACATAATACCGACTTTATTGTAACAGTGTCGCTTTTTGGTAAAAATTAATGGTCCTCCTTCCTCGATCACTTTTACTAGTCAGTAGTAGAATATTCAGAACGTGTAAAATACAGGACGTGAATAAATAAAGTGGGCATTTTACTCTATGTAAGTCACTCCTCAGAGGATGTTCACTTATATTTATATAGTAACGAATATTGTACAGTATACTTATATCAAATTAATAAAAAAACTTTGAATCTATTATAATTACCCGAATATGAGAATAAAAGTATTTTCGCATATGGCAAGTCTCGAACCAGCGTCACTAAAACATCATCAGTTCCGCAGTCCGTCACCCCACTGCCTACGCTACGCCGGTCGACCTCCTAAAAATTTATCCGACGTTGCCATTACAGTTGTTGAATATATTACTCCTATATGTGTCGTTAACTCGTTAACTGACGTGTAATTACAATTTACAACAAATAATTTAAAGAACAATTGGTTTTAAGGATCTTTAATGTACCGTCGCCTTGAAACCGTAGAGTTTCACAATACGGAAATTCTCTAACCACATCAGATGTTTACAGTCATTTTATTCTAACAATAGTACCTATAGTGTCAAATATTTTAACATCTAAGGTAGGTACATAAAACCCATAAAACGCGAGCTTCTACTAACGGCCAATATGTCTTCATCTCTCCACCGAAAACAGCTGCCTCCCTCCCCGGGTAGGCACGTGGGTTGAAGTCGGTGGCATTCTCCCATCTTATTGGTAAACGTTCAGGCGCACGTTGAGAATTTCTATCATGCCTGATATTGCCCCACACGTTGTGAATGCCCCTCCCCCCCCCAATCTCCTCCCTCCCCCAGCGCGGCTCGCCCATAGTGACGCCAGAAACTCGGCACGTCGACCACACTCGTTCAGATCCACGCTCCGTGTGCCGACGACTTTTGGATTTCTTCATTAGAAATAAAATTAAAACTTGAGACGTTTCCAACAAAGAACTGAATGCTCTCATCTTATATCACTTTAGTGATAAAAACTTTCGCTAGTCATAAATTGTACAAAATCATTCTGACGGTGGATAATCAGGAAACGAAGACGACGATGTAGATTTCGGTGAAGCTAGACACCTCGTTATTGATTTACTTTGTGGCGCCTAATACAGTAAGGATGTAATTACAAGAAATCGCTAAGCCATATCTGGTCGCTGTTTAAGTGGAAGATAAACACAGAAAATCTGATACGACGGGCGTAAAGAGATAATGTCCATGTGTAAAGATCTCATTCGAATGGTTGGAAACTGCGTCTTGTGCCGCGTTCTTAGGAAGACGGAAGGCCGGATAAATAAAGATAAGGTTCGAGTGCTCTGAAAACGCCGGACGCAGAAAAGTCAACCGATCCTCGACAGTATTTGGCTCGAAGTAATCACGACGCGCAGAACTGTACTGTCTGCGGAATTAGCAGCTCCGGAAACTTCGAGGCTATTTGCAAACGGATGTGGGGCGTCACTAAAGGTAGGTATATCTGGAGCGCTATATCGAGAAATTCTCGTGGGAGGAACAAATAAGGTATTGTGGAGTGGAGTAAAACGACCATCTACATCTAAATTTACGCGATCAATCTTTCATATACACTTGTCTCCCGTAGGGCTCATGGAACTAATTTCACGTTCTTTCTGTCCTACCGCTCTCGAACAATGCGCGGGTAAAGTGCACACACGGGCCATTTCATTTCAAATCAGACAGCAGAAAACCTTACTTTTATTGTGGGGTTTCATTTTTCTGTCATAGAAAGTACACGTTAAGTTAATATCTTTGACAAAGTTTTAGATATACACAAACGCTTCCTATTGTTTTTAGGAGCGAAAATAACGTGATTTAATGAAATACGCGCGACTATTATAAATAAAATTTTCAAATAAATTACTAAATGGAGGCATTATTGTATAGATTGATGTGGTATCTATGCACTACATTTAGAATTTAAATTTCAAGTACTTTCCATCATTTGTAATCTTTTTTGTGTAAAATTCATTTTTAAATGGAATAAATTGAGTGATACATTGTTCAGCACTTGATTTGAAAACTACATCAGTAAACAGTTTTATGGTGTCTTGAACACAGAGTTGTAGAAAACGTAAAATGTATCTAGAAGTTGCGAAAAATTTGCCTGCTACGCTACGCCGTGTTATGCAACTAGTCAGTCCTTATACCCCGGTATTTATTGCTTATTTTTTTTCGTTGAAGTTAAGTAACTCCATAATATTTCAAACGGAAATCAAAGTGTAATAAAAATAAGTTGAAGCTTATGTAAGTTTAATTCTTACGAGAAATGCTTTTATTTTAATAAACAAAACAAAAAAGATTTTATAATGATTAATTAATTTTATCATGTTATTGTTATATAATCAAGTCAGCTTCAGAATAAACGGTAGTTCGCTGACATCCCGTATGAGGTTCTTTAGTGACACAGCGCACATGTCACGTTTGGAAAATTACGTTAACTTCACCGATTTTTAATTCCAAAAATACTTATCATTTAAGGGATAATTTCTCGAAAGTTGTTTTCTTTTACATTAATTGGAATATGTGGAAATTATTTTTAAAAATACGATGTCAATTTTCTCACTTTTCGTCCGATTTAAAGTGGGATATCTCACATAAATCTTACCGTCTGACCTCTGATTCCTGCTATTTTATTTTTCGTTGGTGGGCGTCAGCAAAACTGTTCCGTATCGGAATAGAGAGAGACCGAAATGCTGTGAAAAAATCGCTGCGTCGAAGAACGCTGCTATATTAAAGATTGCATATCTGCCAAGTGACTCAAAACGAGCCACATTGCTTGGAACGTCTTCGTCATCCTCCGTCAATTTTGGCCAGTAACGGTCGCAAAGTCCATAACAATATTGATGCATAGGACGGATCTGCGTAATGTAGGGAGGAGTCGCTTCAGTGGGTCTGTTGGATCTTGCGACTTTACGGAGAGTAATGTCCGTAGAGTCCCGCAACTAGCATGAGTAATAGTATTGCGTGGAAAGATAAACGACTGGCAGGGGACAGCAGAAAGCGGTTGGAACAGCTGCCAAATAGGCAGTCGCTCGGGGTTTGTCCGAATTGGTGGAAATCGGGGAAAGGCCCATGTTTTGCACTAAAAGGGGGCTATTAGCCGAGTGACTCGTAAGGGTGTCTAAAAGATATTCGAGTGCCACACTCCTGTAACTGAGAATGAAATAAAATAATCTATAAAATTATTTATCGGCAACATTTAACACAACTACGATATCAAAATACTTATACACATCCCATGAATCAAAAAATAATTTCAGTATCTCAAAAATTACAAATGAAGGGTACTCGGAAAGAACGGGCTCATCGACATTTTCTTCCAAAATTCTGATCTCTCTGACACATGTTGTCGCCAGCGTGTACTTCAATAAGGACTATTCTTATTATAAGAAAAGGAGTTCCTTGCGCAGAAAATGACAAAAGAAAAAGTCCTTTACAGGAAAAAAGGCCCATCGACATTATCCAGATGAAGACGGGCTCATTGTATTGTTTACCGCAACAATAAAATAACAAAATTTCTGGAACATATTACATATAGGGACATGAATAGTTTGTAAGCACAGGTTCTACATGGAATTAAATGTTTAAATTCTTCTCCTGTAAAATTTCTAAAATGTCGATGAGCCCCTTCTCCTAAAATTTTAATCACTACTAAATCACAATATAGAAAAAACATGCTTAAAATAACTTTGAATGCGTCATGCAGTTTCAACAAACTCTGCTTTATATGATAGCTTGTTGTCTCTAGCTATAATCTTCAAAGCGTCACATTTGTAGATATTTATTTGATTACTGATTTTAACTGTTATAAATTGATAATGGAAATATAAACAGATTATCATATTCTGCACAGTAGCACTGAGAATGCAAGCAGCATGATTTATAAATTGATTATTTAGTTTAGTGTGTCCTTTTATTGTACAACTTGCCAGTAATTTATGTAAATATTGTGTGGCATCAGCGGTCAATCTCATGAAAGCTGATTTGTCTTTTATTTATTTCAGACTTTATGTAATTCTAATTAACAGTATTCTAGTGATGTTATATTAGTAAGGAAGTGGTTTCAGGTAATAAATTTTTACTTAAAGAAACATCTCATGTTAAGGTGTATACGATTTTGGAAGGGACGGCGATCGGCCAATGAGGAAGCGTCCAACGGACAGAATTGGTGGGCAGTGTCTGTTTGAGAGTGAGGTGAGTGAAGTGGTGCGCCGAAAAGGGTTGTACAGTCTTGCAGAAGAAGGATCCACCTGGATGATAGGAGTAATTTAATCGGGCAGAGTGTTAAGATTCGCGCAGCGAACGGTCGCTTCTCGGGACTCTAAATTTGCCGAGAACAAGTGTTTATGTATTTACACAAGAACTTACGGGTGTAGAAACGGTATTGGGGAAACTTAAACTATTTTGAACAGTTGATAATTTCAAGTTGAGTGCTAGCGAAATATACATAGTTTCTGTGTTCCTTAAAGTTATGATTACCTAGTTGGGGAAACCTGCTACAAATTTCTTATCGCAGGAAATGCAACTGTTTAACATTTTATTCTATTTACGATTAATATTTCATCTGACAACGTCTAACAAGGAACCAATTTGAGTGAATAAACCTCATTCTACTAATTCTCTGAGTTTGCGTACATAATTGTCAAACGTTAGAATAAAACCCTTTTTATTAATGAACCAGTTATTTTATGCAATACTAGCTTAAACATGCGGCTCCGCTCTCGTGTTGGTTGATTGTGATAGATAATGCGCGAAACGTCAAATCGACTTTTTTTAAAGAGATGTATTAAAAGAAATTTCTTTTTTTACTGATTTATTTATTTATTCTTATATTTCCTTATTCGTATGCTTATCCTTTCTCTGTAAGGCATTGTAGCACGCATAGACCAAAGATATGGTCTGTGGCTTCACGTTTCGCTGCATGTAACCTCGTTACTATAGAGTCGCAAACGGCATCGCTGGCCTTCAGTCCGAATTTTTTTATAAATTGATGATTTTCAATCACCATAACTTCCACCCCCTTATAGCAATCTGCATGGAACTGCTATGGTGTACAACCTGAGACTTCGGACAACAATTACACACAGACCATTCGTTTGCGTTCTCAAGCAACAATGAAACCAATAAAACCATTTTCAAAGATTAAATATAACTTTCAAAAAGAAATTATTGTTCCGAATTTCACGTTATATTCTTCAGATTACTAAATATCTATCAGATCGCTATAAAACCGTGGCTAAAACCTTCGTCAGGTATAAATTAGTAACTGTACAAATACTCAAGTCTCTGCGTCTTGTCGTTTGGACGTGATAAGTGTACACCGAACATACATTCACATTAATATATATATATATATATATATATATATATATATATATATATATATATATATATATATATAGCTATCCGATCGCCATAAAACCGTGCCTATAGCCTTCCCCGGGTAGACATTAATAACTGTACAAATTTTAGCTCTTTATGTCTTGTGGTTCAGACGTGATAAACTTACACCGAACAGACATGCAAATTTATAGATATAGATAGGTATCTTATTTGTTTCGGAAACTACAGCCTGTGCACAGAGCGTTTTTAACAATAGGATCACTGGTAAAAGATAATATCTGGGGCATGAAATAAGACATGTACGGTTCGACTCTATAATAACTTCGAGGCAAATGTCTAAACCAGAACCGTGCATAGCGCAATTCGCATGTTCTTGCGGCGTATAGTCACAATTTAGCAGTGTTAAATGCGGCGAAGGATGAAGCGAATAGTCGCAATCTTCTATTCTACCAACGGAACGGAATTTCTTCCTTGTTCGTAACTGTTATCCGTAGGTATTTAATTAAATAACCAGACTTTAAGTTTGTCGTGCAACGGAAATCGAAGGAAGTAGAATTACTCGTTTAAGGCTGGTGTTAGCTGCCGAAGGGTAGACTGAAAAGCAAAGAGTGTAAGGAGAGTGAAGTAAAGGGTACGAGACACAGAGAGGGGGTGGGGGGAGGGTGCTGGAAGTCGGCGGTAGAGGGGCAGAGAGCAGATACGCCTTCTTAATAACCAACGGTTCACTTCTAAAAGGAATTTACGAGTTATTTACGAGTTCGAGGAAGAAACTGTGAAATCCACTAGAGGGGCGCATCTCTCCCGTCGAGTTCCTTGATTCCTTGGGAATGTGAGACTAAGCGTGCAACTGACATGTAGACGTAGCACAGTTTTAGCAAGAATTTCTAGGTCTTATCATGATAGGGTAATTTAACAGCATAGGTTCATGAAATTATCTCGCAACGGATGGTATATGCGCCACAAGGCTGTAGTAAAATTTGAAGACAGGTTAGAGAGCAACAATCAATTGTTGTTGATTTTGTATTTTATTTATGTATAGAAATTTGCCGCCCAATAGCTCTGTTAAGTGTTACTTACAAATTACTTGAACGACTCATCTACAACAGGATCCATGAGACAATTAATAAAGAAACAGCCATAGAGCAATCTGGATTCAGGCCGGGTAGAAGCTGTAATGACCAAGTGTGTGCCTTAACAACTCACACTGAAAGTGGATATGAGAAGAAATTTGTAAGCATAGCCACTTTCTTGGATCTATCCGTCGCCTATGACACCGTATTGCAAGAAGGCCTTATTTTTAAATTTGTGAGCATTATTCAGTGTCGCAAACTCACAAACCTACTTAGCAACATGCTAAGCAACAGACTCTTCCAGATCTACTCTGATAACGACAGAATCAAATTCTTCAACTTAAATGACAGGTTACCCCAAGGATCTGTATTGGCCCCTCTCCTTTTCCATTGATATATCTACGTCCAGCCAACCACATCTTCAAGGAAATATGCTGATGACATTTGTTTGGTAACCCAGATCTCCAGTTTCACTACTGCTGAAAGTACATTAACCGCCTACATGGAAATTCTGGACACGTACTTGGAAAATGGTGCCTCCACCTAAACCTTCAGAAAACTGTCACGTCACCATTTCACCTAAGAAATAGGCCAGAAGTAAAACCCAGAGGACAAACCTTGCAGTACTGCAGCACACCAATGTTCCTTGGAGTAACACTCGACAGGTCCCTAACTTTCCGTCAACACCCCTCCAACATGGCTGCTAAAGTGAAGACCCGTAATAATATCATCCAGTGCTTAAACCTTATGATGAACTACTTTGGCACTGTCATACCCTGTCGCTGAATACTGTTGTCCAACTTGGATGAACAGTGTTCACTCTAGGAAAATAGATGTGCAACCTGTCACGGGTTGCATTCATAGCACTCAAAATGCATGGCTACCAGTTTTAAGTAACATCCACCCTTCAGCTCTACGAAGATCAGATGCTTTCCTGGAGGAACATCCAGAAGAACCCCCAGCTACCCATACACACGATATATCAATAGCAGAAGTCAAGAAAACCATCTGGGAAAACTGCACATCATCTTGATGTCACCAACTTTAACATCAACGAAGCATGGTAAAGCCAGTGGGAAGAATCGTCAGTGTTCAACGGCCTCCTGGTTGAAAACCCTTCGTTGAGAGTTCCAGGTTTCACACTCCCAGACGCCAGTGGACAATCATCAACCACATTCGAACAGGACGAGGGAACTGCGGATATCTAAAGTACAAATGGGGCTGGGCAACATCTCCCGCTTTTGACAGTGGAGCTGCCTTGCAAACAATGAAACACTTCACTGGTGAATGGCCGAAACGAGCCTTCGGGGGATCAATAATAGACATCCACAATGCAATACCTGAAAGGCTGAACTGGATCAACAGACTGGACGTAGAAATCTAAGAAATTCTGTTATGTTTACATAATTTAGTATAACACTGTACATCTGATCATGTACGTATATTTTTCTTGTCATATCTTACAATGTATACAACTGGAATTATGTACTTGAATCAAGCTCTGTATCATCATTCGATAAATAAATAAATAATTTATTCTCATTTTGACAGCAGAAAGATATTTCGGCTAGTAACTAGCCTTTGTGAAACCCTATTGTGTAATATGCTCTCTCAACATGTTGCTGCACACTTCTTAGAGTTAACTCAAATGATGCTGGATGAAGACACATCAGAAACATTTCAACATCTCAGCCTTTTCAGAGCTTTGTATTACATTCAATGGCGAAGCTGAAATTGTGTGGTGGCCAGGACTTGGAACCTGATTTCTCGCTTTTGGATGTCCGAATATGCTTCTCGTCCTACCTTTTCCATTATTTCCACTTCATCGCAGTTTGGCCTCTATTCATTGAACGGATAGGACGTATTTGTGCATCTACTCAGAAATTATTTGCCTGTGGAGACGTAAATAGAACATACACCATACCTATAAAATTTACTCGTAGGATATCAATATCGACAAATATTCAACGTGTGACCTCTTCACGTCTTGTTGAGAAACAATGCGGTAGCTATGAGGTGCCATTCATAACAACGTGGATGCAGCTCACTGACTATGCTCTAGCCCATACGACTTGGTGCACTACTCTTGCTTTCCAAAAGTTCGACTGGGGACCTGCATATAGCTCCGATCTTGCACCCAGCGATTTCCACCTTTCTTGCTCCTCGAGAGATTCCTCTCATGCGTCCGGCGTTTTGACAGCGACTACGAGCTGGACTGTTACATTCTAGTGTAGTCTCAGTGGAAGAATTTTACGTGAAAATAAGAAAGTCGATCACACGATATGACAAGTGTTAGATTTATTTTGGTGACCACGTTAAAAAATATGCAGACAAACTCAGTACCTGGGTCGAATAAAAATTTTAATGCTACTTCAGTGATGAAAACAATTAGTGGATGATACATAATATTCATATAGTAACGTATTTTGTTGTTCAATTGTTTGTAAAGCTTATGGGACTTAACTACGGGGTCATCAGTCCCTAAACTTACAAACTACTTATGAACTACTTACGAACTAGGACGGCACAAATATCCATGCCCGAGGGGGGATTCGAACCCCCGACCGTAGTAACCGTGCAGACCGTGACTGAAGCGCCTCAGTCTCCTCGGCCACCGCGGCCGGCGTAACGTATTTTATTTAGATATTGGTTAGAGGTGTAATTTGTGTACGATACTATATGATATTTTGCTGTCTCTTTAGTTGAGGTTTACATGGGGCTTACTTAGAGCGAGGCACTGTAGAGCTAAGGTAGTAGTGAAAAAAAAAATCATTCTTGTTACCCTCCAATATGGCGTGTGATCACCTCGGACGGCCAGTACAGTGCACACCTGCGTGGCATGGACAGTGTGAGGCTATCCATCAGCTCTTGAGGGATATTTGGCCATTATTCCACGAGTGCAATACCCAACCGTTGCGGAAGGTGGTGGTCTCGCTGTAATGCATCTGCCAAGTGCAGCCCACACACACTCGGTCGGGTTTGCCCGATGAACAAGGTGGCCATTCCATTCCTTCAAATCCCTCAGTTTCAAGCCTGATGTACACCGGTGTAGCTACATGGGGACGAGCGTTATCGTTCACCAGAAGGCACTCATCTCTTATGGCACCAGCCTAGGGAACAACAAAAGGTCGAAACTTCTGAACACTCAAAGCGCCGTTCTCAACGACATAGAGGTCCGTATATCCACCAATACTGACTCCTGCCCACAGCATTCCACCACCATATTTACTAAACATAAGCAGTATCGTGAACAATATAACCTTTATAAGTAATAGTTGACTAGATCCACACATTCCTATACATAGAGAATATTTGGTTTTGAATTTTTACGTTTACGTCAGCGAGATATTTATTACTAATTGCCGCGCGGGAGTAGCGGAGCGGTCTGGAACGCCACTTTGCGGATCGCGCGCCCACACGAGTCGGTGTTCGAATCCTCCCTCGGGCATGGATGTGTATGTCCTTAGGTTAGTTTCACTTAGTTTAAGTACTTTGTAAGACTAGGGACTGATGACCAATATAGTTTGGTCCCGTAGAATTACAAACATTTGAACATTTTATTACTTATTTTGACTAAAATATCCAGCTCATTCAAGCATTGTTCATTCTCCAAAAATCTGACATTTTGTCATTTGTTGACCAAAAAGATTTTTAAATTTCCCAACAGAGAATGGTACCATCTGAATGGTGTTCATCAGCTCAGTCAGCAAATTCGGCTACAGTAGACTGGTCAACAGAATTACGAGATCTTTTGAGATATCTAGGTTCGGAAGTATTGTCATCGCCAAAATGAACTAAAATGGTTCGTCGTCTTTCTCTAGGTTCTACGGAGTAGACACAACACCACGGGAACCGATTTAGTGCTAATCAGAGGCGTTCACCCCCCCCCCCCCTCTCTCTCCAGCCAATGACTACTCCCCCCCCCCCCGCCGCCCCGACACACCCGAGATATTGGGACCAGCATTCGTAAGATAAATTCACTTTGTATATAATCATTGGTTTATTGCTTTTATTTCACGTTTGTAAATCGATTTTTAAAGTCTCCTCCCAGGCTGGCCAAAAGTATTAATTTTTCATCCCCCCACCCCTCAATAAATTTCAATGACGCAATTTGCGTCATGACCCCCACCCCCTGGTGGTAATAAAAGAAAGTTGCTGCAGAGAGGGTTGGTGTTGTGTTTAATCTGCTAAACTAATTACAGAAGCAACAGGCTTCAGATAGTGTAGTGAACATTTCATGACCAGGTAGTGCAATGCAACGACAACGTGACTTACCCGAAGCTATGGCATGGAGGGCCATCGAAAGGTTCGAAGTAGGACACAGAGGGAGGTGGCTGCAGCTATTTGAGTGTCTGAAAGTGTAATTTCCAGGACCTGGATGAGATTTTCACAATAGAAACCATTTAAAGCAGGCAACGCCAAGGCTGCCCAAGGGAGACATCAGGAAGAAATGACCGTCATCTCCGGTTAATAGCCCGTCGAGACAGGAGGCTGAATGCCACTCAGCTGCAACGCTCCTTACAGGTAGCAACAGGACGCGCAATATCAACACATTCCGAAATCGCCTTCCGGAATGTGAGCTCTAAGTACAGAGGCCTATGGTGTGTGTCCCATTAAAGCCACGACACCGATTAGCCCGCAAAAACTGGTCCGTGGAACATCAAGATAGGAAAAATGTTCAAATGTTTAAGCTTAAGGGACTTAACTGCGGGGTCATCAGTCCGTAAACTTACAAACTACTTATGAGCTACCTTATACTAAAGACGACATAAACATCCATGCCCGAGGGCGGATTCGAACCCCCGACCGTAGCGGCCGTGCAGACTGTGACTGGCGCACCGCAGTCCCCTCGGCAACCGCGGCCGGCCATCAAGATTTCAGTTGTAATAAATGGCGTAGTGTTCTGTTCGCGGATGAGTCAGGATTTTGTGTTCAGCCGGACAGTCGTCGTTCCATCATCTGGGAAAGAACTCGGAACTCCAAACATTCTTGCTTATGTACAGGAAACATCACTACATCGTGGTTGTGGAGGAATTATATGGGCAGGGGTCAGTATTGGCAGACGTATGGACCACTATGTTGTTGAGAATGGCCTTTTGACTGCTCAAGAGGTACAGAGACGAGATCCTTCGAACTTAATGTTGTGTGCTATGCTGGTGCCATAGGGGACTGGTTTCCTCTGGTGGCTGATAACGCTCGTCACCAAAGAGCTGCAGTGGTGGACAGCAAGTTTGTAGCTGAGGGAACGTTCTCATATGCATATTGTGTATGATATCTCACTTGATACCGTAGTTTTTTTGAGCAGGCTATGGTGAGACAGACTATTCGTGAAACTTTCCGGCAGATTAAAATTGTTTGCCGAAACCGGGAGTCAAACCTGGGACCTTTGCCTTTCGTAGGGAAGCGCTCTACTAATGAGTTATCCCGACACGACTCACGGTGCCGCCCCACAACTTCAATTCTGCTAGTACCTCGCCTCCTACTTTCCAAACTTCACAGAAGTTGTCCTGCGAAACTGGAAGAAAGTATACGCGGAGACATGGCTTAGCCGGAGCCTAAGGGATGTTCCTCAGAATGAAAATTTCACTCTGCAGCGGAGTGTGCGCTGATATGAAACTTCCTGGCAGATTAAAATAGTGTGGCGGAACCGGGACTCGAATCTGGGACCTTTGCGGCACCGTGAGTCGTCTCGGGATAGCTCTGTCGGTAGAGCGCTTGCCTGCGAAAGGCAAAGGTCCCAGGTTCGAGTCCAGATTCCGGCACACAGTTTGAATCTGTCAGGAAGTTCATATGAGCGCACACTCCTCTGCAAAGTGAAAGTTTCATTGTTTAAACATCCCTTAGACTGTGGCTAAGCCATGTTTCCACCATATCCTTTCTTCCAGGAGTGCTAATCTTGCATGTTTCGCAGGAGAACTTCTGTGAAGCTTGGAAAGTAGGAGGCGAGGTACTGGCAGAATTGAAGTTGTGGGGCGGCACCGTGAGTTGTGTCTGGATAGCTCAGTCGTCAGAGCGCTTATCTGCGGAAGGCAAAGGTCCTAGGTTAGAGTTCCGTTTCCGGCACACAATTTTAATCTGCCAGGAAGTTTCATATCAGCGCACACTCCGCTGCAGAGTGAAAGTTTCATTCTGGAGACTTTTCATGTTCGCGTATCACCGCTTGGTCCGCGAACCGGATGTTGGACAGTCCAACGCTAGACGTACCGCCCTGAGATTCACCTTTCCATGGGCAGTAAACTAGGCCTCTCAGGAAGTAGCGGAACAAAGGAGACGCGTGGCTGCTAGCGGCTATAGGCTGTACGCTTTGTTCCAGAGGACGTCCCCTCCATTGTGCAGTTAGCGTCGGCCACGGTCAGTCATTGAGCCTCGGGTCCTGCCTGGCGTGGTGGCGCGCCAGCTGTCCGCCTGGTGGCGCCATAACGATCCGCACTGGCGAATGTGGCGCGCGCCAGCCACGCACAGCGCGGCGTGAATAACTCACCGCAAACACTGGCGCATCGATCGACGGCCTTCAAACCGGCTCCCCCTGCTGCCACAGTCTTATCCCCGATCTCCGCGACGGGGTCGCTCTCGGCGCATTCATTGCTTATTCATGGGGCTACTCCCGGGAAGTGGCCCCAGTGAAAAATACATTTTATGGTGCTTGCAGGAGCTCGGTTTAAGTATCCGCAGCCTCCGCTGGGGCTCACTGGAACGCGCTCAGCAACTGCAACTGGTATTAAGATCAACGCCCCCCCCCCCCTTTCGCCCTCCCTCAACTCCCCTCTCTCCCTCTCTATGATTTTCCTACGCCCTGTTACACTATAATCTCCATGTCCAGACATACACACTCCTTCCTCAACCCAATTTTCCATCTGATACATTCACACTTGTTAGATACTGGTCATTGTTGTACAGAAATATACAACACTGCTAATATGGACTAGTGTCAGCTGTCGTATTTATTGGTGGCATATAAAAATTCGTGCTGGGCGGAGACGCGAATTCGGATTTCCAACTTCGGGGCAACGATCGCCATAACCAATTAGACTATCGAGGCATACTACTCATCATGCCCAAATCCTCGGCATATAGCACGCTACGATGATTGGCCCCCTGGCCAGTACTTCCTTCTGCTCGCAACCCATTCCCGCAAAGTTGGGTTGGGTTGTTTGGTTGGCTCAGGGGGACTAAAGTGCTTAGGATATCAGTCCTCTTGTGGGGATAGGAAGTAGTGAGGATAGGAAAGGAGGTGAGGGGGAAAGGAAATGAAGTCAGGGAAGTACAGAAGGAAGGACGACTTCATTAGCTCGGGGCCCCATCCTCGCCACGCACGTACTCACGAAAGAACCGCGAGTCCCCTTGGGGATTCCCGCACAGGTTCGGACATATCGGACATATAGGCGCATAAGCACAGAAATTATGAATTGCCTGTGGGGGCATACATATGATTATTGATGTGGTGTCTGTACTTTCGGAAATGCCACATACTGTTGGTTGACACTGACATCCGTAAATTTATGAATTTTGGCCCACTTTACGTCATGGTAGTAGCACTAAAAGTGAGCCTCAGCGATCGTCTTTCGACATCTTGAAATTTAAATGAAAATCATGCCTTCATTGTTCATTTGACACAAAAATTGATTAATGTAATTTGTAGAGGAGAAAATTCTCTACAACTTTGCTCACAGTGTCATGCTCGATATGTTATGGACATTGTTGTTTCCAGAGGTGTAGTGTACACATGCAAATAAGCTGTTGAATCTAGTTTTTCCTACTGGATTGCGTACCCAGAATGTATCGTATTCTGCAAGCTTCATAATAATACAATTTTATAGACAACCGATGCAAAACAGTTGATACAACCCACCCGCAATTACTTGCAAAGGTTTGGGAAAGAAGTAGCTCACTTCGATTTCAGCTAAAATATACATCTTACTCTGCAAGCAACGTCCGTTGTGTGGAGGGTACTTCCTCCACGTATTCCAGTCGCTTATGGTTCACGAAAAAAAGAAAAAATAGGATTTGCTGCATTTCTTCACCAGACATGCGTAGGCGGATAATTTTTTTTTCGACCTCTTTACGGCTGCGGTTGAATGGACGAACGCTCTAAGGCACCTTACTGCAGAGCGCGGTTCCTCCCCGTCGGACGTTCGAGTCAAATGTTCAAATGTTTGTAAATCTATCGGACAAAATTGCGTGGTCATCAGTCCGTAGCTTACAAACTACTTAAACCTAGGGAAACTAACCTAAGAACAACACACACACCCATGCCCCAGGGAGGACTCGAACCTCCACGGCGAGCAACAGCGCGCTCCGCAGCGAGGCGCCTTAGACCGCTCGGCTACTCCACCGCGGCCAGAACGTTTCTCTCATAGCGTCTACCGCCGAAGTTTCCTGATCATCTCTGTAACTCTTTCGCGCTTATTAAATGCTCTCTGTTGGAACTTCCCTATGTCTTCTGTGAACCCTCTCTGGTTCGTATCTCATAACGATGAGCAATACTCAAGCGTTGCTCGTTGCTTTGTGATTTACTTCTTTTATTGACGGACTACACTTCCTCTAAGTTCTTCTAACGAATCTCAATCTGGCATCTCCATTACCCACAGTTAACATTATATGGTCTTTCGATTTCAAATCGCTCTCTGTATTTCCAGAGATTTATGGAAGTTACTGCTTCCGGTATTTGTCCAGCTATTGCGTAATAATACAAGATCTTTGTTTCCATGTAGACGCAGTGCTTTACATTTATTTATGGTGAGGGTCAGTTGTCATTTCCTGTACCAAGCGTCGATAAGCAGCATTTACAGTAACTGTTCTTACTGCGTCGTTACAACAGAGACGGTTTCGGCCATGGTGCATAGTCTAACAGACACGTTCGCGCACTCGCTGCTGTGAAAGTTGTTATCAACTGAGAGTTGCAACGTCACTAGAGGAGAGCAAGGTGCCCTAAGAATAATGCTTGTTTATAATTACTGTTCCATGTGACTAACCAAATAGTTTCTATAATTTTTTTGCGTTCCAATCATTAATAAAATATCGAGAATCATAAATAAATGTGAAATAAACGCAAATTACAAGCAGAATTTCACTGAGTCAAGGACATGAACAACAACGTGTTCACGAGGCAATATTTAATCTATCTGCAGTTTATTCCGCTGAAAGTAATAGAATATCAATAACATAAATTTCTGATACAGAATGTTTTTCGTTAACGTGTAACAATTCCGTATGAAGTCTAATGTTCCGAACATTTTTACGCTTCATTCTCCTTTCATTTAAAGGAATATACTTTTGAGTGTAATTTCGTGTTTTTACAAAACTAGTATCTTAAAGATTCTTTGTGGTTCAGAATCAGTTCCTGCTTTTTGAGAAACTGGTTTGTTACTTTCGATATTTTATTGTCACGTTTGAAGGATTTTACTTCAGCTATCTGATCTGGTACATGAAATAATATAAGTATTGTAGTCCATGTAATTTCGTGGGTCCAAAAACACTAATTTTACTGGAATCGTAGAGTAGAAATCTTGATGTTTCTTAGTAGAAAACCGACTCTTTCTGCAAAAGATGAGATCTTCTGTTGTACGTCGGCCATTTTTTTATATTCTTAATAAATATGAAATTCCTCATTAAAAAGTCGTAGATTTCAATGAAATCTTAAATAATCCTTCAATGAACCGTTTCATAACTTGCAATGTTTCTTATGAAACCTAATAAAGACGAATGTGATGTTAAAGTTATTACCGACGTTTATGACAATACCCATCTTCTCTCTTGTATAATGTGTGTTATGATTAATTTAAAAGATACTGTTCACAAACATCCGATATCGTATTAGAAATGTACCTTACCGGCCGCTTGGAGCGCTGCTGTCGTGGCATATAACATAATTCAATGGGAGTGTCGAGATTGTGTACGTTAAGGCTAGTTTACAACGATGACACTACGTTTCATGAAACTACGCTACTGGTCAGTGCGCATGCGCGGAAGTCGTTCGCGCAACTCGTTGGCGAAACTGAAATAGTTTCGTCACCTTCCAACTTTGGCGAAACTGATTGCGCGTGTTTTTAGGTGAGAATCAATACAGAACAAAACACAATATAAAGGGTTAAAGGAAGAAATAATTCGGTTTTTGAACATATATGCGATGCATAGGTGTTTAACGATTAAAATTTCAGGAATTAGCAGCGGAGTGTTAGTGCTCTTGAAGCAATTATTCGTGAATTAAATATTGGTGGGTTGACAATTAGTGAATTGCAGACTAAAGTACATTCAATTCTAAATACCTATACAAACTAACTATGGCAATTGTGGATTTGGGAACACGGTACAGGTACTGTAGAGACGAGTATCTACTTGACAAGAAACGTAATGCAATTTGTAATTTCAGTTCTGATAAAAATGCTTCACGTATAACAGTATATTATTTCTTTATTGCATTACTAACTCTGTTTAAAAGTAACGTGAACTGCTCTGGTGACATTCTAAGTTGATTAAAATAACTTCTAGTGTCTTCAATAACAATTTCTTTCAGCAAGGTCGCTGAGCAACCGAGCTGACGTCTTTTACTAATCCAATCACGAATCCAAACACGTTTCTTATTATTTTTATATTTAGTCTTATGCAGCGACTTCACACAGAGAAGCAATAGCTCCGCCACAACTCTTACAGCTACCAAAACTTTCATTCTACGGCGACTACGGCACTCACAAAACAACAAAAATGAAGTATGTCTGCGACATACACGAAACCAGTTGCGCGCAATTCGTTTCATGCAACGAGTGTCGCAACCTAGTGTCGTCGTGTAGACTAGCCTTTAGACTGTGCCGCGGTGCGCACGCTTCGGTAGCCGTCGCGGCTGTAACAACACTGGAGTGTTTGGGGCGCCAGAACGGGCCGGAGATGAGTCGCCGCCCCTGCCATTTCCGGCGGTCGGAAGGGCCTCCCCACCCCGCTGTCTGCTCCAGGGCCGAGACCGCCGAACACCCAAAACGCGACACCGCCAACCAGCGCAGACGTCGTTTTGCGATCTTCAGTCGAAAGAGTAGTGCAGCTCTCCACGCTACCCTGTCCTGTGCTCGCCTCTCCATCTACGAATATGAATGGCAGCCTACATCATTTTGAACATACTTAGTCTCTCGGCCTCCTTATGCATTTTTTGCCCCACACACTTCTTCCCAATGCTAAATTGACGATTCCCTGATGTCTCTGAGTATGTCCCACCAATTGATCTCCTAGTCAAGATTTGCTAGAAATTTTCCTTCTATCCAATTTCGTTTAGGACCTCCTTATTACTTCAACATTCGACATTTAAAATGCTTCAATTATCTTTCTGTCTGAACTCCACATTGTCCGCTTTTCACTCCTGTACAATGCTACACTCCAGGCTAATGATTTGCCGGCCGCGGTGGCCGAGGTGACTGAGGCGCGTCAGTCACGGTCAGCACGGCCACTACGGTCGGGGGTTCGAATCCCCCCTCGGGCATGGATATTTGTGCCGTCTTAGTTTGTAAGTAGTTCATAAGTAGTTTGTAAGTTTAGGGACTGATGACCCCGTAGTTAAGTCCCATAAGCTTTACAAACATTTGAACATTTTTTTTTTTTTGCTAATGATTTCAGGAGGAAATCCTAACATTTTAATTATAAGGGCCACAGTCGGACCCGGTGGTCTTGGGATAAAGCGCTCGACTGGAAACCGAAGGGTCGCGGGTTCTAAACCCGGTCGGACCTCGGATTTTTCAGTCTGCACTTTAATCCATCCTTCACCTCTCAACGATGTGAGGAGTCGCCAGAAACGACACGTGGTTCGGATTCCACACTAAGCTATAGGTCCCATTTCCCCGGTTGGATAACTGGGGTAGGCTAGGGACATGCAAGTCGCCGAAGTGGCGTCCAATTGAAACACTTTCACTAGGCCAATGAGTCACATGACACTATTATTATTATAAGGGTCACTGGCAAAGAAACCAGCCGGAGGCATAATTACAGAAATCTGTAATTTAGAACTACTGACCCCGAGTTTTGAGACACTTAGCCCGGTGGCCGAGGTGACTGAGGCGCTCCAGTCACGGTCAGCTCGGCCACTACGGTCGGGGGTTCGAATCCCCCCTCGGGCATGGATATTTGTGCCGTCCTAGTTCGTAAGTAGTTCATAAGTAGTTTGTAAGTTTAGGGACTGATGACCCCGTAGTTAAGTCCCATAAGCTTAACAAACATTTGAATTTGAACTTAGCCCACTTTTCCTCTTAACATTTCCGAGTCCGCTATTTTAACTAGTCCCGGACGTCATGGTCCGAGGTGAACCTACATCTACATCTACATGGATACTCTGTAAATCACAGTGAAGTGTTTGGCAAAGATTCATCGAACCACTCTTATGATATTTCTCTATATTTCCTCTTTCTAATACCTCGCGGGAAAAAGGAACACCTAAATCTTTCCGTTTTCGATCTCATTTCATTATGATGGTCATGTCTCCCTATGTAGGTGGGTTCTAACAATATATGTTCGTATTCTGAAGAGAAATTTGGTGAAAAAAATTTCGCAAATAGATCTCGCCGCGAGAATTAATGCCTTTCTTTTAATGATTTCCACCACAACTCCTGCATTATTTCCGTGACACTCTCTGCCCTATATGGCGATAACACAAAACGAGCTGCCCTTCTCTGAAATTTGTCTAAATAGTTTGTCAGAGTCCAAAAGTATGTGACACGTATTATTAGTGGCGTAAATTCGCGGAAATCCTGTAGAAGCATCTTCAGAAGAACTGGGTATACTAACTACTGTCTCTCAGTATATGTATTCCTTAACAAAATTTGACATAAATACTATATCCCTTTTTTCCAACAAACAGCTAAGTCCATACATATAACAATAGGAACAAAAACTGTCTACATCAGGACTAAAAACAATTAGTTTAGATTAAAAAGGGGTCCACTACTCCGGAACACACACTTTCAATAATAACAGAAACCACGGAAAATTTAGATACAAATCAATATCAGTTAAAGAGGAGCCTGAAAGACTTACTAGTGGTCAACTCCTCCTTCATTTATGAATTCTTGAGTAGAACCAAATGATATATGTATTTGTATTCATACTATTAGTATTATAATGTCGCTTGTACAAAAACGTAAAACAAAAATAATTATATTTTGACATGTTCCACATCCACGAGGATCTCGACAGGCATCTATGGAACGAAAAACTATTCTAACCTATTATCCATTGTGATCCCATGTAGCGGCGGGTGTTGTACCCCGGACCACTTGTTCTGCAATCATCGACCAGGACAGATGGGAAGAACATGGAGACGGAAGCAGCAATGCAGGAAAACAAGGCCGTATGATATAATTACTACCTACCCGAAGATGTACCTGTAACAGTAAGAAACCTGTTGTGGACCTAACAATGGAACATAAAACAGCTAACATGGTGTGAATGAATGTTATTTTATATAAAAAATTACGGTATTTTTAAGACAATTTTAACATTATTTATCATAACTTTTCAGTGCAATATACTTCGTGCATCGTACCCCGGATGTCACAAATTATAGAGCGCCTGAACTATTAGTACATTTCTATCGATGTTGCAATCGATACAACACACAGGGAAAACGTAGCAGCCATGTTTACCTCTACAGTCGTCAAAGAGCTACACTGTTGATAGCGTTATATTTCCCATTGCAGGAAACAGAAGATGAACGCTTTCTTCGATCATATCTCTGGCGAGGTACTAGAATGGATGAAACAATGAGGTCAAATTTGAAAAATGTGGTGGTTTTCATTACATCCCATACGTTGGACAGATAAATTTTGTCAGATACATACGCAGAGTTGATGTCCGACGTTCCACGGGGTAGTACTATTGGTCCTCTGCTGTTCCTTCTCTACATAAACGATTTTTGAGAAAATCTGAGCAGAGGTTGTTTGCTGATGACACCGTCATTTATCGTCTAGTAAAGTCATCTGAAAATCAAAGCCAACTGCAGAACAATATAAATAAGATATCAGTATGGTGTAAACATTGGTAATTGATTCTAAATAATGAGAAGTGTGAAGTCGTCCACATGAGTACGAAAAGAAATCCGTTAAACTTTGTTTACAAGATAAATCACTCTAATACGAAGGCCGTAAACTCCACTAAATACCTATAAATAACTATTACTTCAGATTTAAACTGGAAAGAACACGTAGATAATGTCGTGGGAAAGGCGAACTAGAGACTGCGTGTTATTGGCAGAACCCTTAAAAGATGCAACAGAACTACTAAAGAAACTGCATACACTACGCTTGTCCGTCCTCGTTTGGAGTACTGCTGCCCAGTGTGGGATCCTTATCAGGTGGGTTTCACGCAGCACATCGAAAGAGTCCAAAGAAGGTCAGCTCGTTTCGTATTGTCACGATACAGGGGAGACGGCGTCATGGAAATAATACAGGATCTGGGATACGAATCATTACAACAACAGCGCTTATCGCTACGGCGTGGGGTACTTACGAAACTCCAATCACCAATATTGTCCTCCGAATGCGAAAATATATTGTTGACTCCCACTTACATAGGTAGAAATGATCATCAGAATAAAATGCGAGAAATCAGAGCTCGAACGAAGAGATTCAGATGTTCTTTCTTCCCGCGTGCTATTCGAGAATTGAAAGGGAGATAAATAGTATAATGGTGGTTCGTTGAACACTCTGCCTGGAACTTAAATATGATTTGCAGAGTATCCCACGTAGATGTAGATAACAGCGGCCGTAGCGACGATTCCTGTAGCGAGACGTCAGTTATTCTATTGCTTACTGCGAGTTAAAGGTGTAATTTAATACCAGTGACTGGTATAACGTTATATTTCACACTTCACGAGAAACACAAATCTTACTTTGTATGTTTCTCATAAAGATGTCACGAACATCAACGTCGTAAAAGAGTCTTTTAGTAGAATACGTGGGCAGTAAGAAAGGGAAAAGAGACGTGGAAGAAAGAACCGCATTTTTTTGAAGACTCTACCTCTGACTGTGGACTGGAGAATCGTGAGGCAGGTTTTCAAATGAAATAAGGACGGGAGAGGCGACATTCAGAAGAATGTGGACGGCTACAACGACGCGATGTTCTGTCGGAGACGGCGGCTGGCACAGCCCCGCTGGGGGCCGTAACAGAGCGCGGCTGCTCTTATCTCACCGCGGAAACACTTGCTGCGCGCGCATGCCCTCTGCCCTCTGCAGAAACATCTCTACAGCGTGCGATATCTACTCCAGCGACAAACCTTCAGAATTATTGAGACACCTTACCCGAAAGGCTCCGATCGACGGACAACCTGGGGTCGTCTGGGTCGCTAACAAGCAGTTAAATGTCCACGCCGATGTACACAACATCATCAAGGTATCCGGACACCTATCATTAACACATTTCACACTGCTATATATGTGCCTCGACTGTGCAGGTGGACTGGCAATTTTTATGTAACGTTAATGAATAATTGTACAGTAACTAAGAGCCCGAAAGGCAAATTTCTAACATTGAAACTTCATGGCAGATTAAAATTGTGTGCCGGAACCGGGACCCGAACCTGGGACCTTTGCCTTTCGCTGGCAAGCGCACTACCGACTGTGCTATCCCAACACGACTCACGACGCCGCCCCACAACCTTACTTCCGCCAGTACCTCGCCTCCTACTTTCCAAACTTCACAGAAGCTCTCCTGCGAACCATGCAAGACTAGCATTCCTGGAAGAAAGTATATGATGGAGACATGGCTTAGCCACCGCCTAAGGGATGTTTCCAGAATGAAACTTTCATTCTGCAGCGGAGTGTGCGCTGATATGAAGCTTCCTGGCAGATTAAAATTGTGTGTCGGAACCGGGACTCGAACCTGGGACCTTTGCCTTTCGCGGGCAAGCGCACTACCGACACGACACGACTGACGATCCCGCTTCCAGGAGTGCTAGTCTTGCATGGTTCGCAGGAGAGCTTCTGTGAAGTTTGGAAAGTAGGAGGCGAGGTACTGGCGGAAGTAAAGTTCTTTGGTGGCATCGTTAGTCGTATCGGGATAGCACGGTAGTGCGCTTGCTCGCGAAAGGCAAAGGTCCCAGGTTCGAGTCCCAGTTCCGGCACACAATATTAATCTGCCAGGAAGTTTCATATCAGCGCACACTCCGCTGCAGAATGAAAGTTTCATTCCTTTCTTTCTAACATTATTTGAAACCCCATTATTTATAGATTAGGAAAAATGTAGGCTTATATCTATGCTTGCATTGGCAGAGGTGTACTAGCATTCGCAAAAACATTAGAAACCTTCACATGGAAAAAACTTTTACATTTCATAACATGATTTCTGTCTCCCATTTGTGCCATAATGAGTTTTTTTATTTCATTTCGGCGTTTCAATGCGGCAATTTTTGTACCTGCATATCTGTTTGTCTCTGTCGTAATACGAGTATTTCGGATAACACCGTCACAAAAATAGTCCAAAAAACAGTCGTAAACATCAGTTCCTGCTCACAAAGAAGTGGCTCCAGATGCTGACTGAAATACTGGAAGCTGAGGCTGTGTTCCGTAAATTCACCGTATACATTAGCAACAAAATTGAGAAATAAACTCTTACCTGATTCGTCACTTGAAACACTTTCTCTCTTGTAATTACTGTCGTCGTCACATCAGTATCAGTCATTTTCTCCCAATAAAATGTCCAGAACTTTCCTTTCCAGGAGGCCTCTAGCTGTGATTTCCGCTCGAAACGCTCGTACATAATCGTAAATTTACTGTTGGAAAAACCGTCAAAGAACCGATCGCTAATCTGGTAGATCTTCTACCCATGCAATTGATACACAGAACACATCGACTGCTGCTTCATCTAGTGGACAAAATATCAACTACAGCAGTTATCTTACAGCCGCCAGCCATGTGGTGCGGTGAAAAACACCTTTCAGCGACCTTAAAAGCAGCGCCCGTACGGCCGAAACTTGCTCGCCCGTATAGCGTACGGGCGTAGTGTTGAATGTGTTAATAACATTGTGTGTGGGGGAGGGGAGGCACTTTCCGTCTGTTATCGCAATGTCTGTGGAGGAATGACAAAGCCGCGCGGGAGTATCCGAGCGGTCTGCACCGAAACGTTACGTATCGCGTAGCGTCCCGCGTCGGGGGTTCGAATCCTCCCTCGGGCATGGATGTGTGTGTGTTGTCCTTAGTATAACTTAGTTAAATAGTTTTTATAATGTAGTAAGGACAGTTTACAATTCACCGCAAAGACGTGGCGACGAGCTGCGACAGGCACATGCAAAAGACACATCCATACAACACTTTCAGCTATCGTCCATGGCCTTCTTCAGAAAATAGAACACTCACGCAATCACAGAGGCACACAAAACAGTCATTCAACCATCACCTCCGGCTGCCGCACTTCGAATCACACTCAATGGCGAGTAAATCGGAGACGGGAGGAGAGGTGAGAGAGGATAGGAAGGTCACGTCATGGTGGTGGGAATGGGTTAGATGGGAATAACGAGATGCAGCTTAGGAATGGAGTGGGAAGGCGGGTCATCATCACCATCATCATCATTAGAGACTGATTATGCCTTTCAGCGTTCAGTCTGGAGCATAGAACCTCTAACAAAATTCCTCCATGATCCCCTATTCAATGCTAACATTGATGCCTCGTCTGATGTATGCCTTTGACTTCAAAATCATTCTGCACCGAATCTAAGTACTTTCTTCTTGGTCTACCTCGACTCCTCTTACCCTCTGCTGCCGATCTCATGAGTCTCTTAGGTAACCTTGCTTCTCCCATGCGTGTAATATGACCCTACCATCTCAGTCTGTTCGCTCTAACTGCTTCATCTATGATGTTCATTCCCAGCATTTCTTTGATTTCCTCGTTATGGACACCCTCCTGCCATTGTCCCCATCTATTGGTACCTGCAATCATTCTTGCTACTTCCATATCTGTAACCTCTATCTTATGAATAAGGTAACCTGTATCCACCCAACTTTCACTCTCATACAACAAGGTTGGTCGAAAGATAGCGGTGCACTGCTAACTTGGTCTTGGTCCTTAATTCCTTCTTGCAGAAGAGAGTAGATCTTAGCTGAGCACTCACTGCATTAGCTTTGCTGCACCTCAATTCCAGTTCTTTCGCTATGTTGGCATCCTGTGAGAAAATACGGGCGAGGGGAAAAAATAAAATAAAATAAACAAAATAAAATAAATATACAAAATGCGTGCACACTGCAAGTACACAAGACCGCGTACACACACACACACACACACACACACACACACACGCATACACACACACATACACACACACACACACACACACACACACACACACACACACACATGCGCACACGCACAGGCTCACACACACACACACTCACACACACACATACACATACACAGACGATCGCACATTCGCGCACCACTCAAAATAGGTGAGGTTTGGGATACAGAGGTAGGAAATGTAAGGTATGGGAAATATAGGGGAAGTTATCGTAGGTTGAAGCCTGGATGATTTCGGGATCGTAAAATGTACTGTAGGGATAACTCCCATCTATGCAGTTGAGAAAAGCTGGTGGTGGATGGGAGGATCCAAGTGGCCCGGGTTGTGAAGCAGCCATTGAAATCTAGCATGTGCTCCGCTGCATGCTGTGCCACAGGGTGGTCCACCTTGCTTTTGGTCACAGTTTGGCGGTGACCATTCATCCTAATGGATAGCTCGTTGGCGGTCATGCAAAAACAGAAAGCTGCACAATGATTGCAGCACAGCTGGTAAATTACGTGGCTGCTTTCACAGGTGGCCCGGCCTCTGATAGGGTAGGATAAGACTGTGACAGGACTGGAATAGGAAGTGCTGGGTGGGTGGATTGGACAGGTCTTGCAGCGGGGTCTTCCAGAAGGATATGATCCCTGTGACAGTGAGCTGGGTTTCGGGGTGAAATAAGTAGTTCGTAAGTCTAGGGACTTATGACCAATGTAGTTTGGTCCCATAGGATTACAAACATTTGAACATTTTGAATGACAAGCCAGTCTTCCTCAACTAACAAAACCGAGGAAGAATTTTTGTGGTGAGCTGGGATCTGGAGCGATGTTCTGACTCGTCCCGTTCTGACCGGGTTCGAAACTCCGCCGTGCTACAAATTTTAATTCTATGCCTCGCCTTAAACACCACATCCGTCTCTGGAAAATTAATTTATTTTGTATTATATCACCTACACCTGAGGTACGGCTAGGATTCTCACAACTATGTTCAATGTTGGGGTGTTTACTCCTTCATTGGAGGGTTTCGGAATTTTGAAAGAATTACATATGTGATCATCGAGGCGGAATTGAAGATTTAAATGTGCGTGTTTTTATGGGTAGATGTGTAGGGGAACGGGAGCGACTTTCATTCAGTCACATTTTGGAACTGATACGCAGTTCAAAAGATGAATCCCCCCCTCCCAATCGCACGGTGATCCGTGTTCAAATTTCCCTAGTGCATTTTTTACATAATTAATAACTACCCGCTCCGTCATTAACGGATCTGTTCTTTTTTGTAATCTTGGCAATCGTCATACTAGGGACTGGTTTTGGAATATAAGTCATTTGGTAAGAAAATATTACCGTCTTAAGTAAATATGGTGGATAGTGAGAGTACAGGAGATGCTGTATAGATGTCCCACAGAAATGAAAGCAACAGATAGGCACTTTTGTAGACTAAATTGTAGGTCCCTTCCGTACACCTTTGTGTTGCAAAGGGACATTACAACACAACACACACACAGAATTGAATACAGCGAACAGATACGTCAGTGGGTGGACTAACAATTCACAAATTTTGTGAACACAACACTGAATTATAAACAAATTTACACACGGATATCACATAAGAACCACGCCTCGGCTGTTCAGTCTAGGCTGCATACCTTTACCTTCCGGCGTTCACTGCGTGTTTGTAAACTTATTATTCATATTGTATTATTCATATTCCTACTATTTAACTGGTTTCGACGGATCTTGCCGCCACCATCAGAACTATGGAAGTCCTGTCTTAATACCCGAACTACCCTGATAATGTATTCCTAGTGTCCATAGGGCGTGTAAAATCCCTTAATTACTGTATAAATCAGTATTCCATCATTCCCCCAACGCACACTGATATTGACGAAAGTTGAATTAATGTGCTACGGCCAAAACATTTGACAAACTTACGACACCCCGTGCAGACACAAGGAATGAATTTTCTCGGTATCTGAGCAATGACAATTGCCTGGACAGCTTTTCCAAAATGTTGATGCTGTCAAAGCCGTCAAATAAGAGGAAATTTTATTACCCGATCTTGGCTTGATACCTACGAAGTTTACAAGAAGTACAGATCGCAAACAACACGTGTCAATTGTATTTGACTTTTTTTGTCACAGTTCAATACACCTTCTTGTTTTCATGCTCTAACTATTCGGTTTTTGACAGGCTATCGAATGGGCCATCGTACCTTTAAATCTAATGGTAGTGCGATTTGGAGTTTCCTTTGTAAGGTGGAGTCTTCTTTTCTTTTACTTATATCTTAAGCAGGGGGAACAATTAAATGAGCAGCGGATGCCTGTAAGTGGGTTCAGTGCATCCTCTGTATAGGAACTTGTCTTTGAAGGACAACTGGATATTGGACCGCCAGAATTTCCTGGCACACGTTTCTGTCGTCTAAATGCACCCACCTGAGACGCATGCGAAACGTAAACAGCTGGGAGTAAGCTTCTTCGGCATATTAAACAAAAATATTTTCCTTCCTTTCTGCGTAGATTCTCTGCCGTAACCGACTGAGTCTAACGACACTGAAGGTATATTAGAACTTTCGAAGGAAAGAAAAACAGTGTTGTTTATTTCAGGTTGAAAACAAACAATCTGTACCTGTTCTACTAATTTTTGTTTATTTACGAACTAGTTTTCGGCTTATTGGGTCATCTTCAGGTAAACATTAGACAATTTTTACCAGAAGATGGCCTAATAAACCAAAAAATAGTTACTAGAACACATTGTTTTCAATCTGAAATATGGAACTGTTCTACTAAGAAGTGACGGAAGAATCCATTTATTACACTGTTATATAGTTGAAATCCTACTGCTTTGGTTTGTGAGTTACTAAATAGCTTAATCTGAGCTTCTGTACAGGTTCCGAAGTGGAATAATGAAATATACAGATTCTCATAAAACATACCAGAAACAGCCCATCAACAGAGACTTGAAATGAAATTTGCAACGGAACGCAGGCCAATCCCAGACGGGGACAGCCACATCTGACTTAGCTCTAATTAAAATTGAACAGGGGAGTTAAAGGAAACAGATTTTAATTATTTATGTATTCTACAAAGGATTAAGAAATGGGGAGACGAGTTTAAAGCAATAAAACCACACACCTCACACATTTAAAAGGAGAAAGATTAACAATAAAATTAATACCGGCCCATTTGATTGCCCAACTTTTAGGAAATTTACTTATTAAGAAAATAGGAGTAGATTCGGGGTGAGTAGACACACATTCATTCACACACACTCACCAAAGCTGACGCGACACTTACTCAAAGAGCGGCCAGCGTCTGCAGCAGTGGAATATTGGAAGAGGTCAGCTAGCTAGAAGCAGGCACACATATTAAAATAAGAAAACTTGACTCTGATAAGCCGAAATCTGGACACGTGGTTGATCACCGGTTCCTGGACTGGTTCACAACTCACAAAATTGCAAAATGCGAAATAAATAGGAATAAAATCGCCACACGCGGAAGAACTGAATAAACATAACGAAATTGCTAACATGAATCGCCTGAGGGGCACTAAAACAACTTGATGACCGGTATCGGATTCACAATAGCCAGTCTACGTGGCATAACGGACAAAGAAAGTTCGTTACAATTAATATAAATCACAACGAAAATCGCCGCGGAAACAAGGTAGTGGAATTGCACTGCTTAGTCATAGTTACGAACCAAACATTATTAAAGAATGAAATCCTAACAAAGAAACAAAAAGGTACACTCGATTCGTCTGTCATTACCAAACGTTAGATAATATATTTTGACCACTACACATGGTAGCTCTAACTCAGATATTCATCGCGTAACCCGAACGAAATACTGGAACACCTTAAGATTGCTGCGAGCATTTCGATTCAGAATCTAACGCCACAGTAAGAAAATGTTGACCTCGGTCCACAGAGTACCAGGCCAGCTAACCACCTTACCTCAAGCGCCGTCGTCGGCAGAGTGCCCAAGCGATGGGGTGCTCCGGGCTACCAGTGTCGAGCGAGTTTATAGCGGGAGCGTGCGGGTTTTCCAGTGCGCGAGCCTTCCCAAATGGCCGGAGGAGAGGTTTAGCTCTGGGACAAAAAAGCATCTTGCTGGTCACTACTCAAGGGTTACTTTGGGTCAAAGATAGCATTCCTACAGAAGCGTGGGCTGTAGTAGACAATACTTGGAATACAGACTTACAGAGATGTAAATATCGCGTCTGCAAAGTGCGGGGGCAGCACTGTATATCGATACGGCGATGCGCAAGGCTACAGAGACATTCCACACGCACACAATCATTCAGAGGGCAATGTTAGTTGGGGATAACATATAAAATATTATGAAAATACGAGGCGTGTTTTTTTAAGTAAGTACTGTTGTGAACTGGAAAAAGACGTGCTAAGATATCTCAACAATTTTATTTCTACATGAAAGTCTGTACCTTAATCTACTTTTCTACATAGTTTCCGTCAATACTGAGGCTCTTGTCATAACTTTGTACCAGTTTCTGAATACCCTCCTCATAGAAGTCTGCCGCCTAACTTGTTAACCACTGCATCACAACTTTTTGACTTCCTCATCATCTTGCTCGGTAACAATGCCATACAAAACACTACGAGAAACATTAGGAAAGTCATCCCGCAAGGAGGAAATCGTAAAGCGTCTGTATTCTCTCACCTTATTGTCCGCTTCCTGCACCAAACTTTCATTAATGGCCGAAAAACGCTCATGCTTTTGTCAATCATGCACATTTGTGCGGCCATCTTTAAATGCTCTCACCCACATTCTTACCATTCCATCACTCATAATGTTTTCTCCGTAAACTGCACAGATCTCACCATCAACACGCAGTACACAACGTAAACAAGGAAGAATCAGACTTTAATGGCATCAGTGTGTAGAAAACAGATGTGGGTACCCAGTGCGCATAAAATTATTGAATTACTAGCTGAAAACCCGGCGTTGCCCGGTTATTTATTTATTTATTCCTGTCTGGAATTAGTACTTCTCCTACCCTTCTCTCTCTATCCATCTTTTTTTTTTTCTAAAAATATGTTATCTTTATCGCAGAAGATATAAGAAATAACGCCGTCTTGGATAATGTACAAAAATTATAAACGCATTATTCAAACAAAGAAAGATAGAAGTCAAAACACAAATGATATAGAAAATTCGCACGATCACATATTTATTCAGTTATATGTGGTAAAATTGAATAATTTTGCAGGTATGTATTCTTTTGCATAAGTGCTGCATGTCTGTAAAATTTCTTGGGGATACAATTGGTGTTAAAGAACTAATAGATTACTACTTGGTGCGTGATAGAGCGTTTTGTTATGAACGTTACTGTTTTATGTGCTCATACCTCATGAACTACAGGTCGCACTGTGCTACAATTTCGGAGGCACATTCAACGATATGTGCGTACATTGCCTATAAAATTTCCTGCGGCTACAATTTGTAGTGTAGAAATTATAAATTGTAACGTCATACCGAATGCCGTAGCTTTACTCCATAAACAGTGGAAAAGTAGTAAGCGAGAAATTTTTTCCTTTCATCATTTTACTATGGTTGCCAGCGAGTAAAAGTTTAATAAAGGTTTGAAATTATGTTTAAAGTTTGTTGCAAGTCGCTAAGTAGTCCCATTCTCATATAGTGTATTTGTAAAGTCTCATCGCATTATGGCAGTTGCTTGCAACTCCTATCGTTTATGGAGTTATATCTCTTGAACCATGAGTCGTATGTGCTTCTTACTCCTACAGAAGATGTTATCTCACGTAAGGAATATGTTTACCAAATTTGGTTGAAATCGGTCCAGTGGTTTAGGAGAAAATGAGCAGCATTGTCGCTTATGGCAGCAGTTTTCCGCGCATCTCATTGTTTATGACGCCATATCGTATGTGATTATTACACTTACGGCGTCCGTCCCCATGGATTGAAGCGTACGTGTACAAAATTTCATAAAGATTGGAACAAAATTGTAGATTTGTATGCAACACGTACAAACATACGGACACTCTGCTTCATGTATTAGAAGATTAGAAGAAGAAGAAGATCTTAGCACGTCTTTTTATTTTCAAAACGGTGCTTCAGAAACACGCCTCGTATTAAAAGAATAAGACCCGATAATGGGGTGTCATGTAATGGTTGCATAGGTAAGTTACAGAGGTGTATAGCAAAGTAATAAACAGAATTGACTCAATGAATAACATGAAACAGATTCACTGCATTATGTAGACATGTTTCATAGTTTACAGGAATAGAAATTAGGGAAACTGCCTCATGCGAAAATAGGTCTATCGTTTCAAAACACATCTAAGGAATTGTAATGCTGCTTTCGTATGAAAATGGGTGTTGCGTACTAAAGTTGAGGCTGGGGACCGCAAATGAAATTTTACCAGGTAGTGAAATATTTTTAAATGAAAATACTCAGCAATTTTGACAAGGAAGGTACAATTTAAAAAAAAAAATTGGATACCGCCATTAAATGGTAGCGGTCGTAATTTCGGGCGGAAGAAGTGGGCGGAATCTAAATTTTACGTTATTGAGAGCTGGTACTAATATTTCGGTCATATTCTGCAGTGATTCTAGCTGAGATGACTGGAATATTATTTCGATAAATTGATGCTGGGATTGTGCGTTTCGTTTACTATTGTTCTATGACCATGTCGAAAATTAATCATGATAGTCGCCAAAAATTGCAAAATTATCGGACTTCATAAACAGTGCTAAGATTTTTCTGCGGGCATTAAAATGTAATAAACCATTCATAGACACGAAATAAATAAAAGTTGCACAGAGAATGTTCTAGTACAATCGCGAAATAAATCGCAACAATAACCGAGCATCACTTCATGAAGTACACACCAGATGTATTTCGCAACATTGGCCGTTAATGTTTTATTAACAAAAAAAACAGATAGATTTCAATCACCTAGTGATCATCTTCAGTGTCCTTCACACAAGCATATGAATGCCCCAGATGTAACTGCAACGGCAAAAATAAAACTGCAATTTTATGTTTGCCGTTGCAGTTACATCCAGGGAATTCATATGCTTGTTTGAAGGACACTGAAGATGATCACTAGGTGACTGAAATCGATCTGTGTGTGTGTGTGTTTTTTTTTGTCTATTTTTTAATAAAACATTAACGGCCAATGCTGCGAAATACATCTGGTGTGTTCATCATTGTGTGGTCGTGGAGCACCTCCAGGAAATGGAATCAAACTTTATGAAGTAATGGATCTGCTGAAAATAAATAACTTTAAAATGAGTGAGAATGTAGAAGGGATTGTAAGTAAGTAAGATATTTCAAATTAAATGTGGGGTTTATTGAAATTAATAAAAAAGGAACTATTCTCACACAATAATTAGGCAAAATCCTATAACAAGTCCAAATACACTGAGAAGAAAACAGTAAGTGGTGCACAGTTCTCCTCTCTCCCTTCAGCTTGTTACAAAAAAGTTGAACGTGACAAAAATCAAATGTTTATCGATACGCTGGCAGAGAGAGAGAGAGAGAGAGAGAGCAGAAGTCAGCGACAAGCATCGCACAAGTTACTTTAAAAAATCATTAATGTATTACTACAGAATATCTACACACTATGTTCGCGTGATCTCGAAATGATATTATTAACCCATTATGAACACGTCAGATGTGTCAGCCACTGTGTGTTGGCGCCATCGCTCCGCAGTGTGTATTCCGGACCAGCAGCACAGCAGCAGCGTTACGTTCGCGCGATCTGCAGTACTTTATTCACAAAGACCGGCCATTCGCCCTGCTCAGCTTCCGTAATGTGATCATTTGGCGGCCTTTGGCGTCGCGAAGTGCGCTGATCTCCGATGCAAAGCTGATGGCCAACGGGCGCCGTCCCTCAGCCAGCCTTTACATACAGGCTTCACGCAGATAATTAGAGGGCAGACCACCGCACAAACAGCCTACGTGCTTTCACTGTAATTATTTGCAGTGTCGCACTCTGTTGTGAGTGGTGGCAAGTTCAACGTACGAGGGCGACTTACAGTTTCCATTAACATAACATCAAATCGCGTAATTTATGTTTTGTTTGTTTGTAGATTCTCCTTTGCAGGCCCGGAAAACATTGAAATTCCCGCCCACAATACTCACCAAAACAAAATGCAATATCCCGTCATTACATTCGCAATAATCTACTTCTACTTGGGATACTCTGCATATTACATTTAAGTGTCTAGCACAGGGTTTATCGAACCATCTCTAAGTAATGAGAAGTGTGAAGTCGTCCACATGAGTACGAAAAGAAATCCGTCAAACTTTGTTTACAAGATAAATCAATCAAAAGTGAAGGCCGTAAACTCCACAAAATACTTAGGAATTACTATTACTTCAGACTTACATTGGAAAGAACACTATTGGCAGAACCCTAAAAACATGCGACAGAACTACAAAAGAAATTGCATACACTACGCTTGTCCGCCCATTTTGGCAGTATTGCTCCCCAGTGTGGGATGCTTATAGAGTGGGTTTGACGGAGGACATCGAAAGAGTGCAAAGAAGGGCAGCACGTTTCGTATTGTAATGATACAGGGGAGACAGCGTTACGGCAATGGTACAGGTTCTGGGATGGAAATCATTACAACAACGGCGCTTATCGCTGCGACGTGGTTTTCCTTACGAAACTACAATCACCAACATTCTCCTCCGAATGCGAAAATACATTGTTGACTCCCACTTACATAGGTAGAAATGATCATCAGAATAGAAAACATTAAATCAGATCCCGAACGGAGAGATTCAGGTGTTCTTTGTTCCTGCGCGCTATTCGAGGAGAATGGAATGGGAGATAAATAGTATAATGGTGGTTCTATGAACCCTCTGCCAGGCACTTAAATGTGATTTGCAGAGTATCCCATGTAGATGCAGATGTAGATTTAAATACTATTTATCTTCCATTACATTCTCGAATAGCGCGCGAGAGAAAAGAACACTTGAATCTCTCCGTTCGACCTCTGATTTCTCGTATTTTATTCTGATGATCATTTCTACCTAGGTAAGTGGAAGTCAACAATGAATTTTCGCATTTGGAGGAAAACTGTGCGATTGGAGTTTCGTAAGAAGCCCACGAGGCATCAATAAACGCCGTTGTTGTAATGATTCCCATCCCTGATCCTGCATAATTTCCTTGACGCTATCTCCCTTGTATCGTGACAATACGAAACGATCTGCCCCGTCTTTGGACTCTTTCGATGCCCTCCGTCAAACCCACCTGATAAGGATCCACACTGGGCAGCAATACTCCAAATGAGGACGGACAAGCTTAGTGTATGCAGTCTATTTAGTAGTTCTGTTGCATCTTTTAAGCGTTCTGCCAATAAAACGCAGTCTCTGGTTCACCTTTCCCACGACATTATCTACGTGTTCTTTCCAGTTCATGTCTGAAATAATAGTAATTCCTAGGTATTTTGTGGAGTTTACGGCCTTCACTTTTGATTGATTTATCTTGTAAACAAAGTTTAACTGATTTCTTTTCGTACTCATGTGGACGACTTCACACTTCTCATTATTTAGAGTCAATTGCCAATTTTTACACCATAGTATATCTTATTCACATCGTTCTGCAATTCTGTATCATATCCGTGACGCTGTCTCCCGTGTATCGTGACAATACAAAACGAGCTGCCCTTCTTTGGTCTCTTTCGATATCCTCCGTCAAACCGACCTAATAAGGTTCCCACACTGGGCAGAAATACTCTAAAAAAGGACAGATAATGATTTTCTGTTCACTGTTTCAGTACATCAGTATGACTCCTCAAATCAAAATGTTTGTAAAGCTTATGGGACTTAACTGCGGGGTCATTAGTTCCTAAACTTACAAACTACTTATGTACTAGCTTACACTAAAGACGGCACAAAAATACATGCCCGAGGGGGGGGGGGATTCGACCCCCGACGGGGAACGGCCTTGCGCATCGTAGCATAGCGCCTCAATGCGCTCGGCCGCTACGCCGCGGCAATATGACTCTGCAGCAATATTTGTCCTTTTTTAGTAGGTTGGTGCAAGTCCAGAAATACAATGTTAATAACAGGGGGATGAGGAGAGGGTGAAGGAGGAATGAGAGAGAAGTAGAATAAGAAGAATAAGAGGGATCATGCTAAGTGGGTTCTAGAAAACTACTATCACATTATTATTATTATTATTATTATTATTATTATTATTATTATTATTGTCATCATCATCCCAAAAAGAAGAAAGTTAAAAAGTGATATAAACGATTTCGTTTTGCGTCGTCTAGTGGGGTACACTAAGGCTTAGACCAAAGATAACACAGACTGCGCATGACGTCATTATGCTGAACCCAACATCCAAATCACGTGACTCGGTGTAGGATGCCGTTTTCTTCATTACGAGCAATGAGAAGTGGAGTTGACAGTTGTGGTTTTTCTCATTTATATCTTAATTCAAGCACTGATTTTAATCATTAAAGGTCTTATCATATTACTATTTATTTACTATTTACTATTTTATTTACTATTTATTTATTGACGCTTTGAGTTAGCTCTTCTCATATACCTTAAAAGCAAAGAGCTTTCATATCGAAATAATTTACCTGGAATAAATAAATGTGTTGTAAATGAAGTTGGTATAAAGACGTAGTAAATTACAACCTCATGCTTGTTAGGGCGAATTTTCATGCATTTTGTTGTCTTTCACGTCATATCACCTGAACTATATGTCGTAATACGATATTAATTCGAAGGTACATCCAGTGGTGTATACGTAAATTGTTTACTTTCTGGCAGATTAAAATTGTGTGCCGGAACCGGGACTCGAACCTGGGACCTTTGCAAAGCTCCCAGGTTCGAGTCCCGGTTCTGGCATACAATTTTAATTCGCCAGGAATTTTCATATCAGCGCACACTGCGCTGCAGAGTGAAAGTTTCATTTTGGAAACATCCCTTAGGCTGTGGCTAAGTCATGTCTCCCCCATATCCTTTCTTCCAGGAGTGCTAGTCTTGTAAGTTTCGCAGGAGAGTTTCTGTGAAGTTTGGAAAGTAGGAGACGAGATACTGGCGGAAGTAAAATTGTGGGGGGCATCGTGAGTCGTGTCGGGATAGCTCAGTCGCTAGAGCGCTTGCCCGCGAAAGGCAAAGGTCCCAAATTCGAGTCCCAGTTTCGGAACACAATTCTAATTTGCCAGGAAGTTTCATATTAGCGCACACTCCGCTGCAGAGTGAAAGTTTCATTCAAGACCAAATAAAGTAGTCAATACTATTATGCAAAAATATAACAAAGTTTCAGAACTTACAAAATTCAGTTAAATAAATTAGTTTAATAAAAATAAGAAAGTAATTTAATGTCGAAATTGAAATTACTCCTCACAGCAGGATTGAAACCCACGACCTTATGGACGTGAAGCTATTGCATTACTACTGTGCTGAGTAACTGTAATGTATAGTAGGTGACAACACCCGTAACGATGAACTGTATCTTTCGGAGAGGTCGCTTTGACGTAAATCATACGAAGCTCATGCAATGTCAGCTGACATCTGTGATATAATACTGAATGTATGACATTAAATCTGACCAGTAGCGTGCGTTTAGTGGTGCGTATTGAGTATGTATTTCGTTACAACCACTGTCATTGTGTAGTTTTTCGTATGATTATCATTAAGTGATGAAGTGCGAAACGAAAAAGAGCAGATCTAGGAATCGGGAACGAAACAACTCAAGAAAGAGAGACAGTCAAGAAAATGGAAAATAATACTTATTGTTGTGTCAGTTTCAAACGGCGACCGATTCGGGTGTGACATGGCGCGCTCTGATTGGAGGAAAGCAGCTCCAGCGTGTCAATTGTCAACTAGCGAGTAATTTTAACCAGACTATGCTCTTATACGTCACGTAATTGTATACTTATGCTAAGACACCCTTAGATTGTACAGAAATCCGGGTAACGTGTATTTAATTACAAACCAACTTGTTGGCCTGCTGCTTCCAAGACAAGCTACGTTCATAAATGAAAAAATTATAATAAGAATAAAAAAACTAAAGCACCATGTGCTCATTTTGAAAAGTAAATAAGTTGCTACTTATTATCTGAGAACTTATTAAATGGGACTTGTGCAGTTATGAAACGCAGCGCTTCATTATTTTTCATACATTTTACAGAGCTGCTTGTATCTGCGTCGTTGTTATGCTATATGAGCTGTGTATGTCCTTTACAAAATAAATATGCATTCCCGACCACTGGGCAACTCACTATATTGGGTTGTGGAGCCACAGTCTCTTGCTTCAGTTTGACCCAAAAAATTACAACACCCATTATCAGTTATCCTTCCCCAGTGCGACATAATTGTTTTGTCGTGTGTACTTGAGTGCCATTAGTTAAGCTTGACATTATCAGGATGGAGAATGAAGTCCTGCGATATATTCATTAACAGCAATTACATCCATAATAAAGTTGATCGAAGCGTAAATGTGGAATCGGAATTTTTCTCGCTTGAACCACTAACTCCGATTGAAATATAAGATAATCGTAGTAATTTTTGTTGCAATTTCAAAAGGGTAGCATTAAATACGACAAGTCTTAAGATTACACATACTGACTGCCCAAAAATCATATTGATATATTTGACAACTGATATATTATCTCATTAGTGGAAGATATCAGAAAATGTTTATTACTGACAATCGAAAATAGTGACCATGTTGGAAATTTCAACTTTTGATACAGTACCTTACAAGCGTCTTCTAATCAAACTTCATGGTTATGGAATATCACCAAAGTTGTGTGATTGGCTTCCTGATTTCCTGTCAGAAAGGACACTGTACGCTGTAATTGACGGTAAGTCTTCGAGCAGAAGTGCTATCTGGCGTTCCGCAGGGAAGTGTTATAGGGCCCATTTTGTTCCTTAATTTTATAAACGATTTAGGAGACAATCTGAGTACCTGTATTAGACGGTTGTTCATCAGGCTATAATTTTTTTTTTCATGTGTGGATTGGCGATCTTCTTGCTTTTAAGTATTAAAATGCCAAGATCGCAATCAATTATTATTTTTTTCGACTACCGGTTTCAGTACAATTAGGGCACCATCATCTGGTCACTTGTGTCCTACGCTTTCCATTTCGTGAAGGCGCACGACATTATGATGATTTATGTACCATTATAATGTCGTGCGCCTTCACGAAATGGAAAGCATAGGACACAAGTGACCAGATGATGGTACCCTAAGTATACCGAAACAGGTCGTCAAAAATTAATTAATTGTTATCTAGGCATTTCAATACTTTATATTTATCAGTTAGTGAACTCGCCAGAAGATCCAAAGAAACTGCAAAATGATTTACGTAAGATATATGCATGGTGAAAAACTTGACAATTGATCCTTAACAATGATAAGTGTGAGGTCATCCATATAACCACTAAAAAAAAAATAAAAAAATCAAAAATCAAAAATAAAAAAAATAATCTAATAAAATAAAAAAAATCCTAAACAAAATTAAAATACTGCTAAACCAGTTACATGACAAATCAGTCGACCTACAGGCCGTCAATTCTACTAAATACCTAGGAGTAACAATTACGAACAATTTCAATTGAAAAGAACACGTAGAAAATATTATATGGATGGCGAACTAAAGATTACATTTCATTATCAGAACACTTAGAAGATGCAACAGTTCTACTAAAGAAACTGCCTACACTACACTTGTGCGTCTTATTTTGGAGTATTGCTACGCATTGTGGGATTCACACCATGTGGAACTGACGGACGATTTACAGAAATTTCAAAGAAGGGCAGCTCGTTTTGTGTTATCGCGGTATAGGAGAGTGAGTGTCACGTAAATGATGTACGAGTTAAGGAGTAAAACATTAAAAGAAAGGCGTTATTTGTTGCAGCGAGATCTATTTGCGAAATTTCTTTCACCAGCTTTCTCTTCTGAATGCGAACATATATTATTAGCACCCACATATTGAGAGATGATCGTCAAATTAAAAAAAAAATCAGATCGAAAACAGCAAGATTTAGATGTTCGTTTCTCTCGCGAGCTATTAGAAAATGGAACCACAGAGAAATATCATAAAATGTTTCGATGAAACCTGTCATGTACTTCATTGGGACTTGCAGAGTATCCATGTAGATGTATTGCGGACTAAACCATTTTAAGATTTCTATAAATAAACTTTTTTTAAATTTTAATCATTGTCTCTCGTTCTAGAATATTATTCTCGTCGGTATTAATCCACGTTACCTTAATAGCACATACAGTGCAGGATCAGCGAAGATATTATTGTACTGACAACGTGTGGGGACGAGGAGATGTCATTTCCTTGGCAACAACTAATTGGTTACTGTTTCCTCCCCCGAGTGCCGGCTTGAGATGTGCCACTTGGCTGCAGAGAGAGTGCTGCTTTTTCTGCTGTACCCTATACCGTTCGCGAGACATTTACCCTTTCCGTCGACCCTGGGGTATTGAGGCGAGGTCGGCGTTTCCGTCGCGGACACCTCTTGAGGACAGGACGTGGAGGAGCCGCGCCAAACAGGCTGCTGTCTGCCGTAATTCCGTTACGGGCAGCTGTCACCGCAAAAATAACCAATTAGGTGCGCCGGAACTCCGCCAATAAGGGTGCGCACCCTCCAGCGAAGGGGTGGGGAGGAGGGTGGAGGGGAAGGGGGAGCTAGGCAGAGGGCAGGGCCGCAATATGGCAGCCGATATCACAACAGCTGGCACCGCTAACTTACTTTGATCTCGTCGTATCTAACGGAAAGCTTTATTCCATTAAGATAGAGCAACGTTAACATTCTCCACTATTAACTCGTAAGAAGAAGGAATGGAAGAAATTACATTTACGTTCCACGTCTGCGTGAACGAGAACAGAAAAGTAAACTGACTGCTCCAATACGCACAATGAAAGTAGGCCAACTTGGTCTCGAACAAACACATATACATCAAAATCGTACGAGAGATAATGTAAAGATCCCTTATTGCACCAGTGACACTCCCGCATTTGAAAACTCTGCAGTCGTCCGGTAGAGGCCTCTGCGTGTACCTTGCCACATTGCACTTTGACCTGTCGGTTCGCCAGTAGGGACGGTGCAGTGTGCCACCTAAGTTGCGTTTTGTGACGTTATTTGTGTGGTGAAGTGTCATATGGGGCGGCGATTGGTAATCAATCCTGCAAATGTATTGCGATTAGTTGAGATGAAGTTACGAAGAACCATTCTTCGTGAATATGGTAATAGTGTAGAAGATGAATCATTCGCATGCTTTCTTGTATCTGGTATGGTACAGAAATATGAGAATAAGTTAGATACTGTTGTAACACTAACACATAATTATGGTAATAGGGATGATAATGACGAAGAACTCATTGCAAGCGGTAGTGCTACGGTAAGTGCGGGAAGAGGCGATGGAAGCAGTGGCAGTGAATTCCAACAGTCTTCCGAGAAGAAGGTTATAGTTGCAACTATCATCACGGCGTTTGATGACAATACGCTAGAGAACATGTACGACGATTATTACATGTTCAGATATCTGCATTACGTATGGAGCCTACAATTACATCTACAGTGCTATCTAGAGCATCACGGCACAAATATCCATGCCCGAGGGGGGATTCGAACAACCGACCGTAGTGGCCGTGCAGACTGTGACTGACGCGTTGCAGAACGCTCGGCCACCGCGGCCGGCCAAATTTTTCATAATTTATCAATCTAGACTAAAAGAAAATCTGCACGTACAGGACATCTAAAATTACTTCAAATCTCTCGCCACTTCTGTATTACTAGGAAATGTATCACAAATAATAAATAATTTCGAACAAAATTAATGAAAATTTCAATAATAAAAAAATTGTAGACGACAATATTACTCCTCTACTATTGTGATAATATCTACGCACACAAGAAGTAAACTTTTCTCTGACCATATTTTAACAAAGAGCCAAAATTAATTGATAATTCAGTTTGATAATCATACGCTTCCTTTTTTCACCTCCTCAAACTATTATTTTAATACCTCTCCCATATTTTCATCATCCTTTTCCGTTAAATTATCATCACCTGTCTTGCCGTGGTAGTTTGTCATCCTTTTGAAATATATTTTATTTGTCTGCACTGGTTAATGTAAGATCAAGAGACAGATGAAATCGCCGTTAGTTTTGCATATATCTCTGAAACGGTGCGAATTATGGAAATAACATAACAGAGCTAAGTATTAGATCATTTTCTCCTCTACAAATACGTTTATTCAATTTTCGTCTCGGATGAACAGTGATGGCTTGATTTGAAATTAAAATTCCTGCTGTCAAATTGCCATCACAAACGGCCTATTTTTAGTGTTGCTAACGTATTTCTTGTCCGAATAATTTGAAGAAGGAGGTTCTGGTCGCTGGCGCTCAATAATTACGCCAGTAATAAGTGGTGTCAATCGTCTGAACGGAGAGACCTAAGAAGACAGACAACAGACAGACAATGTCAAATTGCCATTATTTTTTCAAATATCTCTGAAACGATGTGAGATATGAAAAAAACCGCACACACACAAGAGAGCAATGTTTTAGAGAATTTTCTCCTCTATAAATTCCTTTATTCAGTTTTTGTTGCTGATGAACAGTTAAGACGTTATTTTCATTTAAATTTCGAGCAGTCAAAGGCAATCGCAAAGGCTCGCTTCTAGTCTTACTACCATAACCTGAAGTAGGCCGAATATTTTAACAGCATGACATTACAACTCTTTAAGAAAAAAGAAGTAGGTAGAGAACCGTTACTCTAGGTCCATCACCTGAGCATATCTCTTCTGTTTTCGAGAAGATCTTTCTTTTAAAAATTGATATATCTCGAAAATATTTAATATGTTTCCAATATTCGAACAAGTACTTTACGGGATTATCTCGTGCATACGGACGGCAAATAGTGAGTTTGGAAGCGTGAATGTTGGCGAGCTATAACATATCTAGTTTTTGAAGGTTTTTAATTATTTTTTCAATATATCTTGATATGTAAGAAACCAATCGATAAATACAAAAAAGCAATCGATAGGTATACTTAAGGTCTATGACCTTCTAATTTAATATTTTCCCCAACGATTATTATTTCGTCATCTTGGATCGAGTTCAATGAAATAGAAACTCTATTCATTATTTAATTTATTATACTCTAATGTTTTTAAGTGTACACACACTTCTCCTTTATCTTTGGATTATATGTCCCAAAGCAATATGGCACTGTTTGATGTATCTGTTCGGATGACAAAGGTGAAAAGTAGCTGCTCTAGATTTAGTAGCTCTCGTGCAGTTGCTATTATCTTCGAATCGCTGTTCCAGCACGTGTTTCCGCCAACTCAGTGCAATCCTCTTAGTTCTCGCTTAAAAGCAACATTTCCGTGTACTGAAGTTTCCAAACACGTGAAATAGGATGCAATTCCGTAACTGTCGTCCGCATTGAAGGGAATTAGAACCTCAAAGCTGATTACGTATAACTGGAAGTGGGAGATGTACAACACCGTACATAACTGAACCTGCCGACAATACACAATCCGCCCATTGTATACCTCTGTATATGGCTATTTTATGAGCAAGATCAAAGTAAGAGGATTACAACCCGGCACGACATAGGAGACATACTACGCTCTATGCTCTACGACCGCATGAGGTGGCACAATGGTAAAGCCGTCGACACAGAGAGCATGTATCTGAACGAGTAGGACCAACGTGGCGAGTTTCTGACGTCACAACGTGCGAACCGCTCGTTGGCGAGGCTTTTCCTACGTGTCGGGCAGTATCAAGCATGCCAGATATTCTCAACGTGCGTCTGAACGATCACCAACAGGGTAGGAGAACACCCCATCCGGGGAGGGGGCAGCTCTTTTCGGTAGAGAGCTGAAGACGTCATATTGACCGTCGTATTTCTTGGATTTTATGTATATAACTTAGGTCTTATGAATGTATGACAAAGCCAGTAAAAGTAACTGAATATATTGAAAATCTCTCGGAAAGCGGTCATTAGAGGTACTACGGTGAGAATGAATGACTGGGAACGTCTTATATGTGGTTAAAAAATTTCCGTATTACCGTAATCTGCCGTTTCAAGGCAAGGCGGATTGAAGATCTACAACACAAATTGTTCCTTACATCATTTGTTGTAATTACATTCAGCAATCGACATATCTATCAGTAGTGTATACAACATGTCTTATAACTTCGTCGATGATACATAGTTCCTTTAGTGGCCGTAGCGCAGGCAGCAAAAGCCGTGGACTGTGAAAGATAAGTTGTCCCATGACGCTGGTGCAAGGCTCCTCAAAAGCAAATATTCTTTATTCTTTTATTCGGTTTTCTGATAGACTCAAAGACTTTCCTATAAATTTCATAGCAGTATACTGCATAATATTGGATGATATCTAAACATTAGTGCGCATCCTCTGAGGAATGAGTTTGATAGATTCGTTTTATGAACAGGACGTTTTGCACCTTACTTGTTTCACGTATTTAATTTTACACGTTCTTAATATTGTTTAACTGAATAGTAACATTGATCGTGGAAGTTTTACTAAAAAGCGAGACTGTTGTAATTTTATATCGCACAGTTTCTCTTGAAAATTTTATAATTCGATGCAACTTTTGTAAGAGTCTTATGTTCATAGATATTTTGTTGTTGCTTATATAAGCCTATATCACAGAACATAACGAACATATGCATAAGCGCGGAAATAAGCGATTTAATAGAGGTAAAGCAGGAATTCCACTCTTTTGATTTGGTAAACAGTGTCATTCCAGAATCCGATGCCGCCGACAACTGTCGCTGGAGCGCGCTGCGGTCGCGTGTAGCTCGTTGAGGCACACGTCCCGTATGCACAAGTCGCGCCGTCTCCGAGCGTTCAGCCGCACGTTGGACTCGGCACGTTGACCACACACGTTCAGACACACGCTCCGTGTGCCGGCGGCTTACACCCTGGACTCTCATGCGGAAGGACGGCACCTTCAGTTAGGTTTCCCGTCATTTCCCTAAATCACTCCACGCTACTTTCGGGATAGTTACCTTCAAAGGGCACGGCCGATTTTCTTCCCCATCCTTAGTTGATATCAATCCGATAGTATGTTCCGTCTCCAATAACCACAACGTCGACGGGACGTTTAATCGTTATCTTCCTTTTACATTCGTGCACTGCACGGAACTGTATATTCCGATGCTAAAATTAAATTTGCGTGAATGCATCAACCTCGGCCAGGATACCTTCGAAAACATAATCTGATCGTTAACACGCCAATAATTGATGTGGTTTCGCAAGCCTTTAAAACGATGTATCAGATAATACAATTTAACTTTGAGCATGAGGTGGACGGTGGACTGCGCTTCCTATAATTTTGGATAATTAGGTACCATCTTGCTGATGGATGTTAAAACGACCACATACTCTACGTTCATTTAATCTAGATACAAAGAAATTTGATGGGATTTATAGTGTACTATTAAATAGTAAGAGAAAGTAGTCGACGAACAGGTGTGCACTTGAAATACTATGTCTACTTTTGTCTCACAGAAGAAGTAAAGCCTTCAGATACTGGTGATACGTAAGTACATATACAGCTTTTTCCCCAAATGAACACGGTTTATTATCCTTCATACTTTGTTAACATCATTATCAGCTGTACAATACATATGTCTTCTTATGCACCTGTTCTCATACAGTTATCATTTCTTTGGACACGTGCTTTGGACGGCGTTGCTAGGGAATTTATTTATTCCAATATTCAGTTAGTCCTTCTCCTCGTCTCTTCTACCTCTACCTCCTCCTACTCTTCCTACTCCTCAATATCTACCTAACTATCCCACTGCCTCATTCTGTCTCCCGCTCTCTACCAATCTCCTACTGTTTCCTGTCTCTGGCCAATCCCGCTCCCACTTTATATATATATACAACACGTCTGAAATTTATGGTAATCCGGCAAGTGGTGTCAAAGTCTGGACTAAGGTCCTGTCTGCTATGTACTGTGCAAATTATTACGTAGACACTGCCGGTCCTCTTGTTTTGAAACTCAACTGTGCTGAATTTTATTGTAGTGAGTGAGATCAAAGGTGTAGCAACGCATAAAATAAGACTCGCGTCGGTAGTAGCGATTCCGACTTACAAAATTACCAACTTTGATTTCTTCGATTTTTCAGCGGTTCCTTTGACTTTTATCTTTCTTTACTTTTTCTAAACGAACCCTGTATTAAAGTTAAGAAAACTAAAAAATATATTTATTCCAATCGATGAAGCCAATTCTTAGTTTTAGCGAGAAAAACACACAGCAAATGATTTTTATATTTAAAGGTAAAACACAATAAATTGGAATAAAATGAAATACTTGCAAAGCACGGTTATTCCTTATGTAAGTTTGGAAAAATGTGTACTGTGAAAAAATTGTAGCATTAAGGTATTTTCCTAAGTAGAATATAATAATTTCGTGTGGTTCAGTAACCCGGTGCAAGTCGATTTGACGCCACTTCTGCGACTTGCCCCTAACCTACCCCAGTTACCCAACCGAGAAAAAGTGCAATCTGAACAATGACTCATTTATGACTACTCCTCAGGCCGTTGAGAGGTGCTTGATAGGTTAAAACGCATGTTGAAAATAAGTCGATAAGTCGATGTGTCTAGTGCGTTTCGAAGACCTTTTGCTCTACAGTCAAGAGCTTTAGAGCTAGCGCAGACTTTCACTTGAAAGTGATGTATGTATAATGGATACTTATCCAATATTGATAACAAACAATTTGCAAAAAAATATTGTTTTTGTTAATCGAGGTAAAGACTATCCTGTCATTTCAATTGGAGCTCCGCGGCGGATTAGCAGCGCGTACTGGAGCGCCGTGTTGCGTTGCGCGCGGCTATCCGCCGTCAGGGGTTCGAATTCCCCCTCGGGCATGTATGTTTATGTCGTCTTTAGTATAAGGTAGTTCATAAGTAGTTTGTAAGTTTAGGGACTGACAACCCTTTAGTTAAGTCCCTTAAGCTTTAAGAAACATTTGAACATTTTCAGTTGGTCCAAATCACATACATTTTTTCGGAGTTTATCGCGGACACACAGTATGACACGGGATTTATATTAATATACGAGAGGGAGTTGGAAAATAAGTTTCCCCTGTAGACTGTGGCCATAGTATGAAAGGAAAAAGAATAGAATGACATATTAACGATAAGACATATTTTTATTTTTCTACTTAATTTGTAAGTACATTGAGATAATTGTCATATCCTTTATAAGTTTCAAAAAGCCGTCCAGACAGATCTGGACTTATCTCGGACCCAACTAAGCAACCCCTGTTTCAAACAACGTAGGAAACAGAATGAATGTAACAGTCTCGTTCGCAAAATGTTTGAAGTTTTGCAGTCGTGGCCTGTCTCCACGGTGACCGACTGCGTCCCCTGCCGTTACATCTCTGACATGTCTTTTTCGCCACTGGCACCACGTATCGATGTCTCCGCACCGCCGTATCCACGGCAACCACTGACGTCGCTGCATTTTATCTTTGATTACACTCTGTCTTCGATTTGAATTTTATTGTTATCAACTGCCAATAGATGGCAGGTATTTCTTAGACAATTTCTTTTTACCGTTTCATCTTTATTAATGACATAACAACTCAGTTTTATAGTTAACAAAATGCGTGTTATGTCCCTTGGGTTCTTTAGATTTTTTTTTACCTTACCTTTTACTGTATGTCGTACCTCATTGGTTCGCGATGTGGTGACACTGCAGGCGATGGGCAGGGCTTATCCTGTAAATTAGCAGCGTTCTTTCGCTATTTAGCATTCGTCGCACGCTACTCAAAAAAAAAAAAAATAAAAAAAAATAAAATAAAATAAAAAATAAAAAAAAGTGAAATGTTTGTAAATCTGTGGGACGTACCTTCTTGGTTATTAGTCCCTAGTTTACAAACTACTTAAATTAAATTACGCTGCCAAAGGACAACACATACACCCATGCCAGAAAGAGAGGACTCGAACCTCCGAAGGCAAACGACCTTGCGCACCTCAGCACGGCGCCTCAGTGCGCACGACTATTCCTCCGAGGCGCACGCTCCTCGCCTCGGCATCAACGGTAAGGTATAGCGTTTTAATTAATTCTGTAGTCATGCATGTAATATATCGTAGCTATTGCTTGTTTTACCTGATTGCCCTCTCCATCATATTAGTTTACAGACGAATCGGTCTGATGATGGTCTCAGAGTAGATAGAAACCGGTCACCAAATTATGAAATAAATTGTAAAAGGATTCTGCAAACGAGTCTGTTACTTTCATTCTGAAACATATACCAGTTCTCTGACTTTCCAATTGCAAAGTATGTTCTTCAAACTCATTAACCTAGGAGAATCTAGACATCACTAACTGGATAAGAACAACACGGCAGATGTCGGTTTTGGAAACACCCGTCAAAGATTGCTGACAGCCCTTTTGTGACTGTGCAGACGTGCCTCAGACCATCAGCAACATCGCTATGGATTGTCCACGTCGAAGGTGTAATGGTTCAATGGAAGAGATCCAGAAGGCCAGTACAATATTACGTAAGGGATATTCAAAGATAACTTCTTTTGTCACAGATTAGCAGCGGTCTTTTCTGAATTTCGATCCTCTTTTATTACCCTGGCTTCTAGAAGGAGAGCGTTGTTCAACTTTCGTGATCTTTCTGTATTCGCTTTTAGTACTGTTAACAAAGGCTGTACCACCTCGTCTGGATTTCATAAAGGATGTAAGTGCGAGATATTTTTGTTTTTATTCAATAAACCCCCCTTCAGTTAAGAGCTTAAAATGTTCGTTATCATTCAAATGTTCAAATGTTTGTAAGCTTATGCGACTTAACTATGGGGTCATCAGTCCCTAACCTTACAAACTACTTATGAACTACTTACGAACTAGGACGGCACAAATATCCATGCCCGAGGGGGGATTCGAACCCCCGACCGTAGTGGCCGTGCAGACCGTGACTGGAGCGCCTTAGTCCCCTCGGCCACCGCGGCCGGCGCTCGGCTACTCCACCGCGGCCTAATCTCCACTACCATCACTGTAACTTCTATATCATTTTCCACAAGGTTAGCTACACACATCGAAATTACTAATTATACGTCCAAATCATTCACTACGGCGAGAGGTTAACAAAACTTTCGCAGATTTTATAATGCCATAAGAAGTCACCAACGACGCAACGAGAAAGTCAAGGTAACAACTCGCCATTTTTTAATATGCTGTCTGTTGAAATACTTCTCAACTTTGTCATAGTAAATTCATTCCTTCATGTCAGTTTCTTTCATCAAAATTAATTACGATCTCTCTTACGTTTACCGCTTTTCAAAATTATTCCCCTTTTGCATTTTTCGTAATTTTCGGACTTTTGTAATAAACGGTCAGCGATATTAAACCAGTGAGGAAGGTGTGGATGGTTAAGGACACTGGATATGCATCTGTAGTAATACTAATAATGTTACTCATCGATGTCTAAACCTGTATATGTTTGTATGTATGTATATAATTGAACATTGTATTTGGTAATCAACAATCGTTAACCTTGAGTCATGTAACACCGTACTTGGAAAAAGTGTTCGAGCTAATAGCAAAAGTCACGCAGAACACCGAGCCTTATAGGCTACACAGGGTATCTACAACAAAAAATAGTTCGTCCATCAAAATTCGTCACTACAATACTATAATCTAACCTGACGTGCTTTATGCCTGCGAGACACTAACGCTCTGCCACAAGGCCGATCTAGAAAGATCCTCACAGAGGAAAGAAAAATCATCAAGAAAACTATTGGACAAAAACTTACACATGGATACAGGCTTTAGAGACACAACAGAGAAGTGGTTTCCAGCAATCAGTGAAAATAAATATTTACTTCAGTAAAAATCCGTCTTGATTGCAATTTTTTTATTAAATAACGACGCGTTTCGCCCTTTAGTAGGGTATCTTCAGATTATCTGCGTGACAGAATTTACACAAAGCTACAAGGAGGGATTACAAACCCGTTTTGTAATTCCGCCTTGTAATTTTGTGTAAATTCTGTCACGCAGATAATCTGAAGATGCCCTGCTAAAGGGCGAAACGCGTCATTAATTAATAAAACAATTTGCAATGAAGACAGTTTTTTACTGAAGCAACAGAGAAGTTTTGCAACCTTGTAGCGGACATCATAAAAAGGCGACTAAAATCTTATGGCCACATCAGCAGACTCCCACAGACCAGATTAACCAACGGACTCAGATACATACATAAGCTCAAAACCACTACACCTTGGATGATCCAAGGCGAAATTGATACGGAAAATGCACAGATAGATTCAGCGGACATCACAGACAAACTGTCTACAGACACAAAATACATAAATGGGAGGTAACGCCAGAGAATGCTAAGACCAAAATGGACTGAAGAAAGGAAGATATTTAGCGAACGAATGAAAGAGTTCTGGAAGAAGTCAGGAATGCTTCGCATGGTCTTATAAAGACCTTTAATGTACGTAACAATAATAAGAATCTCTAAAATTCGCAACGAGAGTGGGGCATGACGTGCCCAGTAGTCTTGTGTAGTTCGCGAACGAACTAGTTCGGAAGAGCGCTCCCACAGGCGAACTACTTCGCAGATCCCTCGCCTCTTAGTTCATCCGCTCCTTTTCCGAAGACTGACGGGTAACAGCGAGAGGACGCGAGAGTGCGCAGAATGGCGTGATTCCCTTCTGCCAGTTGCCGTCATTTCGAGCTGAGATGCAGCTCAGCTGTAGTTTTAGTAGCGGTATCCAAAGCCAAAACGAGCGGACGAACTAAAAAGAGCGACCTACTTCGCGGCCGAGCTACCGGTCGCGTACTACAATATGCGCGAGAGGTCTCGAACTAAAATGTGCGACATAGGTCGCGAACTAAAAGATGCGCGATAGGTCGCGAACAGAATTAAAAATCACGTGTTTGCCTTATGCTGATGAGAGCCATTTCGAGGTTAGCGTCTGCCTGCTAGATTACATAGTTCAGTGCTACAAAATTTCCACTATGAAGTATTTGCACTCTGCAATATCTGACTAATAAATTCCATATTGTCAAGATATAGAGATAACTCTAAACTTAAACGCGAGAAATTATCCACAAACTGTTTCTTTTGGTTTGCGTGATATCGTTAGCGGCTCAAGCAGCAAGCGCATGAAGCAGCTAGGTGGGGGAATTTCTCCCTCCATATGCATGCGCAGACCACGCCGCACAGTCGTCACAGGGAGCTGACGAACTAAAAGAACGAACTAGTTCGGGGCAGAGCCGCGAACTAAAGTGAGCGTTTCCGAACTATTATGCGCAAGTCTAGTGCCCAGCCAGACCGTCTTGTGTGCGTGGCGGGTTGCCTTGCGGCGCTGTGCAGGCGCCTGGGCGAGATTGCGGCAGAGAAGCAGAGGCAGCCACTAGCCAGCTGTCCCCTCGTATCGGCCCGTCTTTGCTGGGGCCGCCGCCCTCTTAAGCGAAAGGTCAGCGAATCACAAGCAGCGCCCAGGCCGCCACCTGCCACCAGGGGGCCAAAGCCGCGCCGCACCGCCCCAATCGCATCTCAAGCAGGTGCGCTTGTCTGGGCTACTTCACCAATAAATAAATGAATGGGAATTACTTCCTGGATTGGATACCAGTAGAAATAGGACTACGACGAAGAAATGACAACGTAGAAAAGCTGACGATCACTGATAAATTTTGACACCGTTTCAAACAGAAATCGGTAATTGCATTAGTCGAGAAAGTCATTTTCTTTGCCGGCCGCGGTGGCCGAGGGGACTGAGGCGCTTCAGTCACGGTCCGCACGGCCACTACGGTCGGGGGTTCGAATCCCCCCTCGTGCATGGATATTTGTGCCGTCCTAGTTCGTAAGTAGTTCATAAGTAGTTTGTAAGTTTAGGGACTGATGACCCCGTAGTTAAGTCCCATAAGATTTGCAAACATTTGATTTTTCATTTTCTTTTTAAATCTCTTTCCTTCACTATTTGGTTTTCCATTTCGACATTTAACTCGTAGCAATGTATCGAATCTTTTACACCAAATTCAACCATTTCTTATAAAGTGGTATTCCAGAGATGCAAATGCCAGAAATAAGCCAGAAACATTTCTGCACGACAGAACACTTCATCGTCCCCCTTCCCCTTTAACTGACTTTTTCATTTACTTTTACATTCTTCTCTAAGGCCCTAACTTACGATCGCCACAAATTTTGCACCCAACTCCTCACATTACTGAACCCTTTCTCCCAGTGCAGGTCCTTCAGCTTCTCCTGTGGTCATTCTTTGTATGTTGTGTTTTGAAATATAAGTAAACTGTAAGTGTAGTTTTCGGCGGCCGTTGTCTCTCTCAGTAAAATTCTTCACGCTGTGAGACCGCATCGCCAATCTTCAAAACTGTCCGCCGTTTCGGTCGCTGTTGCAAGTGTCCTTCCTCTGTGTAAATGTCTGAAATAAAAATAGAAAAATTTTGATGTATTTTATATATTAATCCTTCAAAGGATCGAACATTTTAATACTGTACTTCTCATCTGTTTGATCCAATTCCACGTATTCTTCATCATTCAACTTCACTTGTATGGTTCATGTATATTTTAAATGATGTCAATGTCTTAATTTGTTTCACCCTCTCAAACTTTTAGTTTCGCATGGCTGAAGAGTAGGAAGTTGTACTGCTGACAGTCTAGCCCCTGCCCATATGAGGGCGAGGTATAAGAGAAGAAAAGAAAAATCTTGCATTAATGCAAGCCTGCGTGGCGTACTGCCCGTGAGTTCATTCAAGTACTGCTAGTCCAACTCATCCAATTCTTCAATAGCAATGCTTCTTACCTCTCGTATATTTCGTGATTCGTCAGTACGTGCTCGTGCAGCTCTTTTCAATTCACCCCAAGCATATTCTATTTGATTCGTAGTGGGGAACTTACAGGCCAATTCAGTCTCGAAAACACAAAGTTTTGCGGTCATTAGTCGATACTGAAAGAATTGTAATACCACATCTCGCAGGAACATCAGTGAGAGATTGTGAGGAAGTGAGTAAGTTCATATCAGGTGATTTCGGACAATGCCCGTCCTACGTTAACGAGGACTCATTGCTGGTGGCGACTGATGTGAATAGTAGGAGAATAACTCTCCAAAAATGCAATTCATGGATTAACAATGGCAATCGTCACTTGCTGTGAGTCACGCTGTAGTTACGTGGCGTACACTACCTCCTGGCACAGAAAATATTCATTTCCAAATACTGGTCCCTACTTTAGTATAATCGGTTACCTGTATTATCCCTCTAAGGACTTCCTGAATAATAATTCGTTATTTTGCATTTCAGCATTATTCCTATTCTATGATTTAAAATGTCACACATAACTATTGGCCGTGCTGTTTGCGCCGTTCCCGCCAGAGGTTCGAGTCCTCGCTCTAGCATGTATGTGGTATGTGTGTGTGTGTGTGTGTGTGTTTGTGTGTGTGTGTGTGTGTGTGTGTGTGTGAGTGTGAGTGGTTGTATATGTATGTGTGCATGTGTGTGTGTGTGTGTGTGTGTGTGTGTGTGTGTTTGGGTGTGTGTGTGTTGTCCTTAGTATAAATTGGTTTCAGTAATGTGTAAGTCCCTTAAGATTGCAAAACAAAGGCGGCCGCGGTGGCCGAGGGGATTGAGGCGCTCCAGTCACGGTCCGCACGGCCACAACGGTCGGGGGTTCGAATCCCCCCTCGGGCATGGATATTTGTGCCGTCCTTAGTTGTAAGTAGTTCATAAGTAGTTTGTAAGTTTAGGGACTGATGACCCCGTAGTTAAGTCTCATAGACTCTACAAACATTTGAATTTTATAACTGTTGTCTATGAATTGTGTTCAGATGCTACGTCTGGATTGCGCGCCCTGCATCGCAAGAGCCACGCGAGGTCACTCCTGACGTGTATTTGGGAGGTCTGACTGCACGCGAAACCGTGTGGCCGCGTGCACGTAATCGGTTTTAATATATTTAATGACTAACACCACAAGGAAATGGACACGTACCGTTAATACCCCAATACGACCTAATGACGCCTAAAGATGAAACGATGATGATGATCATGTTCATTAATATCACTCTAAGATGTCCGTATTCAGTGAACCAATAAACACCTCGTATTTAATATTCTACATCGACATGGATACTCTGCAGGTCACACTGAATTTCAAGGCAGAGGTTTCATCGCGCCGCTCGCGGAGAAAAGGAACACCTAAAACTTTCCGTTTTCGATCTGATTTCTCTTATTTTGATGATCATATCTTCTTACGTAAGTGGGTGCTAACAAAATATTTCGCATTCGGAAGAGAAAGTTTGTGAAAGAAATTTCGCAAATAGATCTCGTCGCAACGTGTAACGCCATTGTTTTAATAATTTCCATCCGAACTCGTGCATCATTTCCGTGACACTCTCCACTCTCGCGATAATACAAAACGAGCTGCTCTAATCTGAACTTTCTCTACTTCGTCTGTCAGTCCCACTTGGTGGGGATCCCATATTGCGCAGAAAAACTTCAAAGAAGGACGCACAAGTGCGGTGTAGGCAGTGTCTCTAGTAGAACTATTGCATCTTCTAAGTGTTCTGCGAACGATCGTAGTCCTTTGTTCTCTCTCTCTCTCTCTCTCTCTCTCTCTCTCTCTCTCTCTCTCTCTCTACAACATTTTCCATTTTTTTGTCCAACTGATGTTCTTCTTAATTGTTACTCTTAGGTATTTAGTTGAATTTATGGCCGTAGTTTTGATTGATTTATCGTGTACATACGTTTGACGGATTTTTTGTAGTACTCATATGGATGACTTTATATTTGTGTTTAATGTTTACCCACAAACTAACAATACAGTTATTCAATACGGTTCTGTCAGTGAGCCGCCAATTCATCCATTTGGCATAACTGAATAATTCGTCGATTTTGACTAATGACGTCATATCTCACAAGATACGCTACCAACAAGCAAGACAAACACTATCAACGTATATAAGCGTACGGGATTACATTGTAATACTTATGTATTGTAGATGATAAATAATCTGTGATTATCCTCATAAATTACAGATTACCACAACAGAATGTACCGTAGAGCACAGATCTCAGCCCAAAAATTCATGCCTTTGGCGCTCACTTGCGAAAATACGAACCTCTAGGTTAACCTATATCAGAGAGAAGCTACAGATCACTTTTTCAACACAAAATCGTAATCTATAATCCATGTTCTGCTTGTAAACAAACTGTCGTCTATAACTCAGATACGACGTCATTGGTCAAAGTCGGCGTGTCGTATCGTGGACTTCAATTGGCCCGTCAATTTACATACACGAGTTTTCCCGTATACTATCGACTGTAGACTATTGGGCATAATACCAACGCCAATTCACTTCCAACTGTTTTCTACGTACAACGATAACTCCAGACCAGAGAGAGATGCAACATAATTTCTGCGATCTTCGATAATTTCTTTTAAAATATTAAGATATATGACAACAAACTCAAAATGTTATGATTTGGGGCAGGCGGTAATATTTCTATTTTATGTCCAAATTTGAAGCTATTTATCCTGTCAATTTGGTGTTATTTTTTGCTAAATTCATGTTATTCCTTTCAAATGATGGTCCAATACAGTGTTTTAACTCGGAAATTTTATTGCTCATTATGTGTCTTTTTATTTCGTTTTTCCAATAATAACGTTATCTTCCAGTATTATTTTTCTCCAATTACACTGAATTCTTTTACCAAAAACGTTTTTTATAGTATGGATACGGTTTTAGTTTTATACTAATTTGGTTATTTTGTTATCAAAGTTGTATATTCTTTTACAATGTCAATGGTATTATTCTCCAGTTTTAGACTGATGACCAATTCCTTTATTACTTTTTGGCGTATTCGGTATTACTTAATTACCAAATTGGTGCTATTTTAATGTAATTCGGTTGTTGGGAATGCACCGGTATGTGTTTATTTTTATTCCAGTCAGTCCATCTCCTCTCTTTATCTCGGCCTCACACACACACACACACACAAACACACACACACACACACACACACACACATATATATATATATATATATATATATATATATATATATATATATATATATATATATATATGGAGGAATGCAAAAAGTTATTGGGTGTTGACATTGTCTATTGTCTACATTATTCCTCAAGGCTGCGTGTACAGGCATAATATGAAACTTCACTTCCGATAAGTGACGGTAAAAGGAACAACGAGACTGGAATAAAGAATGTCACCCAATTTAGAGAAAGAAGACAAAAGAATCATCAAATTTCGCATAAGATACATCGATCCCACAAGAAAGAAAGTCGTGGGAAACAAAGATGGTGTTAAATGGTAGTAAAGTACAATGAAACACCTTAACTGAAAGAAATAATACAAAATTTGATAGCTAGGAGCATATGAATCTTCTCTGTTCAACTCGACCTCCCGCCTATCTACTCTTCCTCTATCCATCAATGTATCTGTTATCACCACCCTCCTCTCTCTCTCTCTGACAATTTCGGCCTCTCTCCTCCCTCTCTTATCAGCTTCTCCTACCCCCTCCCCTTTCCTCTGTTCACTCGTTCTCCCACCCATTTCCTCCTCCGCTCTCTTTCCCCCTTCACCCTCTCTTTGCCCATCTCCTACCTCCTACCTGCTGCTGCAGCTGTTCCTTTTTTCCTTTGTCCTCATCCGCTTTCACTGCACGCAAAATCTTGTTCTTGGTGCGTCTTCTGCTATAAAGGATGGTAAGAGTAAATCTCAGTAGCATTTCCTACCTTATTCATTTATTCAATCTTCAATTTATCTGTCTCCTCGTTCCCCTCTCTCGGTCCATCCTCTCCTTATCTGTTTACTGCAATTTACCGTTGACAAAGCGCCGTACAATTGCTTGCAGACTATAAAAAATCCTTCTCCAATTAAACACAGAAATGCATCTGCCAATTTTCATGGGGCTTAGTCGCTGTAGAAGTCTGGTGTAAGGTATCCTGTACTGCACGAAATTTTACGTACGCAGTAATCTTCCACTTGTCTCTAAAGTAAGTCGTGCAACATCGAAGTGAAACTATATCCAACAGATCAAATTTTCTGTACCGAGCTAGTCTGAATGTGATAACATTGGATTGTCGAAACTGGTCAAATTAAAAGTGACACAACGATAACGGCTAAAGGTGTTTTATTAGTAAAAATTAAATTTACATTTCGCTGTTTCAGTTTGTAACTAAATTATGCTCTGTGTCCAAAATATCATCAAGAAATGAATAAACAATAGATTTTTATGAATTACAGACAAACCATCGAAACACAGAGGCATTTATTCGTTGCTTACCAAACCTTGATAACTACAATACGCAATAAATATATTGCTGGTATTAATCGAGATAAAACTACCATTCCTTGTCGGTCAAAATCGCACAGTGTGCAAAATTTTGTTAAGATCAGTTCAGTTGTTTTATATTTTGTGCTTATAAAGATAGCGAAATGGCAATTTTCTCGATATTTGTTAAAAATAGCCTAAACGGCGGAATTTTTCGCGAGCTTTTCTCGTCCATAGTGGCGACCTCGTTTTATCAGAAGCTGGGAGCCAGCACCTGTCACGCCCCGTGCGCGACCGCAAGCCACTGCTGGCGGCGCTATATCCGGCCCGGGCGACTTAATTTACCAGCCCAGTGCAGAGCGTCATCAAAGGCCTAAAACGGGCCGACACCGGCTGTCACCTGCCGAGGCAAACAAGCGAGCTGGAGAGGGTGGAGGGGAGGGCAGCGTCGTGGTGGAGGGGAGGGGAGGGGGCGTCGTGCGCGTCACTACCCCCCCCCCCCCCGGTTACCTGCCAGCCTCGCCCGACCTCACGAGGCCGCCGCTATAATTCATTCAGGCTGAGGCAGGTGCCGCCACTAAGCCTCTCACTCACGCCGTAGCAGCCACGCCGCAACTTCCATCACCGCCATGTCAGCCGAAAACCTGAAACGCTCTAGCCCGCTACTCCTATGATCCCCTTCCGACGTTAACCCTCGGGCGGCAGCGCCAGTTACTCTAACTTCAGCAGCAGCGCGGTGCGTATTTCCTACCACTGCGTGTTCCGAGTTACAAACCTGGTATGTAGCTACTAACAAGGAAAGTACATGGGCCGCGTTGGAGTAGCCGAGCGGTCAACTGATATCTTCATGAAATCCAAAGCTTTATTTATAAGCAATATGCTCAAGCTATGGAAGATGACACCGAACTCATTCACAGCCAACTTACTAACGAAAATTGCTCCTACAGATTTCACCCCACCCATTGACGTTCGGCACGTTCCCAGAGTATCATTTTCAACAATTTCTAGTTGAACTTAGTTATCTTCCCACAACGATCACAGTCCAGAAGACGGCCAAAGCGAAAACGATATATGACACGTTGATGAAAACGAAACCCGGAAATGTTGTGGAACAGAAATACCCTGGTTATGACTGGACTGGAAGGCCATCTGGAGAAACATCAGTAGCCGATTTCTACCGACCACTATCAGAGCTACGTGGTACAAAGCCGTCAACAGAAAACTAGCGACCAATTCTAAGTTGCACCGCATCCACCTCGCAGATTCACCCAACTGTCCGACCTGCAATTTAGTTGACACTGAAGAACATCGATTGGTTTGCGCTGAAGTAGATGAAATCTGGCAAATCACGCGACAACTCATAGCCAAATTCACCCGAACGGCTGCACATACCGTTATACTGAAGGACCTACTAAACCCTAGCGACGTGCCTTACCCAGTAACGAAAAGAAATGCTGTTAACTGGATAAAAGGGCACGCTTTGCACTACATACTGACAGAAAAAGCGAAAAGCAAATATAGTTTCCACTTGTACCTCCAAATACAGCACCAGACGCTTATGAAGAGAAGGAACTACAAGAAGCTCTTCGCTAACTTTGTGCGATACACAGTCCAGTGATTTCTGGACAACTCGTACCACGTACACACACTACATGACGACGTTACTGTGCCTCAATTATGAGGTTTCCCAACGCATGTTTGCAGAAGAATGTATGTTTCATATTTCGAGTCAAAGAGAAGATTAACTGTAAATGGATACAAGAAGAACATATTCTTTCATTTATTTATCTGCTGTTGAGGAATCAGCAAGAATAGATTATTTTCAGTTTAGCAGTTTTTTCTACAGCTCCCCTTTCCAGGAAGATCGTTTCGTTTAAAATCATATAATGGTGTATTTATTTAATTTCATTTATTTCGAAGAATACAGGAGAAGCTCGCCGAAGAAGGCACAATTTGGAGAGCGTAAGGAAGGGCTGTCAGGGGAGAAGGGAGGCCGTGGCAGTCAGTGCTACGTGTATGTTTTTTTTAAAAAAAAAAGAAAAAAGGCGGTCTAAAGCGACTGGCTGCGGAGTGCGCGGTTGCTCGCCGTGGAGGTTTGAGTCCTCCCTGGGGCATGGGTGGGTGTGTTTGTCCTTAGGTTAGTTTACCTAGGTTTAAATAATTTGTAAGCTACGGACTGATGACCACGCAGTTTGGTCCGATAGATCTACGAACATTTGATCATTTTTCAAAGTACATGGGCTGGAACAAACGTATCTGTATGAACGTTTGGTTACAGGATCTCTACGTACACCTCAATGTGCTGGTGGGTGTCGTTTTTATGCAAAACTCTGCAATGATGCTCTAGATAGCACTATAGATGTAATTGTAGACGTCATAAGTAATGCAGATATCTTAACTATTACTTATGTAATAGCCGGCTGCGGTGGCCGAGGGGCCTGAGGCGCTCCAGTCACGGTCTGCACGGCCACTGCGGTCGGGGGCTCGAATCCCCCCTCGGGCATGTATATTTGTGCCGTCCTTAGTCTTAGCTAGTTCATAAGTAGTTTGTAAGCTTAGGGACTGATGACCCCGTAGTTAAGTCTACAAACGTTTGAACATTTCTTTGAACTTATGTAATAATCATCGTACATGTTCTCTAGTATATTGTCATCAAAAGCCGTGATGATAGTTCTAACTTTAACCTTCTCCTCGGAAGTCTGTTGGTATTCACTGACACTGCTTCCATCACCTCTTTCCGCACTTACCGTAGTGCTACCGCTTGCAATGAGTTGTTCGTCATTATCATTCCTATTATCATCATTATGTCTTAGTGTAACAACGGTATCTAACATATCCTCATATTTTTGTACCATAACAGATACGAGAGAGCATGCGAATGATTCATCTTCTACACTAATACCATCTTCGCGAAGAAGGGTTCTTCGTAACTTCATTTCAACTAATCGCAATACATTAGCAGGATTGATTATCAATCGCCGCCCCATCTGACGCTTCACCACACAAATAACGTCACAAAACGCAACTTCGGGGTCACACTACTGGTGAACCGACAGGTCAAAGTGCAACGTGGCATGACACACGCAGAGGCCTCTAACGGACGACTGCAAAGTTTTGCAGGTGCGGGAGTATCACTAGTGCAATAAGGGATCTTTACATTATCTCCCATACTATTTTGGTGTATATGTGTTTGTTCGACCCAAGTACTTTCCTTGTAAGTGATCGTACTGACAAAAATTGTTTAATGTACAGATAGAAATATCACATTTCATAATATATGAATTACTATATCCATTACCCTCGGTGGATATGTTTCGAGTTACAAACCTGGTATATAGCTACTAAATGATCGTAATGACAAAAATAGTTTAATTTTCAGGTACAAATATCACATTTGTTAATATCTGAATGAATATATCAATTACCCTCGGTGGATAAATATAACAAATGTAACATTATTCCGAAAGTGGACAATAATCATTTCGTCTTTCGTTACTTCCCTGTAGTTCCTGTCTCTTGAGCAATTACTATCAGCTTTCTTTTGCGTTATATGGAACGTAGTACAAAAATGTTCAAATGTTTGTTAAGCTTATGGGACTTAACTACGGGGTCATCAGTCCCTAAACTTACAAACTACTTACGAACTACCTTATAATAAGGACGACACAAATATCCATGCCCGAGGGGGGATTCGAACCCCCGACCGTAGTGGCCGTGCAGACCGTGACTGTAGCGCCTCAGGCCCCGCCGCCACCGCGGCCGGCGAACTTAGTACACATAATTACCTCATCAGTCATATTATCATCTATCATGAATGAGAGAGCTTGCATATCTGACCTCACGCCCCTTGCGTTCCCCTTTGAAGCAGGCAAGATTTTTATGACATTCTTTTCCAGTGTCTTGTAGTGCTGCTTGTATGGCGTTTTACTCCACAGAGTGGTTCTGTCTTCAATATCAGATTCATTGCGTCTGAAACCTTGTTCGGGATCGGACCTAGGATTTACGTTTGAATAATGGTATCCTGTTCATGATCTGATTAGACAAAAATCACTAAGTCTATTTCCTCATCTGTTAGACCCATACCACGTCTACGATACCTGACGATTAAATTATGTAGGAGAATAACACTCATTTTCCCATTGTGTAAGGCTTAAGAAGGGTTACAAATGATTTTGACGGCAACAGCATCATGGCTAATCAGAAGAAAATAGAGAACAATTTATCGAGACTTAAACTTCTCTTTAGGAAATAAAAACTGCTGACTAACAAATTGTTCAAAATTTTGTAAATCTATCGGTCTCAGATGCGTGGTTATTAGGCCGTAGCTTACAAACTATTTAAACTAAGGTAAACTAACCTAAGGACAACACAAACACCAGTGCCCGAGGAGGAACACAAACCCCCGACGGCGAAAAGCCACGCGCACCGCAGCACGGCGCACGGCTAATACGCCGTGGCCGCTGACACCGCATATCAATAATACTTTTTATTTCTGCAATATTTGCGGTGGAGGTTCTAGGTGATTTACCCTTTGTAGCATGTATTAATGTAATTATTTCTGTTATACTATAGAATGGTGATTTGAAATTTGATTGTAGCTATTAAAAGTAATGTTTTTCAGGTTAGATTTATTTCCATATCTTCGTAGCAAAGGACTCCTATATTCCGGAGGTAAGGGTTAAGGAATAAAAGGAATTGGATTAGGTGACTAAACAATAAAAAGTGGTAGATGTGTTTTGTTACTGGGGCGTTAAAATAACATAGGATATAAAATGGGAAGAAAAGGAGAAAAAGAGGAATTTATTAACATCAAACATCAATTTAAATGCAAGGAAGTCTTTTCTGAAGACATTCGTGTAGAGTATTGCCCTGTACGGAAGTGAAACATGGACGAAAAATAGTTCAGTCAGGCAAAGGACAGAAGCTTTTGAAATCTGATGCTACACAAGACGGCTCAAGATTAGGTAGATAGATCACATAACTAATGAGGAGGTACTGAACATAATTTAAAAGGAATTTTATGCATACCTTGACTAAAAGTTGGGATCGATTGATAGGACATATACTTAGACATGTAGGAATCATACACATTCCACCACACTGTAAAATAAAAATAAAAGCTTCTTTCATACTGCAAAATCATTTTCCTAGTTATTAATCTTTCGAAACTGTACGTTTTCAACTAATGTGGTTACCTGAAACAGTATCGCCTTGAGGTAATATCCATCAATAATTTTGGAAAATATATTAGAATTACAAGGATCAGCAATTTTAACGCAATGCTACAATAAACTGTATGTAGCACAAAAGGTTTAATTATTACGTTTAGCATGACTGGGTGGTAAGCTGAGGTGACAAAGGAGTATAGGGTAAAAGCATGGAATTTCTCTAAATACAAAAATAAAAGCAGTAAAAGTAAACGTAATAATAAAATATTAACAACATCTTTTCCTCTATCTATATTGTTTCTTAAAATATATATTTTAATTAAAATAATTATCTCACATATGTCCCGGCTCACCCAACGATGCCAACCTAATGTCTTGAAAGTATGAAACTTCTCCAACAAAATGGTTCATCTTTCTCTTGAATTGAACGTCCCTCGAACATAAGTACTCTGTCAACTCTTCTACTTAAAATTGTGCCAATTAACGAGTAATGAATAACAGTATTTTAATTTTTAAGTTAGGTGAATTATTACATAAAGTCAATAATTATATGTAGGTACTGGTAACTGGGTGTCCGGGTGACCATTTCAGGATTTTATTAATGCAATTATTTCACGTACGTCTCTCCAGTTCATTTTTCGCTTCATCTGCCGAAATATTTTAGATGATTTCCTATTCTATGTTCTCTTACGATCTGCCACTTCAGCTTTTGTACGACGATTGAAGTGAGAAATCATATTTCGATCTTAAATTTTAATCAAATGTTTATAAAGCTTATGGGACTTAGCTGCGGAGTCATCAGTCCCTAAACTTACAAGCTACTTACGAACTAACTTATACTAAAGACAACATAAACACCCATGCCTGAGGAGAGTATTCGAACCTCCGACGCGGGAGGCCGCGCGATACGCGACGTGGCGCTCCAGATCGCTCGGCTACTCACGCGCGGCAAATATTAATCCAGTAATTTGTCCTCTCTCTATAATTTATTACGTCGGTCCGAGATGATAAGTCGATTTGCGATAATTACGCATATGGAATGTTACCAAATAATATTATTCGGTTACGCGGAAGTACCTAGATGCGAAATACGCCGCCTCTCACCGTCGGCGGTTCGAAACCTCCCTCGGGCATGTGAGTATTTGATGTCTTTAGTACAAGAGTAAATAGTTTGTAAGCCTAGGGTCTGATGACCAGAGTAGTTAAGTCCCATAGATTTACAAACATTTGAACGTTTACACGGAAGTAGCTGTCTCGATTTTTGTCACAATGAGTATAAAAAGAAAAGACACTACTCGTTTCAAAGTAAATATTTCCTTCACTTTTATTTTAATTTTCGGAATACGAACACCGTAGTACCCGGTTAGGGCCTGTAATTAACTCTGCCTATCGTCAGTAACATGATATCACTATCGGTATGAAGTTGCCGACGTGATAGCATTATCACTGTCACAGTGACGTAATGAAATCGACTAATCGTGTCAGTGCCGAATCCTAATACAATCACGAGTATTAGTTATGCAATAGGTTTAGTGAAGCATTAGATGCGGATGACGTCTTTTGTCCGTGACACGAATCCATGTAACTTCAGACTTGCCGTAATCAACAAGTTTACTATTGTTGCAAAAAGCTGTATATACACGCCTACCTCTATTTTTCTACACAGAGTACATAGCATTAGTCAAGCAGCTAGGGATAAAGGTAAGGAATCTTTCCAGAAACAGTAGACATTATGCGGTATCAGAAATTTTGGAATTCATGGTTTCCCAGGGCTCGTTTAGATCAAAGACTTCCACCATCATTCCACGACTGCAACAATTCTTCTTTTTTACGTTCGATGGGGAGAAAGAAAAGGGAAAGTTTTGAAATGATTATCTTTGAGTAGATAATGGCATTGAAATAATATAATGGCGACGACGTAAAATTTGTGCCAGACAGGGATTCGAACCCAGGATTGTCACTTCTGCATAGAGATCGTTGGGTATTTATTTATTCATATTTAAGAAACTTTCACAGAGTTAAAAATTAGGTGTTAAGATTGTAAGAGTCTGAATGAAAGTCCTTGGTCCACTTGAGCTGTTATTTTATTGGAGTCGTGAAGACCCGCACAAACGGTTTCGCAAACTACAGTTGCATCTTCAGGCGCTTTTTACTGTACAAAATGACAATTGTTTTAATAAATGAATATTTACAATGAAAATTACATATTAAAAACCAAAAATCCGAACTAGTTATCTATGAGGAAGTTACATGTAAAAATATTTTTATATAGAAGCCAGCAGGCTATTGATTGCAATAAATATTTTTTTCTTTTATGTTACTTACAAAGTTTTGCATATAAGTCATGTATGATGGATAACGGGATTAATGGTAGGTCGTGCTTAAGTCTACCGTGCGGTTCTTGTCATTTTTGTTAAAATAATAGAAAAGTCGGCAATTGGTAAAATTTGTTTGGCCTGTGACAAAAGGCGACGTCATGGGTAGCCCTACAATAGACAACATTATAATGATTAGTGAGAACCACGGAAGTTGTTTGGAAATCAGATTTTTGCGTAGAATGAGGATACATAATTACTTAAACTTACAGATTGTTGTCAGTGTAGTGAGGATTATCAGATCCATCAAGGTGATCAAAAAATTGCATATTCGTGCTGGGCGGAAGAGACGGATCACCATGCGTATCGGCCGCTAGACTGAAGCCAACTGGCTGTGGTTCGAGGGGGCGCTAGGTGTGACGTCGAGGCTAGTTGCGGTAGTAGCCGACCAATAAACCACGTTAACCATTTGCACAAGTATGTATACTAATTTAGACTAATGATTATGTGCTAAACTGAAGTTGTGTTGACGTCACGGTTACAATGAAATAAAATGAGATAAAAATGAGGATTTTTTTAAATAAAAATACATCATACTGGACTTAAAATAAAACGTTATGGATTACAATTCTGCAAATGCTTGATAATAAGAACTTATTAAATGCGGGGATAATACCTCAGCTATACAGGGCCACATGACCGAAACAAGCGACAAGTCATGAACTAGAAAGAGTGGTTGGGAAGGGGGCGACATGTTATAGAACTTAATGTATTAATGGTACACATGCATGTTTCCTTAATGTGATTACATTACTTGTAGGTAGTCATAATTTGCCAATATTCCATTATGTTTTAAATCCGTCTGATTATTCAGGGTGTTATCAGGTAACTGTGCAATAGATCGTTTTATATATATTTCCTCAAGTGCGTTCAAAACAGTACCCTTACCTATTTATCTATTTTCTTAATTTTTTTTCTCAGGAATATTGGTTCCTTGCGGACGTGGGTAGGCGTTCTTGATCTGTGTAATCTTGACTCAGTTTTTATTAGAATCATCTGACGGAGCGCGCTGAGCAGCCGCACCGACGCCCCGTCCGCCCCCAACTGCCGCAAGCCGCACTCTAGGGTCGTAGTGTCGCAATCCTTCACAATTCTCTATCCTCGCCATACTGGATTCCCGTACGAGGTTGACCGGTTTTACCGCAACTGCTGTGAAGTGCACCTTCGTATAAGAAAATGCCTCTTTATTGCAAATATATACACTGCTCAAAACAGAGGATCAGTAGAGATATATAAGTCCTGAAGTACTGTCATCGTCAGAATAAACTAAAATGGTTCGACGTTTTTCTGCCATTTCTATGGAGTGGAGAATACAAATTACGGCAAGCGAGATGTAATAGCAGAATGCTGTTGTAGAGGGTGTTGCCGTGACTTATGTTTATCAAAGTAATTACACAATTAGTCGGGTTCAGATAGATAGTGAGCAGATAGTGCAATTCAATAGCAACGTGACTTCACGAAGGTATGGCGTGGAGAGCCACAAGAAAGATGAAAGCCGAATCGACACAGAGGGTGGTGGCTGTTGGTATTGGAGTGTCGCAAAGTATAATTTACAGACATGGACGCGATTTCATGAAGCAGGGACCGTTAAAAGAAGGCAAAGACAAGGTCGTCCACGGCTAAATCAGCAAGACATGAGCGTTACCTATGGGTTCTCAGACCGAGATGTAGAGACGAGATCCTTCGACCTTTTGTTGTGCCCTATGCTGGTGACACAGGAGATGGCGTCTTCTGGTGGACTATAACACTCGCCCACAGAGAGCTGCACTGGACAACTTGGTTGAAGCTGAGGAAACTGAAGGAATGGAGTGGCCAGCTTGTTCACCGGACTTAAACCCTCTTGATCATGTCTGGGATGAACTTGGCAGACGCATTGCAGCCAGACCAGCACCTCCCCACAATGGTCGCAGAGCTAGATGTTGCCCTCTTTAAAAATGGCCATATACGTCAAGAGGTCATTAATAACCTCATAGTCAGCTGCGGTGACCGAGCGTTCTGCAGCGCGTCAGTCACAGTCTGCACGGCCACTACGGTCGGGGGTTCGAATCCCCCATCGGGCATGGATATTTGTGCCGTCCTTATTATTAGCTTGTTCATAAGTAGTTTGTAAGGTTAGGGACTGTTGACCCTGTTTGAACATTTGAACAACCTCATACTGTTCGTGCCAAGCAAGTGTGCCACTTTATTGGCCATCCGACGTGATCACACATCTTAGATAGCAATGATAATGACATTCTCACTATTATGATAGCCCCACGGTGCCTCGCCTCTAAGATACAAACGTAGGTTTGCCTTTCCTTAATCTAAGTTGTAAGGTGTTTGTTGCCTCACGTGTTCCTACTTCTAAATCCAAACTGATCTTCTCCGAGGTGGACTTCAGTTTCTAATCCTTTTACAAATAATTCAACGGTATTAAATCGTATTTTTAAATCTCTCACTATAACGTAATGTAATCGTAAACGCACATGAGTAACCTAATATCAAACCTGGACATTGACCTAAAGGTCGAAATTTAGTTAGCAGTCGGTCCTAAAGGAGGTTCTTCCGCTCTTTTCATTGTTGAAATCCGTTTTTTTTTTCAATAATTGACGTAAATGTGATAAATCACACGTTAAATTTGACTGTTCATATCAAAAGCGGACACATACATAAGAGCTTGATATCAAAATCAGATACTTGTTCACTGAAGCAGTGTGCGCCAATGGGAACACAGTATATGATCACATGAACTCGAAAATCAGGCATGGCGACAGCATGTGCCAGGCACTAAGCGTATTTGTCCGTACTTAAGTTTTTCAGTAATTTTTATAGTATTATTACTAATAACCATCTTAAAGCCAGTGAATTGGAACACAATACATCACAAGCGCCAGAAGGAAAAGCTAGGAAGCGGTTGAGACAACCTGAAAAGTGGAAAATAAACACTGGAAAGAAACAAAGGTAAGGCTAGCTTGTAAACTACACTGTTCTATTCTAAGGTGTGTTGTACGAAAATATCACTTGTTGATATCAGAAATAACGTAAGGACGTTTACGGAAAAATCTGGTGACAGTTTCAACAGACCTTATGCTGATAATTGTAGAGCTTCAGTGCCGTAACATTTAGTTTTGAATAAAATTAAAAAGATTATTATGATTATTGTAGTTCTTTATTTTTCCAATGTGTAATAGAGTTCAGGAATTAATATATTTCCACTTTATGTCGATATTCTTATAATGTACCAGATTATACACGTGTAAAAGATTCTCGTTAGCAGTAAGCGAATGTCAGTGTATCAAAAACGGACATCTAAAAGCGTATTCATATCAAAAGCGGACATCTACACGTTTTGATTTCAAAGACGCACATCTGTATTTTCAAACATAATTTGAAGGTGCTTGAGTAACCAAATTGATATTAGCCACTTATAGGTATACATCCTCGAGTATTAAAGTTGGTATTGCTCAAATAAGCTTATAAATATATTAGCTCTACGTTTCGCAATAAAAAAATGACGTTTACCTCAGTTTCTGGTAAACGACAGATGGCCGTCTTTGATAATGGACTACTCATATTCCCAGCAGTGTAGCGTGTTGCATAGCATGGTTGCGGAAATCTATATCTGTAGGGGCAATCCACCCTGTATAAATGTTCAAATGTTTGTAAATCTATCGGAACAAACTGCGTGGGCATCAGTCCGTAGCTTACAAACTACTTAAACCTAGGTAAACTAACCTACGGACAAACACACACAGCCGGCCGCGGTGGCCGAGGGGAATGAGGCGCTCCAGTCACGGTCTGCACGGCCACTACGATCGGGGGTTCGAATCCCCCCTCGGGCATGGATATTTGTGCCGTCCTTAGTGCTAGTGCATAACTAGTTTGTAAGTTTAGGGACTGATGACCCCGTAGTTAAGTCCCATAAGCTGTACAAACATTTGAACATTTGATTTGAAACACACACACACCCATGCCCCAGGGAGGACTCGAACCTCCACGGCGAGCAACCGCGCACTCCGCTGCGTGGTGCTTTAGACCGCTCGACTACTCCACCGCTGCACCCTGTATAACCTAGAACATTTTATGGGTATGTCAGGACATTGTTCGTCTTCTTCAGGCTTCACAAGCTTCTAGTGAGAAAGGGAAACGGGCAGTACCGTTGCAGATCATCGAATAGTACTGACAATTCACTTCGGAATGAAGCGGGCTGATTCTTTATGCCTCTCGATTGAATTTATGCGCCGAACTGCCGCTCGAACGCGGACTCTAGAATTTACATAGTGTAAACAGAATGTGGAAGGACTTGGACTCAGGTGTCGGCGGCAGATGAAACCGGAAGAGCGTCGCGGTGTGACCTTGTTTACTCGGCCGGCGTAATCGGCGCGCGATGAGAACATGACACGCGCCTTATCGGCCAGGATAAACACGGCGGATCCATTAGGCGACGCGATATACAACACGGTTCCGCCATCACGTGCCGCGGCCGCGTAGCTCGGTTTATGGCACGGCGCGCCTCTGCCCATACCGCGCACTTCCGCCCAGCCTAAGAAAGGACCGACGCAGGCGAAACAGAAGCGAGGTAGTCTAGGTACACAACGGTATTAACGACAAATGTGCAAATGACATAAAAGTTTTCTGGGTGTTGTACCGCGTCATTATATAAGGCTATTACTTAAAAATGTTCAAATGTTTGTTAAGCTTATGGGACTCGACTACGGGGTCATCAGTCCCTAAACTTACAAACTACATATCAACTACCTTATACTAAAGACGGCACAAATATCCATGCCCGAGGGGGGATTCGAACCCCCGACCGTAGTGGCCGTGCAGACCGTGACTGGAGCGCCTTAGTCTCCTCGGCCACCACGGCCGGCCTATTACTTAAATAACCGACGTTTCTGCCAACGTTACAGTGGCCTTCATCTGGGTATACTGATGTGAGCTGGTTGTTACTACACTTTATATTACTTTCATTTAGACATTACGTCATAATTTCTAAAAACAAGCGATGTTATTGGTGAATTTTTTGGCGGAAGAATGGAACTTTATTTTTATAGGATGCTGAGGTGGAGGGAGTGGTGGTTGGCCGTTGCTTCTTGCATAGCGAGATATGATTGGTGTTCATCGGCGAATGGGGTGAGGGCTTCCGTTTCTCTCCTGCTGGCCGTGGGCCGCACGGCGGCAGTTGCTTACTAGTGACGCTCACGTGTTGTGTTCTCAGTGCGGCCTATTTCGCTGTGATGGCTGGTAGCCAAGAGGGGGGGGGGGGGGAGCCTGAGCCCATCTTCTCTATTCATATTATTAGGGCGTTTTACAATTTCGATGGCTTCCCTTATCTTGAGTTTAACCGTCCCTGGTTGCTTGGCGAGTATTCTGGCATCGTTAAATTTTATGAGTTGGTTTACGTTATAGGAGGCGATCCACTTATAATATTGTAAAAAGATATAAAATAGCCAAGATCGCTTATCATCAGTTTTTATTAACGACGACCGGTTTCACTGAACTTGCTGAGTTTGCTTTTGTCACTCACTGTGATAATTACGTTTTATTATAATGACATAGTACACATATGCACTGTACATCGTTTTATATAACAACTATTTGACATTACAAGATTATGGCCTTGTAAAATATTTTATTTGACCTGATGATGCTGACATAGTTCGGTGAAACCGGTGTCGTTAATAAAAACTGATGATAAGCGATCTTGGCTATTTTATATTTTTTTACAATGTTAAATTTTATATTTAAGATAAGGGAAGCCATCAAAATTGTAAAACACGCTAATAACGTGAATAGAGAAGATGGGCTCAGGCTTCCCCCCTATTGGCTACCAGCCATCACAGCGAAATAGGCCGCACTGACAACACAACACGCGAACGTCACTAGTAAGCAACTGCCGCCTCGCGGCCCACGGCCAGCAAGAGAGAAACGGAAGCCCTCACTCCATTCGCCGATGAACACCAATCATGTCTCGCTATCCAAGAAGCAACGGCCAACCCCCACTCCCTCCACCTCAGCATGCTATCAAAATAAAGTTCCATTCTTCCGCCAATTTTTTTAGAATTTATGATGTAATGTCTAAATGAAAGTAATATAAAGTGTAGTAACAACCAGCTCACATCAGTATACCCAGATGAAGGCCACTATAAAGTTGGCCGAAACGTCGGTTATTTAAGTAATAGTCTTATATCATGACGCGGTACAACACCCAGAAACTTTTATGTCATCTGACTCTGGCCGCGGAAGCCTACGTAATTATAAATGTTAAAATGTTTGTAGATCTATCGGACCAAACTGCGTGGTCATCAGTCCGTAGCCTACCAACTACTTAACCTTTAGCCCGTACACCGGTCTTTTGAACCGGGGCGACCCCCTTCTCCTCCCTCCCCTTCTCTCTGAGTGCGTGTCAGCACTCTGCCCTCCACAGTAGCCTCAAGGCCGTTGAAGAGGAAGTCCAAGTAAGTCTTTTCTTCGTTGTACATCTGTCCGAAATTCTGTAATTAACGAATTGCACTCTCCGCTCCCGGTCAAAAAAGGCCGATGTGTACACTGAAGCCGGCCGCGGTGGCCGAGGTAACTGAGGCGCTCCAGTCACGGTCAGCACGGCCACTACGGTCGGGGGTTCGAATCCCCCCTCGGGCATGGATATTTGTGCCGTCCTAGTTCGTAAGTAGTTCATAAGTAGTTTGTCAGTTTAGGGACTGATGACCCCGTAGTTAAGTCCCATAAGCGTAACAAACATTTGAACATTTCAACATTTGTACACTGTTTCTCTTTATTTTCTCCGGTCTAATATACCCCACTTACCCTCAAGTTGTGTGTTTATCCTTTCACAATCAACTGCAAGTCTATAAAATTGGAAAAATCTACATATCAAGTGTGTGAGAAAACTATTGGGGGTGTATGCTGGGGAAGGGGGAGACCGAATGGCGCACTACATGCATTTTAAGACAATTAGATGCTTCCAAAAAGGCCGAAAGAAACTGAAAGAAACGGCACCGCGGTCTTAAAGTCCAAGTGTACGCTTTGTGTGCCATAAGGGGGTGTACGGGCTGAAGGTTAACCCTCGAGTGGTCGCGCTGGCGCACTGAGTGCGTCATAGTTAAATAAACATGGTTTTCGTTGTGTTGGTAACAATGAAGACGTTTGAAACTCTAGCTATTTCCTCCACTGTTATCATCACTATTGTTGTGTGCAGTCCGGTAATTGTCGGTGCTCAAGAAAATTCTTAACAGGATAATTTGCGAAGCGTTGTCATAACTGGCGCACTCAGTGCGGCGTGCGAGTGGTCGTGTAAGTATTTTTTTTACTTTCTCAAACGTAGTGTTGTATTTCATTTACGTTATTCGTATGGTCCGTGTTCATGAGAATACATTTTTAGGGCAAGTAAGCGTTTAACCAGCGAGGAACTCGAGTGGTTCTTGTATGAAGATCCAGATTTTTTGAAAGATGTAGGCAGTATGTCGGATGATGACACTGATGATGAAGAAGAGGTAATTGCTCAAAGTGACGATAACACTGAAAGTGAACAAGAGTACGAGTTTGATTGAAGACAGGATGAAAGCAAAACCAGAAGTAAAAATATTGTAAAAACATTTCCAGGACCAAAGGCTATTGCTAGGGGTGTAGCAACCGAGATCTCTGGATTCAGTAAAATAATTAGCATGGAAATGATTGATATAATTGTACATAACACAAAAAAATACATTCAGCTCATACCTGATTATCAAAGAGAAAGAGATAAAAAAAGAAACGACGAGAACCGAAATGCTGGCACTACTTGGTTTACTTTATCTTTTCGGAATAAAGAAAGCTAATCATACGAATGTAATGGAGATGTGGAATGAACTACAAATCTAAAGTGGGCCGTAAAACACGTTAGTGCGATTTTTTTAATATAAAAAGATAGTCATACATTTAATTTACTTCATGAAGCATTTATCATGAATGCAGCTCATTTAAAGGAAGTTTTTGAAGAAAGTGTATTTGTATTGTGCCAACAAAACGAAATTTCTTTGTGTACAGAATGTTGGAGAAGGTTTTTCTGGAGGAGTGAGGAAGAAGAGTTGGCGCGCAGTTCTGCCACAGGGGAGACGTCAGCTCGGCGCGGCTCTGCTCTGGACGGAGCGGGAAACAAGGCGAGTGGCGCGACGGCCAGATTTACGATCACGCGGCCGCTGGGGGGGAGAGCCGCAGTCGCAGAGTGCGTGGGCCGCACTGCGCTGAAAGCGAGCGGGGACCGCGCCGTGCCGGAGCCGGACAATGCCGGCCAGGGGGCGTGGCTGGCGCCGACAGCACGGCGCAGAGTCCTGCGTCCGCTGGCCGGAGCGAATTCCTCCAGTGCGCCTCTAGAGGCCGAGGCATGGCGTAGGGTCAACGACTCTTTTTTTTCTTTTTTTTTCCGGCTCTCCAACCTCCCCTACAACCCGTCCTTCCGCTCACCAAAGTCGCCTTCTTCGGCGTCGGCTTCAATCGGCCTTTTTTGAAATTTTATTTATTTTAATGCTTCCTTCCATCTTGTACTCGCAAATAAAAGTGCTTTTTGCGGAAGATTCGTAAAAAAAAAAAAAAAAAAAAAAAAAAAAAAAAAAAAAAAAGCCTTATTTGACGAATTTTCGCCTTGCTGTGCCACAGCTTTGGAACCAAAGTATACCAAACAAAAAGTAGAGCCACTTATTTAGTAGCAAACATAATCTATTTTTCTTCTATTTACAATTGGAGAAAATAACTTTTTACTTCTTTTTCTACGTCCTGCCCACCGTCGATTTCAAATTTCGTCTTCTCTGTTTGTGTTCGCAGCTGTTCGTGTCCGGTTCAGGTTCAGTTTCTTCGTGCTTTCTGTTATTCACTAATACTAAAATGCTCCCTTCTCTGCCGGCCGCGGTGACCGAGTAGACTGAGGCTTTTCAGTCACGGTCTGCAGGGCCACTACGGTCGGGGGTTCGAATCCCCCCTCGGGTATGGATATTTGTGCCGTCCTTAGTCTTTGATAGTTCATAAGTAGTTTGTAAGCTTAGGGACTGATGACCCCGTAGTTAAGTCCCACAAGCTATACAAAACAAAAATTAAAGTTTGTTGAACTTCTAACAGTATATATACATACACAAAACGTATAATTGTATACCCATTCGATTTTTATCTGATTATGCTGAAGCGATAGCTTCTTACTTAACAGCCATATACAACCGCACTCTCAAAGAAGAATTGGAAAGTTGCACAGGTCACACCTATATCCAAGAAAGGCAGTAGGAGTAACCCACTAAACTACTGGCCTATTTCATTGACGTTAATTTGCAGCAGGGTTTGGGAACATATCCTGTGTTCAAATATTATGAATCATCTCGAACAGAACGATCTATTGACCAAAGGTGAACACGGATTTAGAAAATATCGTTCACGCGAAACACAACTAGCTCTTTACTCACGCGAAGTGATGGGTGCTATCGACAAGGGTTCGCAAATCGATACCGTATTTCTTGATTTCCAGAAGGCTTTTGACACCGTACCACACAAGCGGCTTTTAGTCAAATTACATGGTTATGGTATATCGCCCCAAATTTGCGATTGGATAGAGGATTTTCTGTCAGAGAGGCCACAGTTCGTAGTAATTGATGGTAAGGCATCGACTAAAATAGAGGTGATATCGGGCGTTCCACAGGATTTGGAGAAAATCTAAGCAGCTCTCTTAGGTTATTTGCAGATGACACCGTCATTTACCATCTAGTAAAATCATCTAAAGAACAAAACCAACTGCTGAACGATCTGGATAAGATCTATGGTGTAAAAATTGGCAATTGACTGTAAATAATGAGAAGTGTGAAGTCATCCAAATGAGTACGAAAAGAGATCCGTTAAACTTTGTTTACAAGATAAATCAACCTAAGTGAAGGCCGTAAACTACACAAAATACCTAGGATTTACTATTACTTCAGACTTAAACTGGAAAGAACACGTAGATAATGTTGTGGGAAAGGCGAACCAGATACTGCGTTTTATTGGGAGAACGCTTAAAAGATGCAACAGAACTACTAAAGAGACTGCATACACTAAGCTTGTCCGTCCTTATTTGGAGTATTGCTGCCCAGTGTGGAATCCTTATCAGGTGGGTTTGACTGAAGACATCGAAAGAGTCCAAAGAAGGTAAGCTCGTTCCGTATTGTCACGATATAGGGGAGACAGCTTTACGGAAATGATACAGGATCTGGGATGGGAATCATTACAGCAAAGGCGCTTATCGCTGCGGCGTGGGCTACTTACGAAACTCCAATCACCAACATTCTCCTCCGAATGCGGAAATATATTGTTGACTACCCTTACATAGGTAGAAATGATCAACAGAATAAAATACTAGAAATCAGAGCTCGAACGGAGGGATTAGAGTGTTCTTTCTTGCCGCGCGCTATTAGAGATTGGAATGGGAGATAAATAGTATAATGGTGGTTCGATGAACCCTCCGCCAGGCACTTAAATGTGATTTGCAGAGTATCCCATGTAGATGTAGATGTAAATAATAACAATTGTTTTTTTTTATAATGCCTGGCATGAATTTGGGTTAAAATGTAATTATTACGGCATTATGCAATGTTTGATGAAGTCATTTTTCGATTTTTCACACGTACGGTTGGCGTGAGGAAATATGTGTCCCAGCAATACACGATTAATGAAACTTTGCGAGCATTTTCTAAATCTGTGGGGGCTTTGGTACCAGCCCGGTGTTCTCTAGTGGGATGAGTGAAACCGCCGAAAATAAGTATTCAGACTAGCCGGCAAACCGACTCACGTCGTAGCATCGCCGGTCAGATTCGAATCTGTACCTAGATACCTCCCCGTCCCGGAAAGCGACGCCTTAAACCGCGTGGGTAACCGGGCGCGTAATGTTTGGCTGTGCATGAAGGATACATACATTGAAAGTTAATAGGTTTCTAAATTGTATTCTTTACTTACTATATCACGTGCACACCTCTATATGTTTGAAGATTACCTCGTTACATCATGAGAGCAGCGTAATCTAAGGCGTCATGCTACGAACTGCGCGTCGCTGCAAACGGAGGTTCGAATCCTCCATCAGACATGGGTGGGTGTTCTGTCCCTAGCGTAATTTTCTGTAGTTTGTAAGTCCACGGACTGATGACTATAGCAGTTTGGTCTGATAGATATTCAACCATTTGATTTGAACATAAAGAGAACCTTGCACCGTAGCTTAAATAACTTTGTTTCAGTATAGGTTCTTCTTATTGGCAATTATTGTGATTTGAATCTTACTAAAGTTCGATAAAATCAATTTTTCGGTCACTATCTTTATATTAGAAGCATTAATAAATAGAAACACACGAAGAAATCAACTTTGTTTAGACATACCTGCTCTACCGACGAATCACTTCTATCAGGATTTTGAAAGAGGCCTACAGAAAAAGTATAGTTTACACAGTACTACAAAAAACTGATGTTCAAAAGAAATGTATATTTCTTTAAAGAGAGCGAAATTAAATTTATTAATATAATTTTGGTTCTCACAGGGTTAGTTCAGAAATGTAAATTTGTTATTATTATAGGAAATCAGAGTGTCAGCATGTAACGTTTCTGCTATGTTGCAAACTCCTAAAAATCAGTTGCCAACATAGAAACACGAAATATCTGACACCTAAAGTAAAACTTCATTACCGGACATGTAAAATATCACATTTTCGCCTTCTGTTTGAAATTCTATTAACACTATTAGTAAAACGCTTTTAAGAAATAGTACATTGATTTAAATATAACTTTGGCTGACCTTTTACGTAATTTTCAGTTTTTAATACTTTCGTAAATAATAGCTGCAAACACTAAAAATGCATTACACTTAGTTTCGGAAATTGCTGAATCTATATGATACTAATTTGTATAAAAACAAACAATGCTACATGTTATAAACTATTGCACAACATGATTTCATATATACCTTTTGTTTAAATAAATTAGGGCAGACCATGTTTTATATATCACTAGATCCTAAATTAAATACTGATAATTTTTCATGCACTAAAATTAATAATCCGTTTGGTACTAAGAAACTATCTTCGAAATTAACAAAACTACGACAACCATATACAAATCCGTATTAATAAATAATTTGACCGCAAACTGAAACTCATTAAAATTCCATGTCACAATAATAGTACGCCTACACAATATTGGCAAAACAAATATGTGTGCACTTCGAAAACATACATAATGTAAATAATTTGAGCACTGTAAACACTAGTCAAAAGGATGATGTTGAATTAGTGTACCATATTTAAATACAAATTTCTTGAAACAAGTACATACATTGACATAAATAGTCAAAGCTTAAATGTAATGTTTCAATTTCTGTCTTTTGACAAATTTAATGTAAAAGAATATTGTTTAATTGTGAATTACAAAACTTTGTCATCAATCTTATTACGCGGTTACGTAGAAAGATGTTCGAGAGAAACCATTGTTTAGTTAGTCTTCGATAGAGTATTCTAGCGGCCAGAAACCTGTAAGCAGCTCTGTTGGCTTGCTGCTGCATTTTTTGATTGTGAAATAATGAATTGATTTGAACGCTGTTTAAGTGGAAATAAAATCGTTTCCATATCAACTGTCATGGTTTTAATTTACGTAAAGATCCTGTAAAATCAAATGCTTTAGTAAATGCCGAAGACAGCTCACAACGCAATGGACCTCAGCCAGCATATAAGATAAGTTCAACTTCACCTACAGTGGAATGACTTTGTTATAGACTGTGAACTAATAAAAGTTTCCGTGGTTCAGGAAAATATTAGGGCTCAGTTAGAGTCATTCCGAAAAGGGGTGATGGACGCTAGAAGCAGTAAGGGCGATAGGAACACTGCAACAAGCAAGTGAAAAATTTTAATAAATACAAAGAGATTTGACGAAAAACTTATTTTATCAAAGATAAGAAGCTATAATCGACTTTGATTTTGTCAGCTACAATGACGGTCTGTTTTGATGCAATTACGCACTGTTCATGTCCATTGCCTGTAATATATAAACTAAATACGAAGAAAGTAATTTTGAAACTTATCAAGACATCCTATTTTTTTAGTAAGTTACAGATTGCATAATTCTTGTGGGGTATTATGGAAACAGATTTTTCATGATTTATTTGCCCTTTATGTTCTTGTATAGTGTTGAAATGTCACTATACTTTGATTATTTTAAAAAATAACAACAATAAAACATGCTGTTCCTCTATCAATATACATATTTTTGTACCAGTTTTTTGTTTGCGGTTTTATTTCTAAATAACTTTGACGAAAGGGTTTGACAAAATAATGATTTCTTCAGAAATCGAAAATTCAGAATTTATACGAAATTTGTAGTAAATTTGATGTATCCACTGAATTGAGCATAGCAAAATATGTAACGACGTAATTTTCACCACTCTGAGATTATTTTACGACCTGGTTGATACTTCACCGGTACCGCCCCTGATGATCGTGTGTCATTTCACATCCGTTAGACCCAACCGTCGTCATGTTCGAACTCGCTGGCGCACACATTTGTAGCTGACGACACTTTGGCGATTTGCTTGTCAATCATGATGAGAAGGGGGAAGACGAAAGAACACCCAGTCCTCGAGTAGAGAGAATCCCCGACCAGACCGGGAATCAAACACTGGCCCCCGTATGACAACCCAACACGCTAGACTACGGAGGCAGGCGCTACCGCCACTTATCCATGAATAACAAGAGCGTACGTTGAATCGACCTATTTTTTTTTCAAATACTTACAAGTTATACACCTTTACGATGAGAAACCACAGCTAAAGTATTCCCGATCAGCTAATATATCTTGGTGATACCGCTAGTGTGGCTTCATCTAGCTGTACTTTACACAATGCAGGATAATCCATTGATTGAGTTTTGTTTTCGAAATCATTTGATCTGCAGGGCAGCAGACAGCGGTTAACACTTTCATATTAACCCCCCCCCCCCCCTCTCTCTCTCTCTCTCTCTCTCTCTCTCTCTCTCTCTCTCTCTCTCTCTCTCTCTCTCTCTCTCTCTGTCACTCCTTATGTCCAGAATATGTTATCTACAGCCTCTCAAGTATCTCACTCAACTATCAAACAAACCATTACGCTTTTATCTATCAGAATATGTCAAACTACACTATTCAAAAATGTTCAAATGTTTGTAGCACTTATGGGTCTTAACTACGGGGTCATCAGTCCCAAAGCTTACAAACTAATATTCATAGAATATATGACTTCAACTGCTATTGGGCAAAGCTGAAAATGTGTACCCAGCCGGGATTCGAACCCGGGTCTCCTGCTTTCTAGGCAGTTGCGCTGACCCCTACACCACTGGGGACACAGTGATCACCGCACCTGCAAGGACTACCCATGTACGCTGGATCAGAATGTGACGTCTGTTCTTTCCGAACAGACGCCACATGTATATATATAATATGCCGGTGACGGGCAATGATCCTATCGTTAGTGGGGAGGGGTGGGCAAGTTTGAAGCCCTTACTCTTACGGGAATTAGTTAAACTACGAGTTTGAGTACTATGGGCAGGGCGAAGCTGGGAATTTGTATCTGACGGGAGGCGTACATGGGTAGTCCTTGCAGGTGCGGTGATCACTGTGTCTCCAGTGGTGTAGGGGTCAGCGCAACTGCCTAGAAAGCAGGAGACCCGGGTTCGAATCCCGGCTGGGTACACATTTTCAGCTTTGCCCAATAGCAGTTGAAGTCATATATTCTATGAATATTAAATAATAACAGCTGCTGGATCAGAATGTGACATCTGTTCTTTCCGAACAGACGCCACATGTATATATGCTTACAAACTACTTATGAACTAGTTAAGGACGGCACAAATATCCATGCCCGAGGGGGGATTCGAACCCCAGACCGTAGTGGCCGTGCAGACCGTGACTGGAGCGCCTCAGTCCCCTCGGCCACAGCGGCCGGCAACTACAGTATTACACAGTAGTCCAGTTTACATTCATAATCCAATAAGGCCTACTACACTGACTTCTTCAAGTGGAAAGATGAAGGATGGCTATCAAACAACGAGTTTGTTGAAAATAGAGCAGCACTTCATGGAATTCACTTTCCATCCACAATAGTCGACGCTAAAATACTTCTCCAGCGAGTGCACTGGCATTGTTCGTGAACGTAGAAACGCACTTACGTACACATACACAAATACCGGGATCCTAAATCTGTCCTAAATCCGTCCCGAAGACCACTACGTCAATTCTGTGACGAGTTTCTAAAAGAGTTGCGGGAGCGCTGATAGCGAACAAAAGCGGTTTCTGCAGGGGGGCCGAGTTATCGGGAAGCATTAACTCGGGCCGGCCGTACGGTAATGGTCGCTTTTACGAGCGCATTTTGGGACGGCGCAACGTTTTACAAACGGCCGCCCATTAAATGAAACGCCGGCTTTAAAAAATTAGATGCCTGCGTATGGGAGACGCACGGGGAATACGCACACGCACACACAGTATATCAGCCGACCAGCGGTGCCCCACTATAAACGGCTGCCTTGACGGACGCAGTATTTTTGCTGCCTTTATTCTCGCCGTGCGATAAAAACGCCGCCCTCCGAGGCGCCCAACGCGGATTTCCGATAAAAACCATCCCCACCCCCCTCCAGAACCCCACCCCAGCTGCCGTTTTGGAATTTCCGTCCTGCAGACAAATTTGTATAGCGACGGCCGGGCAGCGTACACTTGCCACTCGTCACGCTCCCATTTTATTAAAAACTTCGATAAATGTTTCATTAAAGAAGTTATTTCGCTGCGTGGGCAGAATAACAACACAAAATATTAATTATCGAGGGGGTTGCGCGTGGTACCGGATGATGCAGCGAACAAACAGAAATATCTGGAACCAGTCAATATCACAAATCGGCTTTAAATTGTTTTTTTACTGAGAATGTATATATCTGAAACACTTTTCATATCCTGACTTCCATTTCGTCAGTTATGAATCTCTGTTATGAATTCACTAATGTTAGAACGTTACATACTAACAAGGAAAGTACTTGGGCTCGAACAAACATATCTGTATGAACGTTTGGTTACAGTATCTCTACGTACACCTCAATATGCTTGGTGGGTGTCGTTTTTATGCATAATTTGCAATCATGCTCTAGATAGCACTGTAGATATAATTGTAGACGCCATACGTAATGCAGATATCTGAACTATAACTTATGTAATAATCGTCGAACATGTTCTCTAGCGTATTGTCAGCAAACGCCGTGATGACAGTTGCAACTTTAACCTTCTTCTCGGAAGATTGTTGGTATTCACTGCCACTGCTTCCATCGCCTCTTCCCTCACTTACCGTAGCACTACCGCTAGCAACGAGTTCTTATCATCATTATGTTTTAGTGTTACAACAGTATCTAACTTCTGCTCATATTTCTGTACCATAATAGACACGAGAAAGCATGCGAATGATTCATCTTCTACACTAATACCATCTTCACGAAGAATGGTTCTTCGTAACTTCAATTCAACCAATCGCAATACTTTAGCAGGATTGATTAGCAATCGACTCTCCATCTGACGCTTCACCATACAAATGTCACAAAATGCAACTTCGGAGACGCAGTGCACTGTCCCTACTTACGACAGGTCCAAGTGCAATGTGGCAAGGCACACACAGAGGCCTCTAACGACGACTGCAGAGTTTTTCAGATTCGGGGATGTCACTAGTGAAATAAAGGATCTTTACATTATATCTCGTACGATTTTGATGTATATGTATTTGTTCGAGCCCAAGTACTTTCCTTGTAAGTTATTGCAAACTTTGTTATGTGCAAAACTAAGAGACGGATTCGCTCAATGCAACGAATATGGAGAGTACACAAATGCCTTAGGATGCCCTGAGAGCACTGTAGTGGTAAGGGTCAACAAATCTACAAGTTGTACGGCAGAAATAGCGAATATACTGTGGCGCGGTTCAAATGTTCCAATTTTTGTAGCCACGTGGAATGGCCGCGAGGACCAAGGACTCATGCTACGGACTGGGCAGCAGATTGAGGCGGAGGTCCAAGTCCTCCCTCAGGCATGGGTTTGTGTTGTCATTACTGTAGGTTAGTTAGTTTGTAAGTCTAGAGACTGATAATCATTACAGTTTGGTCCGTTTACAAAAATCTCAAAGATTAGATTATATTATTAGATCATAAATACGACAATTCGCAACGATGTGGAACGTGCTAGTTAAACAAATGATGCCTATACATGACACTCAATATTTTTAGAACTTTATAATTTTTTTTTTTGTTTTGTTTTTGGTTTTTATATATTTTTATCAAAGAATTTATCTAGAGTGTAGAAAGAGCTGACATTCGGAAATTATTTAAATTCAAACTTTTGATACTACTTTGTACGTGCCCGAAGACTTTTGTGGCAGCATAATTCACCCATTTCCGTGCCAAAGTTAGATTTAACCTCGAACAGTGAATACCACCCTTTCTTCTTATGTTGTAACTATGCACAATGCCATTACTTTGTTGTTTATAACAAATATACGAGGCGCGTCCAGAAAGTAAGTTCCCTTTCAATTTATCTCCGCTGCAGCTCTACGATTTTAGTTCCACACATGCGCTGTAGACGATGTGTATCAAGGAGAAGAACGTGCGCCATTTGGAGATCGCTGTCAGTTATGTACGCTTTGTTGTGCTTGTTTGAAATGTCGGCGTTCATTGAAAATCCAGCCGCCTGTGAAATCACGTCGGTGATTCGATTTCTAAATGCGAGGAAAGTGAAACCAAGTGAAATTTATCGGCAATTTTACGATGTTTACGGACCAAATGCGATCCGATAGGCGGACCAAATGGCGAGCGTAGTGATGTGCACGATGAAGAACGAAGTGGGCGTCCACCTTTGGTTACAGAAGAACTGGTTCACGCGATGGATGACAAGATCCAGGGAAACCGTAGGTTTACAATTAGTGCTCTCGCTATGGACGGCGAGCTGAAAGAAACTGTCGCCAACTGGTTGAAGACACAGGCGGCAGATTTCTATGAAGAAGGTATACAAAACCTGGTGCCACGATATGACAAATGCCTGCAAAATTTCGGCAGCTATGTAGAAAAATAGTTTAAAGGTTGTGAAATTTTGTGCAATAAAAATTTCTTCTGTATCTGTGTACAGTTTCGTTTTATTACCAAACGGAACTTACTTTGTGGACGCGCCTCCTATATGAATGCTTTTCCAGTCAATGTTCATTTCCCACAGAATATGAATCCCATATAAAAGCAGAAAATGAAAACAGGCATAGTAAGTTAATTTACTGAGATGTATACCACCAAATTTTGCAATGACCCTGATAGCATTGGTTACTGAACTCAGCAGATCTTAAAGGTATTAATTCCAATTCATCCCTAGTCAATGAATACACCTAAAAATTTTGAATAATCCACCTTAGCTACAGATTTCTGTTAAAAGTCTATATTTAATATTGGTGTCATGCCTACAACTTTATGAAACTGTATATACTGGGTGTTATCAAAGTTTAATGAGAGACAAGTAGTAGAGAACCACTTAATAATTTTCTGAAAGACATCATTTACAATTTGATCAGTTAATTCCTCTTTGTCTGGCGTTATAGCTATACTTGTAACATGTACAGCAAAATGTACTAGCTTAGCATCTTTGCGCATATAAAATGACAAGTAATTAATATACATTACGAAAAGCAAAGGACCCAATACCGAACTGTTCATTGCACATTATGTGAACTAATCAACTTTCTGCACTCTTCCTGTTAAGTATGATTTAAAGCATCTATGCACTGTCCCACTCATATCGCAACACTAAGCTCATGTATAACAATTCCATGATTTACACAATTAACAGCCTTTGAGAGCTCACAGAAAATCCTATTATTCAAAGCATTGAATATTTCATCAGTTTAGGCTGAAAAGTTTTTCTGAAAATAAAACTGACATTTTGTTAGACTTTTTTTTACTAATATGTGAAGCTACACAAGAAATGTTTGTAAAGTTATGGGGTGAAACTGCAGTGGTCCAGTCCTTAGACTTACATACTACTTAAACTAACTTATACTAAGGTGAGCACAAAAACTAATGCCCGATGGAGGACCAGAGCCTCCGACGGGAAGATCCACGCGCTCCGCAGCAAGACGCCAATAAAAATGAAGTATAACATGTTTTCACATTTTATTTAGTAGGTAGCTCAACATATTTTTTTTTTTTCGTGTGTTGATACACTGTTTGCTACGGGCGTATTTCTAGAACTTCATCAGTAATGTTCAAGTTGTAAAGTCGTGCTTTCGTCATATAGAAGTTTTCTTTGTGATTTGTTAGCCAAGCCTGCTGTACCGCAAGGTGTACACAAACCACACGTATTTATACGTGCTGACATGGCAGTTGTGTGTGGGTTTTATAAGGGAAACACTTCTGCTGCTTTTAGAAAATACCACGTACGATTTTCTACTCACATAGTCAGGAGTGTTTACTCGTGTATTAATACACTGCGTAACTGTTCTACTAAACTAACAGTCATACTACATCAGGACGTGTCCACAGAGTGTGGATAAAGTGCGTGACTTTATTCAGTCGGTAGAACGTAGTCGTTCAACACGTACTCGTAAAATTTCAGCACGTATCGGACCCGGATGTTACATAAGCGCGGCTTCCATTCGTATGATTTATAATCCAATCAACAGCTTCGAGCAAGAGAGAAGATAGACGATTGGAATTGGAAATTTGAAAATCCGCAACTTATGCCAATTCTCACTCTTCACCGATGAAACTACGAGGGAGACTGAGTAATTAAGTCGCAAACTGAGGTATACACGCCAGTGTCGTACTGCGTTTAAAGACTGAAAATTGCTTTACTTTTCAGCTGACTGCACCTGTAAATTTAAACACTCGTAGTTCGAGAACGCTTTAAAATCCTGGAGCTTGGAATTTTTGTGGCAGCGTTGCATTTTATGAGTGACGCTATTGAACTGTAACTTTATTTTGTTCCGCGAACTGCTGCAACCCGCACGACGGATGCGTGGTAGAGAAATACCCCTACACAGCGCACAGTACTGCAACTTACTTACTGACACTCCCTCGTACTTTCACTCGTGACGACATCAGTACCACTCGTAATTCACATTGGTGGTCAGAAGAAAACCCCCGTGTGATCGTGGAGACAAATTTTCAAGAATGCTTCTGATGCTTCTTGATGGACCATCAACTTATTAGGCCTGTTGTGTTACTGCGTCGTCTTCTGGATCCCGTTATCTACACATTTTTGAAAATGAGCGTCCAGCATTATTGGAAAAGCTTCATTGGCTCAAATAATGCCTTCTTTCACCATGTATAACTTCTACAATTTCTACTCATCAGATTACGCATGTTCTAAACCAAACATTCCCGGAAAGATAGATCTGCCACAAAAGTCCCCGAATATTACCACTTTGGATTTCCGCCTGTAGGGGTGGTAGATTGGAGAAGTCTAAAAAGCAAATAACGAAGCCGATCTAATCTTTCGGATAATACAGCTCTCTACAGAAGATCTGCAGTGGTGCTATCAAAAGAAGTCAAAAGTGCATTGTAGCTTGTGGTGCAACTTTGAACGTCCTCATTTGCATTTCCTTTACCTTTTTTGGGTTATATATTAACAGCTGTATCTCTATAACCAACAGAAACTGGCTAAATCTTATACGGAGTATTTTATTACAGTTGATCTCTACAACCACCTCCGAAAATTTTACTATTCCTCGCAAAACACCATCTACAACACGCAAAAAAATTTTAGAGTAGCATCGTCGTAACCCCTTAATTGTCTCCCATTGTGATGCAAAATTAATAAATTTCGGACAAAAGCACCTCTGTATTTGTGTAAATGATGATATCTGGGATTACGCACATGAGGTCGGCAACACTTCAAACAGTAACATTCCTCGCTTGCGACAAAAAGGCTGCAGCTTAGAATTTCATGAGAGGTTTAAGAACAGATTATTATATCACACTAGCAATAATTTCGTCGTTACCGTGTAGGTGTTCACGACGGGACCCTGCGATAACGAAAAGCTACTACGACTGTACGTTTGTCGGTCGTGAACTTTTGCTTCGTATTGGTTTCCGATTCGCGCGTCATTGCTTTTACTGAATCGAGTCGCGATTCTCGCAACTGCCTCTTTCGGTCGCAATATCGCAGACCCCTCTAAACTTTTCGTTTTACGATCCCACTGCTACTTCAAGTGGTCAGTTTCCGCCTACTCTTGCCAAGTGGTGTAGACTCAGCCGCCCAGATCTACTCTGTTGGTTGAGTTTTGTCTTCCGAGCGACTTAGTTTACTGAATTTCTTTTTAATTTTTTTTCATTTGATTCTTAATTTAGTTCAGTCTGTCAAACCTTTAGGTGTTATAGGAAAGTGGCCTCGTTGTTAGTATGTACACTCTAAAATATGTCCAAGACATATAAATGTAAGGAATTAAAATTTGTGATGCGGCCGGGAATCGAACCCGAATCTCCCCGCTTACTAGGCAGACGTCTTACCGTTTTTTTTTTTTTTTTTTTTTTTTTTTTTTTTTTTTTTTTTTTTTTTTTCGCTCTATGGGTAGTTCTTGTTCTTGCGGACGCTGATCGTGTTTGTTCGTTGTGGTTCTATGTTTTCTTTGGCTCAGCTTTTTTATTACAGAGAGCGTTCAGCCCCCTGACCGGGCGCGCTGAGCCACGGCGCCCGGCACCGTTAGACCACCGCAATACTAACGATTAAGGCGCCTCGGAAGTACAATTTCCCTCCACGTCACAAACTTTAATTCAGCTTCTGTGTTCCATAGATAATTGCCACTAGTGCCAAGACTCTCCATGCAGCGGAATAGCACCTCGGCAATGGACGTAGTGGAACACTCCGAGGCGCCTTAATCGTTAGTAGTGCGGTGGTCTAACGGTAAGACGTCTGCCTATAAGCGGGAAGGTCCGCGTTCGATTCCCGGCCGCATCACAAACTTTAATTCATAGCTTCACTTTTATCATTAATGTCTTGGACATATTCGAGACGAAAAACAGTCTCAGGGTTTCTGAATTTATATTTAAACTCTAAAATATATTATAGAGCCTTGAAAATACGTGTTTAAAAGTGAACGTACCTGTGAATTCATAACGAAGTTATTACTAACTTCTACAAACCTAACAAAGACAAGATCTATGAAAATCGTGATTATCGAATCTGAACCTATTACAAATATTTTTTCCTTAATGATCGTAAATGATATTAACATAAAATACGTGAAATATCCAGACACCTGACAGAAAATGACGTAAATTTCGTGACGCTGTAATTCTGCAATTCGTTTTACTGTTGGCCCAACCTTAGCCATGATGCTTCCACTCTAGTAGGCATACGTTCAGTCAGATTCTAGAAGGTCTCTTGAGGAAAGGCAGCGCATTCTTCACGGAGTGCTGGACTGAGGAGAGGTACTGGTGAAGGTCGGCAAGGCCTGCCACGAAGTCGGCGTTCCACAACATCTACGGGGTTCTGTAGCATTCACGCCAGGACTCTGTGCAGGCCAGTCCATTACAGGAATGTTATTGTCGTGTAGCCATTCCATCAGAGGTCGCGCCTTATGAACATGTATTCGATCGTGTTGAAAGCTGCAATCGCCATCCGCTAATTGCTCTTCCATAGCTGAGTAAATCTGAGACATTCATTAATTTTCTCTACAGCCTCTACAATCCCTTTCTTCTTTGAACTTATGAGGCGCGTCCAGAAAGTAAGTTCCGTTTGGTAATAAAATGAAATTGTACATAGATACAGAAGAAATTTTTATTTCACAAAATTCTACAACACTTAAACTACTTTTCCACATAACTGCCGAAATTTTGCAGGCATCTGTCATAGCGTGGCACCACGTTTTGTATACCTTCTTCATAGAAATCTGCTGCCTGTGTCTTCAACCAGTTGGAAACAGTTTCTTTCGGCTCGTCGTCATTGGTGAAGTGATGCCCACCAAGGAAAGGCTTGAAATGTAAGAACAGATAGCGTGAACCAGTTGTTCTGTAACCTAAGGTGGACGCCCACTTCGTTCTTCATCGTGCACATCACTACGCCCGCCATTGAACTGTCGGACCCATCTTCTCACCATCGAATCACTCATCGCATTTGGTCTGTAAACCTCGCAAATTTGCCGATAAATTTCACTTGGTTTCACTTTTATCACAATCAGAAACCGAATCACCGACCTGATTTCACAGGCGGCGGGATTTTCAAATCAACGGCGACATTTCAAACAACCACAACAAAGCGTACGTAACTGACAGCGATCTCCAAATGGCGCACGTTCTTCTCCTTGATACACATCGTCAACAGCGCATGTGCGAAACTGCAATCGCAGCGCTGCAGTGGAGATAAATTGAAACGGAACTTACTTTCCGAATGCGCCTCGTATTCACGTACTATGGTCATTTCGATAGCCAACAATGCTGTTTTTACACGTGACCTCACTGAACTTCATACTCATCGTCTTCAGTTTGGTCGTTGATTACAACCTAGCTGTGAGACCTTGAACGGCATGACAAAATTGTAAATCCCGCCAATTGTGAGATGCGCAGTGTTTCTATAAGCTTAAAAAATCCGAGTCATCAAAATAGCTGAGAATTACGGTAGTTGACAAAGCGTTAGTTCTGTAGTGTATCATGTTTCATGTCGGACGGAAGAAAATTCATCACGAACATTGCTTGGGCTGATCCTCATAGGTGACGTACGGAAATATTTTGGTATCCGCCATATATTTACTTACTCACCAATTTCAAATAATTTTTTGTATACATTACGGAAAATGTACAATGTAAATGTACGGGCCCAAATTAATGTCATTTCTTAGCCTCACAAACTACTCAGCCTAAGAACAACGCATAAGCCCATACACGCGAGGGAGGACTCTAACCTCCGGCAGAAGCAGTCCCAGACAAGGCGCCTAGAGCGCTCGGCGATTTCCATGCGGCAATACGGAATCGACTCTGAAGTTAGAGAAGGCGTTGATTAAAACTAAGCGGCAATATGCATGTGGCACAGAAAATATCATAAACAAGGTAGGATTAGTGCTCTAATTTGTGGGTAGAAAAGTACCTTGGATATGAAATTGTGTGTTACATACAGTCTTATTTAATTATATCAAATCAAAATTATGGTAGAATTTACGTTCCTAACCCTCATTCTGACCCTAGTCCCGGGAGATCAAAAAGTCAGTATCAATTTGAATACCTAATAAATCACGGAATAATGTAGATAGAGAGGTAAAAATTGATACACATGCTTGGAATGACATGAGGTTTTATTAGAACCAAAAAAAAAAAAAAATTTTTTTAAATTAAAAAATGTCCGACAGATGGCGCTTCATCTGAACAGAACAGCAATAATTAGTGTAACAAATTAAGACAAAGCAAAGATGATGTTCTTTACAGGAAATGCTCAATATTTTCACCATCATTCCTCAACAATAGCTTTAGACGAGGAACAATTATGTGAACAGCACTGTAAAGCATGTCCGGAGATATAGTAGGCATTGGCATCGGATGTTGAATCTTTGCATCCCTAGAGATGTCGGTCGATCACGATACACTTGCGACTTTAGGTAACTCCAAAGCCAATAATCACATGCACTGAGGTCTGGGGACCTGGGAGGCCAAGCATGACGGAAGTGGCGGCTGAGCACACGATCATCACAAAACGACGCGCGCAAGAGATCTTTCACGCGTCTAGCAAAACCTTTTTTTTTTTTACTTTTTGTTCTAATAAAACCCGAAGTCATTCCAAACATGTGTGTCAATTTTTACCTCTCTATCTACATTATTCCGTGATTTATTAAATTTTGAAATTTATACTCACTTTTTGATCACTCGGTACATAAATATTTTTCTAACGTTATTAAGCTCTATTGTCTGGCGTCGTGTTACTCACGTACATTAATAAATGTTAAATAGGAAATATGTGAACCTATGTACGAAGTACTGCATTTTCATCTACACTGCATTGTGTGAGTAGGTCAAATAGCTCCCGATATCTACGGCTGTCACAGGGCGCACAAAGCCTCAAACTTGCGGAGCTCACAAGAGAGCTGGAACGGACCGCCTGTCTTCCGCTTGGAACGCGGCCATTCAGATGTGAGGTTGCGCTGTCAGGCCGCGGCCTTATTGGCGGGTAGAGGGCGGCGTGACGTCACAGCCTTTGTGACCGCAGACAATCTGCGGACGGCCTTAAGAATAGACGGCGGTGCCCCTGAGCGCCGGCCACCAGGTGTGGCTTTGTGCTGCGGGCTGCCGGTCGCCAGGCAACTGCTTACTCAAGACGGCTGCCCGCAACACACGCCTGCCGAGGAAGGTTGCTGCAAAACCACCCACCATACAAACCAACACCTAAAACCATCTTCGACATATCTGTAACTAACATTTTATCAATAGTATGGTATCTATACCATTATAAACGCTTTAATGACAGGAAAACTTATACAGCAGAATATACACCCATACAGGGTGTTACAAAAAGGTACGGCCAAACTTCCAGGATACATTCCTCACACACAAAGAAAGAAAATATGTTATGTGGACATGTGTCCGGAAACGCTTAATTTCCACGTTAGAGCTCATTTTATTACTTCTCTTCAAATCACATTAATCATGGAATGGAAACACACAGCAACAGAACGTACCAGCGTGACTTCAAACACTTTGTTACAGGAAATGTTCAAAATGACCCCCGTCGCATGGAATCCCTGATGCGCTTATGCAGCCCTGAAGAATAGCGTATTGTATCACAGCCGTCCACAATACGAGCACGAAGAGTCTCTACATTTGGTACCAGGGTTGCGTAGACAAGAGCTTTCAAATGCCCCCATAAATGAAAGTCAAGAGGGTTGAGGTCAGAAGAGCGTGGAGGCCATGGAAATGGTCCGCCTCTACCAATCCATCGGTCACCGAATCTGTTGAGAAGCATACGAACACGTCGACTGAAATGTGCAGGAGCTCCATCGTGCATGAACCACATGTTGTGTCGTAGTTGTAAAGGCACATGTTCTAGCAGCACGGGTAGAGTATCCCGTATGAAATCATGATAACGTGCTCCAGTGAGCGTAGGTGGAAGAACATGAGGCCCAATCAAGACATCACCACCAATTCCTGCCAAAACGTTCACAGAAAATCTGTGTTGATGACGTGATTTCACAATTACGTGCGGATTCTCTTCAGCCCACACATGTTGATTGTGAAAATTTACAATTTGATCACGTTGGAATGAAGCCTCATCCGTAAATAGAACATTTGCACTGAAATGAGGAGTGACACATTGTTGGATGAACCATTCGCAGAAGTGTACCCGTGGAGGCCAATCAGCTGCTGATAGTGCCTGCACACACTGTACATGGTACGGAAACAATTGGTTCTCCCGTAGCACTTTCCATGCAGTGACGTGGTCAACGTTCCCTTGTACAGCAGCAACTTGTCTGACGCTGACATTAGGGTTATCGTCAACTGCACGGAGAATTGCCTCGTCCATTGCAGGTGTCCTCGTCGTTCTAGATTTTCCCTAGTCGCAAATCATAGGCCGATCAATTGCTTCGAACCTCTTCCTGTCGGAACACCTTCGTTCTGGAACTCTGTCTCTATACAAACGTACCGCGCAACGGCGGTTGCCCCGTGCTAATCCATACATCAAATGGGCATCTGTCAATTCGGCATTTGTAAACATTGCACTGACTGCAAAACAACGTTCGTGATGAAGTCTAACCAGTTGATGCTACGTACTGAGGTGCTTGATGCTGGTACTGTAGATCAATGAGTTACATGTCAACACAAGCACTTAAGTCAACATTACCTTCCTTCAATTGGGCCAACTGGCGATGAATCGAGGATGTGCATACTAACGAAATAATTGGGTATTTTGACAACTGTCTGAACGAATTATTTCAATTTATATTTAAAGAGAAATACTAAACTGAGCTCCAACATGGAAATTAAGCGTTTCTGGTCACATGTCCACATAACATATTTTCTTTCTTTGTGTGTGAGAAATGTTTTCTGAAAGTCTGGTCATACTTTTTTGTAACACTCTGTATATCAAAAGGAAGGCGCAAACTTAACACTGTTGAAAGTAAACGATAATAGAAGCAAAATTATTCCAGTAAACATGTGTCTGCAAACGAGTCGTTTGCGAGATAATTACGAATGTATGGTTACAAGTCGCCACTGAACTCTTTGTAAACATCATTTTAGTTAGTACACAATAATTTCAAATTTAGGCTTTACAGTCAATAGTTACATCTCATTTACTTCACATTTCGCTGATGTTATTGAAAGCATCGTAGTCAGTTGGAGATCCAACAGAGTTTGCAGCTGCTGTGAAACAGCACGTAACGCGCAGGTACGGCCAAAGATGGACAGATCGAGGCGGACTTGTAGCTTGGCCTCCAAGATCACCTGATTGAAATCGTTTGGGTTTTTATGTCAGACGGTCGCCTCAAAAGCGAATTGTACAGCACATCCGTTAACACGATTGAAGAACTGGAGCGGAGAGTTGTATACACTTGTCAAGAATTCCGAAATAATCCAGGTGTTTACGAAAGAATTCCATATTCATTGCAGAGACGAGCACAGTATCGCATCCAAATGCAAGGAAGACACTTCCAACAGCTCCTTTAACAGGTAACCCACACATGAAATGCGAACTAAATGCGATGTAAAACCTAATTGTAAAGTCTATATTTCAAACTAATTTGTACTAACTAGGACGATATTTAAAACAAAAAGTCAGGAAATTTGAAGTTAATACGATGTAAATTATATAATAAAGTATAATTAATGGGTACTAACTAGGACGATGATTACAATATCAGTGGCGATTTCACACCATACGTTCGTAATTATCTCGCCCAGCACTCGTTCGCGGATCCAAGTTTACTGGGACATTTTTGTTTCTATTATCGTATACTTTCAACCGTGGATGTTTGCACCATCCTTCCTGATACATCCTGTATATACTGGGTGACGTACCTAACGTTACCACAGGAAATACTTCGTAAACCAAAACAAATACTGATTAACTAATTCAACAGACTGAAAGTCAGGAGAGGGCCTGGTGTAATTTTTTAGTACATACCATAAAAAATGCACGGAAGTATGATTTCTTACCAAAAACTTACTTTTTATAAATGGAAACCTGTTATTATTTTTAGCATAACTGAAAATTAAAAAAATCAATCAACACTGTTTGTTAAATTGATTAACTCTTCAGTAGTTCAATCGTGTCTATGGGAGAGAATCGAATTAATTAGGGATACAAAAATAACCGTGATGTAATGTAGGTACAGAAGAGATTTGCACAGCCGCGGTGGAGTGGTCGAGCGAATTGAGGCTCTATGCTTCGATGCGCGAGGCCATTCCCTCGGGCATGATGTTTGTGCCGTCTTTAACACATGTTAGTTTATAAGTAGTTTGTAAGTTTAGGGACGGAGACCCTGCAGTTAAATCTCATAAGCTTCAAAACCATTTGAATATTTTTTTTATTTGCACAGCACACAACATCCACATGCAAACATTTTTATTAGTCTTTTTCTCTGAAAAAGAAAATGTACATTAACATCAGAATTTAGTTAAACTTACATTTTGTTTCAGTTACAGAATATAAAAGAGTGTGTCCTGATATTTCACGCCAATAAACGTGTAATGTGGTGATCATTATTTGCTGCACACTGTTGCAATCAACCGCGGTGCATCTGGTGTAATATTGCCACAGCTAGCCTCAGCATGATGTCACGTATTCTCCGCGGTTGTAGGCACATCACGGTACACTTTCGCCTTTAGAGAAACTCGAAGTATTTGGAAGCTGTTTGATGCCATCAGTGAAGTAAGGACCAACGAGATGGCCGCAAATTACGCCATAAATGAATAACGTCTCTGCCTTTAAAATCATTTAGCTTCTCACTATTCTAGTGTGCGTACTTTTTACTTCTACTGTAGAGTGCACTATCACAAAGTCTGACAACACAAAGTACAACAGTTATTCTGAGTAAAAAGACTAAGTCACAATGACAATAACAACAAGCTCTACATGCAGACACTGAGACAACTAGAACAGCCAAACTCGTAAACATTGTAGTCTTCGTAAACGTACCCCTATAAATGATGATTGATTATCATTGATCTTTTTTGTTACAACACGCGACTGAAAGTCTGACGATTCCAGCGTCAACATTATGTAACAGTAACTCAGGACATAATATTTTACAATGTAAGTAACGGCATTGATTAAGTATGTTTTCTTTTTTCAGTTGTGCTAAGAGTAATAAAAAACATGGGTTGAAGCAATTTATTAATTTGTTATCTGTATCATTAGCCGACAGTTGCGCTGTGGAATTAGTGAAATTAGTTATTCAGTATTTGTTGCGGTTTACGAAATATTTCCATGGGCATTGTTCGGTGATTTGCCCTGTATATCTCCCGTGTCGCGGTGTTTGATCGTATTAAACACTGAATCTCTTCAACTGATCTTTATGATATTTCGCTTACTTAAAAGATGGGATATTTTGTATTTCCTTATTTACTATACCTCAGTATTTTTATTGCGAATGAGTCATTGTGGTGGCCCGTCGTACTCGAATGACCCATCTAGGGCCAGGACGAAGAGCTTTACCTATCTAGGTGGGTAAGCATGCATGCAGTATATGATACTATGTTACGATTTCCACTATTTCTTTGAAGCTACAATGTATTTCACGTTACACGTGTTTTCCAAATTTATATACGACACAACTATTCTCTCACGTTTTTCATCCTTTTAATTCTGTGTCAAGTATTATAATTGAAAATAGTAAGTGGGGCTGAAAAATCGAGATTGGTACTTTTGGCAATTCTGATTAGAGCTGTATTTTATATGCTGGCATACCATTCATCTGACTCCGATAAAATTTTCACACTTGACCTTCAAAAAGAAGGGACGGCTCCGTAGACATACGATTTTGTATGACGTATGGGTAGGTCAGTCTATAGTTTCATTTCTATCTTGATGAAACGTTGCATACTTCACCTTCGAAATAAGAGAAGTATCCCTAAGAAACCGTACCGTGAATGGCGGACGTTACGTTACCGGATTCTTCGACACATCACCAATCACCATGAAATTTGGTATATATATATATATATATATATATATATATATATATATATATATATATATATATATATATATATATATTAGCAATGAAAGACAGTCGTGGTTGCAAATTTTGTATTTATTTATTGCGCAAAGTTAGTATTATTGTTGTGAGCAGCAAGTACCATACTCGAATGGAACAAGTCACAAACTGCATATTGTCGATATTGGCATAGTTGTGCAATATTTCTAGTGCAATAGGCGTACAAACGAGTAAGAAATCAAGCAAAATACAAATCTTCCTTAGCCAACCACGACAGACCCAGTTCTCGTGTACTCAAAAGAAAGCCCTGGACACGATCGAAATTTTGTCTTGTTTACTCTCTAGCCAGAAGTAATTGTTACCGATCGCAGTCAATTTTCATAAAGTCCTTGTGTGATTTAAAGCCCTTTATACTATTTTTCATAGGCGCTGTTTTGACCTTGAAAATGACCGCTGCAATATAATCCTCTACGTCTTTTAAGTTTGAGAACAATACGTGCTTCAAAATATGTAAGATTTTATTCGTAGGAGCATTGTGAATATTTAGCATTATGAACGGATCAAAATTTAAAACGAACAAGTACCCACCGAGAAACATAAGACATTTAGTCCTCCAATAACATGCTATAACGTCCATTCCTACTTATTCACTTTAAAATTCATATTTTATTTCGCTTTTTCCTGCCTTGTAAAAATTTCGTTCATTTTTCTGCACGACGCGGGTAATTCACACCATTAGCTACAATACCTATCTCTCTTTTATATCAGTTTGCCTAACTTCGTTTACATCTGGCGGCAAGTTACGGTATTTTTCTCGCCTAAGCGCTCGCATATTTTAACCCCTAGAGTGTAACATTTGCGGGGTAAAGACTTTCTTCCTCCATCCAGACGTCAATTTTACTTTCTCCCTGAGGAACAAACAGGTAGACATTATTACAAAGCAATCGCCAGGGGACTGTAATTTCTCAACGTCAGTGCCTTTGCAGAATCGCATGAATAGTTATATAATATGGAAAGCACATAGGCGGCTTTAATAACGTTACAAAACATCTAACAAATGTACAATGTAAGTGTAACGGGGAAGTCGTGAATTAATAAAGCAGTATACCGTTTCCCTTGAGAGGATGGATGATGTACAGAGAGGTGAAAGGACAGGTTATTGCTGAAGCGTCACATCATATTCATCTCTTGCAAGTCCTCAGTCGTTAACTAAAGAACCAGGCATATTTTAACTATACATGTACTATACAGGGTGTTACAAAAAGGAAAGGCCAAACTTTCAGAAAACATTCCTCACACACAAAGAAAGAAAATATGTGGACATGTGTTCGGAAACGCTTAATGTCCATGTTAGTGCTCATTTTAGTATTTCTCTTTAAAAGTAAACTGAAAAAATACGTGCAGACAATTGTCAAAATACCCAATTGTTTCGTTAGTATGTACTGTACTTCCTCGATTCACCGAAAGTATGCCTAATTGAAGGAAGGTAATGTTGACTTTAGTGCTTGCGACTCATTGCTCTACAGTATTAGCATCAAGCACATCAGTACGTAGCATCAACTAGTTAGTGTTCATCACGAACGTGTACTGCTAGAACAGTGCCTTTACAAGTACGACACAACATGTGGTTCTTGCACGATGGAGCTCCTGCACATTTCAGTCGATGTGTTCGTACGCTTCTCAACAACAGATTCGGTGAGCCTCCACGCTCTCCTGACCTCAACCCTCTTGACTTTCATTTATGGGGGCATTTGAAATCTCTTGCCTACGCAACCCCGGTACCAAATGTACAGACTCTTCGTGCTCGTATTGTGGACGGCTATGATACAATACGCCATTCTCCAGGGCTGCAACAGAGCATCAGGGATTCCATGCGACGGAGGGTGGATGCATGTATCCTCGCTAACGGAGGACATTTTGAACATTTCCTGTAACAAAGTGTTTGAAGTCACGCTGGTACGTTCTGTTTCTGTGTGTTTCCATTCCATGATTAATGTGATTTGAATAGAAGTAATAAAATGAGCTCTAACATGGAAATTAAGCGTTTCCGGGCACATGTCAACGTAACATAGTTTCTTCCTTTGTGTGTGAGCAATGTTTCCTGAAAGTTTGGCCGTACCTTTTTGTAACATCCTGTATCTGTAAGTTTTCTTTTAAAAAGCCTACATCACAGATTTGTCCACTTTTCAGACTGGGCTAGTAATAATTCTTCGAATATCTTCAAATGACAAGACATAAAGCTATATCGTGCCTGTAACCAACGCATAGAACTACATCCAGGAGTTAACTGTCTCTACACATAGTCTAGACAATTATGTTCCGAAATATCTGCCGACAGCATTACGTTTCTATATTCCTGATACCATTATTCGAATATACGATGTGAGCTGAAAAATTCTAGGTGCCCTTGTGACATTACAGATACAGGGGGAAGCTGATTGTTTCCATGGCCAGGCCAGTTTTGCCAGGCTGTTGGGTTCCCCGGCCGGCCGGCAAACAGTTTTGACCTAGTGAATGGAATGCAGGTAGGATTTTCCCAGTCTGCTCGGAAACCGGAAACGGCCTCGGCTGAGCTAGGGCGGATCTCCCAGATTGGAACTAAAATACAATATAGTAACACACATTATTCTAAAAATCCATATAAAATCAGGGAATGATCATAAGGCAAATATAATTATATGAATGGCTTCAGGAGACTTGGGAGAATAAAACGCCGTAATTACAATTTCAATATCCCTTACAGATAAAAAACCGACAAATTTCAGTACTACAATAATAATAAGACATATTTAAATTTATTGATACGTAGTGTTTATCAGTAACAGTTTAAGAAGCAAATGGGCAGCATTGCACCACGCTTCCTATCTTAAAAGACGTACCACATTATTTCTGTATTCTTTCAATAACGTTTATTTTACTCTCTTGTTCTGCCTTGTTCTGCTTTTCGTTGTAGTAATATTCTTGTGTCATAACATATATTCCACCACAGAAACACAAAACATGAACCCAGCAAGCCACAATACATATATCTATGTATTTTATTATATTTAATATTATTCTTAGTAACGTATGTATTATGTTGTAGACTGCCTCTGAAATATTTCACGGCCGAATAAAAATAGTAGGTATGCAACAGATGATTTATTTATAAACAATAATATGTATTTGTGGACATGAACTGAGTATATTTGCATAAAAAGCCATGATAAATTAAATATTAATTGTGTAACTATATTTCGACGGCGGCAGTATATTTCAACAGTGAGACGCTGCGTTTAATAGCTACCTAAGCAAAGAGCTTCAGTCTCAACCGTTTTTAGTGTTGTTAAATATACATTTCTTTGTTAAATGTAAACAACATTTGTAGGGAGTCAAAGCATTTAATTCTGTGATATTTAAATGTATAATATTTTGGAAGGGAAATTGTATTTTAAAGATGAGACGTTAGGACGTGCGGAAGGATACAATTTTGGAAGTAGGGAGACCATGCTTTCGAACGCTTGGGAAGGGACTCATAACTTGGACGTGGTGGTGAAAGGTTGTGACGCTGGGTGGTCTGAAGCCGCATTACGGCATCCATCACCATCGCTGTAATTTATCTTTGACTCACTCTCTGTCTTCGATTTGAAAGTTATTATTATCAACTGCCAATAGATGGCAGATATTTCCTAGCCAGACAACTTCTTTTTATTGTCTAATGCTTCAATTACTCTTCATTATAGACACGGCAACTATGTTTTACAGTTAACAAAATGTATTTTTATACCCATTATGGATTATTTATATATACATATACATTTCTTGTCTTAACTTTTACTGTATGACGTTCCTCATTGTTTTATGATGTGCTGATGCTTCAGGCGATGGACGGGGCTTTTCCTTTATAACGCACAGCATTCTCTCGCTGGTTAGCAGTCGCAGCACGCTCACCGAATGACCATCTACAGCGAGGTATATTGTTTTTTAATCTTGTTTGTAAATTTATCGTAGTTATTAATGTGTACCTGTTTCCCTCTATAGCATATCGTCTTTTATTGTATTTTCAGATGTCTGAAGATGATCTAATCTTAGATCGAAACCGGTTACCTGTAATAATACATTGTAAAATTTTGCGAACTAGACTGTTATTTTTATCTTTCAATAAAACGCTGCCTACAGCACGCTTATAGTATGTAAAAACCGTCACAGATCGGATTGCTAAACATATTCGCCGAGTTGTTGTCCAGCCTTTCTTTTATAAGTAGTCACAATATCCAGAATGTACTTGGCTACAAAAAGGAGAAGCTATAGGCACTACACGCAGCAGGAGTATACAAGGTGGAATGCAAGTGTGGGCAGTGGCAACGCTCATACGCGAACATGACCGCTACATTCGATCAGGCCAACACAATTAATCTGCAGTAGCCGAACACCAGCAAGATTGCAGCAAAAAATATAAAATTTATCGATGCCAGAATACTCGCTAAGCAACCATGGATGGTTAAACGCGATAAGGAAATCCATCGAAATTTTAAAATGTCCTAATAAAATGAAAAGAGAAAATGGTCTCAGGTTTGTACCCTCCTGATTACCAGCCATCACAGCGAAATAGGCCGCTCTGACTTAACATCAAGCGAGCGTCACTAGTAAGCAACTGCCGCCCCGCGGCCCACGGCCAGCAGGAGAGAAACGGAAGCCCTCACCGCATTCGCCGATGATCACCAATCTCACTATCAAAGAAGCAATAGGCAACGGCTGATCCCCACTCTTTGTACCTCAGCATCCTGTCATAATAAAGTTTTCCATTCTTCCGCCAAAAACCACCAACTACAGCATTGATTTTAAAAAATTATGACATAATGTCTAGTTAGCAGTAAAGATAAAATATAGTAACAACCAGCTCACATCAGTATACCCAGATGAAAGCCACTATAACGTTGGCCGAAATGTCAGTTATTAAAGTAACAGCCTTCTTACATCACAACGCGGTAGGACGCCCAGAAAACTTTTACGTCATCTGACTATGGCCGTGGAAGCCTACGCAGTTATACTCATTAACCTGTTTCGTGGACATCTGTCGCTTTTAGTTTCGTGCTTCTTACTGTCATCTGTCACCAGAACGGCGTGCGATAATGAAAAACTGTGAATATGGCGGACGCGTTGCGTCCGTTGCGGAGTGCGTCAGACATGATACAGGAGCTGTCAAACGTTAGAAAGTCGTATAACATTTTGAGAACAAATACTGCTATCATAAGACCTGCGAACAACCAAACAGATTGACAGCACGAGAACCAAGGGTGGATATGGGTGTCACGACCATCTGACATTACCTGAAGTAGCATTTATGACGAAATATGTCCTATAGTAAGAATAGTTGTATCTATAACAAAATTTGGAAATTTTATTACATAATGTCTTTAAATGATATATAGTGCTTCAGACACAAGAAACACCAAATTTCGAAAATTGGTTAGATGACGTCAGCACAATCATTTTACACGTCATAATCACGTGCTCTTTTTTAAGAAAAGTTCATATCATTTAGGAAATATAATTACCCAAGACTGGAGACTACAGTTATATGCCCGTTGACGGAGATGGTACTAAAGCAGTTTCAGCACACTGAATGGTATAATGTTGTGCATCATACAACTAGTTGGTATAGGGCAGACTCAGACGTCTGTGTAATGAGAAGCGAATACAAGCTCTAGGCTGCAAGCGGGCTCTGCATAGTTAGCAAACTTGATGGCATCTCAGGAGGCAAAGTGCGGGCTTTCCAGCTGTGGTTCTAACTTGGCTGCCCCGCCCTACGGGGGCAATAGTTTCCTTCACCTACCTTTGTGTGATCACAGCAAGTTAATAATTCCGACTACGCGCTGGAAACATGGTGCAGTTCACGAACTATGTTTACTGCACGAACAGCAGGTGCATCGAACCACAACAGTACCTGGCAGCTACTGCAGCCAGTTGGAAATAATCAGAGCAGTGGCATGCAAATACATAGTTCCAACTTATCAAGCCAGCTCCTATTCCAGAAATTAAACGCCGACCACCCATATCCTTTAATATTGAGAAACTTATAGACAATGGCAATTACAGTTTAGAACACTGCACGAAGAATACTGAAGACGGGGTCTGACAACACAGACAGAGTAAGCTGTAGGTAGATCATCGGATAGATCTGTATCTAAGAATCTGTCGATACATTTAAATACTTGGACCTCACGTTTACAACAAACAGAGGTACACAATATATAACAAATAAAACTGAACAAGGAAAGCACTAACTCGCCAAATGAATATATTACGGTCAAAAATACGAAAAGTACAAGCGTATTTCTTTTAAGTCAAAATAACACATACTTAGTCGCTGAAATATTGGAGGAATTCAAAAGAAAACATTGGTTGTTCGTCATGGAGTTGTCACATCTACAGACTAGGACGCATCATTAATGACATGATACGAGAAATTTTAGGAGAGAAAAATCATTATTATCGATGTGATAGACAGCGAAATGGCCATTTCTAGGGAATAACAAACGGTGAAAAAATGTATGAATGAGAGGAACCTAGAATAACCTTGCAACAAATGCAGTGAATATAAGAGATCTTCACGGAGAAGATGAACAGTTTCCAATAAATACAATAAATAATGCCGAAGACCAGAGAGACGGTGACGGCGAAAAGTGAGAGGGTGGAAAAGAGAAGCAGAGAGAAATGAGGAGTGGATGACGCAAAGACAAGAGTGGGGGGGGAGGGTGGAGAATCCACCAGGAGAGGGGGGTGCCAAGGAAAGGAGGATAAGACGCTACGAAGTTACGTAAACTCTCACTAGCAGCGCAACCACCACCGATAACTAAGCACACAAGATGTATCACGGTAGATAACATCATACTTGAAAAATACCATACAAAAATGAGACTAATAGCGACTTTAAGCGTCCATAACTAGAAGCCACACAGCAACTATGTCGAGCACTATGCCACCATAGTATACAGGAAAGAAACTCCACTACAACCTGTACGCCAAAATTTAGTGCACATGCTTCTCTGTTTCAATATGGCGCAGCGCTTTGAAGCGAAACGGGAGTGTATTAATTGTACACTATAGCTACTGAGCTTTCCTACAAAGAAACGCTTGTTTGATGTACGGCACCCTAATATTAGATTGCGTTATATTTCGAAAGGTTTCAAGTGCTAAAGAGGAAAGGCGGCAGAAAATGTTTACTATCTGGCGAAATAATTGAAAAGTAAAGAAGATATTTTTTCAGCTTTCCAAAAGATGAAGAACGGTATGTCAACTTTGCTACATAAATTTATTGCTTATCATAACTACGGGACCTTCTGTGATGGATCTAAGCGATTTGGCTCAAACTATATGTAAAAAAGCAGGACGACAAACGTTGTAAATTACTAAAATATTTCCTCTGCTTTCATTACAGGAAGAGATAAAAGGCTTGCGAAAGATTTCTGAAACAGTATATGTCGAAGAATTTTTGTAAACCTAAGAGACGAAAATGCCGAGGTCATCAGTCCATTGAGTTACAACTAACAAAACACCGAAACTAATTTATGCTAAGGGCGACACATACACCCATGCCCGAGGGAGCACTAACCTCCGATGGCAATGGCCGCCTAGTCTTTAGCATGACGCTTTAGAGCACGGGCTATTCGGCTTGGCTATTGGGCAGTATGCCACGATGAATAGAGTAGAGTAGAGTCAGCGCAGGATAAGGTGGACGATGAGCAGAGACGAATTTTCGTCCGAAGGGCCGGGCGAGTTCATTCCTTCGTTCGGAAGGGGAGGCCGCGTCAGTCCACTTCCGCCTGCCGGCCAGTGCACATCGAGTGAGAACACCGCTATAAACGGCGTGGCAGCACAGTCTGCAAGCGCTATAGGTGCAGGAAGAGTTCTGCGTAGCTAGACAAGATTCTTTACTGTGTAATTAAATTTATGTCGCAAGAGGTAAAAGAGAGGATAAGAATCCCATTAAAAGTGTCCTTGAAAGAGTGCAGGCTGCTACTGGAATTTCATTTCGGACAATAAAAAGAAAAGAAGAGAGAGAAAAATTAGTTGCCGGTAGTTCTAAAGATTTCTTTACTCCGGGAGAAAGCGAAATAAAGAGATAAAGGTCTTAGATGTAGATGTTTTTCATGAATCAGTTGTGCGGAGACAACTTCCACGTGACAAATAGCACCCAGCAATAAAGCCACTTTTTCCCGTAATAAGGGAAAATACGTATTTCAAAGGAAGTATTTCTTCAATGCGGTACTTAAGTAAGAAGTTAGTTAATTTCAATGTAATACTTATATTCTTTATTTGTTGTACTATTAACACTCTTAATATGTACCAGGTGGCGCAGAATAACAGGTTACAGGAAGGTGCTTTGGAATGTTTAGTAATACACAGTAAACGTGTCGATTATTTAAATAAAACAAAATAGTGCCGTGAAGACGGTTGACCTCTCATGTGTCGATGAAACATACATTCGCCGTTCGCATTCTATGCCCAATGAGTGGACAGATAGATCATAATAAAGTAAAGACGCCACTTTCAACACGACAGCAACTTATTATAGTACAAGCAGGTAACAAAAATAACTGATAAGGACAAATAGTTTGCAGACTATAAGGTATTAATGTGTCACAATGCTAAAGGAAACATTTGCGTTTTCTAGCCTATAGTACTACGGTTTTATTAAATGTTTCGTATTGTGGGTGTCTGATTTAGTATTGTTTCTGACTGACTGTTTAAGATCTATCCAGACGAGTGCAGGAGCTAGAAGACTAATTACAAATTTTTTTAAAAGACAGAAATGATAAATCTGAAGCATAGAATTAAAATTTGTGATGCGGCCGGGAATCGAACCCGGACCTCCATGCCTACTACCGTTAGACCACCACACCACTAACCAGTAAAGCGCCTCGGAATAGTTTAAGTACAATTTCCCTCCACCTCACAAATATTAATTCAGCTTCTATGTTCCATAGATAATTGCCACAACTGCCAAGGCTCTCCATGCAGCGATGGACATATTAGAAGAATCCTGTTAAGGTGATATAAATATCAATTTAATACAAATAAACAATACCTGAGACGGATTTTCGTCTCGAATTTGTCAAAGACAATAATGATAAATCTGAAGCATAGAATTAAAATTTGTGATGCGGCCGGGAATTTTAATTTTATGCTTCAGATTTATCATTATTGGCCTCGCCAAATTCGAGACGAAAATCCGTCTCAGGGATCGTTTATTTCTTTAAATTGATATTTATATCACCTTAACAGGATTGTTCCAATACGTTCATTGCTGAGGTGCTATTCCGCTGCATGGAGAGCCTTGGCAGTAGTGGCAATTTTCTTTGGAACATAGAAGCTGAATTAAAGTTTGTGAGGTGGAGGGAAATAGTACTTACACTATTCCTAAGCGCCTTAATCGTCAGTGATGTGGAGGTCTAAAGCCTAGTAAGCATAGAGGTGCGGGTTCGATTCTTGGCTGCATCACAAATTTTAATCCTATGTGTCAGATTTGTCACTATTGTCTTTGACAAATTCGAGACGAAAATCCGTCGCAGGGATTGTTTATATGTATTACATTGACAATTTTTTTTTATTTGCAAGTTAAACAGAAACACCATATGTCATGCATACACAGCAGTGATAGTAACAAATCATTCCATATCCTGTATCACAAATGTTACATAAGTAACACTGTAAGTAACGTGTATTTCTAAATACGTTAGGTTATGTTAATAAAACGTTAAAAATAATGGAATATTAGCAACATTGATTAAACAATTAGAAGAAGGAATTTTTGATGGTATGGTTAGGTACAGAAGAGATAATTTTTCAGTTTAGAGGGTCACTTCCCCTCCAGCGCCGGTCACTTCCCCTCACTGATCTGGCCGCTAGCCCCATCACTAGCGCTCTCCACACACTTGCCCAGCCCTCTGCGTATCTGTCGGCCAATTTATCCTGTGTGCACTCTATTAGAGGTACTCGTGTATGCTTAAAACTGGAACACGAAAAACATGAAGAATTTCTAGGTTATGGCGTTTAACCCTCGAGCGGCAGCGCTGGTGCAATATGCTGCCACTTTACTTTAAATGCTCACTGTTGTCGCAATAATGGGGATGCCGTATTTCCGCTTTAGCTATTCGTCAACTAAGCCTTAACAATGATGTCTGTGAAGTTTCTGAGTTTCTATTGCACGGCTATGACCATCCAAAAATAAATTTGTAGGGAGTGTATCACAGGAACGAGATTTTCACTGCGCTGCCTGTCATGCAAGTAGATTTGAATTGTTTTCTGTTACATCTAGCTTTCCTTGCAAATGGATTTGTGGCAGTTTCTAGTAAATATTTATTGTATACATTTTACCCTACATATTAGAAAGCTCAAAAATTTAATTTTATTTCGTAAAAAGAAGATTCTCTCGATAAATTGTCCTCCACTTTCTCATGATTAGCCATGCTGCAGTTTCCGTCAATCTCATTTTTAACCCTTTTAAGCCTTGCGCAATGCGAAAATGAGTATTATTGTACTACATAATTTAATATTCAGGTCTCGTAGACGTGGTATGGGTCTAACAGACAAGTAATGAAGATCTTTGTGATTTTTGTCTAGATTCATCAGATCATGAACAGGATACTATTACTCAAATGTAAATCCTAGTTCTGATCCAGAAAAAGATTTCAGACGCCATGAATCTGTTACTGAAGACGGTGCCATTCCGTGAAGTAAAACGCCTTACAAGCATCTCTCCAAAACACTGAAAAAGAATATCATAAAAATCATCCCTGGTTCAAAATGGAACGCAAGGGGCGTGAGGTCAGAGACGCAAGCTCTCTTATTCATTATAGATGATAATATGACTTATGAGGTAATTATGTGAACAAATTTCTACATAAAATAGAAAAAACTGCTGGGTCTATTATACATGATTATTGTCCTCTTTTTGAATAATTTTACCTTTGTTTTATTTATACACCGAATATAATTAATATACAGATATTAAAAAATGTGATATTTCTACCTATGCATTAAATTATTTTTGTCATTGTGATCACTTAGTAGCAGGGAAAATACAGTGGTAGCAAAACTGCATCGCGCTGCTGCTGAAGTTATAATAATTGGTGCTGCTGCCAGAGAGTTAACTTGCCAATTTCTGTCAATAAAATGTTGTTTTTGTTTTGTCTTTACACTTGCATCAGTGACCTTAAGTAATAACATAGCGCATAGAAGGTAAAGTGCCGTCACTTCTGTTTTCGTCGTATCTTCTGTAATTGTAGTTGCTGCGCTCTCCGACAGATTCCGCAACGATCGCTAGTGGCTGGCTGAAGTAAATTTCCAACAGTGCTCCTCGTAAGATACGTACATTTTAAGTTTCGCAGTACTTATGGTCCAAAGGATTTAAGTACGTATTGACAGGAAAATTCAACCAAGACCCTCTGTAACTTCATTTCGGAATTATGAGGTCTATAAGTTGTGACGACCATCCATCGACCGTAGATTTTCTGCACTTACGCGTGTTACAATCCGTGTATGTTCCTGTTAAGATGGCTATATCTGTATCCGGGAACTGCGTACCGAATTCAGAGCCACCTCTTACGTCGTTTGTTAATCAAATGCGCTTGTGCGCTAAAGAAATAGAAGTACGGAACAAATGCATTAACTTATCTGCTGAGGAAAAAATTAAGGACAAATTTGGTGACAGCAGACTGAGAGAATGATCTTCCTATACCGTATAAAGACAACATCCCAAAACAATGTTTATCACATAGCAGGTTACATTGTCAAAACACTTAATAAACAGAACAGCTGTGTCAAGTGTGCTCAAACCCTTCTGAGTGAAATGCCGTCTGACGCTATAGCTGCAACCTTTACTGCCATAAAAGACTTCGGATCAATAAAATGGCCTTTCTTATTTCAATTATCCATTTGAAAGCGTCTTCAAAATTTTTTTACAGGTCGAAGCAGTTCTTGAAAAGAAACTGTTCAATGTTCAAATGTTTGTACAGCTTATGGGACTTAACTACGGGGTCATCAGTCCCTAAAAAGAAACTGTCTTCCGTTTCAAATCTGTGGGGTGATATATTTTATGAGTGTTTGGACAACACTGACGAAATTGTTTTAGGAACAAGTGATTTAGGATGTTGTGTGGAACATAAACTTGACCTTGCCGGTAAATTTTCCATTTCATGAAGTGCCGCTTTTTCTTTCACACGAAAGAAATCAGCAGAGAGCTCTTGTCGACGAAGACTGCAAAGTCATCACGCAAGCTATCCAAAGTTACCGACAACTAACAGCTACAAATTAGATTGCTGAGTTTATATTACATTTTAGATAATATATTTTAGTCTGTATTATTGATTGGTATGTCCTTTACAGATCATTTTTCTGCATGTTAAGCTATAGGCCTATTTTTAGCATCGTCAGTGTCTTTTATTTGCTTATTATACATGACCCGATATTCGTAATTTTCTTAAAGGATGTCAACGTTTTATATTTTCAATGCAGATGGCATAATTCCTTGTCTTAATCTTGTCAAATACAGCGTTTTAAAATTGTGTACGATCCGAGTAGTGCATATACGGAAACGTTCCTCTCCCAGCGCTTAGCGACGGTGGAGCCACCTAGCGGGAGGCCCACGGAAACTTATCGAGTGCCTACACTTCTTCATCTCCTTTGGCGCTGCAGTACGGACTGGAGTTTTGTACGGTTCTGGTCTTTTTACGGCGCACCCGCGACGTCAGGTCTGTGCTGTTAATGAGAGCGGTCTCCTTGCCGCCCGCCACCGTCTCCAAATACAGATTACGGAGGAGGAAGCGGCATGAAGCTACACGTGCCTCGGCAGCCGTCTAATTACAGATCCTGCCGCCGGCTGCGCGCTACTCGCCCACTGTGTTCTCTCATTACTCAGGAGCTGTGATAACTACTGCAGGAACGACGACAAAGCGATCTTTCCTTTTCTTCTTTTCATGAAGTACTCAGCTGACAGAACTGAGAACAGTAAAAGAAGAATGTGTTCTCTTCGGTTGCAGAATCTTCTATTACAAGACACAAGACAGGTGTCTGATATTTCAAAGCCCATCCTCTGTTGCAGTGGTTTCTAAACTGTGGTTCGCGACCCACCAGTGGATGTTCAAATGTTCAAATGTTTGTATAGTCTATGGGACTTAACTACGGGGTCATCAGTCCCTAAACTTACAAACTACTTATGAACTACTTACGAACTAGGAAGGCACAAATATCCATGCCCGAGGGGGGTTTCGAACCCCCGACCATAGTGGCCGTGCAGACCGTGACTGAAGCGCCTCAGTCCCCGCGGCCACCGCGGCCGGCACCAGTGGATCGCAGGGTCTACACCTACAACTACTTCCACATAGATGCTCTGCAAATCACATTTAAGTGCCTGCCAGAGGGTTCATTAACCACTTTCATTACTTTTCTCTACCGTTCCATTCTCTAATGTACAAATGTTTGTAAATCTATCGGACAAAACTGCGTGGTCATCAGTCCGTAGCTTACAAACTACTTAAACCTAGGTAAACTAACCTACAAACACCCATGCCCCAGGGAGGACTCTAACCTCCACGGCGAGCAACCGCGCTCTCCTCAGCGAGACGCTTTAGACCGCTCGGCTACTCCACCGCGGCTCCATTCTCTAATAGCGCGCGCGAAGAAAGAACACCTAAATCGTTCCGTTCTCGATCTGATTTCTCTTATTTTATTGGGATGGTCATGTCTCCCTAAATAGGTGGGTGCTAGCAAAATATTTTCACATTCAGAAGTAAAAGTCGGTGACTGAAACTTCGCAAACAGATCACGCCACAATGAATAACGTCTTTCTTTTAATGATTTCCACCCAATTCGTGCAACGTGTCCGTGACGCTTCCTCCCCTCCCGTAACGCGAAAAAAAAAAAAGGCAGCTGCCCTTCTCTAATCCTTCTCAATACCGCCCGTCAGTCCCACCTGATGAGGGCCCACAATAGGCAACAGTACTACAGGAGAGGACACACAAGTGTGATGTAGGCTGTCTCTTTGGTGGAGCTGGTGCATGTTCGAAGCGTTCTGCCAATGAAACGTAATCTTTGGTTCGCCTTCTCCACAATATTTTCTGTGTGTTCTCTGCAGTCCAAGTTATTCGTAATTGTAACTCCTAGGCATTTCTTAGAATTTAAGACCTTAAGGTTTGACTGATTTATCGCATAATTGAAATTCAGCGCATTTCTTTTAGTGGTCATGTGTATTACTTCACACTTTTCTTTATTTAGTGTCAATTTCCAATTTTCGCACCATGAAGAAATTTTGTCTAAATCACTTTGCAGTTGCTTTTGATCCTCTGTTAACTTCACTAACCGATAAACGACAGCATCATCCGCGAACAGTCTAAGGGAGCTATTCAGATTGTCTCCTAAATCGTTTACAAACACTAGGGGACCTATAACGCTTCCCTGCAGAACGCTAGATGTCACTTCTGTTTTACTCGATGACTCACCGTCAATTACAACCAACGGTGTCCTTTCTGATAGGAAATCGTGAATCCAATCGCACAATCTCTTCAAGTTGGTCGCCGGACGTCTTTAATTTACACTGCGTGGTAAAAAGTATCGGGACACCCCCAAACATATACGTTTTCCATAATAGGTGCATTTTCTCCCAACAACAGTCAGGTATTCCATATCACACACTTCAGCAATCAATTAACATACTGAGAGACCAATCAAACGTATAAATGCCGGCCGTAGTGGCCGAGGGGACGGCGACGCGCCAGTCACGGTCTGCACGCCCACTATGGTCGGGGTTTCGAATCCCCCCTCGGGCATAGATATTTGTGCTGTCCTTAGTGTTAGCTAGTTCATAAGTAGTTTGTAAGTTTAGGGACTGATCACCCCGTCGTTAAGTCCCATAAGCTATATAAACATTTGAAATGTACAAATGTTTGTTAAGCTTGTGGGAATTAACTGCGGGGTGATCAGTTCCTAAAATTACAAACTTCTTATAAACTAACTTACACTAAAGACGCACCAACATTTATGCCCGACGTGGGATTCGAACCGCCGACGGGGAACGGCATATCGCCTCAATTCGCTCGGCTACTACGCCGCGGCCCTGAGAAAGCAGAATGAGTCACTCCATAGATCTCACAGCCTTCTAATGTGGCCAGGTAACTGGGTGTCACTTGTGCTAAAAAACTGAACGAGAGATTTCCAAACTCCTAAATGTCTATATGTCCACTGTTGTGTTTGTGAGGTGAAGGAGCACGAAAGCATATAGGCCGACCTCGTCTTTTGACTGACAGAAACTGCCGACAGTTGAAAAGGGTCTTACAGTGTATAGACAGGCATCAATCCATGTTATCTGACAGGAATTTCAAACTGCATCAGTACAATGACAGGTGGGAGGACAGTAAACTTGGATTTTACGGTCGAGCTTAAGCCCACAAGCCACACATCAATCAGTTAAATGCCAAACGCCACCTCGCTTGGTGTAAGGAGTGTAAACATTGCGCCGGCCGCGGTGGCCGAGGAGACAAAGGCGCTCCAGCCCGGTCTGCACGGCCACTACGGTCGGGGGTTCGAATCTCCCCTCGGGCATGGATATTTGTGCCGTCCTAGTTCGTAAGTAGTTCATAAGTAGTTTGTAAGTTTAGGGACTGATGACTCCGTAGTTAAGTCCCATAGAAAAAAAAATAGTAAACATTGCACGATTTGTGTGAAGAATCACGGTAAACAATATTGCGATCCGATGGCAGAGTGTGCGTATGGCGAATGCCTAGTGAAAGTCATGTTACAGCAAGTGTAGAACCAACCGTAAATTTCGGAAGCCGTGGCGTTGCGGTGTGGTCGCTCTTTTCTCATTTTTCGCGGCGCTATCACAGCGCAGGTCTACATTAATGTTTTAACCACCTTTTTGCTTCTTGCTGATGAAGACCAATCTTGCAACACGATCGAGTACTTCATAATGCACGATAATAACATCCTAGTAATGGAGTGGCCTGCACATTGACTTGAATTCTATAGAACGTCTTTGGGATGTTTTGGAACTCCAACTTGTGCCGGGTTTTACCGACCTACATAGATAACTCTCCTCAGTGCAGCACTTCTTGAAGAATAGGCTGCCATTCCCCAAGAAACCTGACAGTATCTGATGGAACATAAAGCCCGCGAGAACTGAAGCGGTCATCAAGCCAACTATAATTCCAGTATTACCGATGGATTACGCCACGAACTTGTCATTCTCAAACAAATGTCCGGATACCTTTCATCACATAGTGCATCAAAGTTACTTATCAACTGAAAATAGTGTATTCGAAGTCATATTATTTTGAACTGAATAAAGAAAAGTAACAAGTTCGGGACGGAATTTACATTCTATATCTATAAAAATCGATGTATGTATGTATTGTGTAAGATATAAGATGATAATTAACAAGAGTAAAACGAAAATAATGGAATGCAATGTCAGAAAATTAGGCGATGCTGAAGGAATTAGATTAGGTAATGAGACAATAAAAGTAGTAGATGAATTTAGTTATTTGGATAGCAAGATAACTTCTGATATAAAATGCAGAATGGCTATGGGAAGAAAAGCGTTTCTAAAGAAGTGAAACTTGTTAACATCCAATATTAATTTAAATCTTAGGAAGTCATTTATGAAAGCATTTGTCTGGAGTGTAGCATTGTATGGGAGTGAAACGTGGACGATAAGGAGTTCAGATAAAAAGATAATAGAAGTTTTTGAAATGTGTTGCTACAGACGAATGATGAAAATTAGATGGGTAGATCACGTAACTAATGAGGAGGTGCTAAACCGAATCGGGGAGAAAAGCAGTTTCTGGCATATCCTCACGAAGAGAAGGGATAGATTGGTTGGACACATTCTGAGACATCTAGGAATTGTCAGCATTAGAAGGAAGCGTGTGGGTTAAAAATCGTAGAGGGAGACCGAGGAACGAATATAGTAAGCAGATTCCGAAGGATGTAGGTTGCCGAACTTATTTTCATACTGCCGCGAGAGACCACGAACCCTAACCGCCGGCGTGGCGCAGGGGATAGCTTCACGGACTGCGGAGCAGAAGGTCGCCGGTTCGATCCCGCCCCCGGCAATAATTTATTTCTTTGTAATTGACAATTCCAGAAGGTTCTACATCTTTATTATGTTCATTTGTAAATTCTACCTGTTTCTTATGTTAACTGTTCTTCTAATTTCTGGTAAATTCTGTCTGTGTATAAATAGCAGATCACTCTGCCTGAGAGGCAGTCAGTGCTGCGTGTATGTTGAGTTCGTAATAAACGTGCTTTCGGTATAAGTGCTGTGTTTAGTTGCCTTCGAAGTCAAGCCTGCTTCCATTGCAACGCGACAATATGAAGAGACTTAAAAATGCTGCTGCTTACTGAGTGCTAAAAAAAAAAAAAAAAAAAAAAAAACCTGCTAAAGTCAGAGGTCAGCAGTCCTATACTCAAGGCCCCCCCCCCCCCTCATCGCCACCATAGTTTCAACTGCTTCCTTAAGGGGGGATGTAATGGATTTTGGTCCCAAAAATCGATTTCTCAAAAATATTATTTTCTTAATCTACATAATTTAATCTATGTTGTGTGTGAATTTTATCGTGATAGCAGCTTTACAAATGCCTTTAAATTGTTAAACCCCGTAACTCTGCACTGGCGGCCACTCCCACCTTTCCCGCCGTTTAGGGAGATGCTCTCTTCAGCGGAATTTTTGTCAGTGTCAAGGCCATTCTCTTTTGATATCTATGGCTGTCAACTATACTTTTGCCTGATAATTTTCTTGCATGTGGTATATTTACGTTTCTACAATAATAACACATATTATTAGGTGGAAAGTTGAAATCGCAAAACTTTACGTAAAAATTAATATTTATGCATAATGGATGGCGGAAAAACTGTGTTTAGAAAACGGAGGTTTATGGGAATCAGTATACCAACAAAATAGTGGAAGCAGTGCCAAATTAAAACATGAGTGCTCAGCTTCAGCATCAAAAATTGCGAGAGGAGAATTGCACAGGTGCTTGAGTTATGTTTATATGGGTTTCACTGGATTCAGGTTTATTGATGTAGAAATTCTCTGTGAGGCTATAATGTCTTCAAATTCAGGTTTCTTGCAAACCGTAATTTATTGAGTAAATATCTTCACGGAAAAACACAAAATGCGAATGAAAGCCTCAATAATTTCATTTTGATTAGATGCTCATAAAGGACATTCTGTGGACTTTAAGTAATCAAAATAGGAGTATATGATGCAATTTTATGTCTCAATGCGGAAATAATGGCAGAATTGAAATGCTAAAGAGAGTTGGTGTAGACCATGGTGTGTTTACAACAAAAGCATTTTACACCATCGATGACAGCCGGGTCAAGAAAGCTGACAGATGACTTGTCTGCCTGCGAATACAGGCCAGGCAGATTCGAAGAGCAGGGAAGAGAAACCTGGAGGAGGAGGAGTATCAGTATGGAGGATTTTAAAACTGAGGTAAACATATAACATGTGAAAATATGAGACAAAATGTTTGGACCTCATCTTCTCGGTTTTACATTTTTTACGCTATTAGAAGCCTTTTCTCAAAAAGTATATGCACTAACGCTATTCATTTTCCAGGATCTGTTCGCAAAGTCTTGGTGTCTTCCTGGAACTAAAAAATACGAAATTGTGCAATTACATTCTGAGTTTTAGATGATTTTATGTAGAAAAAACCTGAATTTTTGATGTGCACAATTAAAAACTTTGTAAAACAGTTTGTATCATAAATTAATAATTGTAGTTCAGTGGTCTTATATCCTTCTCAGGACACTACAATACATTTTTCAAATTAATTGCATGATTAGAATTTATGTTATGGCTTTTTATAAAAGAGACAACAAAAAAGTTAAAATTAAAAATTTCGGACAAAATAATTTCCTTGCATATTTTATTATATTTTTTCCTAAAATATAGCTCTTTTGCTTAACACATACAAAATTTTAGTTTTGTAAATTAATAAATGTGGCTATCATGAATTTTTTTTTAAATGTTTACATTTTCATTAATCCCCCCTTAATAACACAGTCCGTATACTTGGAAGTGCATTCTAGAATATCCTTGTTGTTCCACAGGGTGACCTGTGTCTAGTCAACATTCTGCACTGCACGGCCACTACGGTCGGGGGTTCGAATCCCCCTTCGGGCATGGATATTTGTGCCGTCCTTTGCATAGCTAGTTCATAAGTAGTTTGTAAGTTTAGGGACTGATGACTCCGTAGTTAAGTCCCGTAAGCTCTAAAAAGATTTGAACATTTGAAAATTCTCAAATCGCAGATGTGTTTAGTTGTTGTAAACGTCTGTGACACTTATGTTACGTACACCGGTCCTCAAAAGTTCTGATAGTCTGAACAGTAAAGGCTTTAACATGCCGCATCTGCATGGGTGTATATCGTTAGTCACCCTCCTTAAGAATACCAAGATTATAATTTATGGACCCTAATAGTGCATTAATCTAAAATATACACATCATATAACCACAAGATACGAACAGTTTTGTTGGAGACGCTCATCACTTATACAGTTGGTGGACCGTGGAACGCTCCATTAATCCGTCGTGAAATCTGCGCACCAAAGTACGAAGAACCTCTTCACACTGAGCCGGTTGGTGACAGCTACCAGATTGCAGATATAAGTCGGTGTGCGCTGGATTTCTATAAACAGTATGTTTCCCTTTCCTGAGCCTATCTTCTAAGATAAGTCGTAATGTGAGAATCGCCTCCCGTGTTCCTACATTTCTCCTAAATCCAAACATCTTCCGCGAGGTCGGATTCCACAAGTATCAGTATCAGCAGTAAATTTCGACGGCTTCTGTTTTAAGGAGTTGTAGCAGCATTGCAGGGTTCTCGCACATACAAGTTTCTTTCAGAATCAACTGCGAGTGAATAACACTCCACACAACGAGTGTGGATGCTGAATACCGTGAGCGAGGAGCAGAAAGTTTTAACGAGGTCCCAGCGCCGGCGGGAATCTCAGAAGGGAACTGTCGTATCTCACTTGTACGCATTATTCTGAACTTCCAAAAAACAAGAATTAAATTACCATGAATATATCAATTATATTCTTCGTTCAATTTCGCATAGCAAACTAAAGCACTCACCTGGCAACATTATAAAGAGCAGAGATGCGATTGTCAGTTCTGTAGCCAAATGTGCAACTTATTTGTGTAATTTATACTGTGCTTACTTTTGTATCAACGTCGCTGCATCAGAACGAAAGCATAACATTGTGTGAAGTGGAAAATAATGAATTACTTGTTTACCTCCTTAACTGAAATCATCCCCGTTGAATGACATTGCCGAAAGTACACTTTGCTAATGTTGGTAATAAAGGGCGGAAAGCACACAAAAGTATGCACATTTCAGGAAGCTTTTGATGGGAACTGACAAGAAAAAGGTTATTTCGTCACATAGACTTTATCAGTACAGTTGCCATAAGAAGCTTGAGAGAATCAGTAACTGTTGTAATACTTGCCAATTAGAACTTAACAAAACTTTCTTTCAGGGAAGCGAACTGTAAACAAATATCTCTCTCCTAAGGTCAGAGGAGTTTTGCTTTTGTTATTCTCAAACAGTACCAGAGACCATTAGTAGATTTAATTTGCATGTTTATGTGCAACGGTCCTACAGTTAGTTGACATCAACTATTAAACAGAAGGCTGTAAGATGTGTAAGAAGTATGGCTGAAACAACATGGCTCTTTTTTTATAACCAATCATACATCTGAAACAAAATATTATTTTATGTTGAAATACATGCGTCCGACGTCAAATATTGACACTGTGAAAAATAAGTCATTTCTGACTGCAATAAGCTTTCACTAAAAAAATTAAAAAAGTAAAAAGAGAGAGAGAGAGAAGAAAAAAATTATAATAAAGCTACCGGGTTTGAGACATGCAGACGAATTATCAGCTGCTCTGTAGGGTGTAATAAATTGAAATGCCCGTACAAAGCCGTCTTTACAAAATTAAACAAACACAATAAATTATTAATTCTAGAGTGGAAAGATAAAACCGTAAGTATTCACTATAAAAGTTTAAAAAAGACATGTCTGTGCCGTTTAGCCACTCCCCAGCTTTTATTGAAATATTGAACGCTTCTACTTAACGTTCACGTTAAAAATGATTAAATAGTTGAACCTAATGCAGTAGTCATATATAAAACGTACTATTAGAGGCCGGACATGGTGAAAAACTAATAGTTAAAAATTTTCTGGATATTACACCTTAATAGGTCCACGACGTGAAAATCCTATTATCCATGAAGTGCCGTGAAGTGAAACATCAGTAATCGATATATGAAAATTAAATAATTTATTATTTCCTGTCGAAGTTCGCCAGTATCACGACAGCAGCAACTATTAGTACAGTTGGTTATAAGTTCCGTGCTACTTTTTCCTACTCCAGATATCAAACAAAAGATCTGATATTTAATGCACTCATAGGGAGTGAACAAAATAATATGAACAGCATACAGTACACTATCTTTTGTCGCGATCGCAGTGCACAATTGATGTTAGAAATATTTGACGTTAACTTGCAGTATATCATACGTTTTCTCCTGCGACGGTTAACACAAATGATTGGAGAATTTCTCGATTTCCCAGACTTCGTAAGGGGCAAACTAGATTGTGCGCTGTTTGTGGGAGTATCTGTGACGAAAGCGGCAGCTCTTTCTAACGTTTCACTAGCGTCAGTATCCTCGGTAATGACATCGTACTCAATACATGGTAAAACAACAGCGGTGAAGAGCAACAGTAGGCGACACCCGAAGTTAACTGACAACGACCGAAGTGCGTGAAGGACGACTCCACGGCAAAAGCAATTTCAGAACTGTACATTCACTTGATTAACATTGTTTCGATGACAAACAGTACGCCTGGAGCTTAACATTAATGGAAGTGCTGCTGTCGCTAAACATTTAATAAGGGACGGCAATGGAAAGCTGCAAAGAAACCGGTGCGAGGAACAGAAGTATGTGTTACTGTCCAATGAATCCTCGTTTACGTTGACTGGTGTTATTTACCACGTTCCTTTAGTATAGACAAAATAAATGAGACGATAGTACCAGCTGTATCCAGTCCTAAATCCACAATCAATATAGCAATCTAGATATTGATCCCACCATTCACAAGGTAGTCCATGAATGATCATTATGCGGCCGGGGTAACTCCACAGAACGGTACGTCAATCAAGTATTTGAAATAGGGTCCTGCGCCTTCTTTCAATTATTAACATATGGTTCTCCGATGTAAAATATGTGTGTGTGTGGGGGGGAGGGGGAGGGAAGGGGTACCCTGCACAATGTCGCAAACCTTCTACAAGAAGATAGATGATCACAGAACAGGTACACCCAGGATCTTGGTTACAAACATCAAAAAGCTTCGTCCCGGAGGAGCCGCCTTCACGATCACGGTGTCTCCTGTGCCTGGAAAGTATTTAACAAAGCTCGAACGGACCATCAAGATATACACTGACCCACTGAAGCGTGGCAGCGAGTAACATACACTGTGTGAACAAAAGTATCCGGATGACTCCAAAAGAAACGTTTTTCAAATTAGTTGCATTGTGCTGCCACCTCCTACCGTATCAGTGACCACAGCAGTCATTAGACATCGTCACTTGTGTTAGAAGGCTGTACGCGAGATTTCCACACTCCTTAACATCCCTACGTCCAATGGTACTGATGTGAAAGAACACGTAGTTAATGTAGTGGGAAAGTCGAACCAGAGACTGCGTTTTATTGGCAGAACCTTTAAAAGATGCAACAAAAATCAAATGTTTGTAAAGCTTATGGGACATAACTACGGGGTCACCAGTCCCTAAACTTACAAACTACTTATGAACTACTTACGAACTAGGACGGCACAAATATCCATGCCCGAGGGGGGATTCGAACCCCCGACCGTAGTGGCCGTGCTGACCGTGACTGAAGCGCCTCAGTCTCCTCGGCCACCGCGGCCGGCAAGATGCAACAGAACTACAAAAGATACTGCATACACTAGGCTTGTCCGTCCATTTTTGGAGCATTGCTGCCCAATGTGGGATCCTTATCAGGTGGGTTTAACGGAGGATATCGAAAGAGTCCAAAGAAGGGCAGCTCGTTTCGTGTTGTCACGATACATTACAATGACGCTTATCGATGCGGCGTGGGCTACTTACTAAACTCCAACCGCCAGCATTCGAATACGAAAATATGTTGCTGACTCCCACTTACATAGGTAGAAAAAGGGACACGTACAACACGAACGCATACAGTCCGGCCTCGTCGGTTTACTGACAATAGACCGTCGACAGTTGAAGAGGGTCGTACAGTGTAATACGCAGGCATCCATCCAGAGCATCACAGAGGAATTCCAAACTGAATCAGGATTTACTCCGACAGGTGGCAGGTGAGAAAACTAGGATTTTATGGTCGAGAGACTGCCCATGAGTTACACATCACGCAGTTCAATGCCAAATGACGCCTCGCTTGGTGTAAAGAGCGTAAACAATGAACGATTGAACAATGAAAAAACGTTGAGTAACGGTACACAATACATCCGATGACATGGTGCGGGCATGTCGAATAATCGGTGAACGTCGTATTCCTGCGTGTGTAGTGCCAACAGTAAAATTCGGAGGCGATGTTATGGTGTGATCGTGTTTTTCATGGAGGAGTTTGCACCCCTTATTATTTTGCGTGGCACTCAGTACAGACCTGCATTGACGTTAAAGCACCTTCTTGCTTCCCTCTGTTAAAGAGCAATTCAGGGATGGCGACTGTATCTTTCAACATGTTCTTAATGCACGGCCTGTGGTGGAGTGGTTACACGACAATAACAACCCTGTAAAGGACTGATCTGCATAGAGTCTTCAATCCTTTTGAATACCTGTGCGATGTTTTCGAACGCCGACTTTGTACCATGTCTCACCGACGTACATCGACCTTTCCTCAGAGCATCAGAGCAGTACTCCGTGGAAAATGGGCTGCCGTTTCCCAAGAAACCTTCCAGCGCCTGATTGAAAGTGTGCCTGCAAGAGTGGAATCTGTCATCAAGGCTTAAGGGTGGGCCAACACGATAATGAACCCGAGCATTACCAATTGAGAGCACCACGACCTTGTAAGTCACTGTCAACCAGGAATCCCGATACTTTTGATCACATAGTGAATGAAAGAAAGAAAAGAGAGCCATAATAGAGTTAATATGTAAAATGAAATAACAGACGAAGGAAGGAGGAACAGCTAAAATGTTAAGGCTCAACAGCGAAATTAATCCAGAATAATCTCTTGTCTGGCAGTAATACGAACGACATCAGGGATTGCAAATGAAGAAAGCCACTAGACGACATTGACGAAATGCAGAGTATTATAAGAAACGAACATTTACGAAATAGTGAAGGCGAGCACATATGGGCAATTGCTAAAGATGGTAAACTACAATCACGCTAAAAATTCTCATGCCTCCATCAGAGATGGAAGCATGAATACAATGGTAATGAGTACAGTGGTGATGTAGGCACAAGTAGCTCCACATCAGACGAAATTTTTGTGTTCTGTAACCACCTAATTTGATTTCAGTGGAATCATGTACAACGTGCAGTTTTTCAATGAAGAGCTTCGCCCTGCTATGTGAATAATTCAAGGTCAGTATGGCGTCTGTATGTGGCGGTATCAGGACAGAGGCTGTTGAAACTTGGGACGAAGACCAGCTGGTGCAGTGCTGTAAGGAACATTCACCTAGGTTTTATCAGTGGCTATAACTGAAAGAACCACGATATCTGTGAACTACATGAACGTTGAAACAACCTATAACGCTTCGTGTGACGACGGCATCTTCTACCAGCGTAAGTTGTAGCATGTAGTATGCGACGCTCTTGTTTCTTAAAAAGAAAAAAAAGTCACTGACCTGTTTTCACTCACTTAGGTTTGCCTGTAGTTTTATGATTTTTTGCAAACATTTCGGACAAAAATAAATAATAATAAATGATGGGTGATACGATTACGACTCTAATATTGTAATATTAACCAAGCACTCAACATGTAATATTCTCTCTGAACGTATTTCAACAAACAGCGAAAATTATTTGATATTTGACATTGACAAACAAGTTCTTTCGTTGATCTTTTAACTCTTTAAACTATTATTTTAATGTCTTATTATTACCACCTGCCTTTCCATGTTTGTCCTATTCTTCAAGTTTATCTTCGTTTCCTGTACTGTTTTACCTAAAATCAAGGGACAGCGTCAGACTGCCTTTATTTTTGCAAATATCTGTAAAACGGTACGAGTTACGGAAATAAAATAATACAGCAATGTTGTAGAGAATTTTCTCCTCTACAAATAATTTTATTTACTTATCGTTTTAGATAAAGGGTTAAGACGTTATTTGAAATTAAATTTCCTGTTATCACAAGCGACATATTTTTAGTGTTACTAATCTATTTTTTCTCCTAAACATTTGAGAACGGGGGGTTCTTGTCGCTGGCGGGCAACATTTATGCCTGTAAAAATGGGGCCCATCGGTTGAACGGTGCTACCTAAAAAGTGAGAATACTTTCAGTCGGACAGTGTGAAATCGTAGTAATTTTTTTAAATAACTTTGAAAAGACAAAAGAAAGGAAAGTTGTAGAGAATTTTCTACAAATTCGTTTTTTCAATTTTTGTGCCAGATGAATGGTTAAGCTGTTATTTTCATTTAAATTTTGAGCTGTCAAAGGCTGATTACTGCTGTAACTAAAGTGGACCAAAAAGAACAACCACAACTGTGACTGTCGTGGTCATCGAGTCGTCACTAGTACTAAACTAATTTGTTTAGCACGACTGATGATGTCCTAGCAACCAAGCTCTATCGAGCACACCGTTTGCACCCACGAAATTTCGTCCATTATTTACAGGAATTGCTTAATCCATACATAACAATATGCTAAGGACAATATACCAAGGATTGTCGAATACATGCCATGCAGAATCGCTGATAAATTGGGTTCGGAAGATGCAACAAATTGGTATCAAGCAGAGGGTCTCATTCATTTGACATTACAGTGTCTGTAAGAAAAGGACCAAACGAAAATCTTTCAGCAGTTTTGTTAGAAAATCCGCAGAGTGGAGAAGAATCACGGGAAGGTGCAGGGGCTCGAGTAGTGTGTCAGTTTCAGTTGCTGAGCCCTTGCAGTGCGTGCCTCTCTATACAGTCCTTGCAGAAACGGATAGCTGTGCTCACATTCACATTGGCGGCGGTCTAGCACTGTTGATCACGCCATTGCTCTCTGTGCACGCGGCGTGACGCTCGTAATCGGTTTACGGAAGTGAAATAGTAAATAATGCTCCGTCGTTGCATTGAAGTTTGCTAAACCAAGACCGCGCTACGTTTGGTGAATACACAGTTTCTAAGATCTAATCTTCGGACCTGTTACAATATTAGACATTTTCTACAATACTTAATGCCTTTCAAAATTACATAGAAATAAATGAAGTGCATAAACATTTTACTACACAGGGTGTCCCATTTATGATCACCACCCAAAATATTTCTGGAACAGCTATTGTAAAACGACTTTCATCGGTATCAATGTAAGGCAGGGGCTCATGACTGTAAATATTTTGAAACATTCTAAAACGAAATCATATGTGCTTTTTAATACAAAGTTATGTCTTTTTAAATGGACTCCCTATATTATTTCATCAGAAATTTATGACATGACAAATCACATGAACAATGGAGTTGATTACATCGCAATTCGCCAATTAGGATCTCAGAATGTAACTGGCGAATTGTGATATAATCAACTCCATTGTTCATATGATTTGTCATGTTATAGATTGCTGATAAAATAATATAAGGTGTCCATTAAAATTCACATAAGTTTGTGTTAAAAACACATATGCTTTCGTTTTAGAATGTTTTAAATATTTTCATTCATGAGTCCCCTGCCTTACATTGATAGCGGTGAAAGTCGTTTTACAACAGCTGTTTTTGTTCTAGAGATATTTTTGGTGGTCAAGATAAATGGGACACCCTGTATTACTGTTCACATTGCCCCGACATGTACGGGTCAAATTACAATACCTTGTCGAAATACTGCCGTTCCTCGTCAGGCACTGTGAGCAAAAGCTGCACGGTCTGCCAGGAATAGCGGAACAGCATACCGCACTTTCTTGTTGTTTATTCTGTGTCATTTTAAATTAAAGTGCAGAATGTTGTTAGTGTTGTAAAATTGATTCGAAGATTACGACTTAAATCGTCGAAACTAGTTATAAGTATATAATAGTCAGTGCATTAATTAAATGTAACGTGTCTTGGTTTAACAACCTTCAATACACGAAGTTTTCATGATTTAGTATCTCAACTGGGTCGCCATCATGCCCTGGCAATATCAGGCAACTACAATTATAAGAGAGTCTAAATATAACTTCCGCAATACTGAGGATCTCTCCTGCACATTGGCGCCCATTCCCGGTTACGCTTGTTGTGGTCCCCAAACTCTACACGTGTACGTGTTGCATATGCGATACTGAGACTCTACCCTAGACTCTGACGCCCGTAGTATTGATTCCACAACTGTTGTTCAATTAATGAAATGCCGCGCCAGTTGCTTAATTAGAATTAAATTAAGTCGACAGTATATTAGCTAATTATGAAGTGTTTCTGATAATTACGCTGTAGAAAAGCAACGTCAAATAATTGCTTCTGTCGATGATCATCTAATACAAAGGCCCAAACTGGGCGTGTGGATTTAAATTGTAATTGAGCAACGCGAGTGGATTCTCAATAATGCTGCAACGTATATGTTCGTGGAGAATGGTTATATACTCCCACTACAGTTTGTTTCAGTTCAATTGGGAATTATTAAAGACATTGTGTAACGATATGAAGATGTAATATAGAAAATATTATTGATTTAATATCTGCTCTTCTATGACTAGTAAGTCATATTATTACAAGCACAAAAATTATAATTGAACTTTACGTCCGGTAGACGTTTGTGGTTTCTGGAAAACATTGTACTACGTGCCTAGATACATTTAACGGTTGGAAGTGATACCTACAAAGCGGTCACAGAATTAAAATGTAAAATCTTCCTTGCAGACTTCGGAATTTTTGGTTATTGTTATTGTTCTATATAAATTTTAGCATAACAGATTTCTCCTCTTGAATGGTATTACATTCATCTTTCGGGTCTCGCGTTATATTTATCATTTGCAAATACCAATAAAAGAATCCTCAAGGACGATCTTCTTTGAAATTGTTAACGTATAGCTTTAATCCGCCTTCGAAATTCCACAAGAAATATCTACTTTGAAATATTTTTACCTATGGTTTTGATGCGCTTCGAAATTAATTTTTCCTATAAAGGTCACATGAAGCATGCCCCCAATGAACTTCCTTCAGTATTAGCATCTCATACAACGTTAGATACTTATTGGTAGTCATTTCATTTTAATGATAAACTTCTCACATTTAAAGAATAACAGGAGCAAATTAAAAGAGTCGGTAGCAGTCAAACGTCATTGAGATTTCAAACTTTATTCAAGCAAATCCAGGTCTGGCAAGTAACTAGCCATTCTTACGGCTTACATTTCGTTACACGCCTCGGACCTATCGTTGAACATAGTATGCGAATGAAATGTGAAAAGCGTTAATCGAAACGTCCAAGGCGTATAAGTGATAATACGTGAATGTACAGTGACAATTGTTCACTGACATGTCCAAGGTGTGTAAGTGAATAGCAGCACACTGTTTTGAAATTTTCCCTGGAAATGGATAGTTAGTAGCCGAAAGATGGATATGCCTTAATAAAGTTTGAAATGTCAGCAAGAACCTATTGCTGTCGACTACCCTATTTTGAAGTGTACGAGATACTTTCTATATAGCACCTCCGTTAATATATTTGACAGCCTTGTCACCATGCCAAGTGCTTTATGTAAAAAAATTTCAGATTTCTTGACAGTACCTTAGGAATAAAGCATCCCCATGAGCTCAATAATCATTTACAGTTACTCTTGCATCACCCCGTACCGTACCCGACTTACTCTGTCCATTCTGGCGACTATATTCTCATTTACTTGCAATACTCGTTTGTGCCTATTAATACACCCCCCCCCCCATCCACTAATATATCCCACAAAATGCTATCCAAAAGTTTTCTCTGTTAAATAAGACCATAAAAATAACCAAATCCATTCTAAAAGGGTCATTTCCTTTCAAATCGAACAGCAGGAAACCTTGCAGTTTTGTGTGGTTTCATTTTTCTGTTATAAAAAGTAGACGTTAATACATCTGACATACTCTCAGCTGTGATACGCAAACGGTTCCAGTTGTTCTTTTAGGAACGAAAGTAACATAATTTCATCGCTCGACTATGACAGAGCTCGAAAACTATAAAAAGTAAAATTTTCAAACAAATTACAGAATGAAGGCACTATTGTATAGATATGTGGAATTTATCCAGTATTTTTTGAATTTCAATTTCAATTACTTTTTAACATTTGTCCTCTTTTGTCTATAAAAAGCATTTTAAATGGAATAAAATGTATGTCATATTGTTCAGCATTTGGCTTCAAAACAGTATCTGTAAACAGTTTTATGGTAAGATAAGCTAACCTACGGACAACACAAACACCCATGCCCCAGCGAGGACTCGAACCCCCGCAGCGAGGCGCCTTAGATCGCTCGGCTACTCCACAGCGGCAGCCCTTACGCCCCCTGTTGACTGTATCCAGCAGTGAGGTGTCTTCCCCTGTTGATAGGCAGACGGTAGCGCATACTGACGTATTTGTTACTTTATTTTTTTCACATTTAAGATAAGGAACACCATCATACTAAAACGGAAATAAACGTGTAGTAAAAAATGAGTTTCACCCTTATGAAAACTGCATTTATTTTAATAAAAGAAAAAAATAAACTATTTCGCAACAATGAATTAATTGTTATCATGTTATTGTTGTATACCTACATCAACTTTAGACGTTCAGCCTCAAAATGAACCATAGTTCACTGATATCCAGTATGAGATTCTTGAGTTAGACAGCACGCAAAGTGTCGCGTTTGCAAAATAATGCTACCTTCACCGTATTTCGACTCAAAAAATAGTAATCATTTAAGGGGTTAACTTGGTTGTTTTCTTTTACATTAATTGGCTCATGTAGAAATTATTAATTATTTCTAAAAAAAAAATACGAGGTCAATTTTCTCATTTTTCGTCCGCCTTCAAATGAAGTAGCCCACACTTTGTTGAACCTGCAATACAAGAAATTTTATACCTCCTCTTAATGAACGGGGTATACAATAGAATCGCATGATATTAAATGTTTACTAGGTAAAGCTATTTTTGGTCAATAGATTCAGGTAAATGAAATTTGAATACGGCTAAATTAAAAAGGTAGAGAGATTTAAATACCTGAAATTTATACAAGCTGTACCATCTGCAATACAGACGACTGTCAATATTTGTCTAAATATACATCAGAAACTTCATGACGCGAAAAACACTGCAGTTTAACACAAAAGGCTGCTAAATATCTAAACAATCAAGTTCCAGCAAATAGCCATCATAAAATAACAAAGTAAGAGTAAGACTGAACATTTCTTTTTATCGAGACAAACAAAATAAGGTGTTAGAAGTTATTGCAAGCAAACATCCGTTTCTCCGGACAGTTACAGAAAATAGAAGTGGCCGGTTCTTAAAGAGTGAGCTCCAGGCGCATTCCAGACGCATTCCAGGGCTGCCTGAATTCCAGGCGCACCCCAGTCCCGACCGAACATCCTCTTATTGCTCCATCAGAGTGACAAGTGATGGATTGCTCTCACCACGCGATATTTCGTCCCAACGTTTCCTTCTTCACTATTTCTCTTGTTGACTTCCATTCCTGTACATGTGAAATAAATATCTACTGAGATCCATTTTTATATCACGCTGTATTTGACAGCTCCTCAAAACAACGACTCTCACATGAGCTTCTCCGATAAAATCGTAGATTCCAATATTACGTCAATTCCGAATTATTGCGGAGATCATGAATGTTATCGAAATGCCAGCCACGCCACGTCTACATGGCTGCACGTGTAATTCAAATTCAAATGTTTGTAGAGTCTATGGGACTTAACTACGGGGTCATCAGTCCCTAAACCTACAAACTACTTACGAACTACTTACAACTAAGGACGGCACAAATATCCATGCCCGAGGGGGGATTCGAACCCCCGACCGTAGTGGCCGTGCAGACCGTGACTGGAGCGCCTCAATCCCCTCGGCCACCGCGGCCGGCGCACGTGTAATTAGCTGACGTCTGGCACACATATGATTGAGCAAATACTCTGACGTCACTCACGGCTCCCATGTAATATTGGCTTATCGGTTCCTGCTCTAACACCGAACTTCCTCTAGCGCGTGAGATCGTGAACATTACGCGCTATCATTTCTTCTAAAAAAATCATAACGTTTTTCTTGTTACTATCTTTCCCTTATGTCAACTTCAGTCATCCACATTAAAGGTCCCCAAGTGACACTACTCCCACAGAATGACATCCTAAACCATACAAACACTCCCATCCCCCACCCCCAGGCACACAGTCTGTTTACTACCTAAAGCTCTTTTTGGCCAACAGATTTTTATCGAAATCACACAGTATAAAACAAGAAGCAAACTTCAGGCGAATGAAATTTGAATGAGGGTAAATTAACAAGGTAGAGAGATTTAAATACTTGACATTGATACAAGCTTCTGGCAAGCAAGTTAAAAAAATGACTGATCATATAAACTATTATTAAAATGGCCGACTTGGGGTAAAGCGTTCGACTGGAAACTGAAAGGTCGCGGGTTCGAAACCCGATCAGACCTCGGATTTTTTTCAGTCTGTGTTTTAACCCATCCTTCACATCTCAACGATGCGAGGAGTCGCCAGAAACGACACTTGGTTCGGATTCCACGTTAAGCAGTAGCTCCCCTTTCCACGGTTGATCACGTAAGTCGCCGTAGCGGCGTCCAATTGAAAAACTTGCACCAGGCCAATGGGCCACACGATATTGTTATTACTATCCATATTAAAAGGAATCAATAGTATAAAACTAACAGTAATTGTACTGAAGCCTTATATTTATCGCGTAAGAACAATATGAGGAAAATTGTTTAAGTTATGTGACGACATTGTCAACCTATGGCGTTTTTGACACTGTTGCAAGTGGCGTTTCTCAGTGTGTCTCTCATTCAGTCAGATAAAAACCGCAAAGAAAGCCACTTGCAACAGTAGCTGAGATGCCAAAACGTTTTATAGATTGACAATGCGGTCTCACAACCAAAACAATTTTATTGACAGTAACAAGGTTCGCGAAAGCCTAAGCTTACGCGTAAGACCAAGATGACGTAAAAAGCAAGAATTTGGCGAACGAAGGGTTCTGAAGAGGGTGTTGGCACCTTGAGAGGATCAGTACAAAAGAATGAATCAGAAAATAACAGATACCATTATGAAAACGAGGACTATTTTCTTCGGCACATCGTTAGAATTAACCAGGAGAGGTTGACCCGATAACAATTTCGTACAAACAAGAGAAAAAAAGCATCATAAATGTCCCCTCGTACTTGCTGTGGACTATTCCTTTGTTTCAATTTTATCGCAACGTCTGTAGCTTGTACGTGCACCGCCTCGCCTACAAATGTGCAGTTGGCGTGCTTTGTGCTTGCACGCAAGTTACCATTTTGGTCGAGAATAAAGTCGGTAGTTTTTTCAGCATAAAAAAAGCCTATGTCATGTTCATCGCAGTGAAATGAACTAAAAATGTTTTGCCAATGACAACCTAAAACATTGATTGTATTCAAAGTACACGTTGTTTTAATATTAAGACAAATGATATGCAAGTAATAGAATGAAATAATTCAAAATTGGCTCGACCGTAACATGTAAGTCTTGTACATATGTGCTCTCTCCTAAGAGAACACTGGATTACAATGTTTCACAGATATTCCCGGATAGTTTTTTTAACTCGTTTCTCCAACCTTATGACGTCACTTAAACAGTGAAATATTTAGTAAGGTAAGTTTTGCCTTCACGTTGTTGTTCCAGCCTGGACAAGTGAGAGCAGCACAAGCACCCTGCGACGTCAGTTATTTATTACATCTCCAGCAATTTCTCTCTTCCTCTAGAGTTATTACCCTCTACATCTCCACTAACACATCGTAACACGTATTATTCTGACCTTTTTATGTTCATAACTTCTGGTTAGTTCTACATCGCTGCCTGAGAAACACAGCTGATTAAAAGCTAAAACGCAAAAATACACCGCACTAATTTTACGGTTCTCAAAAAAAGTTCAAATGTTTGTAACTCTATCGGACCAAACTGCATGGTCATCAGTCCGTAGCTTACAAACTACTTAAACTAAGGTAAACTAACCTAAGGACAAACACACACACACACACACCCATGCCCCATGGAGGACTCGAACCTCTGACGACGAGCAACCGCGCACTCCGCAGCGAGGCTCCTTAGACCGCTCGGCTACTACACCTCGGCTTTACGGTTCTCAACCGCGTGGATGGTCAACCCTTCCGTCCTACGTCATTCGTGACTATACGAATAGCATCAAAGTAGTTAAAAAAGAGATACACGAAAACCTACTTACCTTTTCCAAATGTTCCTCTCCTCGGTGGACGGTCGACGAACCCAATAAATCTATTTAATTTTTATCATCCCCCCTACATTACCATATTTACAACCTTCGATTGTCCTCTTTCTCGGTTTTTCATGACTCACTGCCAAGTAATTATGAGCTTTAAACGTACATAGAAATTTCTTCCCCAATTTAATAGCTTTTTTTTTTACTTCAAAAATAATCTATATCTTCAACTATACTTCGCATCCTCTATTTCTGTTACAGTCGTTTATGGTTCACGGACAAAAAGACTTCTGGTAAGCTTCCGCGTGAGCTCTAATCTCTCTAATTTCATGCTCTTGGTCGTTTCTCGCCATATACGTTGGAAAATGCAATATTTGGTTGCTTCTTATAGAAACGTACGCCCTCGAAAGTTTTGTAGTTGCCCAAACCGTCTTTATTGAAGCGGGTGCCACTGTTGGTGAATATAAGCGTGTAGTGAATATGCAGCTCTTCTCTAAATCTCACATGAATCATGAAGCGTCTCGCACTGGCTAGCATCGATACGATGCTGATCCGCCTGCATTTCAGTACAATCTTACAGTGTTCCTGTATGCTACAACATCATCTGCAAAATTATTTATTTCTACAGTCCATTCATCGCTCAATAGCAGTCCATAAATTTGGGCAGAATGCCAACTTACAGCCACTACCTTGCATCTGCATCTTGTCAGCAAACTTGAAGTAGTGTACGATGTTACTCGAAATGCAACCAATTCCAAAGCATCAGTCATACTTGCGCTTTCGTGCGGTGAAGTTGTTTTCAGCTGCGCACTTCACAGACTCTGAGCCGAGCCGACGATGTGCTTTCGAGATGAAGAAGATAGAAAATGGCAACTTGCTGTAAAGAGCACAAGGGTGTTATAGTTGATAATATGTACTAAAGAAGGATGAGTGACATCAGTTGGAAATGTTATCACAGCAACAAAAAACGAGATATTACATTAAACGTATACGCTGTAAAAAGAAATAAGTAAAATAAAACGTAGGCCCCCGAAGATAGAACAGGAAATAATTAATAAATAAACCTCAGAGTTGGGAGTGCTACAGATGAAACATGTCATCTAAACCTCGATGTTCACGTATAAGAAATGGAATCTTAGAGATGCCGAAAACGTCCAGGAACAAGTAATTGCTTTTCGCGTCAAGGGGTCCTGCTTCATTATCTTCTTTTGAAGAAGTTTAATTATGAATCGATGGCTATCCTCTATCATCCCCAACTAATTTCCTAACGAATATTCATCACTTAGAAGAGTTATTTTTGAAAAATAATGTAAAGTCGTTAATCCTCCCCCTCTTTCGTGTGCTCAGTTTTTTCACTACTTTTCGTGCTGTACACTCTGGGCTACGACAGATAAAGCAAGAACCGCTGACGTCCTTTTAGCAGTCGACGACATGATAGCTTGGTGTCAGTGCGTCCAGTACTGACGTACGTTTTGTGGCGCGTCTAGCCTTTCACTTCAGCGCGCTCTTTGTTCCATATGATTAGAAACGTGTAAACCGGGAACTGGGGAATGGAGGATAACGTCACGTATTACATCGAGATTTCTAACCTTCTGTCACTTCCACAGAGTTGAAAACAACTGGGCTACTGGATAACATCTGCTTATCCACTTTTCGATACCTTTTGAACAAACCGCTTAGGCTCGCCGGACAAACCGCCTAACCTACGCAGAATCTAAAATTCACTGTCTCATACCCATTTTACTTGGATCTATACCTTTCTTTCTGCAAGGGGTATTTGCACAGAAATTCATCGCGTCGTCAGGATTACCCGAGGGAAATCTGATAAGACCGCTATTGCTTTCTTGTATAAATGATCTGTTGCACTACCAGGCCCTTAGGGAGCTTCCAAGGCTTTCGAAAGGAGCATCTGGATATTCAGTGGTGTGGGGGTCCATGGCGATGAAACAAAGGAAACCTTTTAACAACATGATCGGAGGAATCAGCGACCTTATGTTACTGATTAGTCAATGACCGTGTTAATCATTTCTACAAATTATGACCACATTCGGCTTGTATCTTCAGATAAATATGGCTCTGTCAGCAGACGTGGGACTACCGCGCTGCTGAATGGAGCCAAAGCCACGTGGATCTGACGATGGCCCTTTAGCAGGCCGAAACCTGCCATCATTTATAGAGATGATTAACGCGATTTTTATTAACTGAGTTATTGGTTCAATTGATGAGCGTTAATGATTTATAGAACTGTTACAAGCCATGTACATCATATGTCGTTTACCACCAATTGCTCGCCGGCTGCGGTGGCCGAGGGGACTGAGGCGCTTCAGTCATGGTCTGCACGGCCACTATGGTCGGGGGTTCGAATCTCCCCTCGGGCATGGATATTTGTGCCGTCCTAGTTCGTAAGTAGTTCATAAGTAGTTTGTAAGTTTAGGGACTGATGAGCCCGTAGTTAAGACCCATAAGCTTTACAAAAATTTGAACAGTTGAACCAATTGTCCAACACCAATCATGCCACTATGAATTGTCTGCGAGACGCTGAGGTACACTTGTTACAATACTTAGCGCCATATCTGTCCCCGTAAAGGACATTGCGTGGCGTCAGCTACATTTTTGTTTACATTCCTGTCAGGCTTTTCTAAACTGATTATTTTCGTATGGCAGTCCTAAGCAACGGTGTTCGCAGCCACGGACAGGTCCGCTGCAGTGGTGACGGTCGGCTATCCATGGTAAAAGGCTGTCCAGGGCCGGCCTTAGGCATGTGCTTGTGCAAATGGTGCAGTCGCTCAAGGCCCCGTGCTTCTAGGGGCCCAGCGCGAAACATTAGAACGTAATTTCAAAACTGTCATCTGCAATTTTGTTTTTGTAACTACTTTTAATGTTATTCAAATATATACCTATTGTGACACGACTATAGTCACTGTGTAGGATGGCTGGTTTAGGGCCATAAGGTTAAGAAAGGTGTTAAGACATTTTGTAGCTGGGACGACACAAGTGGAATGGGTGGGAAAACATAACAAATGGTGTAGCATACTGCATTACTGTGAGAAATTGCGCCAATGCTACCCAGAAACATTTTCATTGGGTACCCCCCCCCTCTGTATAAGGTCCCATCTACGTTTCTTTACTAATAAAAATTAGATAAACTAATGTATAGAAATTGATATGATTTATTGTAAATATTATTTTTAGAGTAAGGTTTATTAAGGTGTGTTTTGTTTATTTAGAAAAGCTTTAATTATGTGAAACAAATGAATAACTATGTTGGAGAAGTGGCGCTTCCCGCCAAAAGTGAGAGTACGCGGGAACGGCACTGCAAGGTAGCAGGCAGTTCCGCACGATAGTTCAGAGAGAGATTTCAGCACGTCAGGTCAGCACATATGTATTCTGCTGTTTCGCCGCATAACAATAAATTATGAAACAACTGGCATCCCGACTTTTTGAAATATTACTACGAGCCTTATCTTTAATTCCAAAGGTTCCACAGCACATTACTTCAAGAGAAGAAACTCCACGACCCGAGCGCTGCTTCTGCGTGAGGACATCAGATATAACGAACGTTAGTGACCAGAAAATTTTACTACACGCACTGACGATGCAGGTAGTTCTACTGTCCTCATGTGCAGTGCTACGCGATTAAATCTCGCGATATTGGCACGAGTGTGGTAGCAATATCGCCGAGGGAAGTGTTGGAGTGAGAGAAAGGGACAGAATTTAGGTGAAGGCCAACTGACTTTTATCTAAAACCCGTTCCACGTATTTTTCATCACTTAAACCCCGCCGTAACTGGCTTATGTCTCAGATATGCCTGTATCGGAGTCGGGATCCAAGGATTATGATACTGATAAGCTGTAGTCATATCCAGTGTCAACACATGACTATTGATCGTGCTCAAATTAACAGGAACACGATTCATTGTTTCACAGCGCCTCTACGTGCTGCTTTGCTATGACGTATAATTATGCATTACATTCGTTTCTTGGGAGGCTTTTCCCACAAGAGACGCTGTTCCAGCTTCAGCTGAGCTGTGCCGCGCCCCCTGTGAACAATCAAATGGGGCGGTAAGGCATTGGGCACAACAGCGCAGCTGAAAAAAAAAGTTCAAATGTTTGTAAAGCTTATGGGACTTAACTACGGGGTCACCAGTCCCTAAACTTACAAACTACTTATCAACTACCTTATACTAAAGACGGCACAAATATCCATGCCCGACGGGGGATTCGAACCCCCGACCGTAGTGGCCGTGCAGACCGTGACTGAAGCGCCTCAGTCTCCTCGGCCACCGCGGCCGGCAGCGCAGCCGAAAGCGCTAGTTTTTCCACCTGTCTGCTGTGCCTCGTATAAGCGCAAAACTCCTACTCAGGACTACTATGACGTAGCGCGGGGCGGCCGAGTGCATTGAGGCGCTATTCTCCTATGCGTGAGGACGCTCCCCCTCGGGTACGAATGTTTGTGCCGTTTTTAGTATAAGTTAGTTCATAGGTAGTTTTTAAGTTTAGGGACTGATGACCCCTCAGTGAAGTCCCATAAGCTTTACAAACATTTGAACATTTGAACGTAGCTACATGCTACCTCAGAGTTTTTTATAAAACTGTAATTTATTTGATATCGCTAGATTAGCATTTAGTTAAAACTAGTACCCCACTATTTTCAAGGCATAAGGAATATATATTTTTTATTTAATATTTTAAAATATTAGTTTCTGAAATGTTGGTTAATATTGCTAGGATTTTGTTATTTTAATAATTTATTATTGTCCCTGTGAGAATGTGTACTTATTTTTAAGTGGATGCGCGAGAATCTAATGGCTGTCTGAATGTGGGTAGTCATAGCTCACATTGCATGTTTCTCTCTCGCCCAGAGTCGGAGAAACATTTGAACATTTTTTGAAACATTTGATTAGTCTTCCTCCGTGTTTAACTGGGGTTGGAACGGAAACAAAACAACATTAACAAAAACGTTTACATGAATACAAAAGACATTCTTTGAGATTCAGCCATTGGCGTGCTTGCTTCTTTAATTCAGAAGTCAAGACGTTACGAACTACATACCAGTCGCTGATGGGTCTCTGTGAAGGTGCCACGAAGCTCGCCCGTATTATTCGTGAGTATGTTATGAAGTGATAATACGTGGAATTATTGCTTTCGGTCAATATATAGTGAGCAGCAGTAGCTCTGGCTAATTTATGTCGTGTGCGTGGAAATATTCCGCTGATTTCGGTAAATTGCGCGGGTTGTACTTGATTGGTGATTGTCCGAAAATTTAGGACTGGATAAATTTGAAACACACGTTGATTCTGATAATTTTATTTGATGTGCTCAGGAAGTCATTATTTTATACTGGGATGTCAATATATTTTATATGTATCTGGCTGCACATTGAACTGTGACAATGATAAAATTAAAGAAGAGTTTAGCAAAAACTGCTTTTATTCCGAGTAGGTAGTAGTGCGGCTCGGTAGCACAGTGCTAGAGTGCCAGGCTACAAATCCAAAGGTCGTGGGTTCGATCCCCAAGGTCCTAGGATTTTTATCTGTCCCTTTCCTCTTCTTTCACCCCTGGAAGTGTTGCTGATGTGAAAAATATCGAGTAGAAGTCATATAATCGACGTCCTTTTTCACTATTATTCCATTCTTTTTGCCAGGTGTCCATTCGCCATTTGAGTAATTGGCGTCGTTCGGTTATTGCTTGGCCCACTATTTTCTTGGATTTTGTCAAGCTTCCCGGCCTTTAGCCAGTACAAGTAGGGATGCAACATCGTTGATAAAAACATCGATGTTAAGACATCGATATTCCTGAAAAACGATACATCGATGTTTTTCCGATGTTTCCATACGTTTAAGAAATATTAGGAAAAACACACTGAAATGAAGCTGTGTTGCCAGAAAGTATCTGCCTTATTTATATTGTTCCACTAGGCTACGAATACACAGCGAAATGGCAGATTAGAATGAAAAAGAAGTTAGGAATAAGGTTTCGCTACCTATTGCGCTGATTTTTACTTGGGATTTACATTGATGTGTTCATTACATGCGAAATAACTTGTGTTTTGTTGACGTATTGCATTTTTCTTAGCTGTCGACGTGGAGAGAATTAAACATTATGCATCTTTCAGTTATTACTGAATAATATATTTTTAAAATGAATATTCACAATGACGTTTATCAAATCATGTACCTTCCTGAAATGAAAATCTATGTTATACTTGGCTTGTTGGCTTTTGTCACGGATTTTTAGCCGACTTCTGTTTGATGTTTTAACTGACGTTTTGACAGTACGATATCAGTCTGACTTGGTAACACTGTCAAAGATTCGATTCCACTGATGTTGGAGGGTGAAATTTCAGCAATGCCAGCAGCCCATGTTGGACAAACATCAGATTGTTTCACATTTCAGTGACCCACTATTTCAAAAGTATGAAAACAGCGACGAGCGACGACAGCAGGAGCACCACACTTGAGCTGACGCTGACTGAGCAACTAATAAAGTAATAATGGAGTTGCCAATCAATTGTTGAACGATGTTGATAGTTTTGGACTTCGGCGATAAATCGCTGTTCAAAACATGGATGTTAACATCGATATTTATGGACGAAACGTCGATGTTTTCAAAACGATGTATCGTTTGCATCCCTAAGTACAAGGCAGCCCTACAGGAAGGGTATGCGCAGAACGGCTGAAAACCACAGAGATGCATTCCTCTTTATCGTTCAAGGCTGCTAAGATGGTAGCGTCGTCGCCAACTCTCAGTAATGAGACAATGTTGTGACAGTAGCCCAGAAGCTCGCAGAGAGGAAAAAGAAGTAAGAAAACCGGCTGGAGGGGGCCGTAGGGTAGGGTGGGGGGCGGGAGTGAGAGGAACGGCGAGGTTAGGAATCTGGGTCGCAGCGGGCGCGTGTGGCTCAGCCGCCAGCATGTGTGGCAGCGGAGCGGCGGCGAGGCGGATCTGCTGAGCCGTGGGGCTGGCTGCGCCCGGCCCGTCGCGTTTGCATAATTGACCTGACGGCGGCGCCCAGAGGAAAGGGAAGGGGAGGGGAGGGAAGGCGAGTGGGGGGGGGGAGGCGCAGGCGTCGCGACGGCGCATTACTCAGGCCGCTCGTTACCTCCCCCTCCCCCCCCCCCCAAGCCAGTGGAAACGGCGAAACCAGCCTCCAGCGCCCTGCCGTCTGCAGTGGCTGCTTCCCACCACTGTCACGGTAGCTTATGGGGAAAAAAATCAGGAAACCTGGACAAACGATTCTGATCTTATGTCGTCTCGTGCCATCCGTGGTACTGATAACGGTTTCAACGTCCTCTGCTAACGGATGGCCGGATGACATAGCTCCTAATGCGCCATCTGTGTGCACACTTTAATAGGGAATGGTTATAGCCATAAGGGTCAGTGTGGTATCAAAATGTTCGAATGTTTGTAAATCTATCGGACCAATCTGCTTGGTCATCAGTCCGTAACTTACGGCCGGTGGCCGAGGGGACTGAGGCGCTCCAGTCTGCACGGCCACTACGGACGGGGGTTCTAATCCCCCTCGGGCATGGATATTTCTGCCGTCCTTAGTCTTAGGTAGTTCATAAGTAGTTTGTAAGCTTAGGGACTGATGACCCCGTAGTTAAGTCCCATAAGTTCTACAAACATTTGAATATTTTTTGCTAACGGATGGCCGGATGACATAGCTCCTAATGCGCCATCTGTATGGTTAGAGCCGTAAGGGTCAGTGTGATATCAAAATGTACAAATGTTTCTAAATCTATCGGACCAAACTGCGTGGTCATCAGTCCGTAGCTTACAAACTACTTTAAGGTAAACTAACCTAAGGAGCCGGCAGCCGGCCGCGGTGGCCGAGGAGACTAAGGCGCTCCAGTCGCGGTCTGCACGGCCACTACGGTCGGGGGTTCGAATCCCCCCTCGGGCATGGATATTTGTGCCGTCCTAGTTCGTAAGTAGTTCATAAGTAGTTTGTAAGTTTAGGGACTGATGACCCCGTAGTTAAGTCCCATAGACTATACAAACATATGAACATATATAAGGAGCCGGCCGCCGGTGGCCGAGGGGACTGAGGCGCTCCAGTCACGGTCTGCACGGCCACTAAGGACGTGGGTTCGAATCCCCCCTCGCGCAAGGATATTTGTGCCGTCCTTAGTGTTAGTTCGCTCATAAGTAGTTTGTAAGTTTAGGGACTGATGACCCCGTAGTTAAGTCCCATAAGCTATACAAACATTTGAAACGCGTAACCTAAGGACAGCACCCACATCCATTCCCCAGGGGGGACTCGAACCTCCGACGGCGAGCAACTGCGCGCTCCGCAGCGAGGCACCTTAGAGTGTTGTATCAATTTTATTTATTTAGTGTATGGCTTACAGAATTGTACACTGAGTGCATACAATATTTCGTATAAAATTACCTGACATAGTCGGGTTTGGAGGCGATCTGATCGTTTTATATGCCAAAATGCAGTATTTTGTAAGCAGTCATGTTTTAACTCGTGTATTTTTTTATATAGTGACTAAGTGCAATGTTGCACTTTTTATTTTATACCCAATTTTTTAACAAGATGACCAGCTTGTATTATGTATTTGACCAGAGGATGGTGACACAGTTCACCGAAACCGGTTGTCAGTGTGGTGTCGCACAAGTCTAAAGTGCGCGCCACCTACTTTCGCCGCGCGCCGCCATACACACGCACGGCGCGGCATTCTTACGACGTCAGCCACGAGCGCCCTCTGCTACAACTCCGCTCGTGGCCACCACTGAACGACATCGTTCACTTGGGACTGAGATAGGAACCAGCTAACACTTCGGAATCAGATAGGCACCAGTGAAGACTTGGCTATCGATTAGGCACTAGGCAGGCCTCTAGCTCAACTATGTATCAGCATTCTGCAGTACTGAGCTATGTAAATGTTAAGTATTACTAAGTCTCTAAGAAATATATATCTCGTTCTAATTTACTCTAGTGTTTCTAGTTTCTGCTGTCCCACTGGCTGGTCACCTCCTACCTGCACAAGCGTGCATCCTTTATTCCTGTGTCGGTCTTTCTCCTCGGCCACCGACACCTACGACGGAAACGAGACACAAAAGCAGCGACGAGAATGGGACACAAAAGTCAGTGAATAAATTATTAATGTGCGATTTTGGCATTTCATTTGGAAAACTTTAATTCGTATAAACATGAGTAACTGCAAAGGAGATATGGATGAGTTCAGAAGTATGTAAAATTAATAAAAAGAGCTGTAGGGCAGCAGCAGATGAAGCTCATTTTCTCCTCATAATCGGATGTCGAGAGATTCCAACCAGTTAATTGCTGCAGGTGTTGCGTCTACAAAGTCCTTCAAGGTACCCATGAATTTTCTTTATAGGCAGTCGCGTAGAACTGTGCTCCAGCGTTTGTGCCGATCTTCCGCATTCGCATGGATCATCATCGGTAACTATCCACTTGTGTAGCGTTGCTTTGATCACCGTGTGGTCACTTATGATCCGGTTAAGGGAGATCCATATATTTCTTAGTAGCCTTGCACCCGGAAGATGAACTAGCTAATACTAAAGACGGCACAAACAGCCATCCCCGAGAGGGAATTCGAACCCCGGCCTCGCGCAGCGTAGCATAGTGCCTCAATGCATTCGGCCGCTCCGCCGCGGCCCTTCCGAGTAGTGGTATTGTGTTTTCGGATAAATTCCAGACAGGTTGGACGTACTACATCATTTATGCAGCGATGCTTGTTGGAAAATCACACGAACATGTACATTACCTGAAATATCACGCTATCTGACAATATATGCGAACTATCTTTTACTGTCACATAAATTACCAAAATAATGTTTGTGTCAAGTGGAACCTGTCATTGAACAAAGTCAAAATAAACTACCACACATCTTAAAAATTCATTTACAAGCACGTAGCGTAACACACAATGCTGGAATAAGAAACTGAAATAATTCGTAAAGATAATTTTTGACATGTTTATCTAATCTTTGACTACATGAAAAATGTTCCATAAACTAAAATTCATTTGAACTAAAATTTTTGATGCGGGTAGGCAATGTTGCAAGACACGCTAGGCTCTTTGTGACATACAGCTGGAAAGACTGGTCGATTTCTTCAAGAGGTCAAGATCTGTTGTACCGGTACTGAATTAAATCACTAAACAAGAACCGGAAAATCATTCTAGAAATTATTTACGGTTGAAAATTAAGGTATCTGTGCCTAAACCTGATTCAAACATGTTCAAATGTTTGTTAAGCTTATGGGACTTAACTGCGGTGTCATCAGTCTCTAAACTTACAAACTACTTATGAATTACAAGTAACACAACTTCCATGCTCGAGGGAGGATTCGAACCCCCGAGGGGAACTGCCTCGCGCATCGGAGCACACCGCCTCAATGCGCTCGGCCACTCCGCTGCGACCTGAAACCTGATAAGAATTCTACAAGACTTCACGATACTACACCGGTCAGAAAATAAATCTAAGTGGAAAGATATATTATTTTATAGCTTTTTTTTCTTTTTTATGTGGACTTCTTGGAATCGTCTGGTACTCAGACGTGGGTGAGGAGCTCTAAACCAGACAGTGCACCGAGATAAGCGTCATCATGTCACTACAGCACGATAACGCTGTAGCAAATACGAAAATGCCATAGATTTGCTGGTGGTGGTGGTGGTTGTGGGGGTAGCTTCCTATTTGACCTAAGTATTTGAGATTAATAGTCTATATAGTCATTTCTGCATCTGATTTAACTAGGTTATATTACAGTACTTAATTAAACGACGAACTGTACGTGGCGACCATACAAATTCTACGAACAGCTTATTTCCTTTTGCAAAAGATTACTGATCCACTGCAATTAATGCTCAGATAATGGTACCATTTGTGTGTGAATAGTGCATATTTTCGTGCGAAAAAGTAGGAATAGTGAAGTAATCGTAAAGACGGTGTAATCGCGGCGTAGTGGCCGAGCACATTGAGGCGCTATGCTCCAATGCGTGAGACCGTTCTCCGTAGAGGGTTCGAATCCCCCCCCCCCTCGGGCATGGATATTTGTGTTGTCTTTAGTATAAGTTAGTTTTGAAGTAGGTTGCAAGTTTAGGGACTGATGACCCCTCAGTTAAGTCTCATAATCTTAACAAACATTTTTTAAAGACGGTACATATGTATTTTTGTAGTTCCAATTCACAGAAAAGACATCTGACCACCCCGTAATCTAACCACGCCGAAACAAAAGTAACCACCGAATCCACGTCGAAAATTGGATAAGGCAATAATAAAAGGAAGAAGAAATTATGTTTTATTACTATGGGTATACTTCTGCCTAATTTAAGATTTAATAATCAAATGTTCAAATGTTTGTAAGCCTGAAGGGCTCGACTATTAAGTTCATCTGTCCGTTGACTTACAAGCTACGTAAGCTAACTTCAACTTATATTAAGGACGACACACCCGTGCCCGAAGGAGGACTGAAATCTGTGACGGCAGCGGCCACGCAATCCGCTACGTGCCGCCTAATATAACAACAATTGTATTAATGTTTGGCTGAGCAGGCTTTTAAATTTTACTGCAATGTTTTTATTGGATTTAACAACATACATCTATTTATAAACTCCATTACCATGTCTAAAATTTGGTATTTAACGGACATCGTTCCCAGTTTACAAGTTATCAGAATGTACTATTAACAAATAGAATGTGTTACTTTAGGTACCAAGCACGTTTAGTTGTTACAGTCCTCTAGGAATGTAGGTAGTATGTTTACTAATGAGTGAGACAATTTTCCTGATAACATGTTTAATTTAAACGACGAACTTTATTTTGGTCTGCTGGTGTTCCTGTACAAAACTGGTAATGTAGTCATGCGGCTCGAAATTACAAGTTACGGGAATACTAATAGCACTTAACAAGATATTTTGCACAATTATAAATCTACAGTAAGAAAATAAACGTCACACCATGTACGTTGCGTAATTAGGTCTCATACTCCATAATGTAATCCCATTTGTTTGCGTGCTGTTAGCATGTTTTCCACGTCCGTGTCTCGGTCCGTTTAGCAGGGAGTGAATACCACCACTATACACAAATACGCAGAAACTCTTGCAGTGTGTTGGCGCTGGATGCAAAATCTGCTGTTAAATACGAAATTCAAACTGTTGCTTAACGTGGGAAGGTACGCATCCGTCCAAATAGCACAAGTAAGTTCCACCGTTTTGTTTGTCAGTTCTGGTATTCGATGTTTACATCGTATATTTTAACAGTCAACACATTACTAATGCCACCTGATTATGCAATAAAACACATGTACGCCTGAGAGAGTGCTTCTTTGCATTCGCAGGCAGGAAGAAACATTAAATGATAAACATATTCATGTTGCATGGAATTGGTTCACGTCTGCGATAGATTTACATTTTAGACTAATACGTTTTACAGCTTAATTTATGTTTAGTTATCGATATTTATTGCAAATAATCGTTTCGGCAACATGCAGCTGTCATCTTATGTTCTAGCCTTACTTATCTACTAACAATTCAAGCATGAACAATTGTTAAGTACCTGATGATGTTAGTATATTTATGAGGCGCGCTTTTAAGGAAGTTCCGTTTTAACAGAAGAAAACATCGAAAGATTATTTTAAAAAAGTAAATTTATTTTCAGAAAGTACGTCCTTTATTTTTCGACATAGTTGCCAAGTTTGTTCAGACACGTATCATTCCTCGTAACTAATTTTAAAATACCCTCTTCATCCAATCTTGCCGCCTGTTCCGATAACCAAGAGTTCACTGCCGTTTTGTAAAGCACTGATCTCGACATCTCAGGAAATTCTTTTGAGAGACCTGTTATTTTGAAGCTCCTGTTCTCACAAATCCTCGCTTCAGCTGAAACCTCCAAATCGTCTGTAATCCAAGATGGGCGACCGGAGCGGTCCTCATCATGGACGTTGTCAGTCGTCTTTGAATTCTCGTACCCACTTACGCACTTTGCCTTTATTCACAACAGTATCACCGTACACTTCGCAAATCTGTCGATGAATTTCTGCTGCAGACAGGTTCCTTGGTGACAAAAACTATATCACTGAGCGAACCTCACACGCAGCACATTTAAAAGCACATAACTGAACTGTACATATTAGCTACAGAGCTGAAACTGAGCACAGTTGTTCCCGAGGCATGCCGGTACACGACGCACGCGCTCGTTGCGGTATGTGCGCGAACTACTAGTGTCTACAATAAAACGTAACTTACTTACGCACTTCGTAGTTAACGCGTCGTAACATTTATCATTTGATAATTCATCTACTCGGCCTGCCAGCCACTTTATGTATGTAGTCTATGTGTGTTGGGAGTGAATGTGTGAACGAACGCTACAGCCACGGCGGAGCAGACGAGCGCATGGAGGCGCTATGCTACAGTGCACGAGGACGTTCCCGTGGGAGTTCGAATCCCCCTTCGGGCATGGATGTTTCTGCTGTCTTTAGTATAAGGTAGTTCATAAGTAGTTTGTAAGTTTAGGGACTGATGACCCCGTAGTTAAGTCCCTTAAGCTTAACAAACATATGAACATTTGGATCTGTACTTGGATATACAACGCCTCACTTCCTGTGCTGCCACTGGAGTTGCATGGTCTTCTTTGCGAGGCTTTCGTGCTTATAAAATAAAACTGCATCGAAACTAGCAGCACTTATTTGGATATTCTCGATTTCTTATATTAGTCATATCAAGATTCCAGAGAGAAACAAATTGCTCCCTCTTTACGTAAGTCTCATCCAAATATCGTGACAGTATAATCCGAAGGCTGCGAACCATTTTAACTGGATAGGCGGCATGAGATTGGCACGGAAGATACCTTAGAACACACACCGAACGGAGCTTGTAAATCATATAGATGCAAATGTAGACTTCTATTCGACCTCTAAGGTTGCTATGCATTACGGCACAGCACAGAAACTGATGCGGATGTACGTGGTCTGCGGTGGAATTGCGAGCCGTCTAGATTAATCTGGATTCTCTTGTACAGGTGACGGCCACGCGAAGGATGGGAATACAGTTACGTAATTGAGGAAGCTATGTAAATCACCATGCTAATCCTTCCTACGCCCGCCCTGTCTGTATCTCTCCTTGGGTATTACAGCAGCTAATGCACAGTATCCTACGAGATTAATGTTCTCCCGTGGAGCTGCCGTGTAATCATATAGCCGCTGGCCCTTTTCACCTCAGGACACCACATTTACGTAAGAACATCGTACAGCTGCTCTTCGTATGAAATGTGCCATGGATGTCGGAAACGTTTCGCAACATTTTTTAACTATACTCCTCCTGGACACATCAAGATGTTAGCAACACTTCGAAGACAGATTTCTCAATGATCTGTACACGTTGTTTCATGCGGATCTTAAAGGGACAAGTGTTGCTCAAAAAGTTATGACCTCATTCTTTTCTTCAAGAATTATTTATTGCACTTCATGAGAGTAACAAAAACGGGAATATGATTGTTGATAAAATTCTGGGTATTGGACCGCATCGTCAGTATCTCAGTCCTACGTCATTGTTACCACCCTCTCCTCATTCGCCAGTTGCAACGAATGGCAAACGTTAATGTAAACACCAATCAAGTACTTTCTTTTCCAAAAATAGTAAGAAATAAAGCAAACACCAATAAAAGAGAGCCGAAACCACCAATCATAACTTGCAACATTTAAAATTTAAGACCCCTGCTTCCCTCATCCAGCAGTAAAGGTGACACCCAGAAGAAGGCCGCTTGCATAGTGGCCGAAACGACGGTGAAACTTTCGATATATTGACGATGCGGTCCAATACCCAGAAGAGTTTTATCAACAATGGCAACGGCCGCGGAAGTCTTCGTTTACATTTAACGGAAGTATGATGTTTGAAGTGGATACCCGATTTTTTAAGTAATCCGTTCTAAAATCTTCATCCATTCATCCAGCGCAAAACAAGAGCGTGTTTGGGCTATTCCATTTCAAATCGGACAGGAGGCAATGTCGTTTTTTTGTGGGGTTTCATTCACCGTATTAAGCCGTGTTGTACTCAACCACTTCGTCCTTAAGCCCCTGTTGACGACCGAGCGAGGTGGCTCAGTGGTAACACACTGGACTCGCATTCGGAAGGATGGTTGTTCAAATCCACCTCCGGCCATCCAGATTTAGGTTTTCCATGATTTCCCTAAATCACTCCAGGCAAATGCCGGGATGGTTCTTTTGAAAGGGCATGCCAGATTTCCTTCCACATCCTTACTCAAAACTTCCGAGCGTAATCTTCGTCTCTAATGACCACGCTGTCGACGGGACGTTAAACTCCGAGCTTCGTTTCCTCCTTTCCCGCTGTTGACCGTGTCCAGCTGGGAGGCGCAGTAACTTCTTCAGCTGTTTGTAAAGTTATGGGACCTAACTGCATTGGTCATCGGGCCCTAAACTTATAAACTACTTAAACTTATCCAAGGACAACACATACACCTATGCCCGAAGGAAGACTCGAGCCGCGATGGAGTAGGCGAGCGGTGCCGGGTGCCGTGGCTCAGCACTCCCGGTGAGAGAACCGAACGCTCTCTGTAATAAAAAAGCTGAGCCAAAGAAAACGTAGCGTCCGCAAGGACAAGAACTACACATAGAGCAAAAAAAAAGGTCGGTCTAAAGCACCTCCCTGCGAAGCGCGTGGTTGCTCGCCGTGGAGGTTTCTAGTTCTCCCTGGGGCATGGGTGTGTGTGTTTGTCCGTAGTTTAGTTTACCTAGGTTTAAATAGTTTGTAAGCTACGGACTGATGACCACGCCGTTTGGTCCGATAGATTTACAAACATTTGAACATTTTGAATTTTTTTGTTAGACTCGAACCTTAGTCGTGAAACAGCCGACCGTAGCAAGGCGCCTCAGCCGGTCGCAGTGGCCGAGCCGTCTGCGGCGCGCCAGTCACAGTCTGCACGGCCGCTACCATCGGGGGTTCCAATCCCCTCTCGGGCTTGGCCGTTTGTGTCGTCTTTAGTATAAGTTAGTTCATAAGTAGTTTGTAAGTTTAGGGACTGATGACCCCGCAGTTAAGTCACTTAAGCTTAACGAACATTTAAACATTTTGAAGGCGCCTCAGTACATACGGCCATTCCGCCGCGGCACATTAACTTGTAAGTGCATCACGGGCTTACGTATTTATAACTAATTATTTTTTCCACGTCGGAGGTAAGCGACTCCATTATACTTAAAACGGAAAAAAGTGTAATACAAATAAGTTCAAGCCTTTGTAAGTTTAAACCTTATGAAAAATGAATTTATTTTAATAAATGAAAAAAAAAAGGTTTTAGAACAATGGATTGATTGTTTTCAAGTTATTGTTATATACCTACATCAACTTCAGATCAAAATGAACCATTGTTCACTGAAATCCGGTATGAGGTTCTTGAGTTACACAGCACACAACGTGACTTGTTCGGAAAATAACGCCAACTTCATGGAATTTTAACTCGAAAAACAGTAATCATTTAACGGTTAAATTCATGACTGTTGTTTTCTTTTACATTAACTGGCACACACACACACACGAGGTCAGTTTTCTCATTTTTCGTCTGATATTAAATGGAATGCCTCGCATACCTTGTAGGTACTAATCCTTGTTCCAAGAGTGCCGATGAATGCATCATCTGTTCCTCTTTACATTGATAGATTCAGTGCCAGCTGGTGAGCTGGAATTTGAATTTCCTCGTAAACGAAAACATCAGCTCGCTGGAATATGTAAGAAACAACGGCCGTGGATGGTCTTCCCGACAGCTGCAAATCTTGGAGCGTCGCCGTCTGTACCAAGCGACAAACTGTACTGTCGACAGCAGATGCTCTATAGACTTTGGGGCACGGTGGAGTAGCCGAGCGGTCTAAAGCGCCTCGCTGCGGAGCGTGCGGTTGCTCGCCGTCGGATATTCGAGTCCTCCCTGGGGAATGTGTGTATGTGTGTGTGTGTGTGTGTGTGTGTGTTGTCCTTAGGTTAGTTTACCTTAGTCTAAGTAGTTTGTAAGCTACGGACTGATGACCACGCAGTTTGGTCAGATAGATTTACAAACATTTGAACATTTTTATAGACTTTGCACAAGAAGTTCAACGACAGTACTTTGCTTGTAACTTACGCATCATGGAAGAAAGGAGGCACCATCAGATTTTAGAATTTTTTTTATTTTTTTCAAAAATTAAACTTTGTTAAACTTTATTTATTTCCCAGGGCTACAAGACGAAGAACCGATAGCCGATGGAGAGCTATGCAATCTACACTACTGGCCATTAAAATTGCTACACCAAGAAGAAATGCAGATGATAAACTGGTATTCATTGGACAAATATATTATACTAGAACTGACATGTGATTATATTTTCGAAATTTGGGTGAACAGATCCTGAGAAATCACTACCCAGAAGAACCACCTCTGGCCGTAATAACGGCCTTGATACGCCTCGGCATTGAGTTGAACAGAGCTTGGATGGCATGTACAGGTACAGATGCCCATGCAGCTTAAACAGTTCATCAAGAGTACTGATTGGCGTATTGTGACGAGCCAGTTGCTCTGCCACTATTGAAAGACGTTTTCAGATTGTGAGAGATCTGGAGAATGTACTGGCCAGGGCAGCAGTCGAACATTTTCCGTATCCAGAATGGCCCGTACAGGATCTGCATCATGCGGTCGTGCATTATCCTGATGAAATGTAGAGTTTCGCAGGGATCGAATAAAGGGTGGAGCCACGGGTTGTAACACATTTGAAATGTAACGGCCACTAACCAAAGTGCTATCGATACGAACAAGAGGTGATCGAGACGTGTAATCAATGGCACCCCATGCCATCACGCCGGGTGTTACGCCAGTATGGCGATGACGAATAGACGCTTCCAATGTGCGTTCACCGCGACGTCGATAAACAAGTATGCCACCATCATGATGCTGTAAACAGAACCTGGATTCACCTGAAGAAATGACGTTTTACCATTGGTGCACCCAGGTTCGTCGTTGCGTACACCATCGCAGGCGCTCCTGTCTGTCATGCAGCGTCAAGGGTAATTGCAGCGATGGTCTTCGAGCTGATCATGCTGCTGCAAAGGTCGTCGAACTGTTCGTGCAGATGATTGTTGTCTTGCAAAAGTCCCTATCTGTTGACTCAGGGATCGAGACGTGGCTGCACGATCCGTTACAACCATGCAGATAAGATGCCTGTCATCGTGACTGCTAGTGATACGAGGCCGCTGGGATCCAGCACGGCGTTCCGTATTGCCTTCCTGAACCCACCGATTCCATATTCTGCAGTTATTGGATCGCGACCAACGCGACCAGCAATGTCACGATACGATAAACCGCAATCGCGATAGGCTACAATCCGACCTTTATCAAAGTCGAAAACGTGATGGTACGCATTTCTCCTCCTTACACGAGGCATCGCAACAAGGTTTCACCAAGCAACGCCGGTCAACTGCTGTTTGTGTGTGAGAAAACGCTTGGAAACTTTTGTCATGTCAGCATGTTGTAGGAGTCGCGACCGGTGCCAACCTTGTGTGAACGCTCTGAGAAGCTCATCATTTGCATAACACAGCATCTTCTTTCTGTCGGTTAAATTTCGCGTCTGCAGCACGTCATCTTCGTGGTGTAGCAATTTCAATGGCCGAAGTGTATATCTACGAGGTGCTGATAGGCGATAAGCATCAGGAACAGCTCTGTGAACGATGTAGTGGAGTGCTGCATTAGTGCCGAGACGTCGTGCCTGACGCACTACAACAAACGCTCCATGATCACATCCCGCGAGATTCAGACTGTCAGGCCATCCAAGCGCGGCGCAAGAGAGAACACCACGGTGGTAACCGAATACACGAGCTCCAACTAAAGACGGTGGGAGCGTTGGCTGTGAAGCAATGCCTCTCTGAGCTGGAGTTCACAAAAGATTTCTGAAAAATTATAGTGTTTAATACTTACTATTAAGATGTTTTATACATCATATTGTTTGATATCGAATCAAGAAGTTCGTGTTATCATATGGAAATGATGTATCCATCAGACTGGCGTCGAAAACAATTATTGTAAATATGATAGTAATCACGTTTGCCAACATATAATTGGAACCACGCACGAAATGGAAAATAATTAATTTTACACAATTATATATTTTTGACGACTTTATAGCATTCAATGAAATCGCAATATGCGATAAGTTATGGCTTCACTGTACTAGGTTTCGATGGAATACCATACTGCGGCTAATCAAAATATGTGCTCGGCCGGGATTCGAACTCGCGACCTCTTGCTTATTAGGCAGACGCATTGACCACGCCGCTACCGAGCACAGTGACCCGCCGACTGCAGAGGACTCTTCCCTGCACGTCTCCCGCCACACCCAAATCTTCATTCGCCAAGCTGTTTCTTTCAGATTACTACAGCCTATTTGTTCTGTAATGCTCGCAGTCACCATACTGTATTCCCGCATCAGGGAGAACAGACCATGCGGTATCGAGACACAATTAGCTTGTATACAATTATATATATATAGTGAAGCCATAACTGATCGCATATTGCGATTTATTTCATTCATTGAACGCTGTAACGTCGTCAATATATAACGTCGTCAAATATATATATATATATATATATATATATATATATATATATATATATATATATATATATTTCATTCATTGAACGCTGTAACGTTGTCAAAAAAAGAATATGTACTAGGTTTAGATGGAATACCAAAAGGCGGCGAATGAAAATTTATGCCCGGCTGGATACGTGCATGGAAGAGTCCTCTGCAGTTGGGTTGGTCACCGAGTCTTCGGTAGCGGAATACAGTGAAGCTATAACTGATCGCATATTGCGATTTATTTCATTCAATGAATTTTATAGTGCCGCGCGGGAATGGCCAAGCGGTTTGAGATGTCAAGTCACGGATTGTGCGGCCACTTCCGTTGAAGGTTCGAGTCGTACCTCGGATTCGGATGTTGTATATGAGTTTGTGTGTGTGTGTGTGTGTGTGTGTGTGTGTTGTCCTTAGCATAATTTAGCTTAAGTAGTTTGCACCGATGACCCTAACATTTTCCCCTTGATTTACAAACATTTGAACTTTATAGTTGTCGGTAACCTCGTAATACGCTTAATTAAAATTGAATTAAAGAATAAATTAATGTTGCTTGCATTATGCTAAAGGGAGGCACATTTTACCATGTGAACTTTACACATGCGAGGCAACGAATTAGTACATGGTGACGTTATATATTTAATGTCATGTTGCAGCGAAAATTGTACTTTCGTAATGGAAGGTCGGATAAGCATTATGCATTTCACGCTTTTTATATTTATAAATGCCACGATCAGTCGATTTTCGGCTATTAAGTTACCTCTTCCTACTAAAATTCAGCAGAGCTGCTGTCGTACTGAAAAATATGACAGAACAAAGCTGAACGAAGCAAATGGTTTACGTAAAACCTTACCTGCCCATCCACTAATTGTTGTTATGCGCTATTACGACGTTGCATGTATTTATTTAGCGCAGCTCTTTATCTCTTCTAAAACAACATTTGAAGTAAGGACCGGATGAATATTCCGTTTCGGTTTCGCCCAGTTTCGGCCAAAATTTTGGTTTCGGCTGGAGTTCAATTTAGGCAATAAATCATCCGAATCTTCGACGTGGCCGGAACTAGCTTTCGTGAACTTACGGATGACGTTGGGTCGCGTTCGGGATGAATTCTGTGCGCGTAAATATTGTATCTTGCTGTTAATCACAACGCAGCCGTATCTTAATATTCTTATACTGTGTATCTAAAAATTTAACTTAATCAGTAGTGTACTTAATGGAACGGATTATCATATTATTATGCCAAGTTTTGTTAATGTGTTTTCTTGAAAGAGAGGGGCTGTTTTGATAACCAATATGGGTTTAGGAAACATTGACCACGTGGTATACAGCCTTCTCCTGTTGAGTTTGCGTAAATTTACACTGACAACAATCATAACCGTCAGTCTGAACTGCCTGAACTACAAAGCTATTTCTTGAAATACTTTATGCAGCACTGACTTTAGTTGAGTAACTGACAACAAAGCCTATTAGTCATCAGTAATAGGCCTATATAACAACAACTTACTTAGCTTAAATCTAATTACTGCAATAAACAAAAGAAAATTAATAATTTTAACTAAGAGATACGAAAACCCAACTTAATTTTACGAAGTGTATTTTAGATCGGCTGCCCACAAGTCTAGTTTGTTGGTGACAGGACCTAATCTGAGTCTGTCAAGCAATGAACATGCTCCACAATTTTGCTTACGTAACAGTGTCGGGGCAGAGTGTAAATGTTATTTCCGCAATACAGCATCGGCAGAGGGAAAACGCATTGCTTCACTAATAACAGGCGAGTGTTCATAGAGACGAGTATCATCAGGCATGCCTCAGGAAAGTGTGATAGGACCTTATTATTTTCTATCTATATAAATGATCTGATGTACAGAGTAAATTGTAATTTGCGGCTGTTTGAGGATGATGCTGTGGTGTATGGGAGGGTGTCGTCTTTAACTGACTGTAGTAGCATACAGGATGACTTAGACAAAATTTCTAGCTGGTGAGAAGAGTGGCAGCTAGCTCTCAATGTAGAAAAATGTAAGGTGATGCGCATGAGTAGGAAAAACAATCCTATAATGTTCCAATACAACATTAGTACTGAGCTTCTTAATGCTGTCGCGTCGTTCAAATATCTAGGCGTAACACTGCAGAGCGATATGAAATGGAACGAACATGTAAGGACAGTTGCGAGTAAGACGGACAGCCGACTTCGGTTTATTGGGATAATTTTGGGAAGATGTACTTCACCTGTAAAGGACACCGCGTATAAAGGAAGACATAGAAGAAGTTCAGAGGCGAGCAGCTAGGTTTGTTGCTGGTAGGTTCGAACAATGCACGAGTGTCACGGAAATGCTACGGCAACTCAATTGGGGTTCGCTGGAGGAAAGACGACGTTCTTTTAGTGAATTTCTGTTGAGGAAATTTAGAGGTCCGGAATTTGAAGCTGAGTGTAGTACGATCTTGTTGCCGCCTACTTATATTTCGCGTAGTGATCGCAAAGACAAGATAAGAGAAATTAGGGCTCGTTCGGAGGCATATAGACATTCTTTTTTTCCTCGTTCTATTTGGAAGTGGAATAGGAAATGCCTAGTAGTGGTACAGTGTACCCTCCGCCACGCAACGTACGGTGAATTGCGGAGTATGTATGTAGATGTAGATGTAGGTAACGTATTCGTATGCACCGGCTCACAAGTCTAATTTAACTAGTGGTTGCCTTAATATTCGCAACTTCCGGATGGAAAATTCAGGCCAGTAAATTAGTACGCCTTCTATGTCATCTTCTACGGACTATTGGTTAGGCTTACACAACACAATAAGACATAGTACAGGAAGAGGTTACTGCAAAATGAGGGAAAACTAGTGATTTGTGATATAAAGTAAATTTATCCTAATTTTAACATTATTATGGAATTTTCGCTTTTCCGTTTCGGCCGAAAATGGGAGATTAATATTCGGGTACGGTTTCGGCCGCAAACAATGTTTAAGTCTGAATTTGAAAACGAGATACTTCTGTATTTGGGAATAAATCATTTTAGAATCGAGCATGCGCCGCGCACCTGCTCTTACAATATAAGTCCGCGTGTCGGCTGTACCACGGCTGTACGATGGAACTAGTCGATCGAAACCATCTAACATATCGTATCCGAATACTCTGATAACTGTCATTACACATCTGGTTGTCTCTTACAAATATTACATATTTCGGGTGTAACGTTCTTCAAAATGTTCAAATGTCTGTCAATCTATTGGACGAAACTGCGTGGTCATCAGTCCGTAGCTTACAAACTACTTAAACCTAGGTAAACTAACCTAAGGACAACACACACACACACACACACACACACACACACACACACATGCCCCAGGGATGACTCGAACTCCCACGGCGAGCAACCGCGCGCTCCGCAGCGAAACGCTTTAGACCACATGGCTACTCCACCGCGGCTAACGTTCTTCCTTGGTTCTTTGTGGAGACGTCCATAAAAACGTGGATAAGTATTAGTAAATAATGTAGACAACGAAATGTTCGAGTTGTTTCTTACAGAAAACAGACTAACACAGAACTTCCGCCAAGAACCCACTGAACTGGACTTCCTATTGCTTCTACAGCGCCGTTTGTGGAGTTGGTAGTCAATGGAAGATTTTTGGACTGATTGTAACTGCAGTTGTAAGTAAGGTAACTGCTTGGTTATTAGTCCCTAGATTAAAAACTAATTAAACTAAGTTCAACTAACCTAAGAACATCACAAACACCCATGCCCGAGGGAGGACACGAACACCGCGGCGGATTAGCCGCGCGTGCTGGAGCGCCGTGCGCGCGGCAGACCGTCGTCGGGGGTTCGAATCCTCCCTCGCGCATGGATATTTGTGTCGTCTTTAGTATAAGGTAGTTCATAAGTTGTTTGTAAGTTTAGGGGCTGATGACCCCGCAGTCGAATCCCTTAAGCCTTACAAACAATTCAACCTTTTTTGAGGGCTCGAACCCCTGAGGGCGAACGGCCGCGAGCACCGCAACTCGTCACGATAGTGTGCACAGCTAGTCTGCCGCGGCTCAGGATTATCAGCTGTTTCTACATAATGTGGCTACCTATATGAATAATTGCATTTTACTCTAAAAAATATATATGAAAGTATAGTCAAGAATATCGTTTATAAATTAACTAATTCAATACTGATTTCAGAGTTTATTTTGTGCTAACAGTTTTCTGAAAAAAATTGATTATAGAGAATAGTACTATCACTTTCAATTTCTAGATAGTAATTTTTCTGAGAAGTACTAAGCTCAGTTTGCTACATCGAAAGTTCTCGAAATTTTAATTACAATGATAATTAAAACTATTCTGAATTTTAATTCTACATCAATATAAGTCTTTAATGTTCTGTGAGAATTTAACTATATCTGCTCTTCAAGTATCATAATGAATGATTGAATTTGGTGTTACTATATTGAAGGATACTTGATGACTAATAACTCGTTAATTATATAACAGAATTTGTAGCTTAAAAATTTCGTTATTGTTGTTGTTATGGTCTTCAGTCCGGAGACTGGTTTGATGCAGCTCTCCACCCTACTCTATCCTGAGCAAGCCTTTTCATTTCCTCATAAGAACGGCAACCCACATCCACTTGAATCTGCTTACTATACGCGTCTCTTGGTCTCCCTCTGCGATTTTTACCCCACACACTTCCCTCTAATGCTAAATTTACGATTCCCCGATGTCTAAGAATGTGTCCTACCAAGCGATCCCTTCTTTTAGTCAGGGTATGCCAAAAATTCCTTTTCTCACCAATTCTGTTCAGTACCTCTTCATTAGTTATGCGATCTACCCACCTAATCTTCAGCATTCTTCTGTAGCACCACATTTCAAAAGCCTCTATTCTCTTCCTGTCCGCACTGCTTATCGTCCATGTTTCACTCCCGTACAAGGCAACACTCCACACAAATGCCTTCAGAAAGACTTCCTTACCCTTAAATTAATATTCGATGTTAGCAAATTTCTCTTTTTCAAAAATGCTTTTCTTCCCATTGCCATTCTGCATTTTATATCCTCTGTACTGCGACCATCGCATGTTATTTTACTACCCAAGTAACAAAACTCATCTACCACCTTCATTGTTTCGTTACCTAATCTAATTCCTTCAGCATCGCCTGATTTTCTAAGACCGCATTCCATTATTTTTGTTTTGCTCTTGTTAATGTTCATTTTATACGCTCTCTTCAACACGCTGTCCATTCCGTTCAACTGCTCTTCCAGGTCCTTTGCTGTCTCTGACAGAATTACAATGTCATCAGCAAAACGCAATGTTTTTATTTCTTCCCCCTGAACTTTAATCCCTATTCCAAATTTTTCCTTGCTTTCCTTCACCGCCTGCTCGATGTACAAATTGAATAACATTGGAGAAAGGCTACAACCCTGTCTTACTCCCTTCCCAACTGATGCTTCCCTTTCATGTCCTTCGAGTCTAATAACTGCGGTCTGGCTTTTGTAACTCTCCTTTCCCTGTATTTTATCCCTGATGACTTCAGAATTTGAAAGAGTGTATTCCAGTCCTTTCCCTGTATTTTATCCCTGATGACTTCAGAATTTGAAATAGTGTATTCCAGTCAACATTGTCAAATGCTTTCTCCAAATCTACAAAAGCTAAAAATGTAGGTTTGCCTTTTCTTAATCTATCTTCTAAGATAAGACGTAAAGTGAGTATTGCCTCCCGAGTTCCTACATTTCTCCTGAACCCAAACTGATCTTCCCCGAGGTCGGCTTCTACCAGTTTTTCCATCCTTCTGTATATAATTCGTGTTAATATTTTGCAACCATGACTTATTAAACTGATGGTTCTGTAGTTTTCACACCTGTCTGCGCCTTATTTCTTTGGAATGGGGATTATTACATTTTTCTTAAAGTCTGAGGGCATTTCGCCGGTCTCATACATCCTACACACCAGTTCAAATAGTCTTGTCATGGCTGGCTCTCCAAGATACTTTAGTAGCTCTGAGGGTATGTCATCTACTCCTGGGGCCTTGTTCCGACCTAGGTCTTTCAAGGCTCTGTCAAATTCATTTCGTTATTATTATTCAATAATTAATTTCATGCTGATATTTTGTTTCTATCTACAGGGTCTCACAATAAAGTTGGATGAATAGTCCTCTGACGTAAAAATGAGTGGAAGTGTAAACTACAATTACCTTACTGTCCTTCCAAATTTCGAAATACTCACTTCACATATCTATCTACATCTACATCTACATGGGATATTCTGCAAATCACATTTAAGTGCCTGGCACAGGGTTCATCGAATCACCGTTATACTATATATCTCTCATTCCATTCTCGAATAGCGCGTGGAAAGAAAGAACACCCGAATCTCTCCATCACAATACAATACAAGAAATCAGAGCTCGAACGATCATTTCTACCTATGTAAGTGGGAGTCAACAATATATTTTCGCATTCGGAGGAGAATGTTGGCGATTGGAGTTCCGTAAGTAGCCCACGCCGCAGCGATAAGCGGCGTTGTTGTAATGATTCCCATCCTAGATCCTGTATCATTTCCGTAACGCTGTTCAAAAATGTTCAAATGTTTGTTAAGCTTAAGGGACTTAACTAAGGGGTCATCAGTCCCTAAACTTACAAACTACTTATGAACTACTTACGCCGGCCGCGGTGGGCGAGGGGACTGAGGAGCTCCAGTCACGGTCTGCACGGCCACTACGGTCGGGGGTTCGAATCCCCCCTCGGGCGTGGATATTTGTGCCATCCTTAGTCTTAGCTAGTTCATAAGTAGTTTGTAAGCTTAGGGACTTATGACCCCGTAGTTAAGTCCCATAAGTTCTATAAACATTTGAACATTTTTTTGAACTACTTAGAACTAAGGACGGCACAAATATCCATGCCCGAGGGGGGATTCAAACCCCCGACCGTAGTGGCCGTGCAGACCGTGACTGAAGCGCCTCAGTCCCCTCGGCCACCGCGGCCGGCCCGTAACGCTGTCTCCCCTGTATCGTGACAATACGAATCGAGCTTCCCTTCTTTGGACTTTATCTATGTCCTCCGTCAAACCCACCTGATAAGGATCCCATACTGGGCAGCAATACTCCAAAAATGGACGGACAAGCGTAGTGTATGCAGTTTCTTTTGTAGTTCTGTTGCATCATTTAAGGGTTCTGCCAATAAAACGCAGTCTCTGGTTCTCCTTTCCCACGACATTATTTCCTGTTCTTTCCTGTTTAAGTCTGAAGTAACAGTAATACCTAGATATTTTGTGGAGTTTACGGCCTTCCTTTTGATTGATTTCTCTTGTAAACATAGTTTAACGGATTTCTTTTCGTACTCATGGGGACGACTTCACACTTCTCATTATTTAGAGTCAAAATGTTGTTTGTATAGCTTATGGGACTTAACTACGGGGTCATCAGTCCCTTAACTTACAAACTACTTATGAACTAACTAATCATAAGGACGGCACAAATATCCATGCCTGAGGGGGGGATTCGAATCCCTGACTGTAGTGGCCGTGCAGACCGTGACTGGAGCGCCTCAGTCCCCTCGGCCAATTTCTACACTATACTGACATCTTATTCAGATCGTTCTGCAGTTGCTTTTGACATTCAGATGATTTCACTAGACGGTAAATGACGGTGTCATCTGCAAACAACCTAACGGAGCTACTTAGATTTTCCCCTAAATCCTTTATGTGAATAAGGAACAGCAGAGGACCAATAACACTACCCTGTGGAAAACCCGATATCACCGCTGTTTTAGTCGATGCCTTGCCATCGATTACTACGGACTGTGTCCTCTCTGACAGAAAATCCCGTATCCAATCGCAAATTTGGGGCGATAACCACGCAATTTGGTTAAAAGCCGTTTGTGAGGTACGGTGTCAAAAGCCTTCTGGAAATACGGGATCGATTTGCGAACCCTTTTCGATGGTACCCATCACTTCGTGTGAATAGAGACCTAGTTGTGTTTCGCATGAACGATATTTTCTAAATCAGTATTGAACTTGGGTCAATAGATCATTCTGTTTGAAATAATTCATAATATTTGAATACATGATATGTTCCAAAACCCTGCTACAGATTGACGTCAATGAAATAGGCCTGTAGTTTAGTGGGTTACTCCTGCTGCCTTTCTTGAATATAGGTGTGACCTGTGCAACTTTCCAATCTTTTGGTGCAGATCCTTCCTTGAGAGAGCGGTTGTATATGGCTGTTAACTATGCACATCTGAGCTCTGGGATTCCTATCCTGGAAACTTTGCACAAAGTCTTCCTTTGAAATACTGTTGAAAAACCTCGCCACGTTTTGTTGGATGTCAGTAAAATCTGTTTCCTCTGAAAACAATTTTTTCGATAGAATAGGAAGAAGTGTGGAGGATTAAAATCCGGCGAATATGTTCAAGTTGCACGACAACGCTCTCCCACACACAGCCATTATTGTCAAAAAGGGTTGGGGGAGGGCTGCAAGTTGAACGTCAACCATACTCGCCGGATCTCCATATTACTGACATCCAACGACAGGTGATGAGAATTTTGAACACCATCCCAAAAGAACGTGCAAAGTTTCCATAACATGTATGCAGAATCAATGGTGCGTAGTTATGGGAGGCGACTGTTTCTAGCAACAAAAAATGTAAATCTGTGGAAGTACTCAGTATATCAGTCCCCAGGATTACAAAACAAACTGATCTAAGGCCAATAAACACACACTAATGCCCCTGGGAGAAGCAACCGCGAGATCCGCAGCAAGGCGCCTTGGTGTGCTCTGCCACTCCACTCCGGTTTCGAAGGACAGTAGTTCATCTACGTTCATGTTACAAGACTATTCACCGAACTTTATTGTCAGAGGTTATATTAAAATTCACGTCTGGTATAAAGCAACCTTTTGTATGGAACTGACCAACCCATTTTTTTTCACATTTTAATAATATTTTTTGATCAAACGCTATTTCTATCATTGTCTCCTGCAGTTCCGTGTGTCCGAGACTGACGCCTTATCACAGACAATATGGGCTCAGTAAAAGATGATATAGTTTATATATATATATATATATATATATATATATATATATATATATATATATATATCGTGGGTTCGAGCTGATGACCTACAGCGGGGCAAATACCTGGCGAGAAAGGTAGTAAACAGCCGCTACAAATCCAGAGCGCAACGAAGCTTAAACACAACATACGCAGGCCTTTATGAAGATGAAATCTGTCGCGCAGACTCGTTTTGCGTTACTTGTCTGGGTGCAGGTAAAGAACAGCCTTTCACTACCACATTACTGGGAGGGGAACGTGACGAGTGCATCGTCCCAGCCGTCACCAACCCCTAGGAAAAATCTCTGGTATTTATTTGACAGCGCGCAGAGTAGATCTCTAGCTGCTTTAGAGGCAGGGGAAGGGACAAAAATTTACGCCACCATCTGGAACTGAAATCGGGATTTGCAGGGTCGATGCCTCGCGCTCTGCCCGCTCTCCCCCTCCCCGAGACTGCCCGCAACAACGCGAGGTCTTACTGATGAACTGCGGCGAAGGCTGCTGATAATACACGACTGACAGTGAATTTGTAGTCACGTTAGAAGTACTATTCGCACTGTCATAATTACCAGAATATAATAATGCAATGAAAATTTACAATGAAATACAACTTTTGCATAGGATTTATCTTTAAAGAATAATCATGTGTTGCTCAAAAGTGCCATGGAATGCAAATTTAATTTCAACTAATAACAATTCCAAAGAAAGCAAGTGCAGACAAATGTGAAAATTACATAACTATCAGTTTAATAAGTCATGGTTCCAAATACTGACACGAATTATTTACAGACGAATGGAAAAAAATTGTGGAATTCGACCTTGGAGAAGATCAGTTTGAATTTAGGAGAAATGTTGGAACACGGGAGGCAATACTCACATTACAACTTATCTTAGAAGATAGGCTAAGGAAAGGAAAAACATACGTTTTTAGAGTTTGTAGATTTGGAGAAAGCTTTTGACAATGTCGACTGGAATTCACTCTTTCAAATTCTGAAGGTAGTAGCGGTAAAATATCGGGAGTGAAGAGTTATATTCAACTTATACAAAAACCAAACAGCGGTTATTAGAGTCGAAGGGCATGAAAGGGACGCAGAGGTTGGGAAGGGAGTATGACGGGGTTGTTGCCTTTCCCCATTGTTGTTCAATCTGTACATTGAGCAAGCAGTGAAGGAATGCAAGGACAAATTTGGAGATGGAATTAAAGTTCAGGGAGAAGAAATAAAAACTTTGCTGTTTGCTGATGACATAGTAATCCTGTCAGAGACTGCAAAAGATCTGGAAGAGCAATTGAATGGAATGGACAATGTCTTGAAAAGAGGGAATAAGATGAACATCTACAGGAGTAAAACAATGATAACGGAATGTAGCGTCAGAAAATCAGGTGATGCTGAAGGAATTAAATGAGGTAATGAGGCAATAAAAGTAGTAGACGATTTTTGTTACTTGGGTAGCAGAAGAACTTCTGATGGCCGAAGTAAAGAAGATATAAAATGCAGAATGGCTGTAGGAAGAAAAGCGTTTCTGCAAAAGCGAAATTGGTGACATCCAATATTAGTTTAAATGTTAGGAAGTTCTTTCTGAAAGCAATTTTCTGGAGTGTAGCATTGTATGGAAGTCAAAAGTGGACGATAAGGAGTTCAGACAAAAAGATGATAGAAGATTACGAAATTTGGTGCTACAGAGAATGATGAAAATTAGATGGGTAGATCACGTAAATAATGAGGAGGTGCTCAGCAGAATTGGGAAGAAAGGAGTTTCTGGCATATTCTAGGAGAAGAGATAGGTTGGTGGGACACATTCTGAGACAGCAAGGAATCGTCAACTTAGCATTATAAGGAAGTGTGTGGGGTAAAAATCGTAAAGGAAGACCGAGGGATGAATACAGGAAGCAGATACAAATGGATGTAGGTTGCCGAACATATTCTCAGATAAAGAGACTTGCACAGGACAGGTTATAATGGAGAGCTGCATTAAACCAGTCTGTGGACTGAAGATCACAACAACAACAAAAGAATTCTGTCAGATACAGAACACAATGTCGAAGGTATAAGTAAAGGAAGAATATTTCCATTGCTTGATGCCATGATGAGTACAGCAGCGTCGCAAATAATACGCTGTGTTATTCTATTCTGAAATCAGCAGGAGTAGAATATAAGGAACGGAAGGTTATTTACAACTGGTACAAAAACCAGACAGCAGTTATCAGAGATGAAGGGCATGAAAGGGGTGCAGCGGTTGGGAAGGTTGTGAGACACGGTTGTACCCCTTCCTGAATGTTATTCAAAAAAATGTTCAAATGTTTGTATAATCTATGGGACTTAACTACGGGGTCATCAGTCCCTAAACTTACAAACTACCTATGAAGTAACTAATACTAAGGACGGCACAAATATCCATGCCCGAGGGGGGATTAGAACCCCCGACCGTAGTGGCCGTGCAGACCTTGACTGAAGCGCCTCAGTCCATTCGGCCACCGCGGCCGGCAATGTTATTCAATTTGTATATTTGACATATAATGGAAAGCATGGACAAATTTGGAGAAGGAATTAAAGTTCAGGGTGAAGAAATAAAAACCTTGGGTTTTGCTGGTGACATTGTAATTATTTTGTTGTTTTTGTTGTTGTTGTCTTCAGTCAGGAGACTGGTTTGATGCAGCTCTCTAGAATCCCCTGTGCTGAGCAAGCCTCTTCAACTCCACATAAGAACGGCAACCTACATCTGTCTGAAACTGCTTACTTACTCTTGGTCTTCCTCTGCGGTTACTACCCATCAGCTATTTGGCAATACATAACAACAGTATTTTACATGACAAAATTGAATGCATCAATTCTAAATATGTATAATATCGATCACCAGATGATGGGCTAAGCCCGAAACATTTTGTGAATTATTAATCTAATATCTAGTCATTATTCAAGCAATGTCCAGCAATTTTAGTCATTAAAAAATAATTTACAATGAAGGTTGCAAACCTCTACCAAGACTTTCAGTCTAAAATAAACATTCTAATATATTTCAGAGACTGCAAATGACCTGTAGGAGCAATTGAACGGAATGGGCACTGTGATGAAAGGAGCTTATAAGATGAACATTAACAAGAGCAAAACGCTGTGGTGTTCAAACCAATCTTCGGATTGTTGACTGCTTTACTTTTTTATTCGTTAGAAAAAGATTCCATACCCAATCTAAACATGTTTTTATCTTCGTAAAATATGTAAGGATGAAAATTTAAAATAAATAAATAAATAAAAAAGACAGGTAATATTCCAGACAAGTAATAACTGAAGCGATGGTTCGAGTAAAGTCTCTGTCATTATTTTTCTCCTCTTTTTCAGTTCATTTCGAATACCTCTCATTTACATATACCGTTCATAAGGTATTTACTAACGTTAGGTTTTCGCGGAGTCAACTCGATTGCTTAAGGATGTACAAATGTTTGTTAATCTTATGGGACTTAGCTATCTGGTCATGTCCCTAGCCTTACAGACCACTTAAATTATGCTAAGGACGACTAATACACCCATGCTCAACGGAGGACTCGAACCTCTGACGGCAAGCAGCAGTGCGCTCCGCAGCTAGGCACCTTGCCGCGGTTTGAGGATGTTCCCCCTTCAGCAACGTCAGAGTATGTGTAATGCTTGATGGAGCTCCGACTCATTTTACTGCTGCTGTTAGGCCGCATCTAACGCGCAGATAGACCAAAGATGGATAGGTCGAGGTGGACCTATACCTCGACCTCCTAGACAACCTGATCTAAATCCTTTCAATTTTTTTGTGTGGTGACACCTCAAGAGTGAAGTGTGCAGCACACCCCTTAACACATTTGAAGAGCTGGAGCGGAGAGTTCTACACGCTTGTTAACAATTTCGAAATGATCCAGGTTTTTTCGAAAGAAATCTAAATTCATGACAGAGACGAGCACAGTATCGCATCCAGTTGTAATGAAGACACGTCGAACACCTCCTTTAACAGGTAACCCATACGTGATATATGATCTAAATGCGATGTAAAATCTAATAGTAAAGTGTAAATTTCAAATTAATCTGTGCTAACTAGAACGATGTTTACAATGACGTCAGTGGCACAAAATGTTCAAATGTTTGTTAATCTTATGGGACTTAGCTATCTGGTCATGTCCCTAGCCTTACAGACCACTTAAATTATGCTAAGGACGACTAATACACCCATGCTCAACGGAGGACTCGAACCTCTGACGGCAAGCAGCAGTGCGCTCCGCAGCTAGGCACCTTGCCGCGGTTTGAGGATGTTCCCCCTTCAGCAACGTCAGAGTATGTGTAATGCTTGATGGAGCTCCGACTCATTTTACTGCTGCTGTTAGGCCGCATCTAACGCGCAGATAGACCAAAGATGGATAGGTCGAGGTGGACCTATACCTCGACCTCCTAGACAACCTGATCTAAATCCTTTCAATTTTTTTGTGTGGTGACACCTCAAGAGTGAAGTGTGCAGCACACCCCTTAACACATTTGAAGAGCTGGAGCGGAGAGTTCTACACGCTTGTTAACAATTTCGAAATGATCCAGGTTTTTTCGAAAGAAATCTAAATTCATGACAGAGACGAGCACAGTATCGCATCCAGTTGTAATGAAGACACGTCGAACACCTCCTTTAACAGGTAACCCATACGTGATATATGATCTAAATGCGATGTAAAATCTAATAGTAAAGTGTAAATTTCAAATTAATCTGTGCTAACTAGAACGATGTTTACAATGACGTCAGTGGCACAAAATGTTCAAATGTTTGTTAATCTTATGGGACTTAACTACGGGGTCATCAGTCCCTAAACTTACAAACTACTTATCAACTACCTTATACTAAGGACGGCACAAATATCCATGCCCGAGGGGGAATTCGAACCCCCGACCGTAGTGGCCGTGTAGACCGTGACTGGAGCGCCTCAGTGGCACCTTAGAAACATACATACGTAATTATCTCGCAAACGGCGGACCCATGTTTACAGGGATATTTTTGCTTCTATTATCGTGTACTTTCACACACACACACACACACACACACACACACACATATATATATATATATATATATATATATATATATATATATATATATATATATATATATATATATACAAGAAATCTTTCACGCAGGAGGACCGCGCAAATGTACCATCATTTGATGAACGTACTAACTCCGAAGTGAAGGACATAGTAATAGATATTTCCGGTGTAGAGAAGCAGCAGACAGAGCTAAAAACAAAAAAGTCTCCTGGTCCGGATGGAATCAGATCGGTTTTACAATGAGTATTCTGCGGCATTGGCCCCTTACTTAGCTTGCATTTATGACCAATCTTCAGCGTAAAGTTTCTAGTGATTAGAAAACAAACGCAGGTAACCCGCGTTTATAAGAAAGAAAAGAGAACTGACCCACATAATTACAGCATAATATCGTTGACATCAGTTTCCTGTAGAAATTTTGAGCATATTCTCAGTTCGAATATAGTAAATTTTCTTGAGAAGGAAAAGCTTCTATCTACGAAGAAACGCGGGTTTAGGAAACATCGTCCATGTGAAACTCAGCTTGCCCTTTTCTCTCATGACATCTTGCGAGCCATGGATGAAGGGCAACAGGCGGATTGTGTTTTTCTCGATTTCAAAAACGCGTTTGACGCGGTGCCACACTGCAGACTGGCAACGAAGATGGAATAAGTTTACAGATTTGTGACTGACTGGCAGTCTTCCTAAATAATAGGACGCAGTACATTGTTCTCGACGGCGAGTGTTCATCAGAGACGAGTCTATCGTCAGGCGTGAAGCGGGGTGTCGTCTGTAATAGCATACAGGACGACTTAGACAAAATTGTTTGAAGAATGGCAGCTAGCTGTCAATGTAGAAAAATGTAAGGTGTTGTGCATGAGTAGGAAAAACAATCCCATAGTGTTCGAATACAGCATTAGGAGTGAGCTTCTTGATGCAGTCTCGTCGTTCAAATATATAGGCGTAAAACTGCAGAGCGATATGAAATGGAACGAACATGTAAGGACAATTGTAAGGCGGACAGCCGACTTCAGTGTATTGAGAGAATTTTGGGAAGATGTAATTCATCACTAAAGGAGACCACGTATAAAACGCTTGTACGACCACGTCTACAGTATTGCTCAAGTGTTTGGGACCCGCAGCAGGTCAGTTTCGCCGGCCGCGGTGGCTGAGCGGTCTGCGGCGCGCCAGGCACGGTCTGCACGGCCGCTGCCGTCGGGGATTCGAATCCCCCCCCCTCGGGCATGGATGTTTGTGCCGTCTTTAGTATAAGCTAGTTCATAAGTAGTTTTTACGTTTAGGGACTGATGACCCGGTAGCTAAGTCCCATAAGCTCTACAAACATTTGAACATATAAGATTAGTTTAAAGGAAGACATGGAAGCACTTCAGAGGCGAGGTTACTGGTAGGTTCGACCAATGCGCGAGTATCACGGAAATGCTCCGGGAAGTCAATTGGGGATCGCTGGAGAAAAGACGACGTACCTTTCGTGAATTTCTGTTGAGTAAATTTAGAGGGTCGGAATTTGAAGTTGAGTATAAGATGATCTTCCTGCCGCCTATTTACATTTCACGTAACGATCACAAATACAAGAGAAATCAGAACTCTTTCGGAGGCATGTAGACATTCTTTTTTTTCTCGTTCTATTTTGGAGTGGAATAGGAAAGGAAATGCCTAGTGGGGGTACAGTGTACCCTCAGTCACGCACTTTACAGTGGATTGCGCATTAGGTATGTAAATTTAGATTAAGGTTAGGTGAGGTAACTCAGACCGCGTGGGTAAGCCCGGTATCCCTCTGTTTGTGAGAAACGGCAAAGCGGAGCCATTTCGCAATAGTGTTACCATATAGAGCATTCGAAATAACGAAAATGTCAGCTTTGTCGCTTTTGACATTTACACACTCAAAAGGCAACATGTGTGTTTTGGATGTTTGCAATTTAACTGTTGTGTTCATTTTATCACTGGTTTTACCTTATTAAATAAAACGATTGCACAAAATCGGTTAGTGATTTTTGTTGTACATTTAGTGACCTACACAGTGCATGTATCGTTTTTGTTGGAAATTTCGTGTAAATTGTTTATGTGTGTATTAAATGAAAAATGTTATGTGGGTTAAATCCGACCGCTTAATGGTGGGGATAATCCGCCTGCATAATTTTTATCGTTTATATGTATGGAATTATTTATTTATGTAAACAAAGATGTTGCAATCGATTCATCCATTCCTGGGCGCGCCGCCTCGCTAACGAACAAAAAGTGGCCGAACATGCATCCTTACCTCACTGAAATGGCAGAAGCAGTGCGAAACCGGTTGGCGAAGCAAAGAAAGATCAATAATTTAGCCAAAAAGGCAAAAAAGGTTACCGAAACAATGTCACGTAATGGAACAAATTACGATCAATCATCAACGTCGCAGTCAACCAGGCGTTCAAACCGAACGAAATGTTCGCAGATAAGCTATTTAGATAGCCAATCAGACTCGCATTAATTAATTAATTAATTTTTCCCTTTCAATCAAATAATCTTTTTCCCATTAAAATTTACATTCGTTTAACTTTCAGTATATTTAATAGGCTAAACACTGACTGATTTTTTAATTTTTTTAATTTATTTAAAAAACATAATTCCTCATTATTTCTGAAAAAAACGTTTATTTAGAACTACACTCCTGGTCATTAAAATTGCTACACCACGAAGATGACGTGCTACAGACGCGAAATTTAACCGACAGGATGAAGATGCCGTGATATGCAAATGATTACCTTTTCAGAGCATTCACACAAGGTTGGCGCCGGTGGCGACACATACAACGTGCTGACATGAGGAAAGTTTCCAACCGATTTCTCATGAACAAACAGCAGTTGACCGGTGTTGCCTGGAGAAACGTTGTTGTGATGCCTCGTGTAAGGAGAAGAAATGCCTACCATCACGTTTCTGAATTTGATAAAGGTATCGCGACATTGCTGCTCGCGTTTGTCGCGATCCAATGACTGTTAACAGAATATGGAATCGGTGGATTCAGGAGGACAATACGGATCGCCGTGCTGGATCCCAACGGCCTTTTATCGCTAGCAGTCGAGACGACAGGCATCTTATCCGCATGGCTGTAACGGATCGTGCAGCCACATCTCGATCCCTGAGTCAACAGATGGGGACGTTTGCAAGACAACAACCATCTGCACGATCAGTTCGACGACGTTTGCAGCGGCATGGACTATCAGCTCGAAAACCACGGATAACCCTTGACTCTGCATCACACACAGCGCCTGCAATAGTGTACGCAACGACGAACCTGGGTGCACGAATGGCAAAACGTCATTTTTTCGGATGAATCCACGTTCTGTTTACAGCATCATGATGGCCGCATCCGTGTTTGGTGACATCGTGGTGAATGCACATTGGAATCGTGTATTCGTCATCGCTATACTGGCGTATCTCCTGGCGTGATGGTACGGGGTGCCATTGGTTACACGTCTCGGTCACCTCTTGTTCGCATCGGCGGCACTTTGAGCAGTGGCCGTTACATTTCAGATGTGTTACGACCCGTGGCTCTACCCTTCATTCGATCCCTGCGGAACCCTTCAATTCAGCAGGATAATGCACGACAGCATGTTGCAGGTCCTGTACAGGCCTTTCTGGGTACGGAAATGTTCGACTGTTGCCCTGGCCAGCACAGTCTCCAGATCTCTGACCAATTTAATTTGTCTGGTCAATGGTGGCTGAACAACTGTCTCCTCACAATACGCCAGTCACTACTCTTGATGAACTGTGGTATTGTGTTGAAGCTGCATGGGTATCTGTACCTGTACACGCCCTCCAAGTTCTGTTTGACTCAATGCCCAGGCGTTTCAATGCCGGAGATGGACATATATATATATCAAAAAACTATTGACGGCATAAAAAATACTTTGCAAAAAAGTTGCTTCTTTATATTACCATTAATTGAACGTATATAACGTTAAGTTTCGACGTCGGATAAGCGTTATAAAACAAAACAAAAATTATTGTCGGATTTGCCCAACCTTACCCGACCTTGGGGAAGATCAGTTTGAATTAAGATAGATTAAGGAAAGGCAAATCAACATTTCTAGCTTTTTCAGATTTGGAAAAATGTTTTGACCATTTTGATTGGAAGAGATTCTTTCAAATACTAAAATCAACAGAAGTTAAATATAGAGAACGGACGGTTATTTATAACTTGTACAAAAACCAGATAGCAGTTATCAGAGCTGAAGGGTATGAAAGGATTGAAGACGTTGGGAAAGGAGTAAGACAGGGTTGTAGCCTTTGTCCAATTTTGTTCAATTTGTACACTGAGCAAGCTATAAAGGAAAGCAAGGAGAAATTTGGAGAAGAAATTAAAGTTCAGGGTGAAGAAATAAAAACTTTGCATTTTTATTATGATATTTTTATTCTGTCAGAGACAGCAAAGGACCTGGAAGAGCAGTTGAACGGAATGGACAGTGTGTTGAAAGGTGCATATAAGATGAACATTAACAAGAGCAAAACGAGGGTTATGGAGTGCAGTTTAAGAAAATCAAGCAATTCTGAAGGAATTAGATTAGATTAGGTAAAGAAACAATAAAGGTGGTAGATGAATTTTGATACTTGGGCAGTAAAATAACATACAATGGTCTCAGTACAGAGGATATAAAATGCAGAATTGCAATGGGAAGAAAAGCGTTTGTGAAAAAGAGAAATTTGTTAACATGAAATATTAATTTAAGCGTAAGGTCCTTTCTTAAGGCATTTGTGTGGAGTGTTGCCTTGTATGGATTGAAACATTGACGATAAACAGTGCAGACAGGAAGAGGATAGAGGCCTTTGAAATGTGGTGTTACAGAAGAAGATTAGGTGGGTGGATCGCGTAACTAATGAGGAGGTACTGAACAGAATTGGGGAGCAAAGTAATTTTTCGCATACCTTGACTAAAAGAAGGGATCGAATGGTAGGACACATTCTTAGACATCAAGGAATCGTGAATTTAGCATTGGAGGGAAGTGTGTGGGGTAAAGATCGCAGAGGGAGACCAAGCGATGAATACAGTAAGCAGATTCAAATAGATGTAGGGTGTCGTCCTTATGAGGAGGTGAAGAGGCTTGCTCAGGATAGGGTGGAGATCTGCATCAAACCAGTCTCCGGACTGAAGATCACAACATACACACATATATATAGTATATGATGTCTCACCTGGTCCCGTAATTTTTTTGAGTAGTGACTACGTTACAAGGAATGCATCTAGATACATACTCCGCAATCCACTGTAAGGTGGATGGCGGAGGGTACACTATACCACTACTAGGCATTTCCTTTCCTATGCCACTACCAAATAGAACGAGGAAAAAAGGAACGGCTATATGCCTCCGTACGAGCCCCAATTTCACTTACCTTGTCTTTGTGATCACTGCGCGAAATGTAAATAGGCGGCAGCAAGATTGTACTACACTCAGCTTCAGATTCCGGCCTTCTAAATTTCCTCAACAGAAATTCACGAAAAGAACGTGGTCTTTCCTCCAGCGATCCCCAATTGAGTTGCCGGAGCATTTCCGTGACACTCGCGCATCTAGTTGCTCGCCTCTGAACTGCTTCTATGTCTTCCTTTAAACTGATCTGCTGCGGGTCCCAAACACTTGAGCAATACCCAAGACGTGGTCGTACAAGCGTTTTATATGCGGTCTCCTTTACATATGAAGTACATCTTCCCAAAATTCCCCAATAAACCGTAGACTGTCCGCCTTACTCACAACTGTCCTTACATGTTCGTTCCATTTCATATCGCTCTACAATGTTACGTCTAGATATTTGAACGACGCGACAGCATCAAGAAGCTCACTACTAATGCTGTATTCGAACATTATGGGATTCTTTTTCCTACTCATGCGCATCACCTTACATTTTTCTACATTGGGAGCAAGCTGCCATTCTTCGCAGAAACTAGAAGTTTAGTCTAAATCATCCTGTATGCTACAGTCAGTTAAAGACGACACCCACCCATACACCACAGCATCATCAGCAAACAGCCGCAAATTACAACTAACTCTGTCCATCAGATCATTTAATAATATAGTGATGACAGTTTACAATTCACCGCAAAGACGTGGCGATGAGCTGCGACAGTCACATAGAAAATACACACACATACAACACATTCAGCTATCGGCCATGGCCTTCTTCAGAAAATAGAACACTCACGCAATCACACAGGCACACAACACAGTCATACAACCATCGCCTCCGACTGCCGCACTCGGAGGTGATGGTTGTGTGCCTGTGTGATTGCTTGAGTGTTGTATTTTCTGAAGAAGGCCATGGCCGATAGCTTAATGTGTTGTATGTGTGTGTGTTTTATATGTAACTGTCGCAGCTCGTTGCCACGTCTTTGCGGTGAGTTGTAAACTGTCCTCACTGTATTACTAATTCCAACCTGGTCTTTCCATTATTACATCAGATCATTTATATAGATAGAAAATAATAGCGGTCCTATCACACTCCCCTGGGGCACGCCTGACGATACACTCGTGAATAAAATTTTGACATTTTCTACCGTTAGCTCTAGCGGAGCACAGGTTGGGAACTACTGCGGTAGAGCTGCCACAGTCCCACCAACGCCTCCCCGGCAACAGTATCAAAGGGGCGCCTTTATTTGGGAGCTTCGCAGAATGCACGCCGGCAGTCCCTAGGTCGATTGAACAGCCCTCTCCAAGACACACACACCCTACGGACCGCGGAACTTTGTGTTATGGTATATCGCCCCAAATTTGCGCTTGGATAGGGGATTTCTTGTCAGAGAGGAGACAGTTCGTATTAATCGATGGTAAGGCATCGACTAAAACAGAGGTGATATCGGACGTTCCACAGGGGAGTGTTATTGGTCCTCTGCTGTTCCTTATTTACGTAACGATTTAGGGGAAAATCTAAGTAGCTCTCTTAGGTTGTTTGCAGATGACGCCGTCATTTATCGTCTAGTAAAATCATCTGAAGATCAAAACCAACTGCAGAACGATCTGAATAAGTTATCAGTATGGTGTAAAAATTGGCACTTGACGCTAAATAATGAGAAGTGTGAAGTCGTCCATACGAGTATGAAAAGAAATCCGTTAGACTTTGTTTACAAGATAAATCAATCAAACGTGAAGGCCGTAAACCCCACAAAATACCTAGGAATTACTATTACTTAAATTGGAAAGAACACGTAGACAATGTCGTGGGAAAGGCGAACCAGAGACTGCGTTTTATTGGCAGATCCCTTAAAAGATGCGACAGAACTACAAAAGTAACTGCATACACTACGCTTGTCCGTCCATTTTTGGGGTATTGCTGCCCAGTGTGGCATCCTTATCAGGTGGGTTTGACTGGGTTTAACGGAAGACATCGAAAGAGTCCAAAGAAGGGCAGCTCGTTTCGTATTGTCACGATACAGGGGAGAGAATGTTACGAAAATGATATATGATCTGGGATGGGAATCATTACAACAACGGCGTTTATCGCTGCGACGTGGGCTACTTACGTAACTCCAATTGCCAACATTCTCATACGAATGCGAAAATATATTGTTGACTCCCACTAACATAGGTAGCAATGATCATCAGAATAAATACCTAGGAGTTACTATTACTTCAGACTTAAATTGGAAAGAACACGTAGATAATATCGTGTGGAAGGCGAACCAGAGACTGCGTTTTATTGGCAGAACCCTTAAAACATGCAACAGAACTACAAAAGAAACTGCATACACTACTCTTGTCCGTCCATTTTTGGAGTATTGTAGCCCAGTGTGGGATCTTTATCAGGTGGGTTTGATGAAGGACATCGAAAGAGTCCAAAGTAGGGCAGCTCGTTTCGTATTGTCACGATACAGGGGGGACAGCGTTACGGAAATGATACAGGATCTGGGATGCGAATCATTACTACAACGGCGCTTATCACTGCGGCGAGGGCTACTTGCCAAACTCCAATCGCCAACATTCTCCTACGAATGCGAAAATATATTGTTGACTCCCATTTACATAGGTAGGAATAATCATCAGAATAAAATACGAGAAATCAGAGCTCGAACAGAGAAATTCAGGCGTTCTTTCTTCCCGCGCGCTATTCGAGAATGGAATGGGAGATAAATAGTATAGTTGTGGTTCGATGAATCCTCTGCCAGGCACTTAAATGTGATTTGCAGAGTATGCCATAGGTAGGAATAATCATCAGAATAAAATACGAGAAATCAGAGCTCGAACAGAGAAATTCAGGCGTTCTTTCTACCCGCGCGCTATTCGAGAATGGAATGGGAGATAAATAGTATAGTTGTGGTTCGATGAATCCTCTGCCAGGCACTTAAATGTGATTTGCAGAGTATGCCATGTAAATGTAGATGTGTCGCCGACTGCGCTGCGTGGCCAGCTAGCTGTGTGGTGCGCGTCGCGACACGTCACGGCAGACCAGAGCAGCGTAGCCCGCAGCTGTCGCCGCCGCCGCTTTAAAGAGGACAGCTCGCTACGTGCCGGCTGAGCGGCCGTCAACCAAAGCCCTGATCAATATTGCTTCTCATCACTACTTGCCACTCTTCAGTCTCCGCGGAACGCCACACACGCTCCTCTGCTCCAAACACTCTCTGCACTCACACACGCAATACTTGTTATTTCCGTATTTTTCGTGGTGACATTGCGACGGGTCTATATTCAGTTGGATTTAGTATTTTGTAATACCCTGTTGGAATTATTAAGGCCAATTCACACTATCCGTCACGTCACGGCACGTCACCGTCTGTCAGAACATTCCGCAATTTCCAGAATGAATCTTTCACCCTGCAGCGGAGTGTGCGCTGATACGAAACTTCCTGGCAGATTAAAATTGTGTGCCGGAACCGGGACTCGAACCTGGGACATTTGCCTTTCGCGGACAAGCGCACTACCGACTGTGCTATCCCGACACGACTCACGATGCCGCCTCACAACTTTACTTCCGCCAGTACCTCGCCTCCTACTTTCCAAACTTCACAGAAGCTCTCCTGCAAACACGCAAGACTAGCACTCCTGGAAGAAAGGATATGGTGGAGACATGGCTTAGCCACAGGGAGGAGGCGAGGTACTGGCGGAAGTAAAGTTGTGAGGCGGCATCGTGAGTCGTGTCGGGATCGTACAGCCGGTAGTGCGCTTGCCCGCGAAAGGCAAAGGTCCCAGGTTCGAGTCCTGCTTTCGGCACACAATTTTAATCTGCCAGGAAGTTTCATTCCGCAATGTATTTCTAATGGCGGCATTCACACCGTCCGTCACCGGACCGTTACGTCACGTCAACGTCACGTCAAGCTTTCTCGAGAAGAATGTTTTGACGGAACGGCCGTCTGCTAACATCGGAAGTTAACCTTCTTCGACTCGCGAATTACATGTTACAGTCGACGATTGCACTGTTTACATGCAAATGTGTCTTATTCATCTTTATTTTGTTGTTATGCTTCGTTTTAGGGGTAAATCTCAAATGTTCCATGTCGACTTAAATTTTTTGTCAATTGAGTGTCCCCCTAAAACCGAGGTCGGATATCTAAAACAAAACAAAACAAAAGTTTATGTTACGTCGGCCGTGGTGGCCGAAGGGACTGCGGCGCTTCAGTCACCGTCTGCACGGCCACTACGGTCGGGGGTTCAAATCCACCCTCGGGCATGGATATTTGTGCCGTCCTTAGTTGTAGGAAGTTCATAAGTAGTTTGTAAGTTCAGGGACTGATGACCCTGTAGTTATGTCCGATAAGCTCTACAAACATTTTAACATTTGTTTATGTTACGCAACATTGAAACAGAAATGACTGAAGCAAACTGTTTATTTGAATAAGATTGTAATTTTATTACGCATTTTTTCATTAAATAACATTTTAAATGAAAAGGTCAGTTCTAATGAAAGACATAAATTCTGTTGTTTACGATGGTATTAACAATGTCAATGGGTAAATCGTAATGGATAAAGTAAACAGGCGCTATTTATGCTCTTGTAACTATTGTTTGATGTTTTCATATGTTTATTTTTTCGCTTGAAAATAGATGTCGATGTTTTGAAATGTTGTTTCAGTTCCCAGTAAGTTGGCCAGAAACATACACTGTAAAGTTTTCTTTGGCCATCAATAACATTTAGCATTGTTGCTCCCTCAATTCTAGTATTAAACTGTGACTTTCTACATAACAGATCGCCTCTCATAACCTCACTTTCAACATCGCGTATTGAGTTGGGCGAATTGACGTGACGGACACTGACGGACAGTGTGAATACAACTTGACGTGACGGTGCCGTGACGTGACGTTGACGTGACGGACAGTCTCAATTGGCCTTTATTTTGTCAATAAGATTCCTGTAAGTCAAAGAGTATATACTGTACAGCTGGCTTCCTTGGTCAGAGAGGTATCATTATTGCTCTGTCTGGTAATGGTGGAGCACTGGGTGTCGCAGTGTAACGGTGGGAACTGTGAGCGGTGGGCAGAGGATGTCTGTTAGCTCGACTGCTGAGTTGGATGAAGATGTTCAGACTAAGAATGTATAAGATAATATGTATATGTTTTTGTAATGATGTTGCATTTTAATTTTCAATATAAGTGTGATAATGAAATTTCTCTTCCATTATTTTGTAGTGTGTATAAACTTCCATTTTTCCTCCAATAAGTTTTACGATCAGTTAATTGATGTGACTTGTTTTGAAGTGAAGTAAAAGTGTTAATCTCAAACGTACTTGCACGTGGTAGCTCTGTGAGTGTATGTTTTAACAGATAACTTTCACTAAAATAATTAGGGTCTAGGTTAAGATTGTTGAAAACTATGTTGAGAATATGATAATGATGAGGCAGTTACAATGAGTGAAATATCAAAGGTAGAGTGCTTATCTGTGGGTTAATTCAAATTTTCTGTGCTTGTATTAACTGTGAGTAGAGAATTTCAAAAGATCCTTTTTTGATAAAGTAATTAGGTGATTAACAACGCTCGATAATGACGTGTTTGACTAAGTGTGATGAGCCAACCACAGTACGTTTCAACTGTTACAAAAATTCAATTTACTTCTCAGTAAAGGATTGGCATCTTTGAAGTGTCACAAGGATCCACTTTATTTCACAGTAAAATATTTATGTACACTCTCAGTTGCTTTTCTGAAACGAAAGCTTAACTTCACCATACACAATAGTTCAGGTTTTCAGTTTTGATACTGATGTTGAGAATTTACAATACGGCATTAAAGTGATGCATTCATTTTGGAGTAATTTGTGAAAGTAATTAACGGGTCAGTTATAGCTTCTTTTCATAGCAATGCACGACTGAGTTATCCGTTGCGTGGCTCCAGTCAGTCGTGTGGATCGCAGAAACTCACCGTGACCCCCCTGCGTCACGTCACAGACCTACGTCTCAACTTGCGGCCAGCCTTACACCACACACTTCCTTCTAATGCTAAGTTGTCGAATCCCAATTCTGTTGAGCACCTCCTCATTATTTACGTGATCTACCTATCTAATCTTCATCATTCGTCTATAGCAACACATTTACAAATTTTCTATCATCTTTTTGCCTGAACTCCTTATCGTTCATGTTGCACTCCCATACAAATGCTTTCAGAAAGGACTTCCTAACATTCAAACTAATATTGGATGTCAACAAGTTTCGCTTCTTCAGAAACGCTTTTCTTCCCAAAGCCATTCTCCATTTTATGTCTTCTTTATTTCGGCCATCGGAAGTCATCTTGCTACCTAAATAACAAAACTCTTTTACTACTTTTATTGTCTCACTACCTAATGTAATTCCTTCAGCATCGCCTGATTTTCTAACTCTACATTCCATTACCTTTGTTTTACTCTTGTTAGTGTTCATCTTATACCTTCCTTTCAAGACACTGTCCATTCCGTTTAATTACTCTTCCAGGTCTTTTGTAGTCTCTGACAGAATTACTATGTCGTCAGCAAACCGAAAGGTTGCTATTCCCTCCTCCTGAAATTTAATTCCCTCTCCAAATTTCTCCCAGAATTCCTTCGCAACTTGGTCAATGTACAGATTGAACAACATTGGGGAAAGGCTAAAACCCTGTCTCACTCCCATCCCAATCACTGCGACCCTTTCATGACTCTAATAATTTTTGTCTGGTTTTTGTACAAGTTGAATATAACTCATTGCTCGCTACATTTTACCCCCGCTACCTTCAGAATCTGAAAAAGTGTATTCCAGTCAACATTGTCAAAAGCTTTCTCCAGATCCACAAATGCTAAAAACGTAGGTTTTTGGAAATCTAGAAGAATGGAACTGATTTGCTTTTTAGCGAATCGGTTCCATACTTCTATATTTCCGGAATACTTTTGACACTGTACCTCACAAGCGTCTTATAATCAAATTTCGTGCTTCTGGAATATCGTCGCGCGCGGCCGTTCCACTTTGGATGTTCGATCCTTCCACGGACATGTGTGTGTGTGTGTATGTTGTTCTTAGGATAACTGAGTTTAAGTTTTTTTATAAGTTTAAGGACCGATACAGTTGGATACAATAACTTTATAAACATTTGAACATTTGTAATCTGTAGTAAAGCATTATCCGTTATGCACAATACGAAATTTTATATATACAGTGACCTTCCTCTCTTTCTGAAGATCAAATGTGCAATATTTAATAAAGATCGAAATGAAAATCTAGATTTGTGTGCATTAGAAACAAACCTTTTACACGAGTAGGCGGTTTATCAAGTACGCTATTGTTTATGATGTTACATCTTCGGAACAAATTTGCGATTGGATAGGGGTTTTTCTGTCAGAGAGGACACAGTTCGTAGTAATCGATGGTAAGGCATCGACTAAAAGAGAGGTGATATCGGGCGTTCCACAGGGTACTGTTATTTGTCCTCTGCTGTTCCTTATTTACATAAACGGTTTAGGGGAAAATCTAAGTAGCTCTCTTAGGTTGTTTGCAGATGACGCCGTCATTTACCGTCTAGTAAAATCATCTGAAGATCAAAACCAACTGCAGAACGATCTGAATAAGATATCAGTATGGTGTAAGATTTGGCAATTGACTCTAAATAATGAGAAGTGTGAAGTCGTCTTCGTGAGTACGAAAAGAAATCCGTTAAACTTTGTTTACAAGATAAATCAATCAAATGTGAAGGCCGTAAACTCCACAAAATACCTAGGAATTACTATTACTTCAGATTTAAATTGGAAAGAACACGTAGATAATATCGTGGGAAAGACGAACCAGAGACTGCGTTTTATTGGCAGAACCCTTAAAAAGATGCAACAGAACTACAAAAGAAACTGCATACACTACTCTTGTCCGTCCATTTTTGGAGTATTGCAGCCCAGTGTGGGATCCTTATCAGGTAGGTTTAACAGAGGACATTGAAAGAGTCCAAAGAAGGGCAGCTCGTTTCGTATTGTCACGATGCAGGGGAGACAGCGTTACGGAAATGATATAGGATCTGGGATGGGAATCATTACCACAACGGCGCTTATCGCTGCGGCGTGGGCTACTTGCGAAACTCCAATCGACAACATTCTCCTCTGAATGCGACAATATATTGTTGACTCCCACTTACATAAGTAGAAATGATCATCAGAATAAAATACGGGAAATCAGAGCTCGAACAGAGAGATGCAGGCGTTCTTTCTACCCGCACGCTATTCGAGAATGGGATGGGAGGTAAATAGTATAATGGTGGTTCGATGAACCCTCTGCCAGGCACTTAAATGTGATTTGCAGAGTATCCCATTTGCTACCTCGCGGTAAGTAATGCGGGCCACAAACTTGGTCGATATCGATCCAATGGTTTAGGAGGAGATGAGTAACGGTGGCGCCTGGTGCAGTATTTTCTCGCGCACGTAATTTTTTATGACGACATGTCTCCTAAACTATGTGTTGTACGTGATCCTTACACGCACAGTGACCTTCCTCTTCGTCTGAAGGTCAAGTGTTCCAAATTTCATGGGATCATAACCGTTGATTTGCGTGCAGTATACATACGGACACTCAACTGCATATATAAAGAAATGGCCGCGCGGTCTTAAGCGCCATTCACGAATCGCGCAGCCTCACATGTGTGAAGTTTGAGTCCTGCCTCGGACATGGATATATGTTTGTCGTTAGCGTAAGTCAGTTGAAATTAGTAGTTTGGTCCTTAAATTTACATACATTTGACCTTTTTATACTTTTCATTATTTAAGAGTACCCCAAAGAGTAAATTGTAATGAGGTAAGTCGCATGAACCTAGTGGCCGTTGCTGTTTAGCATTACGCGAAACGAGATGGTCACGGATAAGCTCTTATTGTTAGAGCAATTGGTTTATTTCATGGACTCCATGACAGGAGGGACCATCCTGCTCAAACTTTAAATCCTAGATGTATATCCCATTGAAATCAAGACACAAAATTTCTTATCGTCGCACAGTAACGGTTTCCATTAACTGCCTCATATCCGAAAAAGAATGAAGACCGATGATGCTGCTCCCTCAAATGCCGCATCAAACTGTCACTCGTTGTGGACACTTGTTCACAAATCCATATAAGTGGAAATGTGCTTCGTCACTGAAGATGTTTTTGTCCTTCTGTCTCTTCTCATACACCAAAGATTCGCCTCTTCACGCGAAGTTTTTAAGTATAGAAATGTAGTTACATTGGAGAATTCTTTCTAGTATAGAACACCCTATGCCCAAACTTTGTGAACATCGAATACGTTGGACTAACAGCGACACTGTAGCGAACCAGTGCTCATATCTGCTGACAACGCCCACAACATTTAAGGTTGAACCCATTTCCGTGAACTTTTCTTTCTCGTTTTTAATCCGCAAACTGTTGATTCATTCGGTGCTTCACGTCATTCAACGAGTTTAGAGATACGCTTTAGTCAGTAGATGAACCCTGAAACTTCTTCTTCTATCAAATGTTCAAATCTTTGTAGAGCTTATGGGACTTAACTACGGGGTCATCAGTCCCAAAACTTACAAACTACTTATGAACTAGATAATACTAAGAACGGCACAAATATCCATGCCCGAGGGGGTTTCGAATCCCCGACCGTAGTGGCCGTGCAGACCGTGACTGGCGTGCCGCAGTCCCCTCGGCCACCGCGGCTGGCTTTTCTTCTATCATCTGTGGGGTCCCCAACTAGTGGGACTGATGGACGATTTTGAGAAACTTCATAGAAAAGCAGCTCGTTTTGTATTATCGTGATATAGGGGAGATAGTGTCACGGAAATGCTGCACTAGTTCGGATGGAAATAATTAAAAGAAAGGCATTATTCGTTGCGACAAGATCTATGAGGTATATACACAAAGTAAGTTCTCTTTGGTTATACAAAACAAATGTGTACAAATACATAGAAAATATTTATTCTACAAAAATCTACAACTGTTAAACTATTTTCTACTTAGCTTTCGAAATTTTGCAGGAACTTGTCATAGTGTAGCACAAATTTTTGTATGCCTTCTTCATAGAAGGTTGCCGCCCGCGTATTCAACCATTTGGTAACATGTTCTTTCAGCTCGTCATCATCGTTGAAGTGTTGACCACCAAGGGTGGATTATAGGTGTAAGAAGAGAAGAAAGTCGCTAGGAGCGAGGTCCGGGCTGTACGGACACGTCCCAGTGAAATTCCCGCAAGAGTTATCTGGTCACATTTGCCGTGTGAGGTCGAGCATTATCGTGGGAAAAGAAAACAACAACTTTTTAGAGTAATCCTTTTCTTACACTTGAAATCTGCCCTTGCTGACGATGATGGACTGAAAGAATATGTTACCACATGGTTGAATAAGCAGGCGGTAACTTTCTATGAAGGAGGCATACAAAAACTTGTGCCACACTATGACAGGTGCTTATAAAATTTCGGCAACCATGTTGAAAAGTAGTTTATCAGTTGTTGATTTTTGTACAACAAATTTTTTTCTCTGTATATGTAAACGTTTGTTTTATATAACCAAACGGAACTTACTTTGTGGACATACCTGTTATTTCCGAAATTTCTTTCATCAGCTTTCTCTTCCGAATGCGATTTTGTTAGTACCCACCTACAAAGACATAGCCATCAGAATAAAATAAGAGAAATATTTAGGTGTTCCTTTCTCCCACGAGCTATTAGAGAATGGAACTGTAGAGAAATATCAAAAAAGCGTTTTCATGAACCCTTTGCCATGCACTACAATCTGACTTGCAGAGTATTTATGTAAATGAAGGTCGAGCAGAAATAGTTCCTCTTTTCAATGACTTCTTGTAGAGTTAATATTCCATCTTTGCTGGAACTGCATCTAGCAGTGCTGTTTTCACCTCTCGTCTAAATTTGTCTGCTGTCGTGCCTACAGAATATTTTGACTGAAAAGCATTATAGTCCAAGTTTTCATTGGAAAATGCAACCCTTACAGGATCACTCCGTTGTCCAAGCATCTAACTATATGTATATAAGTTTGTCCGACTAACAGAACAAACCCGTTTTCTCAAGACAAATGCTGTCTTCGGTCTTTTTTCTTTCCCAACACTCAGTTCATCACAAGAAACTTTGATGAATTATCACCAGTGAAATGGATATAAGGCAGTGCAGATCAGCAAACAGCGCTGTGAGGAATGTGTTAGATAGTACGCTGTTGTGTCGGTTTCAAGCGGCAGTTTTTGTTCATCTGCACTAACCAGCAGCAAATGGCTGACGAATAGAAAAGACGTATATCTCCACTTTTACGTGTAGTCGACATATCCTAGACGTCAACTACCGTTTGAAAATACCGTAGTAGCATAAATCACCCAAAGGGCAAATATAAATAATTATGGTATAAGTAAAAAAATTTATTTTGTAAATCTGTCGTTATATTCCAAGCAAGGTCCCACAATCCCATAAGGTCAGTGGTTGTCAAACTAGTTGGTCACGGGGTCTAGTGAGATGGGTCGCCGCGCGGCTTTAAGATATGTGAGAAAAATATCGACTGAAAAAAAGTTAGGTTCTATAATCCAACAAGTTATGTAGAAAAGGCGTTACAAACAAGAAACCAATGTGGCTAATGATATACCCAGGGCGATACGAGAATAATGAAGTCGTAGCATTCGTTTGTAATTGCGAGATGGAAACATTGAGTTCACTTCCATTTGCGGTTAGTCTCAGAAAAATAAGCATTACAGTTCCACTTGTTCCGACTGGTATATCTAACGTTAATTATTGTTGTTTAATGCTTTATTTTACAATTTACATTTTGTCTTTATTTCAGCATGGACTCGTGGATTATGATGGTTCCTCCAATATCGGGTGGGGAGAGAGAGAGTACCGAGTGTTTACTAACATAGCTTTGAAGAAATTAATGGAACCCACGACTAGTAAGTTACGCAAAAGCGTATTTTCTTTTCGTTTCTTATTTTGTAAAATAATATTAAAAAACTTAGCGTATTAAAAGATTTACGCCTAAAATTAACACATTTTATTGCAGATATTGAAACTACGACTAATTCCCAATACTAAACACTAACACAGATTTCATTGACTTTATTATTGACATGGAATAATAACAGAAAATATTTTCTTCTTTCTATATAAATGTTCCATTCACCAGTTTCAATCTTATTCCGCAAAGCATTTTTATATACAGGGTAAAACAAATTCAGTATCATATCCCATTTAATTATTGCATTATTAATAATTGCTGTGCAGTCATTGTAGTAAATATACTGGGTCACTAACATTTTTCTAGAAAGTTAGTGAGTCCTGCAATCTAAAAGATTCTGAACCACTGCGTAAAAGGTCTACTGCGAACAGTGGACAACATGAAAGACAGCCATTAATGTGGTAAACTCAGGCGCTATTTGTTATTACACATGTGTACGTGACTTAATTCCAAAAACATAACGATTCATTAAACTAAGTACATATAATACAGCAATTTAAGTTATGAACGAACAGAAATAGTGTATGTTAAACAAATCTACCGTTACTGCATGTTCAAAAACAATTGCAGGTTATTGCGCTACCATCAGCGCGAACTGTAGAACTTAACTGCTTAATACTCCAAATGTTTGAAGTTAAACGAGTTTGGAAGCACGTTTTGGGGCTCGTGTGAACAATTACATAAAAAACTGGCCAGGTACTCTTAAAAGAAATATGTCTAATGCAGTGATTTATCTTTTCTGAAAACGTAACAGCTATGATTTAAAATTCCTTACGATTGAACATTTAATACCTGTGAAAGGTATTATTCGATCTTTTCACTAATTTGTTTGCGCCATTAAAAGCTGCCTTACTTCCTACTATTCTTCTTCATATATACTTTAAGGTGTAGATAATATAGCTATGATTAACAATTATTGTATATATGTATCAACAAATATAGGCCTACTTAATGTTTGATCTGTGTCCATACAAGCCGCAACACTTAACAGAATCTTACCACTATAATGGCCTCTATTCGAAGGTTCAAATTATCCTGTGCCCGCATCGCCCTCTGTAAGATTCGTTATTAAAATGAAATAATGGTTTATTAAGATCGTAAAAGAATTTTTACTATCATTGACGACTCATTTCGGCACACAAATGTACCATCTTCTCGTCACTGATAAGATGATACTACAAAGCTCGACATTATAATTCATGAATGTATAAAAAATACGCCAAAGATAAATCATATATATTGAAGTTCATCATTGTAAAATATAAGTGAATTGTAAAATGGTGGACTTCAGTGTATATGTTTTAATTTATTTCACCTTTGACGTTCTATTTGTACGTGATCATAATGTCGAGTTCTGCAATAGAAATGTAACATCAGTAACCAGAAGATAGTACCTCTGTGTGTCGAAACGGGTCGTCAGTGATACTTTAAAAAAAGTGATCTTGACAAAACTTAATTTCATGTTAATTAAACTAACACAGAGAGGGTCTGACATGTGGGTCACCGATTTCGATGGAATTTTACCTGGACGTTCTACATTGAATATAAAGGGAGATGTGTTTTTTTTGTAGACAGTCGCTAGTATTTTGAAAAAAAAATCAAAAAATAAATAACACGGTCAAATTTTATGATGGAATGCTATAAATCGAAAGATCGTCTGAAGATGAGCAATTTTTACTGATATTAATGTTTTTGTGTTTTCATGCTGTAGCTTCGGTAATCAAAAATATTAGCGTCTTTCCGAGGGCTTGGACTGTCAAACCGTGGATCTAGGTTCGAACCTCTAACATAGCAATATTTGTTGACAGGATACTTCAATCTTGAATATTACCAGTAGCCGAAAGAACTTAAGATATTTATATTATAAATAAGATATTTATGGATCAGGTACACATATAATTACATCGTAGAACAAAAACTCTGACCGCTGCATGACGTAAAAATTGTGTTCAAGTAATTTTTTGCGATGTTGCGACATCTTAAGTACTTATTGGAATATTACCAACGTTCACCTATGGTAAGATCACAGTGTGTATGTATGTGTGTGTGTGTGTGTGTGTGTGTGTGTAGCGGTGTACGTTTAACAAAGAAATAGACATTAATAGGTAGTAGCATGAAACATTCTGGACCGACAGTATCATAAAAACAAATGCTATCATATAGTTTCCACTTATTCAAATTGGCAGGTATGCTAATGGTACAAGTGATATCCTTTTACTGTTTTTTTAAGGAGGTGCAAATTTCTCTCTCGCAGACGTTTCTGATAAATTATTTTTAAGTAACTAAATATAATTTCATTAAATTGCCGACTTGATTCAAGGATAGATCATCTTTCAACATAAAACGCCAACTGCTTGGCCTTTTTGTATCTGATTGACATTATTCAAGTCGGAGAAGCGATCTAATGGACCTGCGACATAGGTGTATCATGTTTTATCCTCAATATACGGCACTTTTATTTCCGACATACGACGTAATAAACAATGAAAACTGAGTTGTGACGCGACCCGTGAATAACGAGACTTTATTCATGCATTATTTGAGAATGAGAGCACTTAGTGACTTTCAACAAATTTTGCACATTATTTCAAACAAAATGATGAAACGAAAGACGTTTATCGCTTACTTTTTTCCGATGATAACGCAGTAAAACTATTACATTTGGCATGATGTTATCAGGTATTACTTCTGCGCTGTGCGCCTCCGTAGTGCTTTGATAGCGTGATGGGTTGCCACGCTGGGTTCGATTCCAGATCGGATCGGAGATTTTCGGCGCTCATTTCATTATCATTGACGCGCAAGTCCATGAAGTGTCGTCAACTAAAAAGACTAGCACCAGGCCAGCTTAATAGAACCCCAGTTGGGGGTCTAATGGCCATAACGGCACACTGTCATCACTTCTAAAAAACTAATTGCGTTGATAATTATCAATATATTATTATGCATCTGCGGAAAAGGCAAGCTTAACACGACCCCAGTTGGGGTCTAATGACCATAACGGCACACGGTCATCACTTCTGAACAACTAATTGCGTTGATAATTATCAATATATTATTATGCATCAGAGGACAAAATAATTAAAGACGTTACAACTAATTGTGACAGAACTTCAAAATTATACCATATTATGACTTATAGTTCATGAGATATAACGTCATACAGAATTTCTATCATGAAAAACATCTGCCTCACCCATGACTTTTCAGTTTACTACGTCTTCACTGCTAACTCTATTTCCGACGCATTGTAGGTACATACAATACTGATTTACCTTCAAAAATATAGTCTCGGACACATATTTTAGGAAGTGTGACATCTTAAGGATTGAGCTACATTAAAATGAAACTAAAATGGATAGGAATTAGGGTAGAAAGCGGTGGACAGAAAAAGGACTTAGACTGACACAAGAAAGGAATCAATACGCCCGATCAACACCGGAAATTAACGCTAGTATTTAAATGTTAAAAGACTTGAAGTTGGAGACACAGACTTGCTGAAATTAGTTTCAATAAAACTTCAAATATGCGATCTTGGCATATCTTTTTAAGCATATTTCCATTGGTCGATATTTGTATTTAGATCGTGCCTAGTAAAATTTCCTGTAGTTGATATGCTTGAGGACGACCTGTTATTGACCTAAACTAACATTGTGTAAAGTCATACTTATTTTTCCATATAACTATATCTCCAAGCCGATGTAGATATATTATTTGTGGTACTTTGGGTAAAAGGCGCTCTAAAACGTTTCGATCGAAGATGAAGCCATTCTCGTGGGCATCTGAATGGATCTAATGATACTAATAAAAATACATTGTCCTACCTGTGTGTGATACATCGACTCCTATGTATTTCTGGTTTTTTAATCAAATTCCTCTCTAAAAATGTGGCGTCACGTAGGGTTTTCGTTGCATTCAACGACGTGTATCTTTTTATTTTTAGATTTTCAATATATTTTGGTATATTGGTTTTACCCGAGACATGGAAAAGCTCTATATTGCCAAGAAGTGACTTACTAAAGGAATTTATAGTGTACACTAGGAAAATGTTGAAAGCAAACCTTAAGTTGTGCCAAGTAAGTCATACCTTCTTTCTTTCCTTTTAAGTTAGGTGCGGTGAAAAATTTTGCAGAGTCTCATGACACAGAGACTTTCAGTTACTTGAGATAATCTCTTTTTAGCGAAGTTATTGACACCAGAATTAAAGAGGAGATTTTATAGTATCAGAAAACTGTTGATCGACGAGCCATTTCTGTCTTTGTGCTAACATTTTTAACGGAAACATAATTCGTGGATCTGAGCGTAGCTAGAGAGCACTAGTTTCCTCTTGGAATTAAACAACTGGCCAGTTACAGAAAAAATAAGTTTAGTATGCTGCTAAAATAAAGTTCTTATCTTCGAATTTTCATTTCAACCATCCCGCAAAAATCACATAGTTTAAACGACAATAATATTGATTGCTTCCACCGATATTGTTACAATAGCCGCGCGGAAATGGCCATGCGCTCTAGATCGCCTTGTTGCGGAGTGTACGTCTGCTTCCCGTCGGAGGTTCCAGTCCTACCCTAGCGCATGTGTGTGTGTGTGTGTGTGTGTGTGTGTGTGTGTGTGTGTGTGTGTGTGTGTGTGTGTGTTTGTGTTTGGTCCTTAGCGTAAGTTAATTTAAGTAATATGGAAGTCTACGGACTGATGACCACTGGAGTTTGGTTCCATAACTTTATAAACATTTGAACATTTTCGATTCTTGCAATATAAAATGACCATCAAGGACACCTACAATGATGAACGACTGTTGTTGGTTTTTATTGTTGCACAATGATCAACAATCAAAGGAAAATCATAAATTGACATTGATGGTTATAATTTATTAACAGCTGTAATTCAGTATTATTTTATTGACAAATCCGGTTTTAACAATTTTCACTTTTATCATTTTTCGACTTGAACTGAATGGATACCGGCTTGACAGGAGGTTATAAGATGAACATTAGAAAGAGCAAATCAAGCGAAATGGGATGCAGTGTAAGAAAATCAGGCGATGCAAAAGGAATTAGATTACGTAAAGAGACAAACTGTTGACATTCAAGAAGTGAAATTTGCTGCCATTCAAAACTAATTAAAATGTTGGGAAATCCTTTCTGCAGGCATTTGTCTGAAGTGGAACATTATACGGGAGTGAAACGTGAACAACATGCAGATAATAGAAGTTTTTGTAATGTGGTGCTACAAACGAATGCTGAAGATTAGATGGGTAGATCGCGTAACTGATCAGGAAGTACTGAACAGAATTGGGGAGAAAAGAAGTTTATGGCATATCTTTCTTAAAGGGATCGATTCGTGGGACACATTCTGAGAAAATATAGAATCATGAATTTAGCATTGGAGAGAAGTATGCAGGGTAAAAAGTTGCAAAGGGAGACGGAGAGTCGAATATGTTAAGCAAATTCAGAGATAAAGAGGCTTACACAAGGTAGAGTACGGTGAGAGCTCCATCATACCAGGCTCCGGACTGAAGACATCATCATAGTTTTCCGTGTGATAATAATTATTATTATTTTTTGTTTTCGGTATTATTTTTTCAATTTTATGGTAGTCTCTTACACATTCTGATTTTATTGACAATTTGGTTTTGTGCTGTTTTTATGAAATTTGTTGTTTTGGACAATTTCTTTAGTGTTTTCTGGCAAGGCTGGGTGATAACTAAAATAACGTCTTAATCTCACAATTTATGATCTTTTATTTTTTAAGTTGTATTCGCCTCATTTCTCTCCATTCAACTGTCTCTGCAAACCAACTTCACAGACAGGATGTGAAGATGATCTGCACCATACGAACGAAGAATTATACATTGTGTGATCACAACTAACAATTTTTGTGTTTTCAAACAGGATTAATTTTCTTAGTGCAGTTTTTAACCAAATTAGGTTTTTACAAAATTTGGTAGGTTTTTCATTCGTAGTTTAATGTTTCCTACCTTCTGTTCTTTTATTCTTTGTTATTATCATAGTGCTATGGCTTCCGATTTCAGGGTTTTCTGGACATCTTCCATTTTATTCTTTAGCCAAATTCGACGTAATTTTTTGCGCTATGTTGTTCCTCTTTTATACCTGATTTCTTTATTATCGGATTTGACCTTTATTTTCCTAATTACGTAGACCTATCGCGATTTTTTATTATACTTTTGCCAAATATTGTATAATGTTTTTGCCAAATTCAGTTTTTCCTGTCTATTTCGGTATATGTAGATTTTTGTGTGTTTATTGGAAAACTCTGTCAATGTCGAAGCTATTTTTGCGTCATACCATAGCCCGGGTATACTGAAAAATTAAGTTATTTTAAGGCTGTACATGAATCTCACCTTCTAGGGGGGAAAAGGCAAATTGGAATTCCAGCATTTATCTTGTACATTTGCAACCTCTGGTCCTCAGAAATTTCAAATATTTGTAAAGTTATGGGACCTAACGGCACTGGTCATCGATCCCTAAATTTACAAAGTAGTTAAAGTATCTGATCCTAAGAATAACACACAGACCTATGCCAGAGGGAGGACTCGAACATCCGACGGCGAACGGCCGCGCACACAACAGCCAGGCGCTTTAGTGCGCAAGGCTATTCCGCCGCGGCCCTTGTCCTCATATTTATAAAATCAAACTTGATGATAATCCTATATGTCGTAAACAAAGCTGATTTGGCGTTATTTCACCAATTTCGCTTTTTTCTCATTATAATTTTTACAAATATTTCGTGTTCCTAGTTCACCTGCTTTGATCGTGCCCATGGCTTTTTCTGTAATACAATTCTTATATGCATCTTCGGGTTGCGTGTGTCAAAAATCGGTTTTAATAATGTTCAAAACGTAATACCAACAATTTGACACAGTTTTATTATTATTTTATTATCTCGTAATTTTGAAGAGATGAAGAAATCTGGCTGCACCTCTGGAATCAACATAACAACTAGATACAGAAGAAAATTCTGTGTGTTTAGCAGAGCTTCACGTTGGTTTGCTGTTGACAGGAGACCCCTTTGACCTAGAACATTCGTAATTGTACGAAATCAGGCTTAGAATTACACTCCATCCTAAATAAAACAGTGGCCTGGTTCATTTTCATGCAAAACGTTGCATTATGCAAAAAGTGATATTATACTAGAGACAAAAGTAAAAAAAGGTATCAGTATAACAGGAGAGAAATTATGCGTAATATTTAATTACTTCAGGCCATTATTAAATTTTCTATCTGCAATGCTAAAATTTGTCTGCTTAGAGTAATTATAATAGCGCAAAACGCACATATCCTACTCAGCTGATAGTGCTTATACTACTTCTGAAACTGCTGGTGCGGGATTTTCATGGAGTAGTGACAAAAGACAGAAGAACAATGTGCAAATCTTACTAAAGACGCCCTTACATATTGTTTTGTGCATCAAAGTATAAAACTACTTTTCAGTATCCTTAGCGAAATGTAGGATATGACACTAAATTACCCTAGCATCATTTTGATATATATTAGACTGTTTGAGAGAAAAACTGATTTTTAAAATAAGAGCGTGGATACATCCATCCATTACGCTTTAACCACTTTATCAAAACTTCACCTCTGCACTTTGAGGTCTGATATGCTGTAAGCTCTATCAAGTGTAAGGGATATTATTATTATTATTATTATTATTATTACTTTAACTAGAATGTACTGTTGACTGAAACTGTAGTGATACAATGACGTCATTGAATTACGTATACGTCCCTCTTGTGGTACTGCTATCTTGATACTTAGTTTCTTTTAAAACTGGACTTGTGGTAGAATACATCGTTTTTCACGGAAATGATACATGCCACACTTTTTTATGGTCGACTGTTACTGTAAGCATATTTTTGTACAGTTCTTGTCGTACGATATCAAAGATGTCGCTTATTAGAGAGAAAAACGCGGCGGGCATTTTAAATTTTTGAAAGTTGACCGTCATAAAACGTGTTAAAAAACCCTCAATGAATAGCCCCATGCATTAAGGTCTTCGTTAAACTTGTATATAATTAAAGGAAATGTCAAACCGAAAAATAGATGTTAAAATAAATAACATTCTAAAATTGGAAATAACAGTCAAAGACCGTTGACCCACATTTGCTGTTCGTCAATTAACGGCTTTTCATTATTTTCAATATTAAAATTTTAGTTATTTTAACATCCACATTTCTAACCCTTTGAAAGTTCCTTTAATTATGTATAAATATTTTAGCAGTGGTTGCCCTTCATATAAAATTCTCTGCCATTACACCTGTTTTTGAGGAATCAATATTGCCCTCTCCCACTTCGTTTTAAAGTGTTCATTTAAATTCCGCAACTGCACTTTGAGAACTAATGTAATAGCAGTCCGGTGTGTAGGATTAAGTGTGCCTTGCACCATTGTAATTAGCTTAACACTGAAGTGGGTGCGCCCTTTAATGTTGCAAGATCATGTTTTCGGTCAGTTATGTACCGGGTGATCAAAAAGTCAGTATAAATTTGAAAACTTAATAAATCACGGAATAATGTAGTTAGAGAGGTAAAAATTGACACACGTGCTTGTAATGACATGGGGTTTTATTCGAACAAAAATGTCAAACAGATGGCGCTTCATCTGATCAGAAAAGCAATAATTAGCATAACAAATTTCTTTACAGTAAATGCTCAATATGTTCACCATCATTTCTCAACAATAGCTGCAGTCGAGGAATAATGTTGTGAACAGCACTGTAAAGCATGTCCGGAGTTATGGTGAGGCATTGGCGTCGGATGTTGTCTTTCAGCATACCTAGAGATGGCCGATCACGATACAACTGCGACTTCAGGTAACCCCAAACCCAATAATCGCACGGACTGAGATCTGAGGACCTGGGAGGCCAAGCATGACGAAAGTGGCAGCTGAGTACACGATCATCACGAAACGACGTGAGCAAGTGATCTTTCACGCGTTACGTCTAGCAATATGGGGTGGAGCGCCATCCTGCATAAAAATCGTACGTTCCAGCAGGTGTTTATCAGCCAGGCTGGAGATGATGCGATTCTGTAACATATCGGCGTACCTCTCACCCGTCACAGTAGCAGTTACAAAACCAGAATCACACAGTTCCTCGAACAAAAAAGGCCCGATAACGGTAGATGTGGTTCTAATAAACCCCATGTCATTCCAAGCACGTGTGTCAATTTTTACCTCTCTATCTACATTATTCCGTGATTTATTAAGTTTTCAAATTTATACTGACTTTTTGATCCCCCGGTATACAATGATGATGTTATTTATTGCTATTTCTTTATCATTTACTGCGTTTATTTATATTGCATCATACGGAGATTATAAATAACATTTTAGCCAATAATTTTAATTGTTTCATAGATGTTATAAATATTAAGTTGTTACCGGAATAATCATTTTCGACATCGCGTTTTCAAAGGAGAACTACTGCTTCAGAATGATTTTTGTAAACATGCTCTTTAAAAGATTTTCATCTTACTATTGTGAGTAGATTCTTTACCCTTGCATACATTCCACTCCTTTATTTACATATGATCAAATTTCCAATACATTTGTGTGATTTCCACCTGTGAGGCTAATCAAATAAGGAATGTCTAGTACTACATTTCTGTCATCATACCATCATACCATCTCTACAGTAACTTTATTCTTTGCTTTTTCTGTGAAAATACTATTTTAAATAGACAATTTGATTTCTCTTATCAATACAGATAATTTATGGGACAATTACGTTTCTTAATTAAGTTTCTTCTACAAAATTCGTGGTCCATTTTAGCACCAGTTAAGACCTAGGTAAATTCTTTAACTTTCATTTTTTTTTTCCAAAACGAAAAGAAGTCTAAACATATGCAGTCGTGACACTCAGTGGTGTGAAATTTGTTGCCGACTGTCAGTTGAAACAATACTAATGCTTTTAGTGTTGGGCAAAGCGCCATAAGAGTCTTACTCGTTTATAATTAGCAAATCATTTATGTAGAAGAAGAAGGAAGAAGGAAGGAAATGACTGACAGTCGCTGCATCAGAGCATTGAAATTAAATAATGGCGACAAGTGAATATGTGAGCCGGGCCAGGAAACGAACCCGGGTCTCCCGCTTCGGGCCAGCGGTCGCCTAACTACTAGGCTAACCGTCCTTGCCTCCCGACTGTCTCAAACTTACAGACGTCGCATGTTATGGGTGTAGCTCCCCTATTGTCTATGCCCTGTTATACTTGTCATCACGGATTCCCGTGCGAGATCCAACGTATGATCGCATCTGCGGTGAAGTAAATGAAGCAAACGCCGTCTTCGCTTGTAAATACTTGTTACATTGGTGTGGTGTCTGCTCTTCCGAACGTGTCCGAAATAACGGACACCACACCCATATAATAAGCGTTTGTAATTATTTTTCTACTTCATTAACGAAATAGCTGAAAGAAAGATGATTTAAACATATGGAAAACATAAATTTCTGTAATGGTCTGTTTTTACTACCATAGGCATTTTCCTTGATGCGTAACAATTCTGTATGGGCTCTAACGATTCGAATATATTATACTTCACTAGTTTTTCTCATACATTCATACACTTCTGGATGTAATTAGCTTTTATTTTTATTTTTATTTAATAGTGAATTTCTTGAAAATTCTAGGAACAGTCGTGGAACTCGTTTCTTCATTGTTGGGAAACAGTTTTATTGCTTGTGACCTTTTATTGCCATGTCTGGTTTTTTCCCTTCAGCTACAACTGTGGTGGCTGTTTTGGTACATTAAATAACGTAGGTAATGCATTCCATCGAGTTATGAAGGCAGCAAACGCCGACTTCGCGTGTAAATACTTGTTACATTGGTGTGGAGTCTGCTCTTTCGGACACGTCCGAAAGAACAGACACCACACCAATATTATAAGCCTCTGTAATTATTTTTCTACTTCATTAACGAAACAGCTGAAAGTAAGAGCATTTAAACATATGGAAAATATAAATTTCTGTAATGGACTGTTTTACTACCATTTTCTTTGATGCGTAACAATTCTGTATGGGCTCGAACGATTCTATTATTCTTCACTAGTTTTTCTCATACATTCATATAGTTTTGAATGTAATTAGTTTGTTTGTTTTTTTTTTCTTTTTTAAAAAAAAAAAAATATTGAATTTCTGAAAATTCTAGGAACAATCGTGGAACTCGTTTCTTCTTTGTTGGGAAACTGTTTTATTGCTTGTGACCTTTTATTGCCATGTCTGTTTTTTTTTTTTTTTTTTTTTTCATTCAACTATAACTGTGGTGGCCGATTTGGTACATTAAATAACGTAGGTATTGCATTCCATCGAGTTTCCGCTTGCTGTGAACAAACCTTAACGATCCCCAACACAAAAACGACGTCTTTCTGCTAAACTTTTATACAGCTTACTAGCCATTTTTGCTGTTAAAAGAAAATCGTAAATAAATTGTTCTGTAGTGATCCTATAATACCTTCCCACTGATCTTAGGAAACCTAAGAAAGACAAAAGTGGAGGTATTTTGTAGTTGTTACCGGTTGACATTTACATATGTTCCCTACCGTAAGAAAAGGTTACAATCATTATAAACGATAGTATTCATACTCGTCCCACATCATATTCAGAAATGTAAGTTGCCAGGCGCTTAGAGCGCTACAGTCGCTGTGTGTAACTGTTGGAGTGTCGTGACTGTATACGTTGTTGTTATTGTATGCATGGATTCGCGCTGTTGAGAGGTGCCCCAGGCGAGATGGTAGCGTGTGAGGCGCAGGCGAGACTGCCGCCCACGCCGCGAGCAACAGCTGCCGCCGCGCCGTCCGCACGCAGCCACGTGCTCGCCGCGACACATAACAGCCCAGAGCCCGCATACGCGACGGTCGCCCGTATCCCCCAACACACACGTCTGGCCGTATTTCACGAATCGGCACACGCCGTCCATTCAGCGAACTTCGCTCCAATTACTGTTTTATGTAACGACATGTTAAAGTTTAATTAACTTATACATATCTGCCAACTTTTTAAAAATATTTTTTACCGAAGCATTAATTTCAAATCTACAAACAAACGGTCACTATATTAAATTAAAATTTTCACGCCGTAGCAGAATCACATCTAAAAGTGGTCGGTCAATGGATCCCAAATTGCCAGAGTTAGAAGAAGTTCACCAAAAATATGTAAGCAGCAAGTGGCAAGACTTTCGTTGTAGAAGAAATACCCTTTTGGACCGTTATTACAATATTCTTTCGAACTTCAAGGATTAAAGAAGGCGCCAGCCGTCTTTCATTAACATACAATAAAAATACTCAGTAATTTGAAACATTATTGTTGTACATTTCTTCCTGGTACAATCTTATTCAATAATGAAAGAGTGAAACAGTAAGTTCTAAATTAGGTTGCGTGCAATGCAATGACACACACACACACACACACACACACACACACACACACACACACACACACACACAGACACACACACACACATATACAGACAGACAGATAGACACACTGACGGGTGGTGAAATATTTCATAAAAAAATCTATGCATAGCTGAGAAAATAGTATTTTACCGTTTATGTACTACGACAGAAGCGGATATAAACGTCTACAAACTTCTTCAGTATCATCTTCAGGCAAATATCGAAAGAAGTAAATAAAGTGAGTCAAGTTGGCAAAATTAATTTCCTGCATCAGTATTAAATTTCACACTTCCTTCGTGTCATTGTCTGTTGTATGCGAGAAAAGAAAACGATTATTAAAATCAATCCGTGTATATTTGTTTGCGAACTGTCATTCATATTCCTCCACCTGCCGTCGACTAGTATGTTACAGTTGTTTATATGGCTAATACTGAGCTCCAACGTTGGAGGGTCATAACGTTTCATATAGTACTGCGATGTGCCATCAGTGTTGTGTGTCGTGTTTAGGTAGCTATCGAAATGACTCTTAGTAAACAAACCACGAAATTGTAATATACTGTAAGTCTAGAGTAATAAAATGTAGATGATACTTACAGCACACTAAAATTTTAGATTACATTGAGTGTTGCTTTTGTAATTATCGTGACATGGTAGTAACATTGTCTGTGGGACAAAGATTGACTACTTGCTAATGATGTGCATTCTAGACATAAGGAAAATAGCTTCTCATGTTTCATATACTGCTAACGTTCTCATAAGAAAATTGAAGTTTGTCATGACAATTAAAAAAAGATACCTTGTATGATATAATGTTTAATACATAATTCAACGCGTGAAGCTTCGATAGCTATCAAAATTACAGCTCGTGACAGCATGAGTCGGTAACATGCTCCGTACATATATATTTCTAAAACACAAAATATCATGACAAAGTGTCTTCCACTTAAGAAGTTACATATGTTTGTAAGAGCAAGTCTAGAGAAATAAAATGCAGATGATACTTACAGCACATAAAGCCAATAAAATTTTAGATTACATTGAGTGTTCCCTTTGTAATTATCTCGACATGGTAGTAATGCTTGCTAATGATGTGCATTCTAGAAATAAGGAAAATAGCTTCTCATGTTTCATATACTGCTAACGTTCTTATAGAAAATTGAAGTTTGTCATGACAATTAAGAAAGATACCTTGTATGATATAATGTTTACTATAGTATTCACACGCGTGAAGTTTCGATAGCTATCAAAATTACAGCTCGTGACAGCACGAATCTGTAAAATCTGTAAAATGCTACCTTTCTAAAACACAAAACATCATGACAAAGTGTCGTCCACTTAACAAGTTACATTTGTTTGTATGAGCAAGTCTAGAGTAATAAAATGTAGATGATACAGCACACTAAAATTTTAGATTGCATTGAGTATTTCCTTTGTAATTATCGCGACATATAAGTGATATTGTCTTCGTGCCAAAGATTGACTACTTGCTATTGATGTCCTTTCTAGAAATAAGAAAAATAGTTTCTCGTGTTTCATATACTGCTAACGTTCTTATAGAAAACTGAATTTTTTCATGACAATTTATTGTCATGTATGGAACTCTTGGTTCTTTGGGGCCATAAAAATCTATTTGTACAGATTTCCAGTCAACACTGCGTTTTTTATTTTTTATTATTTTATATATATATTTTTTATTTTTTATTTTTTTTTAATATGTCCGGTTTCGACGATACTCAGACGTCATCTTCTGATCTATAAAAATAAAGTTTGTACAGAATAACTTATTTACTAAACATAATAATGAGATCTTGGCTGGAAACCACTACATATTTCTTGTTACTTAATCTACTAATATTGAGAGGGAAGAGCGACCTTGAAATATTTTCATTTGTTTATGTTTATTTATTTACGAAGCCCAGTTTCGTAAACAACATGTCAGGCAAGGAGTTTGAAGCATCATAAGTAAATGAACATATTCCGATCTCCGCTTAGATGTTGTCTCCTCTGAATTTACTGCCAGCTCTAGTCCGGATAGCGGACGAACTACGGCAGCCGGCTGCAGGCGTCGTGCTCGCGCCGGGTTCAGCTGTCGCCGCGGCTGTGACGTCGCGGCGCGCGCGCGCGCTCTGGCCTGGACTTACCGGTCCCAGGTTGAGGAAGCCGGTGCGCGCGGCCACCTGGTCTGCGACGGCGGCGCCGGGCGCGCCCCGCAGCCGCACCAGGAACGAGTTGGTGAAGACCTCGCGAGGCCCGCCGGCCGCGGCGGTGGCGGCGGCGGCGGCGGCGGCGGCCAGCCCCAGGGCGAGGACCAGGTGCAGTGCGCTCGCCGCCCCCAGCATGTCTGCCCCGCCGGCCGCGCCGCCGCGCCGCACGCCGCCGCGCGCGTGACGTCAGCTGTGACGTGGCGCATTGATTGGCGGCTGCGCGCGTGCGCGGCGGGCGGGCGCAGCGCGCGGGGCGTGTTTTATCGAACCCCGCCCCCCGCGCCCCCGCGGCGCGCGCCTGCCAGCTGGCCTTCCCCCACCACAGCCGATTGTTGCTGCCTTCCGACGCCGGTCTGGTCAGGGGGAGTCTCGCTGCTACTCCCGTCGCCTTCGAACCTTGCCGCTACCTTCTCGTGCCAGAAATAAATGTTTGTAAATCTATAGGACGAAACTCCGTGGTCATCAGTCCGTAGCTTTCAAACTACTTAAACCTAGGACAACAGACACAAACCCATGCCCCAGGGAGGACTCGAACCTCCACGGCGAGCAACCGCGCGCTCCGCAGCGAGACGCTTTAGACCGCTCGGCTACTCCACCGCGGCTCTCGTACCAGGAAATCCTTCTATGCCTTCCTCGCGTGAAGTGCCCCAGGTCAAAAACTTTGTACAAAGTTATTTTTTGCAGGAGAAGAATGACATTTTCGAAACATACGTGTAAAGTGCCCCGGGTCAAAAATATCGTACAAAGGGCGTTCAAAACGGTTCGCACAGTTGTCTTTTTTTTTTTTTTTTTTTTTTTTTTTTTTTTTTTTTTGCATGAGGTGAATGACATTTCTTACCATACTTGAAACAAGTATTTTATAAGTATTTAATCCATTTCAGCAACTGTTCAGATTATAAAAATTTATAAATTAATAAAATGCAGTAGCCAGTTGCTTGTGATTATTTATTTTTAACGAACGGTTTCGGGTGCTTGAGTGCCCTTCTTCTGGTCTATTTTAGTATTGTTGCTTAATGAATGTACATGCTACCCTTTCTTTTCTTTCCTTATTCATTTTTACTCTTTCACTATATGCCTCATCCATAGATACTTTGTTAGCAGCTGATTGTTATTCATTGCATAATCTCTGCACTTAAGCGTTGATTCTCCTACTAGCATGCACATTCATTAAGCAACAATACTAAAATGTAAGTGTTAATTTTGTCCCATTATAAATTAATAAAATGCAGCAACCAGCTGCTTGTGATTATTTATTTTTAACGACCGGTTTCGGCCGCTTGAGTGCCCTTCTTCTGGTCTATTTTAGTACTGTTTCTTAATGAATAGCATGTACATTCATTAAGCAACAATACTAAAATATACCAGAAGAAGGTCGTTAAAAATAAATAATCACAAGCAGCTGGTTGCTGCATTTTATTAATTTATACTTGAAACATTTAACTATGCACTTAGCCTACTCAATGTATCCTCCATTACCAGTGATGCAGCTGACCCAACGTCCTTTCCATGATGTAAATGCATTTTGGTAAAATCTTAGGGATTTGCCTTATACACCATCGTTTGCAACAGGACATCAGGTCTTTTTCACTATCAAATATTTTTCCGCGCAGGTGGGCCTTCAGACGACCAAAGACGTAAAATTCAATGGAGCCAAGTCCGGACTGTATGGAGGATGAACAATTTTCGCCGGCCGCGGTGGCCGCGGGGACTGAGGCGCTTCAGTCACGGTCTGCACGGCCACTATGGTCGGGGGTTCGAATCCCACCCTCGGGCATGGATATTTGTGCCGTCTTCAGTATAAGGTAGTTGATAAGTAGTTTGTAAGTTTAGGGACTGATGACCCCGTAGTTAAGTCCCATAGACTATACAAATATTTGAACATTTTTTGAACAATTTTCCAACACATTTTCCTGTTTTTCACCTGCGTCGTAAGGGCTGTATGTGGTTTGGCATTTTCATGGTGTAATCTGATGAGCTGACCCTAAAGTCTTGATGGCAAGTCGCAGCTTGCCCGATGACAAACAATAATGGTCCCCGTTATTGGTGGCACCATGTTCTAAAAGGTCATCGGAAATGACATCACACTGATCCCAGAAGAAGGAGGCCACCACCTTTTGGCCTGTTGTTCCTGAAATTTTTATTTTCTTTTTCCGAGAGGAACCTGGGTGAGGCCACTCCAGGGATTGGGTTTTGTTCTCAGATTCGGTGAAAAACAACCATGTTTCATCTTGGCTAATGACGCCATCAAAACACTGATCCACTGTTCAGTAAAGGTCTTCATGAGCACCTCGCACACATTTTACCAGGTTGTTTTCATTTCTTTTAACAGTAAGCTAGACACACCCAATGACAAATGAGTCATTTCAGCAAGCTGTTGTGCCTTCAAACATTTGTCATTTTCGATTATCAATGGTCTCCTTATTGAGATCACTCACTGCCTTCGATAGTGTACCCTACCGTGGATTGTCCAGCAGAGAGAAATCAGCCTCTTTAAACCTCTGCAACCACCGCTGGATACTGGTGTGATCCTCCCCATAAACAAGGAAAACTTTCTGTGAATCAATGTGGCAGTGTCATAGCAGGTCTTGAAGAGTAACTCCATCACCGACCATTGTTGCAACCTGACCACTACTTCACGGTCCATTATAGCTCACCTGTAAATAAAATCACGTTCTTTGTACAATATATTGGTGTTTTCTATAAGCAGCAGCTCTATATTGCTCAACGTTTCAAAATCTCAGACTTGCAAACATGGCACATGTTGATTCCATATGTTATTTCGCTCTTGGCCTGTGGCTGTGGTACCTAAATAGACCGGGGATTCACTGCATTATGCAATTTGTTTTTCCACTTAAAAAAAAATTAATTTTACATTAAGAGAAGTAACATAATTAGGTCATGTCAAAAGCGAGTATGCAATTAACACCGATCCACAGCTAATATCTGCAGCTAAGAGGAGTCGACAATTTTAAATCGGCTGTATAAATGTCCCGTTTTCTCGGGAATTGTTGAGTGTAAAAAGTGATATTTTTTATCACGTGTTCTCGCATGTTTTGTGACTGTATTGTTCTACAATTTCTTTAAAAATAACAGCTGCAAGAAAGTTATGATTTTTTCCCTAAACATATAATTTTATGGTGTAAATTTTCATTATTTTAATTCCTTGAATTTTAACTATATCAGTATATACTATTAAAGGAGAGCTACTACATCATTGTATTCTCTATGTTATGTGGTAAATAATTCATTGATGTATATTCAGAAATTACTGAGCAAAAGGGGGCATTTATACTGAAAATTTTTATTATGATTCATGATCACACTTTTAGTGGCGTTGTAACCTTTATGAATTCCAAGATATTCCATAACAGCCACAATTAAAGGTAAGATTAGAATCAAAAACGCTAAGTCATGATGAGGAAACATAGAAACTAAAACAATGCTAGTGGATAATTGTTGTTGCCAACACAAACAAATGTACAGTTCAAAGAGATTAATGCGATGTACCGCCAGTGTAGGAAATGAAAGAAACCACAGCCTTATAGACTATATTGTTCCAGAGAAAAATGCCGATATGCGAAATGATGGATAACAAAATTCTCAGAAACGTCAGTGCATGATTATTTCAAATATTTATTTAATTAGTAAATAGCCGAATATTTCAATAAACCAACACCAACATTAAACCTAAACATTCATATTTTCAAATCTGCACAAAAGTAAATGTGTGAAATTCTGTCATTTTGGGCAGAACGACTCCTCTTAAGGATGTTCCAACACCATAATGCATTAATAAAGTGCAATCATTGTTAAGCCTTGCCATTTCCTAGTAATTATTAATATTACAAAGCACTAATTGCATGTGTCATTGATATTACTTAATTAAAAATTATTATTTTTTGTAAATTTTCTTTACCATCCTGTAGTATAATAATTATCTGATGACTCGATTTTTTGTCTATAGTAATTTGTTGCTAATTTATCATTACTACTTTACTATGGACAATCGTGCTACAAGGTGTTCGCCTATCCAAGAAATTATTATTACACTTAGTGTAATTACCACTAATTAATTGAAGTATTAATTAATTTATTATGAAGTAACGCAATTATTACAAAATTATTGATATTCTCTTATGTCTCTAGTGCTGAAGTGAAAATTTTAATTTTTTGTATTTATATCCAATTGATGTACAGCTTTAAGCGAACGACTTATTTTCATAAACCCTTACACTCAAGTGTAGTTACACATTTCTATTAGCGTTACTTTTTTATGGTTATTTCCTGATTCTGCACTTGATCAGTTTCGCCTCATGAAATGTGGAACACATGTAACTCCACAATCCAGTTGAGATGCATAGATTTCACTGTCTTAAAAATTTGGTAACAGAACTAAGTGCTTTAAATATGTGAAGTATCATGTATTTGGATCTTTTATGATGATATTTCGTTTATTTTTGTGTGATTTTACTGTAAAGAAAAATGTAACTGCTCTGGGTAAACATCGTTAAGAAAAATCAGATATGATATGTTATAGATGTGCATTGTGTTGAGTGTGGTGTATGCCAAGCGAAAGAGTGTGGAAGTGCGCTAAGAGAGAGGGATTCGTATGCTAATGCTTGAAGTGAAAAGAGTGATTGTTAACGTGTGGGAATGTGTAGCGCCACCTTCGATGTTAACAGGCCTATGTTGGCGGAGTACTAAGTTTGTGGAACGTTTTCCAGTGAAGAGTCAGGGAAGATGATACAGTTTTATCAAGATCCTGCCCTATAATTTCTCAATAAATGAAAGTGTGCTCGTATTTTACAACTTCAGCACAGTCGACGACAGCTTGGCCGGCTTCTCAACAATGAGTACAAACTTTCTCTGTCACAGAAAGGGGTTAATTATTCTGCCACAAAAGTCTTTGGTCACTTACCAAGTAGTATCAAAATTCTGACAGATAGCCAACTAGCATTTAAGAATAAATTAAGAGAATTTATGAATGGCAATTCCTTCTACACATTAGATGAATTTCTAGATAAAAGTTAGTACTTTAGGAAAAAATAAATAGAATTAAAAAAATTTTAAAAATAAAAAAAAATAAAAAAATATTCAAAAATTGAGTGTCATGTAATATTATGTATTGACACGTTTCATTTAACTGACACGTTCCACATCATTATGAAGTGTCGTGTTCATGATCTATGAAACAAGTATTAATCTAATCTAAGAAGGCCGTAATATTTCCCACCACACAACAGTTTCGGCAGCGTGTGAGGGTTTACCCAAAATTTTTGTGTCTAATGTTTCTGATATAACTAAAATAATGTGCACCCATTTCAAGTGATCTTAGCTGTTTATTAGCCATTATTACCTGTGTATTACCTATCCTGTCCAATGAAGTGAATGTCGTTACAAAATCAACATGAGATAAATCACTACAGGACAATTAATTAAGTGCCAAGCTCGTTAAATTTATTTTTCAGTTGTTAAAATGTATAACTTCATTTTATTAACTTGGTTTTGCAATGATAACATAAGAATTCTATTAATCAAAACTTAAAAATAGTTTTCCTGTTAGGAACTGAAAGGTGGCACTAACGAAATTCAAAATTCATAAAAGATAAAAATCTTACTATGAAGCTGAATATTATTTGTAGTATTTGGTGATTGTGTATTGTTGTTTCGTTTGTGTTTCAGCGTTGTTCAAGAGTTGAAATTCCACTGCACTTTCTCTGATGAATTGTTTGGTAACTCAGTCTTAATAATGCTGAAAGTTGATCAAAATCAAGTTTTTTCTGCAAACATAACTATTCTGTACAAGTAAGTGTTGCTCTGACATGACATGAACTGTTGTGTTCATTACTTACCTCCGATAAATCAAAATTTTCTCATTGAACAAGATATTTTCGAAATTATTTTAAATTTAATTTACTAATCATGAAATATATTTCATCATTTTCGTAGAATGGGTTGTATTCTGGAACACTTGAGTCACACTTTTTGTTGAGCCACACCCAGTAAGATGTCGATTAGTTCATTATTATTAATTTCACGTTCCACAAGTAGTGCTGAACTGGGCTGGCGACTTTATTTAATCGTATACTAATATGTGTAGTTTCTGTGTGCTGCATTTTTCCTACATACTTCAATACTTTTATGTTCCACAATATATGTTTCCAATAACAGTGGGTAATTAACAGACACTAGAGTAGTAGAAACGGGTTATCCGTTAGATTAATTCGTTGTGGCAACTTTTCGGTCTTTCGTGCACAACACTTCGGAAACAACAGCCTTATCCAATTCATTGTATGCAGGATTCATCTAACAGATAAATAAATGCTAGGTGAGGGTTGTGTGTTACCTGCTCCACCGACTAAACTACCTACTAACACCTTACGGCCCTTCCTCGTAGCTTTACTTCTACCTGTACCTCGCCTTCTAGTTTCCAAACTTCATAGACGTTTTCCTATGAAGCTTGCAAGACTAGCACTCCTGCAAGAGAAGGGTTAGCCTCTGCCTAGGATATGTTTCCAGAATAATAATTCAGTCTGCAGGGGAGTGTGCACTGACATGGTAGCTACGAAGGTACTAGATGCAGGCGGGAGTAAGGCTTCTAGGTGGTGTACGAGGCGTGCCAGGATAGTCCAGAAAGTAGAGCACTTGCTCACCAAAAACAGAGTCCCCGAGTTCGAATCCGGTCCAGCACACTGATTTAATCTGTCAGGAAGTTAGCAAATGGTCGATCATTAATCAACCCCACATCTATCACACCTACTAATTAATGTACCATGAAGTTTCACTGAAGATATTTTACGAATCAACGAGTGAAAAGAGTACGTATCGCATGGAAAGTTATATGCTCAAATAGCGGTACACAATCCAGTGAAGAAGAAATGCTTCTCAAATTGTTGCTTGTCGAATATTAACTGGTACTTCAAGAGTAAAATTTAAACTAGTGTATGAGTAAATGAAAATATCTATACTCCGTTCACCGAAACGAGAGACGGACTGTAAACATAGCGAGGCGCGTGACCAGGGGTGGACAAAGCAGAGGCGCTCGCTCAATATCTCCGCATCCGTTTCAGGTGTAAAGCGTTTGTATGTGTTATGAGGGGATATATTAGAGGCTGGCTAGTAATTTCATCTTAAAGGACCAGTTGCTGAATAGCAGCTTAAGTATTAGGCTTTCATATTCTATCTCTTTAAGTCTTTCTCGTCTGTATCGCGCAAGTGTAAACTCATTATGTCATCCTACGTTTTGAAATCACTTAAGCAGCGATCAAAGAAATCATCAAGTTCTTAATGTGTATAAAACGCAGCTGTTGTGTCCAGAACGATAAATGACAGATATTGTTATAAAAACAGCTGCATCTACGGGTGTTGGTCGTTCCTCAGTTTATCATATAGTAATTGATTTCAAGGGCACACACTCTTTGAAGTCTCAAAAAAAAAAAATTATATATATATATATATATATATATATATATATATATATATATATATATATATATATATATATATATATCCATTATGACAAAAGCTTATAGAAAGTGTTGATGACTTTCACAGAAATGTGATACGAAGTACATGATTTGTTGACTGTCGTAAACGAAAATGCAGATTTGGGGAATTTTCAGAGATTCTATGAATTATTAAAATAAATGAATTTTGAATATCTGTGGCGTGTAATATTACTGCTATATAGAAAAACACACAACCGCTTTACAACGGATCAGAGGTTTTAATTCCAAATTATTATTAACTTATCCACCAACAGCCGTAAAGTTTATGTCGTTTTATTTAACGACCTGTTTCAGTATTGGATTAATACTATCTTCAGGCCCTATACAAATTAAGTTGCAAATCAGTGTTGTATCTATAACATCATGCTGTACGTATGTCATACAAAATATACAGAAGAATTAATGTAAGACCGTAACCAGTCGTTAAATAAAACAAACTATACGGCTGTTGGTGGATAAGTTATAATTTGGAATTAAAACTCGACCAACAGCCGCAGTCCCTATTCCATTACAACATGGCACCACATCGACTGATACGTAGGTAGCGACATTAAGCGAGCGCACCATTTTTGTGTACCCCTGGTCACGTGCTCCGGCCTGTTTATAGTCTGTCTCTCGTTTCGGTGAACTGAGTATAGTCATCCTCTAGAATGAAATAACTCTACAAGAGACAGACAACGTAACCAATCGGTACATTTAACATTTCCAGACGTTCTTAATGACTTATCGCGGAATTTTGCAATCCTGTCTGACCTTTTCATTACATACAGGGTGATTCTCGAAGAAGTGCATCTCCTTTAATATGTTATTCTACATGTGAAACTAAAGAAAAAGTTTATATAAATATATATCCGCAAAAGATTAGTTACGAAGTTACGGTTAATGAAAGATTTTCCCTGACATTTAGCTAATATGAATCCATCGCAAAACTGTACTAGGTTACAGTAAAGCACGAATTGCATTTATTTTGTTGTTATTGATCTGGTGAATCTAACAACAGACGTATATCTACGTATTTTTTCAGAAATTTCAAAAAATTATCAAGTAAATTTCCATTAAGAATGTTGGCAACCTTTAGTGAGTGGTTTCAGTCGTTTCTTAACTACAAAACAAGCTAGTTTCCTGTACTGTTCAGTGAAAGAACATAATAACAATTGTATTAATTAAAAGCACATAGAACTGTTGTTATGAAATAATGATACCTTTCATATTTACATCATAGGTTTTAGTTAACTTTATTACCACCATTTTCCAGAATAAAATTCTCTGTAACTTCTGTTAAAAACTTTGTGCAATTGTCCGTAATTTAAAAACATTGGGCAAAGTAGTCAATAAATTACAAATTATTTCTTTGCTTCTCTGGAATTTCTGGAAAACTACGGCAGATACACGTCTGGAGCCTGTTTTTTTATAGATTCACCGGATCAATAACAACAAACTAAATGGAAATCGTCCTTTATTGTAACCTCGTGCAGTTTTGTGATGGCTTCATATTAGAGAGGTTGCTAAATTTCAGGCAAATGTTTTATTAGCTGTAACTCCGTAATTAAACATTTGCAGATCTCTATTTATGTGAACTTTTTTCTTCGGTTTTACTTGTAGAATAGCATATTAAAATATTTGCATATCTTCTTGACTCACCCAGTATAGATAAACACAATAATGCTAGCGTGATATAAATCTTTCAGCAAAATTTTTAATTATTACCTTATATACTTAATTACAATTTTAATAAGCCGTGTTTGTTTTCCAATTATTTGTCTTGACAAGAGTAATTAAAATACACACATGACTGCTGTATTACCCGATTCTGAAAAACTAATTAAGTCGCTTATTATAAATTACCATTTTTATAGGAATATAACTGCTGTCTACTTCGCTGACGGATGGCACATGAAAACAGAATGAAAATTTGACTCAACATCGAAATGTGCCCTGATAACTCTCTGTAGATAAACTGTATACCAAAACGAGATTCCAACTCCGGATCTTTCCCTTTCGTGTGCAAGGCAGAAGATGTGATTTGGTCGAGAGTATAGCTGTGATAACTAAGCGTGAGTTTGGGGCAGGGTAGCTCAGTCGGTAGAACACTTGCACGCGAGCGGCAGAGGGCCCGAGTTCGAGTCTCGGTCTGGCACACAGTTTTAGTCTAAAACTACGTTTAATATATTATGAAATTAGATGTAAAAATAGGCGTAATGAAGTAATGCGTTGCGTAGGAATACGTAGAATTTCTATTAAGATCAGTTTTATTAACTTACCTACATGACAAGTTTTGTTCCAACATTTTTATAGCAATTGAAACAATGTAAATCATTTAACTTCAGATTACGTTATTTTACGTAAGTTGCAAGAATTGCAAGCAGAAAGGTCGACTATGATGATTTTAATGCAAATTTCTTTGCTTTCATGTAAATTTTATTGTATGTGAAATTAACATGAACATTATCATTGCAGGAAATGATTTCACGGTGAGCGCGTTTGTATCCGAATGGCTGCCTGCGCAGTAGCTCACCGTGTTCGGTGATAGTGATGGATGCCCTCTCTAATAAAATTAATAATAAGTGAGTCAAGAAGTCAAGGAGCATAGTAGAATAAGCACGATACGAAGTCCGTACGGAACCGATCTACGGAAAGAAGTTGTTAGCATCAATGCCTTTGGTGCGAAAGGACCTGGGTTCGAATACCTACACCTTCTCAGGTATTTTATGAATTAGAGTGGTCTCGAACTGAGTTTATTCAGCCACATGAGTCTACATAAGGAGACGCTTGTATAAAATTAGCAGAGGGCCTGGGCATTTTGTTCGTAGCAGTAAATTTTTAGCAACTCGTTAAATCGCCATCGTGTTCAGTTGAAATCATTTTATTTTTGCTTCCAGGTGTTTTGTTCCGTTATTCACACTATACTGATGCCACTATACTTTTAATCCTCAATATGGGAGTAGTTTGGGATTATTTAATGAATGCCACAAATCATTTGGGGACAAGCAGTACTATGACAGGGTCGTCATCCCTGAGGAGCAGTTGTTGAGACAATTTACATGTATTGGACAAAAACATGCGCATCGGAGACTTTGATATCTAATGATCAATCAAATGTAAATATTTATTTGGTAAATTTGTAGTACTGATTTTATAAGGAAGAAATAAGAGAGAAATCAGTGTAACCGACAGCTCAAAGAACCAATGAGAGAAGTTCAAAAGTAATTAAATTCGACCATGACTAATCCAGAAAAATTCATTTCGATTTTACAGTTTGTTTCCTTGAGCTACCAACATGAAATGTTAAATAAGGTCGACTAATCAAGTACTATCATGAACGATAGAAAGTCCTAACTACCCGAATTACCATCCATATGATATGAATGCATCCTAAAGAAAGTACCTGTTTTTGCGAGTTCTCTAATCGCATTGCGGAATATTCGTTAGACTATTCAAAGTGGGTCCACTACAGACAATTAGCGAAAATTGCTCTTTACGGTAATCATTCAATTTATAACTTAACACCATGATATTTCAAATAAAAGTGAACACGTTATTAAGGTCTTAACGTTTTTAAACTCCAGTTTACTACAATAACCGACATATCAAAAGTATGACTAACATTAATAGAGCCTGATATAACAAACTCTGTCATATAAAACATTAATTAATATTGCTATGTTTTGTATCCCATCCTCGTCGCCACTTTTGTGTCCCGACTTCGTCGCCGCTTTTGTGTCCCAGCCTCGTCGTCGGTGTCGGTGGCCGAGTGGAATGAGACCGACACGCTGGTGCAGGTACGGAGGGGAGCAGCCAGAAACTATAAACACTCGAGTAAATTAGAAGAGATATATATTGCACAGAATGTAACAATACTTAACTTTTACATAGTACTGCAGAATGTTGATACATAGTTGTTAGAGGCCTGCAAAGTCTTCACTAGTGCCTATCTGATTACGAAGGTCCTAACTCGTTGCTCTCTCAGTCCGAAGTGATATGTCTTTCCGTGGTGGCCACGAGCGGGGTTCCAGCAGAGGGCGCTCGTGGCTGTCGTCGGAAGAACGCCGCGCCGTGCATGCATGGCGGCGCGCGGCGAAAGTAGGTGGCGCGCACTTTGTACTTGTGCGACACCACACCCCTCCCCCCCAAACCGCCGCGCCGTCGTGGCGTAGGGCTGAGGGCCACGGCGACGGCACTGGGTGGAGGGCCTGGGCGGGGGCGTTACTGGTGGGACGGGCGTCGTAGCTGAGGCCGGGATCGAGACGCCGTCCGCGCCCCGGCATCTGCCTTGAGATCCTCCTGGGAACCCGCCGAAACCTGGGGAAGGGCGCCCGCCCCCGCCCATAGGGAGCAGGTCATCTTCTTCTTAGGTGCGTAGCCCAAGCTGGGGGGGCCCGCACGGTCCCGGAGTCCCTCTCGGTGACGCTGTCATCTGCGGCGGCGACAGCGGCGGCGACGACTGCGTCGGATGTACGTCGACGTCCATAGGGATCTCGTAGTCCGGGGACGAACGATGTGGCTGTGCTCCCTGGCGGTGAACTGGGTCTGGAATCAAGAAACCGGAGACAGGATCGCGCGGCCTATGCAGACGCAATTGGTTTGCGTGGCGCCGCAGCTCCGACCCTGTGGAAGAACGTACAACATATATATTGCTACCGAGCACGCGCTGAATGGTGCCCGGCAACCATGTCTTCTTGTTTCCAGCAAACACCCTGTACAGCACCGGCGTAGAAACCTGAAAACGCGTAGCGCCATACGAACCGACTCGGTGCGTGGGAGGCTGCAGCAGGTGAAGGAGAGTGCGGTGACGGCGGCCGTGTAGCAGCTCGGCAGGAGACGGGCCGTCACGTGGCATGCACCGATACGTAGACAGGAAAATTTGAAGAGCTTGCTGCCTGGAGTGCTGACCTTTCATCTTCTCCATGTGAGACTTGAATGTTCGAACGAAACGTTCTGCTTCACCATTGGACTGAGGGTGAAAAGGTGCGGTGGTGATATGCTGAATGCCATTCACACGACAAAACTGTTGAAATTCCGCACTAACAAACTGAGGTCCATTGTCACTGACGATAGTTTCAGGCAAGCCTTCGATGCAAAACACTGATGTTAAGGCACTGATTGTACTAGAAGCTGTCGTTGAGTTCATGGCAATCACGAAAGGAAACTTGCTGAAAGCGTCTACAACAATTAACCAGCGCGTATTCCAGAAAGGTCCGGCAAAGTCAATGTGTAAACGTTGCCATGGTCCCTTGGGGCGTGGCCAGTCTGAGAAACGTTGCGGAGGAGCCGCCTGATGCTCCGCACAAACAGTACACTGTGACGTCATGTGCTCTATCTGAGCGTCCATACCAACCCAGGTACAATGACGTCTGGCCAATTGCTTTGTCCTAACAATACCCCAATGTCCTTGATGCAGGAGGCGTAACACTTCACGTTGCAGGGAACGAGGAACAATCACTCTTGCTTGGTCGTTGTCGGTATGCAACAACAGTACACCCTGACTTAAAGATAATGCATGACGTTGTGCAAAATAACGTCGAACCAGAGGCCGATCAATGTCTTTGGCTCTGGCAGGCCACCCTGAGCGAACAAAACGTGCTACCACACTTAGGTCTGCATCCGCAGCTGTTTCCTGTGCAACCCGACGAGAGTTCAAAGGAAAGTCTGCGACAGCGGAAGCATCTCTGGAGTCTATCTGACAACATGCCATTTCTGAAGAATCAAATGATACATCCTGGCCAACCGGAAGTCGGGAAAGTGTGTCCGCGTTGGCATGTTTAGTGGTAGGTCGGTACAAAATCTCATACTGATAATTAGACAATATCAAGGACCATCTCTGAAGCTTTTGTGCCGTACGGGGCGGAATCGGCTTTGTGGGTGAGAACAACGACGTGAGAGGCTTGTGGTCTGTCAACAAATAGAATTTTCTGCCATAGAGATAATGATGAAACTTTGTGACGCCGTAAATGATTGCTAAGGCCTCCTTTTCTATCTGACTGTAATTCTGTTGCGTCGGCGTCAGTAGCTTGGATGCAAAGGCAATAGAACGATCATGACATCCAATACGATGTGACAGAACTGCGCCCACACCGTACGACGAGGCGTCAACTGCTAACACTACAGGCTTCTGTGGGTCAAAGGGAATCAAACATGCATCACTGAGTAGTGCAGACTTTAATTTGTCAAAGGCAACCTGACAATCTTTGGACCATACAAAAGGAACATTCTTCCTACGTAAGTGATGCAGTGGAGCTGCAATCTGAGAGGCATTGGGAATAAACCTGAAATAATAGTTAAGCTTTCCCATCACTGCTTGCAATTCCTGCACATTCTTAGGAGGAGGCAAGTCTTTGATTGCTCTAAGATGTGACTGTAAGGGATGAATTCCTTGGGCATTAATCACATGGCCTAGGTACTCTATTTCAGTTTGAAAAACGAACACTTTGCTTTATTACAACGTAGACCTGCTGCAGTCAACACTTTGAAAAGGCACTCCAGGTTTGCTAAATGTTCTTCAACTGTACGTCCGGATACCACAATATCATCTAAATAGTTCGAAGAACACGGTACAGAAACTGTCAGCTGTTCCAAAAAACGCTGAAAAATAGCGGGAGCGGAAGAACTGCCAAAGGGTAGGCGTTGAAATTGAAAAAGGCCCATGTGAGTATTAATGACGAAAAACTTTTTTGACTCGTCATCAAGTGGAATCTGTAAGTATGCCTCTGCTAAATCAATTTTGGAAAAGAAGCGAGACTGTCCTAATTTGTCCATCAGTTCCTCAGGTCTGGGCAGGGGATAAGTGTCGACAATTGTTTGACTGTTCACTGTAGATTTGAAGTCCGCACAGAGACGAAGTTTTCCTGTCGGCTTGGGTATAATTACTATAGGCGAGGCCCACTGACTCGCAGAAACAGGAGAAATCACCCCACTATCTTGCCAACGTTTAAGTTCTTCGGCAACTGTATCACGCAAGGCGATAGGCACTGGTCTAGCTTTACGAAATTTTGGAACTGCAGATTCTTTTAAAGTTACATGTGCCACGAAGTCTTTTGCACAACCTAGTTCCGGCGAAAACAAGTCACTGTATTTGTCACACAATGCATTGATTTTATCCTGAGGCACTATTGACGAAATTTGAAGCACATCTCTTTGAATTGATAAACCAAACAAGTCAAAAGCATCTAGTCCAAAAATGTCCTGTGTCGATTTGGCCTGAAGAACAACAAAAGCAACTGTTTTCGTGACACCTTGAAAGGAGGCAGGCAGGCTACACGTTCCTAGCACGGGAATATTTTGACCTGTATAAGCTGTTAACACTTGCTGTGACGGCGACAATTTTGGCGAACCCAGAAGCTCATAAGTATCTTTATTTATTAATGTGACAGCGGAACCAGTATCAAGCTGAAATTGCACAGTCTTATTTTCTATGGAGAGATTTACAAAAAGTTTGTGCTTCTGGCGCACGACAGGTGCGCGAATGTGGGCAACGTCTGCTACGGTTTGTTTGCTGCGTATGCGCGGGCCGCGTAGTGAAGTAAGCGGCGCAGACTCGGCACGCAGCGGATTAACAACACTGTCACTAGATGGAACTACCGCCGGATCGGCGTCCGCGCAAGCATACGAAGCTACTCCAGATGTACTAACTACTGCACTACACTTTTGAGTAGCTACTTGATGTCTACTGTCACTAGCTACACAGTACTGGGCACTATTACAAGGAGCAGTTGCAGAAGGCACTATTTTCACTACAGGAATGCACTGTTCATAGTCATTTTGCTTGTCCCGAACCCTTTTCCGTTGCACTGTTTTACGCGCTCGTCGGCGCTTGCTACGTGGTGCACTATATAGTTTTGCCATAGGCGCAGAACTACTTTCTTGCAATTGAGATCCAAGGAAAGCACTGTTCAATTCCACAGCCCGTATAATATTTACAGAATGAACTGTTCTCGCTCTCTGCGAAGCACTGTTTCTAACGGTACCGTTCTTTGAGTTTTTAATTTGCATACACACAGACTGTACATGTCCTGATTTGCCACATTGATAACAGGTTGCGTTGCGACTAGGGCAATGAGCACGCTTGTGGTGAGACACACACTGGGGGCAAGATTTACGTACATTTTTCTGAAATGAGCGTCGGCGCCCGTTATTCAAATTACTGTGTCTAACACTACGGGGCGACCTTTGCGTCGCACTTTTACTCTGGCTACTGTTCACTGTCTGTTCAGCACGGCAGGTAGAAAAATAAGAATCACTAGTGCAATACTGAGAACTACGGCTAGGAAAGCGTCCGTTGCGGCGCACTGAATTTACACTATGGCTTTGCATTTCTACATCAGCTAAGTCAAAAGTATCATGCGCTTCTATAAGCTGCAGTACACTGTGTAATGAAGGGTCAGACTGTTTCAGAATTGCTGCTCTAATTCTGGGGTCCTCAATATTCTGCGTAATCGCATCCCTCAACATCACGTCACTATACGAAAGTCCACAAGAGCAAGTAAATTTACATTGGCGGGTTAAGCCCTTCAATTCCGTAATCCACTCTTGGTGTGACTGCTCTGGTAATTTTTTCAGTCTGAAAAATCGGTACCGAGCAGCGGCTACAAGAACTTTTCTCTCATAATGAGCATTTAGTGCCTCTACTATTTGATCAAAGTCTACATCACGAGGAGATGCGAGAGGGAAAAGTTTTTGCAATAGTACGAATGTCTGGGGGCCCACAATCGATAAGAAAAGGTTCTTCACTCTCTGACCTGTAATTTGATGAGCCGCGACGAGTTCTTGAAACTGTGCGAAGTAGTCGCTCCATTCTTCCTCACGTTCGTTGTATTGGCGAAACGTAGGAAGTGTTGCGGCGGCAGGTGTGGGCTGCTGAAGCGGCGGCTGTTGTTGTTGGTTAGCTGCCTGCGCTGTGAGCTGGGACACCGCCTGGAGGAGTTGGGTGATTTGCGCCGTCTGTAACTGAATAATTTCCATTAAGTTTGGGTTCGGGGTAGTGGCCATGCTGACCGATTAGGCGCCGCGCATACAAGTAAATTATAACAAAACACAAATGCAATATGAAAGAGGACGCTCTGCAACAAAAAAGTCCACAAAACACGTAAAAATATTGTCCCCCAAAATTCTTATAATAAGGGTGGGTGGGCGGGAGCAATTTTTGCGTGCTCCGACTGCTGCTGTCTGGCTGCTGCAAGCGGGCTGGTCCAAGGTTCTATCACTCCTCGTCGCCACTTTTGTATCCCATCCTCGTCGCCACTTTTGTGTCCCGACTTCGTCGCCGCTTTTGTGTCCCAGCCTCGTCGTCGGTGTCGGTGGCCGAGTGGAATGAGACCGACACGCTGGTGCAGGTACGGAGGGGAGCAGCCAGAAACTATAAACACTCGAGTAAATTAGAAGAGATATATATTGCACAGAATGTAACAATACTTAACTTTTACATAGTACTGCAGAATGTTGATACATAGTTGTTAGAGGCCTGCCTAGTGCCTGTACAATAGCAAAGTCTTCACTAGTGCCTATCTGATTACGAAGGTCCTAACTCGTTGCTCTCTCAGTCCGAAGTGATATGTCTTTCCGTGTTGGCCACGAGCGGGGTTCCAGCAGAGGGCGCTCGTGGCTGTCGTCGGAAGAACGCCGCGCCGTGCATGCATGGCGGCGCGCGGCGAAAGTAGGTGGCGCGCACTTTGTACTTGGGCGACACCACACTATGGACAACAGATTTTTCAACAATATCGGAATTCCTAAAGTTCAATAGCAATTCGAAATACGATTGCTCTCTGAATAGTTTTCTCAAAACTCAGAAACTTTGTAGCGATCGGTTTTGTATAAGCTAGTTGTTGAACCAGCCACATAAAAAACTCGATTAACAGCAGCAAACGGTCTGTGGATACTTCAATATTAACTGCGTATCATTAACAATTTTTCAATGTTCATAGCTGAATAAATATTTTTAGACATTTTAAACTTGGAATAATATGACGTACTATATTGTTTTACCACAAATATATGTGAAAGAACGGATTTTTCAATAAAATATTATCAGTTTGTAAAACTGAAGGTTTTTTTTCACTTAATCAGGAACGAAATACAGTCCCTAATGTACCTAGTAGCAAGTAACAAAATGCCCTAACGTAAAGTCCTGTGCGGGAGTTACGAACCTAATACATAACTGGATGATAGCTAAGTGAAGTCAAATATTAGTAGTCGAATTTTTGACCAGCTGTCAAATGCTTGTATCCGTAAGTGGGATATAATTACGAGTGACTGGTAATCAAACCCCGAACATTCAGGCGACGTTTCTATGGACGATATATCTCAAAAATATTAATAGGATTGAAGAGATGCGATCGTCTGAAAGCATGTATCGTTGTTATTGAACAGGAATGAAGAGACGTTAAAGATTACTTTTCACCTCTTAGTCTAGTATGCTCTACCTAGGGAGTGAAATTAAATTATGAATATCTTTGTGCGGACCATCATTCGAACCGATATACGTGACTTTCGTGGTGACCTAGATAACTTTGCAGTATCGGTGAAAGCAACGAAATGATCGAACTATGGGGTTCCGAGAGGGTCGAATACCGGAAAACAAGATATCCAAATTAGTGTACCAGTCCGGCACCCTAATTTTCATCGTCTCAAAATCAAATAAGAGCCACGTAACTTAAAATGTCCACTGATTTATAAAATAAAATAAATATATAGATCGGTATGGTGTCTGGACTTTAGGTCCCGGGTTTGAATCTCGGCCCGTCTCTCACATTTTCACTTGTCGCCATTGCATAATTTACATGCTCTAATGCAGCTAAAGTCATTCCTTTCTTTCCTCATCCTTCTTCCTTCTTCTCTCTAATAAAATATTTGCAAATACAAAATGACTGCAAACTAGGTGTTATGCCTGTTCTTTCGGACATAACGGAAAGGAAAGACACCAGACCAAACTATTAAGAAGCACCTCTTGACGGCTACTTATTCACGTGATGTTTCAATTTCAATTCTTAAGGCGATGTATAATTAGTATTAAAATTCGGTACTTCAATTTTCGTTCTCAAGTATTTATATTATTATTGAGATGTGATATTATGACGGAAGTTTGTAGTTTCCTCTCTATTTGGCCTTCCCTTTTCCAATTGATTTATCTAAAGCACTCTCGGCAAATGCCGAGATGATACCTTTCAAAGAGCACAACAGATTTCCTTCCCAAACCTTGACAAAACAATCGGAGCTAGTCGTTCATTTAAAATGAACGCACTTTCGACGGCATACTTAATGCTAATCTTACTTTCATATTTTTGTACATTGTCTGTGATCCTCATTCAAGAGTCAATTAACAGTTGTATCGGGATGATGTGCAAATATCTTAAATTACAGTAGGCGTTGTCCACTCAGTTATACTCAATCGCAAGTGCCGAAATAATCAATAATTTAACCATTACACTTTAGAAATTATCGCTTGAATGTTGTGAAGCCTAGAGGGGTCGTCAGAATGAAACAAATAGAAAAGAAACTACGAACAAACTACACCAAATGCAAGATACTATATAGAAATACCATCACGTCCACGCTTAGTATAATCTCTTCCAGTTTCTTTCGTTCTTCTCTGTTTCTGGACATTTGCAAAATTCGAAATCTCGTTCATCGGGTGCTTTTCACTTTTATTTATAAAACATCACCAGCGCCACCTCCTTTGCTGTTTGTCGGTGGTATGCCGTCGCCTTCCTCCTACTTTCGAACTGACCTACGCAGCCAGTAGTATGGGACCTATGGTTTTATGTGGATTCTGAGCCGCAGTGTTACTCGCCATTATTTACAACAGCAACTTTGACAGAGGTGAAAAAAGTAAAAAGTGACAAAAATCCTACGACTACGATGGAACCCACGAGCTTAAAATTCATAATCTGGCACCCTACCACTGTGCTACCGAGCTACTTATTTATTTTATTTTTCGTGTCCAGAACACCATCCATTGCAATCTAGTGTGAGTCCATATAATAAATTTTAAAATTTAGATATTTCTTGCCCAATAATCAGATACACAGATGGCCTTGTCATTAGCTAGCCGTAAATCCAAGGGGCATAGCATGTGCTGAAGTTTGGCACGTCAGTAAGTGGCAATCCGTCTGGACATTCCTACAGTCGCACAGAGGTTTCCTCGTCGAGGTAGACCCATCTGGAAAGGTTGAACTTACAGTATGAGACCCGAGTCCTCAGCCTGTTGAGAGCCTTCCAGGTTGTAAAGGATTTGTTACCTTCAACTGCAAGTTGTTCTTTCAGGTCCAAGGTAGGGTTAGGTGTAGCCTCCTTCCATACCTGAAGCCTCCTCTCTTCGACAGTGATGTCAACTGGCTCTGATGTCCAAAGAAAGCTCCTTCTTGAGCGAAGCAGCCTAGGCTGTTGTTGATGCCCATGCTGGTGGAGACTATTATCTGTCATTTGTTTCTTCCTCTCTACTTCGGCAGGGTAGATCTTTTCTGTCGGCGTGAGTCTCAAACACCCCAATATGATGTTGGATGACTCATTTACGGCCACGTCGATATGTTTCGCGAGGACTGAATTCTTCCACATAGGCGCGGCATATTCAGCTGCCGACAGACTAAGTACCATGGCTGTTGTTCGAAGCACTTGTGGGTCAGAACCCCAGTTTGTGTTCGTCAGTTTACGATTGATGCTGTTTTTAGTGCTGATTTTTTCTTGGTGTTTAAACTTGTTCGAATGGTAGAGTTCTATTCAACTTCACCCCTAGGTACTGGGGAGCGTAGCAGTGTTTCAGCTCTTGACCTTTCCAGCTTACATGGATTTTTGCCTTGGCTTTCTTATTCCTCAGATGGAAACTGCAATCTTGCTTCTTAGCTGGGTTTGGTTTCATATGATTCTAGTGATAATAATTACCAAGTAATTCCAGCACTATCGTTAGCTTCTCCTCCACTTCCTCGAAGGTGCTTCCTTGGCCGGGCACAGCCGTGTCATCAGCATATATGAACTGCCTGACATCGTTGTGCGTTGGCCGGTCATTTGTGTACATGTTGAACAACACCAGAGATAATACGCTGCCTGAGCAAGTCCTTTTTTTTTTTTTTTTTTTTTTTTTTTTAATTCTGTCAGCCACTGTCATTGATAATCGAATTAATTCACTCTCTTTAGTGATGTTTACGAAACTTCTCATCGGTATATAATGGCTAGAGTCGTCTTCACATCCCGCTGACAGTAGACTACTGTAGATCAGTAACCCTAGTACGTATCCTGTGTAAACGCGTCTTCGGTAACAACACCAGATAAGACTGGTGTGTCTCGCCTTAGTCGTCTGATGCATCATTTCTAGTTTAATACCTGCAATTTATAGGTTAAATTTCCGCTTAAAACGTATATTTTTAAAAGGCACTAACATATCTACTTCACCTCTGGGTAGGCCAAGTGAAGGCGTCAAGTTACAACGTAGTTCAAAATCTGTATAAAAACAAAAATCAATACGCTATGAACTAGGACAAAGCCGATTTATGGTTGGCAGTAACAGAAGAATACAAGGCACCAGTTTTCCTTGCATTAAAAAACTTTATTTTATTTTATAAACCAATGTCGTTTAATAACACATGGCTCTTATTATATTTGAACTAGAGACGTTGAAAATGAATGTGCTGGAATGGGATTCGATCTCCACTTTTGCGGTATTCAACATTATCGGAACCATTAACTACCATTTCGTTGCTTTCTCCGAGACTGCAGACTCCTCTAGGTCACCACGAAGGACACGTATACGGATTAGAATCCTGGTCCATCATTAAAACATTCATAATTTGTTATAAAGCCCTAGATAGAGCACACTAGATTTCTAGTAAAAATAATTGGAATTCTCTTCATTTATTATCAATAACAACGATAGGTGGCGTCAGACACGCATGCATCTTCGTTCGTATTAACATTCGACATTTAACGTTTGTTCGTGCATAAACAGTAGGTTCGGGTTTTGGGTTCCTAGTCATGCATAACATAATTATATCTTTATTAGTGACTAAAACATCCGACTGCTGGTGACTAATTCGACTACTAACATCTGTAAAAATTGTTAAATGTTCGTAATTTTAAGGGATTTCGGTTATCAGTCCCTTGGCTTAAAGTAAACTAACGACAACACACACACCTATGCCCGAGGGAGGACCCCCATGGGGAACAACCGCGCGCTCTGCAGCAAGGCGCATTACAGAGTTCGGCCATTCGAACGTGGCACTAACATCTGATCCTACTTAGTTATCATGCAATTGAAAACTCAGGTGTTTCACGCATCTTTATGCCTAATCAGGTTTGACGATCTTTGTCATCATCGAGTACCGATACGACACTAATGCCTTGCTGGGTTGTAGGTGGTGGTTTTGATTCCAGAACCAAAAAAGAGATAGTTCGTAATATCACACCAAGTATAAAATGTGTACAAATATTTATTCAGTCATGAGTACAGAGTAATTTTTAATGATACGCGGTTAATATTTAAGTTCCATATAGCATTTGCTGCTGTTAATCAATTTTTTTTTATCTTGTTAGTTCAACAATATAAAACGAGTGGCAACAGGAACGACATTTTTCAGTTGTGACTTAACGATTCAGAGAGCAAAATTATATCGACCTGCTATAGAATTCCGATACTACCGAAAAATCTGTTGTTTATAACAAGAAGAAATGTTGCCTAAGGATTATTGAATATTTTATGTGACCGAGTTTGTTATATCAGATTCTATGAGGGTGGTAATACTTTTGATATGTCAGTTATTGTATAAACTAGAGTTTAAAACGTTAAGAACTTAATAACGTATCTACTTTTATTTTCAATACCTTGGTGGTAATTTATATCTGAAATGAGCAGTTTTAGCAAGAGGTCTGTAGGGTAGGGGATGCATTTGTAAATAATCTACCGACTATAGGCCTACCACGAAGACGACACGCAAGAAAGGTACTTTTTTTGCGCCCAGCAGTATGCTGAATGGACTGAAAAACTACTGAATCTAACTTACGCTAAGGACAAAATAAACACACACACACACACAAACACACACACACACACACACACACACACACACACACACACCTCGAGGGAGGACTCGAACGTCCGACGGGGAGCGGTCACCATGCGTACCATAGAGCTTTAAGCCATGCGTCCATTCCCGCGCGGTACCTCGTCATAATAGGCATCAAGTGCAATTCACAGACACTCGAATCTGCTTCCAATCAGACAATCGTCGCAGACGTTTTTGAAGGCAACCTATTCAGCCAGAATGTCTTAGACACACTGTCCAGCGAGTGCAACTAAGTGGTGATTCCCCGATGTTTTGGGGTGACACCACACGTCACTGGTGAACGCAGGAGACAAACGTCTATTCGTTACAAGGATGAAATCCTCCAACGTGTAGTACACACATTATGGAAGCATTTACGTGAAGAGTTCGTCATAATGGTCGGAATATCCCACTCTCGTCGTGCTAATCTTGTGAATCCATTCCTTCATGATAAAGACTTCAGACGACTAAAATGACTAGCATTTTCTCCAGACATGAAGCCTGTCCAACATGTTTCGGATACAGTGAAAAGGGCTGCTTCTGGCGAGTCGACACACCAATGAATCTGAGAGATCGAATCGCCATGGAAGTGAGAAACAATCTGGACCAACAGTTCCTTGATGATGTAGTGGACAGTTTGGCACAAAAAATACAGGGACGTATCAGTGCAAGAGGACGTGTTACCAAGTGTATACCACAATTTGGAACACGAATTCACAATGACTCTGAAATTGTCGTACAGCCTGTCAATTTCTGTTTTCATGAGCAATATAGGGAACTAAAATTTTACTTTTCTGTACCTCTGTTCCATTTTAATGTAAAGTCATGAACTCATAAAATTGTGGTGATGCCATAATTTATGTGCGTGCGTTACAGATGAAAATCATCATGCCATCCAGAAATTTTGTTTGTTATCTTGTATCCTACAACAGTCACTCAACAACGACATCTACCCTTACACCAAAGCAAACAACCGCCGATTTTATGTAGATTAAACACAGTAGCGGTCCTCTTGGGTATGAGACCTGCCTGATACGCAAAACACTAGTTTGCTGGTTACCCAAACGTTTCGGCAGCTCTGTGCCGTCATTCTTGTGTTTTTTATTAGATTACAGCTGTAAAAATACACATTTAGTGCTAACCTAGATTGGAAGATTAGGCATAAAAATTATGTCTTAGTTTGGATTATTTCCTTAGTTTTACATTGTGACGTCATGTAGGACCACTTTTACAATATCCAATATTGGTAGCTGTGTCATCTGCAAACACATAAATTCTATGTGAACATCTGTGTTTAATTTTTATGTGTTAACACATTAGGCCTACTTTGTTAACACGTAATTGTATTATAGGTTACTTTGAATTATTTGTCTATATATATCAGGTGGACCTAATTTCCAAGTATCTTCTGCAAACTCGGATAAACATAGGAGTTGCAAGTCCGAAATGATGAAATAACAATCCTATCGCACTCCTAACGAACCTCTTGTCCTTTATGAACACTCGCCATCGAGGATAACATACTGAGTAATTAAGATATGAGGGAACGTATACCATATGCTCGCAACTTCGTTAGCAGTCGACAATGCGGCAACGTCTTAAACGCCTTTCGGAAATTAAAAATATGTTACCTGCCGGTTGCCCTTCATACATGGCTCGAAATATGTGATAAAAGAGCAAGATAAGTTTACAAAATCAATGCTCTCTAAAGCTCTGCATGAACGTAAGCTTTCAGTCTCACGGAAATTTACTAAGCTGCAATTGAAAATATGTTCAAGAATTCTGAAGAAAACTGACGTTACTAACGTGATTATCAGTCTGTAATTTTTCTGGTTCATTCTTCTATCTTTCAAGAGTTGAGCCAAATTATGTTACTTTTACAAAGATCTAGCGGACCCGGCAATGATTCGAAATAGCGAAATAAGCATATTTGTTACAACGTTCAGTTAGTTCATTATCCCATGACTCCTCTCTCGGAGACCTCCTACTTGTACCGTACGAATTACTATGTAGGCAGTGTTTTGAAAGTCAAGTATGCAAAATTTTATCACAGTCAGATGAGCGGTATCGCGGTGCATAAAAAACGAATCTAGTGGCGATACCCATGCAAAATAATCAATTAATATTTTTTCGATTTTTCAGATGCTCTTCTTAATCTTTTTTTTTTTTTTTTTTTTTTTTTTTTTTTAAGCAACCTTTTTTTTTTCTTTCTTAGAGCTTATGGGCCTTAACTACGGAGTCATCAGTCCCTAAACTTACAAACTACTTATTGACTAGCTAATACTAAGAACGGCACAAATATCCATGACCGAGGGGGGATTCGAACCACCGACCGTAGTGGCCGTGAAGACCGTGACTGGCGCGCCGCAGACCGCTTGGCCACGTGGCCGGACCCCTGTATTAAAGCGAACAAAACAAAACATAATTTTCTAATTGCTCAAGCAATTTCTAAGATTTAGCTAGACTAACGCACAGCATAGAAGAAAATAATCCTTGAAATAGCTCTTAAAGTATTTCCTTAAAAATTATGTTTGCTTAATAAGTAACTAACGCCTCTGGGGACGCAACCGAGGCAACGTCTACGTGATATTTCTTCAATATTATATGCGTTAATGGTTGGGAAGATCCACCATTCAGTGGTATGTCATAATATAACCAAAGGAAGGCGCCAAAGCACATAAGGAGGTTCTTTTCCAACTCTGAAGATATTTGTCAGCGTTTTTTATTTATGGTGGACACGAGCAAAGGTTCACATAATCGGTACTTTGAAAAGAAGCTGTTATAATTGTTAGAATTGTGAGTCGTTAATAAGTTTGGAAACCCCGTGTATTCTTAGTATAGTGTCCTCTTTCGCCAAGATAAAGCAGTTACTGAAGTAGTTATTCTCCTTTGAACGCCTGCAGACATATTTTTTAAAATATGATCAAATTCTTGCCCGAATTTTTACTTAATATATCTCCCTGTGCTCATTGTCATTTGAAAACCGTCATTTCCTTCCATCAAGGTCTATTACATCTTTAAGTGTTCAAATGTTTGTTAAGCTTATAGGACTAACTGCGGGGTCATTAGTACCTAAACGTACGAACAACTTATAAACTAACTTATACTAACGACAACACAAACATCCATGCCCGAGGGTGGATTCGAACCCCCAAGTGGGATCGGCCTCGCGTATCGGAGCATAGCGCCTCAATGCGCTCGGCCATTCCACCGCGGCTCTATTACATCTCTTGGGATTTATTATCCTATAACCTATGCTTCACACCTGCTCTCCTCGTGATCAGGTTTCCTTCATCGGGTATTCGCTCCCTGCAGCCCTGTATTAAAGCGAACAAAACATATAATTTTCTAATCGCTCAAGTTACTTCTGAGGTTTAGCTAGACTAACACACAGCAACGGCCTGCGAGAAGCTTTACTGCCACTTGTGCATATTTAGGTCAAGTCTTCTGATTGGCCCGATTTGCCACAGCGCAATTTCTCTTCATTATCAGTCTCTACATCTCAAGGCAGCCTTTCAATCAGCCTCTTTATTTTTGTCATTTTGTCATTAATTATAGCATGTGTTCACACTCTTTGGTCTTCTGTTAATGTTTATAACTAATAATTTGCGATGTATTACATTCGTTTCCAGTCACTCCTATTCTCAGCACTTTTTCGTGGTAAAACATCACACTTTACACTTTTTTATGGTTTTCCCACACTTTCATACTGTACTCCAGATGTCCATTATCAGGAACTTGCCAATTAAATACCACAAATGAATGCTATTTTGGGCTGTACAAGTCAGTCGTCTTCCTTTACATCGTATGTCGTATGTTCCCTTTAAAGTAGTCCACGGACAGCAAAGGTGTAGGCATCCCATGAACCGGAATAAGGAGTGCTGTTTAGCTAGTTGCCTCTACGACAGGGCTAGCATCTATCTGATGCTGAATGTTGTCACACGAAAGGACTTTCCGCACGCAAGAAGAAAGTAAGTACATGTTAACGACATACGTTTTCACGATATGACAGCTATTTATATTTTATTAAGCGCACATGTCAAAGGTATAATGAGAAAACTCTATCATCTTTAGGAATACTTTCACACATAATAGATCCTTCTTCGGAGTCTTTGCTTTTATTCTCTGCTACTTTGTATCTAATTTCGTCTGTTCCATGGAAATGAGATAATTTCAAGAAAATAGTTTGCTTTAACCGAAGTATTACCTCAACGCAATAAAATTAAAGGCTGCCGTCTATCAAAAAATTAATAGATTTCTATCGAAATTCGCACGATCTTCCTTCTGACTTTAGGCAAAAAGATCCCTTTGTGACTTTATGGAAGTAATAACCGTGGAGTCGCGCAGTTAATATAAGTAATGGGATTGTGTGGGAGATAATGGGCTGACAGTGGACCGCGGCAAGCGTTTTGGGCAGGTGCCAGGTATGCCAGGCAGCCGGTCGGGGTTTGGCCAGATCGGCGGAAATCTGGTAAAGTGCCATGCTTTGTACTCAGAACTAATGAGGGCTGTAATCTCAGCGTCTCTTAAGAGAGTCTCTTCTGAGAGTTCCACACCCCAGTAACTCAGAATAAAATAAGATAATCTATAAAATTATTTATCATCAAAATGAAAGACATCTACGATGTCGAAATAATTACGCACTCCTCACGATTCTAAAAATAGCTTAAAATAACCAACTTTTAAATGTGTTATGCGATTTTTTGTTTTTAGCTATCATCTTGAAAGTGTCGTACTTTTTGATATCTATTTAATGACTGATTTTAACTGATATAGACTTGTAATAGAAATTTAAACAGATCATTATATTCTCCACAGTAACACTTAAAATACAAGCAGCATGATTTACCTATTATATACTGTATTTAAGTGTACCGTTTTATTGTACAACTTTTCAGAAGTTTACATAAGTATTGTGTGACATAAGCGGTCAAGCTCACGAAAGCTGGTTTGTCTATTTATTTCAGATTTTATGTAATACTAATTAACAGTATTTTATTTATTTAAATAATTTTATATTAGTAAGAAGGTGGTATCAGATGGTCAACTTTTACTTCAATAATATTTCATGTTCGGATGAGGAACTCCATGTCTAGTCTTGGCAGAAGACGCACTCTCATGGATGATAGGAGTGATACGATCTGCCAGAACGTTAAGATATGTGCAGCGAATGGTCGCTTCTCGGGATTTAAAACTGGTGATAACAACTGTAAGCCAGTACAGCTGACATATGTTTATGGTTTTACACCAAGACCTTTCGAGTGTAGAAATAGTTTTCGGGAAACACAAACTATTTTGAAGTGTTGACAATTTCATGTTGAGTGCTCGCGAAATACACAGAGTTTCTGTGTATCATAAGTTATGATTACTTAGTTGGGGAAAAGTGCTACCAATTTCTTAATGCAGGCAATGCACCAGCTTACCACTTTATTAAATTTATGATCAATATTACATCTTACCACTTCCAATAAGGAACCAATTTTATTGAATAAACCTTATCTACTAAATCTCTGACTTTGCTTACATCATTGGCAAATGTTAAAATCCTTTTTATTAATGAACCAGTTATTTTGTGTAATAATTCTTATTTGTTTTGCAAACTACAGCCTTTGCATAGTTTTTATCTACAGGATTACAGGTAAACGATTATATCTGCAGCCGAAGTAGTTGCTCGGGTATGAAAGCAGACATGTACGGTTCGACCCAAAGATAACATCGAGTCAATCTAAATCAGAACCTATATAGCCCAATAAGCCGTTCCTTGCATCATATAGTCAAACTTGCTATAATATTAGCTGTGATGATTGCGGTGCTGGATAAACCGTAGGCCGACCGCAGTGGCCGAGCGGTCTGCGGCGCGCAAGTCACAGTGTGCACGGTCGCTATAGTCGGGGTTTCGAATCCCCCCACGGGCATGGCTGTTTGTGCCGTCTTTAGTATGAGGTAGTACTTAAGCAGTTTGTAAGTTTAGGAACTGACGACCCCGCAGTTGTGTCCCTTAAGCTTAACAAACATTTGTACATTTGATAAACAGTAAAGTCGCACCTTGGTAGTACTTCATAGTCATAAAACAAATGAGACGATTATATTATTAGTCATTTACTAAATTGCAGGAATAAAGAAGTGCGATTGGACGGTATAAGTAAGTAGCAGTTATGTAACATATGCATGGTGGGACAGAAATGTGCAAAACTGAATTTTTACTTCATTTTGGAAAGTAAAAGACTTATTTTAATTCTGTCATTATTGTAAAAGCCAATACATATCTTTGTTCAGTAAAATATAAATTCCTGGCTAGTCACCTAAAATTAGCACACTTTTTGTTTCGGGATGATACCAGATAACGAGGTTTTCGCCAAATTGTAGTGGACTATGAGGCATGCACTTTTGTATGTGTGACCTAGCAAGGTGGCGCAGTGGTATCATACTGGGCTCTCTTTCAAGACAACGGTGTTTCAAATCTACCTCCGGCTATCCTTATTTAGATTTTTCGTGATTTCCAGAAGTGACTCCAAACAAATGCCGGGTTGGTACCATTCAAAGGGCATGACTAATTTCCTTCTCCATCCCCGACAAAAATGATCTGAACATCTCTCATTATCATGGTATCGACGAGACGTCAAACACTAATCCCCATTCCTTCCTGTGTTGAGTCATAAATCTGTTTTCGATCCAGATACTGAAACGATAATTTTTTTAATGAGACAATTAATTTTCATATTTGCTTTCAGTATCTCTTAGAAACACAATAACGCTGATAATAAGAATTTCCTAAAACTGGAAAGCAATGCAGTTGATGTCGTCTATTCATGTGTAAAATAACTACTGTCCATTGTGGCTTCTTTAGGCAAAGATAGATTACGCTTTCTTTTGTTATTACTTTATTCAATCGGAAGAGTTTGCTTTGTTCCATGAATGCGACAAATACGGTCCTGTTTTGCTTTCCAAGTAATCATCGAGGGTGAAGGTTGAATTAAAAAACTTCGTGGAGAAACTATTGTTGCTGCTTCCACAAAAGCCTCGTACGCACATTGGAATAGTTTTCCTAACACCATCTGATTCGCCAGAAGCTAGCATATGCCTTAGTTCCAATCCTGAAAATCAAAGCTGATTCTATATACATGTCGTATAGTTAATGAAGGTTTTTTAATCTTAATTGCGAAGGCTTACGTTGCTACATTGTAGTTACGTGACCTGGCGTGAAAGCTCTTCTTGCTGGTATTTTCACGGCAATGCCGACTCCGGCCATACTTCTTTGCAGCGGCAGTACATTTTCCCGATCTTATTTCCTAAAGGTTTCGGCGTCAATATTAACAAGCGTTATAGCACTGTAATCGTCTTCACAATAGCTAATCGATGCAGGTATCTAAAATATAAATACATTTTTAAGTTTATTTACAGGGATGTTTGTTGGCATTTTATGCGTTGCCGTACCGTTCATCCGAAAGCGATGCATCTATGTTAACACATTGCTTGAACTTTCGTTGAGGTTATAGGCGTAATTATAATACTGTACGACACGTAGTTCAGGATATATTATGTCGTGAACACTGAGATGATAAACTGGTGCATTATGAATGACGTTTAAATTTATTACTTCTTTGCTGAAAGATATATTCGCAACATATATTATTACAAGTACCTATTTATACCGATGGATGTATCTACAAAATTATTTCATTGGACGACTTACGGTTTGTGAGGTATGACGTCAGAAGCACTGAGACGCGTGGGAAACTGCGGCAGTCTTTCTGTTCGTATTTCATGTGCTGCAGTACCGTTCGTGCGATTGGATGAAACTTTGCGCACTTCAAAAACAATAGGAAAGTCACTGTCTACGTAAAACTTTGTATGCTGAATGTCAATGGGCCTTTAGCTACGAACATCGACCAAATCTACGGTTTTATTCCGATACTGACGAAATTTTGCACACTTAAACTTCGAAACAAGAGTAACGTCTCTGTCTGCCTAAGATTGCATATTGTGACTGGCGGATTGTAGCTTTCAATACACAGGGTGTTACAAAAAGGTACGGCCAAACTTTCAGGAAACATTCCTCACACACAAAGAAAGAAAATATGTTATGCAGACATGTGTCCGGAAAAGCTTAATTTCCATGTTAGAGCTCATTTCATTACTTCTCTTCAAATCACATTAATCATGGAATGGAAACACACAGCAACAGAACGTACCAGCGTGACTTCAAAAACTTTGTTACAGGAAATGTTCCAAATGTCATCCGTTAGCGAGGATACATGCATCCACCCTCCGTCGCATGGAATCCCTGATGCGCTCAAGCAGCCCTGGAGAATGGCGTATTGTATCACAGCAGTCCGCAATACGAGCACGAAGAGTCTCTACATTTGGTACTGGGGTTGCGTAGACAAGAGCTTTCAAATGCCCCCGTAAATGAAAGTCAAGAGGGTTGAGGTCAGGAGAGCGTGGAGGCCATGGAATCGATCCACCTCTACCTATCCATCGGTCACCGAATCTGTTGTTGAGAAGCGTACGAACACGTCGACTGAAATGTGCAGGAGCTCCATCGTGCATAAACCACATGTTGTGTCGTACATTGCACTGACTGCAAAACCACGTTCGTGATGAACACTAACCACTTGACGCTACGTACTGATGTGCTTGATGCTAGTACAGTAGAGCAATGTGTCGCATGTCAACACAAGCACTGAAGTCAACACTACCTTCTTTCAATTGGTCCAACTGGCGGTGAATTGGGTATTTTGACGATTGTCTGCACGAATTATTTCAATTTACATTTAAAGAGAAATACTAAAATGAGCTCTAACATGGAAATTAAGCGTTTCCAGACACATGTCTGCATAACATATTTTCTTTCTTCGTGTGTGAGGAATGTTTCCTGAAAGTTTGGCCGTACCTTTTTGTAACACCCTATATAGTCACCACTTCATTGTTCACAAGTTAACTCTTTCAGGGGCGGTGGTTATCGATGTTAACCACGTAGTTTAAGACGCCAGGCTACCAAATGTGGCAGTAGTCCTAGTGAATCACACTGTTAGTCTAGGGCGTTCTCTCGATAACTCCCTCAACAACAAACAATGTCGCTCACTATGAGAATTTCGGCCCCATTTTGCAGTCAGGCATTGTGAAATATTTGGTTGACATCGATAACCACCGCCCCTGACAGAGTTTGGCAGTAAACTGAGGTGGGGAAGGAATCACAAAAAATGTTCAAATGTTTGTAAATCTATCGGACCAAACTGCGTGGTCATCTGCCCGTAGCTTACGAATTACTTAAACCTAGGTAAACTAACCTAAGGACAACACACACACCCATGCCCCAGGTAGGACTCGAACCTCCACGGCGAGCAACCGCGCGCTCCGCGGCGAGACGCTTTAGACCGCTCGGCTACTCCACCGCGGCAAGGAATCACATAGAGCAGTGTTTCTCAACCTGTGGGTCGAGACCGCCAGGGAGGGCGGAAAGTCTTGTTCGGGGGGTCGCGATCAAACGAAGAAGAACTTGCACAATAAAACAACCAGACCACTCCACGTCTGGGTACTTGGGATTCTGCGATACCGCAATTGCCTAAGAAAAGTGAAATTTATTTTATACGAAAATTACGTATTTCCTTGTTATAATGGATTCTGATTTGAGGAGAACAGATTTTCTTACAATAGATACTCCATGTTAACAATGAATAAATGAATAAGTTTGAAAACATTTCAGAAACATGTTGATAGCTAAATTAACGAGGGGGAATAAGTAATTTTGAGAAATTCGATAATTGTACGGACGGATGACATTGGATTTCGCTGAATAATTCCAGAAACTGTGGCGATATATTCAGGCGTAACTGCGGTTTGCTTGCAGCCAACATGCCCCACTAGATCATCAGTTACGCTGCCTGTTCGTTGAAATTTTGCGAAGAGCGTACGAATGGTTTTCACATCGGGTCCTTTTGGAACATTAAATCGTGCTTGAAAACTTCACCTTGTTGCCGTAGGACTCTCTTCTAACCTGTGGTACTCTAGCACCAGAAAACGCATTGTTCAATGGAGTACATGGTTCTAATCTCTTCCTTCGGTACGCTAACCTCCTTTCACGTATCAATAGTGGAACTGATCGCTCTGGGCTTAGGATCAGCCGGCCGCGGTGGCCGAGGGGACTGAGGCGCTCCAGTCACGGTCTGCACGGCCACTACGGTCGGGGGTTCGAATCCCCCCTCGGGTATGGATATTTGTGCCGTCCTTAGTTGTAGGTAGTTCATAAGTATTTTTTAAGTTTAGGGACTGATGACCCCGTAGTTAAGTCCCTTTAGCTTAACAAACATTTGAACATTTTTGAGCTTAGGATCACTATTTATACTAGGCATTACGTATGGCGATTACAGCGCCATCTGTTAGCAGCTTTTGTGACTATTATTTCGAACTGCTGTATAAACTTCTTACAGCTTTCACAATAAACATACCGTTTACTGCATTCCACTATCGATCTTTGTTTTCGAGATATTTAATTTTGAAATCAGGGAGTCCTTTTCTGGACACGCTGTATGTGATGCTCCCTATACAACTGTAGAAGGTACACAGCGGCTTTCCGATTTGGCTCATGCATGGACCGCTACACAGAAGAGATTAAGACCTGAGGCAACTCGTTGAAGCTGAATATGAACGTAATTTCGTAACTGGTGTCATGTTAAGGCCTTCGCATCGAAGGGCCATTGACCACGGGCGTGCAGTGTATGTGCACTGGATGGCGGGGCGCTTATCCGATGAGCGTACACAGGCCGTGGAGGCCACGCAGGAGCACTCAGTGAATGAGCCGGCCCCTGTGTGCCGAGCGCTTCGGCCGCTCCCTGAAAGGCACCAACGTGCGTGAGCGGCCATTGCCGCACCAACACCGTTTGCTCTCCAAACTAGCGGCCTAAGGAGGATTGCTGCTGTCGATGTACTTCGCTTCAGAAAAGATTAAAACAACAAGGACGAGAGCAATAATGTAATTTCATGGGTGGACAATGCATTGCATTTTATTTCAGCGATTACAATAACGTATCAAGTGTGGCAGATTGGTACTACGGTGCACGTACAGGGTGTCCACAAAAGGACTCCCTGATTTCAAAATTAAATATCTCGAAAGCAAATATGGAATGCCGTAAACGGTATGTTTATTGCGAAAGCTGTAAGAAGTTTATACAGCAATTTGAAATAATAGTTACAAAAGCTGCTAACAGATGGCGCTGTAATAGCCGCACGTAATGCCTAGTACAAATAGTGATCCGAAGACCAGAGTGATCAGTTCCACTATTGATACGTGAAAGGAGGATTGCGTACCGAAGAAAGAGATTAGAACCATGTACTCCATTGAACAACGCGTTTTCCTATAAAAAACCACACAGCGGTTATTAGAGTCGAAGGGCAAAAAAGGAACGCAGAGGTTGGGAAGTAAGACTGGGTTATAGAATTTCCCCAATGTTGTTCAATCCGTACATTGAGCAGGCAGTAAAGGAATGGAAGGAGAAATTTGGAGAGGGCATTAAAGTGCAGGGAGAAGAAATAAAAACATTGCGGTTTGCCGATGACACAGTAATTCAGTCAGAGACCGCAAAAGATCTGGAAGAGCAATTGAATGTAATGGAAAGTGTCATGAAAGGAAGATATAAGATGAATATTAACGAGAGTAAAGCGAAGGCAATGGAACGCAGTGTCAGAGAATCAGGCGATGCTGAAGGAATTAGATTAGGTAATGAGGCAATAAAAGTAGTAGATGAATTTTGTTATTTGGGTAGCAAGATTACTTCTGATGGCCGAAGTAAAGAAGATATAAAATGCAGAATGGCTATGGGAAGAAAAGCGTTTCTAAAGAAACGAAACTTGTAAACATCCAATATTAATTTAAATGTTAGGAAGTCCTTTATCAACGCATTTGTCTGAGTGTAGCATTGTATGGGAGTGAAACGTGGACGACAAGGAGTTCAGATAAAAAGATGACAGAAGCTTTTGAAATATTGTGCTACAGACATGAAAATTAGATGAGTAGATCACGCAACTAATGAGGAGGTGCTTAACCGAATCGGGGAGAAAAGGAGTTTCTGGCATATCCTAAGAGAAGGGATAGACTGGTTGGACACATCTTGAGACATCAAGGAATCGTCAAATTAGCGTTATAAGGAAGTGTGTGGGGTAAAAATCATAGAGACCGAGGGACGAATACAGTAAGCAAATTCAAAAGGATGAAGGTTGCCGAACGTATTCTCAGATGAAGAGACTTGCACTGGACAGGGTAGTGTGGAGAGCTGCATCAAACCAGTCTGCGGACTGAAGACCACAACAACAAACATGTAACATAATATACTACCTCAACCTTCAACTGCAGTACGTATGTAACAATGAACGGTTACTGCCGAATTTGGTATTGTGTTTGTAACATAAAATACTATTTCAACCTTCAACTGCAGTACTCTAAACCACATTATAAACTGATAAGTCACCTGTTTTCGAAAAAATACACAATCGCATCTCATATGTGAATTTGCACGAACTTTGTGGACAACTTCGATAGATTTATAAACTACTTAAGAATGTTACACACTCAATTTAAATGTATTGCAGAAATCAAAATGTTTTAAAACACACTTCTTTAAAGTAATAGAACTATGTAAATAATGAAATACGGAGCTACTGAGATCTTCAAAGTGAAACAACATAAGACGATATGTAATAGTTAACTACGTCTCAAATAATGGATTCATTTACCAATTTACGCCATTTTACACAATTATTTGATAATTTCCACCCCATTTATTATTTGAAAACACACCACAAGGACCAAAGAAAACATTTCACAAATTGACTATTAAAGCATAGAACTGCACATTTTTAATTGCAAGTATATCTGCATGTGTCACACAATTCGTTTAAGCCAAAAATGTTTAGATCGTAATTTTGTATGGTAATTTAGTAATTCTATACGAGTAAAATGTTCAGTCAAAAATTTCAGAGACAATACCCATAATTTTTTATAACATCGAAAAATCAAAGCTTAAAAATTTGGATTTTGGGAGTACTAAGGTACAGATGTGGTGTATTCGTAAACTAGCTGTATATGAGTGTAAAGAACATGAATTGTGAAAATGTGTCACTTCTTTTAAGTAAAATGTTTTGCCTAGATGACCGTCATAGAAATATCTTGCGTCAGTGAGCTTCATAAAGTACATTTTGGTGTCAGAAATCACATCTGAGTTCGAGTAACTGATTACCACTTTGTTTAAAAACTCGACCATCGTTCATTGCAGATACGGTCTGGAGAATATCTAAAGTGTCTTACACACCATGTATAACGATTTGTACCCACAGTCATCAAATCCCACCTTCTTTGTCATCTTCAAGAATTATCATGAATTATCATTAAAAACCATTTAAACTGAGCTGGATGTGCTGTTACATGTAGCAGCGGACCAGACCGAACGTTCACAATAATAAGAGATCAAAAAAATAAATTAAGGCAGGAATCAAATCAGTTAGGTGACGAAGAATTTGCCGGCAGTGGTGGCCGAGGGGACTGAGGCGCTTGCACGGCCACTACGGTCGTGGGTTCGAATCCCCCTTCGGGCATGGATATTTGTGCCGTCCTTAGTCTTAGTTAGTTCATAAGTAGTTTGTACGTTTAGGGACTGATGACCCCGTAGTTAAGTCCCATGAGCTATACAAACATTTGAAACATTTTTTTTGACGAAGAATTACTGTACCAACAACGCGTATTGGGGTGTTGCGAGAATGGAATCCAATACCACCACGAAACCTTATATAGGATACAGTACCAGCATTATCATAAATGAAGCAACAGTGCAACAGACTCTGACTATGGAGTCGTCAGACTCCGAATATTATGTTACTCTAAGCAGAATCGGTATTCGGTGGTAAAACAATCTCGATCCAATCCAGTTAACATGATATCCCGACGAAAAAGAGAAATCTGGTTATTTGCCGTCGTTCCAATCAATTTTAGAACACATATGAATATCTGAAGTTTTCGTATTTATTTTTATTCGTATAATTTTCTGGTTAAATTTGAATGATTTCACGTCAAACTTTTAAGATAAAAAAATGTTCAAATGTTTGTATAGTCTATGAGACTTAACTACGGGGTCATTAGTCCTTAAACTTACAAACTACTTATGAACTACTTACGAACTAGGACGGCACAAATATCCATGCCCGAGGGGGGATTCGAACCCCCGACCTTAGTGGCCGTGCAGACCGTGACTGGAGCGCCTTAGTGCCCTCGGCCACCGCGGCCGGCTTTTAAGATAACTATTAATTTTTTTTTCAGTTGTAGTGCAAAGTACATTATATTAAACTTGTAATATTCACATACACTATGTAATCAAAAGTAAACGGACACTTTGCTGAAAATGATTTACAGGTTCGCCCCCCCCCCCCCCCATTAGTAATGCTGGAATTCAATATGGTGTTAGCCTTGATGACAGCTTGTCGTAAAATCACTTTACCACCGGCCGTGCATTTTGAATGGGTGTTCGATCGTGTTGAAAGATGCAATCGCTATCCCCTTGGAAGCAAGAAGGTGCTTAAAACATAAAGGTAGGCCTGTGCTGTGATAGTGCCATGAAAAACAACACGGGCTGCAAGCTTCCTCCATCAAAAACACGACCACAGCATAAAACCACCGCCTCCTAATTTTATTGTTGTCACTACACACGCTGACAGATGACGTTCACCGGGCATTCGCCATACCCATACCACGCCATCGGATCGTCACATTATGAACTGTGATTCGCCACTCCACACAACATATTTCACTGTCCAATCGTCTAGTTTTACGCTCCTTACACCGAGTGAGGCATCTTTTGGCATTGACCTGTGTGATGTGTGGCTTAAGGGCAGCGGTGCGACCATGAAATACAAGTTTTTTCACCTAACTGTAATAGTACTTGGAGTGGATCCTGATCCAGTTTGGAGCTCCTGTATGATGGTCTGCGTATACAGTGATACAGTATATCACCCTCGTCAACTGTCGGCGGTCTCTGTGACTCAACAGACGATGTCGACCTGTACGCTTTCATGTTTTAAGTGTCCCTCCACGTTTTCACTCCACTACCACATCAGAAACAGTGTACCTAGGGATGTTTAGGAATGTGTAAATCTCGCGTACAGACTTCTGACACAAGTGACACCCAATCACCTGACCACTTTCGAAGTTCGTGAGATCCGTGGATCGCCCCATTCTGCTCTCTGCACGATGTCTAATGACAACTGAAGTCGCTGATGTGGCGTACCTGGCAGTAGGTGCCAGTACAATACACCTAATATGAGAAACATATGTTTTGTTGGTATCCGGATACTTTTAGTCACCTAGTGAATCTTCTATATTAAACCATGGCATTTGTTCAAAATGTTCAAATGTTTGTAGAGCTTATGGGACTTAACTACGGGGTCATCAGTCCCTAAACCTACAAACATGAACTAGCTTGTACTAAAGACGGCACAAACATCCATGCCCGAGGGGGGATTCGAACCCCTGACCGCAGCGGCCTTGCAGACCGTGACTGGCAGACCGCTCGGCTACTGCGGCCGACCATGGCATTTGTAGATGATGCTACTTTTCATGTATACTTGTTTCTGTGTCCTACCCACACTTCGGTTGCTTTGCACAAAATGGTTCAGTGTTGTCGCAGAAAGGAAAGGGGAAGAACTACCTCTTACTTTGAAACACAGTAGAAAGGCATGAAACAGTGCCGACCATTGCTTGCTCTGGCACAGTGTGAGGATTATCTTATAAGATAACGCAGTTATGAGTAATTTTAATTTCATTTCAGTTATCTGCCAAACATCGCTGACTCTAAATATATTTTTCAAAAATATGTCATTTTTGTTTGTATAATCGTTCAGAAGTGGCGTAAGCTTGAAAAATATAACTTATAAAACTGTTATTTACTATCCATGTGGCATTTATGTTGAAAAGAAACCATTTTAAACAGATTCCATCGTCGATAAAACATTTGTCTTGCCCTTGGGATTTGTGTGGCTAATATACAACCAGAAATGCATATTGTTACTGTCCCTCAGCCAACCTCCACCGTCAGTTGACCAGTTCTATGTCGCTATTGTTTTTGAAGCCGAGGCAACAGTTCATTGCTCTTCATGTATCATCCGGCGACAGTCAGTGCCCTGGTGGACACCAGAGGTGTTGGGATTTGTGGGGCTAATATAAAACCAGAAATGCATACTGTTACTGTCCCTCAGTCAACCTCCCCCGACAGTTGACCAGTTCTATGTCGCCTTTGTTTTTGCAGCCGAGGCAACAATTCACTGCTCTTCATGTATCATCCGGCGAAAGTCAGCGCCATGGTGGACACCAGAGATGGCTGAGGCCATCAAGGACAGTCGGCGACCCCTGCAGAGATATCGACGCCACCTTTCTAAGGAGCATCTCATTGCCTTCAAACGACACTGGGCCGGAGCCCGGCGACTCATCCTGCAAAGCAAACAGAACTGTTGGCAAGGAACGACGCCAGTATTGATTCCCGCGACTCCCCATCTCGGGTGTGTTTGCAGGTTCGATACTATTTGGTTTTCGCACCAGTCTCTCTATTGAAGCTATCCATTGTACTAACTCTGCCGCTATCGCTGAACAACTGGCAGAGTACTACACCTGTAATTCTGCAACTTCAGGCTACAATGCGGATTTCCGTGCCCTTAAAGTGCAGGTCGAACGTAAACAGTTAGCGTTTCGCACACACAGTCAGGAAACGTACAACACTCCGTTAAGTGTGTGGTACCAGCTTGCCGTGACACCTCTCCGTATCGCATCCATAGCAGGTTTCTCCGCCTCCTCTCAGCGGTCCATCAGGGTCTGCTGCTCGCCGTCTTCAACCGCATCTGGGCATTTTCTCATCTCAATGGCGGGATAATATTACCGTGGAGGTAGACAGTTATCGTCCTATCAACCTCACCATTGTACAGTATTGTGTATACTCCTTGAACGTATGGTGAGTCGGCGGCTAATTTGCTAAGTAATGCATTTAAGATGTTATAGAACATTCTTCCCGTGGCCATTTGAAGGTAATTAATTAAATTAGCAACACAATAAGATGCCACTCCAAGAAAAAATACGTATTAACAATTATGATAATATCAATGATCGAGTCGCCATCGAAGTTTCAAAGGATGATAAACCATTACCATAGCTACCAGTCGTCGTATATACAACCAAGGAAACATCACAACTGACTGACAAATAGACTGCTTTGTCTCCATGGCTACCAAGGCTAGCGTCCACATCGACCATCTTTACAACGATTATACACCGTCACCGTGGATACTGAACGACATCCCTGCCAGAGCTGTCCATCCCTATCGTCCTTTCCTTCACACACCGTCCTTATTCTCCGTGAATCCCGTCGTCTCTACCGTTCCTTCTTGCACACTGGGGACTGGGACACACTGCTCTGTCACTGGCAAATTCAGAGACACATGAGAAACATCTCAGCCCGAAGAAACGCCGAGTTTGGAAGCAGAAATGCACTGGCTTAAATGCAACACTCCCTGTTAAGTCCTCCAAGTACTGCGATCGCTCCACTTCCTTCCTTACTGGCAGTCATCTCACCCCTCATTACCCTCTTCTTTACAATGGCTAACCCTTTTCCAACAACGCCAGTAGGGGAGAACAATTTGCTACTTACCGGATTTTTTTCCATCCCAGACAGTGTGAATTATTATTATTCCCTCTTTCCCGCGGTCCACGGCCGAATCAACGCCACCTCCCCCCCCCCCCACCCTCCACAGATCGGCCTAGGCTTGTAGTACACTGTACCACATTCCGCCCAGAATTAAACATTCCGATCAAGGCTCTTGACATACATTTAAACTCTGCAACGAACGCAACACTTCGCTCAGTCACGACTGCCCCGGACCTACCGCTGCCTCTGAGCTTGCACCCTCTCCTCCTTTCACAATGTTCTCGCCTCCCTCTATAATGTCATCTTTCCTCTACGCTGCTTCCTTCCCGAATCTGTGGAAAACGTCTCGTACCCTGATGTTCCCTAAGCCAAACAAGCTCCCATCCACAACCTCCTCCTACCACCTTATCAGCCTCACCTCCGCAAAGTCCTAGAAGCCAACCTATTCTGTCACATCCATCAGCACGTACGTCAACACCACCTCCTCCCCCTCTCCCAATGTTGACTTTCTACCTTCCTTCTCAGCCAACAACCAGCTCCTTCTCATCATCCACCTCCTCTCCGATACCCGTCACCCTATTTGTCTTCCTAAACACAGAAAAAACTTACGACCATTTATGGCATTCTGGCCTCATATTCAAACTCCGGGCCTAGACTCTTCCTATTAATTACTTCTATTTCATTGCTTCTTTTCTCTCCCACCACGCATCCAACGTCATTGTCTGCAATTCCAATTCCCATATGTTCTGCCATTCCGCCAGAGTGCCTCCAAATTCCCCCCTGTCCCCTCTCCTCCATCTTCTCTAGCGATATGCCCTTCCACAGCCTCCCATCCCACTCCTGCAATAGGCTGACGACACCACATTCCTCGCCCTTGGACGCTTCCAGCACCTCCTACAGTTCTACACCTGGTGTAACCAGTGGCTCGTCTGTATGCAACCTCCCACTGCTTCCAAAATTTCTACCTCAACCACCACAGTCGTCCGTCTGTCATACCTTCACCCTGAAATACTTCTGCCATATCCCTGACCGCTTCCTTTCCTGGACTCTTAACACAACTTAAAATCTTCCGTCGTCAAGATTGGCCGGACATTGGGCCGGACATTGGGCCTCAACCACTGGGCCTAAACCCATCCATGACCCTTTACAACCACCAATCCTTCCTGCATCCCGTCGTGTAGTTTCAATCCCGTCTGGGTCTCCGCCCCTCCCACACCCACTACAATTCCCTCCAGATCCTAGAACGCCATGCCCTCCGCTTCGTTTACCGTATATGTCTCCCATCCACCACATGAATCCTGTATGATGTCGTCTCACCTCCGCTGAGCATTTCCACATCTTATATGCAATACGCAAAACAGACGCTTTTCTCACCGATCCTGGGCCTCTGCCACGCCTACACCATTGCATCCCTCCCTCCCTTCACGTTTACAACTCCTACTCCCAGAAGAATTTTCGCTGCTTCCCTCTCTGGGATGATGCCCACCGTCCTGTACCCCTCTAATACAGCTCTAATACTATCCCCATAGATTTCGTACCCCGTCTCCTCTCCTCTACCAACACCACCTAGAAGACAGGGCCTCACTGGCCGGCCGCTACGAGGCGGTGGACGTGCCACAACGGACAGACAGTAAGCTGGCGTCCGTGACCTTTTGGTGTGACCTAGACACGGCCAGCTGTGAGGCCTTGTCTTCTAGGTGGTGTTGCCTCTACCCCTTCGACACTTGGTTCCTCCCTTCACACCTTTCCCGCCCTCCACCCCGCAACTCTGCGAAAATTAATTTGTTTAATTACTATATTATTATATATATTTACGGCAAATTTCGAATAAAGTTGTTAGCGTCTTCAATGTGGTTTGATGCAGCTCTCTACCCCATTCATCCTGAGCAAGCTACTTCATCTCCTCAGAAGAACGGTAACCTACAACCATTTGAATCTGCTTACTAAACTCATCTCTTGATGACCCTCCGCGATTTTTATCCAATACATTTGTCCCAACAGTAAATTCACGATTCCATGGTGTCTAAGAATGTGTCCTACTAATCTATCTCTTCTTTTAGTCAAGGTATGTCAGAAATTCCTTTTCTTCTCAATTCTGTTCCGTATCTCATTAATTACGCGATCTACCCACCTAATCTTCAGCATTCTTCAGCAACACCAAAGTCTCTATCCTCCTCCTGTCCGCGATGCTTATCGTCCATATTTCACTCCCATACACGAAAACAAACAAATGCCTTCAGAAAGGACTTCCTTACACTTAAATGAATATTCGACGTAAACAAGTTCATCATTTCAAAAAAAAATTTCTTCTCATTACCTTTGTACTGCGTCCATCATGTGTTGTTTACTGCACAAGTAACAAAACTCATCTACCACCTTTACTGTTTTTACCTAATATAATTCCATCATCATCGTCAGATTTTCTTCGACTGCCCTAGATACCCTTGTTTTTCTCCTGTTAATTTTAATCTTATACGCACCTTTCAACATACTGTCCATTCCGTTGAACTGCTCCTCCAAGTCCTTTGCTGTCTCTGACACAATTACGGCAAAACGCAATAAAATACGGACAGATTAATGATTGTCTCATTAATTGTGGTATACACAAGATTTTACAATCTGAGTACATGTAGGCTATGGATATAGAAAATAACTTCTAATTTTACATACATAACTATAGAGGGTATAGAATACTTCCTTCACGAAGAAAAATGCGTGTCCTAGGGCTAAATACATTACACCACTAATCCCTTTATATTTGAGATGGTTTCGCGAGATATACGTTGGGGGAAACAATATATTGGTTGACTCTACGGAAACAAATACTCTGGACTACAAGTTAATAAATCCAGTAAGTGTACATCTACATAGATACTCTGCAAGTCACATCGAAGTGCATGGCAGAGGGTCTGTAGTAGCTCATGGGAAGAAGTAACAATCGTTTGTTGAAACGTCCTCGTCACCATGTGTTTAGTCCTTCCCAGCCTGTCTTTCAGGAAAGGTTCTATTCAGGGACGCTTGGGATGCGTTGACATCTAAAACAGCTATATTGATTAGTAATACAAGTTTTATTTACTGAAGAATACAATATAATCCTATAAAGTATGTCTCTTCTCGTGGCGGCGTCTTCTTCCTCGATGCTAGCTGCGCTGGGTCCTAGTAACTGCCTATTTCGGAGCCGAGTTTAGATGGGCTCTTACAGACGCATGCTGGCCTAGATATAGCTGCTTGTAGAGGGCGCGCTTCTAGGTTTCTCCCTCCAGGAGGCGCGGCGCCGGCGTGTGATTGGCTGCCGGTCATCCGCTGCCTTGTCCACGATCGTTCTCGTGCGTCTGGCGTGTGGCGCTTACTTTCCGCCACAACACTGTCTTCGATCTGATTTCTCTTATTGTATTACTAGCTTAAACCCGCAGCTCCGCTCGCATGTTGGTTGATTATGATAGATAATGCACGAAATGTCAAGTCAGGACGTTTCTTAAAGAGATGTATTAAAAGAAATTTAATATGACGACTTTCAACCACCATATCTTTCACCCCTCATAGCCATCGGCATGGAACTGCTATGGTATATAACGGGAGACTTTGGACAACAATTACACACAGACCATTGGTCTGTGTTCTGTAGTTTTCGCTGCAGAGCGAAATATTCACACATACACACGCGCGCGCGCGTAGAATTTTATATACACTGATAACCTTCCATCTCAATATACTCCACCCTTTTATCATTATCAACCCTCAAGCAACAATGCAACCAAAAAACCAATTTCGAAGTGAAAATATAATTTTCAAAGAGTAATTATTGTGCCGCATTTCGCGTTATATTATTCAAATTACTAAATATCTATCATATCGCTATAAAACCGTGCCTAAAACCTTCCTCAGGTATAAATTAGTAACTGTACGAATATTTAAGTCTCTGCATCTTGTTGTTTGGACATGATAAGCGTACACCGAACAGACATTATATATCTATCCGATCGGCATAAAACCGTGCCTAAAGCCTTCCCCGGGTAGACATTACTAACTATTAAAATTTTTAGCTCTTTATGTCTTGTGGTTCAGACATGATAAACGTACACCGAACAGACATTCACATTTATAGATATAGATGATAATCACGTCTCCCTAAGTAGATGTATGCTAACAAAATATGTTCGCATTCGGAAGAGAAATTTGGGGAATGAAATTTCACAAATAGATCTCGCCTCAATGGCTCTTAACAATTACCACCCCAAATCGTGCATTATTTCCGTGACACTCTCCCCCTTATATCTCGATAATACAAAACGAGCTGCCCTTCTCTGAACATTCTCTGTCATTCAAATGTGTTTATCAAATGTTTGTATAGCTTATGGGACTTAACTACGGGGTCATCAGTCCCTAAACTTACAAACTACTTATGAACTAGCTAATCCTAAGGACGGCACAACTATCCATGCCCGAGGGGGGATTCGAACCCCCGACCGTAGTGGCCGTGCAGACCGTGACTGGAGCGCCTCAGTCCTCTCGGCCACCGCGGCCGGCTATGTCATTCAACAGTACGACCTGTTGTGCACCCTACAGTGGGCAGCAATATTCCAACATAGGACGCACAAGTGTAGTGTAGGCATTGTAGGTACTGTACCAGCATTTCCATATCACTTTCCGCCATGACAGTTTCTGCTGAAAATACTTGTTACTCGGGATACCAGACCTGTGCTTGGGTGTGGACGGCAGCGCAGGGCGACGGCCGCGCGTCAGACGGGGCTCCGGCCTATCTTATCGGCTCTCCGGCCGCAGCGACGGCCATAACAGCTTATCCCGCCATCAGTCAGGCTGAAGGGCCGCCTGTCTGGGCCGCGCCATTACTGATACTGGCGCCAGTAATTGACGTTTATTGCTTCTAAGGGCCGACCCATTGCTCTCGGCGGACAGGCGCACTGAGAGCGGACAGGCTGACTCATAATTGCAAGATTTTCCACAAACTTACGAGCAAGATTCTTTGCTCGCTCTAACGCACAAACGATATGACGTAGTATTCTTGATTCACGCCGGCTGCGGTGGCCGAGGGGACTAAGGCGCTCCAGTCACGGTCTGCACGGCCACTACGGTCGGGGGTTCGAATCCCCCCTCGGGCATGGATATTTGTGCCGTCCTAGTTCGTAAGTAGTTCATAAGTAGTTTGTAAGTTTAGGGACTGATGACCCCGTAGTTAAGTCCCATAGACTGCTCAAACATTTGACCATTTGAACATTTTGCTTGATTCACTCAGAGGCTAGCGTAACTTGAGTTTGTGCAGAGACCAAGGTAAAATTTTACGTCGCTGCCCATGAGTTTCTGGCTGTTATGTAGGCAACACACATTCCTGACTGTCCGTTACGCATTATCATATAAACAGATTCTAGAAGGGTAATGTAATGCATTATAATTTATTCAGATGGAGAGCATGATCTTCGTAATTTCAAGTTCTCAGGGCCTTTTGTTATGTATTACGAAGGACGTGTCAGTTGTGACTACGTTGGCTTTCCCGGCGTAATGATTCATAATATTCTTCTCGGGTTTCCTGCCGGATCAAAACGTCATCTGGACACAATATTTCGGCGGTCCACCTGGTCGCCATCCTCAGGTGGACCGCCGAAATATTGTGTCCAGATGACGTTTTGATCCGGCATGCCAGCCGCGGTGGCCGAGGAGACTGAGGCGCTCCAGTCACCGTCTGCACGGCCACTTCGGTCGGGGGTTCGAATCCCCCTCGGGCATTTGTGCCGTCCTTAGTCTTAGTTAGCTCATAAGTAGTTTATAAGTTTAGGGACTAATGACCCCGTAGTTAAGTCCCATAGACTATATAAACATTTGAAACAAACATTTGATCCGGCAGGAAACCCGAGAAGAATATTAGGAGGTGTCAGTTGCTAGCTTTAAACTGGTTTTATAATGCCTGCCAGTAAACATAGTCACTGTTCAGCAAAATTTCTATTTGTCTCTTCCGTAAAAGACTGTTCATGAAATTTTAAGGTTACGATAACGATGTAACAGCCGTTATGATTCCACTATCGAACTCGACACTATACAGGGTGTCCCAGCTATCCTGTCCACCCAAAATATCTCTGGAACAATAACAGCTATTGGAAAACGACTTTCACCGGTGTCAATGTACGGCTGGGGCCCATGAATGTACATATTTGGAAACATTCTAAAACGAAAGCAAATGTGTTTTTTAACACAAACATTTTTTTTATTTTTATTTTTTTAATGGACACCCTATATATTTTTTCTTCAGCAATCCATAGCATGACAAATCACATAAACAATGGCGTTGATTGTATCGCACTATTCGAATTACATCCCGAGATATTGCGACGCGAAGTTGATGCTTGAATTATGCAAAACGCGCCGCTAGCGCACGTCCTGAGACTCAGGCAAGAACCCCATGCTGCTCAGGACGTGCGCTAGCCGCGCGTTTCGCGTATTTCAAGCGGCAACTTCGCGTCGCAATATCTCGGGATGTCATTCGAATAGTGCGATGCAATCAACGCCATTGTTTATGTGATTTGTCATGCTATGGATTGCTGAAGAAAAAATATAGGGTGTCCATTTAAAAAAACATAAGTTTGTGTTAAAACACGCATTTGCTTTCGTTTTAGAATGTTTCCAAATATGTACATTCATGGGCCCCAGCCGTACATTGATACCGGTGAAAGTCGTTTTCCAATAGCTGTTATTGTTCCAGAGATATTTTGGGTGGACAAGATAGCTGGGACACCCTGTATATATAGTAACTATGGTATGCAGCATTGGTCGTTTTTTATTAATGTTTTTGCAGATCGATTTCGATCAATAATGATCATCCTCAATGCACCACTCATCATAATATCAGCTATGCATAATCATATGCCAAATTTTCATGGTTGGACACTACATTGATATGTTAAAAAAATCTGTTACATTCTGCTAATTTGGTATATGATTATGCATAGCTGATATTACGATGACTGGTGCACTGAGGATGATCATTATGTGATCGAAATCGATCTGAAAAAACATCAATAAGATACGACCAATGCTGCATACCATAGTTATTATATTCATTGTTTTGTGGTCGCTGAGCACACCGTTCCAAAAAATGGAATCAAACCTCGACACTATGTGGTGATTCGATTTTAATGTTCTTAATCCACAAGCTAATGAAATTTAACTCCTTTTTGTAATTTAATATCATGAACTAATCTTTCAAAGTCTAAATCGGTAAATATTCTGTCACTATCAATAAACGTTGTAATAAAAATAAATTCACTGTAAGCACTATTTTTATGAATGAACTGGTATCCAAACTTAGGTCGCGTCAGGGAATTTTACACTCGCGGACTTACGTGAATAGCAAGTTTGTCAATTCTAGGGCACAGTAAATATTTCCTTTCGTAGATATTACTTGTATGACCTTTCTTTAATAAACCTTTAAACTTTTAAAGAGGTAAGTACTTTTGGCCACTGAAATCCTCTGCACATTTATTACAAGGGGAATTTATTGACTTCGTGGATATTAAAGAAAAATCACAGATACTGTTTTTTGAAGAACACAAGGTAAATCTTAACTACTTGAAGTTAGATTGCGCAACTTTTGTAAGTTCGCAAGACAGGACTTATCGCTTTAATAGCTTCAACAGAACAAGCACTATGACCTCTACAGAACTGCTGCGATACACGTAATACTTCAACACTGTTTGACAATGATCATGAAGGTTACATTATAAGAAAAGCCTTGCTTTGAAAAACCACTCTGATAAAAAAAATAATAAAAGACAGTACAGCATTTCAAATTCATCACCGTTTTGAACAAATAAATTTTGTATGATTATTTCATTAAATAATTATTAAAGTGCTGACGGAACGCTGTGCTTGCCATTCGTGGTGGAAATATGTTACAACGTGGTTAGGGCTACATGTGTAACACTAGTATACTATTCGGGCATGTGACGTGCCGAACACGGTATATGGCTGTTGGCTCCAAGATTATCCCATGCGAAAGCCGCGCTGAAATTTACGTCAGTGGCTGCATGTGGCACCCTGTGCCATATGATTTTAAACACAATTACCCAGTGAAACATTTTCGGTTATAATTGGTAGAGGCGTTATCCTATATTAACCCTCATTTACTATCGTGGGTTTATTTTTGACCCTAGAATAAACATTATTTATCTCTGGAATGCGCTAAAGATTTTATGCATTCTCTTAGAAGCCAATTCTCTTCAAGGAAACGTGGTAGTGTAAATAGTTACATTGCTTGTTACGGAGTAATTGGATTTACTATGCAATAAAATTACATTTTCAACTTTCATAGATTAATTTGGACCTTAATCAACAAGGCATATGAAGCAAAAAAGAGGAATTACTACTAAAATTAAAAATATGTTATTTTAAAGTTACCTCTGTATTGAGTATTGAAAAATGTAGACATTAAAATAAACGAGTTTTTTATGAGTGCCTGACTTTCTTTTGCCTCATATTTAGATCGAAATAGTTGCAAACAAGTTGAAATGAAAGTGTATAAAATTACTATAAAAACTGAATCCAAGTAAATGGATATAGAATAATTTTAGGGGTCACTAATGACCCCTCAATAGTAGTTGTGATAGTGAAAAATATGGATAGAAACTCAGGGTTAATGCAAATGTAAATGGAATCAGAGTGAGTCTCCTCAGTTTCATTATTTTGTGTTCCCGCTGCAGGATTTGGTCACAGGCATATATTTTCTTTTTCTCGCCTAACTTTTTTTTTCTTTTTATTTACAGTTTTCAACAATCAGTTTACCACTTTTAGAGTTTCCCGCGACTGTGCTACCTGACGCACGGGAAGTGCTGCAACCCACGGTACAAGCATGTGTAGCTAGTAGATATGCTCTTCCTTGCAGCCTACCGCTTTTGAGAACTAACCTTTTCAGCCTACGTGGTTTCGTAGTGGAACCACCATAATATACTTGCTTTGCGCCTGCTGGAAGCGTGGTTTCTCGCTGAGTAAATGTTGTCGTTGCTAATCTGTGCAGACATTTAGCGACAAAACTGTAACAACCCGCCCTATGTGGACGCAGCGCGACTTGAAACAAATACAAGTCGAAAAAAGCGTATGGTTTTTCATTGCTATTATTTCTGCAATAATCGTGTGTATTCAATCGTGAGACAATATTTTTCGTATTTCATATAAACAGCAATAATGTCAGTTTCCAAAAATTATATAATATTAAACATATATAAAGTTTTACTAAAGCATACGTTTCAGTCGATACCACCGTGACGCAAAACAATTCCGATTGTTAGGTTATGTACGTAGTGAATCCTTGAAAACCCAACTCATTGTCGAATAACTAGGTGATCTGATATTGAAATACTCTTGCATTTCATTTTTTCTAAATTATTTTGATGTTTACTCCATGACATAAAAAATAAAAGCGACAATGATGGGTACCAGTTAACACTATTTACTTCTCAAAATTTCATTACTTGTTTTGCCAGATATGGCGAGCAGGCAGAGATCCGATTTGTGCCCTTGAGGCTATGATATAAGAGGAACTTTTCAGTGGATATCCGTCTGAAGATTCTCTACAAGTTTTCAGTTCTGATTCTGGGGAAGACCAGATGACACCGGAGAATGGGCGTACAGTATGTTGATGTAATATACGACTTGAAACCTCAACATGACCACGCACTAAATAGTTTCGGTCCTGCTCAGCAGCACGCTATCCGAACTTACAAATGGACCAACAGTCATAATTGTTTCTATGCTAATTAGTCAGGGACAGATAAAACCTGTGTAGGTTTTTACACTTCTTTTCCCAATGGATTTGACTGACTGTCGTTTCAAACCAATTTGGACGCTATTCGTTTAGGCAGGGTTACATGCAAGCTGCAGCGGATAAAATGAAGTTTAATTTGTGATAATATATCTGTTCAATATATAATAGATTTAATTAAGATGTTAATTTGTGATAAATGGAAAATAAAAATATTCCAATTTTTATGTGCAGTTCTGTTTAAGTTGTTATTGTTTTAGTGGATTCACACCAAAACACCTCTTTATACCACAATCAAAAATAAAAATCGAAAATAAACGTTATATTCCAGTCTCCCTCGGATGTAATTCCATAGAATTCCTGGTTCAAATGGTTAAAGCAAAGCAAGCAGAGTTCGGCGTTCTAGCCCTAGATGAGCCAATCGTACCGACCAGTACTCACCTTGTCATCCTCTGTCAGTGGCGTCATCGAATGCGGTATGCACAAACGTGAAATCAGCATACTACTTCCACGCCGTTGTCGGGTTTCTTGACTTGGAACCGCTGCTATTTGTTAGTCGAAATATAAAATACACAGGCATTTCGAATTTCGTGAATAATAATTTCACATTTAAGCCTTTTTCTAATAAATGTTCAAATGTTTGTTAAGCTTAAGGGACTTAAGAGCGGGGTTATCAGTCCCTAAACTTACGAACTTCTTATGAACTAACTTATACTAAAGACAGCACAAACATCAATGCCCGAGGAGGGATTTGAACCCACGACTGGGAATGGCCTCGCACATCGTAGCATAGCGCCTCAATGCGCTCGGCCACTCCGCCGCGGCTTTTTATAAGGTCAGGGTTTGTGTGAAGCTTGATACAATCAGACGGCTTCACCGAGTGACGATATAGAACTTTCAGTATTTTGTATTTGTCAATACCGGGAATCGAACCAGCCTCCTCCATATGCTAGTCAGTCAAGCTGACCACACAGCCACGAACACGGTCTTTCAAGAAATTATTGGACCATATTTTAGAACGAAGAAGCGCATTATATCTAAGGACTACTCCGACTGCTTAATAATTATCTCCAGTGTGACATTAATGAATAATTTAGCAAATGGAGGGTAATCTTAGGTATATGTAACAAAAATCTGGTAGGTACACTGTTAATATTTGCGTAAATGTGACTAATGATCCCTATAGCTACATTCACATTTATTTTCAGTCTCAAAGTTCAGCTTCCCGAAATAAATTTTTACTTCCAATGTGAAGCTTGTAACGGAAAAAAGGTATGGCCAACCATTTCTGAACAATGACAGCATAACAAGTGGTACCAATTTTTGTCATATGTATAATTTTCTCATCAGTAGATTACGAGTTGTGGCTGTATCCTTTGAAAAACACTTTATACGGAACTAGACTTACGGTCAAAACAAAAGGAAAAATTATTAAGATTTCTCTTTAAAGGATAATGTTCCATTACTTGGATATTTATACCAACATTTTGATGTTGAATAAACATACATTAAAAATTATATATGAAAAGCCTACGTAGTCAGTTCCCGAAGCGTGGACAGCAAATATTTATTACGTATTTCGACAGTAATGTGCTGTTCATGTTCTTGTTTACTGACTTTTGGAGTCTATATATTGCTTTTGACAGGAAAGTTCAGAATCGTATTTCTCGTCTTGGCTCTACGTCAATATCAAGTTGCCAGAAGTTCTCGAAAGGCAGACGGAAAACCTCTCTGTGAGGTGTGAACAGACGTCACGTTCTTCTGCTGTCGTTCATGCAACCGTTGTTCTCCCATATACATTAGAAACCTGCTAAGTTTCGTGGTGTTGTTTTGAGCAATATCCAAAGATAATATTTTTATTTAATCCTGTTTAGGGTACAGTTTTTGGGAAGAAAATTAACAATGTTAACATTACCTGACACTGAGATTTAGAAGGCGATCTGATAGTTTCATATTCCTCAAATATGAAACACCAATGAATTATAAAATGTATATGACGAGATGATAGTGGCACAGAACTTCGATACCGGTCGTCATTAAATAAATTATTAATTTCCGATCTTGGCGTTTTATTTTTGAAGAATATAAAAAAAACAATGCCTTACCATAACGCTTTCTAGAAGGATATTACAAACGAGCCGCCTTGAATGGCCACTTGTTTGCTCACTGTTCAGATGTGGTGGTTTGGATTTAATTCCGCAGGCAGCGGTGCAGTTTAATAACTGACTACCGCACAATCTGCTGTTTACCCTCAGTGTCACTCGATTGTGATGTGGCATCAATTCCAGGTATTGTAATTTCATCGAAGCGACTAATCGGATTGCGGAAACCGAAATTCCATAGAATTAGCCCCGTGTGGAACTGAGATATTAGCAAGTGAAATAATTGTAATTCAGACGAATCTGTAGTTGACACATTTGTGAAAAGAGTTTGTTAGTGTCAAACTTTTACTATCCTGTAAATATGAATTCCACTACTCTGCCGAAAAGTGTCAAATGTTTGTAAATCTATCGGGATCAACTACTGGGTTATTAGTCGGTAGCTTACAAACTACTTAAACTAAGGTAAACTAACCCAAGGAAAACACAAACATCCATGTCCGAGGGGGGGACTCGAACCCCCGGCGGCGAACTGCCGCTCGCACGCACCGCAGCACAACACACCACTGCGCACAGCTAATCCACCGCGGTGCCGAAAATTTTATTTATTCCGAAGTAAAGGCCTTTCTCAGTGTTCGTTTTTCTAGTACAACTTGCTGTTAACAAGAAGAAAGGTATAGTCTAAGGGGCGACTGTTTATGTAAAAAATGTTTGTTACGAAAGCAACGATCTTGTGGAACAGAAGTAGTGCAATTCATCCACGATATCTAGAGGGCAGCTGTCTAAGGTAGACACCGCGTTTCTTCACTTCTGCAAGACGTTCGATACCGTTCCGCAGCGTTGCCTGATGAACAAAGTCCAAGCATATGGATTACCGAACCGACTTTGTGACTGGATTGAGGCGTTTCTAGCTAACAGAACTCAGCATGTCATTTTCAACGGAGACATGTCTTTAGACGTTAAACGTGATCTCAGGCGTGCCCTAGGTGAGTGTTACAGGATCTTTTCTTTTCACAGTATTTATAAATGACATCGTAGAAGGCATCGTAAGTTCAGTGTGGCAGGACATACATTTGAAGCAGGTACTTACATAAAATACGTGGGGTAGACAAAAGGGGCTATCTGAAATGGAACGACCATATAAAATCAGCCGTTGGTAAGGCAGATGCCAGGCAGATTCATTGGAAGAATCCTCGTGAACTGTAGCCCGTCAACAAATGAAGTTGGTTACAATACTCTCACTCGGCCGTCAGTTGAGTATTCCTCCTCATTGTGGAATCCGTACCAGGTAGAATTAATAGATGACATAAAGAAGATCCAACGGAGAACACGGTTCGTTACGGGTCCATTTATTACGCGTGAAAAGGTCACAGAGATGATTAAGGAACTCCACTGGCAGACTTGCAAGAGAGGCGTTGTGTATCGCGGTGCGCGCTTTTGTTCAAAAATGTTCAAATGTTTGTAGAGCTTACGGGACTTAAATACGGGGTCATCAGTCCCTAAACTTACAAACTACTTATGAATTAGCTATTACTAAGGACGCCACAAATATCCATGCCCGAAGGGGGATTCGAACCCCCAACCGTAGTGGCTAGGCGGACCGTGACTGACGCGCCGCAGAACGCTCGGCTACCGCGGCCAGTCGCACTTTTGTCAGACTTCCAAGACCAAACATTTTATGAAGATTTAACCAATATATTGCTTCAGCCTACGTATTAGGAGAGATTACGGCTCTTACAGAGGCATAAAGGTAATCATTTTTCCCGCGAACCATCTGAGACTGGAATGGGAAGAAGTGACAAATGTACGCAAAGTTTCCTCCGCCACACACCGTGAGGTGGCCTGCGGAGTATGAATGTAAATTTAAAAATAAATATCTAGATTATTTTTCGTCGAGGTACATTTAGCAAGTAAGACGTCCAAAATTGTGAAGTTAACTTGAAAGTACTTTGCCAAATGACTATCAAAAATGTTCAAATGTTTGTTAAGCTTAAGGGACTTAACTACAGGGTCATCAGTCCCTAAACGTACAAACTACTTATGAACTACCTTATACTAAAGACGACACAAACATCCATGCCCGCGGTGGGGTTTCGAACCTCCGACCGTAGCGGCCGTGCAGACTGTGACTGGCGCACCGCAGATCGCTCGGCCACCGCAGCCAGCCAAATGATTATCGTTTCGTTCTTTTTTCGTTAATTACAATAAGGTTTATAAGGAAATAGAATAAAATAATAGTAATTATGGTGTTTGCTTTACTTTTAGTAAAGGAATTTTGAAGACGTAATTCGCAATTCGCCACCCCTGTCAACTATGACAGCTACTCATCTATGGTAGAATAAACTTTTGGAAACTAGAATGAAAAATATTTCAATCACAGCACAGACATAGGTGAGGACGTCCGGCGCAGAGAGATACAAAGGATGACCACTGGCTTTTCCGTTTACAAAGTAAACCATCGTAACATTAACTATACAGGAGAGCGTAGAGAAGCTGCTGCTATTCTAAATTACGTGAAATACGCAATTATGAAGAGCCTTTCTTTTTGTATACCTTCCCAATAGCCTCTACATGTGCTTTTGTCCTTAAAACTGTTTTGATTAAATATTTAGTGGAAGACTGAACTACGATATTTTTAATCTCAAAATATAACTGTGAATCCTTCTTTATTTACAGTCGACATATACATACAGTATTTTATTTCTAAGAAGGTGAGATTTAAAAAAAAGTCATATCCGATAAAAACCTCAAAATAATCAATTTTATAGTTACCGTAGCTTACCTCTGACGTCCAGATGTAAGACAACAGGTGTGTAGGCGCACGGCAGATAAGACACAGCATCTCCGAGGTAGCGATGAATGGGGGATTTTACCGTAAGACCACTTCAAGAGTGCACCGTGAATGTCGGGCGTCCGGTAAAACATCAAATCTCGGACATCGCTGCGGCCGGAAAAAGATCCGGCAAAAACGGGACCAACGACGGCTGTAGAGAGTCGTTCAACGTGACAAGAGTGAAACTCTTCCGCAAATTGCTGTGGATTTAAGTGCTGGACCATCAACAACTGTCAGGACGTGACCGATTCAACGAAACCGTTGATACGGGCTCTTGTAGCCGAGGCCACACTGGGATACCCCTGATGACTGCATGACACAAAGTAATACCCCTTGCCTAGACAGACATCGCCGTCATTGGACTATTGATGACTTCAAACATGTTGCCTGGTCTTATATCGAGCGGATGGATGTGTACTGGTATGGTGAGAACCACGTAAAGTCAGCTAGGTTGTGACGTTACAGCAACGTACAACACGCGTTTGGAGCGCGGAGAGTGTCGAAAGTTGCGGCGGTTGAACAGGCAATCAGCCATTGCGAGGAGGTAAGACTCGCCAAGCCTACCATTGGCGGGATGGAGAACACGCTGGCGGACGTGATGACGTCATGTTCAACTGCCATTTTGCCCGCCGAAAAATTGCATTGTATTTATTTTTAGATACTACGCTGACAGTATTAAAGCTACAGGTTAGCACGGAGAAACAAATGAAAGAGGAGAAAAGCTTGAAAAAAACATATAGTCTACCTCTGTTCCAGTATTTATTTATTAATGCATTTATTTATTTTCTTTATTTATGATGCTCTTCCTCCTTCCATTATTGTTGATCGGCATGCTTTCGAACGAGTGAAAGAATTCAAATTCCTGTGATCAATATTGACCATCGAAAATGAGGTGCAACAACGAATAACAAACGCTATTTGTATCTTCTTCAGCCTAAACAATCTTTACAAATCCAGGCTAACATCACAGAAAAACAAGATTCGGCTGTAAATGACACTAGTACGACTGGTAGTTAAACCTGGGCAACTTCAGCAACAACTGAAGAGGCAATCTGTGCGTTCGAGAGGAAGATACTCCGGAAAATATATGGACCCGTACACAATACCATAGTATTGAAATGGTATCTAAGAACAAAAGAAGACCTTTACCAGCGGTATGGGAAGCGACACATCGGCCAAATATTGTGGCAGAAGAGGCTACAATGGTTTGCGTACATATTCCGAGCCGACGGATCCCTTCCAAAACGTTTTCTCCGTTCCCAAACTGCTGGAAGACGCCCAAAGGAACGACCGGAGACGCGATGGAAGGATTGGGTATTGGCAGTCCTCAAACAAGTGGAGCCGACAGATGAGGCTGGGGACCGACAACATTGGACCGCCATCTGCTGTAAATGTGTCCTGTATTGAGATTGCGACTGACTGATGTTTATTTTTAATTTTTTTCTTTCTTTGTAATGGATAACTTTTTATAATGTGCAGTCTGTATTTCTTTATAGCTGTGGTTGTACCCTCTTTTATTCTGCCTTAAAGGCTCATGAATGCAATAAATGAAGATGATGATTATTATTTATTTTACTTGGCAAGATTAGGGCCTTACATCTAATCAGGCTTACTCAGATTGAAAAATTTGTGTGATACATTACAGAGATACCATCTGTAATACACGGATTAAAGTTTCAAAAATTAAGATTGTTGTTATAATATGTTTGTAACAATCATATAGAGATAACTGCAAAAATAAAGAAGTCAATAATAATAATAATAATAATAATGACTTTGTAAAAGCAACATGTTTTATATTGTGAACGTCAATCCTATTACCATTTAGAAATTGCCTCGATATTTTCTTGCAGATTGTGAGCTATTCACATCGGGCAGGGACATAAGCCGTTAGAATGGGGTGAAAGAGATGTGGAAGAAATATTCCTTCAGTAAAAAAAAGTCTTGATTGCAGATCATTTTATTATTTAATTAAGGACGCGTTCGCTCTTGAGCAAGGAATCCTCAGATTATCTGCATAATTTACACAAAATTACAAGGCGGAATTACAAAACATGGATAATGGGACATGGGCTTATTTTGTGCTAAGAATACAATATAAATGGTAAAATGCGCTCTCCGTGGTGTTACACCGTACGTTGTTTTGCGGTGTTTCTATATTGACTGAAATATTAATTAAATAATAAAACAATCTCCAATCAAGATGGTTTTTTATTGAAAGAATATTTATTCTCATTGATTGCTGTACACCATGGACTGGAAATCATTTTGAGATGTGGAAGACGTAGACTGGTTAGAGGAAGAGGAATAGAATGGTAAGATTCATAGCCATCATGGAAAACAGAGAGAAATAAATGAGAGGAGCATAACAATGAAGGGTATACCGTCGTTAATAGGTAAATTTGAGTTTCCTTTTGAATGTCAGGAACAAGATATGGATCACAGGGCAGTGTATTCCATAGTCGTATAGCTGAAATGGAGAACTTCATTGTGAAAGATTTTGTGTTGTGTAAAGGTACAGCAAACATGTGACGTGTATCCGAACTGGTATTGCGTTTGGGGACTAATGATGGTTGTTTAACCCAGATAGAGCGGAATTATTTCTGGTTTAATTTTTTGTTTTGTGTTTAGAAGCTATTAATTACCTTCATATGACTGCACAAGATCGTCATAAGTGATTTTTTTTCCACAATCAGGCCATTAGTTTTGTAATACTGTCCTTCCTTCTGAAAGAACTTCCAAATGATTGTTTTAGAATTTTAACTTGGCGAATCATTTTTATTAAAATATCATTTAAAATGTAATATATACATATAAATGTCGCAAAAATGAAAGAATGTTCAATAAATACAAACCCAACTACGAGGAAGTCTTTAATATCTTCCCTATGAACCTCAACTTAGAAGCCATATCCAACCTCTTTACAATAAACAATACAAGCTAAAATTGATCTGAAATGGGATCAGACATAGAAATAAAATACGACACTCTGCACGAATTATTAATTACAAGGATAAAAAAGGAAGTTGCCGTTCTTGTCCTACTGGAAGGACGTCAGCCTTATCTGGGTTAATGTGAGAAGATAGTATTTATTACGGTATCGTGTAAAAGCTGGGAATAAATCGTTCAAGACCTCTCACAGATTCTCGATCAGGACGTGAAACAACGACTTCGCGTTGTATTACGGTCACGTTAGTACCCACCGTTGCCCGGTTTCTATTTTTTCCATTTTTATGTTAGTTCACCTCTGAGACTTTATGATTTATCCTGCACCGCAGTTATCACAGCTAAAATTAAAGCAAGTGTGACTATAAGTTGTAAGAAACTGCGTATTGGGCTATGTACGATTCTGATTTAGAATATTGGCTCGATCATCGAATCGTAAATGTCTGCTTTCATACCCCAGCAACTACCTTAGTTGCATATATTATATTTTACCTGTGATCCGGTAGTTAGAAACGCTCTATGACTAGGCTTTAGTTCGCGAAACAAATAAGAAATATTAGATGTAATAACTTGTTCATTAATAAAAAGAGTTTTATTCTAACGTTTGCAGCCGGCCGCGGTGGTCGAGCGGTCTGCGGCACGCCACTCACGGTCTGCACGTCCATTACTGTCAGGGGCTCGAATCCCCCCCTTGGGCATGGACATTTGTGCCGTCCTTAGTATTAGCTACTTCATAAGTAGTTTGTAAGTTTAGGGACTGATAACCCCGTAGTTAAGTCTCATAAGCACCACAAACATTTGAATATTTTAACGTTTGCAAATGATGTACGCAAAGTGAGAGATTTAGTTAAATAAGGCTTATTGGGTCAAATTGTTTCCTTTTTGGAAATCGTTAGTTGAATTGTTAATCATATATAGAATAAAATGATTAAGCATTAGAATTTTCTGCCTTAAAAAATTCCTAGCACTTTCTCCCAACTAGAATTAAAAAAACACAAAGACTCTGTATATTTCAGGAGCACTCAAAATGATATTGTGAGCAGTTCACAATAGTTTAAGTTTCCCGAACACCATTTCTACATTCAATTGTCTAAAAACATAAACACCTATGAGCTGCACTCGCGTACACTTGTTATCGCCAATTTTAGAATCCCGAGAAGCGACCATTCGCTGCGCAAATATTCTCTGCGGAGTCGAATCACTCCTATCATCCACGAGGGTGTTTCTCCTGCCAAGACTAGGCATGGAGTTTCTCTTCCTCGCGCACCCTTCGCCCACCTCTATCACAAACACACACTCCCCACCAGTTCTGTCCCTACGTCGCTTCCTCATTGGCCGATAGCCATACCCACCAAAACCGTATACATCAGATGTTTCTTTAAGTAAAAACTGACTATCTGAAATCACTTCCTTACTGATATTATTTAAATACAAAAAGGGACTGTTAATTAGTATTGTATAAAATCTGTAATAAATAAATAAATAGAGAAACCAACATTCATGAGCTTGCCCCTCATTCAACACAAAATTTATGTAAATTACTGGCAAATTGTACAATAAATAGACACACGAAATTAAATATACGAGATGTAAATCATGCTGCTTTTACTTTCAGTGTTACTGTGAAGAATATGATGATCTGTTTATACTTCCATTATAAACCTATATCAGTTGAAATCAGTCCTTAAATAAATATATAGAAGTGTGACGCTTTGAAGATTATAGCTAGAGACAATAAGCTATCATCTGAACCAGACATTGTTGAAATTGCCTGTCGCTTTCAAAATTTGGTTATTTTAAGCTTGATTTTGGCTTATTTTGATTTAATAAAGATTTATAATTTTTGAGGTATTGAAGTTATTTTTAGAATCATGAGATATGCGAGATTATTCCGACATAACAGATGTCTTACATGTTACGGTAAATAATTTTATAGATAATTTTATTCTGAGTTACTGGAGGGTGGAACTCACAGAAGTTCTCCAGACACCCTTACGAAACGCTCGGCTAACAGCCCTCATTAGTTTTGATTACAAAGCATGAGTCTTTTCCCGATTTCCGCCGAATTCGACAAATCTCCACCGGCTGCTCGGTTTAGTTCGATACGTGGCCTTTCTGGCAGCTTGCCCAATCCCTTTCCGCTGTCCACTGTGGCCCTTTGTCTTTGCGCACAATACCATTACTTACATTAATTGTGCGACTCTACGGACATTGCTTCCTTAACGAAACACCTTCTTTCCCCTCTCCCAAAGCTTTCTGCTGCACTCTGTCGATTTCATCTGTATCTGAAGTAAATTTCAGTTTGTAGATGCGTTTTCGGGTGGCTCAATCCGTATGTTATTTCTCCTGAACTATGTGTCCCGCAATGGTGAAATATTCCACAGACGTAGAGTGGAATATTAGTACGCTGCATGCGGAAATTTATGCGAAAAGAGTTAGTAGTCAAGACGTTCTAAATGAAAACCTCTTGCATGAGTGGGCAGTTTATCATGCATAACATTGTTTATGACGTCATATCTCCTGAATTATGTATCGTAATATGACATTATTTTGAGAGTACATTCACACTCCTTCTCCTCGAATACTACAAAGATTGTAGAAGTATTAAATTGTAACCATGTCTAATGCCTTGTTTTATGCATGAAGAGTGGAATAGTAATAAGCGGTAAACTTCGATCCTCTCAGCAAGAAAAAGATTGGAATCATGTGTAAAGTTTGTGGTGTGAGGTACAACGGGAAAAAGTGTCTACAGGGGGTGTATTAACCGGTCCTATATCATTTCCTTTCCTCCTCCAGGTTGCCATGGATGACGCACAACAGTTTGCGTTTGTACCGCAATGACAAGTGTACGAGAGGGTTGTAGTAACTCCCCACTGCACTGTGTGAAGAGTAGAAACTCTGAAAGTTCACCAACCTGACGTCTTCTATAGATGTCCCCACGCAGATGGTAGCACGCAGGTCGGAGTTCTTGTTTGAGGCTGAAATTATTATACTATTGACGGAAACTGATCCAATTACGAAATAATACTTACTTGCAGGATGCCGTCTAGTTTATTTAAAGACTGCAGAAAACCAGCAAACTGCATAATGACATCAACTTGACACACATTGTCTTAAATTAAATTAAATATAAAGTCATTTCCCTTTATCTAAGATGTTAAAACAATTTTTTATGACCGCCTGCGTAGGCATGTTACTCCACCGAATGCGCTTACTGAAGTCACATCTTACTCTTCCGTGTGCCTGAACTGAACTGAGGAGTGGCGGCTCGATGCAAGGCTGCCTTCGTTCCGCAATTTTGGCGCGTAAACATGGTCGCCGTGCATCTTATATTAACTGTTTTGTTTATGTTTTTAGCAATTGTTAATATGTTTTTCCTACTCAGGGCATAGCTTGGCTTTGAGGGGTATTTCTAAATTGAGTTTGACTTTGAATATATTATTAGTTTGTTAAATATTAATAAAAAAAATGAATGCGTTTTGGCGCGTGACCGCCAGTGCTACAGCCAATCGGCGTCCAGTGCTTGCCGCTCGGGGACTTTCCTAGAATTCGGGGAGATTTGCCAGTGCTCTTTCCCATGAGAACCCGACCTTTTGCATCACCTGTCGTGGTTCTCACCAGTTTTTACCATCTGTCGCCTACTGGTCCTAACCGGCTGCACTGAAGCAATACTTCGAACTTAATATGATGGCTTTAAGCCAGAAATATTGCTTTGGTTAAGTGCCATCGTTCACAAACACAATTCGAATATATCTTGTTATACACGTGTCACACTCTGCAGTACTTTTTCAACCATATCATTCTTTATGACGTCATATCCGCTGAACCACAGCGTTATTTTCCTCACGGTAAGGAATATGTGTTTGGATGAAATCTGGGCAGTGGCTTAGGGGGAGATGTTCAACACTGTGATGTAACAGTTCTTTGTACATTTCATTATTTATGACGTTATTTCTCCTAGACTACATGCTTCGCGTGATCCTTGGGGTCAAAATAGTTTGTGAGTATCCTCCACAATTTACAGTGTGTAATTTTATATAGACAGTGACCTTCTTTATTTTGAAGGTCAAATGTGCAAATTTCATCAAGACTGGAACAGATGTGTATGCATTACAAACACACAGAAACTCTAATTTCAATATAAAAGATAGTCGTCACAATAATTCGTAGTGACATTTGAATGACGAAAAAACGCTCTCCTAACACCAAACGCCGGCAGCGGTTGCCGAGCGGTATGCGGCGCGCCAGTCACGTTCTGCACGACCACTACGGTCGGGGGTTCGAATCCCCCCCTCAGGCATGGATATTTGTGCCGTCCTTAGTATTAGGTAGTTCATAAGTAGTTTGTAAGTTTAGGGACTGATGACCCCATAGTTAAGTGCCATAAGCTCTACAAATATTTGATTATTTGAACACCAAATATTCAAACAAAATGAAATTCAATTAATTCAGGCACTTAATTATGATTATTAGTTTTATTTGGCAAGTATTGGTATAGAATAAGAAATGATCGTTGCTCTGCTTACTGTGCTGTTTACCAAGCTTGCTTACTGACATTCGTAAAACGTGACGATGCAAACTGCTGATGCAGAAAGGAATAAAAATTAAAAATATACGTTCGCCGATAAAGATGAAAAGAGAAAAAACTACCGGAAATTATACTGCCTGGCAATTTATCGAGAAATTCCATCGCATTAAATGTTCCGAGTGGAATTCACATTATATCAATTGTCTTTTCGTTGCCCTGCTCAAAGACCTAGATGCCGTTACCTCGAAGATAAGTGAAATGAAAGTAATAAATTAATTTTCGCAGCTTGAAAGAAACATAATCAAACTGAATACAGGCCGCGCGGAAAGGGCCATGTGCTCTAAGGCGTGCGGAATGCACGACAGCTACCTGTCGAAGGTTCGAGTCCTCCCTCGGGCACGGGTGTGTGTGTTTGTATGTGTGTGTGTGTGTGTGTGTGTGTGTGTGTGTTGTGTGTGTTGTCCGTAGCGTAAGTTACTTTAAGCAGTTTGTAAATCTAAGGAACGATGACCACTGTAGATTAGTCCCACAGCTGTACAAACATTTAAACATTTGAATTGGATATAGAAAATAATTCTTTCCAAATTTTTGGCTTTGTTGGGTCACAGAATTCATGGACTACACAACGTACTGTCTTTTTCGCCCTTGCTCGGCCTGTTATAAAGTACCGTACAGTTTACAGGTAATTCTTTAAAAAAGCCTGACTGGTCGAGGTCGGACACAGTAGATACAGGACAGCAGCAAAGATTCTCCACGTCAGCTTACGAGTTACTGGTACCTCCTCTACACGTTTATTCGTTTTCTCGCAGCTTCCATTTCTGTTTGATTTACTGCATCTGCTTAACAAGATAGAAGAATCCTTTAAATGAGTAATGGCGATTAGTCGGCCCAATATCGCAAATCTCCATCGGCAGCGATGCACTGCCTCTCACACGCAGTTTTATATTTTTTCAAACATTTACTAGTTTTTCCCTCTGAAATTTATTTCATTTTGGAAGACATTTGTTACTTTGTGCCAATATTTATTCTATTTATATAATAACATGAAACAAAAACAATGAATATTATTTATGTTTGAATCTGTTTAGATCTGTCTGCAGCGATAGTAGAAATTTATGAAAGAAACACAGCGAACAGTATCGAGCAATCCAGTTTATGGCAAATCGATTTCATATATGTAAGAGGTGTGGTCAGAGCACAAGTAAGCAATTACAATTACTTAGTAATTATCCTTTCATATTGTTTCAAACAAGCGTACATGTAACGGTACACATTCAGATTTTAAAACGATCATAAATGTTCAGTTAGATATATTGCTTTTTTTTCGGAGTGTTATGGTTAATCTGTATTCACTAGTTAAAGTTACAGTTAAAAGTCTTTATGCTTATGTGCGTGTAACTGCATATTATGTGTTACATATTTGTGAGTCATGCCAGTAAGTTCTGTAAATTCCTAGCCGGCCGCGGTGGCCAAGGCGACTGAGGCGCTCCAGTCACGGTCTGCACGGCCTCTACGGTCGGGGGTTCGAATCCCCCCTCGGGCATGGATATTTGTGCCGTCCTTAGTCGTAGCTAGTTCATAAGTAGTTTGTAAGCTTAGGGACTGATGACCCCGTAGTTCAGTCCCATAAGTTCTACAAACATTTGAACATTTTTTGTAAATTCCTAGAACATGTAAATACGGCGTTTGTAGCTAAACATCAGTAAACGATCTAGAGTCCGCGTACGGAGATTCACAACATCAACTGATTACGACCGTGTGAGATTGCTGCAGGTTCCTTGTCAGATCTGCTTTCTAGCTGCTTGCTGATTACAACGTCTCTGGTTGTCTGAAACACTCTTGAATGTTTAGATGAGAGTTTTGTAAAGTCTTTTCTTCGTTAATTTTCACCTTGATTATGTGCACAGAGTCGCGAAGACGTCTTCTTCTTTCTTGTTATTATTATTCTACGAGAAGAAAAACGCAGAACGCGAATTTATCTTTGACTATTATCTTTTATTGCATTTACTTCCTTTTAACTGATACAAATCAAATATCAACATTCCTGACCATTTATCGAAAAACTAGCCTCATTCCGTCATCAACAAAAAAATCAAGACCGATCGAGTAAGCAAATTCAGAATAATCATACAATCTCAGAATAATCATATTATCTCTTTGACATAATAATCTCTGATACAGTACAATCGCAGCACTGTACTTTGATAGATACTTTCGAAGTACTGTATTTTAGCGTACAATTGCAGCACTGTACTTTGCTAGATACTTTCGAAGTACTGTATTTTAGCCTACAATTCCCCTAAGGGACTTATCTGCTGCGGTTATCAGTTCCTATGCTTACAAACGACTCAAATTTACTTGTGCTAAGGACGACACACATCCCCATGCCCAAGGTAGGACTCGAACCTCCGCAGTGAGGTGCTTTAGAAAGCTCGGCCACTTCACCGCGGCTATCAACTATATTGAAGCTGTATCAATGTACTTGCACTGATGACGCCTATACTGCAGCGAAAATCGATTTGTAATGAAACATAGTGTTCGCGACCGATCCTTTCTTCAGTGCGGAGGTACTCCTAGTCCCTCACTCTTACGGGAGTTAGTTTACACTAACTACGAGTTTGAGTTCTAGTGGGCAGGATATCTGACGGAAGGCGTACATCAGTAATTCTGTGCAGGTATGGTGATCGCTGTGTCCCTAGTGGTGTAGAGGTCAGTGCAAGTGGCTAGAAAGCAGTCCCAGTGGGGTACACATTTTCAACTTTACCCATTCGCAGTTAATGTTATTCCGTGAATATGAATATATTATTAATTGTTTCATCACTTTGGTAACACGACACCGTAAAAGCAACTGGAAATTTTCATGAACAATCAATGCGGTGAAACTTTGAGCGAACAGCAACTGCAGGCCGTTGTTAAAAAGAAATTATCAACTAAAACAGTTAAACGCTTCACAAATCTCAATCATGGTGATTTGTATTGTTTCAAAATGTTCAAATGTTTGTTAAGCTTATGGGACTTAACTACGGGGTCATCAGTCCCTAAACTTACAAACTACTTATGAACTACTTACGAACTAGGACGGCACAAATATCCATGCCCGAGGGGGGATTCGAACCCCCGACCATAGTGGCCGTGCAGACTGTGACTGGAGTGCCTCAGTCCCCTCGGCCATCGCGGCCCGCTTTGTATTGTTTAGTGAGGCGCTGCCAACCAAGACTACGTGCCTGTGCAGTCTGCTGAGCTCCGATAAGAAAGTTCATTTTTCAGTCCGCTGGCGGGCTGATAGTTTCATCATTTAATATAAAAAAATTACTTTCAGGGCATGTAAGCAGCTAAAATTTTGACACTGTGCTTCTTTCGACATATTCATATTTCACCAAAAAATTTCAGGTAATGTTTCGGCATGTCAAAAATGTTCAAATGTTTGTAAAGCTTATGGGACTTAACTACGGGGTCATCAGTCCCTAAATTTACAAACTACTTATGAAGTACATACGAACTAGGACGGCACAAATATCCATGCCCGAGGGGGGATTCGAACCCCCGACCGTAGTGGCCGTGCAGAACGTGACTGAAGCGCCTCAGTCTCCTCGGCCACCGCGGCCGGCTTCGGCATGTCAGGTTGGAGGATTCACATGTGTTAGAAGCGCGTGGGATATCGATTACAGAGCAGTGTGGGAACGTCTTTGGCTGGTTGCTGGGTAACCGGTGGATGCGCTTCCGCAAGGGAGCGCCGAACGTTGATATACGCGCGTGCGAGGCATACCTTGGGGAGTTGGCAACACACAGCACCGATCGGGGTTCGCTGTTGCTGTGTTTACCTTGACCAGTGGGAGAGAAAGGGCGGCCTCACTTGTACACTTGCCACGCAGACACTGTGGCGTCCCCTGGAGAAATGACATTAACATCGGTGATGGTATATTGAGTTATAGGAGGAACGTAGGAACCCGGGTGGCAATACTCACTTTACGTCTTATCTTAGATTAAGGAAAGGCAAACCTACATTTTTAGCCTTTGTAGATATGGAGAAAGCGTTTGACAATGTTGACTGGAATACACTCTTTCAAATTCTGAAGTCAGCAGGAGTAAAATACAGGGAAAGGAGAGTTATTTACAACTTGTACAAAAGCCAGACCGTAGTTAGTAGACTCGAAGGGCATGAAAGGGAAGCATCAGTTGGGAAGGGAGTAAGACAGGGTTGTAGCTTTTCTCCGATGTTATTCAATTTGTACATCGAGCAGGCAGTGAAGGAAAGCAAGGAAAAATTTGGAATAGGGATTAAAGTACAGGGGGGAGAAATAAAAACATTGCATTTTGTTGATGACATTGTAATTCTGTCAGATACAGCAAAGGACCTGGAAGAGCAGTTGAATGGAATGGACATTAACAAGAGCAAAACAAAGATAATAGAATGCAGTCTTAGAAAATCAGGCGATGCTGAAGGAATTAGGTTAGGTAATGAAACAATGAAGGTGGTAGATGAGTTTTGTTACTTGGGTAGTAAAATAACATAGGACGGCCGCAGTACAGAAGATATAAAATGCAGATTCGCAATGGGAAGAAAAGCATTTTTGAAAAAGAGAAATTTGCTAACATCTAATATTAATCTAAGTGTAAGGAAGTCTTTTCTGAAGGCAGTTGTGTGGAGTGTTGCCTTGTACGGGAGTGAAACATGGACGATAAGCAGTGCGGACAGGAAGAGAATAGAGGCTTTTGAAATGTGGTGCTACAGAAGAATGCTGAAGATTAGGTGGGTAGATCGCATAACTAATGAAGAGGTACTGAACAGAATTGGTGAGAAAAGGAATTTTTGGCATACCCTGACTAAAAGAAGGGATCGCTTGGTAGGACACATTCTTAGACATCGAGGAATCGTAAATTTAGCATTGGAGGGAGGTGTGTGGGGTAAAAATCGCAGAGGAAGACCAAGAGACGCGTATACTAAGCAAATTCAAGTGGCTGTGGGTTGCCGTTCTTATGAGGAGATGAAAAGACTTGCTCAGGATAGAGAATAGGGTGCAGAGCTGCATCAAACCAGTCTCCGGACTGAAGACCATAACACACAATCAAAAATTTGTGTTGAGTGCAGTGATGTCAAAGGTTAAGTTATAGCCAAGGACTGTAATGAATATTTTTATATATTAAAAAAAAAAAAAGAAATTTTAATGTCGTCATAAGTATTGTCTCAGGGTTTCTCTCTCTCATTTTTTTTTTCAGCACTATGTATACACCATCTGTAATCCCTCTTGTCTTGTGTGGCAGAGATACGGAGAGCAACATAATCATAATATTTAGAGAGTCGCTGTTAGAGTGTATTTTGAAACTACCTGGCAGATTAAGTGTATTTTCTCAGTTACACATTTTTAGGTGAAATGTCAGATTTTAAATCATAAGCAGAATTTCATTTTCTTCATGGTTTAACATCGTTCAAACAGACATTTTTAAGCATTTTCCGAATTTTAGCTCCACCTGCAGCATCTCCAACTTCGTCGTTGAACCGCAGTCGCCGACCGCCATTTCGCGGTTAATTCAGATTAATAATTATTAAATGGTTCAGGGACGGGAATAAAATTGGACTTTTAACAATTATTTATCAGTTTCGGCTATGATTGTGGAAAAAGTTGGAATTAAGTTTCATGATTCAGATTTTTTGATGAATTTTACATAAGTAGATCTCAGAACGAAAGAGAGTGCAAGTGAAATAACGTGAGACATTAATATTCAAATAGGACTCTCTGTCGAGCAGGGAATCGTAAAAGTATTTTTGTACTGTGACGTCGGATATTTCTTGGGTCAGCAACAGTTAAATATCTGATAGACAATTTTCATGCTTAAGATAATTTACGGACTGGCAACTAGCAAATGATTAATTATTTAATTTTTCTGTGGAATGTTTCGTCAGCATCACAATACGAAATAGTATATGATAAAGGACACTTTAAATATTTTTTATGGTCGCTTTTGTGATTCATGTAATCTATATCGCAGTAAAAAGAAAGAATTTAGTAAAATCAGTCGGAGCAAAGTGGTTACAAAATAATTATCAGATTATTTCATCCCCTCACACACTTAAAGATAATCCCAACATCCAAGATAAAATGAAAGATTTAGGAAGGAATCTTAGGGTTTAACGTCTCGTCGACAGCTTGGTCATTAAAGACGGAGCTTACGCTCGGAGTTTTAGGTAAGGTGGGGAAGGAAAGCGGCCGTTCCCTTTGAAAGGATCCATCCCGGCATTTGCCTGATTTATTGAAATCACGGAAAACCTAAATCTGGACGGCCGGAGGTGGAATTGAACCGCCATCCTCCCGAATACGAGTCCGTTGCGTTACCACTGCGCCACCTCGCTCGGTGAAAGATTTTATCATGCTCATTAATCAGAACTGACTTTGATTTCACACTTATTAAAAACATATCCAGATAATTTTATTTGTTTTCTCAAAGAGAGGTTTCAAATCAGTTATCTCATAACATTTCAGTTCATCAGTTAGCTACATTTCAATACAGTATAGTTTTATTTTTTAAAGACGAATACAGTAAGCAGATTGAAATGGGTAAGGGTTACCGTGCTTATGAGGAAATAAAGAGGCTTGCTCAGGATAATGTAGGGCGGAGAGCCGCATCAAACCAGTGTCCGGACTGAAGACCACAACAACACAATTCTTGGTACAAATGTGGTCCGTCATTGTGCAGCGACATGAATTCAGATAGCAGGGTTACCGAGAGACACCGTCATCCGTGTTACATAGCTCCTTGCAAGTGATCCGGTGCCTTGTATACAACTGGACGAAAGTGTTTGTGGTCGATCCGATGATGCTTCGCGCAATGCTGCTACCGTGTTTTATTTGCTGAATGTTCTGATTAATTACAGCAGACGAGTTGTTGGCGTATGTATTGAAGGTACGCAGCTCGTACGTGCTCAAGCAAACGTTATTATTCTTCTATTCAGGTGTGGTCTTATTGTCCGTGTTTTTAAAATTTCTAAATTTTTTTTATCATTCTCAGGAGGTCTTGATTATTTTGAAGTTTAGGAATTCTATATGCTTTTCGACATTGCCGAGGGACATCCAAGTTGTTATTACGCTGAAATCTGTCTTAGGTAACCAATCACTTTCTAAATTTGTTTCATTGAGGAGAATTGTAGTATTTATTTACTTTTCCTTGCAAGGCGCTTTCTTAAGAACCATTAATCTGTCAAAATAGCTGTCAAACATGGAGAACATAATAATTATTTAAAAAAAAGTATATATACAGCTATGTAAGAGCTATAAAAACAACAGTTCTTTTACGTATGTAAATAAGAACCTATACATATAAGAGAAGCAGCAATCTCACAAGGTACACCTGACAATGGCGTTCGCGCCGAAACAGGCCTGTCGTATTAAATAATTTAATAAAAAGCTGCGTCTTTGGTATCAATAATTTACAACGCCTCTAGATCTTATTTACATCAGCAACATTCTCAGGTACAAAGTAATTTAGAACCATATTAACTGATGAAGTTCATATTAAATTAAAGTCCTTAATTCATAGTCTCCGAGGGCAGTATGGTGTAGGTAATGGACGGGTAACATCAGCCAGTAGTACTGTTGTATGTGATGATCAAGAGGACATGCCCCAGAACGGTCCGCATTTCATTATCTTTTGCTTCTCGTACGACTACTGCATAAATTAGACGCAGGTCAAAATTTGTATTTGCAGTTACGTTTTCTCATAAAAAAAGGACTCACTTTCCTTAAGGTACCGTTGTTTTTCAGTAACACTGACTGTACAACTTGGACAAAGGACACCCTATAGATATCATTCATAAAAGTATTTTATGCTTCAAATTTCTTCCTGTGATATTACTCTGTGAGAAATATCATTAATTTATTTCACCGCAAGGAAATTATATATAAGCTGTTTTGTCAAAAACTGACATTTTGAGCCCATGGTTTATAAAATACAGGATGATTCTCTTAATGAAGAAAACAGCAAGCAACACGTTTGGTTATGTTATTTATTTGCTAGATAGCGCCGTTACCGGTTTCAACCTTCGCAGTCCACCGTCAGAGGGCGGTTCACGTACAAACGCATTATTTTTGTTATCTACATTTCGATTATGCTCATAATTTTGCCGTCTGTTGAAAAGTTCTTCGTTACGTGGTGCCCTACACTACAAAAAGGTGATTTTAATGACTTACATGAGATTAAATATGACATGATATTGATAAATATTGTTAACAAACTTTTACGATACAATTTTAGTTGCTATTCATTTACTCGCGTCGAAAAATCGGCTCCATTAATTTGTCGTGTTGTTTACGGGAGTTTTTGATTCAATGGGCACTTACGTGATAACTTTATGACAGTTGTATTCTTTTCTATTACTTGGCACATGTAGAAATTATTTAAAAAATACGAGATCATTGTTTTCATTTTTCGTCGGATTTCAAATTTAATATCCATATTATGGTTTGCGGTGTTACTATATTGCATCAACACACTCACCTTAGTATGCATTGCTAGGACACTGATCAGCCAGTGTTACATGTCAGAAGTATTGTAAATAATCGATTCATCGTTCTCCCAAACCTTTTGACTTCGCCGGCAATCGCTTTGCAACAGGAAAATGCGCGAGCACTCGTGGAAACACCAGAATGCGCTGCTGAAGTAGTCCGCCACTTCACATTTCTCTCCTATTAAAAACACCTGGTTGATGATTTTGGAACGACTGATCCAAGTTTACACCACATGCTGATGTAAATTGCTTTTCAAAATTTTTGGAACCAACCTGGACTGCTACACCACAGTAACGGATCAAGAGTCTCTTCAAATCAACGTCGATGCATTAGATTAGATTAATACTTGTTCCGGAGATCAAAGATACGAAATATTTTAATTATGTAGAACGTGTCGTTTATTAAAAGATAACATTACATTACATACTTTTTAGTGAAATTGCTAATCGTTGTGTAAAAATTCATCTACTGAGTAGAAGAAGTTGGCATTTACAAATTCTTTCGCCGCGGTGGAGTAGCCGAGCGGTCTAAAGCGTCTCGCTGCGGAGCGCGCGGTTGCTCGCCATGGAGGTTCGAGTCCTCCCTGGGGCATGGGTGTGTATGTTGTTCTTACGTTAGTTTACCTAGGGGTAAGTAGTTTGTAAGATACGGACTGACGACCACGCAGTTTGGCCCGATAGAATTACAAACATTTGAACAATTTTGAACAAATTCTTTCAATTTGTTTTTAAATGCTGTCAGACATGTGATGTTATTTGTTACATGAAAAACGTTTGTGGCGGCATAATTCATCCCCTTCTGTGCTAAAGTTAGCTTTAACCTAGCATGGTGTATATCATCCTTTCTCCTATTGTTTTACTTATGCATTTTGCTATTACAGAATGATTTTACAATTTATTTGATACTACAGTGATAGGTTTCGATCTACTCTGAGACCATCATCAGATCGTTTCGTCTGCAAAATGAAAGATAATATGCTGAAGAACGCTACGAGTTATAAAGGATAAGTCCCGCCCATCGCCTGCAGCATCAGCACATCGTGATCCATTGAGGTGTGTCATACAGTAAAATATAAGGTAAAAATATAAATAACCCATAATGGATATGAAAAGGTATTTGGTTAACTATAAAATCTTAGTTGCCAAGTCATTAATTGTTAAATAGTTTAATTGTTAAAAGTATTAAACAATAAAAGAAATTATCTGTCTAAGAAATACCTGCCACATATTGGCACTTGATAACGGTACAATTGAAATCGAAGACAGAGTCTAAATCAAAGATAAAATACAGCGACGCCAATGGTTGCCGTGGATACGGCGGCGCGGAGACCGATAAGTCGCGCCAGTGGCGCAGACGATGCGCCGGGGAACGCCGTCGGTCACCGTGGACACAGGCTACGATTGCAGTGACGACCGCTGTTAATAGATTCCAGATGCCCCAAAACTCGCCATTGCCATATGTAGAAGGTGATAATAATATTTAAAATTCATTGTTGATTACCAATAAAAACAATAAATTTGTCAAGGTGTTAAAATATAAATGTTGTGTAACATATTCTGGTATTTTGAACTGTTACGAACGACAAGTCAGTCATAAAATAACAAATAACAAAAATATAAAAGAAAAGGTAGCAAGCCGGCCGCTGTGGCCGAGGCCGAGGCGAGGCGCTCCAGTCACGGTCTGCACGGCCACTACGGTCGGGGGTTCGAATCCCCCTCGGGCATGGATATTTGTGCCGTCCTAGTTCGTAAGTAGTTCATAAGTAGTTTGTAAGTTTAGGGACTGATGACCCCGTAGTTAAGTCCCATAGACTATACAAACAGCAGGTCGTCAAAATGGTCGTAAAAATGTTTGTCCCTAAAGTCCAATCGCTCATTTAATAGCGACAGTGGTTGTTTAGTGTGATGAGAAAATACTTCGATTTCTTCAAGGGCATTTTATAATAGTTCTTTAAGTGCATTGTGTAAGACTTTAAGATTCGTTTCCATGGGATGTTCAGAATGTTTGTTTTGTAGTACGTGCTGGCCAAACACAGATTTTCTAATAAAATTCTCTCGGCCTTTCAGCCGCGTCAAGTGGTTTCATATCCACAAGCTTTCGGCCGAAATCTACTCGGTTACTTTCAAGTGGTGACTGTCTTATTATTGCTGCTGCTGTCCTAATATACTTGCGCGGCTTACTGTGACGTCGCTGGTGCTCAGCAGCAACGCCATATAAGGCAATGTTTTGGCTGCGTACCTGCCGCGCCCGCTTCAACCATCCGATGGCCGGGTCCCAAGTTGTGATCAGTTGCAAGCCGCCGTCTTTATTAAGAGATTTTTTAGATATTTTGATTTAGATAGCCTCTTTTATTACGCTATCGCAGAAAGTATTTGTTCTGGTAATGACTGATGTATCAGCGAACGCAATGCGATGTTTGTTTCCTAGAGCGCGCTCCGCAATTTCTCATTTCTCGGGATAATGTAGGCGGAAAGATCTTTCATGTTCTACACAGCGCTGTTCAATATTGCGCACTGTCTGTCCGATGTAGAACTGGCAACACCCACACGGTAACTTGTACACAGCTGGCGTTCTAAGGCCTAGATCATGCTTCACAGGTCTTATCATCTGTTGCAATTATGTGGGAGCCCTGAAGACCGTATCGATCTCGTGTCTCTTAAGAAGCCGGCTAATCTTTCCCGTTACCGAGCCACAAAACGGCAAAATGCAAGCTTCTTTGTCTCCTCCTCGACAGTCTCCTGCTTGCATGTCTTCGGATAGAGAGCTTTTGTTATCTGGCGGTTGCTGTAGGCGTTTTTCTTAAAAACTTTCCGTAAGTGGCTAAGTTCCTTTTGTAGATGTTCATTATCCGACTCTATTTCTGCTCTGTGCACCAGCGTGCTTAGAGCAGATCGTTTTTGCGATGGGTGATGGTGACTCGTAGCGTGTAGATACAGGTCCGTGTGGGTGGGTTTCCGGTAGACACTATGGCTAAGGCATCATTTGTTTTGCGCCTGACAAGCACATCAAGGAAGGACAGGGCACCATCTCTCTCACCTCCATCGTGAAATTGATTTTGTCATGGATGCTGTTGATGTGGTCCAAGAATTCACCCAGTTTTTTACGTCCATGCGGTCAGACAACGACCATATCGTCAACATAAGGATAGAAACAGCTAGGCTTTGCAGGAGCGTGTTTATGTCAATGTTCTCAAAGTATTCAATAAACAGATTGGCAAATAATGGGCTTTCCATTGTGACACCGTCAATCTTTTTGAAATATTCGTCACCATATACAAAATATGATGACATCACAGCATGTTAGAGGATACAGGATACTTCGAATTGTATCATAATTCTGGACCATCCAGCATGTTTATCAGAGACAGAGTGTATCGCGTGGCGCCCTCGCCCGCGGCCAGCCACAGCCGCGGCGCCAGAGGTCTGGGCCATCCCTGCTGGCTTTACGACGTCGCTAATCGGGCGCGCAGGCGCGGCTAGCAGTAAGTGATACTTACTGCAGCACCGGACACCGCCCGTAAAGCGGCAAGATGGCCGCCGTGCCTCCTGACTAGCGTCACACTCCGCGGCCGCAGCCACTCGTTACACGGCCGTAGGACTCCTACTGTTAGCACGACTCAGGCGTCAGGCGAACATACACTGTGTGATCAGAATATCCACGGGTTTACTGCCGGTCTATAGTGTACAACGGGAACAATATTTCGGCGATCATACATGTCGCCATCATCAAGTGTACTGACGGACTGAGCTCCCGGAAACGCGCCGGCACGGAGACTCGAAAGCTTCTTGACAAACCATCTCTGCAGGTTCTGTGCAAGACTGTCATCAAACTGAGTGGCATGGAGTTGAGTGATGATGCGGTCTAGTTTTGGAGAAAGGGCTCAACTTTGCTCCTGCCCCAAAGGTCACACCGGTCGCAGAAATTATTAGTGCTGTTGATCAGGTTGCGGCTCGACTTCCCCTTGAATCAGCTGAGGAAATACGTCGAGAAACTTGTCATGCTTTGACGAAATCCAAGCCCATGAAGTCGAACGTCAGTAGTAAAGAGAGGGCGGCCATTCGTGACCTGAGGGAGCGCCCTGAAATTGTTGTCTTACCGGCTGACAAAGACAATACTACGGTTGATGTAGCCACCGGGCTAGAACCAGTTCCCTTCGAGCCGCCGTAGCGTGCGGATCTCCGTGCCGGCGCGTTTCCAGGAGCTCAGTCTGTCAGGTTCACCTGATGGAAAAATGTATGATCGCCGAAATATTGTGCCCGTTGGACACTACAGACCGGCAGTTCCCCCGTGGATATTTTGATTATCAAATACGCCGGGAGGAGCTCAAGAATCAAATACACTTTGTGATCAAAAGAATATGGACATCACGAAAAAATAGACGTTTTTCATATTAGGTGCATTTTGCTGCCACCTACTGACAGGTACTCCATATGAGGCACCTCAGTAGTCATTAGACATCGTGAGAGAGCAGAACGGGGCGATCCGCGGAACTCAAGGACTTCGAATGTTGTCAGGTGATTGGGTGTCTCTTGCGTGAGAAGTCTGTACGCAAGATGTTCATAAACGTCCCTAAGTCCACTGTTTCTGATGTTACACTGAAGTGGAAACGTGAAGGGGCACGTGAAGCACGAATGTTTCCAGACCCACATCGTCTGTTGAATGACAGAGTCCGCCAACGATTAGAATAGATTAGTTTTTCGTTCCGTAGATACATGTTGAGGAGATCGTTGTGGATGTGGACATGTCAGGAAGCAAAACTTACAAGCTGAATAATAGATAATACTAATAATATAAAAACACATACATACGTTGTTTAGCTGATAATATATTAATACTAATGTAGTATGAGTACTGATACATGCATCATTTGGTATAATTTAGAAATTCACTAATGGAGTAGAAGGAGTTGGCCACTAGAAAGTCGTTTAGGCTCCTCTTAAACTGGTCTTCATTTGTAGCTAAATGTTTTATACTTGAAGGTAAATTATTGAAAATGTGTGTTCCTGAGTAGTAGACCTCTTTTTGAACTAAAGGAAGTGCTTTTAAGTCCTTGTGTAGATCATTTTTATTCCTAGTATTGCATGTATGAACCGAGCTGTTTGTTCGGAAAAGGGATATATTACTTATGACAAATTTCATTAAGGAATAAATATACTGAGAGGCAGTAGCTAATATACCCAGTTCTTAGAAGAGGCTTCTACAGTACGACCGTGAATTGACTCCGCAAATAATACATATTACACGCTTTTGGACTCTGAAGACTTTTGACTGACTTGAAGAGTTACCCCAAAATTTATACCATATGCCATTATGGAATGAAAGTAACCAAAGTATACAAGCTTTGTTATTTTATGTCTCCTATGTCTGATAACACTCATATTGAAAATACAGATTTGTTGAGTTGTTTCTGCAGTTATGTGGTGTGCTCCTCCCAACTAAATTTATTATCAAGTTTAATCCCAGGAATTTAATACTGTCAACCTCTTCTATCTGCTCTTCTTCATACTTAATGTATATGCCGGCGGGAAATCTCTTAAATGTTCTGAACTCTTTTCAAAGTTTAATGACAATGAGTTGGCTTTAAACCATTTATTAATGTTCATGAAAGTAACATTAGCAGACCTTTCTATAACTATGCTTGACGTACTTTTTATTGCAATACTTGTATCACCTGCTAACAAAACGAACTCTTCTTCTGTTAGTGTAACTGATGAGAGGTCATTAATGTACATAAGAAAAAGCAATGGCCCTAAGGTGGATCCTTGTGGGACACCACATGTAATTTCTTCCCAATCCAATGATGACAGTTGGCTTAATTCACTAGTCATTTGCACTGACACCCTTTGTTTGTTAGTGAGGTATGACTTGAACCAGTTTGCAGCATTTCCTGTGACCCCATGGAATTCTAATTTACTTAAAAGAAGAAAACGGTCGTACAGTGTAACAGGCTGTCAGCTATCCAGACCGAGGCTTTTGAAATGTGGTGGTACAGAAGAATGCTGAAGATTTGGTGGGAGGATCGCGTAACTAATAAGGAGGTACTGAACAGAGTTGGGGAGAAAAGGAATTTCTGGCATACAATGACTAAAAGGATCGATTGGTAGGACACATTCTTAGACATCAAGGAATGGTGAATTTAGCGTTGGAGAGAAGTGATTGAGGTAAAGATCACAGAGGGAGACCAAGAGAGGAATACAGTAATCAGATACAAATAGCTGTAGGTTGCCATTCTTATGAGGAGATGAAGAGGCTTGCTCAGGATAGAGTAGGGTGGAGGACTGCATCAAACCAGTTCAAAAGTAAAATGTTTGTAAATCTGTGGCACTTAACTGCGTTGGTTGTTTGTCCCTAGACTTACAACCTTCTTAAACTAGGTTAAACTAACGTAAGGACAACACACACAACCATGCGCCAGGGAGGCCTCGAACCCCCGACGGCGAGCAACGGTGGGCTCCTCAGCGACGTGCCTTAGACCGCTCGGCTACTCCACCGTGGCATCATGGAACCAGTCTTCGGACTGAAGACCACAACAACAACTATCCATTCCAGCACACAGGAATTCAAAATGCATCAAGATCCACTCGTATGACAATTAAGCGGGAGGTGAGAAAACTTGGATTTCATTGCCGAGAGCTGGCCGCGGTGGCCGAGCGCTCTGCGGCGCGCCAGTCACAATCTTCACGACCACTACGGTCGGGGATTCGAGTCCCCCTCGGGTATGGATATTTGCGCCGTCCTTAGTATTAGCTAGTTCATAAGTAGTTTGTAAGTTTAGAGACTGATGACCCCGTAGTTAAGTCCCATAGGCTCTACAAACATTTGAACATTTGATCGTTGCCGAGCGGTTCCCCATAAGTTACACAGCCTCTGGTCAATGACAAAGGACGCCTTGCTTGGTGTAAGGAGGGTCAACATTGGTCGATTGAACACTGGAAAAGCGTTGTATGGAGTGACGAATCACAGTACATAATGTGGCGGTCCTTCAGCATCACTTGATTTTGTTCCACCATATTCCATTACCTTTTTTTTTTTCCTTTTAATATTCATCTTACACCCTAATTTCAAGACAGTGTCAATTTAGTTCAGTTATTCTTCCTGGTAATTATTTTCAAATTCTTAATTCCTCTGCTTCACATCTTGCTCAGTGAACAGACTGAGTAACGATTGGGAGAAAACACAGCCTTGTCGTCCTCCCTGCTCTTTTTCGTGCACTATATCAACAGATAATAACTTGAATGAAAGTAGAGACAGTAGCAAAGCGCAAAAACTGTAACAGAAGGCAGGAGAAGACACTGTGAGAAGTAGCCGAAAATAATCACTTAGTAGAGATGTCCGCAATACTAAACTCAACCGTGGAAAATCACGATACAATTGCTCCTCGACAAGGCAAATGCCACATAATTTATACGAAAACGCCGTTTCACTAGTAAATGTTTTTAAATTTTGTGACTTGGTGTTTAACGAAGGTTAAGCATTAATACAATCAGAATATGAACAAAAATACGGTAACATCAGAAACAAAACACGTTGCCATTCCGGAAGCGTACTTCGATATAAATTTGAGGCAAATTCAGTGGTATATATGAAAGCGGTCGCGAAAATATGTTGCGAAAACAAGTAATAAATTTAAGACTCACTGTGATGGGACAGACGTTCATACACATTATTCTTTACGACCGCATATCTCCTGAACTACGTCGTGTACTGTGGTGTCATTGCAAAGGTACATATTATCAGCAAAATGTCTGTAGTTTTCCTACGTGAACAGCAGAAAATTAGTAAGCTGTAAACTGAAAAAGGATGGATTTCATGAATGTAGTCTTTCCCTCCCACTGCTCAATGTGTTCGTCGAAGAAGCAATGTTGGAAATAGGAGAAAGTTCTGAAGTTGATATAACAATTGGAATGAATCGATATTCTCGCGTTGAAATGGAAGCAGGCTTGACTTCGAAGGCAGGGTTGTCAACTGTACACAGCACTTATACTGATAGCAGGTTTATTGCGAACTCAAACATACACGCAGCACTAACTTCCTGTCGGGCAGAGTGCTTTGCTATATATACACAGACAGAATGTACCAGAAATTAGAAGAATAGTTAACATAAGAAACATGTAGAAATTACAAGTAAATATAAGAAACATGTTGAACATTCTGAAAATGATAAATACAAAGAAATAAATTTTTGTCGGTGGACAAGACTGAACCGTCGACCTTCAGCACCGCAATCGGTGACGCTATCCATGGCGCGACGCCGGCAATCAGTTAACTTGATATCGTGCGGCATTGCTCCCTCTCCTGAAAAACAGCGACCCTCTGTTAGGTTCCCTTGGGAGCCAGCTGCAATGTCCTGGATCTTAATCTTGTCATGGGTCCTCTGTATGGTAGTTCTGGAGAATACTTCCCTTCTGAACGATTATCGAGGACCGACGTTCCTGTCGTGGCTTCATCAGTATCATTACCGTCCTCAGAGTCCTTGAACAAGAAACCATTTTCGCCTATCTGCACTTCGGTATCGTAGTAAGGCTTCTTGCGGAGGCCGTGAACAGTGTCTCTTCGTTTTTGACGTTTCGACGACGGCTCATAATCCTCAACTTCGTATGTGACGTCTGACAGGCGGCGTATGACACGGTACAGACCAAAGTATGGCTTCAATAACTTTTCTGGTAGTCCAACTTTCCGAACAGTGGTAAAAGTCCATACCAGATATCCTGGGCTGTACACAACAGGTTGGTGCTTGTCGTTATACCGCTGACGGTCGTTTTCCTGGGCTTCCAGTGTCCATATATTCCTTCTTCGACCCTGGTAATGAGCTGTTCCACATAGTAATCCTGAGTGTAATCCGTAGGTGCAACCACAGCGGAGGGGTATCTGTGGAGAGGCCAGACAAACGTATGGTTCCTGAAGAGGGGCAGCAGCCTTTTCAGTAGTTACAGGGGCAACAGTCTGGATGATTGACTGAGCTGGCCTTGTAACATCAGCTAATGTGGCTTTGCCACACAGCTACAGCCGTTACATTTCCCGAGGACATGCAGCTCTACTGTATGAACATATGATGATGGCATCCTCTCGGGTAAAATATTCCAGAGGTAAAATAGTCCCCCATTCGGATCTCCGGGCGGGGACTACTCAGGAGGATGTGATCATCAGGAAAGACAATACTGGCATTCTACGGGTCGGAGCGTGGAATGTTAGATCCCTTAATCGTGTAGGAAAATTAGAAAATTTAAAAAGGGAAATGGATAGGTTGAAGTTAGATATAGTGGGGATTAGTGAAGTTCGGTGGCAGGATGAACAGGATTTCTGGTCAGGTGAGTACAGGATTATAAATACAAAATCAATTGGGTGTATCGATAATGAATAAGATAATGAATAAGAAAATAGGAATGCGGGTAAACTACTATGACCAGCACAGTGATCGCATTATCATTGTCAAGATAGATACGAAGCCAACACCGACCACAGTAGTACAGGTTTATATGCCAACTAGCTCTGCCGATGATGAGGAAATCGAAGAAATATATGAGGAGCTCAAGGAAATTATTCAGACAATTAAGGGAGAGGAAAACTTAATAGTTATGGGAGACTGGAATTCAGTAGTAGGACAAGGAAGGGAAGGGAGGATAGTAGGTGAATATGGTCTGGGCAAAAGGAATGAAAGAGGAAGCCGCCTGGTAGAATTTTGCACAGAACATAATTTAGTTATAACAAACACCTGGTTCAAGAATCACAAAAAAGGTTGTATACGTGGAAGAGACCGGGAGACACCGGAAGATACCAGATAGATTTTATAATGGTAAGACATAGATTTCGGAACCAGGTTTTGCAGTGTAAGACATACCCAGGGGCAGATATAGACTCTGACCATAACTTGTTGGTTATGAACTTGAGGCTGAAACTAATGAAACTACAAAAAGGTAGGAAAATAAGGAGATGGGACCTGGATAAATTGAAGGAACCTGCGGTTCTTAAGAATTTCAGAGGGAGCTTTGGGCAACAATTGACAGAAACAGGCGAAAATAAAACAGTAGAGGAGGAATGGGTAAAATTGAGAGATGAAATAGTGAAGGTAGCAGAGGACAAAATAGGTAGGAAGGCAAGACCTACAAAAAATCCTTGGATATCACAGGAGATACTAAATTTAATCGATGAAAGGAGAAAATATAAAAATGCAGTAAATGAAACAGGCAAAATGGAGTACAGACGACTAAGAAATGAGATTGGCAGGAAGTGCAAAATGGCTAAGCAGGAGTGGCTACAAGGCAAATGCAAGGATGTAGAAGAATGTATAAATAGGGGGAAAATAGATACAGCCTACAGGAAAATAAAATAAACATTTGGAGATAAGAAAAACAGCTCTATGAATATCAAGGACACTGATGGAAAACCAGTTCTCAGCAAAGAAGGGAAAGCTGAAAGGTGGAAAGAGTATATAGAGGGGCTCTACAAAGGAAATGAACTTCAAGACATTATTGTAGGAAGGGAAGAGGGTGTAGATGAAGCTGAAATAGGAGATACTGTACTGAGAGAAGAATTTGACAGAGCCCTGAAAGACCTAAGTCGAAACAAGGCCCCTGGAGTAGATGATATTCCCTCAGAGCTACTGAAGTCTCTTGGAGAACCAGCCATGACAAAATTGTTTCACCTGGTGTGTAAGATGTATGAGACAGGTGAGGTACCCTCAGACTTTAAGAAAAATGTTATAATCCCCATCCCTAAGAAAGCAGGTGCAGACAGGTGTGAACACTACAGAACCATCAGTTTAATAAGTCATGGCTGCAAAATATTAACGCGAATTATATACAGAAGGATGGAAACGCTGGTAGAATCCGACCTCGGGGAAGATCAGTTTGGGTTCAGGAGAAATGTAAGAACACGGGAGGCAATACTCACTTTACGGCTTATCCTAGAAGATAGATTAAGAAAAGGCAAACCTACATTTCTAGCTTTTGTAGATTTGGAAAAGGCTTTTGACAATGTTGATTGGAATAAACTCTTTAAGGTTCTGAAGCAAGCAGGAGTAAAATATAGGGAACGTAAGGTTATTTACAACTTGTACAAAAACCAGACAGCAGTTGTCAGAGTTGAAGGGCATGAAAGGGATGCAGTAGTTGGAAAGGGAGTAAGACAGGGTTGTAGTCTTTCTCCATTGTTGTTCAATTTGTACATCGAGCAAGCTATAAAGGAAAGCAAGGAGAAATTTGGAGAAGGAATTAATGTTCAGGGTGAAGAATTAAAAACATTGCGTTTTACCGACGACATAGTAATTCTGTCAGATACAGCAAAGGACCTGGAAGAGCAATTGAACGGAATGGACAGTGTGATGAAAGGTGCATATAAGATGAACATTATCAAGACCGTCTCTAATGACCAAGCTGTCGACGGGACGTTAAACCCTAAGCTTCCTTCCTTCCATTAACAAGAGCAAAACTAGGGTAATGGAGTGCAATGTAAGAAAATCAGGTGATGCTGAAGGAATTAGATTGGGAAACGAAGCAATAAAGGAGGTAGATGAGTTTTGTTACTTGGGCAGTAAAATAACAAATGATGGTCGCAGTACAGAGGATATAAAATGCAGAATGGCAATGGGTAGAAAAGCGTTCTTGAAAAAGAGAAATTTTTTAACATCGAATATTGATTTAAACTTAGGGAAGTCCTTTCTGAAGGCATTTGTATGGAGTGTTGCCTTGTATGGGAGTGAGACATGGACGATAAACAGGGCGGACAGGAAGAGGATTGAGGCTTTTGAAATATGGTGCTACAGAAGAATGCTGAAGATTAGGTGGGTGGATCACGTAACTAATGAGGTGGTTCTGAACAGAATTGGGGAGGAAAGGAATTTCTGGCATACCTTGACTAAAAGAAGGGATAGATTGGTAGGACACATTCTTAGACATCAAGGAATTGTGAATTTAGCGTTGGAGGGAAGTGTATGGGGAAAAAATCGCAGGGGAAGACCAAGAGATGGATACAGTAAGCAGATTCAGATAGATGTAGGTTGTCGTTCTTATGTGGAGGTGAAGAGGCTTGCTCAGGATAGGGTATTGTGGAGAGCTGCATCAAACCAGTCTCCGGACTGAAGACCAGAACAACAACAGTATACAGTTGTCATTCTGTGACAATGTCACAACGTGACTTTACCTCTGATACTAGTTTTGCATGGAATACTTTTCCACGATCAGATATCATCACATGTGATGCTCTATGAATCAAAATAATGTCTTCTACAAGGAATTTTGCGATCTCTGGAGCTTCTGCAGTCGGCACAGGTTTGGTGACAGCGTAGAGTGTGGGGTAGTCAGTGCAGACTATTATCCTTCGGTTACTGGTTGTCGACTTCGGGAACCTCCCTCAAAGATCGATCCCAACGCTGTTGAATGGAGTTGCTGCAGGAATCGGTACGAGATGTCCTGGAGGTAATTGCGACACATGCTTCCGTCATTGCCACTCTTTACAGTGACTCACAAAGTGCTTGACGGTTCGGTTGAGACCTTTTCAGTAATACCTGCGTCTGTTTCTGTCCAGTCTTCACGAATCCCAGATGACCGGATATTGGAGTATCGTGGAAATACTTGAGAATTGCTGGCTGGAGATGAGCTGGAACGACCAGAGCCATTTGGGGCCAAGTGAATCGTAGTTGCTCTTATACAATGTTACACTTATAAAGTCGGAACTCTCCATTGGTCAATTCTCCTTTCCCCAAGGCCTCTATGGTTTTTAATATTGCTGGATCTTCCCTCTGTTCAGCTGTAACGTCACCTAATACAGTGAGGGCTGAAATTAAGAATTACAGCATGCAAAACATAGAAATGTTTAGAATTACATAAGGAAGCTATTGAAGCAGCTTGTAGAAGGCTCAGAGAGAATTACTGACAAAAGCAGAGTGCGTCCTATAAGACAGAGAAGAAACAGCAAAATTAAAATAGGCGGGGAGAGAAGATCGCGAAATATTAGTGGAAATCAGAAAGATAACCGCATAGTTACTTACCTGATGGGCATGGAACAAATAAGAGTGGAAGCTGAAGGCTTTGTTCTCTGAACCAACCACGTGGAACACATATCACTCATGAAAGGAAACGATGAGAAGATTTTTACATGCACTGTACAAAAATGAACATATCACCTATTAGAAATTGGACCCCACAAAGCTAGAAAGTATTTACGCAGAGTTCATACACCGCCACATGAACACAAAATGTTTTAACATACCAGTCCATTATCGAACTACAACTAGAATAACACACACCACATTTATCTATTCGAAATCACTGAACTGAAAAACGAGAACACATTTCCACACACGATCGGAGAAAATATTCCAAAACATGATTCTAAGTTCACTAGTCTAAGTTAAACTTGCTAGACAATGAATCGCTACCAACACAAGAGCACAACCAACCTTACCTCACCAGATGACCAGCACGGAATGGCCAGACCGAGTGGCCACGAGACGCGGGAAGCCACCGGAAGCCGGAAAATCCAAGATCAGCGGTGGTGGGGACAGAGAGACTCGTCCTAGAGAAGGCTCGTCGACTGAACTGTAACCAAAGGGTGTGGAAACCTCTGTGGTAACATGAGCAGTTATCGACTCTGAGCCAGAGAGAACGATGCAAAGTGGGCTACTCCTACCCACATTCAGACAGCCATAGATTCTCACACCCACTTAAAAGTAAAACAACTGCACATACTCACAGGGACAGTGGCGTAGCGGAGAAGTCATACTTATGCCACATTAATTAATATAATAATAAATTATTAACATAACAAAATAAGAAATACCTAGCAATATTAACTAATATTTTAGCACATTAAATAAAAATGCTAATCCTCAAGCCTCGAAAAGAGTGGGGTTCAAGTTTTAACAAAATGATAATCTAGCGACATTAAATAAATTATAACTTTACAGAAATACACAAAAAATATATGGAAGACGACAGACGGTCATGTTTCAAAAGTAACCCTGGCAAACGTACGTTGGTATGATGCCGGCAACAATCATAGCAAAAGGCCTCGGACCTTTGGATGAGACGGAGTCCCGCCTCTATTTGACATACATGGAACTTCTCTGAAACGACTTGGCAAACGATCGGGAATTAGGCGTGGAGCTGTTAATATCAATGGGGACTAAACTGGGAAGAAGGTAGAGCTGGCAGAGCCTGCAAGTAGGATGCAAGCTACCAACATGGATTTTCTCATACATAAATTTACGTTAGGAGGTAGAAATAACGCCACTGATACAAAGATGTTGATTTCACTTTTTTAATGAATATGCATTAACTTGCCTGAACGTTACAATCTATAGTACTGTTTAACCGTATTCTGTTTTTAAAATATTGATTTTCATTAATGGGGCGAACATGAATAAAACAATTCAGCTTTTTTTTATCACACAAACAACGTGGCATAAGAAAGGTAACTTGCACCATTGCAAGGTAAAAGCCTATTTAGGAGAAATGACCAGTGTTTTGCGTAAATACCCTAACAATGATTGAGAAAAATTCATAGTCACCGCAAAATTAATTTAAAAAAAAATTCTTACCTCTCTTCCGAAAACATTTTTTCAATATCACATAAACATTGTTGGGCGATAGTCATCAATCAGCTTCCTCAAATGGTGTTAAAATTGTTTCAACAGCGTGTCGTTTCCTAGTCGCCTCTCGTTTGGTTATCAAACTCAGAATAATCGCAGTCATTACTCGACTGTCATTGCTGCGAATAGTTTGGCTGTGGCAGCCGTGAGCGGCAGAACTGAAGAGTCTCTCAGACAGACATTTCAGTGTTAACTTAATCAGCGCTTATGTTGTGCATCGAACGGATACCTATCAATGTTTTTCATACAGTAAAAGGGGAAAAGTCCAAAGAAACATATGAGACGTGACGGCCGCGGTGGCCGAGGGGACTGCGGCGCGCCAGTCACAGTCTGCACGGCTACTACGGTCGGGGGTTCGAATCCCCCCCCGGGCATGGATATTTGTGCCGTCCTTAGTGTTAGCTAGTTCATAAGTAGTTTGTAAGTTTAGGGACTGATGACCCCGTAGTTAAGTCCCATAAGCTATACAAACATTTGAACAAACAAACGGCTCGTTTGTAGAGGAGAACCTAATCTTCACCTTGAAGATAGAAATATTTTATGTGTTTTTAATCACGTCTTTGGTGATATTGAGCCGTGTCCGCTCGTTTATTGGTTCCCGTGTGCTGTTCCCACAACGTCTGTTTTATGGTGACACACTAGCGATCTTGTCTTTCGCTTTCGCTGCGGGTAGCGCTCGTAATTCTATTGTTGATTGCGCTGGATCTCTGATGTTTACGCCGAGTGGACAGTCAGTTGGACGGGAAGAGAGTTCGCGACAGTGAGGAGGGAAGGGTGGCGTCGCTGGTGCTAACACGTGCTGTCAGCCAGCGGGGCGAAACGGCTTTGGCGACTGGGGCGGGAGACGGCCACGCTGTGTTGTACGGCGCGCGGGTTAGCAGGCCGCGAGAGGAAGCACACGGGAGGGGAGGGGGGCGGCGACAGCGTCCGACAACGCCGCTGCCCACTGGCCGTGTTCAGTTCTCGCGTCCTCCTTGCGGGAGTCGTGGCCCCGCGTGTTGTCTCATGTCAGGGGTTACTGTTTGATCGCGGAGCTGCTGTGCTTTGTATGTCATCCTGGTTTATTTAGCTAGTCGATATTCGGAAGTCAATCTTCCACCCCTCATTCCTTAAGCCCGTTTTACACGATCGACTTTGTGGTAAAAATTGACTACTCAAAGTGCGTGCGCCCTTCGTGCCTGCGTGTAAATCAGCAGCCAACCCCATCGCGAGTGCGTCTATGACGTCAATGATCTATAGAGTGAGGAGTTCTAAATATTCGAGTATGCTGCAGAATGCGCATGCGCAGAAGCAAGTAACAGTAGTGGTGTCTACGAACATCGCAAGTTAACTTATTCTGGTACAGCGAGTTCATGTTACAGAATTGCTTTATTCTGTTGCTTACTTTGTGTTTTCATCACACCGAAAAAGTGACACCAGAGCCTGATATTGTTTTTTTCTACTAGTTTTCTCCCACAAAAGCGGTGAAATATATTCAAGCAGAAAAATATTTTCGTTTTACTTGGAAAAAGCCTACGCTATGTACATATACGAGCATTAATATATAAACATCTTTTACTGAAAATTGTAGCGAAAGAAGATACAGAATTATTAGATGAGGAAGAAAGCAATATATGAAAACTAAAACAAATAGCCGTTTTTTACTGCATTTTCGATATTGTTTCATGTGTTTGCCAGTATAAATTTTTTTCAGCAAATAAATGTGTAGGCTTTCAAAAGTTTGAGTAACTCTTTTCCTATTATTTAGGTTCTAAATTGTGTTAAAAATTTTCTGCGTGACTCTATGAATTAGTCTTTCGCCGTTGGTAAACTCAATTAACCTTTTCTTGCTCGTACGTAAAAACTGCCCTCATAACCTCACTTCTTCATTCAATTGCGAAAAAACTAGCAGACAACACTACAGCTTTTGGTGTTTACGACTACTCGACACAGGCGAGACGCAGTCACGCCAGCAACGCCGCAGTAGACCCACTCATCTCGTGTAGTCAAGTGAGACAAGAAAGTTCATCGTGTAAAAGGAGATTTACATTGACTTCCGTAACGAATGGCGTGTTTCGCCGTTGATAGTTTGAGTGTTGCGTCTGAAAAAATCTAATGCTTCTTACTATTATTACAATGATATTAGTGAGTTCAATAGCAGTATCTGCTGGTTTGTGCCCTTTCGAGTGGCTGCGAGTACTCAGAGCGTGGAAGTAGTTCATTGTAGCATATTTTCTTTTGAATGTACTTACGTGGTCTTCGCGTAAGGTTAAATTATTTTCTTGATGTTGGTGATTGTGCGTCGTTGCTATTTTGTTTTCTGTTGCACATCTAGTATCGTGGTGGACCTAATGACCTCACGTCGGCGCGTCATACTTTTATCGTGCGTGTTCACCTCTTCTAGTGGTTCCTATTGGCTTGGATGCTTCTACTTGCGTTCCACGTTCCGATCCGGGAATCTGAGCGTATTCGTAGTGTACTTTTGAGCACCTGTGTATATGTTATGTAATTGGTGACACCCTGTTTGAATATATGGGCTTTTTTATTTTTTATTTTATTTTATTTTTTATTTTATTTATTTATTTATTTCAATTTTTTTTTAATTTTGTGGAATCTAACTGCCTGATCTATGTACGACACATACTATTGTACTGTTCTGTGTGCCTATTCACTCAACATCCCCAAATCTTTTGTTTAATGTTATTTTGCCTCCGAGGTGTTGAGATAAATTTCCGTGTTGTATGGAGTGACACCTGTTAGCCTAATTGGTTAGAGCCTCCTTAACTGTTTTTTATTCTCCTGTATCCGTCTCTCCGCTTTCTATCATAACGTCATCCGATGTCCTTTACTTTAGTGGCACGTTAGCGGTCACCTTAGTCTAGTGTTTACGTAAGTTTCCACCTATCACACGCTCGATTGGAGCGTCATTTAATTATAGCCTGTTGTACTGTCGTTGTTAAGGGCACCTGAACGTAAACTGGCTGCATTTTCATTCTTTAATTTCGGTGCACATTACTCTTGATCTACAATGCGGAGGAAGTTGCGATTGTGTACCAACACTGAATGACATTAACTCAAGCTGTAATAGGAAATTTATTCAAATATCTGTTTTAGTTTAAGAATTACGTTATTTTGCCTAATATATGTGTTTATAATATATGTTCGCATTCTGGAACCATTTTCTAGTTTATCGTCACTCTAACAGCATTTACACTGTGCCTGGCTACTGTCAACATTCCAAGGAGCGGCGATGGAGTAGCCGAGCGGTCTAAAGCGTCTCGCTGCGGAGCGCGCGGTTGCTCGTCGTGGAGGTTCGAGTCCTTCCTGGGGCATGGGTGTGTGTGTGTGTGTGTCCTAGGTTTAAGTAGTTTGTAAGCTACGGACTGATGACCATGCAGTTTGGTCCGATAGATTTACAAACATTTTAACATTCCAAGGAACACATTATGCCACTTGTTTTTTAGTTTGGGGTATATCTGAGGAAACAGAAAACCCTTATTACACTTCATTACCATTTTGCCTAAAATGACCGTTAAAATTATATACATAATGACAAAAATAGATCGTTTCTACAATGTATTAGGCATAATACAAAGTTATTATCCCATTCATCAATTGGGAGAAATTTGGTGAACATAGCTAAAACCATTATGAAGATATAATTATATCCCTAATGAAACTTCCCTAATGTTCTGGAAATGTAGTTTCGAGAAAATGAGAAAAGAATGTTCATAGTGTTTTGACTCACCATATGCCTCTTTCATAACATTCCGGTGGCATAAACCTGCTGGCTAGCTGTTTCTTTTTCAGGATTCTTTTCCTTACTCTGGGCTCTTTAGTGGTGGCTTCTGCAGCTCTTTCAGCTGCAGCTAGTCGCTGACGATCTTGGCAGTCAGAGCAGCTGTCATATTATTTCCTGGTTGGATGCCTAATTTGTCCATTATTTTCGTCCTGCAAATTACACAGTCATTGACACAGATAACAGCATGCATCACACCTATTTTGAGTACTGTCCATCCAACAACAATTGTTTTCGGTTCTCGTTGCCACACGCAGCTGTCAAAACACTCATTAGGATTTTGTGTACGGCCATGTAGACATTTGCTAAGTACTTTTTTTATCTGCTAGGTCCCTGTATATTGGCTTGTTTCCATGACTCTGACAGGTATGGAATGTTTATGGCAACATTCCTTGCCTGAAGCGTGGCCAGTGTGCAGACATTTGTTCAAAGAGCGTTTAAGACTATAATAACTAATTAAAATTAAATAAAGCTACAACCCTTCAAAGTTTAAGGGGCGGAGGCTACGACCGCGTATCTGACTGGCTGGTGGTCATGAGACAGTGGGCCGTGCCCCAGGGGCTAGCCACTCGGCCACTCAGCTACGCTATCGGAGCCTCCGCCCCCGTAACTTTGAAGGGTTGTAGCTCCCAAACTAACAGTGATAGGAATATAGTTTAAATTGATTTGGACGCAGCTGGTTTAAACGAATCCAATACACGATAAAAAAAAACTATTGTTCCTTTTAAAAAAATATATCTTTGTGGTGTAACTCTTTAGAAAATGGTACAATAAACTATGTTCATAGCTCCGCAGAAAGTGTAACTTTTCTTGTGTTGACCTACCACATTAAAATTTCCCGTCACCTATTATTTTATAAGTTACAGAGGCAAACACGCTTAGTGAAACACCCTATATTGGTCCTCGCCTCCTATATTTAAATATATTAGTACTCCGCTTAAGCTCGTCAGCCTTGGTTGAGATTGTAATATATAGCTCTGATATTCGCTATCCTTGTTTAAGGTAATTTGAAAAATCTTAACAGACAACTTTATCAGTCAGTTACTTAAATTGTCGGAATTCTTGTAAAGGAATTATTCTTATCAGTCTTGTAAATATAATTACTTGAAGTTCTTACTGATAGTGCCCAATGTGCGATTGGATTCACGATTTCTTATCAGAATTGACGGTAAATCATCGAGTAAAATAGAAGTGATATCTGGCGTTCCCCAGGAAAGCGTTATATGTCCCCTACTCGTCAATGTGTTTATAAACAATTTAGGAGACAATCTGCGAAAATTGGCAATCGACACTAAATAAAGAAAATTGTGAAGTAATGCACACGACCACTAAAAGAAATCCGCTGAATTTCAATTACGCGATAAATCAGTCAAACCTTAATGTCGTAAATTCTACTAAATACCTAGGAGTTACAATTACGAACAACTTAGACTGGAGAGAACACATAGAAAATATTGTGGGGAAGGCGAACCAAAGGTTACGTTTCATTGGCAGAACGCTTCGAAGATGCACCAGCTCCACCAAAGAGACTGCCTACGTCACACTTGTGCGTCCTCTCCTGGAATACTGTTGCCCCGTGTGGGACACTCACCAGGTGGGACTGAAGGAAGATATTGACGAGGTTCAGAGGAGGGCAGCTCGTTTTGTTTATCACGTACGGGGGGAAAGCGTCACGGAAATTTTGCACGAATTGGGTGGAAATCATTAAAAGAAAGACGTTATTCATTGCGGCGTGATCTGTTTGCGAAGTTTCAATCACCGACTTTTACTTCTGAATGTGAAAATATTTTGCTAGCACCCACCTACTTAGGGAGTCATGACCACCCCAACAAAATAAGAGAAACCAGATCGAAAACAGAACGATTTAGGTGTTCTTTCTTCCTGCGCGCTATTAGAGAATGGAACGGTAGAGAAAAGTTATGAAAGTGGTTAATGAACCCTCTGCCAGGCACTTAAATGTGATTTACAATCAACGTAGATGTAGATGTACTGCTGATTTGGAATTAATTAATCCTTAGAAAGCCCTTCACGTTCCTTGTACTGCAAATTGCAGGTGACAACATATTTAACCGTTCGAACCAATGAGTTAAAATTCCCGATGTAATATACCTATTGTGTTAGTCATACCCTCTCAGCGGTGGAGTGGCCGAGTGTTCTAAGGCGCCTTGCTGCGGAGCGCGCGGTTGCCTGCCGTCGGGTGTTCGAGTCCTCCCTCGGGCATGGGTATGTTTGTGAGTGCGGTGTGTGTGTGTGTGTGTGTGTGTGTGTGTGTGCGTGTGCGTGTGTTGAGTTGTACTTAGTGTAAGAGAGTTTAAGTAGTTTGTAAGTCTGGGGACTGATGACGATACTAGTTTGGTCCAATAGGTTTACAAACACTGCCAGCAACGCATCGTTATTCCGGTATTTGCATTCTGGTAGAAGCCGCGCTGCGATCGACACCGATACTGCAGTGTTGCGCTGCGCGTACTGTGCGCCAATAAATAATGCAACTTCCTCTAGGGACAGGAGAAAGAAGCGAATTCCGATACTGTTTCAGTTACAATGCCCGTGAGATTTCTTTCACTTGCTTCATTCTCTTGTACTGAACAGTAGAGAGAAACGTATTACAGTCATTTATTTTTTATTTCATTGAGCTACAGTAGTAAGAGAAATCACACTACCGTCGCCATAGCAACGACACAGACCAGAGATGGTATTGAACAGTGGGATACACTCAACCCTCTCATTATACACTGCACAAAACAATTAGGAGATCATGTGAGGTATCATACACAATATACATATGGTGAAGTGTTTCATTCAGATATTGCCTACAATTATAATTTGTGTGTAATAGAGAACGATGATGTCCCGTCTGAAGTGCTATTATCGTTAGGAGAGCCGGTCATGAACAAATTGTTCCACCCAGTATGCAAGACGTATGAGACATGGTAAATACCCTCAGATTTCAAGAAGAAAAGAGTGATTCCAATTCCTAAGAAAGCAAGTGCAGACAAATGTGAAAATTAAAGAACTATGAGTTTAATTACTCATGGTTGCAAAATACTAACACGAATTATTTACCAATAGAAAGAAACTGGTGGATCCCGACCTTGGGGAAGATCCGTTTGGATTTAGAACGAATGTAGGCTACAGTCACATTACGACTTCTCTTAGAAGATCAATTAAGGAAAATGAAACCTGCGGTTTTAACATTTGTGTATCTTAATAAATCTTTTGACAATGTTGACTGGAATATACTTTTTCCGATTCTGAAGGTAGCAGTGGTAAAATATAGGGAGCGATGAGTTATATTCAACTTGTATAAAAACCAGACAGCAATTATTAGAGTTGAAGGTCATGAAAGAGTCGCAGTGGTTGAGAATGGAGTAAGACTACGTTGTAGCTTTTCCCAAAAGTTGTTCATTCTATACATTGAACAAGTTGTGAAGGAATGCAAGGAGAAATTTGGAGAGGGGATTAAAGTTCAGGGAGAGGGAATAAAAACTTTGCGGTTTCCTGACGACATAATAATTCTGCCAGCAAAAGTCCTGAAAGAGCAATTAAAGGGAATGGACAGTGTCTTGAAACCAAGGTATAAGATGAACATTAACAACAGTAAAAAGAGGGTAATGGAATGTAGTGTCAGCAAATCAGGTGATGCTGAAGGAATTAGATTAGGTAATGAGACAATAACGGCAGTAGATGAGTTTTTTTTTTTTTTTTTTTTTTTTTATTTAGATAGCAAGAATAGTTTTGATGGCCGAAGTAAAGAAGATATAAAAGCGTTTCTGAAGAAGCGATACTTATTGACATCCAATATTACTTTACATGTTAGGAAGTCCTTTCTGAAAGCATTTGTCTGGAGTGTAGCATTGTATGGGAGTGAAACGTGAACGATAAGGAGTTCAGACCAAAAATTGATAGAAGCTTTTCAAATGTGGTGCTACAGATGAAGGATGAAAATTAGATGGGTAGATCACGTAACTAATGAGGAGGTGCTTAACCGAATTGGGGAGAAAAGAAGTTTCTGGCATATCCTAAGAGAAGGGATAGATTGGTGGGACACATTCTGAGACATCAAGGATTCATCAACTTAGCATTAGAGGGAAGTGTGTGGGGTAAAAATTGTAGGAGAAGACCAAGGGATGAATACAGTAAGAAGATTCAAAAGGATGTAGGTCGCCGTCCGTATTCTCAGACGAAGATGCTATAGACGAATGATGAAGATTAGATGGGTAATTCACGTAAATAATGAGGAGGTGCTCAACAGAATTGGGAATCGGCAACTTAGTATTAGAAGGAAGTGTGTGGAGTAATGATCGTGGAGTGAGACCGAGGGACTAATACAATAAGCAGATTCAAAAGGTTGTAGGTTGCCGTACGTATTCTTAGATGAAGAGGCTTGCACAGGACAAGGTAGCGTGGAGAGCTGCATCAAACCAGTCTGCGGACTGAAGACCACAACAACAACAGTATGATATTTTGCTGTATCAGCACTTTATTTGCGGTTTACATGACATTTACTTAGAGTGAGAAACCATAGTCCTACCTGGGACGTTATGGCTCTTGTTTTGCGTTTTCTGCATCTTTCTTCTCACTGTTGCCCCTTTGCTAACCATCGGAACCGCCTCGTTTTGGGATTTATTGTCGTTCCACATTTATTTTTGTAAATTCCTTCCTTCTTATTTCATCCCGCCTGATCTTCTCACTCCTACCGCTTTTTCGGTCACGGATCTTAATCTTATTCTCGCCACGACCTATTTCACAGTGCATTCTTTCGTTGTTCTTGGTGCAGTAAGTTTTGTGGTTTGTGCTATCGACTGAATTTCCGCCTAGGGCGCACTTTTGTGATCGGTGGGCACTTGTTATCGACGTGAAGCTACTTACACATGCCCGCCGATAGTTGGGGCGCCATGTGAATCGTGATCCGCACCTCACCAATGGACGTGACTAGTTCTTAAGTCCTCGGAGGAGTTTGGGTCGTTCCTTTCGGCAACACGGTTTCGGTCGTGCTCTCTTGATAGTACGACCTTTCACATAACTCGGAACATCGGTACTAAGGCCGCCTGTTGCCCTATATATCTTGTGGCTCCCTATCCTGTGGACGTTTCGGCATTGTTTCATAATGCTTGGTGGCGCGTCGTAGAATCGACAAGCGTCATGTTGTTTCAGTTGAGTGTTTTCCTTCTACATCTGCATCTACGTAAATACTCTGCAAATCACATTTAAGTACCTGGCAGAGGGTTCATTAACCACTTCCATAATTTTTCTCTACCGTTCCATCCTCTAATATCGCGCGGGAAGAAGGAACACATAAATCGTTCCGTTTTCGATCTGATTTCTCTTATTTTATTGGAATGGTCATGTCTCCCTAAGTAGGTGGGTGCTAGCAAAATATTTTCACATTCAGAAGTAAAAGTCAGTGATTGAAACTTCGCAAACAGATCACGCCGCAATGAATAACGTCTTTCTTTTAATGATTTCCACCCCAATTCGTGCAACATTTCCGTGACGCTTACCCCCGTAACGTGATAAAACAAAACGAGCTGCCCTTCTCTGAACCTTCTCAATATCTTCTGTTAGTCCCACCTGGTGAGGGTCCCACAGTCGGCAACAGTACTCCAGGACACACAAGTGTGATGTAGGCAGTCTCTTTGGTGGAGCTGGTGCATCTTCGAAGCGTTCTGCCAATGAAACGCAATCTTTGGTTCGCCTTCCCCACAATATTTTCTATGTGTTCTCTCCAGTTTAAGTTGTTCGTAATTGTAACTCCTAGGTATTTAGTAGAATTTACGACCTTAAGGTTTCATTGTTGTTCGAAAAAAATTTAACCTTGGCGTCTTAGTCAAATTTTTGGAGCACAGGCTTCACACGCTGAAAGCTTGCTTCTACTAAATTATGTAAAGTCTATAGCGTGGGCCTCACCCACTAAAGTTTGTTTGCTTGTTTTTCAAACTAGAAATATTCTAAATTGTGAAGGGATCAAAACGGACATAACCCGCTCTGCTTTTTTTTTTTTTTTTTTTTTTTTTTTTTTTTTTTTTTTTTTTTTTTTTTTTTTTTTTTTTTACCTTATCATTGTATTACCCTAAAATTTAATACATGTTATTTGTTCTAATTGTTAATCAATTAAATATGGACTTCACCTGATGATCAGTTTAAATTATTCCATTTTAAATAGAATAAATTCATTAAAGTAGCAATTGATATTATTGGTTACCCACCCAGTCCTTCTACCTTGTCTTTATATCGTTTTTGAATACAAATTGGAGGCCTCACTACCATAATAGTGAAAAATTCATTCTCGTTGCCCTCTAATAAGGAGGGTGATCACCTCAGATGGCCAGCACAGTTGCACACCTGTGTGACATGGACAGTATGAGGTTATCAGTCAACTCTTTACGGATACAAATAAACAATCCCTAAGACGGATTTTCGTCTCGAATATGTCAAAGACAATAAAGATAAGTGTGACGCATAGAATTGAAATTTGTGATGCAGCCGGGAATCGAACCCGGATCTCCATGCCTAGTAAGCATCCGATAGATTTACAGACAATTGAACATTTTTTTAAACCCATCAAACAAAATTTTGTGTCCCAACTTCGTCGCCGCTTTTGTATCCCATCCTCGTCGCCACTTTTGTGTCCCAACTTCGTCGCCGCTTTTGTGTCCCAGCCTCGTCGTAGGTGTCGGTGGCCGAGTGGAATGAGACCGACACAGGAATATAGATAGCACGCTGGTGCAGGTACGGAGGGGAGCAGCCAGAAACTATAAACACTAGAGTAAATTAGAAAGAGATGTTTATTGCACAGAATGTAACAATACTTAACTTTTACATAGTACTGCAGAATGTTGATACATAGTTGTTAGAGGCCTGCCTAGTGCCTGTACAATAGCTAAGTCTTCACTGGTGCCTATCTGATTACGAAGGTCCTAACTGGTCGCTATCTCAGTCCCAAGTGAACGATGTCCTTCAGTGGTGGCCACGAGCGGAGTTGTCGCAGAGGGCGCTCGTGGCTGTCGTCGTGAGAACGCCGCGCCGTGCGTGCATGGCGGCGCGCGGCGAAAGTAGGTGGCGCGCACTTTGTACTTGTGCGACACCACACAAAAATGTACAGGGTAGAGCTAAACTCACTTGACACTGATGTAAGGAATTGATTGAATGTATGTGTCATTACCAATACAATCTTCTGGTTGAATTTCAGACTTTGAATCACAGCTTAACGTAGGCCTTACTCGTAATTCATTATTCTCAGTAGTACCTTCTTGGGCGACCAGTTCCTGCCGTATAAATACGAGATCGGTGTTCTTCAAACCTATCTAAACCCCCTATATCCTCATCCTTTTCGGGAGACTTTATAGGTAACATCAGTCCGTATTAAGGAAAATAGTTCTAGGCTGCGGAGCGGACGAGCGCATTGATGCGCTATGCTACGATGCGCGAGGTCGTTCCCAACCAGGGGTTTGAATCCCACCTTGGGCATGGATGTTTGTGTCGTCGTTAGTATAAGGTAGTTCATAAGTAGTTTGTAAGTTTGATGACCCTGCAGTTAAGTCCCTTAAGCTTAACAAACATTTGATCATTATGAAAACAGTTCAGTAATAAATCAGCCCTTTCGTATGATACTTCTCATCCTAATTATTCGAAATTTATAACACGGAATTAAAATTTGCATTAAAGACCAGAAGAAATTCTGAAAATGATTCCCCGACGCATTAATTCAGAAAAGAATTCAACATTTTCTGTTTAAAAATAACTGCTGCATACACACGACAGCACTGAAGAAAATGAAGCAGAAATAAAAAGTAATGTGCTAATTTTTTGGGAATCCTAATATCACGGTTTGGATTTCAAGGAGATGTACAGCGTACCTACGTACTGTTAGTTCCCTTTATTACACCTCGACGTGTACACGTTGCAGTCATTAAACGAAGACACTCTTGCCAACTTAGTCTCATAATAATCGGTTAAATAAGTAATTTTTAAATCAGAACTTCTCATTCTTATTGGCTGTTACAGGGCATTGAATTATAGTCAACAGCGAGGGTGAAAACTTATATCAGACCGGGACTCGAACCTAGTTCTCGCGAACTGCAACTTTTACCTTCTCGCCTCCAGCTCATACTGCCAACCTGTTTCACTATTTTCCGTTCAGAGTCCCATTTATGCAATAAGTAATTACGACAACAAACACAATTTTTGTCGCCCGATAATTGGACATCGATGACCTACAGGCTCGCCAAAGGCCAAACTAAACGATGGTCAAATATTCAGTATTTGTTGTACAGTAAAAACTATTAACAGTAATGCACCCTGAAATTGCTTTCGTAAATACTGGCCAAACAAGCCATATCGGTATAATCTAATATGCGTAGGAGTGAACATACATACAGAAAGACTATTCCTTATTTTCAGTAACTGTGCTCTCGTAATGGTGGAGCAGTGTCATTAGGTCAGAGCTAATAACAGTTAAAGATACATGTGCTCTGATAGCACAATGTTAAAATAGAGGGAAGATTAATTTAATTTAATGTTCCTACAAAAGGCAACGCCCATTTTGATGACGTTACTGTTGATAAGGTGTCACGCATACAGTTCCAACGTTATATTTTTTAACATCATGTTTCGTACAAGTCTAACAACCACAATACGTATGTCGTATAAGTTACTTATTGAACTCAAACCTGCATTTTTGTTCTAAATTATCTACTTTTTTCCTTAATAACCACAATAGAAAAATTTTTGTTACATAAATTCAATGTTTATATACAAACGTCCTAGATACCGATATGCTAACAGTCAACCAGAAGTAATTCCAGAATTTCATTTACTATCCAATGAGTTTGGAAAACTTTTTTTCTTTTTCGAAGGCAATGAACAGATATAATGTTTTTAATATGCATATTTCAGTATAGTTGACAGAAAATTATACACTTTCTTTTAGATAAAATAATAATATTCGACGAACTAGACTGATATTTTCATATTAAAATATAACGCTAATTATTCGAACGTCATTAACTTTATATATATCATCATTTTTTCGATTTCCGTCGTCCTTAGTTCCATATGAAATTGGTGGAGGTATATTACCGTCTTTAGCAACTAAATGAAAGGCTCTTTTTTTGTGTCATACGCGTTTCGCTTCTATAATTATGAAGCATCATCAGTGGCCTGTAATACATGTTATTTTTGTATAATATTGTAGTACAGTCATAATATTATAGGTATTTTTCACAGTATGACAGTTAACAGTCTTGTTACAATTTCTCAAGTTCGGATCTACTAGGTTAGAAACAACTTCTGTAGCACCAGCTTTTGCAAAGTTAATTTAATTATCCAGTTTTTGGCCCTACTTACGGTTTCCTATGTTATTCCATGGAAATGGAAATGTTTGTGAGGCCTTTTGCGGCGTATTGTGAGTCGCCAATTTCGATTTGCATGGAGTTCTATACTTAATATAAAAGCACACGTGTATCGGCATTTTCTAGGCCCTCGCTAGTTTTTGAAAAAGGCAAGGATGAAAAAGTTCATGATGGAAAATTGCATTTTTAATATTATGCATAGGAAGATAATTTTCAATATTATGAATAATATTGAAAATGCAATTATATATATATATATATATATATATATATATATATATATATATATAATCTTCCTATGTACAATATTGAAAATGCAATTTTCCATCATGAACTTTTTCATCCTTGCCTTTTTCAAAAACTAGCGAGTGCCTAGAAAATGCCATACACGTGTGCTTTTATATTCAGTATAGAACTCCATACAAATCGAAATTGGTGACTCAGAATATGCCGCAAAAGGCCCATGGCTCTTGCGCAAGAATAGGCAGTTCCGCCCTCTATCGTAAGAGCCCGAATGTTGGAAGGCGGCGAAAACGATTCATCGCTAGTCTAGTCATTACTCTTATTACAGTTTCCTGGCCGAGTGACAGATCCTAGTTTTTCCACGTCTAATAAGACAAGCTTCGACATTTTCCTTAAAGGAAAACCCTTTTCTCTGTGTACGATATTGTCAGAAAGACGACTTTCAATGGATTCTTTTTAACCACTGTTCCAATAACGAGACGCAGAGACAACCATTTGTGTCTCATAATATGTCATTCTATATTCCTCAGTATGTGTTCTGATGAGAACGTGTATGCACAGCTTGCTCAGTCAGTAGAGAGCATTCCCGAGAAATGCAAAGGTCCTGGGTTCGAATCCAGGCCTGGCATTTTAATCCGTCAGGTAGTTTTATATCGGTGCACACTCCGCTGCAGAGTAAAAATTTCATTCTGGAAGCAACGCCTGAGCAATGACTGCACCATGTTCCCTCAATATCCTTTGTTCCAGGTGTGCTAGTCCTGCAAGGTTCACAGGAGAACGCCTGTGAAGTTTGGAATCTAGGAGATAAGCTACTGGCGGAATTAAAGCCGTGAAGAAGGACAGTGACTCATGCACAGGTAGCTCAGAGGTACCCAGCGAAAAGCTAAGACCCTGAATTCGATCACGGTATGGCACACAGTTTTGCCAGGAAGTTTAAACTGTTTACAAAAATATTGGTGATGAAATTATCCATTAGTGAAAACCACATCAGAATTCCCGCAGTAGTTCCTAACATGTACGGAAGATTACGAATTCATGTAATTACAAATTATTTCTTTTACTCTCAGTATTAAACTTTATGTATCCTTCCTGCCAAATTTCGTGATTCTTGGTCAAAGGGAAGTACCCAACAGGTTCTGATGAGTGCCTACGATTATCGAAGTACGTGCCACAAATTACCATGCCTATTCAAAAAATGTTCAAATGTTTGTTAAGCTTATGGGACTTAACTACGGGGTCATCAGTCCCTAAACTTACAAACTACTTATCAACTACCTTATACTAAGGACGGCACAAATATCCATGCCCGAGAGGGGATTCGAACCCCCGACCGTAGTAGCCGTGCAGACCGTGACTGGAGCGCCTCAGTCCCCTCGGCCACCACGGCCACCATACCTATATATATATATATATATATATATATATATATATATATATATATATATATATATATAGGTAGATGGATAACAAATGATTAAAAAGATTCTTATGATATAATATAAGCAATTTTCTGATATATTCCTTTCCTTGTACTGTGAATCTTATTTTCCGTCACAATTCAAGATTCTGGATGCAAGACAAGAACCAAATAGGTTTTGATGAGCAACTTTGAGAATATCAAAAATGGCTGTAGCTTTTTAAGATTAAATTTTTTTCACCGAGTAAGAAGGACTACGGACCTCAGTATCTGGCACATATTTCAACTTGATAGTCTACTAATTCCTGAGTAAACAGAGTCTTAACAGACAATCATACAAACAGGTGGTCAACAAATTTAACCTCTGAGAAGTCCGTTTTTAGCGGGTGAACTGCGGAACCCTTAAAAGAATAATGACAATCATAGCCTACATCTATGTATTTGTATTATATGGCGATACAGAGTGGCGCATCATGGGACAGTAAAACTAAAATTTTATTTTCAGTAAGAAAGTGGAATAATGAATACATCATACTTCCTGGTATTGAAGTTATATACAATACGGAATGAAAAATTTTTGAGCAAAACCGCTAATAAATAAACGATGTTCTTACATTTGACGTGCCACACTAAAGGTACATACGTAAGGATTTTGGATGCCTATGTATCTAGTAACTCTGTGCTATTCAGTACGTGTGGATACCTACGTGTGTTTGAAGAGGTCGTCGGAATGGGTTGGAGAATGAAAGCATCACATACGCATGAAAGGAAGTATGGAGGAGAGTAGGCAGAAGAGCTGAGTGTAGTGGGATGGTGGGACACGTGTGTAAGCATGTATAATGACTGAATGTGATATGAGTGTGCGTATCGGATAAGCTTTCCGGACCTGCAATAACGACCGAGGAAGGGAATGACGTCACACTGTTCCTGTATTCTGCTTAGTGCTCTTTCACTGTCCTTTGTGAACACAGTACTGCCTGAATAATTCAGAGCCATGTGCTGCGGCTTCACAACGAAACGGGACAATACCAAATGGACGCTGTAGGCGCGGACGAAACAAGCAATAGCGGGCTATTTTCAGGACTTCTTTATCCTCTCAATGGACGTACATCAGTTTGAACTGTTATTACTTTTGAAGTCACGGAAGCGTATAACTCTCAGTCGACAGAGTTTTTGCAGACCTGACGTACGTAACACTTCTTTTCGGTTAGTTTTGAAAGTTTCTACAACAGAAGGCATAAATACTCTGTTCAAAATAATACCGTAATGCTTGGCTGATATTTAATATTCTATTCCCCTTAACAAGTGTTTTGTTTCAATTATCTTTGAATATTTTTTACTTGTCCACCATGAGTTATTGTAGTTTAATGCATGCATGGTAGTTGTTTGAGAGTGGAGACCACACAGTAGGCAAGTAGTGTGTGTGAACGAGAGCAGAATTAAAATCATATGATCCACGTTTCAATCCGTCCGCTGACTTACGATAATTTAAGATGGGGAGAACATGATTGTCAATGATATTATATGATGCAGTATTCTTGTTTTGATGCAGAATGGAAAAAGGATTATCAATAAATTTGTCATAGGTAATGGTTATACTCTTTCTTTTATGTAGAAAAGGGCCCATCCTGATTTGTTTGTCATTATTCAGATGAAAAGTTACGGTAGGTACACCCTTAAAGATAAACGAGGAGGTGGTAAGCTTTCACTGGTACTGGTGAAGAGACGAAATACACAGCTGTCAAACCAAAAGTCTATCATGGTTCTTTCATGGATTTCTCAGGAACTGCCCAGGAACGTATGGTGTTGTTGTAAACCGTATAAAGCCTATCCTAGACCAACTGTAATGTAGAAAAAACAACTGATTTTCTCAATGTGGGAGAACTTCAGCTAGTATCTAATGTTTAAATTTCGAGATTGGGAAGCGACTGATCTATTCCGATCATATATATCTACTCGATATATAACTACGTAGGCTTCCGCGGCTAGAGTCAGATGACATAAAAGTTTTCTGGCTATTGTACCGCGTCATTATGTAAGGCTATTACTTAAATAACCGACGATTCGGCCAACGTTACAGTGTCCTTCATCTGGGTATACTGATGTGAGCTGGTAGTTACTACACTTTATATTACTTTCAATTAGACATTACGTCATAATTTTTAAAAATAAGCGATGTTATTGGTGAATTTTTGCGCGGAAGAATGGAACTTTATTTTGATAGGATGCTGAGGTGGAAGGAGTGGGGGTTAGCCGTTGCTTCTTGCATAGCGAGACATGATTGGTGTTCATCGGCGAATGGGGCGAAGGCTTCCGTTCCTCTCCTGCTGGCCGTGGGCCGCGCGGCGGCAGTAGCTTACTAGTGACGCTCGCGTGTTGTGTTGTCAGTGCGGCCTATTTCGCGGTGATGGCTGGTAGCCATGAGGGGGCAAGCCTGAGTCCATCTTCTCTATTCATGTTATTAGGGTGTTTTACAATTTCGATGGCTTCCCTTATCTTGCGTTTAACCATCCCTGGTTGCTGGCATCGTTAAATTTTATCTTTTTGCTGCAATCTTGCTGGTGTTCGGCTACTGCAGATTTGTGTTGGCCTAATCGAATGTAGCGTTCATGTTTGCGTATGCGTGTTGCCACTGCCCTCCCTGTCTCACCTGTGTATACTTCCCCACACTCGCATTCCACTTTGTATACTCCTGATACGTGTAGTGCCTCTATGTTGTCCTTTGTGGAACCAAGTACATCCTTGATTTTGTGATTACTATAGAACAAAGGCTGGACTTCAACCCGGCGAAGATGTTTAGCAATCCGATCTGTGAAGTTTTTTATATACGGTAAGCGTGCTGCTGGCTGCTTTTTATTGACTTCCTTCCTACTGCTGTTTCTTTTATTTGTGTCCATGGCGGTGCTATATAAAGTGTAGTAACTACCAGCTCACATCAGTATACCCAGATGAAGGCCACTGTAACGTTGGCCGAAACGTCGGTTATTTAAGTAATAGCCTTACATCATGACGCGGTACAATACCCAGAAATCTTTTATGTCATCTACTCGATATACTTAATGCGTTACGGATTTTTTCACGTGTAGTCTATTAACTTCATGGAATATGCTATCACTACAATTGATGAGGGATGATAGGATAGCTCCTTACTTAACAGCTATATGCAACGGCTCTCTCAAAGAAGGATCTGTACCAAAAGATTGGAAAGTTGCACAGGTCACACCTATGCTCAAGAATGGCAGTAGGAGCAAGCCACTAAACTACAGGCCTATTTCACTGACGTCAATTTGCAGCAGGGTTTTGGAACATATCCTCTATTCAAATATTATGAAATACCTCAAGCAGAATGATCTATTGACCCAAGGTCAACACGGATTTAGAAAATATCGTTCATGCGAAACACAACTAGCTCTTTATTCACACGAAGTGATGGGCGCAATCGACAAGGGTTGGCAAATCGATTCCGTATTTCTTGATTTCCAGAAGGCTTTTGACACCACACCTCACGCACGGCTTTTAATCAAATTGCGTGGTTATGGTATATCGCCCCAAATTTGCGACTGGATAGGGGATTTCCTGTCAGAGATGACACAGATCGTAGTAATCGATGGTAAGGCATCGACTAAAACAGAGGTGATATCGGGCGTTCCACAGGGTATTGTTATGGATCCTCTGCTGTTCCTTACTTACATAAAAGATTTAGGGGAAAATCTAAGCATCTATCTTAGGTATTTTGCAAATTACTCCATCATTTACCTTATAGTAAAATCATCTGAAGATCAAAACCAACTGCAGAACGATCTGAATAAGATATCGCTATGGTGTAAAAATTGGCAATTGACTCTAAATAATGAGAAGTATGAAGTCATCCACATGAGTACAAAAAGAAATTCGTTAAACTTTGTTTACAAGATAAATCAATCAAAAGTAAATGCCGTAAACTCCACAAAATACCTAGGAATTACTATTACTTCAGACTTAAACTGGAAAGAACACGTAGCTAATGTAGTGGGAAAGGCGAACCAGAGACTGCATTTTATTGGCAGAACCCTTAAAAGATGCAACAAAACTACAAAAGAAACTGCATACACTACGCTTGTCCGTTCATTTTTCAGGTAGGTTTGACGGAGGACATCGAAAGAGTCCAGAGAAGGGCAGCAGGTTTCATATTGTCACGATACAGGGGAGACAGCGTTACGGAAATGATACATGATCTGGGATGGGAATCATTACAACAACGGCGCTTATCGCTGCGGCGTTGGCTACTTGTGAAACTCCAATCGCCAATATTGTCTTCCGAATGCGAAAATATATTGTTGACTCCCACTTACATAGGTATAAATGATCATCAGAATAAAATACGAGAAATCGGAGTTCGAATGGAGAGATTCAGGTGTTCTTTCTTCCCGCGCTATTCGAGAATGGAATGGGAGATAAATAGTATAATGGTGGTTCGATGAACCCTCTGCAAGGAACTTAAATGTGATTTGCAGAGTATTCCATGTAGATGTAGATCTGCATTCGGAAAATTTTTCTACTATCGAGGGGACTTATGAGAATTTGTGCTACTTTCAACACACGACTTTTGTCATAATTGGCGTCTCTACCGGACCTTTTCGTTTGAGAGTAACTTTTCGTCATAATTGACGACCCTGAATCATTCAAGTTAGGGATCAGAGATATGCGTGGATGGTTTAGTGAATTTTTAATTGTATGAGATGCTTGATTAGTCGAGTAAATAAGTGAAAAGAGCTTAGGAAGGTATGTGATAAAAATTTATGCAAGGAGTCGGTGCGTGTTTGAAATGCGACCACTTGTTTCCCGCGAGTGTTTAGCTGCGAAGGTGCAGCGAGCGGCGAACGGTGCCCGCTGGAGGTGGCACTGAAGTGACCGGCAGGCGGAAGGAAGTTTGCGGTGACGTCATCTGCAGCCGGATATTGGTTTCCGCTAGCGGCCCTTCCGTTTGCGAATTTGCGCAGTGTTTGCGTGTTTACTGATGCCCGCTGCCGAAGACGGAAACAGGTGGCATGGAAATTGTCTTTCTAGAGACCGCGTATGATCTGACAGTACTCGGAAAGCCTGAGGGCAATAATACAAAAACCCACAGGGTAAGGACGCTTTGCTGTTTGCCTCGTCGTTGTACAGCTGACATACATCGGCCACATCCACTATGCACCCGGGTGACACAGGTGATGAGATACAGGGTGTCCAGAAAAGGGCTCCCTGATTTCAAAATTAAATATCTCGAAAACAAAGATCGATAGAGGAATGCAGTAAACAGTATGTTTATTGTGAAAGCTGTAAGAAGTTTATACAGCAGTTTGAAATAATAGTTACAAAAGCTGCTAATAGATGGCGCTGTACGCTGTAATCGTGTGAAAACACTCTTTGCAAACAATCACATCACAATGTTTTCAAATTGTTCACCACTGGCACTACAGAGGTGGCGCAAACGAAGAATGAAATTCGCCATCACATTTCGTAGTGTCTCAACCGAAATGGATTCACATGCCTCGGAGATTGCCTATTCAAGCTTGTCCAGCGTGGCGGGATACTTCGGGTAGACCATGTCTTGCACTGTGCCCCACAAAAAAAGTCACAGGGAGTCAAATCCGGCGAATATGGAGGCCAATCCATGCCTGCAACAGTAAATTTGGGATATTCCAAAGCAATGACTCGATTCCCGAAATATTCCTCAAGAAAGCGAAAAACTTGTTCGGTCCGATGTGGTCGGGCTCCATCTTGCATAAATCATTCAGTACCTGGTCGACCGTCTGACGCTTGCTGTGTGGCGGCAAATTGTTCCAAAATTGCAACGTAACGTGCACCAGTAACCGTTCCTCGAATGAAAGAAAAGGGTCAATAATGCCGCTGATACATACTACAGCCCACACAGTAACTTTAGGAGAATACAGGGGTTTCGCTTCACACCAATATGGCTTTTTGGAACCCCAAAATCGCCAGTTCTGCTTATTCACGTATACATTCAGGTGGAAGTGTGCTTCATCTGTAAACCAGATGCAGCCAACATCAAATGCTTCACTATCAATCATTGTGAGCATCTGATTAGCAAAGGCAACCCTTTGCTGCACAGCTCGTACGGGTATGGCCTGTTGCGTTTGAATTTTGAATGGAAACGTGTAGGCTCTTTGTCAGTATTTTCTGCGTGCTGGAACGCTTCAAACCAGTCTCAGATGCATTTCTACGGAGGAATGACATTGGATTTCGCTGAATAATTCCAGAAACTGTGGAGATATTTTCAGGCGTAACTGCGGTTTGCTTGCGGCCAACATGCCCCACTAGATCATCAGTTACGCTGCCTGTTCGCTTAAATTTTGCGAGGAGCGTACGAATGGTTTTCGCATCGGGTCCTTTTGGAACATTAAATAGTGCTTGAAAACTTCGCCTTGTTGCCGTAGGACTCTCTTCTAACCTGTGGTACTCTAGCACCAGAAAAACGCGTTGGCCGCGGTGGATTAGCCGAGCGGTCTAAAGCGTCTCGCTGTGGAGCGCGCGATTGCTCGCCGTGGAGGTTCGAGTCCTCCCTGGGTCATGGGTGTGTGTGTTTGTCCGTAGGTTAGTTTACCTAGGTTTAAGTAGTTTGTAAGCTACGTACTGATGACCACGTAGTTTGGTCCGATAGATTTACAGACATTTGAAAACGCGTTGTTCAATGGGGTACATGGTTTTAATCTCTTTCTTCGGTTCGCTAACCTCCTTTCACGTTTCAATAGTGGAACTGATCGCTCTGGGCTTCGGGTCACTATTTATACTAGGCATTACGTATGGCGATTACAGCGCCATCTGTTAGCAGCTTTTGTAACTATTATTTCAAACTGCTGTATAAACTTCTTAAAGATTTCACAATAAACATACCGTTTACTGCATTCCTCTATCGACCTTTGTTTTTGAGATACTTAATTTTGAAATCAGGGAGTCCATTTCTGGACACCCTGTAGCAATATGCAAACACGGCGGCTTTTTACCGCCGCAGTCAGTTGGCCATCGCCGTTCACAAAAGTCTAGCGTTATACGTCTACATCTACTTTAGCGAGTCGACTTACGGACGCCGCTATGGGGAGCCACGCTTGTTCCGTTCCGAGCTACGAGTATCAGCAGGTCTCGTGGGTGAGATCGGGACTGCGAGCGCCGAGGTCGCAACGACACTTCTGTCTGAGACGCCAGCTGTTCAGGACGACTGCGCTGTGGACAGTTCCTGAGACTGACTTGTTGTGTTATACCATTGAAATCAAACTTTCTGTAAATGTATTATTGTGATTGTTGAAGACCGCAACTCTGTAAAGTGTTACTTATATTTGCGCGTTACCTTTTAACCAATAGTCAACACGGATTCAGAAAGCATCGCTCTTGCGAAACACAGCTTGCCCTTTATTCACATAAAATGATATGTGCCATCGACAAGCGATCTCAAATCGATTCCATATTTCTGGATTTCCGCTTTTGACACTGTACCCCCACAAGCGGCTTCTAATGAAATTGCGTGCTTATGGAATATCTCCCCAATTGTGTGATTGGATTCACGATTTCCTATCAGAAAGGACACAGTTCGTTATAATTGACGGTAAGTTATCGAGTAAAACAGAAGTGATGTCTGGCGTTCCCCAGGGAAGCTTTATAGGTCCCCTACTCTTCCTTGTATTTATAAACGATGTAGGAGACAATCTGAATAGCTCCCTTAGACCGCGGATGATGCTGTCGTTTATCGGTTAGTGAAATCAACAGAGGATCAAAAGCAACTGCAAAGCGATTTAGACAAAATTTCTAAATGTTGCAAAAATTGGCAATTGGCACTAAAAAAAAGAAAAGTGTGAAGTAATACTCATGACCACTAAAAGAAATCCGCTGAACTACAATTACGCGATAAATCAGTCAAACCCTAAGGTCGTAAATTCTACTAAATACCTAGGAGTTACAATTACGAACAACTTAGACTGGAGAGACACATAGAAAATATTGTGGGGAAGGGGAACCAAGGATTACGTTTCATTGGCAGAACGCTTCGAAGTGGCACCAGTTCCACCAAAGAGACTGCCTACTTAACACTTGTACGTCTTCTTCTGGAGTACTGTTGCCCATTGTGGGACCCTCACCAGGTGGGACTGACGGAAGATATTGAGAAGGTTCAGAGAAGGGCATTTCGTTTTATCACGTTACGGGGGGGGGGGGGGGGGAGCGTCACGGAAATGTTGCACGAATTGGAGCGGAAATCATTAAAAGAAAGGCGTTAGTCATTGCGGCATGATCTGTTTGCGAAATTTCAATCACCGACTTTTACTTCTGAATGTGCAAATATTTTGCTAGCACCCACCTACTTAGGGAGACATGACCACCCAATAAAATAAGAGAAATCACATCGAAAACGGAACGAGTTAGGTGTTCTTTCTTTCCGCGCGCTATTAGAGAATGGAACGGTAGTGGAAAGTTATGCAAGTGGTTAATGAATCCTCTACCAGGCACTTAAATATAATTGGCAGAGTATCTATGTAGATATAGATGTTACATTTGTAAGGTTCCCTATGGTCCCGACATACTTAATTTTCTATAATATTTAGGCCATAATAGTCTGCCCACAATTCTTATAAAATTATATTATTAATACTGTTCGTCATTCTGCACTGTACGTGAGTTATTTATGTAGTGAATTTTGTGAACTGGCCACAGAAATTGTAAGTGGCGCAATAATCTTTGGAAGTTCAATTGTAGAGTAAGCGCTCTGACTGGGAGAGGCAGCGGTGGGTTAGTCGTGCGTACTGGAGCGCCTTGTTGCGGTGCGCGCGGCCGTCTGCCGTCGAGGGTTCGATTTCTCCCTCGGGCATGGGTGTTTGTGTTTTCGTTAGTTTAGTTTACCTTAGGTTAAGTCGTTTGTAGGCTAGGGACTAATATCCAAACTGTTGAGACCCATAGATTTACAAACATTTGAACATTTGGATGTTGACTGTGAGAGACCAGTTAGTTGCCAGTTGCGAGGAGTAGCGCGAGGAAATTCTGTACGTTGTTTCAAGAAATTTTTCAGTTACTTCTAAATGTCGCTGAATTCATTTGATGGGTTCCATGGTCGCTTAAAGGATATCATTAAACAGAATAATACGAAAATGATGATTTGTATTTATCATGTAGCGGTAAGGAAGCCGTTGCAAAAGGCAGTCGTCAAGTATGTGTTGCAGCACGCTAATATTGTCTTCGGAACAAGTAGTCCCTGGAGTCCCGAAATCTGCATATCTCGGAGATGCCTATTACTTGTCTTTCTGTAGTCACTCCTTTCCGCTCGGGACTAACAAACTGACCGACAACCCCATTACGCTTTCCTGTGTTAGGATACGACTGTATGAGGTGATAGAGCGACGTAGTTTCTTTTGCCACTACAGTCTGCGTGTGTGATTTGATTTTTAAGCCATCTAGCTGTGACTTCTTATTTTTTATAAGTGGAGCTTTTATCCTATTAAATTCTATTATTTTTCTTGAGTCACTGGTTGTTCGCAAAGGTCACGGAGGTAAGAGTAATAGAATTCTCCTGTGTGTCTCAACCATTGCGCTCTTTCCTTGCCGTATGCTATCGACGTGACTAAGTTTCTCCTTTGCTTCCGTGGTCCAACAGTCGATGGTTGATCTGTACTTGTAGCGATGTCGTAAAAAGGCCTGCCAGGCCTCGTCGATTTGGTCGGCAAGGGCCGTGTCTCACAACATGTTGATGTTCAGTTTCCAAAACTACCGACCCCAATATCTCCTCCGTTTCTATAACTGAACACTGCATCCTACCGCGAGGTGGTCAGAGAAGGCGGTCGGTGTAACTTCAGTTGCTGACACTTTATTTTCCAGGTTCGAAGAGACACAGAGCCTATCGATCCTGCTTGTGATATATCTGACTAAGGTGGGATATTTGATTTCCCATGTATCTTACCGGTGCACATTAGTTACAAGAGCCTCGAGTTCCATGGATTTGTTAAAATTTGGTCTCTGGGCCTTTTCATGTAAAACAGTTCCAATCGCCCCCTTTTAAAACGGTCACATGATTGACTTTAAAAAACTTAGCTCTGTCTGCTCTATCATTATTCCTAAATCGTGCCTAACGTTGATAAAAGTGGTGTTATCAAGTTAACACCGAATGCCCCTTCCAGAGTCTAAAAACTGATATCTCTTATTTCAATTCCCTCCCTGACTAGGATAGCCGTTCCACAATGGTGTTCGTGAGCTATGTTTAAAATTTCTGTAAAACCAGCCACATAGATATACGGAATTTTCACTTCTTACAATAAGGCGATATCAGTGTGATTGAGTTTGTCCATCTTGTATATTGGTGACGGGGCTTCAGTCATATATATAGTAACGAATAATAACACCGTAAGCTGTTTTCTCATTTTATTACTTATTGGCAACCAGTTTCAATAGACCAAGCCATTATCTTCAGGCCCTTATAATACGGTAATCTGCATATTGCTGCGTTAGAAACAACCATATGTTGCCGAAAACTGGCATATTTTAAGATCGATCAAATAGTCATCAAATCGGAACATTTAAATATCTTGAGAGTACGATCACTAAAGATCTGAGATGCCATCAGGAAGTTCAAAATCCCTATTTCTAAAGCGAATGAGCATTCAACAGAAAGAGATGATTATTATGTGGCAAACTAGCCAAGGCTTAGCAGGTGTTTTGTTTGGAACGTGTAACTCTATGGGGGAGAAACAAAGACACTGACAAGGAAAGTAATTAGGCTCGAACAAACAGAAATACACCAAAATCGTATGATAGATAATGTACAGGTCTCTTATTGCACTAGTGATACTCCAGCATCTGCAAAACTCTGCAGTCGCCCATTAGAGGCCTCTGCGTGTGCCATACCGCATTGCACTTTGACCTGCCGGTACGCCAGTAGTGACGGTGCAGTGTGCCTCTGAAGTTGCGTTTTGTGACGTTATTTGTGTGGTGAAGTGTCGGATGGGTCGGCGATTGGTAATCAATCCTGCTAATATAGTGTAACTGGTTGAGGTGAAGTTACGAAGAAACCTTCTTCGTGTAGATGGTATTGGTGTAGAAGATGAATCATTCGCATGTTACCTATTATCTAGTGTTTCTAATCTATCCTCATATTTCTGCACTATAGTAGATATCAGAAAACATGTGAATGATTCTTCTTCTACACCAAGACCGTATTCACGAATAAGGGCTCTTCGGGCAATACATTAGCAGGATTGATTACCAATCGCCGACCCATCTGACGCTTAACTACACAAATAACGTCACAAAGCGCAACTTCACTACTGGCGTACCGGCAGGTCAAAGTGAAATGCGCTATGGCACACACAGAGGCCTCTAATTGGCGACTGCAGAGTTTTGCAGATGCGGGAGTATCACTAGTGCAATAAGGGACCTTTACATTATCTATCATACGATTTTGGTGTATTTCCGTTTGTTCGAGCCTAAGTACTTTCCTTGTGAGACGAAGGGTGAAGAAAGGCTAGAAGCATTTGAGAAGTCGATGTGGAGGAGAATGGAGAGAATACCTGAATGGTAAGAATGAGTAATGAAAGAGTGTTGGCTGGTGAGAAGAGATGTCTGCTGCATGTTATAAGGGACAGGAAGATGAACTGGATGGTACATTTGTTAACACGTGAGTTCTTTAGATAGACTAATTTGTGGGAGGAAGGAGGAGAAGCAAGTTAATAGACGACATAAAGTAGAAAATACCCGGACCTGAAGACGGTGACGGAAAACAAGACAGCATGGAGATTTACCATGTGAAAACCTGCCTCTGGGCAGAACACGAATGATGATGATGATGCAGAGTATGAACTTCAGTTTATAACCTGAATAAACCCAAGTGAAATTTTACGCACGTTTAGAAGTGGGTGGGCCCCTTACAACAAGCAGAGAGCCGTGTTAATTGCCTGTTGCTGCTCCCGCTGCCCCCGTGTGCTCCCCGGTCTGCGGGCGTCCCTCCCACGCAGTAATCCCGCCATCAGGAGATAATGGCGACGTCACTGCCGCCTCATTGCGTTCTGCGACGAAAGCGAAAACATATTCCGCGCGCCGCCGCGCCGTTGCTCGTCACGTCGTAATTCCGCCCTGCCCGGGAGAGGCGTGCTTTTATTTTACGGCCATCTCGTCAGCCGCCCGACGTCTCTGAGGCCCGCGTGAAGGTCAGACGGGTCCGCCGGTAATAACGAGTTATTCCTCCGGCGGAGATGAGGCTCAGGACTAAAACAGTCCAGAGGCTGAAATTCAGGTGCCCCCAGATTCTGCAGACTGACAGTCGACGGTGCTGTTTAGACTACGAGTTGCCTTAACTTGTGTAGTTAACGTAAACCTCTATTGTGATTCATCATTTTCCCTCGAATAAAACGTATTCTTTACATAGATTTTTTTTCTTTATTGTTATTTCTGAAACTTATTGATAGTAGGCAGCCATAGGCTGAAGTTCATGGATTTATGCTTTTTTAGCTTTATTTTATCGAATCTGAACGTGTATCCGCCTTATAGCTTTATTTTGTATGCGAAAGTCATCCATGATCGATAATCTCAGTCCATGTTTGTAACTATTGCAAATTATAATGTCTTCTGCGCTACAGCAGCTTCTTCGACTGCTGAGGCGAGTAGTAGAGAGTGAGCTGTTGAGCAGAAGAGTCGATTGTGGGCTAGGCTAGCTGCCAGACGTATGGCAACTGTGTTGTGTACTAAGGTTGAACTGGTCAGTAATGGTTCTATTGAGTTTGATTTATTTCACTATATATTTATGAATACAAATGTATTCTATTGGACAGTGGATTCTGTATCAAGAGGAAGAGAATAGTTGTATGGAACGCAATTGTATAAAGTCATAGTATTATAGACTCAACAAAGGTATGTTTCTTTAATTCAATAAATAACTTAATGGTTACTATTCTTATTTCAGCTCAACCTCGTCCCTCATTTTCCTGATTGTGGCATTTTTTATTTTGTTGTATGGTATGTGCTGAGTTTTTTAAGAAAAACATTTCCTTTTAAATGTTAATGTTCACGTACCAGTAAAGTAATCAGTCCTTACATGCCACTGAATCTGACTGTCAGAAATAATGTTCACAGAAGGCCCTAATTATTACAAAACGACATGTTGACCATAGCTGTTTATTAATCCTTAATGCTACCGGTTTCGGTTTTGTACCATTGTCAAGCGTTAGCAGAGATTAGCTAATAGCTTAACATGTCGGAATATAAAAATACAAAATTATACCACAAGTATTCGTTGTCATTGTTCAAGTTATTGTCACAGTAGCTGACTGCTATAGAATGAAGGATACATTGATGAGTATGTATACTTCATTCTATAGCAGTCAGCTACTGTGACAATAACTTGAACAATGACAACGAATACTTGTGGTATAATTTTGTATTTTTATATTCCGACATGTTAAGCTATTAGCTAATCTCTGCTAACGCTTGACAATGGTACAAAACCGAAACCGGTAGCATTAAGGATTAATAAACAGCTATGGTCAACATGTCGTTTTGTAATTATCTGAAAGCTGTTATGCCCCATCTATTCACCGTTATAGGCCCTAATTATGTTTGTTAAATCCGTTGCGCACATATGATTAAAGAAATTCCTTGATTTAAATAGAAAGACTTAATAAGAATAGGAAACTGTCACTTAACAAACTTTTATCAAGCTTTCACTTTCACTTAATAAACTTACAACAAGAAGCTTTTGCTACGCACATTACACAGGCAGGTTGACAGCAGCCTCATACTCCGCTCTTCAGCCGCGGGTCGCTACATAATGGATATGATGAATACAAATAATGCTACAGGAGCTTTAAAAAATCTGAAAATTTAAAACTTTGACAAGAAGAATTATTGAAGAAATATAAAAGATGAAAGACGTTTAAAAACACTTGGTATGATAAAAATGTGTGCCACCGTGGCGATGAAAACACATTGAGGAACAGTACCCTGGATACCATGCGCATCACGGAGACACTGGTGAAGTTGACGATGGCGACACTTGTCTGGGGGCAGTGGACGCACTGTTAAAACATACAGATGACACTCACAGCACTGTACGAAGCACCAAGCTAAAACACCAACCAAATAGGAGTACCCCACAGGGAAGGAAATGTGTGTGTGTGGGCGGGAGGGGGGCGGGAGTAGGAAAAAGAAGGGGGTAGGATTGGGGAGGGAGCTAAATAAAATGTTCAAATGTTCGTAAAGCTTATGAGACTCAACTGTGGGATCATCAGTCCCTAAGCTTACGCACTACTTAGCCTAAATTATCCTATGGAGAAACACGCACACCCATGCCCGATGGAGGACTCTAACCTCCGCCGGGACCAGCTGCACAGTCCATGACCGCAGCGCCTTTGACCACTCGGGTAATCCCGCGCGACATGACCTTACGGTTAACGTAAATAAACATTTATCAATGATTATCTGTTCACAAAGTATTCAACGCAAAACAATATATATTTACAATTTAACGATAATTTGGTTTGAACAATAATATTTACAGTGACTATTCAATGTTGAACAAAATAAGAAACAACGGAGTAAATAAGACACTGAACATAATATAATTTTTTTTTTAAAAAAGCACTAGACAAATCGAATCTGGCTTTTGCTTGTGCAAACTCTTTCACACAATCTGTGTAATTTAAGTCCTCTGCAAGCTCGTTCTCAATCGATATTGTTGCAAGATCATTCAGATGAGTTTGACTCATCGTTGATCGGAGGTAGGTCTCTATCAATTTCAATTTTGAGAAACTCCTCTCTCCACTCGCAACTGTCACTGGGAGTGTTAGGAGAATTCTGAGAGCAATGTTAACATTAAGACAATAGGCTGACCTTTGCCTTTCGTGGGCAAGCGCTCTACCACTGAGTTATCCCGACACGACTCACGGTGTCACCCCACAACTTCAGTTCTGCCAATACCTCGCCTTCTACTTTCCAAACTTCACAGAAGTTATCCTGCAAACCTTGCAGGACTAGCACTGGCTAAGTCATGCCTTCACCATATCTTTTATTCCAGGAGTGCTAGTCTTGCAACGTTTGCAGGAGAGCTTCTGTGAAGTTTGGAAAGTAGGAGGCGAGGTACTGGCAGAATTGAAGTTGTGGGTCGTGTCGGGATAGCTCAGTAGTATAGCGCTTGCCCGGGAAAGTCAAAAGTCCCAGGTTCGAGTCCCGGTTCCGGCACACAATTTTGACCTGCCAGGAAGTTTCATATCAGCGCACACTCCGTTGCAGAGTGAAAGTTTCTTTCTGGAACTTTTATGTAGTTTCACTAATCCAACACCGTCTAATGAAGGCAAAATTATTTTTGCAGAAACATGGGTTACGGTTTATTAAAACCTATTCATTGCAACTGGTTAGCTGTTATTTCCCTGCGTGTTTTCTTTGCCTATCGCGGTACAAGAGATAGTCGTGCCGCCTATTCAGTGGTTTGTTCCCTCAGCTTTGCTAAGTTCGCAGCCCCACCGCCCACCCTTTACGTTGGGACAGCCACTGCAAGGGGCGCTCCCTCAACAGCTGGCGACGAGAGCCACTGACGTCACCACAGCTCGCACTCCGCGACGACGGAAGGCGGTTATCGGTGGACGGACGATTTCTTGCATCAGCCGCGATGCGAACCTGCTACCCTGGGGTAGAAGTCGCTCGTGTTGCTGGAAGGTCTGAGCTGGTCCGCTCCGTGTTCTTCATAGTGAGAGGGCCGTACCGTGGCCCCACCACTGACTGGAGCTGTGGAAGAAGTGTGGAACTTAGCAGAGATTAGCGAGTCTATGAAATGATCGATGTGCGAAGCAAGCAATCACTACCACCGTTACACCTTAGCAAAACATCCTGCCGAGAACACGAAAATATTCTGGTCCTATATGAAAGCGTTAAGCGGATCGAAAGCCTCTATAAGTTAACTCGTTGATTGTTCTGGAGTGGTGATAGTTAACAGCAAACTGAAGACCGCAGTTTTCAGTTTAAAATTTAACAAATCATTGACGCAGGAGGACCATGTAAACATACCTTCATCTCATGATCGTACTAACTCCCACATGAAGGACATACTAATAGACTTAGCCGATGTAGAGAAACAGCTGAGAGAATTGAAACAAGTCGCCAGGTCCAAATGGTGTACTAATTAGTTTTTAATAGAGTACTGTGCCGTATTGGCCCCTTACTTAGCTTACATTTATCGCCTATCTTTAAATCAGTGCGAAGTTCCAAGCGACTGGAAAAGGCAAAAGTGACTCCTATGTGTAAGAAAGTCAAAGGAACGTACCCACATTATTACAGACCTATATCTCTAACATCATTTTGCTGTAGAATTCTTCAACATATTATCTTTTTTAATATAGTAAATTTCTTTGATACCGAGAAGCTTCTGTCCATGCATCAGTACGGCTTTAGGAACCATCGATCGTGCGAAACTCAACTTGTCCTCTTCTCTCAAGAGATCTTGGAGCTTTGGATGAAATTAAGCAAGCAGACTGCATATTTCTCGATTTTCTAAAGTCGTTTCACACCGTGCCGCAATGCAGACTGTTAATGAAGGTACGATCATATGGAATATGTACTCAAATATGTGAGTGCCTCGAAGAGTACTTAAGAAATAGAACCCATAGGTTATCTTCGACGGCAAGTGTTTATCAGAGACTACTGTATCGTCAGGAGTGCCCCTGGCTCACTATTATTTTCCACCAATATAAACGGCGTACCCGTTGGGCTTGGGGTAAAGAGCTCGACGGGAAACCGAAGGGTCGCTAGCTGGAAACCCGGTCTGGATTTTTTTATACATGGTTCGGATTCCAAGCTAATCTATAGATCCCCTTTCCCCGGTTGGATAACTGGGGTAGGCTAGGGACATGCAAGTCGCCGAAGTGGCGTCCAATTGAGACTTGCATCAGGCCAATGAGCCAAACGATATTATTATTTTTATTATTATCACTTTTTAGGCTTTCAAACTGCTTAGTCTAGCGTAAGCTAACGTCTCGCGAATGATAGACCAACTTAAGAAGAGCAATTGAAGTCGGAAACTATCGCTAATTGCGAATTAAAATCTGTATATAAAACATAAGTTGCTGTTGTCGGCCCCCACTCGGGCAATGGATGTTTGTGCTATCTTTAGTATAAGACAGTTTATAAGTAGTTTGTAAGTTTAGGGTCTGGTGACCTCGCAGTTAATTCGCATAAGGCTTACAGACATTTGAAAATTTTGAATGTGTCGTCATTGAATGACTGTAGTAGGATGAAGGATGACTTGGACCAAATTTCTAGGTGGTGTGAGGAATGACAGAGAGCTCCAAATGTAAAAAAAAAAAAAAAAAAAAAAAAAAAAAAAAATGTAAAGTGATGTAGATGAGTTGGAGAACAATCCTGTAATACAGCATTAGTAGTGTGCTGCTTCACAGTCATGTTAATGTAATATCTAGGCATAACGCTGCACAGTGATAGGAAATGGAACGAGCGTGGGGAAGGCGGTCAGTTACGGCTCATGAGGAGACTTTTTGGGAAGATGCTCTTCGTCTGTAAAGGAGACCCCATATAAGACCCTTGTGCGACCCCGTCTTGAATATTTCTCGAGTTTGGGATGCCCATCAGATCGGTTTAAAGGAACATATAGAAGGAATTCAGAGGCGGGAGGCTATGTTTGTTACTGGTAGCTTCGATCAATGCGCGAGTGTTACTGAGATGCTTCGGGAACTCAAATGGGAGTCGCTGAAGGGAAGACGACGTTATTCGAGAAACACTACTGAAGAAATTTACAGGGCCGGAACTTGAAGCGGATTGAAAACGAATCTACTGTCTGCAACCTACATTTCGCGTAAAGACCACAAAGAGAAGATTTAACAGATTCGTGCTCGAATACATGCAGACAAGTATTCGTGTTTCCCTCGTTGTGTATGGGAGTGCAACTGGTACAAGCTACCCTTCACCACGAACTTTTTGGTGGATTGCGGAGTATGTGTGTAGAAGTATTTCATCGAAAGCTGCATAAAACCGTCCGTGTAGAACAACATGGTCATCCCATAGAACTACGGCATTACTTGATCTCGTTTACACTCGACACGACGTATGTGTTTTGCAAATGCGCCACTTAGTCATGTACTTTCAACATTGAGCTAGCGCCAGTGCGCAGTTTGTGACAAGTGTTACTCGCAAGCCGTGCGGGAATAGCCGTGCGCTCCAAGGCAGCTTTCTATGTTGTCCTTAGCGTAAGTGGTTTGTAAGTCTAGGGACTGATGATCATTGCAGTTTGGTGCCACACGTTTACAAACATTTAAACGTTTGTCACTCCAAGCCTAGCTGAGCACTCCGTTTCGCCTATTTGTGTGCCCTTCTTGGCTTCGTATACGCCGCTGTCTCCTATATCAACAGGCGAACACACTGGGCCACCTAATAAGATAATCGGTGTAAAGTACGGTCCTTCCTTTATTTGCACTACCATTAACCGAGAGTAGGGCTGTCTCCTCTGCCCGTGGCCAATTACAATGCAGCCATCACTTTCAAGCAATTTACACTGCAATTCTCGTCTACGGCGACGCCGCAACATAGCAAATATTCACTCCCTACTGTTCTTCATAATTTTGGAGGATGAGTCAGTAAATAAGTCGCAAACTTAGATAGACACGCCAGTACTACGTTTACAAGCCTGAAAATAGCTTTATTTTGCAGCACAACTCCACCTGTAAATATAACACTTACAGTTCTGATGTATTTTGTAGTTGCCGTCACCTGCGGAGTGGGTAAAATCAGTTTCTTTTCTCTTATTTTATAACTACTGTACAACTCACTTTTATCAGAATTCCAATAAATTTTTGTTTCTTGGATTTTTTACTTTAAGTACTCAAATTTTGGGGTCAATAATTTAAAATTTGAAGGCACCAATGAATTTTCAAGTCAGTGATATTTACTGCCGGGAAATAAATTGAAAAAGAATTACAGTATTGTGTTATACAATGAAACAAGTTATTAACTTCTAAAACATATTTTTTTTTTTAATTCGAAATAAAGAATAATATTCAAATGTCTGTAAATCTATCGCACCAAACTGCGTGGTCATCAGTCCGTAGCTTGCAAACTACTTAAACCTAGATAAACTAACCCAAGGACAAACACACAAACCCATGCCCCATGGAGGACTCGAACCTTCACGGCGAGCAACCGCGCGCTCCGCAGAGAGAGACGCTTTAGACCGCTCGGCTACTCCACCGCGGCAAAGAATAATATCAATAAGCATAAGTTCGGTACACAATTTAACATTCATAGTGGACAACGGTGTGATAAACTTTGAAGCAGGGCGAGATACACAACCGACATTACATTCGATGCACTCACACGAGATGTCCTTTTTTCCAGCCTTCCCACGCTATTTCCAGACGACGTATAATCCGAATCATCATCAGACAGCCCTACATCACATCTAAAAACTCGTCAAGGACTTCATAAATCATTTGCTCCAAACGTTTGTCCTGTTCACTGGACATATCGAACAGAAAATCAGCACGAAAACACTCAAAACGAATGAAACTAAGAGGATGCCAACGCCAGACAATATCTACGAAGTAAGCTACAACAACGAAGTCTTTCACAAACACAAAGCATTCCACTGGGTTCGTTGCTGCCATCTAGCACTCGCGGTTGAAACTAAGAAGCCTGCAGACCACTCAGACTTCGTGAGAGTCGTAAACAACGAGCTTAAATTCCATAGAGTGGTGATTGGTCCGCCATGTTTGAGGCAAATTGAGCTGGCGTCCGGCATGTTATTTGGGGTATCGGCTGACAGCTGGTATGCCACACCGACTAGACAATTTTACCTATTTACAGTTCCACGTTTTAAATATGTCACACTTTCTCGAAGCAGCGAATTGACGAGGCTGGTAGTAAATGTCCTAAAAGTGCCATAATGAAATTTCACCAACCTCTCAGTATTACAGTTCCAGTTCGAAGTATTACAGCCGAGGTTTACGATAACAACGGAAGTGCCGCTGTGAAAATATTTGCGTTGTTTATAATGTAAATACGTGGTCTAAACAAGCTGCTAAATATACAGTGAACAGTAATTATTATGACGAACAATCTTGACCATGGATTTGCATCTGCTGCTAATTGTTGTAACAACTGCTTTCATGAAGTCTAGTATCCACTTATCTTGTGTTTACTAAACCTACTAAGTCTACAAACTTGTAAAATTTCTATTAAAGGGTTTTGTTGTAAACTTTGGTGGACGAAATGTGAGTACAAAGACGAAAGTGACAAAAAAATACTGCAGTTAAAAATACGCCTAGGTTATCTGGCATAAAAGCATTCAACGTCGAAATAAGGTGTCGTTAATAACTTCCCGTGTTTCTATACTAAAACAAGTAACGTTTAGTACGTGAAATTTCAGTACAAAAACGAAAGTAACAACAGAATACTGCAACAAAAATGCGCTTAGGTCAGTTGCCATAAAATAATTCCACGTTGAAGTAACGCATCATTAAAAACTTTCGTTGTTACCACGCTGAAATAAGTACAGATTTGTTGCAAAGGGCACTGACATATACAAGTGAAAACATTCTGACTGTCACTATTGCTTCCACACTTTGCACTGGTTGCATGTCTACCATGCTCGATCAAGTATTATCAACAAAAAATGAAAATAATTTTAAAGAAGGTGTAGACACTCAAAAGTGTAGTTTCATCAACCACAGGACGGACAGAAGAAGAAATATTTCAGAAACACACCAACACTAGGTAGAAAACTCAGCATTTTTAATGGTGTGTACTTCAAAGGAATTGAAGGATAGGTCGTCTGAACCTTCACTCTTGAGGCAGCTGAGTGCTATTATTCAGGAATTTTGTTTGACTATAGACAGACTGAGATCAAACAAGGCAAAACATTTGGTGTTCTTGCACGAAGTACTTGTCGTTTTATCACTTCGATTTGTGCATTTACATGCTGAACACACCTTAGGTATATTTCAGCAGCAAAATTGTACAGGCCACACACACTAAATACAATTACACTAAATATAACACTTCAAGCTCAAAAACATCATAGGGTAAGGTGGTACAAATTCGATATAGGTACAATTCCGATCAACATAAGTTTTCGCGCCATTTTTCACTCGTAGCACTTGCCTTTGGGTGGCGTTGTAGTGTAACAGGTTTCTACAGCTGCTCCTGTCTTTTCCATGAATACACCACTTTGTGCTACGGAGATATGAATTTCTTCCTGTTAAGATGGACGTGGAGCTACTTCGTCGAACGCGCTCTTATAAATTTTCTAGTTTCCACGAGCTTGTAAATTCATTATTGTGCAACGTTTGGTACCGCAAAATATGCGCTGGTGCCCGAAGGAAAAAGTGCTTTTTATGTGGAAAAAGTCAGTGATCAAAATTTTACAAGGAAGTGATTATAATTGTAACCTTTTTTGTGTTCGTACCAACATTTGTAATTGTCTAATATTTGTGTTACATATTCATTAAACATTCAAGAACAAGTGCAATAGTTAAAATTATTTCTTTTCTCAATATATTTGCAGTTACAGTTACAGTTACGTTTGTCCGAAATGATCGAAATAGTACCACCTTACCCTACGATTGACAAATAACTCTCAAGTGCACTGACCACCAAAAATATGGCGGCCGAGTTTACACAGGTTGCCGCAAGGAGCGCTGTAGCTCGTGTGTTAGCCACTCTATGAAATTTAAGGTCGTTGGTCGTAAATATACGTTTGACGCCACAGAGAAACGTTGTAACTGCCGAGACGTAATATTATGTCGACCTCACAATTCTGTATCCTTCTGAAGACGTAATATTACGTCGGCCGCTCGATAAGTGTTAAACACTCGTCCCATCGTTCGAGAAGGCTTTAAGCCTGGAGCTGGAGCAGCATTTACATCCTGTAACATTCTCGAGCTGTTAACTTTATTTTGTTCTTTAAACTGCTGTAACTCACAAGACGGATGTGTCGCAGTGGTAGAGAAATACTCCTACACAGCGTGCAGTACTGACGTGTCTACCTACGTTTGCGAATTATTTACTGACTCACCTTCGCACAGATCGCTGCATTAGCCATAATAATTCTTCTGACATCGTCTCCTCTCCTTCGTTGCCCACTTCCTACATTATTTAGCAATCAGTTTCACCATTCAGGTGTGCTGCGACTTGCTACGTGGGTGTTCGAGTGCAGTTTCCGCCGCCATTGTAGATGTTGATTGCCTGAGTGGCCGCAGCCGCTACGATCTGACAGCGTTATCTCCGTAATTTCCGCCTGCTCTATTATGTTGCGGCCACGCCGCTGCAACCGTGAGCGTTCGCACTGTCGAGAATGGTTTCCTGCACCTCTGATTGGAAACGCTGCAATGGTGCCCGTCTGTCCGGTTTGTTCTGGTTCTACGCTCTATTATTTTCAGTAGTGCCAAGAAAGGTGTTACTAGTTCCTACTACTCTCCTCTTTTTCACGTCATTATTTCCGACTCCCACAGTATTTTTAAATGCTTCTGTACCCCATCCACTTGTACACTTGTAGGAAATAATTCTCAAAGCACATGAACGGACGCATCTGCCTTGATCTATATCATTGTATCTTCAAATTTCTTCCGCTCCTAAACTCTTTCCGACCAAAGAATCGCAAGGAAGATATAACTTAACGCCTGGTAATACATACACATTCCCGCGACCTTGCTCATTCTGACCACTGGATCTCTGAAAAAGTGACCACATGAAATCCAGTTTTGTTGCAATAGCCATGACGATGCTAGTGCGAGACTTGTGTTGAATTGCGTTCCCTCAATCCTTGTACGTCTGAAATATCCGTGTGCTAAGAAAGTGTTTAAAATGTAATACTTCTCCCTACCTAACGTCTTCGATCAATTGATCGCGTCTCTCAAAATCCAGTTAGTGGTCTGAGAGATTTCAGTAATGTCTCCCTGATTTCCGATAGTAAATAAATATGTTATTTTTTTATTTTTTTTTATTTTTTTTATTTTTGATGACATTACAGCGTTCATATTAATGAAATAAATCGCAGTTTTCGAACAGTTATGGCTTCACTGTACTAGGTTTAGATGAAATACCAACGTGCGGCGAATGAAAATTTGTGCCCGGCCGGGATTCGAACCTGGGATCTCCTGCTAACTAGGCAGACGCATTGTCGTATATAAGCCGAGGCTGGGCTCCTGACGGCAATTAATTGTGTCTCGATACCTCATGGTCTCTTCTCCCTGATGCGGGAAAACAATATTCAGTCCAAGAGTCAACACAGTTTCAGCCGACCAGTTGCATAAAATAGTTTACATCTATAAACCTTAAGGTTTATAGATGTAAACTATTTTATGCAACTGGTTGGCTGAAACTGTGTTGACTCTTGGATTGTTGTTCCACCGTTGCTAAATTGCAGCCATGTTTAAAATTTACAAAAAAAAATGTCCAAATGTTTGTATAGCTTATGGGACTTAACTACGGGGTCATCAGTCCCTAAACTTACAAACTACTTATCAACTACCTTATGCTAAGGACGGCACAAATATCCATGCCCGAGGGGGGATTCGAACCCCCGACCGTAGGGGCCGTGCAGACCGAGACTGGAGCGCCTCAGTCCCCTCGGCCACCGCGGCCGGCAAAATTTACAATATTCAGTCTGCGACCAATACAGAAAAAATAGGATGTGGTAATAGGAAGAGACAGCGTGGCTAATGGAGATTTGGGTGTGTCGGGAGACGTGCAGGGAAGAGTCCTCTGCAGACGGGCTGGTCACTGTGTCCTCTGTGGCGGAGTGGTCAACGCGTCTGCCTAGTAAGCAGGAGATCCCGGGTTCGAATCCCTGCCGGACACAAATTTTCACTCGCCGCACGTTGGTGTTACCATCTAAAACATAAGTGATCGCAAATTAAGATTTATTTCATTAAATAAATATGTACCTTTATTAATTTCTTTCAAAAATCATGGATTTTCAATTTGTTTCGTAACTTGTGGCTGAGGGAAAATATTCTGATACTCGGATTTGGGTGACGCCAGAGAGAGGGGCGGGGGGGGGGTCAGCAAGACGCCTTTCTTGAGGGACCCAAAGGCGGACGTCCATCAACCATGATGGTGGCTCATTATCATTCTGAGGGGACTAAATTCCCAGAAAGCGTACCTGAGGCATCCATCTGTGCCAGGTATACCGTTCAGTGCCAACGCTCCGGTGGAGTGGCCGAGCGATCTAAAGGTACCTTGCTGTGGAGCGCGCTGTTGCTTGCCGTAGGAGATTCGAGTGCTTCCTCGGACATGGGTGTTCGTATTTTTAAGAACACAGTCTTGATCGCAAGAGAATTTTTATTGTTGTTAGGCAAACGGCTTCAGTCTGCTTGTGAGCGTGTTCAGGCCGACTGCAGTACAGTAATGTTGCAAATATTATGAAGAATGTACAGAAGACGATCTTACGGCAAAAAGTTACACCCATGGCAGCCGATTGTTGGTCGGTTCCTGACCCGCCCACAATCGGCTGCCATGGGTGTATCTTTTTACATTGTTATTATTTTACTGTTTATTGCTATCTCTTCTGAACATCCTTCATAATATTTGCAACATTACTGTATCGCAGTCAGCCTGAAGATGCTCACAAGCAGACTGAAACCGTTTGCCTAACAACAATAAAAATTCTCTTGCGATCAATACTGTGTTTTTAAAAGTTTAATTTCATTAAAGATCGTTGTTTCTCCAGAAATGTATTCTAAAATGGGTGCGTGTGTTGTCCTTAGCATAAGTTAAGTGGTTGTAAGCCTAGGGACTGATGACCAATGTATATAAGTCCCTTAGATTTACAAACATTTAAAGGTTTGAACATTTGTTCTACACACCCCCGAACGCTGTGGGTTCGCTCCTATCCGATTTTTCTGAATGAGTCTGTGCTATTCTATGTAAGACCCGACTTTGGATGACTTTCCAAGTTGACATCACCTGACATCGCAGGTTGTGGACGCGATTCGATAGAATAACATTCTTCAAAAGTAAAACGCTAAGATCGCAAAATATTTATTTAATGACGACCGGTGTCAGTGGGCTATGCCACCGTCATCTGGTCATATCTGTTATTAAAAGTTGGTCATCTAATTTAAAAATTGGAGATTAAATAATGGTGCAACATAGCACTTAGTATAGATATAAAAATACATAAGTTAAAACCTCACAGATTGTAAGATAGCTAGACTAAGTGTTATGTTCCACTTATTATTTAATCTCCAATTTTTAAATAAGATGACCAACTTGTAATATTTTATATGCCCAGATAAACCGGTCGTCATTCAATAAATATTTTGCGACCTTGGTGTTTCACGTTTGATGATTATTAGCCTTTCAGAGTATTTTTGCAATGTTACCGCCATTAGGCTGGCGCTGACGATGGTGGCGTCGTCTGGACGAGAGCGGTTGGAAAATACAATGCACTTTTATAGGCTATTTGTGCTGTTTTACGATGGGAAAGCTGAGCAGATTTTTGGAGGCCAGTCCCCTGGAACGAACACGTTTGGTGCCTAGTTATCGAACATCTGGGAGATGTATTGCAGGACAAATTAGGTCTCTGGCTCCAGGAAGTCGGGCGACGCAAGTTTCAATGGAGTTAATAAGGGAGTGGTTGTAAAGAATCACTTGCTAGCCGTGTTTCTTGGCGGTTCCCTGAGGCCATCGTCTTGCACCATGTGAAACCAGGACATGTTGACGTGGCGTGATCCCTCAAAAACCAGTAGTAAAAGGTGGTAGATGAATTTTGTTACTTGGGCAGTAAAATGACACATTATGGTCGCAGTACAGATGATATAACAAGCAGGATGGCAATGGGGGGAAAACGTTTTTGAAAAAGAGAAATTTGTTATCATCGAATATTAATTTAAGCGTAAGGAAGTCCTTTCTGAAGGCATTTGTGTGGAGTGTCGCCTTGTATGGGAGTGAAACATGGACGATAAACAGCGCGGACAGGACTTTTGAAATGTGGTGTTATAGAAGAATGCTGAAATTTAGGTGGGTGGATCGCGTAACTAATGGGGAGGTACTGGACAGAATTGTGGAGAAAAGAAATTTCTGGCATACCTTGACTAAAAGAAGGGATCAATTGGTATGACACATTCTTAGACATCAAGGAATTGTGAATTTAGCGTTGGAGGGAAGTGTGTGGGGGTAAAAATCGCAGAGGGAGACCAAGAGATGAATACAGTAAGCAGATTCAAATGGATGTAGGTTTCAGGTCTTATGAGGAGATGAAGAGGCTTGCTCAGAATAGAGTAGGGTGGAAAGCTGCATCAAACCAGTCTCCCGACTGAGGACCAAAACAACAACAACAACATACCAGTTGTCATTAATGTCAACAATTAACCTTGAGTAAATGGCAGAACTATTTGAGGGTGTACTAATTTTTATTTCTGAGAGTGTACATTTATTTATATATTGAGTTGCTGAAATTTTTTGCCAGAATGATTGTGGGCCCCATTCAATTTTCTTTTGCCTTAACTGGGAACCACAGTTCCACGCAGAGAAGTGTTTATCCAGATTAGGCTCATATGCAGATCTGAAGATAATAGGGAAGAAAACAGGCTTTAACTGACATCATTATGGTATACATAACGTCCACAATTATATGACTGGAGCAGACCCACTTCGTCTATCCTACTTGCATGCCACCATAGATTTATATCATTTAGCATTGTAACAGTGCAGTCCAAGAGCTTACCAATTACTTAATGAAGTCCTCCCCTCCTTTATTACCCTATGTACAGTCTAAATGAATATGACACTTATCTGCCAGAAATATTTGATCATGCTACATTGGTTTTATATCTAGCTGTTGTATGGTGGTATGCATCACTTCACAATAATATTGTAAAAGTATACATAAGATATGATAGATTTACTCTCCAACAATTGCCTTCATCTAAAGATGTAAACTTTTCAATTTCACCTTCGTAACTCACTGAAATTTTACCGTAATCCACAAATTGTTATTGTAATTTGCTTAAAGTTTTTTAAACATTGTGTTGTTTTCACCATAAAGTGATGATGGGCCACCCACGCCTTAAACCACTTCCTTGGAGCTCCCCCCCCCCCACTCCACCACATAATAGTCATTGGTACCAATTGCATTTAGGCTTATTTTGTTTTATTTTTCCATCTTAATCATGTATATATCCTATATCCTGATCAACCCCTCCCCGCTTCCCTACCTGAGCAATTGGTCCTGTTTGGCACGTTTTATCAGTACGGACGTAATTTGTGATGATGCACTGTAATGTTTATTTATTATTCAGACAGTATTTTATCTCTATGATTGTATTGTGATAGCATGACATACAACTCTGTAGCTTGTAGGTTACCTAGACATGATAATCCATCAAGTCACTGTAAACAACAACACTGAATTCATCCCCCAAAGATAATATATCTATCCAGTAATACATTCACACAGATACCACTCTAAATACGAATGTGATGGCATATATTTGCAGTTGGTTTTATCATAAAATGTTTGTTAAGCTTACGGGACTTAACTACGGGGTTATCAGTCACTAAACTTACAAACTACTTATCAACTAGCTTATCCTAAGGACGGCACAAATATCCATGCCCGAGGGGGGATTCGAACCCCGACCGTAGTGGCCGTGCGGACCGTGACTGAAGCGCCTCAGTCCCCTCGGCCACCGCGGCCGGCAGTTTTATCATAATCTTTGATGTTTACTTTGTCCTCATCAACCAGTTGCCTTTGTGATCTTATGGTACACATACCTATTTTATTATTTTAAATTAAGATATGGGGACAAATATGTCACCCATTTAATAATTCCGACATGTATTCAACTCCGAATATTTTATTGTTTTTATTATTACTAGTATTGCCTGTGGTCGAAAATCGACCAATTGTGTTTACGTAGCATGTCGGCGGCCTCGCGTGATTGTGTTGGCAACATCAACAACACGATAGAAAATCTTTTCCCATTTGTTCGAACCACATAGAATGACTATTAGTGTATCGTACAGACCATGAAGTAAACAAATAATGCTATTCCTCCTTTATGGTTGACAGGTTCTTGTATGTACCCTCGTCCGCTCAGTAAAAATAATTGCCCTCGTAAAGCGAAGATTCTATGAGAAAACATCAGCGTTGTCAAGCGATTGGCTAAAATGAAGACTCATAGGATTCTCACTATTCAGCATCTGTTACCAACATAATCTTAGGAGGCCGCTGGGATATTTGGTAAAATTTAACTGGGAGGTATGAAACGGTATCTTTTACGTCTTCCTGACACAATAACAACAAATAAAAACGAAAGTATATACTTCTCATGCCATTTGCGAATTATATAACTTTCATTAGTCTAATATTTGAAATGGAACTACAGTTTCGGTGTTCGTATATTTATACAGCGCCAAGAAATAATGTTATTTCGATACTGCGATATTCAGAATTCCAGAGCTGAAAACATGCCGACTTCTTAGTTCCACCCGTACACCGCTACAAGCCTGTCCCGGCGCATCATCATTTATATCGGCATTCTAGACTTCGTAGTTCCACCCGAGCACCGCTAGATGCCTCTTCCGGCGCATCATCCTTCATATCGGCATTCATATGAAGACATCCATTTCCGTTAACCACTCTTAATCACTGCGAAAATGAAGCATTTGAACGACACAAGAAAGTGAGTTGGGAGCACTCCATGTTTCGATATTCACTTATTTTAATACGTTATTTTAATACTGCAGATGCGCTGCATTACAGCGTCTTTTGTCGAGGCGAATAGCCAATCAGTGAGCTGATTGTTGGAGAATGTAGAACTTGATCCAGCTGTAGATAGGAAAATTTCTACTTCCTTTCACCACTTTTAATGGCTAAATGCACACATAATATTTATATTCGTGAAATCTACGACAAACAATCTTTCGAATTATGTAACTCTAATTGGCCTCATTGTACGAATAAATTAGTAATTTGTACCACAATTTTCGTGTTAGCGTATTTATATAATGATGACCATCACCTAAGGAAACCTATCTGACAACTTTAATGTAAGTAACTAAGTAATACCACTGTAATGTACTTTATATTTCATTTTAATTTATATTAATTCTAATAATGTTTTTTTTTAATTATAGCACAGCACCTGAAAATGCCCTAAGGCCGAAACCAGGTAGTGACAATAAACTAAATTTTCGGTCAAATGACGGTCAACTCTTTAAAAAAAGTAGCTGCTAACTATCTTTGCAATTGGGGATAATGCATAAAAAGTAAACAAAGTTTCCAATATGATAGGGCGACCGACATGATAAATGGTCTCTCCAGCTCATTAGTTAGTTGGGTAGTAAATCAGACTAATAATCGTCATAATAGCTTCTTCTTAAAAATCCTTCAAAACGTTCTGTGGTATGAGGTCCCTTATTCTGAAAGATATGAACTGGATGAATGTAGTGCTATAGCAACGGTTCTCTCTACGAGGCGGCTGTTCGCTGCGCGAGGCGTGTCCAGGCGCAGCAGAAGCCCGCCAAGGCGCGCGGGGGCGGGGCAGCCGGCGGCAGCCAATCAGAGGCCGCCACGTCAGCCCCACATCCCCACCAGCCGGCTGTCGCGCTCCACGACTCACATGCCTTCTGGAGATCTCACTAGCACAAGCAATAGACATTGGACAGGTCACTCTGAGGAGTGGACGAGAGCACATGTAGGCTGAACATATGCCTCCCGCTGTATATAGCTGATGAAAAGGTCTCTATTTTCAGCCATATGGCATTATTTTCATAAGATCGCCAGAATATGATCGCCATGTCACTCACCGAAATGTTGTGATTTGAAGATTCCGCCTCAAATGATATAGTGAAGGTTCAAACAACTTACGGGTATGCTGCCGGGTGACGTCGTCGACAACCGCCGATATTTCGGCAGGAAAACACCCTGCCATTCTCAAGGCACAACTGCACATAAGGAAGCAATGTGCAAGCGTATTTAATATCTCATGTTAGTGAGAATTTAAACGGTTTTTTTAAACACCTAAATTCAATCCACCTGAATATTCAGTTCACTATGGAGGTGGAAAAGAATGGCTGTCTTCCTTTCCTTGATGTGTTGGTCAGAAGGAAGGTTGATGGTACATTGGGGCATTCTGTTTATAGGAAGTCTACTCACACTGATTTGTATCTGCGAGCTGATAGTTGTCACCATCCTGCTAAGCGTAAAGGAGTACTTCGTACCTTGGTTTACAGGGCACATGTCATTTTAGACCATGAAAGTTCAAATGTTCAAATGTTTGTTAAGCTTGTGGGACCTAACTACGGGGTCATCAGTCCCTAAACTTACAAACTACTTATCTACTACCTTATACTAAGGACGGCACAAATATCCTTGCCCGAGGGGGGATTCGAACCCCCGACCATAGTGGCCGTGCAGACCGTGACTGGAGCGCCTCAGTCCCCTCGGAGACCATTAAAGTTTATCAGCTGAGTTGTCCCATCTCGAGGAGACCTTTCGTCAAAATGGTTATATTGAGAGACAGATAAAACGTGCATTGCGCTATCAGCCTTCTGTGCAACGGGTGAGTGACGATAGTAATGAGCTGGCCGCGGTGGCCGAGGGGACTGAGGCGCTTCAGTCACGGTCTGCACGGCCACTACGGTCGGGGGTTCGAATCCCCCCTCGGGCATGGATATTTGTGCCGTCCTTAGTCTTAGTTAGTTCATAAGTAGTTTGTAAGTTTGGGGACTGATGACCCCGTAGTTAAGTCCCATGGACTATACAAACATTTTGAAACATTTTGATAGTAATGAAGTGGCACATAAATCTATGGCCTTTTTGCCTTACGCAGGAAGCATTTCCAACAAGATTGGTCGTATTTTGCGGAAATATGATGTGAAATGTGTTTTTCGACCTTCTAAGATAAAGACCCTGTTGGGGTCCGTAAAGGATGATCTTGGTTTGCGGAAAGGCATGTGTATATCGTATTGCTTGCAGTTGCGGCATGTCATATATTGGTCAGACAATCAGGACTGTGGAAGACCGGTGTATTGAACATAAACGTTACACGCGCTTACAACAGCCAAACAAATCCGCTGTTGCAGAACACTGTCTTGGCACCGGTCGTCCTATGGCATACAAAAACACGGAGATTCTGGCATGCACTTCCACCTATTGGGATTAAGGAAGCTGTTGAAATTAAACTAGCAAGCGACCTTATAAACAGAGATGGTGTTATTTTTTTATTTTTTTTTCCTTCTGCTTGGAATCCGGCACTGTCTCTCGTCAAAAAACAGAGGGACAAAATTAATGCTGCTTCACATGTTGATTAACAGTCACTATTGATATTTCTGATGTTTGGTCATCTTTGGTTGTGTTGACTATGCAGTGACTTGCACTGTGTGTGTTATCTTCCTTGTTTACCCGTTGCAAACTGAGGTATTAAATACGCTTGCAAATGTTCAAATGTTTGTATAGTCTATGGGACTTAACTACGGGGTCATCAGTCCCTAAACTTACAAACTACTTATGAACTACTTACGAACTGGGACGGCACAAATATCCATGCCCGATTGGGGATTCGAACCCCCGACCGTAGTGGCCGTGCAGACCGTGACTGGAACGCCTTAGTCCCCTCGGCCACCGCGGCCGGCAATACACTTGCACATTGCTTCCTTAAATGCAGTTGTGCCTTGAGAATGGCAGTGTGTCCTCCTGCCGAAATATCGGCGGTTGACGACGACGTCACCCGGCAGCATACCCGTAAGTTGTTTGAACATTCATTACGCCGGGAAAAGTTAAGGATAGAGTGAAGGCTTTCACGACCGGTTCATATATTGGTTAATTCATCTTCTGGGTAGTAAGAACGTGTTCTAAGGAACTTGCTGCTTCCTGACGTTTCGTTCGATGCAGCGTCTGACTTTTTCGGAGGCTGCCCGTCAGTTGAGCCTTGCCGACTGACGGTCGGAGGTCTGAGAGCTTCTTAAATAACGTCTAAACGGTCTAAACTGCATGTGATAAGAAGAAACTTGTCAAAGATAAAGCTATACTATCGATCCGTGCCAAAGATGAAACATTATATCGGTTTTGCAGAGCCACAGTCCATAATATCGTTGAATTTCATAGCCTCTTCTTTTCAATAGAAATTATCACTATGTTTATATATTTCAATCGCTTATCTGTACAAACTTGGATAATAATTCGTCATAGGAGATAAAATTTCTGTCTCAGAGAACTTTACTATATGCTTTCCCGATTGTAAACAACTTCCGCTACAGTGATTGTTAAGTTTTTCCAAGTGCTCTTTAGTCGTGTATTTACACTTCTCTTAGTTGTTCCGATGTAGACTTTACCACATGAGCATGGAATTTCATAAACCCCATTTGCTGACTAAGGAGAACGTTTGTCTTTTACAGATCTGAGGGCTTGGAATATCTTGTTTACTGATTTTAAACCCGGTCGGATACGTTACTTTGTTAACGAAGGGGAGAGATACCGTATTACTCCATCGCTGCGTTGTTTCCTTGTCTTTCGGTCTACTGATATTTGGTCGTAAAATTCTATTTACTTATTTTCTGAATAACCATTCCTCTGAAAGACCAGCTTCAGAAATTGTAGTTCATTTTCCAAATGTTTTGGCGTGGGAATTCTTTTGGCTCCGTCTACAAGATTTTTAATCAACCGTCTCTTTTGCTGTGGGTAACGATTGGAGTTCTTGTGCAGATATGTCAGTATGCGTCGATTTCCTAAAACCTTTGTGTTCCAACCTTCCGTCAGTTTGTCTTATAACTAAAACATCCAGGAAGGATAACCTGTTGTCATTTTCTGCTTCCATGGTAAATTGGTTTCGAGGATTTATTCTGTTCAGATAAGCCAAGAATTCTTCTAAAGCATTTTTACCATGGCTCTAAATCACAAATGTATCATCGACAAATCGATACCATCTAGATGGTTTCTGCTATTTCCAGAGCAGGGTGTTCAGATTTCTCCATATGAAAGTTTTCCACGTCCCGTTTAGACGGTATTTAAGAAGCTCTCAGGCCTCCGAGACTCAACAGACGGATAACCCCAGAAGATGTCCGACGCTGCATCGGACGAAACGTGTGGAAGAAGCAGTCTTACTACCGAGAAGATTTATTAGCCAAACTGCCTCAAATGTCCACTTGTTTTTAACTTAAGCGACCAAATTGCTTTGATCATCCGACATAAACTACTTAAACTAGTTCAACGTATGTTAAGTACAACACAGACATCCATGTCCGAGGGAGGACTCAACCTCCGATTGAAGCAGCCACGCAATCAAAAACATAGCGTTTCACAACGCGCGACCATTTCCGCATGGCTACTTTTCATCAGAACAAACAATGTCGTGAATAGTGCATCCAGAGTGGAGTTGAATTCTATATAGTTTAAATAAGAGGACTACCTAAGCTTTATTTATAACAATAATTTATTATCCACAAGTTTAGATCTAGTTAGGGGTAAATATCGAGTAACTCAATACATTTTAGTTAATCTAAATTGGACTTCCGCTTAAACTTAAGACGTTACATTTTATTTTTTCATCTATCTGTAAATAGTAGTTCAGACTTTTACCAAGGCGCGGCGGAGTGGCCAAGGGCATTGAGGCGCTATGGTCCGATAAGCGAGGCCGTTCCCCGTCGGGGGTTCGAATTCCCCCCTCGTGTATGGATGTTTGTGCCGTCTTTAGTATAAGGTAGTTCACAGTTAATGAATCTTCCTGGTAATATGGGCGTGATCTATAAATCGTTTCTGCTTCTTGCAGACTATGACAACCAATCGTGAAAGCTTTCACTATAGTTCCCTTACTTTTCCACACAGGTCTCGATAGGCTGATCGGTACCGATCGACCGCCGTGTCATCCTCAGCCCGTATGCGTCAATACTGCGGCAGAGTCGAACATAAGAGTCGCGAAACTCCCAGTGAATTTCTACAACTTCGCGACTGCAGTGCTGCCAAGCGCCTGGGTCGTATAAACATACAGCGAAACGATTGAGTAAGGAATGTGTATTTGGGATGAAGCAACATTTTCAAAATACCTTCGTATTTACGAGCTTTTGCCGCGCTATAAATTGTAGCAAATAATAATTCGGAAATCTCTCATTTGCAAAATATGCTCAGAAGTAAGAGAATAATGTTGCGAATAACAAGTGTTCATTTGTGATGGTTAGTTATACTTTTAGGCATAGAAGTAAATCTTTAATAATTCACACACGTCGAAACTTCTGTTCTTAATCAAAATCGCAAATACTAGACCCCTATTTCATAATATTACTGCTGTGAAAAGGTAAAGTCTCAATGCTTCCAATAGCAGTAGAGCTTGCTTAGTTTCATATCTCAGTTTCACAAACATTATATACTTGTATACCAACATACTTTCGTGGTTACCAGCTTGTTTAATAAAGTGAATGTGTAGCTACAAATAAATAATAGGTCCATATATAAACTGTTAATATGAGCGCGTCACAATCTTGTAGATATTCAGTTTGATATCTGCCAAGTACCTAAAAAAAATGATAGGTACCTAAAAGTCACAGAGTAATGACAAGGTACAAAGAGCATTTAGAGGGCGATGTAGAATCTAGTCTCCTACCATTTAGAAATCATATGTAGTTTTGAAAACATTAGAACGAACGGAATCCTCCAAAACAAAACTTGTGCAACGAGACAGTACGCGCCGATCACGAGAACATAATCCTAAGGACTTTCTTATATAATTAAGCACATCAGGTTGCAGGTCATTTCTCCTTTTAAAAAATTTTGGACTATATGATTACGACTTAGCTATTGTGAACCGTATGAATTACACTGCAGTGACAATTTGTTATTAACAGAAACAGTGATATTACTTTAATGATGTTTTTGTACTAAAAGTTCACAGCAACGTTCAATGACTATGAAATGTGAAAGTAACAGCATTAAAAACATAATTATTATCGTGCCATTCCTATGTTATTCCTTACTGGCCGAAAGGAGCGGTAGTGTCGCTTCAGTTGCAGTTTTTCCCTACAGAGTTTCGCGACTGTCTGTGATAGACTGTGACTGCGGTGTGGACGAGCATGTGATCAGCACACAGCTCTCCCGACCACTTTGATAGTTTCTGTGGCCGGAAACGCGACTTTACTGTCAAGAACCTCCTCAGCTGGCGTCATAGCTGCTGACTGTATCCCGGCGGAAACTCGAAAATTAGCTCTACTTCAATGCGAGAAACCGAAGAAAGTACTCCAGAATTCGAACCTAGAACAGCTGCCAGCTTGCCTAATTTACAATATCCCCGAAGTATTCAAGCAAATTAAATCGCTAAAGATAAGCGTCTCCCCCTCCACATTGTGTACATATTAGGTTCTTTCCGGAGTACGCTAATGCTGTAGCTCCATACCTTGCTATTACATACATATACAAAGATATGTATCCGTATCAAAATACTGGAAAGTTGCACAGATTACTCCAGTATTCAAGAAAGGTAATTGGAGTGACCCGCTGAATTACAGGCCTCTATCAATGACTTGCAGCAGGATTTTAGAACTTACACTTTTTTCAAACGTTATGAACTGTCTCGAAAAGAACGACCTATTGACCCATAGTCAACACGGATTCAGAAAGTATCGTTCTTGTGAAACACTGCTAGCTCTTTACTCTCACCATGTGACAAGTGCTATCGACAAGCAATCTCGAATTCATTACATATTTCTAGATTTCCGGAAGGCCTTTGACATGTACCCCACAAGTGGCTTTTAATCAAATTGCGAGATCATGGGATATCGCCACAATTGTGCGATTGGATTCATGATTTCCTGTCAAAAAGGACACAATACATAGTAAATGACGGAAAGTCATTGAGTAAAACGAAAGTGATATCTTGCGCTCCCCAGGAAAGTTTTATAGGGCCCTACTGTTCCTTTATAAACGATTTAGGAGACAATGAGAGCTGCTGTCTTAGAGTGTTGGCAGATGATATCGTCATTTATCGGTCAGTAACGTCACCAGAAGATCAAAAGTACCTGAAAAATGATTTAGATATCTACATAATGCAAAAATTGGCAGTTGGTCCTAAATAATGATAAGTGTGATCTATATGACCACTAAAAGAAATCCGCTATATTTCATTTACACGATACACCAGCCAAATCTATAGGGTAAATTCAACTACCTAGGAATAACGAGGAACTGTATTGGAAAGAACACATAAAAAATCTTGTAGGGAAGACGAAACAAAGGCTACGTTTCATTGGCAGAAACGACAGATCTACTAAAGAAACTCCCTACGCTTCACTTCTGCTTCCTGTTTCGAAGCGTTGCTGCGCAGTACGGAATCCCCACCAAGTGGGACTGACATATGATATAGAGACAGTTGAAAGAAGGGGAGCTCGTTTGCCGGCCGCAGTGGCCGAGCGGACTGCGGCGCACCAGTCACAGTCTGCACGGCCGCTACGGTCAGGGGTTCGTCCCCCCCCCCCCCCCTCTCGGAAATGGATGTTTGTGTCATAAGGTAGTTCATAAGTAGTTTGTGAGTATAGGAACTGATGACCCCGCAGTTAAGTCACTTAAGCTTAACTAACATTTGAACATTTGGAGCTCGTTTCATATTATCGGGATATAGGGGAAAGAGAGTGTCAAGAAAATTGTCTACAAGTTGAGGTGGAAATCATTAAAATAAAGGCGCTATTCGTTGCGGCGAGACTCTTAGAGAAATTTCTTTTTCCAATGCGAACATAATTTGTTATCACCGACCTACATAGGGAGACATGTTCCTTTTTCCCGCGCACTGTAGAGAAATATCATAAAAGCGGTTCGACGAACCCTCTGCCATGCACTTGAAAGTAATTAGCAGAGAATTTATGCAGATATAAATGTAGATGCTTGCCATAAGGGCTCCACAGAAGCGAACGTTTATCTATCCACTTTCTAAATAAGCCCGGTGGGAGTAACCCACTAAACTACAGGCCTATTTCATTAACGTCAATTTGCAGCAGGGTTTTGGAATATATCCTGTATTCAAATATTATTAATTATCTCGAACAGAATGATCTATTGACCCAAGGTCAACACGGATTTAGAAAATATCGTTCAAGCGAAACACAACTAGCTCTTTACTCACACGAAGTGATGAGTGCTATCGACATGGGTTCGCAAATCGATTCCTTATTGTTTGGTTTCCAGAAGACTTTTGACATCGTACCTCACAAACGGCTTTTAATCAAATTGCGTGGTTATGGTATATCGCCTCAAATTTGCGACTGGATAGGAGATTTCCTGTCACAAAGGACACAGTTTGTAGTAATCGATGGTAAGGCATTGACTAAAACGGAGGTGATATCGTGCGTTTCACAGGGTGGTGTTATTGGTCCTCTACTGTTCCTTATTTACATATACGATTTGGGAGAAAATCTAAGTATCTCTCTTAAGTTGTTTGCAGATGACGCCGTCATTTACCGTCTAGTAAAATCATCTAGAGATCAAAACCAACTGCTGAACGATCTGAATAAGATGTCACTATCGTGTAAAAATTGGCTATTGACTCTAAATAACGTGAAGTGCGAAGTCGTCCACACAAGTACGAAAAGAAATCCGTTAAACTCTGTTTACAAGATAAATCAATCAAAAGTGAAGGCCATAAACTCCACAAAATACCTAGGAATTACTATTACTTCAGACTTAAAATGGAAAGAACGCGTAGATAATGTAGCGGGAAAAGGCGAACCAGAGACTGCGTTTCATTGGTAGAACCCTTAAAAGACGCTACAGAAGTACTAAAGTAACTGCATACACTACACTTGTATTGTCACGATACAGGGGAGACAGCGTTACGGAAATGATACATGATCTGGGATGGGAATCATTACAACAACGGTGCTTATCGCTGCGGCGTGAGCTACTTACGAAACTCCAATCGCCAAGATTCTCTTCCGAATGCGAAAATATATTGTTGACTCCCACTTACATACGTAGAAATGATCACCATAATAAAATACGAGAAATCAGAGCTCGAACGGAGAGATTCAGGAGCTCTTTCTTCCCGCGCGTTATTCGAAATGGAATGGGAGATAAATAGTATAAAGGTGGTTCGATGAACCCTCTGCCAGGCACTTAAATGTGATTTGCAGAGTATTCCATGTAGATGTAGAATGTTTCATATGCAGGAACCGGTATATCCACTGCGACACTGCCTTTGGTCAACATGAGTAAATGCTGCCTATATTAGTATACATGTTCATATCTCGTATAACCTTACATACTCTAATATTCTAAGGCGAGAATGAAGAACATCGATAAAAGAAGAGTATGTCCCAAATGACTAAACCTATTTGAGTAGTTAATAAATAAGTGCTGGAATGAAATATGAATATACGTAATATTTTCAAACACTGCTTATGAGTTAGCTCAATCCGAAATACAGTATACAATATATAGGGTGTTTCACTAAGTGTGTTTGCCTCTGTAACATAAAATAATAGGTGACGGGAAATTTTAATGTGAAATGTTGCACTTTCTGCGGAGCTATGAACATAGTTTATTGTATCATTTTTCAAAGAGTTACAGCGCAAAGATATATTTTTTTAATGGAACAATAGTTTTTTTTTTCTATCGTGCATTGGATTCGTTGAAACGAGCTGCGTCCAAATCAATTTAAACTACATTCCTATCACTGTTAGTTTGGGAGCTACAACCCTTCAAAGTTTCAGGGGCAGATACCACACGCTGTACATAATACATGGCTGTGTGGTGGGTAATGGGTGTAATGGCGGTGGGAAGTTGATTTACACGAGATGGTCAAATGTGTGTCCATGTTCCTCAATGCATAATGCAATGCTCCGTCGAAAGGATCAACTTCCCACCGCCATAACATCCATCACCCACCACATAGCCATGTATTATGTACAGCGTGAGGTATCTGCCCCTGAAACTTTGAAGGGTTGTAGCTCCCAAACTAACAGTGATAGGAATGTAGTTTAAATTGGTTTGGATGCAGGTGGTTTCAACGATTCCAATGCACGACAAAAAAACTATTGTTCAATTTAAAAATTTATATCTTTGTGCTGTAGCTCTTTGGAAAATGATACAATAATGTTCATAGCTCCGCAGAAAGTGTAACATTTCTTGTGTTGACCTACCGCATTAAAATTCCCGTCACCTATTATTTTATAAGTTACAGAGGCAAACACACTTAGTGAAACACCCTGTATATACAGAGAGAGAGAGAGAGAGAGAGAAGAAGAAGAAGAAAAGTATCCAAGATCTCTCGATCTCCCGTAGGGAGATGCCTAAGAGACAACACATTCGAATCAACGAGAGAAAGGCTTATTAACCAAACAAAACGTATAAAGACATGTTCGTCATTCAGCCTTGCCCTTAGTTAATAAAAAAAAAGTGAAATTAAGCTGGAGGGACGTAGGGACCACTCCAACCAAGTTTCAAAAGGGACGGGCCGTGCGTGTTCTCAGCAAATAATGGAAGAAAAAAACGGAAGGAAGGAAGGAAGATTAGGGTTTAACGTCCCGTTAACAGTGTGGTCATGAGAGACGGGTGTTCTTTGCAGAAGCTGCACGGAAAAACTTCCCAAAAGATGTTGGAGACGTCCGAGCTGCAGTTATGGTGGTTCCTACAGAGCAACTTGCGGATGAGTTGGACCGGAGCGTCGTGGAGAACTGGCGAATAGCGTCGCCGAGCCGCTAAAAGTAGCCGCTACACTGGGGGATTATTTCCGCGCACGTGGAGGGAATTAGTTCCACAGCAAGAAGGATCTCTGACGTCGTCTGCCCGGCTGTCTAACAGTTATGATAGAGCAGTCGCCTGTAGCATAAGTCCTGTGAACGTCGCCTTGCACATATGTCTGCAGTGGCCCTGTGTTTATAGGGTTGCCTATCTTTCCGACATATTGCTGGTATGGGGCATTCCATTTCAAATCGGGCAGTATTTTTTGTTGAGGGATTTCATTTTGCTGTCATAGAAAGTTAATATCTTTGACTAACGCCCACCTGTTATACGCAAACGCTTTCGGTAGTTTCTTACGAGCGAAAGTAAGGTAATTTCATGCAATAACGCCTTTATGACATTCGTAACTCGGAAACTATTCAAAGCAAAATTTTCAAGTATATTACTAATTGTATATATTGATGTGGTATTCATGTGGTATTTTTAGTATTTAAATTTCACGTAAATTTCATCATTTGTTACCTTTTTCTTGTGTAAAATGCATATATAAATGGAATAAAATGTATGCCATATTCTTCAGCATTTTATTCGAAAACAGTGTCAGTAAACAGATTTATGGTATTCTGAACAGTGAGGTTTAGAAAAACAAGTGTCTAGAAACTGCGCCAAATTTACAGGTTGCGCAGCATCGTATCGTATTCAACCAGTCAGTCCTTACGGCCGCTGTTGACCGCGTCCAGCCGGGAGGCGTACTCTCCTGTTGAGTGGGGCGCGGCAGCCCGACGCATTCTAACTGCTAAGTTATTGTGGGTTTTTTTTTTTGTCACGTTGAAGATAAGTGATTCCGTAACATTTAAAACAAAAATCAAAGTGTAAAAAAAAAGATATTCAGGCCTATGTTAATTAAATACTTTATTTTATTTTAATACACGAAAAAAAGGGTTCACAACAATGAATTAATTGTTGTCATGTTATTGGTACATACCTACATCAAATTCAGATAATCAGCTTCAAAATTAACCTTAGTTCATGGAAATCCAGTTTCAGGTTCTTGAGTTACACAGCACACAAAGAGTCGCGTACGAAAAAAACGCTAATTTCATCTCATTTTAACTTGAAAAAATTAAGAGATAACTTCAGTACAGTTGTTATCTTTTAGATCAATTGGCACATGTAAACATTGTTAACTATTTTTTAAAAAAATACGAAGTCAATTTTCTCTATCTTCACTCTAGTTCAACTGGAGTATCCCGTGTATGACCGAAACAGTATAAAACGTATATTGCATCTCTGTGAAACTTTCTTTTCTCACTCAGTTGAGTGTTTTCCTTAAGTGTAACCAGGGTATTTATCTGCTTATGTAGCCGTTTTCGAGTCATCTACATCTACATGGGATGCTCTGCAAATCACATGTAAGTGCCTGGCAGAGGATTCATCGAACCAACTTTGTACAATTTATCTCCCTTTACATTCACGAATAGCGCGCGGGAAGATACTACACCTGAATCTCTCCGAACGAACTCTGATTTCTCGTATTTTATTCTGATGATCATTTCTACCTATCTAAGTGGGAGTAAACAAAATAGTTTCTCATTCAGAGGAGAATGTTGCCCATTGGAGTTTCATAAGTAGCCCATGCCGCAGCGATAAGAGCCGTTGTTGTAATGATTCCCATCCCAGATCCTGTATCATTTCCGTAACGCCGTCTCCCCTGTATCGTGACAATACAAAACGAGCTGCCCTTCTTTGGACTTTTTCGATGTCCTCCGTCCTGATAAAGATCCCACACTGGGCAGGAATACTCCAAAATAGTACGGACAAGCGTAGTGTATGCAGCCTCTTTAGTAGTTCTGTTGCATCTTTTAAGGGTTCAGCCAATAAAACTCTCTGGTCCGCCTTGCCCATGACATTATCTACGTGTTCTTTCCAGTTTAAGTCTGAAGTAATAGTAATTCCTAGATATTTTGTGGAGTTTACGGCCTTCACTTTGGATTTATTTATTTTGTAAACAAAGTTTAAAGGATTTCTTTTCGTACTCTTGTGGACGACTTCACATTTCTAGTTATTTAGAGTCAATTGCCAATTTTTACCCCATAGTGATATCTTATTTCGATCGTTCTGCAGTTGGTTTAGATCTTCAGATGATTTTACTAGACGGTAAATGACGGCGTCATATGCAAGCTAAGAGAGCTGCTTCTTATCCAGTTTCTGCTCAGTAAACTCCATTGACTCTTGTATAGGCACCAGGATATCTGAGTCTTTAAGTCTGAAGTTGTTGACACGTTTTACATCACATAATCTAATCATGTCAAATGTGTGTTACGACACCTGGAATTGTCCATTGCTTTACAGTTCGTATATCTGTCTTCTTGTAATTGTTATAAGCAATTTATAATGGTAATTAAATAAATTGGCTTTATAATGCGTAATATTAATATTACAGACTGTAATATTACAGATGTGTCTCTGTGAGAATTTTTATTTGATCTCTAGCTCATTACCGTATTTCAATTAGATCAAAGTTAAAATTTCAAAATAGCCATATTGGATAAGAACTGCAGCTGTAGCGTAAATTAACGGTTTATTTTCGTTAAAATAAATGTAATCGGCTTCTTTTATGGGTGCGTTTTATTCCATATCTAGCTTTAAAGCCACTGCAGCCTAATCTTCAGAGGATACATTACAGGAACATTTATTATCTTCCGCTAAGTGTAGATTTACGCTGTCACGGTGCTTGTGTTTTTACTGTAGGTATAAGTGATGTTTTTCACACATGTCAGCTTTTTGCTACACTTATCGTAACAAATTCACAAAATATAAACATTTAATGTAATGATATGATGTTTGTTACGCTAAGTGTAGCAGAAATGCTGTCATGTGTGAAAAACGACACGTAATTCCCGTAAGGGCTCCAAACTTGCCCACTCGTCCCCACTAACGAAAGGATCATTTCCCGTCACCGGCATATTTTATATATACATGTGGTAGGATCAGAAGTGACGTCTGTTCTTTCGAAACTGACGCCACATGTATATATATATTAGTTGTTCAGTATTCATTGTGGTTTACGAAACATTTCCAGTGGTAATGTTAGGTGATTCACCCTTTATATGATGTGCATATGTACATCAAAGTGATGGCTACTGCCTTTTCAAAAGTTAACTTGCACAATTACTATCCTGAGAGCGCGCTATTTGATTAGCTGGAGGTACTCCGCAGTCGATTAATTTGAACAAGCACGTGACGCATGATAATAGTTACATATTCCATAATCGATGCTATTTAATTAAGAACATCATTAATAAACATTTGAGAGGAATATTTCGAACAAATATTAATAATTAATGCGGTTGTGTGATATATTCAATTCACTGGGTATTCTATCATTCTGTGATATTAAAAGCTCTTTCTGTGGTATTATCTTTTTTCGTTTTCTCGCTCAAAGTTAATTTCTAATACAAATACGAATTTTTATTGATAACTTCCTCCAGCACTTGCAGCCTTGTTGTCATTACCCCTTACTACCTGTACTTTGTGATCACGTCTAAGATTTTTAGCGTTTCCGTTTCGTAAATAATGACTGATGTTTGTACTCTCATCTTGACTGACCTTGTGTTGCTGTGTACACGGTTAGTGGCGCTCGAATATCTGGAGCTAATTGCCTGCAAGAAGAAGGGGTACCACATGTGCTGGTAAGGAACAAATCTGTAACTCTACACAGCACAGTGGCATTATTAAGAATTTTCATAAGGGGGCCTGAACGTGAACTGGCTGCATTTTCATACCTTGCCTTTGGTGCACATTACTCCTGAGCTACAATGCGAAGGAAGTTGCGATTTTGTACCAACACTAACTCAAGCAGTAACAGGAAATTTATTGAACTGTTATAGTTTAAAAATTCCATTATTTTGTCTAATAGATGTTTTTATAGTACACGTTCGCATTCTGGAACCATTTTATGGTGCATCGTCACTCTAAAAGCATTTAGAGTGAGGCAAGCTGCTGTCGTCATTATGTCTCTTGTTTTGTAGTTTGGAGTATATCTGAGGAAACAGATTTTGCCTAAAATAACCGTTAAATTATATACAGAATGACAAACATAAATCATTTCTGCAGTGTATTAGGCATAATACAAAGATACTGCCCTATTCTTCAACTTTCTTCAATAGCTAAAAGCATTATGAAGAGCCGCGGTGGAGTAGCCGAGCGCTCTAAAGCGTCTCGCTGCGGAGCGCGTGGCTGCTCGCCGTGGAGGTTCGAGTCCTCCCTGGGGCATGGGTGTGTGTGTGTTGTCCTTAGGTTAGTTTACCTAGGTTTAAGTAGTTTGTAAATTATGGACTGATGACCACGCAGTTCGGTGCGATAGATTTACAAACATTTGAACATTATATATATATATATATATATATATATATATATATATATATATATATATATTCTGAAAGTGTAGTTCCGACAAAATGAGAAAAGAATGTTCACAGTGTTTTTGACTCGCTATATGCCTCTTTCATAACATTCCGGTGGCATAAACCTGCTTGCTAGCTGTTTCTTTATCCTCTGCAGTCTTTTTCAGGAGTCTTTTCCTTACTCTGGACTCTTTAGTGGCGGCTTCCGCAGTCCTATCAGCTTCAACTAGTCGCTGACGATCTATAGCAATCAGAGAAGCTATAACCTAATTTACTGGTCGGATGCCTAATTTGACCATTACTTTTGTCCTGCTAATTACACCATCAATGAAACAGATAACAGCATCCATCACACTTATTTTGAGTACTGTCCATCCAACAAACTGTTTTCGGTACTTGTTGCCACACGGAGCTGTTGAAACTCTCATTAGGATTTTGTGTACGGCCATGTAGACATATACTAAGTAATTCTTTTATCTTCAAGGTCCCTGTATATTGGCTTTATTGTTTCCAGAACTGTGGCAGGCATGAAATGTTTATGGCGATATTCCTTGCCTGAAGCATCAGTGTGGCCAGTGTTCAGACATTTGTTGAAAGAGCGTTTAAGACTGTATTAACTATTTAAAAGTAAATAAACCATACATTTTACGAAACGGAAGAAATTTTTCTTTCAGTTGAAGGCCAAATGTTGTTTCAATTTTTCAGTCATTACCACGTCCAGTTCCCCTTAAATGAAAGAGTCTTGTATGGCAGCTACTTTTACTGTATGAATAACTCTATAGGTGTTCATCTCTGGTCTTTATTATTCTTCTGGCGGGTTTTTAAATACTTCATGTGGTCTCTCGCTAATGACCAATTTGTTCAGGTTAATTTTGCGGTACATTAGCCCGAAAATTTATATTACAGACAATCAAATTCATACGCTTAGCTCCTATACGATGGAATTTTTAATCTGATGCGGCCCACACTGAACATGAAACATTTAGTAGCTGGCAACATATTATTGTGGATTTTGTGCAAGGAATAATATGTTACAATATAAATTCTGAAAATATCCTTATGAAGAACAAACTTAACAATAAAACTTGCACTAAATACTGTGCTAATAGTCATATTTCGTTATACTTCTTTTGCGTAATTATGTGGATTAGAAGTTATATTTCCAATTTTTTCCCCTATACCTAGACACTAAAATAAAGCACTCATCAGGCAATCATTTCCAGAATTAAAGTGTGGTACAATATCACATTTTAAAGATCTGCATTAATACACTCGTGAATTTCTTCTCATTATTCTTATTTTCGACTCTGTGACTGCTGATAATTAAGGCCATACATTTTTAGCTCATGTTCTTGACGTGCTAAACAGTTAATTGAAGTAAAACACAAACATAAAATATATTGCAGCTTAATATCGGACAGCTAGACAAAAACTCAGGCCTTAGGTGCTCAGGGTAAGGTTCGGAAGTGGTAAGGTGCTGATGGCAAAATAACCAAACAAACTACTCTACAATGTTTTATTTAAGAAATAGCAAGTACCTTAGGAAACGTCACTTATGCTATAAATTAACAAAGGGAACTACACATATTATTAAAAAGACATCCCTGTTTTTTCGTAAATAACTGTGTCAGTCATATAGAAATATTATCCCTTTGTGTCAGGTCAGTTTACTGTGCGTTGTACAGGTAAGTTTTCTGTGCGTTGTACAGTACGATTGTATCATATATAAGTAATGTAATTTTTTTAATTCATTGATGTAATTTATCTTACTTTAATTTTTGATTGTAACTAACATTTCATGTACTGTTCAGTAATGTCTGCTATAGTACCAATTGTTTGCGAGCATATATATGCATTGCACTGTAGCGCCGAGTTGGTTCTTTAGTGACGTTTTGGCATTTGGAACATTTGTGAAGTCTTGGTAATTGTGGAAGATGTTTGGACCTATGTAGTCGATCTTCTGCAATAAATGGCTCGAAATGGAAATTATACGAAGTGTTGTTTGAAATATTACATTCTTCTTACGAATATCTCCCCATGATAATATTGTACGAAATCAGAACCCCGCAAAGCTCCGACGAGATCAAAGATAAGTATTGCAGTTTGTAGTTGGTGTTATGAACTGTGGATATTTGTGTTTACGATCATTCAGAAAAATTCAGCGTAGACCAAATGTCAGTAGACGTTGGACGAAAGTTGCACCATTGCTCACAGGCGTCATAAACAATGACAAATGTCACGTAATGTGAGGTACGAATGAAGCGTTTTTATTATTATTATCGTATGGTTCTGTTCAGCCATCATATTATTGTGTTCAGGGGAGTAAAAATTATGTCTGAGTAGGCTCTCCCGTCACAGAGCCAGGTCCAGTGATTGAAGCCATTCCAGTCCTGCTTCATTTGTTTTGTGAAGATCAGCCAACCCCTCAGCGAAAGAACGCAGGGGGCAGTCTATTGCTGTGTGGTCCATAGTTCAGTGTCTGCTCCGCAATCACGTGACTGATCTAGTGTCATTCCCCAATAATACTTCCAGTAATTGCATCTACCAACTCATGTGCGAAACCGATACCGATTCAGTAGAGTCCACTCCCTGCGAGGGAGGTTCATGCCACCGGCTTTAGTGGCAGGGCTGGATTCGGGTATTTGTTTTGCCCTTCAAACATGTTCCATGAAGCAGAATTCCTCAAGCTGCACGTATCCCCCGGGTGATGCCAAACGAATAACAATTCTGGTAGCTGGACTATCACACCAGTGATCTCCCTGCTATGTCAGCTACCCACCATAATCCAAATGGACGTTCTCACGACCAACATAATTTTAAGCCTTTTTATTAATACATTATTTGAGAATGAGAGCACTTAGTGAGTATCAACAAATTTCACATGTATTTTTAAATCTTTAACGAAACTTCTTCTCATTGACATCCTCAATAAAATCATGAGAGCAAAGAAGTTAATCGCTATTTTTCCGCAATTTATGCAATAAAACTACAGCTTTCGGCTTGATGTTACAATTTATCCGTTCTCCACTACAAATTATATTCGTACGATATTTTACAGACAGTATGACGTACATCACTGAATATTCCTTAAGAATTAGATCATATTATGATACATAATTAAGGAGATATGGCGTCATAAACAATGAGGGGCATGAAAATCTGTTCAAATGTTTGTAAATCTATCGGACTGAACAGCATGGTTATTAGTCCGTAGCTTACAAACTACTTAAACTAAGATAAATTAACCTAAGGACAACAGAAACATCGATGCCCGAGGGGGGACTCGAACCCCCGACGGCGAACGGCCGCTCGCACTGTAGTACGACGCCCAGGTGCACACGTCTATCCCACCGCGACCATGAAAATCTGCCCCAACTTGCATGATAGTGTAATTTATACATCTCGTAAACGGTTTCTTAATATTCTGCACTACCAACCTGGAAAAATTATACTATTGTTGGACAAGAGATGACGTGATGAGGACTGAACTGCATAAAAAAAAGAAATGTAAATGGATGGGGAATAAGGGTGAAAGTCACAATGATGTAAACCGCTTCAGCTGTATGGTGTACTTTATTAACCAACTAGTTTCGTGGCATTAGAGCCACATCATCAGGGTTATCTGTATACAAAGAAGAGCAAATGCCAGTAACAATCGCGTTATGCTATTTTACATTTGAGCTATGGATAAGAAAACTGTAGGTGAACGTACTCACAAGTTATTTCATATTTTTGAATTTGTTGCAACGGAGAAAGTGTTAGAGTGAAAGGGTAGGAGAAGTACGACTAACATAAGAAACGAATAAATAAACGCCCTGGCAACTCCTGGTTGAAAAGTGTACAGATTTGAAGAAAATCTGTGATACGAAAGTTATGTTGTTCCCTTGTGAGTGATGTGTTGGCCCTGCAACGAGTAAAACGCAGGCGCGGCACCTGTTAGCCAGAGAGGCAACTTGCCTGAGTGCCTGTCTGCAGTGCTGCCATCTGTAGCGCTCTGGCCGCCCACGCTCACCAGTACACAATGAGCGGTACTACTTGCGCCCGTCACATCCAAGTTGTCTCCGAAATTGGTTCGGGCCGCACAAAGGCGCTTCCCTGCGAATTTTCCGTTCGTCGCGTGTTTGCGAAAGGCCGGACGACCTCTGTGTGTAAACACGACCTCGTGGACAGTCCGACTTGTCGACTCTGTTTACATGAGCCCCGGCTCGCTTCGCCCCAGTTAACGCTCTGCTCGGTAAAAACTTGCCACGTCTCTCTACAGCTGTCGCATTAGCTTGCAACCTTCCTATCGGTTCTCACCAATAAGACTTGGGCAATACATAAGTCGGGTAGTAAAAGTTTATGGCTCGTTGTCTCTGTACTAGGGATGGCGGTTATCGCTGAAACAACCGGTTTTCGGTTATACCGGTTCTTTTCATCTCCAGTTTAACCGCACCGTAAAAATTGCTCAAGATAACCGGTTTTTTAAATAACTGGTTTTCGGTTTTTATTGCTATTATTTCCAGTAGAGTTCGAACGAAACACATTTTGCGGCCGAAACAGGAACCGTAACCGTCGGTTCTTCTAGTTTCAGCCGAAACCGAAACTTACGAAATTTAGTTAAAATTTAGGTACATTTACGTTATACGATAAATCACTAGTCCTTCCATATTTTGCAAGATCCCCTCCCAATACTACACTACGCCTTCTTGAGTGTATGTAAGCCTAGCCAGGAGTCCGTAGAAGACGATATACGAAGCATACAGATTTACTGGCCTTGTATTTCCATCCGGCAGTTGTGAATATTGAGCCAACCACTCCGTAAGTTGGACTTGTGAGCCAGCGCATACGAATATCTCGTTATACACACAACATATATAAGTTACAGTCAGTAAATAAACTTCAATCAGTGCTGCAGAAGTATTTCGAAAAATAAAGTCACAGTTCCGACTAACAGTATGATTGTTGTCAGTGTAAATTTACGCAAGAATGTTCAAATGGGTGTAAGTTCTTATGAGACCTAAATGCTTAGGTCATCGGTCCCTAGACTTACAAACTATTTAATCTAATTTAAACTAACGCTAAGGACAACATATAAATCCATGACCGAGGGAGCAGGGAGGACTCTAACCTCCGACGGAAGCAGCCGCACAGTTCGTGACATGGAGCGTCAGACCGCAAGGCTACATCGCGACGCACCACATAATCAAAGTTACCTAAACCCATACTGGTTATTAAAAAAGCCCCTCGCTTTCAAGGAATCACATTAATAAAACTTGTTAGCATAACAATATGATAATACATTAAAAGTTAGTATTCCAAGCTTAGAGTACATCACGTACATAATAGGTACATGAATCGAATTTACCTTCTCTTCCAAGGAACATTTTTGATGTTTTCTCCTTAAATGACATAGCATGTTTGTAGTACCTCCACCCGTCTTCAGCTTGTTAAAGCAAATGGAGCATTATATCTCACTGCTCCCGTACTTCGTTAAGTACTTCCATACTTGGGATGGTGCCATTTAAGACACAACCGATGTCTGGCGACGACAGCAAGGAACTGCCGCTTGACCAGACGGAGGCGAGTCTCGTACACTGCCGGTGCACGCGCGTCGTCTAATAGGCCACGCCACACGGCAACAGCTGCATAGATGCCTCAATAGCTGCACCAGATCTTATGCCACGCGTTTGTTGCGCGTTCTGACTGCCGGGATTATTCTTAAATTAACACTGATCACTTTTCTTAGTTTCTGCGATGACCTAATATTTCACAGCAGTAGAAATTTTAGGAATAGCCCTAAATATTAGTGTCTATTAGTTTTAATTTTTTTAAATTATTTACAAAAAACACATTTTGAACCACTAGTACAGGAAGTAGTCGAACCGGTTTTTTACCCGGTTCTTGGCAATAACTAAAAAAAAACGGTTACAACCGACACCAAATAAATACCGAAAAAACCGGTTATTCAAAACTAAAATACCGGTATCGGTTTTAACCGGTCGGTTTTTCCCATCCCTGCTCTGTACATAGGGGTAAGTTATGTATGTCAGCTTCAATACCTTAAACAGCTACCCAATCTGTTTAAAAAAGATCAATAATTTATTTGTAGTTTAGCCAGTCTATTAATCTGCAGCCGGCCGTGGTGGCCGAGGAGACTGAGGCGCTCCAGTCACGGTCTGCACGGCCCCTACGGTCGGGGGTTCGAATCCCCCCTCGGGCATGGATATTTGTGCCGTCCTAGTTCGTAAGTAGTTCATAAGTAGTTTGTAAGTTTAGGGACTGATGACCCCGTAGTTAAGTCCCATAGACTATACAAACATTTGAACATTTTGAATTAATCTGCATATGATGATGTTAAAATATATTTAAACAAACATAAATTAAACTTCTGAATAACCAACAAAATGGATTCTAAGATAAAGAAGTGATTCACTCAAGAAGTAATTCTTTATAAATGAAGTTTATTACTCTTATTAGACATGAAACGCGGAGGTGGTTCTACTTTATACATCGGTAAACAACTAAATATTTCCCCAACTATTGTTCATGAGAGGCACAGTAAGTGTCACACGCAGTCGAGAGTAAAAGTTCCAATTATCACTCGTAAGTTAGAGTAGTCCATCGAACTTGCAGTTCCAAGTTAATCCGCGATAAAGTATCTGTTATAAAACACAGTTTGTCATCACACGAGTACACGATTGCTGAATTATCGCAGTTCCACAGACCTACTACCGCGCATAGTTTATCACTTTTCAAGCAGAGACCAAGTTCTCCATTCAAAGTCCCATAAATTTTCCAAGTCGACACATGGCTATCTCTTCAAATCACAAGATCGTAATGCGGCTTCAGACCGCCCAGCGTCACAACCTTTCACCACCACCTCCAAGTTACGGGTCCCTTCTCAAGCGTTCGAAAGCGTGCTCCCTCTGCTCACAAAACTGTACCCTTCCGCGCATCCTAACGCCTCATCTTTAAAATACAATTTCCCTTCCAATATATATTATACATTTGAATATCACAGAATTAAATGCTTTGACCACTCTGCTACAAATATTGTTTATATTTAACAAACAAATATATATTTAACAATACTAAAAACGGTTGAGACTGAAGCATGGCGTCTCACTGTTCAACTATACTGCCGCCACCGAAATATAGTTGCACAAGTAATATTTAATTTATCATGGTTTTTTCTACAAATATATTCAGTTATTGTCCACAAACACTTATGATTGTTTATATATAAATTATCTGCTGCATATCTTCTATTTTTAGTCGACTACGAAATATTTAAGTGACAGTCTTCAACATAAAAAATGAACTTACTAAGAATATTAAACATAATAAAATACATGTTGTTGTTGTGGTCTTCAGTCCAGAGACTGGTTTGATGCAGCTCTCCATACATATATAAATGTAATGCGCTTCGCTGGTAGCATGTTTTGTGTTTCTGGGGTGGAATCTATGTACTGGCACAAGAATATTACTACCTGAACGAAAAGCAGAACAAGAGAATAAAACAAAGTTTATTGAAAGAATACGGAAATATCGTGGTATGTCTTTTAAGATAGGTAGCGTGGTAAAATGCTGTCCATCTGCCTCTTAAATTGTTACTGATAAACACTGCGTATCAATAATTGTAAATATAATATTATTATTATAGTATTGAAATTTATCGGTTTTTTATCTGTAAGGGATATTGAAATTATAATTATGGCGTTTGATTCTCTAAGTCTCCTGAATCCATTCATATAATTACATTTGCCGTATGATCATTCCCTGATTTTATATGGATTTTTAGAATAATGTGTGTGGCTATATTGTATTTCAGTTGCAATCTGGAAAAGCTGCCCTCACTCAGCCAAGCGTTTCCGGTTTCCGAGCACATTAGGGAAAACCTGAAAACCCGTTGTATCCCATTCACCAGGTCCAAACTGGTAGCCGACCGGCTGGGGAACCCATCAGCCCAGCAAAACCCGCTTTTCACATGGAAACAATCAGCCTCCCCCTGTATCTCTAATATCATAAGCTGACAGACACGCCTACAGTAAAACGTATATTATCAACCGCTAAACTAGAAGATCATCATAAATGGTACATATAAATAATTATCCGCATCAGTCAATTTTTTTATCTTCCATGACACGTTTAAAAAGCTTATACCCCCCGTATAAGCTTTTTAAACGTGTCATGGAAGATAAAAAAATTGACTGATGCGGATAATTATTTATATGTACCATTTATGATGATCTTCTAGTTTAGCGGTTGATAATATACGTTTTACTGTAGGCGTGTCTGTCAGCTTATGATATTAGAGATACAGGGGGAGGCTGATTGTTTCCATGTGAAAAGCGGCTTTTGCTGGGCTGATGGGTTCCCCAGCCGGTCGGCTACCAGTTTGGACCTGGTGAATGGGATACAACGGGTTTTCAGGTTTTCCCTAATGTGCTCGGAAACCGGAAACGCTTGGCTGAGTGAGGGCAGTGAGGGTCCTTTAAAATTAATAGTATGTGCCGTAATACGTTGAAAATGACTGATTATACTTCATTTGTAACTAGATGAAATTCTGAATAGACTACTGTCTAAATTCATCGAACGAATTTGTAATGAACCAACTGAATGGGGGGGGGGGCATTCAGTTGGTTCATTACAAATTCGTTCGATGAATTTAGACAGTAGTCTATTCAGAATTTCATCTAGTTACAAATGAAGTATAATCAGTCATTTTCAACGTATTATGCCACAAACTATTAATTTTAAAGGACACTAAGGATAATTACATTATATTCCAGTTAAAATGACACTATTAATCGCGAGAAACGTTGTTACCAGACATTTGAAAATTTCTTCACTGATTATGTTCAAATCGTTCCACAAGACTCTAAAACTCAACCAAAGATTAGGAAGAACACTGTATACCGGATGTGTCATCTAACTTATCTCTTAAACCACAACAAATATTTAATAATTAATTCCGAAGACCAAAAATGAGGAGAGGGGCTGGAGTAATTGGTTAATACAAACCATTAAAATGCACGGAGTGTGTTTTTTTAACACAAAGACATGTTTTTCAATGGAAACCTATTATTATTTTTAGCACAACGGAAAATAGGAAAACATACTTAAGTAATTCCGTTTGTTACATTATAAAATGTTAATTTCATCCAAAGTTATTGTAACGTAAAGTTGACGCTTGAGTAACTCCTCAGAATTTCAGTCGTGTGTATTGGTAAGGATCGTATTAATTAGAGATACAAAAACAACAGTGATGTAACATGTGTGCAGAAGACACTTGAACAGCACATTACGTCCACATGCTAACCTTTTTATTAGTCATTTTCCCTGAAGAATACTGTATTGCAGTGACTTGTTACAAGAAAATGTAAATTAACACGAGAATTTAGTTCAACTTACAAATTAGTTTTTTTTTTTTTTTCAATTACAGAATGTGAAAGACTGCGCCCTGAAATTTCAGTCCAACAAATGTTCAAAGTGATGGCCATCATTTTTTGCACTTGTTTGCAATCTACCGCGCAATGCAAGTCTTGAACGGCTCAGTTCATCTGGTGTAATGTTGACACAGGCTGCCTCAGTACGACGTTTCATACCTTCTGGGGTTGTACGCACGTCACTGTACACGTTCTCCTTAAGCGTACCCCTCAGAAAAAGTCTAAAGTTGTAAGATCAGGGGAACGGGATGGCCAATTTATGCGCCCGTCTAACATGTTTGTGTCGTCTTTAGTGTAAGGTAGTTCATAAGTAGTTTGTAAGTTGGGACTGTGACCCCGCAGTTATGTCCTTTAATCTTGACAAACATTTGAACATTTTTGCACCAATGAGGTGGTTGCCAAGTACTCCGCACCATACATTTACAGTCCACGGTAGCTGTTGCTCTACCGGTCGAAGCCAGCGAGCATCGTTCACGGACCAGTAATGCATGTTTCGTAAATTCACTGTTAACTGTCACGTTGTTTGTAAAACCTGCTTCATCGATAAACAGGTATAACTGCAACGCATTCTATCTTATTGCACAATGACATAAATTCACTTGATTAATAAAGTCTTCTCCATGTAATGACTAATGCAGCGATACATGATACGGATGAAATTTGTGACGATGAAGCATGCGCATTACGCTACTGCCTCTAGAAATGTTACGTGAACTAGTTGTGGGTTCACAGCAACAGCAGCTAATACACCAACTACACCTGCTTCTCCTGTTACGCACCCGTTTGCCTGCTCCGACCATACCTGTTGCACACAATTGTTAGTAGATGTTTTCAAATGTGCGGCGCGTTGGATGGTTCTTGTCTGGGTACCGTTCTGCATACAATCTGCAGGCCTCAGCTACATTTTTCCTAAACTCGCCATAGATATCATTTCTGCCTTTTCTGAGTTAGAATAAATCATTGCCGCGGTGGAGTGTTCAAAAAATGTTCAAATGTTTGTAGAGCTTATGGGACTTAACTACGGGGTCATCAGCCCCTTAACTTACAAACTACTTATGAGCTAGCTACAACTAAGGACGGCACAAATATCCATGCCCGAGGGGGGATTCGAATCCCCGACCGTAGTGGCCGTGCAGACCATGACTGAAGCGCCGCACTCCCCTCGGGCGGTGGAGTGGCCGAGTGCTTTGAGGCGCTATGCTCTGATGCGCGAGGTCGCTCCTCGTCGAGGGTTCAAATCCTCCCTCGGGCATGGATGTTTGTATTGTCTTTAGTATAAGGTAGTTTATAAGTAGTTTCTAAGTTTAGGGATTGATGATCCCGCAGTTATGTCCCATAAGGAAAATAGATCATTTTCACAGTTCTTACAACACTGTACACAATGTTGTACTTTCGACCTGCTTAAAACAATTTATCTTCACACTTTACTACTGTGCGTACTTCTTACTTGTACTAGACAGTACACTATCACAGACGTCTGGTAACACAACGCACAACACTCATTCTGAGTACAACGACTAATTCATAATAACAGTAAGAGAAAGCGCTGGATGCAGGCACTGAGGCAACTAGGACAAAATGTTCAAATGTTTGTTAAGCTTATGGGACTTAACTACGGGGTCATCAGTCCCTAAACTTACAAACTACTTATCAACTACCTTATACTAAAGACGGCACAAATATCCATGCTCGAGGGGGGATTCGAACCCGACCGTAGTGGCCGTGCAGACCGTGACTGAAGCGCCTCAGTCTCCTCGGCCACCGCGGCCGGCCAACTAGGACAAACCAAAGCATTGCATTGCAGCCAAACTCGTAAACACTGTAGTCTTCGTAAACACACCCCCTACAGATGCTGATCATGGATCTTGTTTGTTACACCACACGACTGAAGTGCTGAGGAGTTACTCAAGCGTAAACTTTAGGTTACAATAACTCTTTTACAATGTAACAAACGGCAATACTTAAGCATGTTTTCCTATTTTCAGTTGTGCTAAAAATAAAATTAGGTTTCCATAAAAAAATATGCTTGTGTTAGAAACACACTTGCGTGAAGTTTTAATGGTTTGTATTAACCAGTAACACCAGCCCCTCTCCTCACTTTCGGTCTGCAGAATTAGTTATTAAATATTTGTTGTGGTTTTCGAGATATTCCCAGTGGTAAAGTTAGGTGACTCACCCGGTATACAGGATGTCCCATTTACATTGACCACCCAAAATATGTCTGGAACGTCAACAGCTACTGTAAAACGACTTTCACCGGTATCAATATAAAGCAGGAGCTCATGAATGTCTTCTTCTTTCGTTATCAACCTGTCGGCTGTTTTGCAGCATTTCTCCACAGTGTCCTGTTGCTTGCCATCTGTTTAATGTCCATGTAGCTATTATAGTTCATGTCGTCCATCACTTGTCTCATATACTCCAGCCTGGGTCTTCTTCCACGGTTCACCCCTTCCACCAAATCCTCCAAGATGATTTTTTAGCAATCCTTCATGCCTCACGACATAACCAATCAAGATATTGCGCCTTTTTCGCATAATTCTTCTCAGAGACAATCCCTCACCAATTCTTTGCAAAACCTGTTCGTTTGTTACTTTGTCAACCTAGCTGCTCTTCAACATGCTACGGTAACACCACAACTCGAACGCGTCTATCTTCCGATGTTCCGGTTTTCGCATGGTCCAAGATTCACATCCATACAAAAGTACACTCCATACAAATGTCTTCAACAACTTATTCTTCAAAAGGATGTTCGTGTTGTTGGATGTGACAAGTTTACGTTTATTATTGAATGTCTCTTTTAGATTTAACACCTGAAGTGATCTTACTACCCAGGTATGTAAATTCATTGACACCAGACGTACACCATCAAACATATAACTTGTTTGGGTTCCGTACTTTTTACAGTTAAAATTTTAGTTTTTCTTCTATTGATCTTCATTCAATACTAGCTAAGCTTTGATTTAACTTCACTGAGCGTAGACGTTAACTCTTCTTCATTGTCCGTTACCAATACAATATTGTCGGCAAATCGAAGCATGTTTATTCTTTCTTCTTGTATCACCACACCTCCTTCCCTGTTCTTCTTCTTTCATCTAACATAATCCAGTCGTATTTTAATATATGAATTGAGTAAAATAGGTGAAAGTGAGCATCCTTGTCTTACACCATTTTCTATTTTTGCTTCCTGTTCATATCCTCCGCACCTAATTACAGCTGTTTCATCTCGGTATAATTTCCAGATTATTCTTCTATCTTTATATTTCACCTGTGATTCTTTCAAAATATTAAACAGAATATTCCACTGCATGTTATCAAACGCCTTTTTCTAAATCCACAAAGACTATGAAGGTGTCTTGATATTTCTTTAATCTTTTTACCAAAACTAGCCTCAGTGCTGAAATTACTTCGCCAGTTCCTCTTCTAAATCCAAACTGTTCATCAGTAAGCAAATCTCCTGTTTTGCATTTAATTAAATTCAATATTGTTGTTTTCAATATTTTTGAAGAATGCGGAATGATACTCAGTTTACGATAATGTTCACATTTGTTGGCTCATAACTAAATGTTTATATTTCTATGGGACCAAACTACGTTGGTAATCAGTCCCTAGACTTACAAACTACTTAAACTAAGTTAAATAAACCTAATGACAACACTCACAATCATATCCGAGGGAGGATTCGAACCTCCGACGCGGGAGGCCTCGCTACCGCAACGTGGCGCTCCAGATCGCTCAGCTACTCCCGCGTGGTGGCTGATGACGTTTTAGGCAATGATATGATGTTACATGTTTCACATATTTTACATGCCAATCTAAACAACGCATCTTTCATCTCATATGAGGTTGATTTAAGTAATACTGAAGGCAATTCATGGTTCTTTTTCAAAATGTTCAAATGTTTGTTAAGCTTATGGGACTGCGAGGTCATCAGTCCATAAACTTACAAACTACTTATAAACTAACTTATACCAAAGACAACCTCCGACGAGGAACAGCCTCGCACATCGGAGCATAGCGCCTCAATGCGCTCGGCCACTCCACTGCGGCTGGTTCTTTTTATCTTTCATTTTATATAGCGCATGATCATATTCATCTCTCAATATACTGTCTCCAAGTTCGTTCATATCTACTTCCGGTTCGTTTTCAAGGACATCATGATCTGTTACTGTTCATGTCTATCGAGATATTTCTTCGACACTTGCACCAATTCATGGTATTCATATGTTAACTTTCTATCATCCGTCACAATACCATTGCATTTAATCTTTTGCGTCCCAAAAAATGTATCGGCAGTTTTATAGGCTGCTTCCAGTTTACCATATTTTTCCCAGATACTGTTCATTTTCTTCCTTTTCTTGTCTATTTATTTCATTTCTTAATTTCTTGTATTGTTGCTGTCCCTCTGGTGTGTTTGAATTTTTGAACCCCCTCCTTTTCCATATCTTATTTAGTAGGTCTTGGCTAATCCAGTTCTCTTTACAACGTCTCTTACGTTTAGCCAAGATTTCCTCTGTCGCTGTTATGTCATCGAGTAAAACAGAAGAGACATCTGGCATTCCTGAGGGAAGTGTTGTACGGCTCTTACTGTTGCCTATCTTTATAGTTAAGTCACCTAAAGATCAGAGCTACTGCAAAATGATTTAGATATCTTCATGGCGCTAAAATTGTCAATTGACCCTAAATAATGATAGGTGTGAGTCATCCATCTGAACACTAAACTAAATTCATTAAACTTCATTTGCACTTACATCAGTCAAATCTGAAGGCCGTATATCCAATTAGATACCCTTGAATAACAATTACAAACAACTTAAATGGGAAAGAACACATAGAAGATATAGTAGGGTAGTCGAACTAAATACTGTGTTTCATTGGCTGAACACTGATAAGACACAATGTCTACTAAAGAAACTGCCTACACTACACTTGTGCGTCGTATTTTGGAGTATTGCTGCGCATTGTGAGATCCCCACTAAATGGAAATGACGCAAGATAGTTCAGAGAAGGGCAGCTCATTACGTATTACAGCGATATAGGGAAGAGTGTCAGGAAATAGTGCATCAGTTAGGGTGGAAATCATTTAAAAAAAGGCGTTATTCATTGTGGCGAGGTTTATTTGCGAAATTTCTTTTTCTTTTCGGAGAATGGGATGGTAAAGAAACATTATAAAGTAGTCCGATAATCCCTCTACCAAGCATTTAAATTTGATTTGCATAGTATTTATGTGGATGTAGATATGTGCGAATAGAGGATGCATGCTGCAGTCACAGAAGAGAAAATTGTAATCATCCTGATTTGTGGCGAATGTAAGAGAAATGATAACGCTGATGTTGCTTGTATGCCCAGCGTTTTCCGAAAAATGTTCGCTCTCGTTCGTTGTATTACAAGGTTGTGAACATCTTTATGTCTGGTACAGTGTACAGACTGCCAAGCGGAATCGAAGCAAACCTGTAACAGGCGAAGCTAATGAGACAGTAGTACAGTACTAGCAGCACTGCAGCACAATCCACAGATAAATGTTCGGCAATTACACCACTAGTATTTGCAACATATTGCATCGTCATATTTACCATCCATACCACGTGTCAATGCGTCAAGAACTACACGAAGACGATTACCACAACCGGATAGTATTTTGTGAATCGGCACTTAAGCAAATGCGAACAACCTTCTTTGACGCGGTAGTCTTTCTCCACAAATCATGTTAGCGTTAACCGCCACAACATGCATTACTGGATTGTAGACAATCCCCTGGTTACGCCAGTCGACCGACAACGACCTGTGATATGGCATCATGCGGAACAAACTCACTGGCCCATATTTTATTGATGACATGTTGGTTGGACGCAAATATGGAACGTTTTTGGAACAGGATCTGCCGATACTACTCCATAATGTTGCCTTGGACGTTCGTCAAAGTATTTGGTTTCAGCAGGACGGATGCCCAACGCATTTCGCAGTAAAGCACGCTAAGGATTAGAACATGTATTAACTCGCCTGTTAGATCACCCGATTTGACGTCACTAGATTCCTTTCTGTGGGGATATTTAGAAGTTAAGGTGTACCAACAAATGTCAACATGCCCTGAAGACATGATCGACCGCATACGGAAAGCTTGTGCCGACGTTTCTGCTGATATGAGCAAATCTGTGGAAATGTCAGTACTAGCATATATTGCACACAGAATATAAGCATATCCCGTACCATTGAATATTAAATGGACATTGAACTGCAGGAAGTAAATTACAGTTGAAGACTCACTTCGATTCCACTGATTACAGTGCCATCTGTGGCGAAACGGAAAAATGTTTGAGACGTAGCGTATGTAGTTTTTGCTGTGTAATCGTAATCTGCGATGAAATCTGGGGGTTCCCATTGAAGTTTTCTCCCCACACGAATGCATTGGGTTGGGTGGTGGGAGCGGGGGGCAAGTGTCTGTCATTCTCATGGTATTTCCCTCTCCGATGCATTGGATATGCCTCTCCGATACTAACAAATTAGTGTCAACAATAATTCAAATATTTAAGATATCTATATTGTATTATTATACGAAAGGTATTGAATGTAAGGAGAGGCGTTGAAATAAAGTTTGTGGAGGTTAAAGCGTCTGCTGTGATATCCCGTGGGGAGGCCCAAAAAGAAGAAACTGTCATCCGAATCACGAAATTTATGTATTACCATGTATCTGTCTTAGATAAAAATATCCGCGTCCAGATAAGCGTGAAGTAGGCATTAGTAATTATCATGGAATGTAAGAAATACTCTGCTCTGTTATAAAAGAGCGCGCCTCTTCTTATTGTCTGATCGTGTCCTTTGTGATTGTCGGCATATGTTTTTTACAGAGTTCACATCCTTTTGTCCTGTGGCCATAATACTGATGCATGGTGCGTAATGTAAATGTCACTAAACTTAAGAATATATTATCTTGCCGAACAAAGAGTAAATATTTGTTTTAATATTTAATTATTTAGTGTAACATCAGACCGGCAGTTGTCCTAGAATGATTAATTTTTAATGAACGTAATATGTCAATTGTTGGCTGCCATCTCGCCGCAAAAACTTAATTTTCATAAATTACTGTGACAATTTTACCTCTACAATTTAATGGTTGCTTTCATTTATTGTAAATAAAAATTTCTGTGTGGCTCGGCTGACGAAATGTTTTCAGGTGTATTTAGCCGGAATAAGTTTCTTGCACACACCAGATATGTGTAGGCTATGACGCCATAACATATGTTTTTCCCTCAGTATTAAGAATGATTACCTGCCTGTTGTAGTAAAACTATAAATAACCCACTTGACACTGCCGTGCTCCATAAAAAAATTCGTTTGTGGCATTTTAATTTCTTTTATTTTTTATTTATTTATTTTTGTGAGACGTTAAATAACTTACGCAAATCAAAGAAGCAACATTTCGTTTTTGTTTTTATTTTTTTTTCAGATGATAGCCCCAAATCGTATTTATAAAATTCATACACACATTAATCATAAGTACAAAAAAAGAATTTTTTTTTAATTTTATTAACTCACTGATCCATGCACCGTGCGAATTATTATGAGGATAGACAGTGCCGTTTGCCTTGTTTTGAAGCTCATGTGAGCCAAATTTGTATCAGAGTCGGATGAACGGTGTGGCAGTGCATAAAATCCGAATCTAATCAGAAGTGGCGATGCCCCCTTACAAAATTATCGATTTCCATTTTTCGTTTTTTATTTATGTATATCTGTTCCTTTGGGTTTACCTATTTTTTTCTAAAACTACCCCTGTATAAAAGCGAACTAAACAGAATAAAATGTTATCAAATCGGTCACGCCATTTCTGAGTTTTAGTGAAACCAACATTGGGACTATTAGAAGTGTAATTAATGGATTTTTATGAGTCTCGGATATGTTGTAGAGGAACAAATCCTGAGTATGAGTCTACCCGAATTTTTAGCGTCGGACCTTGGTTTTCGAGAAAATTTATGTTGAATTAACTGCGCCATGTAAGACGTGTAACGCTAGCCATGTTCCAACCAAGTGCGCTTGGTGCAGCGGTTAAGGTGTTCAGCTACCAAGATGGAGGTACCGTGTTTGGTTCTTTTCCGTGTTTTTACTTCTTTTTTTTTATCAGAATAGTCCGACATTTTTCCATTTCATTTTACAGAATATAAACAAACAGTGTTCAATGTGTGGAATTAGTAAGAAATTACACTTTGTGACACTCCAGTAGCTGCTGCCACCTCCCTCGTGTCCCGCTTCCAACCTTCCTACGGCTCTCTATGCCATAGCTTCGGGTAAGTTACGTTGTTGTTGCACAACAGTACCTACTCACTACACTACCTCAACCCAACTGCTTGTGGAATTCGTTTGAACACAAGTCGACAGCAACCCCGTCTGCAGCAACTTTCTGTCATTACCACTATGCCCGTTCCCTTAATGTTTTTGCCTACACTTCGTGGAACCAACAGAAAAAAGTAGATTAGATTAGATTATAGATTAGGTTAGATTAATACTTCCATAGATCATACATACGACATTTCGTAATGATGTGGAACGTGTCAGTTTAGTAAATGTTGTCTTTACATGACAATCAATATTTTAAGGATTTTTATTTACATTTTTATTGTTTTTTATTTATTTAATTCAACATCAATTTTCTCGAAAACAAAGGCCCGACGCTAAAAATTCGGGTAGACTCATACTCATAACCGAGACCCATAAAAATCCATTAATTACACTTCTAATACTCCCATTGTTGGTTTCACTAAAACTCAGAAATGGCGTGACCGATTTGATAACATTTTATTCTGTTTAGTTTGCTTTTATACAGGTGTAGTTTAGAAAAAAAATAGCTAAACCCAAAGGAACAGATAAAAATAAATAAACAACGAAAAATGGGAATCGATAATTTTGTAAGGGTGGTTCGCTACTTATGATTAGTTCGGATTTTATGCGCTGCCATACCGTTCATCCGACTCTGATACAAATTTGGCTCACATGAGCGTCAAAACAAGGCAAACGACACTGTCTATCCTCGTAATAATTCGCACGGTGCATTGATAAGTGAGTTAATAAAATTTTTTAAAAATTATTTTTTTTACTTATAATTAATGTGTATATGACTTTTATAAATACGGTTTGGGGCTATCATCTGAAAAAAAGAAATGTTGCTTCTTTGATTTGCGTAAGTTATTTTAACATCTCACAAAAATAAATAAATAAATAAAAGAAATTAAAATGCCACAAACGAATTTTAATATTTTTAAAGTTTTATCTAAATATTCATCAATAGCGTAGAAGGAGTTGCCATTCAGAAATTCCTGTAATTTCTTTTTAAATACTAGTTGGCTATCTGTCAGACTTTTGATACTTGATGTCGAACCATTGCAGTTCATTCTGCCGATGACAATACTCTAGAACCTAGATAACTGATCCCCTATTTGTTTTAACGAGTGTAGAAGACCACTGAACTTCTATTTGAAATGTGTAAATATTTTAAGCGGAGGATTTTTGGCGCTGTTGGCTGAAAATATAATGAAACACAGGCGTCATTGAATAACGCACAATTTCCTTCTTATGGTACTGCCACCTTGTTACTTGCTTTTGGACATGTCCGAATGTACAGACACCATATCAATAGCTTAAATGAGCCTCCAGATAATTTTGAGATTTTTTCAGTTGTATGTTGTCTTGTCCTTTTGTAATGTTTATGTTTCACTTTTTCTTCATTTTAGGGTTTAAGCTTTCAGTCTCTTCAACATTTGTGTTACTGTGGTGGGTGTTCACTATATGCCTGTTTTGGTTACTACAATGCATTCTGTGCTGCCGGCCGCGGTGGCCGAAGGGACTGAGGCGCTCCAGTCACGGTCTGCACGGCCACTACGGTCGGGGGTTTGAATCCTCCCTCGGGCATGGATATTTGTGCCGTCCTTAGTATAAGGTAGTTGATAAGTAGTTTGTACGTTTAGGGACTGATGACCCCATAGTTAAGTCCCATAAGCTTAACAAACATTTGAACATTCTGTGGTATTGCAATAAAGTTCCGGAATGCTGTTTATATTTCATTTAATAGTGCTACAGCTATTTCGACAGTTTGTCATTCCCAAGCGCGTCTACGATGTTTGGACGTTATATGCTGACATCTGGCGTAACTGTTGCATAAACTATATGGAAATATACACGTATTTAGTTGTTGTATACGGTCTTTAGCTGTCAGGTATTATGCAGCTTTTTACTCTAAAACGTTAAAGAAAACTTTTATATTTTTCGTAATTGACAACAGCTTTGTCAAATATATATATATATATATATATATATATATATATATATATATATATTACGTTTTAGCGTAAAAAGCTGCATAATACCCGACAGCTAAAAACCGTATACAACAACTAAATACGTGTATATTTCCATATAGTTTATGCAACAGTTACGCCAGATGTCAGCATATAACCTCCAAACATCGTAGACGCGCTTGAGAATGACAAACTGTCGAAACCGCTGTAGCACTATTAAATAAAATATAAGCAGCAATCCGGAACTTTATTGCAATGTCTTTCTACGACATATATGATGCTGCAGGCCCAACAATTAGGTCATTCTGTGCTACTTATATTACCTGGATTCCCATTATTAGACCTACGTCTCAATTTCCGCTGTTTATTTCTGTAATCGTATTATATGCTGTTGCTCTACGACTACAGGTAGTATGAAAAGCATCCCCCCCACCCAGCCATCCCTCCTGCTGGCTCAGTTTTGCACGCTGAAACACGAAACAATCAGAATTTTAAGGCTTCGTTGCGATAAATTGTTATTATTAAACTGCGTATAAGTGCCAGGAAATAATACCCCGCCATTCGACTTTGGAAGACGCTCTGGCATCGAAAAGATATTTGGTTTCCGCGGAATTTCTCTGTCAGTGGAGGGTTTTGATAAACGCTCTAGAGCTGAAGAGCGGGTGGGTGTACAGAAGAGAGGCAAGCATCGGGTTCCCTTTGTTTATATAAATGCAGCGCCTTCTCAGTCGCCCAATTACCTGCCTCGCGCAAGATGAATCTACAGACTACCTCTTGCCTTTGTTTTCTGTACGTAAGTGCGTTCGGCGTTGGCTGAAAGCACTTTCCTCTGGCAGAAAGCTGAAACCTAAAGTCAGATTCGTCTGTAAAAGCTGCGCCAAGGGCGTCTTCAACAATCAGTGGAGTATGGTAACTTACACCTTGTAATTTCATCTGCGTTAATTAAACCCAGCCGCGGTGGAGTAGCCGAGCGGTCTAAAGCGTCTCGCTGCGGAGCGCGCGGTTGCTCGTCGTGGAGGTTCGAGTCCTCCCTGGGGCATGGGTGTGTGTGTTGTCCTTAGGTTAGGTTAGTTTAAGTAGTTTGTAAGCGCGGAGCGCGCGGTTGCTCGTTGTGGAGGTTCGAGTCCTCCCTGGGGCATGGGTGTGTGTGTTGTCCTTAGGTTAGGTTAGTTTAAGTAGTTTGTAAGCTACGGACTGATGACCACGCAGTTTGGTCCGATAGAATTACAAACATTTGAACATTTGAATTAAACGCAAACAGCAGTGACTGCACAAGACTTGCTACTTTCTACAATATTCCGAGACACCCACTGCCGGAGGGAAAGTAAATATAGATTTTTCCAAGTGTTTCGTAGCCAACACCCAGCAGATGCCGAATGAAAAGTTTTTCCTTCAATTTTTAGTCGAAACCATTACTAACTGCCAACCTATACTACCTACAAGCTTGAGGAAAATATCTAAAAGATTAAAAATAAATGTTGCACTTTCTGAAACTTGATAGAAGTAAGAACTAATTTTTCATTCTTATACAGTACATAAAAGATAGTGAATTATGCAGAGAAACAAAGAAAGCCATTTAAATGTTGCTCACGATGAATAGAAGAATAGATTAGATAAGTCGTATCATAGTAGATGTAGGGTAAGGTGGTATAAATTCGATATAGGTACAATTCCGATCATCATAAGGTCAGTCTCGCAGTGTTGGTAGCACATGCCTTTGTGAGGTGTTGTAGTGCAGCAGGTTTCTACAGCTCCTCCTGTCTTTTCCAAGAGTATGCTACGGAGATATAAATTGTTTTCCTGTTAAGAGGTAAGTGAAGATAATTAGCCTAACGCGCTCTTTTAAATTTTCTAGTCGGCCACGGTAGCCGAGGGGACTGCGGCGCGCCAGTCATGGTCTGCACGGCCACTACAGTCGGGGGTTCGAATCCCCCCTCGGGTATGGATATTTGTGCCGTCCTTAGTATTAGCTAGTTCATATGTAGTTTGTAAGTTTAGGGACTGATGAGCCCGTAGTTAAGTCCCATAAGCTCTACAAACATTTAACATTTTTATAAATTTTCTAATCGAGGGTGACTGTATTCGCTGCCAATGTTTGGAACCATGATGTATGCTAGGGTAAAAGAGCTTTTTACATGGAAGATACCAGTGATCAAAATTTTACCAGGAAGTGACCATAATTGTACCTAGTGTTGTACATTTTCAATCTATTTTTCTCAATTCTGTGACCTTTTTTGTGTTTATACCAACATTTGTAATTGTCTAATATTTGTGTTACATATTCATTAAACATCCAAGAACAAATGCCGTAGTTAAAATTATTTCTTTTCTCAATATATTTCCAGTTACAATAACATTTGTCCGAAATGATCACAATTGTTCCTCCTTACCCTGCTAGAAAGTGTATCTAGTAAGTATTTATAAAAAGAATATTTTTTAGTAAAGTACGTCATTTACACTGATTTACACTGATCTATACAAAGGTCCTATACAAAGGAAATAAACTTGAAGGCAGTATTCTAGAAATGGAAGACGAAGTGGAGGAAGATGATATAGGACATATGATACTGCGAGAAGAATTTGACAGAGCGCTGAATGACTTGAGTCGAAACAGGCCCTTGGAGTAGATGATATTCCGTCTGAACTGCTGATACCGTTAGGAGAGACAGTCGTGAAAAAATTGTACCACATGGTGTGAAAGATGTGTGAGACAGGGGAAATACCCTCCGACTTCAAGAAGAATATCGTAACACCAATTCCAAAGAAAGCAGGTGCAGACAAATGTGAAAATGACAGAACTATCAGTTTAATAAGTCATGGTTGCGAAATACTAACACGAATTATTTACAAACGAATGAAAAACTTGTGGAATCCGACCTCGGGGAAGATCAGTTTGGATTTAGGAGAAATGTAGGAACACGGGAGGCAATACTCACATTACGACTTATCCTAGAAGATAGGAAGAGGAAAGGGAAGCCTATGTTTTTAGCGTTTGTCGATTTGGAGAAAGCTTTCGACAATGCCAACTGGAACACACTATTCCAAATTCTGAATGTAGCTGGGGTAAAATATAGGGAGCGAAGAGTTATATTCAACCTATACAAAAACGAGACAGCGGTTATTACAGTCGAAGGGCAAGAAAGGACCGCAGAGGTTGGGAAGGGAGTAAGACAGGGTTGTAGCCTTTCCCCACTGTTATTTAATCTGTATATTGAGCAAGCAGTGAAGGAATTCGAGGAGAAATTTGGAGAGGGAATTAAAGTTTATGGAGAAGAAATAAAAACATTGCGGTTTGCTGATGACATAGTAATTCTGTCAGTGACCGCAAAATATCTGTAAATGCAATTGAATGGAATGTACAGTGTCTTGAAAGGAAGATATAAGATGAACATTAACAAGAGTAAAACAAAGGTAATGGAATGTAATGTCAGAAAATCTGGCGATGCTCAAGGAATTAGATTAGGTAATATGACAATAAAATTAGTAGATGAATTTTGTTATTTGGGTAGCAAGATTACTTCTGATGGCCGAAGTAAAGAAGATATAAAATGCAGAATGGCTATGGGAAGAAAAGCGTTTCTAAAGAAGCGAAACTTGTTAACATCCAATATTAATTTAAATCTTAGAAAATCCTTTCTGAAAGCATTTGTCTGGAGCGTAGCATTGTATGGGAGTGAAACGTGGGCGATAAGGAGTTCAGATAAAAAGATAATAGAACCTTTTGAAATGTGGTGCTACAGACGAATGATGAAAATTATATGGGTAGGTTGGTTGGACACATTTTGAGACGTCAAGGAATTGTCAACTTAGCATTAGAAGGAAGCGTATGGGATAAAAATCGTAGAGGGAGACCGAGGGAAGTATATAGTAAGCAGATTCAAAAGGATGTAGGTGGCCGAACGTATTCTCAGATGAAGAGACTTGCACAGGACAGGGTAGCGTGCCGGCCGCGGTGGCCTAGGGGACTGAGGCGCTTCAGTCACGGTCTGCACGGCCACTACGGTCGGGGGTTTGAATCCCCTCTCGGGCATGGATATTTGTGCAGTCCTAGTTCGTAAGTAGTTCATAAGTAGTTTGTAAGTTTAGGGACTGATGACCCCGTAGTTAAGTCCAATAAGCTTTACAAACATTTGAACATTTTTGAACAGGGTAGCGTGGAGAGCTGCATCAAGCCAGTCTACGGACTGAAGACCACAACAACAACAACACTGATCTGTTGAGATACATGAAAGACAACCGCTGATAAATCGTGATAGCAGGTTCATACTTAGCAAAGCACGGGATCTTGCTATGAGACTTGTGAAGTAAAAGACCGAGATATCTGACAAAGAACTGACTTCGGCGGTAGGTGGAGGAGCAGCAGAAGAGCCGCCAGCACGCCCACTTCTGAGCGTCACGCAGTTTGCGCATTTCTACATTGCAGAATTAGAGTAGCAGAGCGTCTACATTACATTTCGCTTGTAACGTAGACACACCTAATGATGCTTAAGCCGTACTCGGTGTTGCAAATTGTTGACGCGGCTTCAAATGTTCAAATGTTTGTAGAGCTTATGGGACTTAACTACGCGGTCATAAGTCCCTAAGCTTACAAACTACTTATGAACTATCTAACACTAAGGACGGCACAACTATCCATGCCGAGGGGGGATTCGAACCCCCGACTGTAGTGGCCGTGCAGACCGTGGCTGGCGCGCCGCAGACCCCTCGGACACAGCGGCCGCCTGACGCGGCTTAATACGGCCGAGCGGGACATGACCGTCGTTAGCAACCGCCCAACAGGCTGAACATCCGAGTTGCCTTGTAATTTTAAGTGTGTGCTCTCGTTATCGTCGGCTGTCCTCAAATGAATGTGTTTTAATCTCCATGAGTTTTATTAACGCCGTACATATATGTGTCTTTTAACCACCGTGGCCATTTTACATTCTGAATATGTGTCTTACTGCTCCCTGTATGATTGTTGTTTCTCCCATTTGTGTAAATTCTGCATTATTTTCTCTCCTTGTATGTATTTTAAATCTTCATGTCAAGCATTGAAGCTGCTGTCAGTCTGTCACCTTCCGGTGGCTTCAAAATACAACAAGAAAAAAAAATTACCGTCGCTCAGGGCGCCCTTCGATGTCTAGCGGTGATGATTATGACAGGAACTTCAATGATACTGTGCGTGCCAATCGAAGACTGCCAGTCCGAGACATTGGAGGAGAATTTAACATTCCACCGCTGCCACTAACTATATAACAAAGATATTAATTGAAGGAGAGCCATTGAATTAAAATTTGAGCACGACCGCGATTCGAACCCGGGACCAACTTACTCACCAAGTCTATAACCACTAAGCCACCGCGACCTAAAGGATATGGTGATTCATGGACTGTATTAAATTACGTCTCCCTACACTAAACAAACTTTAATTCTGCCTCATGTTCCCCTATATAAATACGTATCAACGTTGCTGAGGCTCTGCAACAAGGGAAAGCACCCCAGAAATGAACGAGAATAGGAACGATCCTGCCTTGTACCTCAGGCACAGGTGATAAAAATATCAAATAATAAATGAATGTCCAGCAGCATATTTTGTCTCAGTATATCTCAAAGATAGTAAATTGAAGGAGAGGTTTGTGCGATGGTCAGGATCCGAACCCAGGACCTCCCGGTTACTAGGCAAGCAGTATAACCACTAAGCCATCGCGACCTAATGAATACGGTGATTCCACAGACTGTTTTAAAGTATGTCGCCCTCCACAACAAGCTACAACCCTGTCTTACTCCCTTCCCAACCTCTTCGTCCCTTTCATGCCCTTCGACTCTAATAACCGCTGTTTGGTTTTTTATAGGTTGAATATAACTCTTCGCTCCCTATATTTTACCCCTGCTACTTTCAGAATTTGAAAGAGTGTATTCCAGTCGACATTGTCAAAAGCTTTCTCCAAATCTACAAACGCCAAAAACGTAGGTTTGCCTTTCCTTAGCCTATTTTCTAAGATAAGTCGTAAACATTCAAAGTTAGCAAGCTGCAATATCTTTTTAAAAAAGTATTAAAACCAGCAGTCCAGTTGCCCTATCCTTGGTGCCTTACGCCAGTCTTGAATGTGTTAGACCTGAGCTTTCTACCTTCTTCCACGGTGATTTCTGTTAATGACTTGCGAGCCGATTGCTTGGCAGACAGACATAGTAAGAGTGTACCTCAATATAAAAGTCTTATCAATAAGTTAAACATCCACATTTACATGGTATACACTCCAAATCACATTTAAGTGCCTGGCAGAGGGTTCATCCAACCACCGTTATACTATTTTACCTCCCATTCCATTCTCGAATAGCGCGCGGGAAGAATGAACACCTGAATCTCTCCGTTCGGACTCTGATTTCTCTTATTTTATTATGATGATCATTTCTACCTATGTAAGTGGGAGTCCACAATATATTTTCGCATACGGAGGAGAATCTTGGCGATTCTAGTTTCGTAAGTAGCCCACGCCGCAGCGATAAGCGCCGTTGTTGTAATGATTCCCATCCCAGATCCTGTATCATTTCCGTAACGCTGTCTCCCCTGTATCGTGACAATACGAAACGATCTGCCCTTCTTTGGACTCTTTCGATGTCCTCCGTCAAACCCACCTGATAAGGATCCCACACTGTAATACTCCATAAAAGGACGGACAAGCGTAGTGTATGCAGTGTTTTTAGTAGTTATGTTGCATCTTTTAAAGGTTCTGCCAATAAAACGCAGTCTCTGGTTCGCCTTTCCCATGACATTATCTATGTGTTCTTTCCAATTTAAGTCAGAAGTAATTGTAATTCCTCGGTATTTTGTGGAGTTTATGGCCTTCACACTTGACTGATTAATCATGTAAACAAATTTTAACGGATTTCTTTTCGTACTCATGTGGACGACTTCACACTTCTCATTATTTAGAGTCAACTGCCAATTCTTATACCATACTGATATCTTATTCAAATCGTTCTGCAATTGGTTTTGATCTTCATATTTTCCCCAAATCGTTTATGTAAATAAGGAACAGCAGAGGACTAATAACACTACCCTGTGGAACGCCCGAAATCACCTCTGTTTTAGTCGATGCCTTTCCATTGATTACTACAAACTGTGTCCTCTCTGAGAGGAAATCCCCTATCCAGTCGAAAATTTGGGGCGATATATCGTAACCACGCAATTTGATTAGAAGCCGTTTGTGAGGTACGGTGTCAAAAGTCTTCTGGAAATCAAGAAATACTGAATCAATTTGCGAACCCTGGTCGATAGCACACATCACTTCGTGTGAGTAAAGAGCTAGTTGTGTTTCGCATGAACGATATTTTCTAAATCCATGTTGAACTTGGGCCAATAGATCATTCAGTGATTCTACTCTCTATTAAATTTCTTTAGGGAAACTGGAACTGTAAAATCGCTCTTTAGGAAGTGACCAGACAGAACGAGTACAGGGGGATTGCGACATGGGCACAGGACCGTTGTCGACGGACGTGGCGCCCGGTTTATGTAGCGAGTGCAGGCAGTAAACGCCACTGGCAGGGGCAGCGGGTAGGCCGCCAGCAGCGCATTGTTTGGCGGGTGGCGTCGCGTGGGCAGCCAGGCGCCGCGCCGACGCCCACGAAGAGGACGCCCACGGCCAGGCGCGCTGCTACTGACGCACAAACCAGCCAACCGCTGAATACTGCCTGATGCAAACCGACCGGCCCCATCACCAGCGGTTACCAAAGGCGCTGCACTACTGCCAGTAAAGTGCTATAAATAAATACACGAAAGGGCATCTCTTCTACATCTACATAGATACTCTGCAAATTACATTCAAGTGCCTGGCAGAGGGTTCATTAACCACTTTCATATTTCATAATTTTTCTCTACAGTTTCATTCTCTAATAGCGCGCGAGAAGAAAGAACACCAAAATCGTTCCGTTTTCAATCTGATTTCTCTTATTTTATTGGGATGGCCATCCAGGTGGGTGCTAGCAAAATATATTCACATTCAGAAGTAAAAGTCGTTGATTGAAACTTCGCAAACAGATCACGCCGCAATGAATAACGTCTTTCTTTTAATGATTTCCACCCGAATTCGTGCAACATTTCCGTGACGCTTACCCCCGTAACGTGATAAAACAAAATGAGCTGCCCTTGTCTGAACCTTCTCAATATCTTCCGTCAGTCCCACTTGGTGAGGATCCCACAAGGGACAACAGTACTCCAGAAGAGGACGCACAAGTGTGTGTAGGCAGTCTCTTTGGTGCAGCTGGTGCATCTTCGAAGCGTTCTGCCAATGAAACGTAACCTTTGGTTCGCCTTCCCCACAATATTTTCTGTGTGTTTGATTGATTTATCGTGTAATTCAAGTTCAGCGGATTTCTTTTAGTGGTCATGTGTATTACTTCACACTTTTCTTTATTTAGTGTCAATTGCCAATTTTCACCCCACCATGTAGAAATTTTGTCTAAATCGCTTTGCAGTTGCTTTTGATCCTCTGTTGACTTCACTAACAGCATCAACCGCTAACAGTCTAAGGGAGCTATTCAGATTGTCTCCTGAATCGTTTATAAACACGAGGAAGAATAGGGGACCTATAACGCTTCCCAGTGGACCGCCAGATATCACTTTTGTTTTACTCGGACTTACCGTCAATTGCAACGAACTGTGTGAATCCAATCGCACAATTGACGAGATATTCCATAAGCACGCAATTTCATTAGAAGCCACTTGTGAGGTACAGTGTCAAAAGCCTTCCGGAAATCCAGAAATATGGAATCGATTTGAGATCCCTTGTCGATGGTACTTAACACTTCATGTGAGTAAAGGGCAAGCTGTGTTTCGCAAGAGCGATACTTTCTGAATCCGTGTTGACTATTGGTTAATAGGTCGCTCTCTTCGAGGTAGTTCATAATATTCGAACAAAGTATATGTTCCAAAATCCTACTGCAAATCATCGTCAATGAGATTCGCCTGTAATTTTGGAGATCACTCATATTGCCTTTCTTGAATATTGGAGTCACTTGGGCAACTTTCCAGTCTTTGGGTACGGATCTTTCACTGAGTGATCTGTTGTAAATTATAGCTAAGTACGGAGCTATTGCATCAGCATACTCTGAGAGGAATCTAGTTGGTATACAATCTGGCGCGGAAGATATGTTTTTGTTTAGTGACATAAGTTGTTTTACTACTCCAGGAACATCTACTTCCAAGTTTCGCAAGCTTGCAGCTGTTCTTGGATTGAATACTGGAGTGTTCACTTCGTCTTCTTTGGTGAACGAATTTAGGAAAGCTGTTTTTAGTAATTCTGCCTTAGCACCTTGTGTAATGTCCATGCAGTTCAGAACACATAAGAACTACGTGCAGTTCAGAACATGTAAGAGATGTCCCACCAGCATATGCATTAAGTATGAAGAAGAGCAGATAGAAAAGGTTGACACTATTAAATTCCTGGGATTACAGTTTGATAATAAATTTAGGTGGGGAGGAGCACACCACAAAACTGCAGAAACGACTCAACAAATCTGTATTTTCAATACCAGTATTGTCAGACATTGGAGACATAAAAATAACAAAGCTTGCACACTTTGCTTACTTTCATTTCATAATGTCATATGGTATAATATTTTGGGGCAACTCTTCAAGTCAGTCAGTTTAACCTTTTGAACTGGTTTGATGCAGCTCTCCACCCTACTCTATCCTGAGCAAGCGTCTTCATCTCCTCATAAGAATGGTAACCTACAGCTATTTGAATCTATTTACGGTATTCATCTCTTGGTCTCCCTCTGTGATTCTTACCTCAAACACTTCTCTCCAACGCTAAATTCACCATTCCTTTATGTCTAAGAATGTGTCCTACTAATCGATCCCCTCTCTTATTCATTTAATGCCAGAAATTCCTTTTCTTGCCCAACTCTGTTCAATACCTCCTTATTAGTTACGCGATCCTCCCACCAAATCTTCAGCATTCTTCTGTACCACCACATTTCGAAAGCCTCGGTCTGGATAGATGCCAGCCTGTTACACTGTAAGACCGTTTTCTTCTTGTAAGTAAATAAGAATTCTGGGGTCACAGGAAATGCTGCAAACTGTTTCAAGTCATACCTCACTAACAGGTCAGTCCAAGTGCAAGTGACTAGTGAATCAATCCAACAGTCATTATCGGATTCGGAAGAAATTACATGTGGTGTCCCACAAGGATCCATCTTATGGCCATTGCTTTTTCTTGTGTACTTTAATGACCTCTCATCAGTTACACTACCAGAAGAAGAGTTCGTTTTGTTTGCAGGTGACACAAGTATTTCAATAAAAAGTACGTCAGGTATAGTTATAGAAAGGTCGGCTAATGATATTTTCATGAACATTAATAAATGGTTTAAAGCCAACTCATTGTCATTAAACTTTGAAAAGACTCTCCACATGCAGTTCAGAACATTTAAGAGACTTTTCGCCAGCATATGCATTAAGTATGAAGAGCAGATAGAAAAGGTTGACAGTATTAAATTCTTGGGATTGCAGCTTGATAATAAATTTAGTTAGGAGGAGCACCACACAGAAATACAGAAACGACTCAGCAAATCTGTATTTTCAATGTGAGTGTAGTCAGACATTGGAGACATACGTTGCTTACTTTCATTCCATAATGTCATATGGTATAATATTTTGGGGTAACTCTTCAAGTTACTCAATCTTGAGAGTCCAAGAGTAAATTCACGAACGTCCTGTAGAAGCCTCTTCAAAGAACTGGATATATTAACTACTGCCTCTGAGTATATTTATTCCTTAATGAAATTTGTCATAAATAATATATCCCTTTTCCCAACAGTTCAGTTTATACATACAATACTAGGAATAAAAATGATCTACATAAGGACTTAAAAGCACTTACTTTACTTCAAAAAGGGGTCCACTACTCAGAAATACACATTTTCAATAATTTACCATCAAGTATAAAAAATTTAGCTACAAATAAAGATCAGTTTAAGAGGAGCCTAAAAGACTTTCTAGTGGCCAACTCCTCCATTAGTGAATTTCTAAATTGTACCAAATGATGCATGTATTGGTACTCATACTATATTAGTATTATTATATTATCAGCAAAAAACCTTAAAAATGTATGTATTTATATTATTAGTATTATCTATTATTCAGCTTGTAAATTGTGTTTCGTGACATGTACCACAACCAAGAGGATCTCCTCAACATGGATCTATGGAACAAAAAACTAATCTAATCTTATCTAATCTAATCCAAAAGCATACCCGGTGTTATGGAAGCAAAAGTTGTCTGCATAACGAATGACTGATTTTATAATACAAAAGCAAATGTGTTTGTAAACCTATTGGACCAAACTGCTGTAGTCATCAGTCCCTAGGCTTTACAAATTACTTACCTAATGACAACACACACACACACAAGCTAACACGTGTGTGTGCGCACACTCACACATGCCCCAGGGAGGACTCGAACCTCCAGCGGCGAGCAAACGTGCGCTCTGCAGGAAGGCGCTTTAGAGCGCTCGGTATCTCCAATACGGCAATACAAAAGCCAACTCATTGGTAATTGCTGTTCCTCGCCACACGTTGTTGTGCTTTATGAGATGAAAATGGGTATACATCTTACACTCCATGCTCCACTAATCTCTGTGCCATTCTCCTTCTACCCCTCTCTTTGTTTACATCCTCCTCCCTCCTCTTCCCGTGCATCTACTCACTCCACTCCATCTCGTCCTCCCCTCCCCATCCCCTCATCCCTGTCCATATCATTCGCTATCTCACTCTTGCTGTGCCTCTCTTCTCCATCCTTCTACCTGTCCATCTCCTCCTCCTCTCCTCTCTGCTTCAATTACAGCCCCCTCCTCTATCACCTCTTAACACTGTGTATAACCTACTGCCTTGTTCATTTAAAATATTATATCTACAAAAGTTCTTGGACAAATGCTTTTAAAAAATTAGCACAACTTTTCAGTGTTATACACGTGTGTTTCTGTGAACCTATTTTATAATATATCCTACATAAGAATTTACAAAAAAATGTTAATGGGTGAACATTGTTGCATAAAATCTGAAAACACATAAATACCGACTATACAGCATGATATATATTAACGAAATGGTTGCACACAACCCTCCTATACTATAACAAAAAATGTTGTAAAAATTTCAGAGTAATCAGTCAAGAACTTTCGAAGCCTAATGATTTTGAACAAACATCACACATCAAAGAATTCGATCAAGAATGTTTGGAGATTAACGATTTTGCACAAACCAGCATTTACATTTTTATAACATTCCTCATTTATTACATACATATTACACAAATACCAGATGCCATTATAGTGGATACTACAATACTTGTACAAAATTGAATGTAACAATGTTAGAATTTCAACTTTCGAAGATTTCAAATTTTGAGAAAATGAAATTTACATTTGCACTTATGCAGAAAATGTTCCTAACTGCAAATCTCTGAAGTTATTGACCAAATGTTTTGAAAGTTTGACACAACACTGATTTTTAAAACGTTCTTGTTTTTACATACCTAAATTTTTAATATGAGACATATATACATTTACATAATGGAGAAACGTCAAAATGTAACATAGGGCCTATATGTAAATAAAATATATACTAAAGGAGTAAGTGTATAAAACACATCCCATGTTATAATGCTAAGTTGTGTCAAAATTTATTTCTAATTCTTTGGTCCTTCTAAAATTGAATAAATTAACATACACGAATTAGGCGATGTTCTATAATCGTTCATTAGTTATCTTTAAATTTAGCACCCTATTTACTACTTCCAGAGTGTGTAATTTTTCTCTATTTTAATTTCTGAATGTGAATTACTTAGTTTGGTCTTCAGTCACTCGCTCTTCACATTCATAGTCTCCCTTTTGTTATGCCAGAGGCTGTAGTGAATGATAAATGTAGCTGTTACTAAACTGTAGTATGAAAAATTGTCAATAGATTTAAGGAGATTCTTCATATTTCCTCTAGATTGTACCAGCCAGACGTCGAATTTAAATTATATACCTTACCAGCTTGACTGTATTTTGGGGGTTCGTAATTTATTAATTGGCCACTTTTAATTATTCTGCTGGTATGTGCAAGTTCTGTAACTTTGAATTGTAACCTTCCCAGCACAGTATTTTGATGTATTGTGAAATTCTATTAAGGATTATAAATTTTTAAGGCCCAACCTGAGTCCACTGTCCGTTACGTCACTCATTATGCGCTGTATTGTAGGTGGAAGTTCAAGGTATGAATTATAAAGTATTATTGACTGTTTTTAATTCATTCTATTTACAGATTATTCTCTGTTAAACTGTTTGGAGTCGCATCTATTTGGTGTGGCTTCCATCTTCTATTGGAAATTTGGTGTCTATCTTACTGATATGGATTGTTTAGGTTGATATATGATTCATCCTTTTCAACTCCGTTATTACCTTAACTTTGTCACTGTTATTTTGGAATTTATCTAGCTCATATTGACACTATGTTAGTGTAATTTTGATATTGCAAACTTGTGAATATTTCCTATGGTATATTGGTCAGTTTTATTAAAAACTAATCTGTTTGTAATCTTTATATTACCTGGGTGCTGATTAATCAATGTGACCTATTTATTATAGTCATAAGAATTGTTTTGAGTAATGACTTGTTTCACGCAATCACAAACGACGATGTATGTGCGGACTCGCCTTCCCTGTGATGTATCCCTTGAAATTATCCCAATTCTTGCGTAGAGCTATCAACAGGGTGAGAAAAATTAATGCACTCTGATGGCACTGTGCGACTCTCCGCGGAATTTCATCCTGAATATATTTCCCTCAATAAATGGATGTTAAAGATTGACATGTATGGTAGATAACAAGATTTGTCAGGCAAAAGGAGTAATGCTTTACAGTTGTAGATGTGGATAGTTTTGTGTCAGCATGCAGGAGGTCGAGAATTCGATTCTGGGTAGAAGGGTGTTTGTTTTTATTTGCTTATTTCGTTCTGCTATGTAATACTGTGCCACAGTGGATACACTGGTTTCCACTAAATCGTCGAATTTAAGCACTGTCTGTCTTGGTTAGCACATGGGTGAGTCACCGTCTTGGTATGCCGAGCGCTGTTGGCAAGCTGGATGCACTTAGACCGATTGAGAAGCTACTTGATAGAGAAGTAGCGGCTCCGGCCAAGAAAACCGACACAGCGGCCGGAAATGTGGGGCTCTGAGCACTTCCACATCCATACCGCATCCGTTGACGCCTTCAGGTAGAGGATGACACGACGGCGGGTTGGTACGTGATGGGCCTTTCGAGGTCTGTGGAATGGAGTTTATTTTAGCTAAATAATTCTGTAGTATACACCCTTTATCAAACCACATGATTCTACACTTACATAGTACAGTGTTTTGTAATGGTGAGCGTAACAAATCTTTATCAGACAGTTAAAAAACTAATTAATTAATCGTAGTATAGAATAACTACAAAAAAACATTAGTTGCGAAAAGCTGAAGATGACTGCAGAGATAAATAACTGAACTTCTACAAGTGTGTGTGTGTGTGTGTGTGTGTGTGTGTGTGTGTGTGTGTATGTGTGTGTGTGTGTGCCCTATGTCTGCCACAGAAAGAAAGTACCATATGTTTTGGAATATAGGAGTATGTCACAGGCGCGTTTCTCAGCTCGCAGCATATCGCTATCTGTTCAAAAAGAGCATTCAGTCATTAGTCATAGCGGCCTATCCCACTTATCACGTATCACCTCTCTTACAGCCTTTGTTCTGTAAGATTCACTCCGACATTGAAAAATGTAAAACTTTCGGTAATGGGCGATATCAAACTTCCTGGAAGATTAAAATTGTGAGAAGATTGGGTTTCGAACACAGGACGTGTGACTTGGCTTGTGCTGATGTTGCATTTCGCTTCAGTTTGTGATGACTTCTTTCCACGTTCTAGGACAGTCTGTGACTTGTAAAGCTAGCTTGTAGCTTATGTTTTCTAAAGCGACAGTTTATAAGTCGTAGATTTCGGCTTGGCTTTCACAATTCTTAGAGAATGGACGGGTTATAAATTTTATTTGTCAACCCAGTATTAAATTTAGGTTGGTAGGCCTGGTACTTCTTTCATAATGAATAAGATTTATATTTTTCTTGGATTTTACACTGTAATATTGGTTCGGTACATCTATTGAAACGTAAAGCCTTTCTGCAGTGTTTGAACTTGAAATTCTGTCACTCAGGAGCTGATATTTTGAATAATTTAGTCCCAGTAGTTCAGACAGTTTGAAGCCAGTCACGAAAGATATTATTTATGCCTGATCTTTTCTTATCAAATTGTTCCTTGAATTATTCTTTAGTAAGATTTTATTCAAAGTCTCTTCTAACCGAAACTGTTAAAATATTTTCCACACACATATTAAATGATTTCTTACTAAAATTAGAGATATTGTCCCAGGTTCACTTTTATATTAATCGTGGACTATATGAGGGATCTAAATGCTTGAATAACTGTTCGAGACACTTTTTTAATGTTTCACTAATTCTATATTCTGAAATTAACAAAGTTACAATGAAATCACTTTCGCAAAAAGCACTTCGAACGTTCACAATGCATGACTATATTTCGTAAAAAAAATCTCATTACATGATAGTCTCTGGATCGTATTACATTGTCCACCAACTTTAATTCTTCAAGATGGGGTTTTTAATGTCAATTTTTTAAACTCGCATAATAAGTTCATGTTCAACTATCACTAATATGAATTAGTCTATTAGCGGAAGGCATAAACTAATTCTCCCTTCCTAGCCTCTCCTGATCAAAAGTCCAAAGATCTTGTAATGCAATAGCGTATGATTTTGATACTAAAGTTTATTGTCAGAAATAAATAATTTATCAGATCCTTTTCTATCTTGAAAAGATCCCCGTCTAGTACTTCAAAACTAATTACAGAAACGTAGCTAGTTACACAGAGATCTGGACTCAGAGGGAACTAAGCACAGAGAGAGCGAGTAACCCAACTTTGAGGAATATTTATAATAGGCATCTAACAAATGATCTCTGAAATACGAAGTGTTTTGACGCTCTTATTCCCTGGACATTACTATTCCGAACTACACTGATATAATTTGAGTTTACTAAACTTTGGAAAAATGCGAAATCCCTGCCTCTTAAAAAAATGGTGATTTTAATGATATGACCGCGATGTGGTAATACAGACGTTCGCCTTTTGCGGGCAAACGTTCAATTAGCAGAGCACCTGTGTAAGCTTCACAGCTTTAGTTCCATCAGTACCTCGTCTCCTACCTTCCAAACTTCACGGTAGTGGTCCTGTGAATTTTTCAGAACTAATACTCCTGAAAGAAAGGATAATGTGGAGACACGGCTTACCCGCAGCATGGATAGAGCGCTTGCCCGTGAAACGCATAACTCTTCGGTTTGAGTTCCGGTCTGGCTAGGCAGTATCATATCAGCGCACACCCGCTCCAGAGTGAAAGCACGAGATGTTTCCACGCTTACATTTGTATATGGATGATAATAATAATAATAACGCATGGAGATAATTACTAAACAGCATGCTGCTATCAGTTTCAATGTTGAAAGATATAATGAGTGGTTCTATGCTGATACGACATACAAATGGTATCTGAGTCTGAAAATGATTTCAAAGCACATTGCTAGCTCTACTGGAGACCTAAGACCTTAACGAGATGTTAAGAATCTGAAGGTGCCAACTACAATAGTTAGTATGCTACTATTCGATGGGACCGTCGGGGAAGGGTACACAGAAAACAGGTTTACAATCTATAAGATGAAGTTGCAGAACAATTGGCGTCCACAACATGCAAAAGCCATTTGTAAAACGGTTGTACTTCCATTTCTATGTTCGTAGTACGATCTGAAAATGTTTTGTAGAAGACCCGCAATGATCGCTGTGAGGTTATTAAGGCGCCAAATACCGTACCAAGCAAGCTAAATTTAGCAAATAAAAAAAATACGCCTCGGCTAGAATTCGAACCCTCTAACTCTTGCATCTTACAGCATCAACTGAGCAGCACTATTACAGTACGAGACAGACGTAGTTACCGTTCATGAGATTCCAGTGTTGCCAGATTTTCAATCTTTAACGAGCATTTCCTGCCGGAAATATTCGCAGGACAAAATTTAGCGAGACACATTTTTGTATTGCCACTGAAGCGGACGTGTATCGTCGCCGTTTATAACTATTGTTCATTGTAGGCGGTAATGACGGGAGTGACAAAAACAGTTCGTTTGTTGCTTGAAATACAACTATTTTATTTCTCTATCATTACATAGCACTTCTGATAGTTACATTGTTTATGGGCAATGAATGGTTGTCCACTAACAATCACGTGACCGCCGGGAACGGGTGGACACTTGTCCGAACGTTAGTACCGAAGTTATTTCTAGCGCGTTGGTGAAGGGATAACTTTAAGCTCAACCACGCGCGGTCGACGTGTCGCAGAAACGAAATCATACAATACGTCCGAAACGTACCGCGAGATTCGATTAAATCGTGGCGAAACGGAAACCGAGGCGTACGGCTGCGACTTTAAAATTCGCGTGGGGAGTGCGCTTTGTACCCGACCCACAGGTCACCGTTCGACAAAACCACCATCCAGAGACGTCCGGCCACTGCCGATGGCAGGTCGCACTAAATCAATCGCCTTCGCTGCGCGCCACGCCTCTACAAGGATTTTTGCCGATCGCAGAAACAGTGCGCTTAGGCAGAGATCTGATGCCGCCGCCTTGTGGTAGCAGTCTGCCGTTCGTCGTATAATACATGACCGCAAAATGAGATGAAACGTGTTTCCAGATTGATCATTAAATTTAAAAAAAAAATCATAGTCCAGACAAATAGATAAATAAAATAAATACACATAATTTACTCATCTTAGAACGCGACCATATTTTATTAATGGAAGGACAAATGCCAAGATCGCAATTTTTTAAATTCTATTTAATTACGACGACCGGTTTCGATACTCTGTTATCATAAATCGATAGATGTCAATCGAATACAACTTCTCTTATAGTAGCTCACTCTAGTGACATTCATAGAAACATTTCTTAGTATTGACGACGCAGCTATCAGTTTTATTTTACGTGCTCAACCAGACATGTGCAGTATGGTGATCATTATTTTATGTATATTTTACGGTTTTAAATGTTCATATGTTTGTAAATCTTTCTCAAATTTTGACTGAAAACCCAAAGATATTTTGGTCATATTTTAAATGTAATAGGGGCAAAACACAAACAATACCCTCACTACGCGATATTAATGGCGATCCTGCAGAGGACACCGCTGCTAAAGCAAAGTTACTAAACATAGCTTTTAGAAACTCATTCACCAAAGAAGACGAAACCAATACTCCAGATTTCGAATTACGAACAGATGCCGTAATGAGTAACGTAGAAGTAGATATCATCGGAGTAGTGCAGCAACTAAAATCACTTAACAAGAACAAGTCTTCTGGTCCGGATTGTATACCCATTAGATTTATATCTGATTATGCTAAAGCGATAGGCGTACCACAGGGTATTGTTATTGGTGCTCTGCTGTTCCTTACTTACATAAACGATTTAGGGGAAAATCTAAGTAACTCTCTAAGGTTGTTTGAAGATGACGCCTTCATTTACCGTCTAGTAAAATCATTTGAAGATCAAAACCAACTGCAGAACGATCTGAATAAGACATCAGTATGGTGTAAAAATTGGCAATTGACTCTAAATAATGAGAAGTGTAAGTCGTCACTTGAGTACGAAAAGAAATCCGTTAAACTTTGTTTCCAAGATACATCAATGAAATGTGAAGGCCATAAACTCCACAAAATAACCAGGAATTACTATTACTTCAAACTTAAATTAGAAAGAACACGTAGATAATGTTGTGGGAAAGACGAACCAGAGATTACGTTTTATTGGCAGAACCCTTAAAACATGCAACAGAACTACAAAAGAAACTGCATACACTACGCTTGTCCGTCCTTTTTGGAGTATTGCAGCCCAGTGTGGGATCCTTATCAGGTGGGTTTGACGGAGGACATCGAAAGAGTCCAAAGAAGGGCAGCTCGTTTCATATTGTCACGATACAGGGGAGATAGCGTTACGGAAATGTTACAGGATCTGGGATGGGAATCATTACAACAACTGCGCTTATCGCTGGGGCGAGGGCTACTTACGAAACTCCAATCGCCAACATTCTTTTCCGAATGCGAAAATATATTGTTGACTCCCATTTACATACGTAGAAATGATCATCAGAATAAAATACAAGAAATCAGAGCTCGAATGGAGAGAGTCAGGTGCTTTTTCTTCCCATTCAAGAATGGAATGGGAGATAAATAGTACAATGGTGGTTCGATGAACCCTCTTCCAGGCACACTAATGTGATTTCCAGAGTATCCCATGTAGATGTAGAAATCTATCAGACTCAACTGCGTGGTTATTAGTTCGTTGCTTACAAACTACTTAAACTAAGGTAAACTTACCTGAGGACAACACAAACACCCATGCGTGAGAGGGGAATAGAACCACCGACGGCACTGTTTTAACTTTAACCAGCTGTCTATTTTATTTTTGACTACCCACCAGCACATCTATATATATATATATATATATATATATATATATATATATATATATATATATATATATATATATATATATATATATCAACCAGTACACCTATCAGTTTTTATGTGATGTATTGTTATAAACAGTTTTTGTCAATGAGGTATATAAACGGTTCTCTTAGAAATTTTGAGATCGTTTTATATGTTTTCCTGCTTTAACCTGCAATAATTGCATTTTTGTACATGTCTCCTACAGACCTGATGATGACACCATAGAGTGTCAAAACCAGTCGTCGTGAACAAATAGACTTAAAACAATTTGCGATCTTGGCATCTGTCCTTCCATTTATAAAATAAATACACTTGAAATATTACACTCTTTACGACGTATGTAGAGAAGAAACTGAAATAAACGGTTTTACTATTATTATTATCTACATATGAGATTTGCCTTGCTGAAAAAATGTTATATTGGAGCACTTTTAGGTTAGGTAATGTAACCTGAGTTTGGCTTCACAAATCTTATAAAATTAATTTCTGAATTAAAATGACTGTAATGTTCCAAATTAATACTAAAACGCTGTTGAAAATAAAAGTTGTATCACCCTTTTTTTGCATTACTCTTCCGCTTAATTTTGCGATAGCGACCAGCGAAATTGAGAGATGGCAGCCCATCTCTCATCTTTATTATCGAAGTTTATTGTTGACATACTGTCGTAATGATTCCTGTACATACAATTTTCTATTGCTGTCGGGAATACTATGCAGGGAAGATTTTTGCCAAGGTGAGATGCAGAGCTGACTTGGCTCTGAGGGGGCGAGTGAAATTCCTTCCTACCTGCGCCCTGCGGCGCCATAGGAGGCCGAGTGCGCTGGCCTTGGGTGGCACACTGGCAGGGCAGTAGGTCGTAAAAATGTAGCCTTGTGTCCCAAACTGTGAAGAATACGCATCGTCTGCGCTTTTTTAGAAGAAGTTAGCAGGGCCCACGGCTGTGGCCGAGGGTCCAAAAGGGAAGGGAACGGAATGTTTGCTGGAGGCTAGGCAGCCACTCCCACAGGGAACGGTTAGAGCCGTTTGATGAAAATCGCGCTAAAAATGTGTGTGGAAGGGATGCCATCTTTGATTGGCTGATGTTCAAAGCGCCAGCTTTTCGAAATCAGCGGTTGTCTTGTGAGATTTTACTGGCTGGAGTTCGAGAACTCGACGCTGATTGGCTTTATGTAAAACCGGCGTTTCTCGGGGAGTCTTGCGCGGAGACTGGAACTTCGTATTTGGTAGCGCTGGAGTACGGACGTGTGTAGTAGCATCCTGACCTCTCAGTGTGCAGACTTGGAGATTTTGCTTATTGAGCCGATAGTTGGACGAGTGAACTTGTATAATTTTCAGGGTACACTCTAAGATTTATACTTGAGCTGATTGTTCCTGTTTTCGGTTTGAATAAGGTCAGCCAGCCAATACTAGTGCACCGAAGCACTAGTTGCGATATACTCAACTTCTGGAGTCATTTAGACCTTCAGTGTCTACGCTCACTGAAGTGGTCCTGACTTGGCAGAATTGTTTGAGATCGTAGTCACTGTGTACTGCCGAGCGCACAGAGGCTGATAGCAGGGAGTACAGCTTCTGAGCGACGGAGCGAGTTTTCTTTTTTATTTCGTGGTTGTGCAAATTTTCAGCTCACAGCCACCCTCCGCCCTCGGCACTGCAGCGCAGCACCTTCACACGCAAATCGTCAGTTTGGTAATGTATGGCGCTCGCAGCAACATATGGTCGATACATCAGATTCTGCCTTATAGTGGGGATTGTGTAGTTAGGAAAGTCAACCTTGCACTGGTATTCCGACTCGATTATCCCGCTAAGAACATTATATTATTCCACGATGGGGGGTTTTGACTTGCCAGTCGTTACTAATTTCCAGTTTTGTAATAATTTGAGTAACTTCATATGCATTAGATTGTTCTTTCTTATTTGGTTATAAATGTATTCTTGTTGTTTATGATTTTAGTATTGGATTTATCATTGTGTGTTTTATCCTGCTTAAAAAGGTGTAATAAATATTGTTGGATTTGAAAGATGTTTTTGCAGCATTATTAGTAATCAGATCCCAGTTAGTTCGTTAGATTTTTGGTGGGGACAAATTATTAATTATATTTTATGCCACTTGCAGGAAGTGGAAGAGTTTCATTGCAATTAGAACTGAAACAGGGCAATATTTTTATTTGATATGATGTTAAATATCACTAATTAATTCAGGGTCAGCCACTCCTGTCTTCCTATTGTATTAACCCACATTAACCTTCCCCAGCTGGAATCATCCTATCCATTTCATTTTTCACCACCACACCTTACAAAATCTTTGAAAACTGTGTAACCAATTTTTTCAAAGAAAATTCCCACCCATCTGATAGAATTTACTTTTAATACAATCAAAACCGGCAATGAATGTCAGGGTCGCTAAAATATTTGAAGAAACGTGAAAATTTAACAAAAGTTATAATGCTTATGGCGCTTGCCAACATTCAGCCTCACTCTTGCTAACATCAAGAAACTGCGCACCTGAAATTTAAAATTCCTGCTTGGAAATTATTAAATGGGTGGACAAATGACCATTAAATAATTTTAACACGATTGTGAAATGAAAATTTAGTAAAAATCAAGCAGTTAACAACATAACAGAAACTTACGTCTTAACAAAGTGAGTTCAGAACATTGCTAATGAGTTAAAAGACAGATAAGTTGACTTTCAACTTTTTAACTGGCATATATTTTTACTCCTGTTTCTCTGCACTGCATTGTATCTTTGCTTTGGTTAAACGTTAAAATGTCTCTGTGACATATTTATTTTATACTGAAGCAATTAAAATTCACATTTCTTATCCCCCAAGAAATACTTCACACTTATTTCTAACCAGAAGTACAATCTCACACTTAATAAAATTTGCTGTCCAAGATAAAAGAGTGTATATCCACTGCCACTATCTACCCAATAAGGACTTGTGCTACGTAATGTTATCTATACAGTTATGGTTCTACTACTCTCTCTAATAATTCCATACTGTCTTAAACTTCTTTCTATATTATGCTAAATGTTTCAGATATGTAAAATGTTATCTATAACAGAAAAAATTCATGATTACCTCTCCAATGGCAGAAATCCCGGGATAGTCCCCCATTTGGATTTACAGCAGAATATTCCAAAGGGCAAGGTGACCATGAGGGAAAAACATGAACAGATCACGAAGAGATACAATTCTGTGAGTTGGACCATGAAGTGCCAGAAGTTTTAACATAGTAGGGATGCTAGAAAATCTGAAAATGGGAAAGCAATCTAGATATAGCGGAAGTTAGTATAGTCCAATGCAAGAAGGATGTGGATTTCTGGTCACAAAAGTATAGAGTAACACAACAGCAGCAGAAAATGGTATAATGGGAGTAAGATTCAAGAGTCATCTGTCCCTTAACTTACAAACTACTTACGAACTACCTTATACTAAAGACAGCACAAATATCCATTCCCGAGGGGGGATTTGAATCCTAAACTATAGTGCCTCAATGCATTTGGCCACTCCGCCGCAGCGGGGTAAGATTCTTTATCATCAGGCAAGCAGGACAGAACTGAGCTACTGTGAACAGTTCAGTAATAGGAGTGTTCTCATTATATTCGACAGCAAAGCATCACTAATAACTGTAGTTGAGGTATATGTGTCTATGTCAGAAGCAGAAAAGGCAGAGCAGAGAAGGTACAGGAAGATGTGTCAAGAGACCTGAAAATCTAATACTCATCAGGATTTGAAGCAGTTGTAGGCAAAGAAGCAGAAGGTAGGGTTGTGGGAGAATAAATTTCACATGGTCATAGCGAATACTCTTCTAAAGCAACACAAGATGAAAAGATATATTTGGAAAATACCTGGAGACAAAAGTAAGTTTCCAGCTATATTACATCATGGTCAGACAGATATTTGGAAACCAGATATTGGGCTGTAAAATGACCCAGGAAGATAAAAACCTCAGATCACAATTTAGTAATCAGTAAGAGTAGAACAAAATTTAAGAGAACTGTCTGAAAGCCATGCGGTAACTGTTGTGCGGTTCTAGGCGTCCTGTCAGGGCCTGCACGGCCGCTCCCTCAGAGACAGGTGTGTTTGTATAGCCCTAAGGATAGGTTTAAGTTAGTTTTCCATACTCACAGAATATATGACATCAACTGCAAATGGGCAAAGCTGAAAATGTGAAGTTAGTTTAACTAGTTTGTAAGTTTAGGGACCACTCAAATCAGTAATTTGCTCCCAGGGGTTTACAAACAATTGAACATTCATCCAAAAGAATGATAGGGAAAGGAAATTAGAAACCAAAATACTAAGGAATAATTAGACATGTTTGAAGTTTGCTAAAGTGATAAATTACACCAGAGCAGGCACTTCAATTAACGAGAAATGGACATATCCGAAAAGGCCAACCTTGAATGATGAACAGTCAAATACATAGGTACAAGAAAAATAAGTAGTAACTCTGATGAAACCTTGTATAACAGAAGAAATGCCTCAAATGCTCAAGGAAAGAAGGCAGTACAAATATATTCAAGGAGTATCAGGAATACATATACCCAATTTTTTTAGAAATGAAACAAATAAGAAGTGCAGGCAAGATAAGGAGAAATGGCTGCAGGAAGAATATTAAGAACTACAAAAGGAAATGATCTTTGGAAGAGCTGACTCAAGTGAAATTAAAAACAAGGGCAGTGACATTAAGAATGGAATGTGCATTTCACTGCTAATCACAAAGGCGAGAGTAGAAAGGTGAGAAGAGTATGTCGAGTTAAAGAGTACAAAGGGTATGTCGGTAAAAATAGTACATTGAATGAGTACCTTCCCATTATGAGTGGGATTAATTGTGGGATGACATGATTGAAGAGAAATTTGGGGTTGATATTGCCGCTAGACCCCACGTAAACTGACTGCTGGCGTAGCGCAGGGGGATAGCATCACCGACTGTGGTGCTGAAGGTCGCCGCTTCAATCCCGTCCAACGCCAAAAATCCATTTCTTTGTCATTATCGTATAGAGTATCGCTAGTTGAAAGACGGATAATTCGGGAAGAAGTGGAGAAGATGTTGCACGATGACATTATTCAACCTTCAGAGAGTCCTTGGTCGTTTTTGGTGGTCCTCGTAAAGAAGGATGGAACATGGTGATTCTGTGTCGACTATCAGTGGCTGAACAAAATCACAAAGAAAGATGTCCACCCACTGCCGCGCATTGACGACACCTTAGACTGCTTGAAAGGAGCTACGTACTTTTCAACTATGGACATGCAGACAGTTTACTAGCAAATTGAGGTTGTCGAAGCTGACAGGGAGAAGATGGCTTTTATTACACCTAACGGCCTCTATGAATTCAAAGTAATGCCATTTGGATTATGTAATTCTGCAGTCACATGATGGACAACTTACTTCGATACCTTATGTGGACGACGTCTCTTTGCTATTTAGATGACATTATCGTTTTCTCGAAAACATTTGAAAAAAATCTGAGTCGCTTGTCAACTGTGTTTAAGTGTGTTCAGACTGCAGGACTCCACCTCAATCCAAAGAAGTGCCTCTTCGTCGCCAAAGAGATAAAAATCTTGAGGCACATAGTCAACGGAGATGGTTTCCATCCTGATCCAGATAAAGTAAGGACAGTCACAGAACTTCCAACTCCTCAGCACATTCATGATGTGAGAAGTTTTCTCGGGCTGTGCTCATACTACCGACACTTCATAAAAGGATTTTGTAACAAGGCACGTCTATTGAGCTTCTGCATGGAGACGCCAAGTTTTACTGGGATGAGACAAAAGAAAGAGTTTTCCAGGCACTTAAGAAGGCTCTAACTTCTGGACCAGTTCTACCCTTGTACAATGAGAATGCGAAAACTGAACTTCACACTGACGCCAGTGGTTATGCGATTGGTGCAGTGCTTGTACAAGTACAGGAAGGTGCTGAAAAGGTGATAGCCTATGCATCAAGAGTACTCTCAAAGTCGGAGATAAATTACTCTACATCTGATAAAAAATGTTTCCCAGTTATCTGGGCTATCAACAAGTTCCAGCCGTATTTATTCGGCATACCATTCACTGTCGTGACAGACCACCATTCTCTGTGTTGGCTGATTAGATTGAAGGATCCATTAGGACGACTAGCAAGATGGGCACTAAGGCTCCAAGAGTACGACATCACAGTAGTATTCAAGAACGTTCGCAAACACAAGGATGCCGACTGCTTTCGATGAATCCATTAGTAGAAGACAACAGCATGAATGAAATTTCAGCCCTCACTGAATTAAGTGATTTTATAGCTGAACAGAGGGGAAGATCCCACTATTAAAAACCATAGAGGCCTTGGAGAAAGGAGAACCGACGAATGGAGAGTTCCAGCTTATAAACGGAACATTGTAAAAGAGCAACTACGATCCACTGGGCCCCAAATGGCTATTGGTCCATCTCCTGCCAGCTATTCTCAAGTATTTCCATGATGCTCCAATATCCGGTCATCTGGGATTTGTGAAGACCCTAGACAGAATCAGACGCAGGTATTACTGGAAGGATCGCTACCGATCTGTCAAGCACTAAGTGATTCACTGTGAAGAGTGCCAGCGACAGAAGCATGTGCCACAATTACCACCATGGCATCGCATACTGATTCCACCTTCGCAAGCTCCATTACATCGAGTTGGGATTGATCTTTTGGGGAGGTTCACGAAGTCAACAACCGGTAACCGATGGATAATAGTCTGCACCGACTACCTCACACACTACGCTGTCAAAAAACATGTGCCAACTGCAGAAGCTCCAGAGATCGCAAAATTCCTTGTAGAAGACATTATTTTGAAGCATGGAGCACCACGTGTGATGACATCTGATCGTGGAAAAGTATTCCAGTCAAAACTAGTATCAGAAGTAATGTCACATTGCGACATTGTCTGCAGAATGACAACTGCATATCATCCTCAGACAAATAGTCTTACAGAACTTTTTAACAAGGCGTTAGCAGATATGCTATCGATGTACATAGATGTTGAGCAGAAGGACTGGGATACAAAATTGCCAGTCGTGACATTTGCTTATAATACTGCAAGACAAGACACCACAGGCTTTACGCCGTTTTTCCTGCTCCATGGCCGTGAAGCTGAGACGACAATGGGTACACTGTTCCCGTTCCAACCAGACGACACTCAGGTTGACTATGTGAAAATTCTCATCACGAGGGTCGAAGAAGCAAGACAGCTGGCCCTCATACAGACACTGGACGCCCAGGAGAAGAACCGTCAGCGGTATAACGAAAAGCACCGACCTGTTGTGTATAGCCCAGGAGATCTGGTATGGATTTTTACCCCTGTACAGAAAGTTGTACTATCAGAAAAGTTATTGAAGCGATACTTTGGTCCGTATCGTGTGATATGCTGCCTGTCAGACGTCACATACGAAGTTGATTCAAATGTTTTTATAGCTTATGGGACTTAACTACAGGGTCATAAGTGCCTAAACTTACAAACTACTTATGAACTAGCTAACACTAAGGATGGCACAAATATCCATGCCCAATGGGTGATTCGAAACCCCGACCATAGTGGCTGTGCAGACCATGATTGGCGCGCCACAGTCCCCTTGGCCACCGCGGCTGGCATACAAAGTTGATGATTATGAGCCATTGTCAAAACACAAAAATGAAGAGACATTGTCCACGTCCTCTGCATGAAGCCTTACTACGATCCTGAAGAGCAGGTAGGCACTAAGGATGGCACAAATATCCATGCCCAATGGGTGATTCGAAACCCCGACCATAGTGGCCGTGCAGACCATGATTGGCGCGCCACAGTCCCCTTGGCCTCCGCGGCTGGCATACAAAGTTGATGATTATGAGCCATTGTCAAAACACAAAAATGAAGAGACATTGTCCACGTCCTCTGCATGAAGCCTTACTACGATCCTGAAGAGCAGGTAGGCGAAAATGGCTTCTTGTTAAAGGACTGTAAGGACAGTAATAATAATGATGAAGCCACGACAGAAATGTCTGTTGCCAATAATCGTGCAGAAGGGAAGGATTCTCCATAACTGCCAGGACATTGCAGCTGGCTCCAAAGGCAACCCAACAGCGATTCGTTGTTTTTTCAGGAGAGAGCAATGCTGTGACTTCCCACTTTAATCAACTGCTGGTATGTCGCAAGGGATAGCTTCACCGATTGCGGTGCTTAAGGTCGCTGGTTCAATCCCATCCATCAACAAAAATTTATTTTTTTGTAATTATCATTTCCAGAATGTTCTACATGTTTCTAATGTTTACTTATAATTTCTACTTCTTTCTTATGATAACCATTCTTCTAATTTCTGGTACTTTCTGCCCGAGAGGCAGTCAATGCTGCGTGTACGCTTCAGTTTGCAATAAACCTGCTTTCAGTATAAGTGCTGTGTTCAGTCCACAACCCTGCCTTCAAAGTCAAGCCTGCTTCCATTTCAACAGAACAATATTATCTTGATGAAGTACAACAGCTACTTGACTGCCACAAAGATTATAGTACAAATTACTAATCCAACAGACTTCACTAGTAGCCATGATTAAGGCTACAAATTCTGATTCTGTTGATGATATGGGCATTGTGGGTTGCTTCTAAGATGCTCATGAATCACTACAACCCAAAACGTTAAACAGATAACCACTTGTGGACTTTCTGACTACTCTGTTACCAGCCCAATCAGAGTCATCATAACCAGTTATGTTATGCACATTTTTTATCCCTATCATATAACAGACTAAGTTATAACCTACAGTGGTAAATCGAACCTCTCCCTGAATAACTCCCACACTGCAGTAAAATAAAATAAAATTATATTGATTAATTATGGAACTTGGCTGGTAGGGACATTTGATTCAAGGGATTGATTTGAGAACATAACAGTTTACACAAAGGATTACCACATATAATTTAGTTTTATTTATTATAAGATTTGAAAAACAATAATCTCTCAGGGCCGATTTGACTGGGCATGGACACGCCTCAAATATGAAAAGGGAAGGGAAAGGTAATTTCATGTCTCACCAACATTAACTTGGCGTGGGCGTCAGGCATTGGATTGGCATGGTGCGGTGTGGTTGCGCATCAGTGGTGGTGGTGATCATGGCAGCATCATACGGCTGCCCTGCTCTGCAGACGTGCGCCGCTCAAACAAAAATGTCAAAGTCCCGTGTCTGCCCAGGCAGCAGCTGCCAGCATGTCTTCTCACTTCTCCAGCGCCAGACCAAGTTTTCTCTTCGGTGGAATCTCACCAAGTCCCCCTTGCTCTCCAGCTACAGCTTCTCCTCGAATTTTGCGTCTCTTTGAAACTGTGATTGGTGGGTTGGTTTTGCAATGCCATCCAATAGCTGATCGCCGTTTTCACGATCATGCCTCTCAGTCCCTGGTGCAAAATTTTCTGTTGGCTGAGATGAGACTCGCTAACTGGCGCCTTTCACACGTTTCAAGCATGTTGTCTTTATCTTCTGCTTTATTTCTTGGTTCTAGAAAGCAGATCTTTGTGGCAGCTGCGTGCGTTAGGCCTGTCTGGTATTCCATTTATCAGGGACTTTTTCCCTGGACAGAAACATTGTTTTGGTGGAATCACTTTATCTATACTGCAGGCCAGCCCCTCCCCCAGTCATGCACTTGTGCACTGCAGGGATTTGCCTGTCTTCTTCCTGTCTGCAGGAGTTCACGTTTTGTCTGTGATGCCGTCACTGTAATTTTTTTTAACTACTCCTCTGGTGTCTGCATGCATCCGTTGTCACAATTTATCTGGACGCTCCTAAAGTCAGGCTGGTTTCGCCGTGTACATCCTTATTATAGAGCCAAGGCAATTCGCCAGGCCGCCCGCTGCAGTGAGGGGCGCGGGTCGGTAGTACAGGTGAAAGTTGGGGTGCCTTCTGCTGCCTGCGTCCAGCTCGCCAGGCCTGCGGCGCGACGCTCCAAAATGCCACCATCGGCAAAGTCACCGAACAAAAGTGTCCCTGGCCTAAATATTACGATACCCTTAATGTAACACAGTGTATATTTTAAATAACTCCACAAATCCTGACTTGGACATGATTGGCATTTGCTTAGAATAATTATTGCTACACAAATATCTGCTCTTGAACATAACATGGCGTACATCAGCGACTGTATTAATGTTCTACATCTTTTCTCGGTGTCTTCATCTTCAGATGTTTATCTTTTCAGCACACTGTGATCAAAATTTTCCTCAATCAGAGTTGAAACATTATTACACACAAACATATCAAAATGTTTTAATATTTTTTTTTTCAAGATAAGTACTTTGAGAGATAGTAACAGTTCCCTCCCTTCAATTCTGAACAATATCCATTCCCAAATAGTTTCTAATCAGACCTAAATTCTTAATTTTAAAGTTATCACTTAATAACAACTTTAAATTCTCAATTTCACTCTGAGAAGTTGGAGCTATGAGCAGATGATCAATGTAAACAAGTAGATATGTTTTACTGATGTTATCTGTTTTTGTACACAAGCAATACTCAACAACACTTCATAAAATCCTATGCCACTTATAATTGTGTGGAATTTGATGTTCCAGTTTTTTGGTGAGTCCTTTAAACTATACAGAGCCTTTTTAAGTTTGCAACTTTTACCCTTCATTTTATTGAAGGCAAGCTAACATAGTAGTCTCCAACTACCTCTCCATATAGGAAAGCACTACAAACATTCACTTGATATATGGGTATGTTGTTATCATTACAAAAATCCAGAAAACATCACACTGAAGTTAACTTTGCTGCTGAACTGTAAAATGAATATTTCTGAATAAACAATGTTATCTTTTTCATCTCTTTTCCCTCTAAAAATCCACTTTGTGTCTAAAATGTTACAATTGATGGCTTACATACATAATCCTATGTATTATTTTATTCAAGGGCTTGCAACTATCTTGCTATGGCTTCTTTCCAGTTTTCAGCATCGCTACTAGATATTGTTTCATTGTAGGTCCTGATTTCATCGTCATTCACAATTGTCTACAGCCCCAGCTGATTATCTTCTAAGTAATTCGTATGTTGAATATTTCTTCTGAGTATCAGATTGTATGATTTCCAAGTCTGTATATCCACATTCTTTGTTGCTGATTCCTTGTTCTATTCACAAAGTTTTAAGTGTAGCCCACATACCAGCTGACGATGTACATGACAATATGTGAGTAAGTGGCGCCACCTCCACGCGCATCATGATAAGTTCACACGCCTTTGTGTCTTTTTTCAAGCGAGCTTGCTCCACAGATTCTTTCTCCGTCGGAAGCTTAATCGCAATGCCTGTTACAACATCTAACAAACCTTTTCCTCTTATTATCAATTCCATCTGGAATTTCCACACAGCACTATTACCCCCTCCAGATAACGTCAAGAAAGAAAACAAATACTACTTGTGTTAAATTCGTTTCCACATATGAGAACTTTGCCGCTGCTGCCTCCACCCCCCCCCCCCCCCCCCCCCAAAAAAAAAAAAAAAGATTTATGCAACTGGGCCCATAACCTCTTAGCATATGCAGTAAAAGAAACAAGTCTGATGTTACAGAGTTTATTACAAAATATTTATTTACGCGGTGATTGTGGAAAACAACAATGAAAAGCACAGACACTATGTAAAAACAAAAGTGCATCAGTAGTTAAATTAATGAAGGGAGTGTGTAATTCTTGTCTTCGCCTTCTAAAAAATAATTTTAACATTATACCTTTAACAGTTAAAAAGTGAAAATATTAGACCACCTCGTCAAGTTTTTTACACAGAAATTTCGTAGCATGACATAATCATACAATTCTTCGTATTTGGATCTCTTATACTACAGCAAAAACATGACAAAATCCCATTACTTTCTTTACATCTTTTCTTAACCAAATACAATACCAAAATAAATGACAGTATTTCATTTTGCAGTACAGTTTCATTTCAAGTAATTGGATGATGCAGTATTACAGGGTACAGTTACTGGAATGGAGCATAGTATTTTAACATAAGGCAGAGTCACACTGTCGATCACGTCACGGAACCGTCACGTCAAGTTGTATTCACCATGTCCGTCACGACAATTCGTTTTTTCCAGTACCTGATGTTGAAAGTGAGGTTATGAGTGGCGACGTGTAATGTAGAAAGTCATATTATAATACTGTAATTGAAGAAACAACAACGCTCCATGTTATTAATTGCCAAAAGAAACTTTACAATGTATGTTTTGGGCTAACTTAATGTGGTAAAATGCTGGGAACTGAAAGATACGAATCACGAACACACCAAAAAATAGTTATGAGAGCATAAATAGAGCCTGTTTACTTTATCATCCGTTTCTATTTGCCCACTGAAATCGTTAATACCGTCGTACATAACTGAATTTTTGTCTTTCATAAAAACAGACTTTTTCATTTAAAGTGTTATTTAATGAAAAATGCGTAATCAAATTACAATCTTATTCAAATAAACAGTTTGCTTCAGTCTTTTCTGTTACAATGTTACGTAACATAAACCATTTTTTGGTTTCAGATATTCAACTTCGATTCACAAAAATATTTAAGTCGTCATGAAACATTTGAGCTTTACCCCTAAAACGAAGTATAACAACAACATAAAGATGAATAAGACACATTTGCATATAAACAGTGCAATCGTCGGGTGCATCATGCAATTCGCGTGACGAAAATAGATTCTTCCGATGTTAGCAGACGGCCGTTCCGTCAAAACATTCTTCTCGAGAAAGCTTGACGTGACGTTGACGTGACGTGACGGTCCGGTGACGGACATTGTGAATGCCGCTATTAGAAATACATTGCGGAATGTTCTGACGGACGGTGACGCGACGTGACGGACAGTGTGAATTGGCCTTTAACATTTTATTTGATGGCATTTGATGTTTTCCATCTTGACAATGCAATTCCGCACTGTGGACACTACATTTTCCATTTTTCGACACACGACTGTATTCAATTAAACGAACTTTCCTCTTTTGAGTGTAGAGGTTCTTCCGCACTTCGAAATCTGAACTGCAATCCTACGTTTAGAACGTTTTGTGTGAATCACGCATCTTCATCGAAAGACAGCAACAAAGAAATAATAAAAAACCACCAATAACGAAATTGTGGGAATAAGTTAATTCCCAGCTGTGTTTAAATATACTCTTTGGTGTGAAAGTGTTCGTTTATTGATATTTGCTCCTTGCTTTAGTTTGTTCTTGTTTATTTAAGTGGAAGTTTGATTTTCTTAATAAAGAAAAGTGTAGATGAAGAATTCCTCTACAAAATAAAAAAGCAGCAACGAAATCAAAACATATATTTGCACCAAGGAAGAAGTTAAACGAAAGTCGAAACGCTCAGGGTGGTAGCAAAGAGCAGAATGGAGTATGGAATGTCAAAGCATCTGAGTGCGTACTGCCTGGAGACAGTTCACCTTGCAACAAGCTTGTTTGCCTACGTACAATCATTGGCACAACAGTGTTTTTTGTACGAGATCTTTGGTTTGCATATACCATACAGAGTGTGAACTGTGAAAGCACTTCAATGTTTTCAAAAATAATGTGAATTGTTTATTTGTGTTATGTTTTTATTGCATTCTCTAGCCATATCGATTCTGTGCATTTTGCAGTGAGACAGTATTTGTATTATATGAACATAAACCATAATTTGTCGTCTCGTCTTCTGTGTGCAATTCTTAAATACTTGCGTTATAAACAGGTATTTCGTTTTCAGTGCCGCTTAAATATTGATATGTTAGTTAATATAGTGTATCTACTGATTCTAATCTAAAGTATTTCTGGTCTTGGCCAATATGTTACAATTTGCAAAATTGTAGATATATTAGCATTTTGACATTTAAGCATAAATGGAAGACATTAACAGTAGGAACGCACTAATTTTCATTTTATTACATAATTTGACAAAGAATTATCAGGGAAGGAATGAATCATTTGTTTCTTATTCAGAGAGAATCGTAAACGAGTAGGGTCTATATGTATTGCGGACCTACTTATATATAGAACATTGTAGATTTCCGTTTGTATTTTGTCGACATATCGCATTGGAATAAAATTTTACTTATGCCTAGGCTTCTGTGGTGTAATGTGCTGATGTTGGAAAAAAAAAAACTTTCAATGCTCTCTGAAAACTCAAATCACATAGGGGGTCTAGATGGCATAATTAATTACTAATGATTATTTTCTATGAGTAACAGGTTCTTGTATGTACCGTTCTCAAGTCATTAAGGCAAACATTTTGTTGCAAACATTAGCACTCTAGGCTACAGCTGCCTCCGACGCCGCAAATAAAATTTAATCGTTCTGGAATATCTAACTGATAACAACCTTTATGATTCCAGTTGTGATAGACGTTGGAACACAATGACGTCATACTTGTCAAAAAAGGATGTAGAAGAAATGAAACCATATGTTGACAGGGCAGTTCAAAAATTCTTGGGGTTCAGTGAACCTTCAGTGGTGACTGCTGCTCTTAATTGTCTAGCATCTGGATATGACAAGAGAAAAACCTCAAGTAAGTATTATGGTAATGCATTTCATTTCTTGTTAATTGTTTTATGTCAACTGAATTACAGTATACCACCCATTGGCTTTGACCCATGACATTAGCTTGTTGTACGAGTCGAAAATTTGAGAATTTGCAATGGGGATTTTTCTCTTGATAATAATGTGTAATTATTCAATGCAATACACACTCATCCAGTTAACTTCACCAATCCACCTGCTGAGCACCATTATTGAATAAATAAATAAATAAAAAAATACAGTCACTGGAAACTTTGATCATTCATAATGGCAACTGCTTCATAGACCACTATGGCAAATTGAAGTTTCTTTGTGCATAATGGGAAATTTTATTTCTGAGTTTAGTTTTGTGTTTCAAAATTTTGTCTTACATGGTTTTTTGTCCTCCATTTAGTATGTTCCCACTGTCATCATGGATCAAGGCAGATGGGTAGTATCGGGACCTACAGTATTGCCGTGTTTACTTATTTCTTGATAAATCCTACGAGTGTTGCTCAATAAGTAATGCCCCAATTTTTTCCCCTTAGAGCATTATTGTTAACAGGACAATATAATTGCATCAACATTTCTCATCCCTCTCCTATTTTTCTTCATAGTTTCCATCATCATGTTTTCACTGACCCAATAGAAAATCTGGTTAAACTGCAGAGTCTGTTGCCCACACACTGCAAATGTTGGTGACACTACAGAATATCTATGTATACCCCACAGCAGTCAACCATAGAGCAGGTATAACATGTGATTCTTCAGTTTCTCCCGGCGTATCTGATAATCAAAATATCCACGGGTGTACTGCCGGTCTATAGTGTCCAACGGGCACAGTGTCAGTGTGGAAAGTCATATATTGGACAGACGATGTGTACTGTTGAGGATCGATGCGTTGAACACCAGAGGCACACACGATTGATGTATCCGAGCAAGTTGGCGGTCGCTGAACATTGTTTGTCAGAGAATCATGCGATGGACTATGAAGGCACTAGGATTCTGGTACAGACGTCGAGATACTGGGACTGCGTCGTTAGAGAGGCCATTGAAATTCGCACAAGTGACGACCTCATAAACCGTGACGGTGGCTATAATCTTAGCAAAGCTTGGGAACCAGCGATTGGGTTAATTAAGACTAAATCTAGCAAACGTAACGAAGTGACAACCACGGCGGACAGAGCCCTCACACCGACGTCATCTCAGACGCCGAGAGTATTTAAATCGCCCACCACCGGGCTAGAACCCAGCTCCCTTCGAGCGGCCATAGCGTGCGGATCTCCGTGCCGGCGCGTTTCCAGGAGCTCAGTCTGTCTGTTCACCTGATGATGGCGAGATGTATGATCGCCAAAATATTAGTGCCCGTTGGACACTATAGACCAGCAGTACACCCGTGGATATTTTGATTATCAGGTATAACATGTTTTATTTATTTTATGATCTGTACGACAGTGATCATTTTAACTAAAGGTTAGGTATAGGTTAACCAAACAAGAAGTTTTTTTTTTTCTTTTTAGTATGTGAGGGCACGTTGTGCCCAAATCTCCGGTTCAGAAACACTCAAATTGTTGTTTTTCCCATACCATAGTCGCTCACGGCAAAGTTGCCAAACATACGCACCATGCTAATAACACGTGCAACAGACTCTGCAGTTTTACCGAAAATCTTTAAGTGACCCAAAGAGATTTGAAGTTCGGGGATGCCAGGTCTGGACTGTAGGGTGGATGTGACAATGATGTCTAACCCAATTTGACAATATGTTGAGGTGTTCCTGGGGCCTCAGTAATTGCAGCATCACTGACTACTTTTGACTGACTTTTCAAATGGTAAAGGTTTTATTCCTGTAGGCAGAATTTTTCTGTACTCAATTATGGCATACCTTACCTTAGATATGTGTTTTGCAAATGTCTTTCAAGCACCATTGCATTTTATCTGCGCACTCTCCTAATATTGATGTATAAATACAAAATCCTACAAATACGGCACATTTGCTTCCGATCACCTGAATTGAAGGCTACACAAAGTGATGTTCATTTGTTACTCTCTGCGCAAACCACATAATGTCGTTAGTGAATCACAGCACAAAGGAGGAGTATCGTGGTCAGCCAATGGTAACCGAACCTTACCACTGTGGCAACATGCAAATAAGAATTTTTGACATTCGAAATTAAATATGCGTTAGCCTAATGTTTTTCTACACGAAAGCACACAATGTTTACAAGATGTGAAAATTAATGTGTTAACCTGAAGTTTCAATTAATTAATTTTTGAAATCACTTGATTACATTTTCATACAGATAAAACATGCTATGCCTACTCTATGGTTGACAGGTTTTAAATATACCCTCGTCCGGACACTAACAGTTACTGGCTTCTTAAAATGAAGATTTAGAATTACTTGATGATTGTTTTGTACAGATCATAGGGTAAATAAAACATGTTATACCTGCTATGATTGACAGATTCTTGTAGGCCTGTGTACCCTTGTCTGATCAGTAAAAGTAATTAGCCTCGTAAAATGAAGATTTACAATCACTTGATCCTGTCAACCATAGACTAGGTATAGCATGTCTTATTTATTTTATCACCTGCATGAAAATGTAAATAAGTGATTTCGAAAATAATTGAAACTTCATGTTAATTTTCACATCTTGTAAACATAGCGTGCTTTCGTGTATAAAGACATTACCACATATTTAATTTCCAACATCAAAAATTCTTATTTGCATGTTGCCACAGCGGTAAGGTTTGGTTACCATTAGCTGTCTACGATACTCTTCCTTTGTGCTGTGATTCGTGAACGACATCATCACGTGGTTTGCGCAGAGAATAACAAATGAACATTGTGTTGCATAGCCTTCAATTCAGGCGATCGGAAGCAAATGTGCTGTATTTGTCAGATTTTGTATTTATACTTCAATATTACAAAAGTGGGCAGATTAAATGCAACAGCGCTTGAAAGACATTTGCAAAACATGTAATTTAAGATAAGTTAAGTCCTAATTAAGTACAGAAAAATTATGCCTACATGAATAAAACCCTTACCTTTCGGATTATGCCGGTCGGCATGAATAATAACATCTGCGCAATTCAGCACATCTGGAGCAGTGGAGTGACAGGGTGCCCAGAGCATGGCTGATTATGCGTCTCTGTATCTGTATTTTCTGAGGCTGTGACTTTTACCCATTATCCAGCTGTATTCCTACCAACTGCAGCATTGCCATACAATCCACACTAATGTTTATGTCTGTTCACCACAGTTGTTTTTCTGCAGACAAGAATTCAATAACAGCATTCTTATTGTAACATACATCAATACTTACTGAATTATACTCGTATGTAGTGAGAGAGGTTTAGTATCATTAAATGTGATTTTTTTTTTTTGAGGGTTGGGGGAAGCAAATAATGATTATAAAGAACACTGCAGGACTTTTCAAAGTTCGTTGCAGGTAGCTTGGCTACCATTACTTCGAGGAAACGGAGGTGCATTAAGCGGCAAAGCATTGACAAAATAGGTAAATGTGTCTTAATGTTTTAAGTTAGAGTACAAACAATAAGACTTTCAAAATAAATCAAGATAAAGGAAACAAAATAATTTGAAATATTTAGTAATAAATTATTGTAAAATGTCTAAATTAGTAGTAAGCATTTTGAAAAAGGTGTCAGATATTGAAAAGGAAAGAATGATGCCAAATGAAGTCATCCCAAATTTTCCTCAAAAAACTAAAAAAATCTCTTTTTTTTTTAAATCATTATTCCAGTCATAAATAGAAATATGTAAATAAAGACTTTTGTCACCAAAAAAAAATAAAATTTAGGCTGGAAAGCATTAAAACCTGGTTCTGAAGTCTATGTCTTACCGTTATAAAATCTGATACCTGTCTATGTCTTACTGTTATAAAATCTTGTCTCTTCCACATATGCAACCATCTTTCATAATAAAACTTTCACTCTGCAGTGGAGCATGCGCTGATATGAAACTTCCTGGCAGATTAAATTTGTGTGCCGAAACCAGGACTCGAACCTTGACCTTTACCTTTCGGCGAGGTACTGGCGGAAGTAGAGTTGTGAGTTGGGATCGTGAGTCATGTCGGGCTAGATCAGTCGGTAGAGCGCTTGCCGTTGCCTACGAAAGGCAAAGGTCCCATGTTTGAGTCCCGTTTCCAGCACACAATTTTAATCTGCCAGGAAGTTTCATCTTCACGATTCTTAAACCAAATGCTTGTTATGGTTAAATTATGTTCTATGCAAAATTCTACCAGGTGGCTCCCTTTTTCCTTTTTTTCCAGTCCATATTTGCCTACTGCTTTTCCTTCCTTTTCCTCCCCACGACAATCAAGTCTTCCTATCCCTTAACTGTCTGACTGACTTCTTTTATCTCGTCATACATTTCTTCTAGCTCCTCATTATCAGCATGGCTAATTGGCATATAAACTTGTACTACTGAGATCAGCGTTGGCTCATATTTTCCTTGTCTGTGATAATGCCATCACTGCACTGCTAATAGTAGTTTACCCAGATTCCTATTTTCTTATTCATTATTAGACCTGCTACTGTAATAGCCCCCCCCCCCCCCAACTGATTTTGTATTTATAACCCTGTACTCACCTGGCAAGAAATCATATTCATCCCCCCCCCCCCCCCACTAATGCCCACTAAATCTTCTAACCTCCCTAACCAATTAAGAGATATAATATCCCACAATCAGATCTCTAGAATGCCAGTGTTGCTTTCCTGATGACCACATCCTCCTGAATTGTCCCTCCCAGAGGTCCGAATATGCGGATTATTTTACCTCTGGAATATTTTACCCAAGCAGAAACTGACATATATTCCTACTGCAGAGCTGCATACCCTTAGAAAATTAATGGCTGTAGTTTGCCCTTGCTTTCAGCCACTCATAATAATTGTGTGACAAAGCCATATTAGTTGATGTTACAAGACCAGCTCCAGGCCAGACTATTGCTTCTGTAATTACTGTAAAGACTGCTGCCCCTTTTAAGAAGCTACATGATTGTTTGACTTCGCCACAGATACTCCTCTGCTGTGGTTGCACCTAAGTTCTGGCTATTTGTATTATTGAGGTACACAAACCACCCTACCTCCGCAGATTCATGGTGTTGTCAAATGACTAGTGTCTACCAATTAAATCGTGGAGCTCGGTAGGTAAATCCGTGATATTATATGGGTCATGTTGTATTGTAAAAGTAATGACATGTCTGTTACAAAACATATTTGCTCTTAAACCAAGGGACATACACCATTCACTGATGTCACCATGCAGTATAATCTGACATAAGTCCAATTGTGTTATAGCATTTGCCTGCCATAGTGATGTGAAAGTAATACACAAACCAGACACTTGCTAAATATGACATTGTTAATTCACTCCGTCTTCTTTCCCTGTCATTAGTTGCATCAAAGTAGCATGGCGTTGGCTACACGAAATGTAGGGATTGCTAATTTACAGAGCTACGGAAACACCACTCTGCCTGTGTGCCTGACTTCAGCTCATACAAGTAGTTGTGGCCTGTGCGCATTCTTGTGTGGTGCACAGGGTGATTCCATTCCTTTGTTTCTAAAGGGTGTCCGACTCAGTTGCACATTGCCTACTTGACTGCACATTTCATCTGTTAAGCTGGCTGTCAACGAAGCCCCACGACCAGTAAGCAACATGCAACTGAGCCGTCGCCCCTCCAAAACAAAGGAATGGACTTGCCCAGTGCCCAAGTTGAGAAGGTAGGGGCCACGACTTCTCGCATGAGCTATACATGTAACTTTGCTGTCATGAATAGCGTGTCAAAATCTGTCCAAAACATTGAACCAGTCTACAAACTCTCATATACAGGGTGTCCCAGCTATCTTGTCCACCCAAAATATCTCTGGAACAATAACAGCTATTGGACGACAACTTTCACCAGTATCAATGTACGGTTGGGGCCCATGAATGTACTTATTTGGAAACATTCTAAAATGAAAGCAAATGTGTTTTTAACACAAACTTATGTTTTTTAAATGAACACCCTATATTTTTTCTTCAGCAATCCATAGCATGACAAATCACATAAACAATGGCGTTGATTGCATCGCAATATTCCAATTACATCCCGAGATATTGCAGCGCGAAGTTGACACTTGAAATACGCAAAACGCTCAGCAAGCGCACGTCCTGAAACTCAGGCGAGACCCCCTTGCTGCTCAGGACGTGCGCTAGCTAGTACCTTGGTACTTGCGTCTGTGTAAATGTGTGGGTGGGTGTGTATTTGTTTACCCTCCTTTTTTTCCCCCAAGGTAAGTCTTTCCTGTCCCGGAATTGGAATGACTCCTTACCCACTCCTTTAAACCCTCATCATTTTCTTTTACCTCTCCTTCCCTTCTGCCTGACGAAGCAGCTAGGCTGCGAAAGCTAGCGTTTATGTGTGTGTGTGTGTGTGTGTGTGTGTGTGTGTGTGTGTGTGTGTGTGTGTGTGTGTGTTCTGTTTATTTGTGCTGCTGTCACACCTGCGCTCCTTCGCCTGGTGAGTAATCTTCGTATATATATATATATATATATAACGATTATTAAGACGAAAAATTCCTAGCAGGAAAAATAAAATATAAAAAATAGACGAAGATTACTCACCAGGCGAAGGAGCACAGGTGTGACAGCATCACAAATAAATAAATGAATACACACACACACACACAATCGCAAGCTTTCGCAACCCAGTTGCGTCTTCAGGCAGTAGGGAAGGAGAGGGAAAAGGAAATGATGAGGGTTTTAAGGAAGGGGGTAAGGAGCCATTCCAATCCCGGGAGAGGAAAGACTTACCTTGGGGGAAAAAATGGAGGGTAAACAAATGCACACTTGCCCACACATTCACACAGACACAAGTACACCTAGGCAGACATACTGTAGAACTGTAGAAAGCAAAGAAGTTAGAAGTTAGACAGAGCCAGCACATCTTGGCACAGTGCTACACCGTCCGGGTTATCTGGATACTTCCCACTGACACCAATCCTTCAGAACTCCGGAGATGGGAACTAGCCCTTCAGCATATTCTCTCTTCCCGTTGCCCACCTGGTCTCAACCTCCGCTAAATTCGAATTCCCACCCACCATCTTAACATCTTTGCCTTGGTTCTCTGGACAGAGCCTCTGCCTCAAGTGGCATCTCTGTCTAACTTCTAACTTCTTTGCTTTCTACAGTTCTACAGTATGTCTGCCTAAGTGTACTTGTGTCTGTGTAAATGTGTGGGTGTATGTGCATTTGTTTACCCTCCATTTTTTCCCCCAAGGTAAGTCTTTCCTCTCCCGGGATTGGAATGGCTCCTTACCCCCTTCCTTAAAACCCTCATCATTTCCTTTTCCCTCTCCTTCCCTACTGCCTGAAGACGCAACTGGGTTGCGAAAGCTTGCGATTGTGTGTGTGTGTGTGTATTCATTTATTTATTTGTGATGCTGTCACACCTGTGCTCCTTCGCCTGGTGAGTAATCTTCGTCTATTTTTTATATTTTATATATATATATATATATATATATATATATATATATATATATATATATATATATAGGGTCATTCCATGTCAAATCAACAAATGAAACCACCATTTTCAACCTTACCCCCTTGGATTTAAATGAAATTAAGTATGCCTATAGTACTCATAAATAGTACCACAAATTAATTTTTTCACGTTTTTCTGACGAAAAGTTACCAAGTAATGGACCTTCAAAAATAGAATAAATAGCAAATTTTTGACTCGCAGAACAATGTTGTTTTGTTTATAACTTTTGATCTAATTAAGCTAGAACAATAAAATTTACTTCGTTGGAAAGCCCTTTTAAAGAGCTTTTATATGGTACCACACATCACTAGTTTAATATATATGTACCCATTGTTTATAAAAACAACAATGTTGAATTAACCAAATTTTGAAAAACTGTACTTTTAAAATTCTCAAAAAAATATATGTGAAAGATACACTTTACATCTACATATTCTGAAAGTTTCAACTTGGGATGAGCATGGGATCACTATCAAAAACATTTTTACATTTACCGTGATTGTCCAAAATCATATTGATGAATTTGTTATTTTGCTACACCTGAAAAGATTACAGTGTTTGATGATTTTGTTACATGGTACTTTAAAAAAGTAACCGATTATTAAAGTTTAGTGATAACTATTTATTAATACGTAGCTGTAAAACCATAGGAGGGAGGGGAAAAAAGGAAGCTATCTCTTAATTTGCACACCTACATCCCAAAAATTGTTTTTTAGCTGTAAGTAGTGGTACATATTGTGTCTGTGTGTGTGTGTACTATCCATCAAAACTTCAAACTCATGTTGATTGGATGTAATATTCCTCAGCTGACAAAGGATGGAGATAATCCAATGAAAACCTACAAAGACTGCATTGTAAGAGTTGTATGTAATCCATCATTACCTGCTTGTCATTTTGGTGAATGTAAATTCTGCCCAGTCTCAGAAACCTTTAAGACATATTTACAAGATTTGTTGAATACTAAAGATATTGATAATTTATCAGTGCTCAATGGGTTTCCGTTTATCACACATCTCTAGAAACAGCTATAAAATCATCTGACAACTTTATTGATTACTTTTTTGATAAATTAAGATTGCTTACATGACATTCTTTTGTTGCCAGTCAACAATTAACGTTCCAAAAGAGACTGAAAAATGAGCTTAAAGAAGGCGAGGTCTTAGCAATCTGTGACTTCTGAGAATTACTCCTTTGTCATCCAGGATGAAGTTCAAGGCTACCACTGGACAAACTTGCAGGCAACGATTCATCCCGTTGTTGCTTATTACAAGAATGGGAACATAGTCCAGCACACAAGTCTTGTAATCATATCAGAATGCCTAACACATGACACCATTGCTGTGCATTTGTTCCAATTGTACGTGATGGGCTTCCTGACTTAAATTTGGTAGAAAACCAAGAAAAATATATTATTTCTCTGATGGAGCAGCAGCTCATTATAAAAATAGGAAGAACTTTATTAATCTGTGCCATCATGAAGATTTCCAAACTGAAACTGAATGGCATTTTTCAGCCACCTCGCACGGGAAGGGAGCTAGAGATGGTGTTGGTGGAACAATTAAACGACTTGCTGCTCAAGAAAGTCTGCAACGGCCATACAGTGATCAAATAATAACAGCAAAACAACTTTATATGTTTGCCAAGGATAGCATACAAGGAATGAACTTCATGTATGCTGCCGGCCGCGGTGGCCGAGGGGACTGAGGCGCTTCAGTCACGGTCTACACGGCCACTACGGTCGGGGGTTCGAATCCCCCCTCGGGCATGGATATTTGTCCCGTCCTAGTTCGTAAGTAGTTCATAAGTAGTTTGTAAGTTTAGGGATTGATGACCCCGTAGTTAAGTCCCATAAGCTTTACAAACATTCAAGTATGCTACTAAAGAAGATCACAAAAATGAAGAAATTAAACTTACAGAGAGATTTGAGAAATGCTGCAAAATTACAGGGACACAAAAACTTCATACTTTTATTCCTTTTAGCAAGGAAAAAATAACAACAAAAATGTATTCAGACTCTGATGAAAGTAAAATTGAACTGGTGACAGTTTCTGCCAGATACAATACCGTTCAGTGACATGAAAGGATGTGTTGCTTGTGCTTATAATGGACACTGGTGGTTGTTAACCTGTGTACTTGAAAAAAATCAGGAGAAGGCCGAATTAACAGTTAGTTTCTTACATCCACATGGACCGTCACCATCTTCTACGTTTCCAAGTCATCCAGACATTCTTTCCGTAAGCAGCAAGGAAGTAGTGGCAATATTGAACTCTCACACTGCTACAGGACGAACATATAAGTTATCTGGTGCAGAAACGTTGATGTGCAACAGACTGATTAGTTAGTAGTATGAAGAAGTGCACTAACAGGACTCCTATTTGTTATAAAGTAGTAGTTACTAACTGAATCTTTCTGTGTTTTTATTTTTTTTAAATTATTTTTTTATTGAAATTTTGTATTTATTACTTACAGAAGGATAAAACATATATTCTTTTGTCATTTATAAATTATTTTTAATTTCCACATTTTACAACTACATACAGCTGCTAAGGAGTAGACCTAATATCTAAAATTAATTAGTTTTTATGAATTTTTAAAGTACCACCCTAAACATAAAATTGCTTTTGATAATGATCCCATTCTCATCCCAAGTCGAAACTTTCAGAATATGTAGATGTAAAGTGTATCTTTCACATATATTTTTTGGAGAATTTCAAAAGTACAGTTTTTCAAAATTTGGTTAATTCAACATATTTGTTTTTATAAACAATGGTTATATATAGAGTAAACTAATGATGTGTGGTATCATATAAAAGCTCTTTAAAAGAGCTTTCCAATGAAGTAAATGTTATTGTTCTAGCTTAATTAGAACACAAGTTATAAAGAAAACAACATTGTTCTGCGAGGAAAAAATTTGTCATTTTTTCAATTTTTGAAATTCCATTACTCAATAACTTTTCGTCAGAAAAATTTGAAAAAAATCAATTTGTGTCATGATTTATGATTATTATATGCATACTTACACTACGGTCGGGGGTTCGAATCCCCCCTCGGGCATGGATATTTGTGCCGTCCTAGTTCGTAAGTAGTTCATAAGTAGTTTGTAAGTTTAGGGACTGATGACCCCGTAGTTAAGTCCCATAGACTATACAAACATTTGATTTGATTTGATGCATACTTAATTTCAAAAAAATCTGAGAGGGTCAGGTTGTAGCACTTGTTGATTTGACATGGAATTGCCCTATATATATATATATATATATATATACACACATACAGGGTGTTTCACTAAGTGTGTTTGCCTCTGTAACATATAAAATAATAGGTGACGGGAAATTTTAGTGCAGTAGGTCAACACAAGAAATGTTACACTTTCTGCGGAGCTACGAACATAGTTTATTGTATCATTTTCCAAAGAGTTACACCACAAAGATATATATTTTTTTAAACAGAATGATAGTTTTTTCTATCATATATTAGATTCATTTAAACCAGCTGCATCCAAATCAATTTAAACTACATTCCTATCACTGTTAGTTTGGGAGCTACAACCCTTCAAAGTTCTGGGGGTGGAGGCTGCGATAGCGTAGCTAACTGGTCGAGTGGCTATCCCCTGGGGCATGGCCCACTTTCTCATGACCACCAGTCAGTCAGCTACGCTGTCGTAGCATCTGCCCCCTAAGCTTTGAAGGGTTGTAGCTCCCAAACAAACAGTGATAGGAATGTAGTTTAAATTGATTTGGACACAGCTGGTTTCAAGAAATCCAATGCACGATAGAAAAAGCTATTGTTCAATTAAAAAAAATTATATCTTTGTGCTGTAACTCTTTGGAAAATTATACAATAAACTATGTTCATAGCTCTGCAGAAAGTGTAACATTTCTTTTGTTGACCTACCGCATTAAAATTTCCCATCACCTATTATTTTATAAGTTACACAGGCAAACACACTTAGTGAACCACCCTGCATATATAAAGTAGATGAAGAATACTTACCAGGCAAAGGAGCACAGGTAGTGATAGTCACAAATAAATATCACACACACACACACACAAAAAAAAATTTGGCTTCAGTGGTGGCCGAGGTGACTGAGGCGCTCCAGTCATGGTCAGCATGGCCACTACGGTCGGGGGTTCTAATCCCCCCTCGGGCATGGATATTTGTGCCGTCCTAGTTTGTAAGTTTAGGGACTGATGACCCCGTAGTTAAGTCCCATGAGCTTAACAAACATTTGAACATTTTGGCTTCAGTCAGTAGTGATCCAGGGTGTGTATCGGACATTGAAAGTGCTACAATCCCCCTTGAGAGTGTCCTCCACAGTCGGGGACGAAACATTGGGTTTCGACAATAAATCCACTAGACCACGGCATAATAGCCCGAAAATTTTTAGTAATTTTGAAATATATATACAGTAGAACCTCATTTTTATGCTTTTCAGGTGACTTCAGTGAAATTGTGTAAAATGCAGGATATTATGTTTTAAATGGTAAAATATGCTTACTGGATCAGCCTTGCATTTTCGTAGTTTATGTGTGATACATGCACGTAATAGACATGTAAATACTCACCAGGGAGTTGATTATACAATAAAGGTTATCCAAATTTTTACTATTTTAAGCGCCAGGAAAAACTCGTAATTTTATGGGAAGTAGAAATTTTTTACGTAATTTCATTCATTATAATCGAGGACGCCGCTGCCAGGCTATGTAACACATCTTCAAAATTACTATCAGCGGAATTAATTATTTACATAGTAAAACTCCTACAGTTCCGTTCTTTTTGTATTTTTCGAAGTTTCACACAACAATATTAGAGAATTTATTTGCGTTCTCGAGTACAAACATTTGCATAACTATTTTTGTGACGTTTTCATAGGATCGGCATCTCTCACTATTATCGCTTTTTTGAGGTTGTGGGTATTATGATACCCAACTTTGACAGATAAAGTTCCTTATTAATCAGAAATATGTATCACAAAAACAACGCAACTATTTATTCTCATTTCAATAAAGCAACTCGTTCTGATTGTTTGAGTACACGGCAGCCGCTCTGGCAAAGAAGCTAACGGAAAGACGAACTACACCGCCACAAATCAGCGTTCTCCTCTCGTCAACAAACCGTTCTGTTTGTCTGAGTACATGCCAGACGCTCTGCCAAAGAAGTTGGTGAAAAGAACTACATTGCCACAAATCTGTGCGTCGTTAAGTCAACAATGAAATGCGAAATATACGTTTGAATAAACGAAAAGTGTCAAGAAACCTGAATGTGAATAATTTTTAAGCACTATACTTTAAGGGGAAAGCCATGCTAGTGTCAATTTATGGAGATTACGTCATTTTTCTTCACGAACATGCTTTCAAAAAGTGTAAAATGCAGGAAAAGCGTAAATATGTTAATGCAAAAATGAGGGCGATTTAACATTGTAAACATAGGAAATTTGATGGGACCGACAAAAAATGGTGTAAATGGCGGGAAAACATAAAAACCGAGAATGTAAAAACGAGGTTTTACTGTATATGTATGTATAAAAATAAAGATTGTTTGACTTACCCAAAGAACAGGCTCGCCAATAGAAACAAAAAACACAAGTAAAAACATACAAACATTCAAGCTTTTGCCACCGCTGGCAGCTTCTTCAGCAAAAAGAGGAAGGAAGGAGAGGAGAAACGGAAGGATACGGGTTTTAAGGAAGTGGAAAAGGAGTCATTCCAATCCCAGAGGTGGAAGGACTTACCTTAGGGGGAAAAAAGGAAGGTAAACAAATACACACGCAAACACACCTAGGCAGACATACTGTAGAAAGCAAAGAAGTTGGACAGAGATACCACTTGAGGCAGAGGCTCTGTCCACAGAACCAAGGCAAAGATGTTAAAGATGGCGGGTGGGAATTTGGATTTAGCGGAGGTTGAGACCAGGTGGGCAACGGGAGGAGAGAATATGTTGAAGAGCAGGTTCTCATCTCTGGAGTTCTGGAAGATTGGTGTTTGTGGGAAGTATCCAGATAACACGGACGGTGTAACAGTATGCCAAGATGTGCTGGTCGTGCACCAAGGCGTGTTTAGCCACAGGGTGATCCTCATTACCAACAAACACTGTCTGCCTGTGAGCGTTCATGCAAATAGACAGTTTGTTGCTGCTCATTCCCACATATAACTCTTCACAGTGCAGGCATGTCAGCTGGTAAATTGCGTGAGTGGTATTGCAAGTGGCTCTGCCCCTGATCGTGTACACCTTCCAGGTTACAGGACTGGAGTAAGTGGTGGTGGAAGGGTTCATAGGGCAGATTTTACAATGGGGGAAGTTACATGGGTAGGAGCCAGAGGGTAGGGAAGGTGGTTTGGGGATTTCATAGGGATGGACTAGGAGGTTACGGAGCTTAGGTGGGCGGCAGAAAGACACTCTAGGTGGAGTGGGAAGGATGTCATGAAGGATGGATCTTATTTTGGGGCAGTATTTAAGGAAGTCGATCCTTGCTGGAGAGCCACATTCAGAGTCCGCTCCAGTCCCGGAAAGTATCTGGTGACAAGAGGGGCACTTCTGGGGTTCTTCTGTGGAAGGTTCTGAATTTGGGGGGAAGTGGCTCTGGCAATTTGCTTCTGTACCAGATCAGGAGGATAGCTGTGGGATGTGAAAGCTGTTATTAGGTTATTGGTTTACTGGTTCAGATATTCGGGACTGGAGTACACTCGTTTGCCATGAATACCTAAGCTGTAGGGAAGGGAACGTTTGATGTGGAATGGATGGCAGCTGTCATAATTGAGGTACTGTTGTTTATTAGTTAGTTTGATGTGGACGGATGTGTGAAGTTGGCCGTTGGACAGATGGAGGTCGACATCAAGGAAAGTGGCATGGGATTTGGAATAGGACCAGGTGAATTTGATGGAACCAAAGGAGTTGAGGTAGGCGAGGAAATTCTGGAGTTTTTCTTCACTGACAATCCAAATCGTGAAGATGTCATCAATGAATCTGTACCAAAGTTTGGGTTGACAGGCTTGGGAACCCAGGAAGGCTTCCTCTAAACATCCCATAAATAAGTTTGCGTACGAGGGGCCATCCTGGTTCCCATGGCTGTTCCCTTTAGTTGTTGGTATGTTTGGCCTCAAAAGTGAAGAAGTTGTGGGTTAGGATGAAGCTGGCTAGGGTATTGAGGAAAGAGGTTTTAGATAGGGAAGTGGGTGGTTGACATGAAAGGAAATACTCCATCGCAGTGAGGCCCTGGGTATGTGGGATATTTGTGTATAAGGAAGTGGCATCAATGGTTACAAGGTTGGTTTCTAGAGGTAACAGACTGGGTAAGGATTTCAGGCGACTGAGGAAGTTGTTGGTGTCTTTGATGAAGGATGGGAGACTGCACGTTATGAGTTGAAGGTGTTGGTCTATGTAGGCAGAGATTCATTCTGTAGGAGCTTGGTAAACGGCCACAATGGGGCAGCCAGGATGATTGGGTTTGTGGATCTTGGGAAGTAGGTAGAAGGTGGGGGTGCGAGGTGCAGTCAAGCTTTCACTTGAATACTAGTAAATCATTGTATAATTGTCTTATCCACATTTTGACTATTCAGTTATATCACTATTCTAGTTACAGTATTTCACCCATTGAATAATAGTTCTTGCAGAACATAATTCTTGGTTTCATACTCCCAATGTTTAAACTGTAAGAGGAGGACCTTCATACTGTATCATTGTTATTCATGCCTTGTGTTTAGCTCTTATTACTTTTATTTTGAGAATCCACAGTTTCCTACCGAATTTAATGTAGTGCCATCTGGTTGCGGAATTCATTTCTGAGTTTTATGTTATTTCTGGTACTACTGCCATTATTGTCAAAAGAACTGTCATCCATACTGGTAAATTAGATTGCATTTTGTTCCAGATAAGTTGGCTTCACTCCTCGATGAAAAGAAAGCAGCAAAATTTGCGGAAAAGCTTTTTGATTTGGCTGAAGACATCAAATCAATACAACGAAATTCAAGAAAACGTCATCATGAAAATGATACAAGACAGGAGGAGAGTTCCAAAAAGGCCAAAACCAAATTCACTGAAGCTGAGACTCCAACAATGCCAGCACCTGCTCAGCCAAGCCCTGGACAACTTACAGCCATTCAGGTGAGTTCTTTCATCCCAGATTCTGCAGGCTCATATTTATCATTAAATGTATTATCATAGTAGCTAGAGAATAAAGAAAATAAAATGATGAGATGCACCTTCCCAGAAATGGATAAATTCAGATTCCATAAGTTGTAGAATAAAATTTTTAAAAGACTGCTAAATAATGTAGTTAACAAATTCATAGCAATTTTGTCACAGAGTTGTAAAACACTATGGTTCATGAGGGACATTAAGATTAGAAAAAACTAGTATGGGTATAAAGGTAATCCTTGATGCTTAAGGAATCATAAAATACCGTCCCTGCTTCCATGATTATGTTGGCAACATCAGCAAATGCAGTACTGACACAATTGTTAAAATCATTGACAATTCCTGCACAGTGGACTTGGGAATTAGAAGCTGTTTGATTTATTGCTTTTTTCTCTTTTCCCCACCAGGTATTTCCACCTCTTATAGCTCCCATAATTACCATGTCAGTCCAAATTCTAATTAAATTTGGAATAGATAACAGTGTACACATTATGCTACCATTATCACTGTAATTATAAATTATATACACAAATATTCCTCATGAATCGGTGTATTAGTGAAACTCGTATTAAAAATTACTACAGTAGTTCCTGAGATTACCCTTGACAGGCAGAGAGAGAGAGAGGTGCAGTGTGTGTTTGTAAAGTGTACCTGTGTGATGTGAGAGTGATATTTTTTCTGACAAAAGCTAACGGCAGAAAGCTAGAATTCAGTCTGCGTAAATGTATTTTTTATGTGCCTGTTGCAGCTTGGCGTACATCTTTATGGTAATTGTAAACTATGTCATTATAATGTTGGACCTTTTTGATATCTATGTATATGTATAGATAATGTTGAGAATTTGGGGAATAGTATGAGGAAGTTTCATTGTTGTACAAATAATGTTTTGATTCCCGAAGTGTTTTAGTTTTCATTGCAATGATTTTTGTCTCGGTAAATTAAATTGAGTATTGGAATCTTCAGTCAATTACTACAGATGCACATGGTAGAAATTTACACACTTGCATTTAAGTTATTTTTATGTTGTCTGTCAAAGGGTAATACATTTTTAGGAAATGCGATGTTGAAAGAAAAGTCAGAAAGTAATGAAATGCTTGTTTGACACCGAGGAGAGTGAAAGAATTAGTTATTGCATCAGACACTTTCTTTTAAATATTATTGAAAGAATAATTAAAAGTAGTTTCCTATAACCTTAGCTATAGCTACAGTAATTGGCTTTGTTTGACTGTTTTTTTTTTTTTTTTTTTTTTTTTTTTTTCTTAGAAAACTTCAATGTTTTTTTCTGTTTCTTCTTTTATAGATTAAAGAGATGATGGCCAATGCTCAGAAGATGATTGAGGAGAGAAAACGAGCATTAAATGCTCTTAGAGTTGATGAAATTCCTCCTATGCGCTCTATGTATGGACGAGATGATACACAGTCAATGAGAAGTTCAGTATTTGCTCCAGCTGCACCTAGCCTATCATCCGGAATGAATCGTGGTGATCCTGATAAAGCTAAAAAGATCGCACAGCTGCAGGTAAGTCTGTATCCAGCTTATCAAGTGCTTCTGCAATGAATGAATGCATAAATAGAAATTCATGCATGGAATAATGCATAAAATAAAGGAAAGACAGTCATTCTCATATAGATGATATATATATGTGGAACATAGATACTTCCTATAGAAAACAGTATTTGTATTAGATTTTGAGTTCAGACAGTCCACTCACTTGAGATCATGGTAAGACTCTTGCCATGGTCCCCTGAGAGGCTCAACATTAATTTGCTGAGTACGGGCTTGGCGAACCCAGGGTCTTGAGCCGTGGGCTGTGTCACATGAACAGTCCGCTACACCGTAAGCTCTGTGTGTGCTTCAACGACCATTGTTTGGCGCAACAGTGGAACGTTGTACATTTCAGAGCCCGGGGATCTTGGCTTAATTGTCCAGATCGTGAGGATGGTACAAATCTCTATAAAAAAAAAGGCTCAATCTCAAGGTGTGCTACGTGCCGAGGAGATGCATGGCTGTTGAGGTTGAACAGTTGCTAGCGAGCAACCTCTGAGGAACCTTAGTTGTATAAGGCTTACCCAGGCAAGCGGGGCTCTGCCTGGGTGGACATCTTTCTCTAGCTGCTTGTGGGAACAAGATAAAATGAGAAATCAACAGCATCGGCACACACAAAAACACCGTTTATAAGAGTGGGAAGACTGACTTCAAAGTGACAGCATATGACCCTAAGACATTCCCTTCCCTTGCCACTCCTTGGGAGGAACATAGGGCCCACAATAGATCTGCGCCATACACGCCACAATACCTGGTTTGTGCACGTGACGACGGGGAGTCCTTTATGAATACGAAGCCACATTTCTTCAAAGAGAACATCGAGGATAGGATAAGTTTGGTGAGGTTACTTCCTTTTCCAAAATGAGAAGCGGGTCCATCCTGATACAAGCGGCATCACAAGCTCAGTCTAGGGCTCTCCTTGCCAGTGACTAGGTGATGTTGCCATTAGTATCACGCCCCATAAAACACTCAACATGGTCCAGGGTCTAATTTACCACAGGGATTTACTATCACAGTCAGACAACGAGCTTTGCACCACCTTCAACGACAAGGTGTTCACTTCGTCCGGTACGTTTATGGAGGTCCAAAAGAACCCAGGGTTGGCACCAGTGCTTTCATCCTGGCCTTCGAAGGTGATACACTGCCTGAGAAGGTCAAGGTAGTGATATACCGGTGTGACATGAAACCGTATGTCCCTCCCCTTATGGGGTGTTTCAAATGCTGGAAGTTTGGGAATATGTCCTCCTGATGTACTTACAGCCCTGCCTGTCAGGAATGCTGGCGGCCATCACATCCGGATGCTCCTTGCAACTCACCTCCTGTGTGTGTTAACTGTGGGCAGTACCATCCACCTTGCTTGTCAGTCTGTCCTATTTTACATAAGGAGTGCAAGATAATAGAAATCAAGACCCTGGACAAGTTGACTTACTCTGAGGCAAGAAGAAAATATGAGCAACTCCACCCTGTTTGTTTCACAACATTGTTTGCAACTATTGCATCATCCCTTGTCTCCTCGGGGATGAACGCTCCCCAATCGCAACCGCCCTCTGTGGGCCATAAATCTCAAAGTGCCCCCTTGATGGATGGGGGTCCTTCATCTGTTGCCCCCCTCAACACCTGTGGGAGCAGTTTCCCTGCCCCCCCCCCCCCCCACCACTGAGGATATTGGTCCCACTTCCCCAGCTGGAGAAGGAACAAACTTCTCTAGCTCCACTCGCTCGGAAGGGGTCCCTTGGGATACTTCCTTCCGAGGCTTTTTACGAGTGCCAGGGAGGACCCCAGCCGACTGCTGGGGGACTGCAATGCTGCTGGTTGCAGGGCTTCCCGGTCCTTATCGGGCTCTGAAGCCACTGCAAAGGAGCCTTCCCAGCCCTTGAAACCAAAGGGTCGGCGAGAGGCCAACAGGGCCAAGAAAAAGAAGAAAGATCCTGCTGTGACTTCAAACCCACAATCTCTTACCTCTTCTACTTCAGAAGATGAGGTTGGAGATCCACACATCTGGCCCTCACCAGCTTACTAGAATGTCTTGGCAAAAGGTGATCCAGAAATTTAAATCTGTTTATCGCCTTTATCATGGCCTTTCAACAAACAACAAAATTCTCCAGTGGAATTGTGGAGGCTTTTCCCCCCATCTGGGTGAATTACAATCCCCCTGTGATCTATTTAGCCCTGCAGGAAACATGGTTTCCTGCTGACCAGACCCCAGCCCTTCATGGCTATCGGGGCTACTATAGAAACCATACCGGCTACAACTGTATGTCGGGTGGTGTTTCTATTTATGTGCTCGCCACTGTCCCCAGTGCTGCTGTGACACTCTCGAAGCAATGGCTGTTCGCATACGGATAACTCAGGAACTCACAATATGTTCCATCTACCTTCCGCCGGATGAGGCTGTGTCTCAAACAGATATTGCTGCCTTAGTCGCCCAGCTTCCTCCCCCAATCCTCCTTTTGGGGGATTTTAATGCCCACCACCCTTTGTGGTGAGGACCATACACCACAGATGTAGGGACATAGAGGCTCTTTTGGCACAACATGATTTCTGCCTTTTGAACACTGGTGCCCCCATGCATTTTAGTGTGGTGCGTGACACATATTCGGCCACCAACTTGTCTCTTTGCAGCCCCAGCCTTCTCCCACATGTTAACTGGAGGGTCTATGATGCCCTATGTGGCAGCGACCATTTCCCCATTTTTCTGTCGCTCTCACAGTCTCAGCCAGCAGACCGCTTGCCCCGATGGTCCCTCCAACGAGCTGACTGGCCATCTTACACCTCATCTGCTGTTCTTCCAGATCAGTTTCCTGTTCCTGTAGATGTTGATCTTTTGGTTGGTGCTAGGTTACTGCTGCCATACTTTCCGCCACTGAAGCCACTGTCCCGTGCACGTCAGGGCCACTACAGCATAAGTCCGTGCATGGTGGACGTTGGAGATTGCAAAGGCCATCCGAGATCGCTGGAGAGTGCTTCAGCGCCATTAGTGCCACCCTTCTGCAGAGAATCTGATTGCTTCTAAGTGTCTCCAGGCCCGAGCACAACGCCTGATTCAACAGAGCAAGCAGAACTCATGGGAGAGGTATGTTGCCACCATTGTTTCTCGTGCCTCTCCCTCTCAGGTGTGGTCCAAAGCTTGGCGCATTTATGGGTACCATCTGTCAGCAGGCATTCAGTGTCTTCGTATCCATGGTACTCTAGGTACCAACCCATCCACCATCGCTGAGCACGTGGCGGAATACGATAAACGCATCTCTGCAACGGCAGCTTACAGTGCCGTATTTTGGGCCATAAAACAGCGAGTCAAGCAGAAGCCATTGTCGCTTCGCACATGTCACCAGGAGTCGTATTGTATTCCCTTTAGTGACTGGGAGTTCCACAGTGCCCTCACTGCCTACCCTGATACATCGCCTGGACCTGACCGAATTCATAGCCAGTTCCTCAGCCATCTGTCAGCGGACTGCAAACATAAACTGCTCACCCTGCTAAATCATCTATGGGCTGACGGCGTCTTCCCATCCTAGTGGTGGGATAGTCTCATCGTCCCGGTGATAAAACCAGGTCCTGAGCCACTGGTGATCGATAATTACCACCCAGTCAGCCTTACTAATGTTCTGAGTAGGCTGTTTGAACAGTTGGTGAGTCGGCGACTCATGTGGATCCTTGAACACTGGGACCTGCTGAGGGGGGGCTTCCGTCAAGGCCGCTCCACTACAGACAACATAGTGGTTCTGGTGTCTGCCTTCCGTACTAATCTTACTCAGCGTGAGCACCTCGTTGCGGTCTTTTTTGACCTCCACAAGGCCTATGACACCACCTGGCACCATCACATCCTCGCAGCACTGTACAATTGGGGCTTACAGGGTTCACTCCCGATCTTCATACAAAATTTCCTTTCGCGCCGCTCTTTTTCCGGTCAGGGTTGGTGCATCTCTTAGGCCATCCTATGTGCAGAAGAACGGTGTCCCACAGGGCTCTGCCCTTAGTGTACCCCTGTTTTTAATAGCTATTAACAGTCTTGCTTCAGTAGTCGGGGTCTTCTGTTTCGTCTTCCTTGTTTTTTGATGACTTCTGTGTGTGTTTTTGATTTGCCATCATTGGTGTTGCTGAAAGGTGTCTGCATGGAGCCATCCGAAAGGCGCAACCCTGAGCTCTATCCCATGGGTTCCAGTTCTCTGCAGCGAAAACCAGGGTCATGCACTTATGTCATTGTCGGGCCACACACCCGGAACCCAAATTGTACTCAAGTGATGATTTGCTTCGTGTTGAAAAGAGGCACCGCTTTCTGGGCATGCTCTTTGATGATCGGCTCACTTGGGTGCCACATATCCGACAGCTGAAGCGAAAGTGCCAGCGCTACCTAAATATTCTCCGCCATCTCAGCCACACTGTTTGCAGGGCTAATCGTTCAACCCTTATGCAGATCTATAAGCCACTAGTGCAGTCACGGCTGGATTACAGGAGCTCGGTTTATGGTTCTGTAGCTCCCTTAGCACTGCGGATTCATGATTCCATTTTCCACGGTGCGGTCCGTCTCACAGTGGAGGCTTGCCACACAAGCCCTACATCAAGCCTCTTTGCTGAAGCTGGGATCCCTCCCTTGGAGTTTCGCTGCCGACAACTGCTTCTCTTGTGTGGGGTCCATGTCCATGCTTTGCCAGACACACAAATCGTGCACTCCTCTTTCCACCTGCTGCACACCCCATACCACTTTGACAGCCGAGGTCGGGTTTTCCAATCTTGGTCCAGGTTTGTACCCTCCTTTCCCCACTCGAGGCTCTCCCTCTCCCTCCTGCTATCTTCTACCAACCCCATACACCCCCTTGGTCTGTCCCTCGCCCGCAGCTCCACTTCAAATTGTCTCGTGATGCAAAGGCGTTGGTAAAACCACCAGTTCCTAGCCATTCATGATGCATTCCAAGGTGCTGACGTCCTCTACACTGATGGCTCCTTGGTAGATGGCCAAGTTGGGTATGCCTTTACACGCAGAGAACACATTGAAAAACGCTCTTTGCCTCCTGGTTGTAGCGTTTTTATGGCGGAACTGGTCGCAATATCATGTGCTCTTGACCACCTTAAAGGGTGCCCCAAGAAGTCGTTTGTTATCTGCAGCTACTCCCTTAGTGGCCTGCAAGCCCATGACCAGAATGGTCTACTTTGAGCATGTCCAACAAGCTCCATGTGATAAAGCCCTCTACAGTGGCATGGAAGTCCTCCCTGCGCAGGGAGTCCGTCGTCCTTTGTCGCTTGCGTATCAGCCATACTTGGCTAACGCATGGCTGCCTCCTTTGTGGAGAGAACCCACCAGAGTGCCGCTGTGGTGCTCTTATGACAGTGATCCACCTTTTGTTGGATTGTCCACTTTTAGCTGCCCTGTGGCAGTGTTTTGAGCTGCCTGCTGCACTACATTTACTTTTAAGAGATGATGCCTCTATAGCTGACTGTTTTAGATTTTATTAGTGCAGCTGGGTTTTACCATTCTATTTAGGAGTGGATACTTTCACCGATACTTTTTCCGACATTTATGTCTCTTGACTAGCAATTTTAGTGTGTGCAGGATGGCTGGCTTATCCTCTATTATTTTTGTGATCAGCCAGCCATGTTATCCTGCCTTCAAGTTTTCGTTCAGTTTGTGGCTCTGTTTCCTCTTTCTGTGTGTCCTTCCTTTGCGTGTTGGTAACATGTTCAATGTAGGTCTGCACATTTTATAGTTTTTCTCTTTAGGTGTACTTTGTTTTTTCACCTTCGATTGTTAATGCTTTGGTTGGAACGGGGGACTGATGGCCAAGCTGTTTAGTTCCCTCTTATTCCTCACAACAACAACAACAACAACAACAACAATCCTGCCATAGTCATGATTGAGTGTATAGCATCTGTGTGAATGCATGTACTCCATTTGAAAAGACTCAGAGTTCAAAAACTACACCAGTCATCTATAGGTGACTTGCTTATTTTCTTTATTATATAAATATACGTAAAAAATAGATGAAGAACACTTACCAGGCGAAGGGGCACAGGCAGTAATAGCAACAAATAAACACACAGACACACACACACACACACTCAAAAATGCTAGCTTTCGCAGCCTAGCTGCTTCATCAGGCAGAAGGGAAGGAGAGGGAAAAGGAAATGATGAGGGATTTAAGGAAGGGGGTAAGGAGCCATTCCAATCCCGGGACAGGAAAGACTTACCTTGGGGGAAAAAATGGAAGGTAAATAAATGCACATACACCCACACATTTACACAGACACAAGTACACTTAGGCAGACATACTGTAGAACTGTAGAAAGCAAAGAAGTTAGAAGTTAGACAGAGATGCCACTTGAGGCAGAGGCTCTGTCCAGAGAACCAAGGCAAAGATGTTAAGATGGTGGGTGGGAATTCGAATTTAGCGGAGGTTGAGACCAGGTGGGCAACGGGAAGAGAGAATATGCTGAAGGGCTAGTTCCCATCTCCGGAGTTCTGAAGGATTGGTGTCAGTGGGAAGTATCCAGATAACCCGGACGGTGTAGCACTGTGCCAAGATGTGCTGGCCATGCACCAAGGCATGTTTAGCCACAGGGTGATCCTCGTTACCAACAAACACTGTCTGCCTGTGTCCATTCATGCGAATGGACAGTTTGTTGCTGGTCATTCCCACATAGAACGCTTCACAGTGCAGGCATGTCAGTTGGTAGATCACGTGGGTACTATCGCAAGTGGCTCTGCCTTTGATCGTGTACATCTTCCGGGTTACGGGACTGGAGTAAGTGGTGGTGGAAGGGTGCATAGGGCAGGTTTTACAACGGGGGCGGTTACAAGGGTAGGAGCCAGAAGGTAGGGAAGGTGGTTTGGGGATTTCATAGGGGTGGACTAGGAGGTTACGGAGGTTAGGTGGGCGGCGGAAAGACACTCTCGGTGGAGTAGGAAGGATGTCATGAAGGATGGATCTCATTTCGGGGCAGGATTTTCAGGAAGTCGTATCCTTGCTGGAGAGCCACATTCAGAGTCCGCTCCAGTCCCGGAAAGTATCCGGTGACAAGAGGGGCACTTCTGGGGTTTTGTGGAAAATTCTTAAATTGGGGAGATGAGGAAGTGGCTCTGGCAATTTGCTTCTGTACCAGACCAGGAGGATAGCTGCGGGATGTGAAGGCTGTTATCAGGTTATTGGTGTATTGGTTCAGGGATTCAGGACTGGAGCAGACTCGTTTGCCACGAAGACCTAAGCTGTAGGGAAGGGAACGTTTGATGTGGAAAGGATGGCAGCTGTCATAATGCAGGTACTGTTGTTTATTGGTAGGTTTGATGTGGACGGATGTGTGTAGTTGGCCGTTGGATAGATGGAGGTCGACATCGAGGAAAGTGGCATGGGATTTGGAATAGGACCAGGTGAATTTGATGGGACCAAAGGAGTTGAGGTTGGAGAGGAAATTCTGGAGTTCTTCTTCACTGTGAGTCCAGATCATGAAGATGTCGTCAATGAATCTATACCAAACTTTGGGTTGACAGGCTTGGGTGTCCAGGAAGGCTTCCTCTAAGCGTCCCATAAATAAGTTCGCGTACGAGGGGGCCATCCTGGTCCCCATGGCTGTTCCCTTTAGTTGTTGGTATGTCCGGCCCTCAAAAGTGAAGAAGTTGTGGGTTAGGATGAAGCTGGCTAGGGTATTAAGGAAAGAGGTTTTAGGTAAGGAAGTGGGTGGTCGGCGTGAAAGGAAATATTCCATCGCAGCGAGGCCCTGGGCATGTGGGATATTAGTGTATAAGGAAGTGGCATCGATGGTTACAAGGAAGGTTTCAGGAGGTAACAGGCTGGGTAAGGATTTCAGGCGATCAAGGAAGTGGTTGGTGTCTTTGATGAAGGATGGGAGACTGCACATGATGGGTTGAAGGTGTTGGTCTATGTAGGCAGAGATTCGTTCTGTTGGGGCTTGGTAACCGGCCACAATGGGGCGGCCGGGATGATTGGGTTTGTGAATCTTGGGAAGTAGGTAGAAGGTGGGGGTGCGGGGTGTCGGTGGAGTCATGAGGTTAATGGAGTCAGGTGAAAGGTTTTGTAGGGGGCCTAAGGTTTTGAGGATTCCTTGAAGCTCTGCCTGGACATCAGGAATGGGATCGCCTTGAAAAACTTTATATGTGGTATTATCTGAAAGCTGACGCACTCCCTCTGCCACATGCTCCCGCCGATCAAGTACCACGGTCGTGGATCCCTTGTCGGCAGGGAGAATGACGATGGAATGGTCAGCCTTCAGATCACGGATAGCTCAGGATTCAGCTGCGGTAATGTTTGGAGTAGGATTAAGGTTTCTCAGGAAGGACTGGGAGGCAAGGTTGGAAGTAAGGAATTCCTGGAAGGTTTGAAGAGGGTGATTTTGAGGAAGAGCAGGTGGGTCTCGCTGTGACGGGGGACGGAACTGTTCTAGGCAGGGTTCGATTTGAATGATGTCTTGGGGAGCTGGATCATTAGGAAGAGGATTATTTTTCCTCTATATAAATATAGAGATAGCTCGTTTCCTATTTACTTTGGACAGAACAGTCTATATACAGTGGGATACAAACCCAAACTTCATGCTGCCATGAGCTGTTTCTTAAATAAAATATATTTCTGTATAGCCTGCAGGGTTTGTCCAGAAAGTTATATGTTTTGCTAGCATGAATTTGATGTGACATTATATTTTGGAACTTCTTAGTTGGAATGTTCACCAGGGAAGTCGTTGATAGCTTCCATATTGTCCACCGACTTGAGATGTTTTCATCTATGATCCCTTTTCAATTAAAGAAAGAACTAAAAATTCTTTGGGGGCCAGAGTCTATAGGAGTTCTGTCACACTGATTCAGATCAGATAGGCCATGACAACCAAGGCAATTAGAGGCAATGCATTAAACAAAGGAAGATTAGAATTTAGCAGCCCGTCAACAGCATGGGCATTAAGACAGGGTACAAGCTTGGGCTGCTTTTTGCTAAGGGTGGGGAAAGAAACCAGCCATGTCTTCTCAAAGGAACCATCCCAGCATTTGCTTGGAATTATTTAGAGTAATCATAGAAAACCTAAATCCGGATGGTTGGAGGTGGTATGTACATACCTGTATATCACAAATAAACTACAAAAATACAATGGTGTTCAAGTAAGTATATTTTACCATTTAAAACTTTATTTCCTGCATTTTACGTTTTCATGCATTTTACACTATTTCATTGAAGTCCCTTGAAAAGTGTAAAAACGGAGTTCCAGTGTACTTACATTTCAGTGCACTGTACAGGATTTTAAAGTATTCCCCCACAGCATTAATTAAATTCAGACAGACAACATGTTCACACAATCAAAATGTAAATTATTGATTGACAATGTTCCATAATAATGCTATACTGAGTTCTATATACATTGGAAGTGCACTGTAATATGGTGATTTATGTAAGAATGGAAATTAAACTTTCCACCACGTAATGTACACTATAGTGTCTTACTTTCTATTCCTTCTGTCATATTATGATAAATTTTGTTTCTTTAAGGCTCAAATCCAGTCAAAGTTGTCATCGGGAGTTCTACCAAGCCTTCCTCCATTGAGACCAGTTGTTCAGGATAAACCAACACCACTCATTCTGGATGAAGAGGGCAGAACAGTTGATGTTACTGGCAAAGAAGTTCAACTTACACATTTGGTTCCAACACTTAAGGTAAGTATTTTGTGGAAGAAGTGTTTTTTACACTTTTATAATAAAACAATATCTTCATAATAAAGGAATAGATAATAAATAATTGTAGTGTGTGGCATATATTCATACTTCAGTTGACCCTTTAATGCATGACTTTTATTTGAAGATATAAAAACTACCACGATTAACATATAGTGAGTATATATACTGAGAAAAAAAATTTTCCTTAAATTATTATGCACCACTAGCAACAAACTGCTCATAGCTGGTCAGCTATATAGTGCTTCCATGATGGACCCATTTCAGTAAATGTCACTATTGTGCTGCTGATCTTTTTGTAAAGTATCCCTTAATGCAATGGTAATATGTGATTGACTACTTTTACGTGGCGAAGTAGGTATACTAAAGTAAAAAAACACACTTTACAAGTAACTCAATGCAGCTAACTGTCAAAGTGATTTAGTAGTACTCTGCAACTTATAATTTCTGGAACATGCTGCTTGCATATGTAACACTATGTTTACAAGCAGCTACAAATGATTTTGTGGTAAAATGTTGATCAGGTATGTAGCTGATCAGCTACACTATGCATTCAAGAGTTAAGTAATTCTATTGATGTTATAATTATGACAATTTTGCTAAATAATTATGCAATTTTTGTGTTAATGTCAAAATGTTAGAAAATAAAATCTTGTGTAAGAGTGCAGTGTTTTTATTAATGATGACTGGTTTTGGTACATTACTGAGTCTTCTTCAGATCATAAAATGTGTTGAAGTTATTCAATGCTTATGATCCACCAGGCACTACTATCTTTCACTATTTCTACTACCTAAGCATTATAATGACTACAGACCTCTAGTAATAACTGCAGTCTGGCAAGTGTCTCAAGATTAGTACCATGTGCTCAGTATTTATATTTCTTGTATCTAAAAACATTTTGTATTTCTTATAAAGTTATTAAACAAATATTATAGAGGGAAACTTTCCTGGCAGGGAAAATATATATAAAAATGTCTGCCTTGGTGTGTGTGTGTGTGTGTGTGTGTGTGTGTGTGTGTGTGTGTGTGTGTGTGTGTGTGTTTACCTTCACTTTTTTCCCCTAAGTAAGTCCTTCCACTTCCGGGATTGGAATGACTTTTCATCCACTTCCTTAAAACCCGCAACCTTTCCTTTTTCCCCTCCTTGCTTCCTCTTTCCTGATGAAGCAACAAACAGTTGCGAAAGCTTGAATCTTTGCGTGTGTTTTTATTTGTGTTTTTGTGTATCTGTCAACGAGCCTGTGCTTTGGGTAAGTTAAACGATCTCTATTTTTTATACTTATGAAGTGATTATATATATCTAATTAGTATAAAAATGCAATGCATGCAAATTTTCTGGTGTCAGGATTTAAGAAACATGATAGAAAATTCAATAGGTTGTTGGAGGTTTGGCTCACTTTGACATTGACAGAATTAAAGTATTCAAAAGATTATTTTCATTTTTTCTGTTTAATTCCCCTTGTCCCTGCTAATGCATGTTTCAAGGAAAAGTCACCTAGCAATTTTGTACAGTAGCTCTTCTGTTAATTACTCTACAGCATACATGGTTTATATATTCCTTTCTAAATTTCTATTTGTGTGTCTACTTTTTTTCCCCAGGCAAATATTAGAGCTAAGAAGCGTGAGGAATTCAGACAGCAGTTGCAAGACAGAGTTGTCGAAGACCTCTCTGAAACACAGTTTTTTGACCCTCGTATTGGTACAAAACCCGCTGTTCGTGGCAAGCGTGCTTTACGTTTCCATGAGCCTGGAAAATTTCAACAACTGGCGGATAGGATGAGGATGAAGGTATGCTTCTTTCAGAAGTTTAGTTTCAAATTTAATGAACAGAAAATACTTTTAGAAAGTGTTAACATAAAACTACAAGATACAAGGGGGTATATGCAGTTTATGTAATGAAAACTGTACTGCAGCTGAAGTTTTAAGAGTAAAGTTGTTCTTGTGGGAAATATCAGAAAACTAAAGGAAGAAATAAATGTAGAAAGTGCTCATACATAATGTGCAAGTATTCTTAGAAGGTTTCATCAATATCACTTTTTTATTATGTTAGTGTTAAGCTTATTATGAAGAGCCATCTTATTAAAAAGTAAACATAATGTACTCTTACCTCCCATGTTTCTTTGTTTCTAAAAATCATCCCTCTTCTGATTGTCCTTTATCACATTACCAAGAAACTTTGATTAACCTAATCTTATTTCAGAACATGGTCATTGACTTCAGTCTTATTTCAATCTTGCCTGTTTTTGTGGTAATTTCAGTTGTTAATTCATACTGCAATCTGAAATTTTGTGTTTATTTACACAGGATGTGTTTAGACCCTGTATGAAATATTGCACAAATTTTTCAGGCACAACTCGAGAGGCTTCAAAATGAGATTGCACAAATTGCAAAAAAGACGGGAATTACTTCAGCTACGAAACTTGCTTTAATTGCACCCAAAACAGAACACCAGGAAGATGAAGTACCTAATGTGGAATGGTGGGATGCAGTGATTTTGAAAGATGAAAGGTAAGTCATTTTGTAAATCTGGTATTGGTGTGTTTGTCTCTCCTGCCAATATCCCAGACATTGCCGAGGTGGGGTGGCTTGCGAGCCTCAACGATACAGATAGCCGTACCGTAGGTGCAACCACAGCGGAGGGGTATCTGTGGAGAGGCCAGACAAACGTGTGGTTCCTGAAGAGGGGCAGCAGCCTTTTCAGTAGTTACAGGGGCAAAAGTTTGGATGATTGACTGAGCTGGCCTTGTAACATCAGCTAATGTGGCTTTGCCACACAGCTACTGCGAACGGCTGAAAGCAAGGGGAAACTACAGCCATTACCTTTCCCGAGGACATGCAGCTCTACTGTATGAACATATGATGATGGCATCCTCTCGGGTAAAATATTCCGGAGGTAAAATAGTCCCCCATTCGGAACTCCGGGCGGGGACTACTCAGGAGGATGTGATCATCAGGAAAGACAATACTGGCAGTCTATGGGTCGGAGCGTGGAATGTTAGATCCCTTAATCGAGTAGGAAAATTAGAAAATTTAAAAAGGGAAATGGATAGGTTGAAGTTAGATATATTGGGGATTAGTGAGGTTCGGTGGCAGGATGAACAGGATTTCTGGTCAGGTGAGTACAGGATTATAAATACAAAATCAATTGGGGGTATCACAGGAGTAGGATTGAGAATGAATAAGAAAATAGGAATGCGGGTAAACTACTATGACCAGCACAGCGATTGCATTATCATTGTCAAGATAGATACGAAGCCAACACCGGCAACAGTAGTACAGGTTTATATGCCAACTAGCTCTGCCGATGATGAGGAAATCGAAGAAATATATGAGGAGCTAAAGGAAATTATTCAGACAATTAAGGGAGAGGAAAACTTAATTGTTATGGGAGACTGGAATTCGGTAATAGGTCAAGGAAGGGAAGGGAAGATAGTAGGTGAATATGGTCTGGGCAAAGGAACGAAAGAGGAAGCCACCTGGTAGAATTTTGCACAGAACATAATTTAGTTATAACAAACACCTGGTTCAAGAATCACAAAAGAAGGTTGTATATGTGGAAGAGACCAGGAGACACCGGGAGATACCAGATAGATTTTATAATGCTAAGACATAGAATTCGGAACCAGGTTCTACAGTGTAAGACATACCCATGGGCAGATATATACTCTGACCATAACTTGTTGGTTATGAACTGTAGGCTGAAACTAAAGAAACTACAGAAAGGTAGGAAAATAAGGAGTTGGGACCTGGATAAATTGAAGGAACCTGAGGTACTTAAGAATTTCAGAGGGAGCTTTAGGCAACAATTGACAGAAACAGGGGAAAATAAAACAGTAGAGGCAGAATGGGTAAAATTGAGAGATGAAATAGTGAAGGTAGCAGAGGACAAAATAGGTAGGAAGGAAAGACCTACAAAAAATCCTTGGATATCACAGGAAATACTAAATTTAATCGATGAAAGGAGAAAATATAAAAATGCAGTAAATGAAACAGGCAAAATGGAGTACAGACGACTAAGAAATGATATTGACAGGAAATGCAAAATGGCTAAGCAGGAGTGGCTAGAAGGCAAATGCAAGGATGTAGAAGAATGTATAAATAGGGGAAAAATAGATACAGCCTACAGGAAAATAAAAGAAACATTTGGAGATAAGAAAAACAGTTCTATGAATATCAAGGACACTGATGGAAAACCAGTTCTCAGCAAGGAAGGGAAAGCTGAAAGGTGGAAAGAGTATATAGAGGGGCTCTACAAAGGAAATGAATTTCGAGACAATATTGTAGGAAGGGAAGAGGGTGTAGATGAAGCTGAAATAGGAGATACTGTACTGAGAGAAGAATTTGACAGAGCCCTGAAAGACCTAAGTCGAAACAAGGCCCCTGGAGTAGATGATATTCCCTCAGAGCTACTGAAGTCTCTGGGAGAACCAGCCATGACAAACCTTTTTCACCTGGTGTGTAAGATGTATGCGAAGTACCCTCAGACTTTAAGAAAAATGTTATAATCCCCATTCCAAAGAAAGCAGGTGCAGACAGGTGTGAAAACTACAGAACCATCAGTTTAATAAGTCATGGTTGCAAAATATTAACACGAATTATATACAGAAGGATGGAAAAGCTGGTAGAAACCGACCTCAGGGAAGATCAGTTTGGGTTCAGGAGAAATGTAGGAACACGGGAGGCAATACTCACTTTACGGCTTATCCTAGAAGATAGATTAAGAAAAGGCAAACCTACATTTCTATCTTTAGTAGATTTGGAGAAGGCTTTTGACAATGTTGATTGGAATGAACTCTTTCAAGTTCTGAAGCAAGCAGGAGTAAAATGTAGGGAAAGGAGAGTTATTTACAACTTGTACAAAAGCCAGACCGCAGTTATTAGACTCGGAAGGCCAAGAAAGGAAAGCATCAGTTGGGAAGGGAGTAAGACAGGGTTGTAGTCTTTCCCCAATGTTGTTCAATTTGTATATTGAGCAAGCTCTAAAGGAAAGCAAGGAGAAATTTGGTGAAGGAATTAAAGTTCAGGGTGAAGAATTAAAAACATTGCGTTTTGCTGACGACATAGTAATTCTGTCAGATACAGCAAAGGACCTGGAAGAGCAATTGAACGGAATGGACAGTGTGCTGAGAGGTGCATATAAGATGAACATTAACAAGAGCAAAACTAGGGTAATGGAGTGCAGTGTAAGAAAATCAGGTTGCTCAAGGAATTAGATTGGGAAACGAAGCAATAAAAGAGGTAGATGAGTTTTGTTACTTGGGCAGTAAAATAACAAATGATGGTCGCAGTACAGAGGATATAAAATGCAGAATGGCAATGGGTAGAAAAGTGTTCTTGAAAAAGAGAAATTTGGTAACATCGATTATTGATTTAAATGTAAGGAAATCCTTTCTGAAGGCATTTGTATGGAGTGTTGCCTTGTATGGGAGTTAGACATGGACGATAAACAGTGCGGACAGGAAGAGGATTGAGGCTTTTGAAATATGGTGCTACAGAAGAATGCTGAAGATTAGGTGGGTGGATCGCGTAACTAATGAGGAGGTACTGAACAGAATTGGGGAGAAAAGGAATATCTGACATACCTTGACTAAAAGAAGGGATAGATTGGTAGGACACATTCTTAGACATCAAGGAATTGTGAATTTAGCGTTGGAGGGAAGTGTATGGGGAAAAAATCGCAGGGGAAGACCAAGAGATGGATACAGTAAGCAGATTCAGACAGATGTAGGTTGTCGTTCTTATGTGGAGATGAAGAGGCTTGCTCAGGATAGGGTATTGTGGAAAGCTGCATCAAACCAGTCTCCGGACTGAAGACCAACAACACAACAACAACAACACTGTTCAATAGTTACCAGTATTATTTTAGTATCTGTTTGCTCTGAAAATATGTGTAATGAACGAAGATTGAGATATGTGACATAATTTCATTTTAAGGTTTATACAGGATGAAACTTTTTGATTTCTAATTGACACAATGTCAATAAGAATAATGCTCATGAGCGAGGTGATTCTAACAGGTAAAGGAACAACAAACATGTACGTTGCTCATTTCTCTGGACATATTGTGTCCCCTAATTGAGTCTTATTGTCCTGCAAAGGAATGGAATACTTTGTTGGTTGTCACAATCTCAGCAAACTATTTAGTGACACATCATGAATTAGTAGTCTTACAGTGGAGAAGGAGGGGGAGGTGGCAATTGTTGACTTGTCAAGGTCACAGCAGTCTGAACATTGAAGCACTTTAATAGGGAGGCAAGGATAAATAATCATTTTTTTATCCATTAATTTATGTTATGAAGTGCAGCAGCTTTACAGTTAAGAGACTGGTATCACTATCCAAAGAAGAAAATTCAAATCTCTTTTCAAGTATCTACCTTTACGGTTTCAGTGCTTCCCTAAATGTCTTAAAACCAATACGGTTCCTTTGCATTATTGTTTGATACTTGTGTCATTTTTACCAGGCGAAGGAGCACAGGTACGTGACAGAAACATAAATAAAACACACACACACACACACACACACACACACACACACAAATGCTAAGCTTTCGCAACCATTTGTTGCTTCTTCACACAAAGAGCAGAGAAGGAGAGGGAAAAGGAATGGATGCGGGTTTAAAGGAGCGGGTGAGGAGTCATTCCAATCCCAGGTGGGGAAAGACTTACCTTGGGGAAAAAAGGATAGGTAAACAAACACCCACACACATATACACACACACACACACACACCAAGGCAGACATAAGTAAAATGCATTTTGCATATGTCTGCCTTGGTGTGTGTGTGTGTGTGTGTGTGTGTGTGTGTGTGTGTGTGTGTGTTTGTCTACCTATCCTTTTTCCACAAAGGTAAGTATTTCCTCTTCCAGAATTGGAATGACTCTTCACCCACTCTTTTCAAGCCGCATCCTTTCCTTTTCCCTCTCCTTCCCTGCTCTTTGTCTGAAAAAGCAACAAATGATTGCAAAAGCTTAGCATTTGTGTGTGTGTGTGTGTGTGTGTGTGTTATTTATTTAATGTTTCTAATATAGTGAGGACAGTTTACAACTCACCGCAAAGACGTGGCGATGAGCTACGACAGGCACATACAAAAGACACACACATACAACACATCGGCCATGGCCTTCTTCAGAAAATAGAACACTCGTGCAATCACACAGGCACACAACACAGTCATACAACCATCACCTCTGACTGCCGCACTTCGAATCACGCTCTGCAGCGAATCGGGGACGGGAGGGGAGGGGAGAGGGAATAGGAACGTTACATCACGGTGGTGGGGATGGGTTATATGGGAATAACCCATCCCCAGAGATGCCAGTTGAGGCAGAGGCTCTGTCCAGAAATCAGGGGCGGGAATTTGAATTATCGGAGGTTGACACCGACCTTTCAGAACCTCGGAGATGGGAACTTGCTCTTCAGCATTTTCTCTCTTCCCGTTGCCCACCTGGTCTCAACCTCTGGTAATTTCAAATTCCTGCCCACCATTCAACAACATCTTTGCCCCTGATCTCTGGACAGAGCCTCTGCCTCAACTGGCATCTCTGTCCAACTTCATTGCTTTTTACATATGTCTTGTCTTGGTGTGTGCGTGAGTGCGTGTGTGTGTGTGTGTGTGTGTGTGTGTGTTTTTATTTACCTATCCTTTTTTCCCCCCCAATCCTCTCCCGGGATTGGAATGACTCCTTACCAGCTCCTTTAAATCTGCATCCTCTCCTTTTCCCTCTCCTTCCCTGTTTTTTTTTTTTTTTTTCCTGCAGAAGCAACCCACGGTTACGAAAGCTCAGCATTTGTGTGTTTTTATTTGTGTTTCTGTCTGCATACCTCTGCTCTTTCTCCTGTAAGTAAACCACATCTACTTTTTATATATATATATATATATATATATATATATTTCTGCTAGGAATTTTTGTTGTTGTGGTCTTCTGGTTTAATGCAGCTCTCCATGCTAGCCTGTCCTGTGCAGCCTCTTCATCTGAGAATAAGAATGACAACCTACGTCTTTTTGTATCTGCTTACTTTCTTCATTCCTCTGTCTCCCTACAAATTTTATCCCACACACTACCATCCAATTGACAATTTCTTGATGTCTATGAATGTGCCCCACGAACCTATCCCTTCTCATAGTCACAGTATGCCAGAAACTCCTTTTCTCCTCAATTTTGCTAAGCACCGCCTCATCAGTTACATGATGTACCAATCATATTTTCATCATTCATTTGTAGCACCACATTTCAAAAACTTCTACCATCTTTTTGTCTGAACTACTTATCGTCCACATTTCACTCCCATACAATACTACTCTCCAGAGAAATGCTTTCAAAAATGACTTCCTAACATTTAAATTAATATTTTCACATTGATCTCTTCCATAATTATGTTAATGTTTGGCACATGAAAGGTGTGGCTATGGGCTATTGAGTTCCTTTTGATAACTGTGGAATACAAACAATGCATATCCAGGCTGTATGAAACAATAATACAGTAAAACCTCATTTTTACATTCTCGGTTTTTACGTTTTCCCGCCATTTACACCATTTTTTGTCGGTCCCGTCAAATTTCCTATCTTTACAATGTTAATTCGCCCTCGTTTTTGCATTAACATATTTACTCTTTTCCCGCGTTTTACACTTTTTGAAAGCATGTTCGTGAAGAAAAATGACGTAATGTGCATAAATTGACACTAGCATGGCTTTCCCCTTAAAGTATAGTGCTTGAAAATTATTCGCATTCGAGTTTCTTGACACTTTGCATTTATTCAAACGTATATTTCGCATTTTGTAGTTGACTTAAAGACGCGCTGATTTGTGGCAATGTAGTAGTTCTTTTCACCAGTTTCTTTGGCAGAGCGCCTGGCATGTACTCAGACAAACAGAACGGTTTGTTAACGAGAGAATAACGCTGATTTGTGGTGGTGTAGTTCTTCTTTCCGCTAGCTTCTTTGCCAAAGCGGCTGGCGTGTACTCAAACAATCAGAACTAGTTGCTTTGTTGAAGTGAGAATAAAAAGTTGTGTTGTTTTTGTGATACATATTTCTGATTAATAAAGAACTTTATCTGTCAAAGTTCGGAACAGTATCGTAATACCCACAACCTCAAAAGAGCGATAATAGTGAGAGATGCCGATCCTATGCAGACCTCACAAAAATACTAATACATATGTTTGTACTCGAGAACGCGAATAAATTCTCTAATATTGTCGTGTGAAACATCGAAAAATACAAAAAGAACGGAACTGTAGGAGTTTTACTATGTAAATAATTCCGGTAAAAGGCAGTAATTTTGAAGATGTTACATAGCCTGGCAACGGCGTCCAAACGATATCTATCGAAGCAGTTCAGGTAATTTTGAAGACGTGTTATAGCCCAGCAGTGGCGTCCACGATTATAATGAATGAAATTACGTAAAAAATTTCTACTTCCCATAAAATTACCAGTTTGTCTGGCGCTTAAAATAGCGGCATCCTCGATTATAATGACTGAAATTACGTCAAAAATTTCCACTTCCCATAAAATTACCAGTTCTGCCTGGCGCTTAAAATAGCGGCGTCCTTGATTATAATGGATGAAATTAGGTCAAAAATTTCCACTTCCCATAAAATTACCAGTTTTGCCTGGCGCTTATAATAGTAAAAATTTGGATAACCTTTATTGTATAATCAACTCCCTGGTGAGTATTTAGATGTCTACTATGTACATATATCACACATAAACTACGAAAATGCAAGGCTGATCCAGTAAGCATATTTTACCATTTAAAACATTATTTCCTGCATTTTACATTTTCCTGCATTTTACACCATTTCACTGAAGTCCCCTGAAAAGCGTAAAAACGGGGTTCTACTGTATGTACAAAGTTTTATTATTTTTTATGTTGTTATATACAATCATATGATTGAAACATTGATGATTCATCAGTGGAATGCAGTTTTGTTCCTACATAGGCATTTATAAACATCATTTCTTCTCTTCTCTTAATTTTTTTCACACAGCTATTTTTTATTTATTTTTTCAGCATTTATGTCTACATATTGGCAACATAACACAAAAATTAAACAATCTATGAAAACTTCAATATAATGATCATATATAGTAACTCATTTTTGATTATTACTGATCTATAGACAGGCACTTAGAAAAGACAATCACATTCACAAAACTTAAACTTTTAACCAAAGCCTTCATCAGAAGAAAAACACATGTGTATTCATGCAATCCCTCAGGCACATCTTGTGCACACGACTACCCTCTCCAGTTGCTACAACTGACTACTACGGACAGGAAATGGAAATATGTTTGTTAGTTTCCACGTTGTAGTCATTGAAGTGTCGTCAGCTGTGCTATGTAATTTGACCAGTACTCAGTTTTTCTGTCAAACTTCTTGAATTTCTCTGCCTACACCACTTGTGGCACCTGCTGGACTGCTACCAGTTGCTGTTGTTGTAATTCATTCTGTTGAGGAAAGCCCATTAACATTTGTAGCAATTAGTCAGTTTCCTGCCCCTGCAACTGTATACAGTAATTTGTATTAGTGACAAGTCTGATGCTTGCCTAAGGGCAGACATTTCTGTACATGCAAAAATTATTGGTGAAAGGGAAAGAATCATTAACGCTAAGGTAATTGGCCATACCTAATGTCTGTATAATGTTGGTTGTTTGTAACACAAAAGCATCATTATTGCCACACAAAATCCTTGTTGCCATTGGGAGTGATGACCCTTGAAATTCGATTCCTTAATTTATGAACCAGCCTTGTCATCATTATGCTGTGTTCACGTGGGTAAGGTACATATGGATTCAGATAACTGGAAAGTTTGGATTGTTCGAATGTTGACCCTTACACAACATTCACAAAAAGTTCAAGGTTCACTGGACGAAGCAAAATATGAAATAAATCAATACCTTTAAAAGAGAACACATTTACAGAGAGTAGTAGTACTTGACTTGTTCAAGTTGGTTTCTAGGTTATGTTGAATACTACAATACAGTCCTTGATTATTTAACCACAAATAGCAGCTTTGCTGTATGTAGCAACCTATGTTGGATAATTAACACTATCAACTAAACTATCACACAGTTTGCTGCTGGTGACATTACACTGTAACTTGGCACAGTATTGTACATTGTTGTAAGTCTGCATTCAGAATGGTGTATACACCCACAAGACGGAGACAGATCTGTTGTACTACAGGAGGCAGACTATGAGGTAGACCAAAGAACACTGGATCTAAAATTGGAACAGCAACAGCAGAATTGACTGACTGTGTCCATTGTCAACCTACATGGAGTTTCATGCATGTGGTGGTGTGTGGAACTACATTTGACACAGAAGCCTTCATGAATATTATTTGGCTGTGAATTGTGCTGCCTTCTGTCTTCTCAGCAGCCCAGTAGGATTAACATTATTTCTACCTGAAGCGGCAACGTTGACTCTAATTTCTTATGATTAATGTTTTCTGTTAGCGGTATATAATTCTGTGCTCCATCCTTTCATCCAGTATACAGGAGCTACCCTTTGCTTATTTTATTTATGTCTGTGTGTTCCAAAGTTTCTTTTGATACAACCCATCCATGCTAATCAAACAGTTGAACTTTCAGGAAGTATTCACCAATATTTTTCAGAAGGATAGGATTCTTACTCACCACAGAGACATCCAATGAGCTGCAGAAAGACACAGATAATAGAATACATTAGAGCTGTCGGCGATTAAGGCCTTCGTCAGTTGGACACACACACGACCGCCGTCTCTGGTGCTGTGGCTACTCTGCAGTAGCCGACAGGGTCAAGGCGAGATCAACCAGTGGTGGGGGTGAGGAAGGAGGGGGAAGCAGGAGGGGACGGAGAGATTGCTTCCCTCTCCTTGCCACTTACTCATCACCACCACTGGTTATTCTCACCTCGGCCGTGCTAAGTACCATAGACTGGCCATAGTGGCCAGAGTCGGCAGTTGTGTCTGTGAGTGTGTGTAAGTTTGTGTGTCTCTCTAACCCATGAAGGCCTTAATGGCTGAAAGCTCTAATGTTGTATTCTATTATTTGTGCCTTTCTGTAGTCTATCCATACTAATGTTATATATGTTACAAATGTGAAAGAAGGTCTGTCTGTTATGATTTCACAACTAAACCACTTGTCCGATTTTGATGAAATTGGGAATGGAGATAGCTTGAATGCTGCAAAAGAACATAGGTACTTTAGATAATGTGTAATTCAAGATATATATCTTGAAATGGAACAGCTGAGCACCAATGTTTCTGTTAAAGATTCTGAGATGCTTGAAGACTCCTTGGGAAAGCCGTTTATTCTTTGATGATTGAAATTTATCCCAGTTATTAAAATATTTTTAGTGGTTGATATGTTACATGTAATACAATTCAACATACAAATACATAAAACATACGACGTCAATGTCTTCAAACTGCTGAATCGTTTTTGATGACATTTGAATCTTGCATGATTTACACGTTGTATAACATATAGTTTTCTCATTCGGTGGTTTAGTCATGATGTAACAAACAGAGAATATTTTCGTATTGAACAATATCTTTATTTCATCTCAATAAAGGACAGTATTTACTGTCAGTCTATGCATGATTTATATTTAAATCGGCTACTTTTCTTTTATCCTGAGGATCCTGGTCTTGCAGTTAAAAGTTAGTTCATCATATAATGAGGATAGATTTGAACTCATAAAAACAATCACTTAGCTACAGAAATTCACATAGAAAAGACAATCACACTCGCACAACTTGAATTTTCAGTGTCTCCAGCTGCTGCCCATTCAAGTAATTTATCTTATTGGCAGCTATATATAAGTATTACTGATTAATTTTGTTTAGCAGTGAGTTGTTAGTAGTAAAATGCTGTTGCACATATTTTACAATTTAATTCAGCTTGCAGATAGTGAAAGACCTTCCTTACTTTATTTGTAGCATTATCCATTAAAATGTCTGTTTATGAAGACTGTATTTAGTAATTTCATTTTTAACCTATTCAGATTTAGTGTAACTGTAAAGTGTCAAAAAATTTCCAGGTTTACCGTAAAAGATGGAAAATTTGAACTAAAGGATATGGCTATCAGTCATCTAGTGGAACACCCAACACAGATGCGACCTCCAAGTAAGTGAAATCTTTTGTAAGACATTATGAAACAATTTATAATATGTTCTGAACTAAATTAATACATAATTTTCTCACATTTGGAAAGTGATCTTACTTCAATTAAAATGACATACTGTTTTGCCATGATCGTAGAAGACTTAGCCTATTATTTGTACATTCATTGATCATAATGTTGAGCACTACAGTAACAGTACAAATTATCATCTTATCAGTGACCAAAATATGATACCTTTGTGTGCTGAAACTGGTTGTCAATGGCAATAAAAAATTCTTTTGCATGCTTGGCAAAACATTATTTCATTTTAACTAAATTAATACAGTGAATCTTTTTGCTTTTTTCAGGTAGCAGATTTTAGAGCAGTAACTTTTGACAACATATCTGCATGAAAAATAAAATTTGTTAGCTGTTTCTTGACCCATTCACTATGAAAATTCACTAGATGGCTGACCTACAGTCATTGCTTTTGTGGGTGTGTCATCATTTGGTTGTCTGTCTTGCAGAGGGTTTTGGCTGCATAGCCCTCCATGCTTCTCTGTCTTCTGCTCTTCTCTTCATTCTTCAATACCCTCCTTGTGGTACTGTGGCCTCCAGTAGCTGGTACCCTATAATACCCTTCCATCTCTTTCCCAGGATGAAACCTTCAGTTACCTCTACTAGAAGGCAAATTGCATCAGATTCTGGCCTATAGTTTTCTATTATTCACAGTCAGCAGCATCCTCCATTCCTCTCCAAGTCAATCAGTACTTAATAATAATAATAATAACAATAAGAAGAAGAAGAAGAATAATACAGTAAAACCCCATTTTTACATTCCTGGAGTTTACATTTTCCCACCATTTACACCATTTTTTGTTGGTCCCGTCAAATTTCCTATGTTCACAATGTTAATTTACCCCCATTTTTGCATTAACATATTTACACTTTTCCCCACATTTTACACTTTTTGAAACCATGTTCGTGAAGAAAAAAATGATGTAATTGTCATAAATTGACACTGGTATGGCTTTCGCCTTAAAGTATAATGTTTATAAATGTTACGCAGTCAAGTTTCTTGGCACTTTGCATTTATTCAAACATGTATTTTGTGTTTTGTTGTTTGCAGCACGCGCCTAGTTGGCATGGAATGCGGTGGCTGATGGGAGTATAGTATCCCATCAGCAACTGTGTCGATTGTCATCTTGACTTTGTTTAGACAACTGGTAGTTTTTCATGCTTTGTGTGATGCGTTTTGAGAATTTATTCATGTTGTGAAATGCAAATATTTATCCAAGTATTTTTTGGCATGTTTTATAAACGGTGAGAATGATGGTTTGCTTGTGTATGTTTTTCTGCACATTGAAGGGGGCATGGTAAATTATAACACGAAAAAAGTGACAATAGTGTGAGATGCTGACCCTATGCAAATGTCACAAAAATACTTATGTATATACTTGCACTTAATAATGTGAATAAATTCTTGAATATCGCCATGCAAAACACCGAAAAATACAAAAAGAAAGGAACTTGTGCAGTTTTACTAAATAATTAATGCTGGTTAAAGGCTTGCTGAGTAATCGATTATGATGAATGAAATTATGACAAAAATTTCAACTTCCAATGACATTATCAATTCCAGTTCCACCTGGTGATTAAAATGGTAAAAATTTTGATAACCTTTTTTATATAATAAACTTCCTGGAGAATATTTTGATGCCTATTATATACAGATATCACAAATAAACTATGAAAATGGAAGGGTGATCCAGTAAGCCTATTTCACCATTTAAAACATTATTTTACACCATTTTACTGAAGTCCCTTGAAACGTGTAAAAACGGGATTCTACTAATGGTTTTCTGTTCTGTAGGACCTAATTGAGAAACAATTTGGTTGTAGCAGATGTGCATGTTAGATTGGAAAGAATCTTGGTAACAAAAATGAGAGACAACTTGGATGCTCTAAAGAAAGAAGGAATAACCAAAAAGATTGAAGAAGAGTTCCATGACAAGTGAAAAATTAGAAAAATGACAGAGGGCATAAATGAACTTTGGAACCAATTCAGAGATACTCTAAAAGACAACCCGTAAAGAAGTTGTTGGTCTGGTGAAGTACAAATGAAGAAGAAAACCATGGGTTACCGATGACATGATCTTGAAGATGGTCAAGAAGAGAAAATGGAAATAGGTCATTCAGATCCTAAGAGTAGATGGACTCATCTGTTGTGGGAGATCCCAATAATTGCTTACCCTGTTCTGATGCAGTGCCAGTTGTGAAAGCTCTCATGTAATTTCTGCACAGTCTTTTGTTTCACTGTGTTCAGAGCCAAACTGCAGATGAGTACAAAGCTGAGCACTTGTGGCAGAGAACACTGCTGAGCAAAGTGTGCTCAAATTGACTTGATGCTGGACAACTTATACTACCTGGAACCTTTCCCACATCCAACCTTTCTGAATTATATAGGTAGGAGTTGTTTTCAAAACACATCCTTCAGTCCTATAATCCTCCTGGCCCCAATCGTAACTACCTCCTGTTCCATCACCCACCTCCATCCCTGCCACATGACCTTAACTTCGCTTATGCTTCACTGACATTCTGTCTCCACAGAGTCAGTCTGTCTCTCTCTCTCTCTCTCTCTCTCTCTCTCTCTCTCTCTCTCTCTCTCTCTCTCTCTCTCACACACACACACACACACACACACACACACACACACACATCTGCCACCTCCCTCTCAGCCATCAATCTTTCTTCCAAAACTTGCCCACTCCCATTCTCTCCTCTCACTTGACCATTGCTTCAGATGTAACTCTTTAACCTTTCAATTTGCAATGCCCCCACAATGTAGTCAATAGATGTTCTGCATATTTGTGTGTGTGTGGGGCAGGAGGGGGAGATGAATGTCAAATAAGTTGGGGCATTTTACCAAGAAAAATTTATTCACAGTAAAATACTTCACTACAAGAATTGTAATTAGTTGTTTCTTTATATTTTAGTTACAATTATATCTTAATTAATATGACTGTCTCTCCTCAGCAGATATGTTATTGTAATTTTAATTTCTTGTAAGATTTGACATGTAATATGTAACCCTTTATCTCGTATTGTCTTAAGAAGGTGTCCATTGCGACATTGAAGCCTAGGTAACATATTCAAATATAACTTGTGACTGAGGCTGGAGTTTTTAAGAAAAAGTCTAATACAATTGTATTTCTTATTTTTATTATTATCTTCTTTGTCAGCTGATGTACGATTATTTAGTAAGACCTCCTTACTCAGGTGCTCATTATTGCATTGTTAATTGATTCACTTAAAGGTCAAATTATAAGAGATGTTCTGTTTTGTGCAGCGGATCCTTTAAAACCTGTCTACATGCCTGTGTTCCTCACAAAAAAAGAAAGAAAAAAGCTTCGTAGACAAAACAGAAGAGAAGCATGGAAGGAAGAGCAGGAGAAGATCAGATTGGGTTTGGAGCCACCACCTGAACCAAAGGTAGTGCCTTGAGACTTAAAGACTTATCTGTGTAATGGCACCAACTTGTATTGATTAACCAGCCATAAGAAAAAGTTTATATGTTAAAAGAGCAATGGTCGCCATAAATGTCAATTTGTTTTTCTTCTTTTATTTTAGAAAAGGAGAGTCTACTGGGCATTTGTTATAAAACTGAATTATTAAAAAACTAAAATAGTTGGTTATAAAATTTAATCAGTAAAAGAAGCAGATAAACTCAAATTATTTCCTCAACTGAGCATTGCTGCAGTGGAGCGGCCGAGCACATTGAAGTGTTATGCTACTATGCATGAGGCCATTACCTGTCGGGGGTTCGAATCCCCCCTCTGGCATAGATGTTTGTGCCGTCTTTAGTATAAATTAGTTCATAAGTAGTTTGTAGGTTTTGGAACTGATGACCCTGTAGTTAAGTCCCATAAGCTCTACAGACATTTTCATTAAATGGAGGGAAAAAACCTGAGCGTTTAGTAATCAAAATGTAGTCTCTGAAATTCATCATCAGTGTAGGTCTCTAAAATCAGAGTTATTATGTTTACATTTTCACAAAGATTGAATGCTTTGATGTAGAAACTTAACAAGAGACACCTACTGCTAAACAGAATGCATCCATGGTATGTTATCAAGCCAGATTTTGTTAAAAATAAGTAAATAAGATAATAATAATTATGGTACGCAGAGTGTCACAATTTGTATTTGGACCAAATACATTGTTCATTACAATGAATTAAACCTTTGAATCACTGATAGTTCTGCAGCAGAAACTTAGCAAAGTACCTCCATAAAGAGAAGTATATCAGTGTCTAGTGAACAAGCAAGTTAATTGACTCAAACTATAAGCTCAGTAGGTTTGCATTGGCTTTTGTACATTGTCATTCTTTGAATCTACATCTTTAAAGGTATCAGTTTGGAATGTGCTGACCATCACAACAATTTCTTCTGTCATAATATTTCATCCATTTCTGCTTGTTTTTTTTTTTTTTTTTTTTTTTTTTTTTCAATTTGTCATGCAATATTGTACCATCATCGTCTTCATTCTTCCTTGTTAGTTTGTCATATGTGGTCTAGTGTCCCCTTTGTGGAAGAAATACAATAATACTTTCCAAACAAATAATGAACATTTGAGAAATTATTTTATCTTCAGGATGGTAAAAATTGAAATTATCATATGACACTTTTGGCTGGGAGAGCTCATATGGGATTGTTCAGTGCCCTAGTGCAAGTCTTTCTACTTGAAGCCTCGCATGTTACTTACATGTCGATGGTGGTGGTGGTGGTGGTGGTGGTGGTGACGACGACGACAACAAGAAGTAACACCCAGTCCCCTGCCAGAAATTGAACCTGGACTCCCTACGTGGTAGTCAGTGACGCTATCATCTGAGCTATGGATGCAGATATCTTAAGATAATTATTAGATCTGTTTGTCCATTACCAGTATGGACAATTAAGTCCCATGTATATCTGTAACCGTGTACACACAATTGGTGGAATTTTATGCCAAATCTGCTTCAATTTGAAGAAATAAATTCCCTTTATTGGAGAAAACCTGTATGGGATCTACATAAACTCATGACTCATGAGTAATGCCTCTGATGTTCAATAATAGGCTGAACTTTGAATTTCAGCAGATGAAAACTTATTTTCACTGGTTGGTTTTCTGACTAATAGTGCATCAAATGACTCTGCTAAAAGCACAATTTGTGTTGTGGTCTCTGCGAAATTTCTCTAAGAATAATTGACTTTTAGATGTCAAATGTTTTTGTTTCTTTTCTGTGCTGTTGAGATATTGAGAAATTTGTAGTACACCATTTGTTTTCTTTTTCTTATTCAAACACAATTTAACAATTCTTATGCTATCTTCAGTAGTTTTCATGTTTTATTATTTTCCTGTTTTTCAGTCATGTGTTTTGTTAACAATCATTTTCCGGTGACAGTTGTAGACCAACAACACTTTTCACTAATCATCATCATTTTTTATTTGATGTAGTAAGACATTTATTTTCATTCTGAACAAAAGTTCCAGTGCTTACTCTTCCATCTTTATTTTATTTTTTCACATACCATATGGTTCCAGTAGTCATCCAGTATACTAAAATCAATCCTTGGAATTAATTCTTCATTCCATAACTTGTCAGAAGCAAGCCCTAAATCTTGTAGTTAAATCAGAATCAAAATTTATGCAAGTTTGTTTGGTCAATTATTAGTTTGCACTCATTTCTACAACTCTTATTAATAAACAAAAACTGCTGAAAAGATAAACTGTGATTCACAAAAACTTGTATGCCATCTTTTGCAGTCTGCATCATCATTAGAGAATTCTGAATCCATGGCACACTCATTTTCCTCACTATCCATGTCTTACCAGCTGTCATTGCTATCACTAAAGTTGTTATCAATATCTGAAAGCAAGCATCATATTTCTGAATCCATCAAACGTCCCTGTTTACCATTGCGAAAGGTCACCAGTTAGTAACATAACAAAAACAGCATAAATAGTATGGTTTTTTATTGTCATTTGACACGTGAAGTATCCTTATGAAACAACAGTGTTGTTACTACCATGACTGCTGAGCAGTAACATCTTGTGAAGGAAGTGTTAATGTAATTGTATTATAACACTTGCCAGCCTGAATTGGTCATAATTATTAGCTATAGGACATAGAATACTCTAGATGAATGTATCCATAGAACCCACTGATAATGAAGAAGCAGTGGGTGGATATCTCTCAACCTGCTTAAAAGGTTACATTCAAAACATACGTTCATCTTTACCTTAAAACAATTTTTTTGCTATTTTAGTTGAGAAGTATAGTTAAAAATATATTGTTGTACATACAATGTTTTTTACCTTTGTATAATTATTTTAATTTTATACATCTCTTTGTCCATAGCTCAGAATATCAAATCTTATGCGTGTATTGGGGACGGAAGCAGTTCAGGACCCTACAAAAATTGAAGCTCATGTCAGAGAGCAAATGGCAAAAAGGCAGAAAGCTCACCAAGAAGCAAATGCTGCCCGACAGTTAACAGCAGAACAAAAAAGAGAGAAGAAAATTAGAAAACTGAAGGAAGACACAACTCTAGGTGTCTTTGTATCAGTGTATAGGTATGACAAGTTTTATTACAGTTTTAAAATATTGTTTGGATTATTCTCTCTTAACTTTGAGTACTTCATTATAAAGAACTTATTTACTTCCAACTATGTGCTGTGTGCGCACTTTGTGTGTGTGTGTGTGGCGGACGGGGGGGGGGGGGGGGGAGACAGAGAGAGAGACTCACATTCCCTTCCCATCAGGTCCTTAATCACCCTGTTGCATGAGCTCCCAAAACCGGATTTCGTAAAAAGATTTCCCAAATCCGCTTTTGGTTGGTCATGTAAACACTCCAAAATCGCTTCTCTAAAGCGGTTTTCCAGTTCCACAATCGATTTTCGTGCTCATGTAAACGCAGCCGTTTTTGAAGTGTTCTTGGCTTGTCAGATTGTGTATTCTTGTTAAGAATTTTCAGCACATATTGAAAGATTGATATTTTCTAATGTGAAATAAAAGTATTAATATTAGAGTGAACATGAATTTGTGTATTTAAATAAAGGAAAATAGTGATTGTGCTGACTAAATCAGGAACTGAATCAGCTGTTTTTCAGCCGCCATATTTAAGTGGGCTAGGAAATCCGATTCAGACTATGCCATGTAAACAGGACAGTGAAAAACGGTTTACGAAAATCGGTTTTCATCTTTCGGAAGATGTGTTCCATGTAAGCGTAGTGAATACTCTGTCATGAAACACGGAAAGTTCAGTCCTCAACCTTGCATGACATCCTTCCCCCTCCACTCCCATTATCACTCAGTCAGGATGCTTGTTGTGATGGAATGGCCAAAGATAATGGTCACATGTGTTTGAGTTATGTCTGAGTGTGTGAACATTTTAATTTTTTTGGTGAAGGTTGTGACAGAAAATTTAAGTTGTGTGAATGTGATAGTCTTTATGTTGAGTTGCTACCTATCCTCTATTATTAAAGAGTTTGAGCCTCCAATGATGTGAGCTCTTTTCATACTTCATGAACGATGTTTCTGGAAGAACTTGGAGAAAAAGGGCCAAAACATATTGCTGCTTGGTTGAGGTCAAGCACTTCTTCCATTTGAATATTAAAATCATTACTTTGCTGTGTACAAGCTAGGTATTTATAATGCAATACTTGTTGTTGTTGTGGTGGTCTTCAGTCCGGAGACTGGTTTGATGCAGCTCTCCACAATACCCTATCCTGAGTAAGCCTCTTCATCTCGACATAAGAACGGCAACCTACATCTGTCTGGATCTGCTTACTGTATCCATCTCTTGGTCTTCCTCTGCGATTTTTACCCAGTGCTAAATTCACAATTCCTTGATGTCTAAGACTGTGTCCTACCAATCTATCCCTTCTTTTAGTCAAGGTATGTCAGATATTCCTTTTCTCCCCAATTCTGTTCAGTACCTCCTCATTAGTTACGCGATCCACCCACCTAATCTTCAGCATTCTTCTGTAGCACCATATTTCAAAAGCCTCAATCCTCTTCCTGTCCGCACTGTTTATCGTCCATGTCTAACTCCCATACAAGGCAACACTCCATACAAATGCCTTCAGAAAGGATTTCCTTACATTTAAATCAATAATCGATGTTACCAAATTTCTCTTTTTCAAGAACACTTTTCTACCCATTGCCATTCTGCATTTTATATCCTCTGTACTGCGACCATCATTTGTTATTTTACTGCCCAAGTAACAAAACTCATCTACCTCTTTTATTGCTTCGTTTCCCAATCTAATTCCTTGAGCAACCTGATTTTCTTACACTGCACTCCATTACCCTAGTTTTGCTCTTGTTAATGTTCATCTTATATGCACCTCTCAGCACACTGTCCATTCCGTTCAATTGCTCTTCCAGGTCCTTTGCTGTATCTGACAGAATTACTATGTCGTCGGCAAAACGCAATGTTTTTAATTCTTCACCCTGAACTTTAATTCCTTCACCAAATTTCTCCTTGCTTTCCTTTAGAGCTTGCTCAATATACAAATTGAACAACATTGGGGAAAGACTACAACCCTGTCTTACTCCCTTCCCAACTGATGCTTTCCTTTCTTGGCCTTCCGAGTCTAATAACTGCGGTCTGGCTTTTGTACAAGTTGTAAATAACTCTCCTTTCCCTACATTTTACTCCTGCTTGCTTCAGAACTTGAAAGAGTTCATTCCAATCAACATTGTCAAAAGCCTTCTCCAAATCTACTAAAGATAGAAATGTAGGTTTGCCTTTTCTTAATCTATCTTCTAGGATAAGCCGTAAAGTGAGTATTGCCTCCTGTGTTCCTACATTTCTCCTGAACCCAAACTGATCTTCCCTGAGGTCGGTTTCTACCAGCTTTTCCATCCTTCTGTATATAATTCGTGTTAATATTTTGCAACCATGACTTATTAAACTGATGGTTCTGTAGTTTTCACACCTGTCTGCACCTGCTTTCTTTGGAATGGGGATTATAACATTTTTCTTAAAGTCTGAGGGTACTTCGCATACATCTTACACACCAGGTGAAAAAGGTTTGTCATGGCTGGTTCTCCCAGAGACTTCAGTAGCTCTGAGGGAATATCATCTACTCCAGGGGCCTTGTTTCGACTTAGGTCTTTCAGGGCTCTGTCAAATTCTTCTCTCAGTACAGTATCTCCTATTTCAGCTTCATCTACACCCTCTTCCCTTCCTACAATATTGTCTCGAAATTCATTTCCTTTGTAGAGCCCCTCTATATACTCTTTCCACCTTTCAGCTTTCCCTTCCTTGCTGAGAACTGGTTTTCCATCAGTGTCCTTGATATTCATAGAACTGTTTTTCTTATCTCCAAATGTTTCTTTTATTTTCCTGTAGGCTGTATCTATTTTTCCCCTATTTATACATTCTTCTACATCCTTGCATTTGCCTTCTAGCCACTCCTGCTTAGCCATTTTGCATTTCCTGTCAATATCATTTCTTAGTCGTCTGTACTCCATTTTGCCTGTTTCATTTACTGCATTTTTATATTTTCTCCTTTCATCGATTAAATTTAGTATTTCCTGTGATATCCAAGGATTTTTTGTTGGTCTTGCCTTCCTTCCTATTTTGTCATCTGGTACCTTCACTATTTCATCTCTCAATTTTACCCATTCCTCCTCTACTGTTTTATTTTCCCCTGTTTCTGTCAATTGTTGCCTAAAGTCCCCTCTGAAATTCTTAAGTACCTCAGGTTCCTTCAATTTATCCAAGTCCCATCTCCTTATTTTCCTACCTTTTTGTAGTTTCTTCAGTTTCAGTCTACAGTTCATAACCAACAAGTTATGGTCAGAGTCTATATCTGCCCCTGGGTATGTCTTACACTGTAGAACCTGGTTCCGAATTCTATGTCTTAGCATTATAAAATCTATCTGGTATCTCCCGGTGTCTCCTGGTCTCTTCCACATATACAACCTTCTTTTGTGATTCTTGAACCAGGTGTTTGTTATAACTAAATTATGTTCTGTGCAAAATTCTACCAGGCGGCTTCCTCTTTCGTTCCTTTGCCCAGACCATATTCACCTACTATCTTCCCTTCCCTTCCTTGTCCTACTACCGAATTCCAGTCTCCCATAACAATTAAGTTTTCCTCTCCCTTAATTCTATGAATAATTTCCTTTAGCTCCTCATATATTTCTTCGATTTCGTCATCATCGGCAGAGCTAGTTGGCATATAAACCTGTACTACTGTTGTCGGTGTTGGCTTCGTATCTATCTTGACAATGATAATGCGATCACTGTGCTGGTCATAGTAGTTTACCCCCCATTCCTATTTTCTTATTCATTATCAATCCTACTCCTGTGATACCCCAATTGATTTTGTATTTATAATCCTGTACTCACCTGACCAGAAACTGACCAGAAATCCTGTTCATCCTGCCACCGAACTTCACTAATCCCCACTATATCTAACTTCAACCTATCCATTTCCCTTTTTAAATTTTCTAATTTTCCTACTCGATTAAGGGATCTAACATTCCACGCTCCGACCCGTAGAATGCCAGTATTGTCTTTCCTGATGATCACATCCTCCTGAGTAGTCCCCGCCCGGAGATCCGAATGGGGGCTATTTTACCTCCGGAATATTTTACCCGATAGGATGCCATCATCATATGTTCATACAGTAGAGCTGCATGTCCTCGGGAAAGGTAACGGCTGTAGTTTCCCCTTGCTTTCAGCCGTTCGCAGTAGCTCTGTGGCTTATGTGATACTTATATTTGCTGAAATACAGTAAGTTTTCATCATTCTGGGAAATCTGCCATTATTTATGTCTGAATATTATTATGTAACAATGGAAAGTCCAGGTTGGAATTGAACAACACAACATAATGAGGATAGTTTACAACTCGCCGCAAAGACGTACGTGGAGCTGTAAAAGACACATTAAAAAGAGACAGTCACACACACAGAACCTAAGTTATTGGGGGGGGGGGGGGGGGGGAGAGAGAGAGGAAAGCATGTTTTGTGCAAATTAGGTTTTATTCTTAGTTGACTGGAGCTATTTTTTGGTGAATTTAATCCCATTTTGTTGACATGTTCTTTTTTTTTCACATTTCATTGTTACGTTCTGGTAATTATTGTTTGAACCAGTTTATTATGACCTTCAGCCAAATTCTTTGTTTATTTTCCTTTTTACTGTTACTTTCTGTGACATTCTTTGATTTTACCACAATTGATGATTTTTCCCCAATTCAATTTTTTATGTAAGTTTTTGGCAAACTTTTCCAGTTTCTTCGGCACATTTGTGCCTAACTCACCTTTCTTTTTATGGTTTCTGTGTACCTTTTTCCAAATTCTATGTTTCTTCTGCCAAATTCTTTGTAATGAATCTGCTGTATTCTGCATAGTGTTTTTGCCAAATTTGGTGAATTTTTTGCTGCTTTTGGTATGTCTATTATTAAATTCTGCCCTCTTATTAATTTGGGTTGTATTTTCTTGCTAGTTTCAGTGCTGTTTTGGAGTCACGTCATAGTTACATATTAGATGAACTGCATTATAAGATGTTTGAGGAACAAATTAGGCAGTGTGAAATTTCAACATTCGGCATGTATCAGTTACGACCATTTGTAAATCTTTGTCTTCATATGTATAAATAATTTTGTTGGTAGAAATAGTAAATTTCACAATACTTTGTAAAGCTTACTTATTTAACATTATTTCACAAAAAAAAAGTCTTGTCTTTTCTTCCTTTATCATTTTCACATCATTTTGCTGTGCGTATGAATGACTCTTCAAGGAATTGTACGCTCTTGGAACTTCGACGGAAGCCTATGCTGTGATACGGTATGCCTCTCTTGCAGCATCTGCCACTGCCATTCAGCAGCCATATCCATAATGCTTTCATACCTGCTAAATCTTCTCTTTGCTTGATGTTCTCTCTTATAACGTCACACTCTAGAAAAAATCCCAAACTGATGAGTGGTATTCAAGAAATAGTATTCTTCCAGTAAAACTGTCTGCTTCAAATAACTCTGCATATTTCCAGATATTTTGTGGAAGTAGATGCTTCAAGTGATTGTTTTGCAATTGCTCAATTATATAATAAAGGCTCTTTCTTCCTATGCATTTGGAGTATGTTAATTCATTTGTTATAAACTTAATACTTCACAAGGAAGAGTAGTGAAATCTTAGCTGTGGAAACCTATTTAATCTTCTTAAGAGACTTTTCTACTTCATTGTAGTTGTTGATGTCTTACATTTTTCTTTTCCAGAGTAAATGAATTATCAAACCCTTCAAAGAAATATAAAGTTGAAACAAATGCCAAACAGTTATTTATGACAGGCTGTGTAGTCCTATTTAAAGACTGTAATGTTGTTGTTGTGGAAGGTGGTGCTAAACAACAGAAGAAATACAAAAGATTGATGTTGAATAGGGTAAAGTGGGAAGAGGATACTGTGAAAGATAGTGAAGGAAATGAGCACCCAAACAAATGTGTGTTGGTGTGGGAGGTAAGTGCACACAAAATTTTGTAACTTCAGTTGCACTTAATAGCTCATTATTTGTGATGCATGCAATACAAACTGACACAATGCCTTATAATTTAACGTAGTCTTAATATTTTAATGCTAAGCATTCTTTTCCATAATGGCGGTGAGTTGCAGAATTCATCTAAATTTTGATTTATGTTCTCAGCTTAGACAAATACATAGACATAAACATATTTGGGCCAAGCATTAGAGAGAGAGGCTGAGGCAGGGGAAAACATTGTAGTCTCCAATATTATCCAGTGAACTTATGGAGCTTATCTACGTCATATGAAATACATGGTTGGAGAGCACTTACGGTTGTACCCATTACTAGAATTCTTCCCATTTCATTTACATGTGGAACAACTTACGAATGACTTCCGTTCACATTACACATAGTTTGATCTATCTGTATATTTCCTTGGGGAGTGATAACTTAGGTGCTGTGATGTATTCCTACATTCCTTACTTATGTCACATACGAAACCAGGTGGCGAAGCAGTGTGCAGTGGCAAGAAGCTGTGAACTACATAGATTCTGCATCCAGTAATTTAATTTCACTGTGTTAACCTGTAGTGACCACTTCAGGATATGCATAAAATATTTATCACAAATTTTTATTTATGGTAGTTTATATTGAGGTTACTTAGCCACTGTAGTGTTCATTATGTATGGTGAGAGTGCAACAAATTTTATGCTCTTGTAACCACCCTGTCCTTAGCCTAAGTTTACCTACAGGGTGTCCAGAAAAGGGCTCCCTGATTTCAAAATTAAATATCTTGAAAACAAAGATTGATAGAGGAATGCAGTAAACGGTATGTTTATTGTGAAAGCTGTAACAAATTTATACAGCACTTTGAAATAATAGTTACAAAAGCTGCTAACAGATGGTGCTGTATGCTGTACAGCTCATGTCAGCATACATAAGTGAAATAATTGTATGAAAACACTCTTTGCAAACAATCACATCACAGTGTTTTCAAAATGTTCACCATTGGCACTACAGAGGTGGCCAATCCATGCCTGCACCAGTAAATTTGGGATATTCCAAAGCAATGACTCGATTCCCGGAGTATTCCTCAAGAAAGCGAAACACCTGTTCGGTCCGATGTGGTCAGGCTCCATCTTGCATAAACCATTCAGTACCTGGTCGATCTTCTAACGCTTGCTATGTGGCGACAAATTGTTCCAAAATTGCAACGTAACATGCACCAGTGACCATTTATCGAATGAAAAAAGGGCCAATAATGCCTCTGCTGCATACTGCAGCCCACACAGTAACTTCAGGAGAATACAGGGGTTTCACTTCACACCAATATGACTTTTTGGAACCTCAAAATCACCAGTTCTGCTTATTCACGTATCCATTCAGGTGGAAGTGTGGTTCATCTGTAAGCCAGATGCAGCCAACATCAAATCCTTCACTACCAATCATTGTGAGCATCTGATTGGCAAAGGCAACCCTTTGTTGCACGGCTCATAGGGGGATGGCCTGGTGCATTTGAATTTTGAATGGAAACATGTGTAGACTCTTTCTCAGTATTTTCTGGGTGCTGGAACACTTCAAACCAGTCTCACATTCAATTCTATGGGCGGATGACATTGGATTTCGCTGAATAATTCCAGAAACTGTGGTGATATTTTCAGGCGTAACTGTGGTTTGCTTGCTGCCAACATGCCCCACTAGATCACCAGTTACTACGCTGCCTGTTCGTTGAAATTTCGCGAAGAGCATACGAATGGTTTTTACATAGGGTCCTTTTGGAACATTAAATAGTGCTTAAAAACTTCGCCTTGTTGCCGTAGGACTCTCTTCTAACCTGTGGTACTCTAGCACCAGAAAAACGCATTGTTAAATGGAGTGCATGTTTTTTTCGGTACACTAACCTCCTTTCACGTTTCAATTGTGGAACTGATAGCTCTGGGATTCGGATCACTATTTATACTAGGCATTGCGTATGGCGATTACAGCGCCATCTGTTAGCAGCTTTTGTAACTATTATTTCAAACTGCTGTATAAACTTCTTACAGCTTTCACAATAAACATACTGTTTACTGCATTCCTCTATCGATCTTTGTTGTTGAGATATTTAATTTCTGGACACCCTGTATCATACTTACAGCCTATGACTAACCCCACACCCCACCTGCCATTGAATTCATGTCCCTGTTCAAGGTGTGAAGTGCATGTTGTTGTTGTGGTCTTCAGTCCAGAGACTGGTTTGACGCAGCTCTCCATGGTACTATATCCTGAACAAATCTCTTCACCTCCTCATAAGAACTGCAACCCACATCCATCTGAATCTGCTTACTAAATTCATGTCTTGGTCTCCCTCTGCAATTTTTCCCCCACACATGATTCCTTCATGTCTGTGGATGTGTCCTATCAATCAATTGCTTCATTTAGTCAAGGTATCTCAAAAATTCCTATTCTCCCCAATTCTGTTCAGTACCTCTTCATTAGTTACGTGATCTACCACATTTGAAGAGTCTCTATTCACTTTCTGTCTAATCTATCCTCCGAATTTCACTCCCATAAAAGGCAACAATCCACACAAATGCCTTCCACACTTAAGTTAATATTCAGTTTTAGAAAATTTCTCTTTTTCAGAAACACTTTTTGTCCCATGCCATTGTGCATTTTATATCCTCTGTACTGCCACCATCATATCTACATCCATACTCCGCAATCCACCGTAAGGTGCATGGTGGAGGGTACACTGTACTACTACAAGGCATTTCCTTTCCTATTCCACTCCCATGTAGAACAGGAGTCACCTGCACTTTTTTCTGATCACTAGGAACATTGTGCTGAATTAAAGATTCATGATAAATGCAAGCTAAGTAAAGGGCCAATGCCACAAAATACTCTTTGTAAAACTGAACTGGTATTCCATCCGGGCCAGCAGACTTTTTTGTATTTAGCTCTCTCAGCTGCTTCTCTATACCGGAAATACCTATTACTATGTCCTCCATTTCGCAATTAGTACATTGATTAAATGATGCTTCATTTGTGTGGTTCTCCTGCGTGAAAGATTTCTTAAAGGTTAAATTTAGAACTTCAGTTTTTCGTTAGCTTTCTTCTATTACTGCCCCGGAATGATCAACGAGTGACTGGTTTGTGGGCTTTGACCCGCTTATCGATTTTACATAGGACCAGCATTTTTTCGGGTTCTCGGAAAGATCTTTTGCTAAGTTATGGCTGTGGTAATTATTATATGCTTGCATCAATCTTTTTATAGACACACAAATGTCTACTAACTTTTGCCTGTCATCATTTGCGTGTTCTTTTTTGAATCGAGAGTGCAACAGTCTTTGCTTTCTCAACACCACCTTCATGACCTAGGTTGTGAATTACCTTTCCCTTCCGTTCCCATCCTTTCTCCTTCCCTCCTCTCCCACCTGAGGAAGGAAGTGTGTTCCGAAAGCTTGCCCTTTTTTGTCCCCTTTTTTTATGTTTCTTCATTTGTGTAACTATAGGCAGTGCAGCACAAATGTAAGTACTGGCCAACCAATCTATCTCTTTTGAAAAATAATTGATCAATTTTTTTTATTTATCTCTATATATAAAAGGCAATGTCCCGACTAACTGACTGACTCATCATCGCCCAGCCCAAACCACTGAAGATAGAAACTTGAAATTTGTAGAGGGTGTTGATCTTACTCTGTAGGCATCATTCAAGAAGCAATTTTTTGATATTCCGTCCGTAAGGGGGTGAAACGTTTTCAAAAATATGTTGCTATTAAGGTAATTTTGCAGCTACAACCACACAAATTGGTATGTTTTCTTGGTCAGAATTAAAAAGACTCTTGTTTCGGTATTTTCAGAAAATTAATCATTTATGGGGTGAAATAGGCGATGACACGTTACTACTAAACCAATTTTGAACCCAGAATTACAAAAAATGATATTTGCATACTTGATTGGAATTTAAAAGACACATGTTGGGGTATTTTTAGAAAATCAACTATTAAGGGGTGCCATTGGGGGTTACAAGTAGTAAAATCAAATATTCAAATGTTTGTAAATCTTAAGAGACTTAAGTATGGGGTTATCAGTTCCTAAGGCTTACAACTAATTAAACTAACTTACAGTAACTTATGCTAAGGACAACACAAACACCACGCCCGAGGGGCGAATCAAACCCCTGACAATGAACAGCAGCACGCACCGAAGCATGGCGCCTCAATACACATGGCCATTCTTCCACGGCTACAAGTAGTATCACAACATTTCATTATGATAGTACTTAAGCTCTATCTATGAAAATTTATATTAAGAGGGAGAAACAACTGGTGCAGACCAACCAGCGTACGCATACGAAGCAGCGGGCATTAAGTTAGTTTCTTGTATAGATTAATTCTCTTGAAATGTTGGTGCATGTAAATTATTTATTGCTATATTTATTGTGCCAAGTCTTTTCCTTCTTGCATAAATAAATGCATTTTTGTTTCTTTTTTTCAGGGAACAGTAAAACAGAGAAATTTTGGTGAAATGAAATTCAAAGTTTGTCCTAGTGAAAAACTTGCACGGGAACACTTTAAAAAACATTCTGTAGAACATTATTGGGATCTAGCATACAGTGGTGCTGTCCTAGAAGCAACGGATGATGTCTAGTCATGAATGTTCCTGACGCGGGAAACCTATTACGTATATGTAGTTGTTACAAACTACTCTAATAGTGAGCACAGATAAATTATTGGACAATTAATAAATTCAAAGTGGCTCAGATTACTAAGCAGTGAAACAGTTAACTATTCTGTTCATAAGAATTTTGTATTTGTTGAGTACATGTATATATGAACTGTATACTACATAATAAATTGTGAACACTGCCAATGTTATTGATATTGTCAATATTAGAAAGTTTGTTATTTATAATCACAGAACAAGGTGGACTTCTGGAATGGAACAGGAGTCAAGAATATCAATAAGTGTGTAGCCACCAGAACATGAAGACACTTGTATTGAAAGATTGTCCTGTCCTAAAATTGTTCAGCAATCTATCATTGATATCAAGACAAAATACTGATGGACATCATTATCTGAAGACATGATTTCCAGTTCAACTTGTGGTATTCCTGTCAAGTGTTTATGTTTCTTTTAATTTGTAAAGTTTCACAGGACAATTTGGCAACTGACTTGCAGGCAGTCTTTTAGCCAAGCCATAATGTATATAATCTTACTCCACTGCTCACTTACAGGTAACCAGGGCTGGTTAAGCAGGTAGCATATGTGCATTATGGCCAATTGGCAGGTGCCCATGTCTGTTGGGGCAGCATTGGAACTGGCTGACTTAAAGCTTATGGTTCATTGTGTAAAAGCTTATGGTTGATTGTGTAAAAGATATCACCCATGGCCTTGAGGTGAAAAGTCATGGTTTGTGTTGAAATTAAATCCCATCATTGATTGCTGAAGGCAAGGCAGGTGCCAGAGTATATTCAATGGAATAATCTATATCTGTAGAACTACATCTGTGTACCGTATTTACGCAAATATAGGCCACAACTAAACTTTTGACACAAAATTATTTAAAAAGAAAAAGAAATAGATCTTGAATATAGGCCGCATATTATTATTATTATTATCATTTGTTTTTAATCGCACTTTCTCGTAATCAGAGACACGATATTATGAATAGATTATCTCTTTCCAACAAAATCGAAACAAATGTGAAAACTGTAAATGAACCAATAAGAAAACAGATGAGAAGCCAATAGGCGTACACCGCTCCAAGTGAGGGGAGGACGAACCAAGGCGTATTAGCGGGAATTTGAAGTGCTGTGTAGCGTAGATGTGTGTCGCCTTAATAACAAGTTTGGTTTAGTACTAGAGAAAATTTTGTCCTTCGTGTTCGTGTGTGTCACGATCTTTTGGCTGGAGTCACAATGAGAAAAGAACGTGCAAGTTATACTACAAAGTTTAAACTTCAGTTTGTCCAATACGCTAAGGACATGGGAAGAGGGATGCTGCATGTAAATTTGACGTTGATGAAAAAAAGATTCGTCGCTGGTGTGAAAGTGAGAACAAATTAGTGAATTGTTCAAAGAGTCGTTGTGCATTTCATGGACAAAAATGAAACCAGGAAATGCGGTTCTGCTGTGACCACAGAAATGATTCAGGTAGAAGGCTGCAAACTAGCTAGGAATAGAAACATTCCGTCGACAGAATTCAAAGTGTCGTACAGGTGGGTGCGGCGCTTCATGGTGAAAAATAATTTATCCATCCGTCGTCGAACCACTATTGCACAAAAACTACCTCAATTGTACGAAAACAGCTTGCTAGCTTTTCAGCGGCATATAATTAAACTTCGATGCCAACATAGTTATTTACTATCTCAGATGGGGAATGCCGACCAAACTCCCGTTTATTTCAATATGCCAAGCAGCACTACGGTGAACAATGTCGGGGAGCATACTGTGCAAATACGTTCATGTGGTGCAGAAAAACAGTGTTGCACCATCATGTTAAGTGTTACAGCTGATGGACGAAAACTGCTGCCGTATGTGGTTTTTAATCGAAAAACTCTTCCCAAGGGAGAAAACTTCCCACCTGGAATCATTTTAAGAGCTCAAGAGGGGGGATGGATGTCTGAAGAACTAGTCCTGGACTGGATTTCTGCTGTGTGGACTATGAGGCCAGGAGCTCTTCTGCGTACAAAATCAATGCTTGTTATGGATAGTTTTCAAGGTCATACTGGTGATTGAATAAAAAAGCACTTACAACAATAAAAATGCGACCTTGTAATAATACTCGGTGGAATGACCAGTGTTCTGCAGCCTCTGGGTGTGTGCATTAATCGCCCATTTAAGAGAAATGTGAGACAATTTTACAGGGAATATTTAATGAAAAAAGTAACTTTGACACCCGGAGGCCGTCCGCAATTTGCTTCCGTGTCAGAAGTATGCCGTTGGATTTTAGCTGCCTGGAAATCAATTCCAGAAGAATTAGTGACAAAAAGTTTCAAGAAAACTGGAATTTTCAATCACCTTGATGGCACTGAAGACGAGATGTTGTATAACGACTCAGATCAGCAGTCTGAATCCTCTAGTGAGGGAGAGTAGACAGAAACTAGTGACTGATTCGGCTAAAATTTAAAAGTATCGGGAATATATCTTTTCCATAATGTTATGTTTTCGTGCAATACCATTTACTGTAACGTAGTTACATATTTTTGCAAATAAAAATTTAATGTTAATATAAGCGCTGTCGTAAAATTGTGTAGGCTATCTGCCCAGTAAATACTAACACTCGTTAAAAGGTCCAAGGTTCAAGTCCCGGTTCCGGCACACAATTTTAATCTGCCAGGAAGTTTCATATCAGTGCACACTCCGCTGCAGAATGAATGTTTCATTCTGGAAACATCCCTTAGGCTGTGGCTAAGCCATGTCTCCACCATATCCTTTCTTCCAGGAGTGCTAGTCTTGCAAGTTTCGCAGGAGAACTTCTGTGAAGTTTGGAAAGTAGGAGGCGAGGTACTGGCGGAAGTAAAGTTATGAGGTGGCATCGTGAGTCGTGTCGGGATAGCACAGTCGGTAGTGCACTTGCCCGTGAAAGGCAAATGTCCCAGGTTCGAGTCACGGTTCCGGCACACAATTTTAATCTGGCAGGAAGTTTCACTCATTAAAAGTATTTGAAATACATAGGCCAATTTGCAATTAGTGAAAAAGTGGAATTAGACATTTTCATATGTGACAGGAAATGCTACAAACGTCAATGTTGCCAATAGGTACGGTAAAATGAAATGCTTAAGGTAATATTTTTAGGCCTGAAATCTTTAGCAGTAGCAAAACGACTTTCAAATACCTTTAATAGTAGATTTATGTAGTAACTGCTACATATTTTGTATCAAAAATTGACTATAGTCTATAATCTGTTCCGTACACGCTGTTGTAGTTATCGGTGCAATGCAAATGTTGGCCGCACTACACCACAGTCCTGTTTGTTTAGCAGCCATTAGTAGAGCGGAAATAAGATTATCATAGTACACATTTAGTAGCATGGAAATAAGAATTATTAGTACTGAAATTGATATTAATGAATATGTATAAACTGCTGGTACTAATTAAAGTGTACAAAATAAATAATCCCACTTGCGGTGTTGTTCAGATACTACTTATACTCGTTATATCTTTGAATACCGTAACTAGTTGTTTAAAAGTATAATTGATTTACTGACCAGATAAGGCTACATCAAGAACCTGTCAAAAATAGAACGGGAACAACATATTTAATAATTTCATGGTCAAAACAAAAAGTAAGTAAAGTTCATATTTTCATTTCACTACAGTTCAATATAGCCTAAATTGATCGCAGCGGCACCTAAAGTTCGATGAATATCGTTTCTTGGAAATAACCCCAACAATTGTGAAAGTTATGAATCTGGTCGTTGAAAAATGCGTTATTTTAAAATGTAACTTTTGAATTTAACAATATCATTAGCTTCACAAATCAGCTGTTCCGCTATCTTAACTTCCTATCACTGCTGGCGGAAGGCGTAAACGTAAACGTCACGGTAAGAACTCGTGCGACGCACTCTTAAGACTTTCACACCACATGAAATTAAAACGGGTTCTGAACTTAGGAAATCTGTATATTACGTATTGCTTTTCTTTAATAAGACCGCACAGACATGTTAATAAAGCTCTGTATTCTGCAGTGGTTGTCTGTGGTACAGAATTAGACCATTTAATTTATATCGACTTTTATCAATTGTCGCGCCGATTCTGAACTTGTACAAAAACATAGACGCACTTTTGCGGAACAGTTACAAATTTATTTTTTAAAAGAATTTATACTTTAATCCTTTTCTCAAACCAAAATAAATGTGAGCATGCAATTTTTGAAATTTTGAAACTAATGACTTAAGTGGGGCGAGGTGGGGGAGGAATCTCGATTATAGGCCGCACCATGATTTTGCAGGCCAAAATTTGAAAAAAAAAAGTGTGGCCTATATTCGCACAAATACGGTATGTATGTACGTATGAATGTTCCATAAGACTCCAAGACGGCTGGAGCAATTCTGATGAAAACTTCAGATTGACCTAGCCAGTGATCTTGTTAGTGATTGGATCAAGATATTTATTAACATATACTTAAAAGTTTATGTCTGGCTCTTGGAACGATTGTCCCTCCCTCCCCCCCCCCCACCCCTCATCTGAGAAAGAGCCAAATATTTGCATCATTCGATTCTTCTATAACTGCAGTGCTGCCATTCGTAGTACTAGTCTCGCTTCAATGATTATGTTGATAATGCCACTGTGGTTTGACTCTTTCTTGGCTAGGGGCATTGTGGTCATTCAGAGTGCTGGACATACACCTTTAAAAGTACATTAGACTTTAATATTAGTTTGTAAATATGAATTAAACACATTGAGGATTTTATAAGCATGGTATGCATTGTGTTTAATCATAGTATATAGAACATAGCAGCTAATAAAATACATGTACAGTAGAACTGCTATTTGACGGTTTTTAGGGACTGGAAATTTTAAACTTTAAATGTGGGTTTACCTTAAATCCAGGTTTCAACAAAAAGTAAACCTTTTCCAGAATTGTTTTCATGTATTGACATGAACTGTACCAAAGCACATAATTTACGCAACGACAATAAAACAGATAGGTACCCAAACTACATACTACACAATTTTCCTGTAGCACTAATACTGTAGTCAAAGATCGTAGTTTCCGAGCACACTACAGAATTAAAAGATCCCAAAATACTTACATGATTAAAGTAATATATCAGGTTACTTAAAAAAACCTGTAATCAAAAATGGTAGTCTGTTTTTTAACACTATTGGATTTTAGGTTCAAAATGTCCATCTCCAATTGATTTTCTGTGCATATAACAGAGTTGTCCACTTTAAACCTTCTATTTGTGCATCAAAAGCTTGCAAGAACTTTTTGAACTATTCCGCAGGCATCCGAGCACTTTTGTTGCTGTAATACTTACATGGCAGCGTACCACTATTCTTAAAGCAATGTGGTTTCTGGAGCTTTTCAATTACTATGGGATCAAGTTTGTCACTGCCATCTGTGTTGCTGCATAAAATAACAGTAATTCTCTGCATGCTCATTCTTCCTCTATGGCATGCTTTTCCTTTAACACTTGCAGTTTTAGAGGGCACGACTTGGTAAAGCACACCAGTTTCGTCCACATCAAACACGTTCTGAGATTTAAAACCTTCCAACAGGGTTGGCAGCGTCTCTTTTTTCCGGTCTTCAGCACTTTCATAACTAATTGCAGCACTCTCCACAAACTGTCCTGCAAGTCGTCCCACAGCATTTTTTTTTTTTTTTTTTTTTTTTTTTTTTTTTTTTTTTTTTTTTTTTTTTTTTAATACCTATCCAGCCAATCATTCAAAGCTTTGAATTCTGTAAGGCCAAGTTTCTCTAAAGTTGTAGATGCTTTCATTTATATCAATGCCCCATTGATTGGTAAATTTTCGACATGTTCTCCACTGAACCACTCCATTAGCTTTGATTGCATTTCTTTTGTACAATGACTTTTTAACATTTTTTCCTCTGCTTTGTTTTTGAACTGGCTGTGTTTCTTGATTCAGAATCTTCTCCTTATTTTTCAATATTCCTGATAACGAAGTCTGTGGAAGTTGCAGGCATCGGGCCATTTCACTAATGGGCACATTTTTGTCTTTCTCCACTTTCCAAATCAAGTTCACTTCCTCCACTACAGATAGTTTTTCTTTTTGCTGTCATAATCAAATTCAGTAAAACAATACCCTCAGGGGCTCAGCATTAATTTGCTGAATATGAGCTTGGCAAACCCGGGGTCCCGTGCTGTGGACTGTGTCACGCCAACAGTCCGCCACACCGTAAGCTCTGTGTGTGCTTCAACCACCATCATTCGGCGCGATGGTGGAACATAAAAAAAAGAGAGAGAGACCCCTCAATCTCAAGGTGTGCTATGTGCCAAGGAGATGCATGGCTGCTGAGGAACCTACCGCACCTCAGTTGTATAAGGCTTCCCCAGGCAAGCGGGGCTCTACCTGGGTGGACCTTTATATGCCTACCTGCTCATGGGACCACAATGAAACGAGCCAATAATAGTGTTGCCGGATGCAAAACTGGCATCTCTAAGAGAGGTAGAGGCGATTACAGTGCCACTGCGTACAATCCCCAAACATTTCCCTTCCTGGTCACACCGTTGGAGGAATGTTGGAACAGAAATCAGGGTGTAGCTTATGCCCCTAAGTATCTCATATGTAGTCGCAATGATGGGGAATCTTTTAAGACGATGAAGCCCTTGTTCTTCGTCAAAAACTTGGAGGACAAGTTCGGTGAGGTATAAGGGATGTCAAAAATGCGCTCTAGGTAAGTCTTAGTAATGACGTGACTCACAGGCATTGCTTGCCTGTGACAAGCTGGGTGGATGTTTCCATTATGATAATGCCACACGAGACCTTAAACATGGTACGTAGGATAATATTCCATAAAGACCTGTTGCTGCAGTTGGACGACTAACTGCGTGCCAACCTGGAATGGCGGGGAGTATATTTTATTTCGGCGAGTCCATAGGGGTCCGAAGGACAACAGGGTAGCCACTGGTGCCTTTATCTTGGCTTTCAAGGGTGATTCATTGCCCGAGAAAGTCAAGGTGATGATCTACCAGTGTGATGTAAAGCCCTGTAGGTTTGAGCATATGTCCTCCTGATGTGATGCCAACCCTACATATCAGGAGTGTGGCCATGCGGTCCATCCAAATGTCCTTCCACCCCCTCCTCCAGTATGTGTCAACTGCGGCCAGAATCACTCCCCTTGCTCCCCTACATGTACAGTCATGCAGCAACAACGGAAAATTGAGGAATACAAAACATGGGACCGACTGAGCTACTCAGAGGCAAAGCGTAAATTTCAGAAATTACATCCCTTGAGCATGACTACCTTATAGGCCTCATCACGACCATCTGCAGCACCTATCTTACCTTCAGCACAGCTAAGGACAGTGGGCTTCCAGGCCCGCATGACTACTCCTGCCCCCCCTTGACAATTGGGGGCACCTCTTCTTCAGTTGTTCCAACTCTCTCCACCTTGGAAGCAACAACCCCCAAACACCAGGGACAACCTTGGGAGCATAGAACCCCCAAACATCAGGGACACCAGTCCCTACCCCTCAGCCGGAGAAGTAACAGGCTTCCCCAGCTCCTCTCGCTCGGAAGGGGTCCCTTGGGACACTCCCTTCCAAGACCTCTCTGAATGCCAGGGAGAATCCCAGTCGATGGCTGATAGATCCCCCTGCCGCTGGTCGCAGCGCTTCTCGCCCCAAAGCAATCTCAGGGAAGGCCTCCCAGCCGGGCCAGTTAGAGGCCAAGAAGAAGAAACCTAAGAAGGAAGCCAAGCCGCAGTCACCAACATCCTCTGGTTCAGAGGATGAGGTAGAGATCCTCACATCCCCGGACGATCTCATGTGTTAACTGATTCACCGGTACATATGGTTACTGATCCGGTAGGTGATGAGCAGATGGTACCAGACATTCCAATGGAATGATCTGTCTCTTCTATTCCACATGGTGATACAGCATGTAGAAAGCATCATTCTGCAATGGAATTGCAGCAGCTTTTTTCCCCACCTGGCTGAGCTACGACAACTTCTAAGCATAACACCTGCTCCCTGCATTGCCCTCCAGGAAACTGGTTTCCGGCAATGCAGACACCTGCCCTTCAGGGCTATAGGGTATATTATTGTAATCATAGTGTTTACAACAGTGGAGTGTGTGTATATGTCCTTACCTCTGTCTTTAGTGAACCTGTGCCCCTTTAGACACCGTTAGAAGCATTGACTGTCAGGGTGAGGACGACACAGGAGATCACTGTCTGCAGTCTCTACCACCCTCCGGATGGCAATCTCTCTTTGAATGTTTTGGCTGCACTTATATCACAAGCACCTTTCCTAGTACTGGGTGACTTTAATGCTCATAATGCCTTGTGGGGCGGTTCTACGATTTCTGGCCGTGGCACAGTTGTTGAGGACTTACTTTCTCAACTCAAGCTCTGCCTCTTAAACACAGGTGCCCCCACACATTTTAGTGTGGTGCATAGCACAGGTGCCCCCACACATTTTAGTGTGGCACATGGCACGTTCTCCGCCACTGATTTGTCGATCTGCAGCCACAGCGTTTCGCCATTCATCTGCTGGAGAGCTCGTGATGACTTGTGTGGCAGTGATCATTTTCCGATCTTTTTTGTCCCTTCCACAGTGTCAGTCACCAGGGCTTCTGCCCAGGTGGGCTCTAAGCAGGGCTAACTGGGAAGGCTACGCCTCTGCTGCCATCATTGGCCCTCCCCCACTCGATAACATTGATGTGGTAGTCGAGTACGCCACACAATCCATAATTTCTGCTGCAAAAGCTACCATTCCATATCCATCAGGGCGCCCATGACGTAAGACTGTGCTGTGGTCGTCGCTGGAGGTCGCTGAGGCCATTAAAGACAGCAGGCAGGCCCTACAGCGATACAAGTGGCACCCCTCTCTTGAGCACCTCATTACACTTAAACGGCTCCGTGCTCGTACTTGCCATTTAATTAGAAGACGGAAACGGGAGTGTTGGGAGACGTACATCTCCTCTATTGAGTCAGGTATCTCCACCTCCCAGGTCTGGAGCAGGATTGGGCCTTTACAGGGATACTCAACACCAGCAGGAATCCCTGGGATCTCCACAAATGGAGACATATGATATGTATGGATCCAGCCACGCTTGCAGAGTTGTTTGCTGAGCATTACACTCGTGCTTCTGCCTCTGCAAACTACCCATCGGCCTTCCGTACTTTGAAGGAGCGGGTGGAACACTGGCCCATCTCCTTTACGGCCCGCCGCACTGAGACCTACAACACTCCATTAAGTGAGTGGGAGCTACTCAGTGCCCTCGAACAATGTCCTGACATGGCCCCTGGGCCTGATAGCATCCATGCCCAAATGCTGACACACCTCTCCGCAGAAAGCCTGGGTAATATCCTCACTGTCTTCAACCGGATCTGGTGTGACGGGGTATTCCCAACGCAGTGGCGGGAGGGTATAATCATACCGGTGATTAAACCAGGAAAAACCCCTGTTGGATAGCTATCGACCCATCACGCTGACCAATGTCCTCTGTAAAGTGTTGGAGTACATGGTCAGTAGGCAGTTGTGCTGGATCCTCAAGACTAAGGGCTTACTGGCTCCATGCCAGGGAGGTTTCCGCCAGGGTCGGTCCACCATTGACAACCTGGTTTACCCTGAGTCCACAATCCATACAGACTTTTCCAGGGGCCAACATCTTGTAGCTGTCTTCTTCGATATGCACAAGGCATACGATACAACCTGGCAACCCAACATACTCACTACTTTACATGGGTGGGGGCTCCCTCCCAATTTTTATTAAAAACTTTTTAGCTGTCCTTACTTTTCTTGTTCAAGTTGGAGCCTCCCGAAGCACCTCTCATGTATGTTCTTCGCCACCTGGGCTGCTGATCGCTCCACACTGTTGCAGCTGTACACGGCGCTGATACAGTCACGGCTTCACTTTGGGTGCATTGCCTACGGTTCATCACCTTCGGCATTGCGCCTGTTGGACCCCATCCACAACTGTGGAGTTTGTATTGCGACAAGTGCCTTCCGTACCAGCCCCCAGTCTCCTTGTGGAGGCCAGTGTCCCATCTCTGCGGGTCTGCCGCCAACAACTGCTCGTGGCCTAAGCAGCCCACGTGCATTGCTCACCAAACTATCCAAACTGTCGTCTGCTTTTCTCAGATGTGGTTGTCCGTCCTCAACAACGGTGACCCCGTTCTGGTCACACAATCACTTTTTGCCGGCCTCTTATGTTGGAACGAGAGTCTTTTCCTGTACCATCTTCATATCGGACCCATGCACATATACCTCTGTGGTGCAGGCCAAGGCCACGTACTTGGCTGGATTTGGCCCATGCACCCAAATACTCTGTTCCCCCTGAGTCTCTACAACATGTTTCTCGCTGTCGTTTCCTGGACACAACCTTGTCTTCACGGATGGTTCAATGGTTGAGGGCCGCATTGGCTTTGCTTACTTCCATGGTGACCATATTGAACAGTGCTCCTTGCCAGATAGCAGCAGTGTTTACACTGCAGAGTTGGTGGCCATTTACCAGGCTCTCCAGCACATACGGTCCTGCTCAGGTGAGCAGCGACACCCTGAGCAGCCTTCATGCTTTGGACCAGTGCTACCCTCGTTCTCCCTTGGTGGTAGCCATACAGGAGATGCTTTCTGCCCTTGACAGGTCCTGTTCATCAGTGGTGTTTGTATAGTCTTCAGGTCATGTTGGTATCCCATTTAATGAATGTGCTGACAGGCTTGCAAAACAGGCTGTCGAGGAGTTGTGTCGAATATCGGGCTAACGCCTTCTGATCTCTAGTCTGTTTTGCGCCATTGGTTTTCCATGCTTTGGGATACCCAGTAGTGTACCCTGACGGTGCCCAATAAACTTCCGGCTGTAAAGGAGACGACAGGTGTGTGGTGTTCCTCTATGCAGGCCTGTCACTGGGACTTTGTAGTCCTGTGCCGGCTCCGCATTGGCCACACTTGACTGATGCACAGCCATCTTCTCGAGTGAGGACCCGCCCGAGTGTCACTGTGGCTCCCACCTAACGGTAGCCCACATTTTGGTGAATTGAACTGTTTTAGTCGCCCTGCGGGGGAGTTTTAATTTTCCTGCATTTTTATCAGTTGTTTTACGTGGCGATGCCCAAATGGCTGATTCCATTTAACGTTTTATTCGGAATAGTGGTTTTTACCACTCTATTTAAAGCTTTGTTTTCGTACACTGGGCGGCCGTGGTGGCCGAGCGGTCTGCGATGCGCCAGTCACGTTCCTCGCGGCCACTACATTCAGGGGTTCGAATCTCCCCTCGGGCATGGATATTTGTGCCATCCTTAGTATTAGCTAGTTCCTAAGTAGTTTGTAAGTTTAGGGACTGATGATCCCGTAGTTCAGTCCCATAAGCTCTACAAATATTTGAAATTTTTTTTCGTACACTGTCTGTATTCATCATGTTTTCTGATTGGAGATCTCCACATGTTGCCGTGTGGTTGACTTTTTCTTCTTTTAGTCTCACGGTTGGTCAACCATGAACATTGGTTTTTCCTTTCCATTCCTTGTCGTTGTTCGGTGTTTCTGTGTGACTGTCTCACTTTGTGTTGTCCCTTGTTGCTTTTGTTGTCCTTTTACTGACTATGGAATCTTCTTCCCCTTTGCTATTTTAATCCCTGGGCTCTTATCACCATTTATGCTTTTAGAGACATTAATGATACAGGTGAAGCATTGAATTATCGAGATTAAAAGCAGCCTCAGAGTGTATAAATTTCTATTTATAATGAAAATTATAGAGGGAAACTTTCCCGGTGGGATAAACAAAAATAAAAATAGAAAAGAGATGACTTACCAAAAGGACCGGCTCGTCGAGAGAAACAAATAAAATCACACACAAACACACATACAAGCTTTCGCCACCACTGGCAGCTTCTTCAGGAAAAAGAGGAAAAAAGGGGAGGAAAAGGGAAGGATATGGGTTTTAAGGAAGTGGAAAAGGAGTCATTCCAATCCCAGGAGTGGAAGGACTTACCTTAGGGGAAAAAAAGGAAGGTAAACAAATACACACACACTCAGACATATCGAAACGCAAACACACCTAGACAGACATTTGTGAAAAGCAAAGAAGTTGGACAGAGCAATTGAGGCAGAGGCTCTGTCCACAGAACCAAGGCAAAGATGCTAAAGATAGTGGGTGGGAATTTGAGTTAGCGGAGATTGAGACCAGGTGGGCAACGGGAGGAGAGAATAAGCTGAAGGGCAAGTTCCCATCTCCGGAGTTCTGAAAGGTTGGTGTCGGTGGGAAGTATCCAGATAACCCGGACGGTGTAACACTGCGCCAAGATGTGTTGGCCGTGCACCAAGGCATGTTTAGCCACAGGGTGATCCTCATTACCAACAAACACTGTCTGCCTGTGACCGTTCATGCGAATGGACAGTTTGTTGCTGGTCATTCCCACATAGAACGCTTCACAGTGCAGGCATGTTAGTTGGTAAATCACGTGGGTGCTATCGCAAGTGTCTCTGCCCTTGATCGTGTACACCTTCCGGGTTACTGGACTGGAGTAAGTGGTGGTGGAAGGGTGCATAAGGCAGGTTTTACAACGGGGGCGGTTGCATGGGTAGGAGCCAGAGGGTAGGGAAGGTGGTTTGGGGGTTTCATAGGGATGGACTAGGAGGTTATGAAGGTTAGGTGGGCGGCGGAAAGACACTCTCGGAGGAGTGGGGAGGATGTCATTAAGGATGGATCTCATTTCGGGGCAGGATTTAAGGAAGTCGTATCCCTGCTGGAGAGCCACATTCAGAGTCCACTCCAGTCCCGGAAAGTATCCGGTGACAAAAGGGGCACTTCTGGAATTCTTCGGTGGAAGGTTCTGGATTTGGAGGAATGAGGAGGTGGCTCTGGTAATTTGCTTCTGAACCAGATCAGGAGGATAGCTGCGGGATGTGAAAGCTGTTATTAGGTTATTGGTGCACTGGTTCAGGGATTCGGGACTGGAGCAGACTCTTTTGCCACGAAGACCTAAGTTGTAGGGAAGGGAACGTTTGATATGGAATGGATGGCAGCTGTCATAATGGAGGTACTGTTGTTTGTTGGTAGGTTTGATGTGGACGGATGTGTGAAGTTGGCCGTTGGACAGATGGAGGTCGACATCAAGGAAAGTGGCATGGGATTTGGAGTAGGACCAGGTGAATTTGATGGGACCAAAGGAGTTGAGGTTGGAGAGAAAAATTCTGGAGTTCTTCTTCACTGTTGGTCCAGATCATGAAGATGTCATCAATGAATCTGTACCAAACTTTGGGTTGACAGGCTTGGGTTTCCAGGAAGGCTTCCTCTAAGCGTCCCATAAATAAGTTTGCATACGAGGGGGCCATCCTGGTTCCCATGGCTGTTCCCTTTAGTTGTTGGTATGTCCGGCCCTCAAAGGTGAAGAAGTTGTGGGTTAGGATGAAGCTGGGTAGGGTATTAAGGAAAGAGGTTGTAGGTAGGAAAGTGGGTGGTCGGCGTGAAAGGAAATACTCCATCGCAGCGAGGCCCTGGGCATTTGGGATATTTGTGTATAAGGAGGTGGCATCAATGGTTACAAGGATGGTTTCAGGAGGTAACAGGCTGGGTAAGGATTTCAGGCGATCGAGGAAGTGGTTGGTGTCTTTGATGAAGGATGGGAGACTGCACATGATGGGTTGAAGGTGTTGGTCTATGTAGGCAGAGATTCGTTCTGTGGGGGCTTTAATCATCCAGGCCGGCCAATTGTGGCCGGTTACCAAACCCCCACAGAACGAATCTCTGCCTACATAGACCAACACTTTCAACCCATCATGTGCAGTCTCCCATCCTTCATCAAAGACACCAACCACTTCCTCGATCGTCTGAAATCCGTACCCAGCCTGTTACCTCCTGAAACCATCCTTGTAACCATTGATGCCACCTCCTTATACACAAATATCCCACGTGCCCAGGGCCTCGCTGCGATGGAGTATTTACTTTCACGCCGACCACCCACTTCCCTACCTAAAACCTCTTTCCTTAATACCCTAGCCAGCTTCATCCTAACCCACAACTTCTTCACCTTTGAGGGCCGGACATACCAACAACTAAAGGGAACAGCCATGGGAACCAGGATGGCCCCCTCGTATGCAAACTTATTTATGGGACGCTTAGAGGAAGCCTTCCTGGAAACCCAAGCCTGTCAACCCAAAGTTTGGTACAGATTCATTGATGACATCTTCATGATCTGGACCAACAGTGAAGAAGAACTCCAGAATTTCCTCATGAACCTCAACTCCTTTGGTCCCATCAAATTCACCTGGTCCTACTCCAAATCCCATGCCACTTACCTTGATGTCGACCTCCATCTGTCCAACGGCCAACTTCACACATCCGTCCACATCAAACCTACCAACAAACAACAGTACCTCCATTATGACAGCTGCCATCCATTCCATATCAAACGTTCCCTTCCCTACAGCTTAGGTCTTCGTGGCAAAAGAGTCTGCTCCAGTCCCGAATCCCTGAACCAGTACACCAATAACCTAATAACAGCTTTCACATCCAGCAGCTATCCTTCTGATCTGTTTCAGAAGCAAATTACCAGAGCCACCTCCTCATTCCTCCAAATCCAGAACCTTCCACCGAAGAATTCCAGAAGTGCCCCTTTTGTCACCCGATACTTTCCGGGACTGGAGCGGACTCTGAATGTGGCTCTCCAGCAGGGATACGACTTCCTTAAATCCTGCCCCGAAATGAGATCCATCCTTAATGACATCCTCCCCACTCCTCCGAGAGTGTCTTTCCGCCGCCCACCTAACCTTCGTAACCTCCTAGTCCATCCCTATGAAACCCCCAAACCACCTTCCCTACCCTCTGGCTCCTACCCATGCAACCGCCCCCGTTGTAAAACCTGCCTTATGCACCCTTCCACCACCACTTACTCCAGTCCAGTAACCCGGAAGGTGTACACGATCAAGGGCAGAGCCACTTGCGATAGCACCCACGTGATTTACCAACTAACATGCCTGCACTGTGAAGCGTTCTATGTGGGAATGACCAGCAACAAACTGTCCATTCGCATGAACGGTCACAGGCAGACAGTGTTTGTTGGTAATGAGGATCACCCTGTGGCTAAACATGCCTTGGTGCACGGCCAACACATCTTGGCGCAGTGTTACACCGTCCGGGTTATCTGGATACTTCCCACCGACACCAACCTTTCAGAACTCCGGAGATGGGAACTTGCCCTTCAGCTTATTCTCTCCTCCCGTTGCCCACCTGGTCTCAATCTCCGCTAACTCAAATTCCCACCCACTATCTTTAGCATCTTTGCCTTGGTTCTGTGGACAGAGCCTCTGCCTCAATTGCTCTGTCCAACTTCTTTGCTTTTCACAAATGTCTGTCTAGGTGTGTTTGCGTTTCGATATGTCTGAGTGTGTGTGTATTTGTTTACCTTCCTTTTTTTCCCCTAAGGTAAGTCCTTCCACTCCTGGGATTGGAATGACTCCTTTTCCACTTCCTTAAAACCCATATCCTTCCCTTTTCCTCCCCTTTTTTCCTCTTTTTCCTGAAGAAGCTGCCAGTGGTGGCAAAAGCTTGTATGTGTGTTTGTGTGTGATTTTATTTGTTTCTCTCGACGAGCCGGTCCTTTTGGTAAGTCATCTCTTTTCTATTTTTATTTTTTTTCTATTTATAATGATATTTATGCTTTTTTTTGTGTGTGTCACCCAGTAATGGAATGGGTGACTGATGACCTTGCAATTTTGTCCCCCTAAAACCTCCAAACAACAACAACACTAAAACAATGAGTGTAAGTGAGCAAAATGCTATATTATTCACACAGTACACAGCAACACACAAACTGATGCAAGCTTGCGGATAACATTATACTGTTACAAACGTGCAGACTGGACAGAGCTTGGCCGTGTGCAAGCATGCAAAGTGACATGACAGTTAGCACACTATACATTGTTAGTCTTTGGCTCCAGTCAGCTGAGTTCGAGCTCACTCATGCACATAGCAAGAAATCGATATGGTAGATGATCAATCGTATCCCATATACTGTAAATGCTGGATTAAGGTGTATGAATAATGATAAGTGAAAAACTAATGTCTAAATTTTCCCATGCTTATGGTCAAATCAGTGAAAGGGTTGTCACTGTAACCAAAGGATTAACAAATTAGTACAGGAATTTTCAAAGAACATAAAGTTTTCTATTTTTATTTATTTATTTTTGTTAGAACTGGGTTCTCTTCTACTGCTACATAGTGCTAATCATCTGCACTCTAAATTCTTTTCCTGCCTTGACTTATCGTTAACGATCTTATAACGACATTTTCATATGCTCTTAATGTCGCCTGACAATTATGAATAGAATTAAATAATTGTCAATAATGGAGACTAGATAACAACTTACTGTAAAGAGGATTGCTGAGCCGCTGACAGACTTGAAAAATAGACACTCACATTCATACATGGGTGCTGATGACCTCACTGTTGAGTGCCCTAAAGTCCCAGCTATCACATTGACACAAATTTTCGATCATGGCCTTCATCAGCAAAAGAAACACATACAGTCACAAAATCAACAACTATGCACACTCAACCACCAAGTCCAGCCCTTCCAGTCCCGCAAGTATGTAGACTGTTAGTGAGTTGGAGGGATAAGGATGAGTGGTAAGGGTGGAGCTGGAAAGTTCAGCATTGCATGATGGATTGACAGGTGGGAATGCGAGACACGGCATTGAATACAGTGAAGGGAAGGGATGGGAGAGGTTGAAAGGAATGCGTAGAGGTATGGGGGGATTTTCAATGATAAAAATAAAAGCAATTAATTAAGTAGATATTGTAAGGGGTGACACACAGTTGCAAGGGAGACATCAAATTGGAGAGATACAGGATAATGAGTGGGACAGGAGAGGGGGGGTGGGTAATGTTAGGCATAGGGTGTAGGGATGGGGATTTATCATAGGTCAAGGCCAGGATGCTTGTGGGATCATAGAATGTGTTGAATGGAAAACTTCCTTCTGCTCAGTTCAAAAGAGCAGATGATGGAGGAGAGGATTCAGAGGGCTTGGGTAGTAAAGCAGCCGCTAAAAACCACAGTGCTGTGTTCAGCCCCTTACTGTGCCACAGAGTGCTCCATCTTGTTTTTCGCTACAGTTTTACTTTGACCATTTATCCTCAACGACAGCTGGTTCATGATAGGAATGGAATAGGAAGTGCTGGGCAAGTGGATTGGACAGGTTTTTCATCAGCATCTTCCACAGGAATGTGATCCCTATGATATGGGGTTGGTATTGGAAGCGGCCTAGGGTGTGTCTTACAGATCTTGGGTAGTATGTGTGACATTTCAAGGCAGGTAAACAAAGCCCTGATGAAGTATGTGATTTAGTTATTTCAGTCCGGGGTGTTATTGGGTGACAAGGACACACTTTTTTGACTGGTTATTGAGATTGGAGGGAGGATTGGTAGTGTGTGGGGATATGGCATGGGAAATCTGTTTGCAGACTAGGATCTGTCTGTAAAGGCCTTTCAGCATATTTAGTAAGGGCCTTCTCATTACTGCAAATTTCCTGTCCACAGGTAGCAAGACTGTGTATGAGAGGGATTTTTTGATGTGGAGTGCATAGCAGCTGTCAAAGTGCAGATAATGTTGGTAATTACTAAGTTTAATGTGGATGGAGCCCTCATTGAGGTGGAGGTCAATATCCTGGAAGGTGACTTCCTAGGATGAGAACAACCAAGTAAAACTGATGGGGAAGGAGGAGTTAAGGTTCTGAAGGAACGAGGATAGGGTGTTCTGGCCCCAAGTCCAAATCATGAAAATATCATCAGTGAACCTAAACCAAAACAGGGTTTTGGGAGGCTAGGAGGTTTCCTCTAGACAGCCCATAAATAGGGTGCCCGTGGCTGTGCTGTGAATTTGTTGTATACTTTTTCTTCAAAGGAAAAGTGTTTGTCAGGGTGTAACTGGTAAGGGTTGTAAGAAACGAGGTATTGAGTAACATACGCAAAGTCACGAAATTATTCAGGCTCCCGATTCACACTTTAACAGTGAATGGGGAGGGGAACTGGAAAAGATTCAGGGCGAGGGTGGAAACGGAACATTCTGCACACTCTGGTGCAGTGTAAAGATACTGAGAGGAAAGAAGTGGCACACGAGAGGGGGAGAGAGACAGAGAAATTGGAAAGAGCTGTAGCATTGTGGTGCAGGGACAAAATGTTATGTTGAGGTGAGGATGGTGAGAGTTGTCTAACCAGCTTTGGGCCACAGTTTGACAGAGGCCATTCATTCTGATGGAGAGCTGGTTGGTAGTCATACCAATGTAAAAAAGCTGTGAAATGATAGCAGCAGAGTAGGTAAAACACATGGCTGCTTCCACGGGTGTGTTAGCCTGTGACGAGGATACTTGCAGGTCTTGCTTTGTGGTAAGAGGTTGGTATATGGGAATGGCAAAGGGATGGACTAGGTTGTTGTGGACATTGGATGGGCAACAGACCATCACTTTTGATTGGGTCAGAAGGATCTTGGATAAGATGTGTCTCATTTCATGGCATGGGAGGTAATAAAAGCACTGACCAAGGAGGTAGTTCAGTTGTTCTAGTTCACAATGGTAATGGATGACAAGGGGTGCACTCCTTTGTGGCTTCTTGTTAGGGGGAGAGGAAGGATTTTTGTTGTATGAGGATATGGCCCAGGAAATCTGTTTGAGTACTAGGTTGGAGTAGGGGTGATAACGCCTTTCTGTGAAGGTCGTTGTGAGACCAGCAGCATATTGGTTAAGGGAGTTCTCATCACTGCAAGTACACCATCCACAGATAGCTAGGCTGTATGGGAGGAACTTTTTGGTGTGGAATGGATCGCAGCTATCAAAGTGCAGGTACTGTTTGTAGTTGGAGGGTTTTAATGAGGGCAGAGGTATAAGTGAAGATACTAGGAGAGGAGGTGGTGAAGCAATAAAGATAGGATATACTGGCCCTGAGTTCAAATCATGAAAATCTATGAAGGAAAAGTATGTAATCAAATCCTTGGAGCAAACATTGGCACCTCCTATGCCAACCTATTTATAGGCAATATAGGGGAAACCACACCTTCTCAAAACCCTAGTCTAGTTCAGATTCATTGATTATTTGGACTAAGGGTCAGGACACCCTATTGTCCTACATTCACAACTTCCACTTTTCCCCAATCCCCTTCAGTTGCACCTCCTCTTCTTGGATGTTAACCTCCATCTTATTTATTTCATCCTTATCTTTGTCCACATTAAAACCACTAATTACCTGCACTTTGACAACTACCATCCATTCCAAATAAAAAGTCTCTCCCTTACAACCTTGCCACCTGTGGATGGCATATGTGAAATGATGAAGACTTCCTTACCCAATACAATGAAGATCTCACAAAGATCTTCACAGACAGGCATTCACCCCGAGACGGCCTGCAAACATAATTTCTGTGCAATATCCTCAGACACCTCTACCCTCCCACCGCCCTCTCCTTCTTGTCACCCAATACCACCTGGTTTGGAATAACTGAACTTTGTCCCAGCTTTGACTGAAATGAGAGGCATCTTACAAAGAATACTTCTGAACCCTCTCCTAAATATGTGTTCCATCAGCATTGTAACCTTCACAGTATACTAATCCATCCCTATGCCACTCCCAGTCCCTTGCTACAGGGATTATATTTATGTGAGAGAACCCAGAGCAAGACCTGCCCAATCCACCCACCCAGCACTTCTTGTTCCATTTCCATCACAGGCTTAGTCTATACTATCAGAAGCCAGGCCACCTGTGAAAGCAGCCATGTGATTTACCAACTCTGCTGCAGTTGTTGTACGGGTATTTACATTGGTATAACAACTAAACAATTATCAGAATGAATGGCCATTGTCAAATTGTGGTCAAAAGTAGGACAGACCAACATGTACCAAAGCACACTGCAAGGATAATATGCTAGATTTCAATGTTTGCTTTAAAATGTGGGCCATCTGGATCCTCCCCTCCACCACCAGCTCTTCTGAATCTGAGGAGACAGGAGTTGTCCTTAAAACACATTCTACATTGTGTCATTTATCTCTTCCCCCCCCCCCCTTCCATCTGCACCTCGCCTATTCCCCCAGCCCATTCTCTAATATGTCATGCAGTGCAGAACTTTCTGTTCTTACCATGACCCTTTCCACTCCCCCTTCACTGTTAAAGAGCATATCAGTCCACAATGCTGGAGATGCCAGTCATTTGAATTGAGTTGTGCCTGAGATTGTGTGAATGTATGTATGTACTTTTTCTAATGAAGACTTTGGCCAAAAATTTTAAGTTGTGTGAATACAATTGTCTATTAGACCTGTCTGTTGGATCAGCGATCGTCCTTACACTATATCTGTCTGATTTTGATAAAATTACATCTGGTCTTGGTCACTTCTAAATTTCATTTATTTATTAATGTCAAAATTGAGACAAACAAAGCTTAAATTACAGGGATACATATATAATACAAACAAATTACAAAACACTAAATAACTAAAAATAGCAACCTCGACGGAATCTTCCTTTGTCTGCACCAGATTCTCCAGCATGCAGGAAACTGAGCACTGAGGTCAGTTATACAAGTGTTTCGTGGTTTGTTGAGTCCTAAAGATACTTCCATCTGGCCATCTTATCCTTTGTTCTGCCCATCCCACTTCTTAGTCTGTCGGGGGATTTCAAAGTTTTCCACTTCTGATTTTTGCTTGGGGGAGGGGCTTCAAAGGTAGAATCTGTGATGTGATATCGGCATTTCTAATAGTTCACAAGTTTTCTTTAGCCATTGATGGCGATGTGCTGCAACTGACAATAGATTTTATGAAGCTCTTCTTAGATTTCATCATCTGATGCAGGCTTTTGAGAAGAATGGGTGTACACAGAAAGAAGTAAATAGTGTTCTGTAACCAAGAAAGGGGACAAAAAGACAGCAATAAAACACAGCAACAGAAGAACACAGTTTCTCTCTCCTTTATTAAAACAGTTACAGCTCAGATAGGAAAGATTTTACAAAACTCAATATCAGACCGGTTTTTAAACCAACAAAAAAGATAAGTCAGGCACTCCAATCTGTAAAGGACAAACACCTTCCTCGATCATCAAGTAAGGTGTACAAAATTGTGTGTTCTTGTGGAAAAGTGTATATTGGTACTACAAATGGAGTGTGAATACAAGATTGAAAGAACACAAAAAGTCTTTGCCGACTAGATAAAACTGAGAAATCAGCTGTATCTGAACATGTTTTTCAATCAGGAAATCATGAAGTTAAGTTGTCTGAAACGGAAATTTTATCTACAACATTTAACAACTATCTGTGGTTGTAAAGAGAAGCAATGAAAATATACAAACGTGGGGATAATTTTAATAGAAAAGAAGAAGCTATGAAATTTATATATGGACAGTGTCTCTTCAGAGTAGGTAATTAATGGTTTTATCCTTGACCATCAACTATCAATAGTTATGGTTTTTTCTTTGACAAGGCTTATCTCTGCTGCACACCTGAACACTTGACCATGCCCCTTTTAGACAGCATTTATACCGCTCTTTGACACCCAACTCAACAGTCACCACTACCAGTCCCAGCCTGAAGATGTCCAGCATAGTTCTGGACAAAATGTCAGGAGCAGAAATTTTTCTTTGACCAGCACCATACAACCCAGAACATTCAACAGCAACTATTTCAGTCAGTCGTGAAAGCCTTCACTGCATGAGTAGTTGATAGGTGGGGTGAGGTTTTGATGGAATCAACTTTCTCGGGTAGTGGAATAATGCCTTCCGCAGATATGGTAAATCCTAAATAATCAAGGGTAGTTGATTGAATTGTCTTTTCTTGTTGTTCAACTCAGTGGTGGCAGCAACGAAAGTGTTTAACAGAATTTTGATGTGTTCCTTGCTCTCCTCGACTGAGGCACTAAACATGAGTATGTTGTCTAAATACATAAAGCAAAACAATTAATGAAGTGTTGCCATGCCTGAGTTGCATTTTTAAGTCCAAAGGGCATAAAACTGTAATGGAATAACCTGATGGGAGTCATGATAGCAGTTTTTTCAATGTCCTCAGGGATGGGGCGATGGTGGCATCATTTGCAGTACAAGACAGAAAATTTGTTCGTCTGTTAAGGCATGTGTGAAATCTTCTATGTTAGGAACTGTGTAATTGTCCATGACGGTCCTGACATTGAGTCTAGAACAATCACCACACATGCATCAGGTGCCATCGTTATTGACTAAATGTATGGGTGAAGACCAGTTACTGGAGGAAGGTACAATTAGACTGGCATCCAAAAGTTCTACACTCTGTTGTTTCACAGTGGTGAGTTTCTCTAAGCAAAGTTGTCGCAGTTTACTGGAGAACAGAGGGTCGTCTCTAATGTGAAGCTCGTGTACTGTGCCGTTAGTGCTGATTGAGATGCTTGTGTGAGTGTGGATTTGTTTACAAACAGAATGCTGGTGGAGCAAGGTCATGAGAATATGAGGGGTTGGGGGTGGCACCAGTAGTGTCCTGAGGCGGTGTTGTGATAGCCGGAACCCGAGGTGAAAGTGACAGCTGTTGCGTAGCACGGTGAGAAGACAGAGTTCAGAGCCGCTGATGTTTGCTGATATGCATAGATAGTAGTGCCAGGAGCAGCCGGCTCAAGTGAGAGCTGATGCATGTGTGGAAGGTGACAGTTTGAGCCTGTTGACCATAGGTTCAGAAAATCTTGTTGCAGTTTGTCATGGTGACACAAGGAAGTGGTGGCTTGCGAGGAGCAGACATTGAAGTTCCAGACTTGGGGTTGACTTGTGGCACTGGCATGTGTGACACATAGGAATATTATTGTGAGAGCAGAATTAGAGCGCTAGCAGTGCAAGGGGCTGCCTGCGTGTCAAAATATGGCGTTGGCATGGTAAACCGAGTTTTGTTTAAAAGTGTCTGCGTAGGAGTGGTGCGGGAACACAGAGTTGTCAAATGCACTTGGGCACAACGTTACTGATAACACTTGCGGAGGGAGCACAAGTACTAACTGCAGTGTGATTATCCAAAGAATCCTTACGAAGTGATTTGATCGTGTTTAACATGGAGGCAAGTTGTGATTCTATATTGTCCAGGTGGCAAGCAATCTCATCCCTTTCATGCCATAGGTGAATTACTTGTTTATGTTCTGCGAACCACTTACAGATGAAATGATGAATATGATTTGTTGTATCGATGCACTCATGAATAAGTTGCACAAGCGTGGGCAAGCCAGTGGTGTGTAATCTCGACAGAGCACACGAAAAATGTGTGTCTGTGGGGTTATGATACACTGAGTGGCACACTACATCTGGTGACAGTTTATGGTGTGTCAAGAAATTGATGCCCACATGGGTTCGGAAATATTTGCCACTACGAAATTCCACTCTGGTTTACAGTTTGGCAACTTGTAAATGCTGTAGGTCGTCGAACCGGAGCACGTCTCCGAATGGCGCTGACAGCTCACAGCAGTGCGCGATTTGAGTGGAGCTGGCCTGTGGACATGGCTGAGGGGAGGAAAGACACGTCCGCACCAGTGTCCACAAAAAAATATGTACCTGAAGAAGAGTCTTGAAGATATAAGTGACCGCCAATGGTTGTGGAGTCATGAACCGAGTGAAGAGAGTGAGGGTGCCTGTCCATGTTGGCGCCTAAATCATCCTGCGATCACCGTTTGGATGGTGACACAGAGGGCAGCACTTCCTGGTGGAGTCACCAAACCAACTGTGGAAGTAGCAGAACGGGTAATGTGGGATCTGCTCCTGGGGCAAAGGAATCAATGGTTTTGGAGGGAAGGGGGGGGGGGGCAGCATCATGCAAATCTCACAAGGTATTAACTGGCATCTCCAGTGCCAGTGAAGGATGAGGTGCCGAAGCTGGAGCTTAGACAGTATGCAGGCGACATAAAGAGCTAGATGTCTTATATGTGTCATCTATGTTGCGAGTGTGATTTCGACCACTAGCTGGAAGGTGAGGTGTGATGCATTGTTTGAGGCGAGTGTCGTAGAGGTGGGCTTCGTAGACCCTGTTTTCAATTGTTTAGCTTTTGCTGGGTGACAAATGTTATGTTAGTACTATTTGGATGGTGACAGTGTGCTTGCTGGACCAAACCACCATAAGAGTCGAATCAGGCATGTCGTGCTCAATCATGAGCAGTCGAAGATGGTGCCTCAGCTAAAAAGCCTTCTTATCACCAAGGCATTCATTGTGAAGGATGATTTCGTCTGGAGTACAACAAACACACTTGAAGATGGTTCACTTGGCAATGACGTAGCAGTCAGTTGCGAGGTCACTAAGTCACAGATCAGGTTTTTGATGTGGTTGTGGAGGTGGGTGACCAGGCACAAGGATCTGGCCTCATTATCCAACAAGTAGTGGTTGAAGATTTGTTTCACCAGTGCAAACCATGTGGTTGGTGCATCAAAAGAAAATAGTGTCAGTTTAGATAGCTGAGCAGGTGGTAGGTCGGGCCTGGACATGCACACTTGTTGCATTAATGCATGAAACCCATGTGTGCGGCAGATGTCCCAATTGGGACTGGAAAGACGAGCAGTAGTTAGGAGTCATGATGTGACAAAACAGTGTGGTAGTCTGGCTCGGCACTGGCACTGGACTCAGCCGAAAAAATATTGTGTGGTTGCACAAGCGAGATCAGACGTGAGTACCTGAATGTATAGGTCATGTGTGGTGTGTGTGTATGTGTTTTTGAGAGAGAGAGAGAGAGAATGGCTGTCATGGTTGCAGCATGGCAGATGCGTCACATGACGTGGTACGCGGCTGTGCAATAAAAGTGCTGTCACTGTATATGGGGTTAGAAAGAGCAAAGTCACCTGGGAGGGGGGGCGGGTGTAACCTGAAGCTACAACAATTTCACTGTTTATTCCTATGGAAAGTGATTGCACAAACCGTGATGCTACAGCAGCGTCCAGAACATTCATTGCTCGTGTAGAAATAGGTGTGCTCTAGGCACAAGAAAACTCTTCAGATTGTACAAAGAGTTTGAAGGAGAAGCAGAAATAGCACTGTGAGGAAAGTCACTGTACACTGAGATCAGAATGAAGTTTGGAGGTGGCAGCCGATTAGCACCTTGTTGGTTGACCACACGACCCACAGAGTGATACTCCAGCAAGTGTGACAGGGCAGTTGAAGGTCTGTTGTTCAAACTACAAACATTTGAGTTGTCTGGACTGTGCAATTGGAGAGCACATGGGAAAATGTTCCAATGTCTATTACCACTGCATAAAGAGAAAGCACAGTGGACGTGACAAAATCAGAGCTGTGACAATACATAACTTTACTTGTGGTGAGCGGTGTGGAGAACATGTCCTCAGAAAGCTGTGAAACTGGAAGCAGTGAAGAAGAAGAAGATCCAAGAGGATTAGCCATGCGTGAGGCAAGATGCAATCTGAAGTAATAACCAGGCGTTGGCTGGACTGGCAAAGCCGTAGGATGGTGGCATGGTGTATTTCAGTACAAAACCAGAGCTGAAGACACAACATGCACTTAAAAACAATGCTGAATACTAGGTGTCACCAATGTAAGATTTACAGGGTTGTATTCCCTAAATAAATACTGAATTCATTTAGTGACTGAACTTTATTGTTCACGATGTGGCGGGCAAGAACAGACCGGATAAATTACAGCATGGTGGTGGCTTTGGAGGAGAAGCCTCCAGGGAAGGCGTGTTAAAAATGAAAAAGTGTTTTTGAGTATCTAAAATAGTTGTCTTAGAAAGTGGATCCAGGGAAGAAAACTATTTAAAATTATCCAACAAGATTGTTACGTTTGTGAAATTCAGAAATCAAATTGTACAAGTTCCAAATGCAAAAGGCTGCTGTATATGCAGAGAAACTTTAAATGTTGTGTGATCTTTGCCACTGTGACTCCCCTCTGACATACCACATCACATATAGTGATTGTGCCTATTCTTACTCCCTGCATCATCAGAGCAGTGAACACACATGAAGGAAATCCGTAACTGATTTCACTATTACTAAAAAATTCCAACTCTTACGCCACATTCGGATGGATTTAGTACTGAAACCCAATGTCTCATCCCAATCTGCTGCGGACATTTTCAATTAGAATCATTGATTCTTTGAATGTCTTCCTACCTACCTACTGACTCCACTTGAATCCCATTTCTGCGTGTTCCTGCATTGAGCAATGTGTGTGGTTTTTTTTTTTTTTTTTTTTTTTTTAATTCTGGCACAATTCACTATTGTTGGTTGCTACTATCACCCCATGTTGGAAGACTGGTACACCTTTTTTCTAGTACTGAAATCAAGATGTCATTCAGCTTCATAGCCTCCTCTTTCCTACAGGAATTCTTGTGGTGTTAAAAAATTTCTATGGCCTCTCTGTTCAGCTGTTTATGGCTAACAAGTTTTATCAAATTGATTCTAATGCTCATCTGACTGCAAAGCATATTCTGCCACATCTGATCTGTTAGTCTCTACCCCTTCTACAATTGCCCTTGTAATTGTGTAACGTTCTTTTTACAAGTACTTCATACACATCCCCACAACTGTATGAAACCCTGTAAATTCTTGATTTTTCAAGGGCTTTACAAGCATCCTTTGCTAATTTTAGGTGATTCTGTATCATTGGGACAGGTATTTATATTGTGACAATGTTCAGTTTTGTCACGTTTGTTGGTAACGTCCTCAACTTTCAATTTCACTGGGATTTATACATTACTATGACATCTGTGTGGCAGCCTTATCAGTCTCTTTGTGAGTGGACAAATTCCCATGCTTGCAGATATTCCTTGCTCTACCTGCCAATCTCTTTACGATTCCTCACTTTTCTTGTGGATGAGGTTTCAACCTCTGTGTAGTTAACAGTCCACATGTTCAGTTTTGTTAGTGTGTGGCGCAAGCTATCATACCTATATTCCTCCTGAACACTTGCACATCAAAGAAAATTCAACCTTACGTCTGCCATGTCCTCTACGGAGAACTGATTTTCGGATTAATCCCATTGAGGGGCTCAGGGAAACAGTCTAGTTCCTGTTTGCCGTTCCTCTATTTACACATTCACTGCAGTCACCAGTGCAGGCCGCTAACGCTCTATGCGGACACCTGCAAGAGCATGTGCGCCCGATTGCTGAAATCAGACCCCTGTGAAACCATTAATATTGAAAGTGATTATAATGTCTGTAAAAGAGGTGGTGCTAAGCTGCATGCCGATTATGTGATAAATGCTGCAAGCTCTCTGACTTATAAGCGTCATATGCATTTATTACGAACAATTCTAACAACGCCTCTGATTTATTGATTCTTTTTGCAAACTGGGAAGAAAATTAAATTCAAACAAGTGATAAATCCGCTTCATTGAGAAAGAATTATACTGAAAACACCAAAAGCTTTATCAAATGGAGAAAAAGGAACACGTCTCATCTGCTATGTAAACCTAATCCCATATAACAAATTTGCAAGGTGTATAGACGATGTTTTTATAGCAAACCACTAAAGACGAAAAAACACAATTGCTGACAGGAAAATGTTACCTGATGTGTTTTGGTAGCCTGTACTGGCTGTGCACTTGTGTCAAACTAACTAAACTGAGTACTCAGCTAGCGCGCCGCTTATAAACGTCGGCAGCTCTGGCATGTTGATCACGGAAACGCTTATAAGCGTCAGCCACAGCGAATGTGATAAAAATGGGATCACTCTCACTTTTGATACAGATAATTAGCTTGTTACCTGTTTCTACTGCCCATTCCTTGAACTTTTTCATGGAAAAGTTTTATATGACTGAGCTTAAAGGGCTCCCTATAGCCCCGCCGTCTGTCTGTACAGTGTATCATTCCATTTGAAATATGTGGTCATGAGACAATATTTAAACTCATGCAATATCGGGAGGAAAAATCAGATTCAACTGTTTGCAACACCTCATTGAGTGAAACCATAGTGAACAGCGATACCACATCAAGATTATTTCCTCCAGCTGAACCACTATGCTGTTTATTTTACTGATAAAATGTGTCTAGTTATTGACACAGGAATCTGATTGGCCCACATGTGGTAGTAACAGTGTTATGAAGAACTTTTCTAAATGATCTCTTCCATAGAGAACTTCTTTATCAATTGTGTAATGGTACTCGTGTCTTTACTCAGTTTGTGTGTGCAGACCTAACAAATCTCTACTTAGAAGTGAGATAAAACCAGGAATGCAAATAAGAGAAGCTGCACATATATGTACAGCTAAATTAAAACCCAAAAAAAGGGAATGCTGCGGGTGAGATTGAGAGAATATTTCCCTATGGGCTATGGTAAAAGTAGGGGAGGTATTTCCAACTAAGCAGATGACCATGGCTGGCTGATCATAGGGATAAAATGGAGTGAGCCAGCCACTCTGTGACATGTCAAAACCTCCAGCCTAAGACTTAGGCCAGAATTTAGACAAATCACAAAACATTAACACGCTGCTCACACCCACTGTGTCATCACCTAATAGAGGGCAGATCACCACAAGATTCGCCTCTATCCTCTCGGCGTAATATAGAGAGCATCCAATTAAAAGCTGGCACACAGTAATTTGCTTGCCACAGACATCACAGATCATGGGTTTCTCTTGTCGGAATAAAAAACCCTGTGTAAATGGGCAGTTTGGAGGTGGGTAAAGGATACTTCATCCCTCCTAGGAGGATTGCCATGAACAGACAGTGGGCTTCAGCAACCTCAACTTGTTGTTTGTCACTGCCAGCCATTCTTCCTCCCACTATGCCCCGACACCCAGCAAAATGACACCACCTTCCCACGACATTGGAGAAGGGACAGTTTGTTGTGTATTTGCTGCAGCAAGGCCTCAAACGGATATAACTCTTGCAGTGACTGCAGAGCACTGATAGAATCAGAGCAAAGAAGAAATTGTTTACCCTGGAGTGATGTATCAGTTGTAGACCCTTCAAGATCGCATGTATTCCTGTAGAAACAAACACACACACACACACACACACACACAGTAATTATCTGGGAGACAAACCTTGATAATCCAGTTATGGAATACAATGGAACTAACATGGCCTGCTTGCAGTGGCACTAGTTTCTGTGGGCCAGTAAATTTTACCACAGTGCCTGTGTCGGATGCCTGTGTGTGTGTGTGTGTGTGTGTGTGTGTGGAGAGTTGTGAGGATTCAGTGCAGGAGGAAGTCAGAGACACTTCGGGTGTGTTGTGAGAGGACCATTTTGTTTATGGTGAGGATTGTCATAAGTGGCACCAGATTGTGAGTGGTGTGGGATTGTATATGCTATGAAATAATTTTGATCCATGAGTTCTTGAAAAAGAAGCAAAAGTACTTGAGAGTTATTCTCTGCTTTCGCTGAAACGAGTTTGTACAGCTGTGTGTGTTGAAAGGAGAAAACAGCCTGCATGCTGTAAATAGTTGTGCCTGTGTGAGTGAAGTCCGACATCATTATCGAATGGATATAGTGGTTGATGAGTGGAAGAAAAATTAGTTCGATAACTCCTTTCACATCGTCTTCTGCCTTCATTTATCAACTAAGATAGAGTTTTAGATAGATCTCATTCGTTAGTGTTAGCAGCCTAGATACTTATTCTTAATAATGCATGACAATATTGATCTAAACAGATTTTACAGTTGCTTAACCTGTATAATAAGATAATGACTTATATGACCAGATGTATATACATTTGTATTGTCATACATCCCTACTGCTATATCATGTTCCTTATCTATTCATATGTAATCCTATGGCTAATTACACACTATCTTAATAAATCTTCCTATGTACCTCTCTTCTGTTAAATATGTGCCAATACATATATTGTCATATACACTTAATCGTGTGAACTACATGCTTAAGGTCTACAGGCAAATTAATGCACTTACTTTTTGACATAAATGAATTACAATTTTATATGACTGGATGCTATATCCATACTTAATGTAATTGCTTACACTCTGAACTATGTAATTGTTGCACCCTGTCCCTTGTTATGCTTTAGCTATTATGTTACTTAGCCTAAGGTTTACTTCAATTAATGTTACTTTGTTCTTGTTCATAATATGTCAGCTCTTGTTTATTGAAAGATGTATCCATACATATTATAATGTTGACATATCCTGTTATCCACTATGCTCATTAGTAGCCTCTGGCCTACCTCTTCATAAACTAATTATAATTTTACGATCCTGTTATTGCATTAGGTTTGCTTTATTTCCTAACATTAGGTCTTTGATGTATACTTTGTTCACTTACTCTTATACTTTGACAGATGTTGTTGCACATTTTTATTGTTTTCATAATCCATCCTATTATTTTCGTAATGTTTACACATTGCTTTCTGTAACATGTCACCATGACACCTTGTCAAAGATATAACCTGTGATGGTTGCCTAAGGATATATCATTTTCACACCATGTATACTTTGATCATCACTAATTTTATCTCATTGACTTTGTGTTCAATAGTTGTTAGGTCCTTTTGTAATAGACCTTAGTTCACCATCACACAGCCTGGCATTGCTTTTATGTTTTTAATCAAGACTTGATGCCTAGTGACGTCTTATTTATTTTTATTGTGTGACATGCATGCCAGTATGTATAAGGAGGCATATAATGCACCTGTTTAATCAGCCTGTCTAGTTCGTAAATACTTACTATATGAAAATACTGGGTTATATTATCTATTTTACTTCAGCTTGTGTACAATTCTGTTTCTGTATTTTTATTTAATAGTCTTCCGTGAAGATGGTTTATAACCGAAACCGGTAGAAGTTTGAAAAATAATAAACAGCTGGTGGTTTACAGTATGCATTTCCTCAAAAGTCCTGTATTACCTGTGTCCTTGTGAATCTAGTTGTGCTGTCTTGATTGTCTGGTGGAGTAACAGCACACACATTGTGACACTGGAATGTTTCAGTTCTGTAACCTACTGACCAGTCAGCAAAGTAAAGGTGTGTTTTGTGGAGGCTGTTGCAGTTTGAAGTAACTGGATTTAAGGCCTAAGGCTACCCTGTTAAATTGTGCACCTATCTTGTTTTACCCTAAGTTCAAAATTTTGACTGAAAAGTGTTTGTTAATTGTTTGTAGTGTAAATTACTGTAAATGTGGCCCACAATTGTTTTGTAAATTAATTACTCTAGAGGATTTAAATCAAAATTTGGTTGGAGAAAGACCATTCCCTGCTTATTAGAATGTAATGTGTCTTTCTTATAATAGGCCGAGTACCGGCCACGGTTTGATCCCAGTGTAAATTTATGGTGTGTAACTAGTAACTGAACTTGAGATCCAAGGCTGCCCAATTGGAGTGAGGAAGTATTTCTAAATTGTATTATAGGGAAGAGTGACCATTGATTGCCTGGCTGAGTAAGTTCAGTTTTGTGAACTGGAACCATTGTGGAGCACAGCCGCCTTGTTAGATTGGAAGAACTATTTCAGATTGTTTGAATATAGTGTTTAATTGGAATAATGGCCATTTCTTGCTTTTGGAGCCTATCTTAAGGTTGGTCAGTCAATAGCTGGTGTTGCGTCTCAGCTGACTGGTTTAGTAGTAGAATTATTATTAGTATAATTATAATTTGTACTATTTTAAGCTTTGCCTTGACTCAGAGTCTGGGGTGGAAAAGCATCCACTGATTTGCTATTAATTTAAATTGGATAGCTGGTAAGATTTTCTGAACTATAGGTCTCTAGGACTCAGCCTATGCGGTTGCAGAAATGTTCAAAGAAAGCTTGAATCATATTTCAAATAGGTATCCAAAGCATACTGTTATAATCGGTGGTGACTTTAATTTACCCTCGATATGTTGGCATAATTACGTATTCAAAACCGGGGGCAAATATAAAACATCGTCCGAACTAGTTCTGAATGCTTTTTCTGAAAACTACTTCGAACAGTTAGTTCATGAACCCACTAGAATAGTACGTGGTTACGAAAATACTCTTGATCTCCTAGCAACAAATAATCCCGATATAGTAAATAGCATCAAAACAGATACAGGGATTAGCGAACATAGAGTTGTAGTAGCGAGACTAAATATCGACATTCCCAAATACACCAAAAATAAACGAAAAATATATCTATTCAATAAAGCAGATAAAAATTCGCTTCACGCTTTCCTGAGTGATAGTCTCCAGTCCTTCAAAACTAAAAATGCGAGTGTAGATCAGTTGTGGCTCACTTTCAAAGACATAATATCAGTAGCAATCGAGAGATTTATACCAAATAAATTAATAAAAGAGGGGGCTGACCCCCCATGGTACACAAAACAGGTCAGATCACTGTTGCAGAAACAAAGAAAAACGCATGCAAAATTTAAAAAGACACAGAATCCGCAAGACTGGCAATCATTTACTGAAACTCGCAACCTAGCGCGGACTTCAATGCGAGAAGCCTATAGTAGTTTGCACAACGAAATCCTGTCTCGTAATCTTGCAGAAAATCCAAAGAAATTCTGGTCATATGTGAAGTACACTAGCGGCGAAACGCAAACAATACCTTCACTACGCGATATCAATGGTAATACTACCGACGACTAAACACACAGCTTTCCGAAATTCTTTCACCAAAGACGACGAAGTGAACACTCCAGTATTCAATCCAAGAACAGCTGCCAGCATGTGAAACTTAGAAGTAGATGTTCCTGGAGTAGTAAAACAACGTAAGTCTCTAAACAAAAATAAATCTTCCGGGCCAGATTGTATACCAACTAGATTCCACTCAGAGTATGCTGATGCAATAGCTCCGTACTTAGCTATAATTTACAACAGATCACTCAGCGAAAGATCCGTACCCAAAGACTGGAAAGTTGCCCAAGTGACTCCAATATTCAAGAAAGGCAATAGGAGTGATCCCCAAAATTACAGGCCAATCTCATTGACGTTGATTTGCAGTAGGATATTGGAACATATACTTTGTTCGAATATTATGAACTACCTCGAAGAGAACGACCTATTAACCAATAGTCAGCACGGATTCAGAAAGTATCACTCTTGCGAAACACAGCTTGCCCTTTATTCATTTGAAGTGTTAAGTGCCATCGACAAGGAATCTCAAATCAATTCCATATTTCTGGATTTCCGGAAGGCTTTTGACACTGTACCTCACAAGTGGCTTCTAATGAAATTGCGTGCTTATGGAATATCTCCCCAATTGTGCGATTTGATTCACGATTTCCTATCAGAAAGGACACAGTTTGTTGTAACTGACGGTAAGTCATCGAGTAAAACAGAAGTGATATCTGGCGTTCCACAGGGAAGCGTTATAGGTCCCCTACTCTTCCTCGTGTTTATAAACCATTTAGGAGATAATCTGAATAGCTCCCTTAGACTGTTTGCGGATGATGCTGTCATTTATCGGTTACTGAAGTCAACAGAGGATCAAAAGCAGCTGCAAAGCGATTTAGACAAAATTTCTACTTGGTGCGAAAATTGGCAATTGACACTAAATAAAGAAAAGTGTGAAGTAATACACCTGACCACTAAAAGAAATCCGCTGAACTTCAATTATGCGATAAATCAGTCAAACATTAAGGTCGTAAATTCTACGAAATACCTAGGAGTTACAATTACGAACTACTTTGACTGGAGAGAACACATAGAAAATATCGTGGGGAAGGCGAACCAAAGGTTACGTTTCATTGGCAGAACGCTTAGAAGATGCACCAGCTCCACCAAAGAGACTGCCTACATCACACTTGTGCGTCCTCTCCTGGAGTACTGTTGCCCCTTGTGGGACCCTCACCAGGTGGGACTGACGGAAGATATTGAGAAGGTTCAGAGAAGGGCAACTCGTTTTGTTTTATCAAGTCACGGAAATGTTGCACGAATTGGGGTGGAAATCATTAAAAGAAAGACGTTATTCATAGCGGCGTGATCTGTTTGCGAAGTTTCAATCACCGACTTTTAGTTCTGAATGTGAAAATATTTTGCTAGCACCCACCTACTTAGGGAGACATAACCATCCCAATAAAATAAGAGAAATCAGATCGAAAACTGAACGATTTAGGTGTTCTTTCTTCCCGCGCGCTATTAGAGAATGGAACGGTACAGAAAAGTTATGAAAGTGGTTAATGAACCCTCTGCGAGGCACTTAAATGTGATTTGCAGAGTATCTATGTAGATGTAGGTCGAGTTTCTGTCCACTGTTGTTATATATACGTATGTTTATATTCCATTGTGTGGTCTTGTTTCAAGATGTGTTTAATAAAGATGAGTAAATGAGAAGAATTCCAAGGATTTAAACCCTTTAAGCCCAATCCTACGACTCGCGAGACTTTACCCAAGCCCTGCCTGCTTTAAGGCAGAAGCCACCTACCAAAAGAAATCAGAAGGGGGTTATCAGGAGCAGTCAACTAAGTCCCTCTACTTGGAACCATCAGTGTACACCACTGTTAAACCGTAACGTTTATCTAATAATAAAAGAAACACACCAGAATGAAAAGTAAAATATGAAATTTCATCTTTCCTGAAACTTGTCAGGTCTAAAACAAGTCTGTGCTTCTGGAGAAGCCGAGAGGAAACCCTGATCCAATCACTTTATAAAATATTAAAACCAGCCACTCCCACCTCTAGAAGGCAATTCCTAGTGTGGATCCTGCATGGCCTCATCACTGATGATAGAACCTTTCCATTGGAGGCCGAGCAATGGTATTGTATTCTGATGTGAAAGGTGTGGACAGTGTTTTATATGCTTGGTGCACTATGAGTAACCATTGCCTGAAAGATAGTGATGGCTCTGCAGCCTCAGCAGAGAGACTTGGTAAGAGACTTGTCCTAAATGCCCCTGCATGGTGTACTGCGTCCAACATCTTTAAAAAGAGATGGCCCTGCAGACGCCTACTCCGTGCACCCATAATGAAGACAGGATCGCGTCAAGGCTCTGTAAAACCGCAGTAAACAGGTTCTGTCTGCACTCCAAGAAGTGTGAATAAGACATTTTAAAATTTCCATTACTTTGAGGCAACAGGTCTTCAGGTGTGGCAACTGTGTAAGTTTAGAATCAAATGTAAGGACCAAAAACCTCACCATATCTTTAAAAGTGAGCCCCGAGCCCTCATTTGCAGTGCAGCTTAATTAAAAACAATTTGTGAACAGTTAAAAAGGACACACACAGACATCTCAGAGGAAAATTTAAAAACAGTCTTCCCTGCCCATTCAGCCAACCATTGAAGAGTGAGCTGCAACTGACATGTAGTCGCAAGGCTGTAAGGAGATCAAAAGACAAAAGAGTCACCCAAAAATAGAGAACAATAAACAGGACTTTTAATGACAGAAATAATACATAATTATTTCCAATTCATGGTATACACCTATCAGTGAAATTAAATATTTATTGAATATAACCTGCCGTGGTTGCAAGGTGTTTTATTTTTCTTTAATAATGTGTTACTCTCTTTAGCAGGGCATCCTCAATTATCTGCATGACAAAATTTACACAAGAATTGCAAAGCGGGGTAGTAGGACATGGGCTTATTTTGTGCTAAGTATAAATGGGAAACAAAGTTTACAAGGCATTCTCCATGGTGTGACACCGTATGTTGGTGTGCAGTGTTTAAATGTTAATTACATTTCAGGATTTCTTTGTAGCTCTAGAAATGACTGAGTAATAAGAATTAGAGGCAGAACAGACTCAGTAATGATGTGAAAAGAAAAAACCGATGTTAAATTACCTTAATGAACGGTGGTCCCGGAAGACACAAGATAAGCCCACATTTACAAAATTTTGTAATCACGGGCAGTGAGTGGGCGTGGTGTGCTGCTCCGCTGACTTGTACAGATTAACTAAGGGAGTATTGGTGGGGAGAGGTGTAGGTAGCTGGTATACAAGATGGGACACAAGGGTTCTAGCTATTTAAATATAAATGTAACGAGGAGGAGATTATAAGGCAGGCCAGAAGATAATAGATTGTTTGTGTTGGTATTTATAAAGAAAAGGAATTACAGTATTTTATTTGAACAGTCATCTTAATATCTAGAAATGTTTGATCTTTGGGTGTCAACTGATCATTTAGGAGGTGTGGGTATCCAAAGTAAGCCAGCCTCAAACTCTACCAGTAAAAATCATATTTGGCAGTGCTTTGAGCATCCAGCAAGTTCTCCCACACAATGAACAAGCCAATAAGGAAGATATCTTTCCTTATGAGTCTATAAGCTACAATGACTGGGTGCCCACCTGAATATATAGGACAGACAGGCTGGACTTTTAAAGTAGGTTTTGCCAAGATCTTATTACAAAAAAAGCACCAGCTCAAAAAACATTCACCTTTTGCAGATCATCAGTGGCCTAGCATTGACAATATGCAAATTCTACATATTGCGTAGAAGAGGAGGAAGTTAAATTTGCAGGAAGAGTTTGAGATAGTGAAGCGCACTTACTTTGAACACCCACACCTCCTAAGTGATAAGTTGGCATACAAAGATCAAACTTCTCTAGATATTATGACGAGTATGTTGAAATAAAATACTGCAATTCCTTTCATTTATAAGTACCAACAGAAACAATCTATTATCTTGTGGCCTGCCTAATAATCTCCTTCTCGTTACATTTTTATTCAAATAGCTAGAGCCCATCTGTCCCGTCTTATACAATTGGGGACAAAAATATTACCCAGAGAATTGCACATGCCCAAGCTCATAAGTGCAAATGTTGCTAACTGCAGTGTCCTGTGCAGCTTGCTGTTTACTTCGTCAAATAGAAGCAATACAATAGTTAAGATGCAGTATATGTCAACATTAATTACAGTTTAACTGAAGTATCATTTATTTTAGAAAACATTATTTGAGCACTTAGAATTCCACATGGGTACATTTACTACAACGAACCACTTCTCACATATGTTTTATTGGGTGAGTGGATAGGCTGATGGTTTATGAACATAATGAGCGTGCATTTGAATTCTAATTTTTTAGACCCCTTGCACATAATATTTTAAATATTAATTCACTAAAAATTGTGCAGTTGTGGGCTTTTAGAATATTCTATTTTATAATAATCTAATCTTTAATCAGACAGACACACACTTGTGTAAACCACGTGTACGGACTTAGAAAATTATACCTGTCTGCTGTAACATTTATCTTAGCTTAACACCATAGATTCAGTATGTGGCAGTCGAAGTAATTACATATACAGGCATCCATTTTCACCATTTTTACTATGACTATCATTTGTCTCATTGTTTAAATATTAAGCTATTACAAAATGGAGTATGTTTAAGAATATTGAATCTAAAAAAAGCCTGTAATTGCACAATTCCTAGCAAATTAATGTTAAAAAAATTATCTGCACAAGTCTTTAAAAAATGTTGACTCCAATAGTACTAAAACTAGCACTCCTTGTGCTCATAAACCATCATTCTATCCACTCAGCCAACAAAACATAAGTAAGAAGCAATTCATTGTTGTGCATCTACTCATGTGGAGTTCTTATAGCTCAACCACTTTACATGCACAAATAAAGTTTTCCAAAATAAATGATAGGTGAATTAGGCTACTATGAATCTCGACATAGAAGGTATCCTAACCATTATATTGCTTCTATTTGACGATGTTAACGCCAAGCTGAAGCTCTAAAGATTGCTAAATTTGGCAACACTCGTATTTCGGAATTAGGGCATGCGCAATGCTCTGTTCTTGGACTTTAAATTATTCAGGCTGGGTAATCTTTTTTTGTTGCCCATTGTACATTGGATTATTGAAAAAAAAAAAAAAAAAAAAAAAAAAAAAAAAAAAAAAAAAAAAAAAAAAAACAGAAGTGATACTGTTAACTGCTATGGCAAACACTGTCACACTCAAAACACTATCCTGAGGGACTCCATTCTCCAACTCAATATTATCAGAAAGGGTGTCACTGACTCGGGATCTAAAATAACAGGAAAGACAATCTTGGAAACCCTATTCATGGAGCTGCTTAAGGAGAAGATGCCACCAAGTAGTATCATAGGACTTTTCAATATATATATATAAAAATATACCCAGAAGGTGTTTCCAATGCAGGAAAACCTGTTGTATAGCCACCCCCAGAAAGACAGGTTGTCAAAGTGCCTAACATGCTATCTGGATTCCAGCACCAAGACCAGGTGGTGGTTGACCAACTTAATGGGCTCCCTCCATGAGTTGGGGAATTGACTTGATGCCCTTGCGAGGTGGTGTACCATACTATAGTGGATACCAATTTGACCCTGGGATGTGTCTCAAACCAAAGACAATGCCAAACCCAGCTCCCATATGGAGAAGGAATGGGTTTACTCATCATCAATACTGGACCAAAAGTCCAAAATTCCCCTAGACAGAGCCATAGCCAATCATTTTTCCCAAAAACCACTTGCAACTAGAGGAGGAGGAAGAAGTGACAGTGGTATGCAAAGTACCCTCTGCCACACACCACTAGGTGGCTTGTGTAGTACGCATGTAGAGGCGCTAACTTACAGGTACTATTAGCAAGCCAATGTTGACAATGACTAGTAGACAGAAGAATAAATTTGATAATTTGCAACTGAAACCTACAATCTGTCACTTAGACATTTCCAGCACTGTTGTTAATTTATTTGTACATGATGAAAAATACCTGATCTTTAACATACCCTCACAGGGCTAACTCTCATGGTTTAGGATAAGGTGAATGTGGTGGAAAGGCTGAGAGATCAGCATCTTTTGAAAACAATTTATTTTTCCATTACAGTTGCACTATTTAGGAGTTTGTAACTAGTTTTGGACTTAATCGTCCATTTTCAAACCGTTGGCCTACAAAAAGAGAGTTAAAAGCATTAAGTTACACTGTTCATATTAAAAAAAACATAAAACCAGCAGCTGGTATTGATGCTAGGAAAGTCACATATGCAGATTTACCTTATTCCAACTGTAATAATACATTGCATGAATCAAATGACTGATAAAATCTGTATGTTGTCCACTGTTAATACATAATTATATTAAAATTTAAAATCGGTTAAAATAGATTATGCATCCACAGGCCTCCAAGGTGTACTGTGCACGTCAATGTTGTTTAGGTGATGCCTTGTGACTCCATTAGAGGCCGCCACCTGTAGTGTGCCTTACAATAGTGTTGGCACCATTATAGACGATTAAAAATAAAATACATTGATGTCTTTACATAAAATTATGGTATTGGTCTGCGAACGACCAGTGTGATAAGTAAGGTGTTAACAAGAAAGTAAATATTAAAAATGTTTAACAGGTCTCTGGCAGCGCCACATATCGACGCTCCCTTCAGCGTCGCGTATGACATTTGATTTGATTGTGGCGAAAGCTTGAATGTAGGTGATTTTATTTGTGTCTGTCAACAGGCCTGTGCTTTGGGTAAGTAATCTGATTTCTACTTTTTATACAAATTTATCTCACCAGGAAAGTTTCCTTCTATAATTTTCGTTTCATCAATTTGAACCTAATAATAAAAAAGTATGTTTTCCAAGTTTTCTAAATAAGTTCACAAAACCCAACAATCATTTAGAATAATCCTGTATTAACAATGGAATGGAATCCCCAGTAAAAGACTAATAGGAGTCTTCATGAGGCCACTACAAAACACCAAATTGCCCAAAATTATTTCACACAATTATTAACTGTAAATCTTGTGGTAATCATTAAATAATGAGCAGAGAGAAATTTCATGTACTTTACATTAATTATATTGCAAACTTTTTGTTTGTAAATGACTATATACACAGAAGAAATTCAAATTAAGAAAAATCACATTCTCATCTTAAGAAAGAACAGTAATAAATTAAACTTACACAGCAATGTCATTGATTTATAATACAATTCATGATATGTCATAACACAAAGCCCAGAAGTGTACATGTTATTGGCAGTGGAGATCATGTCAACAAAGAAATAGAACTGGTTATAACAACAAAAACATGGTTGGCAAATGTCAAAAATACATACATGCAAAAATAGCCCCCCAAATATTAAATTATGTGGAATAACTGCTAGTAGGCCCTATGCCAACAGAAATACGGGAATAATATTACATGAAAGAAAAGCAACAGATCAAGATCCCTTATGTGGCTCTATAATGGATTGAATTTACCAAAAATAGCACAGCTAAAATAAGTTTATAGTGTGATAAGGGAATTAATCTCACAAAGTGTCATTGATTATATAATAAAATTTGTAATGTTAAAATTAATCTGAGGATCACAGAATGTGTATATGGCCCTTTAAAATAAAGTACATAACTTTAATACATCAAATGTAAGTCAACATAAATCATACCCAAATGATTATAGTGGGAACTTTTAATAAAGATTATGGTAGAGGTATGAAACAGAGGGAACTTCCATTCTAGTTAGTAGCATACTGCCACAAAAATTTATTGATAACAAATCTTATAAATATTTTCTTTTATACATGTGTAGATCAATGGTTTTGTATAAATTGACAATTATGTTCAGTGTCATATCAAAAGATTCATTTTAGTTTTGTTTTAGGTCTATTGCAGATCAGTACATAAAATCACAAAATACATTTTTACAGACTAATGCTACATGATTGCAGAAAACAATTCAACCTTCAAATAGATCCACTCATACATCTGAAAGTACTCACCATGATAAATGGAGCTCTTAGTTTCCATATTTTGTTCAAAAATATGACTAATCTTTTATAAAATTCAAATAATTGACTAGAAATTTTAAAAGCATACCATAGTAAAAGAAGGAAACTGTTAAAAGTTGCCACTTAAGTGAATGCCATATCAATTCCCTCTATTGCTCAATCTCAGAATGATATTCATTACCAAAAGTTGACTTTAAACACAATATGAATGAGGGAAACTAGATGATCTAGATACACATGCCTGTTAGTTTGCAGCAATACGAACAATATGTTTAGGACAGGGAAAATTCATGTTCCTTCCAAGAGAGGGATCATATCAATTGCTTTGAGTATCTTCTTTCTCCTTCAATGCATTCACCTCTCTCTTGATGTCAAGGATTACTTGTGCAAGGGCTTCAGGATGAGCACCACGCTCAATCAGTCGAATGCAGTATGCCAATGAGACAGGATCCAGTCCTGTATCTAACAATTTTGACATCTCCTGAAGTATTTGGAATGCTTCGTACGATTCAATGATGTTATCAACTCCAGAGTCATTTCTTGTAAACATTTTCATTTTTCCTGAAACAACAAGGCTTTGTTTTGTGGAAATCATACTCCTTACCTGGATATAACAAAAAAAGTATTACCACACTATGCACTACCCATTCACAAAATTTACTCTTACAGCTATAATGTGGGAAAGAAGGTGGAACATAATAATACAGAAATACTTTTCTTCTTGTGAAACACCATATTAGTTATATATTTTAGACTTTTTTTTTTAGCTGCCTCACTATTTCTATAATAGTTAGGACCACTTTTAAATTTGTATCAGTTCACAGTAGTAAAAATTATCTAAAATTAAATTCAATTTTAATCAAATTTTTGTTGAAATGCACCACAAACATGAGGCACTATCCAATAGCTGATTGGATACCTTTCAACATCAAAATAACAGCTCATTTTATTTTTGTATAATAACCTTAATGAATAGATCATTAATTGCAGTCAAAAATTCCTGGAACATTTACTTTATTATAAGCTGTTCTTGATAAGTAAGTGCTTTCAGGTAGACTATTCAAAAGGTGTCTGTAATACCCAACCATTTCTAGCTAGTTTATATACAACCCGATTACAGTATAAGCTAAGGTCCAGCATTTTTACAGATTTGCTTGAAAGCTGTCATAATATCTGTAAATTTGTTTCCATAACTCGCCAATAAAATAAGGTCAAATCCTAGTTTAAATGAAGAGAGTGGCTTTTTGGTGTTCAGGTGTTAGTACTGGAAGGCAACCAATGAGAAGTGTCACGATGAGATCCAATGAAAATGTGTCTTTCATAACATGAAGGAATATGGTGCATAATTTGAAATGCGTAATATTTTCATAAATAATAACAACAATAAAAAATTGTCACATCCATGAGTCAATCTATTCTCAGTTCCCTTCGAGCAGCCGTAGCGTGCGGATCTCCATGCCAGCGCGTTTCCAGGAGCTCAGTCATCAGTTCACCTGATGACGGCGACATGTCTAATCGCCGAAATATTGTGCCCGTTGGAAACTATAGACCGGCAGTATACCCATGGATATTTTGATTATTCTAATCTAAACTGGTTCTCAGTGTACTTGTTTAAAATAGCTATGGAACATCTTCAGAAAATTACACCTAGAACCAGTCACTACATGGATGTGACAATATTTTTTTTTTTTTTTTTGGGGGGGGGGGGGGTGTAAGTTACTCATTACAGTAACAATATAGATTTCTTAACATTTAAATTCTTTCCACCAAAAGCTATATAAAGGAAAGAAAAAAAATCCTGTCACAACCGTGTAGTGACCTCTTGTCAATGTACTTTTATGAAGGTCTTCCGTAGTGACACTGACCATTAGAGTAATAACACTTGGGCTATAAGGAAATTCATCATAAACACTTATTTCCTACATGTTTCACTGTTCTCCTATAAGAAATATTGCTGATTCACACACATAGGTGTCAAAAACAATGACTTATTTGCAATTAATATGTCATGAATTTACACTAAAAACATTTACATTAGCAGTGCTAGTTACAAAAAGTTGAAAGACGCATTTTTATTGGCTCTCTCAATAACACTTTTCTCTTTCCGGTGCCAATATTTGAACACCTAAATTAGGATTTAGGTTAAAGTAAAATAGGCCTACAGATTTGCAACAGTTCTCATAGACAGGCCAACTTCTGCTTTCGTTGCTTATGAAATGTTTTCCTCTTAGTTCTAATGTAATACGTTCTCTTCGCAAACTGGCACAATATTATACAAGTCTGAATGAAAACAAACTTATATTTCATGTATTATTTCATCATATGGTTTGCCACAATAAATTATTTAGGCCTATATGGAGTGAGATAACATTCCAACAGTGTTGAAATACAACCCCAAGCTTCCACCGAAATGTGACCACATGTAGGTGCGATACATTCAATGATTGATGCTTCACTACCAAGACAAGCTAAAAACATGATGTGAGGCATGTGTTTACAGCTGGTGGCCACCCAGCAGTAAATGTGTATATTTGCAGAATTTAACTTGCTACTTGGTAACAAAATTGCACATCAGAAAAAAAAACTCTTAACAATCCTCTTGTGGAAAGAAAGCCATTCACAACTGTCTTGTTGGAGAACTTTATTGATTTTCTGCTAGGCAGTAAACAGAGACTTGGGAAGGTCTATTGAAAGGTACTGTAGCCTATGAAGGTTCCCTGCTACACAGTCAAAAGAATCGTAGGCCTACACGACTTATTTTCTGTACTGCTTATTCAGGGTTAAAATTAATTTAATTTCCGTCATTAAGAACTAGTGTTCCTCTGGATGTGCAATAATAATTGCCAATTCACACAAGTAGCCAAAATGAGGAACGCCACTTTATTGAATGTTTATGTTGTGCTCTGATACTCTTGTCACACTCGTGGAAAGCAAGAAAGGAACTTTTGGTTTAACATCCCATCAATAGCATGGTCAGTGATCAAAGCATCAAAACACCATCGAAACACCTAAGAAAATAAACAGACAGGGTAAAAGTTTCACTAAAAATCAGTAGTTGCTACGGATGAGGCGTCAAATCAAACAGCTTTGGATGTGTAAAATTATAGGCCTAAGGAAAAGAACAGGAATGGCCTGAAATATTAAAATGGCATATGTTTTTCTCAAAATCAATAAATGAAAAATTTTGTAACAATAAAAGCATAATCACAGTAAAGTTGGGACAAATTGAAACATGCATAATCAGTTTGTTTACAGAGCAGTAGCATGGCCAATATTCGGATAACAAAAAGCTAGCCTATGCTTAAAATGCATTACAATTGCTACAAAAGCACTTATGTACACAATGAAGCATATCTGGAAAGTAGTAAATACATACCCGACAAGAGGTAGAAAATATAAACAGTAAGAGGAAAGGAAACTGTAAACCCTGTGCATGTGTTCCTGATCATTTAGTTTCATAAACGTTGTGATGATACCTGCAATCCACCAGGATAGTAAAATTTTACTTATGGTAGCGGTGGGGAAGTAGGCTATGTTGATGTTTGCAGAGATCGCTAAATAGTCTCAGAAAACTTAAATCACATACAATGAGAGGGGACAAATTTTTGCGTTAGTAGAGAAATATAGGCTATAATTAGTGTTGTTCAGACTGCTGAGGTTCTTGTTCGTACCCTCGTCCATTCAATAAATTAATTATCGTTGTAAAGCAAACACTTCCTTCCGAACAATGTTACCATTACGCCGCCGACGCGGTAAGTAAAATTTAACCGCCTGTGTTGTTATTAGAAATATGGGAAGACAAGCGTTTCTGAAGAGGGATTTGCTAACATCGAAACCATCAACTGCGCGAAGTACAAGGAATGACAAGGATGGGACGCCAAACTGTCACATGACGTACTGGATTGTAGCCCCTGCCGATCTAAATGTGAACAATAGCTAGAGAGAGTGCCAAAAAGGTAGGAACTTTCTCACACTCACGTCATGGAATAATAATGACATTCACACGGTAAGTCATTAAGTCATCCGTCTGATGAACCTGCTTCCTACTGCTGCTGTAACCCCACTCAGGGGTACTCTCCATACAAAAGCATTGGGTTCATGGCACGTAGCTGTATGTTAAGTCTAGTTGGTAGGCTGCGAGCATCACTACTACGTTTATATTGACTAGGCTACACGTTGAGAAACTTCGGATATAGTCCCACAGCTCGTACGGTTTTCTAATGTGAATGCTACTATATGACAATCATAATTTCGTGCGGGGGTTTCATAACATTTTTTACCATTAGTAAATGTACCTCAAAATTACCAAATAATCAAAAGTGTACCTGTCAAATTAACTTTCTCGCACATATGTGATTTATTTTCCTTCTGGCAGCATTACTTGCTCAGGTGTCAGGCAATTAACTTTTGTTTTACGGTCGCTGATACAGCAGGAGGACATGCAAGGTATATTTAATTCCAAAATTCAAGTTCAGTGTTAGAATGTATATAGCTCTTTTGTAAATACACTTATAATTTAAATATGACCACTTCCATTACCAAAGACTTTACCGCAAAAATATTTCACAAATACGGATACATTCACCAAATCGGATCGTACAAATATCGAATACTGTAAATATTGCAATTGAATGTGAAAGTGTCGCAACCACAACAATAACTAAATACTTAGTAGAAAATGACACTTTTTACGGCCAGTGTATCCAGATACAAGAGAACATGTGTTTACATTAAAACGCGCTAGTGCAGGAGAGTATACGACAGGGACTGATGGAGACCTCTCAGAAAGAAGTGTAATTCTGTGACAGATCTTTGGTGTACTAGACCTAAGGTTCGTTCCTGCAGCTGCAGACTGCTTGACGCGCATGCGCAACGCTGAAATTGTGTTCCAGCAGCGCCTTCTCCTGCTTCTGGCTACTTGCAGTCTGGCTGTTTGGTGTTCCAGCAGTTGCCGCAAGCAGCCAGACGCTACCCGGAAAATTATTTCAGGCGCGGTCAATCTGCCAATTTGCGCATGCGCAGAAAAGTCTTAGTTAGAGAGGGGGGTAGCCATCACGTCATACGTGTGTATTTGTAACGTGTTTTTTGATTATTTCGAAGTCACTGCAATACCACTTGAGACGAGATATTTTTCGTTTACACTTCTTCGTTATTAGGAAGGAAAGTATTTTAATTATTTCTTTAAACTCACCATCACCTGCAGCCAGAAACAGTGCAAAAAGCGTTCCATCAGTGCAAGTATCAAACGAGGGTTTTTACGTCATAGTAGCTGCGCATGCGTAGTAATATCTGTTTCTTAGCGCTTGAGATTAGCCGTCTGGCAGCTGCTGGAACGAACCTCTAGTTTCCCGCTTTCCGCTATTATTTGTAAATAAGCAGACGATAATTTACATGTGAACAAATATAAAATTTATTGCAGCTTGTTTCTTCCATCCACCCTCTAGCAGTAATTTAGCCAGGGCTACTCTCTGGTACTTTTGCTGAATTGTTTCAAGCCGAGCCTTTGTGTTTAGTACCAGCCGAGTCTGCCACAGAGTTCCACCGCCTTATTGGTCGGCCGACATGAGCCTTTATTTGTAGAACCGTTGCCGAGTGGTACTGCGGCTCTCGCCTCAGGTGTATCGTGTAATGCGGCCAAATACAACATATTCGTAGATAACGGCAAAGTACTCTTGACAATCTACACAGTACAGGTCTATTCTGATGGATAAAAGTATTTACTTTTTTTTACGAATATGTCTTAAAGTGTGTGCTTAGGCAGGAAACTAAGAGTACAGCTTAAATTGTTGCAAGTGAACAAGCAGTGATGACATCTACAGTCTAGCTTGTCAAAAGTACTTCGCCCTTTTCTACAAATATCTGATGTTAGGCCTTATTAGATGATACACCTGAGATGAGAGCCACAGTACTAGTCGAAAACGGTTCCACAAATAAAGGTCTGTGTCAGCAAACTACGAGTCAGACACCTATGGTCTGAGTCTGCCACCTACGGTCTACCACCCACCCGCCGCCACCCTCACAGCAGCACCCAGCACCATCATTCGCCATTGCTGCTGACGCCGCGTTCTCCTTGCCATCGCCTGCTGTTGCTGCCTTCTCCGTCTGGGACTGGAGCCTGCCCTGCACAGCCCTCGCCACTGCGATGTCGTCAACATCTCCAACCGTGTGTTTGCATCAAACTATGTTTCTGATTTTAGCAATTTTTAACGTTCCTCCATGTGTGTTTAGCCTTCATTAAACTTCATAGTTTTTATTATGGCGCCTACATTTTGCCTTGTCTGTGTCTGCCACTTGCGGTCTGCGGCCCAGTCGCCACCGCCCTCGCAGCTGCACTTAGCACCGTCATCCACCACCGCTGCTGACGCCACGTCCCCCTCGCCATTCGCCTGCTGTTGCTGCCTTCTCCATCCGGGACCAGAGCCTGCCCTGCCCAGCCCTCGCCACAACATATGCTGCTGCATTTCCTCTGCCTCCGCACTACCTCCAAATCTTCACTGTCGCCTCACTGCCTTCAAGTCTTCATCATAACCTCTGTCATGCCTCCCTCCCTTTATTTGCTGTGAACTTTTCTCCTACTTCCTTTGCGCTCCACAATGTCTGACACCTCTGTCACTACCACATCTATGTTCACCACCCTTCCATCTCAGGACCTCACCACCACCATCATATACACTGCATCATCCAAGGCTTCCATGATCACCACATGGAACCCATCGCATCATCAGCCATTCCAAGACCTCCCCCTCTCTGTAATTTTATTGGCCACCACCTCAACTGCCATCCTCCTCTCCCCTCTCCCCCTCCCCACTGCCCCCACCTCCCCAGATCACTCCTCATCCTCTCCTCACCCTTCAACTCATGTTATTTCTTAATTTTCGTTAGTGCTTCTGTTTTAAGAGGTTTCTTCTCACCTACTTTGCAGATATCATTTGTGCTACTGTTTTAAGTTTATTCTCGTGTATTTCGATAAATACCTTGTGTATAGTTTTCGTCTGCAGCAAGCTACGTGATTTAAGTGTCATATTGTCACTTCCTAATTTCGTGTTCTGCTTTAAGAAAGCTTATATTACCACGCGTTTGAAAACAGTGTATTCCATAGATTTTCTTGTTTATTCTGGAAACTGCTGGACTCAGTTTCGTTGTTTGGCAGTGTAGTTACCACTAACCACAGTTCAGTCAGCTACCAGCTGCATTTATTAAAGTACTAGGCTAGTTAAAAATTGATTATTTAGTTTTCTACTTTCTACAGTTAAGTGTATCGATAGGATGGATAGGATGTGTGCCTGCTGCATGTGGATGCAAGAGGAGTTGGCTGCAGTTCGCGAACAGCTGAGCGTGCAGTTGGCTATGGTCAGCCACCTTCAGGCTGCTGTCTCGGGGTGCAGCGGTGTTGGCGAGTCTGGTGCATAAAGTGGGACACCTCAGGTGTCTCATGTTTTGCCCTCTGTCCCTGTTATTGAGGCACCTTCAGGTGTACCAGACGTGGTTGAGCAGCCCTCTCCACAAGGGGACTGGCGGGTTGAACGGCGTTCACGTCACAGGAGACAGAAGGCCAATGTAGAGGCTGGCCATCCGTTCATGCCCATTCGTCGTGTGAGTGGACGTGTGGCCACTCCTTCAGCAGGGTCTGAGCAGGTGCATGGGGGGAGGGTATTATTAGTTATTGGGAGCTCCAATGTTAGGTGCGCTCCTTAAGCAAATAGCGTCGAGATCCGGAAAGGCGTCCAACTCGAACTTGGTGTGTCTGCTGTGGGCCCTCATCTGAGATATGGAGGCGGCTTTGCAGGCGGCTATCAATGGTGTGGTCGACTGCAAGTCGTGGGTCACGTTGCCTCCAATGACACTTGTTGCTTGGGTTTTGAGGACATCCTCAGTTCCTACAGGCAGCTGGCAGAATTGGTGAAGGCTGCTGTCCTCGCACGCAGGGTGCAAGCAGAGCTGTCGATTTGTAGCATTGTTCCCAGAGTTGATCGGGGTCCTTTGGTTTCGAGCTGAGTGGAGGGTCTGAATCAAAGGCTTCGCCGACTCTGCAGATTTCTGGATCTCCGTTATCGAGTGGGGAATTTTAGGACACCCCTGGATAGATCAGGGGTGCACTACACTAAGGAAGTGGCTGCTCGGGTAGCAGAGTACTTGTGGAGTGCACATGATTTTTTTTTAAGGCTAGGTGCTAACTCTGATGAGCACTTGCCTGTCAACATTCAGACAGCTAATTCAGGACGCATTTGCCTAAAAAATTAGATTATCAAAATAATAGTACCTCTCCTTACCTCCTACCCATGGTCAAGGTGGAGTGGCTATCGGCCACCTCCCTCACAACCATGTCCAGCTACAGCCCCTCTCCAATAATCCTTCACAAAACCTCACCCTCAGTCCCTAGCAACCATCTACATCTGCAGCTATGTTCCCCTCCCCTATGATTTCCTATCCCATATTGAAAGATCCTTCACGATCTATGTGGCGGCACCAGTTTGTCACCACCTCACTTTAAAACAACTATGTCATCCTCCATCAACCCATCTGCCCTGAAAGCAATTCCAACCCTGATGTCACCCTGGTGTTCCCCAACCTCCTTGTGCGACTTATGTTGGATGTCCTCGACCAATAGGCAGTGACCACTCACCATCCTCCTCACTATTCGCCACCACCAATGCCCCACCCTTGCTCTACATATTGACCCTTCTTCCAAGCTCCAAGCTAGTCCATGACTACTCCCATGCCAACTGGGACGCCTGCCAATGTTGGTTGAGAGTCACCCTCTTCCTCTTCACTCACCCACCAACATCAAACACCCCTCCTCCTTCCTTCACCAGATTGTTGCCGATGCTGTGCACAAACACATCCCCACCCTATCGTCCCACTCTTTCTCCAAAGGCCGTCCTTCTCTGTAAATCACGTCGTCTTTACCGCTCCTTCTTGTACACCTGAGACCAGGACACACTCCTTCACCACCACCAAATCCAGAGAAACATTATAAACCTCCTACCATAAAGAAACGCCGAACTTGACGGTAGACAGGCACCTGTTGAAATGCAACACTCTCCATCAGCTGTCACACCTTCCACTGACCTACTGGTAGTCATCCTGCCCCTTATTACCCTCTCCTTCACAATGACCAACCATTTCCTGACAATGCCAGTAAGGCAGAAAATTTTGCTTCTTACCTGTCAAAACAGATTACATCCCTGACAATCCCAACTTTGATTATTCTCTCTTTTCCAATGTCCGTGAGTGAACCCACATCTCCTCCTCTTCCAGTACTTGGAATACATCCCACCTTCAGAATAAACATTCCAATCATGGATCTGGACATATAATTAACATTCAGTAACAAATGCAACACTGTGGCCCTGCCCCCCTCCCCATCCTTCCACATTGCCCTCGCCTCCCTCTATAATGTCATTCCCTAAACCAGTTTCTTTCCCGATCTGTGGAAAATGTCCTGTATCCTGGTGTTCCAAAGCCCAACCACCCCCCCCCCCCCATCCGCAACCTCCTCCTACCGTCATATCAGCCTCCCCTCAGTGTTCAGCAAAGTCCTGGAAACCAACCTATCCTGTTGCAGCCAAAAGCACCTATGTCAACACCACCTCCTTCCCCTCTCCCAATGTGCCTTCCTCATACTTGAACGCTCACAGCACTTCCTCCAATCCCAATTTCTCAGTTTTCCATTTGGTGTATCCAGTGACTCATTTCTATCAACCCCAACAAGTCCCAGACAATCATCATAGGTCATTCCATACACTCCTTTCACCTGCATGATTTCTATCTTAACTTCCACAATCATATCATCTGCCACACCTGGACCCTCAAATATCTCAGCCATATCCTTGACAGCTCCCTAATCTGGACTCAACACTTTAAAGACATCTGTGAGAAAGCACTCAACCACCTCCACCTCCACCTCCTCAATCTCCTCTCTGGCTAGACATGGGGCCTCAACCCATCCACCATCCTCTACACTTACTGATCCTTCATGCATCCCATCTTATGTATTTTTTACCCTACCTGGGTCTCCGCCCCCCTCCCCCAGAACCCAGAACGTCATGCCCTCTGCTTTGCTTACCACATTCACCTCCCATAAATTTCTTTTTTAAAGAGAATGCCAGGCTCTTGACTGTCAACAGTTATTTCTTAATTCACAATCATGATTTCACCTGTATTACTGTAAATGATATCAGTAGTGCTACATGACAAGTGAACAAAAACAAATCAGGATGCTACCAGTATGTTGATGAACAATAAATTTTACTTATCTTTTAAGTCTTGTTTCTGTGCACTGAAGCAGTACTTTTCCCTATTCTCTACAAATTATGCAACTTAGCAACCATTTTCATGAAACCAGATGTAGCCTATGGTGATATGAGGAAGACATGATTTCTGGCACTTTGAAGTTTTATGTGACACATGAAAATGGCTTATACAACTGAATTATAATTTTGAATTAAAAATAACTGTTGACAGTCTAATGTCCAAAAAATTCTATGACTGTGATCCCCAACAAATGAGCATCATCACGCAGTAGACAAATTTTAATTACAAGGAAGAATATAGGCCTAAATGTCAATGGCACACCTTTCGGTTAAAATAATTCCACCTTTTTATTTAGTTTCTATTGTGTCTCTGTTGTTCTGTAAATTCGAAAGGTGAGCCTCGGCTAGCGAGGATGTGGACAGGGATCTGCAATTAAAAGCATTGATTAGTGCACATATTCTTTCATTACAGATGAAGAGAATACTTATCTTTGATGTCCTTGTGTTGGTACAATTCTCCTATCTATTAAACAGTTCTGCAAGGTTTCTTTGCAATACAATTCTAGCTCGTGATATGTAGATGGCTGGCTCTCCTCTGTTGAACTTCTTGGCCGTTGACTGCCTCCTAGTGACAGGGACGCCCCTGTCTGTCATTGCTGCAGTGCGCTGGCATATCTAGCTGATCCCCTTTCTTCCTATTGGAGTGGCTGAAGTACTATGGAGCCACTTACCGTTCTTCTTGAAGTTGCACGGCGATGTATGTAGACAGCTGGCGTTGTGGTGAGTAGTGACGCCACAACAGGTTCCTACATAATTGGACTACACACCCTAAAATAGGTACATATTCGTTTTTGTATTGCCAACTGTTTGCTACAAGACAAAGCTGAATTGTCACTGGCAGGCTACTTCTTTCAGCTGCAGTAATTTATCTGTTTAGTTTTCACCTGAGTACAGATTACTCGAAAAGCGTCTCACATTCTGAAACAGATATCCAACTACATCATTATGAGAAGGAAGAATGGAAGCGTTATTCATACTCGTTTCAGTCACAGTAATTTAAAAAATGTTCAAATGTTTGTTAAGCTTAAGGGACTTAACTGTGGGGTTCAAATGTTTGTATAGCTTATGGGACTTAACTATGGGGCCATCAGTCCCTAAACTTACAAACTACTTATGAACTACCTTGCACTAAAGACGTCACAAAAAAAACTGCCATATACTATCCTAATATAGACATTAATATAATACTATCATCCCAGGATCTGTTACAAACATGGAAAAAACATTAACAGTGACAAGATTCAAACCTTATTGATCCACATCTTACACTCCAACTCCATCCCTCTTACAACAAAGGACTTTCACGAAAGAGTACCTAATTTTGTAATTCATATACGTTCTGTATAGTTCTTTCATTTTTATTTCATCTCTGGCCGCGGTGGCCGAGGGGACTGAGGCACTCCAGTCACGTTCTGCATGGCCACTGTGGTCGGGGGTTCGAATCCTCCCTCAGGCATGGATATTTATTTTTGCTGTCCTTAGTATTAGCTAGCCCATAAGTAGTTTGTAAATTTAGGGACTTATGACCCTGTAGTTAAGTCCCATAAGCTCTACAAACATGTGAACATTTGATTTATTTCATCACCAGCTGAAAACCCAGCGTTCACTGGGTATTATTTACTTATTCCAGTCTTCGTACTTCTCCCAACTCTCCTCTCTCTGACCATAACCTCTTTTCTAAAAACATGTCATATTTATGGGAGAATATATAAAAATAAGGTTGTCTTACATAATGCACAAATTTATAAGTACAGTATCCAAACAAATGTAGTAGGCCTACTCAAAGCACAAATCATATGTAACATTCATACATTCGTTTAATGCGAAACTTGACTATAAGCAATATTTCTTGTTACTTGTCCAGGATCTACTTACTTACTTACTTACTCCTTTGTGCTACAGCCCATGCAGGGCTTTGGCCTCCTGGACAATCTTCGCTCACTCTTGTTCGTTGGCTGCCTTGGCTCTCCAACTTCTAACTCCCATCCATCTCAGGTCCTCTTCCACATTGTCTAGCCATCTGGTTCTTGGTCTATCCCTCATATGGTGTCCACCGGGCACTTCTTTGAAAACTTTCTTGACTGTACTATTATCTGGCATTCTGTCTACGTGTTCCAACCAACGTGGTCTATTACTCTTTATTTCTGCCACAATATATGGTTTGTTGTACAACCGTCTGATCTCATTATTATTTCTAACTCGCCATATACCCATATCATTCACTGGTCCATAGATTTTTCTAAGTATCTTCCTTTCCAATCTCAGCAACAACTCCCCCGTCATTTTGCGACATAGCCCAAGTCTCCGAACCATACATCACCACAGGTCTCACTACTGTACAGTACACAACAACTTCATGTTCCTACTAAGGCTTCTTGCTTTGTATACTTTAATCAGTGCAAAGTAACTCCTATTACCAGCTCCAATCCTTGCACGTATGTCTTCTCTCATGCCATTACTCTCAGTTACCAGAGACCCAACATACTTAAAGCTCTCACAGCGTTCATATTCTTTCCTGTTCAAAGCAATGCTTCTTTTTCCTGCACCGGACCTCTTCCTAGACTTTAACAGATACTTAGTCTTTGACTAATTAATTGCCAGACCCATCTCCAATCCATATCTTTCTAACTTTTCAAGTTTTTCCTCCAGGTCCTGTTTCCTCCTTGATAACAAATCAATATCATCTGCATAGTCGAGCTCCTGCGTCTCTCTATAAAACAGAGTTCCCCCAGGGTTGTTGCTTTGGGTCTTTCACATTACCCTCTCTAAGGCGACATTAAATAAAATAGTGGAGAGCACATCACCCTGCCACAATCCTTGATTAACTTCAGATGCCTGCGATAAAGTGCCCTCAACCTTTACTTTGCACACTGTTCTCCTCAAGTCATTTGTACCAGTCTTATCAGTTTGATGGGAATTCCTGCCTTTTGCATTGCCTTCCACAGTTGGTCCCTTTTGATGCTGTCATAAGCTTGTTTGAAATCTATGAACAGCTGGTGGACATCAATGTTATACTCATAACATTTTTCAAGGATCTGTCTGATGGTGAAGATTTGATCTGTAGTGGATCACTTACCTATGAAACCACACTGGTAGTCTCCTAAATACTCTTCTACATATGTTCTTAGACACACAACCATGATTTTACCTAATACTTTATATACTATACAGAGCAGTACAATTCCTCTATAGTTCCCACAGTCGGTTTTGTCATGTTTCTTATATATTGGGCAGAGTATTGCTGTATTCCATTATTCTGGCATACTTTCTTTCTCCCATATGTACACTATTATCTCATGTAAAACCTTTATTAGTCTTTCTCCACCACATTTGATCATTTCTGCTGTAATATGGTCTTGTCCTGGAGCTTTATTGTTTTTAAGAGTTTTAAAACTAACTTTAACTTCTTCCATTGTAGGTTTCATGATCGATCTGTGTTATTGTTGTTCTACTTCTCCTGTATTTTCTTCCTGTTCGATGTGTTCTGCCAAATCAGTCTGAATCCCACATTCATTATCTGATTCTTTATTCAGTAGTTCGGTAATATACTTCACCCATCTGTCTAAAATCTGATCTTTACCTCCAATAAGGTTTCCATCCTTATCTTTACAGAAAACTTCTCTGGATTTAAACCCTTTCTTTATATCTTTAACTCTCATATAGAATTTCCTTGTTTCCTGGGGAGTCTTTCTCTCTTCTAACTCCTCAGTCCACTATTTTTCAAAGTCTTTCTTTTTCTTCCTACATTCCTTATCTGCTACCCTTCTCGCAGCATTCTTTTCCTTGCCTCATCCCTTTCTTCTTCCTCCTACAATCTTCATTAAACCAAACCTGTGTTCTCACCGCCTCCTTTCTACCCAGTACATTTTCAGCTGTTTCATGTATTATACCTTTGACCATTTCCCATTTTTCTTCAATACCCTCTCCTGCCTGATCTTCGGCCTCATTAAGTCTATTTGTCAAAATTGTTTTGTATTGTTGCACTATATTTTCATCGTTTTTTTAACTTCCCATCATCAAACCTTGCCACAATAGTTTTCTTGGTCTGACTGTAAAAAAATGTGTGTGTTCCAGATGTTAAAATTCCGTGTTTGTTCCAGATGTTAAAATTCCACTTCCTTTCCGTTTCACCTCTTGTATTGCCGCCATCGTCACCTTATATATCTTTACTTCATTTTTCAAATTTTGTAGTCCTCCAGACTTGTTCAGTGTTCTCACATTCCATGTCGCTATATACCAATTCATATGCCGTTTCCGTTGCCAAGGCCATTTATCTGTTCCATCCATCCGGCTCTCTTTGTCCTTTCGTTCCGTGACAAGGTTTTTTTGTTCTTTTTTTTCCTTCTTTTTTTTTTCAGGGCAGAGTTGTTAGCCCAACCCCCGTCTTGGAGGACCTGCATTTTTTTATGGTTTACTCCCCTAGGTGGGTTGGCTTCCCTACGCCTACAAAGCCCCCCCCCCCCCCCCGACTTCAACAGAGCACACAAGCCCTCCCACCCAGCGTTGAAGGTGCCTACTACAAGGCGACGTCCCCTGGGTGGGTTGTCCAGGATCTAATATGAATAAATTCTTTGGTGAGCCCACCCCTCAGTAAGCGACATACAGTTGTATGTGTGAGAAACATGGAAACATCAAATCCACTCTATGATATTTAATAGATTGCCCTGTGATTTATTAATCATGGTGGAAAATAGAAACATTTTGACAGTGTGGATTGGATTACACTCTTTCAAATTCTGAAGCAAGTAGGAGTAAAATATAGGAAGCGGAAGGTTATTTACAACTTGTACAAAAACCAGACAGCAGTTATCAGAGCTGAAGGGAATGAAAGGGATGCAGAGGTGGAGAAGGGTGTAAGACAGGGTTGTAGCCTTTCCCCAATGTTATTCAATTTGTACATCGAGCAACCTATAAAGGAAAGCAAGGAGAAATTTGGAGAAGGAATTAAAGTTCAGGGTAAAGAAATAAAAACCTTGCATTTTGCTGATGGCATTGTAATTCTGTAAGAGACAGCAAAGGACCTGGAGGAGCAATTGAACGGAATGGACAACGTGTAGAAAGGATAGGGGAGTGCAAAACTCTGGAGTGTAGGCGACAGAGGCAAACGCGGTCGACACCTGACATCATGGTGTTTAGAGCTATATCCTACACTGGCCGTTCTCTTCTGGTGGTCGTTGTGGGAAAATTGAACAGTACACGGCACATAGAAGCGATCAATCTGTCTTACCACCGTTCATGCAGTAAAAAGGCGATGTGCTTTTCCAACAGGACAATGCACGACCACACGTATGCTGTACAACCCAACGTGCTCTTCTAGGTGTACACCAACTAACCTGCCCATCATTACCACCAGATCACCAGATCTGTTCCCCATTGAGCATGTCTGCAAACGGATGAAACGTTATATTGGCGCGGTCTACACGACCGGCACGAGATCTGGTCCATCTGAGGCATCAGATGCAAATTGCATGGCAGGCCGTACCCTAAGACCTCATTCGGCACCTCTACAATCGTCTTCATGGGAAAGTTGCACCCTGAATTACTGCAAAATGAGGGTATCCACGTCGACAATGTGCACTCTCTGGTGACTGTTTTGACGTTCGTATGGTTCTGACTGCGTGATCGTGTGTTGTATGTCTCCTCAAGACTGTGTCAAAGTTTCGTTCTGATGGACTGACGAATATTTTTTTTTTTTTTTTTCATTTTTCAGGAGTGTATTTTTCTGTGTCTTAATTACGGCAGACTGCGGAGCGCGCGGTTGCTCGCCGTGGAGGTCCGAGTCCTCCCTGGAGGATGGGTGTGTGTGTTGTACTCATGTTAGTTTACCTAGGTTTAAGTAGTTTGTAAGCTACGGACTGATGACCACGCAGTTTGGTCCGATAGATTTACAGACATTTGAACATTTGCTGCATCGGAATCAGCCGTTTCCCATTTTAAATGAAATCCTTGTGCAATTTCGTCACGTTACTGTTCTGAATCCACAGTTCTTCCTGCATTTTGCATGCTCAGCCATGTTACTAATTGTATAACTAGCTCACGTACAATCCACTAGCCTTCAGCTATACAGGAAAAATCACTGGCTACGTATAAGGAAAAGTTTCAAACGCGGTGTTCGCTCAGCGGCGCATTACGCGCACTTCCACAGCACAGGCTGTATTTTCGTCGCTCTGCGCTAGCTACGCTACGTACCCGTTCCACGTCCTTTACTGACTTGCGGTATTCGCAAATGAGCTCGTTACGAGTATAAGTACTAGAGCAGAGGAAGACAACTTCAGGCGGTGTCAACGTGTGAGCAGGAATAACAAGCCTGTCAATCCGTGTGACGTTAGGCGAGAGCTGTATTCGTAATGTCGCCTAGATAAACGGGGCTGTGATTACGGAGCTGGAAGGCTCAGTCAGCAAGAATGTTCTCGACGACAATAACATTGCGAGTACAAACAAAACGGAAGAATCGGTTTTTCTTTCTGTATGAGGAAATCTGTTGCTTCTTGTGCAATGTAGGGAAGGTGCAAAGTGTTAGGTGTGTAACAGAGAAGTATGGAGTATAAAAAAGAGTAAAGCGTCATTATTCCCTGCGCCACACAAATGAGTACGGGAAATATGAAGAAGAAGGACGAGACTCCTTAATATCTGAATTAAAGGAACGTGCTAAAAATGTTCAAATGTTTGTAAAGCTTACGGGACTTAACTACAGGGTCATCAGTCCCTAAACTTACAAACTACTTATGAACTACTTACGGACTAGGACGGCACAAATATCCATGCCCGAGGGGGGATTCGAACCCCCGACCGTAGGGGCCGTGCAGACCGTGACTGAAGCGCCTCAGTCTCCTCGGCCACCGCGGCCGGCTAGGAACGTGCTCATGTGGAGGACTGTTAGTGTAGCGAAACGTCTGTATATCTGAGCTATAGAATAGCTCTACATATAGCCTAAAAAGATCGACTACTTACTGAGGGTGAATTTGCAAAAGCCGGCCGCGGAGGCCGAGGGGACTGAGGCGCCGCAGATGCGGTCTGCACGGCCACTACGGTCGGGGGTTCGAATCCCCCCTCGGGCATGGATATTTGTGAAGTCCTTAGTGCCGGCCGCGGTGGCCGAGATGACTGAGGTGCGCCAGTCACGGTCTGCACGGCGACTTCGGTCGGGGTTTCGAATCCCCCCTCGGGCATGGATATTTGTGCCGCCCTTTGTTGTAGGTAGTACATAAGTAGTTTGTAAGTTTAGGGACTGATGACCCTGTAGTTAAGTCCCTTAAGCTTAACAAACATTTGAACATTTTTGAAGTCCTTAGTATTAGCTAGTTCATAAGTAGTTGGTAAGTTTAGGGACTGATGACCACGTAGTTAAGTCCCATAAGCTCTACAAACATTTGATTTGACTTTGCGAAAGAGGTGATGGCCGCTGAAGAAATATGTCCACGTTTGGTAGAAGACTTTGAAAAAGTCAGTTGGTCTCCGAAGATTGTTTTACGACGTATTCAGGTTATGGCTGCAGAAGTGCAAGAAGAAATGCGTGTTTCTGCACGTATGTCTATACATTATTCTTTAGCTGTCGATGAGAGTACTGACGGATACTGCACAGTTAGCTATTTTCATTCGGGACATGGATGATAAGCCGAATATAACAGAGGGATTTTTAGATTTCATCCCCGCCTCAAGGGCACCACCACTGGGTTGAACATTTTCAAAGGCGTTGTCAAAGCTGTTGAAAACGTTGGCCTGAGTTGAAATCGCAACACATGGGGCTTCGTCTATGATAGGAGTTAATGTGGGATTTATTGCACGGGTGAAAGAACGTATGAAACATGTTTCTGGTGCAACAAATGTTCAAACGTTTGTAAATCTATGGGACTTAACTACTTGGTTATTAATCCCCAGCTTACACACTACTTATACTAATTTAAACTAACCTAAGGACAACACACACATCCAGCCGGAGGGAGGAATCGAACCTCCGACGCGGGAGGTCTCGCGATCCGCAACGTGGCGCTCCAGACCGCTCGGCTACTCCCGCACGATCTGGTGCAACACAAGAACTCACTGCCATCCACTGCATGTTTCATCAAGAGAATCTATGCGCAAAATATATGAAAATAAGAAATGTTGTAGATACGGAGGTACAAGTCACAAATTCCATCCGATCACGAGGCCTGAGACGTAGGCCATTAAAGTTTTCTTGAAGAAAGTGGTACTCGCTGTGGTGATCTTCCTTATTTTTGTAATATGCACTGGTTGACCAGGGGTGAGGAGCTAGATTGATTCTTTAATAACATTATTCATGACTAGTGAAAATAAGCCTGTTTCTCAATTGCAAGAAGAAACTTGGATTTGTGACTTAGTATTCCTTCCTGATTTAATTGGCCACTTAAACGATTTAAATACCTCACTCCAAGGAAAAGGCCTCCTCATAACATATATGTGCTACAGAATTAAAGCCTTCAATATGGCACTGTAGGCGAGAAACACTCCACATTTTCCGAAGCTATCGTTGGTGCCTACTCCTCAAATGTTCAAATTTTTGTTAAACTTAAGGGACTTAACTGCGGGGTCATCAGTCCCTAAGCTTACAAACTACGTATGAACTATCTTATACTAAAGACGACACAAAAATCCATGCCCGAGGGGGGATTCGAACTCCCAACGGGGAGCGGCCTCGTGCATCGGGGCTTAGCGCCTCAATGCGCTTGGTCACTCTGCCGCGGAGATCGTACTCTCTCTGAAGGAAACGTGCAAATTCTAGAAGCTGTTCCTAACTACTTTGAGTCCAGGTTCAAATATATGGAAATACTGTCTGCTATGTTTCAGCTGTCTGCAACACCCAACACCGTTTCAGTGGATGTTAACAATATTCCCATCGGTTTTAAAATGGAACTGTTAAATTTACAATGTGACGATTTATTGAAGACAAATATAAACAAAATGAAGGCTTGGCAGAATTTTATAAGAATGCTCCTCAAAACAGATTTCCGAAGTTGTATGCCCTTGCTTGACGGATATCGCGTATGTTCGGTTCGACGTATGTGTGTGAATAATTCTGTTATGAAATCAGCAAAGTCCCAAAACACCGAAACTCATTGCCAGATGACACCCTTACAGGCAGTCTTTGATTAATTCTCAAACACTGCATCCTAACTTTGAAAAACTAACCAAAGAAAAACGAAATGGAAAATGCCCGGCCGCGCGGGAGTAGCCGAGCGGTCTGGAGCGCCACGTTACGAATAAAAAATGTTCAAATGTTTGTATAGCTTATGGGACTTAACTGCGGGGTCATCAGTCCCTAAACTTACAAACTACTTACGAACTAACTTATACTAAGGACGGCACAAATATCCATGCCCGAGGGGGGATTCGAACCCCCGACCGTAGTCCCCTCGGCCACCGCGGCCGGCCGTTACGGATAGCGCGGCCTCCAGTGTCGCAGGTTCGAATCCTCCCTCGGGCATGGATGTGTGTTGTCCTTAAGTTAGTTTAACTTAGTTTAAGTGGTTTGTAAGACTAGGGACTGATGACCAACGTAGTTTGGTCCCATAGGATTACAAAATGTCTACTTAAACGTATCGTACAGCTTTGGCCCAAAATTTTAGAGAAAACTGTATTATGTTCCATTCTCTTTACTTTATAACAGTGCTATCCTTACATTAAATTACACCTATGTTATAATGTTCTCATGGTAGGGAAGATGGACAATTGTCTGTAATCTGTGTCTGTTATTTAATTTAAAAAATTGTTTTAAAATTAGGATACCGTTGACCTCACTGTCTTCTTCACATCAGATCTGTTCCATGTCTTTCCTAAATTTCTACACTCCACACGCTGCATTCTAATTCGCCGCGGCAGTAGTACAGAGCGTGTGACGTCACACGATCAACTCTCCTTCCTTGCGAGAGAGTCCTGGGCTGACGTCACACCGGCGCTGCCTGTTCTCCCCTGCACCAGAGCTACAGGAAAGAGTAAAGTGAACCGTTAACCTGTCTGACTTGATTGTAATCGCTTTCCATGCAGCTAGTTTGCTCAAAATGTTGGAAAATACGGTACACCACTTCTTGGATACAGCTTCTAACGACACCATCTCTTTTGGAACGTGGATTTAACTGTTGAAATTGAAGTTTCCTAAATACCGGATACATATTTGATTTCAAGTCAGATTTATAGCAATCCACTTCATTTTAGATGGGGAAGATCGAACATGCATATTTTACTTATCTTGGTTCTTGAAGGCAAAAATAGTAGAATATGTTTCAGGAGATTCAATTAAATAATCACAGACATTCTTTATGATAGTTCCATTGTGACGGAAACAAATTTATTTAGTTGTGCAACATTATAATGTTAGAAACATTTAGCCTCAGATAACAGAGATGTTAACATGTTTGTAGCTATGAACTGAGTGACAAAACCATGGTTTCTCTCAAACCTCTTTCTACGTAACCGTGTAATAAGATTGATGACAAAGTTCTTTGGTTACCAAATAAATCATACGACAATACTTTAAATATGCCAAAATACACAAATTAAAATATTACATTTAAGCTTTAACTATTTATCTCAATATATGTACGTGTTTCAAAATTTGTATTTAATGTGGTACAAAAATTGAAAGCACACAATTAAAATCACCGGTTGAAATCATTGTCACTTCAGCTCGTCGTATTAAATACAAGAGGTCCTGTTCATAAAAGTGATCTCTCAGCTCTGTGCTGGTTGTCTGAAGGAGCATAAATGTTTGTAAAGCGAACGCCATGAATTAAGCAAGACAACTCTCGACCGTTTGCTATCCGATTTACATCAGAGACAACGATTCCCTCCTTAATCAGGAATGCAGTCCCAAAGGCACCATCCAATGTCGTGTTTAAAATCGCGTCATAGCCGGTAAAGCTCGAGCTCACTGTCGACCTCTTGTAACATCACGATGTCAATATCGACGATGTAGATATAATCTTGGAGGGCGTCAACCTTGTTCAAGGGTGTCTTGATGTAGTACATCGTAACTTCATCCAAAATGTATAGCGAACCTTTTAGTAAAAATTCGGGTCGCCATCTCCTGTTTCCGGGGACGGGCCCTCTTGTCCAGGAGGCGGTCCGCCGTGTGGTTCCACCTGCATTGTATCAGCACCGGCGTGGTCCTCGGCATCATATTCCATGTCCTAGGCTGTCATGGGCGCCAGAAGAAGTTCGCTGCAGAAGTGCTACTTATATTCTGCGATTTTTTAGTGTTTTTTTCCTTATGTGATCGTGATAAAAGTGTACTCAGGCACTGCTGACATAAGGTACTGTACGATGAACAACTGTAAATAAAAACCCATTGGATTAGTCATGTGTTATAAGTGCTTTTCTAAAACGTAGCTCTGAAGTGGTGTTAGGACTGACTACATTACGATTTTTTGCGCTTCAGCACGATCAAATGCTGCTACGTTTGATATAATTAAGACTTTCCACGGACTATGATTCCTTTTGAAGTGTTTATTGTTAATATTATTTCAATAACTGACTTAGAACAGTATTTATTATGACTCTCGTTCAGTGTGTACTAATTTTGGCGGGAAATAGCGTTCTGTGATAGGCAGGTCTATCCTGAGGTCACGGGGGCGGGGCTCGCTGTTATTGGTTAATCATATCTTGCCATGGGACGTGTTGATCACGTGTGACTTCCTTTAGCAGGAAATAATTTTATTGGTTCTTACATTGCTGACAGTTGCTTGTCACTGCTAATTTTCATTGGTGCCTCTGTAATCGACGTCACCAAGGCGGCAAACCCACGGATTGGTCATCTAGCAACCAATCGTGGTTGCTAGAGAACTAGCGAGAACTTTCAAAGCTGCGTTTTCTAACTAGATCAGAGAAGTGGCTGCAACGAGAAGGACGCGAGAAAGATGTAACAGTAGCGCTTCTTCACCCCTAATCGCTATGAGTACAAATCAAAGATCATAACCCATAAATTCTCCAAGAATTCAGTCCACCCCAGTAATGGAAGACACCCAATTTATGTCTGCATCTGATAAAATGGCTATTATTGATAATATAATTACGATGGTAGCCTCTGTACTTACGGGGAAACGTGTAGATAAAGAATTAGTCAATATTATAAAAATGATTTGATTCCAATCGCCTTTTGACAAATAACTGTGTTGGAGAAAGAAAACGTAAAGTTAAAACAACAAGTAGAGGTCTTAAATGCACTAAATGCCCCTGGACGTGCTGAAACACAAGAAATGCTTAAACAATCTGGAGAGGCAAATAGATATTTTAAAAGAAGAAAATGAGAGACTGCGAAATGAATTAGTTATCTCAAATGCACCTGATGCCAAATATCGAATAAAGAACTACAAAAAGAGATAGAAAAACTTAAAAAAGAGAACGATAAGCGTCGAACAACAGAAATCCCTCCGATTGCCCCATCTTATGCATCAATAGTGAATGGAAACAAGGCCGAAACACAAATTAAAGTAGATCAGATCAAAGGAAATAAGGCAACAACTCTGTTTTACCGATCCACCACATAACTGGACACTAAAGTAGTAAGGGATATGATAACGAAAAACATAAATCCAAGAGAAGACAAAGTCAAAATAAAGTCTATAAGAACAACATCCAGTGTAGTCATAATTGAAACCGAAACACAAGTAACTGATGGACAAGGCCTCCAGACCTCTACTGGCCATTCGTTAAGTACCCTCATGCTTGTCTGATAATGGATTCTTCGGGGAGTTATATGACTTAAATTTGAGTGAACACTTGACGCAGGATGATTTTCATGACGAAGTGAAACTCCGTTTTAAAACAGGACCAAAAGGAAAAGAAAGACAAAATTACATTGTTGAAGTCAGTCCACGAGTTAGAAACCTGCTGTTGAGACAATAAAGAATATATATAAGTTTTCATGCACTAAAAGCAGAGGATTACACAAATGAACCCAAATGTGATCTCGGTCATCCAACAAAATTTTGTTCAGTAACTCAACCAGTATGTATGAAGTGTGGACAAAAAGGCCATAGGAAAAAGGATTGCCAGGAACAAGAGCCGAAAATTGACTGTATTCCGTGTAAGTTGAGAAATCGCACATGTGATAAAGCAGGAAGCCCTGACTGCTCATCGCATAAGCTGCTACATGCCCGACAAATTCAGAACATTGATTTTGGAACAGACGTTTAAAAGGATGAAAATTATGCAGTTAAATGCCGATAGGAGCATTACCGTCAGTGCTGAACTTATTAAAGTTGCGTTGGAACATGAGGTGGATATAATTTGCTTACAGGAACCATATGCTAGAGGCGGACAACTAATTAATCTTCCTCCAGGGGCAGTAGTTGCGACAGGCGACCAAGTTCCTATGGCAGCAATTATAGTATTAAATAAAACAGTAACTGTGACTAAAGTAAGTCAATTCAGCTCTACGCATATAGTAACCATAAGGTAACATTTGGACATATAAACTGGGTAATTGTCTTGTTGTACGCACAATATTCTCACGACATTCACCCGTATGTCCAATATCTCTAATTTAGCCCAATATACAAGACATAAAAGTCTAAGAAATTGTGGATGGACACCATCTAAATACGCGGCGTATCAATACCTGGCAAAAAGAATTGGATGAGATCGACAAGGGGCGAAGGGTATACGACTTTTTTCCCAGTATAAGAGAAAGATTATCCCTGAAGTATATTAACCTTAGTCGAGGGATGATACACTTCATAACTGGAAACGGACCATACCCAGTAAATCTACATAGAATGAACCTACGCCATGTCAGATATGTCTGTGTGGTGATGTAGGAACCACAGAACATACAGTAATAAATTGCACAGTGCTCTCACAAGAAAGGCACCTGGAGATGGATCACAACATCTACAATTCCATTAGAAACCAGGATGCGTGGAATGAACTAAATGAAACGGCAGACAAGATATCAAGAAAACTTCAAGAAGAATATGCCACAGGAAGACGCAGAGGAAGAATAAATAGACTGCAGGCGCATACAGATTATAACAGTAGTGATGAAGAAACCAGTAACTCTACAGACTGTGATACAGGTACAGAAGGAGACACAAGAATGGGCTTTGAAAAGGAGGAAATGTAACTAAATTGTGAATCCTCCTGATAGACACCATGCCACTATTATATTTTTCTAAACTTTTGTAAGAAACATTGTAATACTAGGCAAGGAAATCTACTTAACACGTAATGATTACGTGACGATTAAATCCTTATAGAGTCGGTCATTGTACATATGCTCCATATCTTAATAAAACTGTTTGTTTATCTTTAAGCACGTTGAAGTGCAAGTGTTTAGGCTTAAAGAATTATGAGGAGTATATATTCTGTATTCTTAAACTCTTGCTTATAAATTACACCTAGATTAAAGGTAAATGATAGTTGAATTTCCACACTAAGTTAAATCGTATAAACCAAATTAACATTATAGTACATTTTACGCAACTTGTTAAGTCCAGATTATTACTATATCTGCATTATCTTTATGACAACACTAGTAGGCAAGATATTGTAACTATTTATGTAATGATTACGATAGCTGGATCGTCAAAAAGTCGGTACTTAAACTCCATGCCTTAACAACGTCACTTTGTTGTTGTTCTTGGTTCAATTACAACTATTTTCATACATATTTGGTATTTTCTAATTATGTAATGAATGTAATAGTTGAAACGTGAAAGAGTTCGTTCCTGTAATCATACTCATCCAAACAACATTGTCATTTTTTATTATTTTCTTTTTCAGGTCCAAAATATTATGAGAAATATCATCCTGTATAGACATTAATTATGAATTACCATTCTGACTAAAATATGTGAATTTTGTATCTCTAAACTAACTTATATTGTTGTTGTTGTTATGGTCTTCAGTCCGGAGACTGGTTTGATGCAGCTCTCCACCCTACTCTATCCTGAGCAAGCCTTTTCATCTCCTCATAAGAACGGCAATCCACATCCACTTGACTCTGCTTACTATACGCGTCTCTTGGTCTCCCTCTGCGATTTTTACCCCACACACTTCCCTCCAATGCTAAATTTACGATTCCTCGATGTCTAAGAATGTGTCCTACCAAGCGATCCCTTCTTTTAGTCAGGGTAGGCCAAAAATTCCTTTTCTCACCAATTCTGTTCAGTACCTCTTCATTAGTTATGCGATCTACCCAACTTATCTTCAGCATTCTTCTGTAGCACCACATTTCAAAAGCCTCTATTCTCTTCCTGTCCGCACTGCTTATCGTCCATGTTTCACTCCCGTACAAGGCAACACTCCAAACAAATGCCTTCAGAAAAGACTTCTTTACACTTGAATTAAAATTCGATGTTAGCAAATTTCTCTTTTTCAAAAATGCTTTTCTTCCCATTGCCATTCTGCATTTTATATCCTCTGTACTGCGACCATCACATGTTATTTTACTACCCAAGTAACAAAACACATCTACCACCTTCATTGTTTCGTTACCTAATCTAATTCCTTCAGCATCGCCTGATTTTCTAAGACCGCATTCCATTATTTTTGTTTTGTTCTTGTTAATGTTCATTTTATACGCTCTCTTCAACACACTGTCCATTCCATTCAACTGCTCTTCCAGGTCCTTTGCTGTTTCTGACAGAATTACAATGTCATCAGCAAAACGCAATGTTTTTATTTCTTCCCCCTGTACTTTAATCCCTATTCCAAATTTCTCCTTTCTTTCCTTCACCGCCTGCTCGATGTACAAATTGAATAACATCGGAGAAAGGCTACAACCCTGTCTTACTCCCTTCCCAACTGATGCTTTCTTTTCATGCCCTTCGAGTGTTATAACTGCGGTCTGGCTTTTGTACAAGTTATAAATAACTCTCCTTTCCCTATATTTTCCCCTGCTGACTTCAGAATTTGAAAGAGTGTACTCCAGTCAACATTGTCAAATGCTTTCTCCAAATCTACAAAAGCTAAAAATGTAGGTTTGCCTTTCCTTAATCTATCTTCTAAGATAAGACGTAAAATGAGTATTGCCTCCCGGGTTCCTACGTTCCTCCTGAATCCAAACTGATCTTCCCCGAGGTCAGCTTCTACTAGCTTTTCCATTCTCCTGTAGATAATTCGTGTTAAAATTTTGCAACCATGACTTATCAAACTGATGGTTCTGTAATTTTCACACCTGTCTGCGCCTGATTTCTTTGGAATGAGGATTATTACATTTTTCTTAAAGTCTGAGGGTATTTCGCCTGTCTCATAAATCCTACACACCAGTTCAAATAGTCCTGTCATGGCTGGTTCTCCCAGAGACTTTAGTAGCTCTGAGGGTATGTCATCTACTCCTGGGGCCTTGTTCCGACCTAGGTCTTTCAGGGCTCTGTCAAATTCATCTCTCAGTATAGCATCTCCTATTTCATCTTGATCTACTTCCTCTTCCCTTGCTACAACATCGTCTCTCAGTTCATTTCCTTTGTAGAACTGTTCTATGTATTCTTTCCACCTTTCAGCTTTCCCTTCTTTGCTGAGAACTGGTTTCCCATCTGAGTTCTTGATATTCGTAGAGTTGCTTTTCTTTTCCCCAAATGTCCCTTTTATTTTCCTGTAGGCGGTATCTACTTTTCCCTTTCTTATACATTCTTCTACAGATTTGCATTTGGCTTCTAGCCACTCCTCTTTAGCCATTTTGCACTTCCTGTCAATCTCATTTTTTAGTCGTCTGTACTCCATTTTGCCTGTTTCATTTACTGCCTTTTTATATTTTCTCCTTTCATCAATTAAATTTAGTATTTCCTGTGATATCCAAGGATTTTTTGTAGGTCTTGCCTTTCTACCTATTTTGTCCTCTGCTGCCTTCACTATTTCATCTCTCAATGCTACCCATTCCTCTTCTACTGTTTTATTCCCCCCTGTTTCTGTCAATTGTTGCCTAAATCTCCCTCTGAAATTCTCCAGAACTTCACTTTCCTTCAATTTATCTAAGTCCCATCTCCTTATTTTCCTACCTTTCTGCAGTTTTTTCAGTTTCAGCCTACAGTTCATGACTAATAAGTTATGGTCAGAGTCTATATCTGCCCCTGTGTACGTCTTGCAGTTTATAACCTGGTTCCGGAATCTATGTCTTACCATTATAAAATCTATCTGATACCTTCCGGTGTCTCCTGGTCTCTTCCATGTACACAACATTCTTTTGTGATTCTTAAACCAGGTGTTTGTTACGATTAAATCATGTTCCGTGCAAAATTCTACCAGGCGACTTCCTCTTTCATTCCTCCTGCCCAGTCCATATTCACATACTATTTTTCCTTCTCTTCCTTTTCCTACTACCGAATTCCAGTCTCCCATCACAATTAAGTTTTCCTCTCCCTTAACTGTCTGAATAATTTGCTTTAGCTCCTCATATATTTCTTCGATCTCCTCATCATCAGCAGAGCTAGTTGGCATATAAACCTGTACTACTGTTGTCGTTGTTGGCTTCGTATCTATCTTTACAATGATAATGCGATCACTGTGCTGCTCATAGTAGTTTACCCGCATTCCTATTTTCTTATTCATTATCAATCCTACTCCTGTGATACCCCCAACTGATTTTGTATTTATAATCCTTGTACTCGCCTGACCAGAAATCCTGTTCATCCTGCCACCGAACTTCACTAATCCCCACTGTATATAACTTCAACATATCCATTTCCCTTTTTAAATTTTCTAATTTACCTACCCGATTAAGGGATCTAACATTCCACGCTCCGATCCGTAGAATGCCAGTATTGTCTTTCCTGATGACAACATCCTCCTGAGTAGTCCCCACCCGGAGATCCGAATGGGGGACTATTTTACCTCCGGAATATTTTACCCGAGAGGATGCCAACATCATATGTTCATACAGTAGAGCTGCATGTCCTCGGGAAAAGTAACGGCTTTAGTTTCCCCTTGCTTTCAGCCCTTCGCAGTAGCTGTGTGGCAAAGCCACATTAGCTGATGTTACAAGGCCAGCTCAGTCAATCATCCAGACTGTTGCCCCTGTAACTACTGAAAAGGCTGCTGCCCCTCTTCAGGAACCACACGTTTGTCTGGTCTCTCCTCAGATACCCCTCCGCTGTGGTTGCACCTACGGTACGGCTATCTGCATCGTTGAGGCACGCAAGCCACCCCACCTCGGCAATGTCTGTGGTTCATGGGGGTGGAACTTATATTAAATACCGTAATTAATTGTTAAATTTTGCTACTGTTACAAATATTTTTACTATATCTTTTATATGCTTAGGAATTAAGACATTTAACTGTTACTAGTAGTTTGTTTATAAGGAATAAATGATTAATTTCTTAACAGTAAAACTGAACATTTACAAACTTACTGTTGATTTTAGTTCAACTTATATTATCATCTTACATATTTTTTATTTCCAATGTATTTTTAATTCACTTCATTGTAAGAAATTAGAAAAATTAAATTGGTATTATATTATATTTCCATTCATAAGTCAGACACATGGAATATATTCTAAAGCAGAATTGTAATTTTCTAAGATTCCAGTAAGCAATGTATCTGACTGTCTCTCATTATAATGAATCATACCTTTATGTTTGTGTAGTTAAATGTTTAATTATACTTCCTTACATTATTAGGTACATTTTGTTTCTTATTCATTTATAAGACAGATATAGGTAATATAAGATTCCAAATCAGAATTGTAACTTTTTATGATTTCAGCAAGCAATGTATCTGACTTTCATTATAATGAAGAGTACCGTTATGTTAGTGTAGATATATGTTTAATTATACTTTACATTATTAGGTACATTTTGTTTGTTACGAATTTTATATACGAAGTATGTCCACAAAGTAAGTTCCGTTTGGTTATACAAAACAAACGTGTACAGATACAGAAAAAAATATTTATTGTACACAAATATATAACTATTAAACTACTTTTCTACATAGCTTCGGAAATTTTTTTAGGTATTTCTCATAGTGTGGCACAAGTTTTTGTATCGCTTCTTCGTAGAAAGTTGCCGCCTGTGTATTCAACCATGTGGTAATCTATTCTTTCAGCTCGTCATCATCGTTGAAGTGTTGACCACCATGGACAGGTTTTAGGTGTAAGAAGAAAGCCGCTAGGAGCGAGGCTGAACGGAGGATGATCAAATACGTCCCATAAGAGTTGTTTGGTCACGTTCGCCTTGTGAGGTCGGGCGGTAACGTGAAGGGAAAAAGAAAACTCATTTCATCTATTCTTACACCTAAAATCTGTCCTTAGTGGTGAACACTTCAACGATGATGAGGTGAAAGAACATGTTACCACATAGTTGAATGCACAGGCAGCAACCTTCTAAGAAGAAGGTACACAAAAACTTGTGCCACGCTATGACAAGTGCCTACAAAATTTCGGAAGTTATGTAGAAAAGTAGATTTTTATACAATAAATATTTTTTCTGTATCTGTAAACGTTTGTTTTATATAACCAAACGGAACTTACTTTGTGGACATACCTCGTAATTAACTATGCTATTGCATTTAAATGTTTCTTTCGTATAACTGTAAACCGTATGTATATTATTTTTATTTTTATTAATTTATTAAAAGTATATAGTGGCTGCTGAGTAAATACTGCAGATTTCTCACAACACAGTTCCACCTCCATGGGGTGGGACACAGGCAATGGTACACTGGTCCTCTATACCATATATGTTTAGACGACCGGTGTGTCGGCTAAGACACAGTTGTGGAGATCGACCCGCTATATTATATAGGCAGCGGGTCCATAATCGCAAGCAGCAGTGAAAAAAATGTCCTGGTATCAATCTGGGTTCGGACGTTCCTTCTCCTGGACCGTGGCTACTGACGGTTTATTCTTCGTTTCGGAACCTTTTGTGTCTTTTCCTGTGGGAGCAGAAGTTGCCGCTTTCCCGGTTGTACGGTCCGACATGTCGTCCGTCCGCGATTTCTTGTTTGTTTTAGAAGGCTGTGAGCCACCGGCCGTATCCTTCGCCGTGATTTTCTGGTGAACTTGCGCCGCCCTTTCCCGCAGCCTTGGTGCATATTTTTCCGCTGCTTCACGAGCGATTCGACGCTTCTTATTTTCCGGAGGAGATACGTCGCCTAAAATTTCAGTAACTTCCATCTTGTCCGTCTCTGATGGAGCACTGACCTCCAAAATTGTGGAAGCAACTTCGGACGATCCATAGTGTGCTGGTGTCACTGCGGTACAACTCTCATCCGCCACGCGATCGTCAGTTATTGACGGTTAGCACTCACAAAAGAAAAACTCATTGACGACATAGTCGAAAGTATCTGTACTCGTCGTGTTTTCGAACAATTTGGCTGGATAGCTTCATAGTCTATTTTCGTATTTGAAGTTATGAATCAAATAGTCCACGAACAATCCTCGTTGTGTAAATTTAATGCACAGCACTATTTTTACGCCTAATTTCCTAAAGTAAATAAAACTTTATTGATCTGGAACTACAAGTATTATATGTTTTATGGATGCCAAATTTTAGAAACAGCTGATCTGATCGCTTGTAGCGACCATCTTGTAGAGAGAAGTTGTCGCGCGCACGTAGAAAACCCCACCATGTCGCCAAATGTCGCTGCTTGTAACTGTAGTGTCGCGTAGCTGAATGTCGCGCGTTGTCGCTCACGTACAAGGGCGGATTCAAGGGGGGGGGGGGGGCGGCACAGGGGCACGTGCCCCCCCTCCAGACGGCACGACGAAAACTTAAAGAGAGAGAGAGGGAGAGAGGGAGAGAGAGAGAGAGAGAGAGAGAGAGGGGGGGGAGACGGATTGAGGGAGGGAGAGAGGGGGAGGGTGAGGAAGGGAAAGAATCTTAGCAATAGAATAATTAACTTCTACTTACGGGCAGTATATAATTGTGAGATTAAAAATGCAAAAGGTAAAGCAATCAACAATCAACGCTCCTTCCACACAACTTTACTTCTGCCAGTACCTCGCCTCCTACTTCCCAAATTTCAAAGTAGTTCTAGCACTCCTAATTCTGGAAACATCCCTTAGGCTCTGGCTAAGCCATATTTTCCACCATGTACTTTCTTCCAGTAGTGCTAGTTGTGCATTCTGCAAGGTTTGCAGAACTTCTGTGGAGTTCGGGAAGTAGGAAGCGATGACTGACAGAAGTAAAGTTGTAAGGACGGACTGTGAAACGTTTCGGGATAGCTCAGACGTAGAGCACTTACCAGCGAAACGCAAAGGTCGCAGCTTCGAATCCCAGTTTCAGCACACAATTTCAATTGCCAGGGAGGTACATGTCAGCGCACACTCCGCTGTAGAGTGAAAATTTCATTATGAAAATCACTCTTCCCTGTGTTTTGAGAAGAATTTCTACTACCATGAAAATCCTTTGTATCTGATGTGTGAAAAAATACCTTTGAAATTTCAATTTGCTCCAATAACTGTAAAATCGAAACCTGTAGCTTCAAACAAAAGTGTTTATAATATGTGGCAGTACTCTCTGTTAGTGTCAAGGAAAAGAATCCAGAGAGGTGAAACCTTCACCGAAAACACCTAAACGCAGCCCTTGATATTCAGTTTTTTCACACAGTTAAATCCTTTATTTACGTATGAGTAAAACATCCCAAGCTATCACGGAACAGTAAACAACTTTTATTTACTTTTATCGTAAATTACTGAGAAAAAAGAGCAAGAAGCAGTTAAATGAAAGCATAACACAGAAAGTGGCGATAGGTCCGCCATGTTTGAGGCAAATTGAACTGGCGCCCGCCATGTTAACAGGAGTACTGTCTGACAGCTGGTATGCCACACCCAATCGAGAATTTTACCTATTTACACATTTTTACGATTTAAATGAAGACTGACTATTGAGTACAGATGTGCATGGAGTTCCGTCGGCGTGCCCAGACTTTATCAAAGCTGCCAATTGATGAGCCAGACAGTATATTTTCTTAGAATGCGGTAATGAAATATCACGAATCCCTCAGTAATACACTTCCAGTTGGAACTATAACAGTTAGCTGAGGTATGATCCAACAACGAAAGTGCCACTTTTTAAATATTTGTGTTAATTATAACGAGAGCTCATAGTTTAAAAGTGCTGCGAAACTTATACAGTGAACAGTAATTGTAATGATGAACAATCATGATCTCGGATTTGCATCTGTTGGTAATGTGTTGTAACAACTGCTTTCATAGAGTGTAAGACACATCCATCTCAGTGGCGTAACTATGGGGGCGGGGGAATGAGGGGGATAGAACCCCCCCCCCCTCAGAAGCCGAAAAAAAAATGTATAACAGCAATCTGGTAAAGGTAAAGATTGAAGGGGTGTTTTAGCATAATTTTTCATTGGATGGGAGTGAATTAGTTTCTTCAACGGGAGTGGTAGATGGTAGTCTATCTGGAAACTGACTAAAATTTTGCTCGTCAAGCAGATCTATCCCCCTCCAAAGCCAAGTCCTAGTTACGCCACTGATTCATCTGGTGCTTATTAAACGTATGAAGTCCACATACTCGTAAAATTGCTGTTAAAGGGTTTGGTTGTGAAGTTTGGTTGACGAAATTTGAGTACAAAAAACAAAGTAACAACAGAATACTCCAATCAAAAATGTGCCTAGGTCAGCTGCCACAAAAGCATTCTACAAGAAATAACATATCCTTAATAACTTACGTTGTTGCCACGCTGATATACGTAAATATTTGCTACACAGAACACAGATATTTAACAAGTGAAAAATTCTGGCTGTTAATATTGTTTCCGCGCTTTGCAATGATCATATGTTAACCATGCTTGATCAAGTATTGTCAACAACAAATGAAAACATTTTAAAGAAGGTGTAGACACTCAAAGGTGTTCATTTTATTTTACTATTCAACAGATGAGACACTCTTTCATCAACTGCAGCAGGAACAGAAGATGAAACACACAGTCGCTAGGCAGAAAACTGAGCCTTTTTAATGGAGTGTACTTCAAAGGAATTGCAAGATTGGTCATATGAAGCTTTACTCTTGGAGAAGCTATGTGTCATTAGCCAGGAGTTTTGTTTGTGTATAGGCAGACAGAGACCAAAAGAGGCAAAACAACTGGTGTTCCTGCACAATATATTTGTCGTTTTAACACTTCGATTTGTGTATTTAAATGCTGAACACACTTTTAGACATATTGCAGAAGCAAAGATTGTACAGAAAATTTACACTAAAAACAACATACACTAAATACAACACTTCACTTTCAATAGGGTTACCAGACGTACTCTTTTACCCGGACATGTCCTCTTTTTTGAACCCTAAAATGGTCCCGCCGGGTTTTTAACGAAATGGGGAAATGTCCTCTTTTTTGCGTTGTGCAACTGCTTCATTTTGAAGGTGCGTAAATACAACTCTCTGAACTGTCACAATCACTAACTCTAGAGAATTTAACCTTTCTTGACACAACGTTTTTAATTTTATCTATTCTGTGCCGTCGCTGCTCTGAGGTCAAGCAACTTCGGAAGTATTGAAATAATTGGCGTGGAATACGAGCTTCGAGGCGGCCAATTAAAACCATACGTCTGCAACAATGCAAGACACAGTGCAATACACATAGTATACCATAAAATTCTTCCCCCTTTCTCTGGTCGAAGTATTGTGTGACAACCAAAAATAAGACGTTCAGTCCGTCGAGCTGGGACTCGGCAGTTCTGTGTGTTGTCTGTCAAGGACACTTATGAGTTTAAGATCAAAAGCCAGTGCAATGTTAGTTATACGTAAGTTGAAACCCTGTTCAAAACTTCATACAAATAAGGCCAGATGCCACAGTCTCCATTCGTGTGTTAAGGAAAAAAGAGACGTAACTACATAAACAGTGTTTTGAAAAAATCGAGTTAAAGCTTTTGTCCAAAAAAACTGAGTAGCTTTAAATAATTAATTGCGAGCCTCTGTACGGCAAATAAAAAGATTATTTTATTCATTGCTTTTTTTCACCCAGGCCTTACATAATCCATTCACTCACTAGAATCTAGATGTTAATCATGTATATAGTCATATCGGTCTGATCCGAAATGGGAGCATAGCTATATCAAGGAACGCTTAAATAATTTTTACAGTAACTTTATTCGTCACGATTTTACAGTCAACAGTACTGTGGTTTCAGCAAATGATGCGTCGTAAAAAATATCAGGTAAAACGGGGGGTGGGGAGTGATAAGCAAGGTATCTTATAAGTATGGAAAAAATGTTCAGCACTTAAGACGATAATTACAAGTGGTGAAGTGATGAAATATTATGACTTCACTGCTATATGGTCATGTAATTCGTTCTACGGGTCTCAACATTTCATGTTTCTTAATTTGTAAGAAGATGAACAAATTTCGTAAGATGTGTAAGATGTATTACAAACAAGTTTCTGATAATACAGTAGAGACATCACTAGTACTTCAGTTGTCAATACGAGAGAGAGAGAAGTTTCTTTTATGACTCTAGAAATGTCCTCTTTTCTGAAGACAGACATCCGGTAACCCTAACTTTCAACAACTACATACGATGGACAGACTCCTGTAAAGTTTACTGATCACCGCCAATATGGCGGCCGAGTATACACAGATTGCCGCAAAGAGTGCTGTAACTCGTGTGTCAGCCACTCTATGAAAGTCTGGCTCGTTGGGTGAACCTATGCTCAACCGGCTGGGGGAGGCCCGCCGTCTTTGAACCGAGACGCGATGCCCTCCGATTGGTCAGAGGACGTGTGGCGGGGGAGGGGGAGGGGGGGGGGGTGGGGGAGCGGCGTTGCTGCCTCTGACGAGAGTCCGGCGAGCAGTCGGTAAGCGACCTCCGTGCATGGCAGACCGGCGCGAGGTCTCCCGCTTCCTGCTCGACACCGCCACACGCAGCTTCCTCGTACTTCAAGGCTGCTCCTCCACGAGGAAGTCCTGCCTCTCAAATTATTCTCGATAACACAGGAAAAATAGCTGCGAAATTGTCCTGAAACAAATATTACCTTTTTCGAAGTGCCTGACAAAATCTTCTGAGTTAAAATTACTAGCAAGAGTAACTTTCGTCAGGAACATTAGAGAAAAACCTCATATGGCTTCCTTACGTATTATTAGCTACGTGGTGGACTTAATAAAATGGTGTGATGATTTTTGACACTATTCGCTTTTTATGTGTGGCTGGAAAGTGGTAATCCAGAAAGTGGTTGGTTTATTTACTTTTTTTTTTCAATTGACTGACTGATACAAACTACCATATTTGTTGCTAACACCGTTTGGTGGCACCGAGTGTTTCTATAAGCCGGCTATGAACAATGGTGTCGACAAAAATGTGTGTACGTTTCCAGAAACTGAAACGCGCTCGATCTCTTCGTACTCATCTCGGTGTTACGGGGAAACTGCAGAGGACAATACGCTACTGTCGTCGGACACGTGTTCCACGACTTCGTGCTCGTCAGACAGCTGCGGCGGCGGTGGCTTCTCCAACGCAGGCCTGGACTCGGACCTCGAGGGCGAGGCTGCCAGGGTACTCGAGGCGGTGCTGCGACAGCCAGCCTGCTCCGCCCTGCGCATCAGCAGCTCCCAGGTGCGCGTGGGACCCAGCCTGACCTACAACGGCCCCGTCACCATCAACGTGACGATGCAGCCGCAGGCTGAAGCCAAGACCACGCCGCGTGCGTCTGACGCTCCGGCAGAGACGCCGCTCGAACCCCAGACTGTGATCCCACAACTGTCTCAGCAACAGAGAATGGTGTCTGTTGTTCAGATTCGATCTCAAGTCGAGATGGAAGTACCAGTGCAGCAACAGCCCGTGTCACCCCCTCCAACACTCCATCAGATTCCTCAGCAACAGCCGATTTTTGCAAAACTGGTGGAGCCTTCGCCGCATCTCCAACAACCTCTTTGGAAACCTGCGAAACAACCACGGACCATGCTGCAACGGAATATCCAGACGGCGTATGCTCAAGGTAATTATTAGCTGATGCAGCCCTTATGTACATTTATGGGCCAGCTGAAAAATGTGCTTCTGTCGGGGCAAAAAAAAAAAAAAAAAAAAAAAAAAAAAAAAAAAAAAAAAAAAAGTTTCTTGGGATACTGCCACTTTCTCATTCTGTCGTCTTTACATAAAGCATTCGAACATATACGCAATCTTTTTAACACAGATCACGGTAAATCACTTCACCCAGTGTCTCCTCTTAGCGAGTATTCACACACAGTACCTCCCCTTTCGTCATCCATTTCTCTTCCTTAGTACTGTGCTTTGCCCAGTGCCGCGGTGGAGTAGCCAAGCGATCTAAAGCGTCTCGCTGCGGAGCGCGCGGTTGCTCGCAGTGGAGGTTCGAGTTCTCCCTGTGTGTGTGTTTGTCCTTAGGTTAGTTTACCTAGGTTTAAGTAGTTTGTATGTTACGGACTGATGACCACGCAGTTTGGTCCGATAGATTTACAGACTTTCCCCAGTGTTTTTAGTTCAGAATGATATACTCAATCTGCAGTAAAGTGTGCGCTAATACGAAACTTCGTCGCCGATTAAAGCTTTTCGACACACAGTTGTCATCTGTCAGAAAGTTTTGTCTCTACAATCACCATTGTTCCTGCTTATACATATCCTCCTGCTTAGGCTTTTAACCCCTAATCTGCGTAACTTTAACACGTAACATAAATATGTAGTTATAGATTTAGATGTAACATGGGGGGGGAGGGGGAGTGACATTTGTTGTTGTTGAAGTTCCGCTCTGGGGTATTCAGATCGCCAAAGCTTACGAATGTCTTCAACTCATATTTTTAAATATCTGTGATAAACTATATGTTTGTTCCACAATAATATTTATTTTGTTGTAAACTAGTTTTCGGTTTCTTAGGCCATTTTCAGACAACAAATTACTGTAGATTATCCACATCACACCAGCTACAGTGTTTGGACTAAAAAGATACGTGTGCAGTCATAGACTTTACGTATAAGAAACCAATTAAAACAAAACAGTAACTAAGAAATAATTTCAATAAATAAGCTGAAACAAACATATGGTCCCTTAAGTGTACCATTAAGTGCAATTGTATATATATATATATATATATATATATATATATATATATATATATATATATATGAACAAAAGTAGGAGGGGAACAGGTGAGTGAGGAAGACATAAACAATGAAATGTGGGTGGCGGACAAAATCAAATTTTTGTAAATCTATCAGACTCAGCTGCGTGGTTATCAGACCGTAGCTTACAATCTACTTAAACTATGATAAACTAACTTAAGGACAACACAGACACCCATGCTCGAAGGGGGGACTCGAACCCCCGACGGCGAACGGCCGCACGCAATGCAGCACGGTGCCCCAGTACGCACGACTATTTCGCCGCGGCCCGGGTGGAGGACAATTACATAGTTTTGAATATGTGAATATGGAACGAAGGAGCATATATATATATATATATATATATATATATATATATATATATATATATATATATATATATATATATATATAAAAGCGAAAGGACTCTCATTCATTCACTCACTCAACTGATTAAACACGAAATCTCGAAGACAACTTCATCCATGAAGTTGAAATTTGGGAGGGATGTGGTTTATACAGCTAAGAAAATATTTTGCGATAGGACAGACTTAAGGTGCATGGCGGATGCTACTTTTCCTACAGAGTGACGAAAGCTACAGTTTCATTCCGGTCTTCACGAAATTTTGCATGTTTGATTTTCGAAACAAGAGGAAGGTCACCGTCTACCTAAAGTTTCATACAGTACATAGGGGATGGTACCTTGCAACATTAAAATGGATCCATAAATGAACATAAAACCTTTGTTGACGGACATCCACAACTAAGATGACACATCTATAATAAAAGGGTTCCGCTTCATCTGTTTTACGATTTAAAAAAGACGACCGGTTTCGCGACTTAAAGTCGGATCTTCGGGTCGAATACAGTTAAAACTTAAAACCAGGCGATCCCCTGGTTTTATGTTTTAACTGTATTTGATCCGAAGATGAGACTTTAAGTCGCGAAACCGGTCGTCTTTTTTAAAAAAGTAAAACAGCTGAAGCGGACCCTTTTATTAAAGATGGATCCATAAATACCTTGGTCGCGCCCCCAACGGGGCTCACGGTTCTTTCGTGAGTACGTGCGTGGCGAGCACGGGGCCCCGAGCTAATGCAGTCTTCCTTCTTTCCTTCCCGGACTGCATTTCCTTTCCCCCTCCTTTCCTACCCTCACTCCTTTCCTTCCCCACCTGGGGACTGATAACCTCAGTAGTTTAGTCCCCCTATCCCAACCAAACAACACAACAAACACACAACACCTTGGTCGTGCCATAACTTGAGAACGGCTCGATCGATTTCACAGTTCTTTTTGTTTTCGTTATTCTCAAAACAAGGGTTGTATGAAATAAAACTGGAAAATTCGAGGAAACAAAATGCGTTTTTCAATGAGACCCTGTATTTCTATTGCATACAAATCTACAGTTTCGTTCCAATATTTATGGAATTTTTCAAACATAACCTTTAAACCAAGAGACAAGGTCAGTGGGTACATGAATGTTTGTATGGTACATGACAGGGGGTACTTTGCAAAACAACTTTTCCGAGAGAGGGAAATGTGGAAACGAACAGAGATATCAGAAATATGGGAGAGAAAGAGATGGATAAAGAGAGGAGGGAAGGGGAGGCGGACTACGAGAGTGTAGGATAAACGCCGTGTTAGCAGCTAGTTAAAGTATATAACCTATATTAAAATTCACTGGTTTTCACAATAATAGTGAGTGTAGCACAAGGAAGGAAAAAAATTGGACTGTGGGTGAGAAACATTACACAATTTCAACAAGCATGATGGCAGGATTATACCTAACAGCTGTTAATTTAATAAGGGAGATTACTGAAATTGGGTTTGACCATTGAGGATTAGGTTTGACTTCTGAGTTTTGTGTTTAGTGATAGAATGTCAAGCCCTGTTAGCTTTCTGCCTTTATTCGCTCTGTGGACAACATCACATTTAATGTCAAAAGCATGACATTCATTGAAGGCATGTTCTGCGAAGGTGAAATCTCTCTTTTTTTAGCTCTAACTCCTCTCATGTTCAGCCAGTCTAGCTATTTAACATGTCTATGTTTCACCAAGAACCGACGGAAGAGTCCGTAAATACTCATATTTTTCATTCCTCTCTCTCTTCTCTCTGTTTCTCCCATTCGCCGCGGCGGAGCGGAAGAGAGCATTTAGGCGCTATTCTACGATGCGCGATGCCGTTCCACGTCGAGGGTTCGATTCCCTCCTCGGACATGGATGTTTGTGTCGTCTTTAGTATAAGATAGTTCATAAGTAGTAGGGACTGATGACCCCGCAGATAAGTCTCTTAAGCTTGGCAAACATTTGAACATTTTTTTCTCCCACTCTTTCTTTCCTACCGGCACTTTCTTCTGTCTTTTACCGTCACTTTCTACAGTTCACTTTCCGCACAAAAATCGCGACTACGTTCGCATGCCAAAATTTTTGATGAATAATGCGGAAGGAAAATTGAGACAGCTGCCTCCCTAGTCTCCGTCAATCTTTTAATCAGTAACATAGTTATGTGCTTTATTTTGTGCTCCGAGGGGAGCAGTTTTCAGCTAGTAGCTTTTCTGTGTTGCTACAGTAGGATGTACATCAGTAATGATTTGAGAAAATTCTTCGTGTGTTTATCGCGAGATGGTATCAGACTGTACGATGTCAAAAATCAAATTACTTTAGAGAAGTATTCTTAAAATGGAATAAGTATTTCCTGTGGTCGTGCATTATCCTGCTCAAATGTATGGTTTCGCAGGGATCGAATGAAGGTTAGAGCCACGAGTCGTAACACATCTGAAATGTAACGGCCACTGTTCAAAGTACCGTCGATGCGAACAAGAGGTGCCGAGACGTGTAACCAATGGCACCCCATACCATGCCAGTATAGCGATGACGAATACACGCTTCCAATGTGCTTTCACCGCGATGTCTCCAAATACGAGTGCGACCATCATGATGCTGTAAACAGAACCTGGATTCATAAAAAAATGACGTTTTACCATTCGTGCACCCAGGTTCCCCAGGTTCGTCGTTGCGTACACCATAGCAGGCTCACTGTGATGCAGCGTCAAGGGTAACCGGAGCCATGGTCTCCGAGCTAAGAGTCCATGCTGCTGCAAACGTCGTCGATCTGTTTGTGTAGATGGTTGTTGTCCTGCAAACGTCCCCATCTGTTGACTCCAGGGATCGAGATGTGGCTGCACGATCCGTTACAGTCATGCGGATAAGAAGCCTGTCATCTCGATTACTAGTGATACGACGCCGTTGGGATCCAGCACGGCGTTCCGTATTACCCTCCTGAACCCACCGATTCCATATTCTGCTAACAGTCATTGGATCGCGACCAACGCGAGCAGCAATGTCGCGATACGATAAAGCGCAATCGCGATAGACTACAATCCGATCTTTATCAAGTCGGAAACTTGATGCTATGCATTTCTCCTCCTTACACGAGGCATCACAACAACGTCTCACCAGACAACGCCGGTCAACTGCTGTTTGTGTATGAGAAATCGGTTGTAAGCTTTCCTCATGTCAACACGTTGTAGGTGTCGCCACCGGCACCAACCTTGTGTGATTGCTCTGAAAAGCTAATCATTTGCATATCACAGCAACTTCTTCCTGTCGGTTAAATTTTGCGTCTGCAGCACGTCATCTTTGTGTTGCAGCAATTTTAATGGCCAGGAGTGTAGAAACGTCTTTTACTATAATGTCCACTGAGTTAGAAATGAGAAGTTTGCACTTGAATTTTGTCTTAATTAATATGTTCAATTTTGTAGCCAGTTTGTAAGATGGTGTAGTTAGAAGACAACATGAGGCGAATCGGTACCCCATATTAATGCAGCTTAGGGAGTTCGTACAGTGTAGGAGGCACATGACTCATATTGGTGAATAGCTTTGTTTCAAAATCTGAACTATGCTTTTGCATGAAATTATTACACATTTAATTTCCTCTTTGTATAATTTAGTAGAATCTTTGGGGAGGACTTTGAAGCACATTAGTCTGAGAAAATCATTTAGATTTTGTAAATAATCTTGTTTGTTTAAAAGTACCGTACTATTGCCTTTATCGTATTATGTGGCAAATATTTTTTGATGTCGTTGTTTTTATTGTTATTTTTTTTACGTCTTGAGATCAGAAAAATTTTGTCCGTGGGCTGCTACACTGGAATGATGTTTCTTTCTTCATTGCATGAGCAACTATATGTTCTGCTGTAGGTCTTTACCGAAAGCATGTTCAGTGTCTTCCTTTATGACATCTGTTACTCTGATGAAAGATGTGGAGGAGCACATTCTCCACCAGAGAACCTCGTGGATGAATAGCGCGAGTTGCATTTCAGATGATCGTTGCTTTCGGAACCCAAAGTTGATTGTTGTAAAGATTTCCGGTCTTCAGAAATGGCATAATACTCTAACATAAAATGTGTTCCAAAATTCTACAACTATCTGATGTCAGAGGTACAGGCATATAATTTTGCGCATCTGATCGACGATCCTTCTTGTAAACGGGAATGATCTGGGCTTTTTTCCAATCCTTACGAATGCATCGCTCCTCAAGAGACTTTCGCTACACTGCTGATAGAAGGGGAGCAAGTTCTTTCTCATACTCCGAGTAAAATCGAATTCGTATCCCATGAGGTCCAGTGGCCCTTCCTCTGATGAGCTACTTTAATAACTTCTCTAACCCACTGACAGTTATTTCAATATCTGCCATTTTGTCGTTTGTGCGATGGCTTCGAGGAGAAACTAACGTGCAATCTCCCTTTGTGAAACTACTTTGAGAAAAGACATTTAATATTTAGCCCTTTTGTGTGTCATCCTCTGTTTCAACAACCTTATAGTCACAGAATGTACGAATATCTGGTTTCGACCCGTTTGCCGATATGACGTAGGACCGGAATTTCTTAGGATTTTTTTGCCAATTCGGTACACAAAACATTGCTTTCAAATTTGTTGAACGGTGCTCACATTGCAGTTCTTGAATCACGGTGGATCTTTCCCATCTCTCATAATTTTACTCGGCACATATTTATCTAGCACGTATGGAGCACTTGAACTTGGTCCACAGTTGCTCAGCACTTTCAGTGTTAGAGATGAAACTATGGTGTTGAGGAATCAAGTACTCTGAAGTCTGACCCTTTCGCTTTTACCCAATATGAAGACCCTCCTACGTTTCTCGATATTTATATTTACAACTATATTCATTGATACTGTAAAGGCCTTAAGTTCACTTATTCCCTGATCTACGTTAACTGAATCGAAAAGTTCGGATTTATTTCTCATTAGCAGGTCTAACACGTTATCACCGCGAGTCGGCGTTTTATTTAACTACTACAGATAATTTTCGGATGCAGCACTCACAACAATGTTTCTCAACTCTTTGTTCCTCCCACCGATCTTAAACACGCTCATCTCCCAGGCTATATCCGGTAAGTTAAAATCTTCGCCTAAAACTATAACGTGACTAGGAAATCTACGGTTCAAATTGTTCAAATGTTTGTATAGTCTATGGGACTTAACTACAGGGTCATGAACTACTTACGAACTAGGACGGCACAAATATCCATGCCCGAGGGGGGATTGGAACCCCTGACCGTAGTGGCCGTGCAGACAGTGATGGAGCGCCTTAGTCCCCTCGGCCACCGCGGCCAGCACAGTAGTATTCATCATCGTTACAAACACGACTCTTTCTTCAGCTTGCCCTTTCCTCACATGACATTTGCGAGCCATGCATGGAGGACAACAGACAGATTGTGTTTTCTCGATTTCAAAAAGGCGTTTGACGCGGTGCCACGCAGATTTGAACGCTACTATTACTCGATATGTCAATAACGTTACATTTATCGGAAGCCAACAACAATCAATTTGGTTATGCATAGATTTTCGAGCCATCCATGGCAGCATAAAATGACAGCGTTTCGTTCTTTACTACAGAGATTGCACAGTGTCTCATTGTCCATCGCAGCTTTCAAGCATGAGTTTCGTATAATAGAGTACATTGTCGTTTCTAATAGCTATGAAGCGAGCGTTGTTCAAAATCTTAATAATAGTATACTAAAGAAAAAGGAGACCAAGTGCTGCATGGGGGTCTAAAGGTGGAAGTACTTCCTTGATTCCTATACGGGACAATGCTCCTAAAGGTTCTACATATCATATACTACGGTAACGTTTCATGGAAAGTGGGCAAACACCTCTCTGCACAGGGCCTACTTCGTCCCTAAAAATATGGGTCAAAAATTCAGACACAGGGAGAAGTAAAAAAAGGAGCCTTTCAAATCCACGGATATATATGGTATTTCTTGTAATAACTGCCCTGCAAGATATGGATATTTGTGCCGTCCTAGTTGGTAAGTAGTTCATAAGTAGTTTGTAAGTTTAGGGACTGATGAGCCCATAGTTAAGTCCCATAGACTATACGAACATTTGAAACATTCTCCTACCAAAATTTCCGCCCCCACAAATGCAGCTCCTCAGATCTGCGCGGCAGCCAGTAAGATGAACTGTCCGCATGCAGGGTAAATGGTCTACAGCCAGAAATTTTATTTCCTATGAGAAGGAGCGGTTGCCCTTGCCGTGGATTCCATTAAACCGTGTCCGCACCATTCCATTCGTGGCTGGCGTCAGAGAGTAATATATACAGAGAAGAAGCCCCCCCCCCTAAACCTCTGTCCTACGCTCCCCTCGTAGTTCTGAAAGATGCCAGCAGGTGTCAGATGGTTCCCTGGCTTAGTACCAGTAGACGACACCTGCCATTTCGGATGGCGAGTGTAAGAGGGCATGAATGATAGGGGCGCTACAGCCATAGCGTGCGACATGTGGGAATTTGAGACGGCCAGGAGGCGAGCACGGGTGGCCAAGAGATTAAGGCGACCGCTGGCCCAAATCGGGAGATCCGGGTTCGATTCCGGCTCACATTTTCACTCATCGCCATTGTTTCATTTCAATGCCCTAAAGCAGCCACTGTCAATCCTTTCCTTCCTAATCCTTCTTCCTTCCTCTCCTTTATCATTAATTTGCAAATGCTTTTGGCTGTGAAGCAGGTGTGGTGTCTGTTCTTTCAGACATGTCCGAAAGAACAGACACCACACCAAAATAATAAGATGTAGGTTGCCATTCTTATGTAGAGTTGAAGAGGCTTGCTCAGGATAGGGTATTGTGGAGAGCTGCATCAAACCAGTCTCCGGACTGAAGACCACAATAACGACAACAAATATGGCTATCATGAATTTTTTAAAAAAAATGTTTACATTTTCCATTCAATCCCTCCCCCCTTTTTCTCTCTCATCCGGGGTGCACCACCAGTGGCTGCCCTCGCCCGAGTAGACGTTGGAGGCTGAAGTCTTACTTTTGAAAAGTGGTGTGTATTTCCGCTGAATATCTTTGGCTTCGCAGTTCCACAGTGATTGGCGCTACCTCGATCACACCATATTCGTAAACAAACAGACGACGATTTTTGATGTGGACGATTATGACTTATTGCATCTTGTTTCATTGGCAGTTGTTCTTTTAGGTATTTGTGTTACCACTAATTTGGGCCGGCCGCGGTGGCCGAGGGGACTGAGGCGCTTCAGTCACGGTCTGCACGGCCACTACGGTCGGGGGTTCCCTAGTCTTAGTTAGTTCATAAGTAGTTTGTAAGTTTAGGGACTGATGACCCCTCAGTTACGTCCCATAAGTTTTACCAACATTTGATTTGAACACTAATTTGGAAATCGCTACAATGGTAGTCCATTAGGCTTACGCCATCGATGTTCTGGTGTACGACGAAATCCGCCTCAGTAACAAGGCCACATCTGTATTGGCAAGATGAACAGCAGCGGTGTCTGTTAGTGAGGTCAGAGCCCTGGCAGCAAACACTGTGCTCTCGCTGTGTGAATCAGAGGGATTCTGTTTAGAGTGCACACAGGATAAATTGGCCAGTAGATGTGCAGACAGCTAGGTTAGGGTGGGGAGAGTGGTAGTGGTAGGGGTAGCGGTCGGAACAGCGAGCGCTGGAGGGGGAGTGCCCAGCTCACTGGCTGGGAGGCGGAAGTGGACTGACATGGCCTCCCTTCCGAATGAAGGGATGAACTCACCCAGCGCTTCAGACGAAAACTGGTCTCTCTGCATCGTCCATCTTATCCTGTGTGACTCTATGCTCTAGCGGCCTACCACGTTATAGACAGTGCACTTTGTCGTCGTCTCGCTAGAGCTAGAAGCGATGGGCGAGAGGGACTAGCCTGTTTTCTCTGCATAGGGACGCTTGGTACGGCGAGGTAAGCCAGCTTCTAGGACTTTCCAATATGACGACTCAGAGAGAACGAACCTCTGGATCGGACACTGGAACATGATGACGCCAGCCAACAGCCACTTGAACGACACACAGCCATCAGAGCCACTCGACACAAACATAAGGAAAAACAAAAGAGACACTAAGGGCAGGACTCGAAAACTGACAATGGTCACGAAATGGCGGACAAGTCTACAGGCACCGCCTCAGTTTGCCAACCATGCGATATTGCGAACCTGAGGAAGATGACGGAAACGACTACCGCGCTATGGCATCAGAAGGGCCGTCCCATCCCATCAGTCACGGCGACAGCCAACCCAGACAGGTTTGTAGTGGCAACGGGGAGACAGAAACGTGTAGTCCAAGTAAATCATGGCCCAACACCGCAGCAGTAGGAGACACGTCGCAGGCTGATACGATGTGAAACATATGTGTTTAAATAAAATAAAATTAATGCTCTGGCTAGGTCAGTATATGAGTGAGTATTTGTGTTGGGGTCTATGTGAGTGCAACAGTGTCTAGACCGGTACAGCACTGCGATTACAAAAATTGGTCATAATGTCTATCATTAAGGTAAGAATATATATATTTAATCACCTTGTTACTGTGCTTAATTATCCAGAACGTCGGCCTGGCTAAAAACACAAGATCAGTTGACTACAAATATTATGTGCTGTGAAATTATGTAAACTGACAGTAACGAAATACGTTAATCATTTAAAGTTAACATCAAAGTTTAGATTACAGATGCCAAAACGAACTGAATATCTGTTCTGAAACGATTTTAGGCAAAGAGTATTGTGTGTTTCGACTCGTGTTGAGAACAGAACTTAATTTCATTAACAAGCAGATTACGGTGTTGTCATCAAGTGGTGTGATTAATTTTTGTGTGTGCTGAGATTTCCACAAATCGAAAAGAAATACTGGCAGTTACTTAACGAGATAATAGGTTTCGTTATAATGACAAAGAAATGAAAATCCAAGAATAGCTAGGCAAACAATGTGCTAAGAGAATAAATAAGCTCAAAAGTAAGCGGTCTCTCCTATTCGTGGTCAAACAGAAAACAAATTTTTCTCGGCTCTTTGCGTTGTTGCTCAGCACACGTTGAATGTGCTGTCCACCGTATTTTGCTACCAGATGAAATCGATAGCACCATGTTCAACAACTGATAGAATTGTTTCCTAGGTCACAATCAAAATGTGTTGTGCAACGCTTGCCTTCAATACAGCTATCTTTTAGATAACCCAACAACCAGAAGACACATAGATTAAGATCAGCCGGCCGCGGTGGCCGAGGTGACTGAGGCGCTCCAGTCACGGTCAGCACGGCCACTACGGTCGGGGGTTCGAATCCCCCGTCGGGCATGGATATTTGTGCCGTCTTTAATCTTAGCTAGTTCGTAAGTAGTTTGTAAGCTTCGGGACTGATGACCCCGTAGTTAAGTCCCATAAGTTGTACAGACATTTGAACATTTGAATTTGATTAAGATCAGGTCATCGGAAGGGACATGCTGTAGGGAATTGGCGTCCAATAATCCTAGAAGTTCCGAAATGGCGCTTCAAAACTGTTTAACTGGATCTGCAATGTGCGGACGTGCGCCATCTTGCTTAAAATGATCCCATTCATATATCCACGCTGTTAGAGAGCTGGAATGACCTGGTAGCGCTATAGAGATTAGAGAAAGGAAACCAAAACTGAATCGTGACAACGGCTATTTTCTTATCAAAGCTTGGGAACCAGCTATTACCCAGATTAAGACGAAGAATAAAACATCCCATAGAGTACTGACTTTGAGGGCGGAGGGAGAAACAGATGGAACGCCTCCCCGGCGGACCCCCTAGGCACGGACCTGGAAATCTAGGAGGAAATGCCCAAACGACGGAGGAGAGGAGGCGGGATGGGCTAAGACGGAGCGCCCGAAGGAGGAGGGGAGAATCTGATATATACCCCACCCAGGCCGCCTCCATGGCAGTACATCAGCACAGCTGATCATGACAACAAGGTCGATAGCCTAAATATTGTGTCCTCTGCACACTTACATCAGGCTGCTCACCCGAGAACTATTTCATCATGAAATACGCCTGGAGAAAATGAAGAATCACATAGTTAAAAGTTGATTAGTTTTCTACTCTCTACAGTCAATTGGATGGATAGGATGTGTGCCTGCGGACGCTGGAGGAGTTCGCCGCAGTTCGTCAACAGCTGAGCGTGCTGTTGGCAACGGTCAGCCGTCTTCAGGCTACTGTCTCGGGTTGCAGTGGCGATGGGGAGTCTGTGCGTCGAGTGGGACACCTCAGGTGTCTCATGCTTCGCCAACTGTTCCTGCTGTTGCTGTTGAGGCACCTTCAGGTGTACCAGACCTGTTGCCTACTGGTTCTAACCTGCTGTACCAAAACAATTCTGAAATCTTAATATGATGGCTGTAAGCCGGAAATATTACAAACTCAGTGCTGAACTCCCCGCCAAGCACCGCGGTAATCCCGTGAGGGACACCTTTGACTTCATGAAGGACTACAGGAAGGTTAATCTCTCCACACCCGTGAATCCCCCGAGGACAGAGGCTTCGAGGTGATGATCAAAGACCTTCCTCCGGAAGTCACGGCCCAGGAGATCGAAGAAGAACAGAATTTGCCGTCAAATACACCTACCAATGTAAATGTCGAGAGGAGAAGACGAGGAAGCTCACGCCACTGCCAGTGTTCGTAGTGACCTTTCCCAAAGGCAAAGACTCTGACAAAATCTGGTACCTGCACTGAATTTATGGGTATGGGTATGAGCCGAAAACCATGAGCCGAAGAAAAATGTAGTTCAGTGCAAAAATTACCAGCGCACGCATCCTACGACGCCAAATGTTTTAAATGTGGCGGGCCTCGTGGGACGTCGAAGTGTACAATACGCGCAGAGAAAAAATCAGTCCGTTCTGCATACGTGCCCACCCGGCCTCTTTGAGAGCGATGAAAAGGTTCAACCGCGACTGCACCCTCGTAACCGTACGAAGGCACCGCCTTCTCACAAGATTGTGAAAGCAGCCACGCAGAAAAATGAGCATCCGCCCCACCTCTTAGACACCACTGACCACCGTGCATTGCCGAGGAAGGAAACCTCTTAGGCTGGTTGCACACATAAATATCGGCCGGTATTTATAGGTGGAGCGCTGCTTGCACACACGACTGTATTTACCGGTCAAACGAGCAGTCGCTTGGCTGTCGTGGTCGAGTGAAGGTGATTCCAAACATAAATTAATTAATCTCAAACTATTTTGCATAGTATTACAACAAATATAGCTGACATGATACAAATAACTAATAAAGTACCGTATCATCACACATTAGTATACTAGTTACGAAATGAATGTGTTTCTTTGCTCTCCACTTCTTCAAACCCTCATTCAGTTCACAGGAAAGTTGTCTCATTGTATCTCTATCTTCATCTGGTCGAAAGTTTTGTTCCAGAAAACTGTTCGTGCTTCCACTACTGAAGTGCGTATATCACTTATCTTTTAATCATTTAATTCATTGCAAACGCATGTCTCAAATAGGCAAGTGTCCATTTCCTTGTGGATGTAGAAAGGAGTTCGATCCCTTGCGAGAATGCGGATAAACCTGCGAGAAAACAGAATGATGGACACTAGTTCATGATAGGTTGATGATTTGGGCAGGGGTAGAGACGGTTCTGTACAGCCGATCGCTCAGAGGGCTAGCCATCTCCCATAATAAAACAAAGCGAAGAGCTTAATTATTATTATTATTGTCCGGTTTTACAATGTATTTTAGTTTAAATTTTTCGGTACCAAAACATTATACATTACAATATTTTACATTAATATTATTATTTATTACACATTATTTTATTGTCATTCTCCATTTTTCTCTGTCTGCCCATAAATTTTCTTCTATATTTCTTTTCCGGATAGACGACTGAATGCCTTGGAGCCATGTAGTTGGCGGTCTCCCTATTTTCTTTCTTCCTGGTGGCTCTCATTCCATTATCCTCTGTGGTAGTCTTTCTTTTGACATCCTTTTTGTGTGCCCATAATCTATAATTGAATTCTTAACATCCATTTTCTTCCTGATGACTTCATTCCTCATTTTTTCCCGCCTAGATATTCCTGCAGATCGTCTCCAAAAGTCCATCTCCGTTGCCATCAACCTCTTTTCTATTTGCAATTTAAGTGCCCATACTTCTGATCCATATGTCATGATGCTTCTGACGATTGTATTGAAGATATTTCTTCAAAAAAAATGTTCAAATGTTTGTTAAGCTTATGGGACTTAACTACGGGGTCATCAGTCCCTAAACTTACAAACTACTTATGAACTACCTTATCCTAAAGACGGCACAAATATCCTTCCCGAGGGGGGATTCGAACCCCCGACCGTAATGGCCGTGCAGACCGTGACTGAAGCGCCTCAGTCTCCTCGGCCACCGCGGCCGGCGAAGATATTTCTTTTTTTTTTTTTTTTCCTTTCTGATCTGTTGATCCCATAAGATACCATTTAATGTTCCAATGGTACGCTTTACAGCATTAATTCTTGCATTAATTTCCTTGTCATCTTGTGTGATAGTTTCTCCTAGATATTTATATTCTTCAGTTTGTTTAATTTCGCCCATTCCTTCTTCCAGTGTTAAACCTTGGTTTATGTCTCCTATTACCATGTATTTTGTTTTATTTTTGTTGACCTGAAGTCCCCATTTTTTATATTTCTCTACAAATTTTCAAATGTTTGTAAAGTCTATGGGATTTAACTACGGGTTCATCAGTCCCTAAACTTACAAACTACTTATGAACTAACTAAGACTAAGGACGGCACAAATATCCATGCCCGAGGGGGGATTCGAACCCCCGACCGCAGTGGTATATTTCTCTATTAATTTCCTTGTAATGTATTCTATGTCATCTTTATCCTGTGCCAAAATTAACTGGTCATCAGCAAATTGTAAGGAGTATATACTGGTATCGTTTACTGGGACCCCATGTTTTGGCATTTTCTTTTCCAATTTTCTAGTGCTTTTTCGGTATGAATTTAAAAAGTGTTGGTGACAGACAGCATCCCTGACGTAATCCTTTTGTTACTTTAAACGTCATAAAACAATGACATGATCTATCTGAAGAATAAAAAAGCAAAAGTAAGAAATAAAAAAACACAAAAAACGAGTTTGAGTCTCAGCCTGACACAAAATTTTAACTTCGCCACTGAATTATATTCAATGCCCTGAAACGGATGAGAATTCAAATATTTTTGATTTCTTGTATACAGAATCAATATTTTTTACATTTTAGTCCTATATGCGCTACGTAGCTCGTATGTATGGCGAGAAGCGACAGCAGGAACTATGCAGGAAGGACGGCCGAAAAAATCGGTGTGTGTGCAGTGTGCGAGCTGCCATTTGCCTACATGCGCCTCGCCAGCATAGACTTACTAATAAAAACTAGACTTCTCGCTGGCGCTAGTGTCGCGTCCCCACATTGAACGTGACAGAAGCCGCCATTTGCTGGGTAAACATGCTTCGTTCGTGTGCTGCTTTTAATTCTAACAGTAATAATGGTAGCAAAGCCGAAGTCGGAAACAGTATTACATTTCATAGATCAGTCATTACTTGTATAGCGTATAGTATTTTCGTGGAGAAATAATAAATCACGAGCGTTTCTTTTAGTTTAAGTTTCCTCTTGCAAATGATTTTCTAGAACTGATAAAAGTACATTGTTGCATGTCAAGTACTTATATTTTATTTGCATATAAATTACTAAAAATACTAACACGATCTATATACTAAGTTGAGCTGAAAGAAGAACTAGGCGTATAAGAGGTATTTAGATTTTTGATCATATATACAGGGTGTCCCAGCTATCTTGTCCACCCAAAATATCTCTGGAAAAATAACAGCTATTGGAAAACGACTTTCACTGGTATCAATGTACGGCTGGGGCCCATGAATGTACATATTTGGAAACATCCTAAAACGAAAGCAAATGTGTTTTTTAACACAAACTTGTGTTTTTTTAAAAGGGCACCCTATATTTTTTCTTCAACAATCCATAGCATGACAAATCACATAAACAATGGCGTTGATTACATCGCAATATTCAAATTACATCCCGAGATATTGCGACGCGAAGTTGACGCTTGAAATACGCGAAACGTGCGTCTAGCGCACGTTCTGAGACTCAGGCGAGAACCCCATGCTGCTCAGGACGTGCGCTAGCCGCGTTTCGCGTATTTCAAGCGTCAACTTCTCGTCGCAATATCTCGGGATGTAATTGGAATATTGCGATGCAATCAACGCCATTGTTTATGTGATTTGTCATGCTATGGATTGTTGAAGAAAAATAGAGAGTGTCCATTTAAAAAAAACACAAGATTGTGTCAAAAACACATTTGCTTTCGTTTTAGGGTGTTTCCAAATATGTACATTCATGGGCCCCAGCCGTACATTGATACCGGTGACAGTCGTTTTCCAATAGCTGTTATTGTTCCAGAGATATTTTGGGTGGACAAGATAGCTGGGACACCCTGTATATGATCCAGAAGTCGGTCGAAAAATTGCTTTTAGGTACTTAAAAGGTGGTGATTGTACTTCATAAATGGCCAAATATTTGATCGAATGTTGCATACTCAGCCACTTTGGGAGGTACTATCTCTGTTAAAAAGTAATGTGCAAATAAAATGTCTATTTAAAGTTGTATGAGTTATTACAATTATTCATACCAAAATTCGAGGAAGTTTAAAAAAAAAAATGTGATATGGAAAGGAATGTAGAAAAAACTGTGTTGTACAAAAAACGTGCAGCGTAGTCAGCGAAAAGTAAACAGAGCCTGATAGAAAATTACGTGGTTTAAATTATAATAGCACTCTCTGCTATTTTAAAAGTTTAATGCAATCATACTATGCAAATATCTCGATGCAAAATCGCTCCACCTTCTCAGGAAAGAGCCTTACATCCTTAAACTTCGTGTCTCTATGCAGATATATTTCGGAAATTGGGAAACTTCAGTCATTTAGGAATACTTTTTAAGCAGACTGCAGTACTCAGTACTCTTGGCCCACTTTAGGTTACGGTAGTAACACTAAAAGTGGGCCTTTGCGATCGTTTTTTGACAGCTAGAAATTTAAATAAAAATAACGGCTTAACCATTCATTTGACATGAAAATTGAATATCCGAATTTGTAGAGGAGAAAATTCTCTACAACTTTTCTCTGTTATGCTTCTTTCATGTATCGTTTCAGAGATATTTGCAAAAATAACGGCGATTTTGGGATGTATGTCTGTCTGTCTGTCCGTCTCTGTGTCTGTCCGTAACGTGTTCCCACTTTTTAGGTCGAACCGTTCAACCGATCAGCACCAAATTTTACAGACATAATTGTAGGCCGCCAGAGACCATAATCGCCGTTTTCCAAATTTTTCGGACAAAAAATACGGCAGTAATACCAAAAAACGCTGTATGTAATATAATTGTAATTTCAAACGAACCGTTCATCTGACACGAAAATTGAATAACCTAAATGGTAGAGCGGAAAATTATCTACCACTTCGCTCTATTATGTTTTTTTCATATCTTGCATCGTTGCAGAGATATTTGCAAAAATAACGGAGATTTGACACTCTCCATTGATTTTACGAAAACTAGCCATTCGCAGATCTCACATGACATTCCATGACCAGAACTCTCTCTGGAATACGCCATCTTGCGTTGCGCATTTGATGATTTTCTTATTAGAACTTACACTTTGTTATTTCAAAGCAACGATGCACTGAAGAATTAATAAAAAAAACACTTCGTTCTTCGTACAAAAATGATAATCTAGTGTCTAAAAATGCCACATTAGCATCAGTTAACAACTGCCATCAATAGTACGAAAATTAAGGGCGAATTTCATAATTGTTCGCCTTAGTGTTCCGGGCGCCGTGGCTCAGCGTGCCCGGTCAGAGGGCTGAACGCTCTGTGTAATAAAAAAGGTGAGCCAAGAAGAAATCGAACACAAACGAACAAAACTTGATCAACGTCCGCAACGAACAGAACTACCCATAAAGCAAAAAGTGTAGTAGGCAGCGTGTTGGATTGTGTTGCACATGGTCCGTGGTTCGGGACCCGCAACTACCAAAAAATTTTTTTGTCCTTTTTTCCTAAAAGGGTTACGTGTTGGGTGCATAGATATTATCACAATAGTAGAGTCGTAATAATATCACTAATTTTTTGTTATTTACATTATGTGTGCATAAAATTGTCAAACTACAAATTTAAGGTGGGCCCTAAAACACATCAGTGCGATTTTTTTTAAAACAAACATGTGGTGTCGCACAAGTACAAAGTGCGCGCCACCTACTTTCGCCGCGCGCCGCCATGCATGCACGGCGCGGCGTTCTTCCGACGACAGCCACGAGCGCCCTCTGCTGGAACGCCGCTCGTGGCCACCACGGAAAGACTTGTCACTTCGGACGGAGATAGCAACCAGTTAGGACCTTCGTAATCAGATAGGCACCATTGGAGACTTTGCTATCGTACAGGCACTAGGCAGGCCTCTAACAACTATGTATCAACATTCTGCAGTACTATGTAAGTTAAGTATTGTTACATTCTGTGCAATATATCTCTTTCTAATTTACTCGAGTGTTTATAGTTTCTGGCTGCTCCCCTCCGTACCTGCACCAGCGTGTCGGTCTCATTCCACTCGGCCACCGACACCTACGGCGAGGCTGGGACACAAAAGCAGCGACGAAGTTGGGACACAAAAGTGGTGACGAGGAGTGATAGAACCGTGGACCAGCACGCTAGCAGCAGCCAGACAGCAGCAGTCGGAGCACGCAGAAATTGCTCCCGCCCACCCACCCTTATTATAAGAATTTTGGGGGAACGTATTCTGTTACGTATTTTGTGGACTTTTTTGTTGCAGAGCGAGTCGTCTTTCATATTGCATTTGTGTTTTGTTATAAGTTACTTGTATATGCGGCGCCTAATCGGTCAGCATGGCCACTACCCCGAACCCCAACTTAATGGAAATTATTCAGTTACAGACGGCGCAAATAACACAACTTCTCCAGGCTGTGGCCCAGCTCACAGTGCAAGCAGCTAACCAACAACAACAGCCGCCGCTTCAGCAGCCCACACCAGCCGCCGTACCGCTTCCTACCTTTCGCCAGTACAACGAACGTGAGGAAGAATGGAGCGACTACTTCGCACAGTTTCAAGAACTCGTCGCGGCTCATCAAATTACAGGTCAGAAAGTTAAGCATCTTTTGTTGTCCGTGGTGGGCCCCAAAACCTTTGTATTACTGCAGAAACTATTTCCCCACGCATCTCCTCGTAATGTGGACTTTGAACAAATTGTAGATGCACTAAATGCTCATTATGAGAGAAAAGTTCTTGTAGCCGCTGCACGATACCGATTTTTCAGACTTAAAAAATTACCGCAGCAGTCACACCAAGAGTGGATTACGGAATTGAAGGGCTTAACCCGCCAATGTAAATTTACTTGCTCTTGTGGACTTTCGTATAGTGACATGATGTTGAGGGATGCGATTACGCAGAATATTCAGGACCCCAGAATTAGAGCAGCAATTCTGAAACAGTCAGACCCTTCATTAGACAGTGTACTGCAGCTTATTGAAGCGCATGATACTTTTGACTTAGCAGATGTAGAAATGCAAAGCCACAGTGTAAATTCAGTGCGCCGTAACGGAAGCTTTCCTAGCCGTAGTTCTCAGTATAGCACTAGTGATTCTTATTTTTCTACCGGCCGTGCTGAACAGACAGTGAACAGTAGCCAGTGTAAAAGTGCGACACAAAGATCGCCCCGTCGTGTTAGAAACAGTAATTTGCATAACGGGCGCCAACGCTCATTTCAGAAAAATGTACGTAAATCTTGCCCCCAGTGTGTGTCTCGCCACAAGCGTGCTCATTGCCCTAGTCGCAACGCAACCTGTTATCAATGTGGCAAATCGGGACATGTGCAGTCTGTGTGTATGCAAATTAAAAACTCAAAGAACAGTAACGTTAGAAACGGTGCTTCGCAAAGTGCGAGAACAGTTCATTCTGTAAATGTTATACGGGCTGTGGAATTGAACAGTGCTTTCCTTGGATCTCAATTGCAAGAAAGTAGTTCTGCGCCTATGGCAAAACTATATAGTGCACCACGTAGCAAGCGCCGACGAGCGCGTAAAACAGTGCAACGGAAAAGGGTTCGGGACAAGCAAAATGACTATGAACAGTGCATTCCTGTAGTGAAGATAGTGCATTCTGCAACTGCTCCTTGTAGTAGTGCCCAGTACTGTGTCGCTAGTGACAGTAGACATCAAGTAGCTACTCAAAAGTTTAGTGCAGTAGTTACTCTGTAGTAGCCTCGCATTGCGTGGACGCCGATCAGGCGGTAGTGCCATCTAGTGACAGTGTTGTTAATCCGCTGCGTGCCGAGTCTGCGCCGCTCACTTCACTACGCGGCCCGCGCAAGGGCAGTAAACAAACCGTAGCAGACGTGGCCCACATTCGCGCACCTGTCGTGCGCCAGAAGCACAAACTTTTTGTAAATCTCTCCATAGAAAATAAGACTGTGCAATTTCAGCTTGATACTGGTCCCGCTGTTACATTAATTAATAAAGATACTTATGAACTTCTGGGTTCGCCAAAATTGTCGCCGTCACAGCAAGTGTTAACAGCTTATACAGGTGAAAATATTCCCGTGCTAGGAACGTGTAGCCTGCCTGCCTCTTTTCAAGGTGTAACAAAAGCAGTTGCTTTTGTAGTTCTTCAGGCCAAATCGACACAGAACATTTTTGGACTAGATGCTTTTGACTTGTTTGGTTTATCAATTCAAAGAGATGTGCTTCAAATTTCGTCAATAGTGCCTCAGGATAAAATCAATGCATTGTGTGACAAATACAGTGACTTGTTTTCGCCGGAACTAGGTTGTGCAAAAGACTTCGTGGCACATGTAACTTTAACAGAATCTGCAGTTCCAAAATTTCGTAAAGCTAGACCAGTGCCTATCGCATTGCTTGATTCAGTTGCGGAAGAACTTAAACGTTGGCAAGATAGTGGGGTGATTTCTCCTGTTTCTGCGAGTCAGTGGGCCTCGCCTATAGTAATTATACCCAAGCCATCAGGTAAACTTCGTCTCTGTGCGGACTTCAAATCTACAGTAAACAGTCAAACAATTGTATACACTTATCCCCTACCCAGACCTGAGGAACTTATGGACAAATTAGGACAGTCTCGCTTCTTTTCTAAGATTGATTTAGCAGAGGCATACTTACAGATTCCACTTGATGACGAGTCCAAAAAGTTTTTCGTCATTAATACTCACATGGGTCTTTTTCAATTTCAACGCCTACCCTTTGGCAGTTCTTCCGCCCCCGCTATTTTTCAGCGCTTTTTGGAACAGCTGACAGTTTCTGTACCGTGTTGTTCGAACTATTTAGATGATATTGTGGTATCCGGACGTACAGTTGAAGAACATTTAGCAAACCTGGAGTGCCTTTTCAAAGTTTTGACTGCAGCAGGTCTACGTTGTAATAAAGCAAAGTGTTCGTTTTTTCAAACTGAAATAGAGTACCTAGGCCATGTGATTAATGCCCAAGGAATTCATCCCTTACAGTCACATCTTCGAGCAATCAAAGACTTGCCTCCTCCTAAGAATGTGCACGAATTGCAAGCAGTAATGGGAAAACTTAACTATTATTTCAGATTTATTCCCAATGCCTCTCAGATTGCAGCTCCACTGCATCACTTACGTAGGAAGAATGTTCCTTTTGTTTGGTCCAAAGATTGCCAGGTTGCCTTTGACAACTTAAAGTCTGCACTACTCAGTGATGCATGTTTGATTCCCTTTGACCCCCAGAAGCCTGTAGTGTTAGCAGTTGACGCCTCATCGTACGGCCTGGGCGTGGTAATCTCACATCGCATTGGATCTCACGATCGTCCTATTGCCTTTGCATCCAAGCTACTGACGCCAACGCAACAGAATTACAGTCAGATAGAAAAGGAGGCCTTAGCAATCATTTATGGCGTCACAAAGTTTCATCATTATCTGTATGGCAGAAAATTCTATTTGTTGACAGACCACAAGCCTCTCACGTCGTTGTTCTCACCCACAAAGCCAATTCCGCCACGAACGGCACAAAAGCTTCAGAGATTGTCCTTGATATTGTCAAATTATCAGTATGAGATTTTGTACCGACCTACCACTAAACATGCCAACGCGGACACACTTTCCCGACTTCCGGTTGGCCAGGATGTATCATTTGATTCTTCAGAAATGGCATGTTGTCAGATAGACTCCAGAGATGCTTCCGCTGTCACAGACTTTCCTTTAAACTCTCGTCGGGTTGCACAGGAAACAGCTGCGGATGCAGACTTAAGTGTGGTAGCACGTTTTGTTCGCTTTGGTTGGCCTGCCAGAGCCAAAGACATTGATCGGCCTCTGGTTCGACGTTATTTTGCACAACGTCATGCATTATCTTTAAGTCAGGGTGTACTGTTGTTGCATACCGACAACGACCAAGCAAGAGTGATTGTTCCTCGTTCCCTGCAACGAGAAGTGTTACGCCTCCTGCATCAAGGACATTGGGGCATTGTTAGGACAAAGCAATTGGCCAGACGTCATTGTACCTGGGTTAGTATGGACGCTCAGATAGAGAGCATGACATCACAGTGTACAGTTTGTGCGGAGCATCAGGCGGCTCCTCCACAGCGTTTCTCAGACTGGCCACGCCCCAAGGGACCATGGCAACGTTTACATATTGACTTTGCCGGACTATTCTGGAATACGCGCTGGTTAATTGTTGTAGACGCTTTCAGCAAGTTTCCTTTTGTGATTGCCATGAACTCAACGACGGCGTCTAGTACAATCAGTGCCTTAACATCAGTGTTTTGCATCGAAGGCTTGCCTGAAACTATCGTCAGTGACAATGGACCTCAGTTTGTTAGTGCGGAATTTCAACAGTTTTGTCGTGTGAATGGCATTCAGCATATCACCACCGCACCTTTTCACCATCAGTCCAATGGTGAAGCAGAACGTTTCGTTCGAACATTCAAGTCTCACATAGAAAAGATGAAAGGTCAGCACTCCAGGCAGCAAGCTCTTCAAATTTTCCTGTCTACGTATCGGTGCATGCCACGTGACGGCCCGTCTCCTGCCGAGCTGCTACACGGCCGCCGTCACCGCACTCTCCTTCACCTGCTGCAGCCTCCCACGCACCGAGTCGGTTCGTATGGCGCTACGCGTTTTCAGGTTTCTACGCCGGTGCTGTACAGGGTGTTTGCTGGAAACAAGAAGACATGGTTGCCGGGCACCATTCAACGCGTGCTTGGTCGCAATATGTATGTTGTACGTTCTTCCACAGGGTCGGAGCTGCGGCGCCACGCAAACCAATTGCGCCTGCATAGGCCTCGCGATCCTGTCTCCGGTTTCTTGATTCCAGACCCAGTTCACCGCCAGGGAGCACAACCACATCGTTCGTCCCCGGACTACGAGATTGTCCCGATGGAGATCGACGCGACGCCGCCGCTGTCGCCGCCGCAGATGCCAGCGTCACCGAGAGGGACTCCGGGACCGTGCGTGCCGCCCCAGCTTGGGCCACACACCTCAGAAGATGACCTGCTCCCTCTGGGCGGGGGCAGGCGCCCTTCCCCAGGTTTCGGCGGGTTCCCTGGAGGATCTCAAGGCGGATGCCGGGGCGCGGACGGCGTCTCGATCCCGGCCTCAGCTACGACGCCCGTCCCACCAGTAACGCCCCCGCCCAGGCCCTCCTCCCAGTGCCGTCGCCGTGGCCCTCAGCCCTACGCCACGACGGCGCGGCGGTTTGGGGGGGGAGGGGTGTGGTGTCGCACAAGTACAAAGTGCGCGCCACCTACTTTCGCCGCGCGCCGCCATGCATGCACGGCGCGGCGTTCTTCCGACGACAGCCACGAGCGCCCTCTGCTGGAACGCCGCTCGTGGCCACCACGGAAAGACTTGTCACTTCGGACGGAGATAGCAACCAGTTAGGACCTTCGTAATCAGATAGGCACCATTGAAGACTTTGCTATCGTACAGGCACTAGGCAGGCCTCTAACAACTATGTATCAACATTCTGCAGTACTATGTAAAAGTTACGTATTGTTACATTCTGTGCAATATATCTCTTTCTAATTTACTCGAGTGTTTATAGTTTCTGGCTGCTCCCCTCCGTACCTGCACCAGCGTGTCGGTCTCATTCCACTCGGCCACCGACACCTACGGCGAGGCTGGGACACAAAAGCGGCGACGAAGTTGGGACACAAAAGAACATACGTTTATTTTGTGCTTCATTTTGCCTCTGTTGCGTCTCATACACTTGAAATCACAACCCCAGTGCTAGGATTCTTCCCTGCAAATGGCGCCGGTCAGCTGCTTCAATTCAGGGACAGTTGCCTCGCTTCTCCACTACGGCGTGCTAGTGGCTTGCTCGCCACTGTATGGCCGGCTCCGACTCGGCGCCAGCGATCTGCAGTGACAACAGCCGGCTGCTGACCGGCATTTTGCCGGTGCCGGTCCGTGCCAACACCACCTAGAGACAAGGCCTTACAACAGGCCGTACTATGCCATACCACAGAGTAACATATACAGAGAAGAAGCCTCCCCTAAACCACTGTCCTACGCTCCCCTCGTAGTTCCGTAAGATGCTAGCAGGTGTCAGGCGGATCGCTGGCTTAGGGTGCCTCTCGCACGTCAGAGGGTAGCGTGGAGGGAAGGTTGAGGGGAGAGCTTGTGCCGCATGCCACGAGGCCACGGCTGTGTCCAGCTTGCTGGCGTTTGAGGGGAGGTGGTGGTGGGGACAGCCGCTACCTGCCGCCTGCTCTGGCCAGTTTAAAGGGCTGCTTCTAACATCAGCGCCATCATGGGACATCTTACGGCACTGCTGGAAATCCTCCCTCCCCGCACCCCGGAGCGTAGGACCGGGCCCTTACGGAGGTTTCCCGTCTGTATATATTTGTCTGTGGTCATACTGACCAGGCCGCGGCCGCCAGCTTACTGGTTGCTTACTACGAGGTGGCGTGCTCCAGCGGCCAGCCATTCAGCTGGCGGCGGCGACCTGATCACTATGACGTAGCACGGCCTGTTGTGAGGCCTAATCTCTAGGTGGTGTTGTCTGTAGCCGGCCAGTGTGCAAGCTACAATGCTCTCCAATGAGCCACTGCTGGAATGTAAACGGCCGATATTTATCGTGTGTACATCCAGCCTTACCGTACCCTTGCTGACTCACTGATAGGAAGACCGCCCACACAGCTACAGGAAACGTCTCTCTCCGAAGCAGTAAAGGTGACTTCGACACTGCTTTCGACGTTCTCTAAATGCAAAACTTACGAATCATCGTCAACATCTGCGACACGGATAAAGCAAACCGCAGGAAAGATACAGAGGTGCTCACCTTCCTGGAGGGACAATTGTTGTCTGTAACGCAATAGGGGTCACAAATAAACGACGTGTACGGGAACTGTTTATCCACCAGCACCCAGTTAATGTGCTGCTGTTCTTCATCTACATACATACTCCGTAATCCACCGTAAGGTGCGTGGCAGAGGGTACACTGTACCACTACTAGGCGTTTCCTTTCCTATTCCACTCCCAAATAGAACGAGAAAAAAAAAAAAGAATGCCGATATGCCTCCGTACGAGCACTAATTTCTCTCGTCTTTATGATCACTACGCGAAATGTAAGTAGGTGGCACCAAGATTGTACTACACTCAGTTTCAAATTCCCTAAGCTTACAAACTACTTATGAACTACTAAGACTAAGGACGGCACAAATATCCATGCCCGAGGAGGGATTCGAACCCGTAGTGGCCGTGCAGACCGTGACTGGAGCGCCTCAGTCCCCTCGGCCACCGCGGCCGGCTTTCAAATTCCGACCCTCTAAAATTCCTCAGCAGAAATTCACGAAAAGAACGTCGTCGTTCCTCCAGCGATCCCGGAGCATTTCCGTGACACTCGCGCATTGGTCGAACCTACCAGTAACAAACCTAGCTGCTCGCCTCTTAACTGCCTCTATGTCTTCCTTTAAACTGGTCTGCTGCGGGTCCCAAACGCTTGAGCAATACTCAAGACGTGGTCGTACAAGCGTTTTATACACGGTGTCCTTTACAAATGAAGTACATAGTCCCAAAATTCTCCCAATAAACCGAAGTCGGCTGTCCGCCTTACTCACAACTATCCTCACATGTTCGTTCCATTTCATATCGCTCTGCAATGTTACGCCTAGATATTTGAACGACGCGACTGCATCAAGCAGCTCACTACTAATGCTGAATTCGAATATTATGGGATTGTTTTTACTACTCATGCGCATCACCTTACATTTTTCTACATTGAGAGCTAGCTGCCATTCTTCACATCAACTAGAAATTTTGTCTATGTCATGCTGTACGCTATTACAATCGGTTAAAGACGACATCCTACCATCAGCAAACAGCCGCAAATTACAAGTTACTATGTCCATCAGATCATTTATATAGATAGAAATTAATAGCGGTCCTATAACACTCCCCTAGTGCACGCCTGACGGTACACTCATCTCAGATGAACACTCACCGTCGAGAACAACGTACTGCGTTGTATTACTTAGGAAGTCTTCCACCGACCGCAGTGGCCGAGCGGTCTGCGGCGCAAATGTCACAGTCTGCACGGCCGCTTCGGTCGGGAGTTCGAATCCTTCCTCGGGCATGGACGTTTGTGTCGTCTTTAATACAAGGCAGTTCATAAGTAGTTTGTAAGTTTAGGGACTGGTGACTCCGCAGTTAAGTCCCTTAAGCTTAACAAACATTTGAATAATTTTAGGAAGTCTTACAGCCAGTCACAAATCTGTGAACCTATTCCATAAGCTCGTATCTTCGTTAGCAGTCTGCAGTGTGGCACCGCGTCAAACGCCTTTTTGAAGTCGAGAAAAACACAATCCGCCTGTTGCCCTTCATCCATGGCTCGGAAGATGTCATGTGAGAAAAGGGCAAGCTGAGTTTCTCATGAACGATGTTTGTTAAACCCGTGATGATTCATAGAAAGAAGCTTTTCCGTCTCAAGGAAATTTACTATATTCGAACTGAGAATATGCTCGAAAATTCTACAGGAAACTGATGTCAACGATATTGGCTTGTAATTAATTGGGTCAGTTCTCTTTCCTTTCTTATAAACGGGAATCACCTGCGCTTTTTTCCAATCACTAGGAACTCTGTGCTATGTATAAAAAGCACACATTCTTCTAACAACAGGAAAATGTCATGATGTGTAGGAATGTCGAAAAGAATAATAGGTGCCGCAAATATCCGTAACAGAACAACGGCGTGGCAAAGCCATGGAACTTGGATGACTATCATTTGGTGGGAGCGGTGTTGTTTCACACTTTTCCAGACTTTTGCCCTAGTTTAAGTGGCAGGAGTTGGTGATGAACTGGGCAACCTGATAATCGTGTTACATGAGACCAATGTTTACTCTGCGAGGTCGCGTTATTACCATGGATTTCTTGGTAATTTCAGTTGATCAGATTGCATCCTATTTGTTCCCCCTTGGTGTTGCCACGTTCTAAGACGACAGGTGCCCTCTTCACACAGCTCGTATCGTCCGTCCGTCACCCTTGCTAACCACACTCACAAGGACAGAATATTGTCATGCACAAACACTTTCGTCATTACACCACAATGAAAATTATGAGGGACCTGTATTTATCTGTTCCAAGAGGACTGGAAATTGTTTCTAATGACAATTCTTTCTCGACACTATATTAGGAGCGGTAAAGTGTTATGTGTTTGGTGCTTCCATTTGTTTAGTTTGTCACTTGATACTGCCATCCTTGCCAGTTCTCTGCAATGGTGGTTAATTTCAGGAACAGCCGACGACCGTAAATGTAGTCGATATAGCTCCATACTGCCAAGGAGCGTGGGACAGATGTTGATCGAATTGTGATTCAAAAAATTTTTATATACACCAACATCCTAAAATTTAGATTGAATTTTATATTTGGCTTCCTGTTCCCAAACTCTACTAGTCTCATTTTCAGACTTTACCGCATAAATCAGCGCATTTGTTTCAGCTATGATTTCCAGTAAATAGAGCCGTATTTGACAGTACATGTAAGTAGATGGACGTTGTCGGTGTGGCATGAAGATGATAAAAATGGAGTAACGAAATAAAAAAAAAAATAATGTTCAATCAAAATTTACGGCTTTTGGTGCATATAAAAATATTTTTGTCGCAAAGCAAATTTATTCCTGTACAATCAGTGATTTAGTCTAAAGATAAAAGAAAAATTTTAGCAATTTCATTGTTTGTCTGACAACAAAGAAAAGTCTATGAAGTCACATATTTGCACTAATTACATTCAACTGTACAGCTAGCGTAAGTTATTGCTTCTAAGATAAACGTCCTTCAAAGTGATATCCTCCAGATTCTGAATGCATATGAAGGTTTGCGAAGCCGGTTCTAACATCGTTACTGCCACTGAAGCTGGAGTGATGTCGGAGCCTTGTACTACCCTAAACTGTAGGCTACCCAGCGATACAGCTTAACGGATCTCTGTGCTTATGTAAATTTCGAGCGTGAATAGACAGAAACTTATCTAGTTCAGGGACACAAATTTTTTTTATCATTTCATCTGCATCGATCGTGCAAGATGGCACAGTCCTAACGCACTAGACTTGCATTCGGGAGGACGGTGGTTCAAATCCATCTACAGCCATCCAGATTTAGTTTTCCGGGATTGTTTCTTTGAAGGGTCACGGCTAATTTCCTTCCCCATCCTTACTATAAAATCAAAGTATGAGCTCCGTCTCTAATGACCACGCTGTCAACAGGATATTAAACCCTAAGCTCCCTTCCTTCCTTCAGCTATATCAGGTTACCATCTAAAAAAGTAATATCACAATTTATTTGCGTAACTTTGTGCCAATTAGTAGAAATATCAATTCGAAACAACGTAACTAATCCAACTTGAAAGTTAATTTGTTTTTTTTTCTTAGACACTTATACAGTGCTAGTATCAACATAATATGGACACATACGCGATAAGAGAAACATTCTTTTGGTCCGATTTTAGTTTTCTCCTCCTTGTAATGGGGTACAATAATAGCAAATATTGCTCGCGTAGGTCTGATTATGTTAAGAATGTTGGTCTGCTAGGATAAAGGGACTGTGTTTGGAACATTCAGTTTTCATCATTCTTTCGCTTCCATTTTTCAGTAGTTACGTACTCTGTTCTCATTTGAAAGGTCGAATATTCTGCCCGCAAAACCACAGCTAGCGTCGGTCATAGGATGGGATTCACTGTGAAGCGCTTCCCAGCTCAAACATTTCCAAATCAAATGTTCAAAAGTTTGTAAAGCTTATGGGACTTAACTACGGGGTCATCAGTCCCTAAACTTACAAACTACTTATGAACTAGCTAATACTAACGACGGCACAAATATCCATGCTCGAGGGGGGATTCGAACCCCCGACCATAGTGGCCGTGCAGACCGTGACTGGCTCGCCGCAGTCCCCTCGGCCAACGGGGCCGGTAAAATGAGCAAACATTTCCCTTCCAGGAATTAGTCACGATAAGTAAACGGCGACTGCTACTAAACAACAAGATTCTTTCCCTTTTCCTTTATTTGTAGTTTCCTCTGTATTCAGTTTCCTGCATACGTTAACTGGCCGGTTTCCTTTGATCTTCTGTCTAGGTTCGCAACTTTTCTTAGATGTTCCGCCATCCTGAAGCCTCCCATTCCGTAGTTTACTCCTAAATGTACTTCTTTCTAACATTTGGTACACTGTTATGTTTGACTTTTTTAAATCCTTCCTACCTTCCTCAATCCGCCTTTTGATGCTGTTCTTATTACAGAAAAATTCAAATATATGTTTGGTTAATACATTTTGTTCATTCCGATAGATGTTTGAGAAATATGTCTTCTCTTCCGAATAATGTCAGAGATTATTTATACGTTACCGTACACGGCTCTGTTACCTTGCTGTTTCCATCTTCAGCTTAACTGTCCCCAAGATTTTAATGAATTCTTTCTACTAAGACGTCTCAGTATTCGGGGCCATAGTCCATCGAAAGGCATTCACTGGTAAGAGAAAATCCTTTGTAATTTGATTTCATAATGGAAGTTGTGTCTGCCACCTCAATATTGCTATAAAATCAAGAAATTTCCAGCTTAGTGGGCGATATGAAGTATTTATTTAAAAAATTACATATCGATTTTGTTCCTGTGATGCAACATCATTAGTGCAGAATGCAAATCATGATGCCTCATGTACTCTGCATTTTGACAGTCAGGTCCATAAAATAACTAAAAGGTCTTACCAGTAAATATTACAATTTTAACATTGTAACGTTTACTAGTAAGACCTTTTAGTTATTTTATAACATCTGCTAGGAAGACTTTTTACTTATTTTATGGACCTGATTGTTTAATGTTGTATGCAGAGTAGGGTGGTAGACGTGCATTGTCCTTTTGGAAAATTATATCGCCTTGTTAGTGAATGAACGGTAGCAAGACGGATTGAATTTGATGGTTTCAAAGTACCGTGCACTGTTCAAAGTAACCTCGACGATCACTAGAGGAGAGTGACCAGTGTGGGGTATGGCGCACGACACCATGATGCAAGATCATGCCCATCTTCGTTCAGCCCCCATCCTGTGGTGTCGCAATAAACGTTTATGGAACGATGAACAGAGACGTGTCGTCTTCGTTGATGAGAGTCGCTTCTACTTCGGAGCCAATGATGGTAGTACGCGTGCGTGGCGCCCTGTAGGCGATCGCGAAAGTATTGACCACATACTTCAGAGGCACACGGGGCGGACACCTGCCATTATGTTGTGGGGAGCCATATCCTACGCTGACCGTTCTCCTCTGGTGATAGTCGAGGGTACATTGAGCAGTGCGTGGTACATTGAAACCATCATTCAACCCGTATTTCTACCGTTCATGCACTGAGAAGGTGATATGCTTTTCCAACAGGACAATGCATTTTCACATGTATCCAGTACCACCCAACGTGCTCTTCAACTCGATCCCCAGATTGTAACCCCATTGAGCTTGTTTGTGATCGGATGAAACGTCATCTTGCGCGGTCTGCACGAACGGCACGAAATTTGATACAACTGAAGCACCAGGTGGAAGCTGCATGGCAGGCCATTCTGCAAGATTCCATTCGGCACCTCTAAGATCGTCTCCAAAGGAGAATTGGAGCTTGCGTTGTTGCGAAAGGGAGCTATACAGGACACTAACGTAGACATGGCGCACGCTCTGGTGTCCATACTCTTGTGAACATGGCTCTGTGTGATCGCGTGTTGTGTGTATCCTGAAGAACGTTTCAAAATTTGCCTCTGCTGGATCAACGAATTCATAGTGCTCTTATTTCATTTTTCATGAGTGTATTTCCTGTCAATCCCTACGCTCTTTCCAACTTTGGAATTCGCTGTTTAACAGCTGATTCTTGTATAGTCTTCCGCAGCTAATTCCGTGACAGTTACGTTCCTATCCTGGTACAGTAGAACACCCAATGTTCATTCAATAGCACGGCAGTCTCATCAAGAATTACGCCTACTTATGTTCTCAAACTGTCGACAACTTTATGAGACGGCAAACGTTTCCGACATATGATGTACGGTACTTTTATTAGTTTCGTTATCTATTGACATCGAACCATGTTAACGAGAGATACGATTCTAAAAAGTGTACAGGGAACTTACTATTAATTTGAAACTAAAGCCTTTACTATTGCTTTGTGTGCTATTTTTACAGAAGCGAGATTTAAGTCCATATTGGTTCGTCCATTTAATTTTCGTTTCTAGTCCTACAAAATTCCAGCTAACAGGCAAGTGTAATCAATAACGTACTCGTCAATCTTCACGAATTTGTTTAAATAAGGAAGAGTTTGCATAGAAAAAAATCGGACTTACCGTATTTTACAGCCCACTTTAAATTTGCCTGTACTTTTATGATTTCTTGCGAACATTTCGGACAAAAATTATACAAATATAAATAATAAAAATATATGAACGATACGATTACTTCTCTACTATTGTGATAATATCTATGCACGATACACGCAATATTCCTTCTGACCACGCGACATCGCTCACCCAAAACTTTGCCCGAAACTCTCTTTTTCGAATGCCATATTGCTTCCTGTATTCGATGATTTTCTTATTATAACTCAAGCTTTCTCATTTCAAAGCAACGGCACACTGAAAATTAACAAAAACACATCGTTTAGGACAAATAAGTATAATTTAATGTCTGAAAATGTCATGTTAACAGATAATACCTATCATCTATGGTACGAGAATCACGGATTACTCTCGCAGGTGTTCGACGTAGCGTAATGGGCTGCGTATTGTGATGTACGAATATGTTAGATAGTGGTTCGAAATATGCCGGGCGCGGTGGCTCAGAGTGTTGCCGGTGTGGTAGCTCAGCAAGCTCGGTCAGGGGGTTCTACGCCCTCTGTGACGAAAAAATTGAGTCAACGACGAAATGATCAAAATAAAAACAAAACAAATGAACGTCAACAAAAGATCGATCAAACCGAAGAACCAATGACAAAAGAAAATAGAGGGCTCAACACCATCTGTAAAAAAAACTGAGAAAAAGTCTCAGTAAACAACCCAAAACAAACGCAAACGACCGCAAAGCATCGATCTACCTCAAGAACAAATAAATAAACAATAATAAAAAGACCGCCACTGGCAAGTATTTTTTCATCTTGCTTCCTGAAAGGTTGTCACACACTCTTGTTAATTGAACACAGCTATATTTTGCAAGATTCCGAGTTGTTTACAGGTAACAGCGCTTTCTCTGAAATATGCATTTGTATTTTGCGAAAATACCATGAAATACATGCCAACGAACTGCAAACATTGTCACATGCATACAAACCGGGGTGATACTGTTACAGTGACTGTTGTAAATGACGTAATAGATAGTAGTAACTTTGTAGATAGATTAAGTACTAGAGTTATGTTGAATTCAGTATTACCACACTTATTCCGTTTGTTATTTTAGCTGTAAAAGAAAACGTACGTTTTGAAACAGAATGTTTGGACTTTATTTTAGCGCAGAACGAGTTACATGAAAAAGTCATACCTGAACTACAGAAAAGGTGATACAATATACCTTAAAAGGTCCATTGCAATCATGCCAAAGACAAAAATTTTAGTAGAAGCATTGACTGTAACTAATGACTTTCATAATATTCCATAAATAATGAATAATTGCTTAGAAAAAAATAAACAAGGTAATTTGTTACAATGTATTAATTTTCATCTAGGAACGACAGTTGTCACACTACTTCATTTACATGTGAAACTACCAGTATCAGTACCTGGTTTAGAATATTCATCATTACAATATCCTCCCGGTTTATGTGCACATGCTTCAGAATAACATTGTTCAATTCGTTGTCACGTATTTCACGCCATGTTACATTTTAGAAGAAAGCGCTCTAACATACGCACATTTCTAAATATTGCAGAACATAGTTCTATTTAATTAATAAGACCTCCCGAAACCGTTTTAGGAGCCAAGGCGAAAAAAAATGGTAGTGGCGTGTTTCGAACTACCGACATGCGCATCACAATCTAACGTGCACCCAAAACACAGAGATGAACAGTTACGAAACTGTTCCTTAATTCCCGTACTATTGATGGCACTTGTTAACTGCTATATGACACTTTTAGACACTAAATTATGATTTATCGTGATAAGAAGATATGTCTTTGTTAATTCTTCAGCGCACCATTGCTTTTAAATGACAACACGTAAGTTATGATAAAAAAAAAAATCAGAAAATACAGAAAGCAAGATGTCGGATGCCAGAAAGAGAAATCTGGTGAAGGAATGTCACGTGGCATATCTTGACACCTGGTTTACGTAAAATTATGTAACGGTGTCAAATTGACGTTATTTTTGCAAATATCTCTATAACGATGCGTGTTATGAAAAAAACATAAAAGAGCAAAGTTGTAGAGAATTTTCTGCTCTACAAATTCGTTTATTCGGTTTTCGTTTCAGATGAATGGTTAAGCCGTTATTTTCATTTAAATTTCGAGCTGTCAAAAGGCGATCGAAAAGGCCTAAAGTGGGCCAATACTTATCAGTGCATAGTCTTTTGCACGAAACTTTTTCCCGCTGTTTTTATATGAGAACTATTGGGCTAAAAGGGCGAAAGTAGTTGATATTTTCAAGTGAATAGACGGAAAACAACGAATCAATTACAGCGAGGTGCTTGTTCGTTATCACACGTTCTCCACTCGATGGCAAAAAAAAAAAAAAAAAAAAAAAAAAAAAAAAAAAAAAAAATCTGCAACAGACAAATAATCGCCCGTTTCAATACCATCATTTTAGATTTTAATTATGACCAATGCACCTTGCGCAGTTTTATATAATCTGAAGATGCGCCAAGAGCGTGAATACATCATTGACCGGATACCCTTCCTGCCGCAACTCCATGGCCCCAGGAGGAAATGTATATCCCAAATGTCTGATAAGGTGTTATACGTGTGAAAGTGTAAAATGTTACGAAATGTTTGCGAATCGTGTAACTGAGGCGGGACTTGGGGACCAGACCGGCTTTCACCTAGAGGGACGTGGAAAACCACCTAAAAATCACCTCCATGCTGGCCGGCACTCCGACCCCATTCGTTAATTCGCCGGGCGGATTCTAAATGGGGCCAGTACGCCTCCTCGTCTTGGAAAGCGGTGCGTTAGACCACACGGCTAACCGAGCGGGTCAGTGAATACATCATTGTTGCATAAAATTAAATCTTTTTATTTTTATTTATTTATTTATTATCTGTCTGTACAGAGCCACTCGTTACTGTGGCTTATTTCGAAGTAAACGGAAGGAAATAAAAAAGCACAAATTTCTAATATGCTTCGTGAAATTAAATTAATATGCATTCTTCACGTCGCAATCCCCTTATCTCTGAAGTCCTTTCTCTGCCCCATCCGCCCCATTCACCTTCTTGAATGCACTTTTCTACCATTCTCTATCCATCTCCTCCTTCCCCATTTTCTATATCAATTTCACCCTTCTCCTTCTACACGTCGGTCAAATCTAAATCTTCATTTAACGTTATGTTGAAATGCATATTCATAGGAAAATTCTTGACCAAATACTTGGAAAACGTTGCGTTGGAATAAGAGCGTATCTCTCTCTCATCATTTTCCAAAGAGTTACACCATAAAGATATAATTTTTTAAATAGAACAATAGTTTTTTCTATCGTGCATTGCATTCGTTGAAACCAGCTGTATCCAAATCAATTTAAACCACATTCCTATCACTGTTAGTTTGGGAGCTACAACCCTTCAAAATTTAGGGGGCGGAGGCTACGACAGCGTACCTGACTGGCTGGTGGTCGTGAGACAGTGGGCCGTGCCCCAGGGGATAGCCACTCGACCAGTCAGGTACGCTATCGCAGCCCCCGCCCACGGAACTTTGAAGGGTTGTAGCTCCCAAACTAAAAGTGATAGGAATGTAGTTTGAACTGATTTGGACGCAACTGGTTTAAACGAATCCAATACACGATAGAAAAAACTATCGTTCTATTTAAAAAATTATATCATTGTGGTGTAACTCTTTGGAAAATGATACAATAAACTATGTACATAGCTCCGCAGAAAGTGTAACATTTCTTGTGTTGACCTACCGCATTAAAATTTCCCGTCACCTATTATTTTATAAGTTACAGAGGCAAACACACTTAGTGAAATAGTATATATATATATATATATATATATATATATATATATATATATATATATATATATATATGTGTGTGTGTGTGTGTGTGTAAATAAAGGTGAATAGATGGGGCATAACAGCTTTCAGATAATTGCAGAACGACATGTTGACCATAGCTGTTTATTAATTCTCAATGCTACCGGTTTCGGTTATGTACCATTGTCAAGCTAATCTCTGCTAACGCTTGACAATGGTACATAACCGAAACCGGTAGCATTGAGAATTAATAAACAGCTATGGTTAACATGTCGTTCTGCAATTATTAGTATGCAACGTTGTATCGACATTTAAAAGCAATCACTGAAGAACTTTCGGATTAGCAGTTTTGAACAAACAAATATTTATATTTTCATTTGGGAAGATATAAAATGTTCAAATGGAAATTAACTGCGGGGTTATCATTCCGTAAGCTTACCAACTTCTTATAATCTAACTTATACTAAAGAGAAGCTGATAAATACCAAACCATTTTATCAACTGATTCCAAACACTCAATTTCTATCAAACTGATGCCAAGTTTTCAATATTTTTACTTAAAATAATACGAACCTAATGGTCAACTGATTTTATGTTTGACGATATGGCAGAAGTTGCTGACCATTAATCCCCGTTTTCCCCCATATGAATTAGATATAAAACATTTAATTGCACCTGAAGATGGGACTGTACGTCTCCATGACTCTAATAAAAAAAAAAAAAAAAAACAGTTCAAGTGGATAACGGCTTTTCACTCAGACAACGTCAATTTTAACATCTTCATTTTAACTGTCTGAAAGTTTCGTAATTATGGATAAATTTAGAGCTCGTAATGAATCCTCAGACACCGGATGAAATCAATGCTGTGACTCCATGGTCATAATGTCCCTTTTCGTAAGGAATGACGGCGCGCTGAAGTGGTTCAGCAGTGTTATGGTTGGACTCGTGTTTCGGCTCTACTGTTGTAATTCGTCATGTACTGCCTATCTCAGAGGTGCCACACTTGTGCTTTATTGTTAACCGTCGTTTTGAATGTTATTCAACAGATAGTCACTTCTACCGTTTGCCACTCGTTAGACCATGGTGGCAATCATTCGACCTAAGAGAAATTTCGGCTTCAGTTTGAAAATTTATGATTATACCTACATCTAAATCTGCACACTCCCCAAAACACATCTAAATGCCTGACCGAATATTCATCGAACCGCTTTCATAATATGTATCCTCCGTTCTATTGTCAGTTACAGAGGGAGGAAATCATTCCGTTTTTGATCTGATTTTTGTGATTTTATTGTGATGGTAATGTTTCATAAATACAGGAGTGTCCTAAAAATATGTTAGCATTCGGAGGAGAAAGTTTCTGAACGAAATTTTGCAAATATATCTTCCCGTAACGAATAACTTTTTCCTTTTATTTATTTCCAGCCCAACTCGTGCATCATTTCCGTCACACACTGTGCCCAGTATCGCAAAAGCACAAAACGAGCTGCCCTTTTATGAAATTTTCCTCCGTTAGTCAGACCTGGTGACGATCCTGCACTATGCAAACAATTTTCAAAAAGAGGATGAACAAATGCAGTAGAAATGTTGCTTCAACTAAGTGTTCTGCATTCTATTCGCCGTCCCCACCATATTTTCCGTATGTTATTTCCAATTTACGTTACCTGTAAATGTACTTCCTATGTTCTTAGTTGAATAGACGGCCTGTAGATTTGACTGTTCTATAATCTAAACGAAGTTCAGCGAATTTGTTATAGTGCTCTCAACTTTTCATTGTCAGTTTTCGCACCATGCAGATATCTTATCAAAATCGTTTGCAGTTACTTTCGATCTTCTAATGACGTAGCTAACCGATAAACGAAAGCGGTCTGGGACAGCTGCTCAGATTGTCTCCTAAATCGTTTTTTAAGACAAGGAAGAGCAATGTCTTCCCGTCAGGTACTAGGAACTGTGCGCTGCCTGACAGGAAATCACGAATCCAACGACAGGAGATGATATTCCATAAACAGGCAAGTAAATTAGAAGAGTAAGGGTCCCGTAACTCTTACTCTGGGAACGCCAGCTATCACTTCTGTTTTACTCGATAATTTTCTGTTAATTAACACGAAATGTGTCCATTCTAACAGGAAATCCGAAAGTACAACAGACGATATTCCATATGCTCGCAATCTGATTAGAAGTGGATTTTGAGGTACAGTGTCAAAAATCATCGGCAAGTCTAGAAACATGCATACAATTTCAGATCCGTTGTCGATAGCACTCATTACTTCAGGTGAGTAAAGAACTAGTTATGTTACAGTAGAACGATACCTCCTGAAACCGCGTGAACAATGGGTAAGTTCCAATAAGTGTTTGTGTATTGTAGTTAAATTATTACGTTAGTAGATTTCAGGAGGTGTTATCACGCTAGTTATTTATTACTGTGTTTTAAAACTCTTGTGCTCTCGCTGTGTTTAGTTAGTTTATTAGTGACGCTTGAATTTGAACTTGTTTATACAAGCAACAGTGTAAAGTTTTTGTGGTAGTGTTATTTGCTCTTCTCTGATACTAGTAGTTGTAGTATTTGTTGTTGTTACTTCATTTGTAGAGACTGTGATTTGTTGCTTGCTGTAGTTAAGGTACTTCCTCGATCTTTTGTAGAAAACTAACTTACATAACGTAGACGTCTAGTTTTTCTTAACAAGTAATTGTAAAATTTTACCATGAGTGAGAAGTGTGGGCTCTGTCGTAGGGTCGTGCGTAGTGGGCTGCAGCGTGGGACTTGTAGTAAGTATTTTCATGGGGGGAGGGGGGGGGAATGCAGAGGGGAAGCCAGTGGACATTGTGGTGAGATTCTCTCCTGAAATTTCAGCAGGAATAAGATGATAGAGGAGCAGGAGCGTTTGATCTGCGCCCTTCAGGTGCAGTTGAAAAACGCTGAAGAGGAACTAGGTAGGCTGAGGAGGGGAAGGGGGCTGGGGAATGGGAACTGGCAGTTGGCAAGAAGGTAGCTAGGAGGAGGTATTCAGATAGCTTCACGTTGCAAGTTGCAAATAGGTTTGACCAACTGTCAGAGTTGAGTGGAGATGAACCTCCTGTAGCTGTAGGTGTAGGAAGTACGCAGCAGACCTCAGTTTTTAGGAAGCCGAATCTGTAGAGAAGTCTCTTAGGAAGAAGAAGGTTCTGCTGCTAGGCAGTTCTCATGGCAGAGGTGTGGGCCAACAGTTGCAGGAAGTACTTGGGAGTGAGTACCAAGTCACCAGCATAGTGAATCCTAGTGCAGGGTTAGCTCAGGTTACTTGTAACGTAGGGGACTCATGTTGGAATTTCTCAAAAGAGGATCAGGTAGTTATATTGGGTGGGGCCGGGAATAGTCTGCATAGGGACGGGGAATATGATATCCTATCTGGAAAGGATAGCAGCTCAAACTGGTGCCATGAATGTGCATTTCGTGCAGTTCTTTCAGCGCCATGATAGGTCTCATCTTAATACAGCTATCAGGCGTGTTAACATGGGGAGGAGGGGCTGATGACGGAGAGCATGGATCACATTGCGGTGGTGCCAGTTAAGACTATCCAAAGGTCGGATTTCACTAGGTACGGTCTGCACCTCAATAGGTATGGGAAGGGGAGGTTAGCAAAGCTCATAGGTGACAGTGTAGTAGGGGGTGGGGGTGTCACTCATGGAAAAATTCCTGTAGTAGTTGGTGTTAGGGCTGCACCTTTTTTAGACTGAAGACAGCTAAAAGGAAGTGCCTCTAAGAAAGGAACCACCTTTGACAAAGTCTAAAAATCTAAGTAAAAAGGGAATTACTATTTTTCATCAAAATATACAGGGTATCAGAGATAAAGTCAATGAACTGCTTATTGATATTGACTCTGACATTATTGGTGTTTCAGAGCATTTTTTAAGTTATGTGACAATTCAGAGACTTCCTTTGTCAGGATACAGTTTAGCTGCCTTCTACTCTAGGAGTTCTTTTCAGTGTGGGGTAGTGGCCATGTATGTAAAAAACGATTTTTCCTCAGAGTCAATCGATTTTTCTAAACACTGCACAGAAAAGATATTTGAATGTTGTGCAGGAGTTGTTAATGTAACTGGAACTAAACTAGTAATTGTTGTTATTTATAGGTCCCCAGGCTCAGCTTTTAAAACGTTTCTGTCCAAGCTGGAATTGGTTCTGAGTTCACTGTATAGGAAGTATAAAAATTTCATTGTGTGTGGAGTTTTCAACATTAATTGTGTAGGTGATAGGTCAAGGAAAAGTCAGCTGTTAGATCGACTTCATTCATATAACATGATGCAAACAGTATTTCTTCCAACGAGGCTGCAAGGAAATAGCAGTTCTACCATTGACAATATTTTTGTTCATTCTTCATTATTAGAGGGGCACTCTGATGGCCTATCAGAACACGATGCCCAAATTATAATTCTAAAAAGTATTTGTTCTCAAACAAAAGTTAAACATAAATATCAACTACTCAGAAAAGTTAATCCAATTGCAATTGACACCTTTTTAAACCTAATTAAGGAACAAGAATGGCAGGATGTTTATAATACTGATAATACAGATGACAAATATAATGCTTTTCTGAACACATTTCATATGCTCTTCGAAAGTTGCTTCCCGCTAGAACGCTCAAAACAGGGTACTTCCAGTAACAGATAGCAAGGGTGGCTGACAAAGGCGATAAGAGTATCATGTAGAACTAAGCGGGAGTTGTATCAAAATGTTAGAAGCAGTCAGAATGAAGATGCAGTAGCTCATTACAAACAGTACTGTAAGGTTCTGAAAAATGTCATTAAGAATTCAAAAACTACGTGGTATGCAAAAAGAATAGCAAACTCTCGGGATAAAATTAAAACTATCTGGTCAGTCGTGAAGGAAGTGTCTGGTCAGCGGCAGCAGGTAGAAGATACAACGTCAGTGTGTAGTAGAAATGTTTCTGTTACTGACAAGTTAGATATATGTGCAAATTCAGTCATCACTTTCTGAATATAGAAAATGCCTTTCCGAGGCTGTTACCTGAAATGGTCCTTCATGATACGTTCATAGGGGAGATTGAGTCCACAATTAAATCACTAAAGACTAAGGACTCTTGTGGATATGGTAGGGTATCTAGCACAATTCTAAAGTACAGTTCTCCATATGTCAGCCCAGTACTAAGACATATTTGCAATTTTTCCTTTCAGAATGGTCAGTTTCCTGACAGATTAAAGTACTCAGTAGTGAAACCACTTTATAAAAAATGAGAAAGGGATAATGTAGACAACTATAGACCTATTGCTATGCCATCGGTTTTTTCTAAAGTTATTGAAAAGGCTGTATATTCAAGGTTAATTGATCATTTCAGTTCACATAATTTGTTGTAAAACTTACAGTTTGGTTTTAGAAGTGGTTTAATGACTGAAAATGCTATATTTTCGTTTCTCTGTGAGGCACTTGACGGGTTAAATAAGAGGCCACAGACATTAAGCGTCTTCTTTGATTTAACAAAAGCGTTTTATTGTGTTGATCACAAAATATTGTTGTAGAAGTTGCAACATTAAGGAATTCTTGGAGTAGCTCACAACTGGTTCACCTCTTACTTTAATAATAGACAACAGAAGGTAATTCTCCACTGTATAGAAAATGGCTATGACGTACAATTACAATGGGGCACAATTAAGTGTGGGGTGCCCCAGGGGTCTGTTTTGGGACCGTTGCTGTCTCTTATTTATATAAATGATATGCCTTCGAGTATAACAGGTGACTGTAAAATATTTTTGTTTGCTGATTGTAACAGCTTGGTAGTGAAGGATGTTGCTCGTAATATTGACACAGTATCAAATAATGCAGTTCAAGAGATTAGTTCATGGCTTGTAGAAGACAAGTTGATGTTAAATCACAGTAAAACTCAGTTTTTACAGTTTCTAACATAATTTGACGAAAGCTGACATATTGATTACACATAACGGGCATATGATAAGTGAGCCTGAACAGTTCAAATTTCTAGGTATTCATATATACAGTAAGCTGTCGCAGAAAGCACATGTTCAGGATCTTGTTCCAAAACTAAATTCTGCTATATTTACCATTAGAACAATATGTGAAATAAGTGATTTTTCAACACGAAAAGTAGTCTATTAGGCTTACTTTCACTAACTTATGACGTACGGCATTATTTTTTGGGGTAACTCGCCTGATGCAAAAAGGATATTTCTGGCTCAAAAACGGACGGTTCGAGCAATATGTGGTGTAAGTTCACGAACGTCATGTCGACCCCTTTTCAGTAGTCTGGGAATTTTGACACTGGCGTCAAAATACGTTTTTTCTTTAATGTCGTTTGTTGTTAGTAATGTCAGCTTATTCCCGCGAGTTAGTAACTTTCACTCGGTGAATTCTAGACAGAAGACGAATTTACATTTGCATCACACCACCTTAACACTTGTGCAGAAAGGTGTACAGTATTCTGCAGCATCCATTTTCAATAAGCTGCCACAAGAAATAAAGAATCTTAGCACTAACTCATACGCTTTCAAATCTAAATTGAAGAGTTACCTCATGGCTCACTCCTTTTATTCTGTCGAGGAACTCCTAATAAAGTTAAACAATTAAGCTAATTACTTTTTTTCTTTGATTATTTTCACTTTGTCTTAAGAAATAAAATGTTCAAATGTTTGTAGAACTTATGGGACTTAACTACGGGGTCATCAGCCCCTAGCTTACAAACTACTTATGAACTACCCAATACTATGGACGGCACAAATATCCATGCCCGACCGTAGTGGCCGTGCAGACGGTGATTGGAGCGCCTCAGTCCCCTCGGCCACCGCGGCCGGCTTGTCTTAAGATTGCCATTTGCAAAGGACTACTTAAAAATTTTCTACTACCATTCTTGTGTAAAATTTCATGTATTGATTTGTTCCTAAATTTGGTCCTATGGAACAGAAAACCATAATAAATAAATAAACAGCTCATAATCGTCGAGGTAGTTCATAATGTTCGAGCAAAGTTAACCTGAGTTGAAATGTTTCTGCGGCATTTGCTGATTCCTGGTAGAAACTACAGGGCTCAGTAATCGCAATGTTGTCCTTTTCCTAAGTGACACATTTCTGATCTTCTGGTTGGTCTGGTGAAGGAAGAGAGTGCCTCGTAGTGGCGTGCTGTGTTCGTGCCGTGAGAAACTTCCTTGTGCTGGCGGTCGTCCGAGGTATGAGCCACAACGAAAGCGCGACATTTCCTCCACGAACGGATTAGATATTTCTTCTTTTTTATTGTTTTAAGGCGAAGCCCATATTAACACACTTTATCATGCCAAGCAGTGATAGAAACAGAACATCCGACCGACTTCCTTGCAAAATACAAAACAGAATTTTTGACGTCAAACTAGACTACGAGCGTGAATCAGTAAATGAGTCGCAAACTGAGGAAGACACGCCAGTAGTGTGCTCAGTGTAATCGCGGTGGCGTAGCCGAGCGGTCAAAAAAAAGTCTAAAGCGTCTCGCTGCGGAGTGCGAGGTTGCTCGCCGTGGTGGAGGTTCGAGGAGTCCTCCCTGGGGCATGGGTGTGTGTGTTTGTCCTTAGATTAGTTTACCTAGATTTAAGTAGTTTGTATGCTACGGACTGATGACCACGCAGTTTGGTCCGATACAATTACAAACATTTGATTTTTGCTCAGTGTAGGGGTATCGCCGGCCGCGGTGGCCGAGGGGACTAGGGCGCTCCAGTCACGGTCTGCACGGCTACTACGGTCGGGGGTTCGAATCCCCCCTCGGGCATGTCTATTTGTGTCGTCCTAGTTCGTAAGTAGTTCATAAGTAGTTTGTAAGTTTAGGGACTGATGACCACGTAGTTAAGTCCCATAGACTACACAAACATTTGACATTTTTTGTAGGGGTATTCTCTACCAGTACGACACATACTATTGAGGGTTGTAGCAGTTTAAGGAACCAAATAAAGCTACAGCTCAAGAGCGTCACTTATAGGATGCAAACGCTGCCACAAAATTCTAAGCTCCAGGATTTTAAAGCCTTCTCGAACGATGCGACGAGTGTTTACAGGTGAAGTCAATTGAAAAGCAATTTTCAGGCTTGTAAACGCAGTACGACACTGGCGTGTATACCTCAGTTTGTGACTTATTTACTGACTGAAACCTCATATATGTGTACTGCGTTACTTCCCGGCGTTGCCCAGATGTGTGTTTCTTCCTGACCTATGACAGTCCAGTTCCTCATTCCCTCTGTCCAACGCCTACTGCCCTAGTCTCCATCCATTTCATTTTCGTTTTCATGTAGCTTAATCCTTATGACGTAATATCTCCTATACTTGTAGGACACACAGTCCAGGAGATATGACGTCAAAAGGATCGAGTGGCATGTAGACAAAACTGACGTGGTCAGTGACTACAGTAGAGAGACGGTCAGAGAAGGTAAAACGAGATGGACTGACATACGAAAGTAATAAATACACACCCAGGCAATGTCGATAAACGACGCTGGCTATAATTAAAGCTTTTCTATCATTACTTGTAAAATGATAATTTTGTTTACGCTGTACTGAGCTGTAGCTGCAAGCATATTACGTATTTTGCAGGCATATATCTTCAATGAACTGCACCAAGTTATTCTGAAACGACGGTCTAGTGAGAAAGTTTCTCTACTTCTTTAAAATCCAGATTCCAAAGGAAAGGTAATCCATTGGAGATGGACTGACCAAACGGCGAGAAATCCCTTCCGAGTCGTGAAAGGGTAGCGCTGACTTCGCCGAACGGCAGGGAAACACACACTCGTAGCGCCGTTCGCAGCGGATCTCCGAGTTTTCGCCTGGACTGCCCGACCTTGATCACAGAGCAGGTTTTTCCCGTTCCAGACGTCTCGGGCGACGCCGTGTGAGGTGTAAGAAGAAAGTCGTCCAGTCCCCATATGTCTGAGGGCGCGGGGATTCCCGTACGCCTCCAGTGTTTAGGGAATTCCCTGAGAATGTCCTGTAGTCTTCAATGTTCGCAAGTTTTATGTCAATTTTCCGCACCACGTAAAAATCAACCAATTTAGATGATAACCTATCGGTAAGCTGGTAGAAGTGTGTCCTTTACCAGAGGACTGGACATATGTCAAACAGTATGGTGATAAATACTTTGCGTATAGCACTATATAAACAAGGAACAGATTGTTGGTTGTAAGTTCTTCAATTCGGGGGCGATCTGATCTATATAATTATTGTATAAGACAGCTAAGATTTCAAATTTTTATAATTATTATGATTTTTAATTTTTATTACACGTTTTTATAATCTCATATGTTATTTGGATTATCCGTTACGCATGGACGCATTCCGCGTTAATAACTTAAACAAATCCAACTTTACCACACACCTTGCCCATCAGGGTCATTCAGCAGCCAACATTCAAAAGAATCTCCATTTTGCCAACAAAGGTATGAAACTTGATCCAACCTGCTAAATGATAGACTGAACCACGAAACTTTGATAATTTGCTAATGTAAAGAAACTATTTCACCAAAAGCCCCTCCTTCTCCCCGCCCCCCTTCCCACTACTCCACCTTCCCACGCTCTCCATACACCGCCTCCACTCATGACAACTCTTTCATATGCTTCTGATAAGGTCATAACACTACCAAAGAACAAATGCATAATTGCTTTACTCACATATAAATACCTATTCCTTATAATCTATAATAACAGAATAACCATGTTCCTAATGTTATTGAAACACAATAAATAGAACCTAGTCTATAGTAATATTCTAGGACACACTATTGTATGAATAAATATAAGCAATAGTACGAATTTTATTCTAATACTTTTAACTGATTATATACATACATATTAAGGCTAAAAATAAATAATAATTAAAAAATCCCTATCAAAACAATATAGACAGTATTTATTATTCACTTTTGCAGTTTAATATTGACAAAATTATTTTCTAACTGATAGATTGTATCATATGCAAACAAAACAAACTTATGTATACATATGGTGACTGTTCCGAAAGAACAGACGTCACTTTTCTGATCATGCAGTTGTTCTTATTTCACACACACAGAATATATGACATCGACTGCAATTGGGCAGAGCTGAAAATGTGCACTCAGCCGGGACCCGAACCCGAGTCTCCAGCTTTATAGGCAGTTGCGCTGGCCACTACAACTGCAGTATCAGAAGTGACGTCTTTCAGAGCAGATATAATATGCCGGTGACGGGCAATGGTCCTTTCTTTAGTGAGGAGGGGTGGGCAAGTTTGAGGCCCTTACTCTTACGGGAATTAGTTTCGAAACTACGAGTTTGAGCACTGTGGGCAGGGTAGGGCTGGGAATTTCTGTCTGACGGGGGGGGGGGGGGGGGGAGCGGGCTTGGGTAGTCCTTGCAGGTGCGGTGCTCACTGTGTCCCCAGTGGTGTAGTGGTCAGTGCAACTGCCTAGACAGCAGGAGACCCGGGTTCGGGTCCCGGCTGGGTGCACATTTTCAGCTTTGCCCATTCGCAGTTGATGTCATATATTCTGTGACTATAAAACAGACTTACCTGTACAAAAAGTGTTATATATTAGAATGAAGACGTTTGTAAATAACATCAGCTGTAAAAGCACATGTTGGACGCTGGTGAAGTGGTGTTTACAATACGGTATAGAGCCCATTATTCACATTAGTTTTACAAACATTACTTTAAGTTTACAAACATTATTTTAATAAAACAACTCAGCTCACTGAAGGTGGTAATTATTCCTAAATACAATAACCTTTACTATATTCAAATTATGAGTCCCTAGTTTTACAAACATTATTTCAAGTTAATGAAAGGAAGGAAGGAAGCTTTGGGTTTTACGTCCCGTCGACAGCATGGTCATTAGAGACAGAGCTTACGCTCGGACGTTTTGGGAAGGATGGGGGAGGAAATCGGCCGTGCCCTTTGAAAGGAACCATCCCGGCATATGCCTGGAGTGATTTAGGGAAATCACGGAAAACCTAAATCTGGATGGTCGAAGGTGGATTTGAACCACCATCCTTCCGAATACGAGTCCAGTGTGTTACCACTGCGCCACCTTGCTCGGTAGTTAATAAAACAACTCAGCCCACTGAAGGTGGTAATTCTTCCTAAATACTATAACCTTTATAAACAAATTAATTTTTTTAAACTTACAGGAGGTGTGCATGGTGTCACTGTTCCTGGTGTCCGTGTATATTAATCTCTACTTGTTAATACCATACCAAACGTGCATGCAAAGAGTCCACATGGAATCATCCTTTATTTACTAAACAGGCATGCAATCAAACTACTCTTTCTTAAACATGCATGGATTAAAAAGACGTAAAGACTGATCCCCTTTTTATCTGTATTCCTGCTCCAGTTGTCTTTGCTGTGGACAGTGTTACGCTCCCGACGTTCTGGAAACCCCTGCAGTGGAATACACGGCAGACACACTTCTCGTCCCACAGCCTCTGAAACTTAAGATTCACTTATGATCTCCACATATCCCCTATCGACGTGTGCTGAAAACAAAATTTTAAATTAGTGACAATATTTTCCCTTATGGTGCAGCCAGATTTGTAATGCAATAGGTTTGAGCCACCTCCCAGATGAGATCAAACAAACACTGCGAAACTAAGACCAGGTCACATCACTGGTGCGTGTCCTAACACATACGACGTGGACACGTGGACAAACTCTCCGAAAAATATTATCGGCAATCACGCCCGCCCGCGTGGCCGATTATTAACACAACGAAACGGCAGCTTCGTGCCTCTCACAACGAAACAAGTAATCAGTCATCACGCTCCTACACGTGGACTGAATCACCAACGGCGGCAATGACATTTATGAATCCCATCGTCCAAAAGTAACTATGTTGATATTAGATCCGATGACAGTCACTGCGTCAAAACATTACAGCAGTCGAGAAAGTGTAGAAAACAATACTAACGTCACAACGTCCAGAGAATGAAATCCCGAAACTAACATGACTGCCTTCTCTTGGCAGGATGCCTCAGACATAACAATTTCTAGAATATTGAGCAGCACAACAACGTATGACAAAACACGGAAAGCAAGAAAAATTAAAACACAAAAATTACATACAGGTAACAGTTACATACACAAGAATAGACTTACATTTGAAGGAAATTACCTATATAACATGTTCTTATATTTATACCTTTATCTTCTCTATATATAAAAGGAAGTGTCCCGATTGACTGACTGACTCATCATCACCCAGCCCAAACCACTGAAACTTGAAATTTGTGGAGGGTGTTGATCGTACTCTGTAGGCGTCATTTAAGAAGCGATTTTTCGATATTCCGACCGTAACGGGGTGAAGTAGGGGATGAAACGTTTTTTGAAAATACGTAGCTATTTAGGCAATTTTGAAGCTACAACTAAAAATTTTCGGATTTTAATTCAGGGTTCGCATTAAAAAGACACGTGTTTCGGTACTTTTTGAAATTCGACAAATAAGGGTGTAACATAGGTGACGCAAAAATTTGATTTTCAAAAATATGTTGCTGTTAACTCATATTTTAAGCTACAACTACGAAACTTCGGATATGAAATATTGGTCAGGATTAAAAATCCATGATTTTAGTATTTTTGGAAATTCAACAAGTAAGAGGGTTAAATAGAGGATCAAAAATTCTTTTTGAAAACATGTTGGTATTGATACAATTTTGAAGCTAGAGCTGCAAAAATTGATATTTTTATAGTTGGTTAGACGTTAAAAATTCGTGTTTCGGTATTTTTGTAAATTCAACCATCAACGGGGTTAAATTGGAGAGGGGGTGTTTTTCGGAAATATGTTGCTATTTAGGCAATTTTGAAGTTGTAACTACAAATTTTCGAATTTTAATTCGGGGTTCGAATTAAAAAGACACGTGTTTCGGTATTTTTGGAAATTAGACTAATAAGGGGGTGAAATGCGTGATGCAAAAATTGATTTTCAAAAATATGTTGCTGTTATCTCACATTTCAAGCTATAACTATGAAACTTAAGATATGGATTCTTCATCAGGATTAAAAAGAAACAACTGGTGCAGACCAACCAGCCTACGTATGCGAAGCAGCGGGGGTTCAGCTAGTGTAAACATAAAATAACTATGTACACATCTACTCGATCAAGACCTTTATGTGGGAGACATGATGTATTCCGATACTCTTTCTGTCCTGATGGTCTCTAATTCTGCCGCACATGGATGTACCATTCCTCGTACACGTACTGGACCGTTATACACCGAGTAGAACGTATGGCACCATTGTTTGTTTGATAGTTTTAAACTCTTAACTAGAAATTTCTGATTCGGCTCGTATGACCTCGGTTTTGCCTTGCGGTCTGCAGCTAACTTTCGCTTCCTCCCGTCAGCTGATATGCTCTGGAGCGCCTTATTGACAATCATTTGATGTCGGAGCCTACGCTGTGATGAAAAATCAACCACCTCCCGAATGAGTTCTTTCGGCTGGATATTGTTCAGGACAGATAGCGGAGCTAAAATCGTGCTGTACGAAATTTCGTTAATGACCCCCTGAAAATCTTTCAGAAAAACGTCCCATATAGCATGCTTTTTGTTGCAATAAATCCCGCACATATTACCGATCTTCTTCATCACAGTTTCCGCTGGATTGCTTTGCGGATGTCTGTAGGAAGTATATACTTTTTCAATTCTGTGTCGCCGTAGAGTCCTCTTCCAAATCTCAGATTTGATTTGGGGACCGTAATTCGAGATTACTTTGTCTACACTTCCTACCTGTGATAGGAAGTCCCGGCAGAAAGCACTGCTTACAGTTTTCGCAGTTGCTTTCCTCAATGGAGTAAAAGTGACGAACTTAGAGGTAAGCTCTATCATAACCAGAATATAGCAAAACCCTCGTGATGTCCTAGGGTTAGGGCTCATTAAATCTGTGGCTCCTAATTGCTTTAACTTTTCTGGAATTATGGGATGTAGCGGTACTTGCATATTTACCGTACTGTGTGTCGCCTTCTGACACTGTTTGCTAATGGCAAGTACACGACGTATCCGTCTCTCCATGTCTTTGAAATGGCACAGAAATCTTAAATTTTAAATAACACTTCCTTGCACCAAAGTGGCCATAACTTAGGCGAGTGTGCCATATAATCTTATTCACTAATTCTTCTGGTGCGCCATAGTGCACTTGCGGATATTTGCCTCATTCCTGTCTTTTATCTTTTCCCTGATAGCACCCAGAGCCGGATTTTCGTTTTGATCTTTTCCAATTTCTTTCAGAGTTGCAATGCTTCCAGTTGAACGCGTCGGCGCAGTTTTCTCTGTCAAAGGTTAACCCAACGTTTGTCCGTCTTTTCCTGCCAAACGCAGAGTCACTCTGTGTGTTGCTATTGTTCACTTCAGACTCCCGCAAACACGTTTCAGTCCTACGGAGACGGTAACTGTTATCTTCTGCTACTGCTTCCGCATACTGAGTACTCGCCCCATCTCTCGATGCATATGAACTTTCTCGTTCTAATGCTACACTTTGCGTGTCACCGCTGTCAATGATACTGTTCGCAGATTGCGGTAACGTGTTTCGACTCTGAATATCATTTTGTTCAGAACACGCACGCGTTTCGGAACGAGTGACCCGCAGCGTACCTGCACTAATCTGCAGTAATCTCTGCTGTGGTTCTTGCACGTCTCGAGCCAACTCATTGTGCCCTAGCGTAATCCGCGTTTGCTCTTCTTTAATTTCACTGATTTCAGCTTGCTTTTGTATGAGCTCTTCAATTTCTTTACTATTTTTATTTAACTTCTCGTCCGTTTCACGGACAACACGGTTACCTTGCTCTCTCAAAGACTCTACTACATTTTTAATTTCCTGACACTTCTTTATGAATATTCTTAGTGTCGCGGTTCGCAACTAATGCAAGTCTTCTTGCTCCGATCAGCTCTAACGTAGCAAACCTCGCGTCTTTCTTAGCATCTTCCGCCGTGGCTTTTACAACGGTTAGATTTTCTAAATCCACTTTCACACCAGAGATCTCGGCTTTAACCAATTCTAAACCCTCAGCTAGTGTTTGTTTGACCCCCTCTATTTGTTTACTAGTTAATTCCGCTTGTATTCTATTTTCTCGCGCAGTCACTATCTCTACTTGTTTGCTAGTATTTTCCGCAAGTTCCTTGGTTTTCTGTGCTTGTTTTCTGTTTTGTTCCAATTAATGACTGTAAACTTTGGGTACCTCGCACGGTTCTTCCATGACTAGGAGAACGTATCACAACCTCTTCATCGTCATTACGAATGTAAGAGATTTCTCTAACTGAATCTGTCGACTTAAACGGACGGGCGTACTCCTCATATTCACTATTTTCCTCCCACAACGTTTCGCACTCTCTTACACTTTCGTCCATATCTCTGTCTATGTTTTGGTGACGAGCGATGTCGGACGTTTCATTCGCATTTGACTCTACATTGATATTCTGAGAACTCTCTATTTTATTCTCAGAAAGAACACAATAATGATTACATAAAATCCTAGCTCTTAAAATTAAATAAACTGTACATGCCCCATCTAATCCTATCTTGTTGCCGCAGTGGAGTAGCCGAGCGCACGGTTGCTCGCCGTGGAGGTTCGAGTCCTCCCTGGGGCATGGGTGTGTGTGTTTGTCCGTAGGTTAGTTTACCTAGGTTTAAGTAGTTTGTAAGTTACGGACTGATGACCACGCAGTTTGGTCTGATAGATTTACAAACACTTGAACATATCTTGTACCATAAGCTCCACTCAGCACACTTATTTCTAGCGTACCCAGTGATTTGAGTGGATTCGAATCCAACGTAATTTAACAAACGTGAAAATAGCCCTAATTCAAAATCACACAAGCCCAAAATATTCCCGATCCAAAATTTTCAACGCTGTATTTGCAACGCAGTTATCAACGCTGTTGTGACGCAGAAGTCACTACAGACATTCATTTATAGCGGCACAGAAACCACTAAGATGAAACATTTGAAATGTTGAAAGAAAATTGTATAATTTACAACTATGCGTAGCGCAACATAAAATTATAAACTGTATAAACTGAATATTTGAAAAATTATTCCGCACCTAGTGACTTTATTCGGATAACGTACGCGATCTGACTATTTCTCTAGAAGCTCCAAGATTCTGACATCCGTGGCACAGTTCGCCAAATATAAAGTGTGCAGGTGTGTGGGGTTTTGAAAGAAAAAAAAAAAAGAAAAGAAAAAAGAAAAATAAGGGGAATGGAAACTGGCAGGGGACGCTAAATATAAAAAAATGTGGATAAGAATTAAATTCGAATGAAAGACAGGAGCGGCTGACCCTGAATTAATAACTCTGATAATAAATCATGATATTAAAAATTATTTGATTGATAGAATATGGCCCTGATTCAATACTAATTAACAATCTCTCTTCCACTTCCTGCAAGCGGCATAAAATAAAAATTAATAATTTCTCCCCACCAAAAATCTAATAAGCTAGCTAGGATCTGATAACTGTTAATGTTAGAGAAACATCCTTCCCTTGTTAACAATATGTTTATTAATACCGTAAAGCAAAAAAAAAAAAAAAAAAAAAAAAAAAAAAAAAAAAAAAACCAAACAAACAACTCGTATTCAAAATCCAATGCAAAACACAAACTAGGTTGACATCCAAATTTACAATTACTTGAATTTAACACCGACTGACAAGTCAAAGAAAAAAACCCTATCATGAATCGATACAACATTCGAAACGGAATAATTGAACCGGAATATCAGTGTAGGGTTGATTTTCCTAACTACACAATCCCATTATTATGCAGAACCTGATGCAAGGACTATTTGTTGTTGGCGAGCGCTTTGCCAGTACTCCCTTCTATCAGCCTCTGTGTGCTCGGCAGTACACATTGCCTGCGATCTCAAGCAGTTCTGCCAGATCAGGGCCACTTCAGTTAGCGTAGACAAGTACCCACCAGGACGGAAAGCCTAGGTGACTCCAGAAGTGTAAAATTTCACTAAACGATCGCCGATTTCTAAAATCTGGCGCTTTGAACATCAGCCAATCAGAGTCGGCTACCCCTTCCACACACATTTTTGGCGCGATTCTTCACGAACGGTCCAAACCGTCACTGTAGAAGCGCAAACCATGGTTCTAGAAAAAAAAAAAAAACAGCCATTTTCAGTGTCATCTTCCTTTTTTAGCAGACAAAATTCTGGGCGCTTGTCTCAGCGGAGGGTCCGGCTATCTTTTTCTAAAACCGGAAGGAGCGGTTCTAAAAGCACAGACAATACTCCTCCTCTTCCTCCTCCTCAGTTTGGGACACTAGGCTAACACATTTACAACCTGCTGCTCGGCCAGAGCACCGAGGCCCCTTGCTATCGGGACCCCTACGGCGCGACCCCCAGGCCATACCGCTGGCCACAGGTAGAGAGTGCTGTAACGGCCGCCTCCACCGGAATTCCACTCTCCCCCGTCAAGACAAAGCCTGCTTTGTTTCTCATCTCAGCAAAAATCTTTCCTGCACTGCATTCCCGACTGCAATAACAAAATGCATGTACTGGTCACTTTACATCATTACACGAACGATAAACACAGTTAATAAAGATGAGAGATGGGCTGCCATCTCTCAGTTTTCCCTTGCACTATCACAACACAGGCCTGCATTGATGTTTGAGGCACCTTCTTGCTTCCCACTGTTGAAGAACAATTCGGGGATGGCGAATGCATCTTTCAACATGAACGAGAACGTATTAATGACATACATCCCTGGACTGGTCTGAACAGAATCCTGACATGAATGCTGTGGGGATACCGACTACATGCCAGGCCTCACCGACCTATATCGATACTTCTCTTCAATGCAGCACTCCGTGATTGCTGTCATTCCCCAAGAAACTTTCCAGCGTCTGATTGAACTTAAACCTGTGAGATTGGAACATCATCAAGGTTAAGGGCTGGCCAACAGCATATTGAATTCCAGCATTAATGGTAGAGGTCATTTTCAGTAGATGTCTGGATACTTTTGATAACATAGGGTTCATAGGACATAGGACAAAACAGAGAGGTCACTTCGTGCCAAAATTCCTATAGTAGCAACACTTTCGCAGTCATGGAAGCTTCAGAGGTAACATGACTCAATAATCCTGCACTTTGCCGCGCAAAAAGGAAGTCCGGCACGTTATTAATAGGTGTTCCCCAGTGCGTCAGTGCAGTTGTACTTTGTAGGTCTACCACGCAGAAGTGGTGTTGCGCAATTACTTCATTGTCTACCAAGACTGGCTGTATGCAAAAAAAAAAAAAAAAAAAAAAAAAAAAAAAAAAAAAAAAAAAAAAAAAAAAATTAAATGAGAAAGAAGTAAGGTTGAAACTGGATATGAAAACACCATGCTGAATCCAGAGAAATAAAACCACTGTTCGATTAAAAAACTCCTGACATCGCTTTGTTCACAATAGCTGACCCAACTGAAGGTCATGGATGTCCTGACGGTAAAGAGAAATATTTCTTTGAACAACAGGCAGGCGCTTCAATGAGTATAATTGTGTATTTAAAGTAGTCACAGCACAGATTCGCCGCACAGGAATGGCTGTGCGCCTTTCTGCGGAGTGCGCGGCCATCCCCATTGGAGGTTCGAGTCCTTCTTCTAACATGGGTGTGTTTGTTCTTGTTAGTATAAGTTGGTTTAAGTAGTTTTTAAGTCTTGGGACTGATGACCACTGCAGTTTGGTACCACAGCCTTACAAACTTTTGAATACTTTTTGAGGTTAATACTCAAGCTTATGCAGGTTTTAAGTCAACAACCAGTAAATAATTCTTTTACTTCGAGACTTGTACCAGAAGAAACATACATAGAAAACAGCACACATACAAGTTATTCAGTGCAATTGTTTTGGTTTGTTAGACTTGATTCGCTATTTCTCTACTTGTGTTTTGCAGACAAAATTACTAAAAAATGTTCAAATGTTTGTTTAGTCTATGGGACTTAACTACAGGGTCATCAGTCCCTAAACTTACAAACTACTTATGAACTACTACGGCACAAATATCCATGCCCGAGGGGGGATTCGAACCCCCGACCGTAGTGGCCGTGCAGACCGTGACTGGAGCGCCTTAGTCTCCTCGGCCACCGCGGCCGGCACAAAATTACTCACTCACAACACATACGAGTTCTAGACTGTCGAGTGCAGCATATTCACTATGAAGACAGAAACCTAACTAATGCTTCTGGCCAGACGTATTGCACTGTAATACACTGATGTACTCATAATCGCGTGTAGTAATCTAACAAAATGTTACTGTGCCACTAATACTGAGCGCACGAGGACAGCTGGACATATCCAGTAACAAACTCTTACAAGTCTTGGAATGAATCACAGTAATTCCCGCGTGATACGAGTATTTCCTGTTATCGCGTGGTCGCCAGCCTGGGAAAACAAGTTCTGCATCCTGTGAACGTAACAACTTCACCGAACGATCGCTTTTTTCCGCCAATGTTAATGTCATGGATAATTTTTCCCCTACAGCAGAACGCCATCAAACTAGATTACCGTCCGATGAAAAAGTCGTTGACTTGCATGAAGTAACGAAATGTGGCGTAACTCCTACGTTTCAGTATAACCTCAACGCTCAATGTGCATTACGTGAGCTGACCGAATAAGGTATTAATGAAACATGTTTTCCTTAATTTTTTTCCAGATACTCTTTGTTCCGTAGTGTTCATTAAGCACAAATCCCGTACTCTGTTACTCCTTAGAAACCATCATTCTTTTTACGAATCTTCATCACTACACTGTAAACGTTTCCAAAAAGTGTACATAATATTCGCTTCGTTGTAGCATATACAGATTTTCAATTTTCACAACAATGCTATTTCTATTTGAATTGATAATAATAGTGTACTATGTAAATAATTTTCAAATTTGGGCACTTGTTATGGATGATGGTTACTAGAAGGCGCGAATTGTACCGTGCCCGCGTCGGGTTGGAATCCTCCCTCGGGCATGGATGTTTGTGTTGTCTTTAGTATAAATTAGTTCATAAGTAATTTGTAAGCTTAGGGTCTGATGCCCCCGCAGTTTAGTTCAATACGCTTTACGAACATTTGTGCCGTGTCCACGTGGTGTTGACTTCGGCGTCTGTATGTCTTATAAATGGTAACTGTCACTTTTATCTCTTGTAACTTGCTCTGTCTTTCACATTAACTCGTTAATAAAGTGCGAGTGCGTGTAGTCTTTCTTTTGTACATTTGTTATGCGTAGAACTGGATATTCTCCTGTTTTCCAAATTAACGTTTTATCATTCGTAGGAAGAAATCCGTAATCAGTGTCAAAAACATTTTTACTGTAACCTGTTGGTTGTAATTCAAGAATTTTCAAGCTATTACCTGATCGTCTTTCTGCAAGTAGCATCAGTGCACTGTCATCCTATGAAATAATTTAGCGTTACGCTTCACAGAACTCTTACATCGAAAAACCAACTTAAGAACCCTTTATTTAGTGAATTAATTTTTTGGTTGTTCTGGTGAAGTGTTGACTGCTGGACGTCCTGTTTTCTTTACCGGGGTAGTTCCTTGGGCTATTAGTCCCATAGCCAAGTTCCTTCTGAGGTCTAGTAATAAAATATCTCCATTTATTTCTTTGTAAATCACATAGGCATTGACATTTGCCATTTCAATCATGGCAGAGAACAGTCTGTGCCACCATTTCTTCGTCCCATCACGACCCTGACGACTGAATATAGTAGATTCAGTCCTATGATAATTTGATAACAGATGGACACACTTGTTGTCCTTCCATTTGAAATAGATAATACCCTGGGGTGTTCGTACCTTTATCGTCCTGAAGCGTCGGAAGATGCTTTCTGTTTGGACGAACAGTTCCACAGGCAAATATGTTGTTTGCCTTCTGGTGTTCAAACAACTCTACAGATGTAAAGTAATTTTCCATCATAACTGTATAGCCACAGCCTCTGAGTGAACTGGTTAGTCTGTCCACAACACAGCCGCCTAGTCCAAATCGAACGTTGGAATTAATTTCCTCATTGTTTAGTCTCTTGCCCTGGTACACTTCAAACTCATATGCATAACCACTCATGTCAACTCTACACCATAGTTTATAGCCCCTCTTTATGGGCTTCATCGGATTGTACTGTTCCAACGATGAACGACCTTTGAACAAAACCATGCTTTCATCAATACACTGAACTGCATTAGGCAAACTCAGAAGCTGAAAGTTCCTATTGAGAGCCTCAATTAGCGGTCTGATTTTATAAAGTTCATCAGAATTGTCTTTCGGAATAGCACTATTATCATTTACATGAATATTTGCAAGAATTTCAAAGTATCTCTGCATTGTTTTTGTAACAATAGGAACAGCAATGTCAATTTCACTCCACCAGTAATGCGTCACCTGAGGTAAGCGATGGTAACCAAATGAAAACTGAAGATCTAAAAATGCGTGAACTTCTCCTATTTCAATAGTTTTCATTCTCCTCTGCTTTTTTTTTTTTTTTTTTTTTTTTTTTTTTTTTTTTTTTTTTTTTTTTTTGATTGTCACTTGACAGAAAAAAAAAGTGGATCACCCCTGAATTCCAAAGCGGAGGCCGCACCTGACTCTATGCAACCAAAAGGTCGTCAAATAATTCCACAGTACAGTTATTACCTACGCCTAATAGGTACTAAGTAAGTCTGCTATTTCTCCTTATGGCATTCAGGCAAGGTGCAAACCAATACTTTCGTACAACAAATATTAGAATACACGTCATTAGAGATGAGACAGTAACACTTGTAAATTAAATGTCGTTGCAATAAGTGAAAAGTCAGATACGTTATCACACTTGTTTAATGACATGATATGTTTTTGTTCCCAATCTGAATCTAAACGCACTGTTGAGCAAACAACAGTTGTGTGCCTAATCGAGATGCGTTTACAGCTCGCGCACTTTTTCGTGGCCTCTCTCTGATCAGCAGAAGTCAGCTGAGTTCGTGTGTCTACAGAATGTTTATGCTCTCTACTAACCTTACCTCGTAATAGCATTGTACACCGTAGACCCTGTCAATATATTGTTGATTTGTGCTTGGTTTCGATTATTGTCTTCCACTTTGTTATTTGCTAAAATAAGTCCACATACCCTGACGACTTCTTTTAGAAAAGAGTGGTATGTAGAATGTTAATTCTGATTGTTATTCAGTTACAACAATAAAAAGAGGCAGAAAGCGTTGCTACGCCCGCTTAATAAGCCCCTTTAAAATATTAATGTTTCGTAGATATACGTTCAAGTTTTCTATTACTCAAACTTTAAAGTGATAATTTGGTGTTCCATTTCTGAAGCCTTAACCCCTTGCATGTTGTTTCTTTTAAAACCTGTAATCTATACGCCGTAAGCTGGCGGCACTGGGAGAAAGAGGCGGGACTTGTTCTAACAGCCAATTCCCTACAAGCTGAATGCAAGCTTCAGCTCCCAACATTCTCTGCTCAGGGCAAACGTTTGAATGCGTGACCTCTAGGCATAAATAGACGTAAACACTGACGTTTTCATTAGTATCGGTTTCCAAGACCGATATCTGAACCCAGAAATAAATGATAATCATAGCACAATACCCTGGGGTGTTCATACCTTTATCGTCCTGAAGAGTCGGACGATGCTTTCTGTTTGGACGAACAGTTCCACAGGCAAATATGTTGTTTGCCTTCTGGTGTTCAAACAACTCTACAGATGTAAAGTAATTTTCCATCATAGCTGTATAGCCACAGCCTCTGAGTGAACTGGTTAGTCTGTCCACAACACTGCCGCCTAGTCCAAATCGAACGTTGGAATCAATTTCCTCATTCTTTAGTCTCTTGTCCTGATACACTTCAAACTCATATGCATAACCACTCATGTCAACTCTACACCATAGTTTATAGCCCCTCTTTATGGTCTTCATCGGATTGTACTGTTTCAACGATGAACGACCTTTGAACAAAACCATGCTTTCATCAATACACTGAACTGCATTAGGCAAACTCAAAAACTGAAAGTTCCTATTGAGAGCCTCAATTAGCGATCTGATTTTATAAAGTTGGAGTGCGCCTCGGTTGCACAGTGGTAGAGTGCCAGACTACAAATCCAAAGGTCGCGGGTTCGATTCCCGCCAGGTCCTAGGATTTTTATCTGTCACTTTCCATTTCTTTCACCTCTGGCAGTATTGCTCATGTGAAAAATATCGAGTAGCACCGTGGTTCGGAACCCACGTTAAACTGTAGGTCCCTCTATAACTGGCTGAGTAAGTCAGTTCGAAGGTCGGAGGAAGGCAACGGCATACCACCTCCAAACAGGACCATGCCTAGTAAAGCACTGTGGTGTTCAAACCAATCTTCGGATTGTTGACTGCTTTACCTTTTATCAGAAGGAATTTCAGGAAGCTCATATTGTTGCTAACAGGTAACCGCTGAAAATATGTAACAAAGTGAAATTCACAGATGTCATACATCATAAAATTGTGGAATAGAATGCAGTATATTGATGATTTGTTAACTAAGCACAATCAGATGTCGGATATTAAATATGTTCACAAATAGCGTTACACTAGTACCTCTAACGACGATACAATTAATTTTTTTTCCGGCATGGACTCGAACCCGACATCATTTGCTATTGTATGATAGGAAAGAATACTGCTAATATATTTATTGTTTCTTCCGGGGACTCCAACCCCGCACGTACCGTTACTCTTGACCTTACACGATGAGGCGTCAACTATCACATGGACTTTCACTACTAGTTAGGATCACACCGTTCGTAGAGGCGTGGAGGGGTTTGGTATTTTGAGAAAACTTTGTTTAACTTAGTAGCGCATGGATATTTGCAATGTTGATTTGAAACAAGGCAGAGTCCTGCGTTCTTTACTTGGCGTTGCTGGAGGTGCAGGTGGTATTTTTGTGGCCGTTAAAAACTGTTACCCCCCAGCGGAAATCGGACCTATGACTTAGCCATACCAAGTTATCCTCACCCCGCCCTCCAGCGAATTACAGATGCGTTAGTATAATGTTTGGTCATAATGGAGTACTCATTATACGTTACGACCAGTCAAAGAGCTCAAAGGTGTCTAGCTAGGTAAGACATTCTTGGCTGCACGGGATGGTCACGTAATCTGAGGCGCCTGATCGCGGATTTTGCATGATATTATACTACGTTTTACTATGCTTCATTACGATTTGGTATGGCATTTTGCTATAAGCTTATTTAACTATGGGCTCATTTTAATCATGATTGATGGGTAGCTGTTGCCACGATAACTTGAATATTACGCATTTTTAAAGTTATGAGGAGCGTCGATTATGCATTAGAAAAAGGATTCTGAAATTGGGAAAGTAACTTCGTTTTGACATCTATTATTCACCACGTTCAGGAACACAAACAGACTTCGATGAGGAGGGAAGGAGGTTTTTCTTTGATTTACTAGTATGTTCAATGACAAGGTATCCGATAACTGGCAAGTGCGTCGAGCAATTATTCTTCATGTTGTGGTTGCCTTCAATAGTCATATTGATGTTGAAAAACAGCAATGTGGATTCTGATACAATGTCGCATCGAAAATGCGATGCGAAGCATAATATCCAACTGGAAAGGATGGGGGAGACCTTCATTATCTGCCATTTCAAAGGTTGAATCCTGGGATTTGTCGGAATAGATGTCCATTTCAATGGATATATCAGTACTTGCACGGTAAGGCTCAGTTGTCCGTTATATCCACGTGCTTTGCGAGAGTCAGCGGCAGAGAAATAACGACAATGATAAAAAAAGCCTGCCAAGCATAAAATTATGAAAAGAAGCACGAAGATGCAGATAAATATGTCAAGGAAGGGGTAGAAGGAGGGAGGGCAGGATCTAGGAATGAACAGGAGTGCAGAACTGGAAAATAAAAGAGTGAAATGCTTGCATAGTAGTCCTTACTTAGACATTTATCACCTTTTGTTTTAGGGCCAAGATAAAAGGAACGAATATTTTACAGAACGAAGGATGGATTATCGAAGATATAAAAGAACATTGCTTCATAGAGAGGACCGATGGACGGTATTGTTTTAACAGAAACCACTATTTTTTACAGGGTTTTGGGGGAATAGACCAAAAGGTCAACTGAGGTTATAATGCCAGAGAGGTGACAGAAAGAGAGAGAGAATGGAGGAGAAATTAACAACGAATAAAAGCGAGACAAATAGTTTGCATATTTTGTGAAGGACAGATGATGTATTAATGGATGGAGGGGAGGAGAGAGACGTATTTGAAATAACAAAAATTACTTTAACAGCGTCCATCTAAACTGATTACTCTGTATGCATGGAGGCTGGGTATAAATGAAATAAAAATAGGATATTGAGTGAAATGGGAAGCATTGAATTAAAATTTGAGCCACGGACGGGAATCGAACTCAGACTTCCATACTTTAATTCAATACTGTTCCTTTCACTCAATGTCTTTCACATGTTGACACGGAAAACTGTCTCTAGGTATATACATTTATAATAAAAATAGGATAATAAGGGACTGTATATTTTTAAAAAAAACTTTCAATATAAAGGTAGCTCAAAGGAAAAAAAAAAAAAAAAAAAACAATTTTTTTTTCAGTTGCCAAGAGATCTTCCACAGTCTCTTACTTACGAAATATGACAACAGATACGAGATTAAAAAAGCAAAAAAAAAAAAAAACATTTTAAGGACTAATAATTTATTCCGAATCCCTCATTATTTGTTTCTTCCATAATGCATCTCAGCATATAACCTATAAGGCAATTGGACCAGCTTCTCTTCAGTAAAAGCGACTACTCTATCTCGAGTTGGTTGCTAGCATTGAGAGGGCCAGATTTGTATTTCTGATTTCCACGCTTACTATTATGCCAGAAGTAAACGTTCTGTATTTACGCCAGAGCCCCACTTTGCGCCAAGCTGGGGGCTGTTGGCCGCCACTGCGACCGCCAGCGCCTGAAAGCACAGAGTGAATATGAGCAGCGTAGAGAGTTGGGGCAGTGGTCAGCACACGGCACTCGTATTTGGGAGGACGCTGCTTCAAACTTGTTCCAGCCATCAGGATTAGGATTTTCCATGATTTCCTTAAATTGATCCAAGCAATTGACGGAAAGGTCCTATGAGACAGACAAGCCGATTTTCTTCCCTTTCCTTAACACAAACAATCTGAGCTTGTGTTTATTCTATTGTTTGCTTTGAACAACAGCAGAAAATGTTTTCATCGTGATCTTACATTTTTTTTAAATTAGGAGCAAATTGCTTCATTGTCTTTTATTGATCAATTTTGGTTCTTGTACTTTTTAGTACCCACCCAGTAGTTGTAATGTAGCAATCTATGGGCAGTATTGGTACTCTGTGATGTCACACAGCAGGAGAGGATTATGTGATCATTGTGTCATTATCCAGTGGTACGTATTTATCCACATCCTGTTGCAGCTACTAGCAGGTTTGTGTGCCGATGGCTCCTCCCCATCTGTCTGTGTTCCCCCAACACTTTTCTTCCTCCACTTGGTGCCAGCTGACATATCTTTTTTTCACACATGTTCTCACCCACGTTTTCCGCTGTGTCCATCCATCTTTAGCTCCTCCATAATTCTGGGTAGTCTCTGCCCACACATAATCTTAATCTGCTGGATCCAATAGCAGCTGCATAGACTGGAAAAGGGAGTACTTCCCTGCTTCGATTCTCAGACGTCGCTGCGCGGGCACTACCGTCTAGACGGCTCACAGCAGTCAGAACTCAGAGTTCGCATCGCGACGGCGAGCGGACGCGCCTGAAGGCGACGCCATCTACTTCTCTAGCTTCTGTCGAACTAGCGCCTTCAGACGAATTATTGTATGCTACGGAGTAAACATGTAAACTTTAATGCTGTTTTATTAGCGTCCTCCGGCGCTCCTCAAGGTTCCACGCCTCATTCTGACATAAACCTGGGAACCCACAACTCGACCCCAGAAAAGTAAAGTGGTTCTGCTTCAGCAGCGTGGTGGCAGAAGTCATCTACACCATCAGAAGTGTTGCCAAGAGTGATCCTGTTTCAGCAACGTAGCAACGACGCCGGCAGATTGGCGTCAGAAGCGGTCGACACCAGCAAGTGGTTTCTCAAGTACTGCCAGGAGTCGTCCGACTCTACCAAAGCGGCGTCAGAAAACGTTCTGACAGCAGCGAAAATGTCTCCAATCTAATCTCCATCGACAGCAGTGCGGTAAGCACAATAAAACACGTTATTTAAAAGAGGCATAGTGAGCTATGCATTCAGCTTTGTTCTAAGGGTAGCCTCTCTGGACACATAGCACACAACTATACTGAGTGTCGCTGGGTAATGATTAATTGTAAGGTATTCCGTTTGTGAAGCGATTGTTCGTTGCAAGCTAGGGAGAGTAAGTTGCACAAATATGCCAGACACAGGGTCAGCTTCCACTAGTGGGTGTATAACCGCTCTGATGGAGGAATTGTCACGTTTGCTAGAAGAAAATGCTCAGTTAAAGTTAGGTTATTAGGACTTCCAGTCACAACTTGAGTCCTTTCGGACTGCACAGAGTTCGCAGTAAGGTACAAGTAAATTTGAAGTGCCTTCAGAAATAAAGTCGCTCTCAGTTGATCCTTCCGTAGCAAACCTCATCACACCTTTTACTGGTAAATTAACAGAGGATGTCACGATATTTATTAACGATGTGTTGGCGGCAGCTGGAATGTGTAATTGGTCAGATGAAACTACTCTGCGGATGGCCAATTTACGCCTTACAAGTGAAGCCAAGATATACGTGATGTACACTCTTTGACAAAAAACCTGGCCGCCGGCCGGCCACCGCTGAGCCTAAGTCCGAGCTGATCGCGACATGGGACAATAAAAGTGGCCGCGCTGATTCGCTCTAAGTCCGCCTATCTGCACAATCTGGCAACACTGTAGACTGCAGGAGTTCATACAGTACTTCTTGTGTGCAGTTAGAAGATCACTGGGTCAGCTCCCTGCTTGGTCTTGCGGTAAAGTGCGCGATTTGCATGTTCAGTGTTAGCGATCGAAACCGACTGTTGACAAAAATTTTAAATTCACGTCACTCGTTCATGCTCGTGCCCCATGTGTAAGGGCAGCATATGTGTAACGTATTTCATTTTTTGGTACTCTGGTAATAACATTTCGGCCCAATAGCATTGCCACCTCTGGCCGCAACACTTGGCAGAGCTCTCCACGGCCCATATACCTCGCCGGCAGCAGCGGTGGCGGCGCTGCGCTGCCTCGCCCTCTGCCCACAGCGCCTGCCGCCGCTCATCGCCCTGGATACGTAAAATGCTGTAGTGTTGCTGAGTGGTGATCCACAAAAAAGGTTGCGATTCGTATTTCACACAGGATATAACGAAGCAGACCACCTATTCCGAATGATGAGCATATAATACATAAGAGAGGCAAAAAATTGTCATTGTCCAATCCAATGGCACTCTACGATGATTAACACTTATTTCTGGTTTAAATTTCGATCCTTTTCCTTTCAGAAAAGCCTTTCATGTAATTTGTTATTGTCATCAGTTCATATGTTTTCATCAAGACACAAATGTAACTCACTAAAATGTTTTAGTGTCGTTGTTTCATTCCGTACGGTAAATGTATGAGCTAAATTATGTGAATACGTTTCAGTGCACGTTCTAAAGCAACACAGGCACACTGCAAGGTTAGTGTCTTCATGTCTCATTTCTACAGGAGATATTTCGCATCAATGGAGGTGAATTCGAATTTCTTCGAAGGCGTTTGTATGCTGAAGCAAAGAAGACATCTAATACCATTTCCATAATTTGAAGTCGACCTTTCTGAAAGACTAATTGAGTTTTTCTTATGATTCCGTTAAAGAGTTTCTTCTTGCAATCTGGAGCGTATAAAGTAAAATAAAACAAAATAAAATTCCATCCCAAAAAGCAATTTCTCCAACCAGGATTAGAACTGCCACCTCACACTAGGCTTGCATCACAAGACACAAGCAGAACCACACGGCCAACCACACACAGCCTCATATTGCCCTCAGTATCTCACATATTCAATGCTGAGCCTCTAACGCATCGCGAAAGAACCTGAAAGTCACCTACACAAATAACTACATTCCTTGAGTGCAAAAGTTAAATTTCTGTCTCTCATTTCACATGCGCATTACACATCATGAGTCACGAAAGTAGAAGAGGAATGTCAAGTGAACTTGGCGAGACAATTCAGTACCACTTGAGGAAGTAACTTCACTGTCACAGTGTTGCCAAATATCAGCAACGATGTTGCCAGTTCTTAGCTGTACTAGGAAGACCTGTGTAGCGATAAGCGAAGCGAAATCGCGCTAGTCTCATGCTCATGCGGGCTTCTAGAGGGGAGTCGCGCATTTCGGTTAATATGCGGCGCTATCTCCTGATAGATTCCGTCGTCACATTTACGATGCAGATATTAAATTCGTCTAATGAGGCCGAAACTAGCGTTTAAATTTTTTGAAGCTTTACTGCATTATGATATATTTTCAGCAAATGACTAGAGAAAAAATACTGATACAGTAATCAAAATTACGCGACTATTTGTCCCACATTTTAATGTCCTTGGTTTTCATACTGAATGACAGTGATGATTTCTGTTGGACTGGTTCCATATATCTGAGAGTAATTAATGAAATTTTATTCCCATGACAGATGAAAGCAATTAGAACCTTCTGTCTCTATAATGAATTTTCATATGAAAAAAATTAATATCTGAAGATAGGTCTTTAAAAACGTGAAAACGATCTTGGACCTGTAAAGCAACGTTCTTAATAATAATAATAATAATAATAAAACAGCTGACACGGCTTCAGATTTTATTATTTACTTTATGGGATGACTACATTTGAAGCGATTTCCAAATGACTTTTCTACCTATATTTAAAATTTTACCATCATTTTAGAGCAATTGATAAATTCATTTAAGAAAATGTTCTTTCGTTTTGTTTTGATATTCTTGAAGTAGGTGGTTACAGCATCTGCTATGAGGTTTCCAGGAGACAGTTGGCACGGATGATTTTGTTTGACAGTAAGCGGATAAATTAAAGGCATAACGAGACGAAATGATGAGATCCAGCTTTTGCAACAAAACGGACCCGATTTCTAAATTGGCTAGGTTTTCAGAAAGTGACTATTATACAGCTAGACATTACTGCTATAAACCCTACCTCATTTATTTACTCACAGCTGAAGCAGATTGCTCGCAACGTGAAAGAGAGTAGGAGTAGTTAATGTTTGAAACGACCTTCTTGAACACAAATTCAGTTAACTACTACAAGGAGCATATTATGATGATAATTTTTCACAATATTTAATGTAGGAGGCAAGAAAAAGTCAACTGACTGCAGAATTACATATCAGACTCACATCTAGATTATGCCAAAGTTGCAAAACAATAGGCCTTGCAACGACGTTGGAAAATCTTGATTACATTGGTGGCCTGATGAACGAGTTTTTGTAGCTGGCGTCCTGCATGTTAGGATCCGGATCCGTAATTCCACTCAGGCTCGAGATACTGTGCTCTCCAAATTGCACATATGTCACGTGGCCAGCTATTAAAAAAAAAAAAAAGAAATCAATGAATACCTCAAGGAGCGTATTACCCGTTATGTTTCTCGGTTTATGGTTGATTCATATGCAGGACTTATCATTATGTTTACTGTACTCCATTAACTAACAATAAGACTCACAATTTGTCCTAAATACTCAAATTTTGTTAAGTTTCCTTCGAATTTGCTTCCTGATAAAATAAAATGTCCACATGTCAATGTGGAAATTACAAGCGACCTGTTATTGACAGAACATCTTGCTACGTTAAACAGCGTTCCATTTGAATTTTTTGAGCACGTTCCTTGATGAGGTGCTCAATGGATTCTGGACCTGTCTTTGTTGCCTGCCTCGTTGATTTCACAAAATGTTACGTAGTCTCATGGCCGGATGCGATGCAGACATAGTTTTATATGCAATGTGTTCATTACAGCGTGGTGATAGGTTTCAAAGTACAAACTTAATGGCGACTTTTAGGTGTCGTCGCAGATAGCGGACAACATTAATTTACTAACCATTGCAATGTTCAATGCAATTCGTGAATTCATTTACTTCTTATGTTAAAGTCAAAACGCGTAAGTTCCAAGAGGTCTACCGAACATCTGTTAGGCTCCTTTTGATGGCTTCCTCTGTTCAGAACGAAAACTATCCCTCCAGCAGGCGCGCTCCGCCTTCTCCGTTTCCAGACGGAAACTTCGCTCGCTCGTTGTGCCGCATTACCAAAACGACCGTGGCTGCCCCCATCGTGTCATACCTCTCATCGACTTCAGAACGTTAATGAAATAAATTACCCTTCAAGTTGGTGGCCACTAAACGCTACTGTTAGCATTACTTATGATGAAAGAACACTTTATGTTCCAGTGTTACTATGATGTCTGACATAGATATTAAAAATTCGAAAATTTATTGGAACTATCGTTAACGCGGTAGCAATTATCTATTTTAAAACCACCTTTATATGCATTTTCCATCTGAATGACTATTTTACACTTTTCAAATTTTGTATATGTGAAATTTTTCATTCAATTTCAAACGTTTTTATGAGAATACAACAGAGACATGAGATACATTTGTTTTATTTCTATTTCACCTGACCCCTCTTATGTATTAGTCATGAAAAGATTGCGAAGGTAAAAGATAGGGCGATATGAACGCACACTAAGTCTTACCAGAAATAGTTTTAACGGCGAACCATTCACGACTGGAAGAGAAACAGGCGAAAACAGCAGTTGTATAAAAATTGCCCTCCACCAAACACCAATTAAGAAATGGCGTTAATGAAGCAGTGTCATCCAGTTCTAAGTTAAGTTGAAAGTTCAAGGTCTCTTGTTCATCGGGAAGTTGGTTTGAAATGAACTGCAAAATTTGTACCAACACACGGAAACATGAACAAAGTAAGATCTTTTGCACAAGAGACACGAAAGAAAGAAGGAAGGTTACGATTTAACGTCCCCTCGACAAGGGGGTCAATAGAGTGAAGCAGAAGTTCGGATTGTCATGATAAGGATGTGGAAGGAAATCGGCCGTGCCCTGCCGCAGGTACCATTCCGGCATTTGCCTAGACTGATTTAGGAAAATCATGGAAAACTCAAATCCAAATGGCCGAAGGCCAGTTCGATGCGCCGTGTACCGAATATGAGTCCCGTGTGTTCCATTGCACTAACTCGCTCCGTAGCAAAAACGAATGCGAGTAAATATTGCATTATCACGCGGTTCTGAGTTACGTTAATTAAGTTTCTGGCCTATCGTTAGTATAAAATCAATTGTAAAATTTGTAACAAAAACACAATAGACAATAAAGCAACCTAATAATCACGTGTTACAACGATTAAAATTGATCGATTAATTGTGCCATGGTTTAGAACAATATTAGGGAAAGCAATTACACTGTTGCTTGTTAAAAGATAGTAAATAAAAGTATTGACGTATCTCTTATTCATTGATTTTGAACAGATGCCCTAGAATGCGCAAGGCTGTAATTTTACTGCTATCATAAAAATTAAATGGACTGAGTACAAAATTTGTAAATAAATTTGATCCAAATTATCATTATGCATGAAGTTAATAAATGAGCAATCCGTGAATGTCCTGTGCCAACGTATCGGTTTCAAATTAAGTGTGTTAAAAGAAGTGTTCCAGATTTTCAGAAGAACTTTAACGGATGAAACAAGACAAAGCTCCAAGTCGCTTATATTAATGGATATGAGAACTTGTTGATCTTCAATATTGTGAAACATATTGAACAAACAAATATAACGGTAATACAAAATACAAATTCAGAGATCAACTTGAAATAAAACTAATGGTACTAACAACAATAAAGTACAGCAGTTCAACTACTTCACAAGGAAAATTATAGGGAAAATATGTGTTTAACAATATTAAGGAGATGAACAGCAAGAGCAAACTGTTTACGGTTACGAACAATATTCGTACAAGTAAATATACCAACGGTGGAAATACGACCGCCTACTGCGAAATGTATTATGTGGAGCACATGTTTTCTTTCGACGTGAAATCTGGGATAGGCTGAGACATTGTATTATCCATCTAGAGACAAGGGAAAATGTAATGCGGTCGGAAACGACCAAAGGTAGCTACTAGCAGAGAAAAATATATCTCATTATTTTGTGAGAAGTAAAGGCGAATATAAACTGAAAGAATGTAAATACACGAGAAAAATAAAATTAATATGCAAGTTTCTTAGATATGACTTCTTTCTTCAACATATAATTCCATCTCTTCTGCACAGAGGACTGGCTACGCGAGCCTAACTCTACTATGACAGAGAATCGTCCGCTTCTCTGCCTTTCGTGGAGATATTTCAGATGAAAGTGTTTTGCCCATGAACGAATGACCTAAAATAACCAAACGGTTTGGTTTATAGGACAATTTCACTTTTGGCGGTTGCATTTACTTTACAAATAACAGATCAAATTAATGGAGTAATTTGAAGGGAAACTAATTACTACAATTACTTTGAATCACCTGCAAATATAAAAATATTTAAGACAAAAAGTACTTCTGAAGCAACATTAAACACTAACATTATAATTCACCTAAACAGGGGCATCACTACACGAAGAAAACAGTTTCTTATTGGGAAAGGTTATGCGGATGTAATAGAAGTCACTATATTCTGCAGCAAAAGCCGTCTTGTCAATTTTATGATTATCGGTAAAAACTTGCATAATAGCTGCTCTAGGACGGTACCCGCCAGATGCTCATTTTGGTGATATTCTTGGAATGTGAGCCGTGTATGACAAGATTGGACGTATATATGTCCGTAGGAACTTTGGAGAAAGTAGTCATTTCACACTTTCTCCGTTTCGTTGAAAGGAACTCTCCCCGGAAGTTGATGAAGGTAAGTCATCTATTCATCAGCATTTTCAATGATGTTGTCTGCTTTCGGACTGAAGCCGTACTTAGAATGGGCGTTGGCAGCGCAGCATGGGTAAAAGCCAGTTGAAGCATACTGTTTGTAGGAATGAGGATATTGTGGGATGCCCAAGAAGTTCTTCCTATAGCTTACGATGGTAGGAAACTCTGATCGTTCCCTTAGTTCCAGAATTCGAGGTATTTTCCAATATTCATGAGGATATGAGATTAGCCATTGCATTTAAATGACTCTGTTATCCTGAATTAAATTTTCGACAGCAGAAAGATCTACCCCTCCTTAAATTGCAAACAATTCTGTGTTTTATTTCGGGACTGTCTGTATTAACTGCCAACAAATGTCAGATAACTGAACGAGTAATCTCATTTTAGCTCGGTGGCACCGTTATCGTTTTCTGATCTACAGCAAGCATAGTTGATTAGTAAGGTATCGTTGTACTAGTGATGTGTGTGGCTTCAGGCCTATTTTTCTCCTCTGAAAAATGTCCTAAATGGCATTCAGCAACGAAATACCAAAACTCATTGCAGTGTGTCAACCAAGAGATCGTCATTTTCTATTGTTATTGTAATGTTTATCATTCTGCTGTAATGCTGTAAACATCATTGATTACTATCATTATTATCATTAATTCAGTTGCAAAAGCGTTCTATCCCATGTGGCCAAAAGACCAGAAAGAATGTGTGGTTTTACGAAAAATAGGACAATAGGAAAGAGTAGGTAAAATGTTTGTAACAATTTCTGTTGATTTAATATCGTGACAACAGATACTAAGCAACAACACATGCAAGTTATAGGTTGCAACGTTCGAAACCTCCATCAGACACATGGGTTCGGATTCTCATCATCATTTGTTGGCCCATCAAGGCTGTAACACTACAAAATCAATAAGCTGCTTAGTAGTCTATAGATTATATGTATATGTTTGCATAGGAAAAACCTCAGAATTGCACATTTCCCACATATACAGTTTAGTTTCTGTGTTCATGGCCGTAATTTTAAATATCCAGTCTTCTGAATACTTAAGTGAAATAATTACTGTGTTGCACAAATAATCAGCTAACTATGTTTCTTCTGGCTTTCAAGCAAACCAACACGTAGAAGAGATGAAATATTACTTATACAGTCGTAAGGCTGCATTTTGAAACGCAGTCGCTTTCACGTTTTTCGAGACGGATGGGGCATCATTGATTTCCAGTAACATTTCATCAAAAAAATTTGCTTTTGTCGAAATGTAACAAAGCAATTGTTTTAGACTCCTTTTTGAAGGGGGGGATGAAACTGTAATCGTGATTCAAGTTTACGTATCTCAGTATTTTTTCTCTAGTCATTTGCTGAAAATATATCATAATGCAGTAAAGCTTCAAAAAATTTAAACGCTAGTTTCGGCCTCATTAGACGAATTTAATATCTGCATCGTAAATGTGACGACGGAATCTATCAGGAGATAGCGCCGCATATTAACCGAAATGCGCGACTCCCCTCTAGAAGCCCGCATGAGCATGAGACTAGCGCGATTTCGCTTCGCTTATCGCTACACAGGTCTTCCTAGTACAGCTAAGAACTGGCAACATCGTTGCTGATATTTGGCAACACTGTGACAGTGAAGTTACTTCCTCAAGTGGTACTGAATTGTCTCGCCAAGTTCACTTGACATTCCTCTTCTACTTTCGTGACTCATGATGTGTAATGCGCATGTGAAATGAGAGACAGAAATTTAACTTTTGCACTCAAGGAATGTAGTTATTTGTGTAGGTGACTTTCAGGTTCTTTCGCGATGCGTTAGAGGCTCAGCATTGAATATGTGAGATACTGAGGGCAATATGAGGCTGTGTGTGGTTGGCCGTGTGGTTCTGCTTGTGTCTTGTGATGCAAGCCTAGTGTGAGGTGGCAGTTCTAATCCTGGTTGGAGAAATTGCTTTTTGGGATGGAATTTTATTTTGTTTTATTTTACTTTATACGCTCCAGATTGCAAGAAGAAACTCTTTAACGGAATCATAAGAAAAACTCAATTAGTCTTTCAGAAAGGTCGACTTCAAATTATGGAAATGGTATTAGATGTCTTCTTTGCTTCAGCATACAAACGCCTTCGAAGAAATTCGAATTCACCTCCATTGATGCGAAATATCTCCTGTAGAAATGAGACATGAAGACACTAACCTTGCAGTGTGCCTGTGTTGCTTTAGAACGTGCACTGAAACGTATTCACATAATTTAGCTCATACATTTACCGTACGGAATGAAACTACATGACCACATGTATATATATAATATGCCGGTGACGGGCAATGATCCTATCGTTAGTGGGGAGGGGTGGGCAAGTTTGAAGCCCTTATTCTAACGGGAATTAGTTTCATAACTACGAGTTTGAGTACTGTGGGCAGGGCGAAGCTGGGAATTTGTGTCTGACGGGAGGCGTGCTTAGGTGGTCCTTGCAGGTGCGGTGATCACTGTGTCCCCAGTGGTGTAGGGGTCAGCGCAACTGCCTAGAAAGCAGGAGACCCAGGTTCGAATCTCGGCTGGGTACACATTTTCAGCTTTGCCCAATCGCAGTTGATGTCATATATTCTGTGAATATTAAAGAAGAAGTAAATCTCACGAGAGGGTTGGTAATAGCTAATTTAGAGATACTCGAAGATATCATTGGATTTCATAATGATCCAAGCATCAAGCAAGCCGTTAATGCATCTGTTTTACGAAATATGGTTCGTCACTTGAAACATAGTGAACGGAAACCCATAGAATCCTTGTTGTTAGAATATACAAACTTGTTTAATTCAGATGGTTCAATGCCAGCAACTCCTATCACCCAACACCGCATACCGACAGTGTATAGGAAGCCGTACAGATTAGGAAAGCATCTACAACCTGTAGTAGACGAATTTATAGAGCAACAATTAAGGAAAGGTTTTATTGAACATAGCGACAGTCCTTGGTCTGCAAACATCGTCAAAATGCCAAAAACTCGCCTGATGCTACGAAAAAATATCGATTTTGTTGTGACTACCGTTATTTAAATGCATGGACACCAACGGATGTTGGAAAAATTTGAAGTAGCATAATTCTCTTCAAGATAACATGAAGTACCTTTCTTTCTTAGTAATCAACTGCTAACTGTCGAAGTTACGAGAACTACCAGAACATCGTAAAATATAGTATTATGATTCAACAGCCACAGAAAATTTCACGAGACCTATTTGCTTATAAATTTATTAGGCGTATATAAACATAGCTGAATAGCAATTCTTTAAACACGTACTGATTAGATAGAAGATGTGCTTTGGTCTCAAATGTTTTGTTCATATGTTTGTAGAGCTTATGGGACAACTGCAGGGTCATCAGTCCCTAAACTTACAAACTACCTATGAACTAGCTATTACTAAGTGGCCGTACAGACCGTGACTGACTCGCCGCAGACCACTTGGCCACCGCGGTCGGCTTTGGTCTCAAGGATGTTTCAATCGTTTACTTTTCTTCCTGGGTCGCTATATAAGAGCACAGCCCGCGCTCAATCTGGTAAAAACATGGCGGCGCTTGACCGATTGGCCACACTCTCCTTATACAGGCTCTCTAGTTAAGCCGAACGTTTCTTGGAAATACCAAAGCTGCCTATGTATCTTTTGTTTGCCAGACGTCGTGTTTGAATAGAAGTAGTAGTATATTTTATTTATTTATTTCTTATTTATAATCCTGCTAGCTTTTAATATGAAACAGGACGTACATTTGTAGTTTTACATGTTATACATTAATTCATTAATGTTACATAATTTGGGTATTTAAGTTAAATAGCAATAAGAAGGAAAAATAAAGTAAAATCAAAGAGAAAATCCATATATACAAGTGCTTACAGTTTTTGCTACAATTATAATATAACAAATTACAATTCGTGCATTTTACAATAATTAGATATATTGGAGAACATAAAAACATGATAGGTTACATGGTTGTTATACATATGTAGAAATTCAATGCATTCTGAAATTTTATAATGTTAATTGGGCTAAACAATGTAATAGGAAAGAAAGAAATAATATTCCTAAAAAAATATAGGGGGTTTTCTATCCTTGTGGTTAGCTGCACTGTACTGTGCTGGGAGTTGAGTACCTTGGAATGTTTCCTTCAAGCCACTGATCACCCAGCACAGTTTCCATGGTTTTGGTGATATTAGTCTCTTTTCTTTATATTGTTTGCTCTTTCTTGTGTCTCAGGTGTTAGTATCCACATTAATGCAAAGAAGATTTGGTTTGGGTTGATGACAATGGGAGATTGCTCCCCTGTCAATCCTGAGTCTCATCGGTGTCACTTCTTTCATTTGTGAAAGTTTCGTCGCCTTCTTCCTCGTCTGTTTGTTCCCAACTACAACTGTCCACTCTGCGGGGCACATGGGCACACCTCCTGTAGGGCCAGGTCCTTTTGTATTCTTCGTAGGTTACTTTGGATATCTTGTCTGCTAGTGTGTTGAGTTGTGTCCATTTTTGTTCGTCTCTTATTATGTCATATATCGTATCGCCTGTTGTAAAGCCAAGCTGCTGTTTGTCTCCGACATGTGTTGTCGTCCGCAGAGTAAGACGATGTGTTCAGGGGAGCCTTCGGTGTTTCGGCAGGTGCAAATGTTGGTGTCACCCAGTCCCATTCGGAACAGGTGAGTAGTAGGGTTGGCAGTTATCGCTGAAACAACCGGTTTTCGGTTATACCGGTTCTTTTCATCTCCAGTTTAACCGCACTGTAAAAATTGCTCGAGATAACCGGTTTTTTAAATAATCGGTTTTCGGTCTTTTATTGCTATTATTTCCACTACAGTTCGACCGAAACATATTTTGCGGCCGAAACAGAAACCGTAATCGAATTTTCGGTTCTTCTAGTTTCGGCCGAAACAGAAACTTATTATATTTAGTTAAAATTTAAGTAAATTTACGTTATACGACAAATGACTAGACTTTCCATGTTTTGCAAGATCCCCTCCCAATACTATGCCTTCTCGAGTGTGTGTAAGCCTAGCCAGGAGTCCGTAGAAGACGAAATACGTAGCATACAGAGTTACTGGCCTAGTATTTCCATCCAGCAGTTGAGCCAACCACTCCGTAAGTTGGACTTGTGAGCCAGCGCATACGAATAGCTAGTTATATACACAATATATGTATAAGTTACAGTCAGTAAATGAACTTCAATCAGTGCTGCAGAAGTATTTCGAAAAATAGTCACAGTTCCGACTAACAGTATGACTGTTGTCAGTGTAAGTTTACGCAAATTGAACTAGGAAAGCTGTGTACCACATGATCAAAGCATGTTCGAATGGGTGTGAGTTCTTATGAGACCTAACTGCTTAGGTCATCGGTCCCTAGACTTAAAAACTACTTAATCTAACTTAAACTAACTTACGCTAAGGACAACATACACCCATGACCGAGGGAGGAGGGAGGACTCCAACCTCCGACTGGAGCAGCCATGCAGTCCGTAACATGGAGCCTCAGATCGCACGGCTACCTCGCGAAGCACCACATGATCAATGTTACCTAAACCCATATTGGTTATTAAAAAAGCCCCTTGCTTTCAAGGAATCACATTAATAAAACTCGTTAGCATAACAATATGATAATACATTAGAAGTTATTATTCCAAGCTTACATAATAGGTATATGAATCGAATTTACCTTCTCTTCCAAGAAACATTTTGGATGCTTTCTCCTTAAATGACACAAATGACAGTACCTCCACCCGTTTTCAGCTTTTTAAAGCAAATGGAGCATTGTACCTCACTGCTACCGTACTTCGTGAAGTACTTCCACACTCGGGATGGTGCCATTTAAGACACAACCGATGTCTGGCGACGACAGCAAGGAACTGCCGCATGACCATACGGAGGCAAGTCTCGTACACTGCCAGTGCTCGCGCGTCGTCCAATAGGCCACGCCACACGGCAACAGGTGCATCGACGCCTCAGTAGCTGCACCAGTTCTTAAGTTCTTATGCCACGCGTTTCTGACTGCCGGGATTGTTCTTAAATTACCACTGGTCGCTTTTCTTAGTTACTGCGATGACCTAATATTTCACAGCGGTGGAAATTTTAGGAATAGCCCTAAATATTAGGGTCTACTAGTTTTAATTGTTTTAATTATTTACAAAAAACACAGTTTGAGTCACAACTACAGGAAGTAGTCGTACCGGTGTTTTTTACCCGGTTCTTGGCAATAACTAAAAAAACCGGTTACAACCGACATCAAATAAATACCGAGAAAAACCGGTTATTCAAAATTAAAATACTGGTGTCGGTTTTAACCGGTCGGTTTTTCCCATACCTAGTGAGTAGTAGTACAGCACCTGTCCACTCTGCGGGGCATATGGGCACGCCTCCTGTAGGGCCTTGTCCTTTTGTACTCTTCATAGGTTGCTTTGGATATTTTGTCTGCTAGTGTGTTGAGTTCATTTTTGTTCGTCTCTTATTATGTCATATATCGTATCGTCTGTTGTAAAATCAAGCTGCTGTGTGTCTCTGACACGTGTTGTCGTCCGCAGAGTAAGACGATGTGTTCAGGGGAGCCTTCGGTGTTTCGGCAGGTGCAAATGTTGGTTCCATTCGGAACAGGTGAGTAATAGTATAGCACCTGTCCACTCTGCGGGGCATATGGGCACGCCTCCTGTAGGGCCTTGTCCTTTTGTAGTCTTCGTAGGTTGCTTTGGACATCTTGTCTGCTAGTGTGTTGAGTTATGTCCATTTTTGTTCGTCTCTTATTATGTCATATATCGTATCGTCTGTTGTAAAGTCAAGCTGCTGTGTGTGTCCGACATGTGTTGTCGTCCGCAGAGTCCGCACCGCGTCTTCGGTGTTTCGGCAGGTGCAAATGTTGGTGTCACCCAGTCCCATTCGGAACAGGTGAGTAGTAGCATAGCACAGAAACGGCAGTGAAGGGATCAGACACCAGAGACGTTCAGATTTCAGGGTCGTGAAGCCGGTCGGGTGCCAGCGGATAGCAGCGGAGCTGGCGCGCAAACACCCGAGGACCGAGCCGCAGGTGGATGGCGCAGAGGCGGCGTCGTGCTGCGAGCAGCACCTGGCCGTGGTCGTGCTGCTCATCATGATCGCCTGCCTGCTCGCCATCGCGCTCACCCTGGTCGTCAGGAGCAGCCCCAGGACCGCCGACCAGCGCACCACGCCGCTGCCGCAGCCGCAGGGTGAGCTCACTCTATTCCTGTCCTCTTATTGACGTCGATTTGCAGTAGTTACCACAATGAAATCCTGTCTCGTAATCTTGCAGAAAATCCAAAGAAATTCTGGTCATATGTGAAGTACACTAGCGGCAAAACACAAGCAATACCTTCACTACGCGATAGCAATGGTAATACTACCGACGACAGTACTGCTAAGGCAGAATTACTAAACACAGCTTTCCGAAATTCGTTCACCAAAGAAGACGTAGTGAACACTCCAGTATTCAATCCAAGAACAGCTGCCAGCATGCGAAACTTAGAAGTAGATGTGCCTGGAGTAGTAAAACAACTTAAGTCACTAAACAAAAATAAATCTTCCGGGCCAGATTGTATACCAACTAGATTCCTCTCAGAGTATGCTGATGCAATAGCTCCGTACTTAGCTATAATTTACAACCGATCACTCAGCGAAAGATCTGTACCCAAATACTGGAAAGTTGCCCAAGTTGCTCCAATATTCAAGAAAGGCAATAGGAGTGATCCCCAAAATTACAGGCCTATCTCATTGAGGTCGAATTGCAGTAGGATTTTGGGACATATACTTTGTTCGAATATCATGAACTACCTCGAAGAGAACGACCTATTGACCAATATTCAACACAGATTCATAAAGTATCGCTCTTGCGAAACACAGCTTGCCCTTTATTCACATGAAGTGTTAAGTGCCATCGACAAGGGATCTCAAATCGATACCATATTTTTGGATTTCCGGAAGGCTTTTGACACTGTACCCCACAAGCGGCTTCTAATGAAATTGCATGCTTATCGCCTCAATTGTGGGATTTTATTCACGATTTCCTATTCGAAAGGACACAGTTCGTTGTAATTGACGGTAAGTCATCGAGTAAAACAGAAGTGATATCTGGCGTTCCACAGGGAAGCGTTATAGGTCGTCTAGTCTTCCTCGTGTTTATAAACGATTTAGGAGATAATCTGAATATCTCGCCGGCCGCGGTGGCCAAGGGGACTGAGGCGCTTCAGTCACGGTCTACACGGCCACTACAGTCGGGGATTCGAATCCCCCCTCGGGCATGGATATTTGTGCCGTCCTTAGTTGTAGGTAGTTCATAAGTAGTTTGTAAGTTTAGTTAAGTACCATAAGCTTAACAAACATTTGAACTTTTTTTTCTGAATAGCTCCCTTAGACTGTTCGCGGATGATGCTGTCGTTTATCGGTTAGTGAAGTCAACAGAGGATCAAAAGCAACTGCAAAGCAATTTAGACAAAATTTCGACTTGGTGCGAAAATTGGCAACTGACACTAAATAAAGAAAAGTGTGAAATAATACACATGACCACTAAAAGAAATCCGCTGAACTTCAATTACGCGATAAATCAGTCAAACCTTAATGTCGTAAATTCTACCAATACCAAGGAGTTACAATCACGAACAACTTTGACTGGAGAGAACACATAGAAAGTATTGTGGGGAAGGTGAACCAAAGGTTACGTTTCATTGGCAGAACGCTTCGAAGATTCACCAGCTTCACCAAAGAGACTGCCTACATCACACTTGTGCGTCCTCTCCTGGAGTACTGTTGCCACTTGTGGGACCCTCACCAGGTGGGACTGACGGAAGATATTGAAAAGGTTCAGAGAAGGGCAACTCGTTTTGTTTTATCACGTTACGGGGGGGAAAAGCGGCATGGAAATGTTGCACGAATTGGGGTGGAAATCATTAAAAGAAAGACGTTATTCATTGCGGCGTGATCTGTTTGCGAAGTTTTACTTTAACTTCTGGATGTGAAAATATTTTGCTAGCACCCAGCTACTCAGGGAGACATGACCATCCCAATAAAATAAGAGAAATCAGATCGAAAACGGAACGATTTAGGTGTTCTTTCTTCCCGCGCACTATTAGAGAATGGAACGGCAGAGAAAAGTTATGAAAGTGGTTAATGAACCCTCTGCCAGGCACTTGAATGTGATTTGCAGAGTATCTATGTAGATGTAGATCTTGGTTGAACTCAGCTTCTGGAAAGTTCAGTATCTATTCATCAGAATGCTGACAGGCACAACATGGGGAGCACACCCCAACACTGTAAGAACCTCTTCCCTAGCACTAAGTACTCTGCCGGAGAATATGCAAGTCCAGTGTGGTTCAAATCCAGCCATGCCAAAATAGTATATGTTGCTCTTAACGATATCACTGGATGCCTAAAGCCCACTCCTCTGAATAAACTGTACCGTCCTGCGGGCATTGCACCTCGCAACATCCGCCGAGAGGTAGCAGCAAAAAGTGATAGGGGAAAATCAGAAACTTCTGCCGCAGCCGCAGGGTGAGCTCATTCCATTTCTGTCCTCTTTATCTTGGTTGAACTCAGCTTCTAGGCCAGTCGTCGTAGACAAAAAAAATGGCCTTAGGTCCAAAAAAATTGCAGGAAGCTGAATTTTTGGTATGTTGTTAGGACATATTATAGTAGTATTAAACCAAGTTTGCAGCTTCGAAATCCTTTAGCTTAACTTTTAAGAGCCAAGAAACCTCGAAATTTTCGGACTTTTTTATGGTTTGGCTTATAACTAGTGAAGGGTGGTTTTTTGACGAAAAGTCGCTCACACCTTTATTAATGTAGATAAAATATTCTAAAATTTAAGCCAAACCGCAACTCTGTAAGTCCAATAGTTCCCGAGATATTGGACTTCAAAAATTGACTTATTTCTCCAAAAAGTTCAAATTTCCGATTTCAGACATCTTTCGGCTAGAATATTGGCTCTAATGATCATTCCACGGGGAAAGTCATACAAGACAAAGTTATAGAGCAGTTATTTAGCTTTAATCTAAGTACAGAACGAAGTCCATAGGCCCAATAGATTGGTAGTTATGGTTAGAAACGAAAAGTTGGAAAAATTTGACTATTCAGTAAACTGACCCAGATGAATTGCAGTCCTCTTATACTATATACATTAAAGAAATAGGAGGAATTACTCATTGACGATGATTATAAATGCGTTGTATATAAATAGGTGTAATTTATGTGTTAGTGTATACCAATATATTTTTGAAAGTAGGTATTACTGTAAAATCAACGAAAGCCTCTCCGTTTGTGAGTATTGGTCAGCCATTGAGGGACTGGGACTTCCGTTCGTAGCGAGGTCCTCACTCTGAGTGGTGACCCAGCGGGTGTTCTGTCCTCCCTCCCAAACTTCTTGCCTTCGAGGTCTTCCTCACTACACCCAGTCTGCCCTTAGAAACGGCCGTATTCGGACATATCCTATAACGAACGTTTCAAACAAAAATTGTCTAAATCTTGATCGTGGTGGTGTTTCCTCACTACACCCAGTCTGCCCTTAGAAACGGCCGTATTCGGACATATCCTATAACGAACGTTTCAAACAAAAATTGTCTAAATCTTGATCGTGGTGGTGTTTTAAGTACTTGCTTTTTTAAAATATGTCGGAGCTATCCCCGTCGGATGTTTGTTACGGGGACGCCGGGAAGTGCATGGAGAGGGAACAGTGACAGTGAAAAGGGGTGGAATTTAGATGCTGATAAAAGTGTGTCAGAAACGTAGGCCTGAAAGGAACATGATGTTTTCGTGCAATTTAAAAGAATTATACGAACATGACGCATGTAGGTACACAGTGGAAAGTAATGTGAAAGCATGTGTCCAGCGAGGAGGAGATGTTTCATCTGCTCATCTATTGTCTTCGCGTGGGAAAAGGCTGAGAAGTGCGTCGGGTTCAAGGCATCACATCATCGGAGATTTTTGTTTCCCTTGTGAAAAATACTGCAATGAATATTTCGAAAAGCAGATAAAGTTGCCTAAATATCTACGGGATGAACTCCATCAAGTGGAAACACTGGAAGGGAAAGAATCGATTGTGGAAAAAGCTAGACAAGCTGGTGAACGGGGACAACAGATTCTTAAGCATCTTTCATGTATAAGTGAACTTCTTGCTGCTGAGGGTAAGTACCACAAACATTTCTACCTAAAATTGCACTTCTTGTCGCGATCTACTGGTGCAGGAGGTAAACGAGGGCGTCCTGAACATCCCCTCCTTATCGACGTTATGGAGCATATATATATGCATACCTTGCAGAAACTAGAGAGGAAAAGCAATTTTCCATAAGTGACTCGATTGCAGAGAACTTCACAGGTAAATACAAACCAACAGTTGCAAGTGTTCAAGCTAATCTAAAAAGGCGATATGGAGAAAACATTATTTTTGCGCAGGTTGGTCCGTATCACAGCCCAGTCTTGATGTTCACAGACATTGGACAAAACATTCTTTATGAAAAGTGGTACAATCAAAGACTTAGCGATCCTGCTGAAGAGGGGCTTAGAGTTGTCAGAGCTGCAGCAGAAGATCTACTACATGCAACATCAAATGCAATACAGGTCGCTCACTTCTGGGCATCATAAGTGTAAATAAATGTCTTGTAAATGTGATGTCTTCAGTAATAGGTAAATATTGTAAATTAGTTTATACATTCTAAGTACTTCTGACACGAATAAATAAATAAAAAAATGTCTTGTTTAAATACGTTTAAATTTGTTAACATCCAATATTAATTAAAATCTTATGAAGTCCTTTCTGAAAGCATTTGTCTGGAGTCTAGCATTGTATGGGAGTGAAACGTGGACGATTAGGAATACAGATTAAAAGATGATAGAAGCTTTTGAAATGTGGTGCTACAGACGAATGATGAAAATTAGATGGGTAGATCACGTAACAAATGAGGAGGTGCTTAACCGAATCGGGGAGAAAAGGAGTTTCTGGAATATCCTGACACATTCTGAGACATCAAGGAATTGTCAATTTAGAAGGAAGCGTGTGGGGTAAAAGCCGTAGAGGGAGACCGAGGGACGAATATAGTAAGCAGCTTCAAAAGGATGTAGGTTGCCGAACGTATTCTCAGATGAGGAGACTTGCACTGGACAGGGTAGCGTGGAGAACTGCTTCAAACCATTATGCGGACTGAAGACCACAACAACAACAACCACGGGAATTAAGGAGTTTTGGGCGGGGAGGTTATAAATAGAAAAACAATAAAAATAGCAATACTGAAATATAAATAAAAAACCATCGAAAAAAAATGCAATGATAACGTTTCACTGTGTGTAAATAGCACTTCCGGACAATGTAGGACACAAAATCACACTGTAAATGGCTCGTTTATTGAAGTTCTTGAATACGATGTAACATCAGGAGAGCTTTTTTTCGTAATAAGGAAGTACAATTACGAAACTAGTGAAATACGGTGAGAGAGACTAGCGAAGTTACGGTACGTTTTGCGATGTTCTTTTCGTTAAAAAATGAAGTCGAGGGAACGGAGTCTGTTTGGAGAAAAAATGCTTCTAGAAATGTTACGCATGCGATATCGAACGTGCATTTAAGTACGACGTTTTTATGTTTCAGTTTATTAAAACAAAAAAAACAAAAAAAAAAAATGAAAAAAAAAGAAAACAACAAAAAGAAAAGCCTCACGGGATGCAGGCAGATCAATCTTTTACTGCAGTCACAGGAATGTCCACATTAATATGCTGTGTAAAAGGGGGAAAATATGTGGCCACATATTGGCAAGTAAAACGCAGGATACCACCTACCTGGTTTTAATATTGTCATCATTTTCCCTATAAAACCATAAACTTCATAGGAGTTTAAAAGCTTCGAAGAATGTTACGCACGTGCTTCCGTGCGTGGGTTTAAGGGCGAAATGAGTCTTCATGTTTCAGTTTATTTTAAAAAATCTCACGGGATATAAACATCTATCTTTTATGCAGTTATAGGAATGCCCAGATTAATGTGCTGTCTAAAATTTAAAAAAGGGGGTGGGGTGGGGGACAAAAACCAGGCGTGATGCGGACAGAACGTTGTTTAATAAGCTCACAGACACGAAGTGTAACTTTATTAAGAATGATGCGCTACGGGACCATTGCCAACGTTTCCGCATGGAACACCACTCGCGGATTCATAAACTGCACTTCATAACTGTGGTCGTTTTCAAATATTTTAAAGTATTTCCTATCACTGTTGTAATTGTTCAACACAAAACGGGTAGGTAAATAAATAAATGCCTTCTACCAAATACAACCTCTGACACATTTACAATATAATCAGCGACTAGCAATAAACAAATAGAAACACATCTATGACAAAATAACGTAATACATGACACAATTGGTCAAAGCCGACGGGTGGTATCGTACAGTCAATATGAGCCCCTCTAAGCAGTCAACAATCCGAAGATTGGTTTGAACACCACAGTGCTTTACTAGGTATGGTCCTGTTTGGACGTGGTACCCCGTTGCTTTCCTCCGTCCTTCGAACTGACTTACCCAGCCAGTTGTAGGGGGACCTACAGTTTAACGTGGGTTCCGAACCACGGTGCTACTCGGTATTTCTCACATGATCAATACTGCCAGAGGTGAAAAAAGTGGAAAGTGACAGATAAAAACCCAAGGACCTGGCGGGGATCGAACCCGCGACCCTTGGATCTGTAGTCTCGCACTCTACCACTGTGCAACCGAGGCGCACTGAGCCCCTCTACCAGTCACAAAATGTATGGTAGCTAGTTTCATTTTTTATTTAGCGGCATGTTTCGACGATATAGGCCAACGGCCGTACTGCAGTGGATACAGCGGTTTCTGTTAGATCACCGAAGTTAAGCCACAGTCTAACAAATTCAGTCACGACACTTCCGCAGATTTTTGTTATACACTGCGACAGCAGCGCTCCAAGCGGTGGGTAAGCAACATTTCTGAATACGATATTGGACGAATGCGAATAGTATCGTTTATATTGATTTTAACATACTTTTTACGTTAGGGAATATATGTAGTGTCATAATATAGGTAATAACTTAAAATAGCTCCACCTTTGTCTTTCTTAGTTTTCCTAAAATCCCTGACAAGGCGCGAAACGGTACATTGCAGCACAGTTCATTATCTTGTAACATACAGGCTTTTACTGAATAATTTCATTTACTATTAAAAATAGAAAAATGGCTAGGAATCACCAGAAGATCTGCCCTTTGGCAGAAAGAAGTAGCTTTCCTACTCAAGAACGTTAACGTTTCTTCACCAAAATTCCTATAAAGTAGGTGAGAGCGGAACGTAGGACACGAAGATAGAATGCGATAATTACAGTATTTAAGTTACCAAATGAGCCACCACAACCGTAGCTGAAGGAAAAAACATCACGAACGTGGCTAGAAAACTGAAAATCAATGAAACTTTTTTCATCATAGAAGAACCCAATTCCACGATTGTAGCTACACCTGAACCACAAACGGTAAGAATCTTCAAGACATTGTCTTCTTAAGCACACTCAAAAGAATATTCGCGTATAACAAAGGCGAGTGAAGCCTAAAAATTTGCGAATTATCAGACTCCATACTGAAATGATAAGTGTCAAAAAACTCTTTGGCATAGTAAGAACAGACCACAATATAAATTTATGTTTATATTCTACTTACTTTCAGCAGAATAAGCTGCAAATATACACATACTTGTAAGTATTGGTTCATGATGAAGTTCTTCGTTGTATCACTGAATCAGTAAAGTTCAGCTTCCAGAATGAAACTTTCACTCTGCAGCGGAGTGTGCGCTGATATGAAACTTCATGGCAGATTAAAATTGTGTGCCGGAACCGGGACTCGAACCTGGGACCTTTGCCTTTCGCGGGCAAGCGCACTATCGACTGTGCTATCCCGACACGACTCACAACTTTACTTCCGCCAGTACCTCGCCTCCTACTTTCCAAACTTCACAGAAGCTCTCCTGCGAACCATGCAAGACTAGCACTCCTGGAAGAAAGGATATGGTGGAGACATGGCTTAGCCACAGCCTAAGGGATGTTTCCAGAATGAAACATTCACTCTGCAGCGGAGTGTGCGCTGCCAGGAGGTTTCATATCAGCACACACTCCGCTGCAGAGTGAAAGTTTCATTCTGGAAACATCCCTTAGGCTGTGGCTAAGCCGTGTCTTCACCATATCCTTTCTTCCAGGAGTGCTAGTCTTGCATGGTTCGCAGGAGAGCTTCTGTGAAGTTTGGAAAGTAGGAGACGAGGTACTGGCGGAAAGTTGTGAAGCGGCATCGTGAGTCGTGTCGGGATAACACAGTCGGTAGTGCGCTTGCCCGCGAAAGGCAAATGTCCCAGGTTCGAGTTCCGGTTCCGGCCCACAATTTTAATCTACCAGGAAGTTTCGAAGTTCAGCCTTTTTTACATTAAGTTTCGTATTATGTATGTGTCTTGATATTTTAATAATACTTCTAATGCAAAAAATATACTACTTCTTTAATTATGTAAAGAAACAATTATAAACAAATATCACTGTTTCGGCCACTGGCAGTGCTAGTGTCATTGCAACTATCTGTTGGTAATAACTTTCACAACAGTGAGTGTCGCGACTGTACGTGTCAGACTGTGGCTAAGCACTGCCGAGTGCTGTTGGCAAGCGGGATGCACTCAGTCCTTGTGAGGCCAACAGAGGAGCGACTTGATTGAGAAGTAGCGGCTCCGGTCACGAAGACTGACATAACGGCCGGGAGTGCGGGGCGCTGACCACGTCCCCCTCCATACCGCATCCGGTGACGCATTCGGGCAGAGGATGACACGGCGACCGGTCAGTACCCATTGGACCTAACGAGGCCTGTCGGACGGAGTTTAGTTCGACGATGTACCTCGTCATCAGACTATAACGACATTAAAAAAAATTTTAATAGACATTTGTGTAACTGAAAAAAAATGTTCAAATGTTTGTAGAACTTATGGGACTTAACTACAGGGTCATCAGTCCCTAAGCTTACAAATTACTTATGAACTAGCTAAGACTAAGGACAGCACAAATATCCATGCCCGAGGGGGGATTCGAACCCCCGACCGCAGTGACCGTACAGACCGTGACTGGAGCGCCTCAGTCCCCTCGGCCATCGCGGCCGGCTATGTAACTGAAATCTTAGTTTCTGCAGAGTTGGGTAAGCTATATTGGACTGTTTCTTTGTATCAATCACTTGTTAAATTATAGAATTCTATAAGTACAAAGAAAAATTCTGTTGTCAAGGTCCACATACCTTTCATTTTAGGCTACGTATTTTCCCGTACGTCGCAATGGATGTTAAAGAAAGGTATTTGCTTACAATTATGCTTCTGCTATCAGGGTCACTGCAAATTTTGCATTATCTCAGTAAATTACCTTACTCTGCCTATTTTCCTCCCCCATGAACTACAGACATTGCCAAGATGGGGTGGCTTGCGTGCCTCAACGATACAGATAGCCGTACCGTAGATGCAACAACAGTGGAGGGGTATCTGTGGAGAGGCCAAACAAACGTGTGGTTCCTGAGCAGACTTTTCAGTAGTTACAAGGGCAACAGTCTGGATGATTGACTGAGCTGGCCTTGAACACATGAGCTAATGTGGCTTTGCCACACAGTTACTGCGAATGGCTGAAAGCAAGGGGAAACTACAGCCGTTACTTTTCCCGAGGACATGCAGCTTTACTGTATGAATATATGATGATGGCATCGTCTCGGATAAAACATTCCGGAGGTAAAATAGTCTCCCATTCGGATCTCCGGGCGGGGACTACTCAGGAGGATGTGTATTGTATTTTCTATTTATTGTTTACAACAATTTACAAATGAATGTCGGTTTATAAGTTACATTGTTGCAAAATTTATTTTCGTACCACAACTTATATGACACTGGAAATATCTGATTTTATACCTGTGGTAGACCCCACTGAAAAAATTTCAACTTGTTCTTCTGAAAAATGAGATATAACCATAAATATTCTACCTAGTTATAATAAAAAGTCCTTGGATAGCATATCTAAAGGATGAGTTGTCTACACCCACATTAAAACTGTTTATTTATAGTTAAATAACCCTTCCACTCCCATGAACCACAGAAATTGCCGAGGTGGGGTGGCTTGCGTGCCTCAACGATACAGAAAGCCGTACTGTAGGTACAACCACAGCGGAGGGATATCTTTGGAGAGGCCAGACAAACGTGTGGTTCCTGAAGTGGGGCAGCAGCCTTTTCAGTAGTTGCAGGGATGGTAAACTGATCTGGCCTTGTAACGTCAGCTAATGTGGCTTTGCCATACATTTTCTGTGAACGACAAAGCAAGTGGAAACTACAGTCATTAGTTTTCCCGAGGACATGCAGATCTACTGTGTGAATATATGAAGATGCATCCTCTCGGGTAAAATCCATTCGGATCTCCGGGATAGTGAGGTTAGAAAATTTAAAAAGGGAGATAGATGCGTTGAAGTCAGATATAGTAGGGATTAGTGAAGTTCGGTGGCAGGATGAACAGGATTTTTGATTAAGCGAGTACAGGATTATAAATACAAAGCCAATTGGGGGTATTACCGAAGTAGGTCTAATAATGAAAAAGAAACTAGGAATACGGGTAAACTACTACGAACAGTGCTGTCATTGCATTATTGTAGTCAGATACGAGGTACGAGGCTACACCGACCACAGTAGGTGATTTTACACGCTCACTAGCTCTGCCGATGACAAGGAGATCGAAGAAATGTATGAGGAAATAAAAGAAATTTTGATGGTAGTAGGGAAAAAAGGGAAGGGAAAACAATAGGTGAAAATGGACTGGGAAAAGGAATTGAAAGAAGAAGCCGTCTGGTAGAATTTCGTACGGAAAATTATTTAATCATAACGAACACTTTGTTCAACAATCGTGAAAGAAGGTTGTATACGTGTAAGAGACCAGGAGACACCGGAAGAGACCAGGTAGATTTTATAATGGTAAGACATAGATTTCTGAACCAGGTTTTAAGCTGCAAGACATATCCAGGGTTAGATATAGACTCTGACCATATCTTATTGGTTATAAACAGTAGACTAAAATTAAGGAAACTGCAGAAAGGTAGGAATATAAGAATATCTGACCTTGATAAATTGCAGGAACCTGAAGTTCTTGAGAATTTTCAGAGAGAGACTTAGGCAACAATTGACAGAAACTGGAGAAAATAAATCAGTAGAACAGGAATGGGTACCTTAAAGAGATGAAACAGTAAAGGCAGAAAAGCACCAAATAAAAGCCAAGAAAACAAAAAATTCCTTGGATATCTCAGGAAATACTAAATTCAATTGATGAAAGGAGAAGACATAAAAATGCAGTAAGTGAAGCAGGTAAAATGGAGTACAGACAAGATTGACGAAGTGCAGAATGTCTAATCAAAAGTGGCCAGAAGCCAGATGTAAGTCTGTACAAGAATATATAACTGGGGAAAAAATAGATGCAGGCCACAGGTCAATAAAAGAGACATATCAACCAAGTGAATTTAGGCCTACATAAGATAACATAGTCATTCAAATACTTCAATTCAAAAATTATGGCAGTAAACTCTAACAATTACAAGTATACACAACACTGTGGCTCATTCCGTTGTCTGTTTAAGATTAAGAACCATTACTAAATATCTGAATGTTACTAGTTAATAAAACAAAGAAACTACTGGTTGCCTTCTTCAATACTCCTGAATACAGTATATCGAATATATCATCAAAACTGATCAACTAGCACCGATAGAAAATCTAGTACTTTAAACGTTTAATAATTTTATTTTTATCTGAACAGCATAACTTCACTTTCATTTACCAACACTCAGTTAAGACAAATATCTGTGGCTTTGTATTTCTACAAAGGACTTTGTATTCCGATTGTGCACTAATAACACTAATTTAAAGCAAAAATAATACTGCATTATACTGTAAACTGGCACAATTACTCTGTATTGAACCACTATCCTAACATAAAGTTGGTTTACTTGATCATATTGAAACTCACTATTAATTAAACACTTTTATTACACTACCTTACCTTACAGTTTCTTTTCAAGTTTTCGGTTTTAACAGAAATTCTGAAAAAATCTGATAACTAGTTTCTTTCCGGATTTTCTAAGCAAGAAATCTCATTAAAGAGCTGGCTTTAGATGTACTTTTCATTATGCAAATAAGTTTGGTTATTGACTAGAACTTTAAAAAATTGAAGTTTCAACGAAATATTTAATTCATATGTTTGTGTAGCTGAAGGGACTTAACTGCGGGATTATCAATTCCTAAACTTACAAACTACTTATGAAGTACCTTATACTAAAGATGAGACAAATATCCATGTCCGAGGGGGGATTCGAACCCCCGACGGGAAGCGGCCTCGCGTATCGTAGCATAGCGCCTCAATGGTGCTTGGCCACTCCGCCGTGGCAAGTATTTAATTCTTTAAGATTATTCACTTTCAAATTGCTATCTCTACGAGAGCAATACTCAACTGATTATTACTTTGTCACTATAGTGATAGTATTTAAAATTAGTACTGTTCTTAATACACCATATCTGCAACAAAAATTTTTGCAAATAACAAGACTGATTCTTAGGAGCCTCGGTACTTTTATCACCAGGAAAGGAACGTACTTGGTATTGGGAAAATCAAGGTTTGAAACACAGTTTTAGTTGAACAACTCTATTGTGCAGCTTCAAACAAACTGCTGCTTCATGGATGATTATAAAGAAAAAAATCGCGCTGACGTGTTTTACGACCCACTTTAGATTTGTAGTTTTATAAGTTTTTGCAAACATTTTGGACAAAAATAATAATCTAAATATTAATTAATTAATAAGAGTGTCTGAAACCTTTTAGGAAAAAAATAAGTAGTGGGGGGTTTCAAAACACCGACCTTTCGCGTTACAGTCCAGCACTTTGCCCCCTACACTATGGCTATCAATCGGAGGATGAATCCTATAATCTCATACTATTGATGGCCGTTGTTTACTGATGCTAATATGGCATTTGTAAACACTAGATTATCATTTTTCGTACGAAGAACGGTGTGTTTTTGTTAATTCTTCAGTGCGCCATTGCTTTCAAATGACAACGTGTAAGTTACGATAAGAAAATCATCAAATACGCGCAAGATGGCGTATGCCACAGAGAGTTCTGCGCGAGGAATGTCAAATGACATCTCCGAACGGCTGGTTTTCGTTAATTCAATGGTGGGTGTCAAATCTCCATTATTTTTGCAAATATGTCTAAAACGATACGAGATATGAAAAAAACATAAGGAAGCTAAGTTGTAGAGAATTTTCTCCTCTACCAATTAGGATATTCAATTTTTGTGTTAGATGAATAGTTAAGCCGTTATTTTCATTTAAATTTCGAGCTGTCAAAAGACGATCGCAAAGGCCCACTTTTAGTGTTACTACCGTAATCTAAAGTGGGCCAAAAATACGTTACTTGTGGTACCGTAGGTGGATGATTAGGTGATTTAGTGGTAACAATACACTTCCAAAATCATTCAGTACTTTATGCGGCTGAGAGTTCATTTCATCTTCGTGGCGAAGTTTATATTGCACACCGAGCCCACATGACAAAGCCACATTTTTTCGGGAAGTATATCCTTGCATCTGAGGCTCCTTGGAACTTGCAATAGATTAATTTAGCCTCTATTTCCATAGCTTCTTGTTACACTCTAACACAATTGCCACAAAACCAGTATATCAACCTAAATTGGTAGCTGCATACTCCCGTACTGCATGCGGGACAGGTCACTGCTACCACTGGATTATGATTTTGCCTGAATTACGACTGCCGCCAAAATCGCCCGTTACCAGATTTCCAGATGCTTCTCCCGCCAACCAACCATCTTTTAGCGTGTACCGGACTCCTTTCCGTTCCTAAGTACTGCTCTCCATCCCTTAACTACACTTCCTAAGTTTGCCCTCAAATGTTTCAAATGTTTGTTAAGCTTATGGGACTTAACTACGGGGTCATCAGTCCCTAAACTTACAAACTACTTACCAACTAGCTTATCCTAAGAACGGCACAAATATCCATGCCCGAGGGGGGATTCGAACCCCCGACCGTAGTGGCCGTGCAGACCGTGACTGGAGCGCCTCAGTCCCCTCGGCCACCGCGGCCGGCTAAGTTTGCCCTAACATGATTCAGCACACATTACTTAACAGCTTATACGGTACAGATTATAAAATAACAATTGCAGCATTTTTAAATATCAAATAAACATTGTCACAGAAAAATAATTAAGTTACACACTTTCTATTAGAACCCTTACTATTACTAGGCACGAACACAGATATCATTCATTACAATACTGTTGACAAATATATATTGCAAAACATCAAAATAATTAAATAATAGTTGCATAAAATAACGATAAACAGTGAAATATCAGGGAAAGGAATATACTATAGTGTTATAGGCCCAACCAAGATCATCTTTCATTCATTTATTTAATGATCTAGGTGATCTTCACAGTAGCTTCACGATATATGTATTCACTTATGAAATTTGTTTTTAACAATCCTATCCAATTCAGAAGTAATAGCAGTGTGACTGACTACAAGACTAGGAGAAAGGGTGATATTCACAACTCAAGGTTAAATCAAACTTTGGCACAGAAAGGGGTGAATTATGCTGCCCCAAAACTCTTTGGTAATTTATCAATTAGCATCAAAAGTCTGACAGATAGCCACCTATTACTTAAAAAGAAATTAAAAGAATTTATGAATGGCAACTCGTTCTACACATTATATGAACTTTTAGATAAAACTTCGTAATTTTGCTAAAAAGACTTGCTTAAATGTATAACCTCTGTCTTTGATAGTCTGTATAAACGAAAGTATCATGTTATATTTCTTATTGCAGGTACAACTCAGAACGACAGGAAGACAGAAAAATCAGAAGAAAGTAAATGTCCTTGGGTTCGTAACTTAAACGCACACAAACAAGATGGAAAGAACTGCAGTGCTGCGACCTCGAAAACCGCCGATCCGCCGAAGGGTGGACTCGAAACTGGTGTTGCATCTGTGGAGCCAAGTACGACACCAATTATGCCAACCTCGCCACCGCATCTTGGGATTTCTGAGCAGCCGGCAAGTGTGCGGTCCGCTACAACAGCTAAATGCAAATGTCACCACTGACGAAGATAAGGCACAGACAAGGTGGCCTACTATATTTTTTCACCTAAAATATCTCGGGAACTACAATAGGTACTGAAAAACGATTTTCCAGCTCATGAACGCACGGCAGGGTCTTATGTAAGTAAGAACTATGAAATAGTCTAACACGTAAACAAATTTTTCAACACAAACTTATGTTCTCTTTTAATGGATACTCCATGTTATTTTTTACTACGTTTTCTTCTTCTTCGGTGTATATCAACCCGAAGGGTTGTTAGCATTTCTCCATAGTGACCTCTTGCTTGCCATTTTTTAATGTTCCTGAAGCTATTACAGTTAATATCGTCCATCACTTGTCTCATATACTCCAGCATGGTTCTTCCTCTACAGTTTATTCCCTCCACTATTCACTCCAAGATGATTTTTAGCAATCCTTCATGCCTCAAGACATGACCAATCCAGATATTGCGCCTTTTTCGCAGACTTCTTCTCAGAGACAACCGCTCACCAATTCTTTGCAAAATCTGTTGGTTTGTTACTTCATCAACCCAGCTTATCTTCAACATCCTATGATAACACTACATCTCGAACGCGTCTTTCTTTCGATGTTCCGGTTTTTCCAAGGGGCAAGATTCACTTCCACACAATATTACACACCATACAAAAGTCGTCAACAACTTCTTCTTCAAAAGGATGTTCATGTTGTTGGCTGTGAGAAGTTTACGTTTCTTATTGAAGGCAATTTTTGGTTGACACATTCTACTTTGAATGTCTCGTTTGGATTTGGCATATGAAGTGATCTTGCTACCCAGGTATGTAAAGGGGTGCACCATCGAACATAATACTTGCATGGGTTCCGTACTTGTTTACAGTTAAAATTTTAGTTTTGCTTCTGTTGATCTTCATTACATACTTGTTAAGCGTTGACTTCATTTCACTGGGCTTAGATGTTAACTCATCTTCATTGTCCACTACCACTGCAATATAGTCGGCAAATCTAAGCACGTCAATTATTTCTCCTTGTATCACCACAACCCCTTCCCTATTTTGCATCTTTTCTCTAACTTCATTCAATGCTATTGGAATATATGCATTGAATAAAATAGGTGAAAGTGAGAATCTTTGTCTTACTACCTTTTCTATTTTTGCTCCCTGTACATGCTCTCCACACCTAATTATAGCTGTTTCATCTCTATATAATTTCCAAATTATTCTTCTATCTTAATATTTAACCCTATCTTAATATTAAACAGAATATCCCATTTCACGTTATCAAACGCGTTTTCTTAATCAATAGCAAAAAAAAAATCACAAATCGAATGGCTCTGGTTGCATTGAAACGAGTCAAAAATCCAGACAGTATTCGAAGCGAAGTTAACGTCTGAAATACATGAAACTCGCAGTTAGTGCGTCCCGAGACTCATCATTGAGCCTGGTTTCAGTTTAGGTAAACGCTTTATCTAACGACAATTTCGCTTCCAAATCTCTCTAGATGTAACTGACTTACTTTGATGGGAACAACGGTATTGATTTTATGATCTTTCATGCTACTGATCGCATAAGAAATAATATGGAGTAATAATTAAAAAATACGTTAGTTTGTTCTCAAAATAATTATTATCTTTTTTTAGACTGATACTTACTTTCATAAGCCTCTACCATACCGTAAAGGTAATAAATGTGATTACCAGTCGGCGAGGAATTTTTATAGTGAACCGTGTTGTGATTTGTGATATCGACCAATCATCCCAAGGTGGTGCCAGACTGTTAACCAAAGAGGTTGGTAGATGGTAAGAGGGTCGCTGGCGAAGAACATGCGAGGCACTTGAGAACCGTGAAGGAGCATCGTTGTGGGTACGCTGTTGAGTGGTGGGCCGACTGTACGACGCGAAATTGTAAGTTTAGTGAGCTATTGCAGTCTGGTTATTGTTACTCTGATTATTTTCTGTTGTTAGCGAGAAAAACAGTGGTCAGATTTTCGAAAAGTTGACCGGTAAATTTAAGACGTGGCTGCCTTGCGATGCCGTTCTGTATGTGGTGAACTGTAAATTATTAAGCTGTTGTCGATGTTTACTGTTACCAGATTATTTACAGTTAAGTGTCTTATGTAGTTTAAGATGTGAATGCCACGCGGTGTTGCTATGTATGATGCCATTTATAACTTTAGTGAGCTGTTGTAGTCCGGATACTTTTTGCTCTGATTATTCCTTGTCATTAGCGAAAAAAACTGTGGTCAGATTAATTTAAAAAAGGTGGCTGGTAAATTTAACACATGTTTATCTTGTGTTGTGTATGTGGTGAGCTATAAATGATGTATTATTTAGCAGTACAGTAAAGAAAATTCACTTCGAAAAATTACATATTTGTACTTTTACCATAATATCAATAACCTTCATTTAAAACATTACAGATTATTCCACACATCATGAAAATTTATGAAATCTTCACCAGTACCAATTATACTGTTGATTGAAGAGAAAAACTCATGACTTCATAAAACTTTGTTAGTTCACTTATATTTAACTGAAAGTTCTCTAATAATATATTAAAATGAACTGGAGAAACTCACAGAAAATGAAATTAACTTTACTGCTATTTTGTCAAAAACTGACATTTTAAGCCTATGGTTGTGTATAGAATACAGCATGATTCTTGTAATCAAGAAAACAGCAACGAACGGCGCATAATTATGCTGTTTATTTACAAATAGCGCCATTAACGGTTTCAAACCTTGCAGTTTCATAATCAGACGGCTGTTCATGTCGACATACATTTATATTCAACTACATTTTCGTTATGCTCATCATTTTGCTTTGTAGCGAAAGGTTCTTTGTGAGATGGTGTCCTACAATACCAAAAGGTGATACAGATGACTTACATGAACGTAAGTATGTGGATTGTCAGGTATAGGTGATAACATGTAAGATGAGATTTACAAACAGTTACAGTAACCTTTCCACTTTCTTATCGTAAAATTTTAACATCAGATACGTAAAAAATGGCACAATTTTAACAGAGAGACAAGTCTGCGAGTTATAGCATTGTAATAAATGTAAATGTGGTATGAAAATGTGTAAAAAGGTTTTATAGGGTAGTGACATTAAAATAACATTTTGTAAAATCATATAACAGATATTATAGAATGTCAGTTAGTTACCTACATGAAAATTTAAACAATAAATCTTTTATGACTGCGTGCAATGTTTGCTCATGATCATTATAACGTTACTTCAAATATATGCAAAATATATTCCATATTTTTTATGTTGGATAACACTTGTAAATTGTTTCCCCTGTGTAGGTATTCTATTTTCTGTAATTTGTAATATATTCAGACGGCCGCGGTGGCCGAGGGGACTAAGGCGCTCCAGTCACGGTCTGCACGGCCACTACGGTCGGAGGTTCGAATCCCCCTCGGGCATGGATATTTGTGCCGTCCTAGTTCGTAAGTAGTTCATAAGTAGTTTGTAAGTTTAGGGACTGATGAACCCGTAGTTAAGTCCCATAGACTATACAAACATTTGAACATTTTTTGTAATATATTCAGCGAATGACCAATAATGCTGATTCAAAGGTGATGACTTAGTTCATCGCTTCCGGATGTCAGAAAATAAAGGTCTGTGTTGCGGTCACAGTAGAGTAGAAGGGCTGGGGAAAAATAAAGGCGCCTTGTATTTAGCCAAAGTTTAAAAATAAGTTTATTGTCTAAGGGACAATCAATTTTAAAAAATAAACAAATTTATGCAATGAAATAAATCGCAATTTGCGATGTTATGGCATCACTATATTCGGTTTAGATGGAATACCAAACTGTGACGAATGAAAATTTTTGCCCGGCCGGGATAGGAAAGAGAGCGTGGTGAATGGAGATTTGTGTGTGGCGGGAGACGTGCAGGGGAGTCCTCTGCAGTCGGGCTGGTCACTGTGTCCTCGGTGGCATTCCGCGTGAGGCGGCTGTACTGTGCAGACGGTGTTGTTTACATCCTCGCTGCTGGTGGCCGAGCGCTGTGTGGTAAGCGTCCCTTATACTCTTCGTTAATATAGACAGAATGGCATAATGGATCAACAACAACGAAAGGATACGTTGAAAATCAGTTTCGACCCGAACTTTGTACGATCTAGATCATTTGAAGTTGAAAATTTTGTAGAAGGAGAAATGAAACTTTCCGCGAAAGATATTATTGGAATACACCTGTCGATAGTTAGTAGTACCGTTTACCTGAAGTTGACGAGCTCAGAAAAATGTGAGCAAGTAGTTGCATCCTGCGGTGGGACTTTAAAATTCAAACATTCCGATGGTAATGTGGGAACTGTTCGAGTCACGCATGCAGGACTGGGTATACGAACTCTTAGGATTTTTGAGTTACCCTTTGAAATATCAGCGGAACAAATCAATGTCAAACTTCGAGAATACGGAACTGTTATTAGTAATGTTGTCGAACAGTGGTCTAGTCTTAATAAATTCCCCGTTTTGAACGGTGTACGGCAAGTGAAAATCGATTTGCTGAAGCACATCCCCTCGTACATTACTGTTTGTGGGTATCGAGATATAGTCATGTACGACGGACAACCGAGAACGTGTGCAGCCTGCGGGTGAACAGAACACGTTCGTGCCCAGTGCGTTCAGCGGCGCGTGGCGCCTTTACCGGTAGGAGAGAGGGACTGGCCAAGCGCGATGTCCAAGTTACCTGTCACGTACGTCGCAGCAGTCCGCGGGAACGTCGCGCCAGAACTAAACGTAGACCTGGCGCCAACAGATGGCAGTGACTCCAAGGAAACGACCACACCTATAGAGACTATGATCATAGAGGCCACAACTAACTCTGCTAACAAGGATGGATATAATGGCCAATACAGCGCACAGAATGATTCCGCTGTTAAAGAAGGGAGACCTAACATACTACAAGAAGAAGGCGACCTCAACGACGTGACAGAATTTATGTCCACCCCAACCGACCGAGACTGTAGTAAACATACAAAACTGCATGAGAACAATCACACTGAAGAAGGACTCGACAAATTTCGAGCCGAGTCTGTTATTCCCAAGGACACCCTCTTAGAGACGTCTGAGACCGATGACAATCAGAATACAGACTCGTCCCCAAAGAAACACAAAAAACGTAGAAGAACTCATCAGAGAGCCGCAAAAAACGCACAAATTCTGCGTGACAAAGCAAAAATGATTGCCCAAAAACTGATTGAAAATTCGCAAGAAACCCCTTCCGCAAAACGAGAAAATTTCGGAGAAATCGAAAACAGCCAATACCGAACAAGACCGTGAGATTGTGACCTCACGAAAATGTACCGAGATGACGGATTATGACGACGTCAGAGAGAAAACCTTGTCAGGAAATACACAGGAAGACATGAACAAACATCAGACTTCGAAAGAATGGGCAGCCGAGGTTGATGCCTGCACTTATGATACAGAGATGGCGGAACATCGAGAAGACGCAGGAGGGGCGTCGTCCGCATCCGGATTGGTGGAGTCCCAGCACCCGCAAAATGACGTCCCGGATGCAATCCTGACCGAGGACGACCCGGAGTTCTATTAAAACGAAATAGCCAACATCGTAACACGACAACACTAACAGCGAGGAGGACCTATCAAACATGACACCTCTTCAGGCTTACAGAATTGCGACTCTCAATATCAACAAAATCAGTAGCGCGCTAAAATTGCGAAATCTCCAAGACTTTTTATACGCAGACGATCTTGACATAGTATGTTTGCAAGAGGTAAAGGAGATTCCTTTAGATCGCATCACTGGCTACAATGTCATAATGAACCCCGGAATGGGCATTGGCCTTGGTACAGCCATATTGACTAAAGAAGGGAACTTCAAATGTCGAGAAACTGCCGAACAGCCGCGGTATAGCTTCCACTGTGAACAGTACTCGATTTATTAACGTTTACGCTCCCTCTGGAACAGGAAATAAATGTCTAAGAACACAATTTTTCAAGGAAGACATAGTTCCTCTCTTTTTACCACGACCCGCACAGACAATTTTTGCGGGTGATTTTAACTGCGCCCTTAGTCCGAAGGACCAAACGCCCAATTTTAATAAATCAGTGGAGTTAGAGAAGATCATAAGAGAATTAAAGTTCATTGATACGTGGGAGACAAAACACGGTGACAGACCCGATTTCACACATGTTACTGGTCACTCTGCCAGCCGTATTGATAGAATTTATGTAACATCTAATTTGCGAGACCACATTTTACAATCCGAGAGATGGCCTACCATTTTCTCTGACCACGTGGCGTACATATCCACTATAAACCTAGCGAAACAAGGGACCTACAGAGGGAAAGGATCATGGAAACTAAACGTTGCTCATCTTTCCGATCCAGAATGCCGCGCAGCCTTCTTTACTACGTGGGCAGAATGTGAGAAGAAGTTTTCAAGATACAACTCCGCTGTTATTTGGTGGATGAAATGTGCCAAGCCGGCGATAACAAAAACTTTAAAAACTTACTCTCGCGAAAAAAGTGCATGGCAGAAGAAGACTGTAGAGTTTTATTTTCAATGTTTGCGAGAATTATATAACGACGACGAAACTGTAATTGAAAATTACAGTCAGATAAAACGAATACAAGCCAAATTATTAACGCTGAAGCGACAACAACTTGAAGGATACAAAGTTCGAACGCGGCTGCAAAATACGATACAAGAAGAAACGACGTCTATGTTTCATGTCATACAAGAAATCAAGGGGACAAACCGAAAAATTTTTGACAGAATTGAAAACTCTTGACGGACGACTACTGACTGAACAAGCGGACATAAGGGAAGAAGTGCACAAACATTTTACAGCACTATTAGCCGACAAACCAACAGACGAAATAGCGCAGGAAACCATCAGGAATTTGTCAGGAAGGCTGAGTCCTGAGGACGCGGAAGAACTCGCTACAGAGATAACGGAAGAAGATGTCATAGACGCTATTCAAAGAAGCCCGAAAAATAAGGCCCCAGGCCCTGATGGCCTGTCTGCAGAACTATGTCAAATTTTCCGACAGCAGTTAGCCAGTAAGATGACATTACTATGCAATGAACTAATGAATATCAACGAAATCCCGACGGAATTTTGTGAAGGCACCGTGGTCTTAGTCCCCAAAACTTCAGGAGGAAAGACCATCGAGAATTTTAGACCCATAACACTATTAAATAGTGATTATAAAATTTTTGCAAGAGTAATAATGCAAAGATTAAATTCAGTCATCACATCCATAACAGGAGCCTATCAAACAAGTGTGGAGAAAAACAGAACTATTTATCACACATTAAGCGACTACCGCGATATTATCGCAACCGCAGATGCATGTGATATCAAGTGTGCTATCGTGTCCTTCGACTTTGCGAAAGCTTTTGATGCAGTCAACCATTCATATCTTTTTAAAACACAAGCCCGCTTCCCACTTGTAACCACTATTAAAAACCTACTGACTAGCGGTACGTCCAAAATCAGTATCAACGGACAACTCAGCAGGCCGATCGCTATAAAGAGCTAGGTCCGACAGGGATGCCCCATGTCTATGGCACTTTTTGCATTAGCGCTTGAACCTCTCCTGTTCACGCTCACACAAGAACTCCGAGGATTGCAGCTACGTGGTCAGAAAATAGTCTGCCACGCGTACGCGGATGACGTCAGTTGTATAGTGACTGACGAAAGCGAGCTAGCAACCGCACTTCGCATTGTATCCCGATATGCAACCGCGTCAGGAGCCAAACTAAACCTGCAAAAGTCAGGAATTTTGAACATCGGGCGAGGGATGGAATTCACAACCGAACACATAAAAATTGTGAACAAACTCAAAACCCTCGGAATCGAATTCACGCGCAATATCAACAGCAGTGCCGCCCTCAACTACAGGAGACTGCTGGAAAAAAATTCGAGTTAGCACACAGCAATATGTTTTGCGAAACATAAATGCAATACAAAAAGTACATCTGGCAAACACATATATCACCTCGAAAGTCAACTTTGTGGCTCAGCTGCTACCGCTCCCTCGCACAATAGCGCAACGAATGTTAGCAGCGCTCGGCCACTTTGTAAGCAGAGAACAGATATTTAAAGTAAAATATGATACACTTACATTAGCAACGGGAAAGGGAGGCCTTCACTTGCAGATATCTATGTCAAGGCCCAAGCTCTGTATCTCAGCAAAACATACAAACTGTGGCAAAGATCACCCAACGCACTTGTGTGTCGCTTACTACAAGAAATAGCTCCGGGCAACATAGAGGCACCTATGGATGTACGCCACTTCCGACTGCATTCAATCATCTGAAGCATTTCCTTCTAGAGTATAGCTACATTAAACGCCGTATTGCCGAGAAAGATCTGTACAAAGTTAAAGTAGTATACAACATGATGATGGAAAACAAACAGAGAAACAGAATAGAGAACATTTGTAAAGAATATAACTGGAACAAAATTTGGGAAAACGTACAGGACTCGCAGTAGTAGGGCTGTGGGGGTTTCACGCCACTGAGATTCGCGCGTCTTTTGTTTTTTGGCGGGAAATTTGAATTACGCCCCACCCCTCCTCGGTCGGCCAATTGCCGGACCGCAGATCAAAGGATGCCGCCACAGGATGATTGATAGGTCTTCCTGGAAGAACGAAAGATGATTGACAGTTTACATTTAGGTCCTTTTGATTCGCTACTTGCCCGACCGCTAATCAAAGGACGCCGCCATAACGCACTTAAGGATGATTGACAGGTTGCAACACCTCCCTTGGCCACACACGACGCCGCGCCCCCCCCGCCCCCCGCCCCCCCCTCCACCCCTCGGTGCCGCCACCAGACATGCGGCACCTCCGACAGGTCCAGACCTGTAGACTCATCGACATGTCGGTACTCGCACCCTGGACCACACACCTGGCCGGTTCGACGCCCCCCTCCACCCCCCGGCACTGCGGCCAGACAAGCGGCACCTCCGACAGGTCCAGACCTGTAGACCCCTCGACATGTCTGTACTCGCTCCCGCGACCCCTACTCGCTCGTCCGATTGCCGGACCGCCGCCGCCCGCCCCGACAGATGCTACCCCCTCCTCCTCCTCCTCCTCCACGCTAGCGACCGGTTCTCAAAGGACGCCGCCACCCGCCCTACCCGCGAGAACAAACAATACCGCGACGATTGTCTTGACCGCATCGACACCGCCCCCGCCCGGCAATTTAAAAAAAAAAAAAATGCCTACGCGCGTCCGAAGATGAGTGGTGACGGGGAGAAGAAGGTTCGTTATGCTAACGAGACGCACTTAATGATCAGTTGGAGATTTGCATACACAGCAGCTCGTAAAGGCGAGTGGCAGCAATATGCACTAGATCGGGAGCGCTTCCACCGACGAATACAGCAAATGGAACGTGTCTTAGCACCTGTGATTCAGAAACGCTGTATATAAGCAAAATTATATCACTAACTTTTTTCTTATTTATCGGTCAACTGAAACTGAATGAATTTATATATAGCTAATTGTAGACCTCTACTTGACTTAGTCGATAACATGTCGTGGTGGGAGAAACAACAAAATTTCGTAGTTGGTGACTGGTCTGGTGATGGGTTGGGAGAGGATTCCCAGAAGAAAAAGAACGGATCATTACTTCCTGATAATATACGTGCAATAATTGTAGGTCCGTCCAACTGCGGTAAAACAAATATTCTTATGACGTTGCTCACGCATATAGATGGAGTGTACTTTGAACATGTTTGTGTATTTTCTAAAACTCTCTCTCAACCCAAATATCAGTTATTGCAGGAGATACTACGAGGCGTAAAAGGAGTCACCTATACAACGTACAGTGAAAGTGGTGATATCCCCCCTCCTGAGCAAGTAAAACCCAACACCGTTTTCATATTTGACGATGTTGCAGTTGAAAACCAAGACCAGATTCGTAGATATTTCTGTTTCGGAAGGCATATGGGCGTTGATGTATTTTATCTAAGCCAAACGTATTCCAGAATCCCAAAACAGTTGCTGCGGGATAATGCAAACCTCATTGTAGCATTCAAACAAGACAATTTGAATTTAAAACATATTTACAACGCCCATGTCGGAACTGATATGTCATTCACTGACTTTGTAAAGATCTGTGTAGACTGTTGGAATCATTCGCAGTACGGGTTTCTAGTTATAGATAAAACAAGGAAACTGAATGACGGTAGGTACCGACGGAACTTTCAAGATTTTCTACATATATAACGGCGAGGCGTACAAAGGCAGAACATACGCATGTACATGGATTCAAAATTCCAAACTTTCGAGCGTCGAATTGAGAAAGTACATACAGATCTAAAGCAGTATGCTACGCATCTCCTAGTACTTAACAATCAGGTAAATGCACGTGTTGATGTACTTGAAAAAAATGTGAACACCTTAACTACAAAGATCGATGATATTGAGAGCGAAAAAATCACAGCGTCTGCAGTTGTTATTGAGACTAATAATAATAATAATAAGAAGAAGATTAATAATAGCGGCCCTATATAAGAGAGCATGCGACCCAGAAGTCTGTTTAGTACGTGTTGAGATGTCGACCAAACAGAAAGTCATCCAAGCGCGAAAGGCCGTTCGCGAGAAGTTAAGACTGTTAAAGTTGGGGCAGCTGAACCGCGAACAAACATTAAGAGAAACGTTCAAACCGGTTACTGATTCCCTCAAGCATTTCAAAACGACTTCACGTCCAGAAGAAGAAGACTCAATCGCGAATTTCATCAGCAATCATAGCAATTCTAGAATAGACAAAATATACGGTGTTAGCAAAGTAAAACCGTATATGCTAGGCTCAAAGCCTATAAAATTAACCGAGAACACAATTCAGATTGGTGACAGAGAGTTTGAAAGAACCCCCGGTCTATTGGACCTTATTTTCCTAAAACCTACTAAAGATGAAAGCAAGAAATACACATCTGCAGATCTGAAGCGCTATGGGGAAATATTACAATTGACTGATGTGCATAAGAAGACGCGAAGCCAAAGCAGCTTGAAATACAAGAAGATTATAAAACCACTGCTAGAGGGGGGTGAAATTGATGGTGATGGTATAGACATTCAAAATAAAAGTATGGATATCGGGCAAGCCCCAGAGTATATATATTACAGTCATCCAGATGAAGTAATAGAGAGACTACGTCTGCTAATGGCATCAACAGCTGCTGGTAATACAGCTCACTCGAATGAGATTGTTTCCATAATTTCACAACTTAGACAACAAGGCATCATCGAATAAGAATGGAGACAGTGGTCCGTGAAATCCATAGACCAGCACGTAGAACGTATCCTCGTAGACATATTATGATTAAAGGCTTAGATGACTTATGGAAAGCTGACCTGGTGGATATGAAAGAGTATTCTAGAGTGAATAGCGGTTTCAACTATATTTTAATGATCATCGACACATACTCGAAATTTGCGTGGGCATTACCGCTGAAAACCAAAACAGGAAAGAACGTTGCACGAGTGTTTGAGCAACTACTGCAGACGGGTACGAATCGATGCCCTGTCAACCTTCAAACAGATCACGGGACTGAGTTTTATAATGTATATTTCAAGAGAGTTATGGATCGGTATGGTATTAATCACTACTCTACATACACGCATCTGAAAGCAAGCATCGTGGAACGACTGAACAGGACTATAAAAGCTCAAATGTGGATGCGTTTCAATCTCCACGGCTCGCATAAGTGGACTGATACTCTCCCCGAGATAATTTCAAAGTACAACAGAACAGTACACAGGACTATAAAAATGAGACCTATTGATGTTCGAGATAACGAACTCCTAAAAACAGTCTACTTCAGAATTAAGATGCTAGACCCACGAAAGCAAAAGTTTAATGTGGGGGACTTGGTGCGCATATCAAAGTACAAGACTACTTTTGAGAAATCATACCTCCCAAACTGGTCAACAGAGATATTTACAGTCACCAAAGTTCAAAGAACGAATCCCAGGACATATATCTTAAAGGACAGCAAAGGGGAACAAATCGCTGGAAGTTTCTATACGGAGGAACTGCAAAAGAGCTCAGAACCTGATGTGTTTCTCGTGGAGAAGGTTATAAGACGCCGTGGGAGTAGAGTTCTAGTTAAATGGCTCGGATTCCCCTCTTCTGACAATAGTTGGATTGCCATTGACGCTTTGCTATATAATGAGACGCATGGACCGCATGTACATCAGTAGCATACCATGCGCGGTAGGAGACGTGTCGAAGGAGCGGGAGGTCTTCTCGACAAGCTACCAGTTGAGCTTCACATTCCCGGATATAACTACTGTGGACCTGGAACAAAGCTTCAAAAACGTCTAGCACGAGGTGATAAGGGGATTAACCTGCTCGACGAAGCCTGCAAAGAACACGACATCGCATACGCGTCGAATAGCGATCGTCACACTGCCGATCGAATTTTAGCTGATAAAGCTAAAGCAATACGACGGCGGAAGGATCTTGGCATTGGTCAACGTCTTGCAGCACTTGCAGTCGATAAAACCATGCGTGCTAAAATTAAGCTTGGTTTGGGGTTCCGTCAAGTTATGAATGCAGCACGTCGCGCGCTAAAGAAGAATAAGAAGAAGAAGAGCGGATGTATGACGGGATGTATATTGACTGCACTACATGCAGCTAAAAGTGCTTTGAAGAACCGTAATCACACAGAAAAAAAAGTTAAAACACCTCGAGTTCTACCATTGCCGAAGACGTCAGGTGGAATTATTCCTTTTCTCATTCCAGCTCTGGCGGGACTCTCTGCGATTGGTTCCCTGGCCGGCGGCGCATCAGCTATTGCCAGAACTGTGAATAATGCTAAAAATGCACAGCTGCAACTAGAGGAGGCGAGAAGACATAACCGAATGATGGAGGCGGCTGCTATAGGAAAAGGACTCTACCTGAAACCGTACAAAAAAGGACTTGGGCTCTTTATAAATAAAAAAAAAAGACCGTTAACCATTCTACCAGATAGACCTCTTACTAATACCGATCTCCTCAAGTTCACCAAAGAAAAATTCAAAATTCCAAGATTTCGAGGAGTTTTCATGCGCGATACATTACCGAAGACTATGTGGAAATCAGGTGAATGCGGTATAGTTAATTTGGATGTTGCTGGTGGACCTGGAACTCATTGGGTGGCATATGTTGGAAAGAAGAATACAAGTAGTGTACTGTATTTCGACTCATTCGGAAACCTCAAGCCTCCAGAAGAACTACAGCAATACTTTACAAACAACCAAAGACATGCTTTCTACAAAGTCTATCGATACCAGGATTACGATACTTACCTCTGTGGACATTTGTGTCTGATGTTCCTTCTATCGAATACGAAGAGAGCTATATAAGGATGAACATTCAAAACCTCTCGCCAGTTGGGTTTTGTCGGTCATGTCGTACACTCTGACTTTAAAAGATCGTTCATCTGTGTTAAGTGCAAATTACTTCCCTCCAATTGATTTAAGCAGTGGAGAGTGGAGCATCGCCCTGATAGGCTTGGAAACCTATAACTCTATCCCGAATATCACGGAAGCTAATAATAAACTACATCTTGAAGTTAATGGTGTAAAAGAAACTGTGGTAATAGAACCTGGTGCATATGATATAGATGAACTAAATGAAGTTTTAAAGCAGCTCGGTAAAGGGATTCAGCTACGTGCAAACACCAGCACTCTTAAATCCGAAATAAGGACTCTGAATGCAACTATCGACTTCAGTCAGAAAGGTTCAATAGGACAGCTACTAGGTTTCACCAAGGGACAAATCTTGAAAAAGGACTCCAATAAATTCTACAGTTCCAATCAGACTGTAGATATACTCCCAGTCAGCACTATTCGCGTTGAGTGTAACATCACAACGAACTCATACTTAAACGACAGACTGGTTCATACAATTTACGGTTTCTTCCCATCAGTTGGTTCCGGATACAAGATTATTGAGACTCCTACAAACGCAATATACCTTCCGGTGACGGTGCAGACACTAGACTACCTGGAGCTGCGCATCGTAGACCAGAATAACCATCTTGTCGACTTCAGAGGCAGGATGGGCATAATGTTTAAAGCCTCTACACGTATAGCACCTAGCGTCAGTTCACCGTTGAACCTCAAAGCGATAACACGTGTGAACTACGAGTTCCTTAAATCAATTGGGCTGAAACCTCGCAAAGATGTCATTGCTAAATATAACTGAAGCGCCAACTCACGACGAGCGCATTATTCGTCAAGAATACTTATCGCATAAACCATTTGCTTCAACTACATTTAACAAAAACGATGAAATTAGGATCGTCATTCAACACCAGGACGCTCTAACCCAGCCGTGTCGGAGTTTCCTATACTTGGATGGATCGTTTAGGAAGAAAAATGCTAATCAACCTGTTGCAGCAGATGTGAAGCTTACACGTAATGCTCTAGCATTCTTGTTTCAAGAGATACGCTATGAACTTAATGGAGTTGAAATCGACCGCACAAGAAACGTTGGAATAGCATCGACTCTTAAAACCTACATCTCCGCAGCTCCTACTGAGGGTAACTCACTGGAAAATGCAGGATGGTACATTGATGAGCCTACAGATCGATCAGCGGCTGATTACCTGCGGTTTACGGCGTGCATACCTCTAAAACTGTTAATGGGTTACTTTGAGGACATGCATGGAATTATCATGAATGCTAAACAGGAACTTATTCTGATACGAAGTGCGACGGACAACAACTCATATATTCAAACAAGTGAAGGGGGAAGCGAGTTCATCATAAACTCTCTAACATGGAAAATGCCTCACATCAGTGTATCAGACGAGGAGCGTTTGAAGCTTTTAAAAATAATGAACACAGGTGCTTTACTGCCGCTACATTTCCGCTCATGGGAACTGTTTGAGTATCCTATGCTACCTACTGCCAGTAGACAGACCTGGGCTATTAAAACCTCTGTTCAAATGGAGACACCTCGATTCATCATACTGGCATTTCAGACTAACAGACGAGGGAATCTGTCAATTGATTCATCCGTATTCGACAACTGCAACTTAACTAATGCAAGAGTCTACCTGAATTCTGAATTCTACCCTTATGACAACTTACATCTGCAATGGGACAAAAATATGTACAGTCTAGCATATGACATGTACGCAAGGTTCCGATCTAGTTACTATGACGACGTCGAGGAAATAGATGGGTGTTCCCTCAGTCCACGAAAATTCAAGGAACTGGCACCTATAATCGTAATTGACTGTTCCAAGCAGAATGAAGTAATTAAATCTGTACCTATAGATGTGAGGATTGAATTTGAAGCTTCAGCAAATTTCCCACAACTGACTGCTGCATATGCCTTAGTCCTGCATGATCGGATAATTAACTACAGCCCGCTCACTAATATTGTACAGCGGTCAGTATAAAAAATGACAGTTCATCATGAGCTCTCGAAGTATACACATCGTTGCTGACGTACAAGGCTTCCAAGACCATGAGCGCGATCGTTTCATACTGAAAGACATCGCACTCATAGCATTCACCGAAGTGATAAAAACGTTCTCTGCAAGAATTGAATCACCAAGACTATTCAAGGATGTTAAGTGTGTTAAGACCAGGAAGTGCGCTATGTGGTTAACTCGTAACTACCATGGAATTCACTGGGACGAGCCCGGCATTTCCTATAAAGACTTACTAAAGACTCTCCAAGCTTTCGACAACATTAAAACAATAATCTTCGTCAAAGGAGAAGAGAAGATTACCTGGCTGCGACGACTCTTCAAGAATGCTGTTTTACAAGACCTGGGTTCCTTTGGCTGTCCTGCTCTGCATAAACTCAAGAGCAAGAAAAATAGTGTTGTGTGTGCAAATGATAATGTACATATGCTTGTATGTTGGTTAAAGAATGAAAATAAATTAAATTTTGCCTAAGAAACATTTGTGTTGTTATTTAACTAATCTCCTACCTCACCTTAGTTTTAAAGAGCTATACTTTGTATGTTTAAATGCAGCTCGACTTATAGACGAGTGCGTGCAATGCAGATGTTTCTGCCTATTGTACAAAAAATATTGTGTAAATGCAGCTCTCCTTATAGAAGAGTGCGTGCAATGCAGATGTTACTGCTTAGTGTGCACAAAAAATCATCTATTTCTCTCCATATTTTTGAAGAGTGAAAAAAAAACAACATATATTTAAAAAAATGGGCTGGGAGAAATCAAATAATAACGCCAGTATCAATTTTACAGGTTTATTGAATAAAAAAAAATCTTATTCTTTTTGAACAGTCACAGTTTTATGCAGATTTCTTAACACTAGTTGCACTTATGCTAGAGCATTACATTTACAATTTTGTGATGGTTTCTTACGCAGAGGTACATCGCAAAGCGTTTCAGTTTTTTTTCCCCTTAAAATTACGCATTTCTAAAGTTAATGTACTACTACTACTACTACGACAACTAATGTGAAATTCCACCAGGACAGCACACAACGGCTACACATACACACATGAGCTGAAGCGACGACAATAGTACAGTAAGCTGGAATACTCGATATGTTACAGCATTCTGTTCCAGGTAATTCAGTAAACTGGAGTAGGAACGTTTGTTGGGTGTTTCTTAATAAGTTATACATTGAACTGTTTCTGCCTTTATATAATGACTAGAACAAACTTGGTGGAACTCACTCACTTAAAAAACTAAGCTGACTGGATGGCTAGCGGCAGGTGAAACTTATAAACTAAACTAAACTAATGGAATAAAGTAATAGCACATAGTGCTTACGAACATGTTTTTATTTGAAGCACACACACACACACTGTGCTTACACTGCCTTCAGGTCTACTAAGTAAACTTTTTTTTTTTTCGTTGCATGCTGCGTATGCCAGTTAAGAAAAACATACTTATTTCTACACAGCACGCATATACTGTGCTTACATCGCCAATGAAATTTTATGATTTTTTTTCGCTGCATGCTTGACATGCTATTTAACAAAAAAAAAAAAAGCTATACTTATTTTTTTTTTATCCAGATTCACGCGCACACTTTCACTCACACCCGCACGCATACATGCTACCCACCCCCCAAACAACAACACATTCATACTATCCCACCTATGTACAATATGACAAAAGGGTCACACTATTCTATACAAGCACACGCACAAACACACGAAATCCCTCATTCTCACTCACATTTTTTCAGTTAGTGTCCCCCCAACACCCTCCTTCTCCCTAAGCGAATAGTGTGAGTATGGTAGAGTTTCTATACCGCACTCACTTATGACCCTTTTGTCGTCATGAGCAGATAAACCGACTTTAGACTGCAGCAGGGTGTACACCTCGTGTCCTACCGATCGAATACTGGCCTGCTGGACTCTGTGAGTAGGCTGCGGCGGGGCGCCGCGAACACCTCCGTACAGACACCGCAAGTAGTCTTCGATCGTCAGTACACGAGATGCCGATCGTCTAACACCCTTTGCCCGCCTCTGAGTGTCCCCATCTATGGTGCGAAATGCATACATCTTCGCCCTGAGGCCTACAAACTCCACAATCGGTGAACCATTCGATTCATCCTTCATAAGACCTATAACCTTCTTGTTCTGTGGAACAATTCCGTAAGGATTATCGGCCCTATAACCGGAAGTATCGAATTCTTCACCGATACGTTTCATTACTGCACATGGATCACAGTTTTTCACCCAATAGATGAAACTATCTGTATCCATATACAGTAACTTTGGTTCCACAAAATGAGGCTTAGCAATCTCATAGTGGAACCTGTACATGTGGAGTTTAGACAGATCAAGTATGCACATCCCGAGATAGACGGGTTTTGTGAACTCTACTGAAGTCTTCATCATCTCCACAGCAACAAAGTTTTCATTAAATACGGTGAGCCTTTTAAAGTTTGGTGACGCAATTAAATTTCGTGCACCGTAACGCCCATCCCAGCTCGTTCTAAGTTTAATATCGCGTTCATGTCTTACATTCTGCATGGTCTTCCCGAAAATGGAATTGTTCATTAACTTATAAAAATCTTTCTCAAAATCATTAGTCGCGACCGCCCTCATTGCCGTATTTAGTTCAATGTACTGCTTCAACCATGGGGATTGGTTGAAGGATATAGCTCGCGTGATTCTAACAAGTTCCATTCCCATTTTGATGCACTGCTGCAGATTACGGTAATGAATCACGTACCTCTGCTTGTCTGCAACAGTTGTCATCAACTTGGGGATGGAACCCTTGGCTCCCGGTGGAACTAGTTGCTCTGGACATAATGGCAAGTCGCTTGTCTCCTCATGCAAACTAATTGGATATGCAATATCTGCCTCTACTACATACCCAACATCAGATTCAGCGGAGAGACCCATTAATTTTCCACCTAATCCCTCTAATTCTTTTTCGGGCACCCACTGGAAACTCCCAACTGGCAGAGGTTGCATCATTGCGTGCCCGTACAAATTATTAACGTCCAAATAAAGGATATAAGAAGAATCGAGGGATGCGTCGTACCCTGAACCCATATGTGGGTTATTTGCCTTAGCGTGCCTATGAATACACTGGCAAAGTCCCCCACGTATCCCGCGCTCAAAGAAGAGAAGCATATCTGGATCGGTTAAAAGTTCGATGTTACACTTCGTCTTCTTGAGCATTGCGTCCCAAGACAACCCAGGTGCCGTATAATAAAAGGCGGGATCCAAGGAGTACGTGGTCAAGCATATACTCCTGAACTTCTCAAAAACATCCGCAAGTAAGCGCACATCTGTGTCCATGTATATCCTCGCGTATTCACCCAAATTGGGGATGTTGAATTTCCGCCAGACATTTACGGCATGCTCATATTCCGCATCAGTTATGGCATCGCCTGTGAGTGAACTGGAAAATGCGGATATGTCGGGAAGCTTGGTTTCGTGGAGTTTCTCCATAGAGTCCAGGTACTCGTATGGGAAAACCCCTTTTCGCGTTACTAGTTGAAACTTTTCCTCGTCAGAATATGCAGATCGTGTGATATGCATATCCTCCTGAGGTAGCGGCTCAACGAGTTTGGAAAGAGACGACTGCATGAAACTTAGCGAATCAAGGAAGCGCAGCGGAATTTTGGGCGTCATTTGTTTAGAGAATGAAATATACTTCTCAGTGCTATCAGGCAGGACACTTGCCGGATAGGTATCTAGTCCAAATTTATTCAAGTGCTCAACTAAAAAGTGAGCGTCATAACTACTCAGGTTGTGGAAAAATACAGGTATATGGTGTGGAACCTGGTACTTCAAGTTGCATACATTGTGGGCTGCTCCACGGAACTTTCCAGTTAGATGACAGTGGTCTCTACGGGGAAGTTCTGCTTTTCTATCTAATGGCAACCCACAAATATGGCAATCTACCGCCTTTTTAAACGACTCCTCATCCTCTCGTGACATAGTCATCGGAACATTTCGACTGTAAAGTTTGTCAACTTTCCAGGCAATTTGTTCCAGCTCATTGAGCAACCATATCGCGGGATTGTCCCCTACATATGAGTCAAATCTATTCAAAGAGGGGTCGACTGTGCATACAACTTGGTACGCTGCTGCATACGGTACGTGTTTTTGTGTGAAGGTGGTATGTGAGGCCAGGGGGTTACCTTCACATCTAGCAATTGGAGCAAGTAAACACTCAAAATCACAATAGATCGCTACAGGGGCTCTTTCCTGATGGTGAGCATTTTTAAATTTAATGAAATTATTTTCAGAGGTCGGCATAATAACACGTACCGGTTCCTTGGATTCGCAATCTACAAGATGCTTCTGTAAATACTTTTCCTGTGAAAAGTTACTTAAACACCTGTAGCATATATGGGTTTTACCACGGTGACTATTCAATTGGGAGGAAAGGAGGCGGGACATGTCTTTGATCCATACGTAATGTTGCTTTTCACCATTGGCGATAAGCAGCATGTTTACGTGAAGATTGCGCTCACCTGCAAATTTAGAAAAATGGAAGGGTCCGACTACGATATGACTATCCTCTTTATCTTCTTCTGGCTTGCTTTTCTCCAGTCCGTATATATGTACCGATATTCCGGAATTCTGGGCCTCAAACGTGGGAACGTCCTGGAGTTTTACTGGGAACTCTATACCTGTAAAATTATACCCTCCGGGAATTTCACCTTCGGGTACTTTATAAGTACTTGTGCGCTGTGGATGATCTCTATAATGATAATTTCTCTCACAAGCCAGAATTGACCATGCGAAACAATATTCGTCTCTGGCAATGGTCTGACCACTACGATCTTTCTTGGGCCCATTATATACATTAACGCAAGCTAGCTTTTTCTTAATATCAGCAGGAAGTTGAATAAAACTGGACCCTCCCTTTACTGGATCATAGACATGAATATGGATGTCGAGGTGTACTACTTGGCTGAGTGCATGTGCCGAACCGCGTACCTCCATCTCGGAGAAACGGTTCATAATTACACTCAAGGTGGATTCCCTATACCACTCGGTGATCGAAGTACTCCGCGTAATCACACCGTTAGATCCCCAGAGGTAGTGAAGACTTCTTTCTTCCTCCACTACGCCCTGTGAACTTCGTGCATGCGTTAATTCACAGCACAGGACTGCACTGCATTTAACGGCGGGATTACGCGCATCACTTATTGCTTTGAGGAGCTCAGCCTCCAACACGGGATAGCATGCCTCCATGAACACGACAGGGTCGCGATAACCCGCTGGAGGGTTTTCAATCCTCGTGAAAGAGATGCGCCCCTCAAAAGCTTTAGCGATCTCCGAGTACTGAAGTGGGGTCATAACACCCGGAATCTGATGTCCTACAACATTATCAACAGGACGGGAGAGGGAACTACCGCTAGCCATAGGACTATTATTATTATTAAAACTACTTGTGATCGATGGAGACATTAATGATGATGACGACGACGAAGCTGACGGTGCCGGTGACTGGAGGGCAATGCGCTTGGGAGTGAATACCTTCCGCTGGCCACGGGGTCGGTCGCCAGTCTGCGCAGGCGGCGGCGATGACAAACCCCAGCCGGCTGCTTGCTGCTGGTGGGGGTGCTGGCGCGCTCTGTCGCCCATCTCCAGAGGCAGGTGGCTAGCGGGGTTGGTGGTGGGGGCAGCAGACGCGCCGACCCGCGCCGGCCGCATTGGCGAGGAGGCTCTTGCCGCGGCAAGAGCGCCCGTTATCGGCGCAACCACGGGCGGCGCGCGTCTTACGGGCTCGGTGACCCGCGCGAGGCTCCGCGGCACACGAACCACGTCGTGGATTGGCGAGACGGGTCGTGGTGGTGGTGCAGTCAGGGATGCAAGGTCTCTCTCTGTTAAAAGAAAACGAACGATGTTATAATACACTCAGAATGCTTGCTTATGCTACCGAACAACATTTACTTAATACGGGGAAGATAAACTTACCGATTTCAGCCCACCGACACGCATCTGACGTCACCGCCGCCTCCTGTGAGCCTGAATTCAGCCACCGGTCGAGGCTATCCTCCTCCTCCACCCTTCTTCCTCCCGTATGTTTGCGCACCATCTCATCAATAATATTTAGATTATTAATAATATCGGCTGTAATAAAAGAAAAAAAAGGGTATATATATATGACGATAAATGGCAGCAGTAGTACTTACATGATGTCTCACGCTGCTGCCTTTCCTCCCATTCCGCAGCCTGATTATGGACCCACATAGGGATGCCATTTAAATCATGCTGGGTGGGAGGACTATGCGGTGTTCGTTGCCTTCCTGCTGCTGCAGCTAGCTCTTCATCTAGCTGTTGCAGCATTTCAGGGATGAATGCTATAACAAAAGCAACAACAAAAATTTTCAGACTATATATTTAACTTACATAGAAAAAAAAATAATAATGCATTGGAATTTCGGGATTATAGGAAGATCAACTACAATATCTGTAAAGAATCCTAAATAACTAAAAAAAAAAAAAAAAAAAAAAAAAATGCGAAAGAAATCCGTTTAACTTCGCTAAAAAAAAAAAAAAAACAGTCAAATCTACAGGTCGCGGAAAAAAAATTTCAATTAATTACAGCTTAAATGGAGACGAAGAAAATATTGTAGGGAACGTGGACTAAAGGCGCATATCGTTTCGGCTGTAAGTGACTTATTTGTTTGGAATATCGCGTATCTACGAAAACCAAAAGATTTATTAAATGATTCTCTTACAGAAAAAAAAAAAAAACATAAATGCATTACAATGTGATGCGTGAATGAAATTCAAACTAGTACCGAAATATTAATAAGTACTATGCACCAAGTATGAAAACTAAGTCAGCTTACCCGGAATTTCTTCTCGTCGACACTTTTTCCCATTGCTGCTGCTGCTGCTGCTGGTGGCGATGTTGCTGCTGCTGGCGGCGATGGCGGCGGATCTCTTCATGTTGATATTGTTGATCTTCACTGAGTAAGACGCACGAGAAGAAGGAGTCCCATGGCATAGCTGCTCGTCCTTATATATGCTCACCCCCCACCATCAACCCCCAATGCACTACTCGAGTCAAATAAGTGACGGTTCAAGCATACAAGTCTCAACATGTTGGTAAGAGCCTTATACGTGCTCACCCGCCCCCAACCCCCACCATCAACCCCCAATGCACTACTCGAGTCAAATGAGTGACGGTTGAAGCATGCAAGTCTCAACATGTTGGAAGGGAAAAACCCTGTTTTCCAGAACTGGTCGATATTTGGGTGTTTCCTAAAAGCACGTTGCACAGGTACACATTTTTGTTGTTTTCCCGGAATTCTGTGAAAAGAGAAAACCGCAGAGTGGTGCATTCTATTTTGCGAGAAAAGATTCTCGGGGAATAACAAGCATCTTTCCGGAAATGGGTGAAAGCACTTTGCTCTGAAGTTTTCCAGGAAAGCTTTCAAACAGATGTGTTCCGCTACAGTAAGAATTAGGCGCAGCGCGAACTGCGACCTCAGCCGTCTATTGTGCACTCGTCACCGGCCGTCACAACGAGTGTCCGCGAGCGCAGTGCGGGCCGCGGCCTCGGCCGCCCATTGTGCACTCATCATCGGCTGTCACACCGAGCGGCCGGCAGAATAGCGGTCGCGCGGTCCCTTAGACAGTCGGCCACCTGCGCCGTTTAGCGCGCCAAAAATATTCTGCGTGTGCAGTGTTTTGTATTTTTACGAAAATATTCCTTAATGTGTGCGTTCCTGAAGCACTGGGTCTACGACCTTTAATACTAAGTACGATATACTTCGCGAGGACCGGCGCGCGGGCATTTTTTTTTTTTTTTTAATTGCCGGGCGGGGGCGGTGTCGATGCGGTCAAGACAATCGTCGCGGTATTGTTTGTTCTCGCGGGTAGGGCGGGTGGCGGCGTCCTTTGAGAACCGGTCGCTAGCGTGGAGGAGGAGGAGGAGGGGGTAGCATCTGTCGGGGCGGGCGGCGGCGGTCCGGCAATCGGACGAGCGAGTAGGGGTCGCGGGAGCGAGTACAGACATGTCGAGGGGTCTACAGGTCTGGACCTGTCGGAGGTGCCGCTTGTCTGACGGCAGTCCCGGGGGGTGGAGGGGGCGTCGAACCGGCCAGGTGTGTGGTCCAGGGTGCGAGTACCGACATGTCGATGAGTCTACAGGTCTGGACCTGTCGGAGGTGCCGCTTGTCTGGTGGCGGCACCGAGGGGTGGAGGGGGGGGGGCGGGGGGCGGGGGGGGGGGGGCGGGGCGTCGTGTGTGGCCGAGGGAGGTGTTGCAACCTGTCAATCATCCTTAAGTGCGTTATGGCGGCGTCCTTTGATTAGCGGTCGGGCAAGTAGCGAATCAAAAGGACCTAAATGTAAACTGTCAATCATCTTTCGTTCTTCCAGGAAGACCTATCAATCATCCTGTGGCGGCATCCTTTGATCTGCGGTCCGGCAATTGGCCGACCGAGGAGGGGTGGGGCGTAATTCAAATTTCCCGCCAAAAAACAAAAGACGCGCGAATCTCAGTGGCGTGAAACCCCCACAGCCCTACTACTACTCGCAATTACCAACGTGCGTGAGGACCACATGGTACTTACCAGTTAATAGAAAACTTCCGACCAATTCCAAGTTGTACGACATTCACCTGGCAGAATCGCCAAATTGCATAAGTTGCAGCCTCATAGACACGGATGAACATATATTTACATGTCACCTTGTACAGGAGATATGGCTTCTCTGCAGAATAAAACTTGCAAGTATGCTGCGAACGTCTCCCAACATGATCACACCGGCTCGCCTACTCAATCCAGACGAAGTGCCTTACCCTCCCACCAAAAGGAGAGCAGTCAACTGGTTAAAAGGACACACGGTCCATTACCTATTGACAAACAGAGAAAAAAAGAAAGAAGATTACTGGATGTATTTACAAACGGAACATCAGAAATTGAAACGCCAGAAAAATTATAAAAACAACAATGCGAATTTTTTGACTAGAACATTGCAGTAGATAAAAAAGTAGGAGACTTATTTATTTTGCTATGGTATTTTTTTTTTTTTTTTTTTTTTTTTTTTTTGCGAAATCGCATCCTTGCTTTTTGTTTACTACGAGTTATTCTATTTTATCAGTCTTCCCTAAGGAATTGTTATTTAGTTTCATAAACCGCCGATTTCAAGAACCAATATTTATACGGCCAATGAAGGCATACTTTTATTTGCTGTGAAGAAGAAGTGTGTTTTCTTTTTACTACAAGTTTACATCACGTAGTAGATTCGTTTTAAGTTATATGTGTTTATTCATATATTTTAACTAAGAGACATAACATTTGCACTCCAGCATATCTCAAATGTCACGAGACAACAGATCACTATTTCCTAAGCAAAAAAAATTTACGCCAAAGAGGCACTTACTCATTTAATTATGGTGTAGGACGCCGTGTAAGTTTCTTTAAATTTATTGAAGACACTGTCCCATTCCGCTTGAAAAAAAAAAAAATCAGTTACAAGGCGGTTGAAGCCAACGCCGAAGAAGGCGAATTTGGCGAGCGCAAGGACGGGTTGAAGGGGTGGAAGGAGGCACAAAGAGAGAAAAAAAAGGGTGGCGGAGTCGTCAACGCGTCTGCCTAGTAAGCAGGAGATCCCGGGTTTGAATCCCGGCCGGGCACAAATTTTCATTCGCCAAAGTTTGCTATTTCATCTAAACCGAATACAGTGATGCCATAACATCGCAAATTGCGATTTATTTCATTCATTTGAACGCTGTAATTCGTCAAAAATATATATATAATTGTATACAAGCCGAGGCTGGGCTCCTGACGACAATTAATTGTGTCTCGTTACCTCATGGTCTGTTCTCCCTGATGCGGGAATACAGTATTGTGGCTGCGAGCATTATAGAATAAATATGCGGTGGTATAGGAAAGAGACAGCGTGGCGAATGGAGATTTGTGTGTGACGGGAGACGTGCAGGGAAGAGTCCTCTGCAGTGGGGCTGGTCACTGTGTCCTCGGTGGCGGAGTGGTCAACGCGTCTGCCTAGTAAGCAGGAGATCCCGGGTTCGAATTCCGGTCGGGCATAAATTTTCATTCGCCACAGTTTGGTATTCCATCTAAACCGAATACAGTGATGACTTAACATCGCAAATTACGATTTATTTCATTCATTTGAACGCTGTAATTCGTCAAAAAAATATATAAAATTTATGCAAGATGATTGAGAAAGTAAGCTTAACTAATTAAAGAGCCCAATTTATCGAGTACACCGGAGCCAACATTTTGAACCTTCAATGTGTCACATGACTGCATGATCCTACAACAAACAGTTGCATTAATAAAAGTTACAAAAAATCATAATGATCGAAAAGAACTCTTTAAACCTTCAAGTATTACAGAATTGGTCTTACTAAGGACAACTCCGTTACAAATAATACATACATTACCATAAAGATTGCAGTGACGCGTTTTAAACTTTCAGGTATTACAGGGCTGCCTAGTTTTACTATCAACGATTCCTGTAATTAAATGACACACACACACAATATTTTTAGCTCATAGTCACTCTTTTACAAGTGTTAAATCTTGCCTCGGTTTATTATACACAATTTCCTTAACAAATGAAATATACAATTTCTAAAAGTTAGCAGTAATGCTTTTAAACCTTCCGATATTTGAAGACTGTCTGGTTTGCTATGAACAATTGCTTCAAGAAAGTGACGCATAGAATACAACCCAAGCCTTCAACTTCCAAGAACTATGTGCATGCGCATCCTTTAAAATAACCTCTCCATAAAAGGACAACCAGTTCTAGCCGGAGCTTGACGAATTTTCAAAATGTCTCATTCCATAAATAATATGTGTGCCATGACAAACTTAGTTATTAGCCCAACCTATGATGATAAAAGGCCGTAACACACATTCACACTGCTTAAAACACTTTTTTTTTTTTTGGTTCTTGAATGAAAGTTCATATTTCTTACTTTCTTACTGTACAGTCTTCTTTACTGGTTTATGTCAGATCCAGGCAGAATATACGAGGCACGACCAGAAAGTAAGTTCCATTTGGTAATAAAATGAAATTGTACACAGATACAGAAGAAATGTTTATTGCACAACATTCCACAACTATTAACTACTTTTCCACATAACTGCCGAAATTTTGCAGGCATTTGTCATAGCGTGGCACCAGGTTTTGTATACCTTCTTCATAGAAATCTGTCGCCTGTGTCTTCAACAAGTTGGAAACAATTTCTTTTAGCTCGTCGTCATTGGTGAAGTGATGACCGCCAAGGACAGACTTGAGATGTAAGAACAGATTAAAGTCGCTTGGAGCGAGGTCAGGGCTGTACGGAGGATGGTCAAACACGTCCCAGCCATATCCCTGTAGGAGGTTTTTCGTCACATTTGCAGTGTGTGGTCGTGCGTTGTCGTGAAGCAAAACAAGACCTTTTGACAACAGTCCCCGGCGCTTATTCTGAATTGCACGGCGCAATTTCCGAAGTGTCTCGCAATAAGCATCTGCTTTGATTGTTTGACCACGCGGTAAGAAGGCAATGAATAGGATATCTTTCCAGTCCCAGAACACTGTGCACATCATTTTCCGAGGTGTCATGATTTTGCTTCGACTTTACCTTTGATGGGGATGAAGTGTGCCTCCATTCCATTGATTGCCGCTTACTCTCAGGGGTGTCTTAAGAAAACCACTTTTCATCTCCTGTTACTATCCGACTCAGAAATTCTTCGCCGCTTTCAGCATAACGGGTTAAAAACTCAAGTGCACTACCCATCCGTTGTGTTTTGTGTTGCTCAGTGAGAATCTTTGGTACCCAACATGAGCAAAGTTTACGGAATATCAGTTGTTTGGTAACAATTTCATGCAACAGTGATCGTGAAATTTGGGGCAAGTCCATATCGACAGCACTAATTGTAAACATACGGTTTTCCTGGATCTTGTCATCAATCGCGTGAACCAGTTCTTCTGTAACCAAAGGTGGACGCCCACTTCGTCCTTCATCGTGCATATCACTACGCCCGCCATTGAACTGTCGGACCCATCTTTTCAGCATCGAATCACTCATCGCATTTGGTCCGTAAACATCGCAAATTTGCCGATAAATTTAACTTGGTTTCGCTTTCTTCGCATTCCGAATCACCGACCTGATTCCACAGGCGGCGGGATTTTCAATCAACGCCGACATTTCAAACAAGCACAACAAAGCGTACGTAACTGGCAGCGATCTCCAAATGGCGCACGTTCTTCTCCTTGATACACATCGTCTACAGCGCATGTGCGGAACTGCAATCGGAGCGCTGCACCGGAGATAAATTGAAACGGAACTTACTTTCTGGACGCGCCTCGTAAAATTGTTTGTAGTCTAATTAACATCTTAATCACATGAAGGCACAATGTTTTTGACGAATATTACTTTGTTTCATCTACCGGGTAATCGGAAATTCCCGTTACAAACTTGTAGGACTTGGAGAGGGTAGTGAGTACGTAACATTTTGAACAGGAACAAATGTCCGTTCTAGGACAGTTTCAATTCAGATTTGTAACTCGTCAATGTCTCCTTACGGACAGAGAAGCTTCTCAGATTTCCCTGTCCTGGTATGCAACAGGGTAGAAACGATAACGTGTATTGCGTTATTACAATAATAACGTCTTGTGGAGACGTATGGAGAGCCTAATTTATGAGACACCTGTAGAGACATAGCAAGATCTGCTGGCACGAGTTCTGGCCGCTACTCAATACATTGAAGAGACACCAGGTGGAATGGAGAGAGTACACCAGAGCATGTTTTTGAGGTACAATGTGTGAAACGACGTTGGTGGTCGCCACATCGAGCCGCTGTTGTAATGCATCAGTACGTTGCGGCTGGTGAAGATGCTGGGTTCTTGTTGTTGTCGGCTGATGTAAAACATAAGGCGTAAATTGTAATGCAAATGCGTAAGTAATAACGGAACGATTCAGTATTCTTTTCAATTTGATTGCAACAAGTGTACTGGGTCACGCCTAATTACATTCCTCAAGTAGGTGTGGATGAGAGAATCATCTGAATTGAAACTGTCGTAGTACGCAAACGATACGTTACCGGACATGGGTTCCTATTTGTTAAGTAATCACTACCCTCTACAAGACTTAGAAGTTTGTATCGGAAATTTCCGACCACCCTGTATACAGTCTTCGTTGCAGGTAAAATCCCAGCAGAAGGATACAAATTAAATTTTTTTTCAACACTGACAATATTTAAATCAGAATGTATTATAAACATGTATATCACACTAATGATTCTCTTCTTTGCCACTTCTTATATATATTAAAGGTAAGGCACATTATCAAAGAGTTCGTTGTGTTAAGGAAAGAGCACACAGTCTACAACTGATAATCTACTTACTAGTCAAATACTGACGAAAACACGACCAGGGTGGAGAAATCGTACCTGTGTGAAACACACACAAATCACTGAGAATGAAATGTGTGACGACTGTGGTCCACACTTAAAATATGTAAGAAAATGCATAAAATACACCATACTCTTGCATAAATGATAAGATTTAATTAATCAAAACATATCATATTCCTGCTCGAGATTCATCTTATAACAACCACCGGGAACAAGTGAATTTTTGTTACTATACACCACATGCAAGTAATGAGTTTTTACCTTAACACCTCCAAAGAAAAGGTAAGTGATAAAACTTAAAGTTACCATTATCATTTAAAGCAGTGAAGATTGTGCATGTGAGAGCTCGGAGATAGCTGGCCGCCGAGCAAGCGAACGGCCCAGAGTCGCAACACAAGCACAAGCGTAAGTTTCCAACTTCATAAGAAAGGCAGTCAGGTGCAAGAGCTTAAGTTAGAACAAAGTTGTAAAAAGGACCGACGCACTTGCGCGAACCACAGACATTGAAACCAACACCCAACAAATGTAAGAGTTAGAAACGACAAATGATGTGATTAGTGCTATAGACAAGGGATGTCAATAGATTCCGTATTTCTAGATTTCCGGAAGACTTTCGAGACTGTACCTCACAGGCGTATTCTAATCATATTACGTGCTTATGAAATACCGTCACAATTGAGCGATTGGATTCGTGATTTCCTGTCAGACAGGACAGGACTAACGTAAAGTCATCGACTAGAACTGAAGTGACATCTGGTGTTCCCCAGGGAAGTGTTACAGGGCCCCTACTGCTCCTTATTTTTATAAACGATTTAGGAGACATTCTGAGTAGCTCTATCATTGTTCGTGAATGATTCTGTCACTTATAGGTTAGTAAAGCCACCAGAAGATTAAGATATCGGCATGCTGCAAAGAAACGGCATCTGACCCTTAATAATGAGAAGTGTAAAGTCATCCATATGACCACTAAAATAAGCCTGTTGAACTCCATTTACAAGATAAATCAGTCAAAACCCCTCTTAATGGGTAAGGCTAGTTTCCTTCTCCATCCTTGACAATACGAGCCTTTACTCCACGATGTCGTCAGGACTTTAAACCCTAATCTTCCTTCCAAGTTGGTCGATAGTACCTCGTTTGCGGCTGCACTCTGGACAGCTACAATGATTTTTCCCATGTGGTAGTAATGCTCATAGCAGAGACGAAGGCATTTGATTCGGCATGGCTCATAGCCCATATAGTAGGCTACCAAGGGAGTGATATTGAGGGAGAAAGATCGCGAAGTGTCCGTTATCGCATGCGTCATCATCGTGAGGAGAAGACGATTTTGAAGTCTTCTATACCTACCTGATATTAATTGAGGGGGGCTGATTCCTCTACTGAAAAACTGTTTGAGAAATAATACCAATGTTGCCCTGTAACTTTACCGGAATTAAATACTTCATGAAAACCCCATAGATAGTTCTGTAGCATTACACACACTAAGGTTAATTATTTACTTATCGCAGAAAGTTGATTGCCCCTCGTTTTCTTTAGCAAGTATAGGGTGTAAATGCACTCTGCTCAGCTTGTCACAATTGTGACGAAAACTCTAATCTGTGAAACTCTTTATTTGTATGAAACCGATTGCAAACGAAACTACAAGTAACTGTCTGTATTTGTATTGATCTACTGTAAATGGTGACTAATTTTATTGGCCCTATTTTTTAATTATCTGTTGAAAAATAAAAAAGTACTATTAGTCTATTTGTAGAAATGTTGACAGTGGGTGTAGCATTTATCTGTAACTAAACATTGGTTCCAATAAAAAATTACTTTAACCATTTAACTAGATGTAAGAATAATTAACTCCTTAAATAGCTGCAAAGCAGCGACACTGCTCCAAAATAAAATTAAATCTACAAACCAAATGTAACTATTAACAAGTCATGTGCAATGTGAGATTTCTAAAATAATATTTTCAAAAAGATAAGTTTCAATAAATCAAAATCAGAATTGTCAGGGGAAAATCATGTACATACGCTACCCTGGAAGGGTTTGACTTTAACTAATGAACTGTATTTTAGTAATATCAAAGTTTACATCAAATATGTACAATCACTTCCTCGATTCGATTTAAGCTGACACCACAATATGCCGCCAAGACATATTTCATCATTTACAGTTAAAAACGATGGTTACAAATATCACATCAGTTTTCCCAAAAATCGAATTCCTAATTTCAAAATTTAGGTACATTTTTGTCTGAAGGGCACAAAAAGAATTATTAAGGGACTTATTCTTGCTGTTAATAATGGCTAGCTGAGAAGTTCTACAAAAGGAAGAGCTTTTATTTACCTTTTCAGCGAGAAGTTTCATTCTATCTAAACCATCTCATCAAAAAATCAAATAAAATCCCTGAAGTTGTCCATAATTATCGCTCCGCATTTCTGGAGCCAACACTTACAGCGCCTTCTCAGAGACCATTTATAAGCACGACTTCTCGCGATCACGTACTACACTTCTCCGCTACTTACAAGGAGAGCGTTGACATTTGACAGACTCATTTCGATAAAATTTTGCATAGACATTCTATTCTGAATATATAGAGATACGTGTTTGGTGCTTTCTGCTAGACACTCAATAGTTTATGAAAAAGTCGAGGTCAAAGTTGATGATGAAAAATCGCGTTGTGTGTGTGTGTGTGTGTGTGTGTGTGTGTAACACTGAAAACGAGATTTTCCATCTTCAACTTGAACCTTAATTTTTCAAAAAGTACAGAGTATATAACAAAAAGCAGAAACACATGTGTCTTTACATTCAATATAGAACGTCCATGCAAAATTCGATCCAAATCGTTGACCCATATGTCAGATCCTCTCCTTGTTAGCCGCGCGCTGCTGCAATACCGCGACAAAGAGTAACTCAGACGGACATGCCGTTCCTGCCTAACCAACGAATACTTGTATTTCATGAAAATCCAATAATTATCTATTTCACAGTGCTATCAATTGATAGGTCAGTAACTGATTTGATTCATTCTGACCAATATTTAAGAGACAAAAACTGAACTCCTTAAGTAAGTTTCAATATCGTTACAGTGATCAGAGATCAGGGTACCACTAAATAAATGGTTGTGGACCCAAGATTAAGAACGGAGCTCAGAAATCAATGCAGTCACGACGTACTGAAAATATTTCACCATCGAAACATCAGGAGGTAGATATAAATTATAGAGGGTAAAATACTGAAATGCCCTTACACAAACAGCCACAACTTCCAAATCAGTATTCGCTATAAAAGAGTCCAGCACGTATGTACAAATTCTGATAGGTAGACGCCTGTGTTTCTGGAAGCCAGCCGCGGTGGAGCAGCCGAGCGGTTAGCCGGGCGTCGTGGCTCAGCGCGCCCGGTCAAAGGGCTAAGCGCTCTCTGTTAAAAAAAAAAAAAAAAAAAAAAAAAAAAAAAAAAAAAAAAAAAAAAAAAAAAAAAAAAGCTGAGCCCGCAATCCATCGAACAAGAACCAACAAAAAACGATCAGCGTTCGCAACAACGAGAACTACCCATAGATCAAAAAATAAATAAATAAAAAATATAAAAAAGCTGTCTAAGGCACATCACTGCAGAGCGCGGTTGCTCGCCGTCGGAGGTTCGAGTCCTCCATGGGGCATGTGTGTGAGTGTGTGTGTGTGTGTGTGTGTGTGTGTGTGTGTTTGTCCTTAGGTTAGTTTACCTTAGTTGAAGTAGTTTGTAAGCTACATTTTTTTCTGGAAGCCACGTTTTCCAGAGGGCATTTCAAAATGCCATAGCTCATCCAGAAAATGGAAAAAAATGCAGAGACTTAACATGAGGGATTCGATAGCTTGAGAACATTCGGACTCTCACTATTCTTTATGAACATTTTTATTCTTAGGGAAATTTCGGTGCTTTGGAGAACATATTTGCGTTAGTATTAGGCACAGAGGAAGATCAGGAAGTTCTACGACCAGCACCTTGTGGACCCTTCGACCACTTGCTGGAGCCCTGTTGCACACTGGAAAACAGACGGGACGAAGTGTCCTGAGAGATCTCCTCTTGGTACGCCAATGGAAAAAAAAGTTCAAAAGTTTGTAAATCTATCAGATTTAAATGTTTGTATAGCTTATGGGACTTAACTACGGGGTCATCAGTCCCTAAACTTACAAACTACTTATGAACTAGCTAACACAAAGGACGGCACAAATATCCATCCCCGTGCGGGGATTCGAACCCCCGACGGCGGAAGGCCGCGCGCACCGCAGCACGGCGTTCGAATGCGCGCGGCTAACTCCCCGCGGCACCACAATGGAGGGCGATGCATCTCTTGCTGTGGACTGGGGTCAAATTTTCCAGTTGGACGGCAGCTGTTGCTTCTAACATTGGAAAGTTGTAGGAGGAGAGCCCCAACCATCAAGGGGCAGGGTATCGAAGGTTCTGAGAAATCACGGCGGAAGAGAATACAGTCACCATAGTGGGGAAGGGGGCATGTTGTTCATTTGTTTTTTATTTATGTTTATCGCGTTCCGTAGGACCGATTTGAGGAGCAAATCTCCGTGGTCATTGAACTAGTAAATAAAGCTGTTTGATAAAGTAATAATAGATAAGTGAAACGTAAATGAATCCTATGCACACGACAGGCCTAAATATATATATATATATATATATATATATATATATATATATATATATATATATATATATATATAAAGAACTAATAACCTAACATAGAAGCCTATTTTCTTTATTTTTTCAGGAATTCCTCTACAGAATACAAAGTTTGAGCCATCAGAAAACTTTTCAGTTTATCCTTTAAAGTGAGTGGATAACTACTAAGGTTTTTGAATTCTTGTGATAGCTTATTCGAAATGGGTGAGGCAGAATACTGAAAACCTTTCTGCAGAAGGATCAAAGAGGTGTGATCGAAAAGCAGTTTCGATTTCTTTCTATTATTAACTAAATGAAAAATCTTTACTCTTGGGAATAACCAGATATTATTAACAACAAACGAGATTAACGAAAAAATGCATTGAGAGGCCGATGTCAAAATTCCCAGACCACTAAACGAGATTCGCTAACTTGCACTACACATTGTTCGATTCACCCATTTCTTTGCAATTAATATTTTTTTATTATTTTATTTATTTACTTTTTGAAACAAAGGAGCTATCCCATAAACTAACACCATATGTCAAAAAGCGACTGAAAATAAGTTAAGGAAGGTGCTGAAAAGGTTATAGACTATGCATTAATAGTACTCTCAAAGTCCGAGATAACCTACTCTGTTATTTTTGTTGTGGTCTTCAGTTCGCAGACTAGTTTGATGCAGCTCTCCACGCCACTCTGTCCTGTGCAAGATTTTCTCGTCGGGGACTGGGTGCTGTCATCATCACCATCGACACGAAAGTCGCCCATGTGGCGTCAGCTAAAGAGACTCGCACGAGACAGGCTGAACACAATCTGAGCTGGGGTCTAACGGCCGAAAATTCCACACGAAATCATCATCAGCGACTTGCAACTAGATTTACACATAATCTCAATCATTTACGAAACTTTTTTTTCGGTAGCAAACTGAGAAATACACTAAGAGTACGTCTTTCGACATTACATTAAAATTTGTGACTTCTACGCTACTAAATTTATTTGGAGGACATTTCACAGTAAGTAGGGACATATACCATTAAATGAACGTACTTAAGCCGGCCGCGGTGGCCGAGGGGACTGAGGCGCTCCAGTCACGGTCTGCACGGCCACTACGGTCGGGGGTTCGAATCCCACCTCGGGCATGGATATTTGTGCCGTCCTTAGAATAAGGTAGTTGATAAGTAGTTTGTAAGTTTAGGGACTGATGACCCCGTAGTTAAGTCCCAGTAAAAAAAAAAAAAAAAAAAGAACTTAAGAACTTTTATCGTAGTACGACAAGTAGTTCGTGAGACATGATATCATAAACTATGAACTGCTCGAAAAACCGTGATTTCGATTTATTACGTCTTTACTACTAACTATACTGACATATTTTGCAGACACTATGCTCATACACCACTGAATGTACCTTCTAAATTATATAATAGTACCCCAAATCATAAGCAATGAGATGCATAAAAAACCAACCCATCACTCAAGAGGTTGTAATTTACTGGGTGTTTACGATTCGGATCACATTTCGCAGACAATTTTCTAATGTTCCAGTCTCTTTATCTGGAAAAATTATCCTTTTTGCAGGATGTAGCCTATTGTTTTGGAGATATGACGTTATTAGGATCGAACTAAAACTGAAATGAACAGAGTGTCGAAGGGAAAGCAATGAACAGGGGGTTGGGGGTAGGAGGGGTTGTACTTGATGGACTAAAATAGCCGGCCACGGTGGCCGAGGGGACTGCGTCGCGCCAGTCACGGCCTGCACGGCCACTACGGTCGGGGGTTCGAATCCCCCCTCGGGCATGGATATTTGTATCGTGTATAGTATTAGGTAGTTCATGCGGTCTTAGAAAATCAGGCGATTCTGAAGGAATTAGATTAGGTAACGAAACAATGAAGGTGGTAGATGAGTTTTGTTACTTGGGTAGTAAAATAACATGCGATGGTCGTAGTACAGAGTATATAAAATGCAGAATGGCAATGGGAAGAAAAGCATTTTTGAGAAAGAGAAATTTGTTAACGTCGAATATTAATTTAAGTGTAAGGAAGTCTTTTCTGAAGTCATTTGTGTGAAGTGTTGCCTTGTACGGGAGTAAAACATGGACGATAAGCAGTGCGGACAGGAAGAGAATAGAGGCTTTTGAAATGTGGTGCTACAGAAGAATGCTGAAGATTAGGTGGGTAGATCGCATAACTAATGAAGAGGTACTGATCAGAATTGGTGAGAAAAGGAATATTTGGCATACCCTGACCAAAAGAAGGGATCGCTTGGTAGGACACATTCTTAGACATCGAGGAATCGTAAATTTATCATTGGAGGGAAGTGTGTGGGGTAAAAATCGCAGAGGGAGACCAAGAGACGCGTATAGTAAGCAGATTCAAGTGGATGTGGGTTGCCGTTCTTATGAGGAGATGAAAAGGCTTGCTCAGGATAGAGTAGGGTGGAGAGTTGCATCAAACCAGTCTCCGGACTGAAGACCATAACAACAACAACAGTTCATAAGTAGTTTGTAAGTTTAGGGACTGATGACGCCGCAGTTAAGTCCCTTAAGCTTAACAAACATTTGAACTAAAATAAAGTGGAGTAAATACACTAACGCTAGTATTAATATAAAAAGACTCGTTCCGCGTCATTACCACATGGATCCACGAAGCACTACGTATGACGTTTGCACATAGGTATGTTCTGAGTCAGATGGTGCAACATACAACGGGACGTTAAACTCCAGCACCTCTTGCGGGGAATTCCGAGCAATGTTTGTCAGCTGCGTGCCGGGCAAGGTCATGGAACAGGTCCGACGGGTTTCGCCGACGCCGCAGGTAACAAGTGCAACAGAGGACCGGATTTTTCCGCCTGTGCTTATGTCTTGGATGGCCAACTGGTTACGGGAAACCGCAATGCACCAAATTCCTGAATAATCTTCAATGAAACTTGTATTACCTTGGTAGAGACAGTGAAATGGAATCTAGCTCCACAATTTCAGCATATCCATTACGAATTAAAGATATTACGTGAACGTTTCCCACAAAATGTTACCGTCACCTTGCCTTCAAGTGTCGAGCAAACTAAGCTGTATTGGCCAAACACAACATACACGCATTGAAAGAAATATATCATGATGTAGTATAAAGGCTGAACCATACTTGTGCGCTTTCATGCCCAACAAATGCAATATCTACATCTACATCTACAACCATAGTCCGCAAGCCAGCCGCGGTGGAGTAGCCGAGCGGTCTAAAGCGTCTCGCTGCGGAGCGCGCGGTTGCTCGCCGTGGAGGTTCGAGTCCTCCCTGGGGCATGAGTGTGTGTGCTATCCTTAGGTTAGTTCACCTAGGTTTAAATAGTTTGTAAGCTACGGACTGATGACCACGCAGTTTGGTCCGATAAGTTTTACAACATTTGAACAGTTTTGAACATCCGCAAGCCACTCGACGGTGTGTGACGGAGGGTACCTTGAGTACCACTATCCATTTTCCCTCCTATTCCAGTCACGTATTGTTCGCGGAAAGAAGGATTGTCGGTATGCCTCTGTGTGGGATCTAACCTCTCTGATTTTATCCTCACGATCTCTTCGCGAGATATACGTAGGAGGGAGCAATATACTGCTAGACTCCTCAGTAAAGGTAAGTTCTCGAAACTTCGACAAAAGCCCGTACCGAGCGACTGAGCGTCTCTTCTGCAGAGTCTTCCACTGGAGTTTAGCGATCATCTCCGTAACGCTTTCACGATTACCAAATGATCCTGTAACGAAGCGCGCTGCTCTCCGTTGGATCTTCTCCACTTCCTCTATCAATCCCACCTGGTACGGATCCCACACCGGTGAGCAGTATTCAAGCTGTGGGCGAACAAGTGTACTGTAACCTACTTCCTTTGTTTTCGGACTGCATTTCCTTAGAATTCTCCCAATGAATCTAAGTCTGGCATCTGCTTTCCGACGATTGATTTTATATGGTCGTTCCATTTTAAATCTCTCCTAATGACTTCTCCCAGATAATTTATGGAATTAACTGCTTCCAGTTGCTGACCTGCTATAGTGTAGCTAAATGATAAAGGATCTTTCTTTCTATGTATTCGCAGCACATTACACTTGTCTACATTGAGCTTTAATTGTCATTCCCTGCACCATGCGTCAATTCGATGCAGATCCTCCTGATCTCAGTACAATTTTCTATTTTTACAACCTCTCTATATACTACCGCATCATCCCCAAAAAGCCTCAGTGAACTTCCGATGTTATCCGCAAGGTCATTTATATATATCGTGAACAGCAACGGACCCACGACACTCCCTTGTGGCACACCTGACATAACTCCTACTTCGGAAGACTTCTCTCCATTGAGAATGACCTGTTGCTTTCTGTTATCTAGGAATTCCTCAATCCAATCACACAATTGGTCTGATAGACCATATGCTCTTACTTTGTTCATTAAACGTTTGTGGGGAACTGTATCAAACGCCTGCAGATAGTACCTTCTACCTGTGATCCTTCCGTCAAACACTCTATACATTGGGTGACATTTTCGAAATAATGCTGAAATTCAGATTAAGTATAGACGATTAAATAATAAAACAGGTGTTATCCAAACGTTAGCGAATGATGTAGGTAACGCCAGATAACTCATTTGAATTATGTTTATACAAACATGTGTATTCCTCTACTGGAAGTGGTCCTGCACAAACAAACGTTATAAATTAGAAATAAATATCTTAAAATTATCAGAACACATGTGTTAGCTGCGTCATGAGAACTGAGGGGAAACCCTCAATTAGGTGATCATCGACGATGATTAGACACCAAGCTATTTCGCAATCACACAACACGAAATGATCAGCAACTCAAAATAGTTCAAATTTTAGTCTAACGAATAACAAATCAACACTCGTAAATTCTCGTGTATAATCACATATACTGTTCAGTTACAATTCGGAAATGGAATCGGAAACATTTAAAGTTCTTAAAGCAGCACTCACTAGCCTTTAGCGAATGAGTTCCGTCATCGCAGCCGTTCGCCATAAAACTTCTAACACTGTAGCCAACGAATCACTTCGGGTAACAAGACAGGTTCTTCTTCCCGCCAGACGAGAGATAAAGATGTGCCCTTTCAGGCCCCAAGGGACTCTCCACACGAACCATCCAATTATTTTACTTGAGACAGTAGTCTTCTGCCCTAGCCACTCCCTCAGTGCAAGGTCGCGCTCCCCTCCAAGAAGAGTTCTTAACAGAAGGGATTTGTCCTAACTTCGACCACTTCCACATTAACTTAACATTTTAAAATATTAAATAGAAAAGTTATAAACATTCAGTCACCCAGTCATCTTGGGACTATTTATCCTCAAAATAAACGCCTTCATAAGCTTGACCGCTCATGCTACACAATATTTTCTTAAAGTTCCTGGCAAAATAGACATTCATTAAACAGATACTTGAACATGAGGAGAAGAAGTGCGTACCATGCTGCTTGCAGTTGCTGAGTTACGGTGGAAGAAGAGATGATCTGACTATATTTCATCATAAATTAATATAAAAAGTGTAATAAGTTCTTAAATGATAAAAAGTGTGTTCCTTTGAAGATGACAGAATGAGGCAATAAGCTATCATCTGTGACGTAGTTTGTAGAAATCGAATGACGCACTCACAAGGTGGATATTTTAAGTATATTTTTGTTATATTCGGATACTGTCAACTTTAACTTTTTCATAGATCTTGAAAATATTATTGGCTCATGAGATGTGCCTAATTTTACAGAGTTCATTAGAATGTTTGGATTTCCTATATGTCGATAGGGTAAATTATTATTGATTTTTCTATTTGCAAATACAGCCATCTTTCAACACATTTCCATTCTGCATATTGACCGCCATCTTTGCACGTGCTGGGACGCTGCCGTCAGCTTCCTTCCTGTTTGCTGGAAAGCAATGTTCCACATACGTCTTTATCACAGACTAACGATTCCGTGGTGTTTCTGTTACGTTCAACTAATTGTACTTTTTTTTCCTTATTTCTTTTTTCAACCACTTCAGTATTTGAAACGTCAAGGGGAAAGCATCTCAGAATGGAAACAAACTTCTCTTCATTTTCTCCTTAGGACATACCTACCATTTTATGAACTTCCGAATTTTGTATGCTACTCCCAAATTAAATAGTGTTATATTCATTCACAATTTGCGCACTGTTCCGACTTAAAGCTGTCTTCACAAGTTGGTCCATCATTTTGGGATGTACGAAAATTTGTGCTTGACTGGAATTTTAAACCTGGGCTCCCGATTTTCGCGAGAAAATATTAAACATCACATGTCAAGACGAGATCGTCAACAATGTCTGTTCCTTTGGAACATACATAGTAAACTTCACATACCAAGACAGATAAACAATGATATTAATGTCTTTCTGCCCATTTTGGGAATCACTAAATGTGTGCGAACATTAAGGAAATGTGTGTAATGGTGACATGTGGAATTTTGGGTCGGTGAGAGGAGCATCCTCGGGGTAACTGAAGGTTAAGACGACCGCACGCGAAACGCGGGAGATTCGGGTTCGAATCCAGGTCGGGCATAAATTTTCATGTGTCACAAGATTTTAGACCAGCTTCTGAAAGTAGGTCAAAGTCAAAGTACTGCACCAATTGGCAATAAATTTAAATGGATATCTGTTCGCAGTTTGCCAAATGTAGCAACTTTTAGGTGTCGTACTTTGGAAGAGACATAGTACATCTTACGAAATGTTAGTCTGTAAGTAGTGAAGAATCACCACGAATGTAAACCCAGTCATTCCAAGCCTATATTGTCAAGCTCAATAAAGGACTAGTAATTCTTAACAGCTTGCTTAATTTTATAATTATATCACTGTACAGCACATACAGAAAAATGATGCTAATGATCGCTTTCCTGGAATTTTTATTATTGCACAATAGCTTCAGCAGTCTAACTGCCATCTTCTGATGCCTCTACAAATATACAAAGAAGAATGTAACAACTGCATACAAAATGTTACAGAAGGTCTTATTTGCCTAATATAATATACATGCCATTTACATACAATATGTATAAGCTTATGGTCGCTTATGGGGAGTGCTGTAGTTCAAAAATGGCTTGTTTCATATTACATTTTATGTAAACATCACTAGTACGTGGAATACTCTCCGAGACATTTTCTTGACATGATGTGACGAAAAAATGCCAAATATTGTTGTAAATGTCAGAGGGGTAGAAAAGCAATTGAAATCGTTCTACAACGGAAAGGACACTGGACCTGTTGAGATACCATTTCGATTTTACATGGAGTATGTGAAGCAAATTGTCTCCTTTCTAGCAGCAATATACCAAAGGTCTCTAGAGCAGCACATCGTTCCTACGGATTGAATAAACAGCTCATTCCAGTTTTCAAGAACGGTCGTCGATCGTGTACGCAAAATTATAGGCCTGACGGCGGCAGTTGCGGAATTTTGGAAGACGTCTTATGTTGTTCGAGTATTATAACATGTCTGGAGACCGGAAGTCTTCTCCTTGGTTTTCCAAAGCAAAGATCTTATGAAACCCCCTACTCGCGCTATTCATCAAGGAGACCCATAGTGTAGTATCTACAGAATCCCAGTTCCTTGCCGCGTTTCTTCACTTGCACAAGGCGTTCGATACTTTTCCGCACCATCACCTGATGAAAAACGTTCGACACATGTAGTATCAGAACATCTGTGTGAATAGATAGCAGCGTTTCTAGTTGCCATAACGCAGCATGTCATGTTCAACAAAGTCTTCAGACGTGAAAATGATTCCTGGAGAGCGTCAAGGAAGCAAGTACGTGCAAATTACCTCCTAGATAATGTCGGAAATACAGCGAGACTTATTATGATGCTGTGAAACACAAGAGAAGTGTAGCGAAATGCAGAGTCCTGCAGCGTATGGACGCATTGTGCATGGACTGGGAATTGAGCCTTAGCATAAAGAAACGTGAAGTGCTGCGCTTATGTAGAAACGAAAATCATTTATTATATAATTACTGAAAAGCAGGATAAACACTTGAAAGAGTCACATCCATAAAATATCTGGAAGTAGACACGAGGAGAGATTTGAAATGGAACGATCATATAAAATTAATCGTACATCAGGCAAATACAAGACTACGATTCGTTGGACGAAACAAGAAATGTTCAAATGTTTGTGAAGCTTGTGGGACTTAACTACGGGGTCATCAGTCCCTAAACTTACAAACTACTTATGAACTAGCTAACACTAAGGACGGCACAAATATCCATGCCCGAGGGGGGATTCGAACCCCCGGCCTTAGTGGCTGTGCAGACCGTGACTGGAGCGCCTCAGTCCCCTCGGCCACCGCGGCCGTCTTAGACGAATCCTCATCACGTGTAGACCATCAACAAAGTTAGTCGGTTACCAAACACTTGTTCGGCCAACGCTAGAGTATTGGTAATTAGTGTGAGATCTGTGTTGGATATGGTTGATTGAACACATACAGAAGATCCAGCGGAGAACAGCGCCTGTGTAGTCCCACCTGAACTGTTAAAATAACATCTACTACTGACGCCACTACAGTTGTGTGTAAACGGAGGCTTACACGATACAACCAAGTTGTTTCACGGCATGTCAAATCACATACTTATTCTTTTACCGTAGTGGATATTAGATATGCATGATGGACATACAGTAGTATAGATTGTAATCCATACGTAACTTTTGAATTTGGCTCTTTGTTATAAGTCGTTGAACTGTTAACACGTAATATATGTGGAACCCATAAAAAAAGTTTGTTATTCAGTAGCCATTAAGTTCAGGTCTGTAACGAAGATTGATTTTGTTTTATTATTTGAAAATACAGTGACATAAAAATTATTGTGCATTTAATTCAAGTATTTAGAATTAATCCCAGATTTTGAGCATTTTCAGTATATTTGGTGCCGCTGTTTAAAATCCATTGTTGGCGGGAGGCTCCCATCATTATTATTCGAACCAACGGCGGACAAAACTAATCTGTTCTGACTATAATGACACTAAAGAGGAGAAATGAGAAACAAAAACTGGTATGAAAATTATTTTCTATATCAATTTCAAATTTAATTACTGCATTGATCAGTTTGCATAAATATTGGTGTGTTGATAAGATCTCCAGTGAGTAGTGAAATTGTCTATATGGCAAAAAGTGTCAAAATTTCAAAAGAAATCGCTTCTCACATTTTTGACAGACCTATTCTTGAAACTTTCTGTGGTGTTCGAACTAGTTGTGTGTAGGTCGAAGACTGTACAATTATTAAAGAATCTCAGAGCCCAGATTATATTATTTCAGAGAGATAGCCATTGAAAGGAAATAATCCAGATATTTATTACGTGAACTTAGTCTCCATATTCCAGGAACAGTGTTTAAAATGGATTTTGGTGGTCAATTTTTAGTGTCACAGTTAGCTATCAGTGATCATTCGATGAACTGCTTTTAAGTCAAAATAGTTTAATGAAATACTGTAGACGTTTATGAATTTATGTTTGAGCAGGTACATGTTAAGTACAGTAATACTTCTACACCACTACAACAGTTTTATTCTAATGCACTAACACAAGCAACAGATAAACCATACACACGCACAGCATATACACACGGACACTACACGCCCTCGTTACAAGCTTGTTCAGTAAGAGTAAACGCGTGCTGATCGGGAAACTTCCTTGGGCAGACGTTGCAAGAGAGGCGTATCGCAGTATGGTCTTCTGTCAAAGTTCCAAGAACGTTGGTCTCTTATAGAATAAGTCCACATATTTTCTCCTTGGTATATCTCGCGAAAAGAGGTCAAGAGTAAAATTAAGAAGATTAACGCCCAAACGGAGTCATAACGGTAATCGTTTTTCCTGAGAACCATACGCGACTGTACAGAAGAGGAGCGGCGCACCAAGCAGCCTCCGCCACACACCTCGAGGTGGCTGACGGAGTATGGATTGCGATGTAGGTAATAAACATTTTGACAGCAATAGAGATCAGAATGAAACTTTCACTCTGCAGCGGAGTGTGCGCTGATATGAAACTCCTGGCAGATTAAAATTGTGTGTCGGAACCGGGACTCGAACCTGGGACCTTTGCCTTTCTCGGGCAAGCGCTCTACCGAATAAGCTATCCCGACACGACTCACGATGCCGCCTCACAACTTTACTTCCGCCAGTACCTCGCCTCCTACTTTCCAAACTTCACAGAAGCTCTCTTGCGAACCATGCAAAACTAGCACTTCTGGAAGAAAGGATATGGTGGAGACATGGCTTAGCCACGGCCTAAGGGATGTTTCCAGAATGAAACTTTCACTCTGCAGCAATAGAGATATTTGTTGACAGCAAATACTAATGTAAGCATTAGGAAGTCTTTTCTGAAGGCATTTGTCCGGAGTATAGCCTTGTTCGGAAGCGAAACGTGAAGGACGGGACCACCACTCTGGTCCCCCTAAGCAGGCATAAATGAAGTCTGGAATCCCGGTACACACGATCAGCGACGCCGGTATCGGGTGGTTAAGTAGTGTCAAATTACGTGATCATTCAAACAGAAAAGATTAAATCGGTTGTGTTTATAAACATTGTAAGCGACGTGCTTAGTCTTCATTTGTGGTGTCCTAGCTAACATCGACATTCAGATATTTCCAGAAGGAACCGAAACAATTAATACAAAAATTCCGTATTTAAAGAGAAATAAAAACTGTATAAATTAAAATCTACTTGCGAACAGGACTTATGAAGTATCATCAGATAACATCAAGGTTTTGCTAATTAAATGTGAAAAATGTCTAGAGAACGAAGCATTCATTTTTCGTATATGAACAATTGTGAGCTTCAGACTAGAATACCAACAACACAAAATCTTACCGGTATTTGTACGTAACCTATGCTAAAGGTTAGTAAAATTGTTCATTAAATATAACTGAAAAATCGCGAATCAAACACAAGCATTATTTAGAAACACAATTTTGATATTTTGTCAGAGGAAAACGGAAAGAAATCCCGAGATTTTGTGTAAATATCATGTTCTTTGTTATTGCTACAATTCTACATTATGTTCATTAATTAACTCACCGACTTGTCATTGTAAGTCAATGTTCATGTGATTCAAAGACATATAAGTTAACATAATATAAATAGGAGCTTGTTGCAGCGCCAGGAAGGTCACTGTAAGTCGGAATTTGGCCAAGTCGAAATCTGTAACAGTTGGTAACATGATTCATCGAGAAGTTTCGAACTCTCAAAAGAGTTGTAAATGAGCTGTGTTACTACCTCCACGAATAAAAAGAAGAAAGGAATCAAGCTGAGTCTTATCTAAAGTACTGCACGAAACCTTCAACAGCATACAATATGCCAGACAATGAAGACAAGTATTTTTTCGATATTAATATAAGCCACTATTGCAAACTTACTAATTAAACAGAATTCATACATCGTTTTAAAATGTACATTTTGCAAGATAATTTGAATATGTAATAGGTACGAATGACATTTTTATAGGATCTTATGAAATTGTAGCTACTGAAGAATTTTGAAATTTAGATGGTAGATCGAGTATTTAATAAAGAGGTACTGATTAGAGTTTTGAAGAAAGGAAATTTCTGACAATCTCGATTGAGAGAAGGGATCGTTTGGTAAGGCACATACTATCAAGGAATCGTCAATTCATTTTATTTTATATGTTGTTTATTGAGCCAGGGCAACCATCAGACCATTCTTTTTTTACAACTGTCACCTATGATATTACACTGATTTTAATGGGACAAATATTAATAAAATATCAATAATATAATTTAAGTGGATTGAATGCATGTGAAGGGAATGTGGATAAATAATAGAGACTGGACACTTCTAAGTACTAACAGTGCTGCTCAGCTTCTGCTTCTGCAACTGTAATAATCGAATAATAATAGTGATATTGGAAGATGCAAATTGTACATTTGAGTATACAGAAATTAATTAAAGAATGGCGAGGAAGTCTCAGGTCTCTTGTTCCACTAATGAGTAGGCTGTATTTATTCTCATCAGTCATTCGCCGAGTGGTCGTCGTCCAGTACGCACTGCAGCAGCGCCAGCACATTTTCAGTTGTAAGTGTAACCGGCATCTCTCTAGAAGCTACATATTTTGACTTTTCAATGCGCTTTCCCTTCAGTGCACTAAAGTTATTGTGTGCTCGCGTTTTCATTTGATTCATATTCACGTTAAATATCTGGTTAGTGTATTATTCCGCCGTGTGAATCGCGTCGCGACAATCGTTCGTCTTTGTTTTCTGATTTAGATTTTTGTCTGCGCGTTCTCGCTTCAGTTTGTAAATTTATATTGTGCTCTCGTGCATATTAGATTCAAATCCGCAGGCTAACAAACAGTGTAATCTTCCTTTGAGCACATCGCGACTGTAGTTTTCGATTTCTCGGCACTGTAATCATGAATAGGGACTGTGACTGCTGTGTGCGGATGCAGTCTGAGCTGGTGACACTTCGTTCCCAGCTTCAACTGTGTTACCCTCAGTTGCACAGCTGGAGGCTGCGATCGAAGGGCGTCGTTGTTGTTGGCTGGTAGTGGGGCCCGAACAGGCTCCCGTCGTCTCCACCGATCGGCCTGCGCCATCGACATGTCCTGATACTGGTAGCAGTGAGACAGACACCCCACTTGTGGTTCCTTGGGAGGTTGCTTCAGTGCGTGGCAGGAGGCGCAAGACATTCCGGGGGACCGATCGGGAGGCCTCCCCGGTTCGTCTTGCGAATAGGTTTGAGGCGCTATCTGCTCAGGACGACGTTCCTCAGTCGGGTGGTGTCTCTCACCCTGTCACCACCCAGTCTGCAAGATCCGGGCTTTCACAGAGGGTGGGTTTACTTGTAGTTGGGAGCTCCAACGTTAGGCGGGTGATGGAGCCCCTTAGAGAGATGGCTGCCAAGGAGGGGAAGAAGGTCAACGTGCACTTCGTTTGCATACCGGGTGGTGTCATTCCAGATGTGGAACGGCTCCTCCCGGATGCCATGAATGGTACGGGGTGCAGCCAACTGCAGGTGGTGGCTCACGTCGGTACCAATGATGTGTGTCGTTTCGGATCTGAAGAGATCCTCTCAGGTTTCGAGCGGCTAACTGAAGTGGTAAAGACTGCCAGTCTTGCTTGCAAGATGAAAGCAGAGCTCACCATCTGCAGCATAGTTGACAAGACCGACTGTGGACCTCTGGTACAGAGCCGAGTGGAGGGTCTGAATCAGAGGCTCAGACGGTTCTGCGACCGTGCGACCGTGTAGGCTGCAGATTCCATGGGCAATCTCAAAGGGTGTAAGTGGATCACATGAGAAATGTAGATCTGGGAACTATCGGTATAACAGTTGTAAATTGTCGTAGCTGTGTCGGAAAAGTACCAGAACTCCAAGCGTTAATAGAAAGCACCCAAACACACATCATTGTAGGCAGTGAAAGTTGGATCAAGCCGGAAATAAGTTCAGCAGAAGTATTTGCAAAAGATCTAACGGTGTTCAGAAAGGATAGATTAAACAAAATAGGTGGAGGCGTGTTTGTCGCCGTCAAAAGTAGTATTTCGTGTAGCGAAGTTGAAGCTGATAGTTCCTGTGAGCTACTATGGGTAGAGGTTGTACCTGGAAATCGTAAGAAGTTAATAATTGGTTCCTTTTTTACCGACTCTGACGATACGATAGCAGAAAGGTTCAAAGAAAACCTGAGTCTAATTACAAAAACGTACCCGACTCACACGATAATAGTAGGCGGTGATTTTAATTGACCCTCGATCTGTTAGCGAAATTATATTTTCAAATCAGGAAGTACGCATAAAACATCGTGCGAAATTGTACTCAACGCATTCTCTGAGAATTACTTCGAACAATTAGTTCATGAGCCAACTAGAATTGTAAATGGATCTCTTAGCAACAAATAATCGTGAGCTCATAACGAGCATCAAAACGCATACAGTTATTAGTGAACACAGAGCGAGATTGAATATCGAAAGTCCCAAAGTTACCAAAAATAAACGAAAGGAATATTTGTTTAGGAAAGCAGATAGAAATACATTGCTTCTTGAAAAACAGCTTACACTCGTTTCTAACGCTAAACGTAGGCGTAGACCAGATGTGGTTCAAATTCAAAGAAGTGGTATCGACAGCAATTGACAATTTTATACCAAATAAATTAATAAAAGAAGGAGGTAATCCCCCTTGGTACACAAAAAAGGTCAGGACACAAATGCAAAGGCAAAGGTAAAAGCATGCTACATTTTAAAGAACAAAAAATCCCCAGGATTGGCGATCCTATACAGAAGCTCGAAATTTAGCAAGGATTTCAATGCGAGATGCCTACAATACTTATCACAACGAAACCCTTTCTCGAAATTTGACAGAAAACCCAAAGAGATTTTGGTCATATGTTAAATATACTAGGGGCAAAGCACAAAAAATACCCTCACTACGTGATAGTAATGGTGATCTGTCTTCTGGTCCGGATTATATACCCATTAGATTTCTATCTGATTATGCTGAAGCGATATCTCCTTACTTAACAGCCCTCTAATAGAAGGATCTGTACCAAAAGATTGGAAAGTTGCACAGGTCACACCTATATTCAAGAAAGGCATTAGGAGTAACCCACTAAACTACAGGCCTATTTCATTGACGTCAATTTGCAGCAGGGTTTTGGAAAACATCCTGCATTCAAATATTATGAATTATCTCGAACAGATCGATCTATTGACCCAAGGTCAACACGCATTTAGAAAACATCGTTCATTCGAAAAACAACCAGCTCTTTATTCACACGAAATCTGCACGGTCACACGGTCTGCACGGCCACTACGGTCGGGGGTTCGAATCCCCCTCGGGCATGGATATTTGTGACGTCCTTAGTATTAAGTAGTTCATAGGTAGTTTGTAAGTTTAGAGACTGATGGCCCCGTCCCATAAGCTATACAAACATTTGAACTGGTGTTGATAGAAATGGTTCGAGTTAAGCATGGTATGTAAATAAAATGTTATAGAAGAGTTGTAATGCGCCAGGTGTTTTTATTCTTATTATGACTGGTGGTTTTGGATTAATCATATTTAAGATGTGCATCAAATTCCTTTTTCCTGATTTAAATGAAACTGCACGGCGTTTTAAAGTTCTTGTAAGCTATATCTGTGTGTAGATGGCCAGACTTGTTCTGGTCATGAACCTCTATTTCTTGACTGCCTCTTGATTTGTTTGCTCACGTTTCGATATCACCACCTCGGAGCAGTGGTTGTGTGGGCCAGGCTCCCGCGTTTGAGCAGGGTACACGAAACTGGTAGGGGCTGTGACCGATCGGACTCATTGATAAGTAAAAACATATTAGAAATATAAGATATGTCATTTCTTGTGTATGGAACTAGTTGCTGTATCTTGTACTTTGATAACCCGAGCGGGTTCTTGGAGTCACTTTTGGGGATATTTATAGTGTCGAAATTGTACTTAAGCAGCGCCGTTACCCACGTATACATGCACGTGTATGTCTTAAAGAAATTATTCCGGATTACTTAAAAACTAAACAATGCTCGCCATCAAAGCGTGTCAGTCAAAATGTATTCAAGATTTACCCCAAATGAAATTTTGTTTTAGAATTTTACTCCAGCCTGCCAAATTAATCCCGTCCGGGAGGGTCTGTAATCTGGATATTTGGTCGTTTGAAGTGTTACTATTTATTAAGAGTTGTAAAAAAAAGGGGGGGAGGAACTTTTTAGGTTTTGGAATTGCTGTGTAATATTGTTAACTAAATTCATTGGCTAAATTGAGGGTTAACTGAAAATTTAAGCTCTGTATCATTGTGTATCCCTATTTTGAGGAAGCCTGGATCTTTAAACTTGTTCTTATTGTAACTGTACTTTGCATACATGAGTTTCATTGAAATGGATGAGGATGGAATTTGATCATTGTCTTCATTGTTTGATTTATCAAATGCAGAACGTTTTGCGGACAAACTTTAAATACAGTTTAATTGTTATCTCTTTATCTTTGATCCCACTGTTTAATTTGTCAACTGTTCAACGTTTTGAGGATAAACTTTAAATACCATTTAACTGTTAAGGCTTTATCGTGCCTGTGGCGAAACTGAACTGTATAACTAATTCAAATAATTCCTAGCTTCTTCATGACATTAGCGATGTGGGTCGGCTTCCGTGCCTCTACAGATAGCCGTACCGTAGGTGCAACCATAGCGGAGGGGTATCTGTGGAGAGGCCAGACAAACGTGTGGTTCCTGACGAGGGGCAGCAGCCTTTTCAGTAGTTACAGGGGCAACAGTCTCTATGACTGACTGATCTGGCCTTGTAATATCAACTAACATTGCTTTGCCAAGCAGTTAGTGCGAACTTCTGAAAACAATGGGGATCTGGAGAAAGCTTTTGACAATGTTGACTGGAATACACTATTCCATATCCTGAAGGTATCAGGGATAAAATATAGGGAGTGAAGAATTATATTCAACTTGTACAAAGACCAGACAGCAATTATTAGATTTGAAGGACAGGAAAGGGTCGCAGTGGTTTGGAAGGAAGTAAGACAGGTTTGTAGCCTTTCCCCAACGTTGTTTGAACATTGAGCAAGCTGTGAAGGAATGCAAGGAAAAGTATGGAGAGGGAATTGACGTCCAGGGAGAGGGAATAAAAACTTTGCGGTTTGCTGACGACTTAGTAATTCTGTCTGAGACAGTAAATAACTTGGAAGAGCAATTAAATGGAATGGACATTGTCTTTAAAGGAACATATAAGATGTACATTAACAAGAGTAAAACGAGTGTAATGGAATGTGGTGTCAGAAAATCAGGCGATGCTGAAGGTCTTTTTTTAGATTGGGTAATAAGTTTTGTTATTAGGGTAGATATAAAATGCAGAATGACTATAGGAAGAAAAGGTTTCTGCAGAAGCGAAATTTTTTGACATACAATATTAGCTTAAATGTTGGGAAGTCCTTTCTGAAAGCATTTGTCTGGAGTGTTGCATTGTATGGGAGGAAACCGAGTGTGATGAGTCCGACAAAAAGATGATAGAAGCTTTCGAAATGTGGTGCTGTAGAGGAATGATGAAGATTAGATGGATAGATCACCTAACTACTGAGGAGGTGCTTAAAAGGATTGGGGAGAAAAGGAGTTTCTGGCATATCCTAAGAGAACAGATATCGAAGAGGTATCGTCATCGCAACATTAGAACGAAGTATGTGGGGATAAAAATCGTAGAGCGAGATTGAATAGGATGTAGGTTGCCGTTCGTATTCTCAGATGAAGAGGCTTGTACAGGACAGGGTAGCGTGGAGAGCTGCATCGAACCAGTCTGCGGATTGAAGACCACAACTACATTGTAGTAACTTATGTAGAAATAAAAAAAAATCTTACAATAAGGCTTGAACTAAGAAAGTTGTTCTCACTTGCTTCCCACCCGGTTACCAATGAAATTTGAAACAGCTCAGACGTAATATCGGTGAGTCTGAAAGAGGAGGCATTATTGCCACGACAGAATGTGATACAGCTATCCAGGAAATTGCTATTCATGTGGGACAAAATGTTTCAGCGTGTGTGTGCAGATTGATCCGCGGAGTGCCGTAGATGACACCTCACTGAGGGACAGTTCTGCTTCCCCCTCGGCCGTGACGCAGAAGTAGAACATGTATCTGTACTGTGTCAGTGGTGGGAGGCCGTCGCCATTTACATGCGCGTTGTCCTCAGCCTCCTTTTTCCTACTTTGCAGAAATGCCAGACGGCAAGGTGTAAAAGAAAAAAAGCTTTTCCTTGGTGAGTCTTCCTGGCGGAACTTGGGCGTTGTAGAGAACCTGGCGCTCGTCGAAATTTTGTTTGAATCGCTCTGTATACTCTGCGGTCTTTTGATGAGGCAAAGCCAGATGTCTTATATAGTAGTTCAAGGGTGGGGGGAGGGGGATCGGTTTCATACATCCAGTGATTATCCTACAGGTTTCGTTCAGGGTTTTGGCATGTGCAGGCATACTCTCCTATTGCATAAAGCATAAGCATAAAGCCTGTCATGTGGTGTGCAGTTTGTCGGGGTTCGCCCCACAGTCACTCCCCGCTTTCTAAGCAGAGCATTCATTGAGCTTACTTTCTGCCTGGTGTTCAAGCAGTGATGTTTGTACGTAAGTACCTGCCAATGTTACACGAAGGTATTTATGAATGTTTGTATGCTTCCTTCTCACCTGATTTTCAGGGCACTGTATGCATTTTTTGTATTCAAGTGGAAAGCACATACTTGCGTCTTAGCCGGCTTATTTAGACACGTCCTCAAGTGCTATCTCCAGTTTTTCCTCAGTATTCTGGAAGCTTCGGAACTGCACAGCAATGGCCAAGTCATCGGCGTATAGGAAGTGTCTGGCACCTTCAGTTATTGGTTGATCGGTAGCTTATGTATTCTATAGAATTGGTGCCATCACACTTCCTTGCGCAGTACCATTCTCTTCATCTGCTTCTTTTCGCACGCAGTGACCCATAAAACCTTCTATTCTGAAGCATGGATTATACCACTCTTATCAGGTTGTAATCCCCCAACATGTTATACATTTTGCAGAAATGGCCATATTCACTCATTTTACAGTTTACAGTGAGTGGGTTTGATTCTTTTTGGACGTTTCGTACTAGATTGTACCGCCTACACTTTTTTCAGGTTCCCCATTAAGCAGGAGTTTGTGTGCGACCTGATCAGGGGTTACATTGCCAGGTTTTTTTATGTTCTGTTGAGTCGCCACAGAGTTTCTTGATAGGACTACAGGCCAACTTACTGCTGCGGGTGTTGTCCATTTTCCCTAGGATTGTCAACAATTTCACTTTTCTGGCTAACTTCCAGAAGGATCGTTCCGCATTCTATATTTACCTCGATGAAAGGGTCCTCCTCGTAAAGCCGCTTTTATTCTCCATCGAGCTCATCTATTCCCCTGTCATGCCCGTAGGTATTGTTATCTACACCCCATTGGTATACTTTCCTTGTGGTCATTTTAATGAATTCAATAAACCTTTCATAGGTCTCCGGTATTGGCTCTACCTTGGTTAATTTAAAATTGCCTTTAAAATGGGAATGTTGGTGTTTTGAGTGCACTATTTACACTTATTCTTACGGGCCACTGTTAAGTTCTTGCGATAGGATCATGCAGTATTATAAAACAGTTATGTTGGTGTTAGGTGTTAAGAAACAAGTATGTGTTGTATCGAAAGGAAAACGGTAGTTTATGGAAGTGTATTAGTTATTTCACTCCTCTCTGCCCACTGCTATAACCATTGCTATACTTGTTTGTTTTCTCATATCCCCATAAGCTGCTATGGCTGTTAAAGTCACCTATGGCAAACTTTGTTCTTTTGGACCAAAAGTTGACAGTGGGTGTAAATTCAGTCAGCACCTGGAGGTTTATACAGAGGTGTGACGATGCATTCTCCCAGTTCAGTTGTTACTATGTCGATGCCATTGTGGTTCGTAGTGCCAACGTATTTTATTACCATGTTTTATTTAGAGAATTAGCGAACACAGAGCTGCCATGTTTCTGGCTTGGGGTCTATGCCAACAACCTCATTCTAGTGATGTAATTTCTTAGACTTTCCCGTCGACTTGATGACATCTCGTTGAAGTCGGGTCTTCAGCTGGATATCAGCGTCTTCCAAACTCGGTGTCTTCTTCAGGTATTACCTGAGACTGGTTACCTGTTTGACCGAGTGAGATATTTATGCCTGCCCTGTGCCCGGTGTTCCGTATTCGGTACGCGCCCATTGGTGGCTCGGTCCGCTCCCAATCGGGCGTTCCCTACTAGGTCCGCTCCCGCGAGTCGCGCATCTCTGGCGCTTTTGGTGTTCCATCTGCCGTCCGCACCTGCTATGGCCGCCCACAGTGGCGGTCGTTGCGTCCTGATGATTCCTACCCGGTCTGCACCCGCGAGTGACGCATTCTGGGTCTCTAGGTGTTCAGTATTCCGTCTGGGCACACTCTGGCCGCACCCAGTAGCAGTCGTCGCATCCTGGTGTTTCCTCTTCAGCCTGCACCCACGATTCCCATACTGAATGCCTGCTAGACGTGATTGAGCCTGGTGTGGGCCACAGAAAAATCTAGGATCTACATCTACATAGGATACTCTGCAAATCACATTTAAGTGCCTGGCAGAGGGTTCAGCGAACCACCATTACACTATTCATCTCCCATTCCATTCTCGAATAGCGCGCGGGAAGAAAGAACACCTGAATCTCTCCGTTCGAGCTCTGACTTCTCATATTTTATTCTGAAGATCATTTCTACCTATGTAAGTGGGAGTCAACAATATATTTCCGCATTCGGAGGAGAATGTTGGGGATCGGAGTTTCGTAAGTAGCCCACTACGCAGCGATAAGCGCCGTTGTTGTAATGATTCCCATCCCAGATCTTGTATCATTTCCGTAACGCTATCTCCCCTGTATCATGACAATACGAAACGAGCTGCCCTTCTTTGGACTCTTTCGATGTCCTCCGCCAAATCCACCTACTAAGGATCCCACACTGGGCAGCAATACTCCAAAAATGGACGGACAAGCGTAGTGTATGCAGTTTCTTTTGTAGTTCTGTTGCATGTTTTAAGGGTTATGCCAATAAAACGCAGTCTCTGGTTCGCCTTTCCCGCGAAATTATCTACGTATTTCTCCAGTTTAAGTCTGAAGTAATAGTAATTCCTAGGTATTTTGTGGAGTTTACGGCATTCACTTTTGATTCTTTTATCTTCTAAACAAAGTTTAACGGATTTCTTTTCGTACTCATGTGGACGACTTCACACTGCTCATTATTCAGAGTCAATTGCCAATTTTTATACCATACTGATATCTTATTCAGATCGTTCTGCAGTTGGTTTTGATCTTCCGATGATTTTACTAGACGGTAAATGACGGCGTCATCTGCAAACAATCTAAGAGAGCTTCTTAGATTTTCCCTAAATCGTTTATGTAAATAAGGAACAGCAGGGGACCAACGACCGATATTACGTCTGTTTTAGTCGATGCCTTACCATCGATTACTACGAACTGTGTCCTCTCTGACAGGAAATTCCCTATCCAATCGCAAATTTGGGGGTATATACCATAACCACGCAATTTGATTAAAAGCCGTTTGTGAGGTACGGTGTCAAAAGCCTTCTGGAAATCAAGAAATACGGAATCGATTTGCGAACCCTTGTCGATAGCACCAATCGTCAGATGGCTTCCTCAAACGAGGGATACACTATGATACAGAGCTTAAATTTTCAGTTAACCCTCAATTTAGCCAATGAATTTAGTTAACAATATTACACAGCAATTCCAAAACCTAAAAAAGTTCCTCCCCCCTTTTTTTACAACTGTTAATAAATAGTAACACTTCAAACGACCAAATATCCAGATTACAGACCCTCCCGGACGGGATTAATTTGGCAGGCTGGAGTAAAATTCTAAAACAAAATTTCATTTGGGGTAAATCTTGAATACATTTTGACTGACACGCTTTGATGGCGAGCATTGTTTAGTTTTTAAGTAATCCGGAATAATTTCTTTAAGACATACACGTACATGTATACGTGGGTAACGGCGCTGCTTAAGTACAATTTAGACACTATAAATATCCCTAAAAGTGACTCCAAGAACCCGCTCGGGTATTCAGAGTACAAGATACAGCAACTAATACCATACACAAGAAATGACATATCTTATATTTCCAATATGTTTTTGCTCATCAATGAGTCCGATCGGCCACAGACTCTCCCAGTTCCACGTACCCTGCTCAAACCAGGTAGTGATATCACAACGTGAGCAAACAAATCAAGAGGCAGGTGATAATAGGCAGTCAAGAAACAGAGGTTCATGACCAGAACAAGTCTGGCCATCTACACACACAGATATAGCTCACAAGAACTTTAAAATACCTCGCAGTTCCATTTAAATGAGGAACTAAAGTAATTTGATGCACATCTTAAATATGAATAATCTAAAACCACCAGTCATAATAAGAATAAAAACACCTGGTGCATTACAACTCTTCTATAAAATTTTATTTACATACCATGCTTAACTCGCACCATTTCTATCAACACCAGTCTTAGTGTATCAGCACTGTTGAGTGCAGTAAAGTGTCTAAATAAACTAGTGAAATAAAACTCAAAAATAAATGAAAGCGAATAATACGTGAAATAAAAGTGAGAACGTAGTTCAGTTCAGTCAGGCACGGCCTAGTAAAGCAGCACGCTCACGTTGCATTCCGAAAGTCCAGGGACCAGCTAATGCTGCGGATTTAGCACGGCATTGTTTCGCCAAGTATTCGCGTGCGGCAAGGAGTCCTTCGCTCTCTCCACGAGCGGAAGCCGTTGATTCAGCGATCAGGCCATCGACCGACAAAATCACGCGAAAGCACGGACTGCGAAACGTAATAGTCGCGAACTTCTAGCAGCAATGTGATCACAAGCCAATAAGCTAGTGTACTGACCTACGGAGCAACGTGACGTTCGACCTTTCTAGAAACTGTACAACGTGACAGCAGAACACGACCCCGAAGATCGTTCACATCCATCCACGTCCATCAAATAAATACCACAGCCAGAAGATGCCGAGACACAGTTTGAGACAGATGAAGTAGCATCGTCACATTGGCGGTAGCGGCATTAGTAGCAGCAACAGCAATAGCAGAGGTGGAGTTTAGTTATGATCAGCCACCGGCATGAATGTTGAAGTTCAAGACAGAAGAAAGAAGACGGACCGCCAGTCACAGCATCCGGAAGAAGATCAACAAGAACACAGGTACTCACCCAGGATGACTGGTCAGAACGATAGGATGCGGTCTGGCCGTGATAGTCACCTGTGATCTCCGTCCAAGGTTCTGCCAATAGTAGGCGTGCAGCCTGAAGACCGCCGGTTCGACTCCAGGTCAAGGGCGAAAAACCTCCACGCCTCGCCACTACTTCTGGTCGTAGCACAACGCAACACTTTTAGAAGATGAGGAAATCACACCGCACTGTCAGGAGGTAATCCTTCAGAATTCACGGCCTTTTAACGCACACTGCTTCTACAACGGCAAACGCACTTAGACTGGACAGCGAGCAGGAGGTAGCCGAGCTAGGAGGAGATACGCCGCCAGTGGAACTGCAGAGAGACAGCAGACGCTGCGAAACGCATCTTCGCGCCTCAAGCCAGCGACATTCGCCGAGCAACTAGTTCACAGTAAGAATAATGCAAGGTTTAACTGTTTAATAAATGTACTTTGTGTAAATGCTGTTTCATTTACGCCTCATACCAGAGCCAAGTAAAAGATCCCACATGATTGAAGATTCCTTGTAAATGTTATCCTGACAATAAAATGTTAATTCGTAGTTAAAACTTGCCATCCTGACAACAGGGCAATGCAATGACGGTTGCTGTTAAGAGTTCAATATTTGGCAAAATGGTAAGGTTACTTTTTTAAATGAGAAAACCCCTCTCCATTTGACAAGAGAATGCCATATGTGCCCCTCCCCCTCCACATAACCTGTTACAGCACCACAGCGGACTGAATTCGCTACTGAAATACCCAGCTGTGCAGTTCAGCAAAACGAGGCTCTTAGCAACATGCTTAACAATAACAATAGATTAAAACACTTTACAAGCTAAAAAGGCAGTGACAAGTACTATAGAGAGCGTATGCTATGTTTCTCCCGTAATATCAACAAGTTGGCTCAAGAAAACACACTTTCACATCTACTATCGGCAGTCCCTAGGAGACGGTAAGTGGATGAGAATATGCGCAAGCGACACTATTGATCCCACGGCAAGATAACTAAGCGTCGTTACTCCAACGCTCACCACCTGCACGCACGCCCTCTCGCGAAGGTCGAAACGACTCACGCCACGTATGAAACAGAGCAAAGGATAGATTTGCGCGGTTAAATCAAACTTTGAGCCGTGACATGGCTGGACGTCTGCGAGGCATCCTACTACAATCAGACCAATCGATGACCGCCTGTTTGTAGTGCAGTGACGACGAGAGCCGCTTCTGGCTTCGGGCACATCGGCAGCCCAGAGTGGTTAGCCACTATATTTTATTACTTCAAATCACTAGTTTTTAACAAGGTAGTAATTTTATAAATTAATACGACATGAGTAAAATTCTAAGGGTAATTGTCTCGCGCACCTATAGAGGTGCAGAAATCTAGATCAAGTACTATTATTTTAAAGCAGCTGATGGGGCTTCAGTAAAGGAAACAGGCAAAATGGAGTACAGACGATTAAAAAATGAGATTGACAGGAAGTGCAAAATGGCTAAGCAGGAGTGGCTAGAAGCCAAATGCAAATCTGTAGAAGAATGTATAAGAAGGGGAAAAGTAGATACCGCCTACAGGAAAATAAAAGAGACATTTGGGGACAAGAAAAGCAACTCTACGAATATCAAGAACTCAGATGGGAAGCCAGTTCTCAGCAAAGAAGGGAAAGCTGAAAGGTGGAAAGAGTACATAGAGCAGCTCTAGAAAGGAAATGAACTTAGAGACGATGTTGTAGGAAGAGAAGAGAAAGTAGATCAAGATGAAATAGCGGATACTATACTGAGAGATGAATTTGACAGAGCCCTGAAAGACCTAGGTCGGAACAAGGCCCCAGGAGTAGATGACATACCCTCAGAGCTACTAAAGTCTCTGGGAGAGCCAGCCATGACAAGACTATTTGAACTGGTGTGTAGGATGTATGAGACAGGCGAAATGCCCTCAGACTTTAAGAAAAATGTTATAATCCCCATTCCAAAGAAATCAGGCGCAGACAGGTGTGAAAATTACAGAACCATCAGTTTGATAAGTCATGGTTGCAAAATTTTAACACGAATTATCTACAGGAGAATGGAAAAGCTGGTAGAAGCTGACCTCGGGGAAGATCAGTTTGGATTCAGGAGGAACGTAGGAACCCGGGACGCAATACTCACTTTACGTCTTATCTTATAAGATAGATTAAGGAAAGGCAAACCAACATTTTTAGCTTTTGTGGATTTGGAGAAAGCATTTGACAATGTTGACTGGAATACACTCTTTCAAATTCTGAAGACAGCAGGGGTAAAATACAGGGAAAGGAGAGTTATTTACAACTTGTACAAAAGCCAGACCGCAGTTATTAGACTCGAGGGGGATGAAAGGGAAGCATCAGTTGGGAAGGGAGTAAGACAGGGTTGTAGCCTTTCTCCGATGTTGTTCAATTTGTACATCGAGCAAGCGGTGAAGGAAAGCAAGGAAAAATTTGTAATAGGGATTAAAGTTCACGGGGAAGAAATAAAAACATTGCGTTTTGCCGATGACATTGTAATTCTGTCAGAGACAGCAAAGGACCTGGAAGAGCAGTTGAACGGAATGAACAGTGTGTTGAAGAGAGCGTATAAAATGAACATTAACAAGAGCAAAACAAAAATAATGGAATGCGGTCTTAGAAAATCAGGCGATGCTGAAGGAATTAGATTAGGTAACGAAACAATGAAGGTGGTAGATGAGTTTTGTTACTTGGGTAGTAAAATAACGTGCGATGGTCGCAGTACAGAGGATATAAAATGCAGAATGGCAATGGGAAGAAAAGCATTTTTGAAAAAGAGAAATTTGCTAACATCGAATATTAATTTAAGTGTAAGGAAATCTTTTCTGAAGGCATTTGTGTGGGTGTTGCCTTGTACGGGAGTGAAACATGGACGATAAGCAGTGTGGACAGGAAGAGAATAGAGGCTTTTGAAATGTGGTGCTACAGAAGAATGCTGGAGATTAGGTGGGTAGATCGCATAACTAATGAAAGGTGTAGTGTCGCACAAGTACAATGTGCGCGCCACCTACTTTCGCCGCGCGCCACCATGCACGCACGGCGCGACGTTCTCATGACGACAGCCACGAGCGCCCTCTGCTGCAACCCCGCTCGTGGCCACCACTGAAGGACATCGGTCACTTCGGACGGAGATAGCAACCAGTTAGGACCTTCGTAATCAGATAGGCACCAGTGAAGACTTTGCTATCGTACAGGCACTAGGCAGGCCTCTAACAACTATGTATCAACATTCTGCAGTACTATGTAAAAGTTAAGTATTGTTACATTTTGTGCAATATATATCTCTTTCTAATTTACTCTAGTGTTTATAGTTTCTGGCTGCTCCCCTCCGTACCTGCACCAGCGTGCTATCTTATTCCTGTGTCGGTCTCATTCACTCGGCCACCGACACCTACGACGAGATTGGGACACAAAAGCGGCGACGAAGTTGGGACACAAAAGTGGCGACGAGGATGGGATCCGAACCTTGGACCAGCCCGCTTACAGCAGCCAGACAGCAGCAGTCGGAGCACGCAGAAATTGCTCCCGCCCACCCACCCTTAATATAAGAATTTTGGGGGAAGATATTTTGTTACGTGTTTTGTGGACTTTTTTGTTGCAGAGCGTCCTCTTTCGTATTGCATTTGTGTTTTGTTATAAGTTACGGCGCCTAATCGGTCATTATGGCCACTACCCCGAACCCAAACTTAATGGAAATTATTCAGTTACAGACGGCGAAAATCACTCAACTACTGCGGGCCGTGTCGCAGTTGACGGCACAGGCTGCTCACCAACAACAACAGCCGTCACATCAGCAGCCCACACCTGCCGCTGTACCGCTCCCTACGTTCCGCCAGTACAACGAACGTGAGGAAGAATGGAGCGACTACTTCGCACAGTTTCAAGAACTCGTCGCGGTTCATCAAATTACAGGTCAGAGAGTGAAGAACCTTTTCTTATCGATTGTGGGCCCCCAGACCTTCGTACTATTGCAAAAACTTTTCCCTCTCGCATCTCCTCGTGATGTAGACTTTGAACAAATTGTAGATGCACTGAATGCTCATTATGAGAGAAAAGTTCTTGTAGCCGCTGCACGGTACCGATTTTTCAGACTTAAAAAATTACCGCAACAGTCACGCCAAGAGTGGATAACTGAGTTGAAGGGCTTAACCCGCCAATGTAAATTTACTTGCTCTTGTGGACTCTCTTATAGTGACGTTATGTTGAGAGATGCGATTACGCAGAATATTCAGGACCCCAGAATTAGAGCAGCAATTCTGAAACAGTCTGACCCCTCATTAGACAGTGTACTGCAGCTTATAGAAGCGCATGATACTTTTGACTTAGCAGATGTAGCAATGCAAAGCCACAGTGTAAATTCAGTGCGCCGCAACGGATGCTTTCCTAGCCGTAGTTCTCAGTATAGCACTTGTGATTCTTATTTTTCTACCGGCCGTGCTGAACAGACAGTGAACAGTAGCCAGAGTAAAAGTGCGACGCAAAGGTCGCCCCGTAGTGTTAGACACAGTAATTTGCATAACGGGCGCCAACGCTCATTTCAGAAAAATGTTCGTAAGTCTTGCCCCCAGTGTGTGTCTCGCCACAAGCGTGCTCATTGCCCTAGTCGCAACGCAACATGTTATCAATGTCGCAAAGCAGGACATGTACAGTCTGTGTGTATGCAAATTAAAAACTCAAAGAACGGTACCGTTAGAAACAGTGCTTCGCAGAGTGCGAGAACAGTTCATTCTGTAAATGTTATACGGGCTGTGGAATTGAACAGCGCTTTCCTTGGTTCTCAATTGCAAGGAAATTCTTCTGCACCTATTGCAAAACTATATAGTGCACTACGTAGCAAGCGCCTACGAGCGCGTAAAACAGTGCAACGGAAACGGGTTCGGGACAAGCAAAATGACTATGTACAGTGCAATCCTGTAGTGAACCGAGTGCCTTCTACAACTTCTCCTTGTGATAGTGCCCAGTACTGTGTAGATAGAGACAGTAGACTTGTTGTAGCTACTCAAAAGTTTAGTGCAGTAGTTAGTAAATCTGTAGTAGCTTCGCAAGCTTGCGAGGACGCCGATCCGGCGGTAGTGCCATCTAGTGACAGTGTTGTTAATCCGCTGCGTGCCGAGTCTGCGCCGCTTACTTCACTACGCGGCCCGCGCAAGCGCAGTAAACAAACCGTAGCAGACGTTGCCCACATTCGCGCACCTGTCGAGCGCCGCAAGCAAAAACTGTTTGTGACTCTCTTCATAGAAAATAAGTCGGTGCCATTTCAGCTTGATACTGGTTCCGCTGTTAAATTAATAAATAAAGATACTTATGAACTTCTGGGTTCGCCAAAATTGTCGCCGTCACAGCAAGTGCTAACAGCGTACACAGGTCAAAATATTCCCGTGCTAGGAACGTGTAGCCTGCCTGCCTCTTTTCAAGGTGTTACAAAGACAGTTGCTTTTGTAGTTCTTCAGGCCAAATCGACACAGAACATTTTTGGACTAGATGCTTTTGACTTGTTTGGTTTATCAATTCAAAGAGATGTGCTTCAAATTTCGTCAATAGTGCCTCAGGATAAAATCAATGCATTGTGTGACAAATATAGTGACTTGTTTTCGCCGGAACTAGGTTGTGCAAAAGACTTCGTGGCCCATGTAACTTTAAAAGCATCAGCAGATCCAAAATTTCGTAAAGCTAGACCAGTGCCTATCGCCTTGCGTGATACAGTTGCCGAAGAACTTAAACGTTGGCAAGATAGTGGGGTGATTTCTCCTGTTTCTGCGAGTCAGTGGGCCTCGCCTATAGTAATTATACCCAAGCCGTCAGGAAAACTTCGTCTCTGTGCGGACTTCAAATCAACAGTGAACAGTCAAACAATTGTAGACACTTACCCTCTGCCCAGACCTGAGGAACTGATGGACATATTAGGACAGTCTCGCTTCTTTTCCAAGATTGATTTAGCAGAGGCATACTTACAGATTCCACTTGATGACGAGTCAAAAAAGTTTTTCGTCATTAATACTCACATGGGCCTTTTTCAATTTCAACGCCTACCCTTTGGCAGTTCTTCCGCTCCCGCTATTTTTCAGCGTTTCTTGGAACAGCTGACAGTTTCTGTACCGTGTTGTTCGAACTATTTAGATGATATTGTGGTATCCGGACGTACAGTTGAAGAACATTTAGCAAACCTGGAGTGCCTTTTCAAAGTTTTGACTGCAGCAGGTCTACGTTGTAATAAAGCAAAGTGTTCGTTTTTTCAAACTGAAATAGAGTACCTAGGCCATGTGATTAATGCCCAAGGAATACATCCCTTACAGTCACATCTTCGGGCAATCAAAGACTTGCCTCCTCCTAAGAATGTGCACGAATTGCAAGCAGTAATGGGGAAGCTGAACTATTATTTCAGATTTATTCCCAATGCCTCTCAGATTGCAGCTCCACTGCATCACTTACGTAGGAAGAATGTTCCTTTTGTATGGTCTAACGATTGTCAGGTTGCCTTTGACAACTTAAAGTCTGCACTACTCAGTGATGCATGTTTGATTCCCTTTGACCCACAGAAGCCTGTAGTGTTAGCAGTTGAAGCCTCGTCGTACGGTCTGGGTGCCGTTCTGTCGCATCGTATTGGATGTCACGATCGTCCTATTGCCTTTGCATCCAAGCTACTGACGCCGACGCAACAGAATTACAGTCAGATAGAAAAGGAGGCCTTAGCAATCATTTACGGCGTCACAAAGTTTCATCATTATCTGTATGGCAGAAAATTCTATTTGTTGACAGACCACAAGCCTCTCACGTCGTTGTTCTCACCCACAAAGCCGATTCCGCCACGTACGGCACAAAAGCTTCAGAGATGGTCCTTGATATTGTCTAATTATCAGTATGAGATTTTGTACCGACCTACCACTAAACATGCTAACGCGGACACACTTTCCCGACTTCCGGTTGGCCAGGATGTATCATTTGATTCTTCGGAAATGGCATGTTGTCAGATAGACTCCAAAGATGCTACCGCTGTCGCAGATTTCCCTTTCAACTCTCGTCGGGTTGCACAGGAAACAGCTGCGGATGCAGACTTAAGTGTGGTAGTACGTTTTGTTCGCTCAGGGTGGCCTGCCAGAGCCAAAGACATTGATCGGCCTCTGGTTCGACGTTATTTTGTACAACGTCATGCATTATCTTTAAGTCAGGGTGTACTGTTGTTGCATACCGACAACGACCAAGCAAGAGTGATTGTTCCTCGTTCCCTGCAACGAGAAGTGTTACGCCTCCTGCATCAAGGACATTGGGGCATTGTTAGGACAAAGCAATTGGCCAGACGTCATTGTACCTGGGTTGGTATGGACGCTCAGATAGAGAGCATGACATCACAGTGTACAGTTTGTGCGGAGCATCAGGCGGCTCCTCCACAGCGTTTCTCAGACTGGCCACGCCCCAAGGGACCATGGCAACGTTTACATATTGACTTTGCCGGACCTTTCTGGAATACGCGCTGGTTAATTGTTGTAGACGCTTTCAGCAAGTTTTCTTTTGTGATTGCCATGAACTCAACGACAGCTTCTAGTACAATCAGTGCCTTAACATCAGTGTTTTGCATCGAAGGCTTGCCTGAAACTATCGTCAGTGACAATGGACCTCAGTTTGTTAGTGCGGAATTTCAACAGTTTTGTCGTGTGAATGGCATTCAGCATATTACCACTGCACATTTTCACCCTCAGTCCAATGGTGAAGCAGAACGTTTCGTTCGAACATTCAAGTCTCACATGGAGAAGATGAAAGGTCAGCACTCCAGGCAGCAAGCTCTTCAAATTTTCCTGTCTACGTATCGATGCATGCCACGTGACGGCCCGTCTCCTGCCGAGCTGCAACACGGCCGCCGTCACGGCACACTCCTTCACCTGCTGCAGCCTCCCACGCACCGAGTCGGTTCGTATGGCGCTACGCGTTTTCAGGTTTCTACGCCGGTACTGTACAGGGTGTTTGCTGGTATGAAGAAGACATGGTTGCCAGGCACCATTCAGCGCGTGCTCGGTCGCAATATGTATCTTGTACGTTCTTCCACAGGGTCGGAGCTGCGGCGCCACGCAAACCAATTGCGCTTGCACAGGCCGCGCGATCCTGTCTCCGGTTTCTTGATTCCAGACCCAGTTCACCGCCAGGGAGCACAAACACATCGTTCGTCAACGGGTCCAGCGTCCCCGGACTACGAGATCGTCCCGATGGAGATCGACGCGACGCCGCCGCTGTCGCCGCCGCAGATGACAGCGTCACCGAGAGGGACTCCGGGACCGTGCGTGCCGCCGCCGCCTGGGCCACGCACCTCAGAAGAAGATGACCTGCTCCCTCTGGGCGGGGGGGGGGGGGGGGCGCCCTTCCCCAGGTTTCGGTGGGTTCCCTGGAGGATCGCAAGGCGGATGCCGGAGCGCGGACGGCGTCTCGATCCCAGCCTCAGCTACGACGCCCGTCCCACCAGTAACGCCCCCGCCCAGGCCCTCCTCCCAGTGCCGTCGCCGTGGCCCTCAGCCCTACGCCACGACGGCGCGGCGGTTTGGGGGGGAGGGGTGTGGTGTCGCACAAGTACAATCTGCGCGCCACCTACTTTCGCCGCGCGCCGCCATGCACGCACGGCGCGGCGTTCTCATGACGACAGCCACGAGCGCCCTCTGCTGCAACCCCGCTCGTGGCCACCACTGAAGGACATCGTTCACTTCGGACGGAGATAGCAACCAGTTAGGACCTTCGTAATCAGATAGGCACCAGTGAAGACTTTCCTATCGTACAGGCACTAGGCAGGCCTCTAACAACTATGTATCAACATTCTGCAGTACTATGTAAAAGTTAAGTATTGTTACATTTTGTGCAATATATATCTCTTTCTAATTTACTTTAGTGTTTATAGTTTCTGGCTGCTCCCCTCCGTACCTGCACCAGCGTGCTATCTTATTCCTGTGTCGGTCTCATCCACTCGGCCACCGACACCTACGACGAGGCTGGGACACAAAAGCGGCGACGAAGTTGGGACACAAAAAAAGGTACTGAACAGAATTGGTGAGAAAAGGAATTTTTGGCATACCCTGACTAAAAGAAGGGATCGCTTTGTAGAACACATTCTTAGAAATCGAGGAATCGTAAATTTATCATTGGAGGGAAGTGCGTGGGGTAAAAATCGCAGAGGGAGACCAAGAGACGCGTATAGTAAGCAGATTCAAGTGGATGTGGGTTGCCTTTCTTATGAGGAGATGAAAAGGCTTGCTCAGGACAGAGTAGGGTGGAGAGCTGCATCAAACCAGTCTCTGGACTGAAGACCATAACACGATGGGGCTGTATATTTTCTTATAAAGTAAAATCAAAATGTTATGTAGTCAGTACCCTCTACAAGCACTATAGGGAATTTTTGTACACCTTGTGTACTCTTCGTACAAAAGTACGACGTGTTGGATCGCTCGCCAATTGCTTCCTCGAGCTGCTACAGGCCAGTGTGTTTCCTTAAAGCAGTCACCTCGTGGCTACTGCTAGGAGGAAGTCTGCTGTGACCTTTCTAGACTTCATAAGGCGCGCAGTAAGCTAGCAGCTCTCACTCTGCCTGACACTTGCCTACCATCATGGTGGTCGCCGTCATTTCCAGCAGCGACAACCCACAGGGTAAGTTGGAAATTTTCTTCTTCGTCATCTTATGCACTTCCTCCTCCAGTTTTCTCGTGCATCCGTCCCTTGGCACACTCCGACCAGATGATTTCCCTTGTGATTAGTGGATCTACACAGATCTACTGCTAGTTCTTAAACTCATCTAGCGTTACATGTCATTTTTTCTTCTTCTTGTTCCAATACTGCATTCGATGAGTCTCTGTTGCAAACGATTTACGCGCAATATACAGCGAGATTCAACAAAAACTCTTATAAACTTCGAGGACTTGTAGGGGGAAATGAGCATATAATATTTTAAGTAGCAATTCGCGTCAATGACCGTAAAGAAGGATTTCACGGTTGTTGTCATTACTTCATACTTCCGGGCTGAGACGTAGCGGTCGATGCATAAAAGTTACATCTTCGGCTGCGGAAAGTATCCTCGGAGGTGAAGCGGCAAACTACAGTAGAGCTCGAGTGAGCGACGTATACAGGGTGAGTCACCTAACATTACCGCTGGATATATTTCGTAAACCACATCAAATACTGACGAACCGATTCCACAGACCGAACGTGAGGAGAGGGGCTAGTGTAACTGGTTAATAAAAACCATAAAAACCTAAGTCTTTTTTTAAAAAATGGGACCCCGTTAGTTTTGTTAGCACATATGAACATATAAACAAATACGTAATCAGTGCCGTCTGTTGCATTGTAAAATGTTAATTACATCCGGAGATATTGTAACCTAAAGTTGACGCTTGAAACCTCCGACGTTCAGTTGCGTGTTGTAACAAACATGGGCCATGGTCGGCGAGCAGCATCTGCAGGGACATGTTTACGATGACGACCGTGTTTACGAGTGTGGCTGTAGTGCACTGTTGTGGTTTAGTCTAGCTGTCCCAGTGTCCGCATGTAGCGCTTGCTGCTATTGTTATTCTGCATTCGTCTTTACACGCAGACTAACTGTAGTACACTGTGTCACCAGACGTCTGTGATAGTGTAGTGTTGTAGGAACTGTGACCATGGTGTATTCGAACTCTGAAAAGGCGGAGATGATACTCATCTATTGCGAGTGTCGACAAAATGCAGCTGAAGCCTGCAGGGTGTATGCAGAACGGTACCCGGGCAGAGAGCATCCAACGTGCCGCATATTTCAAAACTTCTACCGCAGTCTGTATGCAACAGGTATGGTTGTAGCACGCAAACGGGTCCGTATCAGGCCCGTCACAGGAGAAGCGGGTGCAGTTGGTGTGTTAGCTACTGTTGCCGTGAACCCATACAGGAGTACACGGGAAATTGCGAGAGCCGTTGGATTGAGTCAAATTAGTGTCATGCGCATACTGCTAGTTCTGTTTCACCTGTTTACCGATGAAGCGGGATTCACAAACCACGGGGCAGTAAATCTACGCAACATGCATTACTGGTCCGTGGACAATCCTCGCTGGCTCTGACAGGTAGAGCGACAGCGACCGTGGACTGTAAATGTATGGTGCGGAATCATTGGCGACCACATCATTGGTCCTCACTTCATTGCAGGGCCCAAACAGCTGCAACATATATCACGCTTCTACAGGATGATCTGCCAACGTTGCTCGAAAATGTCCCACTGGAAACGCGTCGACGTATGTGGTATCAGCATGGTGGTGCACCTGCACATTCCGCAATGAACGCTAGGCTGACCCTTGACAGGATGTTCGACGGGCGTTTCATAGGACGTGGAGGACGCATAAATTGGCCAGCCTGTTCGCCTGATCTTACATCTCTGGACTTCTTTCTGTGTGGTACGTTAAAGGAGAATGTGTACCGTGATGTGCCTCCATCCCAGAGGATATGAAACAACGTATTGTGGCAGCCAGATGTACTGCGGCGTGTGCGACATTCATTACGCAATAGATTGCAATTGTGTGCAGCAAATGATGGCTACCACTTTGAATATTTATTGGCCTGACATGTCGGGACACACTCTATTCCACTCCGTAATTGAAAAAGGAAACCACGTGTGTACTTGTACCTCACCCCTCATGGCAATGTACATGTGCGTCAGTGAAAAAGACCAATAAAGGTGTTAGCATGGGGACGTAATGTGCTATTCTAGTCTCTTCTGTACCTAAGGTACATCACCGTTCCCTTTGGATCCCTACTTAATTCGGTGCTCTCCGATACACACGATCGAACAGCGGAGGAGTGGTACTCAAGCGTCAACTTTAGGTTACAATATCTCCGGATGTAATTAACATTTTACAGTGCAACACACGGCAGTGATTGCGTATTTGTTTATGTGTTCAGATGTGCTAACAAAACTAACGGGGTTCCATTTAAAAAACTTAGGTTTATGTTAAAAAACATACTTCCGTGCATGTTTTTATGGTTTTTATTAACCAATTACACTAGCCCCTCTCCTCACGTTCGGTCTGTGGAATCGGTACGTCAGTATTTGATGTGGTTTACGAAATATATCCAGCGGTAATGTTAGGTGACTCACCCTGTATACAGGTGGAGAGTCTGTGCGATAACTGACCGTTATCTACATAAAGATTCTAATCACGATCCATGACGAAAAAGAGGTGTGATAAGACTTCAGTTGAAACGCGTACAAAATATATGAACCAGTATACTTCGAAGATGATATTGAACTCCTGCGATTGGCGTTTCTAATAAGGATATGGATGTAGCACTTCGCCATAGGGAGAGAAGCAGGATCAACGACGAACATTATCAGCGCAAGGGAAAAATTTTCTTCCATTTATTAGTAAGGTTGCAGATAGCAATGGGAAAGTGTTAGGAAATATGCCATGGAAACTTTCAGAACCACCAGCAAAATGAAATAATGTGTAACATTGGCAAAAGGTATGCGGTATTTATAAAGTTCATTGCAGTTTGACAGTATTACACCAGTACAACAAAAGGTACTGTCGCGTAGGACATTCTGATAAATTGGTCGTAACGCAATAAGTTTATCAATAAGATGACCATGAAAATAAAGTTTAGCAAGACGGGAATAGTAGCAAAGACAGCACATTATTATGCACGTATGTATAGAGAGGGCGTACACATTTTCAAACACCGAAATAATTTTAACAGGAAAGAGGAAGGTGTAAAGCCACGCGGGTTTGTTGGCCTGTCCCTCCTCCCTGCGAAATGCGTGGCTGCTCCACTTCGGAGGTTGGCGTCCTCCCTCGGACATGGGTGTGTGTCGTCATTAGCATAAGTTAAAGTAGTTTGTACAAACATTTGAATTTGCAACTGTGTAACGGGATGAACCCTTCATTCAACTAACTTTGTCTTCCTTCTACCTTTAGCTCGTTGCTGTCCGTACACGTATACATTTATTTGTAAAAGAAAACTTTTAATTTCAAAGCCAGGGAATTTTTAACTAGGGCAGCATATTCTAAATAACTGACTACAACATGAGGGTTGCGTTTTTACTAAAATTGTTGATTACCCATTCCATGATTATGTCCGGCAAGAACCACTAAATTCGTGAGACTCCGTCTGATATGATTAGCTCGAGCCTCCAATATGGTAACAATACAGTTATATGAATATTTAATCATTTGGATAATGTTCCTAAAATAATTGCTATTACAGTTAATTCTATATACCAAAAAAAGAAATAAATAGAAAAAAAGCAAGACAGAAAGCGATGAAACATTTCTGAGTTCCGACTACTATTCGAAATCAAAGTCCACGTATGTCCGAAAATATTTGAGTCCAACGCGGCGAATTCTGCGACCATGTTGAACACCCATCGTCTCACTGGATTTCACTACACTCGCGTCTGTCGTCCAGACAAAACTGCCGTCGACTGAGCCTAGGCCGGTTCTGGCAGCCACTCATATACGATCCGTGACGTCATTCCAGTAATACCTCACCTAACGAGTTTTAGTGATTCTCGCAGTAGTGTACAAAACTTTTTAAATATGAAATGCTGATATTACGGCATCGTTAGATGCGGGCTAAAATTCTAATGCAAATACATACTTAACTTTAATTTCTACCATTAGTAATACTCTCAAAATCTCAAGTTTAAACAAATGAGTATTTTCAGCATGTCCAATAAATAAGTCTTTCAGCCGTCGCGCAATGAATATTTAAGCAATCACTTACGTAAAGTGTTTTTCAGGTAGATTTTCCAGTCCTCTTTTTCAAATCACTGTTCAGAATTACTATGCTCATAAATGTAAACAAATTACGGCCGATGAACAAAATAATTTAGTTTACACAAAGACAACAGATTAAAATAAAGTAATATATTCTAAACAGGTCATAATGTGTTTTTACGGCCTCTCAACTTCTCACTGCCCACTTCTTGTGTTCCTGTCTTGTATTAATTGTTATCCATAAATCATTATTGTTTTTCCTTAAAAGTGCATTATTATGCGCAATATAAATGTTGTAGATCATATGGTTACGCCAAACTTTGTGTCTCGATCAGACCTTTCATTTCAGCCCTCGCTTGTTACTGCAGATCAATTAGTTTAGCCTCTGGATTTTACCAAGTGAATGAATATTAATTTTTTGAATAACTTTTGATATAAAATTAAGATAAGTGATGTCAACACATCATCTGAAACGCCCTGATCTCCTCTTTCATTTGCTTCTCCGTGCTAATCTGTTACTCTTAATAGTTTCAGCCTAGTATCTAAAAATAGAGACAATGTCGTTTTTCGGCGGGAGAAATGGCAGTTGAACATGACGCCACGTCCGCGAACGTGCTCTCCACCCGCCGATGGGAAGCTGGGCGAGTCTTACCTCCTCGCAGCGTCTGATTTTCTGTTCAGTCGTCGCAACTTTCGACGCTCTCCGCTGTCAAACTACCAGATGAGTGTTATAAGTTGTTGTAACGTCACATCTAGATAAAAATTGATTGAGACTGTTGGCAATATCGGAGAACATATCACATGCGATGTCCCGTGATTGACAGTGGCGCTCTCTGGACGGGGCTCACTTTAAGTCTAGTTGCAGTTTGCCGTCTCACCTCAGAGGATGCCTTCCGAAGTGTAACGCGGAACGTCAGTGGAAATTTTTATGCCTGCATTCCAGAAGTTTCATGCTAGTGAGTATATGATAGTCTGAAAAGTAAGCCATGTTCGAAAGTGTGCACCAATGACATTATGAAAAATTCTTCATCTTAGGTATTGCCACACAAATATCGTCTAAGCAAGCCCCTCGCTTACCATTTCTTGGGAGGAGGCAAAATGTATCAAAACAACAACCAATGTGTTCAGTAAATATGGCATCTAAGATACATCTATTAAGAGCTACGACCATTTGACCAGTAAAAGAGAGGTTTTGCACAGCATTAGAGATCTTAACGAATGTATTTTAGATCTTATATTTACTGGACGTTTTGTTGTTGTTTTGATATATTTTTCCTCGTCCCAAGAAATTGAAAGCAAAGTGGTAGACGAGACTTGTGTCACAATATCGGAGAATGTAGCACCGTTGGATGACATGCCCGGACAGGTGTTGCTTTTCAAAATATCATGTACTAGCTGAAAACCCGGCGTTCCCCAGATATTTATTTATATATTCGTGCCTTGAGTTAGTACTTCTCCTACTCCTTCTCTCTGTGTTCATCTTCTTTCTTCTAACAACATGTTATATTATATCGGAGAATATGTAATCAATAAGTGCAGTACCCAAAGAAAGAAAGATTAGTAATAAAAATACAAATGACATATAAAATTCGTACGATCTCATATTTTTTGAGTTATATTTTACAACTGCATAATTTTTCAGGTACATATTCATTTGTATAAGTGCTGTATAACTGTAAAATTTGTTGCGATTACAGTTAGTAGTAAATAAGTAATAGATTAAAACTTGGTGTGCGATTGGGCGGTTTTCCATGAATGTTACTGTTTATGTTCTCGTATCTCATGAACTTCGTGTCGTTCTGTGATACAATTTCAAAGGTACATTTGTGTATACTGTCTGTAAAATTTCCTGCTGCTATAATTTGTAGTGTAGAAATTATAAATTGTGTCGTCATGCTGAATGCCGTAGTTTTAGTCCATGAACAGAGGAAAAGTAGTAAGCGAGGAACGTTTCTCCTTTCGTAATTTGTCAGCGAAATAAAATTCAAGAAAGGTTTGAAATTATGTTTAAAGCTGGCTGCAAGTCGCTAAGTAATGTCATTCTGATGTCGTCATGTCATGACAAATAACTTTCTCAAGTCGTATGTGGTTCCTACCATTGGTACCTCACGGTACCAAATTTGGTTGAAATCGGTCCAGTGGTTTAGGAAGAAATGTGCAACATTGTCACCTAATGCAGCAGTTTTCCTCGAATCTCATTGTTTATGACGTCATATCTCGCTAACTATATTTTGTACGTGATCATTACACTTACAGTGACCGCCCTCGTGGATTGAGGTTTACGTGTGCAAAATTTCATAAAGATTGGAACAAAACTGTAGATTTGTATGCAATACGTACACACACATACGGACACTCTGCTTTATATATAAAGATTCACTGCTCTCGACCATTCCATGGAGTCTGGAAAAGTTGATTTTTAATACGTTTTATTCATTCACAAATATTCAATTTTTTTCGCAGTCTTTATTATTCATTACCAGGGGCGAATCCACCCCTTTTTACCCCACACCCAATGAAACAGAAGTCTCACAGTTTGAAGACTCACAGCGGTGATAGCACGCTATCTAAGCATTCTAAAAAAAAAAAAAAATTAGCGGCGCTACCGGGGGAGAGGGAGGTGGGGGGAGGGTGCAAACGATCCTTCGTCCTCCCCCCTCCATTCGATCCGCCCGCCTATCTTCATTACAATCGATCCACTTAAACGTTAATCAACCTTAAGATGCTACATTCCCTAGTGAGAATTATATTCTCAGAAAAGTTTTGTTTGAAGATACTACATCTTTGACTTCCATGGTTCTACATTTTCTAAGTTCTGCAAGGAATAAAATTCTATTTCATTTATTTCTACAGTGGTTACAGGCGTGCCAGTTGGAAGTTTAAACCTACTGAGGTGGCCAACGTCTGCCGAGCTAAACCTTGTAAACCTGCCTCTAGTAATGGGCTGGCAGCCTCAACGTAGACAACAGAGAAGCTACTTGCAATAAGTTTACTTCTAGTATCTACATCTACATCTACATAGATACTCTGCAAATCACATTCAAGTGCCTGGCATAGGGTTCATTAACCACTTTCATAACTTTTCTCTACCGTACCATTCACTAATAGCGCGCGGGAAGAAAGAACGCCTAAATCGTTCCGTTTTCGATCTGATTTCTCTTATTTTATTGGAATGGTCATGTCTCCCTAAGTAGGTGGGTGCTAGCAAAATATTTTCACATTCAGAACTAAAAGTCGGTGATTGAAACTTCGCAAACAGATCACGCCGCAATGAATAACTTCAAGGCGCGATGGCGAGGATGAGGTGTCCGTGCATACACATTGAGGTACATGTCAACAAGCGCCCCCCACCCCACAAATCGTGTAAAGCACAGCAGTGAAGCGGTGCACATGGTGCGAACCAGATAACATAGTATGAGAGCTCGCGTCATTGCAACATGGATCGCAAAGTAGAGCAATGCATTAACATCAAGTTTTGTTTCAAATTAGGTAAAACAGTGATGGAGACCCATGGGATGGTGGTTTATACGCTTTAGAAACGGAAAGGAAGGTGTCGAGGATGAGCTATGTTCGGGTCGACCGTCCACAATCACAGTCTCAGAGTACATCGAACAAGTGCGACGGATGCTCTACGGATGCTCGGCTGCTGTCATTGAGAACGAGAGCAGGCGGATATTATCAACGGATGCGGAGATATAACAACGCGTGACCTAACTACATCGAGCGATTCTGCGAGTAGCATTTTCTGACAGTTTCCAACAGCTGTAAACCCGATGTCAGAATATTGCAGTCAATGGCGACTACTTTGAAGGCCGGTAAAGGTTTTTTGGTAAAAGTGCAGTTTATGAGTCCGCGAGTGGTGCTTCACGCGTAGATGTTGGTAATGGCGCGATGAATCGTGCAGGTGAGAACGCCCAATCAGATTCAGCGTTTCATGTTATTTGAATTTGGCTTTTCTTCACACGCACTACTTTTCCGTTCAAAATGAATAATTTCTTGTAACGTAAATTGAAATATGTGTTTCTCTCTCAAGTAGTACGACGACAATAATTTTTCCTGTGCCTTTAATACGTGAATAATAAATGTTATTAAAATTGGTGTTCACTTTCCTAAGAAAAAACCAGATGTTGGGTAATTTGGAAGAATCCGTGTATCTCGAAGTTCCGGGTCTGGACCGGAGATTCGGGCGCTACGCGCCCTCACGTACTAAAAGGAAATTTCTTGTTTAACCTATACCTGATCTTCTCAAGGCTACGCTACAGATCACTTTATTAAGTGAAAGGATGTTTCGAACACACTTCCAGACTTCTCTTTAACACACTTCAATACCAACAACAGGCCAGCGCAGCTTTAAGGTTAGGTACACAAGAAGTTTTGTCTCGTAGTAGCGCCTAAATCTCCGGTTCAGAACCGCTCAGTGTAAGTAATTGCGCTCGTAAAGGCTGCGAAAGTCATGCAATCACCACAATTAAAATCACTGGTGAAAATAATTTTGGCTACATAGTACAGCCAGTACGCTCAATCTCCATTACAGAATGTAAATATAAATTTCACAGTTATTGAAATTCAATATTTTAATCTAGATTTTTACATCCACTACGCCGATTTGTTTAAAAAACATAAAGAGAAAGCTGTTTTTTACTGGCCGCGCTATTGCGACTGCTGATTGGCTGCGGCGCCGTTGCCAACGTCCAAACATGAGATGCCACTTGTGCTTCAGCCGGTTTTTTTTTTTTAATTCTAATAGTTATTTCCCATATTTCCTGAGACCATGCACCGAACTTTTCAGAAGCACCTTGTAGCTCTTAACTCAGCCTTCGGTCTTCTACGGTGGTTGCGCCCGGTTCCCCCTGATGGATTTCGTTAGCAAGCTCACGGCTAGTCCGACCTCGGCTACGTGTCCGAGCGCTAGTAGTCAGTCCTGTGTGTCTCAACCTCTGCTGCTGCTCTCTCAAGAAATCCAGTCGGACCTTATCACTGATAGCCTTTGGATGATTGTTAAGAATTTGTAAGGTGTCAGCGCGTCGTATCAGGGTGTATGTGTCGCTGTGCAACAATTGTTGCCTCAAATCAGTTGCAATGTTGTCAGAGGTGGTCAGGTGTCCTCTCACAATGAGGTGTCACCCGCTGCCTAAACCGACGTAGGTATGCCGGATAGGGACCATGGCCTGTGAGGAAGTGTATCGCCCCACGACTCAGCGGGAAATGCTTCAGTGCCAATCTCTCTTGCACAGTCGGCAGCAGTTCATAGGTTCTCTGTTTCCTCCTCGACCCATGACTATTTCCACAATTCGTCACCCCTCCCCCTACTTTTGATGGATGGCTTATCTCTAGAAAAGATTCCCAGTATGTCGGTGATCCTTTCCTCGTCCCCTCTCTTTGCCCAGTAGCATGTTCCTTGTTTCCTTATTTTGACGTCCAAGGGAAAATGTTCAAATGATCAACTTAACTGCGGAGTCATCAGTCCCTAATTTTATAAACTACATGTGATCTAACATGAAGAGGGCACAAACATCCATGCCCGAGGGAGGATTCGAATCCCCGACGGGGAACGGCCTCGCGCTTCGCATCATAGCGCCTCGCTGCCCTCGGCCACTCCGCCGCGGCCCTTCCAAGGGGCATAGTGCCATTTGGAGAGGGGAGAGCCGCCACCTCTCCCCCCATGGAGTCAACATTTGCAAAAATATCTTTAGCCTTCTTCACGTAGAACACTGTCTAACTGTATAACAAGAGTAGGGTTAATATCATTTCAATAACAAAAAACGAATAATAGTTTCCATTAACAAATTTTCACATTCACAAATTGTTGACATTGTCATTGATTGGTTCGTATGAATAAAAAAGAGCACATGCTCCACAGAAGATTCTCAGAGCAAAAGAACGTTCTCTGAGTAAGTTCTCAATTTCTTATGAATAAAAACTTCGCATATGCTCTGAGCAGGTAGTTCATTCTCGCTACCTCCCCTCCTACTTGAGTAAGTTCTACATCTACATCTACATCTACATGGGATACTCTGAAAATCACATTTAAGTGCCTGGCAGAGGGTTCATCGAACCACAATTATACTATTTATCTCCCATTCCATTCTCGAATAGCGCGGGGGAAGAAAGAACACCTGAATCTCTCTGTTCGAGCCCTGATTTCTCGTATTTTATTTTGATGATCATTTCTACCTATGTAAGTGGGAGTCAACAATATATTTTCGCATTCGGAGGAGAATGTTGGCGATTGGAGTTTCGCAAGTAACCCACGCCTCAGCGATAAGCGCCGTTGTTGTAATGATTCCCATCCCAGATCCTGTATCATTTCCGTAACGCTGTCTCCCCTGTATCGTGACAATACGAAACGAGCTGCCCTTCTTTGGACTCTTTCGATGTCCTCCGTCAAACCCACCTGATAAGGATCCCACACTGGGCTGCAATACTCCAAAAATGGACGGACAAGCGCAGTGTATGCAGTTTCTTTAGTAGTTCTGTTGCATCTTTTAAGGGTTCTGCCAATAAAACGCAGTCTCTGGTTCGCCTTTCCCACGATATTATCTACGTGTTCTTTCCAGTTTAAGTCTGAAGTAATAGTGATTCCTAGGTATTTTGTGGAGTTTACGGCCTTCACATTTGATTGATTTATGTTGTAAACAAAGTTTAACGGATTTCTTTTCGTACTCATGTGGACGACTTCACACTTCTCATTATTTAGAGTCAATTGCCAATTTTTACACCATACTGATATCTTATTCAGATCGTCCTGCAGTTGGTTTTGATCTTCAGATGATTTTACTAGACGGTAAATGACGGCGTCATCTGCAAACAACCTAAGAGAGCTACTTAGATTTTCCCCTAAATCGTTTATGTAAATAAGGAATAGCAGAGGACCAATAACACTACCTTGTGGAACGCCCGATATCACCTCTGTTTTAGTCGATGCCTTACCATCGATTACTACGAACTGTGTCCTCTCTGACAAGAAATCCCCTATCCAATTGCAAATTTGGGGCGATATACCATGACCACGCAATTTGATTAAAAGCCGTTTGTGAGGTACGGTGTCAAAAGCTTTCTGGAAATCAAGAAATACGGAGTCGATTTGCGAACCTTTGTCGATAGCACCCATCACTTCGTGTGAATATAGAGCTAGTTGTGTTTCGCATGAGCGATATTTTCTAAATCCGTGTTGACCTTGGGTCAATAGATCGTTCTGTTCGAGATAATTCATAATATTTGAATACAGGATATGTTCCAAAACCCTGCTGCAAATTGACGTCAATGAAATAGGCCTGTAGTTTAGTGGGTTACTCCTACTGCCTTTCTTGAATATAGGTGTGACCTGTGCAACTTTCCAATCTTTTGGTACAGATCCTTCTATGAGAGAGCGGTTGTATATGACTGTTAAGTAAGGAGCTATCGCTTCAGCATAATCAGATAGAAATCTAATGGGTATACAATCCGGACCAGAAGACTTGTTCTTATTAAGTGATTTTAGTTGCTGCACTACTCCGATGATATCTACTTCTATGTTACTCATTACGGCATCTGTTCGTAATTCGAAATCTGGAATATTGGTTTCGTCTTCTTTAGTGAATGAGTTTCTAAAAGCTAAGTTTAGTAACTCTGCTTTAGTAGCGCTGTCATCGGCAGGATCGCCATTACTATCACGTAGTGAAGGTATTGTTTGTGACTTTCCCCGAGTATATTTAACATATGACCAAAATCTCTTTGGGTTTTCAGTCAAATTACGAGAAAGAGTTTCGTTGTGATAAATGTTGTAGGCATCTCGCATTGAAATCCTCGCTAAATTTCGAGCTTCTGAGTACAATCGCAAATCCTGGGGATTTCGTGTTCGTTTAAATTTAGTATGCCTTTTCCTTTGCTTTTGCAACAGTGTCCTAACCTGTTTTGTGTACCAAGGGGGATCGCCTCCTTCTTTTATTAATTTATTAGGTATAAAACTGTCAATTGCTGTCGATACCACTTCTTTGAATTTGAGCCACATCTGGTCTACACCTACGTTTAGTGTTAGAAACGAGTGGAAGCTGTCTTTCAAGAAGCAATGTATTTTGTTTCTATCTGCTTTCCTGAACAAATATACTTTGCGTTTATTTTTGGTGACTTTGGGACTTTCGATATTCAATTTCGCTACTACAGCTCTGTGTTCACTAATACCTGTATCCGTTTTGATGCTCATTATGAGCTCAGGATTATTTGTTGCTAAGAGATCAAGTGTGTTTTCACATCCATTTACAATTCTAGTTGGCTCATGAACTAATTGTTCGAAGTAATTCTCAGAGAATGCGTTGAGTACAATTTCGGACGATGTTTTATGCCTACCTCCTGATTTGAAAATATAATTTCGCCAACAGATCGAGGGTAAATTAAAATCACCACCTACTATTATCGTGTGAGTCGGGTACGTTTTTGTAATTAGACTCAGGTTTTCTTTGAACCTTTCTGCTATTGTATCGTCAGAGTCGGGAGGCCGGTAAAAGGAACCGATTATTAACTTAACTCCGCGTGTCATGTCCGCCACAGATCAGCTGTCCAATCGTGTATTTCTTTAAACTAACCCAATCATGCAAATCATTAAGTGTACAAATATGGAGTAGGCATCGACGCGTTCAGAAAGAACTGTACTGTATTTAGAAATTAGTTTGTTGTGAAGGAGCATATTATTAAGATTAAATATGCACTTTTTACGAAAATGTATTCTGCTGGCGATACAAAAGTTTCGTCACACGAGAAACTCGTTTGTTAATAAAGTAGGGTTAGCACAATTTGCGAACGATATAATAAGAATGCATCACATATTCATCTGTTACAACGTGGAATGCTGTCGGAGTGTTCTAACATGCGATAGGCCTTGTTAAATATGGCACCGAATGGTTTGCTCATAAGCGTTAGGCCATGCGATTTTGAACAAGAAACAGGCTACTAGGTATGTAATTAATCAGTTATTAATTTTCCTGTCGTGTTTACTTACTTCTAACATCATAGAAGTTACGATTACGAAGTTAGAAAACGCATCATAAATAGGCCGGTTTGGATAGACTGGTTTGGATAGAAACAGTACTTCAGTAGGCCTACCTGGTATTGCAGCAATATTTATTTTGTGATAGAAACTGTGAAGTCCTGGGATACATTTTATTTGGAACTAACAGCATAAGGTCTTACTAATAGACCCTATTTTAAAACAATATTATTTTGCTATGTGACTGTTTACAACTGTAAATATACACGCCAAACAAATGAGTAAACACGCAGCTGAATCCATTTGTGTTTCATTTTTATGTCGGTAATGAAAACAGCTCTTACATCACCCTCGTCACTGTATAAAATGCTGGAAGTGTCACACGATTTTTCCGAAGGAAGATACTCGTCAACAAAATGTTTTTATTTGTATTAACTTTATAGATCCCCTCGTATTTCTTAAAGACTGCATATAAAGGAACTTGTTTCTGCCTTGTAAGTAACAAAATTGTTGTCATTTTTATTATAAACCTCAGTAAAACGTAACCTTAATAGAAGTTACTCAGCACGGAGTATGCCATAGAGCTCACTCCAGAAATCTTAGAATGTTCTCCCGTCGTGAGAAACTTCTGTAGTTTTATTCATATGAAATTGGAGAATGTTCTCTGCTGTGAGCAACTTCTCCCACCCCGTTACTCACGCCGAGAACATACGCGGCTGAAGTATATTCTCCGACTCCCTTTATTCATGCGAACCTGAGTATCTTCTCTGGAATCCAAAGTATAAATTAGATACTCCATTTTATTCATAGTTTAATACATTAAGAATAAATTTGTTAAAGATCGCAAATGAATTTCCATAATCACATTCGGTTCTGTAATGAACTATCTTCAGATCATTAAACGTGTCAGACAAGCATAATTGTATCACACTGATAAAAATTTAAAACAATTATGAAATTACTACCATCACATCATAAGATTCATTTTCCATATAGGTTGATATGTTTGTATAGCTTATGGGACTTAACTACGGGGTCATCAGTCCCTAAACTTACAAACTACTTACGAACTAGCTAACACTAAGAACGGCACAAATATCCATGCCCGAGGGGGGATTCGAACCCCCGACCATAGTGGCCGACCGTGACCGGCGCGCCGCAGTCCCCTCGTCCACCGGCGGCCGGCGATTCATTTTTTCAAATGTCACATCGAAGAATGGTAAAATAATTTTTCAATCATCGGAGTGAAGCAGACTATTGCAGCTCTCATATTGCACGTATTGCTACGTTAGTAATACACGCCCTAGTCTCTGGTTCTGACAGAACAGCTCCATAGTGAAGCTTCACTTCTGTAAATGGGTCTCATCTCGCAACGTTTTCTGAAAGCCACTTACCGCGCTTCTTTAGAAGCCTGTCCCTATAGCTGCTGTGGGTGCGCTAATCGCCGCTAGATGCGGCTGTAGTTGTGATAATTAGGTACTTTTTGTCTATTCACCTAATCGGAGAGAGCAAACTTTTTATATCTGCCATTGTTTGTGTCACTTATTGTAACTTGTCATGTAGAAAAACTTATCACCTAATTTCTTTATTTTGGAGCCCACATTGTGACACAATTGTAATTGACGTTTATACCTTTTAATCGCTAATATAATGATTTATTTATTTATTTACAGTGAGCTCATTTCGGATTTTAACGTCATTATCAGATTTTCTGCAGTACAAATGTGGTAATTCATAATTAGTAACTACGGTTAGATAAGCTGTCATATATAAATTTTCATGGCTATTGGGAACTTACATTTGACGTAAGTTCTCATTGCTGTCCTTTCTGCTTAAGATGTTACTGATTTTATCAGGTGGGTTTTTTTTTTTTTTTTTTTTTTTTTTTTTTTTTATACGCTCGTAAAACTTTTGTTATATATATACCTGTGGCGTCTGTTCCGAAAGAACAGACGTCACTTCTGATCCTGCAGTTGATATTATTTAATATTCACAGAATATATGACATCAACTGCGATTGGGCAAAGCTGAAAATGTGTTCCCAGCCGAGATACGAACCCGGGTCTCCGGCTTTCTAGGCTGTTCGCTGACCCCTACACCACTGGGGACACAGTGATCAGCGCACCTGCAAAGACTACCTAAGCAAGCCTCCCGTCAGATACAAATTCCCAGCTTCGCCCTGCCCACAGTACTCACACTCGTAGTTATGAAACTAATTCCCGTAAGAGTAAGGGCTTAAAACTTGCCCACCCCTCCCCACTAACGATAGGACGGTGACGGGCAATGATCCTATCGTTATTGGGGAGGGGTGGGTAAGTTTGAAGCCCTTATTCTTACGGGAATTAGTTTCCTAACTACGAGCTTGAGTACTGTGGGCAAGGCGAAGCTGGGAATTTGTATCTGACGGGAGGCGTGCTTAGGTAGTCCTTGCAGGTGCGGTGATCACTGTGTCTCCGTTTCCTGGGTAACTATGTAAACATATAATGTCGTCGAAACACTTTGACTATAGCTGTCATTTTTACTGAGGCAGAAAATAAAAAATCTGTTACAAGCATATAATCCTATCATGTTGTTGTTATGGTCTTCAGTCCGGAGACTGGTTTGATGCAGCTCTCCACCCTACTCTATCCTGAGCAAGCCTTTTCATCTCCTCATAACAACGACAACCCACATCTCTTTGAATCTGCTTACTATACGCGTCTCTTGGCCTCCCTCTGCGATTTTTACCCCACGCACTTCCCTCCAATGCTAAATTTACGATTCCTCGATGTCTGAGAATGTGTCCTACCAAGCGATCCCTTCTTTTAGTTAGGGTATGCCAAAAACTCCTTTTCTCGCCAATTCTGTTCAGTACCTCTTCATTAGTTATGTGATCTACCCACCTAATCTTCAGCATTCTTCTGTAGCACCACATTTCAAAAGCCTCTATCCACTTCCTGCCCGCACTGCTTATCGTCCATGTTTCACTCCCGTACAAGGCAACACTCCACACAAATGCCTTCAGAAAAGACTTCCTTACACTTAAATTAATATTCGATGTTAGCAAATTTCTCTTTTTCAAAAATGCTTTTCTTCCCATTGCCATTCTGCATTTTATATCCTCTGTACTGCGACCATCGCATGTTATTTTACTACCCAAGTAACAAAACTCATCTACCACCTTCACTGTTTCGTTACCTAATCTAATTCCTTCAGCATCGCCTGATTTTCTAAGACCGCATTCCATTATTTTTGTTTTGCTCTTGTTAATGTTCATTTTGTACGCTCTCTTCAACACACTGTCCATTCCATTCAACTGCTCTTCCAGGTCGTTCGCTGTCTCTGACAGAATTACAATGTCATCAGCAAAACGCAATGTTTTTTATTTCTTCCCCCTGAACTTTAATTCCTGTTCCAAAATTTTCCTTGCTTTCCTTCATCGCCTGCTCAATGTACAAATTGAATAACATCGGAGAAAGGCTACAACCCTGTCTTACTCCCTTCCCAACTGATGCTTCCCTTTCATGCCCTTCGAGTCTAATAACTGCGGTCTGGCTTTTGTACAAGTTGTAAATAACTCTCCTTTCCCTGTATTTTACCCCTGCTGACTTCAGAATTTGAAAGAGTGTAGTCCAGTCAACATTGTCAAACGCTTTCTCCAAATCTACAAAGGCTAAAAATGTAGATTTGCCTTTCCTTAATCTATCTTCTAAGATAAGACGTAAGGTAAGTATTGCCTCCCGGGTTCCTACGTTCCTCCTGAATCCAAACTGATCTTCCCCTAGGTCAGCTTCTACTAGCTTTTCCATTCTCCTGTAGATAATTCGTGTTAAAATTTTGCAACCATGACTTATCAAACTGATGGTTCTGTAATTTTCACACCTGTCTGCATCTGATTTCTGTGGAATGGGGATTATTACATTTTTCTTAAAGTCTGAGGGTATTTCGCCTGTCTCATATATCCTACACACCAGTTCAAATAGTTTTGTCATGGCTGGCTCTCCCAGAGACTTTAGTAGCTCTGAGGGTATGTCATCTACTCCTGGGGCCTTGTTCCGACCTAGGTCTTTCAGGGCTCTGTGAAATTCATCTCTCAGTATAATATCTCCTATTTCATCTTGATCTACTTCCTCTTCCCTTCCTACAACATCGTCTCTCAGTTCATTTCCTTTGTAGAGCTGCTCTATGTACTCTTTCCACCTTTCAGCCTTCCCTTCTTTGCTGAGAACTGGTTTCCCATCTGAGTTCTTGATATTTGTAGAATTGCTTTTCTTGTCCCCAAATGTCTCTCTGATTTTCCTGTAGGCGGTATCTACTTTTCCCCTTCTTATACATTCTTCTACAGATTTGCATTTGGCTTCTAGCCACTCCTGCTTAGCCATTTTGCACTTCCTGTCAATTTCATTTTTTAGTCGTCTGTACTTCATTTTGTCTGTTTCATTTACTGCATTTTTATATTTTCTCCTTTCGTCAATTAAATTTAGTATTTCCTGTGACATCCAAGGATTTTTTGTAGGTCTTGCCTTTCTACCTATTTTGTCCTCTGCTGCCTTCACTATTTCATCTCTCAATGCTACCCATTCCTCTTCTACTGTTTTATTTCCCCCTGTTTCTGCCAATTGTTGCCTAAATCTCCCTCTGAAATTCACCAGAACTTCACTTTCCTTCAATTTATCTAAGTCCCATCTCCTTATTTTCCTACCTTTCTGCAGTTTTTTCAGTTTCAGCCTACAGTTCATGACTAACAAGTTATGGTCAGAGTCTATATCTGCCCCTGGGTATGTCTTGCAGTTTATAACCTGATTCCGGAATCTATGTTTTACCATTATAAAATCTATCTGATACCTTCCAGTGTCTCCTGGTCTCTTCCAAGTATACAACCTTCTTTTGTGATTCTTAAACCACGTGTTTGTTATGATTAAATTATGTTCCGTGCAAAATTCTACCAGGCGACTTCCTCTATCATTCCTTCTGCCCAGTCCATATTCACCTACTATTTTTCCTTCTCTTCCTTTTCCTACTACCGAATTCCAGTCTCCCATCACAATTAAGTTTTCCTCTCCCTTAACTGTCTGAATAATTTCCTTTAGCTCCTCATATATTTCTTCTATATCCTCATCATCGGCAGAGCTAGTTGGCATATAAACCTGTACTACTGTTGTCGGTGTTGGCTTCGTATCTATCTTGACAATAATAATGCGATCACTGTGCTGCTCATAGTAGTTTACCCGCATTCCTATTTTCTTATTCATTATCAGTCCTACTCCTGTGATACCCCCAACTGATTTTGTATTTATAATCCTGTACTCACCTGACCAGAAATCCTGTTCATCCTGCCACCGAACTTCACTAATCCCCACTATATCTAACTTCAACCTATCCATTTCCCTTTTTAAATTTTCTAATTTTCCTACCCGATTAAGGGATCTAACATTCCACGCTCCGATCCGTAGAATGCCAGTATTGTCTTTCCTGATGATAACATCCTCCTGAGTAGTCCCCACCCGGAGATCCGAATGGGGGACTATTTTACCTCCGGAATATTTTACCCGAGAGGATGCCATCATCATATTTTCATACAGTAGAGCTGCATGTCCTCGGGAAAAGTAACGGCTGTAGTTTCCCCTTGCTTTCAGCCGTTCGCAGTAACCGTATGGCAAAGCCACATAAGCTGATGTTACAAGGCCAGCTCAGTCAATCATCCAGTCTGTTGCCCCTGTAACTACTGAAAAGGCTGCTGCCCCTCTTCAGGAACCACACGTTTGTCTGGCCTTTCCACAGATACCCCTCCGTTGTGGTTGCACCTACGGTACGGCTATCTGCATCGTTGAGGCACGCAAGCCACCCCACCTCGGCAATGTCTGTGGTTCATGGGGGTGGAATCCTATCATAACTGCATGAAATCAGTAACATCTCAAGCCGAAAGGACAGCAATAAGAACTCCATTAAATGTATGTTCCTAATAGCCATAAAAATTTATATATGACATCTTATCTAACTGTAGCTACTAATTACAAATTACCACATTTGTATTACAGAAAATTTTTTGATGGCAATAAAAACCAAAATGAGCTCATTATAAATAAATAAATAAAGTATAATACTAGCAGTGTAAAAGGTATAAACGTCAATTACATATCACCTAGAATGAAACTTCCGCTTTGCAGCGGAGTGAGCGCCGATATGAAACTTTCTAGCCGATTATTTCACTCATCAGTAGCTCCCGAACACTAACTCACTAAACCTGTTCATGTGAACTTTCGGCCAATGCGAGGGTAGCTTCTTCTAGTGCCCTTATTTTTTCATCCTATCAGATACCTCGTGTCAACCGATGTCGGCCAATCCAGAGCCAGTGTCTCACTCAAGCCCTCATATAGAAAACCAGAGCTAGCTTCCACGTCATACCACTGGTGTGTGTTCTTGTTGCACCACCTTAAAAACTTAGAGGTTTTAAACCATTTATACCGCCTAACATATTGAAGTATTACAATAAACGTAAAATGTACTTGGGTAGAAAAACTTCCATGCGGTGCGGGGGTGCATCTTAAAATATTAATACAATGCTGAAATTACTGAAGTATGTTAGGATATACATAGTTTACACAGGTGAGGCCAATATTGCGGTGTACAAAAGTTTTGCCATATGGCAGTTACATAACCTATCATCCATGGCCTTATTTTCGACTGTGAGGAATTTTTTTTATTTTACAATCTATATATTAAATTGTGATTTAATATATTAAATTGTGATTTTAAAGATGTAATGTCAGTAGTGTTGCAACCGCATTAAATACTTTATCGGTATGATGAATGTTATGCTTGTCTAACAGATTTTATGAGCTAAAGCTCGCTTCTTAAACAGACTAAAAGGGTTATCAAAATAAAATAAATTCTCTTTATTTACTTTAAGGATTTTATCATTTGTACACAGAAAAGTCCATAATCATAGGTTAATTAAAATTACCGTATTCACTGGGTACCCAGGAGTAGAGGTGACAGGTGAATATTTTTAATAGTGTCTTTGTTGCCATCGGACGTCGTCAAACCCGCCCGGAAGTAATCAGTCACGCTCGTATGAAACGGCGAACAGTTGTCTATTTTCGATCTACAACTGAATCACGTCTGAGCGATCTTTCTAATTCCCATTTACACATCGAGTAAACGTTGTTTACTTTGTTAAGCGCAGACCAGATATTGCGGCGCAATCTGGTAGCCTAGACACGACGCAGGGAACATTAACCGTTCTAGAGTAGTGTCGTTCCGCTAAATTTCTATCCATCGGTCTGCTGTTGTTTCTCCTCTGTCCAGCTTAAAATGTGTATTTTGTGTAGGAAGTTGATGGGAGCGAAGCCTGTTATTATTGAGCGAATATGTTCACATACAGGAAGATAAATATCAGAGCCATACCTTATCCCAACGTAAAATCAAACAACAATCATCTAAATATTTCACATTTTCAAAGCTAAAAATTTTGAGTACCTAAAGAGTGGCAGAATTCAATTCTGATCCCAATTTTTAAAAAGGGAGAGAAAAATGTTCAAATGTTTGCGAAGCTAAGGGACTTTACTGCGGGGTCACCAGTCCCTAAACTTACAAACTACTTATGAACTAGCTTATACTAAGGACGGCACAAACATCCATACCCGAGGGGGGACTTCGAACCCCCGACGGAGAACGGCCTCGCGCATCGTAGCATAGCTCCTCAATGCGCTCGACCGCTCCACCGCGGCAGGGAGACAAAAATGGTATGTGGTATTATAGAGGTATATCGCTATTACCAGTATGTTTCAAAATTTTCTCGAAAATTCTGTTAAGCAGGCTTATACCATATACAGATGAAATTTTGGGGGATTACCAACTTGGCTTTCGGAGGAACAGATCAGTTGTAGACCAAATATTCACACTGCGTCAAATTTTGGAGAAAAATGAGAATGTATAATAATAATATATACATAGATTTTACAAAAGCATATGATTCAGTATTGCGAAAAAATTGTACAGAATTCTTTAGGAACTTGGCATACCAAAGAAGAACATTAGTCTTATTGAAGCGAGTATGGAAAACACAAAAGGCGTGGGGAAATTGGAGTCAGAAAGAATTCGAAATGAAGAACGGACATAACAAGGGAATGCCCTTTTCCGCTACTTTTTACTTTAGTCCTAGAATATATTGTCCGAATGGCAGCAGATAATTCGAAGGGTGTGGAGTCTAATTGAAATATTAAGATATTAGGGTATGCAGATAATCTAAACATCATCAGCGATAGGAAATAATCTGTAACAGAAAATGCGAATGCGTTAATCAAGGCTAGTGAAGACATAGGTCTGAGAATAAGTGAAGACAAAACGAAATACTTTGTTACTACTAGAATGCCAACAGCAGTAGATCAGGATATGTTAAGAGTTGTTCACATGCAGTTTGAGAAATTGAACGCGTGTAAGTATTTAGGCGTGAAGATTACATCCAGAAATGAGATTGAATCCGAGCTGCGAATACATTACGGGCTGGAAATGCTTGCTACTTCTCACTGAATAGATTACTCTCATCACGGTTATTGTCTATAATTTTAAACATAAGAAATTACAAAACTGTCACTCTTCCAGTTGTGCTGTATGAGTGTGAAACTTGGACTCTCACTTTGAAAAATGAGAAACCGTTTCGAGCATTTGAAAACAAAATTTTCGCTAAAATTTTCGGAGCAAAAAGGGATGACTTTTTGCGGAGAGTGGCGAAAATTGTATAACGAAGAGGTTCACGAACTCTATTCAAGCCCTGACATAATCAGTGTTATTAAATGACGATTGGTTGCGATTGGCGGGTCACGTAGTTCGAATGTATGAAGACAGGGCAGCGCGCAGAGTATTGGTAGGGCACTTAGAGGGAAAATGTCCTGTGGGGAGACCGAGGCGCAGATAGGAGGACAATGTGAAGACCGGTTTGAGGAACCTAGGTATTGAAGGCAACTGGAAAGAAATAGCGCAAGACAGGGATAGAGGGCGAAAACTTGTTGCTGCGCTAATGGACTTTCAAGTCCGGTATGACCAGTGAGTAAAGTAAGTACGTAAAAGTTCAAGACTGAACTTAGAATTGTGTCATGACCTCACTAGCAATGCTATATATAGTTTCTTTCCCGTGCTTCTGATTCATTATTTTTTATGTTTCTACTTTCTTTACAATCTCCAGGCGGTCCCAGTGGGAAAAGCTGTAGCTGGTGGCGTGAAACGAGACTCATGAGAAAGATATCCTTCGCCGTCTGCTTGATGGTCATGATCCTGTGTGTAGCCATGTATCTGACTAACTGGTCGATAGCCGGGAATAAAACCAGCGACACAGTTTACAACGACACTCAGATCACAGCAGAAATGTCACCTGGTAAGTAACAACTAAATACGGAATAAGTTAGCAGTGCCATCAAAGGATTCCATATTAGGGCATGAATTAGCGTAAGCAAAAGCAAGAAGGAAACACACCGTAGATTAGCTCTTCCGTCTGTGCATCGCATAGAGCTATATGAACAAGAGTAATGTTTATTACCAAACAACAGAACTCTGACAATTTAAAATTCTTCTCATAAACAAAATAATAATCGTCAACACAAGAATAAAATGAACGCTGGGTTAGTTTCAACGCTGCGATGCAATTCCGATACTGGAGAGCCTCGCCAATATCGATACAAAGAGGAACATCGGGACGGAACTGAAGTTTGTTTTGAGGGGGTGACGTACTTAGGTAGTAGGTGCATTTTTTGTCTGCCTGATAGTCATGATGCTGTGTGTAGCCATGTATCTGACTAACTGGTCGATAGCCGGGAATAAAACCAGCGACACAGTTTACAACGACACTCAGATCACAGCAGAAATGTCACCTGGTAAGTAACAACTAAATACGGAATAAGTTAGCAGTGCCATCAAAGGATTCCATATTAGGGCATGAATTAGCGTAAGCAAAAGCAAGAAGGAAACACACCGTAGATTAGCTCTTCCGTCTGTGCATCGCATAGAACGATATGAACAAGAGGGAGGTTTATTACCAAACAACAGAACTCTGACAATTTAAAATTCTTCTCATAAACAAAATAATAATCGTCAACACAAGAATAAAATGAACGCTGTGTTACGTTCAACGCTGCGATTCTATTCCGATACTGGAGAGCTTCGCCAATGTCGATACAAAGAGGAACCTAGGGACGGAACTGAAGTTTGTTTTGAGGGGGTGGCATACTTAGGTAGCAGGTGCATTTTGTGACTTTAGGTAGGTAATGCTCGTAAGAGTCATACAATTAGTATAAGTAATGGCATTTTTTGGACAGAAACGAGCCGACAGTGGACCGTGTCAAGCGGTTGGAGCAGCTTCCAGTCAGCCCAGGTAGAGAGACATAGTGGGTTTAACCAGCAGCCGGTCGTGGTTTGTCCAAAGCGGCGGAAATTAGTAACAGGCTCATGCTTTGTACTCAAAACTAATGAGGGCTGTTAGCCGATCGTTTCGTAAGGGTGCCTGAAGGACATCTATGACTTCCACACTCCAGTTAAAATAAAATAACCTATAAAATTATATACTGTCAACACTTAACTCTACACTGTTGTAATAATTACGCACGTCTCATGATTCTAAAAATAATTTCAATATCTCAAAAATTACAAATTGTTATGACTACTAAATCAAAATAAAGATAGTGCTACCAATTTCTTATCGAAGACAATACAACTGTTTAACCATTTTATTCTATTTATGATTTATGTTTATCTGACCACTTCAAATAAGAAACGAATTTGACTAAATAAACCTTATTCAGCTAAAAAAAACTTTTTATTAATGAACCAGTTATTTTATGTAATAATTCTTATTTATTTCGCCAACTACAGTCTATGCTTACATTTACATCTACATGGGATACTCTGAAAATCACGTTTAAGTGCCTGGAAGAGGGTTAATCGAACCACCTTTATTCCCTTTATCTCTCATTCCATTCCCGAATAGCGCGCGGGAAGAAAGAACACCTGAACCTCTCCGACCGAGCTCTGATTTCTCGTATTTTATTCTGATGATCATTTCTACCTATGTAAGTGGGAATCAACGATATATTAGAGTGTTTTTAACTACAGGATCACAGCAAAGATAATACATCCAACTAAGGCAGTTGCAGAGTTAAGAAAGCTTACATGTTCGACCCTAAGATATCATCGAGTCTAACGTCTAAATCAGAACCGTACATAGCCCCCTATACGTAGGTTTCCACAGCGTATAGACACATTTAGGTGTGATAGTTGTGGTGTGATAATTGCGGTGTAGGATAAAGCGGAAAGTCACAATTTGTGTTACCCATAATCCCACTGCGTCCGAAACGGTAGCTCAGGACGTTCGATCGGAAGGCTAGCCGTCCTGTACAATAAAAAAAACAGAGAGAAGAACGCAACGATATATATAGAGCATACACGTTCGCAGAGGACCGAAGATTGAACTGTAGTACCTCCTGTAAACCATCAAGCGAATGATAAAATAGAGGATATTGAAATAAGTGTCAGAAGGATAGAAAGAAATCGAAGTAGCTCAACACAGGTAAGGCTACTACATCTGATGGGATACCAGTTCGATTTTACAGAGTATACGAATGAAGTGCACTCATTTCTAGCAGCGGCGTACCGAAGCTCTCTAGAGGAACTAAGTGTCGCAAAGGATTGAAAGAAAGCACAGGTCAATCCCATTTACAAGAAGATATTCCTATATCCCTGACATCGGTCAGTTACAGAATTTTGGAACACATTTTATTTACGAATATTATGTCGTTTCTGGAGACCGGTTATCTTCTTTGAAGGAATCAACACGGTTTGCGAAAGCAACGATCGTGGAAAATGAGACTCGCGTTATTCTTCCACGATATCCACAGGGCAGTTGGGACAGGGCCCCCGGGTTCAGCACTGTAGCCTGATCAACAAAGTGCGAGCATATGGAATGTCAACTGTGAGACTGGTTTGAGGCTTTTCTAGCTAAAATAATGCAGCATGTCTTTCTTGACGGAGAGAATTCTTCCACAGTAGACCTCGTAGATAACATCGGAAGTTCATTGACGCTTTTCGCCGACGATGCTGTAGTTCATCAAGAAGTCTTCTGGTCCGGACTGTATACCCTTTAGATTTCTATCTCATTATACTGAAGAGATAGCTCTTTACTTAACAGCCACATACAACCGCTCTCTCAAAGAAGGATCTGTACAAAAAGATTGGAAAGTTGAACAGGTCACACCTATATTCAAGAGAGGCAGTAGAAGTAACCCACTAAACTACAGACCTATTTTATTGACGTCAATTTGCAACAAGGTTTTGGAACTTATCCTGTATTCAAATATTATGAATTATCTCGAACACAATGATCTATTGACCCAAGGTCAACACGGATTTACAAAATATCGTTCATGCGAAACACAACCAGCTTTTTCTCACACGAAGTGATGAGTGCTATCGACAAGCGTTATCAAATTGATTCCATATTTCTTGATTTCCACAAGGCCTTTGACACCGTACCTCACAATCGGCTTATAATAAAATTGCGTGGTTATGGTACATCGCCCCAAATTTGCGACTGGCTAGGGGATTTCCTGTCAGGGAGGACACAGTTTGTAGCAATCGATGGTAAGGCATCGACTAAAACAGACGTAATATCGGTCGTTGGTCCCCTGCTGTTCCTTATTTACATAAACGATTTAGGGAAAATCTAAGAAGCTCTCTTAGATTGTTTGCAGATGACGCCGTCATTTACCGTCTAGTAAAATCATCGGAAGATCAAAACCAACTGCAGAACGATCTGAATAAGATATCAGTATGGTGTAAAAATTGGCAATTGACTCTGAATAATGAGCAGTGTGAAGTCGTCCACATGAGTACGAAAAGAAATCGGTTAAACTTTGTTTAGAAGATAAAACAATCAAAAGTGAAGGCCGTAAACTCCAATAAATATCTAGAATTACTATTACTTCAGACTTAAACTGGAAAGAACAAGTAGATAATGTTGTGGTAAAGGCAAACCAGAGACTGCGTTTTATTGGCAGAACCTTTTGAAGATGCAACAGAACTACTAAAGAGACTGCGTACACTACGCTTGTCCGTCCATTTTTGGAGTATTGCTGCCCAGTGTGGGATCCCCATAAGGTGGGTTTGACGGAGGACATCGAAAGAGTCCAAAGAATGGCAGATCGTTTTGTATTGTCGCGTTACAGGGGAGACAGCGTTACGGAAATGATACAGTATCTGGGAAGGGAATCATTACAACAACGGCGCTTATCGCTGCGGCGTGGGCTACTTAAGAAACTCCGATCCCCAACATTCTCCTCCGAATGCAAAAATATATTGTTGACTCCCACTTAATAGAAAAGATCATCAGAAAAAATTACGAGAAATCGGAGCTCGAACGGAGAGATTCATATGTTCTTTCTTCCCGCACGCTATTCGAGAATGGAATGGAAGATAAATAGTATAAAGGTGGTTCGATGAACTCTTTTCCAGGCACTTTGTAGAGTATCCCTTGTAGATGTAGAAGTCGCAACACTTCAAAAGGGGAGCGAAGACTGAATAATCTGCAGCGTATTGACGCATGGTGTAGGGTATGGCAATTGAGCCTCAACATATACAAGTGTGAATTCCTACTTTTACATAGAAACAAAGATTTTTTATTATGTAACTATGCAATAGAATGACACATACTGTAATCAGTTACTTCCATAAAATAGCTGGAAGCAGAGGTAAGGGGCGATCTGAAATGGAAAAACCATATAAAATCAGTCATTTATAAGGCAGATGCCAGACTGAGATTCATTGGAAGAATCCTGAGGAAGTGTAGTCCGTCAATAAAGGAAGTGGTTTTCAAACCTCTCGTTCGGCAGTAGCTTGACTATCGCTCATCAGTGTGGGATCCGTACCAGGTAGGGTTAATAGAAGACATAAGATCCAATGGAGAACACCTCGCTTCGTTACCGTCTTATTTAGTAAGCGTGAAAGCGTCATAGAGATGATACCCAGTGGCAGACGCTGCAAGAGAGGCGTTCTGTATTGCAGTACACGCTTTATCAAAGTTCTAATGCCAAACGTTTCATGAAGAGCCATCCATTGTATTGCTTCCTCCTACGTACCTACGTATATCTCGCAAAGCGACCACAAGGATGAGATCAGAGATGACCCACACAGAGAAACATACGCGACTGCAACACGAGGAAGTGACAGTCGTACGGAAAATACTCTCCGGCACACGCCGCGATGTGGCTTGCGGAGTATGAATTTAGACGTGGAACTACCCGTAGAGAGGACAAAGCGGCTGCCTGATAAGCAGGAGACCTCTTTCCAATCTTGACCGTAGCACCAATTGTACATCAATTCATCGCCTTATCTACATCTACAAGGGATACGACGACATTATCTACGTGTTCTTTCCAGATCAAGTCTGATGTAATATTAATTTCTAGGTATTTAGTGGAGTTGATGGCTTTCACACTGATTTATCTTGTAAACAAAGTTTAACGGATTTCTTTTCGTACTCATGTGGACGACTTCACACTTTTCATTGTTTAGTCAATTGCCAATTTTTACACCATAGTGATATTTAAATTGTTCTGCAGTTGATTTTGATCTTCAGATGTTTTTACTAGACGGTAAATGACGACGTCATCTGCAAACAACCTAAGAGATCTGCTTAAATGTTCTGCCAAATCGTTCATGTAAATAAGGAACAGCAGAACGCCCGATATCACCTCTGTTTTAGTCGATCATCGATTACTACAAACTGTGTCCTCTCTGACAGAAAATCCCCAATCCATTCGCAAACTTGGGGCTACATACCGTAACCACGCAATTTGATTATTATCTGAGAGAATGTTACGATCAGCATAGGAAACTTTTATTTATTTAAACATCTTAAATGAAACGGATTAGGAAGATTACTGGACGTAGAGACTAATCCAAACAAGTTTCCTTGTTTATGAATGAACGTGCATTTGGTGAAAGCTAGCCGGAGAAACTTCTCGAAAGGATGTAGGAAAGCTCAGATGTCTGACCGGCTCTGGTATGGCCTGTGATTAGTCAGCGCATCAGTTGGCCCAGAACTTCGGTGAGATGGCCTTGTACCGCTAGAAGCAGCCGGAACGCATAGTCACACATGTAGATATAGTGGCAAGGACCAGATACCAAGCGAAGAAGACTTCTGGCGACGCCTGAATCACCCTGTAACTGAGGGAACCCACGTCTGCGGGAACCCACGTCCCGTGAGGCGACGCCTTGCATGTATGTACAGCCGCAGTACCTCGATGTCTAAAGGGTTGCCTATGGTTCAGGCAAACTCGAGACCTCCATTACAAGTAGAGGAGACAGATGTTATCGAAGGCAAGGTTAAACTACATAGTATCGGCAGGTACCCCGAGATGTGTCGGTTACGTCGCTATAGCCAGTATCACACACACACACACACACACACACTCACTCACAGTTCTGATCTTGACATCTAGAGGATAGGCACGTATACCACTCTGTATGCTGCACACGCTTCTCAAATTCACGGCGTACACCTGTTATACACCCTCAAAATAGTCGCCTAGGCCGTATTGCATGTTTCCAAGGTTGGTATAGCTTCTGGAAGCACCGAAGGAGCATATTGGCAGACCACTACGCACATCATGTTCCGAACTATCACGTGTGTATACATTTTATTGGTTGCGATAGTCCCCCATTCGGATCTTCGGGTAGGAACTAATCAGGAAAAAGTCGTCATCAAGAAAAACAAAACATGCATTATATGGATCGGAGCGCAAAATGTTCTAACCCTTAAGTTAGAAAATTTGAAATTAAAGTTAGTTATCGTAGGGATTAGTGAAGTTCTGTGGTAGGTTGAACAGGATTTCTAGTCAGGTGAGTACAAGGCTAAAAATACAAAATCAGTTGGTGGTAATTCAGGAGTAGGTCTGATAATGAATAAGAAAAATAGGAATGTAGGTAAGTTACCATGAACACCATAGTGAACGCATTGTCGTAGCAAAAACACAAAGCCAACACCGTCCACAGTAGTACACGTTTTTATGTCAACTAGCAGGAGTTCAAATTGCTGCCACACATGCGAAAATTTGGCGCTATAAGCAGTCAGAATGTAATGTTGGCACAGGAACAGGGGAGGAACAGTCAACCACATGTTATCGGTTGTTCTGGCACATTGATTTGGATATGGCCACAAGTTACAACATGGATTTAATGAGAACATGCTGTATCCGTATCACGGCATGGTGCAAACGGGTGATATGTCGTCGTATGCTATCCTTAAGATTAGGAAGAGTCCGGATACATCCACGCCAGACGAGATCCTTCAGCCGGCCGCGGTGGGCGAGGGGACTGAGGCGCTCCAGTCACGGTCTGCACGGCCACTACGGTCGGGGGTTCGAATCCCCCCCTGGGGCATGGATATTTGAGCCGTCTTTAGTATTAGCTAGTTCATAAGTAGTTTGTAAGTTTAGGGACTGATGACCCCGTAGTTAAGTCCCATAAGCTATACAACATTTGAAAACATTGATTTTTTTTTTTTTTTTTTTTTTTTTGAGATCCTTCAAAAATCCACACAACCAGAAGTCGAATGGATTTAGGTCGTAGGATCTGGAAGGCCATACACCTTGAAGATACCTAGAGATAATGCGGTCGTCACTTGGTGAACGAGATGTGTTGTTGCCCCATCTTTCATGAAAATAGTCGCATGGGCACAGTTCCGTTCAGCTGCACGAGGTCTTTACAAGTAACGGCTGTTACGGCACACCTAACAGGCCCACGAGGCTTCATCTCGTCGAAGAAAAAAGAATCGAGAGCTTTTGAACCCACACTACACAGTCTCATAAGATAATACTGTATGTTCCTCCAGGATGTATGGGGCAGCAGAGCCCCATATGCGACAACTCTGTGCATTCACGGCATCGTGCACAGTATACTATGTTTCGTCCGTCCAAAGAATATTCATTGCCACGCTTGCCAAAAACCAAAGGCCAAAGTCACGGCATTTAGCTTATCCCGGGGCTGCATTTGGTACACATTACGAATCTTGTAGGCATACCAATGCAAAATGCGGCGCAAAATCATTTGAACTGTTGACCAGGGAAGAGGAAATTCCGCCAAATCGAAAGCCTACCGCAAATTCGATGCAAGTGCTGCACGGTCGGCTACACCTTCATCAACGACCGCCATGGGAGTGGGACACCTCCCTCTTCTGCTACACCACCTAATTCGCATGTTTCGTCAAATTCCTTGATTATATACTTAGCATTACAGCTGTTTCTGTCAGCGATATTCCCACAATTTAGCGCTGCTGTGCCTGTCGTTCTAACAACACAACTTTACTAGCTGTGCACGATCTTTCTTACTGACACCCGTTGCAGTTCGCGTGGAAAACATCAATCTTCTTAACCCTTCACATCAATACTCACTTTACAAAGGACATAAACAAATATCGACTGATACATCGACGATGTATCGATCTCTCTTGCGGCGGTGAGGCGCGCGCCCTCTGGCAAGGGGAAGAGTGGTCAGTCGGCGGATAGCGAGGGGCGTGTCGCGTACGGTGGAAGCGAGGTATAACGGGCACGGCGAAGAGTAGTCTGCCCCAGAGCTGGCAGTTTGGTGGTCAACATATTGGATGGCAGAAGGTTTCCACTCGGGCATTGTCACGTCCGGTGAGAATGGATAAGACTCTGGAAGCGCCGAGAGTGCTGAGGTGCCTAAGTTTCATCGGGAACCATGCCGTCGATTAACGGTGAGAACTCTCTTTGTGGGCTGCAATAGCAGCGGTTGTATGGGAAGAAAGTTCCAGTACATACGTACGCGGACTGAACTTGTCGGGTTGCCCCGCTCAGTGTTATCCCGACTGCACGGTATTTACATTTGTGATCTTTTTATGTGGTGGTCTGTACTGCAGTAATAATTTCGGCGTCCTGCTATTGAAGAGCAGGTTCAATTAGGAATTCTTAGTTCTCAGTTTGAATCTCCCAGAAGTTCGCCGTGCAAGTATTTGTTGTAGAGCCCATGAATGACGGTCGGGGATTGGTGAGATACATTAAGGCGTGTGATATTGTGTACCAATTGGTTCACAGTAGCGAATGAGATATTGACCATGATTCTATTCCCACTTATGCTTGTAAAGTTAATCTTAGAGTAGAACCTTTGATGTCCTAGTAATACCATTAATGCTCCACTGAAGGGAATAAGGAGTTGCTGCTTGTTTCCGGACATTATGTTGAAATTTGCAAAAGGTGTAATAGTAAAACTGTTTTGGTGTTAATTTGCTTAGTGACGGATTCTTGAAACTGATATATATATGGGACTTAACTACGGGGTCATCAGTCCCTAAGCTTACAAACTACTTATGAACTAGCTAAGACTAAGGACGGCACAAATATCCATGCCCGAGGGGGGATTCGAACCCCCGACCGTAGTGGCCGTGCAGACCATTACTCGAGCGCCTCAGTCCCCTCGGCCACCGCGGCCGGTGAAACTGTTGAATTGACTGAGGCTGTGACCTTAATGTTGAAAGATCGTCGATTACCCTTGTTGTTTAAAGCAAAGATCTCCAAAGATATAAGCGTCCATTTATTAGATGTTAAATGTTGTTACTGAAGTTTACTAGTTTGATTTAAAAAAAAAATATCATTCGCTCGTGTTGTTAAAGGTGTAAGCGCTAGAAGGTTATCTAAGGCGCCGCTGTGCTTTGTGATTAGTCATAACTGGCTGGTTGTCCAGGGAGCGAACAAGTTTTCTTTAACCTTGATGGAGCAGGAAAGAAACCAAAAGGGGTTGTTTATGTAAAAGTATTTTGGTTGTATGTCTGTTTGTGTGCATTCGTTGTGCCTCTAATGCCGATGTACTACGCTTTAATCCTTTGTTTTCTTGCTGTAGAATAAATGTTAAACGAATGCTGATGTGTTTGATCGCCCAGTAGCTTGCCACTTCCGGATCCTTGTAATCCCGCTATCACGTACCTACGTAGAACTTATGCGTTTCATCGACAAACAAACAATAGCATACTGATTTAAATTTGTCTTTCAATTTATTGTTTTAAAGTCATCTTTTCATCTCGTAAATATTGTATACTATTCTCTGGATTGTAGCAGCATACGAGGCTGCTACAGGCCGCCAAATTACGGGCTTGAAACCCCCAGAGGGGAAAAAAAACTCATTTATCAGCTCCCGTTCCTAAGATTCGGCCGATAATGAGCTGTATTCATGTGCAGTCGTTACAGTCACTTTGTCCTTGCGTTTGCACCGAATTATCCGTTCATGTTGCAAGTGCCAATTCTTGGCGAACAAAGCGATAAGGAAACATTTCACAGTCTGACTGCTTAAAAAATGTTCAAAAGTTTCTTAAGCTTTTGTACCAAGCTTCTATGCTCATCAGTCCCTAGACTTGCAAACTACTTAAATTAGCTTACGTTAGAGACAACAAACACACAAACAAACACACACACAGAGAGAGAGAGAGAGAGAGAGAGAGACAGACAGACAGACAGACACAACCATGCCAGAAGGAGGACTCGAGCCTCCGGCGGGAGCGGCCGTACGGTCGCTAGCGTGATGCCATAGATCACGCGGCTACTGCCGTGTTGACTCACTGCTTACAGCACCATGTTTTCGCCTGGTTGAAGACAGTGGATATTTTTCGTCATTCTCCGTAGGCGCATGGAACACTGAACGTACCCACAGAGTGTCAGCGTCTTGCGACGTATACAGACCGAAGTGCAGCACTCACAACATCGTCAGTTTTCTTATTTAAAAGTGAACAGTGTCTCCCAATGAATACACTCAGCAACTTGAACTTGCATTACAACAGAGTAACAAATAGAAATAATTGGTACATTACTAACGATTTTAGATATGGTATTTACCTGGAAGTTTGCCATGTAATTACTATTATCCCCGCTAATGTGGTAATTTCTGATGTTGATATATTACGATTTTTTATCTCCTACTCTGAGCAATATCTCAAGGAACTTCTCAAAATATAATATCATATAATTTGATTCTAAGTAGGTGTGGTTGGTCTTCTTCCTGACTACCGTAACTGTTGTAATTTCCTATTCTTCACCTTTAATCAGAAAAAATTTACGATAAAAGACATACTATCATGCGCAAAAATATCCAAACTACCTGACTTGCGTTCCGCCTGATGTCTATGCAACCCAAATAACACACTCTACGTGTCTTATGGGTACTTCAATTGCTTCAGTCGTTCGATTATTCAAAATGGATCACTATAGAAAACTGATCTTTATGGTAATCATTCCAGATTTTGATTAACACCACGATATTACAGATAACAGGAAACACGGTATGAAGTTCTTAAACATCGGAAACACCAAGTTATAATAATACTGTTAGAAGTATTACCACACTCATTAGAGTTAGTTATAACAAAATCTATGATATAAAAGATTCATCAATTGTTAGTCAACTTCTAACAATTTTATGAACAAAAGATTTTATGACAGTATCTGAATTCCTAAATCTTTACAGGACTTCGAAGTACTTTTACTGTCATATTCGTTTTCTCACTGCGAACTGCGAAAACTTGGATCCTGTGGTGAGTGGTTTTCTATTAACGGTTTGTTGATCTAACAGATAATAAAAACTCAATGAATAGCAGCAAACGCTTTATGGAATCTTCACTATCAACTATCACTTATTTATCTGTACCATGAATGGACAAATGTTTATACTCACTTTTAAAGTTGGAATGATAAGACTATCTTGCACTAATTCTGGAGTGAAAGGCATCACCTTTAGTCACTGCTAATCAAGCAAAGCATTCGTGTCTTATCGATACTGAGTCACCACAAAGATTATCATAGCTGACAAGGCAAAATGATGTGCGAAATACCGGTGATTTGAGCACAAGCAACAGATAGGAACTCAACAAGAATGACGATGCGTGTATATCTGACTAGAAACAACAGCAGCTATCGTTGTTACTGGTAGTGCATGAAGAGACAGTGAAAATTATTTTCCACTAGTAATTCAGTAAGCTCTGTCTATGAAATGAAATCACGGATCTTGTGCACTGGACTAGGATTCGAATCCATGTATGTGCCTTTGGTGGAGACCTAGTGGAGTTTGCAGTCTCGGAGAAAGCAACGAAATGATCCAGTTATATGGTTGCGAGAGGTTTGAATACCGAACAAGAGGTGATCCGAATTAGAATGCCAGTCCAGCAACATATTTTCAACGTCTCAAGTTCAAAGACAATAAGAGCCATGTGACCTTAAACGACAATTGTTTTATAAAACAAAATAAACTTTTGAAATTTTAGGAAAGCTTTCCGACGAAAGAGTTACTAATTGCCGTGTTTTCTTTCTACTACTACCAACCATAAATCGGCTGTGTCCCAGTTGATAGCGAATTGATTTTTGTTTAGTAAGGATTTTGAGCTACGGTTGCTCTTGAAGTTCTTCATTTGGCGGTACACTGAAGGAAAGAATCAACCGATACAGTTTAGATGTTAAACCAGAATCAATCCACGAGACCACTACGGTGAGATGGTGTCGGAACGTAAGGTTCGTGCAGCATACATACTAGAGGTGGTGAAGACAATTTGGCGCTCAAAGAAATGATCAGCTACAAGGACGCTTCTGAAACAGATATTTTACTAATCTCATGTCTAATGTCTCTCGCCATCATATCACGATGCGAAGACATTATCAAACTTCCACTATTTCAACAAATTCCTTAGTTTGAAAAGCTCTACTACGTATTGTAGTGGTTCAGTTATGTTGTATAACATTTGAGGCTTCTTATTCATTTTCAGAAACAGTTGTCGAACCGACCAGAAAATTTATTTCTGGGCTAAATACACTTCAATAAGGTTTGTTGATAGGTTTAACTCTAAAACAGTTGGTTTTCACAGGCACTAAACTACCTGAGGAGTGTTAGTCACTTTCAGATAATGTGAGACGATGCCATCATGGAAATAGTTGAATGACGTTTGACAGAGGAGTTTCCCTATTTCTTGGATTTGAACCACCGTCCTCCAAAGTGCGAGTCCAGTCCTTTACTAGCGCGCTGCGCCGCATCGCTCGGTGGCTCCTGACCGCTTATAGAATGGCACGGAAGTTCGGCCGCGGTAACTGCGCCACTCGGTACGCTCACCTACTGAACTCATAGGCAGAGCGACCCGAACGATCAGAACAGGGCTCATGTAGGCGGCTTGACATTTTATCACAGAGGAACTAAGAATGTTGGGTCATCTGTGTCATACTGTATGTGTAAAGATTTGAGGCTTTCACGAAAAATTTAATGGGGAGGGATTGCTGCTCCAACTCTCCCATCTCGAAATTTGCAAACTGTACTATTAAGCGGTTTACTCAATACACTTGTGAACAATAAGTAATAGACATACAGGTTACAATTATTGAACAATAGGAAATATAATCGTCATAACTTCTGAACAGTTTAAGGTCGATCAAACTGCATGGGTGGTTGCGGGACATGGTGGGAATTAGTATGCTCATGAACATGTGAATACTGTTTCGACCAGCAACAAAGACCAATTTCGGGCTGGTCAATAAGCAAAACTGCCGCATTTGGAGGAAGAAGAGATCGTGAAGTCTCTTCGCCGACAACTGATGAATTCGTGGTGTGCCATGACCAGCATGGAGTAATCGGTTGCTTTATCCTTGAAGCCACAGTACCGAACGGTATGTGTAGGTGTTGGAAGATGATTTTATCTCCATTATCCAAAGTGGACCTGATTTCGAGAGGTTTCTGCAGGACAGAGATCGACCGCTTCAAAGGAGGGGAGTGTTTCACGTCCTGCAGGTGTAATTTAGCGACTGCGTTTTGGACTCTGGGGTGCATAATGTTTTATTTCTTATTGCAGGTACAGCTCCGAACGACAGAAAGACAGAAAAACCACAGGAAAATAAATGTGCTGGGGTTGCTAACGTAAACGCACACAGAGAAGATGGAAAGAATTGCAGCTCTGCGCCCTCGAAAACCGCCGATCTGCAAAAGGGTGGACTCGAAAATGATGTTGCACCTGTAGAGCCAAGTACGACACCAACTATGCCAACCTCTCCACCTCATGGTGGGACTTCAGAGCAGCCGGCAAGTGGACGGTCCGCTACGACATCTAAATGAAAATGTAACCCATGATGAAAATAAGGAACATACAAGGTGGCGCACAATTTTTTTCTGCAATTACAGTAGACATTGAAAAACGCTTTTCAAGCTCATGAATGTACAGCAGGGGTTTATGTAATAAGAAATATGAGATAGTCTAACACGTAAACAACTTTTTTCAACACAAACTTAAGTTCTCTTTTAATGGATACTCCTTATTATTTTTTACTCAGTTTTCTTCTTCTTCTTCTTATGTGTGTATCAACCCTTAGGGGTGTTAGCATTTCTCCATAGTGACCTGTTACTTGCCATTTGTTTAATGTCCGTGTAGCTATTACAGTTCATATCGTCCATCACTTGTCTCATATACTCCAGCCGCAGTCTTCCTCTACAGTTCACTCCCTCCACCATAAACTCCAAGATGATGTTTAGCAATTCTTCATGCCTCAACATATGATAAATCCAGATATTGCGCCTTTTCCACAGAGTTCTTATCAGAGACAATCCTTCAAAAATGTTCAAATGTTTGTACAACTTATGGGATCTAACTACGGGGTCATCAGTCCCTAAGCTTACAAACTACTTATGAACTAGCTAAGACTAAAGACGGCACAAATATCCATGCCCGAAGGGGGCCGTGCTGACCGTGACTGAAGCGCCTCAGTCACCTCGGCCACCGCGGCTGGCGAGACAATCCTTCACCATATATATATGTGTGTGTGTGTGTGTGTGCAAGGTATATTCCATTGTTTTTATGTTGGATAACTCTTGTGTTTCCCCTGAGAAGAAATTCTATTTCCTGTAATTTGTAATTCAGTGAATGCCTATTATTTTATAGAAATGCTGATCTGAAGATGATGACTTAGTTCATCGATCTTTTGTGATAAACAGTTGTCTCAAATTAAGTAATTTCCTATATTTTGAATGGTTTAAGATTTAATTAATCAAACATTTCATTTTATGGCGGTATTTTTTTCATCTCATGCCCTTAGTACAATGTTATAGACTTGTGTTTTCTAATACAACTCATGTATTATATTTGATGTGGGAAATACAAGTGGCCCAGAAAACAGAGTTCCAGGACACAAAGGAGAAGATGAAAGTAAATACAGTACAATCCTGACCATAGCATATGTTGAAAGTGATCACCATTCCCCTCTTGGCAATTTTAGGCCGTGGTCAGAAAATTGCTGAAGTTAGATCAAAGCTGCATTGTTGGAATTACTGTTATTTCGTCCTAAATGTTCTTTTTAGTTCAAGTATATAAGGTATTTGTGTCACACATTAGAATTGAGAGTTCACAAAGTAATCACACATTAAAAGAAAAGTTCAACTGGATGACCAACTAGGGCCTATACGACATTGAACTTGCCACTGACTGCCGTCAACCTACATTTTGCATAAAGACCTCAAAGATTAGGTCAGAGAGTGAACAGGAAAGCAAGTAACTAGTAGTGGTACTAAGTACCCTCTGCCATGCACCTTTGGGTGGATTGTGATGTAGATGTAATACCTCTGTCATGTGTGAAGATTGTGTGAATGTGTTCTAAGGTTTGGCAGTTGCTCCTTCCTGATGGAAGTAACTGTAGATCTTTTCTTCCCCCAATCATGCTGCCACCAATGGTTTCAAGAATTTGGGCAACTTTTCCCCACTCTGTACATGTTACTGACTAAATGAAAATGCAATCGGTATAGTTAGAAATGAAATATGCAGTTGCCATTAAAAAAAAAAGTACGTTAAAGCCACAGAAAACCAAGAACTATGGTTATAAGCAATAAATATGTTATCAGGTCAACTGCAGTCCAATACTTGAGACATTTAATGCATTTAAGCACTACCAACAACATGAGGATATTCATGTGCATTTGAAAGGTATTTTTTAGGTTGGGTTCTACAGTCGTTGCATGTAATATAAATGACAATATCATATCTCTACCTTCAGTACACTTTGTCATAATTTCAGATCATTAAGTCAATGCCATAATGAAATATTTTGTTCGATTATTTTCTATTTAGTTAGATTAGAAATAAAGTTTTATCTATGGCTGTATCTTTTATTTTTACACAATAAAAATACAAAACTTAAATACTTGATACCTCAATAATTTTACAGGAAGATAAGTGAATATTCTGTCTTATTTGAATGAGTGAGTAATTGTTAGGACATGTGTGGTAAAACTGATGAATCAGTTATAAAGAATGATATAGCCAAGTGTACATAAAATTTTTTTAAAAAAGATTATAGCAAATGGCCTTCATTTTTGTATAAATTGAAGAAATGTATATAAATATAATCATTTTTGCTGCTAAATAACTTCTAAAACAATGTATAAAATAAAATGTTACTTATCAAGTGCTGATCTTCATGTAATATTATGACTGATATATTATCATCATGAATAATTTTGACTGTGAAGTTTCATTTGCAGATTGACCTCTTTTTGTCTCTCTTTTTATTACTTTATTTCATGAGTAACCATAATTTTGCATGAAGGCAACATTTCTTCTATGTTACACCCTAGAAGTATTATATATTGTTCACTTGCAAATACACCTGTCATGAAAAGGTCTTCATCAACAGTCTACACAGACATATTTAGCAAATTAACCTCATATAAAGATGTCATTCATTTTTAGAACAGTTGAATTCTGTTAAAAATATTACTGTAACATTAAATATCCTTAGTTCAATAAACACAATAAAACAGTTGGTCATTAACATAAATTTTAATGAAATGCATACAAGAAATTTGGTAATTATACATAGCAATTTCCAGATGCATGCCCTATCTTGTTTATCTGGTAGTAAAATGAAGAAATTTAGGATTCTGTATACTCATCACAATGTCATTTATTTATTTAATATATGCTAAAGTTGTGAATCTAGTGCCTGTTTGGATGAATAATCAAAATCGTTCCCACCAAAAGAATTCACTATCTTCCACACATATGGGTGCATGCTATCTTACTGAGTGTCATTTTCAATAACAGGCATCAGGCAAAAATTATCAATGCCCTGCAATATGTCACTTTAATTATCTTGCACATGGAAACTAGGTTTTTTATTTTGACTGCCTGTTGTGAATTAATTTTCTATTCTTACCACACTAATGATAAGTAAAAGTTGGATCTTCTGCATATTAATAACTCATCATTTCATCTTTAGATATTCCTAAGCAAGTTACATTTTGCTTCTGCTATGTAAATGCTAGTATCAGGTGTTGAAAAGTTTATGTTCTAAAAGGTTTTTGCCAACATGACTCATTTGGTAATGCAGTAAAAATGACACATTATAGTTGAAATGTAGATCTGCAGTAATAAAGATTTGTGTTAATATCTGCTATTTTTCTTTACATCTGAATATTCAGTAGCTGCTGTCAAGATGCTACCTAGCGGATTGCAATGTAGTTACGTTGCACTAACTTCAAGAGCCAAGTAATTCACAGAAGATTGCCAACTCTTCTGTCATGGCAAAAATTACATTTTCTGCAGTTATCAGAGCTGGTTTGATTCTGTGTTCTTTTTTTTTTTTTTTTTTTAAAAAGACATCAAAACATAACAACACTTGTTTTTATACAAGCATATTATTCTGAAATTTAACAAAGAAACCTTATTAGATAAATTAAATTCCAATTAATTTTTTAACAGTTACAACACATAGCAACAAATTTTAAATTTTGAATAAATGTAACTTGCCCCATCTTACATGTCAATTATTGTAGAGTCACTGATAAACCACAGGAATATTAAATTGTAAAATTCTGTGATTTGACTTACCTTCTGTAGGTATATTTATTGACAACACAATCACATTAAAACATTGGTAATGAATATCTGCTGAAACTGAAGTTTATGAGTATTTCAATCATCATTTCTTAGTTTTCAATCTTTTATTGTGATTATATGTTGAATAAATATAAAAACTGACAAAGCACCACCTATCTATAATTCATATTACAGCCCATATACAAATATCTTCAGTATTTGAAATCTATAACACAATATTTTGTGTGATTTCTCATTTAACATTACAAAAAAGAAATTAATTAGAGTAATGAATGTCTTTGGAAATATAAAACATATAGAGATGTACTGAAGTCTCATTTTTTATGCTTTACAGACAAAATTAGTTAGCAGCACTTCATCTGAGAGTGAAAGGGGCAATATTTTTGATATATTGATGGAAAAAATATATGACAGATACCAGAAAGGTTTTTAAATACATAATTGGCCATGCACTCTGAGGCACCTTACTGTGGAGTGTGTGTCTGCCACCCATCAGTGGTCAAGTCCTCCCTTGGGCATGGGTATATGTGTTGATGTCACCATAAATTAAAGTAGTTTGTAACTCTAGGGACTGATGAACACTGCAGGTTGGTCCCACACCCTTACAAACATTTAAACATTTGAAATTTATTTCCTTTTAGGATATCATGCCCTATTATTTTTCAATCTACAAATTGAAACTCATCTCTTTTCTCATTAACAGCAACTTCTAAATACCATGTAGCAATTACAATAATATCATCCATCCTGGATACTTTTAACACCATGACCATATATCAATTTAATTGCAGTTATAATTATTTGCAACCATTCACTCAGTGAAAGATCATTCACAATATGGAGTATTTTGCAAAAAATAAAACCAGATACTTATTAATTGTGTAGTCTGGAACTGAAACCCAATGGTTAAAAAAAGTGTTCAGTGGTAATTTATGCACCAGTGCTGCATAAAGTACTACGTAAAGTGAATAAATTCAATTACTGACATAATATTTGAGATACTAGCAAGTAAAGATGTTGCTTAAGCTATTTCCCTCCTCTGTATCTGACAATAGAGGACATTTCAGCAGCCAGTATGATTATTTATATTTATTACATAAATCTTCTACCTACCTTATCTAACAATATCCATGTAATGAGGTGAAACTAATTGCGAAAATAAAGTAATATTTCTTTCAAATTTTATATCTATTTGAATAAAATCATGATTGGGCACAATAATCTTATTGAAGCTGAAAGGTAGAGCTAATATTACATCTATTCCCCAAGTATGGTTTACTGTTAGAATAAAACTGGTAGTTTTGATTAAGTGACTTACAGCCATCCACACAAATCATGATTTTTTCAAAACAAAACAATAACTTCATTAAGTGAGATTGGAGATGTTTAATTTTAATTGATTAGTGAAACATACACATTGTCATAAAAAATAACTTTCTATAGTAATGGTTTTATGTATACTCAAATTTTATGGGACAGGGATAGTGATGATACTTCGTAAACAAATTGTATGTGATGTACCTCACTCCAACTTACATCTGTATATGAAGACTACACGGAAAGAAGGGGTTAAGTGCAAATTTCACGAAAATGAGTTACTGGTATCCTTATGAAGTTCATCAGATGTACTTTCAGTTGGGTGAACTTAAATGAATGTAATAGATTTAGTCACTGAGTTATAGCAAGATCAAAATATGGTATACACAGAAAACGGGTCAAGTCCATCCGAAACACGGAAAGAAAGGGTAAGTCCAGCTGGTGTCCATTTCTCAGCAGTTAGATGTCATTTTTCCTGCTTTTACGGAAGTATCATTGTTGACATTGTTAAATGCATTGTCATTGTTGATTTTCATATATATTGTCGAAGCAAACACGTAGCAGATTTCACATTAGCTTCTTTGCTTTATGCTGTGGCAGAACCGAATATTGTCTCGTGATTTGTGCTAACACAGAGTAGCCTTGACATTCACTTGAATTCTTTGTGTTGTAGTAGAATTTCGTGTGATATCCAACTGAGGACGGTTTTTCAACTGGCGATGGAAGATTCAGATTCAAGCTGCAGTGGTAAGTCTAGAAAAAGACAGAGCTTTGGTAGACAGTCTGAGTATCTAAATGCTAAGAGCAATGTCACATGAAATAGGGGGGCGTTGTAACTGCAAGAAGAATTGTACTGATTTGCTAACTGATAAAGAGAAAACTACATTAATATCTAAATTCAGTTTGCTGAAGGAGTGGAATGAGCCAAGTTGTCACCTTACAAGACTGATTTCTGCTGACAGTGTACAACGGCGTAGGCCTCGCAGAGATGACCACACTCAAATATAAGAAGAATTTTGTAAGGGGAATTTCAGGGAAGTTATATAGTGAAATATCATCCCACTGACTTTGACAATCTTATTTGTGCATTACACTAAGAAATTAAAAAAAAAAGATTTACAGATAAAAAGACGAAAAGGGTCCAGTTTCTTTTTATAAATATTGTCTTATACTTTCAGGGAATACTAAAGAAAGGTCGTAGAATGTACTGTATAAATTACAGAAGCGTATTTCAATAACCAATGAAACAGTAACGTTTTAAACTTTGAAATTACTCTCCTGAAAAGTCTGTAAAATGAACTTAACCCCTTCTTTCCGTGAAGTCTTCATATGTTACTGATATTACATCAAATAAACAAAGCACTTGCAGATTTTGAAAGAATGGGAGCCACTTGGCCCTCTGTTAGAGAGTTGAGGACGGCAGGCTAAGGCGCGCCCACCACCTCCGACTTGAGCCTGCGCGCCAGCGCCCGGCGCACCTGCAGGTTGACGCCGTCCGCGCCGCCGGCCTTGTCCGCCTCCGCGGCGCCAGTGCCGCTGGCGCCAGCCGACGCCAGCGCCGCCCTGGCGGCACGCGCCGACCGCGGCCTCTCCGCACCGTCTGCGGCAGCTGCGGCCTGCAGCTTCTTCTCGCGCTCCTGCTTTTTCAGCTGAAGCAGCTTGTCCCGTTGTGCTCGCAGGTACTCCTGCCGGCGGGCCAGCTCCTCTGTGTCCACCTCTGCCACTGCTGGGACGGACGACTGAGGAACCGATTCCTGTGCAGCAGGATTACAAATAAGCAATAGATGTCTAGGTATGGGTCACATAACTACTGGACCCGCTGATAGGTGTCTTTATCTACATCTACATAGATACTCTGCAAATCACATTTATGTGCCTGGCAGAGGGTTCATTAACCACATTCATAACTTTTCTCTACCGTTCCATTCTCTAATAGCGCGCAGGAAGAAAGAACACCTGAATAACGTCTTTCTTTTAATGATTTCCACCCCAATTCGTGCAACATTCCCGTGACGCTCCCCCCCCCCCCCCCCCCCCCGTAACATGATAAAACAAAACGAGCTGCCCTTCTCTGAACCTTCTCAATGTCTTCCGTCAGTCCCACCTGGTGAGGGTCCCACAAGGGGCAACAGTACTCCAGGAGAGGACGCACAAGTGTGATGTAGGCAGTCTCTTTGGTGGAACTGGTGCATCATCGAGGCGTTCTGCCAATGAAACGTACCCTTTGGTTTACCTTCCCCGCAATATTTTCTATGTGTTATCTCCACTCTAAGTTGTTCGTAATTGTAACTCCTAGGTATTTGGTAGAATCTACGACCTTAAGGCTTGACTGATTTATCGCGTAATTGAAGTTCAGCGGATTTCTTTTAGTGGTCATGTGTATTACTTCACACTTTTCTTTATTTAGTATCAATTGCCAATATTCGCACCATGCAGAAATTTTGTCTAAATCGCTTTGCACTTGCTTTTGATCCTCTGTTGACTTCACTAATCGATAAACGACAGCATCATCCACGAACAGTCTAAGGGAGCTATTCAGATTGTCTCCTAAATCGTTTATAAACACGAGGAAGAGTAGGGGACCTATAACGCTTCCCTGTGGAACGCCAGATATCACTTCTGTTTTACTCGATGACTTACCGTCAATTACAACGTACTGTGTCCTTTCTGATAGGAAATTGTGAATCCAATTGCACAATAGGGTATTTTCCTGTGTTAAAAATATGGTTCGAATTGTTGTTATTCTGCATGATTATAACATTCAGGCAACATTTTCGCTCATAATTCTTACAAAACAGCTGTTATTTTTACGTAATTAAAGCTTAAAAATCAACAAATTTCACGATTAGCTCACGTGATCGAAAACGCTCCGTTATTGGCTGAAGTACTGGTGACGTCATAGAACACCTACAGCGCGGTAACTAGAAGTCGGAGCTGTATTATTGTACGCGTTTCCTCCATTTCGCTGCTTTAGGTTCAGTTTTTTCGTGATCTAAACGCGTTTACAGTTTTTATGCCACAATGGAAGATGTTATGTGAAGGCTGACAGCGGGAACCTCCCTAAACTTGATGCAATTAAGGTGTCTTCATTCTTTAAAAACAATCCAAATTTTTACGTGCCAGAAATAAGAAACGTGAAAACTGCATTGTAAGTAACGCATACCTACATTTAAAGCTAATTATTTCGAGAGATATTTTATGCCATTGAAAAAAACTACCCTATTTGTTGATGTCAGCAGACGTAATCTGAAGTCACCATACTATGCAATAAAGGATGAAATTTTATCTTCTATCCAAGCGGCCTTTAGTTATTATGTTGGCAACATCAACAACACGATAGAATATCTTTGTCGAGATGTTCACACCACATAGAATGACTAGATTAGTGTATCGCACAGACCATGAAGTAAATAAATAATGCTGTTCCTGCTGATTCTTGTATGTACCCTTGTTCGGTCAGTGAAAGTAACTGCCCTCGTAAATCAAAGGTTTCACGACACGTTGTCACACGATTGGCTAATGGCGACGTCTCATGATTCTCGCCATTCAGCATCTGTTGCCAGCATAGTCACAGGAAGCCGCCGGGATAGTTAGTAAAATTTAACCCAGTAAAGAACGCAGTTAAGGGAGTAATTTTATTTAACTACTTCAATACTGGTGCAAAGTGAATAATCAAAACCTGTAAAATACAGCAAAAATACCTTGTGTATAGTTATACAATATACCTGTATTCTAGAACAGGGACAGCGGGTTGTGTCGGCGGTGTTTTCATATCGCTCGTGGACTTCGCGTAGCCAAAGTCATGTCACTTGGAATAATATTGTTTACTTACATCAAAATGATCCTCACTGAAATACACATATGAAGTAGCAGCTATTTCATTTGGATCTCTTCGCGCCTGTGTCAACCACTTTTTGCGTATCTTCTCATTTTTTAGTACTTGCAAGAATAATTTTTCTGGAGTCTTGACAGATGTATTGGTATAGTGCGGAACTAATCAATATTTGTAGGTCATGCAAACGTTAACGCCCAAACACGAGGCCTCGGCCCAAACAATATACAGGTATTTGTTTATCTTACGAGAGCAGCAGGCCGGCCGCGGTGGCCGAGGAGACTGAGGCGCTCCAGTCACGGTCTGCACGGCCACTACGGTCGAGAGTTCAAATCCCCCCTCGGGCATGGATATTTGTGCCGTCCTTAGTTGTAAGTAGTTCATAAGTAGTTTGTAAGTTTAGGGACTGATGACCCCGTAGTTAAGTCCCATAGACTCTACAAACATTTGAACATTTTTGAGAGCAGCAGCAGCAGCAGCAGCAGCGTGTTGTATGACGTCACAGGCATCGCGTGACTCAAATGTAGCGTTTTGGCGGGCTTTCAAATTATTTGAATTTCATTTCTTTTTTTAAAAAGAAGTACTGAAATCCACGAGGTAAAAAAGCATGTTCGGACCATAATATGACATATTTAACAATTTAAAACGATTTACAGAAAACAGTCAAATACCCTATTGGCGAGATATTCCATAAGCACGCAATTTCATTAGAAGCCGTTTGTGGGGTACAGTGTCAAAAGCCTTCCGCAAATCCAGAAATATGGAATCGATTTGTGATCCCTTGTCGATTGCACTTAACACTTAATGTGAATAAAGGGCAAGCTGTGTTTTGCAAGAGTGATACTTTCTGAATCAGTGTTGACTATTGGTTAATAGGTCGTTCTCTTTGAGGTAGTTCATAATATTCGAACAAAGTATATGTTCCAAAATCCTACTGCATGTCGACGTCAATAAGATAGGCCTGTAATTTTGGGGATCACTCCTATTGCCTTTCTTAAATACTGGAGTAACTTGGGTAACGTTCCAGTCTTTGGGTACAGATCTTTCGCTGAGTGATTGGTTGTAAATTATAGCTAAGTATGGAGCTATTCCATCAGCCAATTTTGGAAGTGCCATCTCGATTTGAGGTTTATGACAGTATGCATAGTCGAAACATAACACAGACTGCAAATTTCTTTACCTCTAGTGTGTTGTTATTTCAAAGCAACATCTAATGTTTTGCCCCGAGTCATATTACTGATTTTTCATAATTACCAGTAATAGTTTATCTTTTCATTTATAGCTGCAATGAAGACTTGATTTTTGCAATGAAACATTTTTTCTTATTCCTACAACACACATAGTTGTTAACTTAAAGTTACTTTAAAATATTAGTGTGATGATTGTTTTTACATCTGGCCAGGTGTCATCCATCGCCAGTTTTCAAAGAAGCAGAATTACAGTTCCTCAATTTTTTTCACTATGAATCGTTTACTTCCTTTTTAATTCATGAATTTGATTATCAATAAAACACATCTGTCACAGTCTGTTGAGTACAGCCGTTAGTCACTTGACCATGGTTTCCGATCCCAACCGACAGTCATTAGCATAAGACAGTTCATTTGTTAATTTATCTGAAGTCACTGCCACATTGATTTGTTACAAATACATCACTCTTTCTACTATTAGTCGTAATGAAATGTCAATGATATTTTTTCAAGAGGAAAGCAGAAATCTGTTGCAAATTATTGTTATTATTGTTATTTTTAATTACAAATAGACTGGCTAGTTCCTGTCATCATCAGTGATACAGCATGTGTCGGCAGAAACGTGTATCTGCATCTGTTATAGTCGCTCCTGCTGACACATTATCACTGATGATGCCCTGTAACTACCAGAAATTGATTTGTAATAAAAAAAAATTATTTGCAACTGGTCGCTGTTTTCCTCTTACAAAGTATCAACAGTCACTGATGCACATTCATCCAAATATGTATTCAAGCATAAATCAGTGACATATTTGGGTAGAAGATTTCAAAATATTGTGTAGTGAACTTTGATAAGTTTCCTGTGTAGTAAAATTATTAGAAACACTATGTTAAGAAGCAGAATAAAGCGCCTGTTTAGCAGGAGCGAGTTATTATCTGATAAAGAGCTTTTTTCTTACCTTCGTGTTTGTGAAAGATTATAGACCTTAATTATTAATTTCAGAGAAATATGTTGCGAAATATACGATGTTATTGACAAATAAGAACACTATCACATCAGGAATAACTGTAAAAGTCGCTAGTCGATAGCTGACGCGCTGGAGCTGTTTTCCTCCAATCAGAGCACTCAATGTCACGCCCGAAGTGTTCCTCATGTCAAACTACCGCAACAATTCCATTTCTTTATCTGTCTCTCTCTCTCTCTCTCTCTCTCTCTCTCTCTCTCTCTCTCTCTCTCTTTTTTTGCTGTGTCATAGGTCTGCCCATTTGCAATTCACTTTCCATCACTTAGCGATAACCCTATCAAATACAACACATGGGCATCTGTGTTAACAAAATACATACTCATACACAACACTAAGCATACGCTACTGAATTGTTTCATACACACTACGTCACATACATCAGCTTACATTGAGAGATGCTTCATATGATTTACGTGAAATTGAGATCTCCAAAGGGAACAATTTAATGCTGTTACTGGGTGTAGTGTAACACAGAAATCAGTAAATGCATAGCTGCGTAGCTTAGAGGTAACATCGCATCTCCCCTGCCCAAGGCCATGAGTTCAACTCCCCTTGGGCGAGATTTTTGATTTCTGAATCATAATTAGAAATCAAAATTACTTTATTCTTTTTATTAACGTCAATGAATTATTAAAGGTTTTAATACCTTGTAACGTACGTTGCAGAATGGTATTGACTTCTTCACTCGTTATTTTCATCCTCTAATACATTTTTCGATTGGAATCTGCTTGTGTCGTAAATAACTGTCATTAAGTGCCAAGCAGGACTGCTAACTGTTTCGTGACACGAAACTTCGTGTAACCATTAGGCAGTGTGAGGATATTCTAAGATAAACGATGATAGCGAGAAATTACATTTTGCTTTTAGCGTTCTGTCTGAAATATTTCCGTGTGAGTTTTCTCATAGAAGTAAGCTTTATTCGACGTGAACGAACAGATCATGATTGCAGTTCTGTTGGAGATCGTTGAACGGCGTTTTACTGAATACGTAGCACATCACATCATGTCTGATTAGGTTACAACATGGGATTAAATTGAGATCAACAAAAGTCTTATGCTGCAATTCAGTCACTGATCAATTAAAATTACCTGTTGACAGAGCTTTTCGCGTTGTCACCATTAACTCTTGGGGGCCTCTTACAAAACATTTTGCCCCACATTATAACATTAACAGCATTTTTGAAGTGACCCGCCTGCAGCCTACAGCCGAGCGGTAGCCGACAGACTACGCGGCAGTAGGCCTAGCAAGTACTTATCGGACTGTAGTGACATCGCACTGGCTATGAAACGAAAGTCTGGATTGCTGAGAGACAAACAGACAACTACAGTATTTATATCGTTACGTGTCACAAATATTTCACTTTTGATTCTCGAATTGGTAGCGGTTTCCGTGAGTGTGCACTGTACCGTACATAATATTTATCAAATCAGTCGCCTGCGCCTGTACTCTACGGTTCTAATAATTTTTGCAGGCTAATTAATGTATGGCTCATGAAAACAAAGCCGGCCGCTGTGCCCGAGCCTTCTGCGGCGCGCTAGTCACAGTCTGCACGGCCACTGCGGTCGGGGTTTCGAATCCCCCCTCAGGAATGGATATTTGTGCCGTCTTTAGTATTAGCTAGTCCATAAGTAGTTTGTAAGCTTAGGGACTGATGACACCGTAGTTAGGTCCCATAAGCTCTACAAACATTTGTACATGAAAACAAGTGTACCTAAATATTTACAATCGCGTATAATTGAATACGTTTTAGCATATTTGACGAACATTTAATCATAAAAGCAAGGTAAATTCAATCTTATGCTGGATAATCGTCAAATCTCAGACTGTCCCACCCCCATGAACCACAGACATTGCCGAGGTGGGGTGGCTTGCGTGCCTCAACGATGCAGATAGCCGTACCGTAGGTGCAACCACAGCGGAGGGGTATCTGTGGAGAGGCCAGACAAACGTGTGGTTCCTGAAGAGGGGCAGCAGCCTTTTCAGTAATTACAGGGGCAACAGTCTGGATGATTGACTCAGCTGATCTTGTAACATCAGCTAATGTGGCTTTGCCACACAGCTACTGCGAACGGCTGAAAGCAAGGGAAACTACAGCCGTTATTTTTTCCCGAGGACATGCAGCTCTACTGTATGGAAATATGATGATGGCATCCTCTCGGGTAAAATATTCCGGAGGTAAAATAGTCCCCCATTCGGATCTCCGGGCGGGGACTACTCAGGAGGATGTTGTCATCAGGAAGGACAATACTGGCATTCTACGGATCGGAGCGTGGAATGTTAGATCCCTTAATCGGGTAGGAAAATTAGAAAATTTAAAAAGGGAAATGGATAGGTTGAAGTTAGATATAGTGGGGATTAGTGAAGTTCGGTGGCAGGATGAACAGGATTTCTGGTTAGGTGAGTACAGGATTATAAATACAAAATCAGTTGGGGGTATAACAGGAGTAGGACTGATAATGAATAAGAAAATAGGAATGCGGGTAAACTACCATGTGCAGCACAGTGATCGCATTATCATTGTCAAGATAGATACGAAGCCAACAACGACAACAGTAGTACAGGTTTATATGCCAACTAGCTCTGCCGATGATGAGGAGATCGAAGAAATATATGAGGAGCTAAAGCAAATTATTCAGACAGTTAAGGGAGAGGAAAACTTAATTGTGATGGGAGACTGGAATTCGGTAGTAGGAAAAGGAAGAGAAGGAAAACTAGTAGGTGAATATGGACTGGGCAGGAGGAATGAAAGAGGAAGTCGCCTGGTAGAATTTTGCACGGAACATGATTTAATCGTAACAAACACGTGGTTTAAGAATCACAAAAGACGGTTGTATACATGGAAGAGACCAGGAGACACCGGAAGGTATCAGATAGATTTTATAATGGTAAGACATAGGTACCGGAACCAGGTTATAAACTGCAGGACATACCCAGGGGCAGATATAGACTCTGACCATAACTTGTTAGTCATGAACTTTAGGCTGAAGCTGAAAAAACTGCAGAAAGGTAGGAAAATAAGAAGATGGGACTTAGATAAATTGAAGGAAAGTGAAGTTCTGGAGAATTTCAGAGGGATATTTAGGCAACAATTGACAGAAACAGGGGGAAATAAAACAGTAGAAGAGGAATGGGTAGCATTGAGAGATGAAATAGTGAAGGCAGCAGAGGACAAAATAGGTAGAAAGGCAAGACCTACAAAAAATCCGTGGATATCACAGGAAATACTACAGTTAATTGATGAAAGGAGAAAATATAAAAATGCAGCAAATGAAACAGGCAAAATGGAGTACAGACGACTAAAAAATGAGATTGACAGGAAGTGCAAACTGGCTAAGCAGGAGTGGCTAGAAGCCAAATGCAAACCTGTAGAAGAATGTATAGCAAGGGGAAGATACCGCCTACAAGAAAATAAAAGAGACATTTGGGGACAAGAAAAGCAACTCTACGAACATCAAGAACTCAGATGGGAAACCAGTTCTCAGCAAAGAAGGGAAAGCTGAAAGGTGGAAAGAGTACATAGAGCAGCTCTACAAAGGAAATGTACTTAGAAACGATGTTGTAGGAAGGGAAGAGGAAGTAGATCAAGATGAAATAGGAGATAGTATACTGAGATATGAATTTGACAGAGCCTTGAAAGACCTAGGTAGGAACAAGGCCCCAGGAATAGATGACATACCCTCAGAGCTACTAAAGTCTCTGGGAGAGCCAACCATGACAAGATTATTTGAACTGGTGTGTAGGATGTATGAGACAGGCGAAATGCCCTCAGACTTTAAGAAAAATGTAATAATCCCCATTCCAAAGAAATCAGGCGCAGACAGGTGTGAAAATTACAGAACCATCAGTTTGATAAGTCATAGTTGCAAAAATTTAACACGAATTATCTACAGGAGAATGGAAAAGCTGGTAGAAGCTGACCTCGGGGAAGATCAGTTTGGATTCACGAGGAAAGTAGGAACCCGGGAGGCAATACTCACTTTACGTCTTATCTTAGAAGATAGATTAAGGAAAGGCAAACCTACATTTTTAGCTTTTGTAGATTTGGAGAAAGCGTTTGACAACGTTGACTGGAATACACTCTTTCAAATTCTGAAGTCAGCAGGGGTAAAATACAGGGAAAGGAGAGTTATTTACAACTTGTACAAAAGCCAGACCGCAGTTATTAGACTCGAAGGGCATGAAAGGGAAGCATCAGTTGGGAAGGGAGTAAGACAAGGTTGTAGCCTTTCTCCGATGTTATTCAATTTGTACATCGAGCAGGCGGTGAAGGAAAGCAAGGAAAAATTTGGAATAGGGATTAAAGTTCAGGGGGAAAAAATAAAAACATTGCGTTTTGCTGATGACATTGTAATTCTGTCAGAGACAGCAAAGGACCTGGAAAAGCAGTTGAATGGAATGGACAGCGTGTTGAAGAGTGCATATAAAATGAACATTAACAAGAGCAAAACAAAAATAATGGAATGCGGTCTTAGAAAATCAGGCGATGCTGAAGTAATTAGATTAGGTGACGAAACAATGAAGTTTTGTTACTTGGGTAGTAAAATAACATGCGATGGTCGCAGTACAGAGGATATAAAATGCAGAATGGCAATGGGCAGAAAAGCATTTTTGATAAAGAGAAATTTGCTAACATGGAATATTAATTTAAGTGTAAGGAAGTCCTTTCTGAAGGCATTTGTGTGGAGTGTTGCCTTGTACGGGAGTGAAACATGGACGATAAGCAGTGCAGACAGGAAGATAATAGAGGCTTTTGAAATGTGGTGTTACAGAAGAATGCTGAAGATTAGGTGGGTAGATCGCATAACTAATGAAGAGGTACTGAACAGAATTGGTGAGAAAAGGAATTTTTGGCATACCCTGACTAAAAGAAGGGTTCTCTTGGTAGGACACATTCTTAGACATCGGGGAATCGTAAATTTTCCATTGGAGGGAAGTGTGTGGGGTAAAAATCGCAGAGGAAGACCAATAGATGCGTTTAGTAAGCAGATTCAAGTGGATGTGGGTTGCCGTTCTTATAAGGAGATGAAAAGGCTTGCACAGGATAGAGTAGGGTGGAGAGCTGCATCAAACCAGTCTCCGGACTGAAGACCATAACAACTCAGACTGTCTTGACGAATGTTATATACGAGGCGCGTCCAGAAAGTAAGTTCCGTTTGGTTATATAAAACGAACGGGTACAGATACAGAAAAAATATTGATTGCACAAAAATCTACAACTGTTAAACTGCTTTTCTACATAGCTTCCGAAATTTTGTAGGCAATTGTCCTAGCGATTTTCATCTCTTCTTACATCTAAAATCTGTCCTTGGTGGTCAACACTTCAACGATGATAAAGAGCTGTTACCATATGGTTGAATACACAGACGGCAACCTTCTTTGATGGATGCATGCAAAAACTTGTGGCACGCTATGACAAGTGCCTACAAAATTTCGGCAGTTATGTGTAAAAGTAGTTTAAGAGTTGTAGAATTTTGTGCAATAAAAATTTCTTCTGTATCTGTGTACAATTTCATTTTATTACCAAACGGAACTTACTTACTGGTCGCGCCTCGTACATACAAACACCCTCGGAAATCAGGACATATTCGGTAATAAGCAACAAAATACATGTAATAAGGAACAATACAAATTCCATTGTTGCCTCAGCAATCGAAGCTTTCGACTTGTGATCAGGTTAAAATTATTAAAACTAGAAGTCATTCCTGAGATAGTTTGCTTTTATTTGCAAATGTTTGGCGCTTTCCTTTACTTTGCCACACCATGATTTTCAGTCGCGGATGGTACTTCAGATGAACTGGGGGTTCACTACTTTCACTACCGGATCTTGATAGTGGCGCCGTCACCCCTTCCCACCCCGCGCTCGGCCAGTCGATGTTTCAAATGTTCAAACGTTTGTAAAGCCTATGGGACTCAACTACGAGGCTATCAGTCCCTAAACTTACAAACTACTTATGAACTACTTACGAGCTAGGACGGCACAAATATCCATGCCCGAGGGGGGATTCGAACCCCCGACCGTAGTGGCCGTGCAGACCTTGACTGAAGCGCCTCAGTCCCCTCGGCCACCGCGGCCGGAAGTCGATGTTTCGGCGCCCCCCCCCCCCCCCCCCCTTTGCTCCGCGGGAGCCGGCCGCAGTGGCCGAGGGGACTGAGGCGCTCCAGTCAAGGTCTGCACGGCGACTACGGTCAGGGGTCCGAATCCCCCCTCGGGCATGGATATTTGTGCCGTCCTTAGTATTAGCTAGTTCATAAGTAGTTTGTAAGTTTAGGGACTGATGACCCCGTAGTTAAGTCCCATATGCTATACAAACATTTGAACTTTTTTGCTCCGCGGAAAATCGCGCAGGTTTGCCCCTGCTCCCCCTCCCCCCCCCCCCTTGAGATACATTTTCGCTAAAATATCTACAGAATCTCTTACTTCGGCTTGTTTGGGCTTGCTTCAACTCGAGCTGAACCGTCAGCAAACCAGGCCTCTTTATTTCACGTTTTTGTTCCAAGCTTAAAGCTGAGTAATTTGTTTCTAAAAGATGTTGAAAGTTGTTCATTGCAATTTGATAATAAACACCATGAACATACCTATTGCATATGAACACTAAAACACAGTAAGTAAATGATTAGGCTTTTAAGCGAATGTAACAAAACTAATCTGATGAAGAGCAGGCTACCTTCGGGTCATGTGGCACTGTAAGCACCACCCCCTCCTAAACTTACGCATGCGCAAAGGATGGTCTCCCCCACAGTTTTTCAAACAGTTAAATAATTGTTACAACGAGTAGTATAAATGTCATTTACCCTCAAAATCGCGACACATGTGCTAAAACGTCCAAAGATACGTGGAAAGTAACAATACAAAAGTCATTGTTGTTTCCGTATCTGTTGAAAAGAAGATTGGGTTTAAAAAATTGCTTGGAGTCGGTCTCAAACACAATACCTTCGAGAGCGCAGCACTAACTACACGGCTATGCTTGCTACATGGAAAGTAGTGACATTATTATTCATGATCGAATCTTCTGAAGGCTTTTATACTTGATGCGTCTTTAATTTATAGTTATAAGATTTTTTTACCAAATATGAAGTGTTTTTAATAAATCTTCAATGCGCAAATAGATAAAAAAAGTCCACATGTAGGGTGGATGTTTCCTTCATGGAGGCTTTGCACATGCGAAAGTCGACGTGCACAGTAACTCCATTATATTGCTTCAGGACCAAATGTGCTTAAGCGCCAGAGCTCGAGTAGCCAGGAGCTGGTGTCTCTACCAGCTCCAACACCAATGTTAAAAGCGGCGTTTCCCCTTGCCCCTCCCTACCGCGGAGCGCCCTTATGCTGACTCCACAAGGCTAAGAAGAGAATTTGAACCTCAGCCGCGCACGCGCATTGCAACGCTGCGGCCACTGCCGCCTATATTAAGCGGCCGCGCTACGACTCGTACACTCACGCATACGTAGCTGACTCGCCAGCGTGAGGAGAGGTGCGTCACGCCGCTGCTGCACTTAGCCGCGTTCGTCTGTGTACGACCCTCTACGGCAATGGCCTACCAAGCTACGAAGGTAATGCGCCGAGGACCACCGCGAAGTGGTTTCCTCGCGGCTATCGTCCACCTTGCGGCCGAGGTGATGGCCTTGGCGGGGGCTGGTGGTCGGAAGCGACGGCAGAAGGCGCGGAAGTTTGTGCTGTGCTTCCGTTGCCAGAAGATTAGCCATGTGGCCAGTAGAGTTTGCGTATCTGCGCTGCAACGGTGTGCAAATTGTGGCGGTCCCCACGCCGCCAACTTCCGCCGCTGTCCTTACGTCCAAGAATGGCGCACGAAACGGAAGTCAGAGCGCACTGTGACGAAGAGGACGGGACGGGAATTGCGACGCCGCCCGCTGCCGCGGCTGTCCCACCCCCTCCCCCTCGTGCTACAAGTGGGACACCTCGAGGGACGGCTCGTCGTTCTGCCAATGTGCCGGGTGCACAAGTTCTCTTGCACCCCGAAACGGACGACGCGTTCCTTCGCCTCCAGGCCGCGATGGCGGCCGAGAGGGAACAGTATCGTGCCGCCCTCGACGCTGCTACCCGTCGGATCGCGAACCTGGAACGGGAGCTGCGCATTGTCCAGTCTACTCTGGGCCTCACCCCTCCCCCGCAAGCGGGGTTGACCCGCCAACCCGAAGAAACCGCGCACGTTGGGGATACTGGATCTCCGCAGGACGCTTCCCAGGCCACCACCCATGCGGGGACGGCCACGGCGGCGTCGATGGAGATGGACGCGGCTCCGCCGCGTCACGACCACGCGACGGCGCCTGAGGGGGCGGCCGTTGCGCAAGATGAAGAGGACTCGGACACTTTAGAGGAAGTCGCCTCGTACCTGGAAATGCGTACCAGGCGCGATGTAAAGCGGATCCTGCTCCAAGTCCTCGGAACATCCGACACCATCAGGACGACGACGAAGCCTACCACTACCCATTTCTCCCGGAGGCGCAAATCCCGCCTCCCCTCACCACCCTGCACAAGTACCGGAGGCGATACAACGCCCTATTTGGCGGTTGGTGGGCCGCCAAGGCTTCAATGAATTAAATAAGTACTGTATATTTACTGAGGAACAATTCCGCCAACTCGCACAGACTGCCCAAGAGTACTTAGACCGTCGCCGTTCCCATAAACGAGAGCGGCCTTAACTACATCAATCGGGGTCTCTCTCGAACCGAAGACCGTTGGCCCTGCAGGTTCTCAAAAGTAAACCCCCAAAGTTTATTTGGCAAATCAATAAATAAAGCTAGCAGTTTCCATACTCCTATCATATTCCTCTTGGAGTGTAGATCGCCAGCTGGCGTTTCGCATGCGATAAAAATACTTTTAATGTGCATATAAAGTGATCTGATAGAAGATCGAAACGAAGAATGATGGTTTTAAAACACATATTGTTTTATTTATTTTATTTTTTCACGGTGAGCTTTTTTCCGGGGGTTCGTCGAACTAGTTAACACATAGGACGCGCCGCCACTGATGATTTTGCAAGGTAATCTTTGCAACTAACATGTGAAACCTCACTTTATCTTTACATTTGTTGAAGGCTATTTTTTATTACAACTAATAGTACAAATTGTGATACATTTGTGACAAATTAATACACCGTCGCTTTCAAGAGCTAAGTAAAGGCCTGGCCACACAGAACGGGGGCAAGCGGTGCGGGCAGTGACCTTGAGCCGTTACGGGCCGGCCGCGTCCTTGAAACGCTTGCTACTGGATGTAGTCGGACACACACACCCCGTTTACATGGGCTCCCAAAACTGGATTTCGTAAACCGATTTCCCAATTCCGCTTTTGGTTGGTCATGTAAACACTCCAAAATCGATTCTGGATATCCACTTCTCTAAAGCGGTTTTCCAGTTCCACAATCGATTTTCGTGCTCATGTAAACGCAACCGTTTTTGAAGCGTTCTTGGCTTGTCAGATTGTGTTATTTTGGTAAGAATTTTCGGCACTTATGGACAGAGTGATATTTTCTAATGTGAAATAAAAGTATTAATATTAAAGTGAGCATGAATCTGTGTATTTAAGTAAAGAAAAATAGCGATTATGCTGACTAAATCGGGGACTGAATCAGCTGTTTTTCAGCCGCCATCTTAAGTGGATTAGGAAATCCGATTCAGGCTGTGCCATGTAAACACGACAGCGAAAAACGGTTTACGAAAATCGGTTTTCGTCTTCCGGAAGGTGTGTTGCATGTAAACGTAGTGACAGAGTGCGGCGGACCACCACCCGTCTGCCGCTGTTGAGTTGTCTCAGAACACAGATTCGCAGCTCCGGGCATCAGGCGTGCGCTGCGGGAGCTCAAATCTCGAGTTCTCTACACTGCCTTCAAAAAATTGTTGTAAGTGAACGAAGTAAAGCTACATCCGACTGTCTACCTACTTTTTCATATAAACGATTAGCTTCCGCGTAAAAAATTAAAAACCACGATTTTGGGATTTGCATGTGTTTTGCGCTATCCAATCTTTCGCAATCGATTCTGAGGAAACTATTCGATGAAAAAAATTGATTCTTTCACACATTACAGTCATGAATCGCAGCGTGATGATGAACTGGCTCTCTTACCGTTGTTGCTCACAGTTACTATGATACTTCTCAAATAAGTACAACATCGCGCGTCTATCGAAAAGTTTGTAGTGTAAAATATAGTCGATGGCCAATTTACATTTGGTGCATTTTAGTTGATATACAGCTGTGTATCAAATGTAGCCAACATTTCGAAATTGTTTTTAACTCTGTTTGGAGAGCCGTATCTCTTTGCAGTGCCGAGTAAAAACAGGATGTATATTAGCATTCGTCGCCACGGGCTACGACGCGCTCCACTCGAGGCTACGGCCGCTCGCTACTTAGAGTTGTGCCTCGTGTTCCTGTTTTGTACACCGTTTACGGAGTCAGTTACACTCACACTTTAACAAAACATAAAGCTTTATCTTCACTTTATGATTAAAGAGAGACATTCGCATATCTAGGGGAAGAGTTACCTATACAATGAAGGCGTCTTTCCTATTTTGCCTGCAACTACAATTTACCTCAGGCAACATTAAGTTACCAAGTATGTGTGTGTGTGTGTGTGTGTGTGTGTGTGTGTGTGTGTGTGTGTGTGTGTGACTAGTCGGTTACTACAATGACCAATTTACATTTTGTTTAACGAGCTAAGAGGGTATAATTAATTTATAATCTATATATCCAGTACCCTCTGCTGTATCAAATGCCGAGCGCACTGCGGCGCGCCAGTCACGGTCTGCACGGCCGCTGCGGTCGGGGGTTCGAATCCCTCCTCGGGCTTGGATATTTCTGCCGTCCTTAGTATTAGCTACTTCGTAAGTAGTTTGTAAGTTTAGGGACTGATAACCCCGTAGCTGAACATTTTGTATCAAATGCCAAGGAGATAGAACGATGTGAAAGTAAATGTTTATAACAAAATAACTGGGGTTCATTGCCGTTCGGGATTTTAACTTTATTTCCTTTCTATCTTTGCTTCCAAGGCAGTTCCGAAGCCCCGAAAGTTCGCAAAATCATTCCTCAGATTTCTTCCACATCTCTATTGTTGGCGTAGGTAAACACTTCGATTGCTGGCACATTCCACTGCTGTGTCCTCGCTACACATGCAGTAATGGGGTTCCCGGCCGCTGCCACAATGCTGCAGCTGATGCAGCCACAGCAGCCGCTGCGGGCAATCGATCTTCCTGTGTGGCGTCCTTTTTCGCTGAGCTCTGTGTGGCCTGGCCTTAAAAGCATCTATCACTTGCTTCGATAGTTGAGTATGCCCTTAACCGCCATGTTTAAACGCGTGCCAAATAAGTGCAGAAAATGGAAATTTATGCTTTCCTGGTTTTTTACAAGATGGCAAGACTTTCGGGCTTCGAGCCGGGTGGCAGTGTCTTCAAACTTCAAATTTGTGTCCGGCCGGGATAAGTGATCGCAAGTTACGATTTATTTCATTAAAAATGAACGCTGTAACGTCGTCTGAAATATATAATTGTACTAGGTTTATATGTAATACCAACGTGCGGCGAATGAAAATTTGTCCGGACGGGATTCGAAGCCGGGATCTCCTGCTTACTAGGCAGACGCGTTGACCACTCCGCCACCGAGGACACAGTGACCAACCCGACTGTAGCGGACTCTTCCCTGCACGTCTCCCGCCACACCCAAATCTCCATTCGCCACACTGTCTCTTTACTATTACCACAGCCTATTTGTTCTGTAATCCTCGCAGCCACAATACTGTATTCGCGCATCAGGGAGAACAGATCGTGAGGTATCGAGACACAATTAATTGTCGTCAGGAGCTGCGAGCATTACAGAATTAAGAGACTGTGGTAATAGGAAGAGAGAGTGTGGCGAATGGAGATTTGGATGTAGCGGGAGACGTGCAGGGAAGAGTCCTCCGCAGTCGAGTTGGTCACTGTGTCCTCGGTGGCGGAGTGGTCAACGCGTCTGCCTAGTAAGCAGGAGATCCCGGGTTCGAATCCCGGCAGGGCACAAATTTCCATTTGCCGCACGTTGGTATTACATCTAAACCTAGTACAGTGAAGCCATAAGTGATCGCAAATTGCTATTTATTTCATTAAACAAGTTCATAGTCATCATTCACAAAATTACCCCCCCCCCCCTTTTAAAAAACCCCCACAGATTATTTTAATTTATATCCATTTGTTGCATCCTTGAGGCAATGGTTCTAAATGTACGGGGCAGCAGTTCTCGGCTGACGCTAATGATCAATATTATGTGTAATCATTACGTTTTCAGGACAGGAAGGGGGGATCACAAATAATTAACACATATTAGTCTTCAAACACATTTATTCAATTGCTGTAATAGTGTGTTATTTTGATAGTTGAACAACAAGCAAACCCTTTATTCCATATAGCCACAGACTCCATCTCATTGATTCTCCGTGTATTCCTGGTCCTTATAACAAATGGCATATTAGATGACAAATAACTCTTTCCGTAGTTTTTGTTAACATCACAATACACGTTCCACGTACGATATGCAAATACATCTCGAGTATTTGCTACTTACAATAGCTACACGCGCCGAGCCGCGTGATTACGTAAGTTGACTTAGCTGTTTACGATCTGCTATCGCCAGAGCTCGGCTATTTATGGACGCAGCAGCAGACGCGTGCACCTAGGTATGCTAGTGCGCGCGTACGGGATAACGCCTCAGCGTCGGACGTAGTCTCTGCGCCGCTGCCGAGAAGTATGTTCCTGTCGACGATGCCGCGCTGCAGAAGAAGCCGAAGAACTCGCGCTGTCGTGTATAAGGCTATTGGCAATTTGGATCTTACCAGCGAAAGTAATATTGGTGCTCAAGAAATACTGAAAGGACCCTCTTTGTTTCGAGGGTGTGTTGTGAACTTTCCCATATTCCCTAAGGGTGCCAATCCTCAACCCGGCAACGGTTGGTTAACTGTGGCTGTTTTGCGGTGTAATGGAGCTACAGTGAAAGCATTATCTGGACTTGAGAGTGCAAATACTCGAGATGTAATTGCATATCGTACTTGGAATGTGTATTGTGATGTTAACAAAGACTACGGAAAGAGTTATTTGTCATCTAATATGTCATTTGTTATAAGGACCAGGAATCCACGGAGAATCAATGAGATGGAGTCTGTGGCTATATGGTATATAGCTGTATGCTGTATGCTCTGTATGTTCAGTCCGCCCCCGTAGCTCAGCGGTAGCGTCGCTGACTACCACGCAGGGGGCCCGGGTTTGATTCCCGGCAGGGGACTGGGTGTTGTGTCGTCCTAATCATCATCATCTCATCATCATTGGCACGTAAGTCGCCCACGCGGCGTCAGATAAAAGGACTTTCACCAAGGCAGCCGAAGAAACCCGCAAGGGTTCTCCCGGCCAAGAAAGCAATACGCTCATTTCCATTTCTGTATCTCCAAGTCGGAATGTCTAATCTGTTCCTCACAGCCGGCCGCGGTGGCCGAGGGGACTGAGGCGCTCCAGTCACGGTCCTCACGGCCACTACGGTCGGGGGTTCGAATCCCCCCTCGGGCATGGATATTTGTGCCGTCCTTAGTATAAGGTAGTTGATAAGTAGTTTGTAAGTTTAGGGACTGATGACCCCGTAGTTAAGTCCCATAAGCTTAACAAACATTTGAACATTTGTTCCTCACACCGTTTCGAGATACATCGCTGAGTTTTTCCAATGAACCGCAAGCAATGCTGTATATCCCTGGTGTGTTAAGTTGTTAAGTTTGAGAGAGTCTTTTTCTAGGCCAACCAAATCTTTCGCCTTCGACGGTGATCGTAACACCGTTTTATGTTTGATTCTTTCAGTATCCCCCCGATTTAGACTGACACGGGTCCCAAATACAGAAAAATGGTAAGTCTCTTCTTCTTCCCGACTTTTTGCAACCTGTGACTTCATCAAAGCCCTACTAATCTGTGTTTAACTGTATTTATATTTCCAAAAACCTCTCTAAGATGCTGCAGTGCGACGGAACGGCTTTCTTTGTCACAGACGACGCGCGCTCTGTGTAAGAGGAGGTACATTTAGCATAAGGACCGCGAATAGAAACATAAAAGAAATTGTGGCTCGTATACCATACAAACAATGCTTTTCCCTCGCTCTTATTGCGAATGAAGCAGGAAAGGAAACGTCTCATGGTGGTACTAGGGCTTCAAGCACACACTATACCGTGGCTTGCAGAATATTATATAACTATGAAGATGTGGAGTAGATGATTTTTGCTGATCCCATTCAACAAATCCGGTACAGATTTATCAACTGTTCCATCTTTCCCAGTGAATCGAAGAAGCAAAAATACTTATGTTTTCGCATTACATAATCTGAGAATAGTTCTGCATTTTTTGGCGAGGGTGAACCAACTGATTTGGGAGGTTTTCATCAAAAAGAGAGGTCTTCGGCAACGTGGTTCATCAGACAAGTTTCCTTCTCGGAAACGCGAATCCTTTTCTGTGTCAGTATAATTAAATTCTTCCCCTCCCGTAATCAACCCATAGACATATCCTTCATTGTACTCGTAAAGTATCGGAAATGTTCATTCTGCTCAACTTGACACTCCGTACCACTTGGCACTCCATCCAACAAGTAGCTCGATTGAATGAAGCAAATTTTGTTTTTAAAAAAGAAACATAGCATATACGATGGACACTTCCAGTAAAGTGCAAATATTTTCACTGCAGTACAGACAAAGCAATAAATGGCGATAAAAAATCAAACGTAATTCAGTGATTCTATTAGAAGAGACTGCTAAAAAGTGATTCCTTTTAGCAAATTACACAGAAAATCTCTATGCATATACTGTGAAATTCAGTTTGCTGAGTTAAAGTTCTCTCTGTAGTCAACTAACATTGAGTACTCAAACATCAAATTCCTTCAGACAAATCAGTACCGAATGGCACAGCCCACACTCTCCTGATCAGAAACAAATTCCTCACGGCCATATTGTAACACTTACCACAGAGGCACTGGTTGCTTCAGCAGCAGATGACCGGTCAACTTCTGGTAACTCGCTTTCAGCTTCTGAAAAGGATCCGAAAGTTCACTTTTATTCTCATAACACTACTGTGTTTCTGTGTGAATATGGTTCCTTTTATAACTTAGGTTAAGCTTTAAAAAAAAATTTAAATCTTAAAATGAATCCATTCCAGCATTTCATGAGATAAGCTGTCATATAATGTTTCCAGGATACTTTTTGAAGGATTCATGAATATTTAAAAAAAAGCTTACATTAAGTACAATAAAACTCCATAAATGAAATATAATTCCCAATTTACAATAATAACGGTCTTTCTGTTTTGATATAGCAGAAAATTTATATTTACAATTGTTTCTTTGTTGTTTATCGTTGAAAGAGGTAATAACTACTAGGATGTCAATAAATATAAATGAAGCACACAGCTAGAGCATGTCGCGAGACTTACGCATGAGTCTCATGATTCCCAGAATCATGTGCTATATGCACGATTCATTTATTTCGAGGTCAATTATGATTCGCAATTTCCTAGATGTATTTGACATGTTGCAATGCAACTAATTACATTCTTTTTGTGATTGTACATGCTACTGATTGCATAAGAAGTAATATGTGATATCTATTTAAAAAGACACAAGTTTGTGTTTATAATAATATATGTTTATGGTTCAGACTGTCTCATAGTATTTACTTTCATACGCCCCTGCCATTCATTCATGCATGTGAAAGTCAGTTTCCAATATTCATTGTTGTTCCAGAGATATCTGGGATGAAATGTTTAAGTGAGGCACCCTGTATATTTTAATGTCTGTACGAAGTAATTACATTTGTAATACTTAAAGAGGAATTACAAGAGTCTCTTACAAGATATTTAAGTTTTAACTTATGTATTTTACATTTCGAATAAGTCCTATGTAACACAAGATTACAAGAGTCTTACACTTGTTTCTTTCCATTTTATCTTTTCCACTTTCTGTCGAGATGTCTTCCTAGCTTTGCCTTTTGTGGCTAGTAAAATATTTCGTTTCACTGCACTTACTTAAAAGTTAGTTATTAGTAACAATCCTGTAAAAATGATTCAAAAACTGAAGAACCGGCTAGCGGTTCTTAATATCTGGGACAGACTGTCACCATGACAGTTTTTCTGGGTCATTTGATTCTATACGCTGTTACCATTGGTGCAGATTGCTGTATTCAGCAGATTTCCGTATTTGATACCAAACATCTGTCTGGATGTCCGCTTTTGAAGTGAACAGTATTTATCATACTTGAGTCCGTTAAGGAGACAAACGGACTTCGCCGATGCAAAGGCCAGAAAATTCCTATTAGAATCCGTAATTAACTAAATTTTGACCCGGCGATCAGATGTCCGGGTCTGATATTAGGCCACTCATATTTCCTTTCTTTTTAGGACTGTTTCTTCAACTTTCTGTCGGATAGAGCATTTCTGATAGTAATTTACCATTTAAAAATTTCATAATAAAATGCAAATAGTAGTCTTTAGTTTAAATATGCTGCTCTTCTACGATGTGCACTGATGGGACTGACCATGGAAAAGTTACAGGTGTGTTAATAGTTGTGGAGGGACTGTAGCGAAGTTATTATTTTTGATCGGTACAATTGAAAATAACATTCGTAATTCGTTTGTTATCTTAAGGGCGGAGTGTTTTGAGTTGATGTTTCAGTCATTATATCAAAATGTTTGACTTTTTTGTATTACTTACGTAGTGATGACGATTCTCTCAAACATTTAGAAATGAGATTACTCTTACAAAATTTTGCAACTAATAAAAAGAGAGTATTCGGGTCGTAATCCAAAGAAGGAGGGCACTTGCCCCGTGATGCCATTACCTTATTTCTTCGTTTCAGATGGCATAACGCAACATTTTAAGATGTTGAGCTACAGACATAAATCTGGAGCTTTAAAAAGAAAACTACAAAGAGACAAATTCGAAAAAGTAGCTAAATGTCGCCAGACTATTACAAAAATTTTTGAAGTATCATGATACAGGAGAGTTGCAAGAAGTCCAGCTTCATGCTATGTCAAATCCAACAACAGCACCACACAACGGGCCTTCGTGTTCTGTAGTTCATTCGGTTTCAGCGCAAAAAGAAGTAAAAGAAATCGCAGCACAACAAGATACTGTGATATATGAAGATCTGATTAATGAGGAACAAACATAAAATAAAGCATATTTCCTTCATGAATAGTATGAACAATGTGGTAATCTAGACCTTGATATGAAAACTGATGAAAGCAACTCTTGTATTTTGGACGATCCTAGTACTTGGCCACGAGTGATAAACTGCGACAGAAAATAGCGTCTTATTATGTTGGTTTTTCAGCTTTTGAAACCTGATCAAAGTCTTTTGCAATTGACCTTTTAGGGAAACGCTTTGATGAGACTTTGTTGTACATGTAAACAGCTAACAGAACAAGTAAACCATTTCCACGTGAACGGTTAATTTGGAGCGAGCCGAAAAACAGTATTTATTGTTTCCCTTGTAGTATTTTTAAAACAAAGCAAACTTGCTAAAGAGGGATTCTCTCCACAAAAAACTCCCTACAAAAGACTTTACACGTTGTTACCGATGCATGAAGAAAGCTCTGAGCATCGAAAACTTTACCCAGAATGGAAAACCCTTCAGTTATCACTGAAAGGCATTGGTGTCGATTGTAATGTTCAACACACGATTAATTCCAATGTTCAAATGTTTGTATACCTTACGGGACTTAAATTCGGGGTCATCAGGCCCTAAACTTACAAACTACTTATGAACTAGCTAATCCTAAGGACGGCACAAATATCCATGCCCGAGGGAGAGTCGAACCCCCGACCGTAGTGGCCGTGCAGATCGTGACTGGAGCACCTCAGTCCCCTCGGCCACCGCGGCCGGCCCTGATTAATTGTGAAGCAACCAGGTGGAAAGCTTATTAAAAAGAATTCTGAACACAACTTCATTCTTGAGTAGTAGAGGTTTAGTTTTCCAAGGCGAAAATACCCAGTTGGTGATGTTCACGCCGTCGGGGGTTCGAATCCCCTCTCGGGCATGGACGTTTGTGTCGTCGATAGTATAAGGTAGTTCATAAGTCGTTTGTAAGTTTGGGGACTGATGACCCCGCAGTTAAGTCCCATAAGCTATACAAACATTTGAACATCAAAAGGAAAGCCAGTGGAGACGAAAAGACGTCTGAACACCTTCAGCTAGAAGCATCAAATGAGTTCAAATTATATGTTTTCCTTCCTGTTTTGGATTTCATAATGACAGACTTGACAATACGTTTTACGAGCTATGAACAAATTTGTGATCTGTTTTCACCAGTTTTATATTTCATGGACTTAGAAAATGATGAACTGCAAATTAAAACCACCAATCTTGTCTCAATATATTCTTCAGACTTCTCAGATTCAGACAGTTTAGTTGAAGAAATTCTACACATGAAGAGAGTCCATAGTACAGTCTTCAATCAGAAAGCGACCCGATGAGACTTCAGAATTTCATATACGAGAAAAATCTTGAAGCAATTTTTTTGAACCTATGTACTGCAACTTGACTTTCCTATTCCATTCCAGTGACAGTGTCTACGGCTGAAAGATCGTTTAGTAAACTGGCGAATTCTAAAAACTTGGCAAAGGAGTGCAACAGGCCAAAGTCGTCTTAATCATTTAGCAGTTTTATCAACTGAGAATGAGCTAGCCAAGGCTGTCGACTTTTCCGATGTAATTGTTCACTTTAGTCAAAAGAAAGCGCGCAATCTTATTATTAAGTATTCTTTTTATGTAGCCAGTGTCTACGGCTGTCCTTGACTGTAATTTTAGTTTTTTGTAACTATATTTTAATATTCGTCAGATAAATAAATATACTTGCTGTATAAATAAAGTTTAGTATGGACTAATAAAATAGTTACTGTAACTATACCCTGTATTTTCTAGTTAAATTACATTCTAAGCACATTTTTGGTAACAAATAACCATGAAACTTTAATGTAGCAAGCGACTGTAAAATAAGGGGGATGGGGGGTTAGGGGGGCCCGTCTCTGATGCTGGGTCCAGGGCCCGCAATCGAATGTGGGGGCCATGGCCTACCTACAGTCTGGCACAGAAGTGACATGCTTACGTATTGCCTTATTTACTGGTAGTATAAAAACACCTTCTTCTGGGTACGATACATTATAAATAAACATCACGTATCGTCCGAAAGTTTCGCAAATTTACCCTCATATAGTGTTTGTGAGCCGTTTCCATTTTATTTTTCTTTCTTCGCCTTCTTATTTCTAAAATATTTCGGGACTTCCTAATGAAATTAAAATAAGCAAGAACAGGGAAATGCATGTAACCATGCAAAATACGTTGGAGAGTTTTCCTTTCTTTTTCTGATACGAATTCTGCAAGTTTATGCTGCAATATGATATTGGTATTAGCAGAATCTCTTATACTATCTGCAGTTCATTAATTTATGTTAAGAGTAGAACTGCACACAATACACTATCATTTCCTCCAGGCCTTAATAAGTGAGTAATGGGTAAAAGCTGAAATGTTAAAAAGTGTAGGCTAAATGTACTTGATAGAAACGGAGAAGTATGTAACGTCACGTATTATAAAAGTTAATAGCCTGTCCAGATAATACCATATTAGGATTAAAATAAATATTTCTAACGGATTCTGGAGGAATTTCTGGTCTCAAATGTCTAGAGAAGTAAGACCGCAGGATCAACATTCTACATCTACATCTACATACATACTCCGCAATTCACCGTAAGGTGCGTGGCGGAGGGTACACCGTACCACTACTAGGCATTTCCTTTCCTATTCCACTCCCAAACTGAACGAGGAAAAAAAGAATGCCTATATGCCTCCGTACGAGCCCTAATTTCTCTTATCTTTTCTTTGTGATCTTTACGCGAAATGTAAGTAGGCGGCAGCAAGATCGTACTACACTCAGCTTCAAATTCCGGCCCTCTAAATTTACTTAACAGAAATTCACGAAAAGAACGTCGTCTTTCTTCCAGCGATCCCTAATTGAGTTGCCGGAGCATTTCCGAGACACTCGCGCATTGGTCGAACCTACCGGTAACAAATCTAGCTGCTCGCCTCTGAACCGCCTCTATGTCTTCCTTCAAACCGATCTGCTGCGGGTCCCAAATACTTGAGCAATACTCAAGACGTGGTCGTACAAGCGTTTTATACGCGGTCTCCTTTACAGGTGAAGTACATCTTCCCAAAATTCTCCCAATAAACCGAAGTCGGCTGTCTGCCTTACTCACAACTGTCCTTACATGCTCGTTCCATTTCATATCGCTGTGCAATGTTACGCCTAGATATTTGAACGACGCGACCGCATCAAGAAGCTCACTACTGATGCTGTATTCGAACATTATAGGATTGTTTCTTCTACTCATGCGCATCACCTTACATTTTTCTACATTGAGAGCTAGCTGCCATTCTTCGCACCAACTAGAAATTTTGTCTAAGTCAACCTGTATGCTATTACAGTCAGTTACAGACATCACCCTCCCATACACCGCAGCATCATCAGCAAACAGCCGCAAATTACAACTTACTCTGTCCATCAGATCATTTATATAGATAGAAAATAATAGCGGTCCTATCACACTCCCCTGGGGCACGCCTGACGATACACTCGTCTCTGATGAGCACTCGCCGTCGAGAACAACGTACTGCGTTCTATTACTTAGGAAGTCTTCCAGCCAGTCACAAATCTGTGAACCTATTCCATAAGCTCGTATCTTCGTTAGCAGTCTGCAGTGTGGCACCGTGTCGAACGCCTTTTTGAAGTCGAGAAAAACACAATCCGCCTGTTGCCCTTCGTCCATGGCTCGCAAGATGTCATGTGAGAAAAGGGCAAGCTGAGTTTCGCATGAACGATGTTTCCTAAACCCGTGCTGATTCATGGAAAGAAGCTTTTCCGTTTCAAGGAAATTTACTATATTCGAACTGAGAATATGCTCCAAAATTCTACATGAAACCGATGTCAACGATATTGGCCTGTAATTGTATGGGTCAGTTCTCTTTCCTTTCTTATACACTGGAGTCACCTGCGCTTTTTTCCAATCACTAGGAACTTTGCGCTGAATTAAAGATTCGCTATAAATGCAAGCTAAGTAGGGGGCCAATGCCGCAGAATAGTCTTTGTAAAACCGAACTGGTATTCCATCCGGACCAGCTGACTTTTTCGTATTTAGCTCTCTCAGCTGCTTCTCTACACCGGAAATACCTATTGCTATGTCCCCCATTTCGGAATTAGTACGTTGATCAAATGATGGTATATTTGTGCGGTCCTCCTGCGTGAAAGATTTCTTAAAGGTTAAATTTAGAACTTCAGCTTTCCGTTTGCTTTCTTCTATTACTGCCCCGGAATGATCAACTAGTGACTGGACAGTGGGCTTTGACCCGCTTATCGATTTTACATAGGACCAGAACTTTTTCGGGTTCTCGGAAAGATCTTTTGCTAAGGTATGGCTGTGATAATTATTGTATGCTTCACGCATCGATCTTTTTATAGACGCACGAATCTCTACTAACTTTTGCCTGTCATCATTTGCGTGTTCTTTTTTGAATCGAGAGTGCAACAGCCTTTGCTTTCTCAGCAGCTTTCTAACATTATTATTATACCACGGTGGATCTTTTCCATCCTTAATCGTCTTTACTGGCACATATTTCTCTAACCCTTCATTAACAATGCATTTAAATTTAGTCCACAATTCCTCTACATCCATAGTCCCAGAATTAAACGATGCCCATTCATTTTCTAAGTGCGATCGAAACATTAGCTTGTCGGCTTTTCCCAACAAAAACACCCTCCTAGCCTTCTTGACTGGTTTATGAACTTTGGTCACCATCGACGCTATGACGATATCATGATCACTAATTCCTGTCTCTACACAGACATCGTTAATGAGGTCAGGCCTGTTTGTGGCTATAAGGTCTAGAATATTTCCATTGCGCGTGGGTTGCCGGTTTAACTGCTCAAGACAGTTTTCGGACAGTTTACATTAGGATGTAGCAGCAGACAGCGTTAAATATTCAGAAATAAACTACCAAATGCTGGTGGCAAGCAAGGAATATTGGTGTAACCGCACTTTCGGAAATTGCGACACATTCGAAAATAAACAGCCAAATATTGAAATAAGCAAGGAATATCGATCTAACCACACACTCGTAAATCACAAAATATTTGGAAACAAACAGCCAAATATTTATGAGAAACGAACAATATAAATTTCATATTCACAGAATATATGACATCAACTGCGATTGGGCAAAGCTGAAAATGTGTACCCAGCCGGGACTCGAACCCGGGTCTCCTGCTTTCTAGGCAGTTTCGCTGACCCCTACACCACTTTTTTTTTTTGCAACTCCTATCACGAAAACAGCTAAAAAGTTCTCCTCCAAGGAGACCCGAACCATCGACCAAAGCCACCTCTCCGTGGCAGACTACCACTTTACCTCAGAGCTTTTTTTTTTTTTTTTTTTTTTTTTTTTTGCTGTAAGCTTGTTTTTGTTTTAAGTGAAGTTTCTGGAACGGAAATGAAACTTGTGTTCAGATTAACTCAGACGTTCTCCTAACGATCGTTGTAACAAATTTAAATTTCTTCTCCAAAACTTAAGAACTTGTTGTTAAAATTATTCTTTGATGAACCGATTCCTATGTAAGTAATGTCGACAAAAATAATATTCTCTTTCTGTAAATTCATCAGTAATGAACTGATTTGCCGTTTAGTTCTTTAATGTGAAATTATTTCCACATTTAAACTAAAATGTCTTCATGTATACATTATATGTATATTCTTTCAAAGTAAGAGACTAAAGCGTAAGTACAAGTGATTGAATATATAGACATAAAATGACGTTGATATGTGTCTCATTTGCACCCAAATGATGGTATGTGAGCAGCTGACGAGCAAAGGTCGCAGAATTGCGTCTTCTTTCAGAGCAGAAGTTCTAGCCTATCCCTGTCTTTTTAAAGATTATCTTAAGTGCGTTCTCAAACTTCTTCTTATGGTCCCCGTAATTCCATGTTTTCGCATACTCCGTTTCCATATATGTCATAAACTCTATAAGGTTGTCACTACCGATTTTATTAACGACGTAACTGGTATAATGCCCAAGTAGCCACATCACAGTATTGTTTTTCCATTGCGGATAGTATTTTTTGTCTGGTCTATACAATAGTTTTGTTCCTATACAATCCGGTGAGGTCCTGGTTACAAGCGCTATCTGTCGCCTAATCCACTTCCAGTGATGGTCGCGGTTTCCGCACGCGAATCTGTGTGGAATAGTGTCCACTAGATTACAGGTGAGGCATCGTTCTGTGTCACTCAGTCCAATTGCATAAAGCCTCTCATTGGTGCTTACGATGTTGTTTATCGTTTTGTATAGCGCTGACTTAACGTTCGAAGGAAGTACGCAGTTGTTAATATTCTGCCACACTGCTTCCCAGTTGACTCCAATGTACTTCGATTCTATTTTATTCCTTCCTTCGTGTTTTCTTCTGTATTCCAAAAAGTCTCTTGCAGTTAAGTTCTTGTAATTTTTTAGTCGTTCGCTCAGATAACTTCTCTCAAGATAGTACTCCCGGATATGTTTTAACTGAAAACTTATTGTTTGGACATTTATCGGTGAATCTGTACTTTCTGGTTTGACTGCTTCGAACAGCTTCGTAGTAAGGTTGTCAGGGTTGCTGTGTATGTGGTTGGTCATTCGTTTAATATATAGCGCAGTTGCTTTATTTCTTATATTAGTCAAACCCAGTCCGCCGTGTGTGGGGTCTAGCGTTACAGTTGTAGAGTCTACTCTGAATAGTTCACCCTTCCATATAAATGATGTCGTCTTTGACGTTATTGTCTTCGCTACCAGTTTAGGGATTGGAAATAACTGCGCTATGTAATATGCTTTTGACAGGATGTACGTATTTACATACTTAACCCTCTGGTACTGATCCAAACTTCGGTAGTTATTTTCAAGCAGTGCTCCCTTGATTTTTTGCGCTACATCCCTCCAATTTTTTGCCATCATCTGTAAGGGGACGGTTGTCAGAATAGTTCCAAGAGCTTTATGTTCCACGACGTTTTTAGCCCAGTCGAGCCTGATGTCTTGCAATCCTCGTATACTTAAAAATTTACTTTTATTTTCGTTCATTTTTGCTCCTGATGCTAGACAATATTTATTTAGTTGCCTCTCTAGAGCCATCACGTCTTCTCTGTTCCTTACTATTATCCCTACATCATCAGCGTAGGCACCAACCACTATTTTCCTTTCATAGATTTAAGACCTGTCAGTTTAGCTTGCAGTTGCCTTAATAATGGTTCCAGTGATATTACAAAAAGTAACATCGATAGAGGACTTCCCTGAGGTACTCCTCGTTTAATTTGTATCTGTTTCGTCAGTTGAGCGTTAACAGAAACTTTAGCCGAGATCCCCAGTGCGGCATTTTTGACGATGTTTATAGTTCCTGGAAGAAATCCCATTCGTTTCATGGTTTCTAGAAGATACTTGTGTTCGACCTGGTCGAAAGCTTTATAAAAATCGACGAAGAGGAGACCGCAGTGAATATTGCTAACAGATGTTAAAGCAATAATGTCCCTATATTGCGCAGCAGTTTGGAGTATCGTCCTTCCATAGGCACAAGTCTGATAATGACAGATAATTTTCTCAGTTAGTGGTGCGATACGTTTATTTACTGCCCTTGCAATAATCTTGTAGTCAGAATTCAGTAGGGAAATTGGTCGAAGATTGTTGATTTTCTTGCATCCTTTGTTTTTTGGGATCAGAACAATTTTACATTCTTTCAATTCTGAGGGGACACGTTTACCCTGAAACACTTCATTCACAATTTCTGTCATCTTATCTCCTATCAAATCCCAGTACCTTTTATAAAACTCGATGGGTAAACCATCGGGTCCTGGTGACTTCTTAGTGGGAGAACTGCGTATAATTTCCAGTACTTCTTGATTAGTAAAGGCTGAAGACAACTGTTCATTGTCTTCTCTAGTTATTTTAGAAGTCACGTTTTCAAACAGTTCATCATAATAGTCTTCATTAGAGTCACATGATTCATATATATCTCTGTAGTACCGATGTATTTCACGAATTATTTCATTTTGTTTGGTGAGGACAGTACCATCTACCAGCTTGAGCTCATCCATGAAAGTCCTTCGGCGGTTTTTGTTGTGTTTTATTAAGTGATACAAAGCCGCAGATTCGTCCTCACTGACTGATTTTGCTTTAGATTTAAGCTTAAGTCCTTCTAATTGTTGTCTCTTCAATGCTATTAACTTTGCTTTTATCTTTTTAATATCTTGCAGTCGAGTCGTAATTCCGTCTACCTGATCATATAACCCTCTTAATACACTGTAATAGAATTCCATTGACTGTTTGATTTCCCGAGAGCGCTCTATGCTATAACAAATAATTACTTTACGTAACTTTGGCTTCGCTCTAGTGGTCCACCACTCTAAAACACTATTATAGCTGTTAACTGAGCATAGACACAGTTCCCATGCACGATTAAGTTCTTCTTCTAATTCCTTGTCCATTAAAACAGCAGCGTTCAAACACCATTGGCCCCTGTACCAACGTGTTGGTTGTTGATCTAAATTGATGCTCAGAGAGCAGCAACTTGTTCGCCGACGTGTCAGGCACTATTTTATCAGATTCCGTCTCTTGCATTACTTCTTGTTCTTTGTCTGACTGAGATTGTAGCGTGGTTTCGTCCTCCGAAGGCAGTTCTTTCATGTCTACGTTCCCTGTTCCCTCTAGCTCTTCCGCTTCGCACGGCTTCTGCTTGCGGGCGGAATGTACAGGAGAGGAATCTTCATCAGATTGATCTTCCGTTTTTTCTAGGGGTCTTTTCTTGGGTTGCTGCTCACTTTCACGCACAGCAGAACCGCTATTTGTAACTGGATTCAAGGGTGGGAACTCCTTTTCGGGTATGGTGACCACATCAGAAGTACCTTCCATGGCGACCTTAACAGGAGGGGGTTGCTCAGTAGAGGCCATAATGTTACTGAGTGTGAGTCGTTGCCGCTGTATTAAATTGGTTCTCAAAACAACGGCACGACGTGGGCAGTCCTGTCGGAAGTGTCCAGATTCGTTACAAATTTGACAAGTTTGTTCTTGTCCAGAATACACAATGTGAGCTTTATAACCTTCTACGGTAATATAAGAGGGAATATTAGTTTTAACTTCCATTTCTACAGATAGTATTCCATTATAACAATGCAGTTTGTACTGCTTGGACCACTGTTCATTCACAATTGAAATAACGTCCCCATATTTTGAAAGTGCTTCCTAAATCAACAGATTATCAATTTCAATAGGGATATTTAAAACCCTCACAGTTTTATACGTGATATCAGCTTTCCGTACTGAGACTATACTTTTAGATCCATCTCTATGTTCAAATTCTACAGCATTATCCCACTTTGTCAGAAATTTGTCGACCGTCACTGGACTAAAAAACTTTACAAACACACAGTATTGATCAGCGTCTAATTGAGTGGTATGTACAGAATCAGAATTAATGCCCATTACCTCAAACAGCCAGTCGTGTACTTCCAGAGCAGACGGTTGAACAGGACGAGTTTCCCTCTTGAAAGAGAAAACCAGATTATTTTTTCGTGCAGAATCAGCCATTTTCTTCAGCGGCGTAGAAATCCCGGTGAACACCAAAATCCCGCCAAATGACGAGACGTTCACAAACGAAACACGTAAACACCACTATACAGCACTTCAAGTACGTGTACGAACACAGAAGGGACAGGAACACTGAACGTAAACAAATACACCGGCGCGAGCGCTAACGTATACGGAGCAGCAGCGGGCAGGTCCGTTCGCGTTGGCAGCTGAAGCCGAACTACACCACTGGGGACACAGTGATCACCGCACCTGCAAGGACTACCTAAGCACGCCTTCCGTCAGATACAAATTCCCAGCTTTGCCCTGCCCACAGTACTCAAACTCGTAGTTATGAAACTAATTCCCGTAAGAGTAAGGGCTTCAAACTTGCCCATCCCTCCCCACTAACAATAGGATCATTGCCCGTCACCGGCATATTATATATATACATGTGGCGTCTGTTATGAAAGAACAGACGTCACTTCTGATCCTGCAGTTGTTATTATTTGATATTCACAGAATATATGACATCAACTGCGATTGGGCAAAGCTGAAAATGTGTACCCAGACGGGACTCGAACCCGCCACAGACGCCACATGTATAAATATAAATTTCATTGCCACTCATTTTACCTATCAGCAATTTAGTTGTTTATTCATCCTTTGATCACTGTTTGGGGAGCTATTGGATAAGTGCAGTGTCTTTTACTATTACATTGTAGCTTATTAAGCGATTCCCTTAGGAATGTCTCCAAGCGTATATAATTTTTCTTTATTTGTATTTTAAAGCCAACGGAGGTGGCAGGTTGACAGCAGCTTCATTGCTGCTCTTCAGCCGAGCGTATGTACTAACTGAATAAGGCGATAAAAACACAGAAATGTGATAAAAGTTGAAGAATTTAATCACTACAATGGAGATTAAAATGAAGAGAACAGGCATAAAGAAAGGAAGTTGAAGTAAAACATATTCAGAATTAAAACTTCCACGGTGGTTAAAATCACACAGAGATAAAATTTAAATATCCAGGGTAGTTAAAATCACATTGGTGGAGCACACTACACGATGATGAAGACACTGTTTAAAACACACGGCAACACTAATATTCTGCCTGATCGGCGGCTGATTAAGTATTAAAATACCAGTTGGGCATGGAGCGCGGACACTGGCACAACACGAAACGGTGCACTGTTAAAACATGTCGAAACGGGGGCCCCGCAAGGGGAGGAAGGGGAAGCGCGATGGGAGAAGGATTTGAGGGGAGGGGGAAACGGAGGAGAGGGGAAAGCGCAAAGACTCATCGTGGGAAGGAGCTGGGAGAGGAGAGCCAAGCGAGGGAATGGACAGGGATGATAGGTGGGGGCAAGGAGACGTACAAATATGGGGATGGACTAAGGTTGAAAGGAGGGGTAGATGTCGGAAGGGAGGGCGTCATCTGGGAGAGGCAGTTGACGGAAGTTACGCTCGGAGAGGACGTGGAGAGTGTGGAGGTGAAGGGAAGGAGGGATAATAAGGTATCGGCTTGGCAGAGGCCCAGGATGCAGCAAGAGGTGGGAGACAACTGGGTGGCGAGATTCTATTTCACGGGTGACATAGCAGAGGTGGAGGTGTTCGAGGAACTTCAGAAGATGAGGAAAGGGAATCAAGTCATAAGGGATCTGCCTGGGGGATGGGAGGCAGATACGGTAAGCGAGATGGAGGGCGTGGCGTTCTAGGATCTGGAGGGATTCGTAGTGGGCAGGGGGAGCAGAGACCCAATCAAGATGGAAGCAGCAGAGGATAGGTGGAGGGGATGAAGCCCCATGTCGGCCGGATAGAAGCTTGAGGAGGTTGAGGTGGGAGAGGGCTTTTTCACGACAGATTGGAGGAGCGGTTTCCAGGAGAGTGAGCGGTCAAGGGAGAGGCCAAGGTACTTGAGGGTTTTGGTGTGTGGGATGGGACGGCCATGGCGTGTGAGGTAGAGCTCGTGGTAACGGAAGGAAGGGGTGGTGTGACCTATGATGATTGCCTGGGATTGATTTTGTGGGGTTAAAGGTAAGGACTGTGACTGAAGGAGATGTTGGGAGCAGGCAAGGGAGGGGGCACGAGTATATGTCAGTTTACATTTTGTCAGCGTTAATTTGCTAACAATTCGTTAGCCAGACAATACAAATGGCTTATAAATATTGTAAATTACTCTCGTATTATCTAGGTATAACGTAAATATTGCATAGTCGCTCGTATGTATTTGATATGAGAGCACTTTTGCGAAAATGTGATAAACGACACTCAAGTTTTTCTAACAAGCTCTCGGTTGTATTATTACTTTTATTCTCTATTTAGGTACGTAAAAGGAATATAAACTGTGAAACACATAAATATTAACTGATGACTTGGATGCAATAACAGCGTAAATAAACCAACTCTGCTATTGCATACAAGTCCTCAATTAAATAAATGTCATACATGCCTTATATTGTTAACAAATTCTCACCAAAAATTGCACCTTCAGTGGAACGATTTAGTCTCAAACACACAAAATGACTCCATTTCAAAGAACTTTCTACCAACCCCAGAAAACGAAACGTGGTCGCTTGAGCGTACACCATCCGTTTAGCAGCACCTGATGCGTCTTTAAGGGCCATTTTTCTATGTAAAACGTACACGGTAGGTGGGAAATGTATTTACGTTTGTGGTCAAATATATGTCAAATGTAACTGTAAACTATTTAGAAAAGCTAATCCAGTTGCAGTAGAGGCCTTTTCAGGCCTAATTCAGGAAGAAAATTAGCAGGATGTTTATAGTTATGATAATGAGGACAATAATTATATGTATGTGTTGCACAAAATTATCAATTGTCGGAGAGAATTTCGATGTCATAAATAATGTAACGGTGCATAGAAGACAATCTGACGACAGATTTAACTGGCCTTACGCTTAGAATTTTAGAGATACAATGTGATGAAATGAAGTAATATTACTTTCTGAAAAATTGACAAATTCTTAATCATTACTGACTGTGTCTGCTATTCTGGTGATAGAAACTGAGGTTACGGGTTGCATTGTTGGCTAGAGGGGCATAGGGGACGGTGTGAGCGATTCTACTGTACACACTACAATTATTAAAATGCTATACTGGAAACAAAAAAGGAAAAGTGTTTACAAGCTGTTTCACTTACGTCGCCTGGGGAAAGACAGCTGCGCGCACTTCGCACTTCTCATGATTCAGTTTGATTGCAGGTGCGGTGCACACCGATAAAAGTTTCGTGGTAATACAAGTTGACATAATGACGATGATGATGCTGACATTGGTGATTGCGAAGTCGTGTCTAGTAATAAGCTAGCTCTACAGATTTCGACAGTTTCTTATATTTTGATGACAGCCTCGCTGTGTGTGTACAAGATGAAGAGATTATTGCTGATGTGTCCAACAACGCAGCGATGATCGAGAAGGTAAGTGAGAGTGATGGAGAGGACATTAATCTTGAAACACATGAACTGAGTGAAGTATTCAGTGCAATCGATCTGTGGAGACGTTAAATTAGTGCAAAATATGTCGTGAAATATCTGAAATTATTAATAAATTCGCAAAATGAAGTGTAGGCATTTAATGCATGGAAGGTGAAACAAGCCAAATATTTTAATCCCTTTAAAACATGATCAAGTTAAAAATAACATTCTTTTAAAGCAGTGCGAACTGCCAGATTACATATAGTTTAAAAAAAAAAATTATAAATTTTATAAGTATATCCTTTCATTAAAAAATGAATTAATGGTATTGCATTGTTGGCTGGGAGATCCTATCTGGATTATTCGACCGCCTAGTGAAAGTGTTTTTACTTGACGCCACTTGGGCGACTTGTGTGTCGATGGCGATGAAAATGATGATAAAGACAACACACAGCAGCCAGCTCCCTGCTAGGAATCGAATCCCGGCCCCTGCGTAGTAGTCAGCGGTGCTTTCAACTGAGCTCATAAATAATGATATCACTATCTGACTGCTAAGTAATTCTGAGTTACAAGTAATCTTTTCCCTTTGACATACGTTTAAATTAGATTATATTGTATTTTATAAATCAATCAGAACATAACTCAGGTGCAAATATTACGTACAGGTATATAACAAACTAAACATTTGATAATATTTTTGTTTGCAATGAGTTTTTTATAAGACAGTCAACAGACTTAAAAACTGCCCCTCCATAAGAGAAATCCTGGATCCGCGCCTGAATATACTGTTAATGTACGTTTTTCGAATTGGATAGTTAGTAATGGTTTCTTTTACCTTACGTTGTTGAAGAATATCATCATAGTAGCAAAACGAAGTACTTTCTGTAATGTATCTTTACATCGAACTTAACCAAATGAACGTAATCACTTTGGTAGCAGGAGAGAAAAATGTCAAATTCCGCACACATCACAGGAAGTTGACAGGTGAACTGCATGCGCCTGATGGCCAGTGCAAACGGCTTGGATGTCCGGCACGTTTTACGTGGCACAGATGGTCAGCTGCCAGTGGAGAACATAGCAGTCAAACGCGCCAACAGCTGCCGCCTGAGGCAACTCCAGCCTGTCGTCAGCGGCACGACACAACTTCACACGGCGCACGCAGTGATAGTAACTGCTAGCACCAGTTTCATAAAACTGTTACAATATACGGTTTGTCATAAATACCTGTTTTAAACATTTGTCTGTTAGTTAAACTATATTCTAACATTCAGTTGGATAAAAATATTTTTCCAGTTTGAATTAACATAATTAAAAAATTATACCGCATGTGAGTGTTCTCGGGCCCCACCAGGGGTCCACCTAGCCCCACCCTTGTGGGGGCCATGAGGTACGCCTAATCGTACCAGTAACGACGTTTATTATGATACGATATATATTCAAATAAACCAATACACTAGCATATCACGTTTGCACTAAGTTGTGAGACTGCAAATGAATAGACCTTCGATACAGCGTGCGGCGTAAAAATGAGGTAACGTTTGTTCCAGGAGAACGTTACCCGTTTCCTCACGCAGGACGGCGCCTATTGGCTGACGGCGGCGCATGCGCAGCACTTACCAGCGGTCTGCAAGATGGCCGACTGCAGCAGGCTCTTCTCGCGGCGGCACTCCGCCTCCAGGCGCTGCCGCTCCTCCGTTATGAGGCTCTGTTCCAGCTCGATCGCGCCCTCGTCTGCAATCGCGCTCGCCGTCTTGTATTCTTCCACCGACTTCCTGCCAACAGGGCGAGAATATCGTGTAGCACACAGACAAGACAAAAGTCTTGAAATTTCGATAGGCATAGATACAGACGGCGAAACTGTTGGGTTGGGAACTAATAACATGTGGGGTTCCCCAAGCTTCTATCTCAGGGACCCTGCTTTTTCTTCTATATATCAATGACCTTTCATCAGCAACATTATTAGCAGAAGACACAAACATTTCAATAAATAATAAAGGCAGCAATTGAAGAACGGACAAGAAAAATGGAAATAAATTTCGGTTTGTGTCAAAACACATACAAATCTAAATCACTCTCCTACCAGGCCAAATTCCGACACTACAGTTCAGTCGTCAAACCTGGATGTTTATATGAATCTGAGACAATAGCCAGGAAGGGACTTTGAGACTTCGAAAAGAAAGAAAGGAAATTCCTAAGAAAGATTCTGGAGCCCAGAAAAATATCAAATGAATTTGGGTTCCGCCTAAGATCAAATCAAGAACTTTATCAACGATTTGAAAAATCACAATAAAGAAAAGAAGACTATCTTCCTATGGGCACATTAAAAGAATGAAATCAGAGAGGTTCGCCAACAAGATTCTTCTCTTCCAGGAGAACAAGAAGACACAAGTTCCATGGGTGAAAGAGGTGCACAGGGACCTAGAAATCTTCACGGCCACTACGGTCGGGGGTTCGAATCCCCCCTCGGGCATGGATATTTGTGCCGTCCTAGTTCGTAAGTAGTTCATAAGTAGTTTGAAAGTTTAGGGACTGATGACCCCGTAGTTAAGTCCCATAGACTATACAAACATTTGAACATTTGGACCTAGAAAAATGCGAGATCAAGGCTGAAGAAATTATGAACAGGCACATCTTTAGGAAAAAGGTTGCGGAGGTGAAGGATTTCTTCGAGTACAAGACAAGGAAGAACAGAGTATTCTCAGCAGAAGAACGTGCACGAGTGAGCAAACGGATGAAGGAATACTGGCGAAAAGGGAAGGAAGAGAACTTTAAAAAGTGAGGGACGTTGTGTAAACGTAACTCATAGATGGTTGTAACTAAAATAAGTAAAATAATGAATCAAATATAGCTTTATAAAGGTCGGCTAATGATATTTTCATAGACATTAATAAGTGGTTCTTAGGCAATTTTCTGTCACTAAACCTTGAAAAAACTCACTATATTCCCTCTCCAAATTCCTCCTTGCATTCCTTCACTGCAGGTTCAGTGTACAGATTGAACAACATTGGGGAAAGTGTACAACCCTGCCTTACTCCCTTCCCAACCTCTGCGTCCCTTTCTTGCCCCTCGACTCTAATAACTGCTTTCTGGTTTTTGTATAGGTTGAATATAACTCTTTGCTCCCTAAATTTTACCCCTGCTATCTTCAGAATTTGAAAGAGTTTATTCCAGTCGACATTGTCAAAAGCTTCCTCCAAATCTTCAGACGCTAAAAACGTCGGTTTGCCTTTCCTTAGCCTATCTCCTAAGATAAGTCGTAATGTGAGCATTGCCTCCTGTGTTCCTACATTTCTCTTAAATCCAAACTGATATTCCCCGAGGAATCCCAGGGATAATTTGCTGTAGAATTCCTGAACTTATTCTAATATTGTAAATTTTCTTGAGACGGAAAAGCTTCTGTCCATGCATCATCACGGCTTTAGGAAGCATCGATCGTGCGAAACCCAGATTGCCATTTTCTTTCATGACATCTTACGTACTATGGACGTAGGGCAACAGGCAGACTGCATATTTCTCAATTTTCGAAAGGCGTTTGACATGTTACCACACTACGTACTGCTAACGAAAATACGACCTTATGGAACAGGTTCCCAAATATGTGAGTGGGACGTATAAATTACAAACATTTAGGTGGTTCAAAGATTATTTAAGTAATAGAAATCAGTACGTCGTTCTCGATGGCAGGTGTTCATCAGCGACTAGGATATAGTTGTGCCCCAGGAAAGTGTGATAGGACCAATAGCAGAGGGATAGAAAAGCAACTAAAATCGCTCAACACAGGAAAGACCGCTGGACTTGATGGAATACTTATTCAATTTTACAGAGAGTATGCAAAGATAGATCAGGTACGATAGGAGGGGCGATTTTGATTGTGGTCCACAAAAGTATTCCTTCTGATGAGCTCGAAGTCTAGAGTGGCTGTGAGGTTATCTGGGCACGTGTAACAGGTATATGATTTTTTTTTTTTTTTACCGATCACCCAGTTCCACCGTCACAATGCTATAGCCATTCCAAGAAAGTTTACGATCAGTAGCGCGAAGGTACTCGGAACATTCTTTTGGGGGCCATGTCAACCTGCAGAATATGGACTGGAACGCCTATATTTCACTACAGGGGGTACAGACGAGCAGTCTTGTGAACTATTGTTGAGTACGTTTCCCGAACACTGCTTTGAGCAGCTTAATCGTCAGCCCACAATCAATGTAAATATTTTGGACATTATAGCTACGTACAGGCCAGACCTTGTCAATGATGTCACTGTAGAGACAAGGATGTGATCATGATGTCACGACAGCGACAGTGGCCACCAAAGTTAATAAATCAGTCAAGAAGCCTAGTCGAGTGTTTGTGCTAGAAAGGGCAGATAAGCAACTGTTTGCGACCCACTTAAGTAATGAATGGACATCGTTTAGTTCCGGTACGGTTTATGTAGAGGAATTACGGGCAAAATTTAAATGCGTTTTAAATAAAGGGCAGGAGAAATATGTGCCGACAAAATGCATTAAGGATGGAAAAGACCCAACGTGGTATAACAGTAATATTCGGAAAATGCTGGGGAAGAAAAGACAATTCCACACTCGGTTCAAAATAGGTTAAGAAAATCAAATCAGACAAGAGTTAATAGAGATTCGCGCGTCTATAAAAAGAGCAATGCGCGAAGCCTACAATAACTACCATCGTCATGCTTTAGCAAAAGATCTTTCCGAGAACCCGAAAAAATTCTGGTCCTGTGTAAAATCGTTAAGCGGATCAAAGGTCTCTATCCAGTCACTTGTTGATCACTCTGGGTCGGTGATAGAAGACATCAAAATGAAGACCGAAGTTTTAAATTAACATTTAAGAAATTCACGCAGGACTACCATGCAAACATATCTTCATTTGATGGTCACACTAACTCTCAAACGGAGGACATAGTAATAGGCATAGCTGGTGAAGAGAAAGAGCTGTGAGAGTTAAAAACAAACAAGTCGCCAGGTCGAGATAGGGTACCAATCCGGGTTTACAAAGAGTACTCGGTGGCATTGACTCTTACTTAGCTTGCATTTATCGCGAATCTTTGATCCAACGCAAATTACCAAGAGACTGGAAAAAGACACAGGTAACTCCCGTATATAAGAAAGACAATAGAGCGGACCCACGAAATTACATACCTATATCATTAAGATCAATTTGCTGTAGAATTCCTGAACATATTCTCACTTCTAATATAGTAAATTTCTTTGAGACGAAAAAATCTTCTGTCCATGCTTTAGGAAGCATCGATCATACGACACCCAGCTTGCCCGTTTCTCTCATGACATCTTCCGTGCTATGGACGAAGAGCAACAGGCAGACTTTGTATTTCTCGATTTTCGAAAGGCATTTGATACGGTAGCACACTACAGACTGCTAACGAAGGTACGAGCTTATGAAATAGATACCCAAATATGTGAGTGGCTCGAAGACTACTTAAGTAATAGAACGCAGTACGTTGCCCTCGATGGCGGGTGTTCATCAGCGACTAGGGTATCGTCAGGGGTGCCACAGGGAAGTGTGATAGGACCGTTATTATTTTCTATCTATATAAATGATTTGACGGACAGAGTATATTGCAATCTGCGGCTGTTTTATGATGATGCTGTGGTATACAAGAGGATGTCGTCATTGAATGACTGTAGTAGGATGCCTTCGACTAAACTTCTAGGTAGTGTGAGGAATGGTGACTAGTACTAAATGTAGAAAAATGTAAGGTGATGCAGATGAGTCGGAGAAACAACGTCGTAATGTTCGAATACAGCATTAGTAGTGGTTGCTTGACAGAGTAGTGTCAATTAAATACCTAGGTGTAACGCTGCACAGCGATATGAAATGGAACCAGCATATAATGACAGTCGTGGGGAAGGAAAACGGTCGATTTCGCTTTTTTGGAAGAATTTTTGGAAGGTATGATTCGTCTGTAAAGGAGACCGCATATAAAATGTGTGTAGGACCTCTTAAGTGTTTGGGACCTCCATAAGGTCAGTTTAAAGGAGGACGTAGAGGCAGTTCAGAGGCGGGTGGCTAAGTCTGTTAATGGTAGGTTCGAATACTCCACGAGTGTTACAGAAATGCTTCAGGAACTCAAATGGGAGTCGCTGGAGGGACGTTCTTTACGAGGAACACTGTTGCAGAAATTGCCTGAATTCGAAGCGGACTGCAGAACGATTCTACTGCCGCCAACCTACATTTTGCGTAAAGACCACAAAGATAAGATCAGAGAGATTAGGGCTCATCAGATGCATACAGGTATTCGTTTTTCTCTCGTTCTGTATGGGAGTGGAACAGGAAAGCAAGTAACAATTAGTGGTACTGAGTACCCTCCGCCATGCAAGTTTGGGTGGATTGTGGAGTATGTATGTAGATATTGATGCAACGTAGAGGTGTTGAACTAACCCGAGCAAAAGAAGGTTCGACTCGATATTCAGATTAATCCCGTGACATTTTTCACCTCAGTTTGACCTCTTCCATACTCAATATGGGGGAAAAACTCTAGTAAGCAATTGTAATGCGACATACACACTGACACGCATTTGACAGTGGTTTTCAGAGTATAGACGGAGTTAGAAGAGTAAAACGAGCATAATTGAATGCAATGTCAGAAAATCAGGTGATGCCGAAGGAATAAGATTAGCTAATGAGACAATAAAAGTAGTTGATGAGTTTTGTTATTTGGGTAGCAAGATAACTTCTAATGGCCGAAGTAAAGTAGATATAAAATACAGAATGGCTATGGGAAGAAAAGCATTTCTTAAGAAGCGAAACTTATTAACATCCAATATTAATAATAATTTGGTGTGGCTCATTGGCCTGGTGCAAGCCTTTCAATTGGACGCCACTTCGGCGACTTGCGTGTCTCTAGCGTACCCCAGTTATCCAACCGGGGAAAGGGGTCCTACAGCTTAACGTGGAATCCGAACCACGTGTCGTTTCTGGCGACTCCTCACATCGTTGAGAGGTGAAGGATGGCTTAAAGTGCAGACTGAAAAAATCCGCGACCCTTTGGTTTCCAGTCGAGCAATTTACCTCAAGACCACCGGGCCCGACATCCAAAATTAATTTAAATGTTAGGAGGTCCTTTCTGAAAACATTTGTCTGGAGTGCAGCATTGTATGGGAGTGAAACGTGGACGATAAGGAATTCAGATAAAAAGATAATAGGAGCTTTTGAAATGTGTTGCTACAGACGAATGATGAAAATTAGATGGGTAGATCACGTAACTAATGAGGTGCTTAACCGAATTGGGGAGAAAAGAAGTTTCTGGCATATCCTGACTAAGAGAAGGGATAGATTGGTTGGACACATTCTGAAAAAAAAAAATGTTCAAATGTTTGTATAGTCTATGGGACTTAACTACGGGGTCGTCAGTCCCTAAACTTACAAACTACTTATGAACTACTTACGAACTAGGTTGTTGTTGTTGTGGTCTTCAGTCCAGAGACTGGTTTGATGCAGCTCTCCACCTTACTCTATCCTGAGCAAGCCTTTTCATCTCCTCATAAGAACGACAACCCACATCCACTTGAATCTGCTTATTATACGCGTCTCTTGGTCTCCCTCTGCGATTTTTACCCCACACACTTCCCTCCAATGCTAAATTCACAATTCCTTGATGTCTAAGAATGTGTCCTACCAATCTATCCCTTCTTTTAGTCAAGGTATGCCAGAAATTTCTTTTCTCCCCAATTCGGTTCAGTACCTCCTCATTAGTTACGCGATCCACCCACCTAATCTTCAGCATTCTTCTGTAGCACCACATTTCAAAAGCCTCTATCCTCTTTCTGTCCACACTGCTTATCGTCCATGTTTCACTCCCATACAAGGCAACACTCCATACAAATGCCTTCAGAAAGGACTTCCTTAGGCTTAAATCAATATTCGATGTTAACAAATTTCTCTTTTTCAAGAACGCTTTTCTACCCATTGCCATTCTGCATTTTATATCCTCTGTACTGCGACAATCATTTGTTATTTTACTGCCCAAGTAACAAAACTCATCTACCTCCTTTATTGTTTCGTTACCTAACCTAATTCCTTCAGCATCACCTGATTTTCTTACACTGCACTCCATTACCCTAGTTTTACTCTTGTTAATGTTCATCTTATATGCACCTTTCAGCACACTATCCATTCCGTTCAATTGCTCTTGCAGGACGGCACAAATATCCATGCCCGAGGGGGGATTCGAACCCCCGACCGTAGTGGCCGTGCAGACCATGACTGAAGCACCTCAGTCCCCGCGGCCACCGCGGCCGGCCACATTCTGAGATATCAAGGAATTGTGAACTTAGGATTAGAAGGAAGTGTGTGGGGTAAAAATCGTAGAGGGAGACCGAGGGACGAATACAGTAAGCAGATTCAAAAGGATGTAGGTTGCCTAATTTATTCTCAGATGAAGAGGCTTGCACAGGACAGAGTTGCGTGGAGAGCTGCATCAAACCAGTCTGCGAACTGAAGACCACAACAACAACAGACGTGGATGCAGATGAAAAAGATTGGCGACATCGCAGTCTTGGGGCATTATATTATTTCTGTCCAGAGTAGTTCACAGAGTTGTATCTGCACACAGATTAGGATTCAATGGTTCCAGGAACCCCTTTGTGCTCTTGGAAGGGAGCAAGGCTATGTTCTTACGGCGTGTTACACTCTCTCCCTTCTCCCGTCACCTCCAACACTACAGGATACACGTTAGAGTGCTGCAAAACGCAATTTTTGCCTGGTTACGGATCGCACAGTGAAAGATACACCGGGCCTCTCTGCCTATCTATATATGTCTCTCTCTCTCTCTCTCTCTCTCTCTCTCTGTCGTCATCACTGTCTCCCCTATTTTTGTCTTAACACGAAAGCAATGTCAGACATTCCGTGAATATGAATAGATAATTACTGCCGGATCAAAAGTGACGTCTGTTCTTTCGGACATGCCATCAAAATCATCTGCAAAGCGATTTAGACAAAATTTCTACATGGTGCGAAAACTGGCAATTGACACTAAATAATGAAAAGTGACCTCTAAAAGAAATCCGATGAACTTAAATTACACGATATATCAGCCAAACCTTAAGGTACTAAATCCTACCAATTACCTAAAAGTTACAATTACGATCAACTTAGACTGGAGGGAACACATAGAAAATATTGTGGGGAAGGCGAACCAAAGGTTACGTTTCATTGGCAGAACGCTTCGAAGATGCAACAGCTCCACCAAAGAGACTGCCTACATCTCACTTGTGCGTCCTCTCCTGGAGTACTGTTGCCCAGTGTGAGTCCCTCACCAGGTTGGACTGATGGAAGACATTGAGAAGGTTTCGTGAAGGGCAGCTCGTTTTGTTTTATCAGTTACAGGGCTGGGGATAGGGGGGGGGGGGGGAGAGCGCCACGGAAATGTTGCACGATTTGAAGTGGAAATCATTAAAAGAATGACGTTATTTGTTGCTGCCAGATCTATTTACGAAATTTCAATCACCGACTTTTACTTCTGAATGTGAAAATATTTTGCTAGCACCCACCTACACAGGGAGACATGACCATCCTAATAAAATAAATCAGATCGAAAACGGAACGATGTAGGTGTTTTTCTTGCCGCGCGCTATTAGAGAATGGAACGGTAGATAAAGGTTATGAAAGTGGTTAATGAACCCTTAGCCAGGCACTTAAATGTGATTTGCAGAGTATCTATGTAGATATGCAACGAAAGTAATGTTTCTGAATACATTAAATTAGACAATTACCGATAATGTCATACAGCACTTGAAAAATTTACATTTTCGTACAATCATAGAAATACACTAAAACTTGTTTCCAAACAGAAGATTTATTCTGCCATGACGCATACATGTAATGAGTACTATTCCTGTAACCTAGAAAAATACTTATTTACAAAGAAAATAAACAACGAATGTTATATATTTACAGGTGCAGCTCTTCACACTCTTCAATTCTTCACAACTTGATAATATTTATAGTTATTATGAATGAACGGCCGGTGACTGACACGCTGAGTATTTAATTAGCTGTAGCGATTTATCAACAGTACGCCTGCTTTACTGAAACACCGTTCACTAGGCGCGCTTGTTGACAGGATACATGGATCACGACTTCCAACTGCAGCCAGTCCCAACACTGCAGGATATCGTCATCTCCAGGATGCATTAAAGCGCAGAGATCCGTTTCATATGGTGCGGAGGATTTGTTATTCTTCCATTAGTCACAATGATCTTTTCTATGTGGTGATCCATACTACTCTCGAAGGTCACGTGATGATAGACAAAAGAGGGAGAAGTAATAGTGATGCGATGTGGAAATCATGAGGCCGTAACCGATTTGAGGGTGTTTTAGGTCGATGAAATATTATACTAATTACAATACTTCCGTGTGGCTACAACACACTACGAACTAAATTCACAAAAATAATTACCTAAGGAATTGTATCCTGTACCTGCATAACTCCCACGCATATGTCGCACGCTGTTTTTGTTTTAAATAAAGCATTATTAGTTCGCGGAAAGACGGCCAGAGGAACGTTATCTACTTTGTGTGTGGCAGTAAATCAAGTCTTCTCACACAAAAATATCAGAGTTTGATTTTTAATCCCCCGTACCTGATATTAGCATAAACCCGCGGCTCCGCTCGCGTGTTGGTTGATTATGAGAGATAAGCTATCTTTCAGTAGTGTGCTATGAGACTGGTTATGAAGGATGAAATGAAATACAATACCTTCTATAGAAACAAACATTTTTAATCAACATTCAAATAAAATAAATTATGTGAAGTGCTTAATGATTTACTATAAATAATACATACATTATTCCTTATAGCCTATGTTGTAATGTCCCAATTCATTTTAATTTCATTTTACTGCTTTATTTATATATTCTTATATTTCATTATTCGTATGCTTATCCTTGCAGAGAAAGAGCTGAAGACATTGTAGCATGAATAGACCAAAGATATGGTCTGTGGCATCGCGTTTCGCTGTATGTAACCTCCTTGCTATAGAGTCGCAAACGTCATCGCTGGGCTTCAGGCAGAATTTTTTTATAATTTGACGACCATATCTTCCACCTTTTTATGGTGAACAACGGGAGCATTCGGACAACAATTACACACAGACCATTCGTTTACGTTATGCAGTTTTCGCTGCAGAGCGAAATATTAAAACACACACACGCGTAGAATTTTATATACACCGATAACTTTCAATCCCAATATACTCCACCCTTTTATCATTATTAATCCTCGACCAACAATGCAACCAATAAACCCATTTTCAAAGAGTAAATATAATTTTCAAACAGTAATTATTGTTCCGCATTTCGCGTTATATTCTTCAAATTACTAAATATCTATCAGATCGCTATAAAACTGTGCCTAAAATCTTCCTCAGGTTTACATTAGTAACTGTACAAATATTTAAGTCTCTACGTCTCGTTCAGACGTGATAAGCGTACACCGAACTGACATTCACTTTAATATATATAGATAAATAGCTATCCGATCGCCATAAAACCGTGCCTAAAGCCTTCCCCGGGTAGACGTTAGTAACTGTACAAATTTTTAGCTCTTTATGTTTTGTGGTTCAGGACGTGATAAATGTACACCGAACAGACATTCCCATTTATAGATATAGATTTAGGAGAAATACAATTAGAACTAGCATTAAGAAAACAGTCAGCTAATCTGAACACTTACTTCAAAACCTCTTCCATGATTTGTGCTTCTTCTGCGGGCAATTTTGTTTCGTCGTCGGGTAAATACGCCTCCGGAGTGATGCCATATTTTTGCTGAATCATCTCCAAAGCTTGCAATTGTAGCTCCAAGTTTTTCTGTATCATCATTCGTTTGAAGATCTCGTAATCGTTGGCGGCCCACACTTGCTCAAAAAGGCTCTAAAACAGAAACGCCGATTTCTCTTCCGCCTTGCAGATCAACATTATGATTACATAAGTGTTTTGAGAATTATTGTCCGTCATGTGGCTCTGACCTCGTGGAAGTTCACTTTTCCGATATTCTTCTGTCCGCATGCTTCTTCGAATTGCTCTGGAGTAATACCGATATCTTCCATGTGACTTTGCAGCATAACATCTACCTGAAAGCACACATTAATAGAATTGTATTAGTTTTTTACTAAATTCACAAAAAGTCTCAAAGAAAAATCTCTATTGCTCATACTTGTCATTTTTTTTCTATGTAAGATGTTTTCACTCGTTTAATTCCACCAGCTTACATATAAGAAACTACGCAACGTCAAAATTATGCTAATAACCACCCAGAAGTATGAAAAACAGCTTACTTTAAGCCAATGGTTCCCAAACTGTGAGTCGTGAGATCTACTTAGGTGGGATACCGGATGACTTAAGAAATTTCCAAGTGAAATACTTCACCGACTGAAGAAAATGTGAAAGCGTACTTTAAAAGCCTTATTATTTTCATATCTTACAATTACATTCAACCGATTCTTTATTTAAAATCATGATGGTTCCCAATTGATGTTTTGAGGTTATTTTCACGAACTGCATAAAAAGTAGTTCCTTAAATTTTGTTCTGGTTTTAGGTGTCACTTACCAACAGCCGGCCGCGGTGGCCGAGGGGACTGAGGCGCTTCAGTCACAATCTGCGCGGCCACTACGGTCGGGGGTTCGAATCCCCCCTCGGGCATGGATATTTGTGCCGTCCTTAGTTGTAGCTAGTTCATAAGTAGTTTGTAAGTTTAGGGACTGATGACCCCGTAGTTAAGTCCCATAAGCTTAACAAACATTTGAACATTTGAACTTACCAACAATTCTTGATGAACAGCTATCCATAGCAAACCCGTTTTCTGAAAACAAACTTATAAGCTAAAAACTCAGAGAATCTGAGGAAATCTCTCTAATAGAAATGTTACGCCGCAAACAATTGTGACAGGGAAATGTGTTAAGATCTTGGTTTGCTCACTTTAGCAAGACGGAATAAGGTCAGCAGCCGGTAGCAGAAAATGCTCACCCGCCTTGCGTGATGACGGCTGCCGCTGCGTCGGCAAGTTGGAAAGCCTACCGTCAGCGAACTGTGTGTGAGTGAAATGGCTGTTGTGTTTGTTTGTAGAGTCTATGGGACTTAACTACGGGGTCATCGGTCCCTAAACTTACAAACTACTTATGAACTACTTGCAACTAAGGACGGCATAAATATCCATGCCCGAGGGGGGATTCGAACCCCTGACCGTAGTGGCCGTGCAGACCGTGACTGGAGCGCCTCAGTCCCCTCGGCCACCGCGGCCGGCAAATTGTCTTCACCACCTCTAGTATGTATGCTGCACGAACCTTACGTTCCGACACCATCTCACCGTAGACGGTGTCAGACAGAGACGCAGCTAGTAAACATTTCATAACCACACGTAACTCTGTCACAAGAGTGAATAAGACCGCGGATGCGTCAGTGGTAAAGACACATCGGGCGAACACTGCATTTTCAAAGGGAACACATTCAAACCGTTTCATACGTCACAGCTTCAGCAAAATTTATGTATAAATACTCCCACATTTAGAAGTAGCAGTCACTTGGTCTTCTGAATCGAAGATGCCCAGGAGGTAGTCGTCAATTCACTGGCCTAATCGTTATGCTCAGTCTTTGTCACACAGATAGCAGTACCTACGGGTAGCTGCTAGATGCAGCTAAGAGATGGAGTCTGGTCGAGGCCATACTTCACTCTAAGCATCATCTGGGATGATGGTGATCCGCTGTGCTGACGACTTCACACCTCTATGGTGGCTGCCTGAGGCCAGCGCAGTCTTCAGTGGTTGGTTACTAAAGGCCAATGTTCCTGTCGTCGAATTAGCAGTCTGGTGCCAATCCGGCCAGCCGGTGTCCCGAGTCGAAAACCAGCACGACATCCGATTTCAGAGTGGTCCATGCGAGGATCCACTGGCCGCTGCATAGCCTGGTGAAGGGATAGAGCACTTCACAATAACAGTCTTTGCATCGCTTCCCGGCATCGCGGCGCGGCGCAGGCACTACCATCATACGAAACAACAAGGTTTCAGCTCGAAGGCGACGCCACCTACTGTTCTAGCTCCTGTCGAGCTAGCGCCTTCATCAAACTTGTGTATGTTACGGAATAAAATGTGTCAACTATAATTCTGTTTCACTAGCGTCCCTTGGCGTTCCACCAGGTTCCACGCCTCATCCTGACCTAAAGCTGGGAACACACCGCTCGGCCCCAGAAAAAGTGAGAATGGCGAAAGAAAAACATTTTATTCATAGTAATTGACACCTTGCTATTTAAGTAACATTCATGGAATTTATCTTTAAAAATTCGTCCTATAGATGCATTCTTGAAATCTGCTGTTATGATTCCTATTGGTCGCTGCAATATCTCAGCTGAGGTTACTGTGAATTTCATCCTGAATTCTCTGTTTTAACACATGGAAAGTTCTTGCCTCAGTCATGTATAGTTTGCTCTTGAGGTAACCCCACAAGAAAAAAAAAATCAGAAATCTGGTGATCTAGGGGGCCAGAGGTTGTTGACAAATCTTGAGACCACGTGGTTAGCGGACAATTGTCGCAGAACTGAACAGCAGTATCCTGTTGAAAGCAGGTTCCTTGAATGAGTGGAAAAGTGTTCAGTTCCGGTGTAACGAAAGATTCCAACGATCCGCAGCGACAATTCATTTTCGAAAAAGGAGGTACGACGATCCCATGTAATGGAACAGCACGCCATGCTGTCTCTTCAGGAGCTTCATTAGCCAGTTTATTAACTTAACCTGTCATATGAAAATGAGCCTCCTCTGAGATCCACAATTGGCTTAGAAATTAATCGATATTATTTGTTATCATTTGTTGAAAGAATTGTAATTGCTGCTGGTAATCGTTATCCTTTAGTTGCTGCAATATCTGCAGCTCGTATGGATGAAATTTCAAATATGAATGAAGAGTTCTGCAAACAGTCTCCCGAGACATTGCAACCACAGCTGCTTGCGTGCGAACTGAAGCCCGTGGGTTACGTACGAGATACTCGTGTATGACAGAGCACTTCTTGCCCGTGCTGTTGGTTTCATCTTCAGGGCAGCTCCGGATCTTCAAAGTTATTAACATATCTTTTTGTCACGTGTTTTGACGGAACGGAACGATGACGTCCTATACTGTAAAAACTACCTTAATGCCCGCTGCTTCGCATGCGTACGCTGGTTGGTCTGCACCAGTTGTTTCTCCCTCTTAATATAAATTTTCATAGATATAGATAGCTTAAGTACTATCATAATGAAATGTTGTGATACTAGTTGTAGCCGAGGTAGAATGGCCGTGCGTATTGAGGCGCCATGTTGCGGGGGGTTGGAACACTTGCGCGGAGTGACACTTGCGCGGAGTGACACTTGCGCGGAACCCAGGGCCCTTGGGGCGGCTAATGCCTTTTCCTGAGTACAGGCACACCAAGAAGTCTAGCACTGCTGTTGTCAAGTTTCCACACTGTCAACATAACACGAAAATCAGTGAAATTACACAACCCTTTGCAAGCTGAAGAGCAATATAGTAACTTGTTCTAACTACATATTAATCCGTTGAGTGTTCCTCCTGTAAACAAAAAGGAATTTTAATAGTGATAATGTTTGGAGAGTTAGTCTCTGCTACTACAAGACTATGACTTTCCACAGTCATACCTCCTAAAAGCATGTTATTCAGAACACTAAGCATATCAAGAACCTGCGCAAGCAATAAATATATTAGGCATCCTGCACAGATACGTTGATGTAATTGACCGCTATCACGCAACTTCCATCTCTTTAAAAATAGCTACTATGCTTTTTAATAGGAGATACAACCTTAAACCTTCAATTAAAAAACGTTAATAATAAGTCAATGAGTATTTTACATGCTTAAAGCGTCTATTCGTAGACCCCAAAACTATTTGGTTGTATTCGAATTACAAATACATCTAAGAAATATATGAAATACGGAATGTATAAGGGAACGTCACACACCGAAAAATGCTTAAAATAAATTCTATTCTCCATCACCGTCATATAGAACCATTTTTACTCCGAACTTGGCATAAACCAACAGGGAGAAACAAGCTGCAAGACTTCCAGGAAAAATGAAGCGAAATTGGCAGCCAATAGTTGGATATAAATTACATTGCCTGTTAACTGTATAAATATAAATTACGGAATACGCGGAACTAACATCAAAAACATATTAAAAATTCAGAACTCGAAAATCAGTGAAGTTTTGGACTTGAAGCGTTTTGTGTTGCTACATCTTTACATAGTAGATACGATTTTAAAATTTGGTTGCTATCGCCAAAGTAGACGAAACGTTAAATTGTTTGGTGTAATCTTCGCCGTGTAGACTGTATGTTGTAGAAGTCTACGTCGAACCTAATCATACCTCTGAGGAGAGAACGTTGTTTGCACTTCTCCTGCGTTTCCAGTCGGCTGTGCTGTGCTACGCAACGACATCGTACCGTTCCACTTTACCGAGAGCTATATATGTATTGGTGTGATGTCTGTTCTTTCAAAATAAGACATCACACCAATATATGTATCATTTAGACGCAAAGATTCTGGGTTCTGTTTTCATCGCTAACGCGATTAACAACGTTAGACCTCGTGTGTAAACAAAATGTTCAAATGTTTGTATAGTCTATGGGACTTTACTACGGGGTCATCAGTCCCTAAACTTACAAACTACTTATGAACTAGGACGGCACAAATATCCATGCCCGAGGGGGGATTCGAACCCCCGACCGTAATGGCCGTGCAGACCGTGACTGGAGCGCCTTAGTCTCCTCGGCCAACGCGGCCGGCGTGTGTAAACACTTAAAGGTTATGAGTGCCATTGGAAAAATGCATAAGTAACACCTGTTGTTTGAGACCTGAAGATGACCTGAAATTAGCCGAAATCGATATCTCATAATAAACATAGGTGTAGCTGTCTATATTTCATAATGATATTCCTAACATATTTAAAAGCTGCTCAAAACCACCTAATAAAACCTTTATAATGAGATTGTATATAATTCCACGATCAAATTGTGTTTTAGTTATTTGTAGTAATACACCCAAAGATCTGCCCTTGCTTTTAGTGCCTTGATCAGCTGTTTATTTTTAGAGGTATTACTAGGGACAGGAAAAATTCGCATTTGCAATAAATGCATATTTGTATGACGTGTTATCTCCCTGTTGAATGAGGCTGTGATATCTCCGGGCCTACTGCTCCACCTCGCTCGGTGGGCCTTTCCCTGAATACGGCACAGGTAGCGGCTGGAGGGCGAGGAGTAGGGGTGGTGTATCCCTACTTCTGGAACACCCTTTTCACTACCTGCAGCGTCCGGGTCTCCGCGCAAGTGTCTACACATTCCCTTTCCGCGCAAGTGTCACTCCCCGCAAGTGTCACAAACTCATGTTGCGGTGCGCGCTGCTGTTCGCCGTTGGGGGCTCGATTCGCCGCTCGGGCATGGGTGTTTGTGTTGCCCTTAGCATAAGTTAGTCTAAGTTACTTTAATTAGTTTGTAAGCCTTAAGGACTGACGACACCGTAGTTAAGTCTCTTAAGATTTACAAACATTGGAACTTTTTATTTTACTACTTGTAACCGCCTATAACACACCTTAATAGTTGAATTTCGAAAAATACCCCATCGTGTGTCTTTTAAATTCCAACCAAGTATGTAAATATCATTTTTTGTAATTCTGGGTTCAAAATTGGCTTAGTAGCAACGTATTTTCAAAAAAATGATTCATCCTCTATTTCACCCCCTAAATGATTAAATTTCTGAAAATACCGATACACGTGTCTTTTTTGACCAAGAAAACATATACCAATTTATACGGTTGTAGCTTCAAAATTGCCTTGATAGCAGAAGATTTTAGAAAAACATTCTCTCTCCAATTTAACACCCTTGATGGTCGAATTTCCAAAAATACCGAAACACATATTTTTTAAATTCTAACGAATAATACAAGTACCAATTTTTTGCAGCTCTAGCTTCAAAATTGTCTTGACAATGACGTGTTTTCGTAAAGAATTTTTGATCACATATTTAACCCTCTTACTTGTTGAATTTCCAAAAATACTAAAAATCATGGATTTTTAATCCTGACCAAGACTCCATATCCAAAGTTTCGTAGATGTAGCTTAAAAATTGAGTTAACAGCAACATATTTTTGAAAATCAATTTTTTGCGTCACCTATTTTACCCCCTTATTTGTCGAATTTCAAAAAATGCCGAAACACGTGTCTTTTAAATTCGAACCCTGAATTAAAATCCGAAATTTTGTAGTTCTAGCTTCAAAATTGCCTTAAATAGCTACGTATTTTCAAAAAACGTTTCATCCCTTATTTCACTCCCTTACGGACGGAATATTCAAAAATCGTTTCTTAAATGACGCCTATAGAGTAAGATCAACACTCTCCACAATTTTCAAGTTTCTGTCTTCAGTGGTTTGGGCTGGGCGATGATGAGTCAGTCAGTCAGTCAATCGGGACACTTCCTTTTATATATAGAGATGTGTAGTTTCCATCATTGGTATTGTAAAGTAACGCTACTCCATCCTGATTCCCGTACCACTGCTCCGTAATTACTAAAATGACGTAGTGTTTACTTCCAAAAGGTCACAGTCCCACAATGTTGTCTCTTGCTCATGGCTACCATTACGCACTTCATAAATTCCCGTTATTCTGATTCACCCTGCACCAATTGAAGAATAAAATCATATCGCATGAAAAGGGTACTGCACCACGGCACATTCTCATTTGAATTACTGATGTCAAAAATGAATGTTATTGAAGTTCTTAGCTTTCAGTGAATACTGATTAATATGTTACTAGTGATGGAAGCTGCAGTAATTATAACACAAGTGAGTTAGGTGTGCGGAAGTGTTTCAAGCCATACAGGTGTGTAGATATTACAACGAAGGAATATTCAGTGCAATGTGCAATTATAAATTATCTGGCGCAGAAGGTGATGACAACATAACATTATAGTGATGTGAGTACAGATTACAAACTTTACAAGATCTTTTTCATCCGCTAAGATATAGTCTTGGAAAGTTCTTTTAGCAATAAATCAAGATAAACCTTTTGCAAAAACAGTCGTGTGATGGTGCGTAATAAGCAGTTTCGCAAGACTGATGTGACATTTGAGTTCCTTACCAGGTCTTTGTATTCATCGTGGGCTTTTCGGTATTCTTCTTCGTGCTCTGTGTCTCCTGTGTCGAAAACTGTAACAATTAATCACGCCTCATTTTCATTTCCCTGACAGTAACTGTCATGAATAAACACAATACAAAAATCACTTTGAATACTGTTCATAAATACGTAGCCTATTGTAGTCACGACTGTTGCGGAATACGAACAAAATGATTTGCGATGTTACTAAAAAAATCGACTTGAATAACTTATACTATTGTCTATTACTCCGTGAGGGGCCTTTTAGAACGACTGTAGTGCAATCACAGCTCAAACTAGCCATTTTCATCCTGATTCAATTTGTAAGAGGCAGAATTTTTTACGTATTTGTCAAAATTTCAGTAACAGTCAATATATCTCTCAAGTATCCAAACAGTACAGTCTCAGAGTAACCGCGTCTAAACCCCGTAAATAAGAGTAATCTTTTGTCGCAATAGTAGTATAAATAGTTCCGCAGTATAGCTACCCGCTCTCTCAGGCTTTGTTTCCCAACGTTAACAGCTCTCAGAATTTGTTTCTCGTAACGATAAGATCTCACTCAGTCTTTGTGGTTGTATCTGAAATAGTCAGGTGTAAGCGTAAATAATATCTGTGGACTTTAATTCGGGATAGGCTACGGACGTTAAAAAATTCTGCCTCCCGATAGGAACGTAATAGTAAGAAAATATTAATCATTGCTAAAAAGGTTTTCTTCATTGACAAACATTAAATCAAATAACTTGAACTTGTTCAAAAGAAAGGAATAAATTTAAATATTTGTCAAGAATATCAAACTGCGATTTTGTAAATGAACTATAGAGAACTGTTTATTTAAAATATATCGTGTGACTTTGACAGTGTTTTGTAAATCTGTGCTTATGGTGAAATAAAGGAGAAATATTAATTTAAAAGTTTGTGTCGACCATATTAATCGTAGTTAGCACCCGACCTTCCCGTTGATAATTGAAGAACTTTTAAAAATAATATCTTTGAATTATCTGTGAATCAAAGTGACTAAAAAAAATTAAAATCAATGTATGACTTTTATAGGTAAAGACTAGTGAATGTTTATGTGAGGTGCTTCGTTAAATGGAACTGCCGGGAAAGAAAAGATTATATCAGAAAAAGAATTAATAATTTCTAAAACATCAGTTACATATAATCCATAAACTGTGTTAGGCTACGGAAAGTTAAAACAGTGGCATCCCTAACTGAATATATGAAATATTATCAGGTGTACCAACTTAAATAACCAACGTATGCCTCAAACAAAGATTTTACATGCCTACTGAATCTTTATGTGAAAGACGACGAAAGCCTGCATTACCGCTGACGTCGCTTCTATCATACCGAAGCACTACAACAAACCAAACAAAATTTCCACCACCAACCAAAATATTAAATAAAAGGACGTCACACGACTAAATATGTAATTACATCTTTCTGCCAGTTCTGTTAGATTGTCTGATTTCCTCTCTTAAGGGTATATTACACGGAGCGTATTTGGTCGCTAGTGCTGGCGAATTTAGACGCAGCTGCTAAATTCGCTCCGTGTAATCAAGGACAGCGAACAAAGTCGCTGCTCCGAAACGCGAGCGTCTAAAGTTGAAGGGTGGGCTACTTTAGACGCTGATCGCTGGCCTTTTTGGTTGCACGCCCCGTGTCATATACAGGAGCGTATAAAGTAGCCATCAGTCGAGTCAAAATGTCGAAGGAAGTAATAAATGCTGGCATTGTGTTTCTCGCAAGAGTCTTAAAAGACCAATCTACCAAAATCAAAACGGAAAAGTAGGAAAAAATGAAAGAAAATCGATAAGAAGGTGAATTTGGAGGAGGGATAAATATAGTGCTTCTGCAAATCTTTTGAGAGAATTATTGTGTGCAGATCCTTCTGCCTAAAGAAATATAATGAAGATGAGATATTTTATTGTTTTGATTTTTGTTTTCAGGTGTTTGGTTTCCATATCCCCCAAGAGATCTTCAGTCTTCAATTTGTCATTCGTCAAACAGTTGGTTAAATAGAGTGTCTTTGAGTTTAATATTTTAATAATCATTTTTAATGTCCTATAATACCGGAAAACGTTGATAAATTTCCAGAAATTTGATTACAATTCCACTTCATATTTTGTTTGGCGGGAAACAGAACTGTTTGGTATCACCTAACCTCCAAAACAATGTGTCATATGCTACGTCACATTTCTATTGTTTTTACAAAGTCGCTGCGTGTCATTGCGTCAGCGTATTCATTCGCTATTCGCCTATACGCCGAGCGACAACAGACGCCAGCGACTAGCGACCAAATATATTCCGTATAATATACCCTTTACACATGTAATTGTGTCAATTTCTACTTAATGCAGGAATGAAATATTAATTCATTCTTGGGTAAATATTATCTACAAAAATGTGTCTGAAAGAACAGACACCACATATATACACTATGTGATGAAAAATATCCGGACACCTGGCTGAAAATGACCTACAAGTTCGTGGCGCTCTCCAGCGGTAATGATATGCTCTTGGCCCACCCTTAGCCTTGATGGCAGCTTCCACTCTCACAGGCATACGTTCAGTCAGGTGCTGGAAGGTTTCCTGGGGAATGGTAGCCCATTCTCCACGGAGCAATGCACTGAGGAGAGGTACCGATGTAGGCGGTCAGGCCAGGCACGAAGTCGGCGTTTCAAAACATCTATAGGATTCTAGTCAGACCTCTGTGCAGGCCAGTCCATAACAGGGATGTTATTGTCGTGTAATCATTCCGTCACAGGCCGTGCATTAACAGGTGCTCGATCGTGTTGAAAGATGCAGTCGCCATTCCCGAATTGCTCTTCAACAGTGGGAAGCAAGAAGGTGCTTAAAACATCAATGTAGGCCTCTGCTGTGACAATGCCACGCAAAACAACAAGGAGCGCAAGCCCCCTCCACACCATAACACCACCGCCTCAGAATTTTACTGTTGGCATTTCATATGTTACTGGGCATTCGCCACACCCACACATCGAGCCGCCTCAATGTGTACCGTGATCCGTCACTCCACCTAACGTTGTTCCACTGTTCAATCGTCAATCTTTATGCTCCTTCCTTTTTGTCCTTTTAGACCTCCCTCTGTATTAGCTAGCTTAAAACCCTGTTTTGCTCGGATATTTATTTATTCCAATATTCTTTTAGTCCATGTTCTCCTGCCTCCTATCTCCTCCTCATCATCCTCCTCATCCTCCTCCCCTCCTCATCCTCCTACTACTACTATTACAACTTTTCCTCCCTCAATCCACCCATACATCATCCCACTGTCTCCATCATTACCTCACACCGTGTCCGCTCATCTCCTCCCTCCCCTGTAGATGAAACATTACATGTATGTACCAAATTTCATGGTAGTTGGTTAAATGGTGTAAGGTACCCTCAGTCATGCACCGTACGAAATCTCATGCAGACATTGGTGTTTCCCTTGTTTTGAAGGTCGGGTGTGCAAAACTTCATCACATTCTGAAGTGAGAAGGAGTAAAATCAAGGGAACTGAAGGTTATTTAGCCGCGGTGGAGTAGCCGAGCGGTCTAAAGCGTCTCGCTGCGGAGCGCGCGGTTGCTCGCCGTGGAGGTTCGAGTCCTCCCTGGGGCATGGGGGTGTCTGTTGTCCATAGGTTATTTTATCTAGGTTTAAGTAGTTTTTAAGCTACGGACTGATGTCCACGCAGTTTGGTCCAACAGATTTAAAAAATCACAACTTGTACAAAAACCAAATAGCAGTTATAAGGGAATCATTGGTTGGGAAGTGTGTAAGACAAGGTTGCAGCCTTTCTCCAATGTTATTCAATTTGTACACTGCGCAAGCTGTAAAGGAAAGAAATGAGAAAATTCGGGGTGAAGAAATAAAAACATTGCGTTTTGGTGACGACATTGTAATTCTGTCAGGCACAGCAAAGGACCCGCTAAAACAATTGAACGGAATAGACAGTGTGTTGAGTGGAGCGTATAACATTAACTAGATCAAAACTAGGATAACGGAATACAGTCCAAGAAAACCAGACGATGCTGAAGAAATTATGTTAGGTAACGAAACATTAAAGGCGGTAGATGCGTTTTGTTACTTGGGCAGTAAAATAACATGTGATGGACGCAGTACAGGGGATATAAAATTCAGGTTGTCAATGGAAAGGAAAGCGTTTTTGAAAAAGATAATTTTTCTAACATCGAATATTAACTTAAGCGTAAGGAAAACGTTTCTAAAGGCGTGGAGTGTTGCCTTGTACGCGAGTGAAACTTGGGTGATACATAGTTCAGACAGGAAAGGGACAGATGTTTTGAAATGTGGTGCTACAGAAGAATGCTGAAGATTAGATGAGTAGATCATTTAAGTAATGAGAAGGTACTGCGCAGAATTGGGGAGAAAAGGAATTTTTAGCATGCTTTGACTAAATTAAGGGATCGATTGGTAGGACACGTACTTAGACATCAAGAAATCGTAAATTTAAAATTGGAAAGAAGTGTGTGGGTGGTAAAAACCACAGAGGGAGGCCAAGAGACGAATATAGTAAGCAGATTCAATTGTATGTGGGTTGTCGTTTTTATGAGGAGATGAAGAAGCTTGTTCAGGATAAAGTAGGGTGGAGAGCTACATCAAACTAGTCTTCTCCGGACTTAAGACAACAACAAGCTGCATCAAACAAGTCTCCGGACTTTAGACAACAACAAGCGGTAAAAATGTGATTGTTTTGTTAAATATTTTAACGTGAAATTTTAGATTTTCATTAAACTATTTGCCTTTCCAAAATTAGTAACAGTTTTTGTGAAATGACTTATTTTTCTTGCACATTCTCTCAACGGAATTGGAAGGACTTTAGCTTATAATGTCACACCTTGAAAGAGACTGAAACGAATTACTATATAAGTGCAGAAAATGATGTCAGAACCTCGTGTGATTTTAACCGACTCTTTTTTTTTTTTCCACAGGTAACGACCGACTGCAGTGAAAAATCATACTCTTCGGTATCTCTACCTTAGAAATTCTTAACTATTGTTTATGACGTTCCAAAAGAGTTCCACCTGACCGTTTTACAATTTTCTGTGAAGCTTTTTATGGCTTCTTAAATGCCTGTAACGTCGATCATGATACATTAAGTATTTTAGTGTACTTCAGGGACTATATAAACGTATTTCTGAGTCGCCGAATTGATCTAATCATATTTCTTTCATCCTGAAAGTTATGATGCATAAATGCATGTGAATTCATATAGATGTTTAAAGATATCTGAATTTATTTCGCCTAAAATTGAATGCAACAATTAACAGGCGTGGGGGTTATAACACACAACGTGGATATTGAACCTTTAAATTGGTTGCTTTACCTTACTTTTATTTGTACAACATGCATGAATATTCGTGTATGACACAGCTAAGTGGATGTGAGTAGAGTTACATCAGCTTTTGGGAATAGATTGTGTCAGAATCCGCATCAATCCTCGGACACACAACTACTGTGTCGGCTACAACAGCAAAGCAGCGAGCGCACCAGATTGGGCGATCTCTGTCCATTGCATTTTGCCGATGACAACAGAGCATCTCAAAGAGCAATTGAACGAAATGGAGCGTGTCTTGAAATGACTGTATAAGATAAACATTAACAGAGCAAAACAAGGGTAATGGAATGCAATCCAAGAAAATTAGCGATGCTGAAGGAATTAGATTAGGCAATGAAACAATGAATGTGACAGATGAGTTTTGTTACCTGGGCAGTAAAATAACATATGATGGTCGCAGTACAGAGGATATAAAATGCAGAATTGCAATGGAAAAAAGCGTTAATGAACAAGAGAGATTTGTTAACATCGAATATTAATTTAAATGATAGGATGTCCTTACTAAAGGCATTTGTATGGAGTGTTGCCTTGTACTAGAATGAGACATAGGCAATAAATAGTTCAGACAGGAAGAGGACAGAGGCTTTTGAAATGTGGTGCTACATAACAATGCTGAAGATTAGGTGGGTAACTAATGAGGAGGTACTGAACAGAATTGTGGAGAAAAGGAGGTTCTGGCATACCTTGACTAAAGAAGAGATCGATTGGTGGGACACATTCTTAGACATCAAGGAATCATGAATTTGGCTTTGTAGGGAAGTTTGTGGGGTAAAAATCGTAGAGGGAGGCCAAAAAACGAAGACAGTGAGCAAATTCAAATGGATGTGAGATGCCGTTCTTATGAGGAGATGAAGAGGCTTGCTCAGGACAGAGTAGGGTGAAGAGCTGCATTAAAGCAGTCTCCGGACAGAAGATCACAGCAACAACAACAAAGGCAAACTTTTTACAAAACTGTTATTGCAAACCACTTCTATGTATTTTGAACTTTCTTTTAAAGTGGTTTTTTTTTTTTTTAAGTTTCTGATTTTTTTTACATACATCAGTTTTATACGTAGCCTTTACAAACTATTTAGGTTCTTAGACGTCCAACAATGATATGAGTGTATAAAAGTCCCAAGATGCTATTTTCTTTAGTTATGGCAGAGAATATCGTGGTCAGTAAGTGACAAGTAAATCTGTAACTGTAAAAAATTTGTACGTTTTTATACATTTATAATATGTTACTGTTTTACTCTTTTACAAGTTTTACAGTAAGTGGAATTTTAATTGTTGTTAACAGATCTGAAGATGAGCTGCTGGCCCAATACAGTAATTTAAGAAATATAAGCGACCTAAAGACTGACAATGAAGTATTCAGTACAAATCAGGATCGAAGTAACTCCCTGAAGACTCACATGTCTAGTTTTGATAAACCCATTTCAAACCGTAATTCCGTAAAATTCGGCCAATCTTGTTGGAGATGTTTCCTATGTAAGGCAAAAGATCATTAACTTGATTGCCACCTAGGTGCTATCATCCACTTCACTTCAGCCGTCAATCATTGTATCCACTCTGACGAAAAGTGACTCTCAGGTGGGTTAACTCACCTGACAAACTTTCAGTGTCTCAAATGACGAGGGCTCTGTGTACCAAGGCACCAAATACCCCTTCACTCTGAGCCGGATGGTGACAGCTGGCAGTCTACAGATACAACGCATTGCCCACTACGCTACAGCTAATAGTTAGGAGTTGTGTTCTCTAATCTCATACTATTTATGGCCGTTGTTAACTGATGCTAATATGGCATTTGTAGGCACTAGATTATCATTTATCGTACGAAGAACGATGTGTTTTTGTTAATTCTTCAGTGCGCCATTGCTTTGAAGTGACAACATGTAAGTTACAATAAGAAAATCATCAAATACGCAACGCAAGATGGCATATGCCAGAGGCAGGTCTGGGCGAGGAATGTCGTGTGACATCTCCGAACGGCTGGTTTTCGTAAAATCAATGGACGGTATCAAATCGCCGTTATTTTTGCAAATATCTCTGCAACGATGTAAGATATGAAAAAAATCATAATAGAGCGAAATTGTAGAGAATTTTCCCCACTACCAATTAGGCTATTCAATTTTCGTGTCAGATGAACGTTTCGTTTGCAAATACAGTTATATTACAAACGGCCTTTTTTTTATTACTACCGTATTTTTTGTCAGAAAAATTGGTAAAATGTAGGTTCTGCTCTCTGGCGGCCTACAATTACGTCTGTAAAATTTGGTGCTGATCGGGTAAACGGTTCGTCTTAAAAACAGGAAACACGTTACGGACAGACAGACGGACATCACAAAATCGCCGTTATTTTTGCAAATATCTCTGAAACGATACGAGATATGAAAAAACCATAAGAGACAAAGTTGTAGAGAATTTTCTTCTCTACAAATTCGGTTATTCAATTTTCGTGTCAGATTAATGGTTAAGCCGTTATTCCCATTTAAATTTCGAGCTGTCAAAAGACGATCGCAAAGGCCGACTTTTAGTGTTACTACCGTAACCTAAAGTGGGCCAATACGGTGTTTTTCGTAATACGTGACTTCTAAAAAAGGAAAAAGCGCGAAACTGCCAGCCCAGTACTAAAAGACCAGCTTTACTGCAATTTTTGAAATATTTCTTTCCTTGAATATTTGACATATTAAAAACATTTTTCAATTCAAAGCAATACGGGATTTCCTGCCTATTTGTCGGCTTGAAGAAAGGCACGCTTTGTAAACAACAGAGACTAAAATTTCAGAGAACAAAGACGAGTGATAATCGATTTTCCGAAGTGCTGTGCCAGCTGAGAGGTCGTTATCTGCTGCCTGCGTTGTAGCGGCTCAGCTGCGTGTTGGGAGCCGTCTGATAGCGACAGAGTGCAGTGAACCTGGCCGCCGACATACTCGCTGCCCGCATCTGCGATAGCTAACACGGCAGTGATACTGCGACCCAGCGCTAAACAAGCGCTCGCGTTAAATTTAAATTTCTGTCGTGTATGTTTTGCTGATATAGATCTGTTTTCATGAGTGATATTTAGTCAGTTGTGAGAAGAATATTAATGCGAGACCTCAGTAGATCTCAAAACAACCGTTATACAGCTCCTATTGTACTCAGGAAAATCAAGATACAGGTCGAGAAATTAATATGAACACCATGCAGTATACTACATCTTTTAACTAGTTGGCACCACTGATTATATGTTAACACTAACAAGTAAAACTCCGGAAGTGTCACTCTCCGATTTTTCTGCAATTTGGATCTGTTATAATACATGATAAACTGAAGGACACGAATTTTTTTAGCGGTGGTAAAACATATTTATGGGGCAAAACGATCTCTCCAAAATGGTGGCTGAAAAGGATAAATTGCGATAACTTAGCGATTAGTGAAGCGATTTTAATGATTTCTATTATGAAAGTATGTTGTGGTAAAAGACGAAAATCGTACTAAGTGTATTGAAGGGGGAGTGAAAATTAGGATGCTTACTACCCCGAAAGATACCAGTTTTTTTGCTACAAAAATTAATTTTGATTACTCGAAATAGCATCTATTAAAAAGTTGAAATGGAAATCTAATTAAGAGGCACCTTTTTTGTTTTGTTTTCATATATAAATACCAGCTTAATTCCCACTCCTTCGCACGCGTAGACTGGATGGTCTACATTGGTTGTTTCTACTTCTAAATATAAATTTTCATAGATTTAGTTTTAAAAATGCTTTCCTAATCAAGAATTTTGATACAACTTGCCACCCCCTATTGCATTATTGATGACGGAATTCAATTTTTTTTTTTTTTTTTTTAATTCTAACCATGGTTCCAAATCCAATTTTTCGGATTTCTAGCATCAAGATAGTATTAGTAGCACTCTTAAAAGATTTTCTCTTATTTCACCCGCTTAATGGTTGAATTTCCAAAAATATCGAAAACGTGTTTTTAAAATTCCAATCGAAACTCTAAACCCGAATTTTTGTATCTCTTGCTTCAAAATTGCCTTAATAGCAACGTATTTTCAAAAAACCGTTCATCCCCTAATACACTCCCATAACGATGGGAATAACGAAAAATCCCTGATGCCTACAGTGTAAGATAAACAAAGTCTACAAATTTAAAGTTTCTATCTGTAGATTCACTTTTCAGCGCCGTATTCCGTCTTTTAGATACGGATCGAGAACGCGAAACTTTTTTCTTAAGCTTTGGCATCTTTCTTGGTAGTTTTACTTTTCAACTGCAATATGCACTTATTTTTCTTTATTCCTACGCTTGTTGCAGAAAAACAGATGAAGAATGTGCATCACATTTCACTGTATATAACCTCTTTGCTATTATAGTGTCAAAAGTCATCGGTGGTCTTCAGTCCGAATTTTATAGATACTGACGACTTTCAACCACTGTATCTTCCACCCTCTTCCAACCCGGAAGTGCAATGGCGTACAACGGGAGACTTTGTACTACAACACAGAGAGATAGTTCGTCTCCATTGTGTAGTTTTTGCTGAAGAGCAAAACATTGACACCCACACGTATATACTTTGCAAAACCTTCACAACCCAGTTTTATATTCCTGTCGCTTACAGATGCTAAAAGACCATTGTTTTTTTCTGCATGACACTGTCGATCTTTTTAAGTGCATAAGGAACAATTGGATAAATTTTAAAACTACAGGCAACATTTTGTTATCCAGATTTTGATAATCCCGATGTTGTTAGGTATGCATCTTTCGCTGCAGTTAGAGAAGTGTATGATTTGGAAAGCCAAAAGCTTTTAAAATAGGCCTATGGTTATGGGTTATCTGTGAAAGCTCTATGGCTTTCATCTTTAGAGAGGCAAAATGTTAAGTTGGTCACTCACGTATTCAGTAATTATGTAGAAAGTAGCATGGTTGAGTTGGGGCCAATTCATAACATAGAGAACTGGGAGGGTACTGTTAAATTTACAAATCTGATAGGACTTGGTGGGGAATTGTCAATGTTAAAGCACCTCTGAAGGAATTCCACCATAAGGAAGAAATGCAGAAGCCTCTTACCAATATATACTTTCTTGGATAAATTTCTTACTTGGCTAGATAAATGGAGAAGCAGAGAGCCAGAGAATGGTAAACTGTCTGTGGAAATGCACACAGCACTTAGACTCACAACATATAGTTTAATGCAAGTAACTGAATATTGAAGCAAGGAACTAAATATGTCATATATTTTGCCAGGTAAGTTCCAGACTGATTCTCTGGAAGCCAGGTTTGGTTTATATAGTCAGCTGTCAGGATGTCAATATCATATCTCACTTAGGCAGTTGTTGGAAACTGAAAAGTAGTTAACGCTCATGACTATTTTAAAACTCAATGTCCACCCACAATGGAATTTGAAAATTCTAGATATGCATAGTTATGATGATAGTACTGAAAGCAGTGTGTATGATAGCGAATATGCTTTTCATGTCAGTATCAGTGAAGATGCTTTTAAAAATGTTGAATCTGAACTCCCTGTTTTAACCTATATTGCTGGTTACTGTTGCCACTCATTGATTAGGAAACTGCAGTGCAATGAGTGCACAGATTTTTTTAATACTGGATAGGTCGATGACAACAGAGAAGCAGTTTAATTTAATTAGACAGTTGGACAGAGGAAGTTTAAAATTTCCACGTGAATTTCCTGTGACAGTAGTTACATACAGTTACATGACTTTACAAAAGTTGTTGGCAACATCTTCATTCCTGATGCAGCTGAATCAGAGAGCAGTAGCAGCAGCAATAATTTTGAAAATAATTATGGCTAATGATGTAACGTGTGAAAGTTCATGTCCTCAACACACTGTATCAGAAGTATGTAAGAAAATTGTATGGACCACTGTAAACATTGTTCTAAATAATTTTTGTAAAACGAAAAATGATGATACTTCTGTACAGTCTCTTCAAAGTGCTAAAAAGAGGAAACTGCAAACACTTTGCCGCAATATGAAATAAATTTTTTGTTTTGTTTAATGTGTTTAACCTATATCATTTCTACCTCTCACATAGTGCGTTAAGTCCAAAACATAACCTGTTTTTATTATTTGATGAAATGCATAATGAGCTCAATATTTAGTGTAAAATCAGTGTCTTTAAAAATCCAAGAGTAAAAAGTCTGCCTTGATATGGGTACAGTTCCAGAATATTTCTGTTACTTAACATTAACTGAACATTAATTGCTCCCTGTCACTAACGTCCAGGGATGTAAACTGCTTTCACTCTTTAAACGAATGATGCTACACTCTGTCACAAGTGTGAAACCAAATGTAAGTCCTGTATGGTAACTTGAAAATGGTAAGAAAGAAAACTTAACAAATTCTGGGCAAAGTCTGAGAAAATTAAGTTATTACCTTTGTGCTGTAACTATCGGCAGTACAGCACGGTAAGTACTGGCCAGCCAATCTATCTCTTTTGAAAAATAATTTATCATCTCTGAGGAGAATTTTCATCATCAATCGAAAATTATGTTATTGCTCGATAGACGCTGCTTGTTGCTTATCACTAACCATTAGATGATGCTTTAACTGTTTAAATGAATGTTGTTGTGCTCATCCACAAATGTTAAATCAAAAGAAACTGTTGTGCAGTCTCCTGAAAATTGGTAAGAAACAAAACTTTGAGTCTTTCTGGCACAGTCTTGACATTTTATTTTATTTCTTAGCATGAATTGATTGCTATGTGTCATCAGCCAGCAGCTGAGCCCATAGAAAAAAATTCAGAACCCTTTAACTAACAAATTATGGGATATGTGATATAATTTCATGGGTAAGTTCATTACTTGGTTAGACAGATGTATAATTTTAAAATTGCTGCATGGTAAATTGTCCCTAGGGAAATATATGCATTAGGATTTACCACATATGGCTGAGTGTTGATAAATTACTGGTGTGAGGAACTGAATATATCATATATCCTGCCATGTAATTTCTAATTGACTTACTATAAGCACAATTTGGACTTTACGGGCAATTATCTGGAACTCAATAACATATATCACTTAGGTAATTGTTCGAATCAGAAAATAAGTTAGTATTTATGAGAATCTTATCTAATTAAAATTGCACCCCCGATAGGAAACCGTAAATTCTACAGATGAAGGCTCATCTGAAGACAGGGATACTGCCCGTCTCCTTTGACTCGTAACATCGCTGCATGGTAGTTGTCAGGTGTGTGAGTGTTTGTAAGTGGCTTCAGTAATTATGTGATGGCTGAGTTAAAGACAATAGTTTGTTTACAAGCAGATTATAGATTAATATTATGTGTTCAAAAAGTGATCTGTTGCATCTATCTGATGGTAAGGTTTAGGTTAACTAAGAGGTTTTTTATTTCGCTTGTCAGCACCAGAGGTACAAAATTTTGGGCTGAGACCTGTGATCAATGGTACAGTCTGTTGTTGTAATCTGTAATTTACGAGAATAAACACAGATTACTTATTATCTACAATACATATATCATCCCATATTCGTGTTTTCCGGCATGTTGGTGACGTTATGGGACAAAAGCTGACAGGTGGTATCCAGTCTTCAGTTATGCCCAGATGAATGCTGGTGAAGAGAATCCAGTAATGTATGTGTCAATATTGCTTCGTTTTCAGATGTGTGTGTCATTGATGATTTATAAAATATTGCCGAGGAAACTGAGGCGCTCCAGTCACGGTCTGCGCGGCCACTACGGTCGGGGGTTCGAATCCCCCCTCGGGCATGGATACTTGTGCCGTCCTTAGTATTAGTTAGTTCATACGTAGGTTGTAAGTTTAGGGACTGATGACCCCGTAGTTAAGTCCCATAAGCTTATATATAAAAAAAATATATAAAATATTGAAGCAGATGTTACTTTTAACTTACATTGCTGGTTTCTTTTGCCACTTTATTGTTTAGAGTGCACAGTTATATTCTGACATGGAATGTTTTGCTACATCAGTAATGTCAGACAAAGAAAGGCATAATACGTTTGCCGGCCGCGGTGGCCGAGGAGACTAAGGCGCTCCAGTCACGGTCTTCACGGTCACTACGGTCGGGGGTTCGAATCCCCCCTCGGGCATGGATATTTGTGCCGTCCTAGTTTGTAAGTAGTTCATAAGTAGTTTGTAAGTTTAGGGACTGATGACCCCGTAGTTAAGTCCCATAGACTTTACAAACATTTGAACATTTGAACATAATATGTTTGTAAAACTCTGACATCTGAGGTCCTTGGTTACTCAATATTTCTTACTATATATGACACATCCCTACTTCTAGAACTCTTTCAAATAGCGTTAGTATCAGAGTGAATATCAAACTGTAACTTTTTATAAAAAGAAAAGCATTTTGTTAGTACCAGACACTAACAATGAGGTAATTTCTCTATCACAAAGGAAGCAACTTGTAAAGAGTTTGAAAATGGTAAGTAAAGAATGCCCTTGGTTGTTTTTCATTTATTACTAATCTTACCTTTGATAATTTTTTTAATTGTTTCTAGAAGTATAACTTCAAAATCACAATTAACTTCAAATTGGCAGGCTTTCCATGAAAGGGGGTGGAGGGAGGGAGAGAGAGAGAGAGAGAGATAGCAATCCATAGTGCAAGAAAGCCTCCTCTGTTCAGTGATGACTTTATTGAAGAGAAAGTAACATGTTGTAGAGTGCTTGATGTCTGCCCTTTGAAGTTTTCATTGTCTCTTACTGTTGATGCACTTGTACAAATACTTGAAAAGAACTCTCACCATGAACATTTAAGTAAATTTACAGTAGTCAGTGGTTTTATGTGAAAAAGTACTCTTGCTACCTTACTCCAAAAGAAAGTTGAGAGGGTTTTGCTAAGTATGACAGATAATGTAGTTTGAGAAAAATGTCTGGAAAATGTGAAGTCCACCTGTGGTGGCACTTGTGACTTTTTGAGTATAGGCCTAAAGCGGAAGGCATCTGAGTTTTAGAACTTAATAGTGTTCTGACAATTGTAAAAGTATGGCCAAGTTCCTCAATCGATTATATTTATTCCTGCCCCCATATGTAATCGGTATTTAGTTATGACACTTTCTGTCGTTTATAAGAATGTATATAATTTGGTCTTTGACTCAAAAATGGTTTTCAATTAAAGCAGGCGTATGTAACTACACTGTGTAACGTCCGGCTAAATGCGGCGCGTTAATTAGCAATTAGTTAAGACCTTTTTCTATGGCGGAAAGACGAGCGTTAGCATCAGGCGCATGTATACGTAGGTACCCGTGGGCCGCTGGCCGCTCAGTGTGACGTCACTAACGCTGCTGGGCGGCCTTGTTATACCGGGGGGTGGCTTGGAGACGGGATCCTGCCACATTTTGTTGAGCCCTAGGCTGGTGCCACAGGAGATGGGTTCCTTCTGATGGACGATAACGCTCGCCCCACAAAGCTGCACTGATAGACAACATGCTTTAAGGTGAAGGAATTGAACGAAAGGCCGTCTTTTTCACCTGACAAACTCGATTGAGTATGTCTGAGATGCACGTAGCAGACGCATTGTAGCAAGACCAGAACCTCCCACAACGGTTGCAGAGCTGGTTATTGCGGTCGTGGTAAATGGCCAATTATCCCTCAAGAGCAGTTTGATGACTTCATACTTTTCATGCCACGCACGTGTGCAACTGTACTGGCCACCCGAGGTGATCACACACCATATTAGAGGACAACGAGACTGCCTTTTTCAATATTATTGTAGCCCCACGGTGCTTAGCTCTACATAAACGCCATGTAAACCTCAAGTAAAGAGATGAGACAGAAAAATATCGTACTGTATCACACACAAATTAAAATTGCAACCAATATCTGAATAAAATACTTTACCATGTGTACGCCTATATTGTGTATTATATCTCACCTGATCTCGTAATTGTTTTGAGCAGTATACTTAAACTAACTTAACCTAAAGGCAGAATTACTAAATGTATTTTTCCAAAGCTGTTTCACAGAGGAAGATTGCACTGTAGTACCTTCCCTAGATTGCCGCACAGATTACAAAATGGCAGATATCGAAATAACTGACAGGGGGGTAGAAAAACAATTAAAATAGCTCAAAAGAGGAAAGGCCGCAGGGCCTGATGGGATACCAGTTCGTTTTTACACAGAGTACGCGAAGGAACTGGCCCCCCTTCTCGCAGTGGTGTATCGTAGGTCTCTAGAACAGCATATCGTTCCGAAAGATTGGAAAATGGCTCAGGTCATCCCCGTTTTCAAGAAGGGTCCTCGAATAGATGTGCAGAACTACAGGCCTATATCTCTAACGTCGGTCAGTTGTAGAATTTTGGAACATATATTATGTTCGAATATAATGACATTTCTCGAGACTAGGAACTTGCTCTGTAGGAATCAGCAAGGTAGATGCTGTGTTTCTCGACTTCCGCAAGGCGTTTGATACAGTTCCCCACAAACGTTTAATGAACAAAGTAAGAGCATGTGGTCTATCAGACCAATTGTGCGATTGGATTGAGGAATTCCTAGATAACAGAAAGCAGCAGGTCATTCTCAATGGAGAGAAGTCTTCCGAAGTAGTAGTTATGTCAGATATGCCACAGGGGAGTGTCTTGGGTCCGTTGCTGTTCACGATATATATAAATGACCTTGCGGATAACATCGGAAGTTCACTGAGGCTTCCTGCGGATGATGCTGTAGTATATAGAGAGGTTGTAACAATGGAAAATTGTATTGAGATGCAGGAGGATCTGCATAGAATTGACGCATGGTGCAGGGAATGGCAATTAAATCAATGTAGACAAATGTAATGTGTTGCGAATACACAGAAAGAAAGATCATTTATCATTTAGCTACACTATAGGAGGGCAGCAACTGGAAGCAGTTAATTCCATAAAGTATCTGGGAGTAGTCATTAGGAGGGATTTAAAATGGAACGACCATACAAAATCAATCGTCGGTAAAGCAGATGCCAGACTTAGATTCATTGGAAGGATCCTAAGGAAATGAAGTCCGAAAACAAAGGAAGTAGGTTACAGTACACTTGTTCGCCCACAGCTTGAATACTGCTCACCGGTGTGGGATCCGTACCAGGTGGGATTGATAGAGGAGGTAGAAAAGATCCAACGGAGAGCAGCGCGCTTCGTTACAGGATCATTTGGTAATCGTGAAAGCGTTACGGAGATGATCGATAAACTCCAGTGGAAGACTCTCCAGGAGAGACGCTCTGTCGCTCTGTACGGGCTTTTGTCGAAGTTTCGAAAAAATGTTCAAATGTTCGTAAAGTCTATGGGACTTAACTACGGGGTTATCAGTCCCTAAACTTACAAACTACTTATGAACTACTTACGAACTAGGACGTCACAAATATCCATGCCCGAGGGGGGATTCGAACCCCCGACCGTAGTGGCCGTGCAGACCGTGACTGCAGCGCCTCAGTCTCTTCGGCCACCGCGGCCGGCTCGAAGTTTCGAGAACATACCTTTACCGAGGAGTCTAGCAGTATATTGCTCCCTCCTACGTATATCTCGCGAAGAGACCGTGAGGACAAAATCAGAGAGATTAGAGCCCACACAGAGGCATACCGACAATCCTTCTTTCCGCGAACAATATGTGACTGGAATAGGAGGGAAAATCGATAGTGGTACTCAAGGTACCCACCGCCACACACCGTCAGGTGGCTTGCGGAGTATGGTTGTAGATGTAGATGTAACCTAAGGACAACACACACCCATGGCCGAGCGAGACATGACTTTCCAGAGGGAGCGGCCGCGCAATCCGTGTCAGGGCACCTTTCAACATATGGCCATTCCCGCCCGTTTTATGTATGGAAACCCCTAGAAGAAGCCTACGATCGACATGCTTGCTTCCTACTGGCAAGTATTGGAGCTTTTCTGTTACGATTTGGACACCTATATCGTGGTGTTCAATTGTTTCTACCATTACCCTCACTGGTCGGGTAACTGTGAATGAATATCTCTCCATCCTCGACAGCAAACTGACTAACACTCGTAATAAATACTGCCATACTCCAAAATAATTACGCGCCCACACACACTGCTAAAAAGATTCAGGCGTGCCTTTCACAGCAATACAATACTATCAAAACAGAAAAATCGCCATGTCCAACATAACTGGAAGTCGAACCAGATACTATGTTTCATTGGAAGAACACTTAGCAGATGTAACAGTTCTACTAAAGAGACTGCCTAACAATACACTTGTGCTTCTTATTTTGGAGTATTGCTGCGCATTGTGGGATCCACAGTAGGTGGGACTGACGGACGATTTAGAGAAAATTCAGTGAAGGACAGCTCGTTTAGTAGTAACGCGATATACGGCAGAGAGTGTCACGGAAATGATGCACGATTTTGGTTGGAAATCGTAAAAGAAAGGTGTTATTTACTGCGAGGAGATCTATGTGCGAAATTTCTTTCACCAACTTTCTGTTCAGAATGCGAACATATATTGTTAGCACCCAATTACATATGGAGACATAATCATCATCATAAAATAAGAGAAATCAAATCTAAAACAGAAATATTTAGGTGTTCCTTTTTCCATTGCGCTATTAGAGAATGGAACTGTAGAGAAATATAAAAGTTCGATAAATCTTCTGCATGCACCAATGTGACTTTTAGAGTGTCTATGTAGATGTAGAACCGTTACGTATTAGAAAATTTAGAACAGAGAGTGATGTACAAATTTAGAGCTCTAACATCGTTAAAGTAATTGGCGGAGGTTTCGGTACCTCAATGGATAACATTCTGATGGCAACTATAAAGACACTTTACGAATGTGGTCGTCGGAGATTTGCAGGCGTCGTCCTACGGAATAGGAGCGAAGTTTCCTACCAGTACAGCGACTCGGTCGTACGGGGAGCAACACGGAGCGCACGGTATTCGAGCATTTGGAAGGAGTTCGGAAACTCGGGACTTCAGACGGAAATAGAGAGGACAGACTAATGGCGTTCAATAGCGTCATACCTACAACTAGGTCGCTGCCACGCTCTATACCTGTAGACAGCTCACTGAATTAAATAACCGTTCAGAGCGGGAATAGATACAGGGTCTTTATTTATCTTCGTCCTACGTGTCCATCGATTTGCTGTCAACCTTTTCACTGGAGGAACATATATATGACTCTGCACTCGAAGTGATACTGACTAATGTCATACTGTCAGTTCTATCGAGCATCGGTACTGTCTACAGTATTTATTTTATTCACCTTAGGTGTTCCGACATTACGTCATTTTAAGGGTTCATAATATCGTCATTAGTTTAGCTTTTTACAGGTATTTTTAAAGTTTTAAAACGGCGCAGTGGTGAAACGTGTAAGGTGAATTAAATAAATACTGTGGGAAAGTCTTTGACAAAATTTTGAGTTTATAGAAATTTACACGACATCTCCAAAGCTTTTCTGGAACTGGTGGCTGTTAGTTTGTTTAACATTTCTCTGTTGCTAAGTTTGGCTCACTATCTTAAGTACTAAGAGCGTAGCATCATTTTTGAGAAAATTTTTCTGTTACTAAGGGCTGCTAGCCCTCTGACCGAACATTCTGAGTTAAAACAATAAACACGCCTATGCCCGATGGAGGACTCGATCCTCATACAGGGATCGGCCGCACAATACGCGGATTGTTGCCTTTTTTTAATCTTTGGTTCGATTGGTTTTTTGCGGTTGTTTGTTCGTGTTTCTTCTAGGTTGTTCGTTAAGATCTCGGCGCAGGTTTTTTTTTCTGTCATCTTTGGCCGTGTTTTTGCGAGGAAAGTGTTTTACAACTTTAAAACACTTTTTATTAAACTATCATTATGTGTATACACCTGCGTCCCATATTCAACGGCAGATAAAATTTATAAATGTCAGATTAATTTTCTCCGTTTCATGCAGGTTATCAGACCCTTGTGTGCTTCTAAGTACTTCTGTATGAGACTGTTCCTACATTAGGTGGCGTTTGTATTTTAGTTTCCCAAGAGATGAACAATCAAAATTTTGTTCCAAAAAAAAGAAAGTATTAAAAAGGAGAGTGTTTTGATAGGAAAAGGTTCGGAATGTGTAGGTGAAACGTGATTCTGTGACAACATTTTTTGACTTTCTACAGTATTTGTTGCCGAAAGTGTCAGCAACAAAATCGCAAAAAAAAGAAACTATCAACTACCGGTATGTGTTGACATTATGATTTTTTTCTTTAGTGGTTATTTTAATGCCCTGTTGGTCAGGCTGGCAGCTGCTTAATACGCTACTCTTCAGCCCCATGAACATTTGATTTTGACAATTAGAAATTAAATAGGTAAAAAAATAGAGGATAAATGGAGAATTTAAATATAAACCGATGATAAAAATGGTGGATAAAATACAATGTAATGACAACTTTAAAAACATACATATTCAGAGATAAAACTGCCACGGTGGCTTGAACCACTGATACAAGACATAAAAACGGCGACGATAACGGAGACAGTTGATAAAACACACGGCAACACCCTGTTCTGCCTTTTCGGCGGCTGCTGAAGTCTTAAACTCACGAAGCTAGACGATACTGTACACAACACTTGACACAGTGCACAGTTAACAGCACAAGCACTTAACCCCGCAGGGCAGCGTTTTTCGACGTTTTTGAATCCGCGACTCCCTTTCCGAGTAAAAATGTTCGGCGGTCCCCGAAGCCCGTAATGAAGCAATGTCAGTGATTCAAAAGGCAAAATATTTAATTTTCTTTTTTACATCTACGTAAGGTTTGCGCAGACATTCACGTCTGGTGAAAGTTGCAGTAGCGGAACGAATCGAAACTTTAAACAAAACAAAAAGGCCTCGATGACTACGAGTACTTGATGTAGGGTTTTTCTGTTATAAATAATAAATTTCGATGTGTAATACGTGGAAACGTGTTGTCATGTGCGAGTATAAAACCATCAAAGTTGATGCAGCACTTCTTAATATTTCAAGGATGGTCATAAACTTTCGATTTCTTTGAAAGGACACTGAAAACGCTTAACCAATAGCAAACTACCATGATCCACTAATAAAATGGTATTCTTATTAGTTGATTAAAAATAATACCACATTGTAAACTCGTTACCAGCTGCAACTACTGTGTTCCAGTAGTAAAAATATATTGTTGTGCATTGATTAAAAATAATAATAAGTTAGTGATTATTAGTTTATGTGAAATAATAATATTTCAACAAGTGACGAAGTCATATAAGAGGATTGCGACCTTTATAAATAATTGTAGTGGTACTGCACAAATGCCATCGTGAGATGGTAAAATGTCTTCGTTGTTTCCTATTTCGGTCGGTCCATCCTCATAAACCAAAAGCGCCATAGGTACATCTTATACCTGTGACACTTTTTGTGTGTGATTAAGGACCACTCGAAACGTATCTCAACAAAGCCAGTTTCCCACCTACGCATGACTTGTTAATTAAACATCTTTCACGAAACCCTGTCACTTCCGTGTGGCATTTCTGCCATAGTAGCTGAACGTCACTAAACGTAGATTTGCTATTGAACACGCTGATACTGCATCCTCCTGCGTCCGCGGCTCCCCGAGCAAGACTGCGACCCACAGGTTGAAAAACACTGCCGCAAGGAATGGGATACGGAAGGAACGCGCGGAGGGATGGGGACATTACGATACTTGTAGAGGTTAGAGGGACATTACGATACTTGTGATTTTATTTTCAATTTCTTTTCAAAGCTCAGCGGAGAAAACGTTAATAACGTGGAATGTCAGCTACGACACTAAAAAGCATAATACTCTCGAATTTGCGCGTCTAAACAAACATCATCCGAGGTATCATGTTTTAAGAGGTCTGTAAAGGTATAAACAAAGTTTACGATACGTCTAAACAAACATCGTCCAAGGTATCATATTTTAAGACGTCTATAAAGGTATCAACAAAGTTTACGATACTTCTGAAGGTTTATCTGTATGTAACTAGCGAAGCAACAACGCTCGAAATACACTTAGAGCTATACGGACTGTAGCGCGTCTACCAATACCACATGACTAGATAGTAGGCAACGTTGCGGACAGAATTCTCGTTCTGCGAATCCTAATGCTCCCTCCATCGATATCTATATGATATTATCCAAAGAGTGTCCTTTCCAAAGATATGAGGAATAGAAGAAAAAAATCAGATTTTTATGGACAAATTGATTTACAATATCAAACTTTGGAAAACATGCTTCTCAATTTTTTTCTGCTAGCACCATATCTAAATTGTAGCTATTCGACGAGGGGCTAGTTCACAATAAATGAATGTATAAAGAAGCATAATCGACTCCAACAGCAGAAAAAAAGAACAACGATCCTGGTATCAGTAGCTCATGGAGCTTCTTTCCAGACATAACGGATAGTTTCAAAATCAAGATGACGTACTTTGGACAGCGTGTTGAAGTATGCGGTTACCTGACTGACCTTCCGGATGACAATAACGAACTCAACGACGACATAAAAGAAGTAGAGGATGACTTGATTCCGTCTGTGACTCCATAATAGAGTACGTTTTATTGGAAACATTTCACATATACGACGTGCATTTTTAAGTCAGGAAACGATTGCTAATGGAAGAAGGGAAACTTGTTTATAAACATAAAATGAATGAAAAAATACGATGAACATTTAAACATGTGTCCAGTAGTAGCACCAGATTTTGGATCTCGTCATCAAAGATCTCTGCCGCCTCACCGTGACATTGTTTTGTTGCGAAGTTCTTGTGTAAAAATAGGATAAATTACTTATCGTGAATCGTGTGCAAATTTCAAATGCAGTTTGTCCACAGTAATGCGCCTGTTTTGATCAGGACAGCCTACTGACAAGAATTAAGACTTGACACGAGGATGAGTTAGTTCATCAAAACAAGCATTTCGCTTCGCTACTCATGAGCTGCATCAGAAATTTTCACACGCTTCAAGATCACTATTATATCACATCGCTACTGACAAACTTCACCACAAAAAATATGACAGGCGGCAGAGATCTTCGATGGCAAGCTCCAGAAGCTGATGCCACGACCTTACAGATGTTTAAATGTTGATAGTGACTACGTTAAAAAGTTAATAAATGTGCATATTGCAGTTTGTGACACAATTTACATTTATAAAGTTTCTCTTACTACATTAGAAAGCGACTTTTACTTTTAGCGACTCTTGTACTTAAACATCAGTAGAAAGAAAATTGACGATTATGCCTCATTTATTTGGTACATGGTTTTAAGCGTGCTGAGCAGGAAGTTTTAAAAAGATCATTAACTAATGAATAAATTAAAAAGCAGAGAGTATTCCTTTAAATAACAAACTGCAGATAACATTTTTCAAATACTATTGGAAAATTTTACTCAGAAAAGGAGTCAGACACACCGGGAAAGTTATGGTGTGACAGTAGGCCCGAGGGAGGACCGAACCTCCGATGGCGAGCGATCCGCAGCAAGGCACATTAGAACGCTCGGCCGCTCCACCACGGCAACGTAGGTCGTACTTAAATTTATGTGGAGTTAGGGATATTCTCCGACCGAAAGTAATGAAATAATCAACAGTTTGGCGATGAAGACTGTTCAGAGAGGTGAATTTAAAAATCTTACTTACTGGGAATAACACAGCGTTCGGTCGCAATAAATCTGTTTGTTAATCGCAGATAGATTTCGGTTAGGTAACTATCATCAGTGTCATATCGCAGGTACGTTTCAAAAGCTGCCGTTTACATTCAAGTGGTACAAGTTTCCCAGCTGTGATTAATAAACAGATTTATTGCGACGGATCGCTGTGTTATTTCCAGTAATTATATCAACGGTCGCTGTGCACAACAATCCGATTATGGATGCAAACTACTTAAAAATATTAAATTGTTTTTAGCAACTCCATCAAATTCTATAATCGGCATCAGATGTAATCAACCACTTATACAGTAGAACAGTGAACTCGAAACACTGTACATGGAACCTGTTTCACAATAATATGTTTATTCTTATCCTGAAGGATTAACACGGTAAAAGGTATTAAAGTTAGAAAATGTCTTGAGGAAGCTTAACTTACAGCATACCAATTAGCCAGAATATATTCATGAGGTATTTGAGAATAACAGAACTAGCGACTTCCAGTTATGTTTAAATGTGATATCAAATCTTTACGAAACTGTTGCTCCTTGTTAACCTCTCACCCCAAATAATGATAGGAAAAGAAAGTTTTTTTCTTTACTACTTTTTAGCTGTTCATAAAGCAAAACTTTAGAATCAAGCATGACGTTTTCATGTATCACTAAGGTCATCTATAACATTTTCGACAACAGTGTCCATATACACCACTGAATGTATAACACTGGACACATTGTTCATTGGGGGCAACGTCATAAACATTGTGACGAATGAAAATTAGCTTCAGCTAGAAACAGAACGCACGTTACTCATCAAGTGTTTACATGCTCAGTATCGACTGTTTGGCTATTTTATTCATTTGTAACGTAATCAGACGTTTGAAGCTCTTCTGCAAATGGCAGGTCGCGGGAGTGCCTTTTTTTTTTTTTTTTTTTTTTTTTTTTTTTTTTTTTTTTTTTTTTGAAAAAAAAGAAAAAAAACACTTGTGAGGTTACTGGTTGTCGACCAACATGACAGTCCTATTTCGTACACAAAAAATAATACAGGTTTGAAAATCTTTTTTATGCCTACTTTCACTCCTCACACTCTAACGTAAACAAACATCAGATACTAAAAACAGATATTTTGAAATAAATAATTTTAGCCTTCTTAGATTCTGGTATAACTCTGAACTTGACTCTTCTCTATGTCCAAATTCAAATAAATCAATTTAAATGGCTTACAACCTCGATATCATAATACTGATATGATATACAGCTATCCAGCTGATAGGTGCAGTATTTATGACAGCTGCTTCAGAACAACGGTGTTACTCACTTGCGCATTTCTGCTCGATGAACGTCAGCACGGGGGCGTTCCAGATGGGTCCCTGAAGGAAACCCACCAGCGAGTCGAACACCCACGAGGTGTCCTCGGCCGCCATGGTGTGAAGTCTGCGGGGCAGAACAACGCCAGTGGCCGCGGCGGCGCCCCGTTGCCATGGCGACGCCAGCCGACGCCGTCCAAACACTGCCGGCCGTCCTTGAAGCCAGCCCGCAGTCGGCATGCAGATCGATCACCAATCCGCCGCCCCGCAGGTTCATTGACAGGCTAAGCCGCCCCCTCACAACTCCAGTTGAAACGTTGTCATTCATCTGTGACAAACAGGCTACCCTATAGAGGTGTTATCCTACACGTCTGTACGACGCCTGTAAACAACTGCGTTAAGAAAAAGCATACCCGTCCAATTTCAATCTACAAGTCCTTTTTTTGTGTACAAGGAAAAACTGTTCTCAGCCTGATGATGAAAGAATGTGTTTTACGTCACTAGTCCATGATTCCTTTAGGTCACATGGGCATTTCACGGCTATACAAAACTCGGAAAACGAGAAAAAATATTAGTTATCCCCTAAGAGACATCGAGAAGACTTCGTGTGATACACCTTAGTGTTTCCCTGCCTTTCAGAGATCTTTACCTTACAACATTTTCTTCTGTATTGTTTGTACATTAATTTGGAACCTGTACAAAAGGCAGGAAACAAAGATATAAGTGAATGGTTTGAAGAAGAAAGCAAAAGTAAGGAGGAGAGTAAGGCAAGAATGCCCATTCTCCCCGTATTTGTTTAACGTATTTATTATCCATTAAAAAGTAAAGAAAAAATAATCTAAATATCGGAAAAAGCATACACTGTGTGCGTTTTTCAGACGATATACAGGATGTTACAAGAAGGTACGGCCAAACTTTCAGGAAACATTCCTCACACACATAGAAAGAAAATATGTTATGTGGACATGTGTCCGGAAACGCTTAATTTCCATGTTAGATATCATTTTAGTATTTACGGATGAGGCTTCATTCTAAAGTGATCAAATTGTAAATTTCCACAATCAACATGTGTGGGCTGACGAGAATCCGCACGCAATTGTGCAATCACGTCATCAATACAGATTTTCGTGAACGTTTGGACAGGAATTGTTGGTGATGTCTTGATTGGGCCTCATGTTCTTCCACGTACGCTCACTGGGGATACGGGATACTCTAGCTGTGCTGCTAGAACATGTGCCTCAACAAGTACGACACAACATGTGGTTCATGCACGATGGAACTCCTGCACATTTCAGTCGACGTGTTCGTACGCTTCTCAACAACAGATGCGGTGACCGATGGATTGGTAGAGGCGGACCAATCCCATGGCCTCCACGCTCTCCTGATCTCAACCCTCTTGTCTTTCATTTATGTCAGCATTTGAAAGCTCTTGTCTACGCAACCCCGGTACCAAATGTAGAGACTCTTCGTGCTCGTATTGTGAACGGCTGTGATACAATACGCCATTCTCCAGGACTGCATCAGGGATTCCATGCGACGGAGATTGGATGCATCCTCGCTAACGGAGGACATTTTGAATATTTCCTGTAACAAAGTGTTTGAAGTCACGCTGGTACGTTCTGTTGCTGTGTGTTTCCATTCCATGATTAATGTGATTTGAAGAGAAGTAATAAAATGAGCTCTTACATGGAAATTAAGCGTTTCCGGACACATGTCAACATATTTTCTTTCTTTGTGTGTGAGGAAAGTTTCCTGAAAGCTTGGCCGTACCTTTTTATAACACCCTGTATAAGTAAATGGTGACACAGTAAAATAAATGTGTTGGTGCTACTAACATTTGCCAAAATACTAACAAAATTAAATTTGAAGATGGATCTACATATATAAAAAAATACTCAGCAAATCATATTGAAGTGCACGGCAGAGGTTTCATCGAACCGCTTTTATGATGTCTCTCTACCGTTCCATTCTGTAATAACGCATGGAAAAAAGGAACAACTAAATCTCTCTGTTTCCGATCTGATTTCTCTTATTTTATTGCGATGATCACGTCTCCCTATGTGAGTGGGTGCTAACAAAATATGTTTCGGAAGAGAAAGTTGATTAAAGAAATTTCTCAAATGGTTCTCGCCGCAACGAATAACGCCATTTTTTTATGATTTTTACCCCAGATCGTGCATCATTTCAGTGAAACTCTCACCCCTATATCGCGATAATACAAATCGAACCGCCCTTCTCTGAACTTTCTCTAAATCGTCCGTCAGTCCCATTTGGTGGGGATCCCATAATGGGCATCAATACTCCAATATAGGACGCATAAGTGTTGTGTATGCTTGTTTCTGTAGTAGAACTGTTGCATCTTCTATGTGTTTTCCCAATGAAATACAACCTTTGGTGGGCGAGGAGAAAACAAATACTATGAGAGTAGGGAAGATAAAAGAAAATGATAAACTTCTTATTAAATTAGAAGATGACGTTCTAGAACATGTTGCGAGCTTCTGTTATTTGGGGAGCAGAGTCACTGAAGATAATAAATGTATTATAGATATGAAATGAAGCATAGCCTTGACGAAGTAAACTTTTAAGAATAAAAGAAATTTTCTTACAGACAACCATATACGCCAGGAAATTAGGAAAATGTTAACCAAAATGTCTTTTTAAATTTTTTTTAGTGTTTTAACATAACGGATGAGAAAAATTGATTCTGTGAGAGCCAGAGAAAAAGAAACTGGAGGAAATGAAATGTGGATTTTGACACGAATGACAAAAACAAGCTGGATGGATAGAGAAAGTAATAATCAGGTCTTAAAAGAAGTGAAAGAGAGTAGAACGTTACTAAAATATATAGGAAGAAGAAAAGCAAATATGATGGGATACACAATGAGGCACAACCAGTACTAAAATTTCATACTTGAAGGAAAAGATTCAGGGAAAATAACAAAAGGCAGGCGAATACTACCTTTTTTAACAACATCAAAGAAGAAATGGACCTTAAATCATACGAGGAATTGTAAGAGATGACGCTGGGAAGACACGTGGCTTTAGCAACAAGGCAAAGCCTTTAGTTTATGATGATAATTATTATTTAATTCACACCACCCAATAGGAGATTGGAGGTGATCTGTGGGAACCGGTTTGGTGTGACTGGGGGGGGGGGGGGGGAGAAGAGGAACGATTCGGGCAAACGAACGAAACCATTGGATATTCGTGGAGTCAACTGGAAGAGAAAAAGATAACCCTGACTAGGGGAGGAGGTTTGGCAACACCCAGAGCGTAAATACAGGGGTAGATTTCGTGGCCGTGTAAGGAAAGGGGGTGAGGATATGGAGGGTGTGGAAGTGTCTGGATAATGTGGCGGTGTAGGCACGACAAGGTATCAGGAACAGAAAGCAGAAGGAAGACGAGCGGATGGTTCAGGAGGTGTCACCAACATCAGCAGTAATAATACATAAATAACTTTAGAATATTCGAACAAGTTACGGGTAGCCGTGTAACAGAATCGACGACCGTCGTTGCAAGAGAACACCCAGCCATTTTCAAGGCAAAACTGCAGAGAAATTTAACAAAAGTGTTCAAATGTTTGTAAACCTATTGGACGAAACTACTGTGGTCATCAGTGCCTAGACCTGCAGACTACTTAAACATACACTAATGTCACAAACAGACCCATGCCTGAAGAAGGAATCGAACCTCCGCGGGGAACGGCTGCCCAGTCCGTAGCATAATGCCTTAAACCACGCGGACATTCCGCGCGGCTACAACGATAAACGAGTAGAATAATTTGTAGGCTAAATATTTCGTATAAATCACGAATGAAAGTCCAACGAGCTGTGAAAATGCTGTTACCGCCATCTGTTAAAACTCCTTAGAAGCGAGGCTTCATCTAAGACTGAACACGCCGTGGTGTTTCGGCACCTCCAAGACACTTTATTTTTCAAACTTCCTGACGGATTAAATCTGTGTGCTGAAACCAGGATACGAAACTGGGACCTTTGCCTTTCGCAGGCAAGCGCTCTACCGACTGGGTTTTTGTTTATTTATTTTTTTATAAATAAAAAAGATGTTTAAACCAATTAACTAAATAAAAATGGTGATCCAAGTCATTTCGATGAATATTTGGAAGAGTAAAACGTTACAGCAGGAAATGGAATTCCTTTTTCCGCGTGAGACCGTGAGACCTCTTTTTTGGCCCACTTTAGGTTACGGCAGTAACACTAAAAGTGGGCCTTCGCACCCTTCTCTTGACAGCTCAAAATTTAAATAGAAATAACGGCTTAACCATTCACATGACACGAATATTGAATAACCGAAAGTCGAACCGCTCAACGTATCAGCACCAAATTTTACAGACATAATTGTAGGCTGCCAGAAATCAGAACCTCCTTTTTTCAAATTTATCGGACAAAAAATACGTTAGTAACACCAAAAAAAGCCATTTGCAATATAATTGTAAGTGCAAACGAACCGTTCATCTGACACGAAAACTGAATAACCTAATTTGTAGAGGGGAAAATTCTCTACAACTTCGCTCTCTTATGCTTTTTTCATGTCTCGTTTCGAAAAGATACTGAACGTTGTTCATTTTCCTTTGATAATAAACACCAAGAACATATGAATATGCGTGTGAACAATAAAACCCAGTAACAATAAAACCCAGTAACACTATTAAGTGACGTAACAAAATGAATTTCTTACGATGAAGAGACACGCTACCTTCGGGTCATGTGACATTCTAAGCAGCACTCCCTCCTAACGTTACGCATGCGCAAAGGCTGCTTTTCCCCATATATTTTCAAACAGCTAAATATTTGTTACATCGAAGAGTATAAATCTCATTTACCCTAAAAATCGCGAAACATTTGCAAAAACGTCCAAAGTATATCTGGCAAGTAACAATACAATAATCATTGTTGTTCCCATATCTGTTAGAAAGAAGACTGGGTTTTAAAAAATTGCTTGCAGTCGGTCTCGAACCCACTACCTTCAACATCACAGAGCAATGCCACTAACCATACGACTTATTCATGATCGGCTCTTCTGAAAGATCTTACAGTTGATGTATCTTTAATTTATAGTTACATTTTACCAAATATGACGTGTTTCTGATGAATTTTCAATGTGCCAAAAATAAATATTAAGGGCAGATGGGAGATGGAATTCGGTAGCAAGAAAAGGAAGGGAAGGAAAAATTGTAAATGAATATGGACTGGGCAAAAGAAATGAAAGAATATCCGTCTGGTAGAATTTTGCATGGATCATAATTTAATCATAAAAAACAACTGGTTTAAGAATCACGGAAGAAGGTTGCTTACCTGGAACAGACCAGGATCCAGAGACAGAATAAGGAGGTGGGACCTGGTAAAATTGAAAAAACCTCAAGTTACTGACAATTTCAGAGGGATCTTTAAGCAACAATTGACAGAAACGGGGAGAAATAAAACAGTAGAGGAGGAATGAGTGGCACTGAGAGATGAAATAGTGAATAATGAAATAGAGAAAATATAAAAATGAAGAAAATGGAGTACTGACGACTAAGAAATGAGATTGACAAAATAGCTAAGCAGGAGTGGATAGAAGGCAAATGCAAGTCAGTAGAAGAATGTTTCAATAGGGGAAAAATAGATACTGCCTGCAGTAAAATAAAAGAGACGTTTGGTGACAAGAAAATCAGCTGTATGAATATAAAGAACTCAGATGAAAAATAAGTTCTCAGCAAAGAAGGGAAAGCTGAAAGGTGGAAATTATAGAGGGGCTATACAAAGGAAATGAACTTACAGACAATATTGTAGGAAGGGAAGAGGATGTAGATGAAGATGAAATAAGAGATACTATACTGAGAGAAGAATTTGACAGAGCACTTAAAGACCTAAGTCGAAACAAGGCTCCTGGAGTAGATGAGATTCCCTCAGAAATAATGAAGTCTCTGGGAGAACCTGTGTTGTTGCACGACGTCCTGGGTGTAAAGAGCCCTATTGGTCTCTGCAACTTATAACGTTTCCCGCCTGGTCGATGTTTGGAAAAAATTAAATGGTAGATAAATATTGAGAAAAATCTATCTGAAATGATTATTCAACCTCTGCTTTTAATTGAAATATTTAATTATTGCTGCGTAGTTGGGGTGTCAGGAAGCGTTATAATACGGCATCTTCGCATTACAACAATGTACGTAATTGTAAAGCCCAATTTGCATTTGTGACATTAATATGCATGAAAATGCCGTAAAGATTTTGAAAAAGAAAAGTTAACTGCAAGTTCGTTTCCATCAAAAGAATAAATCGACTAATATTGATGCATTTATGATAAAGTTTTACCACATTTATGACTGATCAATAATGTCATTGTACTGCAATCCATAGAACCTACTAGAAAAAATTACGGAGGGTTAGATAATGAAATAAGTTAAATTACTGTTAAAAGAATGAATCATCTTTTTATTATGCATTAAGTAATTAAAAAATATTATTCACACTCACATTGCATGAAGAGTAGCCGCAAAGGAGAGCCTAATTGTCCGAAAGAACAATATCAATCGTAAGACAATCACAGACAGAGACAAAGCAATGCCTTCTGCTTCCTTTTTACAATTGAAAAATATGACAATCAATCAATGATATAGAAAGGAGAAGGCCGCTAATTACCTATGGGACAGGACCAGAGACCACTTCTAATGCTTCAAACTGCACCTCATTTCCCTTGGATACCAATTTGCTCAGTATTAAACAGGGAAAACGCTCCCAAGATCTGGGCGTGCAGCTAGTAAAATCTTGGTGTAGCCGATCATTTATCTCTGATAGGATTTAATAATAAAATGAGGTCCAGCTATGCTGTTCTTCCAAACTATTTAGAACTCTTACGCCACCAAGACAATCAGACGTTTTCTCCATTACTAGTATTAAACATGAGAGTGAAAATAGGAATTAAATAATTTCACAAAGCCAAATTCAATACATGTATCTGCTTCTAAAAAACTTCCAACATTAACAGAACAAAAGTAATAATTGAAAGAAAAGATAATAGACACGGAGTTTATACACAAAACAGAGTTTACATGTCGTCTATTCTGTGAACTCTCGCCACTTTCTCCTAGCATCCACTGTGAAGTGAACGACTGCTTGTCGTATCTGCAACAGACAGATCCTCGCAGTAGTTGCTGCACTGCTAGGCTGCTTGTAGACAAATTAATGCCTTGATAAACTCAAGTCGATCCAGATGAAAATGTTGTTTATTTGGTAACACTACAAGCAAACGACGACAAAACTATTTCAACTGGTGCGTAAGATGTATGCGACAGTGTATATACCCACAGATTTTAATAACAATTTTATAATCCCCATTCCAAAGAGAGCAGGCGCAGACAGGTTTGAAGATTACAGAACCAGTAGAGTAATTAGTTCAAAAAAATGTTCAAATTTTTGTTAGGGTTAAGGGACTTAACTGCGGGGTCACCAGTCCCTAAACTTACAAACTACTTATGAACTACCTTATACCAAAAACGACACAAACATCCATACCCGAGGGGAGGGGATTCGAACCCCTACCGTAGCGGCCGTGCAGACTGTGACTGGCGCGCCGCAGACCGCTCGGCCACTGCGGCTGGCTTTTTAAATGTTTGTTAAGCTTATGGGACATAACTGCGGGGTCATCAGTCCCTAACCTTACAAACTACTTATGAAATACCTTAGACTAAAGACAGCACAAACATCCAGACCCGAGGAGGGATTCGAACCCCTGACGGCGAGCGGCCTCGCGCATCGGAGCACAGCGCCTCAATCCTCTCGACCACTCCGCCGCGGCGATTAATAAGTCATGGTTGCAAAATTCTAACACGAATTATTTACAGAAGGATGGAAAAGCTAGTAGAAGGCGACCTCGTTGAAGATCAGTTCGGATTCAGGAAAAATGTGGGAACACGGGAGGCAATCCTCACTTTACGGCTTCTCTTGGAAGATAGATTAAAGCAAACCTATATTTCTAGCTTTTGTAGATTTGGAAAAAGCTTTTGGCAATGTTGACTGGAATAGACTCTTTCAAATTCTGAAATCAACATGAGTAAAATATAGGGAACAGATGGTTATTTACAGCTTGTACAAAAACCAGAAACAGGTATCAGAATTGAAGGGCATAAAAGAATGCAGAGGTTGGGAAGGGAGTAATACAGGTTGTCGCTTTTCTCCAATGTTGTTCATTTTGTACATTGAGCAAGCTATAAAGGAAAGGAAGGAGGCATTTGGAGAAGGAATTAAAGTTCAGGGTGAAGAAATAAAAACATTGTGTTTTGCCGATGACATTGTAATTCTGTCAGAGACAGCAAAGGACCTGGAAGAGTGGTTGGACGGAATGTAAAGTATTTTGAAAGGTGCATATAAGATGGATATTAACAAGAGCAAAAGAAGGGTAATGGAGTGCAGTCTAAAAAAATCAGGCGATTATGAAGGAATTAGGTAAAGAAACAATAAAGATGGTAGATGTATTTTGTTACTAGGGCAGTAAAATAACATACAATGCTAGCAGTACAGAGGATATAAAATGCAGAGCCGCGGTGGAGTAACCGAGCGGTCTAAAGCGCCTCGCTGCGGAGCGCGCGGTTGCTCGCCGTCGGAGTTTCGAGTCCTCCCTGGGACATGGGTGTGTGTGTGTGTGTGTGTGTGTGTGTGTGTGTGTGTGTGTGTTGTCCTTAGGTTAGTTTACCTCAGTTTAAGTAGTTTGTAAGCTATGGACTGATGACCACGCAGTTCGGACCGATAGATTTACAAACATTTGAACATAAAATGCAGAATGGCAATGGGAAGAAAAGCGTTTCTGAAAAAGAGAACTTTGTTAACATCAAATATTAATTAAAGCATAAGGAAGTCCTTTCTCAAGGCATTTGTGTGGAGTGTTGCCTCGTATGGGAGTGAAACATGGACGATAAACAGTGTGGACAGGAAGAGCATAGAGGCTTTTGAAATTTGGTGTTACAGAAGAATGCTGAAGATTAGGTGGATGGATTACATAGCTAATGAGGAGGTACTGAACAGAATTGGAGAGAAAAGGAATTTCTGGCATACCTTGACTAAAAGAAGGGAGCTATTGGTAGGACACATTCTTAGACATCAAGGAATCGTGAATTTAGCATTGGAGGGAAGTGTGTGGGGTAAAAATCGCTGATGGACACCAAGAGAAGAATACAGTAAGTAGATTCAAATAGATGAAGGGTGCTGTTCTTATGAGGAGTGAAGAGGCTTGCTCAGGATAGAGTAGGGTGGACAGCTGCATCAAACCAGTCTCCAGACTGAAGGCCGCAACAACAACAACAACAACAACAACAACATAAAGTAAGTGACAGAAAAATAAATCTGATTTTAATTAAATCCTAAAAATATATCCTTCATTTTTCTTTAGTGGATATGAAGTGTCACAGACTATTTTGCTTCTCTGTTAAGTCTTCCTTACTCAGCCTGTGACTCTCTTTGAAATGTTGTCTGTTTAGTCGGAATAGCTGGATAGCTCATAATGAACTTCCATAGACCAGACAAGTTCGCCATATATTCGTCACTTTTTCCTGTTGCTCTAGTGGCCTTGCATTGCTCTAATGCCTAGTTTACACGACGATCGAAATTTCACAAGAAAGATAACTGTCTGCTGCAGTGCTCCAAGTGTACTTACGCGGTACTAATGACGTGCGATCATACAGGCTTGGTTGCGTTAATACGATAAACTTCCGTCTACACGTCTGATTACCACTAACAGCAGCGCCTGTGCGAAAATACGGGCTTATTACTGTTTATATACGTGGATTGTTCACGTTTGGGTGTATGTCATAGCTGATAATATTCAATTTAAGAAGCTTACACTGTCGGCGGTTGCAGGAGCTGTGGCAATGTTTGTTTTTTAGAACACTCCATGTGAAGAAGAAATATAAGTTGGTTGAGAGGAAGTGACGAAGAATGAGATGTGTACTGCATACAGATAATGAAGTAACTCATACCAGAGGACCTCAATAAATACAGAATTTTTTTACGAATATTAAGTACTGAGCGTTTTACTAAATTGCTTTCGTTCTTCCAAGGACAAAATACGGCAATGAGAGAGAGATTAGCTAGATCGAGAGAGAGATAGTATTTCGCCAAGTTGAAGGTACGAAATACGTTGAATTACATTTTCAGCTTTGTTAAAGTTATGCGTCAATTACTTTCTGCAATTGTTATTTTTTGCAGCTTCGCTATAACATTGCGGTTTTTGGTGACATGAGAATCTTTCGAAAGCCTAGCCTTTGCACAAATAATTTCTGTACCGACTCTTACAAATATTACTGTTGAAGTCTGCACAGCAACTTCAATGTCCGATCCATAATGGGACCACAGTAAACTAAATTTTGCATTGCTTTTAGCATCACATTTCGAGATTATGTGCAACTGACTTTCTGACATGCTAAAAATTATAGAATTTCAAAAATATGAAGTTAATCAACAAGACGTATTCAAAATTCATTTAAATCTACGCTTTTCTGTTATTTTCTCCATAAATAACAGTCATTGTACCTTCTTATAATAGAGAGGACATTTTGTAGCGACCTTGTATACCTCAATCGAAAGCAGAATTCCTGTTCTGTTCCACTCCACTGATGCAAGACATATCACTCCAACAAAGCAAGCAATTTTGGTAAGGACACGGCTATTTCCACACATAAACATGAAAACCACACAACGAATTCACTTCTGCGCATGCGCACCCACTTCGCTACTAGGAAATTTAGGACCTGTCGTAAAGCGTACTAGCTAGTACGAAACGCCATTTCCGCTCACGAAATGCTAGTAGTTCCGCGTTTACGTCGCTAGATGGCGCGCAACATGATCTGTTCATTACTATCGCGATCATCGTCTAAACTGGGCTTAATGCTCATAACACAGATACACACACACGCGAGGAGACTCAGGAATTAAATCTAATTAGATGACAGGTTTGCAGTGGAGTAGAGTTTTGAAGGAGACTCAGGAATTAAATCTAATTAGATGACAGATTTGCAGTGGAGATGCAGCACTTTCTGTGTTCCGTGACCGTTGCAAGCTGTGCTGCCCTCCTCTGCCTGTGCTGCGTGAAGTGTGCGCTGACTTGCAGAGGCTTTGTGCTTCGCCTCTGCTCTGCCTGTGATACGTCAAGTGTGCACCGGGCCTAAAGGTGAGCTGTGCCAAGTTCTGGTAATGCAATAAGCAAGATCAGTGGACAGGTTGTCATAGTGATACAGTGTCTATTTATATGGAAGAGGTATGCCCTACTTCTGAGGAAATATTAGAAAAAACAAAAGAAAGTCAATGTGTAATTGAGGAGCAGAAAAAAGAGCTAGAATTTATTTCTAAAAATTAACGGTCTTTTTTACTAAGCCAGGTGTTATACAAGGGTACGTATACAACATGGAAGTTGCACCACATTCGATGTTTTGTTGCTACACCTACACCGTTTCTTGGTCAAAGAGAGAAGACTTTAAGTGGGAGATGAGAAATGTTTTGTCCTGGGGAATAAGAACTAGGTTTCGAGCCACTGTAGGCTTGACGAAATGGTTAGATGTATTAATAACTTCCGTACTTAAAACTTGGTAAAATAAAATGGAGATGTTTAGGGTAATAGCGTCCTAATAAGAAATCATTGTAAATTTAATAACCTCTTCAGATCGGTAACATTGTTTAACCAAGTCCACAGACAGGGATAAATAGGTGTGCATTAAAATGTTTTATTATGTGTAAAAGGTAGGTAAATCTAAACAATCTATTGGTATCGGCAACTGTAAGGTAAATAACTGTCGATGCTGTTGGACCTTAAAGAGAATGGGAAATACAAATGTTGTAAATACTTGACCCGAATTCTTATCTACTGTAAATTTTAAGCTTTTGTTACCATTTGTTGTACGTTGGCGTCTGTCTCGAGATTTTCTGTTTGGTCAGACGTTACGCCCCGTACAAGCTACGAAATTTTTAAAAGTGCTAGCTGTCACGCCGGCACCTTACAGTCCGGCAACCCAAACAACACTGAAACGGCACAGGTTACCGCGGGCATAGGCGCTCCCGATAAACATCAACAGAGCGGGTTGTTTAGCAGTCGCGCAAGCTGTCTCTGCGCCGGCCCGGTGGATCTATTCCTGCCACGGCAGCAGGACACACGTGACCAGCCCGTGGGAACCACAATTCTGCAGCTAGTAAACACATCGCCGCACATGGGTTGGCTAGAGTGGTAGATTTAAGGATGTGCTCCAGCCCTCACCAGCAGTTAGCTTCGCTTCTCGCATGTTGACTACATTGCTGCCTTGGATTGATTACGCTACGACGACCACTGCCTATACTTGGACTTCGAGAGGACCTTTGAAGTGTTTACGCTGCCAGATTACCGGCCAACCAGCGGAGGTGAAAACGTACTTTTGAGAAGCTCTGTAGAAGTTTGTCTTATTTTCTGTACTTTCGTGTAATAGGCGTGAGCCTTGTTAGTCTTGCCTACAATGCAACTTGTGTAACTTCGGACAATAAATTGTGTAGTGCAAACTCTGTCTTTTGAGTCACAACACAAGTGGCGACGAGAACGGAGGTTCGAGTCGACACACGGGATGCCGGAACATGGAGACCAATCATAGAACTCCCATAGTCCATAGATTCAGGCACACTTTCAACAATTGGTATCACACCAACAACAGTTCCAGACGCAAAATCAAGAATTTTCCTCACGTGTCCTGCTCGTGCAAGCTCGTCTGACGCTACCACCGGCCTCACCACCACCGCTACGTCCTTTTCCGGCCTTCAATGAGGAAGCTGAGAAGCGAATCAGGCAGCACTTCCATATACATCGCATCACAAGTGAGATAGATTAACGATCATACTTCTTGTCATGGAATAACTCCACGATTTTCGTCCTGTTGACGAAGCTACAGCACCGTGATCCAGATGAGTTGACATTTTCGTAGATCTGTGACGCCCTTACAGTGTACTACAAGCGCTGCTACCACATCTTAGCCACAAGGGTTGAATTCTATCAATGCAGAAAGAAGCCTGGTCAGGCTCATCGACAATGGGCAGCGGAACTACAGAGATTAAGTCGCAAATGCCAATTTTTGACAAGAGCTTCCATGGAATCTTATGCAGATGATATGGTTCGAGACCATTTAATTCAAGCAGCCCCCGACACCAATTTCCGCCATTGATCTGGCGTTTAAGTTCGAAGTATCAGCAGCAGCCGATCGTCGACTGGAATCATGGGCGGATGTCGCAGCTTTACATACACCGCCATCACCAGCAGTAGCAGGAATAGAAGATGTCGCCGCTCTTCGCGATTCCCACCAACAAGGTGCGGGTCGTCATAAACCACGTCCGTAAAACGTCATCAGGACAACGCCCCGCCATCGAGTGGCCCAGGCAACAATGCTGCGCGCCCCCGTCGCCAGCCCAGACGTCTTCCATCGTGCCCCCAGTGTTTTTCACCAGGTATGACAGAGTTGACTGTCCTGATCGTTGGTCTACATGCAACGTCTGTGGCCGCGAGGGGCATCTGGCCGCCGTTTGCCGACCTCGGGACCAGCCTCAACCGTCATGGTTCACCAGAGACTGGAAAGATATGGAAATCAACAAAGTCAAGACGACACACACCTCCAAGGTTACGATCAATATTTCCATCAATGGCGTCCCCGTCTGCATGCAAGTGGATACCGGCGCATCAGTCTCGCTCATAAACCGAGCCTCGTATGCTGCCATCGGTGCGCCTCCCCTCCACCAATGCCCCGACGCCTTCTGACATATAATCAGCAAGCCATCACCATCTTGGGCTCCTTCGACGTGGGTATAGCATACGAATCCGTCTTCCGACGTCTACCAGTCAACGATGCCGCAACTGCTGACTTATTTGGCTTGGATGCCTTTCGCCTCTTTGGGCTCTCCATCAATCACACGGTCAATTTTGTTTCGCCAAATGTGCCATTTCCAGCAGTAGAACAACTCTGCAAGGAATTCCAACATCTGTTCTCTCTGGGCATTGGCCACGCCACATCTTATGAAGCGTTACTCACACTTCAACCAACGGCACGCCCTCGCTACTTTCGAGCTCGTCAAATTCCGCTAGCAATCCCGCACTCAAGATGAAATTCTCAAACCATTCAGATATTGGAGTGTAATCACGCCATTATTACCCCAAATGTAAACGATAGATGTTTCCTCTACACCATTGTCAACCTTTGGAGGATGTGTCAATTCACAGCACTGTACTGCGCTACACTTAATGGCGTGATAACACTGAACAACTTTGAGCAGTTCCCTTTCCAGGACAGGTCTATACCTTTCCAGAAAGGAAAATGGATCTTGGTATCCATTTAATGGATTCAGTATTCTGGAAAACGAGATCCGCTTCTCAAAGGTGTCCGCAATAACCTCATATCCTAAATTAGACACCTTGTTGACGACCTGGGGCCTGATACTGTCTACACTAGAAGAAGGGCGGGAAAGGGGACTGCCGCTAACCGGTATACTATTACTATCATTTAAAGTACTAACTTGCGACCATCCAGTCGGCGATGGCGGCTGTGGTGTGGCTCATCGTACGAAGCGGCGTGGATCGGCCAATTTGTGAGGGTGCTGCGGCGGTGTCATGCACGTGAGCGCAGCACCACAGTCTCGAACGCCGGTGAGGGTGGGGCAGCGCTGGTTGGCTCAGCGCCATCTGCTTGCTGCTGTTGCCTGCGTGCACATCGCCTGTCGACCCATGCCCGCTGTATCGGAGGCTGTGGAGCGGCGACATCGGGCGCGGTTGACGGTCCGGCAGTAGTCCCACCTCCACTGACCATTGGCTGAGCCTCTGTAACAATAATAACACATACGTTAAGTACATGTTTACAATACACGAAGATATACCGAATTAGAGGGGTTTTTTTTTGTTTTGTTTTACAATTGTTTTTCACATACCTGGATCAATCTGGTCCCACGCTTCCAGAGTGGGCAGCCATTCTGCAATGTACCCGTCGTTATCATCATCCAACATATGATGATCATTGGCTGCGACAGGTACATCAACTATTAAAGGAATCCACTCTTGCAATTCATCACCATCCTCGCCATGTAGGTATATATCCAGTTCTTCCAACGATGGTAGGGATGATGTGATTGAAATATCATCTACAACAGAAAAAACATAGGTAACAATCACCGCTACTGACTATAATAATAATAATAATAATAATAATAATAATAATGACAGTCACTGACGTATAATATTCTTCGAACACTTTATTAACCTGGTTCACATTCCCAGATCCTTTTTATGGAAGGAGGCAAATGACTGGAAAATGCCTGCACTTCCACAGCTGCATCGGAATCTGTAACAAGAAACAAAAAATACGTTAATACAGCTGAACATAAGTAAAAAAAAATAAAATAAAATAAAATAAAAATAACAGTCACTGTCACTACGTATCATAATATTATTGAGCGATATCAACAACCTGTTTCAGATTCCCTAGAGCGTTTTGCAGATAGTTTGCTTGCTTCCTTGATTAATTCGTCAATCGCATCGAGATCTGTAACACGAAAATATTACGTTAATACAACTGAACCGAAAAAAAATATATAACTGAGAATGTGCTTAAAATAATTTTAAAAAAAGTACTCACCAGATAAAGTGTCATACCCACGAATGATACTGGCGGCTGAGGCGTCGATAAAACCACCGCCTCCCGATTGATTAACCCATCCATATCGGCATTGAAATCCTCCATTAACTGTATTATAACATCTGTAATGAAGAAGACGTATGTGGTTAACGAATAATTCACAATTTTAAAAAAAGCAGTGTATGGAAAGACATTATTAACTCACTAACACCAGCAGCAGCAGCGACTTCAGCGACGGTCTGATGAAGACTGATACTGGTGTGCAGATGTCTTGATCTTAAATACCAGGAGTTAGCCAATGAGAAGGCTGCATGGGCTCCACATGTCCAAACTTGTTGTCGTGCGGTTTTTCCCAGCTCAGCCAGACAATGGAACAACTCCCACATGTGGAATGCTCGAACTTGTCTTACGAGATTTTGCGGTTTTTCCCTTATCGAATAGCGTCTTCAGAGAATTTCAGCACAGATACCACTGCCGTCTCTTTTATGTGAGCATATTTTCAAAGGATGCTTTGGAATTTAGTGGTTGAATAGCGTCTTCAGGGAATTTCCGTGTTATGCTGAACACGTGTGTGCATATTCTCAAGGGATGCTTTTCGCGGAAGCATGTGAGGTGTTCACTGATAAGCTGGGAGAAGGAGTGTAGGTAGCACCTTTATCGTTAACTACAGCAGCTGCCACTTTGTGTCTGCTGTCAAGTGGGTCAGCTGTCACCGCCACGGTTCGGAGGGGGATGTGGTATTTCTAAGAATATGTGAAACCAAATGGGTGTGCTGCATTCCACAAGGTTTTCAGTGGTGAAATCTCCTATGTATGTTATTGAGCAGACGCAATGCGACTCGGAGGGTTCGAAGCATTTCTAAGAAGGAGTCAAAACTGTGGAGTCAAAATCTGATGCTGAATGCGAAGTGGAGCGTCTCTTTGAACACTGCCAGCTTCGCCCTCTACGTTGGCTCGCATTACCACTTGAAAGAAAAGTTGTCAACTGTGTGCTTAAGAGATCAATCTTTGCGGCCAGGGCATCAAATTCAATTCAGTATGCAACACTGAAGGGGCTATGGACGTAACACTGCTAGTAGGAACTGTGACTGTACTGACCTGAGAGCTCGGCGTCATAGCATCTTGAATGTGGTCAGCATGTTCTGCGGCAGTGCCCAGAGACAATTCCGACTACGTAGCAATGATGGTCTTTACCTGTGGCGACAGACGATTACTCCAAATTGTGCATAGTAGGTTGTTAGGATCAGTACCAGTGTCAACTTCGTTGCAAAGATGATGAAGATATTGAGAGGGGGTTCCTGTCACCAATTCCCTCTTGAGTTGCTTCATGCCTGACAAGTGCGATCTTCCTGTGAAGCAGCTATTTGACGTATTAGCTCCGTTTTCAGTATTTCATATGCATTTTATGTCGGAGGAGTTGTCATTATATCTTGAACCTTCGATGCGTATTGTTGGTCGAGCTGGCTAACGACAAAGGAAAAATTTAGTATTATCGGCTGTTATCCCGGCGTAAGAAAAGCTTGCCTCTACTTGAGCAAATCACAATATTGGATTGTGGGACCAATAGGGCGGCTGGTGGGCTGCCAGGCGTGATTCAGCTGGAGTTTTCATAATTTCTTGCTTACTCCGTATGGCAAAATATTCTTCGTCAGGGTCACCACTGACCGAATGGTTAGATTTATAAATAAGTTCCGTACTTAAAACTTGATGAAATAAATAGTAGATGTAACTCATATAGGTTTAAATGTCTCAGTTAACGAAAACAGGAAATTCACAGTTACATCAGTTGCTAGCACTGATATCAATACATAGAATAATAAAATATTACAGTAATAAAAGATTACATTTATTCGATTCACTAATTAATTAATATGTTCATGAAGGCATAGACTTCTGTCGCGCACTTTGACTATAAATGCGTCCTAGTTTTGTGAATACAAACACTGTTTGTGTGGATAGTTTTATCACTTAAAGTTTTCTATCACTAATAACTCACAGTAGTATCACTGTCCTTTCAGTTCGTTTTATCACGTTCAAAACATATCTTCTGGATTTTATACAGTTCATATTAACCTATCGTTACTTTACTATTTACAAAGGTTATATACAGTGACAAATTATTCTGAAATACTAGTGATTAACAGAGTTCATAAATTTTCCAATGACATACAAGCCACATTTTATCATATTTTGGTTATTATTTAGTCATCATTATAGTTTATTTTAGACAATATAGTGCATTGTACAATAAGTCGCGGCCTATGTTCATGTCAGAGGTCGGTAGTGGGGGTCCTTGTTTTCAGCAATATTATTCCTCATAATCCTTTTATTTTTTAGCTTAAAGGTTCATCATTAAGCATTCATATCACCACATCGAATATGTCAGATTTTTTTTTTTTTAAGAATGAGAAATGGATCTTTGGAATTTTTTTTTATCGGATTTTGTCAGTATTAAATTGGGAGGTGAAGTCTGTCATACAACATTAGCAGTTAGCATATAAATTGGGATGATTCTTTTCTTTTAAACAGGTAATGCAAATAAATTTTGCTGACACAGGCAAGGTCAGACACATCAGCTAATTTGGTGCATAGATTCGGGCTAAATAGCATTCAGAATAAAGATCGAGTGAGAGAGAGAGAAAAACAGCATTATAGTTAGAGTAGTCTCTCTAAAATAGTACACAACATAAATTCAGCACATCAATCCATCATTTGCAAAAATTACCATTTATATTATTATTATAAATATTATGTCAAACTAAAATATTCTAACGTCTCTCATAGCAAAGCACTCCATGCTTCTCTCTCACATTGCTTTAAGTTTTGCATGCGTTCTGACCCGCTATTGCCTGTTCTTTCCTTATCAGAAATGAAATGTGTAGTTTAGATTTTCTGTTTTAAATACAACGTGTCTGTAGTCTAGAAACATCATGCTACGTGTCTAATATTTTCAATCGTCATGTTGTACGTGTGTGTTTAAAGTATCTTAAAACAAAATAATAGTCATATAATACATATACGTGTGTCTCCTCCGTCATTTTGATGTTGAGTTGTCGATCTTCTTACCGTTGGCAGGAACACAATTCTCGTGCACGTCGTCAGCTGAAAAAGAAGTCTTAAACTACTGCTTATACTAAAGGTTGTTTAGTCTAAAGATTGATTTTTCAATTAGTGAACGCTTCTGACACATAAGCTTGTAATGTTGTTCAAAATATTTCATATCTGTTGCAAATGTTTTGATACGTACCGTAAATAGTAGTATTGACGCAACATCGTAATGACACTGTCATCTTAATTACTGCCAAGCTCATAAGCATCAGCATAAAGTCGTGTGTAATTTTTAAGAAATTTTTGTCCCACAATACGTAACTAGAATTGTTCAATAAACTTAGATGTCTTTAAAGGTCATATGTTCCCTCTTAAATAAATTGCACAGTTATTGACCTGTCAGCTGATCAGCATTAATCTACAGGTTCCTAGTGGCTTATAAAACTTCATATCATTTTTACTGTCTTTGAAAATATAGCTGACTGCAAATACGTTACGTTATCATGTCTCGTATAGCAACATTGTTTGGATTTGTGTGTGTGTGTGTGTGTGTGTGTGTGTGTGTGTATGTGTGTACGTGTGTGTGTACGTGTGTGTGTGTGTGTGTGTGTGTGTGTGTGTGTGGCTCGTATTAGGAGCCGTTGGGCAAACAAAACATTAATATATCCTTATCACTACATTTCTTTCATGAAAAAAAAATATCCTCCTACTTCAGATCCTTCGTACTAAAATAAATCATTTGCTCCATATATTCATTTTCATCATCATAAATATTCTCTTATACTTATACTAATAATTATATATATATATATATATATATATATATATATATATATATATATATATATATATATATATATAATAATTAATGCCCATAGTAAGTGTTTTATGTTGTATTAAACATAATTAATCTGTGTTATTTGCTAAGTGTTTGACATGAGAACAGTTACACCGTCAGTTAATATTTGTTGTCCATTACGCAACATTGTAAGAGAAAAAAAATATTTTGTTCAGCTTATTCTCCCTGGGATCTGTGAATGTTTTACTTATTTACTAGGAACTAGGTGTCACATTTATCATTTTTGTGATCAGCTTAAAAACTAAGCATAGAACTTTTTCAAATGCTTGTGTGGATATAAACCTCTCACTCTTCCCGAGTCTACTGTAGATAATAAATAACTTCCCTCGTGCGGAATTTGAACAATTCTAAAGGGTCCAGAAAATAGATGTTGCCACTTTTTATTACGTTTTAAGATAGCTGATGGTTTAGGATGATTTCGCAGAAGTACTAGGTCTCCGATATTAAATGTTTGTGTTCTTTTCAGCTGCTTATCATAGTAGGCTTTTCTTTTTATAGCTGCATCAGTTAGAGCTACTAATATTTGTCTTACCTTCTCGTCCAGTGTTACGTCACCTCGGGGAAATTTTGGTATTGGTTTTACCCATTCGTTTGTCTCTTTGGTTTGTAAAACTAAATCGGTGGGTGTATAGGGTGTAGAATACAAAGGTAGGTTGTTAACCACTTGCTCAAATAGTCCAATATATTCAACCCAGGATGTTTGTTTGTTGGAAGCATATGTTCTGATGAAGCGATTTAATTCACGGAACATGCGTTCCATTGGATTGGCAGAAGGATTGTAACGTGAAATGAGAATGTGATTCAGGTAATTTTTATGAATGAAATCTTTCCACGCTTGACATGTGAAAGTTTTTGCATTGTCGGACAGAATTGTCGTCGGCTTCCCGACAAAAGGGAAATAGTCGCGCTCCAGGCGCCGAATCACTGCTTTTGCGGTAGTAGTTTTTAAGGCGTATAACTTCACAAATTTTGAAAACACACCATAGATGCCAAGAATGTGTTTGACGCCTCCGCGTCCAATCGGAAGAGGTCCTGCAGTATCAATTGAAACTAATTGAACAGGTTTATATGGCAAGATAGAATGAAGCGGCATCCTGTTTGACTGATTGTTAGGCTTGCATTTTTGACAGATTAAACAGGATTTCAATGTGTAATGGATTTTTCGTGACATATTCGGAAAATAACAGTATTGTTTAAGCTTACGGAGACACTTTAGTGCGCCAAAGTGTCCCCAAACTCTATGAGTGTGCCAAATTAGAGATTTTTCGTATGTAGCAGGTATGCAAACACACCAGAGTTGCGATTGTACTTGTCTACGAAAGAAAAGTACTCCTTTGTAGACTTTGTAATGTTGATTTAGATGTGCATCTGACTTGTCTGTAATTTGTGTGATAATTTTCCTCCACCTGTCATCTGCTTGCTGTAATGCCTGCATGTTTTTGCACATATCTAAATAATATGTTCTAAATTCCATGTCCTTCATGAGCATTATCTTAAACTCTGTGTTTGACTCAAGGTAGTCTTCAAATTCTGGTAAACCTTGGGGAAGTCTGGAAAGTGCATCAGCTATGACATTATCTGATCCTTTAATGTGTTCAATTTCAAAATCGTATTCTTGTAGTATCATGGCCCATCTGGCTAATCTATTGTGTAATAATCTGCATGACATCAAAAAGCTAAGTGCCTGATGATCACAGAAGACTCTTGTATGTTTACCAAAGATATAATGATGAAACTTTTTGAATGCCCAAACAATTGCAAGAAGTTCTAACTCTGTGGTTGAATATCGACGTTCGCACTCAGTGAGCGTGCGACTAGCAAAACTGATGACTTTTAGGGACTGTGGATCCAGATTATTTGAAATTTGGAACAGACACGCCCCAACCCCAAAATTTGACGAGTCCGTAACAATACAGAAATCCTGTGACATGTCAGGGTGGTTTAATATGTCTGAGTTAACAAGGGCTTGTTTAATTTTGTCGAAGTCTTGCTGACACTGTTCTGTCCAATTCCAAGAGTTGTTTTTTCGAAGAAGTGAAAGAAGAGCAGTACTATTGAGTAGTTGTTGTGGCACAAAGCGCCGAAAAAATGAACATAAACCGTAGAAGGCTTTTAATTGCTTCCTATTGTGAGGTGCAGGAAAATTTTGAATTGCTTTAATTTTTTCAGGGTCAGGAACAATGCCCGTGGGTGAGATAATGTGCCCAAGAAATTTGATTTCAGTTTTAACAAACTTAGATTTTTTCAAGTTGACAGTTACTCCAGATGACAGAAATTTATCTGACACTCCTTCAAGTAGGATGACATGTTCTTCCCATGTAGAAGTAGCAACAAGTATGTCATCAACGTAAACTGTAATATTATCTAGTAATTCCGGACCAAGTACTGTATCAAGTGCTGTGATAAAGACACCAGAACTCACATTTAGACCAAAAGGCAGTACCTTAAATTGGTACGATCGTCCTGAGAAAATGAAAGCAGTATATTTACGAGACTCTTCTGTTATAGGAACCTGCCAATATGATGCTCTAAGATCAAAACTTGATAGATATTTGACTCCATAGAACTTCTGAAGCTGTTCTTCTAAGTTTTCTGGCCTAGTTCTAACTGGAATGATAATCTTATTGATTTGACGTGCATCAAGCACAAGACGAACAGACCCATCTGATTTAAAAATTGCAAGAAGAGGGCTGGAATACTGTGACATTGAAGGTTCTATCATGTTCCATCTAAGCATACGGTTAATTTCTGCTTTGACAGCTGGTTGTTTTGCCCAAGGTATAGAATATGTTTGCCTACAGAATGCTTCATGAGGCTTAACTTGCATGTTATACTGATATGTCCTAATTACACCTGGCCTTTTGTCAAATACTCGTATGTACTTGTGTAGCAAGTGGAGAAGTTGTTGTCTCTGACTATCTGTGGCGTTAGTGGATTCGTTAACTTTTTGAACTATAGATTCAAGAGATTCATTTTCAGATTCCTGAATACCAGTATAATTTTCAAATTGCATTTGATTAACAGTGACTTGCTTCAACCTAACAGAGTTACAAGATTTTCTTGGTGTCACTTCCTTCTTAGTCAGATTCAAAATACAGACACAGTGGTTTACTGTCAAATAACATTTACCTTCCTTAAAATCTAATTTTGCTTCTCGACTTTGAAGATATTCTAAACCAAGTATACAGTCTTCTATGACAGCATCTACTACAGGGAATGAGCAAGTATCAATTTCATCACAGATTTGTAGTTGAACAAGTGTTTGTAACTTAACTGGCTTAGATTTTGCACCTACTGCACCGATGATTTTGCAGTTCTGTACAGGAAAGGTAGGTAACCTCTGAATGTTGTTTATGCGTTTAAATAGACTGTAAGACAATACATTAACAGCTGCTCCAGTGTCAACTAAAATCGATGTAGGTATGTCTTACTGTTATTAAGATGTGTGCTTGATAGGCAACTATAGGTACTTTGTTTTGTTGTGTTTGTTCCTGGAGTAGCTCTTCCATGATATCGATTCCTTTATTGTAACGCAGCATATTTACTGTGAGAATTGTGCCCTCACTGCCTCTGTCGCTCAATGTCGTAGGGCCAGACACGAGCCACTAGATCTTAGGGACCGACGAACACCGGAAGTGACGTAATTCACAGAGCATAGGATATTATTTTGACCACTATACTTTCTTTGGCACTGAAGATCTTTGGTGCCTTTGCGCATTAAACGCTTTGTTTATGTTTGTGTGTGTAGTGTGTACTATGTGGCGTGTGTAATTTTACGATTACAATTTGTGTATTTATCAGTTATGAGAAAGGGAGTGCCCAGGGAGTAAAGATAAACAAAATTTGGGATTCCAATTATTGTAAACAGGGTTTATGATTGTAAGTGTATAACTGGGGGAAGCATAAACTTGGGTCAATATTTATCCTCCGTGATAATTCCTAGTGCTGCTCTTTGTTGTAGTACATGTAGTTTCCTAATTAAAAGGCCGATTACTCCCAAAAAAGGTGACAGAGCTTTCAAAGTCGTTTAGAAGATATTAAACAATCTGTGACAAGGTGGCTCCAAGTCGTGACAGAAGAGTGTATTTTGGATACATAATTGTGTACATAATTTCTGTTAAATTAAATAATTTTTTATGTATAAACATATTGGTTTTCGATTATTTTTAATGCTGTTATGTTATTTTAAACATTAATAACAACACAGGATTTATTTATTTATTTCATGGGGTGCACACTTTCCACATATACCACTACGGCAAACTGTGTATTATAGTTTACATTTTCCCCAACTGAACCAAGTGTAGGAAGGAGAGAAGTACTCTTGTTTGATGTTTTGTTTTCGAATTCCAACTTAAACTGAACTCACAACATATTGCACTCTACTCTGCTAAACATTTCATAAATTAGATTATCATTAATGTATTTGAATGATAAACATAGTCTGAACCAGAAAAACATTGTGCACTCTTGGTCCACATATATTTTTACACCACCAACTGTATAGTGATATTAGCCTGAATATACACAACCTATATGCGAAAATGATGATGATCACATAGAAATTGAAATTATTATGCCATTAATGAAGTTACATTGAAGTGTTTTGTTAAATAAATCCCATTTGTATCAAACAGTTTGATAAGGATAACACAGTTCTTTCTCTTTACATACTTTTGTGAAGTAGATGTAGGCTAATCAAATTCTGAGTGGCACTTACTCCACCCTATTATAGTATTAGCCAAGGTTTTGCTACATTCACATGACATGATAAATTTTACTTATTGTTGGTGACATGGTGTGCTAATGTTGGCAGCGAGCCTGTAAGAATATATTTAACTTACTGACTATACAAGGTCACATACAAGAACCTGTCAGCCATAGATCAGGAACAGCATTAATTATTTATTTCATGGTCGACATGGACTATTTTCCTCACTCTGTGTGATTGCATTTTTGAAGATCGTGAAGTAAAATTTTAATATTTTGACAGACATGTTGCCTGATGATTCAAGTTTTGCTGTAAGGGATGACTCTGCACATCTTACTTCCCCCATGTAAAATAAAAGAATCTGTTAGGAGTAATATTGAATAGGAAAACATTCTTAAAGCCCAGAGTGGTTAAAATTTTGTTAGGTAAAATTTTACAATCCGTGTCAAGTGTTGATGTTGGCAGCGGCTGTAGCTGTCCAGTAGTAGCACAGATAATAACAGACAATCACATTTTAAATGCAAAATCGTACTCTATATTCTCGTTGTACACAAAGTATTGACTTTTACCGTCGTTAACTCAAATATGAAATCATTGGTCAAATCCGACAAGTTGTACACCGGTCTTTAATTGAACCGTAATTTGACCTTATTTATTTGTAATAAATAATTACTTTTTTGTACTGACAATGAAGTAAATAATTAATGCTGTTCCTGCTCTATGGTTGACAGGTTCTCTATGTAACTTTGTCCACTCAGTAAATTGACTGTAATCGTCACTGGAACAATTAATAACAAAACTGTAGTGTTAGTGTGAAACATTTGAATACTGTGTGAATAAAAACGGTGAATTTCATTGCCTGCTGTGTACTACCACCTGAGTGGCTTGTCACATGCAGTGGCCGTAGCCAACATCTGAAAACTCTACGCTCTGCCATGACACGGATTGTAAAAATGCTGCTGTTTAAAGTGTTTACATATGACAAAAAGGAAACAATGCAATACAGATGCACCCTAATTTCATTTAATTAGATTACAAGAGTGAAACCAATATTTCAAGTCTCCTTGATTTACCATTGCCACTTTTGAGACAAACACAACTACATGTTTCCCTAGTTCTCTTTAGGACACTCCACAACTTGAGCTATTTTTTTTCTATTGTACTGAAGTAAATAAATGTTTAAAAAATATTAATGAAAATAGTGGTTTGTTTTGCAGTTATTGACTATGATTATATGGTAATTGATCAGTTATCTAATATTTGTTGGCTTATCAGAAATGAGTCACTTATGCAAAATAAAATCCTAACAGCTAACTCAATCCATATTCTGCAACATATAAAAATGATTAGAAACACTAAATAGTTTGACATGAATTGATATCGCCTATTCTTTAGATTTCTTGCTCCAGGCCATCGGGTCTGCATCCGGTATTAGCCATGTTCCATTGTTCTGCATTCTTATCTCATCAAGAAGAATTACATGCTTGGGTTGTGAAAATCCCGTAAAAAATCTTACTGTTGGCTCTCAATATAGGTTGATAAAAGCAAACATGATAGGAATGAATGCCATTTATATTCTCCATTGTAGCAGGTAATTAACATAGAGTATACTACAAGAACTCTGTACATTTAGGATGTAGTGAGAAACAACAGATGGTCCTTCAGTTTTTCAATACTAAAAATTGTTTACAATCTTCTTCTAATGTATCAATATAGGAAACTTTCTTGTTTCAGAGATAGGCAAAATTTCATTGATCATTTTCTCAAAGAAAAGAAAGAAATTAATTGGGCAGTTGTTCTGTGACTGAATCTCCACAACCTGTGACTGCTCCACCATACCTCGTGCATTTGTAACGCCACAACAAAATAGTTAATAAGTTCCCTTCATTTTTGATCTTGATGACTTTGATTGCATTTAGTTGTACATTGCAGAGTGAGAAGTTTATCTTCTAAACAGCGAAGTAATTTACCTTTAAAATTTAATGAATGTGTACCGGTAAGTGAAAGTTGTTTAGTACACTTATGAAACTTAATTCTTGAGAAACAATTTTTAGGTGCAGTGTGTAAATTATATTAAAAATAGCAGTTTTAAAACCTTGCCCCTCCGGATAAATTTCAATACGTGGCCGTGCATATACTGTCCTTTCAGCATGGCAGGCAAGATCCTCAAATGTCGTTACATAGCTATGTGAGTAATATGCACCACATTTGGGATGGTTTGGACTGGTGCTCTAGCAGTAAATGTGATAGCAACACCTTGATCATACTGGTGCTACACTGTAATTTGTTTGCAAGATATTAGAGGAGGTGTGCAATATTTGCAAACATACTATTCCTTTATCTGTAAAGCTGGTTTTTTATGCTCTGACAACATTGTTTATGTCTAGCCAGTAACTGGTTGTCCTCTAGCTTAGTTTTGTTTAGAAATGTTGTTACCATTGCAGAGGTGCCCCTCCCCCTTGGTCATTGATCACCCCCCCCCCCCTCCCCTTTGGCTGATGACCATCCCACCCAAGATACTAGCTCCTGGATTCAGAAGATAAATTCATTTTGTATATAAGCCTCTAAAGGCTGGACAAAAGTACTAATTTCTAACACACTCCAGAAATTTCAATGACGCAGTTTGTTCAGGGATACAGCCCGTCAGCTTTGACTCGTGATGTCATCACATCATGACAGTTTTGAAGTGTTTGTAGAAGGTGTGAGTAATTAGGTAGTAGCTGAGTTAAAAACGATTTTTTAAAAACATAACAGATTATAGATTAATATTTTATATTTATAAGTGATCTGTAACTTTTCTCTGATGATAAGGTATACGTTAGGAAAGAGGTTTTCTTTCGCATATGAGCGCCTAAGTTGCGAATTTTTGGGCTCAGACATGTGACCGATGGTACATTGTTGTCTGTAATTTACAAGGATAAATACAGATTATTTTTTACCTACAATACAGAACTATTAAGATATCCTGTATCGGGTTTTTTGACATGTTGTTGACGCCATGGGTCAAAGCTGACGGGCGGTATCCCAGTCTTCAGTTATGCCGAATACTGTCGTGTCAGTATTTCAAATCGATAGATAAAGAACTTGCAGAGATTTGCTATTAGAAACACACAAACCAAATATTTATATGTTACCAATAGCAAATCACCAAAAGCTTATGACTGATTTCTTTGAAATTTTGATACGTTGGATTCAAATACTATTCTGTTTAATATGTTATGATATTCCAACACGTACCAGATACCAAAATATTTTTCTTTCCATGGCATTCAAAACATGCCAGGTACAGCTAGTCTATATAAACAAAAAAATTGCCAACCAAAATGCAAGCAACATCTGAATGCCATATTTTTAAAAATGTTGAAAACAAAAATTTCAGATGTAGTCTCTACTCTTCCTCAGCTACCTCTGTACCAAATTTCATCAAAATCTGTTCGCCAGTAGTTTCGAGAAAACATAACAGAATTACTTACACATTTAATAGTGATAGTATGGATGAAACATGACACACTGAAAAGGGCATAGTCTTTGATTGTGTTGAATCATGTTACGCAGAACATGTTGACCAAAAAGTAAGAATTTTTACAAATATGATAAGGTTTAAAAGTCAGAAAGTAAACAGTTTTTCTTTTTTATAGAGAATTAATATCAGCCCATTATTTGCATGATGTTCCAATCAATAAATATTTTCATGTTGCTTTCCATTTTATTGAAAAGTATTGCACTCCACAGCTGTATTTGACTTCCAAACTCAGTGATTTTCAGCAATCAGTCGTCGTGTGTTTTTTAAATCTTTATTATGCAGATCACAACTCCATGCTAATGATTTTGTAAAAAAATGCACCGTACAGCCTAAAGACAAATGAGGCAAACCGCACATCACAATCCAACACCAAAGGACTCTAGAGTACACACAGTTACATTATGGTATAACTTCGTTCGAGAAGTTGTTAGCTAAGCCCAACTTGGGCTGGCAGCTGGCTGGCTGTTTGGTTGGGCGAGGGAGGTGGGAAAATACAGCATTGAGTAATACTCCTGGGAATAATTTTGTACAGCATAAAGCATGGGTAAATGATGACTGCTACATTGCATGAAGCCATACCTCCACCCAAAATTAAATGTACTTTTTGTAGAGTTTCTAGGAAAAATACAATAAATCCCGGAGTTTTGCAGGAAGCTTGACACCCTGCCAAAGCATATTAATTTTGTCACAAAGAAAACACTGATCCTTAACACATTGAATGCTGTGTGCCCCAGCAGCACCTGATGTCGCGTGGCCAGTGGCAGCCAGAGCAGTGCCTCGCACCCAATACTGTGTGTCTGCTGGTGGCCACAAGTCCCATGTTGCTGTTGGCATCCCAGATTGGCCCCTTTTCTCAATGATATACTATCAAGGTCATCTATTCAGTACATACTGAGTGACATAACTATTTCTGATGCGATCTCCAAACTGTTTTGATGACGTGAACTGGATAGACATGTTCTGCACTTGCCTCGCCATGGAGTTGCAACATCCACTGCTAAGCGTGCAGTAGCCAACTATGTTGGAACTAATGTAGTAATGGTTGTACAGTTTATAAGTGACTATACATGTATCATGACAAATGCAAGGCTTGGAAAAAGCATAATCATGGAAAGCAACAAATATAGCAAACGAGGCCAGGTACTCCATTTGCTGTCTTGTAGTAGGCCCCACTTTCAAACATGGTTGATTTTGTTCTCATTCAGTTATTAATTAATGTAAGAAAAATGTGGGATGCTAAGACAGTCTAAGACAGCAGTAATCAGCAGGCAGGCCACTTGTGGTCCGGCAAGCTAGCCATCCGGAATTCAAAATAATAAAAATCTCTGGCTCACCTGTAGACAGGGATACCGCCCGTCAGCTTTGACCCGTGATGTCATCACAGCGCAGAATTTTTGTAGAAGGCGTGAGTGATTATATGGCGGTTGAGTTAAAGACGTTAGTTTGTTTACAAACAAAACAGATTAATATTTTGTGTTTGAAAAGTGATCTGTAGCTTCTCTCTGATGGTTAGGTGTAGGTTAACCGAGAGATTTCCCCCCCCCCCCCCCCCTATGTGAGCACCAAAGACGTGAATTTTTGAGCTAAGACCTATGATCGATGGTACATTCTGTTATCTATAATAACTACAGATTATTTGTATCTACAATATAGAAGTATTAAGATATCCCATATTCTGGTTTTCTGACATATTGATGTCATGGGTCAAAGCAGATGGGTGGTATCCCAGTCTACAGTTATGCCGAATCTCTAATGACTGGCTGATAAAAATGGGCGAGATGTGAACAGCAAAATTGATAAAGGCAGTGCCCAGAATTTAAGCAGCACTTTCTCCACAGCACATGTTGTTTGTTGTGAAGCACTCTGAGTGTGCTGCTCCGGTGCTTTCTTCCTCTCTGTCCTCCCCGGGTGGCAGCTCGGATAGTGCTCACAATTGCCTCCTTTTTGGTGCACTGAAGTATCCGTTCTGAATTCTATTATGTGTGACACTGTTAATCTGTCTTGTGAGAGTTCAGTATGAACAAAAAAAGTTTAGGATATAAGTGTGCAATTTTTATGCTTACTGAGAAGATTGGTATTTGTTTGTAAAGTGTGCTGGGAAAGCACTGTGCTTAATATGCAACCGTAAATATCAAAGCACCGTCAGTCCACTGTCACTATGAAAATAAACATTCCATATAACACGAGGGGCAAGGTGAGCTGCATGTACGATTGTCAGAAAGATAGGTAAACATTCTCCCTGTATATCAATTTATGTGCCATGTTGGTCACGAAATTCTACTGAATAGCAACACGTAATAGTTCAGATGCCATTGGATGACTAATATATCTATCCTACCTCTCGATCAGAATTTTTTCGTACAGCTAATTAAAGTGATCAGAGCCGTGGTGGATTGGCTGTGAGCACCGGGGTGCCATATTGCGGTGGGCGCAGCTGTTTGCCATTGGGGGTTTGAGTCCCCCCTCGAGCATGGCTGTTTGTGTTGTCTGTAAGTTAGTTTACCTTAGTTTAAGTAGTTTGTAAGCTACAGACTAATAGACAAGCAGCTGAGTCCGATAGATTTACAAACATTTATAAAGTGATCAGACGTTCAGATTTCGTCGGGAGTTCCAGGATTTTGAGTACAGTCCTGTTGTCCCTACCAGGTTCTCCTGTGATACCTAAATGTTCCGGTTTTTTGACATAAAAAACCCTGGATCATGTGACGTTACAAGACATAATTTGTTATATTTTTAGCAGTGTAAAAATGTCTTGCTTTATTTCATAACCCTAACATACTGTACTGAATTCAGAATGCATTTATACCACCTGTGTGATGATGCATGGATTTTCGAGATCTGCAGTCTGAAGTTGGTGTTGCTGAGCTGGATTTTCCTACTGCTAGCTCTGCTCTTTGTGATTGTTTCAACAGCGTGAGTATTGTAGCACACAAATTACGAACTCTTTCGAAATGTTTCTAGAGCTTATGGGACTCAACTACGGGGTCATCAGTCCCTAAACTTACAAACTACTTATGAACTGGCTTATACTAAAGATGGCACAAACATCCTTCCCCTAGCGGGGATTCGAATCCCTGACGAGGAATGGCCTCGCACATCATAGCATAGCGCCTCAATGCATTTGGCCGCTCCGCTGTGGCACAGAATCTTTACTAACTTTGTTTATGTACTGTACCAACATCCATATCCCCAAACAGCACTGCGTTTCCAATCCAGAACATCAGAAGAAGTGAGAAATTCATAATTGAGTGCCAAAAACTGTGTAATATAACTCCTCTTTAATTTAACTATGGTCCCTCTCTCAGAGAGCTATAATTCTTTTTTCTGTTGTGATAATTGATACATCACTGTAAACTGACATGGACTGTCCCTATTGGATGTGGTTCACAGATGCCAGAACTCTAGGACCGTTAACACACCACACACTGCTGTTTTTCTTATTAATCTCCAGTGCAAACAGAGGGGTGTTGTAAGACAGTGGTATTGTAAATCCAATTTGAAAGCAGAGCTATTCTTCTTTAAACTACGTTCCATGAAAAGTCTGTTGAGCCATTTAAATTTCAGCAGCCAAGTTAAGTAAGAATATTTAATGCCAGCATTCTCTCTTGATATATGCAATTACATCAAGATAGGTAGTACCAGGCTGTAGAGTTCTAAATAAAAGCCAGCTGTCAACATCCATAGTAGATTTAAAAGTTAAAAAAAAAAAAGTTTCAAACACTGACATTTACTTTTGAAACATGAGCAGGTGAGTGTCAAAAGTTGTATCAAGTTACCTAAGCAAGATTTTTACTAATTTTTAATACTTGGATGTATCTAATACAACTACTGTGAATATATGTGTTTTATTTTATATTTGCTATTTTATGATTTTGTGCCTGTTACTCATTTCATTGTAAACTTCAATACTGTATAACAATCAAAGGGCATTGTTGCATTCTGAGTAGTTATATTATGATCACCTTAACAGACAATTATTACAAGGAAAAAATAGTAAAGGCAGAGGAATACATATATACGGCTGTTTGCCTACTGAAATTACCATTTCTGCAAAACACTTTCACAGCTGCGGCTGAATAGCTGTGTGCACTGAGGCACCGTGCTGCAGTGTGCACGGCCATTCGCCGTCGGAGGTTCGAGGCCTCTCTCGGACATGGGTGTATGTGTTGACCTTAGGTTAGTTAAACTTGGTTCAAGTAGTTTGTATGCTAGGGACTAATAACCAAGCAGTTAGTCTCATAGTTTTACAAACATTTTGAATTTTTTCACACGCACAACATTAGTTGCAAATACTTATTGGTGTGATGTATTTTTAAAGAAGACATCACACCAATATATAAGTAGTATACACATGTGATGATGGCACTCTGGGTTCCAGTCTTCATTGCTAATCTGATAAAATCATTGGACCTTGTGTGTGAATCCCTGATGGTGAACAATGAGGAATATGGTCGAGGGGCGCTACTTTAGTACCGTAGGACTAATGAGAATTGTGGGCGGATGGGAGATGCACTCTGGATAGACAAGAAGTTAATGTAACTGCTGGCCCAAAGTTTATAAACGATTAATACACATTAACGCAATATTTTATCTTTATCCTGAAGTCTTCAGTTCTTTCCAGCACTCATATCACAGGGTGCAATAATAATAATAAAAAAATTAAGAAAAAAAATATGATGTAGGATATTGTTTTACTTAATTTGCTCTATTTCAGTGGTACAACAACACATCCACACGAATATAAATTCAGAGACCGAAGGTGAGATTTCATGGCTGCACGATACAGTTCAGAGTTAACTTTTTAGTAATGGGTTAATGATGTTAACATTTTGGTTAACGCTGTCCAGCTCTGGCAAGTACCATTAGTGGCAATTCACAGTAATCACTCGCCCTAATCGCTAAATGTCATATTCCATTGATTAACATATGTTACGAACAAAAAGGTAACTGCTTGGAAATGGCTGCCAAAAGGTTCCAGCAGTTTCAGATAGCTGCTCAAACTTTTGAAGTTCTTAAATATCTTTCTTTGAAATTAATTATGATTTGGCTAAAGAACAAGTGCACAAATTCTAAAAAAATAAGAAAATCTTAACAATACATTCAGCTATATTTCAAAAAGCAATGTACTCTTCTATTAACAATTATTTATTAAAATAGATTTTTACGATAAAAGAAATGGGTGTAGTTATTTCGCATTGTTATTTTATCCTGTGATAATGTTGTGGCCCATTTGAAATAAAACGTTCGTGATTTTGGCCGAGGAGGAAAAAAGTTGAGTTTGTCTGGTCTAAGAGTACTTCATGTTTCACACCTATCATAGTGATTAATTTCTATTATCTCCATAACTAAAGCTATTTGTTCACAAATGCAATGGAATGAATTGACTCATTCCAATGACAGGCTTCATGTTTACAATCTCCTTGTAATTTCATAAGTTTCTCCACTGAATCTTCCTTTAACAGAATGATTGATTTCAACTTTTAAAACTTGGTGACACTTACTTGCTCAGTTTTCCCCCCAATTCGATTAATTAAAATTTTTGTACTTAATATTTTATGCTTCTAAATGTGCCGGGAAAAAGTTTTCATCTGCAATTATATCCTCAATCTTGCCAACCCCCTCCCCACATCCATTACAGTTTAAGAATATAAAATTGGAAAGTCCAGGTTGGAATAAATAATATAGTGAGGACAGTTTACTACTCACCGCAAAGACGTGGCGACGAGCTGCGACAGGCACATACAAAAGACACACACATACAACACATTCAGCTATCGGCCATGGCCTTCTTCAGAAATAGAGCACTCACGCAATCACACAGGCACACAACACAGTCATACAACCATCACCTCCGACTGCCACACTTCGAATCACGCTCTGCAGCGAATCGGGGTCGGGAGGGGAGGGGAGGGGGAGGGGATAGAAAGGTTACGTCACGGTGGTGGGGATGGGTTAGATGGGAATAACGAGATGCAGCTTAGGAATGGAGTGGGGAGGCGGGTGAGGGGAGAAAATAAAATAAAATAAAGTAAAATAATATAATTTAAAATAATTCATGTACACTGCAAGTGCACAAGACCACATACACACACACACACACACACACACACGATCACACACCACTCAAATCAGGCGAGGTTTGGGATACAGAGGTAGGAACTGTAAGGTATGGAAAATATATATATATATATATATATATATATACGTAAAAAATAGATGAAGAACACTTACCAGGCGAAGGGGCACAGGCAGTAATAGTAACAAATAAACACACAGACACACACACTCACAAAAATGCTAGCTTTCGCAGCCTAGCTGCTTCATCAGGCAGAAGGGAAGGAGAGGGAAAAGGAAATGTGTACTTGTGTCTGTGTAAATGTGTGGGTGTATGTGCATTTATTTACCTTCCATTTTTCCCCCCAAGGTAAGTCTTTCCTGTCCCGGGATTGGAATGGCTCCTTACCCCCTTCCTTAAATCCCACATCATTTCCTTTTCCCTCTCCTTCCCTTCTGCCTGATGAAGCAGCTAGGCTGCGAAAGCTAGCATTTTTGTGTGTGTGTGTGTCTGTGTGTTTATTTGTTACTATTACTGCCTGTGCCCCTTCGCCTGGTAAGTGTTCTTCATCTATTTTTTACGTATATTTTTTTCCTGTTAGGAATTTTTCCTCTATAATATATATATATATATATATATATATATATATATATATATATATATATATATATATATATATATAATATTATAGAAGGAGACCTTCCAGGTACGAAAATGGTATAAAATAAAGATTTTTGACTTACCTAAAGTACAGGCTGGTCGATAGGAACACTAAACACACACAGAAACACACAACCATTCGAGCTTTCGCCACCAGTGGTGGCTTCTTCGGGAAAAAGAGGGAGGAAGGAGAGGAGAAAGGGAAGGATACGGGTTTTAAGGAAGTGGAAAAGGAGCCATTCCAATCCCAGGAGTGGAAGGACTTACCTTAGGGGACAAAAAGGAAGGTAAACAAATACACACACACTCACCCATATCCACATCCAAACACACTTGAAATGTCTGCCTATATATATATATATTGATGAAACGAAAATTATAGAGGGAAACTTTCCCGGTGGGATAAATAAAAATAAAAATAGAAAAGAGATGACTTACCAAAAGGACCAGCTCGTCGAGAGAAACAAATAAAATCACACACAAACACACATACAAGCTTTCGCCACCACTGGCAGCTTCTTCAGGAAAAAGAGGAAAAAAGGGGAGGAAAAGGGAAGGATATGGGTTTTAAGGAAGTGGAAAAGGAGTCATTCCAATCCCAGGAGTGGAAGGACTTACACTTCCACTCCTGGGATTGGAATGACTCCTTTTCCACTTCCTTAAAACCCATATCCTTCCCTTTTCCTCCCCTTTTTTCCTCTTTTTCCTGAAGAAGCTGCCAGTGGTGGCGAAAGCTTGTATGTGTGTTTGTGTGTGATTTTATTTGTTTCTCTCGACGAGCCGGTCCTTTTGGTAAGTCATCTCTTTTCTATTTTTATATATATATATATATATATATATATATATATAATATAGTGAGGACAGTTACAACTCACCGCAAAGACGTGGCGACGAGATGCGACAGGCACATACAAAAGACACACACATACAACACATTCAGCTATCGGCCATGGCCTTCTTCAGAAATAGAGCACTCACGCAATCACACAGGCACACAACACAGTCATACAACCATCACCTCCGACTGCCACACTTCGAATCACGCTCTGCAGCGAATCGGGGACGGGAGGGGAGGGGAGGGGGAGGGGATAGAAAGGTTATGTCACGGTGGTGGGGATGGGTTAGATGGGAATAACGAGATGCAGCTTAGGAATGGAGTGGGGAGGCGGGTGAGGGGAGAAAATAAAATAAAATAAAGTAAAATAAAATAATATATATATATATATATATATATATATATATATATATATATATATATATATATATATATATATATGAAAATTCATGCACACTGCAAGTGCACAAGACCACATACACACACATACGCACGCACGCACGCACACACACACACACACACACACACACACACACACACACACACACACATACATACATATACACACACATGATCACACATTCACACACCACTCAAATCAGGCGAGGTTTGGGATACAGAGGTAGGAACTGTAAGGTATGGAAAAATATATATATAGGGAAATTATCGTAGGTTGAGGCCTGGTTGATTTCGGGATCGGAGAATGTATTGTAGGGATAACTCCCATCTGTGCAGTTCAGAAAAGCTGGTGGTGGATGGGAGGATCCAGATGGCCCGGGTTGTGAAGCAGCCATTGAAATCAAGCATGTGCTCCGCTGCATGCTGTGCCACAGGGTGGTCCACCTTGTTTTTGGCCACAGTTTGGCGGTGGCCATTCATCCTAATGGACAGCTGGTTGGTGGTCATGCCAATATAGAAAGCTGTACAGTGCTTGCAGCACAGTTGGTAAATTACGTGGCTGCTTTCACAAGTGGCCCGGCCTCTGATGGGGTAGGATAAGCCTGTGACAGGACTGGAATAGGAAGTGCTGGGTGGGTGGATTGGACAGGTCTTGCAGCGGGGTCTTCCACAAGGATATGATCCCTGTGGCAGTGAGCTGGGTTTCGGGGTGGCATAAGGATGAACTAGGATGTTGTGAAGGTTGGGAGGGCGACGGAACACCACTTTAGGAGGGGTGGGAAGGATCTTGGGCAGGATGTCTCTCATTTCAGGGCATGAGGATAGAAAATCAAAACCTTGGCGAAGGATGGAATTTAGTTGTTCGAGACCAGGGTAGTACTGGGTGACAAGGGGAGCGCTCTTTTGTGGATGGTTACTAGTGTTAGGAAGAGGATTTGGGGTGTGTGAGGATATGGCACGGGAGATTTGTTTGCGGACTAGGTCTGTGGGGTAGTTTCTGTTTGTGAAGGCCTTTGTGAGACCTTCAGCATATTCAGAAAGGGAATTCTTGTCACTGCAGATATGCCGTCCACGGGTGGCCAGGCTGTAAGGGAGGGATTTTTTGACGTGGAAGGGATGGCAACTGTCAAAATGTAGGTACTGTTGGTGGTTGGTAGGTTTAATATGGACGGAAGTGTGGATGGAGCCATCAGTGAGGTGGAGGTTGACATCCAGGAATGTGGCATGGTTGGTTGAGGAAGACCAGGTGAAGTGGATGGGAGAGAAGGAATTGAGGTTCTGAAGAAAGGAGGATAGGGTGTCCTGGCCGTGAGTCCAGATCATGAAAATATCATCAATGAACCGGAACCAGGCCAGAGGCTTGAGGTTTTGGGATGCTAGGAAGGATTCCTCCAGACGGCCCATGAACAGGTTGGCATAGGAGGGTGCCATGCGGGTGCCCATGGCTGTGCCTTGGATTTGATGGTAAACTTTCCCCTCAAAGGAAAAGTAGTTGTTAAGTAGGATGAAATTGGTAAGGGTTATGAGGAATGAGGTATCAGGCTTGCGTTCAGAGGGACGTTGGGAGAGGTAGTGTTCCAGAGCGGCAAGGCCATGGGCATGTGGGATGTTGGTGTATAGGGAGGTGGCATCCACTGTGACAAGTAAAGATCCAGGAGGCAAAGGGGTGGGAATGGTGGAGAGTCGGTGAAGGAAGTGGTTGGTATCCTTGATGTGGGAAGGTAGATTTTGGACAATAGGTTGGAGGTGTTGGTCAACTAGGGCTGAAATTCGTTCGGTAGGCGCACAGTAACCAGCCACAATAGGGCGTCCAGGATTATTAGGTTTGTGGATTTTGGGGAGCATGTAAAAGGTGGGTGTGCGGGGTGCTGCTGGGGTGAGGAGGGAGATGGATTCAGGGGAGAGTTTCTGGGAGGGGCCATAGGATTTTAGTAGGGATTGGAGATCTTGTTGGACTTTGGGGATGGGGTCAATCTGGCACAACTTGTAGGTGGAGGAGTCAGATAGTTGGCGGAGCCCTTCTGCCAGGTAGTCACTGTGATCCATAACTACAGTGGTGGAACCTTTATCAGCAGGGAGGATGATTATGTCAGGATTAGTTTTAAGGTTTTGGATGGCTCTTCTTTCTTCTGCTGAAAGGTTTGAGTTCTTGGGAAGGGACTTGGGAAAGGATGGTGAGGACAAGTTGGAGGTGAGAAACTCTTGGAGGGTAACCAGAGGGTGGTTAGGTGGGAGTGCAGGGGGATCTTTGTTGGATGGTGGTATGAATTGGGACAGGCAGGGTTCAATATTGGGATTAGGTAGATTGCGGTCAGAGGGATTGGTGGCAAAGTAGTGTTTCCATCGTAGGGATCGGGAAAAGGAGAGTAGGTCTTTGACAAGAGCAACATGATTAAACTGGGGTGTAGGACTAAAGGTAAGACCTTTGGATAGAACGGAAACTTCAGTGGGGTTTAGGTTTTTTGTGGATAGGTTGACCACAGTGTTCTGGGGTTGTTTTGGTATTGGATGTTGTGGAGTGGTGGTAGGGAGTTTGGAGGGATGAGGTAGGTTCAAGAGGTCAGCTAAACATGGTCTGGGACCTATGAGGGGCTCATGAGGAGGAACGCTGTGGTTCGGATAGGGATTGGATATGGGTGCTCCAAGGCGGCAATATGATGTCAGCAGGCTGGATAGTTTGTGGAGGTGGTGTTTGGAATGCTCCTCCAGTTGCTGGAGAGCAAAGGATTCGATCTGGGAGATGGGATGTAGGTAGTTTTGGTTACACAATAGTAATATCTTACGGAGGGAGAGAAGGTAGCTAAGGGATTTATGAGCCATGGAGAGGTGATTTTGTAGGACTAGGTTCGTGAGGGATAAGGATTGGTGGAATCTGAAAAGGTGCAGGTCATTGTGGAAGGAGGGGTGGGATCCAGACAATGGAATTTTTAATGTTAGACCGTTGGGAGGGATACCATGACTTAGACAGCATTTTAGGAATAGGATGTGGGATTGGGTTTTGGCCAGGGAAAGGGATACTTTCCTGAACTGGTACAGATAGAAGGAGCAGGGGTCCATTGGGACAGGGATGGTGCCGGGAAAGTGGAAAGTGTGGAATGATGGGAGAGACAGTGGATTATGATGAACCTGGGAAGAGGTTCCTCAACACGCAAAATACGCACCAGACACGCAAAAGTTCGTAAATTCGCGCACACAACTACACAGATACACACCCAAGCACGCAGATTCACACCCAAGCGCACTAAATGACGGAAAATACGCAAATTACGCACCAGACACGCAAAAGTTCGTAAATTCGCGCACACAACTACACAGATACACACCCAAGCACGCAGATTCACGCCCAAGCGCACTAAATGACGGAAAAAATGCAAAATCACGAATAAAATCAGTACCAGAACGCAATATCACGCACTAAAACGGGAGATCTCACACAGGAGCAAGCAGCCCACCGCAAAAATGCGTGCAACAACTACACAGATACACACCCAAGCACGCAGATTCACGCCCAAGCGCACTAAAAGACGGAAAAAAATGCAAAATCACGAATAAAATCAGTACCAGAACGCAATATCACGCACTAAAACGGGAGATCTCACACAGGAGCAAGCAGCCCACCGCAAAAATGCGTGCAAAAACCCAAACAACGCATAAGTACGGAAATTCGTGGAAGAAAGACTGTAATGGAGCTTCTAGAACAGAAAACTCAAGACACAGGAACGTAAATTTACGTAATTCTAATATATAGTGCCAGAGGAGAAGAATATACGTGGCTGGGGATAAAAGATTACATGTACATATCTGTGGGCGGGCCTGTTAGTTCAAACGAAGGGGTTCTGGCATAGTTGGGTCGTAATAAATAACTGATTTTGCATTTTTTCCGTCTTTTAGTGCGCTTGGGCGTGAATCTGCGTGCTTGGGTGTGTATCTGTGTAGTTGTTGCACGCATTTTTGCGGTGGGCTGCTTGCTCCTGTGTGAGATCTCCCGTTTTAGTGCGTGATATTGCGTTCTGGTACTGATTTTATTCGTGATTTTGCATTTTTTTCCGTCATTTAGTGCGCTTGGGCGTGAATCTGCGTGCTTGGGTGTGTATCTGTGTAGTTGTGTGCGCGAATTTACGAACTTTTGCGTGTCTGGTGCGTAATTTGCGTATTTTCCGTCATTTAGTGCGCTTGGGTGTGAATCTGCGTGCTTGGGTGTGTATCTGTGTAGTTGTGTGCGCGAATTTACGAACTTTTGCGTGTCTGGTGCGTATTTTGCGTGTTGAGGAACCTCTTCCCAGGTTCATCATAATCCACTGTCTCTCCCATCATTCCACACTTTCCACTTTCCCGGCACCATCCCTGTCCCAATGGACCCCTGCTCCTTCTATCTGTACCAGTTCAGGAAAGTATCCCTTTCCCTGGCCAAAACCCAATCCCACATCCTATTCCTAAAATGCTGTCTAAGTCATGGTATCCCTCCCAACGGTCTAACATTAAAAATTCCATTGTCTGGATCCCACCCCTCCTTCCACAATGACCTGCACCTTTTCAGATTCCACCAATCCTTATCCCTCACGAACCTAGTCCTACAAAATCACCTCTCCATGGCTCATAAATCCCTTAGCTACCTTCTCTCCCTCCGTAAGATATTACTATTGTGTAACCAAAACTACCTACATCCCATCTCCCAGATCGAATCCTTTGCTCTCCAGCAACTGGAGGAGCATTCCAAACACCACCTCCACAAACTATCCAGCCTGCTGACATCATATTGCCGCCTTGGAGCACCCATATCCAATCCCTATCCGAACCACAGCGTTCCTCCTCATGAGCCCCTCATAGGTCCCAGACCATGTTTAGCTGACCTCTTGAACCTACCTCATCCCTCCAAACTCCCTACCACCACTCCACAACATCCAATACCAAAACAACCCCAGAACACTGTGGTCAACCTATCCACAAAAAACCTAAACCCCACTGAAGTTTCCGTTCTATCCAAAGGTCTTACCTTTAGTCCTACACCCCAGTTTAATCATGTTGCTCTTGTCAAAGACCTACTCTCCTTTTCCCGATCCCTACGATGGAAACACTACTTTGCCACCAATCCCTCTGACCGCAATCTACCTAATCCCAATATTGAACCCTGCCTGTCCCAATTCATACCACCATCCAACAAAGATCCCCCTGCACTCCCACCTAACCACCCTCTGGTTACCCTCCAAGAGTTTCTCACCTCCAACTTGTCCTCACCATCCTTTCCCAAGTCCCTTCCCAAGAACTCAAACCTTTCAGCAGAAGAAAGAAGAGCCATCCAAAACCTTAAAACTAATCCTGACATAATCATCCTCCCTGCTGATAAAGGTTCCACCACTGTAGTTATGGATCACAGTGACTACCTGGCAGAAGGGCTCCGCCAACTATCTGACTCCTCCACCTACAAGTTGTGCCAGATTGACCCCATCCCCAAAGTCCAACAAGATCTCCAATCCCTACTAAAATCCTATGGCCCCTCCCAGAAACTCTCCCCTGAATCCATCTCCCTCCTCACCCCAGCAGCACCCCGCACACCCACCTTTTACATGCTCCCCAAAATCCACAAACCTAATAATCCTGGACGCCCTATTGTGGCTGGTTACTGTGCGCCTACCGAACGAATTTCAGCCCTAGTTGACCAACACCTCCAACCTATTGTCCAAAATCTACCTTCCCACATCAAGGATACCAACCACTTCCTTCACCGACTCTCCACCATTCCCACCCCTTTGCCTCCTGGATCTTTACTTGTCACAGTGGATGCCACCTCCCTATACACCAACATCCCACATGCCCATGGCCTTGCCGCTCTGGAACACTACCTCTCCCAACGTCCCTCTGAACGCAAGCCTGATACCTCATTCCTCATAACCCTTACCAATTTCATCCTACTTAACAACTACTTTTCCTTTGAGGGGAAAGTTTACCATCAAATCCAAGGCACAGCCATGGGCACCCGCATGGCACCCTCCTATGCCAACCTGTTCATGGGCCGTCTGGAGGAATCCTTCCTAGCATCCCAAAACCTCAAGCCTCTGGCCTGGTTCCGGTTCATTGATGATATTTTCATGATCTGGACTCACGGCCAGGACACCCTATCCTCCTTTCTTCAGAACCTCAATTCCTTCTCTCCCATCCACTTCACCTGGTCTTCCTCAACCAACCATGCCACATTCCTGGATGTCAACCTCCACCTCACTGATGGCTCCATCCACACTTCCGTCCATATTAAACCTACCAACCACCAACAGTACCTACATTTTGACAGTTGCCATCCCTTCCACGTCAAAAAATCCCTCCCTTACAGCCTGGCCACCCGTGGACGGCATATCTGCAGTGACAAGAATTCCCTTTCTGAATATGCTGAAGGTCTCACAAAGGCCTTCACAAACAGAAACTACCCCACAGACCTAGTCCGCAAACAAATCTCCCGTGCCATATCCTCACACACCCCAAATCCTCTTCCTAACACTAGTAACCATCCACAAAAGAGCGCTCCCCTTGTCACCCAGTACTACCCTGGTCTCGAACAACTAAATTCCATCCTTCGCCAAGGTTTTGATTTTCTATCCTCATGCCCTGAAATGAGAGACATCCTGCCCAAGATCCTTCCCACCCCTCCTAAAGTGGTGTTCCGTCGCCCTCCCAACCTTCACAACATCCTAGTTCATCCTTATGCCACCCCGAAACCCAGCTCACTGCCACAGGGATCATATCCTTGTGGAAGACCCCGCTGCAAGACCTGTCCAATCCACCCACCCAGCACTTCCTATTCCAGTCCTGTCACAGGCTTATCCTACCCCATCAGAGGCCGGGCCACTTGTGAAAGCAGCCACGTAATTTACCAACTGTGCTGCAAGCACTGTACAGCTTTCTATATTGGCATGACCACCAACCAGCTGTCCATTAGGATGAATGGCCACCGCCAAACTGTGGCCAAAAACAAGGTGGACCACCCTGTGGCACAGCATGCAGCGGAGCACATGCTTGATTTCAATGGCTGCTTCACAACCCGGGCCATCTGGATCCTCCCATCCACCACCAGCTTTTCTGAACTGCACAGATGGGAGTTATCCCTACAATACATTCTCCGATCCCGAAATCAACCAGGCCTCAACCTACGATAATTTCCCTATATATATATTTTTCCATACCTTACAGTTCCTACCTCTGTATCCCAAACCTCGCCTGATTTGAGTGGTGTGTGAATGTGTGATCATGTGTGTGTATATGTATGTATGTGTGTGTGTGTGTGTGTGTGTGTGTGTGTGTGTGTGTGTGTGTGTGCGTGCGTGCGTGCGTATGTGTGTGTATGTGGTCTTGTGCACTTGCAGTGTGCATGAATTTTCATATATATATATATATATATATATATATATATATATATATATATATATATATATATATATATATATATATTATTTTATTTTACTTTATTTTATTTTATTTTCTCCCCTCACCCGCCTCCCCACTCCATTCCTAAGCTGCATCTCGTTATTCCCATCTAACCCATCCCCACCACCGTGACATAACCTTTCTATCCCCTCCCCCTCCCCTCCCCTCCCGTCCCCGATTCGCTGCAGAGCGTGATTCGAAGTGTGGCAGTCGGAGGTGATGGTTGTATGACTGTGTTGTGTGCCTGTGTGATTGCGTGAGTGCTCTATTTCTGAAGAAGGCCATGGCCGATAGCTGAATGTGTTGTATGTGTGTGTCTTTTGTATGTGCCTGTCGCATCTCGTCGCCACGTCTTTGCGGTGAGTTGTAACTGTCCTCACTATATTATTTATTCCAACCTGGACTTTCCATTATTATATATATATATATATATATATATATATATATATATATATATATACCTTACAGTTCCTACCTCTGTATCCCAAACCTCGCCTGATTTGAGTGGTGTGTGAATGTGTGATCGTGTGTGTGTATATGTATGTGTGTGTGTGTGTGTGTATGTGGTCTTGTGCACTTGCAGTGTACATGAATTATTTTAAATTATATTATTTTACTTTATTTTATTTTATTTTCTCCCCTCACCCGCCTCCCCACTCCATTCCTAAGCTGCATCTCGTTATTCCCATCTAACCCATCCCCACCACCGTGACGTAACCTTTCTATCCCCTCCCCCTCCCCTCCCGTCCCCGATTCGCTGCAGAGCGTGATTCGAAGTGTGGCAGTCGGAGGTGATGGTTGTATGACTGTGTTGTGTGCCTGTGTGATTGCGTGAGTGCTCTATTTCTGAAGAAGGCCATGGCCGATAGCTGAATGTGTTGTATGTGTGTGTCTTTTGTATGTGCCTGTCGCAGCTCGTCGCCACGTCTTTACAGTTTAAGAATACATTTAGTGTATTAAATTAATTTCTTTTAAAAAAATATAATATGTTGTCAATGTCGAGGGCACAAACAATGTAGAATAAAAGAAAACCAGTCAGAGCTGCTTAGTATTCACCACAGAAAACTAAATGCCCCCCCCCCCCCAAAAAAAAATTATCTCACTTTCATTTTTTTTAAAAAGACAACAGGATTTTTTTCTGAACACACAGGAAGGAAATTAACAAGTTTCTCAAGTTAAAATAAATTTTATTTACAGTTTAAAAGTTGCTACAAATTATCTGAAGTCAGCTTTTTTCCAAAGCCAGATAGAGGAAAGTGACTGCACATTAGCTTATTAAATGAAATTTTTAAGTACACTACATCAGTACAAATGTTGTTTGCAAACAAGTTATCATGGAAATTATCAACCCACAATACAGTTTACACACCCTGGTGACAATTGTTTCTGAACATGCTGAGAAGTTCATAATCATAAAATACATAAAAAAATTTACAATTTCTCTTGTGACCACATTCATTGCAACATGAGATGCAAGTATTACGACATGTATATAACAAGGTGAAATGTGTACACATCTTCATTTTTTAAATTGTATCTGATATTGATATTAACATTATTTGACATGGTACTCAATTTCCTGCAGAAAACAAAATTGAAAGAATAATGTTTAGCATTGACCAGTCTATCCTCAGTAACAATTCCAGTACATATACAGTGGAAGCAGAGACTGGATGTGTATTCTTGCAGTATTGACATGGACCCAGGTATGCAATTTGTTTCTGAAAATAAATCAAAATTATACCAATTGAATTATTTAATCTTTTTAATCCAAACATAGCAGCAGTTAAATTTTACTTAAGGCAGCAGTGGTCTAATGAGTTAATGTTGGAACCAAAATGTTCACTTATGAGGGTAACTAATTTACTGACCAGACAATGATGCATGGAAGGACATATCAACCATAGAGCAGGATCAGCATTATTTAATTCATGGCCAATGTGAAAGATTTCCCTACAATCTATGTGATAAAGCTTTCAATTATTGTCGACATCAGCATTATAAGAACCCAGTGCCATAAGTAAAATTGTACCCATGGGAATAATGGAAAATGAATAACATTCTGTACCTATAATACTAAACTTTGGCAATGAGTTGCAAATTAATAATAAATGGAGCACACTCACACATATACACACTAACTCCTAACAGTTACATTTTACTTGCTGTGACAGCAGCATAGTGTGTACTTGTTGGCAAAGAAACATTCAATTTACAATATTTAATTCACTGACCGGTCAAGGGCACACACAAAGACCTGTCAGTCATAGTGCAGAAACAGCATTAATTATTTATTTCACAATCAACATAAATGATTATTTCTCTCATTATGTGACTGCTTGTTCAAAGATCATCCAACAGTTGTTGCCAACATCACCACACTAGGCTGCTAACACAGTGAATATAATTTTACCTCTAATCACTGATGTATTTGGAATGATGTGTACAACCACCAACCTTTTCACCACAATTATTCAAGAGTATTTTTAATTGGAATTTAGAAGGAAACAGTTATTTATACCTAAGTCTGCAAATGGCTCAGAAACGCCTTCAGCAATAACCACTTTTTTGTTTTGTTTTGCCAACTACCAAAGTAGGTGACAAGTAACAGCACAAATTTTGAATGTTCACTGAAACTTTAAAAAGATATGTACTTAACTTTCAGGATATCCAGCAAAGATGACACAAATAATTTATTTTGATACTGATATTCACATGACCCAATCAAGAATTGTACCAAATACAGTAACAGTACTAATTACAAAATAAAATGTTCATAATACTACTTTTGAGTCAGCAAGATAGTGAGTAATCTGCAATCTAAATCATTTTCATATGACTAGCCATGACCTCAAAATGAGTGGATCAAGCAGGTGGAGAAAGCTATTGGGAGAGGTTAAAATTTGCCAGAGTTTATTCCCAAGGACTGAGGACCAATGCATACTCCACAGTAATACTACATGCCGACAGACAATTGTATGAAGATCGTATGAGGAAACAGAATATCTGGCAGGTCAAGGGAGGAGAGCAGCAGTGTCATTCCCTTGTATACTAAAGTAGCCGTGAACGCCACGTTGGCTCCCCTGACAATGAGAAAGTGAAGAGTCTTGGATCCATTCTACTAAGGGGTGGACGGAGTGCAAAAAACAAAAGCTCTGAAGAGAATTAAGAAAGTCTTAACATACAACACTTTTTGTGTTGCCTAATGTTTTGGATGGACTGGTATAGAGCCTAGAGCTCAGCTGTGAAGATCGAACACAATTCAAGTAGCCAATTGTGGGAAGGCTCATCGTAAAGTACAAAGACACACCCAACACCTCAATGTTCTGAAACCATTGATATAGATAAAAATTTAATCCTCAAACAGCATATAAAGCAGGAGAAACTCCTCTATACAGCTGGTCATGGGTAGCGTACTTGGGAAACATATGAAGTTAAAAATAGACATGAGCCAGGGGGGTGAAGAATTCACACTCGCTGGCAATGTGGGTAATAGTGTAAGGCAGAGCTGCTGGAGCAGCATTCAAAAGCAAACTCAATGAGGCAACAGATTCTTTACAGGGCCAGAACAGCCATATCCTGCGATGGTGGACAGTGTTAAGACAACATAAGATGGATGGTCAGGCAGCTGAATAAATGATGCAACCATAATCCATTTTCCAACAGACTTAAGTCATCATTATAAATGGAGGAGGTGTGATACCTATTACATACCATTTAAGACACAAAAACCATTGGGATAGCAAACACAGCGAGCTGCCAAGTAAGATATGTGGGAGGCACAACTAGGTTTCCTACTGAAGGCGAGGCGCAAGAATTTTGTCATTTCAACAAACAGGACAGCTGGGTCGAACTGTAAGGATGGAGTGAGTAACTCCTGACAGTGCCAAAAGTTTATATAGGCTGTCTTGTCAGCAGAAGTCATTGTTGATACTCAAGACAAGCACCACTAAAGGTGCCTATCAAGTAGAACCATTCCACAATGAGCGACACAGTGCTGACGTTGGAAGCTACTGTTGATGTTAAATGCAATGGATGAGGGGAATAACCTTTTGTATCGAGTACATAATAAATAATTAATGCTGTTCTTCCTCTATGGTTGATAAGTTCTTCTGCATACCCTGGCCTACTTGGTAAACTTATCAATGCAAAGTAAATATTTTGTTGACAACATTTGCACATCAAGCTGCCATTGCCATATGTAAAAATTTATCAGAAAAGGGAAGACTTTTCACAATTGCATAAACAGTTTGTGTACACACACACACACACACACACACACACACACACACACACACACACAAAATATTTGGCAGATAAAAAATACGTGTAGTGTTTCATAATTACGAAACCAACAATTTCAGCGAAACTTACAGAATTTATAGCTTAAGATAAGGTATGTACATGGTAAATTAAAAGATATATTTAGAAAATCACACATTCTCAATCACTTTGTCCGTTTTACTAATAATGCAAGTTGACAGTCTACAACAGTAATCAAAGAACTAGTGTAGAGTTAATTGTAATCACAATTCTTCCTTGCTGTATTGGTCCTCAGAATATGTGTATCTACTCAGTATTCTACTGTATAAATTTTTAAAGCAAAGTACCTAAATTCGTTCAAAATGTTTAAATTAATACACTCTTGTCCCAGTAAATTTACTCCTTACTAGCAGCTACGATTATTAACATATATTTGGTATACAAACTGTTAATATAAATTATAAATTCATACAAACCCTTATCTTTCAGCTTCTTATTTTCGTATTTCAAATTTACAGTAATAGCTTCAGTTCCACTGGATTTCTTAATTTGCATTTACCCACTTTATGTGGCTGAAAGTAAAGTTAAATTCCATTACTTGGCAACTCAAAATGCGGAAATGTCATTAAATTTTTAAATAGCCTTTCAAAACACATTTCTTGGATTACTGGTATGTAGCCTAGATAACAACTAGTACCCATTCCACTTCTAATCCCCATAATTAAAGTGAAGATTAAACACAGATACATGGTATGCATTTATATGTTAGAGAAAATACAATACTGTAGCAACAATTATTTTAACCAATCGTCTTACGTACCTTTACATAGCTGGAACAGCACGTTTCTAATTCGCAACAATATTTGCACTTTCGATTATCGTCAAGTATAGATTAAAATATCTGGACTCCTTGTGCCGGGTTAGGATTATAATTCGTTCACTTCCTGGCAGATGAAAATATGCTTTTATATTCAACAACAACAAAAACACAAAAGGGTACTGTACGTGCCAGAAAACTTATTATCAAAGATAACCGCTCACACGCTTACAATACTTTTGCTATATTCTCTGAACTTTCGACAGTACGTCACTTCCGGTGTTCGTCGGTCCCTAAGGTCTAGTACACGAGCCGATTTAGTTTGACGTCTGCGTCCCGTTAGAATGTCTTTGAGGTCGATTTAAGGTTTCTGTCACGTCAGTTATAGTCACGGTCGATTCATTTTGTGTCCAGTTTGTTTGATCTGTACTGTCAGTCGTCATCGTTGCTACTGGTATTTGATTGACATTTGGTTGTTGTGCAGGAGTAGTAGAAAAGTTCGGAATTTGTTGATTACCGTTATTGTTTGGAAAAAAATTTCTGTTTCTGTTATTATTATTGTAGTAGTTTCCATTACGCCAGAGCGGTTGTGTGTTACCATTATATTGGTTAGGGAAAGTAGCTGCATTGTTATTGAAATTATTATTATTGTGATTGAAGTAGCCCGGATTAAATCTGTTGTCACGACGGCGTCGGTAATACTGACCGCCGTTAGGTACGTTTCGTACTGCGTTTCCACTGTTTACTCCACTAGTCACTAGTTGCATTTGCGGCTGTCCGGTATTGCTAATAAATGACTGTTGCGGTAACATCTGTGGAGGGCGTGACATGTTTTGATTATTAGGCTGCGGCTGGCTGACATGAATCAGCTGATTACTAGGATAGTTGAAGTAATTATTTGCGTTACCGTACCTGTAACTATTATTTCTTGCTCGGTCATCTTCAAAGATTGAATATAGTGTGTCCACCTCAGTGAGAAAAGTTTCTAAGTTTTGTGTTGAAACGTGTGCTAGTTGCAACCGCAACCGTGTAGGCAATTTGTTTATTAATACGCGTAGTACTTCCCTGTGCGGGAGGGGGTCATCAAAGAATTTAGCTTTGTTTACGTACTTCTCGAAATATCTCCGCAGACTCCCGTTTCGTTCATTGAAAGGTTGCGGATTATAAACTTCATTTCGAAACCTTTCTTGCACAGCAGGCGACCAAAAGGTGGCTAAAAATGCCCGTTCGAACTCACCATAAGTTTCACAACTCTGTAGGGCTTCTGCAGCCCAGATTCCCGCTTCACCTTGAATGTATCCGACAACAAATCTTATCTTTCTTTTTTCGGACCACGATTCAGGTAATAAACCTCTAAAAGATTGTAGGAAAATGACTGGGTGCACAGTACGGTTCTCATTAATAAAGATTTGAAATTGGTGGTGCTTTATCATACTTTCGTCAAGTTCTTCGGCAGTAGCATGATTTCGTGGTGAATAAGAGGGGGGTATGTTTGATTTCATTTCCCTACCTAGTCGATCAAGGTCATTAGAGGTCGTCAAGCAAAAGTCAGTCTGCGTCCTGTCTGACGTTAAATTGTTAGATGTACCCGGATTATATGGAGAGCGTGGAATATTTGTTGCAATCCTGGGAGATTTCCAATCATGGAACACATTTGTCACGGGTTCATTTGGCCTAGATTGTGTCACCTGCGTATTTAAAATTGATTTCACGTCTGTAAGATCTTTTTGTAAAGCTTTAACAGTATTTCCATGTTTTTCATACACTTGAGTAGCAACTTCTTGAATTACAGTGGTTAATTCTGCGTCTATCTTTTCATTCAACTTCGCTTCTGTATTAGATAAGAATTGTTGTACCCTATCATGATTTTCTTTAACAATGTTTTCTGCTTGACTCGTAATTCTCGTAACAGTTGTTTCCAAGTTTTCTTGTTGAATTTTAAGCTGTGTAAGATTCTGTGTGAGACTGTCTATAGCTGTTGGTAATGTTTTAACGGTTTCTTTACAATTAGTTACATCATCGACTACAGAAGAGATTTTTGCATCTACTGTGTCCATGATTTGATCCACTACTTTGTTTTGTACTTCAGAAAACTTACCATTGATAACCTGTTCGACTTTGAGTATCTGTGCGTCTATCTGTTTGTTTACTTCCTCAGAAATAATTGAGGGTAAATTTTGTTGTACTGATTCTAGATTTTTAAATCTCGACTCAAATTCATCCCGAGTTATCATTTGAGCTGCGATTTGATTTTGCTGTTCCTCTAGTCTGTCTAATTGCTGCTTGGTGGAATTTTGCAACAGCTCTAAATCATGTTTCGTGTTGGCCTGCAAATGATTAATTTAATCGGTCAAGCCTGAAATCTGATTGTTTGTAGCATGTGTAGATGTTTGTAAATTGTTAATTTGTTGCGACATGTTCGCATGTATAGCATTCGTAGATGCTTGCAAATTGTTTAGTTCGTCTTTAGTAGATGTTTGTAAATTGTTAATTTGTTGCGACATGTTCGCATGTATAGCATTCGTAGATGCTTGCAAATTGTTCATCTGTTGCGACATGTTAGCAAATAATATCTCAAATCGTTTTAACCAATCTTCTTGCGGATTTTCAGATTGGTGTACTGTCTGTGTGGGAAAATCTGTTACGTATGATGTGGTTGCAAGATTTTCCTTCACTATGTGTGGAATCATTTCAATTGATCTCGCAGCCACATTATTTTCAACATTTTGCGCGGGCTGTGAAACATTAGTGTTTTGTTCTGACTCCATTGTAGTAATTTGTCTACGGGTTTTAACCATACTAATAAATTGTCAAAAATTTGGAATAGTGTGGGGAACCTACACACTTCACACGCAAAAAATTTCTTTTATCAGCACTGTTGAGAAACAATTAAATCACTATTAATATTCGTCACACGCATGCGAGACGCTTCGAGTGAGAGACAAGCGAGGATCGCTTTGTTATATCGATTTAGCAGCCATGTTGGCCATTTTTCTAACTTGTGATTTAAAATAAATATCTGACTACAAAAGAAATTTTGAAAATAGATTTTGCTAATAGAATGAGGTACTGAATGTGAAATTGCGTACTTGCAAAGACTAAGAGGAAGTAGAAAGCACCAAATAAGCGAAATAATCAGTCTGTCCTTACCTGTGTTACAATTTTCATTGTTGGCTGCGGTTGAATTTCTCGTGATCGGGTGTGGCTCCAAATTTTTATTTTATTATTCTCCGGGTAGTAATTATGATTTTCACGTCACAATCGGTCAGCAGTTGTTCATGAAAAATAAACACATTATACAGATTAGATATCATACATTGGTGAATGATTACAAATATAAAAAAATGTCAAACAATGGTATAATTAATTCACATAAAATTACAATTTTTTTTTTTTTTTTTTTTTTTAACGAATCGAAGTCCTGTCACAATGGGCGCCAATTCTTATGTAATGTTACTTTTTTCTTTTTTATTATTATCACTGGTGTTGTCAAAAGATCAAGGTTGAAAACCGGAATTGAAATTTAAATAATCGTAAGATCAGCAATGAATATTAATTTTTTGAAATGGTTATCAGTTCTCAGTAGCAATGTAAGTTAAAAATTACGACAACACCAGAAAGCACCATTACATAAGAAAATAGTGGAATACGTTACCTGGTATGCATTCATTGGTGGAAGCTGTGACACTGCAGTTGAACCTGTATGAATTGATTAATATCTTCGTTCTCGTAAACTGATGCTTGGTTTCATGACTATTAATTATTAAAGTTTTAAGACCGTGTGTAATTTTGATCACTATTGTTATCGAAAGTTAAAGAAATTATCGGACTTCGCTTTTAACAGAATGAAGATTTCCTGCAGGCATTGAATTCACTGTTTAACACAAAATGAGAGTAAATAAATTTTGCATTCTTTTGTCATCATGAGGCAATAGGCAACAATAACTAAGCATCAATTTACTAATATTGCTGAAAATAGGAATTAGTTTAATAAAAGATGGGAAGAAATAGTAATTATTTAAATGAGATAGGAATTCCAAATGAAAGTTAAAGTTTATTAAGTAAAAGGGTGCTAATCAGAGCTCACACTTACAGGATTATGGAGGTCGAGTAAAATACGTCCGCTCAGTACAAAGGTAGAAGAACGAAAGACGAAAAGCGATTCCGTTTTCTCTCCAGATCGTTTGAAATAGTTGAAGGTATAACTTGAAACAGTGATAATCTGAGATTTATTGGCAGAGAGAACGGATGCTAGCGACAGGCGTCGCAGATATAATTTTCAATAAAAATAAATATTAATTTATCGCTACAGTCTCAGTTAACGAAAACAGGAAATTCACAGTTACATCAGTTGCTAGCACTGATATCAATACATAGAATAATAAAATATTACAGTAATAAAAGATTACATTTATTCGAGGAATAAAAATGTGGCGCGTCGCTGTGTAGATGAATCCCAGCGATCCAAGCGGCGAAAACGATTAGCGTTGGCCGATACTCTGCTGTCTTTGTGCAAGACATGTAAAGTTGGTGCGACAGACTAAAATGCACCCGACATCCGCAGTATCAGCAAGTAACAGTCGCTATAGACTCATTTTCAGTGGAGACTTTACAGGAACATTTATCTTCCGCTATACCTAGCAGAAGAAAAATGTGCCTGTAAAGTATCAAAAATGTTGAAATGTTTGTAAAGCTTATGGGACTTAACTGCGGGGTTATCAGTCCCTAAACTTACAAACTGCTTATACTAAAGACAGCACAAACATCCATGCCCGAGGGGGGGATTCGAACCCCCGACGGGGAACGGCCTCTCGCATCGTAGTATAGCGCCTCAATGCGCTCGGCCGTGGCTGCAATGTATCCACTGTAGATGAGCCTGCAGTGGCTCGAAAACTAGTTCTGGATTAATACAAAACATCCATAAAGGCAGCTGGTTTCAATTCTTTTAACGAAAATAAACCGTCAATTTACGCTATAGCTACAGTTCGTATCCGACATGGATATTTTGAAATTTCCAGACTGTTACCTTGTCTAAACAGTTCGCTGTTTTTCAAAGAGCTCGCGTTTTATTTTATAAAGAAAGGAAGTATTTAACAGATTTCAAATTATGCTATTACAAGGAACTAAACATGAGGGTATACTTCAAGGAAATTGGTATCCTGAAAGCCGGCCGCGGTGGGCGAGGTGACTGAGGCGCTCCAGTCAGGGTCAGCACGGCCACTACGGTCGGGGGTTCGAATCCCCCCTCGGGCATGGATATTTGTGCCGTCCTAGTTCGTAAGTAGTTCATAAGTAGTTTGTAAGTTTAGGGACTGATGACCCCGTAGTAAAGTCCCATAAGCTTAACAAACATTTGAACATTTGATTTGTATCCTGAAAACCACAAAGAAAAGTTTAATATCAGGTACATCTACGTCAATCTGGACATGTTGATATACTCCTAAAAGTTTCACAAGACAATGTAGGATCTGTTAATGCTATACGTACGAATATTAGTAAATATTTACTTGAAGATTAATATGCAGGGATTTAATCAGTAATTGGGAATAAAATAAGTACCTATGGTGGCAGCTGTATAAGAAATAATTTTTACTTTTCGACACAAACCATCCACGAAAAAATGTGTTTCTTACGTCTGTGGTCCATTCTATAGTTTCAATTTATGTCTTAATTTGTGTTTTTTTTTTTTTTTTTTTTTTAAATTTACAGACTGACATTCCTTGGGAAATTACCGGAACATACTGCCAGCACATCGTTCAGTGTTTTATCATTGTACACATTCTCGTTACTTTGTACGTATGATGTATTATGTGAAATAAAACTGAAAAATAAACCGTTGTTGTTCTGCATAACTGATCGGAATTCGCAGTTCAGCTGTTGCTCCACCGGTAATCGTACCAGAAATCGGACAAAAAGCGTTCAAGCAGTGCAAGCTCCATAGACGTAGCTGCGCATGCGCAGTAACGCCTACTTGACCGTGCTTGGAAGTAGCTTTCTGGCAGCTGCTTAAATGAACCTGTAGACTATCTGTACCAATGAACTGCTTTGAGCACGCTTGTTTTGGTTTACAGTGGGGGTGGCGGTGGATTATTGGGCGTGTGTCGGAATTTGTTTTCTATTAACATTCGAATGTTAGGAAAAGAGCATCAAATAATTTTCGTACGTGAAAAGCGAAATATATACGGAAGGAAGGTCCGATTAAGCGTAATACAACACACTGCAACAGATCTATGTTTTGAGTATATATTAAGTGATTTGAGTGGAGCCAGTAAAAATCAGATTTTCCTGACATCTGTAATAGTCTTAATACTACTCACCGAAAGTCATTTCCATCTTGATATTTGCCTCGTTGTTTCACTATGGCTAGCATTAATAAGCCTAATATTTAATCTGCTGTGGAGTGTAACAACTGGTGAGTGTAAATATTTCCTATCCTTAGGAAAAAATCACGAATGCCTTAGAAATTCTGGCGTATAATCGATCAAGTTAATATAAAGCTTTACGTTGCTTTTAAATATTCCAAAATTGACACGTTTTCGTGTACATATGATTTTTGTAGAGGCTCTACTGGTGGTTGGTTCGTTTGGATTACAACTCACAACCACGTACAGATGTGGGCATGAGATGACACATTTTATTCCATGGTGTGATGTGGGAGACATTGTCATCAATGAAGCAATAACACTGGTAAGTGACTGATTTACTGAAAGAGTTAGGTGAATTTCTTCCTTTCGATGCTAAAACTTATTCTCCAAATTTTTTGTTATTTAATTTTACGTGTTCTGGACTTAGATATTCAGTATAATAAAATAAATAAGTAAAAATTCAATTACAGTACGTAAATAAAATATATTAACATAAAATAATAGGGTAATTACAAAATTATGGAAGATACTGGTGATTTTCTGCTAAATGGACATCAAACACAAGAATTCCATTGCCTTGATGACTTTATGATTTGCTGCATGGCGATTTTGTTTTGTAAAAGGGTTGGGTTGGTTTCTGTAGGCCAAAAGCTGTTGTCTTACAGTTCACCTCATATGATTCATTTTCAGCCATGAAGCCGAACTTTTTAAGTTTTGCCTTTCATCATGCCTCCTGTCCTTAATCTGTTTGTTGCATTCCATGTCACATACAACAGATGAAATCCTATGGCAGTTTCCTGTTTGACATTCTGCCCAGCTCATTCAGTTAATGAATTTTGTCAGCGATATGTTTGGAGAAGGGTGTGACTGGTGTTCTTTTTCTGCCCCCTCCCTCCCTCGTGGATGTCTTATGCGCTGATGTTGTTGTGGTCTTCGGTTTGGAGACTGGTGTGATGCAGCTCTCCACCCTACTCTATCCAGAGCAAACCTCATAAGAATGGCAATCTACATCCATTTGAATTTGCTTACTATATTCATCTCTTGGTCTCCATTCGCAATTTTTACCCCACACACTTCCCTCCAATGCTAAATTCACAATTCTAAGATGTCTAAGAATTTGTCCTACCAATCGATCTCTTCTTTTAGTCAAGGAATGCCAGAAATTCCTTTTCTCCCCTATTCTCTTCAGTACCTCTGCATTAGTTACGCGATCCACTCACCTAATCTAAAGCTTCCTTTTGTAACACCACATTTCAAAAGCCTCTATTCTCTTCCTGTCTGCATTGTTTATCGCCCATGTTTCACTTCCATACAAGGCAACACTCTGCACATATGCCTTCAGAAATAATTTCCTTAGGCTTAAATTAATATTCAATGTTAACTAATTTCTATTTTTCAAAAACGCTTTTCTTCCCATTGCAATTCTGCATTTTATGTCCTCTGTACTGCAACCATCATATGTTATTTTACTGCCCAAGTAACAAAACTCATTTACCACCTTTATTGATTCGTTGCCTTATTGAATTCCTTCAGCATTGCCTGATTTTGTAAGACTGCGTTCCATTACCCTTGGTTTGCTCTTGTTAATGTTTATCTTATATGCTCCTTTCAACACTCTGTCCATTCCATTCAATTGCTCCTCCAGGTCCTTTGCTGTTTTACAATGCCATCAGCAGAACGCAATGTTCTTATTTCTTCACTGTGAATTTTAATTCCTTCTCCATATTTCTCGTTGCTTTCATTTATAGCTTGCTCAATGAATAAATTGAATAACATTGGGAAAGGCTACAACCCTGTCTTACATCCTTCCCAACCTCTGCATCCCTTTCATGCCCTTCTACTCCAATAACTGCAGTCTGGTTTTTGTGCAAGATGTAAATAATCTTCTGTTCCCTATATTTTACTCCTGCTGATTTCAGAATTTGAAAGAGTGTATTCCAATCAACATCATCAAGAGCTATGTACAAAAGCTAGAAATGTAGGTTTGCCTTTTCTTAATCTATCTTCTAAGATAAGCCATAAAGTGAGGATTGCCTCCCATGTTCCTACATTTTTCCTGAATCCAAACTGGTCTTCCCCAAGATCAGCTTCTACCAGCTTTTCCATCCTTCTGTAAATAATTCGTGTTAAAATTTTTAAGCCATGAGTCATTAAATTTATGGTTCAGTAATTTTCACACCTGTCTGCAACTGCTTTCTTTGGACTGACGATTATTACATTTTTCTTAAAAGCTGATGGTATTTCCCCTGTCTCATACATCTTACGCACCAGGTTAAATAGTTTTGTCATGAAACTTCATGGCAGATTAAAATTGTGTGCCAGAAACAGGAGGCGAATTGCCCTTCGCGGGTATGTGCTCTACCGACTGAGCTATCCTGACACAACTCATGCTCTTTCCTCACAACTTTGATTTTGCCAGTACCTTGCATCCTACTTTCCAAAGTTGTGAAGATGGATCATCAGTCATGTCGGGATAGCTCAGTCGGTAAAGCGCTTGCTTGCGAAAGGTAAACGTCCCAGGTTTGAGTCTTGGTTCCGGCACACAATTTTAATCTGCCACGAAGTTTCATATCGGCACACACTTCACTGCAGAGTGAAAGTTTCAGTCAGTTTCGTCATGCTGGCTCTCTGAGGGCCTTAAGTATTTCTGAGGGAATGTCATCCACTCCAGGGGCCTTGTTTCGATTTAGGTCTTTCAGTGCTCTGTCAAATTCTTCTCTCAGTATAGTAACTCCTATTTCATCTTCATCCTCTCCCCTTCCTACAATATTGTCTCTAAATTCATTTCCTTTGTAGACCCCCTCTAGATATGTACTCTTTCCAGTTTTCAGCTTCCTACACAGAAGCTCAAATTTATTGAGGACTTCAATGCGAGATGCCTACAATACTTATCACAACAAAACTCTATCTCGAAATTTGACAGAAAACCCAGAGAGATTTTGGTCATATGTTAAATATACTAGGGGCAAAACACAAACAATACCCTCACTATGTGATAGTAATGGCAATCCTGCTGATGACAGCACTACTAAAGCAGAGTTACTAAACATAGCTTTTAGAAACTCATTCACCAAAGAAGACTAAAGCAATATTCCAGATTTCGAATTACGAACAGAGGCCGTAATGAGTAACGTAGTAGATATCATTGGTAGCGAAGCAACTAAAATCGCTTAACAAGAACAAGTCGTCTGGTCCAGACTGTATACCCATTAGATTTTTATCTGATTATGCTGAAGCGATAGCTTCTTACTTAACAGCCATATATAACCACTCTCTCAAAGAAGGATCTGTACCAAAAGATTGGAAAGTTGGACAGGTCACAGGTCAAGAAAGGAAGTAGAAGTAATCCACTAAACTACAGGCCTATTTCATTGACGTCAATTTGGAGCAGGGTTTTGGAATATATCGTGTATTCAAATATTATGAATTATCTCAAACAGAACGGATTTAGAAAATATCATTCATGCGGAACACAACTAGCTCCTTACTCACACGAAGTGATGGGTGTTATCGACAACGGTTCGCAATTCGATTCCGTATTTCTTGATTTCCACAAGGCTTTTGACACCATACCTCACAAACGGCTTTTAATCAAATTGTGTGGTTTTGGTATATCGCCCCAAATTTGTGACTGGATAGAGGAATTCCTGTCAGATAGGACACAGTTTGTATTAATCGATGGTAAGGCATAGACTAAAACAGAGGTGATATCGGGCGTTCCACAGGGTAGTGTTATTGGTCCTCTGCTGTTCCTTATTTACATAAATGATTTAGGGGAAAATCTAAGTAGCTCTGTTAGGTTGTTTGCAGATGACACCGTCATTTACCATCTAGTAAAATCATCAGAAGATCAAAACCAACTGCAGAACAATCTGAATAAGATATCAGTATGGTGCGAAAATTGGCAATTGAGTCTAAATAATGAGAAGTGTGAAGTCGTCCACATGAGTACGAAAAGAAATCCGTTAAACTTTGTTTACAAGATAAATCAATCAAAAGTGAGGGCCGTAAACTCCACAAAGTACCTAGGAATTACTATTACTTTGGACTTAAACTGGAAAGAACACACAGATAATGTTGTGGGAAAGGCGAACCAAAGACTGCATTTTCTTGGCAGAACCCTTAAAAGATGCAACAGAACTACTAAAGTGGCTGCATACACTACACTTGTCCATTCTTTTTTGGAGTATTGCTGCCCAGTATGGGATTCTTATCAGATGGGTTTGACGGAGGACATCGAAAGAGTCCAAAGAAGAGCAGCTTGTTTCGCATTGTCGTGATACATGGGAGACAGTGTTACAGAAATGATACAGGATCTGAGATGGGAATCGTTACAACAACGGCGCTTATCACTGTGGCGTGGGCTACTTACGAAACTACAATCGCCAACTTTCTCTTCCGAATGCGAAAATATATTGTTGACTCCCAGTTTTATAGGTAGAAATGATCATCAGAATAAAATATGAGAAATCAGAGCTTGAACAGAGAGATTCAGGTGTTCTTTCTTCCCACACGCTATTCAAGAATGGAATGGGAGATAAATAGTATAACAGTGGTTCTCTGAACCCTCTGCCAGGCACTTAAATGTGATTTGCAGAGTATCCCATGTAGATGTAGAACTGCTTTTCCATCCGAGTCCTTTATATGCATACAGCTGCTTCTCTTGTCTCCAAATGTTTCTTTTATTTTCCTATAACCGGTATCTATTTTTTCCATATTTATAGGCCTACATTCTTTTACAGACTTGCATTTGCCTTCTAGCTACTCCTGCTTAGCTACTTGACACTTCCTGTCAATCTCATTTCTTAGTCGTCTGTACTCCCATTTTGCCTGTTTCATTTATCGCATTTTTATATTTTCTCCTTTCATCAATTATATTTAATATTTCCTGTGATATCCAAGGATTTTATGTAGGTCTTGACTTCCTACCTATCTTGTCCTCTGCTGCTTTCACTATTGCCTCTCTCAATCCTACCCATTCTTCTTCTTCTGTTTTATGCCCCCCCCCCCTTTTCCCGTTTCTGTCAATTGTTGCCTAAAGCTCCCTCTGAAATTCAGGTCCCATCTCCTTATTTTCTTACCTTTTTGCAGTTTCTTCAGTTTCAGCCTACAGTTCATGACCACCAAGTTATGGCCGGAGTCTACATCTGCCTCATAATTTTGTAATTGGAATTGGATGCAGGCTAGTCATGTACATCCTTACTCACTACTTTTTGTACCATTGTTACTTCCTCCTCCAGATGTGTATGGTTCATGTAAAAGTGATTGTCTGTATGCCTCCACGAATGGATAAAATTTTATTGTCATGAGCTATTCCAGCAATAGACAAAGTCTAGTTACAGATGTATAAAATATGTAAAGTATATATACAATAATTACTTTACACAAGTTTAAAAAACCAATAAGTTAGGATTTTCCATAAAGTAAAATATTTAAATTCAAGCAATTATTAGGATCGCACATAGAAAATGAATGGGCATCTTTTAGCTCCGGTACTATGGATGTAGAGGGATTGTGGACTAAATTTAAGTACATTGTACATAAAGGGTTAGAGAAATATGTGCCAGTAAAGTTGATTAAGGGTGGAATAGATCCACTGTGGTATAATAATAATGTTAGAAAGCTACTGACAAAGCAAAGACTGTTGCACTCTCGGTTCAAAAAAGAACACGCAAATGATGACAGGAAAAAGTTAGTAGAGATACGTGCGTCCATTAAAAAATCGATGCACAAAGCATACAATAATTACCACAGCCATACCTTAGCAAAAGATCTTTCCGAGAACCCGATAAAATTCTGGTCCTATGTAATATAAATAAGCGGGTCAAAGCCCAATATCCAGTCACTTGTTGATCATTCCGGGGCAGTAATAGAAGAAAGCAAACAGAAAGCTGGGGTTCTAAATTTAAGCTTTAAGAAATCTTTCATGCAGGAGGACCGCACAAATTTACCATCATTTGATCAGCGTACTAATTCCGAAATGGAGGACATAGTAATAAGTATTTCCGTTGTAGAGGGGCAGCTGAGGGAGCTAAATACAAAAAAGCCTGCTGATCCGGATGATATACCAGTTTGGTTTTACAAAGAGTATTCTGCGGCACTGGTCCCCTTACTTAGCTTGCATTTATCACGTATCTGTAATTCAGTGCAAAGTTCATAGTGATTGGAAAAAAAGTGTAGGTGACTTCCGTTTATAAGAAAGGAAAGAGATCTGACCCGCATAATTACAGGCCAATATAGTTGACATCAGTTTCCTGTAGAATTTTGGAGCATATTCTCAGTTCAAATATAGTCAATTTCCTTGACACAGAAGAGCTTCTTTAATCTATGAATCAGCCCGGGTTTAGGAAACATCGTTCAAGTGAAACTCAGCTTGCCCATTTCTCACATGACATCTTGTGAGCCATAGATGAAGGGCAACAGGCAGATTGTGTTTTTCTCGACTTCAAAAAGGCATTGGACGTGGTGCCACACTGCAGACTGCTAACAAAGGTACAAGCTTATGTAATAGGTTCACAAATTTGTGACTGGCTGGAAGACTTCCTAAGTAGTGGAACACAGTATGTTGTTCTCAACGGCGAGTGTTCATCAGAGGCGAGTGTATCGTCAGGCAGGCCCCAGGGGATTGTGATAGGACCACTATTATTTTCTATCTGTATAAATGATCTGATGGACAGAGTAATTTGCAGTTGTTTGCTGATGATGCTGTGGTGTACGGGAGGGTGTCGTCTTTAACTGTCTGTAATAGCATACAGGATGACTTATACAAAATTTCTAGTTGGTACAAAGAATGGCAGCTAGCTCTCAATGCAGAAAAATGTAAGGTGATGCGCATGAGTAGGAGGGGGGGGGGGGGACCAATGCCATAATGTTCGAATACAGCGTTAGTAGTGAGCTTCTTGATGCAATCGCGTCATTCAAATATCTAGGCGTAACATTGCAGAACAATATGAAATGAAACGAACATGTAAGGACAGTTGTGAGTAAGGCAGACATCCAACTTCGGTTTATTGGGAGAAATTTGGGATGATGTACTTCATCTGTAAAAGAGACAGCATATAAAAGGCTTATATGACCAAGTCTAGAGTTTTGATCAAGTGTTTGGGACCCGCAGCAGATCAGTTTAAAAGAAGACATAGACGCAGTTCAGAAGCAAGCAGCTAGGTTTGTTACTGGTATGTTCAACCAATGCGTGGATGTCACAGAAATGCTCCGCGAACTCAAATGGGAATCGCTGGAGGAAAAAAGACATTCTTTTCGAAAATTTCTGTTGAGGAAATTTAGAGGGTCGGAATTTGAAGCTGATTGTAGTACGATCTTGCTGCCACCTTCTTACATTTCGCATAGTGATCACAAAGACAAGATAAGAGAAATTAGTGCTCATACGGAGGCATATCAGCATTCTTTTTTTCCTCATACTATTGGGAGTGGAATAGGAAAGGAAATGCCTAGTAGTGGAACAGTGTACCTTCCGCCACGCACCTTAAGGTGGATTGCGGAGTTTGTATGTAGATGTAGAAGTGTGTTTTAATTGGCACCATTAAGGAAATTATGGTAATATCTCCTAACAGTTACCACCCTAATATTTTACTTTAATAAGATTCATTGAGTAGAAAGGATTAACAAATAACCAACTGAACAACTTGTGTTTAACTAAATCAAATGGGGCTTCTACCCACTCTAGAGGCAGTTTGTAGGCCCTAATCTGTCTAATTTTATCCTTGTGAGATATACATAGGAGGAAGCAATTAGTTGGTTGACTATTCATGAAATGTATGCTCTCAGAACTGAGACAGGCCGTACCACAATACAGTATGCCTCTCTTGCAGTGTCTCCCACTGAAGTTTCATTTTGAGCTTACTAAATGAAACTATAATAAAGCATGCTGCTCTTCGTTGGATCTTCGCTATGTCTTCTATTAACCCTGCCTGGTACGGATGCCACATTGATGAGCAATACTCTAGTGCTGGCCAAACAAGAGTTTTGTAACCCATTTCCATTGTTGACAGACTACACTTCCTGAGCAGTCTTCCAAAGAATGTCTGACATCTGCCTTACCCACGATTGATTCTATTTGATCATTCCATTTGAAATTGCTTCTTATGTATACACTCAGATTTTTTATGGAAGTAACTGCTTCCACTGTTTGTCCTACTATTGCAGGGTTACATAATAAAGGATCCATCTTTCTATCTAAATGCGGCACATTATACTTGTTAATATGCTATTCCCTGTACCAGTTCCAAACATTTGCTACTGAGCTAGTCTATGACAGAGATATACGCCTATAGTTTTGCGCATCTGATTGATGACCATTCTTGTAAATGGGAATGGCCTGCACACTTTCAAAATCTTAAGGATCCTTTGCTCCTCTAGAGACCTTTGGTACACTGCTGTTAGAAGAAGGGGGGGTGGGTGTGCAAGTTCCTTCACATGCTTCATGTAAAATCATATTGGTATCCAATCAGGTCCAGTGGCCTTTCCTCTGATGAGCTATTTTGGTTGCTTTGTTATCCCTTCAGCACTTATTTCAATATCTGCCATTTTGTCATTTTTTTTCTTTGATGGCTTAGAGGAGGAACTACTGGGCAAACTTCCTCTGTGAAACAGCTTTGAAAAATGACATTTAATATTTCAGCCTTTTGTATGTCATCATCTATTACAACATCATTATGGTCACAGAGTGTCTGGATATTTGGTTTCGATCCATTTACCGATTTGACAAAAATTTCTTAGGGTATTCTGCCAAATCAGAATGCTAAGAAATTCATCAGTGGAGTAGGAGGAGTTGCCTACCAAGAAATCTCTTACTCTTCTCAAACTGAACTTTATTATGAGTTAATGTTTTTAGGGCTGCTGGCATGTTATTGAAAATGAGTACTGTCGAGTAGTGGATCAACGTAAATTACTTTAAAACTTTGTGCCTTTTGTTCTTAGTTCTAGTAGGCTATTGAATCCATGACCTGAGCTGTTGTTTTGAAAAACATATAGACTAGATTTTGAGTGACAGATTTCATTAAGGGACAAATGGAGGCATATTCGGAAGCAGTAGTTAGTATCCCCATTTCCTTCAACAGCCCTCTACAGGAAATTAAGTTCATTTTAAAATGTGAAGCAAAAGTAGATAATGTAAACAGAGCAATAAGGTGTAAGTTCCCATAGTTGTTACAATTTTTTGCATTGTAATCTTCACAATTTTATAATCATTGTAATAAATTCAGTTATGTGGAACAAGCCACTGGAAGGTACCTGGGCCAACTTTCTGCATTGCTGATATCTTGCTGTGATTTGGTTTCAAAAATTTCTTCGGTATATTTTTCTCGATTGTATCTCACAGTTAGCCAATCTCTAACTGATTGTCATTTTAATTCCAAGAGTAAATTACATCATAATCCAAAACTCTTTGAACAGATTATACTTCTTCATTTATATCAATTACATGACACATTGATATTACTGGAATTTCAGGAACATTTATTCCAAGTTTTCTCTTGTTCATGTTTTGCTTAATTGTTCACTGACTCACATCAAGTATGGAATTGAATGCCAGTTTGCAGAAGTCCTTGGCAGACAATTGTTGCTCCACCTACTTGGGCCTTGCTATTCTAGTGTAAAAAATGCTATAAATGCTTTTACACTCATTCCATCCACATCACCATTTCCATGTCAAGTAGCAAAATATTTCCAAGTACATTTCTCAGAATGCTTTTCAAACAAAAAGATCAAGAAGTGTAATTATGGATCAGTTTCTAAATACTTAGGATGAACCATCACCTGAATTACCACCTCATAAGAAAACAGACCAAAGTTCATTTTGTCAAATTGTATCATACTGTGTGTTCCTAAAGGCAAATATTGTGTCTTTATCCTGTGCAAGATTTGAACTTGTAAAATAAGTTTTATAGTAGGTTGACTCCATAATGGAAAATGTATCATCCCACCACAATATTGCAATAAAAATAAGAAATTTCTGCTTGGTGGTTCGATATTAAATTTTTATTTTAAATCATAACACACAGATTTCATTCCCATGACAATCATCAGACTCATGAGGACTCGTGTAATCCACATAAAACAAATAAAAAGGTCTTCATAGTATATATACTATCTCCATTGATGATGTTCCATTTGGGAACTAAATGCATATATGATTTTTTTTTAAATAAATATTTCATATAACAACACAAAGTTGTTTTTTAAATAACTTTTTCATTTTACAAAGGAAAATGTAGTTGCAGTAAATAAAAGAACACTCCTATTTATTACATATATATTTAGCATATGGTGGTAAAAAGCTGACCTGGCACATTCTTCTGTTATGTGTCGATAGTTTTGATTTTTGCTACATTCACAAAGGAGTGTTATTATCTTTCCCCTTTATGTAGACAATAGTGCATTTACTGTCTTTATATCATATCTAAACATGAAGGCTTCCGAGGGATTCATGGGAGTTGAGAGGCAATTGTTCTATTTTGTAGTTTGTTTTGGTGCAATGTGCTGGTTGTATACAATTCTTTCTCTATAAAGGCTCATTTACACAGAGTTCGGAACATTGTTCACAACATTGTTCGTGGCTGCTACTAGACTACCAATGTTGCCAACACAGAAACAGTGTTGTGGGGCTGTGTCGGTAAAGATCAAAGGAATATTTGTTCATGGCCTTTTACCACGAACTGCCACTACACAGCGCTAGTGTTTGTATTTATGTTGCTACATAACCGAGTATTGTGTCATGTTTTTCCGTGTTCTGTCAGGTGGAGTATAGCAGGAAAAGATTTACCGTATTGTACCATTATATGAGAAAGAGTGGTGGTTGTGGAGCGTAAATTGTGTAACATAAGAGAGAAACATGATTCTTTCATAATAAATAAAATAATAAAAAATACTGTGGTGCTGGGTACCAGCAGCAAAATTCAGCATCATTCAGCTGGTATCAAATTTATTGCTGTGAACGTGCGATGTTTCAGTGATATAATCCTTAAATCTTTCAAACAAACCTTGACAAAGCACTCAACTATTTTAGATATTGTGTAGCAGGCTTTGAAATGTGAAATAAATACCAGTATGCTAGAATTTGGAACGAATTTTCTATTGCAAAGAAAACAGAGGGTTACAGGAAGTCTTTATTTCACAGCAGTTGCCTCCCTTTAATTGGTGTATCTTAAAAAAAAGAACAAGCCCTTTAATATTTAGCAAAATTTAAAAATATGAAGGCAATCTTTGTAAACTTACGAAGGTCAGACCGTTTGCTACATTCATTTCACAAAGCATGTCATTTCCACCACAACTTCTGTAACATGTTTTAGTACACCACTGATGACTATGTCATTCTTTCTGTCTGTTTTATTGATCTGTCAATAATAACGCAGCTCCACATGTTTATATTTCTCCCTCCTCACTTGACATACCTAAGCTCTAAGAATTCCGTAACGCAAATACATGCAGAAGTTCACTGTAGCAGACGATTTGAATACAAATGTTTGTCGCCAGTGTAGACGCGGTCACAAACAATGTTGTCAACATTGGCTGGGAACATGTTGCGATCAAAAATTTGTTCTGAACTTCAGTGTAAAAACGCCTTAATAGTTATTGTTGTTTTGCTTGGTGGTTATCTGGACTGGAGGTAGTTATAGTGGCGTATTCAGGGGGGGGGGGGGGGGGCTGTCGGGCTGCAGCCCTGAACTTCCTGGTGCCCCGCCCCCCAACCTCCCTGAAGCTCCCCCCCCCCCCCTCGCCCCCAGAGAGGGATCAATCCTTCCAATATGACTAAAGGTGCAGCCCTTCTTTAGAAATCATGTCAGCTCGGTGATTGACCTCACCCCCACCAGACCAGTTAGGTTTGGTGTGTTCAACATCCTAATGTATTGATAGGTTTCATTTGTCCAGTATATTATTGCACTCTCTTGCAGGGGCATTTGTTCAGTGGCTCAATACTGGGGGACATACTGTGGTTGTAGGCTTATTTATACCAGTGAACATTCTCATTGTGTTGTTATTAACTTGGGCATCAATTCTTGTAGGCCACAATCCACTTAGAATCTCATTTCAATACTCTCAGGCATGTGACAAAGCAAAATCTACCTGAAGGGCTACCTTACCACTTTGTGTTCTTTTAGTTCAAAAAATTATGTTCATGTAAAATAGACAAATAGGTAACTATTTCAGTTGGGAATGCTACATCCTGGAATTAAACTATATAATGTGTTACCCAAAGCCACAAAAACAATAAATGACACAAACAAATTTAAAATTGCCATGAAGCACTGCTTCTATTCAGTAGATGAGTACCTAGAGGAACAAAATTCCAGCACCGACTAAAATCGTATGGTTAAAATGTATAGATTGAATAAAAGTATAATGTAAATTTACTTAGTTATTGTACGTAAAACTGGTCCGTTATCTGTTGTACTCGGTACAGTCAAGGGATGAGTAAATAAATAAATCTCCCAAACACCCTTACTTACAGAAGAGCTAAAACCTCTCAGTATCATCTTTTCTCCATTCCTTCATCCAAGAAAACACTGGCTACAATCGACTAGTCAGCTGAAATGGACATTAGCTCTTTCACTGCTTGGAACTGCTCACCACAGTTTTGTCTTTTGTGTGACCTATAACTCATCCACAGCAACAAGTTGATGTAAAAAGATCTTGTATTGCTTTCAGAAGTACGCAGATGTTATTGCAATTTTGTTTTCCCTTGTTCAGTAAATGCAGCGCCACACTTGTACAAAGTTATCCCAAGTTAATTATTATTTTAAAGCATATCAGTGCACTTAAGATTAAATTATTTTGTTCTCAGCATCATATTATTTTCTTGTTTGTCTTCAGTCTGATGGCCAGATGGTTGCAGCTCACCCTGTGCAATTCTATTCATCTCCGGACAGTAACAGCGACCTACATCAGTTTGAACCTGCTCACTGTGCTTATCTCATGGTCTCCATCTGGTTTTTATTCCCCACATTCCATCTGATAATAAACAATACCTTGAATTCTCAGAATGTGTCCTATCAACTGAGCTTTTAATAAAATTATACTACAGATTTCTTTTCTACCCAATACTACCTCCTAATTAGTTCTATGATATTCTCAGTTAATCTTCATCATCCTTCTACAGAAGGATGTTTCAAAAGCTTCTACTCTCAACATTAGATGTCTGTACATGGCTGCACTGCACACAAATCCATCAGAAAAGACTTTCTAACACTTAATTTATAGGAAGTGATAGTAGCACAAATAAATCAATAAATTCACACACACACACAAAAGTGCTAGCTTTCGCAGCCTAACTGCTTCGTCAGGCAGAAGGGAAGGAGAGGGAAAAGGAAATGATGAGGGTTTTAAGGGAGTGGGTAAGGAGTCATTCCAATCCCGCGACAGGAAAGACTTACCTTGGGGGAAAAAAAGGAGGGTAAACAAATACACACACGCCCACACATATACACAAACGCAAGCACACCTAGGCAGACATACTGTAGAAAGTGTAGGCTGTAGTCATGAGGCATCCTGAGGCAAAGTGCGAGTCACTTGTTTATTTTTGTGCACCATGTGAAACAGTTGTGTTCTCACAAAAAATATGATGAAATATTAAATGTTCACCCTGCAACAGTTCCATTGCAAATTACCAATGTATGAAAAAAATAGTATTCTTTAATTAAATCATGAGGCTTGGTAGGTGGATCAGACCAATTTATATTGTAAAACAGAAATTTTCGTTGTAAATCATCAGTGTTTTAAATGACGGGGTCTTTAAATTATCAAAAATGGTTCGCAGTGTACATTCTAAGAAGTAATGACATATTCATAACAAAACTTCTCTGATATTAAACTGCTGCTGTGCATTATAACTTCTCTCAAGTCCAAACATCTAATCAAATCACCTGTCATAGTGAAACGACAGTTGAACACTACAATCCACCCATTCACTTCAAATATGGATGTATTAATTCAGTCCATTATTCCTCGCCTCTTAGTGTTACATCAGTGTGCCACATTATTGACTACGTGAAATTGCCAATCTATGAGCACTATGGAAGTGCCACCAAGACTCGCTCTGACAGCGTGCCCTCTTTCAGCCATTGTACTCCCACAACTTAGCTTTTGATCGCAGCCTTCACCAGAAAAGGACACACTCTCTTATTCATTCAATCACATATGCACAACTCGCAAACACTCAACCATTATATCAGGCTCATGTGTTCTCAGTAAGGATCTGCAGTGAGAGCAACTCAGAGTGGGGATGGAAGGGAAGGAAGGACAAAAGGCAAGGGGTGGAAATAGTTGTAGTGCTGCCTTACAGAGCATGTAGGTGTGGATGAATGGAGAGAGATGACAGCTCAAGAAAGCATGGTAGAGAGGTAAGGGAGAGAAGAGGGATAAAGTATAGTGCAGTTGGTGATTAACGAGGCAAGAATTACCAGGGGGGGGGGGGTATGGGTGGGAACAATAGGTTAACACAACTCTTGAGGCCTTGGTAGTTTTGAAACCAGAGAATGAACTGTCAAACTTTGACACTGCAATTTTATGTTTGCCATTGCAGTTACATTCAGGGCATTCATAACGCTTGTTTGAAGGACACTTAAGATGGTCACTAGGTGATTGAAATCGACCTCTTTTTAAATAAAACAGTAACGGCCAATGCTGTGAAATACATCTGGTGTGTTCATCATTGTGTGATCGTTGAGCAGCTCCAGGAAGTGGAATCAAACCTCAAAAAAATAACTTTCATCTGTGCAGTTCAGAAAAGGTGGTAGTGTGAGGGGGGTGGTGGGGGGTCCAGATGGCCCAGGTTGTGAAGCGGCTATTGAAATAGAGCATGTTATGCTCACCTGTGTGTTATGACACAGGGTGGTCTACCCTGGTTTTGGCCACAGTTTGGCTATGGCCATCCATTCCAATGGGCAGTTAGTTGGTGGTCATACCAATGTAAAATCATGTTTAGTGATGCAGCAAAGTTAATGACATGGCTGCTTTCACAGGTAGTATGGTGCTTGTTGGGGTTGAATAATCCTGTGGTAAGGCTGGAATAGGAAGTGCTGGGTGAGTGGACTGAGCAGGCCTTGCCACAGGGTCTTCCACAAGGCTATGATTGCTGTGGCAGAACACTGGGATTGGTGGGTGACATAAGGATGGTGAAGCATGAACCACATACATTGACAAGGTGGGGTGGCTTGCGTGCCTCAACGATGCAGGTAGCCATACCTTAGGTGCAACCACAGAGGAGGGGTATCTGTGGAGAGGCCAGACAAACGTGTGGTTCCTGAAGAGGGGCAGCAGCCTTTTCAGTAGTTACAGGGGCAACAGTCTGGATGATTGACTGAGCTGGCCTTGTAACATCAGCGAATGTGGCTTTGCCACACAGTTACTGTGAACGGTTGAAAGCAAGGGGAAACTACAGCCGTTACTTTTCCCAAGGACATGCAGTTGTACTGTATGAATATAGGATGATGGCATCCCATCAGGTAAAATATTCTGGAAGTAAAATATGTCCCACATGTGAATCTCTGGGTGGGTACTACTCAGGAGTATGTGGCCATCAGGAAAGACAACACTGGCATTCTGTGGATTGGAGCATGGAATAGATCCCTAAATCGGCTAGGGACATTAGAAAATTTAAAAATAGAAATGGATAGGTTGACGTTACATATAGTGGGATTAGTGAAGTTGGGTGGAAAGAGGAACAGAATTTCTGGTCAGGTGATACAGGAATGTAAAGACAAAATCAGTTGGGAGTATTACAGGAGTTGGTCTGATAATGAATAAGAAAATAGGAACACAGGTAAACTACTATGAACAGCATAGTGGGGCAGGCCTCCTGTCATTGCCCGGCGGAGAACGCAAGTAACCGTTACACGCCATCCTGGGCTGAGTGGCATTGTCCTGCCTCCACAGGGCCCTGAGGCCTACTGTCTGTGCAGCACATGGCGAGTAGCAGTGTGCCTCTTCCGCACAGTAGGTGACACCGGCTTCCGCTGCGCCAGCATCTTCAATCAGCGCTTCCTGCAGTACTAGTCTCACACCACAATGGTGACCAACAGTAGGTCATTCATTCCCTCAACGTAAATGTTCTTTCGAGACAGTGAGACCGTTTTGTTCAAGTATAGAGTTCAGTTTTAGCATGTCACTTCTGTAACTGCAAGAATAAGGGGTTTCAAGTCTCCGGAATTGCTGTAAAACTTATGTTAAATAAATTTCTAAACTTGGAGTCTTGTATTATTCTGCATCCCTCTCCCTATGAGTCGAGTGAGCCCATTTTCCACAAGAGAATGCCATCTTTCACAATTGAGGTGGTTGGTATGTCACCAGAGGTATCAGTCACATTTTAGTAAAACATGCTACATTATGGTGTCAGGAAATGGCTCGGCTCTAAGGGAAGGTGTGGAATCACATTAAGATACTAGGAGTATCTGTAGTATTGTTTTAATTTTGGGGAAGATTTTTTTTGTGGGTAGTAGGAGGGAAAATACTTTAGCAATGACAGGGGAGAATGATTCAGAGGCGAAAGCGAGTGTTACTGTAGATGAGGCAATTATGTCATTAGTTAATCAGATAATAAGCAATTACATGAGCAGTTACGTATTTGTCGTCAAACGGGTGTAGCTCCACTGCTGATAGATTCCTCAGCAGCTACGTTAGTATTTCCTTTTTCAGGCAAATCGGGTGAGGATATAGTGATTTTTTTTTTTCTCTTTATGATCTTCTGGCAGCAGCTAAGTTAGGGTTGTGTTTCGATGATCAGCTGCCGCAAAAGACCAAGTTAAGGCTAGTTGGTGAGGCGAAAACCTATATCCAGTGTAATGAAGAACTCAGGATTGCATTAGTTTTTGAGGCATTGAAAAACAGCTTATTAAAAAGATTTCAATCACAGGACAGTGACAGGTTTTTTCGGGAACAGTTAAGCACCGTAAGCATGAAGCAGAATGAAACATTGGAAAACTTTGTGGAGAGAATAAGGAAAATAAACAAAATACATATCGGTTGACGCGGAATGAGGAGTCTAATAGAATTATTTTACAGGAGTCAGAAAATAGGGCATTAGACGCGTTTTTTTGGGTATTTCCATTAGAAATGTCACGGCGGGTCAGGGCACAATTTCCAAAAACGCTAGCTCAAGTGGTAACCACATTTGAAGAAATTGATTTGGCAACAAAGGCAAGGGAAAAGTGTGGTATTTTTTCCACGGAGATAAGGTGTTTCAGGTGTGATAGGCACGGGCACATAGCAAAAGACTGTAAGCAGCCCAAATGTTAAAATTAGGCATAAATAGGTCACGTTAGTAAAGAGTATAGAGCAAAAAAGCAACCTGAGTGTTAGAATGTAGCAAAATAGGGCATACTAGCAAGGAGTGCAGGGCGAAGAAAGCGGGTGCAAAAGGTAAACAGTTAAATTGAAAAGGGGGCCCAGGAGTCATCGGCCCGGGCTCCCAGTAAGATTTCATGCCATAATGACACAGGCAAAGGTGGATTGCTGGCTGCTAGGAGCAATTGGCAAACACAATGTAAAATTCTTAGTAGATACAGGAACGAATGTATCGGTAATAGCCGATAAGTGCATACAAGGGAATGCGTTAGAACCTCCGAGATACAGGTTGAGCAAAGTAGGAGGTAAAACAATGCATTCGTTGGGGCATACACTAGTGGACTTTATGGTTAATGGTGACCGATTTACTGAAGATATGGAAGTAGTATCTGAGGTAAGTGAGGGATACAATGCGATTCTAGGAATAGACTTACTGAATACACGTTGCGGCAAAATCGACCTCGGTCGGCAATTAGTGGAACTTAGTGGGGACTTATTCCAACTAGGGGATACTGCTGCGAAAGGCCCACTGCCACAAGATTCACCTAACCGGTTGGTAGAATCAAGTAAACTGTGTGCAAAGCCTTTAATGGATGGATTCGCACAATAGAGTACCGTCAGGTGCAGGAAAGGTCCTATGGATTGACATCGAGACTGACTTATCAGCAGATACTGTGTGTTTGGTAGAGCCTTTGGAGGCCAACAGTGAACTAGACGATGCGCATTGTTGTGTACGAAGAAGAATAGTTTGTATAGAGGAAATAGAAAGGTCAAAGACAATACTAGTATTACTTGATAACTTTGGAGCAGAGGATAAGGAGTTGAAAAAGGGAATGTTGCCATCAACGATAAGTAGTTTCGAAGAAGAAGATTTCATACGGACAGAAGGGAAGGACTAGCTGAACCAACACAGCATATGAAACTCACGGGTCGTGGTTTATTACTAAACAGAACTCTTTGCTCGATAACAGGACTAGATTTCAATTTACCAGCTTCCTTAACAAGTCAAATTACACTTAACAAAAGTTATTCAATTATATTTTGGCCAACCAACCCTATGCAGCTCCTACCGGCACAAAATCTGTCTTACCTTAACAATTCACTAGACTCGTGTTATGGTCTTCAGTCTGGAGACTGGTTTGATGCAGCTCTCCACCCTACTCTATCCTGAGCAAGCCTTTTCATCTCCTCATAAGAACAGCAACCCACATCAATTTGAATCTGCTTACTATACGCGTCTCTTGGTCTCCTTCTGCGATTTTTACCCCACACACTTCCCTCCAATGCTAATTTTTACGATTCCCCAATGTCTAAGAATGTGTCCTACCAAGCGATCCCTTCTTTTAGTCAGGATATGCCAAAAATTCCTTTTCTCACCAATTCTGTTCAGTACCTCTTCATTAGTTATGCGATCTACCCACCTAATCTTCAGAATTCTTCTGTAGCACCACATTTCAAAAGCCTCTATTCTTTTCCTGTCCACACTGCTTATCGTCCATGTTTCACTCCCGTACAAGGCAACACTCCACACAAATGCCTTCAGAAAAGATTTCCTTACACTTAAATTAATATTCGATGTTAGCAAATTTCTCTTTTTCAAAAATGCTTTTCTTCCCGTTGCCATTCTGCATTTTGTATCCTCTGTACTGCGACCATCACATGTTATTTTACTACACAAGTAACAAAACTCATCTACCACCTTCATTGTTTCGTTCCCTAATTAATTCCTTCAGCGTCGCCTGATTTTCTAAGACTGCATTCCATTATTTTTGTTTTGCTCTTGTTAATGTTCATTTTATACGATAGCTTCAACACACTGTCCATTCCATTCAACTGCTCTTCCAGGTCCTTTGTTGTCTCATCAGAAAAACGCAATGTTTTTATTTCTTCCCCCTGAACTTTAATCCCTATTCCAAATGTTTCCTTGCTTTCCTTCACCACCTGCTCGATGTACAAATTGAATAACATCGGAGAAAGGCTACAACCCTGTCTTACTCCCTTCTCAACTGATGCTTCCTTTTCATGCCCTTCGAGTCTAATAACTGCGGTCTGGCTTTTGTACAAGTTGTAAATAACTCTCCTTTCCCTATATTTTACCCCTGCTGAATTCAGAATTTGAAAGACTGTATTCCAGTCAACATTGTCAAATGCTTTCTCCAAATCTACAAAAGCTAGAAATGTAGGTTTGCCTTTCCTTAATCTATCTTCTAAGATAAGACGTAAAGTGAGTATTGCCTCCCGGGTTCCTATGTTCCTCCTGAATCCAAACTGATCTTCCCCGAGGTCAGCTTCTACCAGCTTTTCCATTCTCCTGTAGATAATTTGTGTTAAAATTTTGCAACCACGACTTATTAAACTGATGGTTCTGTAATTTTCAAACCTGTCTGCGCCTGCTTTCTTTGGAATGGGGATTATTACATTTTTCTTAAAGTCTGAGGGTATTCGCCTGTCTCATACATCCTACACACCAGTTCAAATAGTCTTGTCATGGATGGCTCTCCCAGAGACATTAGTAGCTCTGAGGGTATGTCATCTACTCCTGGGGCCTTGTTCCGACCTAGGTCTTTCAGGGCTCTGTCAAATTCATCTCTCAGTATAGTATCTCCTATTTCATCTTGATCTACTTTCTCTTCCCTTGCTACAACATCGTCTCTAAGTTCATTTCCTTTGTAGAGCTGCTTTATGTACTCTTTCCACCTTTCAGCTTTTCCTTCTTTGCTGAGAACTGGTTCCCCATCCGAGTTCTTGATATTCGTAGAGTTGCTTTTCTTGTCCCCAAATGTCTCTTATTTTCCTGTAGGCAGTATCCACTTTTCCCCTTCTTATACATTCTTCCACAGATTTGCATTTGGCTTCTAGCCACTCCTGCTTAGCCATTTTGCACTTCCTGTCAATCTCATTTTTTAGTCGTCTGTTCTCCATTTTGTCTGTTTCATTTACTGTATTTTTATATTTTCTCCTTTCATCAATTAAATTTAGTATTTCCTGTGATATCCAAGGATTTTTTGTAGGTCTTGCCTTTCTACCTATTTTGTCCTCTGCTGCCTTCACTATTTCATCTCTCAATGCTACCCATTCCTCTTCTACTGTTTTATTTCCCCCTGCTTCTGTCAATTGTTGTCTAAAGCTCCCTCTGAAATTCTCCAGAACCTCACTTTCCTTCAATTTATCCAGGTCCCATCTCCTTATTTTCCTACCTTTTTGTAGTTTCTTCAGTTTCAGCCTACAGTTCATGACTAACAACTTATGGTCAGAGTCTATATCTGCCCCTGGGTATGCTTTGCAGTTTATAACCTGGTTCCGGAATCTATGTCTTACCATTATAAAATCTATCTGATACCTTCCGGTGTCTCCTGGTCTCTTCCACGTATACAACCTTCTTTTGTGATTCTTAAACCACGTGTTTGTTACGATTAAATCATGTTCTGTGCAAAATTCTACCAGGCTACTTCCTCTTTCATTCCTCCTGCCCAGTCCATATTCACCTACTATTTATCCTTCTCTTCCTTTTCCTACTACCGAATTCCAGTCTCCCATCACAATTAAGTTTTCCTCTCCCTTAACTGTCTGAATTTCCTTTAGCTCCTCATATATTTCTTCGATCTCCTCATTGGCAGAGCTAGTTGGCATATAAACCTGTACTACTATTGTCGGTGTTGGCTTCGTATCTATCTTGACAATGATAATGTGATCACTGTGCTGCTCACAGTAGTTTACCCGCATTCCTATTTTCCTATTCATTATTAGTCCTACTCCTGTGATACCCCGAACTGATTTTGTATTTATAATCCTGTACTCACCTGACCAGAAACCTGTTCATCCTGCCACCGAACTTCACTAATCCCCACTATATCTAACTGCAACCTATCCATTTCCCTTTTTAAATTTTCCTACCCGATTAAGGGATCTAACATTCCACGCTCTGATCCGTAGAATGCCAGTATTGTCTTTCCTGATGACAACATCCTCCTGAGTAGTCCCCGCCCGGAGATCCGAATGGGGGACTATCTCACCTCTGGAATATTTTACCCGAGAGGATGCCATCATCATATGTTCATACAGTAGAGCTGCATGTCCTCGGGAAAAGTAACGACTGTAGTTTCCCCTTGCTTTCGGCTGTTCGCAGTAGCTGTGTGGCAAAGCCACATTCGCTGATGTTACAAGGCCAGCTCAGTCAATCATCCAGACTGGTGCCCCTGTAACTACTGAAAAGGCTGCTGCCCCTCTTCAGGAACCACACATTTGTCTGGCCTCTCTACAGATACCCCTCCGCTGTGGTTGCACCTACGGTACGGCTATCTGCATCATTGAGGCACGCAAGCCACCCCACCTCGGCAATGTTTGTGGTTCATGGGGGTGCTCACTAGACTCATCTTTAGTAAATTCATTAAATCTCTTTATACAATCTCAGCAGGATGGAATAGACACTAATACGTGAATGCAGCAACTGATTAACTTAAAACAACAGCAAAAAATGAGATTTGTAATAATAAGTTCAGGAATTTGTCTTGTCGCAATCCTACTCTGCGTAATTCTTTACTGTTATAGGCATATGAAAGTGAGAACATCAAATGATTTACCAGTACATCAAATACTAGTAACATGGATTACTTGAGCCTGTACGTAATCTTTGTAACTCCTATATGTTAATGTATTGTAACCTGTATTCAATGGAAGATATGTTAGTTTGATTTGTGCTTTTGTCTATTGTTGAATTTACATGTGTTCTTCTTTTGTTCAAATTCGGGGACGAATTTTGTGAAATTAATTAATAGCGAGTGTGAGGATATAACATTTAATAATAAAATAACTATGGGAATTTACTTGAATGGACAAGTGAAGTTTAATAGCAGACAGACAGTGGGTTAGCAGCAGCAGCAGCAGTGGTTATGAAAATCAGTTGTTAACAGTGGCGGCCGGAGTGTTATTCGTCTGAGACACATGCGTGCCCGAAAAAGGAACTCTTGCAACAACACAGGCTACGTGTAGAGCGTGACTTTAGTAAGATGACAAAGTGCATTACGCTAATGCAAGCAGGTCACCGGAGTGACCAGAACGTTCTAGTAGCAACTTTTCGACTATAAAAGGACCTCTCTAAGCACAGGTTGGCAGAGTCATCAGAAGACGGACCAAACCTACATCAATCGCGCTGGGGCGCCGCAGCCGTCATTGGAGGGTCGTGTCTTCGACACCAGAAGACCAGGGGCAAACGGGAGCCAGACAGATCCCATGCAACGCTGGACTTAGCGCCGCGGAGGATGGAAGCATAGCATCAGCGACAATGGCAACTTACCTTGGACCCAGTCGGTGAGCGCTAGCTTCATCTCCTGTGTGGGACGCACCCTCCTGTCACCGCCTGGCGGAGAACGCGAGTTCACGCCCATAACTATCACGCGCCATCCTGGGGTGAGTGGTATGGTCCTGCCTCCATGGGGCCCTGACGCCTACTGTCTGCACAGCGCACGGCGAGCAGCAGTGTGCCTCTTCCGTGCAGTAGCCGACACCGCCTTCCGCTGTGCCAGCATCTTCACTCAATGCTTCCTGCAGTACGAGTCTCGCACCTCAATGGTGTCCAACAGTAGGTCATTCATTCTCTTAACGTAAATGTTCTTTCGAGACAGCGAGACTGTTTCGTTCAGGTACAGAGTTCAGTTTCAGCATGTCACTTGTGTAACTCCAAGAATAAGGGTTTAAAGTCTACGGAATTGCTGTAAAAATTATGTTAAATAAATGTCTAAACTTGGAGTCTTGTGTTATTCTGCATCCCTCTCCCTATGAGTCGAGTGACCCCATGTTCCACAAGAGAATGCCATCTTTGACAATTGAGGTGGATGGTAAGTCACCTGAGGTGTCAGTCACATCTTAATAAAACACGCTGCAATAGATACCACCTACAGGAAAATAAGAGAGACCTTTGGAGACAAGAAAAGCAACTATATGTATATAAAGATCTTGGGTGGAAAACCAGTTCTCAGCAAAGAAGGAAAAGCTGAAGGTGGGAAGAGTATATACAGTCTCTACGAATGAAATGAACTTAGAGACAATATTATAGGAAGGGAAGAGGATGTAGATGAAGATGAAATAGGAGATACTACACTGAGAGAAGAATTGGACAGAGCACTGAAAGACCTAAGTCGAAACAAGGCCCCTGGAGTGGACGAAATTCTCTCAGAACTGCTGAAGTCTCTGGTAGAGCCAGCCATGACAAAACTATTTCACCTGGTGCGTAAGATGTATGAGACAGGTAAAATACCCTCAGACTATATGAAAAATGTAATAATCACCATTACAAAGAAAGCAGGTGCAGAGAGGTGTGAAAATTACTGAACCATCAGTTTAATAAGTGATGGTTGCAAAATTTTAACACAAATTATCTAGAGAAGAATGGATGAGCTGGTAGAAGCTGACCTTGGGGAAGGTCAGTTTGGATTCAGGAGAAATATAGGAACACGGGAGGCAATCCTCACTTTACGGCTCATCTTAGAAACCTACATTTCTAGCTTTTGTAGATATGAAGAAAGCTTTTGACAATGTTGATTGGAATACACTCTTTCAAGATCTGAAGCAATAAGCAAGCAGGAGTAAAATATAGGGAACGGAAGGTTATTTACAACTTGTACAAAAACCAAAAGCAGTTATCAGAGTTGACGGGCATGAAAGGGATGCAGAGGTTGGGGAGGGATTAAGACAAGGTTGTAGCCTTTCTCCAATGTTATTCAATTTGTACATTGAGCAAGCTATAAAGTAAAGCAAGGAGAAATTTTGAGAAGCAATTAAAGTTCAGGGTGAAGAAATAAAAACCTCGTGTTTTGCTGATGACATTGTAATTCTGTCAGAGACAGCAAAAGACCTGGAAGAGCAGTTGAATGGAATGGACAGTGTGTTGAAAGGAGTATATAAAATAAACATTAACAAGAGCAAAACAAGGGTAATGGAATGCAGTCTTACAAAATCAGGCGATGCTGAAGGAATTAGATTAGGTAATGAATCAATAAAGATGGTAAATGAGTTTTGTTACTTGGGTAGTAAAATAACATATGATGGTCACAGTACAGAGGATATAAAATACAGAATAGCAATGGGAAGAAGAGCGTTTTTGAAAAAGAGAAATTTGTTGACATTGAATATTAATTTAAGCATAAGAAAGTCCTTTCTGAAGGCATTTTTGTGTAGTGTTGCCTTGTATGGGAGCGAAACATGGACAACAAACAGTGCCGACAGGAAGAGGATAGAGGCTTTTGGAATGTGGTGTTACAAAAGAAAGATTAGGTGATTGGATCATGTAACTAAAGAGGAGTTAACAGAATTGGGGAGAAAAGGAATTTCTAGCATACCTTGACTGAAAGAAGGGATCATGGGTAGCCATCCAATGTAGAAAGACACCAGAGCAGGTGTTGCCTTCGTGATTTTTAAATAAACCAGTGTGTGTGTCTCTTGTGTAAACCAGTGCCATCGATTCCTCCTTCATGTAAACAGTAATTCAGTTCCCAATCTATTTAGTCTTGGTATGACACATTCTTAAACATCAAGGAATCATTAATTAACCAATGGAGGGAAATGTGTGGGGTAAAGATAACAGAGGGAGACCAAGAGATGAATACAGTAAGCAGATTGAAATGGATGTATGGTGCTGTTCATATGAGTAGATGAAGAGGCTTGCTCAGGATAGAGTGGGGTGGAGAGCTGCATCAAATCCGACGACGACGACGACAACAACAACAACAACAACGTAAGGATTGACTAGGATATGTTGTTGAGGTGGGTTGGCCTTGGCGAATGCTGTGGTTTAGTTGTTCCAGTCTGTGGTGGAATCAGGAGATGAAGTGAATGTGGTCTTTTGTAGTAGTTTGTTGTTGGGGAGGGGGGGTGTAGGATATTGCACAGGAAATCTGTTTGCTGTCTGAAGGATATTGTGTGTTCGTCTGTGAAGGCCTTTGTGAGACCTTCAGCATATTGAGCAGGGAGTTCTCATCAGCATTTTTATTACCAAGTGATATTCTAATAGTATATTTTAAGCAATATTCATGTAAATATTTTAACAATCTGGGGTGAGTTTAGTTTCTAATTATTACTAGAGAAATACTGTTAGTCTCACTGCTGAAGGCTCCAATTGCTGCTGCCCAATCTTAGCATAAAGTTCAAATGTGCTGACAAAGGGACATGAAGAAACAAAAATAACGTTTGTTCTGTAGGGCCCACGGCATACTGTATTTATTTGGCCATAGTGCCTGCCTCTTCTCTAATTTTGTTATTTCTGAAATTGGGTGGGTACGTAGACAAAAACTTCACAAATACAGTAGTGCATTTGGTTGCTTCAGAATGGGCTAAATTTGTGTGTGTGTGTGTGTGTGTGTGTGTGTGTGTGTGTGTGTGTGTGCGCGCGCGCGCGCGTGCGTGCATGTACATAATTTTATATACAATGTCATAAAAACACCATTGTTCCAGGGGCAATTGTTGCAAAACTTATTTCACGTAAATTAGTGTTGCTGAATTCTATGTAACTAAAAAAATTCACATATTTCCAGTAGTTTATTAAATTTCTTATTTTGACCTCAAAAATTAAGGTGTGTGTGGGGAGGGGGGAGGGTTGCATAGTCATGTAAATATGGTAATACATCTAAGACAGTGACAGTATCATTAGAAAATTCTACCAATCTAGCTGCTTCTAATAAATATTACATATTTATGACTCTTTCTGCATTTATCAACATTTACAACTATGTTTAGGATTAAATGGCATTCATATTATATTGTTACTGAACTGCCATTTATCTGTAAATGTTCTCTTTGACAGATAAATGTTGTTATCTGTTGAAATTAATACATCAGTTATCATTTGACATATAACAATGTAGAACTGTCAAACTGTAACTAATTTATTAATTAGAGTAGTTAATGACATGTAACATCAAGAGAACATTGGCAGATAAAAGACTGTTTCGTAACAATGTAATGTGGAAATCATTTTATCCTAGACGTACTTGAAATTGGAGATAAATGCTGAAACAGTTTGTCATAGTTTGGTGCAATTTCCTGACAATAAAGATAGCAATGCAGTATTAAATGTCAGTTTCAGAAAGCTAAGATTTTTGTTACTTTTTGCCTTATTTGACTAACATTGTGTTAGAAATGTACCTGTTTGTGCCTGTTACCACATGAACTGCCCACCAAATCATTATTCTAATAAAACAATGAGGTCATGTATAGGACGCGATTCCACCCATTGGCTTTTCCCATGGCTTTGGTGTGAGGTGTAGTAAGGAAAGTACTTTTGATAAGTTAGACTGTAGACATCTATTCTGATTGATTAAAGTACTTCAATATTTTGTACGGATACGTCATAATTTTCAAGGATGTTGTTAGGCAGGACCTAAGAGTACAGATTAAATTGTTGTGAGAGAACAAACACTGATGGCACTGTGATGCTCACATGTTTGATATGTTCCAATAGTAGGCCGCAACTGCAATATGCAATGTTTCTTCCAGATTACCAGTAAAATTTTAACGAGTCCTGTTGATTAAAAACCGTAATCAGTTGAAACATTGATTATTTGCACTTGGCTACAACTGAAATAAGGGTTTTCCAACATGTTGATGACATCTTGAGTCAAGCAGACAGATGGAATCATGTCGTAAAATTATGATGTACAATGCATATACTTCAGATATTCTGAAATAAGTGTTGGCAATGTTCAAATGTTTGCATCCCACACTGTTTGTTTGAATTAGTGTTTATATAAATAAGTTACTATTTACTACTTTTGTGTTTCAGCAAAGGGTAATTTTTTATCTTGCAATTCTTCCAAAACTACATAAGGACTCGAAGATTACTGAAATAGTGCCTCTTTTTCAGGTGGGTACTAGGTACTACTTCTTAAATATAAGTGTTATGCTTCTTACCTGTACATTTTATCGTATTCTCATATTACACCTGTGCATTTGTGATGTAAAGTGCTTGTCTTATTATTTTAATGGCTTATAAGTTATATAGGATCTTTTTGTTTTCTTTTAAGTAAGCAAGGCACACAAAACTTTGGAAGATTAATATCTTTACATAAAATACATTTGAGTTTTTCCAACAAAATACAAAGCAAGATAAAAGGCAATAACAGGAATGCATTTAACATTTCAACTGGCACTTTTTAATACTAAATTGCACAGTCTACCATGCATAAGATCACAGCTAAAGCTATTGTGACTCATACGGAATATCTCTTACAGTCATTATAGTAATTTCTTATTTCCCACCAAGTGCTAGCTGGTGCTAGGTTTGCATTCCCAACCAGCCATATTGATTTTATGTTTTTCTGTGGCTATTTCTTAAAAAATTCAGGCAAACACCTTTCTGGTTCTTTCCAAAGGATACAGAACTTTCTTCCACACACTAATTTGGTCTGAGCTCTTGCCATCTCTTAACAATCATAATGGTGACTGTATATTAAACCCTATTCTTGCTTCTATCCATCCATCCTTCCTCCCTTCTTATTTCTAGTAGTCGTTCCCCCACAATTTGATCAAAAGCTGATGTGAAATAGTTAAGGCACTGTACATGCATAAAAAATTAGATTATTTGTGGTCCTTTCTGATTTTAACCTCCACCCATTCCCAACTTAAGTTTGCAGACCATCACTAGTGACTGTGTCATCAGCAAGATCTTAGAACCAACTTACTCCCTACTTTTTGTTCCAAATCAAGTGGTTAGCATAGTAGTTAAGACATTGAATATGCATTCAGGATGACTGCAGCTCAAATACCCATTTGACTTCATTTACGGTTTTCATTTTGATAAGTGCTGGGACAAGACCAAGGTTGTCGTCGTCATCATCATTGACTTCTCTTCCTTCCATCTGAGTCATCAGTTTAGGCAGGAAATGTAGTCTCATATGTTGTTGAATTTGATACATATCAAACTACACAGTAAAGTAATATACCTTCAAAAGTTGGTGTGTGTACCCATGTCTGAAGAATTTTTATTTATATGATGTCAGAAACATCAAACACTGCCTGTAACATACAACAGCAGATGAAATCTGTAAATATAAAATTTTCAGAATGGAAAACTGTTTCTCTGTAAACATTAGGATAAGAAGTTCAGGACCAAAAGCTGGCCATGTCTTGCACATTTGGAATGATGAGCTTCTCATCAATTTAGATTCTTGAAAATAATTATCACTCCTTAAACTGGGTAGTAGCCTGCTCCTCTCCACAAGCATGCAGACACAGTTTGTGTCGTAATCCCTATCTGTTCATGTTGATTCTAGTTCTTGAAACTTTTGGATGTTGCATGAGAGAACTGTGTGTGCCGCTCTCCTGTGTGTCCTGGTGAAGTTCTTTCCTTGGTGTAGACTAGTCCTGGAAACAGATATTTTATCTTTCCACATTTGTATGGTTAAATTTGTTGCAGGTTATTATAGTCCGTGTCGCATAGAAAGATGGCCCAGTTTTCAGCCGTTCTGTGCATCCCCCTCCATTACCGCACTGCTGGCCAATAATATTCATTCTTTAGACATGTGGCACAGGTTCAATTGTTGGCGCTTAGCCATAAGTCCTCCCCTTCTCACTTCCCCTATCACTCCGCCTCCATGCGCAGAAGTGCCTTCCTACTTAACGCCAACTATAGCGAGGTGATTTTCTGTTATGTGCAGGAAACTTCTCATTTTAAATTGGCAGTAGCTTGGTTGGTATCCAGAAAGATAGTGCCTTTTCATCAATTATTATGTCAGTAAAGTCTTTATATGACATATAGGTAGTGCTTTGTAGATATAAATAATTTAGTCATCTTCCCCCCTTGGCTGCCACTTTGTCTGATGCTTGGGCAGCGATAACATATAGGCAGCTTTTGTTCTAAAAAAAAAGTCTATGGTGTCCTGGGGTGTGCTAGTTTGGACACTGCTGTTTCTGGCAGCTTCTCTTTCTGCTTTGGATGTATGTCTCTTGTGTGTGATCGCTTCTTGTGATGTGACAATATTTTGGAAAAAGGATAGGTTGCTTACTCACCACAGTGACATCCAATGAGCCGCAGAAATACACAAATAACAGAAAAGGCATTAGAGCTTTCGGTCGTTAAGGAGCCATTCCGTGCCAAGTGGTCTAATATCGAGAAAAGTTCCCACATGACCCTCATGGATTTTGATGAAATTTTGTATGAACATTCACACATGTTCTCAATGAACACTGGTAAAGTTTCAGTTTCAGAAATTCAATACTTCTGGAGATACAGTCACTTGTTTTAGACCATAGCACAGCTTCCAATAGTGCGTCCTTAAATTTTCAGCAACTTTGAGATGATATATATCTGGGAGTATTTGCATAAAAGAAACAAAACTTGGCTATCTTATACAACTTTTAGAGCTCTTTAAAGTAAAATATTAAGAACAAGATTTGTGAGCAATTTTCATATAGATAATTTGGGGCAAAGTTGGGCGAAAAAATTGCTGGTTAAAAAAAGTGCGAACTTTAGTTTTTTATATCTCCGGAAGTAATTGTGGGATGTACATGAAACTTTGCACACCATAACTCACCAGCACAAGGACTTATAATATACAGTTTCATTCTCCTATTGCTTCCCATTATTTCACAAATCTAGGGTAAAGTTGACAATTTTTCAAAAAGTGCTAAAAATGGGTATTTTTAGTCAAATTTTTCAAAAACGTGTTTTCTCCAAACTCCTTTAAACTATGCTCATTAGAAAGAGCGTATTCTAAACTATCTAGAAAAGTGTATTTCGTTTTGCAATGCAAGCATATAAGGCCCTAAAAAGTAGCATAATCATAGAGGTGCACTGGAAGTTTGAACCCAATTTTCTGGCACTCAAATTATACCTGAAATCTTATTATGTCTAATAAATGTCTGTTAATGCATGGGATAAGTGAAATGAGAAGTCCTGATCAATAGGACGTAGCTTAAGTCCGAAAAGAAAAAGAAAAAAAAAAACTATGTTATTTCTTAATTGTCACCTCGGACCCCCGTCCCCGGTCTCTCTCTCTCTCTCTCTCTCTCTCTCTCTCTCTCTCTCTCTCTCTCTCTCTCTCTCTCTCTCTCACACACACACACACACAAACAAACTTAATTTAATTCATAAAATTTATTTCCATAATCATTATCTAATTATTAGTAGCCTGTTTAATGAACAACACTAGCTTACTGATGTAAAAGAAGTGTATAAATGAGTTGTTATGGTTTAACCACTGCTAGTTTCATTTCACCTGAGAAAATCAGCATCCCCTTCGCCATAGGGGCAACAACACCCACAGGTGGGTTCCCTTTACCACAGGATATCCCAAGCGTGATAAGTATTTCTTTACACAGGTTCCCAAGCCTGATGAAAAAATTATTGAAGTGCCCTGGGTAAAATTAGAAGCCATTCATAGGTTGTTTAGTTTCCTCTAACCTATTTCAATTTTTGATATGCTACATTAATTTTCTGATGAGTATCAAGACGAATGGTGTATTGTCAGACAGAGAAATTTACTGATGGAGCTGGAATAACTGCATCTTAAAGGCCTTAAATGTCATCTGAAAAAACAGGGCTTGTTGTCCTAATGGATTTTTTGGAAAATTATTCTTTTATTATTCAGGATGCTGTGCAAGGCTTCCACTGGAAAGCAACAATTCATCCATTTGTTATCTACTTTCATCAAAATGAGAAAGTGGAATCTTTAAGTTTCTGCATTATCAGTTCTTGTTTGCGGCATGACACTGGTACAGTTAACGTTTTTATCAAGGAGCTCATCAAATATATAAAAGCACAGTTATCTCACATTCATAATTTCAGTGATGGCTCCAGTGCTCAATCTTACTCCCTTAGATCTGTTTCATTTCTGCTCCGAAAACAATGCAATTAAATTTGTTTTCGTCAGTAAAGATGAAATTGGGAAGGAAAAAAAAAAAAAAAAGGTCACAAGAAGACAGGTTTAAACTTGGACAAACAGTAGCAGGCACTAGAGAAAATCATCACTTTTTACCTATTGATGAAACAACAATTCTGGTCAGCAGAGTTTCAAATGATTGATCTTTTCTAGCTACAATGGGTCAGAGAACTGAAGAAGGCAGTACAATATGTTGCATGCATCTAAGAAAATTTTTGGTGGATGGGGAATATCTGTGAGACTTCCACTGAGCAAAGGGATGCCTTAATAAACTTTATGCACCCTCATGGTCCAGCAGATTCATTTTATTGACCACCAATAAGTGACAAGTGCTGGGTTCCATAACACCACATTATTGCAGTTATTCCAGTTCCGTCAGTAAATTCGTCTGGCTGGCAATACACCATTGCTGTTGATATTCATCAGAAAATTAATGTAGCATATCAAAAAATGAAATAGGTTAGAGTAAACAATCTAAGGAACCTACGAGCGGCTTCTAATTTTACCCAGGGCACTTAAATAATTTTACTATCAGGCTTGGAAACCTGTGTAAAGAAAATCACCCATAGCTGTTGATGCTCGAGCGTGGCCACTATGGTGATGGAGATGCTGGTTTTCTCAGTTGAAATGAAACTATCAGTGGTTAAACCACAACAACTCATTTATAAGCTTATTTTCCTTCAGTAAGCTAGTGGTGCTCATCAAAAATGCTACTAATAATTAGACAATGACTGGGCAAATAAATTTTACAACTTACATTCATTCTAAATTAAAATTGTGTGTGTGTGTGTGAGAGAGAGAGAGAGAGAGAGAGAGAGAGAGAGAGAGAGAGAGAGAGAGAGAGAGAGAGAGAGAGAGTTGGGGTGGGCGTGACAATTAAGAAATAACATTGTTTCTATTTTTATTTTTTGTATGCGGACTTAAGCTATGACCTATTCATCAGGACTTCTTATTTCACTTATTCCAGGCATTAACAAACATTTATTAGACATAATAAAAGATTTTAGGTATAGTTTGAGTGCCAGAAAAATGGGTTCAAACTTCCAGTGCGCTTCTATGATTATGCTACTTTTTAGGGCCTTAAATGCTTGCATTGCAAAACCAAATCCACTTTTCTAGATAGTTCAGAATATGCTCTTTCTAATGAGCATAGTTTAAAGGAGTTTGGAGAAAACACTTTTTTGAAAAATTTGACTAAAAATACCCATTTTTAGCACTTTTTGAAAAATTGTCAACTTTACCCTAGATTTGTGAAATAATGGGAAGCAATAGGAGAATGAAACTTTATATTCTAAGACCTTGTGTTGGTGAGTTATGGTGTGCAAAGTTTCATGTACATCCCACAATTACTTCTGGAGATATAAAAAACTAAAGTTCGCACTTTTTTTAACCAGCAATTTTTTCGCCCAACTTTGCCCCAAATTATCTATATGAAAATTGCTCACAAATCCTGTTCTTAATATTTTACTTTAAAGAGCTCTAAAAGTTGTATAAGATAGCCAAGTTTCGTTTCTTTTATGCAAATACTCCCAGAGATATATCATCTCAAAGATGCTGAAAATTTAAGGACGCACTATTGGAAGCTGTGCTATGGTCTAAAACAAGTGACTGTATCTCCAGAAGTATTGAATTTCTGAAACTGAAACTTTACCAGTGTTCATTGAGAACATGTGTGAATGTTCATACAAAATTTCATCAAAATCCATGAGGGTCATGTGGGAGCCTCTAGACCACTTGGCATGGAATGACCCTAAGGACTTCATCAGTTAGAGTGATACAAACACACACTCACTCATATAGACAAGACCACTGTCTCTGGCCACTGTGGCTTGTGTTGTGATTGCAGCTGTCTATTTCTTAGGTGAGAAACATTGATTTTCGTCAGGAGGTTTTAGATGTGGGTGTTTTCCTTCTAGTACATTAGCAGCTGTTATGTGCTTTTGATAATCCCCTTTTGAAAGTCTCAATTTTTTTCTTGGACCACAATGGTGAATAATCAGCATACATGAAACTACCTTCAGATTTGGCATGCCATTGGTATATAGATAGTGGAAACAATGTATCTTGCAAGCTACTCTTCGCTAAGGCCGTCCTCTGTACTTTACACCTGATTCTTTACCATTGAAAATTGACCAAGTAGTTTCTATTAATCTGATAGAAATTCTCCATTGAGATAAAAAAATATTATTGAAAAGAAATAGTGGCTGGTGCAGTGTTCCCGGTGAGATAGAAGTTGCAATTACCATGCTACTACAATCGAACTCTTCTTCTGAGACACAGCACCCAAATTATTGCATGGTTTAGTTCATATATACACCACATCTCACCAAATTAACTTGTTCATACACAAGATAGTTAACTTTTATGAATATCTTGTATTTGCGCCATAGGCTAAGTTTACATAGGATCCATACTGGACCAAGTCTCAAGAAGAATTTAACTAAAACTAATCTACAAAGTTCATTTCAGTTTTTTTATCTTTACAATATATGTATAATCTCCATGTCACAGCACTCTCTTCTGAAGCTCGTTTATGTTTTGCTATGTTGCGCGGCCCCTTCTTCAGCCACTATGAATGTCTTAGGACCGCCTCACCTGCTCGCTCCTGCATACCTGTGCAAACGAGCGCATGGCGCACATTAAAATCCTTGTATACCTATTTATCTATATATGGTGAATCTGCACATCTTGTAACGAGACAGTACAGCTAAATTAGCTGTTACACTACAGATCCCCAACCTTAGCCACGAGATGTTGGATCACTTACAGCTTCTAACCTATTAATACATAGTTAAATATTTATCTGTAAATTCTTTTCCAAGTACTTCACTCATAATGGTGTTGTTTATTCTTATAGACAATCGTAATTCCTTTCTATAATTAATTTTCGCACATTTTGTATATGCAGGACTATCACACTCTCCTTATATATTGTTCAACCTATATTGCGTGTTACTTTTTTTCTTTGTACTATATGTCCTTATAACATTACTATTGTACTATATATCCAGTACAAATTTCTCAACACATACACTCGTATAAAGGCGGGGAGGGGGGGGGTGAGGTGTCCAATTACACCTATGATCGTTTCCAATACTAAACCATACTGCTCGTTTCTACACCAACTTGAATTACAGTTGCTGTGTAGTTTATGATTTACCAATCATACAACCATATAATTAGAAGTTTTCGAAAAGGAACATCATACAGTAACAAAACTAAGTTTTACCTGAACTCCCTTCTTTGCTTTACCCTTGCTTTATCTTTTGTGCCAGAGACTTCACCACAGGGACTAATCTATCACATGTTTGAGTGCTTTGCTACCACCTGACACAATGCAATGGAATCTAGTATATTGTTTCCTTCCTGATCTATGCAGAAGAAGAAAACAATGATCATCAAGCCCTACCTTGTCTTGCCCTACCAGCAGATCAAAGCCTTTCTTTAAGGTATCTGAATTCGGAATCCAGTCTTTCCTTAAGCCCATTCCCCCCCCCCCCCCCCCCCTGCCATCCTACTTCAATCAACATATACAATGATCCCAACATGGTTGGTGTTCACTGCTCTCCTAATGTTCACTAATTCCCCCTCCCCCACCCCCAGGTATAATATCTGTACTTGGGTCACTAAACTACTAACCCAGTATATGATATATATAAATATAAAATCACCGTAAATATTTCCTAATCATATTACTTATTGTTTCATACTTCAACAAACGAGGGAGCACACTTGGATTATTTTATGGGAAAGTGGCGTCATCCCTTCCTAGTTTTTCCCTTATCTCGAAACGAGTGTTGAGTGAGTTACATTGTTCATGTATGTCTTATATGTCCTTATATCCATCACATCGTCAAGGATTATTAAACATACCTTGGCACCCCTAATCAAACTAGGTTTATAACTGCCAACATCATGGGAAATGCAATGTGGACTTAAAGAAGAAGGGTGTTAGCAATAAACATGTATTAAGGTGGAAAGATAGCTTGGTACTCAAATGAGAAGAAAGAAAGGAAAATAAAGAATCGGCAAAATCGGAAGCGAAAAAGAAAAGACGACAGACCCCAAAGATTGGAAACCCGTCCCACCCCCCTTCCCCAGGAACCCAATCCACTTCTGTACTTCGCAGTGACTCCGGAGGGCAAAAGATGGCAGCCATCCCACTTTAGAACGGAACACACTGTTTCACTCCATGGATCCCTGAAAGTTACCCCCGAAAAGCCGCAATTGAAATGCATGATAAGTGTAGTTTAATAATCCATCAATCATAGTCATAGTTTGTCTTCTCTCTAAGTCTACATATCCACCCCTATAAGTCATATAGTGTAAACCATCCCAAATATATCATAATCTTACAGAAAATGTACCGAACTCCTTATAAAACCCCTTATAAAATTTATAATCTCCAATTGCGTATTATAAAAGGTATTAAAAAAAAGAGTTTTCTAGTTCAGTGGTCTTTTTATTAAATATGCATTAGCATATTCTGTGTCAGTCAATAATTATGTAACTGTAGTCACGCAACCTTTAATTTTACTACTTGGTGTACACACAACAGTTGGTACCATGATACATATCACGCAACGTTAATTTTAGTAACTGTCATATGTGCAATAGTTGGTAGTATGTCACCTTTACGTTTTATTTATTCATCTAACTTCATTTGTTACCAGTTGGTAATGTAAGTTCTATTCGTATGATACATCAAAATCAGAATTATATTTTTTTCACCTCTCTAAGACATCTTCGGTGTTCATCGTTCAGTTTTAGGTTATTTTAAACAGGATAGTGAAAGGAAAAAGAATATTTCAAGAGAAGAGAGAAGGTATCTCTCATATAAAATCTAAAATTAGGAAAAAAATTAGACACAAGCTGGAGCTCAAAGCTCGCCACTGCACTTACATGTCAATGCCTAACGTGCCTCCTGAAGTTACGATGTATGGTTTTATTGTATCAACACTTTACAAACCTTTCTCTGCCCTAGAACTGGGTCAACGAGAAACAAAGCTTTAGGGTGTGGTATATCTGATAATCTGAATGGTCCACTAAATATAGGGAAAAATTTACTAGTTTCTTTTTTGGTCTTGTCTATTCCTTTCCATATCTTAAGGAATTGTTGTTATGTACTTGAATCCTCAACACTTGGGCTTGACCTATGTTACTGTCTACTTCCTCTTTTACCTTCTTCCGCACTATTCCCTCTAAATGCTGTTGTAGGGCACTGATTGTCTCTTCAAATTTTTTAAGTCATCAATCTGTTGTTGTTTCCGAATACATTTTGTTGTATGTCCCTATTTCTTTAGTAGCATAATTACACAAGGCTGTAGCATTATTGTTAACCTCACAAAACTGTTCTTTTACTTCATTCCATACTAAGTCACATTCGGCTCCGGCTCTGTACTCTTGTGTGATAATATCTGGAAATTTTTCTACAGCCACTACTCATTGGTCGATTTTATTAACCAGCTCCTTACATGATTGTATGTGTTTAGTTACATTGGTATTAACATCTCTTACAAAATCACTTAATGTGTCTTGAAAGTGTCCCTGAATTTGTTCTAGTACCAGACATACTACTTCGGTTTCAATAGTAGTAGTTAATTCTGTTTCTAGATTAGCAGATGTCGCTGTTTGTGAATCTAGCTGTGTCTTTAATTGTGTGTTAATCTCCTCTTTGTGGGCTTCTAACTTGGATTCTAATTTGGCCCTCAATTGTGTGTTTTGAATCTCAAATTGTGGTCGTCCTTGTGAGATTCTAGTTTTGCACTTAATTGTTGTTATAATCAATACACAACCAATCTGCAACAGTACAAAGCTTATTACAACCAGTAAATTAATCCAACAATAGTATAGGTAGACTGACAGTGTTCCGTCAAGAAAGGTGTTGAACTGTCGTGGCTTCTGGAGGACTCTTCAATGCATCGGGTATCATTGGCGAAGACTAGCTGCCGCTGGAGGCTGGGTGGCAGTCTTAAAAGGGCTTGCCGGCGGAGCATGGTGGCGCCAGTGGAGCCTGGTAGAGACTTACTTCCAAGTCGTGATGCTGGCCCACCTGGTGGATCGACCAGGAACTGAAGTGCATGTTGGCCAGCGAGTCGTACAGTGGAGTCAGCTGATACATCGCCGGCGAGGGCGTTTGTAAACGTGCCTGGCCGCTTCTTTGAGTGTCCATGGTTCGGTCCATAGCTCCAGAGCCTGTGTTGCAGTTTGCCCGCTTTCCAGGGCGCCGCATTATGACACACTGCTGGTACACGGTTTACTACGCCCCCTTGTGGAAAACTGGAGTCGGGAGGGGAATGTGAGGCTGGCGCCCTGATGCCATGCTGTCGCAGTGTCCATAGGTTGGTGTTGGGTTGTGTCGTGCGGCTCTGATTTTGTGTAGAATAGGCGATGGAATCCTGCCACTGTAGAATAGGGCCGGAAATGGCCGGGGTGGTGACGCCGAGGACACGGAGGTGGACTGGAAGCTGTCAATGGCTGCTGTGTGAGTGGTGGCTTTGTCATCTCCACATCCGCGGTGGAGGAAAGCCCCAGATGTCCTGGTTCGTCCACATATGGTGAAGGTGTGTGTGTGTGTGTGTGTGTGTGTGTGTGTGTGTGTGTGTGTGTGTGTGTGTGTTGAAATAATGGCGCCTGCCGGCTGGCTGGATGGCCACATGTCACTGGAGGCATCCTGCAATGGAACCGTAGGTCAATGGTGCTGTGGGTCACTGGCCAACTCTTCGCCCGCCATCTGCTGTGATGGAGAGCTGAGGGAAACAATATAATCGGGATGAGTGGAAGCTGAGCCCTGCGAATGAGAAACAGCTGGGACAGGATGTGTTTGAATGGTTGGCGAGGTCATTGGGGAGTGGGAGGATTGGGGACGGAATTGGTTGAGGTGGCACAGTACCGTGCGGCCTTGGAGGTTCAGGGAGAAAACTTTGTGACCACGCTGCTGGATGATGACTGACAGCAACTAAGGTGGATGGCGGCCAAAACCTTGTGCCCAGACTGTGGTTCCGGGCCTCAAACGTTGGGCAGGTGGGGCAGCCGGTAGGGGAGGCTCCGGCTGGAGCAGGTGCAGCACTGTTCGTAGCTGGAGGCCATGGAGAAGTTCAGATGGGCTCTTGTCCCCCATCGGAGGAGGAAGACTCAAGATACTTCTTCATTTGCATTTTGAAGGTTCTAACGAGGTGCTCTGCCTCACCGTTCGACTGTGGTGAAAAGGCGGGGTACAAATGTGTTGCATGCCGTTGGTGCTGCAGAAGGTCTCAAATTGGTGGCTGCAAATCTGAGGCCCATTGTCAGTGGCGATAAGGCGTGGAAGACCCTCAGTGGCGAAGATCTTGGAAACGGCTTTGATGGTAGTCTCTGCTGTGATGTGGGAGCAGTGCGAGATATAAGGAAAACGAAAATATGCATCGATCAGCAGCAGCCACTGTGATCCTAAACAAGGCCCAGCAAAGCCAGCAAAGTCTAAGTGTATCCTTTCCCATAATGCAGATGGTACGGGCCATGGAGCATAACCCCTTTGAGGTGCCGGAAGATGAGTCATGCACTATTTATCATTCCGGATGGTACGTACAATCTCTACCATTAATTTTGGCCATTAAGCATATCGTCGTGCGAGAGCCTTTGTTCAGGAGATACCCCAGTGGCCTTGGTGAAGGAGGGCTAAGACTTGGGGCCGCAATGCACGAGAAATTACCACTCGGGGGTGCTCCTGGTCATCTGTCTGCAAGATCACAGCCTCGATAAGACTAAGCTGGTGACGCAGGGTGTAGTAATGGCACAACTCCAGCTGCTGGCGAGGGGTTGGGCACTCTAGCCAACCCTGTTGAAGATAGGTGCGAACTTGGTGCAGCACAGGATCACATCCTACAGCCTCGGCCACCTTACTACTTGTGATAGCATCCAACGTGCCTTGGATATCCTCATCCAGTTGAAAAACCAGGAGTTCCTCATTCCCAAAGGTCAGGTCAGGGTCTGTGGAAGGCGAAAAAGGGCATTGGCATTCGCATGTTAAGAGGTAATTGGGCAGATTAAGTAAAGATGCGGCTGCACCTTTGTCTGCCTGGAGTTGCACTGGCGTTTGTAGGATAAGAATGTCAAGAGAAATTTGTAATGCTTGACCTGGACTTCCTGCTGATACTTTATGTCCATTTGTGTTGGCCGCGACTGCTGGCTGCAGGAACCTTTCGCGTTACACACGGAGGCCAAATGTCCTTGCACGGAACAAGTGTCACAATATGCCCACCGTTCTGGACACTCATCTCTGGAATGCTTGTGGAAACAGTCTGGTCAAGACGGAGGGCGGCAGGGGTTTTGGAATTTTCGTAACCAATAGCTGCAGGCTGATGCAGTGCTTTCTTGCCCTCTCGGTGGAATTTCCGATTTTGAATCGCATCGAACTGTTCCTCTGCTCCAGTGAGAGGCTGTGTAGTGGCGATGTTGGCCCATGTTTCCAGCCGCTTCCCTGCTGCCCTGGTATCTTCAAAACTTTGGGCTAGAACCAAGACTTGATCTAACATGGGGTCCTCCAAGTTCATGGTATCCTGTTGAAATTTTAAGTCTCCCGCAGCCCGAATGATCATATCCCTAATCATTTCTTCGGCATATGATTCTTGTGCTTTTTTGGAAACGAAACTACACTTCCTACTGAGTCCCTGCAATTTTGCCGTCCACTCCCAATGTGTCTGATGGTGTTGCTTATGACACTGATAGAATTCTACTATGGCTGCAATGACATGAAAATGACTCTGGTCGTAGTTGTGGAGTAAGTGGCAAATATGCTCAAACAAAAGATCACTAGGCTCCTTCAATGGCTTAAGTTTGCAGAGAAGTTTATAAATTTTGGGGTGACTCCAAGACAGGAATAAAGATTGAATCATGCTGTCATCGCATATCTGGAACGCTACCAAGTGCTGTCGAAAGTGTTTTTCATATGAATCCCACTCTCTGTTGATTCGTCAAATGATGGGAATGCTGGTAAATGTGCCCCGGCTTGTTGTGCTACCATCACACTCAGAAGTTGCTGAATATTCTGCTGAATCACTGCTTTCTGACGTGCCAGATCGGTCAATGTGGCCTGTAGTTCTGGGTCCGGGGGAACACCAGTACCTGCGTCGACCATCCTCGTCGCCACTTGTGTTATAATCAATACATAACCAATCTGCAACAGTACGAAGTTTATTACAACAAGCAAATTAATCCAACAATAATATAGGTAGACTGACAGCGTTCTGTTGAGAAAGGTTTTGATCTGTCGTGGCTTCTGGAGGACTCTTCAGTGCGTCGGGTATCATTGGCGAAGACTAAATGGGGCTGGGTGGCCGTCTTAAAAGGCTTGCCGGAGGAGCGTGGTGGGGCCAGTGGAGCATGGTAGAGACTTGCTTCAGAGTCGTGATGCTGGGCCGATTGCTGGATCGACCAGGAACTGAAGCGCAGGTTGGTCGGTGAGTCGTACAGTGGAGTTGGCTGATACATCCCTGGCCAGGGCATTTGTAAACACTCCTGGCCGCTTGTTTGAATGCCCACGCTTCGGTCGATAGCTCCAGAGACTGTGTTGCGGGTTGCCTGTTTTCCAGTGCGGCACATTATGACATGCCGCTGGTACGGGGCTTACTACAATTGTGCGTTTTGATCTTCCAACTGTGACTTTATTTCCGTGCTCATTCTAATCATTTGTTCGAGGAGATCTTTCAGTGTGATTTCGGCCTCAGTGTTCATTTTTCTTGTTTTCATAGGCATTTAAGAACAATAAAATTATGCTAAATATTTGGTTAGCACTGTCCACATTAAACAATTTCACACTGTTTGAACATATTAGTTCACGGCTCAACCAGCGTCTCGGCGAAAACTGCGTTGTCCTGGCTCACTGCCTGTTGTACAGTTGGCCACCATTGCTGGCCACATCTCGTTGTTGGTCAGTCGGCTGCATAACGGTGCCAATTTAGCGAAAACTTGAAGGACTCGTTCTGTCGAAAATGTAGTTTGCCACTTATTTATGTAGGTTGCTATGGAGCTTGTTTAATGGTCTCAGCGGCAACCATGTTGACTCATTTGGTCTATTATTTCGTAATTTAGCGGAAAAAAAATGAACCCATATTTTCTTCTGTATCTATATTTCTCATCTATTCTCACTTCTCCCCCTCCAAATCAGGACTGGAATACAGTCGCCAGGAAATGCAGTGTGTCCGGTGCAATTACTGGTGCAATTACCGGTGCAATTACTGTACTGCTACAATCGAAATCTTCTTCCGAAACAAAGCACCCAAATTATTCCTTGGTTTAGTTCATATATACACCACATTTCACCAAATTAACTTGTTCGTACTTTCTTCTTTAATAGTTTATGATTATGTAAAAGATTTGGCCTGTAAGCTAGCACCTAGAATTCAGGCTAGGACTTCACCAGCAGGGAGGGAACACACTCAGTGAGAAAACTTTGAATAAAAACCACATGATAGTTAACTTTTACGAATATCTTGTATTATGCTCTTAGGCTAAGGTTACATAGGATCCGTACTGGACCAAGTCTCAAGAAGAACTTAAACTAAAACTATGTCTACAAAGTTCATGTCATTTTTTTATCTTAACAATGTATGTATAATCTCCATGTCACAGCACTCTCTTCCTAAACTCGTTTATGTTTTACTTTGTCGCTCGATGGCCTCTTCTTCAGCCACCATGACTGTCTTAGGACCGCCTCACCTGCTCGCTCCCGCTTACCTGCGTACATGAGCGCATGACACACAGTAAAATCCTTATATAAACTACTTATCTATATATGGTGAATTTGTACATCTCGTGGTGAGACAGTACCATAGTGTACAGCTAAATTAGCTGTTACACTATACTGGCCAGTATTTACTTTAACTTGGTGCTACCGATAGTTACACAAAAAGGTTGCAAATGAAGACTGTCTTTCGGAAATATTTTACTTTATCTGGTAAGAGAGGAGGGAAAAAAAGGGGCACAGAAGCTTAAGGTTACTCACAGCCTTGGCTGTGAGGTAAGGACAGGTGATATGTGGAAGTCAGAGATATTGCATGGTAATTCGTTTTGCAGTGCATCATGCAGTTATTCACCAGAGTAACTATTGTTCTCAGTGGCACCATCATGTTTCAGTTTCTTAAGTCTTCGCAAGACCTACGACACAGCTTGGTGCCATTACATCTGTCTGCGGGCCCTCTCCTGACCTTTATTTGCCAGGTCCTGTCACATTGGTTGTTCCGAGTCTGGGTTGGCATTGTTCTCAGCAATCCGCAGATCCACGAGGGTAGCATTGCAAGGAGTTCCGTATTAAGTGTCCTCCTCTTCTATTTTGCTATTAATAAATTGGTAGCCTCAATCAGGCCATTGGTTACACTGTCTTTCAGTTTGATGATGCCTTCATGTAGGTGGATGATGATTCTGAAACGTTGAAAATGTGGAAGCAGCTTTACTCATGTGGTTTCATAGCAGTGATTTCTGTGCATCTGGTATCAAAAAATTGGTTGCCCATTCTGAGGAATGTTGGACTATGAGGAAAAATGCACGAACATAATATGTTTTCATAGCCTTGTTGCTTATGTGTGTGTGTGTGTAGTGGCCATTACTTGGAAGCCTCACTTAACTTTCTGATTCAACCTTGTATTTATTTATTTTTCCTTTAATATCCAGCAGCTGTTTTTGGTAAATGTTTGTAGCATTAATTTATCTTTGTTGCAGAACACAAGGCCACCTCTTGAACTTCTGGAATATATGTATAAAAGCATTCAAAAAATAATAACAGAGTCTTAATAACACCAAGATGATTGAGAAGGACTTGGGTGTGTCGGGAACTTACTTGTTATGCAAGGGCAATCGCATCCACAAATTCAGGATCAAGTGGTGTTCAAAGAGGTATGCTATTACATATTTCCTGAATTTATCCAGGAATAAGCTGATGCTAACTGCTTTCTCTTCAATATTGACAGTAAGCCTACTGTGGAACAAAGACATGAAGTGATGAAAATAACAGAAGACATCATCAAATCAAATAATCTCCCACAAAGAATAACAACAGGACAACTGAAGATTACTACCAGTATCCTTTCATGATAGTGTGTGGTGTAATGATAACTGAAATCCGTGTAAAAATGCTAACACTAATAACTTTTTGAGAGAAGTTTGTAAATGGTGCTTATTAATATGTTAATGTAATCTAACAAATAATTACTTGTTGTTTATAGAAGTAGAAACATTGGTATGAATAAAGAGCTCGAGAGTTGTTCACTCAATGTGTATGGATACGCACCAGACCTTTGAACCTGTCTTGACAGTTTTCCACAGTGAACCCAAGGGTGTTGCTAATAGTTGCAATAACATTACTATCTCTAGGAAACAAGAATAGGGCTGGTGAAGTGGAAAAAGAAGTAGAATGCACTTGCATGTCATTTCATTATGCATATAGCTAATCCCCCTCCCCCTCCAATTTACTCTTTGAATCTCTTCTTCTCCCCTTTTTCTCCCTGCCTCTTTTTTGTAGTAGCTTCAAATGATCCACCCAACACATGTATTACATCTAGTTCAAGTTATTAACACTTCAAGAGATAGTACTCTGTATCTGAAAAAAAAGTCAATTAAATTGGTAATCATCAATGTAATGGACCTATTATTACAGAGGAGTAATAATAGTAAAATATAAAAATAGTATTTCACTTGATGCTCTGCAGCATCATTGTAGTGGTTCTGCTGGATTAGCAAGTTCTAATTCAAATAACTCCTGTGATTATACACTGCCAACACATTTCCTTTATCATTGTCAAAATTTCCTTCAAATTCTTGTGTGTCATAATGGGGCTTGTGATGTAATATTGTGCATGAATATATGCATGGCTAATACTATTTTACCAAGTTCTGTTGTCAATGCTGTCCACTAGCATGCAACTTCATTTTGAACTATCTGCTTATGTGCTAGTCTGATTTTTGCTACTAACTTACAAGTGGCAATTGTGTGTGTATGTAATACTACTGGATCAATACCTCTTGAGCCATATAGTAGCAACTCTTCTACTGTGGGCTTTGGTGCTAGCAGTGTGGTGTAGTGGGTATGTTGTGAGTCATAAGTTCAAATCTAACTACCAGCTGTTATTTGTTCTGCAGAAATTCACATTTCTGAAATGTTCCTAAAATATGTTGGTAATATGTCTGTGTTCAGTGCTTGTATAAATAATAGCATTTTTATAATATTTTATGTATAAATTAGTTGCACACCCCATCCAGGGAGCCATTTCTGTTTTGGCTTTACATTGCTTTTAGTTGTCATTTTCATACTTCAACAACCAGAGATGATTGTTGCATGTAAGTGAATTTTGTGTGTGTGTGTGTGTGTGTGTGTGTGTGTGTGTGTGTGTGTCTGACAAAGGCTGTGATTTAAATTTGAGTGTGTATGAGCCTGTCTGCAACTCGACATCTTTACGGTGAGTTGCAAACTATCCTCATTATATTGAAAAAGGTATTGTAGGAATCAACACTTTCGTAGCTGCTTATGAACTAGAAAGCTATACTGAAAAGAAATCAGCAGAAAAAGTTGAAATAAGACACTTTTCACTCATTTTTGATAAAGAGTTCATATCAATATGTCATAAGGTGTCAAGCTTTTGTAAGCCCCAGTGTTTCAAATTATAAATCCATACAATTAATAATTGGCTGATTGTTGTGTTTTTTCAATCATGTGGTTTTAAAATAGTTTACAACCATGTATATTATCCAACAAGTTGCTTCAATTTTTATTGTCTCTTGAGTGAATTGAAAGAGGATTTTCACAATAGGTCCATGACTGTGTAGTCATACATGTAACTTTTCATTTGTATATGTGTATTTAGTTACATATTTCTCTGTGTTTTGTATTTCTGTTTAATCAGTGCTTGAAGTGTAGAAATGCTATTCTGCATGCACCATTGGTTTTGTTAGTCATTTAGAGGTACCCCTTGCATGATGTTATGAGTAAAAATGAATGAAAAGGTTTCTTTTATAAAATTTTCTCAAATGTCTGTCATGCATGTGTTTGTGGAATATTCATGTAGCAGTAGATTTAAATAATAAGACATTCATCCAGCTTGTTAAATTATAAATGACATTTACACAAAAAAGTTGGTGCCATTGTTTCTTACATTTGCAACTAGAAATATCTTTGTGGAGTCCTAGATCCAAAGCACTCTCATTGCGCCAGTTTAGGTCTGAGAAGCAAGGCCATCTTTCAGCACATAAACATTCATATGTTTTGAGGGTTTCTCTTGCTGACAGCAGAGAACAACAAGAAGGTGAGTATTCAGCAATATTTCTGAATTTCATTGTTTATGAAATACTCAGTTGTTATTGTTATCCTTCATCAGAGTCAAACATGTATATATTCTTCCAACTATTCAGAATTGTTAGTGCGTTACATTTAAAAATATTTTGGTCCTATTCAATCTATCCTTCGAAAATCCTGTACCCCAAAGATTTTCATAATCAGTGAAAATTCATCTCAATAATTGTCCATATAAATCAACTTTGCTTTAGTTCCCAGGAAATTTTTCATCTTTTTGTGTTGTGTTTATACCTTCATAGATAGGGTTAATTTCATATGTGAACTCTGCTTCATGTAGTCTAGAGTTACACTATTGTGGTTACCTGCTAATATTCAAAGTAATAACTATTTTCAACATATGGCTCCTGGACAGACTGAAAATTACTTGTTCAACTGATGATAGGTTCTTGGAATCACGCTGTCGACAGCACTTTCCAATAGTGAAAGATTCATTTTGTGGTACTCACATACAAAACTTCAGTCAAATGTGCAGGTGTTCAATTGGGTTTAGATCAAATGAATTTTGTGTCAACCAAATGCCCAAAGACATGGTCATACTCTTATTACCCATCTGTATCTGATTAGATGAAAACACACAGTAGCTTTCAGTTAAAAGAGCTTATCCTCCTCAGGAAAGAGAGGCCAATCATAATCCTCCAAGGATGAATTCTTAAGTAAACTAGTCAAGTGTGACTGTCATGTGGAAACTGGTCCTACAGAAAAATATCTGCCCAGCTTCAATACTGTTCGGCAAATTTTATGTTTTTGTTACTATTACATCATTAGCATGGACGCAGATACCATTTATATGTCACAGAGCGAGGTTTGCAGCACTGTTATTATACATTCATTTTTGCATTTTTGTTTGCCCCTGATTCATATGGATACTGAACTACCTACTGTGGTATATTGGTTCACACTGACACCTTGTTCTAATTGTCATTCTTTTCAGATGCCAGAGGCACATGAAACTGAAATAATTTCCTTGTCTCCTCTAACAACACCATCTATTATGTCCGTGGATTCAGCTGCTTAAATAAAGTCTTCTTATTTACGAAGGATTACTTCATTTTAACAGCCAGATTAAACAATGCACTTCACTTTAGATGGGGAAGATCAAACATAAATATTTTACTCGCCTGTGTTCTTGAAGACAGACATTTGTGTTGTTGATGCTCATCATTCAGCTAAATATTTCAGGATCTTCATTTAATTAATAAAAGACCGCTTGATGATAGTTCCATCGAAACAAATTTATTTAGTTGTGCATCATCATAATGTTCAAAATATCCAGCAGCAGATAACAGAGATGTTCACAGGTTTGTAACTATGAACAGAAAGACAAAACATGGCTTCCACTCAAACATTTTCTGCGTAACTGTGTAATAAGACTAATGACAATTTTTTGTAGCTCACAATTAAACAATATTCTTCTACAAAATACGTAAAGTAAAATATTACATTTAGGCTTTAACTATTTATCTTAATGTATATATGTGTTTTATGAAATTTGTATTTAATAGTATATGCAAATTAAAAGTAGTGTTTTGACTCATGTTAAATTTGTTCAAGTTATTTACATTATTTGTGTTTTTGAAGTGCACACTTATCTGTTTTGCCTATATTGTGTAGGTGTACTATTATTGAAACACGTAATTTGAATATATTACAATTTGTGGTCTATTTTTTTTTTATAAATGCGGATTTGTATAAAGTCGTAGTAGTTTTGTCTATTTCGAAGATAGTTTCTTAGTACCAAATGGATTATTAATTTTGTGTGTGAAAAATGACCAGTATTTAATTTAGGATCCAGTGATATATAAAACATGGTCTGCCCTAATTTATTTAAACAAAAGGTAAATATTTAATAATGTTGTGCAATAGTTCTAACATGTAGTAGTGTTGTTTTTATAGAAATAAGTATCTTTATAGGCTCAGCAGTTTCCTTAACTAATTCATTTTTAGTGTTTGTAGTTATTATTTACAAAAGTATCAAAATTGAAAATTACGTACAAAGGACAGTCAAAGTTATTTCTTAAATGTGTTTACTAATAGTGTTAATAGTATGTTAAACTGAATGCGGAAATGTGATATTTTACATGTCCAGTGGTAACTTTTATTTAGGTGTCCAATAGTTCGTGTTTGTAATGTTAGCAGTGGATCTGTTGGGAGCACGCAATATAGCAGAAATGTTACACTCACCAGTCAGGGAATCATTAAAACTCGTTTTTTGCAGGGGGATAATCAATCAGGAAAGAGAACACTGGCATTCTACAGATCGGAGCATGTATTATTAGATCCCTTAATCAAGTAGGAAAAGAAGAAAATTTAAAAAAGGAAGTGGATGGGTTGAAGTTAGATACAGGGGGATTAGTGAAGTTCGGTGGAAAGAGATCAGGATTTCTGCTCAGGTGAAAACAAGATTATAAATACAAATTACATAGGAACATTACAGGAGTAGGTCTAATAATGAATAAGAAAATAGGAATGCAGGTAAAGTACTATAATCACTGTAGGGGAGGGGACGTATCATAGTCAAGATAGATATGAAGCCAACACCAACCACAGTAGTACAAATTTATATGCCAACTATAGGTGGCGTCATGTAAGAAGGTGCTTCCGTGCATAGAGACAGAGCGATAAGAAGGGAAGGAGCTACAGCTGAGTTCCAACAGTGGGAGAAACATTGCTTAACTCACGGCCGGCCAAGTGACTACAGAATGAACATGTGCTGAAGGTTGGGCCACCTTCGTACGTGACTCCATGTGTAACTCTGCTGATGATGAGATTGAAGAAATATATGAAGAGATAAATGAAATTATTCAGACAGTTAAGGGAGGTGAAAACTTAAATGTGATGAATGACTGGAATTTAGTAGTGGGGAAAAAAGGGGAAGATAAAATAAGGTGAATATGGACTCTGGAAAAGAAATGGTAGAATTTTGCACAGAACATAATTTAATCATAACAAACTTTTGGTTTAAGAATCATGAAAGAAGATTGTATACATGGAAGAGACCAGGAGACACTTTAAGGTAACAGATAGAGTCGATAATAGTAAGACAAAGATTTCAGAACCAGGTTATAAACTGTAATACATACCCAGGGACAGACATAGACTCTGGCCATATCTTATTGCTTGTATGCTGAAATTGAAGAAACGGCAGGAAGCAAGGAATATAAGGAGATGCTACCTGCATAACCTGAAGTTCTTGAAAATTTCAGAGAGAGCCTTAGGCAACAATTGACAGAAATGGGTGGGAGGGGGGGGGGGGGAATAAAACAGTAGAAGAGACTGGATAACTTCGAGAGATGAAAATAGTAAAGGCAGCAGAGGACCAAATAGAAAGTCAAGACCTACAACAACAAAAATCCTTGGATATCACTAGAAATACTAAATTTAACTGATGAAAGGAGAAAATATAAAAATGCAGTAAATGAAGCAAGCAAAATGGAGAACAGACCACTACGGAATGAAATTGACTGGAAGTGCAAAATGGATAAGCAGGGGTGGATAGAAGGCAAATGCATGTTTGTAGAAGAATGTATAACTAGGGGGGAAATAGATACCCACCTACAGGAAAATAAGAGAGAAATTTGGAGGCAAGAAAAGCAGATAAATGAATATAGCTCAGATGGAAAACCAGTTCTCAGCAAAGAAGGGAAAGCTGAAAAGTGAAAGGTATATAGAGGGGCTCTACAAAGGAAATGAGGTTAGAGGCATTATTGTAGGAAGGGAAGAGAAAGTAGATGAAGGTGAAATAGGAGATACTGTACTGAGAGAAGAATTTGACAGAGCACTAAAAGACCTAAGTTGGAACAAGGCCTCTGGAGTAAACAACATTCCCTCAGAGCTACTTAAGTCTGTGGAAAAGCCCACCTGGTGGGTGGGATGTACAAGACAGGTGAAATACCCTCAGGCATTTAAGAAAAATGTTATAATCCGCATTCCAAAGACAGCAGGCAGAGACAGATGTGAAAATTACAGAACCATCAGTTTAATAAGTCGTTGTTGTGGTCTTCAGTCCGGAGACTGGTTTGATGCAGCTCTCCACAATACCCTATCTTGAGCAAGCCTCTTCATGTCCACATAAGAGCGACAACCTACATCTGTCTGAATCTGCTTACTGTATCCATCTCTTGGTCTTCCCCTGCGATTTTTTCCCCATACACTTCCCTCCAACGCTAAATTCACAATTCCTTGATGTCTAAGAACGTGTCCTACCAATCTATCCCATCTTTTAGTCAAGGTATGCCAGAAATTCCTTTTCTCCCCAATTCTGTTCAGTACCTCCTCATTAGTTACATGATCCACCCACCTAATCTTCAGCATTCTTCTGTAGCACCATATTTCAAAAGCCTCAATCCTCTTCCTGTCCGCACTGTTTATCGTCCATGCCTCACTCCCATACAAGGCAACACTCCATACAAATGCCTTCAGAAAGGACTTCCTTAGGTTTAAATCTATATTCGATGTTAACAAATTTCTCTTTTTCAAGAACGCTTTTCTAACCATTGCCATTCTGCATTTTATATCCTCTGTACTGCGACCATCATTTGTTATTTTACTGCCCAAGTAACAAAACTCATCTACCTCCTCATGGTTGCAAAATTTTAACATGAATTATTTACAGAAAGATGGAAAAGCAAATAGAAGATGAGTTTGGATTCAGGAAAAATGTAGGGACATGGGATGCAATACTCACTTCACGACTTATGTTAGAGGACAGAATAAGGAAAGGCAGACCTACATTTCTAGCTTTTGTAGATTTGACAGTGATGACTGGAATACACTCTTTGAAATTCTGAAGTCTGCAGGGGTAAAATATAGGGAATGGAAGGTTATTTACAACTTTTACAAAAACCAGGCAGCAGTTATTAGAATTGAAGGACATGAAGGGGCGCAAGTTGGGAAGTGAGTAAGACAGGGTTGTAGCCTTTCTCCAATATTATTCAATTTGTACGTTGAGTCACCAATAAAGGAAAGCAAGGAGAAATTTGGAGAAGCAATTAAAGTTCAGGGTGAAGAAATAAAAACTGTGCACTTTGCCAATGACATTGTAATTCTATCAAAGACAGCAAAGGACCTGGAAGAGTAATTGAACAGAATGGACAGTGTGTTGAAAGGAGCACATGAGATGAACATCAACAAGAGCAAAACAAGGGTAATGGAATACAGTCTAAGAAAATTGGGCAATGCTGAAGGAAATATATTTGGCAAGGAAATAAAGAAGGTGGTAGATGAGGTTCTGTTACTTAGGCAGTAAAATAACATGTGATGGTTGCAGTACAGAGGATATAAAATGCAAAACGGGAAGGAAGAGCATTTTTGAAAAATATAAATTTGCTAATGTTGAATATTAAAGTTTATTTATTTATATCACATATGGTAGTTCCAAACATAACAGTGTAACATGTTACAGATTACAAATTACAACTGTTCAGCCTTAGATTATATAACAGTTTTTGGCATTATTGATTTATAAATAAACATCCAGATTTTATATACATAGTATAGAATAACTATTTCCAAATAAAATGTCACTGAATGTTCCACAGTATGCAAGGTTTCTGCAAACCTTCACAAACCTTCACTTTCCGCACCACAGTCACTTTCTGGGACACAGTCACTTTCTGGGGGGGGGGGGGGGGGGGGTTATTTTTTGCCACATGTGGAGCGTGTCTGCACATCTCCCATGCCTGGTGCGGATTTGGTTGAGGCTTGTCGACACGACATTTTGCTGATGGAACCCTTGTGGCTTCTACTTGATGCAGGGCAGGCTTTAGCATTGTGCAGGGCAGATTTGTCACCACTGTTCAGTCCTTCACTTGAGGACGTTGAACTCGCTTTCTGAAAAGTCCTTGACTGTAGTAATGGCAGGATGTCTTGATCTCTGCCTTCTCCGTTCACCGTGGGCTACAATTTTAGCAGTGGTAGCTAAGGATTACCCAGAATCTTTTGATAGTCACGCTTGAGGGTGCACTTCCATCTGGGATTTGTGTGGAGTGTTGCCTTGTACGGGAGTGAAACATGTATGATAAATGGTTCAGACAGGCTTACAAAATGTAGTGCTAGAGAAGAATGCTGAAGTTTAGGTGGGTGTATCGCGTAACTAATGAGGAGGTACTGAACAGAATTGGGGAGAAAAGGAATTTCTGCCATACTTGGACTAAAAGCAGGGATCGACTGGTAGGACATATTCTTAGACATCAAGGAATCATTAATTTAGCATTGGAGGGAAGTTTGTGGGATAGCTATCATAGTGGGAGACCAAGAGACAAATGCAGTAAACAGATTCAAATGTATGTGGGTTGCCTCTTCTTATAAGGAGATAAAGAGGCTTGCTAAGGATACAGTAGGATGGAGAGCCACATCAAACCAGTCTCCAGAGTGAAGACCTCAACAACAATCAATTCATTTACCTGTAGTAGCACTGGGTAAAATCTCTACATAAAACTGGTTATTTTTCCTCACTCAATTCACCAGAGCACATCATGTGACACAGTCATGAGCTACTTGCTGGAGACATGTCATGTATGTTGTTGAAGATTACAGAAGAGATTTAGAACATGAAGTAATAGTTGTTACATGTCTTTTGGTGTTCATTACACTAAATACAAAAACTCTTAATTGCCCACAGAAGATTCTCTTTTATATTGCTTGGGTAACAGTAGATCAACTTGGAAGAGATGTACAAGTGGAAAATAACTCATTGTTAGTGCATTGTGGGTTCATGATGATTTGCAGTTAACAGATTTCTTCTCCAAAACAAAAACAAATAAAATTGTAACACGGTCACTACTCAGAAGAGTTATCTGGCCTTCACCATAATTTTGAGAAAATATTTTCTTTGGTGTTCCAAGAAATTTAAATCGTGGGGCGCGGAGTTAATAGCAGTGGAGTTAACCCCAGTCCAGAGAACATAAGTTCAGCATTTTCTGACCCTTTGGTACATTCTCGAAGCTTTCTTGAAATGTGCTCATAGTATCAGTATTTCAAAATATGTCCCTTGCAAAAACTACTACAGGAAGATGCCAAAATTTTCTGGAACGATGTGGAAGCAAGATATTTCTTTGTCCTTTAGAAGGGACCATCATCATCTCCTTAGTATGACCAGAATGCCAAGGTAGAACTTCATATTAACACGAGTGGGTGTACAGTAGTATTATTTCTGGTTTAGATTCCGGAAGGATCTGAGAAATTTATGGCTTATACTTAGAGTATTCCTCAAATCCAAGGCACACTCCAACCAAGAAAGAATGTCTTGAAGTTGTTTGTACTATCAATAATATCCAAACATGTTTATTTCACAAAACATCCACCATTTTGGTGGATCACCATTCTGTATGCTGACTGATTAGTGTGAAAAATCCTTTAGTCAACTGATAAGATGGGCATCAAGGTTTCATAAATACAGTGCCACCAAATGGTAGAAAAAAATGGGTAAAATTGTAAGGACTATGAAATCACAAAAGGAAGTGTGATCCAAGGATTGAAAATTGTTGTTCATCATCCCAACTCATTAATAGTCAGATGACCTTCAGCAGTGTTATATCAGGTCACCTAAGATTTGTGAAGACTAGACAGAATCAGGTATAGGTTTCTCTCCTTCTATTAGACACTATGTGAACCACTAGTAGTAATGTCTGCAATGGAATCATGAGCCACAGTTACCTTTGGGGTATCTGGTATCAATTATACCTGCAGCACCACCACCACCATTCCACCAAATTAGAACCAACCTCTTCCCAAAGTTGATAAACCCTTATTAGATGGATGATAGTGTGCACCGACTACCATATACACAACTCTGCCACTGTAGTTCTACCAGCCGCTGAAGATCTGGAAATTGCAAGGTTCCTTGTAGAAGGTATAATTTTTGAAACACAGAGTATCCTGTGTGATAATCTCTGATCAATGGAAAGTTACTCAAGATTAGTATCAGAGGTACTTTCACATTGTGATATCTCCCAATGGATGACAACTGGCTACCAATTACAGTTAAATCATCTTATTGAATGCTTTAGTAGACAGAATGACTTGACAAATTTGAAAGGATAGTGAGACACAAATGGTGCCAGTGTGGTGTTTGCACATCACACTCCTCCAGTCCAGTTGTCCGAAGACTGAGGTGACCACTTCAGGGCCAAGATTTGAACACCATCGAGCATTACTGGGAGGATGTCATGGTATGCAGGCTCCAGGCTGTGGACACTGTACCCATCAACAGACTAGAATTGCTTGCCTCTCTGCAGATGATTGGTGCCACCTGCATGCAGAGGAGTACTAGGGACTTGCCTTCCATGGCGTGTCACTGCATTTCCCGTGGCTAGAGGAGACACCGCACAATATTAGGTGTCTAACCCATGACATTTGTTAAATCAGTGTACATTGATGCTGAAGAGAATAATTGGAATCATGTCTGTCATGATACTACAGGCGTCATACTGTTTTTCCTACTCTATGGAACAACAATGCATACACTATTTCTGTTTCAAGTAAACTATACTAACTACTCAGAGTGACTTCACAAAGCACCTTATCAAGGGGACCACAGAAGAAAGACAGCTGGCTTGAATATGATTGCTGAACACTCAGTAGAAAGACCAAAAGCTTTATAATGCCTAGATTCAGACATTGAGATGCAGTCATGTATACTTGTTATGGAATTTTACACTTCTGGTGTATGTGAGCCTGTTTGAAATATTACTAAAACACTGCTTTGGACCATATTGCATCCTTTGTTGTTTGTTGGGCAGTATGTACAAAGTAGAAGATTATGACCAAATGCACAGTGTGTGGTATTACAGGTGGTACAGGGGGAAGCTGATTGTTTCCATGTGAAAGGCGGGTTTTGACAGGCTGTTGGGCTCCCCAGCCGGCTGGCTAACAGTTTGAATCTAGTGAATAGATAGGTAGTCAGGGTTTTCCTAATGTGCTCGGAAACCACACTCTTGGCTGAGCGAGGGCGTCTATTTCAGATTGCAACTGAAATACAATATAGCCACAAACATTATTCTAAAAATCTGTATAAAATCAGGGAATGATCATATGGCAAAAATAATTATATGAATGAATTTAGGAGACTGGGGAGAATCAAACGCCGAAATTACAATTTCAATATTCCTTACGGATAAAAAGCTGACAAATTTCAGTACTATAATAATAATATTATAAGACTTATATTTACAATTATTGATACATAGTGTTTATCAGTAACAGTTTAAGAAGCAAATGGGCAGCATTGCACCACACTACCTATCTTAAAAGACATACCACGTTATTTCCGTATTCTTTCAATGAACTTTATTTTACTCTCTTGTTCTGCTTTTTGTTGAGGGAGTAATATTATTGTGTCAGAAAATAGATTCCACCACAAAAACACAAATCATGAACCCAGCAACGCGCATTAGCTTTATATATGTATTTTATTATATGTCATACTAGCTTATACGCCCGTGCTTCGCATCGGTTGTTAAAGAGGGACCTGTGTATATCATGTTTTTTAGGGTTCTGGATCTAGGTCAGCTAAATCAGAATCCTTGTTGGATCGCTCTGTCAATAAACTCAGTTCTCATAACCAAGATGTCAAATTTAAGTAGAAATCATTGTTGAAAACGATGAATGTTCCTGAAGTTTTTCATATAGAAAGTGAAATTAATTTATGTACGTACTCCAGAACGATGTAAATTCATTGTTAGTTTGTGTTCATAAAGTTAAGACTGAGTTGTGTAATTGTCTGTCTGGCAAAACTTGATCTATCATTGAGATGAGAAATAGTAGTAGTAATAATAATAACAGCGCCATGTATTGGTTCTATGGCGTAGTACTAAACTGTTTATCTCTCACACTAATTGTATGCTGAAGTATTGGAATGTTTCAGTGTTGCACTGGGGACATTGTAGTTATTCTGTATGCAATGTTCCATATTATCGAAAAGTCGACGACTACTGAAAGTCTGTTAATTCAATCAACAGAGCCGTTCATGTCTGTTTATATAATACGTCATGGTGGTGTCAATAAAAATAAGTCTGGGTAATTGTTGAAGGAATGGCGTCAGCTGATCGTCTGTATAGAACTTTCCATTAAATATAGTAATATTTCCAGTGAATTGTCTTGACTGTGTTAGCTGCATCGGCCACTCTTTCAGCTAATACAGGCCCTCACGTCCTGCAGTGATTACTTCGTAAAGCACGAAGTTGAAATCGATCTTGTGTAATAGACCTATGTATTCAATTGTCTCTGCAAAAGAAGACGTTTTTCTCTATCTTAATGTATTCCGCACCAAAAGTAAGTAATTATGAATTTTAATCACAATATTATACTGAACAATTATGAAAGGAGGGAGGTTTCTGATGAGTTTGTCACTCGCCTGTGTATTATTATCTCTAGTGGCAGGCACAGAGCAGAAATATCTCTGGAGTGAGCATTCAGATGCGCAGAAAAGATTTTCTGTCCTCAACATTAAGGTGGAAATATCACCTGGTATTAGGAAAATTCTATTAACCGATGACTTTTGTTTGGTTAAGACGAATGACTATGTGTAAATGGCCCTTTTAGTGACGCTTCCTCAACTTTCTTGTTGCTTCTGTGACACATTTATTTAGATATTATTTCATGTTACGTGGTTGCTTTATGAAAAGGAAGTGGGGCTTCTTTGCAGCCAATGCAGTACAAACCAATCATAAGAGCAAATAAATGTGTGGAAATAGTTGATTTCTCTCAATATCACTTGTTAATTCCAGCTTAATGTTGAGAATATGCATAGAAGCCAGATATTTCTAATCCACATACAATTTAGTGGTTATACCCATCAAAAGATGCAATTCTTTTCTTTCCACGACATTGCAAAGGATATGGGATACAGCTAGAAAGAAAACAAAAATGTTGTGTCCTTTACTTGCAGTGGCAGCAGTTTACTATGTTAACTTTGGCAATGAAATATTCGCTTTAGGGGATCATAAATTTACTGATCGGAACAACATTAATTATTTATTTCATTATCAACACTAAGAATTATTCCCCTCTTTGTACGTGACTGATTTTTCAAAAAGGATTTAACGGCCGTTACCAACATCAATACACTACACTGCTGCTGTAAGAAAAATCATACCCCTTGATTCAGTGTATTACACTTTAGTTATGAGAATAAACAACACAGCATTGCTATCTATTAATTATTTGGTGTACTATGTCAGTAACAGCGCCTCTATCGGATCTTTGCTATACTACGCTGAAATTCAAGCATCACATGCACCAGAAACTACAAATTACGATAGCTTTCCTTCCTCTGATCCGCTTTTTGGATGAAAATAAGCCTATGTTACTCTCCAAACTATTCTCAATTTACCTGTGGAAACCGATGAAAGTTTGTGTAGTACTTTTGGAGATTACTCTCAACAAATAGACATACACAAAAATGGCTTTTAAGCAAATGATTAAATTATTACATCTTTATTTACTGTGAAGCCTTTTATTGAAGCCTTTATGCAACCGCACGATGTTCTAAAGTTACGTGTGAAAATCCCATGAAAATTCATCAAGTAGTTTTGGAGATATACGTGTGTGAAGAGACAGAGAGACATAACGGTAGTAGATAAAAAAAATTGAAATTACGATATTCTTTTTTTTTTCGTGATCCGATGTTTATGAAATGAAATCTATATATTGCTCAGTTACGCTCAAGTTACCTGTGAAAACCACATGAAAATTTGTGAAGTAGTTTTGGTGATAAGAGGTTTATAATAGTTGAAAAAACAGACATGACAGTTACTGAAAACACTTAAATTTACAATATCTTTTTTTTTTTTTTTTTTTCGTGATCCCATTTTAATAAAATAATGCCTATATGTTGACCCAAACGTTTCCCATGTTTCCTGTAAAAACCGCATGAAGATTCGTCCAGTAGTTTTGAAGATTGAAGGGAACAGCAACAGGCCTACATTTACAGATTTATTATTAGTATAGATTATTCTTAGTAACATTCTTTTTTTATGATGTAGACAGCCACTTACATATTTCATGGCCGGCTAAACGTAGTAGATATGCAGCAAATAATTGATATATAAACAATTATAAGTATTTGTGGACAAAAACTGAATATATTTGTATAAAAAGCCATGATAAATTAAATATTAATTGTGTAACTATATTTCGGCAGCGGCAGTATATTTGAACAGTGTGACGCCACACTTAATAGCTATCTGAGCAAAGAGCTTCAGTCTCAATCATTTTTTAGTATTGTTAAATATATATTTGTTTGTTAAATGTAAACAACATTTGTAAGGACATGGTCAAAGCATTTAATTCTGTGATATTCAAATGTATAAAATTTTGAAAGGGAAATTGTATTTTAAAGATGAGTCGTTAGGATGCGCGGAAGGATAGAAAGGATACAACTTTGGGAGCACGGAGAGCACGCTTTTCGAACACTTGGAAAGGGACTCATAACTTGGATGTGGTGGTGAAAGGTTGTGGCACTGGGTGGTCTGAAGCCGCATTACGAACTTGTGATTTGAAGAGATAGGCATGTGTGGACTTAGCAAATTTACAGGACTGTGACTGAAGAACTTAGTCTCTGGTGAAAAGTGATAAACTATGCATGGTATTAGGACTGTGGAACTGTGATAATTCAGCAATTGAGTACTTGTGTGATGACAAACTGTGTTTTATAACAAATACTTTTATTGCAGATTAACTTGGAACTGCAAAGTTTAGTGTACTATTCTAACTTACGAGTGATAATTTGGAACTTTTACTCTCGAGTACTTGTGATACTTATTGTGCCTCTCATGAACAATAGTTGGGGAAATATTTAGATATTTACTGATGTATAAAGTAGAACCACCTCCGTGTTTCATGTCTAATAAGAGTAATAAACTCCATTTATAAAGAATTATTTCATGAGTGAATCACTTCTTTATTTTAGAATCCATTTTGTTGGTCATTCAGAGGTTTAATTTATGTTTATTAAATATATTTTCACATCGTCATATGCAGATTGGCTAAACTACAGATTAATTATTGATGTTGTTTAAACAGATTGGGTATCTGTTTAGGGCATAGAAACTGATGTACATAACTCACCCCTATGAACAGAGACAACAAGCCATAAACTTTTACTACCCTGAGTTATGTATTGCCCAAGTCTTATTGGTGAATACCAATAGGAAGGTCGCAAATGGGGTTTTCCATTTGGGATGAGAAATAAAATAACAGTTTTTCGTCCAGTTTTAGTAAAATTCTGTACGAATAGTTACTGTAATATTTCCAGTAAACTCATTTAGAAGCCAAGTCGAATGCATATTGAGTGATGTGTGGGGGCTCAGAGCTTTATAGTACAGCAGCAGTTTCATGCCTGTTGTAATACAAAGTTAGGAGAGGAATAGGACTCGGTATTCAGACCGGAGAAGAACGTGGTGCGCGAGTTACAAAAACGGCGGCGCAGAACTTCACATCGCAGATACAGACGCAGTCAACAGCGGCCAGCAGCTTCGAGTACTACATGGTGGCAGTTCGAGGAGGCACTCAACATACAACAATGGCTGCGGCAGAGGCACCATGGCAGAAAATCTAAGTACCAACGTTGATGATGTAAATGTGTGCGTGTGTCTGAGGCTGGATAAAGATGATACGGCAGGAAATTCATTGGAAAGCAAGCTTTACACGTGGATAATGGGGTTAAAAGCAGATTTGGGTGGTATAAAATCAGAAGTGGGTAATGTAAAATCAGAATGTGGTATGTGGTATGCAAAAAGAATAGCAAACTCTCGGGATAAAATTAAAACCATCTGGTCAGTTGTGAAGGAAGCGTCTGGTCGGCAGCAGCAGATAGAAGATATAACGTCGGTGCATAGTAGAAATGTTTCTGTTACTGACAAGTTAGATATATGTGATGTATTCAATAGTCACTTTCTGAATGTAGTAGGTGAACCAAACACAACCCTAGTTTCTACAGGTAATCATATAAAATATTTAGAAAATGCCTTTCCGAGGCTGTTACCTGAAATGGTCCTCCATGATACTTCCATACGGGAGATAGAGATAATAATTAAATCACTAAAGACTAAATACTCTTGTGGATATGATGGGGTATCTAGCAGAATTCTAAAGTACTGTTCTCTATTTGTTAGCCCAGTACTAAGTCATTTTTTCAACTTTTCTTTTCAGAATGGTGAGTTTCCTGAGAGATTATTCAGTAGTGAAACCACTTTATAAAAAGGGAGACAGGGATAATGTAGACAACTATAGATCTATTTCCATGCTATCAGTTTTTTCTAAAGTTATTGAAAAGGCTGTATATTCAAGATTAATTGATCATTTCATTTCACATAATTTGTTGTCAAACGTACTGTTTGGTTTTAGAAGTGGTTTAACGACTGAAAATGCTATATTTTCATTCCTCTCTGAGGCACTTGATAGGTTTAATAAAAGGCTACGGACATTAGGTGTCTTCTTTGATTTAACAAAGGCATTTGATTGTGTTGATCACAAAATATTGTTGCAGAAGTTGGAACATTATGGAATACGAGGAGTAGCTCACAACTGGTTCACCTCTTACTTTAATAATAGACAACAAAAGGTAATTCTCCGCAGTGTTGAAAATGGGGCACAGTTAAGTGTGGGGTGCACCAGGGCTCTGTTTTCGGACCATTGCTGTTTCTTATTTATATAAACGATGTGCTTTCGAGTATAACAGCTGATTGTAAAACATTTTGGTTGCTTATGATACCAGCTTGGTAGTGAAGGATGTTGTTCGTAATATTGACACAGTATCAAATAATAAAGTTCAAGAGATAAGTTCATGGCTTGTAGATAACAAGTTGATGTTAAATCACAGTAAAACTCAGTTTTTTATAATTTCTAACACATAATTTGACGAAAGCTGACATTTTGATTACACATAATGGGCATATGATAAATGAGACTGAACAGTTTAAATCTCTAGGTGTTCAGATAGACAGTAAGCTGTCGTGGAAAGCCCATGTTCAGGAGCTTGTTCCAAAATTAAATTCTACTTTATTTACCATTAGAACTATATCTGGAATAAGTGATTTGTCAACACGAAAAGTAGTCTACTATGCTTACTTTCACTCACTTATAACATACGGCGTTATTTTTTGGGGTAACTTGACTGAAACAACAAGGATGTTTTTGGCTCAGAAACGGGCGGTTCGAGCAATATGTGGTGTAATTTCACGAACTTCATGTCGACCCCGTTTCAGTAGTCTGGAAATTTTGACATTGGCATCACAATACTTTTTTCTTTAATGTCTTTTGTTATTAATAATATCAGCTCAGTGTCACAAGTTAGTAGCTTTCACTCGGTGAATACTAGACAGAAGTCAAATCTACATTTGCATCACACCACTTTGACACTTGTACAGAAAGGTATGCAGTATTCTGTAGCATCCATTTTCAATAAGCTGCCACAAGAACTAAAGAATCTTAGTACTAACTCACACACTTTCAAATGTAAATTGAAGAGTTACCTCATGGTTCACTCCTTTTATTCTGTTGAGGAGCTCCTAGAAAAATTAAGCAATTAAGCTAAATTTTTTTTCCCCACACTGTCTCGAGATTGTCGTGTGCATAGGACTACTTATAAATTTTCTATTACCATTCTTGTGTTCAACTTCATGTATTGACTTGTTCCATGACCATGGAGTCTTACTCCTCAGTTAGGTCCTGCGGAACAGAAAACCGTATTATTATTATAGAAGTGGGTAATGTAAAATCTTAATTAAAAGCAGATTTGTGTAACGTAAAGAAGGAATTGGGCTTGGGTTTGAATAAAGTTCAAGCGAACATAGAATGTATGAGGACAGAACTGAGCAGCAATATTGAAAATGTAAAAATTTGAGTTGGAAAAATTTAAATCAGAAGTGGATGGAATGGTAGAATTAAAATTAAATGATGTGAAAGCATAAGTGGGCAAAATAAGTTGATAATAAAGTTAGTGCATTAGAGATAAATTTAGACAATGAAATGGAAAAGGTACAACATGAATTGAACAGCAATGCAATGAATATAGTGCAATGACAAGATAATTTTGTAAAGGCAACTACAGCTGAAGTAAATAATTTAACAGATAGGATGGCGGGTTGTGGAATAGAAATAAAAGAATGTATTGAGATGATTGATCAGGAAAAGATGCAGCTACAGCAAAAAATTGAGGAAATGCGAGCTGAAATAGGTAATGCAAATGTTAGTCCACTTGTAAATAATCTGTGGTTTACAGCTGGAAATAATAAAAAATTTTCTAACGATGGCAATTACCCCCAGTAGACTTTCTTGCCACGTATAAGGATGGATTTGTTAAGGGGATGAGTGAGCAAGATAAAATTAAATTGGTAAAAAGACAACTTGAGGGTAGTGCGCAGTCTTGGGCCAATTTAAATAATCATTTAAATGACAAATTTGAGATTTGTTTCTTGAATAAGTACTGGAGTGAAGCAAAGCAAACGAGGCTTCAAAATGAATATCTTAACAGTCCAAATTTAAAGTATGGCAATGGTTCAATGCGCGAATTTTGTTTGCACAATCTGAATAAATTAATGCATACAAATCGGCCACTGGGAGTTCTGACAGAAATCACGACGTTAATGAGGTGATTACCAGATTATTTGCAATGGGATTGGTGCATAGTCCGATGCAATTGATTGATGAGTTTTTAAATTTTGTTGGAAAATTGCTACGAGCATTAAAGTTTTAACCAAATAACAGTAACGGAGGAGGAAATGGTAGTCAAAATTGGAACCGTAATGGTAACTATGGGAACCATAGTAATAACGGTAACTTCTGGAATCAACACAATAACAATGGTAATCAGGGGATAAATTTTATAAAGGTCAAGGCAGTGGGAATTTTCCGGAGAGAAATCATAGAAGGGAACATAATGATATGCGGTTGGGAAACTGAGAAACGCCGCGTCTCATGTGCGGGGATGGCTAAACAAACCAGCGATAGACAGGACACTGTACTGTGATAATTTTGTGAGAAATAGATGACATAGGGGCAGGAGGAGGTTGTGGAAATATGTGTGATAGATAAATCTGTAAAAGTTGGAAATTTAAAATAGCGTGACCGTCAGAGAAATCAAAATTATTTTGGGCAATCATTTGAATCAGATGAAGATGTGGGTTTACAAAAACTATTTTGTGAAGAGAGAATGAGTGATGGAGTGAATTAATGTATGCTAAATAGTTCTAAGTCTTAGAAAGGGTATGAGAAAAATTTGAATTTGGTGGAGATGAAGTGTGCAGAAAATTCCGAGAAGCTATTGACCAGTAGCATTAAATGCAACTATGTGTGTACTAAATTTTGTGAATTTGAGGCGGTGAATGTAAGTGTTGAATTTTGTGAAGGCATCATAGCTAAGGGCACAATAGCTGGTAACAATGTAAGTGGTAAATGGGCGGATGTGAGTCAAGTTGGTAGGGAAAGCGGCGTAGCATTGGTCTCGTCAGCTAGTGATGAATTATATTATGTATGTGGTATGATAGGTGATTTATTGTTGAAAGGAAATGAAATAAATGAGACATGTGGTAAATTTGAAACTATTGAGATAGATGCTACTGAGGAAGAAATTTGCGCCTTTATTTCTGTTGATGAGGATGATCCAATAGCTCTTGATGGGATTATGGATCGTGAATGGAAGGTAATGAAAGTGTTGATTCTACGTTAAAATAACTATTATTTGTAGTGAAGGAAGGGAAGTTTAATATTGGTGATACATAATATTTTGGGGGGAAATTTAATGTGGGTTACAGATGCAGATCTGAAACTGAAATCATCAAATAACGAATGTACTAAAGAGATGAATGAGAAGCGATGTAGCACAAAGTGATTGTTTGGAAATAAATTTTAATAACTCGGAGTTCAATAATAAATCAGCGGAGGTAAATAAGAAGAACTAATAACTCAAAATTCAATGCAGACATTAAAGGGGTGTTAATACCAGCAAAAAAATTATAAATGAAAAAGGAACATGAAAATAAGATGTCAGAAACCTAAAGATAAAAAATAATTGACGAGTTAGAAACAGTAGGGCTCTCTTTACAGATGCTGTTAAAGGCAACACTATGGCAATAATGAAATAGTAAAAATGAAAATATAGGCCTTCAGACTTTCTAGAGAACAAGATCGATCCAACACAAAGAAACAATTAAAATAGACTGTTTATTTTATTTAGTTATCTTTCTATTTTTAATTTACATACTCACAAAACAAAATTACATTACTTAAATGAACTATAAACAGATTACAAAAAAAAAAAAAAAAAAAAAAAAAAAAAAAAAAAAAAAAAAAAAATATTCTTGCTATAGATGATATGTTTTTACAGAAATTTTAACACTGGAAAATCTGATTGGAATGGCAATAATGAAGGACAGATAACATCTAACTATAAAGAGGCTCACTGAACTGCTAACAGGCACAAAAAATAGACAATCACATCCAAACAACTTAAATTTTCGGCCATGGCCTTCATCAGAAACAGAAACACATACATTCACAAAATCACTCACACAACTATACACACGCAACCACCCTGTCCAGCATCACAAGCATCGAGACAAAAGTGAGCTGGGGATTGGAAGGGGAAGAATACCTGACATCTTTGTGTGTGTGTGTATAGTTGTGCAAGTGATTGTGTGAATGTATGAGTTTCTTTTTCTGATGTAGGCCATAGCTGAAAATTTAAGTTGTGTGAATGTGTGATTTTTTTGTGCCTGTCAGCAGCTTAGCGAATCTCTTTGTGGTGAGTTGTTATATATCCTCCATTATTGGTATTTAAAGAAATATTATACATAAACACCAATTCTATACTGCACTGGGGAGGTGACACAAAAAATAAGACACAAATGCCCATCATCAAGCATATTCAAATCTTGTATACATACAGTAATATTCTCACTTAAAAACTCATCAGTGCCATCATCAAATAGAATTTAAAACGGCAAGACATGTAAGCTCAGATGGAGGAGATAACAGGTATTATAAATTAGTCACAGATCAAAATTATATCACATATGACAGACAATTCTGTTCATAATAAGATGAATCCTTCCTGAAGTGACTAATCTCTGGACTCCTAATATCAACCTAAGTGACACAGACAAAGAGAGAAGAGGCTTTACTACAAGTGTTAATTCAACCGTATGTTAATGTCTCTCCATATTACTATCAGTAATGCCATTACATAGTATGATCGGGATATACTTGAGAAACTATAGCACAAAATTACTAGTAGTAATATGTCTAGTGTAAACAAAAATAAGTTTATGTGCAAACGTCGGCTTCCGCGGTTGTTTTCACTATCAATAAAATTCTTCCAGGTATGAGACCGCGTCGTCATTTTATAAACTATACCGACGTTTCGGCCACTGTTGCAGGTGGTCTTCATCAGGGTGTGTGTCTTACTGCTGAATATACAGTAGCTTGGGGTTTATACAGCATTCTCTGATCCCAGAATTATCCTGGCCTTAACTTACAATAACTTCGCTTTTTCCCCATATGTGTTGCGGTGGGGGTTGGGATCATAGGAGGAGGCCAAGATACGAATGCGGTAAGAGGGTTCAAATACATATGAGTTGCTATTCTTATGAAGAGATGAAGGGGCTTGCTCACGATAGACTAGGATGGAGAGCTACATCAAATTAGTCTCCAAACTGAAGATTACAACAGGCCTGCTTACTACGGGACATATTCACCCGTCTGCCATCTAACAACAAAGAAATTTCTTACATGCACGCATGTGCACTATCTGCTGTGGAAAATGTTTACTCCTAATATTCCTATATAATTTTAATGATTAACATACAGTGAGCATCTGAAAAGTTTGGTGAATGTTCCCATATTTTACAAACTGCACTGGCAAGGATGAGGTGCCCCAGTATACACGTTGAGGGACATGTCAACAAGCACTTCTTATCGTGCAAAGCACTGCAGTGAAGCTGTTGTACATCTTGCTAACAGGGTCAATGTGAGAACTCGTGTCATTGAAACATGGAGTTCAAAATGAAACAACTCGTTTGTTTCAAATTAAGGAAAACAGTGACAGAGCCCCATGGGGTGTTAGTGCAAGTATATGGTTTTGAAGCAGTGAGTAAAAAGTGTGTGTCTGACTGGTTTAAACACTTTAGAAATAGAAAGGAAGGTGTCGAAGATGAGCCACATTCGGGTCAACCATCCATAATCACAGTCCCAGACAATCATCAAACGAGTGCTACAGATTCTTGCAGATGATTGGTGGCTTTCTTTGAGAATGATAGCAGTCAAGTTGAAGATCAGCACAACAGTGTAAGCACTAATGTTCACAAACATTTGGGAAAGCAGAAGATTTGTAGTTGGTATATACTGCACAGGTTGACAGACGAGCAGAAGCAAACTCGTATGGAAATATCTGGGGATTTCATCGACATGTCTGACTGGAATTCATAGATTTTGGAAACCGTCTTTACAGGCAATATAGTCGGTGCTACCAACACAATCCAGAGACCAAGCGACAGTCAGTGGCATGTTGTTAATCATTTTCCTAACTCGCAAAAAGAAGTCGTCTGACAAAATCCAAGAAAATGATAATGTTGATTACGTTTTTCGATAACAAGGGCTGATCCATCATGAATTTGTAGCCAAGGGTCGTACTGTCAATGCAGAAGTTTCTGATAGAGTTTTGAAACTGCTATTGCAATGCATCTGGCAGGTTCGGCCAGAACTGTACCGGATTGGGCAGTGGCATTACCTGCATGATAATCCCCATCCGCGTAATGCAATCTGTGTGCTCAGTTTTCTTGCTAGACTCAAGGTCGCTTTGCTTCCACTTCCTCCTTATTCTCCAGATTTGGTGGCAGTGGACATCTGTTTTCCTGCCTTAAATTAGCTCTGAAAGGCTTACACTTTGCCATGGTTACAGGGATCCAACAACGCTTGAACTCCAAAGACATAACAACAATCTTCGACAGGCACATAAAAAGGACACACATACAATACTTACGCACTCAGCCATGGCCTTATTCAGAAAAAGAGCATTCATTCACTTCAGTCACACAACCTTCATCTCCAGCTGCTGCACTGTTCTTCCACTTATTTGCTCAATCTTCTTTCCGTATCCTCCATTCTTTTTACTACTAGTGATGTGAAATAACCATAACATACTTTTCTGGCTCTTCTTGTAGTCCTTTTCATGTGCCTGTCGCAGCTCATTATTATGTCTTTGTGGTGAGTTGTAAACTGTCCTTATTCTATTGATGTTACAAGGGTAAAAAACACATTTTCATATACAGCTACAATTTCAGTTTTAAAAAAATCAAATAAAATAACTTGTATTCAAATTTATGACACGAATATTATAGACAAAAAATTCCTAGCAGGAAAAATATATTGAAAAAATAGATGAAGATTACTCACCAGATGAAGGAGCACAGGTGTGATAGTAGCACAAATAAATAAAACACACACACACAAGCTTTCGCAACCCAGTTGCTTCTTCAGGCAGAAGGGAAGGAGAGGGAAAAGGAAATGATGATGGTTTTAAGGGAGGGGGTAAGGAGCTATTCCAACCCCGGAAGAGGAAAGACTTACCTTGGGGGGGGGGGGGGAGAAAAGGAAGGTAAACAAATACACACACACCCACACATTTACACAGATGCAAACACACCTAGGCAGACATACTGTAGAAAGCAAAGAAGTTAGACAGAGATGCCGCTTGAGGCAGAGGCTCTGTCTAGAGAACCAGTGATGATTGGCGTTTTAGAGTGCTCAACAGCGAGGTCATCAGCGCCCGCAGAGAACCGAGGCAAAGATGTTAAAGATGGTGGGTGGGAATTCAAATTTAGTGGAGGTTGAGACCAGGTGGGCAACGGGGAGAGAGAATATGCTGAAGGGCTAGTTCCCATCTCCGGAGTTCTAAAGGATTGGTGTCGGTGGGAAATATCCAGGTAACCCGGACGGTGTAACACTGTGCCAAGATGTGCAAGCCGTGCACCAAGGCGTGTTTAGCCACAGGGTAATCCTCATTACCAACAAACACTGTCTGCCTCTGACCGTTCATGTGAATGGACAGTTTGTGACCAGCAACTGTGAGCAGCCTGCAAGATGTGCCCTAACCTTTTTCAAGGTTAGTTTGAAGCACCATTACATATGTAGGCTATTAATATAATTTGCTCACCACTCCCAGAGGCATTTTACAGCAGATGCCATCAGTACCTGCTCCTATGGAGTTCAGTCACTACAGGTAGTAGGATATGAAGACAGTTCTTCACTTTTCCTGCTGTTGGAATATCGTATCCTCTTCATCTGCCTTCAAAACTGTTGACTGTCTTCACCTATTACTATGGAAACAACAGATATGTACCACAGTGGAGTGTGTGAGTGGTGTAAGGCGCCTTGCTGCGGATCATAAGGTTGCTCGCCATTGGAGGTTCGAGTCCTCCCTGTGTGTGTGTGTGTGTGTGTGTGTGTTGTCCTTAGCTTAAGTTAGTTTAAGTAGTTTGTAAATGTAGGAATTGATAACCACAGTAGTCCCTCAGATTTACAAATGTTTGAATAAATATGGGTTCTTAATTTACCCCCCTGCTGGTCAGAAAACCTGATTCTAACACTGCTTGTAGTACTTGTTTGGAATGGACGTGTTGACGATAAATGAATAATGAAATTAAACAAGTCACCTTGGCAAGCAACACCATCTAAGCCAAACTTGTGCATAGATAAATAAAGTTGTTGGCTGGTACCTGAAAAACCATTAATGTCAACTTTCATTGATAACTCAAAAATGGATGTTTTGAGTCTTTTAAGAACTTTTCTAAAGGAAACTGACCCCAAATATTGTAAAAATATACAGGGGGAAATCTCTTGTTGCCTTGCCAGAGGTAGCTCACAGAACAGTTGCCTGTTAACAAATCGGAAGTTGAAAAAGAATGTGTCAACAGTTGTGTTTCCAGTTATTGTTCCCAAGAAAATATTTTTATCAAGAGTTTACATTTGATTTTATAGACAGTAAATACAGTGAAAATTTAGAGTAGCAAACAGTTCAGCTTCTTAAGTGAACTGTCTACTGAATATTTACTAAATTTGTTATGGTAGGTGGTATGTTAATGTACAGTAACACAGAAATTGAAATTAAGGACTAAAGTAACTTCCACATGCTGTTTCACTGCTAAGCTACATAGCTTGATGGAACTTGGACCATACATAAAAAAGAATTGCTACAGTATTGTACAGGAGATAAGTGAAAGAAATATGCAGTGAGATAGACAGAGCTGACACTTTCATTAAAAGACAGTAAATACACTGAAGGTGAAACTTCCTGTTGTAGACCCATGCCCATGAAAGGCAAAGGTTCAAGGTTTGAATTCCAGTTCCGGCAAATAATTTTAATATGCCAGGAAGTTTCATATCAGTGGAGAGTGAAAGTTTCACTCTGGACACCGAAGTTGCTGCAATTTATGCTGCATTACAAAAGAAGAGATGTGTTTCCTAATCGGGTGGATAATCACCTCGATGGCAATGCATGTTCTGCAACATGCCTTCATGCTGGCACAAGATTGGCGAGTACTTCTTGGTACTTGTGGTCATGTTGCAGTCTGTATCCCCAACACATCCCAGAGAAAGATGAAAGCAGTCTATTCTGTATATATCGATTCACTAAAGGGTTATGTAATTTTTTTTTTTTTTTTAATTTTGCCATTTTCAGTAGATACAATTATGTTATGGAAAGACCAGATTGGAATTTAACACACAATGAGGACAGTTTACAACTCACCGCAGAGATGTAACAGTGAGCTGCGACAGGCAATTAAAAAAGGACACTCACACACTAAACTTAAGCTATCGGCCATGGCCTTCTTCAGAAAATAGAACATTTATGTGATCACACAGGCACACAACTGTCAACGTCGGCTGCCACACTCTAAATCATGCTCTGTGCTGTGGAAATAGGGGAGGGGAGGGTGGATAGAAAGATTGTGTCACTGTGGATAGAAAGGTTGTGGCATTGTGTTGAGAATGGATACAGCACAGCCTTACAGATCGTGTACAGCCTGTGCGCGCACGCAAACACGCACGCACGCACGCACACACACACACACACACACACACACACACACACACACACACACACAGAGAGAGAGAGAGAGAGAGAGAGAGAGAGAGAGAGAGAGAGAGAGAGAGAGCTAAAAATAGGTCAGGTTTGGGATAGAAGGGATAGGAAGTGTTGGCTGTAGAAAAAAGGGAGTTATCGTAAATTGAGGCCTGGATAATTTCCAGATTGGAAAATGTACTTTTAGGATAACTGCCATCTGTACACTTCAGAAAAACTGGGGGGATGGGAGGATCCAGATGGCCCTGGTTTTGAAGCAGCCGTTGAAATCAAACACATGCTCCACTGTATGCTGTGCCATAGGATAGTCCACTTTGCTTTTGGTCACAGTTTAGAGGGGGCTATTCATGCTGGTTAGTGGTCATGCAAATGTAAAAATCTGCACAGTGATTGCAACACAGTTGGTAAATTACATGGCTGCTTTCACAGGATGTCCGCCCTGTGATTGTGTATAATAAGCTGGTGACGAGACTGGAATAGAAACTGTTGCTTGGGTGGATTAGACAGGTCTTGCAGTGGGATCTTCCCTGTGTCAGTGGGTTGGGTTTAGGGGTGGCATAGGGATGAACTAGGATGTTATGAAGATAAGGAGGGCAACAAAACACCTCTTTAGGAGGGGCGGGGATGATCTTGGGCAGGATGTATCTTATTTCTGGGCATGAGGACAGAAAATCAAAACCTTGACAAAGGATGCAATTTAGTTGTTCAAGCCCAAGGTAGTACTGGGTGATAAGGGGAGCATTTTATTATTATTATTATTATTATTATTATTATTATTATTTGTGGATGGTTACTAATGGTAGAGAGAGGATTTAGGGTGTGTGGGGATATGGCACAGGAGATCTGTGTGTTCCGGGGTAGTTTCTGTCTGTGAAGGCCTTTGTGAGACCTTTAGCATATTGAGAAAGGGAGTTCTTGTCACTGCAGATATGGCGCCATGGGTGGCCAGGCTGTAAGTGAGGGATTTTTTTATGTGGAAGGGATGACAGCTAAGTGTAGGTACTGTTTGTGGGTGGTAGATTTAATATGGGCAGATATGTGGGCCGGCCGCGGTGGCCGAGGTGACTGAGGCGCTCCAGTCACGGTCAGCACGGCCACTACGGTCGGGGGTTCGAATCCCCCCTCGGGCATGGATATTTGTGCCGTCCTAGTTCGTAAGTAGTTCATAAGTAGTTTGTAAGTTTAGGGACTGATGACCCCGTAGTTGAGTCCCATAGACTTTACAAACATTTGAACATTTCAGATATGTGGATGGTGATATGGACATGGTGGGTGGGGAACTAGAGAGCTTAACACCTTCGCAAGTGTGCATTTTACCGCTGAAATAAAGCAGTGTATTTTCTAAAAATATGAAAAACTGTTATTGGAGTCATGTTTGGTTACTAGTTAACCGCCATTATTGTATGTTTGATATGCCTGTAGTGTTGGCATTCTTCTTTTATTACGTATGACGAGAAGCAAAAGAGTGTTTCTGTTGATAAAATATAGCTTACAGGTGATCAGATAAAATATTTATTCATTTGTGGGTAAGTAAATGGAATTATTTATGAATATTTCGTACATATTATTTCTCATAGAGGCTGGAGACCAGAAGCTGATTTTGACCCAATAATTGACAAGGTTGATGTTAGTGCATCAACAGTTTTATACGAGGTATAGATGCATGTTGCAAAACCCTGTATGCATGTATCATTAATTAGCTGTTTTATAGCTCAGAAATCTCTAATAAAACCTCAGATAAAGTACTTCCCACGATTGTAAAGACTTAAAAGTATTATCAGATTTATGCAGATAGTATCCTTGCAGAATTTCTATTTGTGACGCATGAGAAAACGTCTGGCAGTTATTGTTCCAAAAGAATCTCCTTATTTGAGCCTCTTTATTATTCTTACACTTAATTGTTGAATAGAAATTTTGCAAGTCTGTTCCCAATATTCTTTTGATCAGTAGGTTTATTCTTCACACTGTGTTTCTCCTATTTCATGAGCCACAGGTAATGTGAGTTGCCAAGTAAGTGATTCTGATGGTTGGGATACCAGTTACTTTGGAATAAGGTTGGGCATATCAGACATATTCTGACTCGTGAGCTTGGGACCTAGCCAAGTAAGGCGAGCAACCTGTTTCCCAAGTACTTTAATCTGTTGCTGGCAACAATCAGAGCAAACTGCTGTGGATCTTTGGAAGTGATAGAGCCCCACCTCCAATTGATAAACCAGGGAGTTCTCAGATACAAACATCTTGGCAAATTATCTAGAATGACATGGGGATCTATTTACATCAATTGGGGGTTACACTGGGAAGAACTTGGAGCTGGAAAAAGCTGCAAATAAGATGGGGTTAGATGTTTTAGCTGTTAGTGACATTTGGGTAAATGGTGAGATAGATGACTAAGTGGATGAATGCAAAGTCTACCTGTCAGGAGTCAAAGCAGAAAGAGCACAGTGGGGGCAAGGATTTACAGTGGGAAAACGACTGAACTCTGCATAATGCCAATAAGGTATGTAAACAAATGACTGAAGTGGACAGATTTGGCAGTTTCCAGCATGAAAATTAGGATTGCGTCAGTGTATTCACCCTGTGAAGGGGCAGATCAACATGAGATGGACAGATTTTACAATGAACTTAGTGATGTAGTTATTAGAGTAAAGGACAAGGGCAGTGTTTTGCTCATGACTGACTTTAGTGCCAGGATAGGAATTCGAATTCAAGGATATGAAAAGGTTATGGGTACGTTTGGAGAGGATTCAAGGCCAACAGGAAGGGGAAACAACTCCTCGATTTCTGTGCCAGTATGGACTTGGTTGTCACAAACTCCTTTAAGCATAAGAACTTTCACAGGTATACTTCTGAAGGCAGGGGAACTAGGTCTGTCATTGACCATGTAATAAAAGATCAGGATTTCAGGAAGGCAGTCAGGAACACAAGTATTTAGAGTATTCTTTGATGACACTGATGACTATTCAATTTGTGGCGAAACTGGTTTTGTGAGGCCAAAAGTGCAGGAAAGCAGGTCTATAAGAAGAAGAGTTGAGAAACTTCAGGATGATGAAATAAGACACAAATACATAACAATGATATCACAAAGGTACCTGTTAGTTGAATGTAGCCATGTACAATAATTGGAAAAAGGATGGACAAGGTTCAGGGTCACACTATTAGAAGTGGCTAGGAAAAGGCAGGAAGAAACAGACAGATTGGTGAAATGACAGTCAAGGCAGCCTGTATGTAAAAGGAAGAAGGCATTTCATAAATGGCTTCATATTACAACCCAGTCAGACAGAGAAACTTAAGTTGAAGAAAGAAACAAATCCAAACAGATAATTGCAGCATCCAAGCAGAAATCATGGGAAGACATTAGGAATAGGTTGGAAACCCTTGGGTCAAGCTGCTGGAAAACCATCTGAAGTGTAATTAGCAGTCTTCAAAAGGGAGGAAAAAAGGAAATGACAAGGGTTTTGAACAGGTCAGCAAAGCTGCCAGTGAATCCAGTGGATGCCTTGGGCAGACGGGGGAATATTTTGAACAGTTGCTCAATATGGGTGAAATGTTCAGTAATGTTTCAGATTTAAATGTATAATGGGATAGCAATGATGAGAGAAATAAGATCTTATTTGAGGACATAGAGAGAATAGTCAGTAAATTGCAATGCAATAAAGTGGCTGGGGTAGATAAAATTAAGTTGGAACTCATCAAATATAGTGGAATGTCAGTTCTCAAATGGTTACCCAGTGCGAGCTTACACAAAGATAATTTTTGCATTGGGTGATGGTGTAAGAAAATTGTCAATGGTTCATATAATTGTTGATAATTACACACCCACAGACACTGCCGAGGTGGGGTTGCTTGCGAGCCTCAATGATACAAATAGCCGTACCATAGGTGCAACCATAGTGGAGGGTATCTGTGGAGAGGCCAGACAAACATTGTGGTGTAACCGTGTATAATGGTAGTTCAAACCACCACAAAATTACTTTTATACACCAGTTTAGGAATTTTCATATAATTATTATTAGAGGCCCGCTAATAATGTTCCTCACAAATTTAACTACTACTTTCTACTCATTGAATGGCATTAAGAGGCCTCTCCTTATCTTTTTTATTTTGGAATGTTGCTTTCTGGTTCCCAGTGGGATGATTCACATTGGAAACAGAATTAGTGGCCTCACTTTTTGTAGATGAATGTGCAAACCCTTGCATACCAAAATGTTCTAAGTACCAATGAAATATCAGATTTCGAATGGGATTCTAACACCTCTACTCTTTCATTAGTAGAAACTAGCTTCTGATCTAAAGAATTTAATTTTTCTAAGACTATATCATCTTTTTCGGAAACTTTATGCATCAGGTCATCAAAATGATTTTGAGTCTCTGATGAAATTTGCTCATCAAAAATTTGTTTGGAAATAACTTCTACTTGTTCCGTAGTTAATAACTGATTTAACTTTTTTAGTCTGCCATCGAGTTGCAAATAATTCTCTTTGCATTCTTTTACATGATTTTCAAGCTGTGAACTTAAGCTGTTTAGTCTGTCATTATTTAGCTTCAAATTTTCATTAACTTTGTCAGATAACACATCAAATTTTTCGTTTAACTTTTCCTCTCATGCATCTAATTTAGATTCTAAATTATTTGGTCCCTGATTTATTTTTTCCTTTAAGGTAGATTCTAGATTAGATATTTGTTTGTCTAACTTTTCATTGAATTTAAGAAACCAGGTCGGAACTGCTTCGTCTTTACTAGAACTGGCCATCATTCTTGTGACTGGCATTTAACACTTTCAAACAATATAAAATACTTTGCTATAACTATTCTTCAATAGTCACTCACAAATAGTAAAGAAAATAGAAATGTTACTCTCGCCACGGATTCGCCACATCGAACTGCTCATCTGGATCTCGGGAGTAATCAGGAATAGTTGCTCAAAGCGCCGTGGCTGTCCACCTCATCCTGCATCGACGTAATATTGTAGTGTACCCGCGTCAAACTGCTTGGCTATGACTGAAGTAACATTTTTCAGCGTTTCTTCTACAAAACTTTCTTTCTTCGTTCTTCTACAAATTATTAGGATTCAATGGAATCTTTCACTATTTCATTACCACTCATTCATAACTTCTTGTAGAATCTATTGTTCTTGTTGATCTCCGTTGTTATAGATAATCAATTCACCAGATTTCATAGTATTTATAACACATCTGCTTCTTTTCTTAAAAAAATCCATGCATCTTCTTCTTTCATATTTTTGATTAATTACTTCCTTTTTCTTTTCTTCAAGACTTGGAATTACGGTCGCCAATTTTGTGGTGTAACCATGTATAATTTTATTTCAAACCACCACGAATTTACTTTCATACACCAGTTTAGGATTTTTCATATAATTATTAGTAGAGGCTCAATAATACTGTTCCTCACAAATTTAACTTCTTCATTCTTCTCAGGCTTGGGCATTCGTCTCCGAAGTATTCAGTTGTAAGAAAAAAGGAAACTCATAACGTACTGATTATTTTGATGATAAATAAACACAGTTCAAAGTTTTTAGTGCAGAATTAACAAAAGAGTTTATTGGAACCCCAATAATACATTACATTGTAATTAACTGAGTTAACATCTTTCAAATAAAAAACCTGAAAAACCCCTCTTATCAGTTAGTCATTCCTTTTATCATCTCTAAATTTATAATAATCATAATGACAAAAGAGAACCAATGCCTCTAGTCCATAGTTCTTATATAATTAATTCATATATCTTCTTTTTCTTGAGTTTTATTCCTGCTTGCATATTCCTTGTACTTGAAGTTTGACTGCCGGACGTCCATCTGAACAAACAAAATTATTTGGGGCAGTACTCATTATTTAAAGCATTTAAATATCTCACAAATAAATTATTTGATCATGTTGGGTCGTTCAGGAGGAATGTAGTGCAACTTGTTACACTACAACATATGGTTCCTGAAGAGGGGCAGCAGCCTTTTCAGTAGTTACAGGGCCAACAGTCTGGATGACTGACTGAGCTGGCCTTGTAACATCAGCCAATGTGGTTTTACCACACAGTTACTGCAAACAGCTGAAACCAAGGGGAAACTACAGCCGTTACTTTTCCCAAAGACATGCAGCTCTACTGTATGAATATATGATGATGGCATCCTCTCGGGTAAAACATTCCAGAGGTAAAATAGTCCCCCATTCGGATCTCTGGGTGGGGACTACTAAGGAGGATGTGATCATCAGGAAAAACAACACTGATGTTCTACAGATCGGAACGTGGAATGTCAGATCCCTTAATCGGGTAGGGAAGATAGAAAATTTAAAAAGAGAAATGGATATGTTGAAGTTAGATACAGTGGGGATTAGTGAAGTTCGGTGGAAAGAGGAACAGGATTTCTGGTCAGGTGGATACAGAATTATAAATACAAAATCAGTTGGGGAGGTCTGATAATGAATAAGAAACTGTTTTACAAACTGTCGTAACACAGGCTGACAGTGTGGGCCCAAGACATGAAATCTCGTTGCCAACATAGCTTGACAAGGCTTGTCATCTTACAACAGTATAACTAAACTGGCATGGTAGATGTGACAGATTCTGTCTGATTGCACGAAAGCAGTAATCACACCAATTTTCAATCATGAAAACAGAAAAGATTCTAATAACTACAGAGGAATCTCTTTAATCAGTGTATTGGGCAAAATCCTCTCAGGTATTGTTGAAAGGAAAGTGAGAGTATTAGTGGAACACAAGTTGGATGGAAATATGTATTAGTTTTGGCCTCTTAGGGCCAGAAAATGGAGAGGTGCTATGAGAGGAGCAGGATATTGAATTTATGGTTTATCTTCTAGAAAAAGCTTATGACCATGTTCCTAGGAGGAAGCTGTTGTCAGTTCTACAATATTATGGAATAGGAGGCAAACTTCTGCAATCAATTAAAGAACTTTATAATAGATTGTCAGGTAGCAGTTAGAGTGAATTATAAACTGAGTTCATGGTTCATGGTAGTTTCAGGTATAAGATAAGGCTGCAACCTGTTACCATTGTTGTTCATATTATTTATGGATCATATGTTGAAAACTATTGCAGATAAAGTACTTAGATTCAGGCAAAAATAATGTTGTAGTAAAAAGTTTAAAATCAGATGAGGCATTGAATAAGGAAACATAGTGAAATTTTCTAAATGGTACTATGCCCCAAACTGAATGCTGAAAGGCATAATTAGTCTTAAAAGATAATGATGCCATGTGAAAGTGACTTTTCAAAACTCAAAATGCTTGCAACTGTGATATCTCTTTTGTGTGTGTGGGTGTATATATATATATATATATATGTGTGTGTGTGTGTGTGTGTGTGTGTGTGTGTGTGTGTGTGTGTGTGTGTCCAGGGGTATTAGTAAATAGTGATCAGAAGACCCAGATTAATCCTAGGCTTGGACCTAAATTTTCAGCCACATGATTTAATTAAATTCAGTGCTCACAAAAGCAGCTAAAAGTCTGACATCCTTAATTTAACAATGAATAATCCAGGTTGGAATCTCAATAATAAAGGATAGTTACAATTCACCGTGAAGTTGATCACTAAGCCGCAGACAGGCACATATAATAGAAAATCACATTCACACAAAAATATCGCCCATGGCCTTCATCAGAGAGAGATACACATGCATTCACACAATCACTCAGACATAAATCAAGACACATGACCACCATCTCTGGCCAATTTAGCCAGGCCAGGACCAAAAATTTAGTTATTTGAACATGATTGTTAGTGGCTCAGCAATTGTATTTATGGTGCAGTGCTACCTGTCATGTAGTAATTAAGTGTAATATAATCTTTTTTATATCTGTATTGATCAATTTATGGTTTAATGCTACTGTTATTTGAGGGGATATGTATCAGTTCATATATTAAAACAGTGTTTGACTCCCCTATTCGGCGTACATTTTACTGTTAAATAACATTCTTATCTGCTCTTCTTTGCAGGCTATGAACACTTGCCTACTATTTCTTCAATACATAGTGCAGACAGACAGAAAAATGGATTACAGCCATTTAATCCAGAGAGGAGAGTTATTGACACTGTTGAGAAACACACTGAATGTGAAGAAATGAATGGCATGCAGTTGAATACCATAGGTACAGGTAAATGTTACATTTGAATTTTGTACTTTGGTTGGCTACAGCAAAACTGACTATATATAATTCTGTAATCAATTAGGTGCATTATAAAATTGTTGAAAGGATGAAACATCTAATATGAACTTTATCAGCCATCCTTCTCATCAAAGAAATGTTGTAGTTGTGGTCTTCAGTCCAGAGACTGGTTTCATGCAGCTCTCCACAATACCCTATCCTGAGCAAGCCTCTTCATTTCCACATAAGAACGGCAACCTACATCTGTCTGAATCTGCTTACTGTATCCATCTCCCTCCAATGCTAAATTCACAATTCCTTGATGACTAAGAATGTGTCCTACCAATCTATCCCTTCTTTTAGTCAAGGTATGCCAGAAATTTCTTTTCTCCCCAATTCTGTTCAGTACCGCCTCATTAGTTACGAGATTCATCCACCTAATCTTCAGCATTCTTCTGTAGTACCATTTCAAAGGCCTCAATCCTCTTCCTGTCCGCACTGTTTATCGTCCATGTTTCACTCCCATACAAGGCAACACTCCATACAAATGCCTTCAGAAAAGACTTCCTTAGGCTTAAATCAATATTCGATGTAAACAAATTTCTCTTTTTCAAGAACGCTTTTCTACCCATTGCCATTCTGCATTTTATATCCTCTGTACTGCAACCATCATTTGTTATTTTACTGCCCATGTAACAAAACTCATCTACCTCCTTTATTGCTTCGTTACCTAATGTAATTCCTTCAGCATCATCTGATTTTCTTGGACTGCACTCCATTACCTTAGTTTTTCTCTTGTTAATGTTCATCTTATATGCACCTTTCAGCACACTGTCCATTCCGTTCAATTGCTCTTCCAGGTCCTTTGCTGTATCTGACAGAATTACTATGTCGTTGGCAAAACGCAATGTTCTTAATTCTTCCCCCTGAACTTTAATTCCTCCTCCAAATTTCTCCTTGCTTTCCTTTATAGCTCGCTGAAAGTACAAATTGAATAATATTGGAGAAAGGCTACAACCCTGTCTTACTCCCTTTCCAACCACTGCATCCCTTCTACGCCTTTCAACTCTGTCAACCGCTGTCTGGTTTTTGTACAAGTTGTAAATAACCTTACGCTCACTATATTTTACTCCTGCTTGCTTCAGAACTTGAAAGAGCTTATTCCAGTCAACATTGTCAAAAGCCTTCTCCAAATCTACAAAAGCTAGAAATGTAGGTTTGCCTTTTCTTAATCTATCTTCTAGGATAAGCCATAAAGTGAGTATTGCCTCCCGTGTTCCTACATTTCTCCTGAACTCAAACTGATCTTCCCCGAGATCGGCTTCTACCAGGTTTTCCATCCTTCTGTAAATAATTCGTGTTAACATTTTGCAACCATGACTTATTAAACTGATGGTTCTGTAGTTTTCACAGCTGTCTGCACCTGCTTTCTTTGGAATGGGGATTATAATATTTTTCTTAAAGTCTGAGGGTACTTCACCTGTCTCATACATCTTACACGCCAGGTGAAACAATTTTGTCATGGCTGGTTCTTCCAGAGACTTCAGTAGCTCTGAGGGAATATCATCTACTCCAGGGGCCTTGTTTCAACTTAAGTCTTTCAGTGCACTGTCAAATTCATCTCTCAGTGTAGTATCTCCTATTTCATCCTCATCTACTTCTTCTCCCCTTTCTACAATATTGCCGCTAAGTTCATTTCCTTCATAGAGCCTCTCTATATACTCTTTTCCACCTTTAGAGCTGCATTTCCTCGGGAAAAGTAAAGGCTGTAGTTTCCCATTGCTTTCAGCCATTCGCAGTAACTGTGGCAAAGCCACATTAGCTGATATTACAAAGCCAGCTCAGTCAATCATCCAGACTGTTGCCCCTGTAACTACTGAAAAGGCTGCTGCCCCTCTTCAGGAACCACACATTTTTCTGGCCTCTCCACAAATACCCCTCCACTGTGGTTGCACCTACGGTATGGCTATCTGTATCATTGAGGCATGCAAGCCACCCCACCTCAGCAATGTCTGTGGTTCATGGGAGTGGATCAAAGAAATATATGAGCAGAATTGTTGTGTTGTTTACATCTATTAAAAAAAAACTCCAATGTACCCCCAAAGGTGTGTGGCAGACGGTACTCAGTGCCACTATTAGTTATTTGATTCGGTTCCACTCACAAATAGAATAAGGGAAAAATGAATGCTTGTATGCATTTGTATGAACCCTAGTCTCTCTGATCTTACCTGTGTGTTCTTTATGCTAAATGTAGGTGGTGGCAGCAGAATCTTTCTGCCCCTCTGATTTTCTTTGTGTTTCTTGAAATCAACATCTGCCTCCCTCCATCGACTCCCATATGAGTTCCTGAAGCATTTCAGTAACACTCACACGTTGTTCAGACCTACCAGTAACAAACCTAGCCTCGCCTCTGAATTGCTTCTATTTCTTCCTTTAAACTGATCTGGTGGTGATCCCAAATACTTGAGAAATACTCAAGACAGGGTCGTACAAGTGTTGTATAAGCAGTCTGTTTTACAGACAAATCACATCTTCCCATAATTCTTCCAATAAACCACAGTCGACCATTGATATATGGATGTAGAGGAGCACAATAAAAAGATAAGAAAACTCCTTTATAAAAATGTTATGATGCTATAATCTTTTAATGTTAACAAAATGGATCTTTTCGTGTTATAGAGGTTGGTATGTTTGTCCCCTGTGGTGGCAAATGAAACAGTTTGATAGGTAAAGATGTATAGCATTTTACCTCCCAGGCAATATATGCAGTAAAATGGTGGCAGGTGTTGGCCAGGGGACCATCTTGGTTGAGTTAGTGAATTATTCCCTAACAATTACAGCAGTGGAGACAGAGTTGGGAAGGCAGTAAGTGGCCTCTGTGGCACAGGTAGGCACTGCCAGTGTGGTGTGCCAGTATCAGCAGTAGTCCACAGAAGAAGACGGCACTGTAGTTCCTTCTCTAGATTGTTGCAAAGATGACAGAATGGCAGATATTGTTGAAATAAATAGCAGAGGGATATAAAAACAGTTAAAGTCACTCAAAAGAGGAAAGGCCACTGGACCTGATGGGATACCGGTTTGATTTTACACAGAGTATGCAGAGGGACTTGCTCCCCTTCTAGCAGCAGTTTACAGTAGGTCTCTAGAAGAGCGCAGCGTTCCAAAAGATTGGAAAATGGTGCAGGTCATCCCCTTTTTCAAGAAGGGACGTCGAACAGATGTGCAGAAATATAGACCTATATCTCTAATGTCGGTCAGTTGTAGAATTTTGGAACATGTAATATGTTCGAGTATAATGACTTTTCTGGAGACTAGAAGTCAACTCTGTAGGAATCAGCATGGGTTTCGTAAAAGGCGATCGTATGAAACCCAGCTTGCGCTATTCGTCCATGAGACTCAGAGGGCCATTGACACGACTTCCTAGGTAGATGCCATGTTTCTTGACTTACAGAAAGCGTTTGATACAGTTCCCCACAGTCTTTTAATGAACAAAGTAAGAGCATATGAACTGTCAGACCAATTGTGTGATTGGATTGAAGAGTTCCTAGATTCCTAGATAACAGAACGCAGCATGTCATTCTCAACAGAGAGAAGTCTCTAAAATAAGAGTGATGTCAGGTGTGCCACTGGGGAGTGTTGTGAAACCATTGCTATTCACAATATACATAAATGACCTTGTGGATAACATCGGAAGTTCACTGAGGCTTTTTGCAGATGATGTTGTAGTATATAGAGAGGTTATAACAATGGAAAATTGTGTTGGAATGCTAGAGGATCTGCAACGAAATGATCCATGGTGTAGGGAATGGCAGTTGAATCTCAATGTAGACAAGTGCAATGTGCTACAAATACATAGAATGAAAGATCTTTTATCATTTAGCTACATTGCAGCAGGTCAGCAGCTGGAAGCAGTTAAATCCATAAATTATCTGGGAGTAAGCATTAGGAGTGATTTAAAATGTAAGGACCATATAAAATTAATCATAGGTAAAGCAGCTGCCAGACTGACATTGATTGGAAAAATCCTAAGGAAATGCAGTCCAAAAACAAAGGAAGTAGGTGATATAACACTTATTTGCCCTCTGCTTGAATACTGCTTACCAGTGTGGGTTCCATACCAGGTGGGATTGATAGAGGAGGTAGAGAAGATCCAACAAAGAGCAATGTGCTTCATTACAGAATCATTTAGTAATCGTGAAAGCATTACGGAGATGATCGATAAACTCCAGTGGCATACACTGCAAGAGAGATGCTCTGTAGCTCGGTACTGGATTTTGTCGAAGTTTGGAGAACATACCTATACCGAGGAGTCAAGCAATATATTGCTCCCTCCTATGGATATCTTTCGAAGAGATCATGAGGATAAAAATCAGAGAGATTAAGAGTCCACACAGAAGCATACCGACACCCTTTCTTTCTGCGAACAATATGAGACTGGAATAGGAGGGAGAACCAATAATGGTACTCAAGGTACCCTCTGCCATAAACCGTCAGGTGGCTTGCGGAGTATGGATGTAGATGTATCTCTTCTGGTAATGGCAGCAGCTGGTAAAATGCTCCTTTCAGCATGGTAGCACCCTACAAGGTGCTGCTATCAACATGGCGGAACTGCTGGTGAGTAAGGAGCGTCACCAGGTGGCAGTGGCAGATGGTAGCACATGAACTTTCCATAAAATTGCATGCCTATGGAATATTTTCTTGGTAATGAGATTGGATTAATGGTTACTTGTCAGAGGGAATAATTTGTAGAGATTGGTGAAAAAGTAGCGATTAAAATATAAGTGACATCTGGTGTTACCTAGGTAGATTTATAGGTTGTCGGTTGTGCCTTATGTATATACACACACATCAAAAACAGTGTTACATCACTGTGGTTCTAGTGTCTCTTAAACACTGATCTTGAAAGTGTGTATTGCATCAAGAATACAGTTTCTTAGATTGTCCATAGACGTCACACAATTCCCACAAAGATGTAAATAACCATGCATGAGCACTGCCAGTGCAACAGAGTGTGTAAGACAGCTGATCATTTCTAGTCATGACGCCAGGAATGACGTACACTTCTTGTGTTGACTCTAGCTCTGCCATGCTTGGAAGGGAGGCAATTCCTCAGTTGACTCCTCCTTTTTTTTTTTTTTTTTTTTTTTTTTTTTTTTTTTTTTTTTTTTTTTTTTTTTTTTTTCCAATAAAAGCTGTTTGATATGCATCTGTACCCTATTACTGTGTTTGGTTGCTGTAGTGGATGAATTTGGTCAACTTACTATACTTGCATTTAAGCAGAATGGGATTCATTTATCTTCCTGGCCTTCAGGATGTACATTTATTAAGATGGACCCTTGAAGAAAGGTTAAGTAATTTCCTGTTCCATTCATATGTAACCCAGGTTCTTCATAAGTCAAAAGAGAAGGTTAAAGGGCGGCAGGAATCCCAACAAATGTGCTTAATGTGATTGCTAAGAACTTGTTTCTGTAGAGAATTAGTGGTGTGATCAGTCTCCAGCTATATAACACAAAATTTTCCAAACATGGACCATCCAATTGCTTCCTGAGCTTTGTAAGGTTTTTATCATTCAGCATCATTGCAGGGATTCAAGTGGCCTCTAAATACAAAAGGCATTATAGTGCATCCTAAAGGGTAAATATAGTTGCTCAATTTATAGTGTTACTTTCCATCTACTTTGTGGGAGCATAGGATAAATTTTAGTGGGAGGATCCATATGGTTCAGGCAGACATGTCAAGTATTACAATTTGTCAGTAATTATCATGATACCTAGGCAAAATATACAGTGTTACAGGAGCCTGTGCTAAAGTTATGGAATTCGCTATTTGATTTATTTTGGTAGTTTGGCAACATGGTTTTTTGTTGTGTCATTTTATGAACCACTGCAGTTTCATAAAAATTCTGCCTGTCTGCTGATGCATTTAGCTTAATACTATAGATTCACCATGTGACAGTCGAAGTAAGTAATTACAGATACCCGCATCCATTTTCAACATTTTTACTATGGCCATCATTTGTCTTGTTGTTTAAAGACTAGGCTATTACAAAATGGAATATGTTTAAAAATGTGCAAGCTATAAAAGTGTATAATTACACAATTTGTAGTGAATTAATGTTAAAAAATATTACCTGCTCAAGTAAAAAAAAAAAAAAAAAAAAATTAACACCAGTGGTACTCGAATGTATGCCCTTTGTGTTTGTAAAGTCAGCTTATTTACTCAGCCAACGAAACATATTTAAGAAGCTTCATATTCACAGAATATATGACATCAACTGTGAATGGGCAAAGCTGAAAATGTGTACCCAGCTGGGGTTCAAACCCCAATATCCCGATTTCTAGACAGTTGCGCTGACCTCTACACTACTGGGGACACAGTGATCACTGCACCTACAAAGACTACCTAAGCACGCCCCCCCCCCCCCCCCCGTCAGACACAAATTTTCAGCTCTACCCTGCCCACAGTACTCAAACTCGTCGATTCAGAAACTAATTCCCATAAGAGGAAGGGCCCCAACTAACGTGGGTATGTTTGGAGTCCTTCCTCTTGCGGGAATTAGTTTCTGAAACTATGAGTTTGAGTACTGTGGGCAGGGTAGAGATGGGTATTTGTGTTTGGCGGGAGACGTGCTTAGGTAGTCTTTGCAGGTGCGGTGATCACAGTGTCTCCAGTGATGTAGTGGTCAGCACAACTGCCTAGCAAGCAGGAGACCTGTGTTCAAATCCTTGCTGGGTACACATTTTCAGCTTTGCCCATTCACAGTTGATGTCATATATTCTGTGAATATGAAAGAATAACAACTGCTTCTTCATGCTTGAATAATGTTTTCCAAAATAAATAAATAAGCTGCTATGAATCTTGGCATATACTGCATTCTAACTATTATATTGCTTCTTTTGACACTGTAAATACCAAACTGAAGCCGCTAGAATTGGCAACACTCACACTTCCGAACTAGGACATTTTCTTTGACTTTAAATTATTCGGGCTGGGTAACTTTAACTTTCTGTCCCCCATTGTACATACATTTAATTGACGTCTTATGCATCTTACTGTTATTTGCAGATAAAGAAATCATAATTATATTATTACTACTTAAAATTCTACTGACCTCAAGTCCTTTGTTTGAAAATACTTAGGAAAGTTCCTGAATAGCTGCTAAAAGTTTGCCAGTAGGGTTTGGGTCTAAACTGCATATGATTGCATTGTTTCTACCATGTAAATGTATGTAAATCTAAATTTCTTTTCTCTTTTTTTCTTGCTGGATGGTGTGATCCATGAAGATAAACCTTTGTGTCAGAATGAAGCAGACACAAAAGCGTCAGTTGATGTAATACTAGACAGATATGTTGAAGAACAACAGTTGGTAAGAACCAGTGAAACTGAAGACATTGTTTCAAGAATTGAAAAATTGGTTGAGAGAGCATGTATGGCTGCCAAAATTTATAAGGTAAAAATTAATTTTTTCATATTGTTGAAGATACATACCTGCCAACTCTCCCGATTTAGGCAGGAGTCTCCTGATTTTTCACTTTTTCTTCTGCCTGCTGATTTTGCCATTATTTTTCCTAATTTTTAGCTTAGATCCTGAAACCCAGGATTCGTTTTTTGACCAATGGTCAAAAGTCCTTTGTTCACTTATCAGTTTAATCTAAATACATATGGAAATTCATACATATTAGGAGTGTGGTGTTTCGATGTTGTGCTCTTTTTGAATATGATGTTTTGTCATTGTACGTTGAAATCACTTCAGTGTTTTTTAATCATTGGTAACCTTTTGAGTGGATAGTTAGGTGCATCAGTTTTATACGTGAATTGCAGAAAGGCAACAGGAACATTATTTGTATTTTGCATTCTTTGTCGATGTGTTATTTTCACATCACATGGTGGAAAAAGTGATGAACCTGAATACGTGCAGAGAAAATGAAAATTGTGTATCAGTAAAAGACTGAAATTACTGAGGAAACTGAAAATGATCATGTGATACATGCAGTGTGCTTATTTACATTGTTTATTTTAGAGTATGGTTTACCAATTAAATGTGAAGACCATGTGGGTCAGTTGTTCCATAAAATGTTCCCAGGTAGTGGCATAGCACAAAAATACAGCTGTGAACAATTTTATTTCAATGAAAAAATCAATCACTTTACCTGGATTGCATTCAACATTGGGTTAATGCAAGTGTTTTATGTAGCTATTATGCAGCGTTGAGAGATGATAGGAAAAAGGCTAAAATCAATTAAGGTAATGTGGTGACAATTAACTTTCACATCCCTCATTATAGTCTCATGGTGACAAATTTGATCACCTTTTTACAGACTCTCTAGGTATGTCAAAAGAGTTTTGCACCCATATTACCCTCAAAGACATAATCTATCCATGGTCTATCAGAGATGAGTAGGTCCCTCACACCATTCGTGACACTGTTGTCGCAGATATACGCTAGATGTAGGACCTGGGGGTTCTTAAACCTATCTCTGTTAGTCAATGGGCAAGTTCACTTATCACTGTCAAAAAGTGCGCTGCAGTTTTTGACAGAACATATCACATTTGTGACACTGTTGTCGCAGATTTTCGCTAGATGTAGGATCTGGGGATTCTTAAACCTATCTCTGTTAGTCAATGGGCAAGTTCACTTATCACTGTCAAAAAGTGCGCTGCAGTTTTTGACAGAACATATCTCCTGATTTTTTTCACTGGGTCTCCTGTTTTTTTACATTTTGAAGGTTGGCAGGTATGAAGATAGAAATTTCTGAATTACAGACATTCATACAGGATGGGTGAGGTGGGGTGGATGCATTCATGTGCACTACTCTTCCTTATGCTCTAAGACAGCCATGGTTGTTACAGTTCTTTACACAAATTGGCTGCAGGATTACTGTTAGGAATAACTGTAAAGGAGTGAGGGGAAAGGATAATTGTTCATATAATAAACAAATATTCCCTGTATAGATGGAGTATCAAGCAGTTAGTAGACTAACTGTATCTTTGCTGTAAACTGTAGATGTGCTCTGAACTTATATTATTTTTCAGAACAGATAAGTACCGTACATGTACTCAGATACACCATTCTAATTTATGTGCAATTTAAACCACTACAATACATGCAAAATTTACTTCTTTCAGATCTCAGAGAGGTGATCTTTGTTTTTCTTTTAATATAGACTGTAAAAAAAAATTAAAAAAAATAAATAAATAAAAAAGGAGAGAGAGAAAGGGGGCGGGAATTACTGGAATAGTATAGGGAAGTCAATTAATTTAAAACAAGTTTTAGAAACGTTCATTGCCCCCAATGATCTTGCTATTGCATTAATTTTTTTATTAATACAAATTGTGCTCAATACTTTATAATTATATAGTTAATTGTTAATGTTGTCCCCATATGCTACATCCCTTTGTTAATATGTCACATCACTCATTCCATTTTCATAAAGCTTCTCCTTTATGATGGGATCTCTAGAACATGATGTGTGAATTAATTTATGCATATGGGTGTGGGTGTGAAAGAGCTTGCACAATTGGGTGTGTTTTAATGAAAATGGGCTGAAGTGCAGTTTATGGGTCCGCGAGTGGCGTTTCATGTTTGGACGTTGGCCACGGCGCCTGAGCCAATCACCAGTCGCATTTGCGCGGCCGATCACAAGTAGCTTTATCTTTATGGTTTGTAAAAAAATCGGCGTAGTGGATGTAAAGATCTTTAGATCAATATTGCAATTAATGTGGGATTTATATTTACGTTCTGTAATGGAGATTGAGTGTACTGGCTGTACTATGTAGTCAAAATTATTTTCACCAGTGATTTTAGTTGTGGTGATTGCATGACTTTCGCAGCCTTTATGAGCGCAGTTACTTATACTGAGTGGTTCTGAACTGGATAGTCAGGTGCTACTACGAAACAAAACTTCTTGTGTAGACTTTGTACCTAACCTTAAGGCTGTGCTGGCCTGTTGTTTTTGAAGTTATCGATAGTGTGTTAAAGAGTAGTCTGAAAGTGTGTTGGAAACATCCTTTCCTTTAAAAAAGTGATCTGTAGCGTAGCCTTCAGATGGTTAGGTATAGGTTAAACAAGAAAAAATATATATATATATATATATATATATATATATATATATATATATATATATATATATATATATATATATATATTATAAAATTTTTGACTTACCTAAAGTACAGGCTTGTCGATAGAAACACGAAACACACAAAAACACACAACTATTCGAGCTTTCGCCACCAGTGGTGGCTTCTTCGGGAAAAAGAGGGAGGAAGGAGAGGAGAAAGGGAAGGATACGGGTTTTAAGGAAGTGGAAAAGGAGCCATTCCAATCCCAGGAGTGGAAGGACTTACCTTAGGGGACAAAAAGGAAGGTAAACAAATACACACACACTCACACATATCCACATCCAAACACACCTAGGCAGACATTTGTAGAAACCAAAGAAAGAAACTTTTATACCATTTTCCCACCTAGAAGGTCTCCTTCTATAATATTATATATATATATATATATATATATATATATATATATATATATATAAAATAATGGAAAGTCCAGGTTGGAATAAATAATATGTTGTATGTGTGTGTCTTTTGTATGTGCCTGTCGCAGCTCGTCGCCACGTCTTTGCGGTGAGTTGTAAACTTTTTTTTTTTTTTAGGATGTGAGGGCGCGTAGCACCCGAATCTCTGGTTTAGAACCGGAACTTCAAGATACGCGGATTCTTTCAAATTAACCAACATCTGGTTTTTTATTAGGGAAGTGAACAATAATTTTAATTATGTTCATTATTCACTTATTGAAATGCACTGGAAAAATTGTCAGTCGTATTACTTGAGAGAGGAGCACTTAATTGAATTTACACTGCAAGAAATTATTAAATCTGAACAAAAAAGCGTGTGAAGAAAGACCAAATTCACAACACATGAAATGCGAATCTGATTGGCCGCCTTCACCTGCGTTATTTGTCCCGCCATTACCAACGTCTACGCATGAACCACAACTCGCAGACTCATATACTGCACTTTTACCTGAAAATTTTTTACTTTTATTATTATTACTGCTACTATTACTATGTGAAGGATTTGTGGCATGTTGATGCAGTAGTATTTTCAGGTTACTAAACAGTTTGATTCACATGCTGTCTGTTATGTTTCATCAAGCATATTTTGTCTTCCCATCTTTTGGTAGAGTTATTAAACTGAGACAATGTTACTGCATCAACATGAAGGAGAACTTCCTCTTATGACTCGGGTACTTTTAGAGGAGTGACTTTTGATCTGTTAAAGAAATTTACGTAGGTAAATAAATAAACCTCTTACCTGTGGTGTGATAGCTGTATGATCCAGCACTGCTGCCATTACGATATAACGATCTTGACAGATGTCTGTGCGATCTGGATGTCCAAAACCTCATCTACAGATGGGAAAAAGTATGCTGTAGGAAGTATTAGTGTGACTCCCTGACATGTCACCTGTTAGCTTCACTCATTGATTTCACACTGAGCCTTGTGGCTGTAAACATTCTCTATTAAAGGGTACACACAGATGGTGTACTGCCAGTTATCTGTTAATGGACAACATTGAAACCTTTTTCAATACATATAATACCCCCAGGTGGCTTCTGCCTCATCGGATCAAATCAACATTGGCCCTCCAGAAATACTTTTTTTTCCTGCGGTGTATATTGTGGTATTCACTCACAGGAGGACATTCCCTCTCCCTTTCAAACCTTATTGATGTTAACATGCAATCCTGGCCTATGGACTGGCATAGCAATTTCATCAGTACTTTTCAGTTTGGATTCGTGTGTAGATACTTAAGTGTCGCTCTTTTATTTTACTTACGGTATATTTCCGCAAATAAGACAACCTTCAGATAAGACGGGGTACAAATTTTCATCAAACTTTTATAGTTTAAGCATATATCTGGTCTATAAGACGACCCCCATGTTACCGTATTTACCCAAATGCAAGCTGCACTTTTTTTCCAGTTTTCAGGATCTAAAAATACGCCTGTGGCTTAGATTCAGATGCAAAGCTTCAGGAAGTTCCACAAAATGTGGCTAGAAGCCACCATTAATAGGTTTCATGTGGATTTCACCCTTTGTTGCAGTTGTAGAGACTGCAGCAGGCTACCATCTGTTTGTGCATGTTGTATGTGAGTGCTTAAGTGAACGCGAGTTTAAATTTTAGATGCGTGCCTGTGTAGTTCCTAGTGTTCCGCCAGGGGCACTGTGTTTCGTGTGTCGCGCAGCGCATTTATTCTTTGTTATTGTATATCAGTTATTCTATGTTTTCATATGTTTTATTATTGCTGTTTTATAGATGTTTCTTTGCCTAATTCGGTGTCAACAAGTAACAACTGGCTTTCTGTTTCTGCTGCATGTTTAGCATTGTGCTGATTCATACACAGCAAAAATAAATTACTTATCATTAAACCAAGATTTGGGCTTACGTTTCTTTGCAACTGCAGCCTGGATATAGTCACGGGGCCTGATAAAAGTACCTTAAGCCCGTTTTAAATGATCAACGAACTTGTAATAGATTGATAACAAGTTGTGTTAATGGCGGCCGTCAGTCGTTTGAACAGCTGTACTAGTATGATCGCGCTAGTATCGAAGCGCGATAATCATAGCGATAAAGAAATAGGGCCAGTTCTAAATTCGGTACTAGTGGGTTCACTGTGCATGCACGAGCTAGTAGCCGTCAGCTGCAGTCACCGCTCCAGTTAGTCCGCCATTTTCCTTCGTATTTACGTATATTTTGCGTTACGTTGAAGTTTATGATCAGAATGTATTACAAAATGTATTTCTAATGACGGCATTCACACTGTCCGTCACCAGACCATCACCTAACGTCAACGTCACATTAAGCATTCTCGAGAAGATTGTTTTGATTGAATGGTCGGCTGCTGACATCGGGAAGTTAACGTATTTTCGTCAGGCGATTTTCATATTGTAGTCGACAATTACACGGTTTGCATGCAAATTTGTCTTATTAATCTTTAGTTTATTATTATACTTCGGTTTAGCGGTAAATAGCAAATGTTTCATGACGACTTAAATATTTATCTCAATTATTGTCCACCGAAAAGCGAGGTCGTAGGCCTACATCTGAAACCGAAAAATGTTTTATGGTTTGCAATATCGTAACAGAAAAGACTGAAGCCAATTGTTTATTTGAATAAGATTGTACTTTGATGATGCAATTTTCATTAAATAGCATTTTAAATGAAAAAGTCAGTCCAAATGAAAGACAAAAATTCAGTTGTGCATGACGTTATTAACAATGTCAGTGGGCAAATCGTAGTAGATAAAGTAAAGGAGATCTATTTACGCTTTTATAAATATGGCTTGATGTGTTCATAAGTTTATTTTTTTCACTTGAAAATAGATGTGGATGTTTTGAAATGTTGTTTCACTTCCCAGAACTTTACCACACTAAGTTGATCAAAACATAGACTGCAACGTCAATAACATTTAGCATTGTTTCCTCAATTAAACTATGACTTCCTACATAACAAATTGCCTGTTATAACCTCACTTTCAACATCGGGTATTACTGTCTGATTACGTTTATCGTCTAAACACGCTGCCACAAGATCTTGCATGAGTTTGTAGTTCAGGGCTAGTACGCTAGGAGCGCTTCAGTAGACTATTATCTATCTTGTTCACCTTCATTCATTGTTTAAAAAGGGCTTTAGCGACCACTAGTTTTGTAATTTTTGCATGTAGTGGTATGTTGTATCTGATCATGAAGAAGTATTTTTTTTTTTTTACACCACGAAGCTTAAAAGAAAAGTAATTTCTTTCGCCAAGACAACATTTAATCATGCCGATGCACGTATTATTTGTGTGAGAAGAACATAAGATAAAAGATTTCAAAGGAAACCACAATTGTTGCATGTAGCTCTGAAATATTTTTAACTGTTCCACTGCTCCATATGTAAATATACACTAATTGTTTGAGTGTAACTCTGGATATACTGAGAATAGATCTTTTTTTTTTCTCTTTAATTAAGCAAACCTTTGTTTTCATAAATCATTCCTCCATGATGTAAATTTCAGACTAAACTTCCACTTAATTTTTTAGTACCATCATATAAGATGACCTCGTTTTTTATTGTTTAGCCATTGTCTTATCTGCAGAAATATGCGGTAATTTTTATTCTGTGACTGCAGATCAAGATTGCACTTCCAAGCTGCTGTACCCTTAATAGCCTGTGACATTATATTACTTTCATTATTATACATCCAAAGTCAATTTACTTGCAGGTCCATTCTACTTAATTACCTTTCAAAATAACAAATGTATGATTTTATCATCATGGCCTGTATTAATGTCTAATTGGTGGTTTTATTCTGTTTCAGAATCAAGCTGAGATTGTTGATCATGACAGTGAAAAAGATGACTCAAAAACAACAACACGTGGCATGAAAACAGAAGTTGTAGATTGCAGTGGTGTGACTAGTCCCACAATAGAGCTGTGTCATGACTTAGAATCTGAACCAAAAGAGAATTTCTTTAAAAACTTCTCCTTTCCAATTACAGATGCAGCAACAGTCTGCCAAGATGAAACCATGTTTACACATGACAGATGGGTTAAAAACCCATCCTCACCTAAAAAACTTGCTGCAGCTCATTTGCAGGTTGTCACTGCTCAATGGAAATTTGCTAAAACCAAAGTTTGTACAAATAGAAACTTTGAGATGTTTGATATAAATGATACTCAAAGGCAGTGTCCAGCTTGTAATGTGCATTTACCAAAACTGCCTGGCGAATGCAAGGAAGATAATGTAGTGGCTAAACCTCAGGCTTGTGAGATACCATTAACAGTAAGCTCTTACAGCACACTCACTCATAGCACAGTGGCACAGAAAATCAGACGAAAAAGATGCCAGAATCAAAATGAAACTGACATTTGTGAGTTGCCAAAGAAGAAAAGAGTCATGAGTGGAGATACGTCACCTGTCATTTTGGGACCCACAACCTTCCAAGAGTTCAGCCCTTTCCACAAAGGTGTAATGTCAGTGTACAATGCTCTGAAAACATTTAAAAATATTGTTGGTAGAGCTGAAGGGAGAAATGGACTAGAATCAAATCTTACAAACCTTGATGAAAAATTGGAGAACTGGCTTACGTACCAAAGTATTATCTCAAGATTAAGGGCTGTATCTAGAATTAATAGTGATAAAGAATTGAGAGAGATACTCAGGTATATAATACGAAATTTGAGAAATAGAAGTGCAAATCTGGCATTTGCTCATCAAAACAAAAAGCTTGCATCTTTTACTCCTGCATTGTGGATGGATGATGCTCATTCTGACCTACATACTAAAGGACAATTGCTTATGAGATCAGAAGAAAAAGAAATGGGAATTCCAGATGTTTGCCAAATATCTTTGCAGAGTAACCTTCACAAAATTGAAGCAGACTGCTACAAAAATTCATCAGCTAAACACATTAAGGTAACTTCAACTTACAGGGCCAGGGAAAAACTTTCTCACCCTTTCAATTAAATAATTTGGTTTTATATGTCATTCTTCAATATGTAAGCTAGAAGGCCACTGATTGGGGATCCCTTAGGTAACCCAGTTGATAGTAAAATTTGTTGTTGATTGTGAAGTAATTTTGTTGAGTTTGAGTATGGCTGACATCGCTTGCACGATTGTTGCAGGCATTTTTCCTTGTAGTTGCAGGTCTCTTTCTATGTTGTTGATGGTTTCTGTGGTTGTGATGTTCGTGAACATAGGAGTTCAGTCAAATGTTATTAATGTTGCTGTATTGTGTGTGGTTGGGTGCAGAGTAATCTGGTGCGTTGAAGAAGCTAATCAGTGGGTATACTGGCATATTGATAAAGACAGGTAAAATTCGTTTTAATGCTAACACAAATTCATTGTTTTTATGAAATGATGCAAATTTGGCAGTTTTTAAGGAAATAACTCAAATTTTGCTGTTTTTAAGGTGTTTCGGATTAGTCACACTCACTTTATTAGTTTGATCTAACCCGTAAAACAAGAATGACATGGCAAAAGAATATTAAGTTAAAACAAAAGAATATTAATAAAAACAAAGAGTAAAACATAGCACTTAAATTGCAATTAAGATATTATTGTTTAACACTGTACACTGTCAAGCATATACTTCATCACTCCCCTCCCCAGTATCACCAATATTCCTCGTTGAACTTCACTTGTTGTCCGGAGAGAGTGATAATAGATCTCAAGCTGTTATCTGGTTTCTTGCCGGTGGGCTCTGATGACGCATTTGTCTGTTCCGCCATGCGTGATGGGACGGGAGATGCGTGTATCCTCATCGTGGTGGATGCAGGTGGGTCTTGATCCATGGTAATGGCATGAAAAGCTGGCTTAAGTCTGTCGAGGCTGATGACTGTTGGTGTGCCCATTACATCAACTGTGAACGTTTTGTCCTGCCTGCTAATTACACAGTATGGTCCATCATATGGTGAATGCAATGGTTTGCAAACCGCATCGAGTCGAATAAAAACATAGTGACAATCATATAGCTCCTCAAACACGAATGGGTGGTGGCTTAGTTGATCCCTTGGGGCCACAGGACATAGCAGTCGCATTTGTATATGTAGGTTGTTCACAAACTCTATTGGATTATTATTTTCATCCTGTATATTAGTGAAGATTTCACCAGGTAAATGTATAGTTTGACCATACACTTGCTCCGCTGTAGTTGCTTGCAAAACTTCTTTCAGTGATGCACGTAGCCCCAAAAGAACAATAGGTAATGTCTGTGTCCACCGTTGCGAATTGTTGATGGTGCATACCAACTAAGCCATTTGCAGCTGGATCATATGCTGAAGTCCTTAGTCGTTTCATGCCAAGTAAGACTGAGTGCTTTAAAAAGATAAGATTCAAACTTTCTTCCCTGGTCAGTTGTTATCCTCAATGGTACGCTGAAACGAGCGATCCATCCTCGAAAGAAAGCAGTCACGACAGTTTCAGCTGTTATGTCTGTTATTGGAAAGACTTCAGGCCAACGTGTATAGCGGTCTATAACTAGGAGACAGTAATTGTATCCTTCAGACGGGGCAAAAGGACTGACGATATCAAGATGAACATGGTCAAATCGTAGATTTGGAGGCTTGAAACATCCCAATGGTAACTTGACAGGTCTGTTAATTTTGTTCTGTTGACAGGCTGCACATTGTTGTACAAATTGCTTGCAATCTCTTATCTATATGCTGGCAGACGAACACTCGTTTCACCATCTTTGTTGTGGTTCTAACTCCTGGATGTGACATGTTGTGCAAGGAAGCGATGGCTTGCTCATAAAACTTGGCGGGTACGAAAGGCCATGGTCTGTTACTGGGAACATTACAATACAGCTGGAAAGTTGATAGTGGGAGTGCAACACGGCGGAGTTTCATGCCTGACGGTTGTGTCAAGAATGCATGTAATTCATCGTCCGATTGTTGTGCTGCCGCCAGAGCTTCAAAATCAATCATGGCAGAAATAGCTTCTATGCAGGACAGTGCGTCAGCTGGCACATTAAGGTCACCTTCAACGTGTATGATGTTGGTAGTGAACTGACCAATGAAATCAAGATGACTTAATTTGCCATGGAGAGGCTTTCTTGGCCACTGTCGAAAAGCGTATATTAGTGGCTTGTGATCTGTTACCAAAGTAAACTGCTGTCCCTCCAACATGTGTCAGAACTTTTTGATGGATGCATAAGCAGCACAGTCATATGTTGACCAGTTTTGCTGCGAAGGTGACAGCTTTTTGCTAAAGAAGGCCAGAAGTTTCCAATGCCCGTTCACATGTTGTTGCAGTGCTGCACTGATTGCACAAAGGCAGACGCATCAACCATTAGTGCAAGTTGTGCAAGTGGTACTGGGTGTGCCAAGAGTGCTGCTTCAGTGATAGCAGTTTTCAGTTCAGAAAATGCCATTTCGGCTTCTGGATTCCATTGAAGTTTATCTTTTTATCTTGGTTTGCCTTGTATGAGTTTGTTCAGTGGTGCAGCTAGAAAAGTGTGGTTACGTACGAAGCGATGATAGAAATTCATGACTCCAAAAAATCATCGAAGTTCTTTAATTGTTGTAGGTTGCAGAAAACCAAGTAATGTGTCTACTTTCTCTTTTGATGGTTGAATTCTGTGAGCATTAATGGTATGGCCCAGAAATTGAACCTCTGCTGCACCAAACACACATTTTGATGGGTTAATAATGAGACCATGATCATGTAGATGAGTAAATAGTTGCTGTAGGTGTGACAGATGTTCTTCTTCTGACCTTGACATGACCAAAACATCATCTATATAAACATAGCAATAATCCAGGTCACGTGTAATTTCGTCCATAAATCTTTGAAACGTTTGCAAAGTCCAAAAGGCATATGTGTGAACTCATACAACCTGAAAGGCATAGACACAGCTGTTTTTGGAACATCATTTGCTGCCACAGGTATCTGATAAAAAGCTCGAACGAGCTCCAATGTAGAGAATATGCTCTTACCGTAGACATTGGACGTGAAATCCTGAATGTGTGGTAAAGGATAGTGATCCGGAATTGTTCTTGCGTTTAGTTGCCTGTAATCTCCACAAGGACGCCAGCCATTGTTTTTTTCGGAACAACATGGAGAGGAGATGCTCAACTACTACTCGACGGTCGGCAGATCCCCTGAGCAAGCATGGATGCAAATTCCTGTTTAACTATTTTCAGTTTCTCTGAAGTTAAACGACGTGGTCAAGCATGGATAGGTGGCCCTGGCATAGTCAAAATGTAGTGCACTGTTGAGTGCTGCTCAGGAGGTAATGTAGGAGATTGATGCGTGATTTCTGGGAACTGTTTCAGAAGTTCGATAATAGAAGAATCTCCAGTAATCACTCTGACGCCAGAATTTTCTACATAATGTATTAGTCCTCTGCTTGCTAAGTTAGTGGTGGTATCCAATAGGCATTGATGCCGTAGGTCTGCTGCAAGTCCATAAAAGGATAGAAAATCTGCTCCCAGTATAGGATGTGTGATGTCTGCTACCATAAATTGAAGTTTGAAGCCCTTACTCTTACGGGAATTAGTTTCATAACTACGAGTTTGAGTACTGTGGGGAGGGCGAAGCTGGGAATTTGTATCTGACGGGAGGCGTGCTTAGGTAGTCCTTGCAGGTGCGATGATCACTGTGTCCCCAGTGGTGTAGGGGTCAGCGCAACTGCCTAGGAAGCAGGAGACCCGGGTTCGAATCCCAGCTGGGTACACTTTTTCAGCTTTGCCCAATTGCAGTTGATGTCATATATTCTGTGAATATTTTCCATATTTTATCACCGTTTAAACCTTCCCTGGACTTGCATGTATATTTCAAGACCAAAATTAGCCAAATCGGTTCAGCCGTTCACGAGTTTTCGCAAGACTAACGAACAGCAATTCATTTATATATGTATAGATTTCGGTTTTCAAAAATCAGGTATTGTTGGAATTTGTTGACTTCATCGTATATTGTAATGTTACATACCTCTTAATAGTAATTTTAGGATACCATCATTAAATTGTCACAGTTTCTTAACTACATTTTTGATATGAGGGAACTAATGTTTGTGCCTAATGTCAGTGAGTGTGTTGTCCTTGTTAGAGAGGACAAGAAGTGCAATCAATTTTTGCATCCTGTTTAGTGAAAGATTGTTATCTCTTAAATGACAGTAGTCTAGTGACTTAGGTGTTTGTAGCTTTCTTAAATCTTTTGTGGTGGATGCTAAGATAGACCCTTGAGGTTTATAGTCAATTTTTCTCCCCAACTTACCAACTGAGATCATGTTTAACCTCAGTATTATTGAACATTTAATCATTTAATTCTAAATTTGTTTATTCATTCCTTTTTTCCTTTGCATGTTGTGTGTTTTCTTTGCTTCTTAGCAGTACTGGATGAATTCTTTTCAGGTATTCAGCTGAACAATATATTCATTTCAGAACAGTTCTTCAACAGGTTTCTTTATTAATTGTCAGATTTTTGCCATTGTCTGGATCCTATTTGATGTTATTAGTTACCCATTCTGTTGCATTCAGACTAATCAGCCAGAACATTACAACCACCTAACAAGGAAAGACTCCAAGTCAGACACACAGCAATATAATGTCAGTGAGTGTGTTGTCCTTGTTAGAGAGGACAAGAAGTGCAATCTATTTGAGCTTGAGCCAGGTTAGATTGGGGTGGCCTGCAGAACTGATGAAAGCATTCAGAAAACTTAATGACTTGGATGTTCAAGAAGTGCTGTTGAGAATGTGTTCAACAAGTGGCAAAACCTAGGTGGAATCGTGTCCAAACATCAAGGGGTAATGAGGGGTCATTACAAATATAAAATGTTGCAGGCTGGGTAGACTGGTAAAAACAGGACAGGTGGCAAACTTGTTTTAGAGCTAATTTCAGACCATAATACTGGTAAGAGAACAAGTGTGTCTGAACATACAGTGTACCAAATACTCCTCTGCAGCCAACAATTCATGCTCATGTCAATGTTAACACTGTTACATCAGCAAATATATGGCTGAAATAGCCACTTGATCATTGTAGTATCTCAAAAGTACTTTATTGAATCACATGAGATATAAATGTTACACTTGTTGACTATCGGAAAACTCAACTGAAACTGCCCTGCATCCCACTCGTCCGCCAGGCCGGTCGCCTAGGTGGCACTAGTTGCGGCTGAGGGCAGTGCCGTATGTGGCGAGCTGGCGGGCGGCAAGCGATTCGAGCGGAGTGCGGCCACAACACATCTCCCCCCTCTTAAAAAGACAAGATAAGAATCAAACAATTGTTACGACTCTTATATAACATACCGTGGCGATAAGATAACAAAAACTGGTACATAGAAATATCAGTGGTCAGTGAATATAAAGTAAAGAAAATGTTATTTACAAGAAAGTGCCCCAAAGTTAAGTTACTGACAAATATATGCGTTCATTGTTAGCTGTCTGTTGGAGAGAAAAACGAGGCATAGACACCTACTTCGGCGTTCAAGCTTTGCACACGACTGTTGCCTCATGTGCACTGTTACCCATTTGTATAAAACAAAACAGAAAAACTGAAAAGGCACTTCTACATAGCACAGGGTTGTTGCAAAAAATAAAATAAAATAAATATAATATAATATATATATCAAACACTGGAAAATCACTTGTGACGTGTATGACTGCTTCATTTTTTGATACACTGCACGGCACTAGTGTCCATTTCTTCGGTATTTGTCATGAAGTCTCTTGACAAGACTTTGAAGTACGGCCTGAAGTGACCCTTGCGTTGTAGAGGATGTCTGGATCCCGGTATTGGGGACTCGCTCTCCTGGAGTATACCCTGTTGCGTATGCCGGAACAGAGGGAATATCGGTGACATTGGTATACCGGATTCCTTGTTGGTGCGTGGGACAGCTGGACAGGTTCTTCATTTGCCTGTGTCTGTTGAGGTAGGGGTGCTGGGTCAACGTCCATATCTAATGTGTCGGGTTCAGTACCAGGGGACGTACTTGGGAAGGGCAGGACCTGCTTTCGGAGTTGGTCGTAGTGCCGAGCTACTTCTTCTGTGGCCTTGCGAACCTTGTATAATCGCAGTCCTGTTTGTTCCAATATTCTTCCTTTCATCCACTTCTGGCCTTGGCCATAACCACGCACCCATACTGTTGTGCCACGGGAAAATTTTCCAGAAGTAGCAGGGGCTTACGCATTGAGTGGGGGGGGCGGCGAATGAGGTGTGAAAGTGTGCACGGCTGTCTGCCGTGCAATAGCTCTGCGGGGCTGTACGTGCCCATAGGTGTGAAATGGTAAGAGGCTAAGAAGTCGGTAAGTGCCTCTTCAGTGGTAGCAGATGTCAGAAGCTTCTTCATTTGAATTTTGAAAGTCCTGATGAGGCACTCAACCTCGCCATTAGATTGAGGATGAAAGGGTGGGGATGTGACCCTTTTAATGCCCCTGTGGGCACAGAAGTCTGAGAATTCAGAGGATACAAACTGAGAGCCATTGTCGGATACCAATGTTTTTGGGTATCCTTCAAGGGCGAAAGCCTTTGATAATGCAGATAAGGTGGCTGCTGTTGTGGGAGAGGATAATCTGGAGACAAATGGGAAGTTGGAATAAGAGTCTACTACCAGTAACCAATAGTTGCCAAGAAAGCGCCCGGCAAAGTCAATGTGAACAAGTTCCCATGGGTGTGTGGGCGACGGCCAAGGAACTGTTGATGTTTTAGGGGCAGGAGCCTGGGCGGCGCATACCTCACAGCTCGCTACCATGTGAGCGATGTCGGTGTCGATGCCCGGCCAGTACACATGACGCCTGGCAAGCAGTTTTGTTCGTGAGATTCCCCAATGTCCTTGGTGTAATAGTTTCAGTACTTCATTCCGTAGGCTGGGAGGGATGACTACTCTCGGTGTAGCGTCTTCTGTAGAAAGGAGAACCACACTGTTGCGAGAGATGAGTCGGAGTCGCAGTGAGAAGTAGTTCCTAAGCAGATCCGACGCCTTCTTGGGTGGATGGTAGGGCCACTCGTCCCTGATGTGCTGGAGAACTTGTCGCATCACTGGATCCGCAGCCGTGGCTGCAGCTAGCCGTTCCCCTGTGATTGGAAATCCTTCCACCGCGAGTTGTTCTGCTTCGTCAATGTGGAAACAGAGAAGTTCATCCTTATCAAAGGCGGGGTCGGGGCCTTTGGGTAGGCGAGATAATACATCCGCATTGGCATATTGTGTGGTTAGGCGAAAGAGGATCTCGTAATTAAAGCAAGAGAGGTACAAGGCCCATCTTTGCAGTCGATGTGCGGCCTTGTCAGGTAAGCAAGCAGAAGGGCTGAAGAGCGAAACGAGGGGTTTATGGTCCATGATTAGGTGAAACTTTGTGCCATATAGGAAAACACTAAATTTGCATAGGGCATACACTATAGCCAGTGCCTCCTTTTCAATTTGTGAATAATTCTGTTGAGAAGGATTGAGTGTTTTGGACACATAGGCTATGGGACGTTCTGAACCGTCCTGATATCGGTGGGCTAGTACTGCTCCGATGCCATGTTGTGAGGCATCTGTAGCAAGATCAAGCAACTGTCCGGGTGTGTATGTAGCTAGGCATGGATCCTGCAGCAGAAGAGTTTTCAGGCGGTGAAATGCCATTTCACATTCCCCTGTCCAATGATACGACACATTTTAGCAGAGGAGCCTATGGAGTGGATGGGCCACTTCGGCCATCGAAAGTATGAATTTATGATAGTAGGCAATTACACCCAGAAAGGCTTGCAACTGTTTAACATTTTGAGGTCTTGGGAGTGCCTCTATGGCCGCCACGTCCTCGCGGAGTGGGAGTATCTCCTCACGGGAAAGCTTGAACCCTAGATAAACCACCAAGGGTTGAAAAAACTGTGATTTTTGTAGGTTGCACTTGACCAATATTTGCTCTAGGAAACATTGGAAAGTGGTCGGTGAGCTTGCCAGACCGAAGGGGAGACATTGATATTGAAAAAGACCAAAAGGTGTGTTTATAACAAGAATCTGCTAGTTTTGCAATTATTTCCTCTGGTCGAGGCATAGGGTAGGTGTTAATTAAACATTGTGAATTGACGGAGGTCTTGAAATCGGCGCAGAGAACCATTTGGCTTGTGTCTCTTGATATTGGCTTGATATCGAAAAAGACCAAAAGGTGTGTTTATAACAAGAATCTGCTAGTTTTGCAATTATTTCCTCTGGTCGAGGCATAGGATAGGTGTTAATTAAACATTGTGAATTGACGGAGGTCTTGAAATCGGCGCAGAGAACCATTTGGCTTGCGTACAACAAGTGGTGCCGCCCACTCACTTGCTGTAATGGGCAATAGGAAGCCCGAGACTGTGAGCCTGTCTAATTCCTTTTTTACGTCATCGCGCAAGGCTACTGGAAGTGGACGTGCACGGAAGAATTTCGGCCTTGCCGTGTTTTTGAGAGTTATGTGGGCTTCAAAGTTGTTGGCGCTTCCTATGCCTGGCGAGAAAAGGTGTTTGAATTCCATGAACAAAGATTCTAAATTGGAGTAAGGTATTTCTTCTGAGACGAATTAACAGTGTCATCAACAGAGAAGCCAAACAGTCGAAAGGCATTGTATCCAAATAAGTTTTCCGACCCAGTATTGTCAACCACAAAATCGGTAAGAGTTCTCGTTACCGATTTGTAAGACACACCTAATTCCGTCTGCCCCAGCAGCGAAATTGGCTGTTTGTTGTAGGTGCGTAATTTGCACGTGACAGGTTTAAAAGGGGGACAACCTAGCAAGATGTACGTGTCTGACGTGATAAGAGTAGCCGCCGATCCAGTGTCTAACTGCATGCGAATTTGCTTTCCCAAAATTGTGACTTCAATGTAAAGTTTGTTAGAAGCAACTAAAGTAGTGTTGACTTAAAGAATAGAAGAGTTGTCTTGCTCATTCTCCTGAACTACTTGTACTAGCTTTGATTTGCACACAGATGATATATGTCCTAGCTTTTTGCAACTATGACAAGTTGCCCATCATTGTGGGCAGTCACCTCTAGCGTGTTGTGAAAAACAACGCGGGCAAGAGGGTAACGAAGACTGTATATTGCCTTGTTTACTGTGAGTGGGGCCCTGTTTGGCCCGTTTATGGAAAGGCTGCGTGCGTATTGCTTGAACTTCCTCATCTACACCGTGCGAAACGACGTCAACATGTGTCTTATCAAGATGAACGTCACAAACATCGCCCCAAGACTCGATTTGTGCACCTGCTGCTTTAGTAATTTCAAATGATTGAGCAGTGTGCAACACCTCATCTAAAGAAGGGTTATCCAATTGAAGAGCCCTTTGCCGGACGTCTCTCCGGCGCGGAACTAAGAATAGCATACCTAACCATATGGTGTGCATATGATTCTCTGTGTTTGTCCATTACAAAGTGGCATTTTCTGCTAAGGCCCTGCAATTCGGCTGCTCATGCCCTGTAGCGCTGGTCCGGTTTCTTTTTGCATTGATAGAATGCCACTCGCGACGCAACTACATGGGCCTGCTTTTGATAAAAAGATGAGAGGGAAGCGCGCATTTCGTCAAAAGATAGGGCTGGAGGTTCTTTCAACGGCACTAGCTGTGTTGGAAGATGATACAACTTTGGGGAAATCCAAGACAAAAAAAGAGACTTACATAAATGTTGATCGTCAATGCCAAATGCATGGAAGTGTTGGCGAAGACGCTTTTCATACTCCCACCAATCTTCTGCAGTCTCGTCATATGGAGGAAACATTGGCACGTGCAGCGCCGACTGTTGAGTAGACTGGAATGAGACGAGCAGCTGTTGAAGTGCTGTGTTTTGCATCTTGAGCTGTTCCATCAACTGAGCTAGTATCGGTTCCATAGTGGCCCTGATAGCACTTTTCACTGATGCAGGTATCGTAGAATATCCCATCCTCTTCGCCATTTAGTGTAGTATCTCAAAAGTACTTTATTGAATCACATGAGATATAAATGTTACACTTGTTGACTATCGGAAAACTCAACTGAAACTGTCCTGTGTCCTGCTCGTCTGCCAGGCCACCGGTCGCCTAGGTGGCGCGAGTTGCAGCTGAGGGCAGCGCCGTATGTGGCGAGCCAGTGGGTGGCAGGCGATTCGAGCGGGGCGCGGCCACAACTATCATAATCACTGGACATTGGTGCAGCAGCAGACCAATGCACAGTCTGATGAGTCCTCATATGTTCGTCTTACTGACAGGAGGCATCCATGACCCTGTACTGAAGGCAGAAATAAGCTGGAGGGAGGGCTCAGTTAAGCTGTGGACAACATTCACTTGGGCATCGATGGGTCCAGTGGACTCATTCACAGTCAGGAGTATCATACACTGGTTGCAGGCTGTGTACAACCCTTCATGACATGTTTCCCAAAGACAATGGCATTTTTGAACAAGATAATGTGTCATTTCACAAGGGCAGGTGTCTGAAGGAGTGGTTACAAAATCTGTAATTGATGTATTTCAAACATATGTGTCACTTACTTACAGCATTACATGGAGTGGTATGTTATATAGATTAATTTGATACAATACCTCATCAAGTATTCCTATATGCAATTGGATAAGGACAAATTTTCTGTTATAACTATTTACACAGCATCTATGAGGGATGGCTCTAAGTAATGTTTTTGAGAAGGATAGGTTGCTTACTCACCACCGAGATGGTCGATCAGCCACAGAAAGGCACAAATAATAGACAAGAACATAAAAGCTTTTGGCCTTTTTTTTTTTTTTTCAACCCACTCTGATGTAGAAGCTATTAGTTGGTCTCTTCTTCTAGTGGTCTTCAGTCCGGAGACTGGTTTGATGCAACTCTCCACCCTACTCTATCCTGAGCAAGCCTCTTCATCTCCTCATAAGAACGGCAACCTACATGCATTTGAATTTGCTTACTATATTCATCTCTTGGTCTCCCTCTGCGATTTTTATCCCACACACTCCCCTCCAATGCTAAATTCACAATACATTGATGTCTAAGAATGTGTTCAACCAATTGATCCCTTCTTTTAGTCAAGACATGCTAGAAATTCCTTTTCTTCACAATTCTGTTCAGTACCACCTCATTATTTATGCGATCCGCCAACCTAATATTTAGCATTCTTCTGTAACACCACATTTCAAAAGCCTCTATGCTCTTCCTGTCTGCACTGTTTATCGTCCATGTGTCACACTCACACAAGGCAACAAATTCCTTCAGAAAGGACTTCCTTATGCTTAAATTAATATTCAATGTTAACAAATTTCTCTTTTTCAAAAACGCTTTTCTTCCCATTGCTGTTCTGCATTTTATATCCTCTGTACTGTGACTATCATATGTTATTTTACTGTCCAAGTAACAAAACTCATTTTCCACCTTTATTGATTCATTACAAAATCTAATTCCTTCAGCATCGCCTGATTTTGTAAGACTGCATTCCATTACCCTTGTTTTGCTCTTGTTAATGTTCATTTTATATGCTCCTTTCAACACACTGCCCATTCTGTTCAACTGCTCTTCCAGGTCTTTTGCTGTCTCTGACAGAATTACAATGTCATCAGTAAAACACAAGGTTTTTATTTCTTCGCCGTGAACTTTTATTGCTTCTCCAAATTTCTCCTTGCTTTACTTTATAGCTTGCTCAATGTACAAATTGAATAACAATGGAGAAAGGCTACAACCCTGTCTTAATCCCTTCCCAACCTCTGCATCCCTTTCATGCCCTTCAACTCTGATAACTGTTGTCTGGTTTTTGTACAAGTTGTAAATAACCTTCCGTTCCCTATATTTTACTCCTGCGGATTTCAGAATTTGAAAGAGTGTATTCCAATGAACATTGTCAAAAGCTTTCTTCAAATCTATAAAAGCTAGAAATGTAGGTTTGCCTTTCCTTAATCTATCTTCTAAGATAAGCCATACAGTGAGGATTGCCTCCCGTGTTCCTATATTTCTCCTGAATCCAAACTGGTCTTTCCCAAGGTCTCTTTCTACCAGCTTATCCATTCTTCTCTAGATAATTTGTGTTAAAATTTTGCAACCATCACTTATTAAACTGATGGTTCAGTAATTTTCACACCTGTCTGCACCTGCTTTCTTTGTAATGGTGATTATTACATTTTTCATAAAGTCTGAGGGTATTTCCCCTGTCTCATACATCTTACGCACCAGGTGAAATAGTTTTGTCATGGCTGGCTCTCCCAGAGACTTCAGACGTTCTGAGGGAATTTCGTCCACTCCAGGGGCCTTGTTTCGACTTAGGTCTTTCAGTGCTCTGTCCAATTCTTCTCTCAGTATATCATATCCTATTTCATCTTCATCTACATCCTCTTCCCTTCCTATAATATTGTCTCTAAGTTCATTTCCTTCATAGAGCCTCTGTATATACTCTTCCCACTTTCAGCTGTCCTTTCTTTGCTAAGAACTGATTTTCCACCTGAGTTCTTTATAGTCATACAGCTGCTTTTCTTTTCTCCAAATGTTTCTTTTATTTTGCCCTATTTATACATTCTTCTACAGACTTGAATATGCCTTCTAGTCACTGCGACAGGGCGGAACATGCTTTTCCCTCTTTCTGGTGGAATAACGTTTTGTGGTCGTTTAGGGGATGACACTAAATGATTCCCACTTTGGTGCTGTTCCGTCCACGTGTGCCTTAATACTTTTTTCAATTAATAAACAAAAGTACATACCAATTATACACATTTATGGGCGTACAGGGTGAGTTGCAAAAAAATAATGTTCACCACACAGATGTTGTTTTAAATAAGTTTAATTTTTCTATGACACTGCACGTGTTTAAAGTTATAAAAATTTTTTTTGTGACTCGAGCCCCCACGCAACTTCGCACTTTAGCCGACACACCGGAATCCTTTAACTCAAAAGGCACACGAAAAAACGGTACTTCAGCCACAAAAAGCTATCCCACGTTTTTACAGAAAACGCCGCGACGAGCAACCACGCTCCTCCGTACTCGGCAGTCCACCTGACTCTCCCCTTCCCCCGCGCGACTCTGCTTCCGTTTTTCCAGCCCCGTTGAAAAACCCCTACGTCACAAACTTCCGTACGCTTATAATTCCCGCGCGCGTTCACGTGCGCGCGATTTAAATGTGCCGATGTGTGTGGCTCTATAAAATAGAAGTGCGCGGCATCAGCCTGGGGGCACTGTCATGTCATATCACTCCTGCTTAGTTATTTTACACTTCCTGTTAATCTCATTTCTTAGTCATCTGTTCTCCATTTTGCCTATTTCATTACCTGCATTTTTATATTTTCTCCTTTCATTAATTAAATTTAGTATTTCCTGCCATATCCAAGGAGTTTTCGTAGGTCTTGCCTTTCTACCTATTTTGTCCTCTGCTGCCTTGAGTATCTCATTTCTCAGTGCTACCCATTCTTCTTCTGCTGTTTTATTTCCCCCTGTTTCTGTCATTTGTTGCCTAAAGCTCCCTCGGAAATACTTAAGAACTTCAGGCTCCTTCAGTTTATCCAGGGCCCATCTCCTTGTTTTCTTATCTTTTTACAGTTTTTTCAGTTTCAGCTTACAGTTCATGACCAACAAGTTATGGTCAGAGACTATATCTTCCCCTGGGTATGTCTTACAGTTTAAAACCTGGTTCCAAAATCTATGTCTTACCATTATAAAATCTATCTGGTACCTTCCGGTGTCTCCTGGTCTCTTCCGCATATACAACCTTCTTTCATGATTCTTGAACTAAGTGTTTGTTATGATTAAATTATGTGCCATGCAAAATTCTACCAGGCAGCTTCCTCTTTCATTCCTTTTGCCCAGTCCATATTCACCTACTAGTTTTCCTTCCCTTCCTTTTCCTACTACCAAATTCCAGTCTCCCATCACAATTAAGTTCTCTGCTCCCTTAATTGTCTGAATAATTTCATTTACCTCCACATAAATTTCTTCGATCTCCTCATCATGGGCAGAGCTAGTGGGCATATAAATTTGTACTAATGTGGTCAGTATTGGCTTTGTATCCATCTTGACTATGATAGTGCGAACACTGCACTGCTCATAGTAGTTTACCCACATTCCTATTTTCTTATTCATTATCAGACCTACTCCTGTAATACCCCCAACTGATTTTGTACTTATAATCCTGTACTCACCTGACCAGTAATCCGGTTCATCCTGCCACCGAACTTCACTAATCCCCACTATATCTCACTTCAACCTATCAATTTCCCATTTTAAATTTTCTAACTTCCCTACCCGATAAAGGGATCTAACATTCCACACTCCGATCCGTAGAATGCCAGTGTTGCCTTTCTTGATGATCACATCCTCCTGAGTAGTCTCCACCCAGAGATTCAAATGGGGGACTATTTTACCTCCAGAATATTTTATTCGAGAGGATGCCATCATCATATATTCATACAGTAGAGTTGCATGTCCTCGGGAAAAGTAACAGCTGTAGTTCACCCTTGCTTTCAGCCATTCGCAGTAACTGTGTGGCAAAGCCACATTAGCTGATGTTACAAGGCCAGCTTAGTCAATCATCCAGACTGTTGGCCCTGTAACTACTGAAAAGGCTGCTGCCCCTCTTCAGGAACCACACATTTGTCTGGCCTCTCCACAGATACCCCTCCTTTCTGGTTGTGCCTACTGCAAGGCTATTTGTATGGTTGAGGCATGCAAGCCACCCTATCTCAGCAATGTCTGGTTCATGGGGGAGGTAGGTTGTCATAATGCATTGGCTGATCTATGATTTTCATCTCAGGAAGGAGGAGAAATACTTCTGAGCTTCTATAAGTGAGTCTTGAACAGTGGCAAGTAAATAACTCCACCCTATCTCCACCAAATTTTCATGTATTCTTATTTGTAACACTTTTTACTATAGAATCCCAGGAACCTCGAGTGCTTTCAAAACACACTCTTTTTATCAGAGTTTTGTGGGATTACATACTCAAGAAAGTAATAAAAAGCAGACTGCATGGAAAGGTAGTGAACAGGCAGCAGCCTCCATCTCGGACCTTTTTGGTACACCATAATTTCTAAAATTTGTCTGTGGTGTTCCATGTTATAGCATGAGCAGTGGACAGGATTTACTACTAGTATCCCTGTAAGTCAACATGAGATATTTGCCCACTGTAGGGTAACCCAGTTCCTGGCAATTAATGTGACTCAGTCAGATGAAATTTGAATAAATAACAGCATCTGCTGGAGCTCAGATACCTGACCAGACTGTGAAAGAGTAAAAGTTGTTGAAACTTTGCTCCAAAACAAATTTATTATTTACCTGGTTTCTTGATATTAAATCATCATTCCAGTAAACATAGGAAGCTTGTTTTACATTGAACTCTGTTTTCCATATTTAACAATGGCAAATCCAGATTGCATTGTCAATAACAGAGGATAGATAACAACTCGTCATAAAAATGTTCGCTGGCAGACACATAAAATAGAGAATCGCACTAACACAAATTTTCGCCCATGGCCTTCATCAGAAAAAGAAACTTATCCATTCACACAATCATTCAGACATGACTATGCACACATGACCACCTTGTGTAGCCACTCCAGTGCTTGTTGCACTGAGATGGTGGTCATGTGTCCTTAGTTATGTCTGAAGGATTGTGGGAATGGATGTGTTTCTTTTTCTGTGAAGGTCATGGTGAAAAATTTGAGTTGTGTGAGTCTCTATTTTATACATCTGTCTGTGGCTTAGTGATCATCTTTACTGTCTGTTGTTATCTATCCTCTGTTATTGACATTCCAATATGTTTCCTAAAGAACAAACTTATACAGTTCTGAAATATATGTGACTTTGTCATTCTGTGTTACGTTGCTAGAGGCCAATACAGTTTTTCCTGTATAACCTGTTATTAAGACGTAAACTAATTATGTTTCATACAATTCACAGTCTGAGTCACATGTCTACTCTACGGGAAACGAACAGACTTCATGTGTATCAATTTGTTGTCAAGAAATGAGAGAATTCGAGAAAACAGTTACCATGGAGCAACAACCTGATGAAGAAAATAATTCATTACAAGACACACTTCACATCTCAAGAATGCGTGAGCCTGAAACTGATGAAAGTACAAATGTTCAAAATTCCAAGGTAACATTAATAAATTTATAATGCTAATTAATTGAAAAGAACATTTCATACAGATATGTGAGTAAAAAATTGATGAAAGATGTAGGGGCTAGCCTGTACATACCTTTACATTGTTCAATAACCCCCCCCCCCCCCCCACACACACACACACACTTACAAAGAAAATACTAAATTTATCATTTTGAATTTTTTCCCCTTTGTGAAGAGGGCGTGAAAGATTATCAGCTGCTTTGAGCTGAGGTAAGTACTGGCCAGCCTCTCAAGATCATTGTTAAATATTAATTCACATTTACACTGTGCTTAATTTTCCATATCTATATTTTAATTTAAATATAATAGTTATTGTATGTATTACTGATATTACAACATGGACTTTGCATTGTTTTATTGTTAGAAGATTATTGTAGATGTGAGTAATAATTGCATATTTCCCAACAGGTTGAATCACTTAATATTGAAAATAACCAACCGCTGGAAGCAGAAATGACTGGGAAAAAAATAAATAGAGAACAAGAAAATGATTGTCTGTACAAATGCTTAGCAACCAGTGAAAACTTACCAAAAGACAAGAAGAAATACACTGTAGAAACTAGTGGTGTAGTGCAAATATTGAACTTTGGTGATGATTTTTCAGGTGTTGTGAAACCAAGGTGCTCTCCTGTGGAGAAAGTTCATTTAGGAAGGGCAAAGAGACCTGTTCAACTGCACTATGATGAAATCTGTATACCTAGTGTTTCATATTATAGATCACCAAATTTTAGTGCTACAAATTCATTAAAGCAAAAGAAAAATATTGCTCACAGCAGCGGTCCTGTTCTATTGAAAGGAGGTAATGTCCTAGACACTGCATCTGATGATAGTGCCCAATTAGAAATTAACAATGAGTTGAAAATGGATGAGCATTTTTTAACAAAATCCACTACCAGCAGGACTGTTGATATATCACCTGAGGAGATTTTGTTGAATGCTGCCAATAAATTGGCATCATTGAAAGAACTTCACACCATCCCCTCAATCCGCGCACTTCGTACAACACTAATACAGCAGGGAGTTGACAAGGCCATAGAGCAATCAAAATCGACATCTTCATTGTATACTGAGTGTTGTGTTCCTGCTTGTTCATGTGGTTTTTCTGGCCAGGATTGTAATTCCTGTGTGAATAACACTCATGATGTCCCATCTAAACTAAGATCGAGGACACACAAATCTGTCTCAACTAACTTCACCACGTTACATAGGATTAAAGGTACTTTCAATAGAAACATATTATTTACTTCAAACACTGCTGAATCTTTGTCAGAAACGAATTCATCAGTCACAGAAGGTACAGTTAATAATGATTGCAACACTATAAACTGTTCTCAAAGATGTAGACCTCATTGTTTTCACAAGACAACATTGTCAGAAAAGGTAGTCCCTCCACACTCTATTTTACCATCAACTCTGCATGAAGCCAAAGCCATAGTAACTGCTGAGCCTGTGAGAGTAAATGTTGGGAAATTGTTATCATCTTCCAAAATGCAAGTATTCTTCACAACAGAACTTTTTGTTGTTGCTGATTATCAGTCAAGCTTAAGTGACTGTAAACTACACAATATGTCACTAATATCACAGGCCTCATCAAATGGAGAAGGTGATTTGATTACATCTCTCCTTCACCTCATGGCATTTAATGCATCGCAGAATGCCAGCTCAACTTTAAACAATCAATGTAGTATGGCAAACGAGTCTCTGAAACATAACATTTCTGAAAGAAAGGAACTCCATGAAGTGCCACCTAATGAGTATGTTGTTAATTCAAGTAAAATTTCACAGTCTCATGCATACAACTTTTTAAAATGTAAGTGTTTTTCTGTAGAAACAACAGAATCCATTTTGTCTACTTCACCACACTGTAAGTGCCCCCCTTCAGTTAAATTCCAGGGTGTATCTGCTTCCTGTACTGTGATGAGTTGTCAGACAAAAAGGACGACTCACCGCAGGCAATTAATTGACATGATTCATAGCATTAAATCAAATGTAAAGGATAGGAGGAGTATTTGTGATGGACAGCACTGCTTTTACTTTCACATTGACAAAGAAGAATCAGTTGAAGGATTTTACTCAACAGTAGAAAAATATTGCTCAGCTCTTTCCAAGTTTCAAAGCCATCAGTATAGTTCATCAAGAAGCATTGAGATACTTCTACGTGACATATGGTTACCAGGACACAAGCATAGTATATCATTTTATGTAAACTTACCTTTGCAGAAATGTAAGTGCAGTTACTGTGGTCTTGATAAACCTGCAGAATTATGCCTCAATTGTGGTGAACTTTTTGAGCGCACAGAGTTGGGGAATTATGTTCCTTTCGACACCCCAAAAACTCCAGATAATGTAGATATGAAAATAGAAATAAGTGATGATGCTGTCAAAGTTTTGAATCTTGTAAATGATCTTTATTTATGCAAGCCAGTTGTTATTGTACAGAAAACTGATTTCAGTATGTATAAGCAGAAGAATAGTAGCGTACGCAGAAGGATAAAACCCAAACATATGTGCTGCAACATATAGGAAAGCTTCAGTGTAAAACAGAAAGGAGGCTTTAATCCGGTTTACAAGAGGGACCAACCTCTCCATATAAATATTCTACCAATAGTTGTGACCACATACCTTGCTGTTTTTTCATTTTCTTTGCAAAGAAGTAATATTATTACATTAATTGAATGGTATTTGTATGTTTCCCTTGTCAGAATGAGCAGATAGTGCATTAGAAAAGAAATAAATACCGGTACTTTAATTTCCATTACTTTTTCTTGTATATTTATACTTTCTGTGGCTACTTTTGTATCTGCTGGTCAGCTTACTTTCTACCCTTAATGTTTTCTTTTCTTTTTGCCTGTTTCATAAATTTAAGCATTCTTTTAAGAATCCAAATGAAAAATTAGATTAGCGATAGGGATACCCTGCAACCCGGTGTATGTGTGTGTGTGTGTGGGGGGGGGGGGGGGGGGGGACAGTTTGTGAATCTGAAACATTTGTTCTTTTTTAAATAAGCAAGTGCTCCTCTTCCTGATGATTTGTGACTTCCAGTTAAGTTATTGACAATTTTAACCTCCTCCCCCCTCAACCATATCACCCACGTATTGTCATAAATGTTTACTTTGTAATAGCTCATTTTCCTTAATGAATTATTTTGTGTAACAGAAACATAGTATTTTATAATAGAGAAGTATTTATTTGCATTTTTCACATGACTGAAAGAAAACATAAGTTTCACATGTCCTGAGGCATATCTCCCTCTTTTGGAAGATTGACTTAAGTTATTTATTTTAATAATTACAACAGTTGATAGAAATAGTGTTGTTACTTGTATATATAGAGAAATCCATCTTAATGGTTTTCTGTGCCTTCTAATCTGTTTGTAAAGTATGTGGTGTCTGTTTTACACTACAAAATAAAAGACAAAATTTTGAACTGAATTGTTTTTATGCTTATTTTTCCTTCCCTTGGAAAGTATGTTTCACAGCTTTTAGGGATAAACCACGTTGTGTCACCGGCAAAAAAAAAAAAAAAAAAAAAAAAAAAATTACATAACATTTCATGACACTTCAAATCTGAGCACAACTATATCAAGATTAAAGTCATGACCATAGGTTGATAGATGAACTGATTCAAAAAGTTTGGATCTGTTTGTAATCATAAGCTTTAAGAAGTTATCTCTATGGGTTTGTTCTACACCTATACATATACTCCCCGATCCACTCAAATGTGTGCGGTGGATGATACTCGGTACCATACTAGTTATTTGCTTTTCTGTTCCACTCCCATATAGAATGAGGGAAAAATGAATGCTTGTATGCATCTTTATGAGCCCTAATCTCTCTGATCTTATTATTGTGCTCTGTATATGAAATGCATGTTGACAGCATGGAATCGTTATGCAGTCTGCTTCAAATTCCAATCCTCTAAATTTCTTCAACAGTGTTTCTCAGAAAGAACATAAGTTTTCCTCTAGCGACTGCCATTAAAGTTCCCAAAGCACTTCAGTAACATCTGCACATTGATCGCACCTACCAGTAACTGCCCGCCTCTGAATTGCTTCTATTTCTTCCTTTAAACTGATCTGGTGGTGATCCCAAACACTTGAGTAATACTCAAGACAAGGTTGCAAAAGTATTTCATATGCAGTTTCCTTTACGGACAAACCATAGCTTTCCAAAATTCTCCCAATAAACCATAGTCGACCATCCACCTTCCCTACGACTGTCATATGCTTTTTCCATTTCATATCGCTGTGCTACAAGAGTCGTTACGGGATTGTTTATCCTATTTATCTGCATCACCTTATATTTTTCTTCATTTAGAGCTAGCTTCCATTCCTCACACCACCTAGAAATTTGGTCTAAGTCATCCTGCAGCCTACTATAGCCGTTCAATGATGACATCTTCCTGTACACCACAGCACCATCAGCAAACTGCCACAGATTGTAACTCACTGCCCATAAGAGTCTTTGTATAGTTAGAAAATTATAGCGGTCCTATCACATTTCCCTGGGGCACTTCTGATGATACCCTAGTCTCTGCTGAAAACTCGCCGTCGGGGACAACTACTGGAATCTGTTACTTAAGTAGTCTTCAGTTTACTCGCATATTTGAGTACCTACTGCATATGCTTGTACCTTCATTAGCAGTTTGTTACTGTGTTAAATGCCTTTCAAAAATTGAGAAATATCCAGCTGCCTGTTGCCTTATATTCATAGCTCACAAAGAGTCATGAGAGAAAAGGGCAAGCTGCGTTTTGCACAACTGATGATTTATAAAGCTGTCCTGATGCATGAACAGAAGCTTTTCTGTCTTAAGGAAATTTACTATATTAGAACTGAGAATATGTTCAAATATCCTACAGCAAACTGATGTTATCATTAGGTCTGTAATTTCGTGGAACCGTTGTTTTGCTTTTCTTATACATAGGAGTTACCTGCACCTTTTTCCAGTCACTTGGAACTTGGTGCTGGATCAAAGATTCGTGATAAAGGCAAGCTAAGTAAGGGGCCAATGCCACAGAGTACTCTTTGTAAATATCAATTTAATACAAATAAACAATCCCTGAGTCGGATTTTCGCCTCGAATATGTCAAAGACAATAATGATAAATCTGAAGCATAGAATTAAAATTTGTGAAGCGGCTGGGAATCGAACCCGGACCTCCATGCTTACTAGGCAGATGTCTCACCGTTAGACCACCACACCACTAACGATTAAGGCGCCTCAGAATAGTCTAAGAAAGATTTCCCTCCATGTCACAAACTTTAATTCAGCTTATGTGTTCCACAGATAATTGCCACTACTGCCAAGGCTCTCCAATACTCCCAATAAACCGCTACTGAACGGCATGATAAGCGTAGTTTAATAATCCGTAAGTCATAGTCATAGCTTTTCTTGTGTCTGTGGGAAATTGGCAGGGAAGGTGATCCCAGTAACAACTACCACAATTTGTCTGAGCACTCTTTAATAGATGTTTACTATACAACGGTTGAGGCCAGACTCACGTATGGCAGATACATAGGCAAAGAACTCAGAACCAGCAAGATATGACACACACACACACAGTCTTTGTACGGTGGTGTTTCAGTCGATGTATAGGCCTACACCGTACACACACGCTGGTGGCTAGCGGCGTCCCCCTCCCCGCAGTGCGGAGTACTACTGTTGAGCCGGAGAGGGGGAGGTGCCACCGACAGGAAGGGGAGCAGGAGAGGGAAGGGAGGGGTGCAAGCAGATCGACAGCTTGACGGAGCCTTCAGGGGAGTGGGGGGGGGGGAGGGCTACAGGCATGAGGACCTCGCAGCTCGTGATCAAGATACCTTGACAGGAGGCGAACCTGATGCGACATGCGTTTAGGGGGAGCAGGGGCCAATGGAGCCAAGATCAGTACGGTGGAGGGCGGTAACAGAAAGGCGCGTACTTCAGAGGGAACACAGTCAAGCGGGTTGGCAAAGGACTTGATAAGCTCAGATTTCGCAAGCGACGCACACATACAAAGAGGTGGCGGTCACGGATGAGAAGGGAAACGTCGGAGAAGAGGGAAGGGGGAATGGAAACAGAGAACTGATGGCAGGGGACACCCGGGGGAAGGACGCACAAACCTCAGAAGGGGGAGATCGCGGCAGAGGGAGTGGGGGGGGGGGGAGTTGAGGAAGGGACAGCGCCCGAGGGGGAGGGGGGGCCGATATCACGATAGGGGAGGGAAGGAGCCTCAAAGGAAGAGATGAAGATTGTGGGGAGGAGGGTTCGGGGTCGCAGGAGGGATCGATATAGGCCGGTTTGAGGCGGTTAACGGAGACAGTGGTAGGTTTTCTGTTGAGGAGGATGGAGAATGTGTTGGCCGCATGAGCTAGGATGGAGTGTGGGCCAGAGTAAGGAGGCTGTAGAGGGTCATCACAAAGGAGCAAGACGGGAGGTCAGAGGGTACGCGGACTGGGGGAGGGGAGTGGCTGGCAGGGGGAGGGGGAGAGGATGAGGAGCATATGAGGCAGATGCAATCCACCAGGGATGGTAGCTCGTCTGGAGAGGGAGGTGGGGAAGGGGCAACAAGCTCACCTGGGAGGATGAATTGCTGCCCATAGACGAACTCGGTGACGGTGCCACGGAGGTCCTCCTTGTAGGTCGAGCGGAGGCCAAGGAGGACCCATGGAAGAGCTTCAGGCCAGAGGGTTCCGTGACACCGGAGGGCGGTCCGGTGCCACCGCTCCACCAACCCGTTGCTCTGCAGGTGGTAGGCAGTGGTATGGATCCTGTGTATGCCACACAGATGGCAGATTTGGGAGAACAGGGAGCTCTCGAAATGGCAGTCCTGATCAGTGGTTATGACTGAGGGGCAGCCAAGCGAGAGACCCAGGAGGATAGGAACGAATGAGCGATGGTCTCGGCTGTGATCTTCGACAGGGGGTGGCCTCCATTTACCTGGTGGTGCGGTCAATCATTGAGAGTATGAACCTGTGACCATCGACCAGAGGGAGGAGACCAACCAGGTCCAAGTGGACGTGTTGAAACCTGCCCACGTGAGGGGGAAAAGAGCCAAGTGTAGGAGATGTGTGAGAGGTGATCTTGTTCCTCTGACAGGCGACACAAGAGCGGGTCTGTGCTTGACAGTCCCATCTCATGTCGCACCTGACGAAACGCTCACACACAAGGCGAGTGGATGCCTTGACACCGGGGTGTGCCAGCTCGTGCAGCTGTAGGAATATGGGATGTTGGAGTGGACAGGGAATGAAGGGGCGCAGTTTACCTGTTGAGTCGTCACACCACACCTCGCCAGTGACGTCTGGTAAGTTGGTGCGGACAGGATGGAGGGAGGAGGCGAGGTCAGTGAGGAGAGACTGGAGCTCGTTGTCCGCAGCCTGCAGGGTGGCGAGGTTGGAGAGGTCTACGACCAAGGTAACGGCATCAATCCGGGAAAGGAAGTCCGCCACCACATTGTCAGCACCCTTGATGTAGCGCATGTTGGTCGTGAACACCGAAAGCGTTGGGGGGGGGGGGGGGGATCAGCAGCCCTCAACATCGGGGCGAAAATGTTTAATAGCCTCATAGATGGTGAGCAGCTCCTGATCGAAGGTCAAATAATTCTGCTGGCATGTGTCAGTTTATGGGAGAAAAACTGTAGTGGAGAGACCATACCCCCCCCCCCCCCCTCAGGGGCTCAGCATTAATTTGCTGAGTATGGGCTTGGCGAACCCGGGGTCCTGAGCCGTGGACTGTGTCGCGGCAACAGTCTGCTATACCATAAGCTCTGTGCTTGCTTCAACAACCATCATTCGGCGTGACAGTGGAACGTTGTACGTTTCAGAGCCCGGGGATCTTGGCTTAATCGCCCGGGTCTCGAGGACGGTACAAACCTCTATAAAAAAAAAACCTCAATCTGAAGGTGTGCTACGTGCCAAGGAGATGCATGGCTGTTGAGGTTGAACAGTCGCTATCGAGCAACCTCTGAGGGACCTGCCGCACCTCAGTTGTATAAGGCTTACCCAGGCAAGTGGGACTCTGCCTGGGTGCGTCGTATGACCCCCAATCGTTTCCATCCCTGGCTACGCCATGGGAGGAACGTCGGGCTTGTCGTCAAGGTGAGGCGTATGCCCCCCGATACCTGGTGTGCAGCCAAACAGATGGCAAATCGTTTATATCGACTAAGCCTCTGTTTTTTGTCGAGAACATTGAAGACAAGTTTGGTGAGGTAGACGGAATGTCTAAGATGAGATCCGGGTCGATTCTGATAACGACGTCGTCCCCAGCCCAGTCACGGGCACTGCTTGCCTGTGACAAGCTGAGTGATGTTCCCATTATTATCACACCACACAAAACTTTGAACATGGTCCAGGGTATTATCTTTCATCGTGATCTGTTACTTCAGTCCGATGACGAACTCCGGAAGAACTTGGAGAGGCGAGGAATGCAGTTTATTCGGCGCGTATACAGGGGTCCGCAGGACAACAGGGTTGCCACCGGTGCCTTCATCTTGGCTTTTGAGGGTGATTCATTACCCGAAAATGTCAAGGTGATGATTTACCGGTGTGACGTCCAACCCTACGTTTTTCCCCCTATGTGCTGCTTTAAGTGCTGGAGGTTTGGCCATATATCATCCTGCTGCAATGCCAACCCCACATGTCCGGAGTGTGGATGTGTGTCTCATCCGTGTACCCCGCCTCTTGTTTGTGTTAACTGTGGCCAGCACCACTCTCCCTGCTCGCCACACTGCATAGTTCTCCACAAAGAGAGAAAGACAATGGAGTACAAGACCCTGGACAGGCTTTCATATTCCGAGGCCAAGCGCAAATATGAAAAGATTCACCCTGTCACCATGGAGTCTACGTATGCTACAGCAACATTACCATCTCCATCTATGGTAAAGTCACCTCAGGTTCCATCTACCATCCTGGGCTCTCCGGCCCAACAATTACCAGTTGCCCCCTTAATGTCAGGGGGCGCCTTCTCTTCTGTTGCTCCCAAGGTCCCTACTTTGGGAGCAACGAGTACAAAACCACAGGGGACAATGGTCCCCATCCCTGAGCCAGAGAACCAACAACTATCTCTGGCTCCTCCTGCAAGTAAGGGCTCCCTCGATGCCCTTCCTCCTAAGGTCTCTGACGCTGGTACAGCAGATACCAGGGAGTGGCTGAAAAAGCCACTACCTGCTGGTCGCAGGGCCTCGAGGGCGTCCTCCGTCCCCGAGACTGTGGCAGAAAAGCCCTCCCAGCAGGAGAGACCAAAGGACAGGTGGGAAAGGAAGAAAAAGAGGTCCAAAAAGACAGAAGGCCAGGTGGCTTCTGAGCCACCACAACAAACGGCAGCCTCAGAGGACGAAATAGAAATCCTCACGTCCCCTGAGGACTTGGCTTTTGCCGAGTCCCCAGATGCAAACACTCTTGCAGACTCCAATGCACCATCCCAATCTGCATGTCCCAGCGACCAGGAGCCTCTATGATCATGCACTGGAATTGTGGCGGTTTATCCGTCATTTGTCCAAATTGCAGAAACTGTTTTGCCGATTTCCAGCATTCTGTATAGCCCTGCAGGAAACTAGGTTCCCTGCACAGAGGACCCCAGCCCTTTGTGGCTATCGGGGCTATTACAACAATCGTTCCATCTATAACAGGGTATCTGGCTGAGTTTGTGTCTATGTTCTTGCAACCGTCCCCAGCACTGCTGTGCCTCTCAACACGACCCTGGAGGCAGTGGCTGTTCGAATCCAGGCAATAGAGGAATTTACCATCTGTTCCCTATACCTTCCCCCGGATGTTGTTGTCTGTCCTGCTGACCTCACTGCATTGGTTACCACAACTGTTTCAATGCCCACCACCCTCTATGGGGTGGAACTGAGAGCACGGGCCGTGGTAGAGACCTTGAGAACCTTCTCACACAGCTTGATGTTTGCGTCTTGAACAGTGGGGCACCCACACACTTCAGCGTGGCACATGGCTCTTTCTCCACCATCGACCTATCCATTTGTAGTCCGAGTCTCCTTCCGCATTTATCTTGGAAGGTCCATGACGACCTTTGTGGGAGCGACCACTTTCCTCTCCTTTTGTCGCTCTCACGATTTCACACCTGCCCCGGTGGTCCCTCCATAGGGCTGACTGGCACGGCTATACCTCCACAGCTGTGGCTACTACTCCATTACCAGATAACATGGCAGTCCAACAACTAACTGAGGACATTATTTCTTCTGCTGAAGCGAATGTCCCGACTACCACAAGCTCACTTTGGCGCAAGTCGTTGCCTTGGTGGACGCGGGAGATCGCTGATGATATCAGAGAGTGGCAATGGGCGCTTCAACACCACCGGCGCCACCCCAGCATTGAACATCTGATCGCTTTTAAGCGTCTCCGGGCCCAGTGACTGATCCAACAGAGTAAGCAGGACTGTTGGGAGTGATATGTAGCCACCATAGGCTCCTGCGCCTCCACTTCTCAAGTGTGGTCGCAGCTACGGCGCCTCTTCGGGTACCACCCACCAAGCGGAATCCCGTCACTCCGAGTCGAAGGTAGTCTTTGTACTGGCCCGACTGTTATTGCCGAGCTCATGGCAGGGCATTTTGCACATTGCTCTGTGACCGCAGCCTACAATGCAGAATTTCGCGCCCTCAAAGAGCGGGTTGAGCGGAGGCAATTGTCCTTCTACACACGTCGATAGGATGTATACAATGCTCCATTTAGTGAGTGGGAGTTCTAGACTGCTCTAGCTTCATCCCCCAATACCTCTCCTGGCCCGGACTGTATTCACAGCCAGTTCGTCCCCCAGCTCTCAGCGTACTTTCAACGGCAGCTACTCGCCCTTTATAATCGTCTCTGGACAGAAGGCATTTTCCCGTCACAATGGCGGAGAAGTACTATCGTCCCAGTGATGAAACCAGGCGCAGATCCGTCTGACGCTGGGAGCTACCGCCCCATCAGTCTCACCAACATTCTGCGTAAGATACTCGAACGTATGGTGAGTCGACGGCTTATGTGGCTACTGGGGGATCGAGGTCTCCCGGCTCCACAACAGGGAGGCTTCCGTCAGGGCCATTCCACTCTAGACAATCCCATGTGCCTGGAATCAGCCATACGTACCGCTTTTACTTGCCGAGAACACTTTGTCGCAGTCTTTTTTGACCTCCACAAGGCTTATGATACAACCTGGCGTCATCACATCCTCTATACACTTTATGAATGGGGCTTACATGGCCCCCTCCCAATGTTCATACAGAACTTCCTGTCGCTATGCTCTTTTCAGGTTCAGGATGGCACCTCTCTTAGCTCCTCTCATGTTTTAGAGAACGGTGTCCCACAGGGCTCCGTTCTCAGTGTATTTCTTTTTGATTGTTATTAACGGACTAGCTGCGCCAGTAGGAATGTCTGTCTCTTCCTCCTTGTTTGCCAACAACTTTTGCCTTTACTTCAGCTCCAGCAGCAATGGCGTCATAGAACGGCGGCTGCAGGGAGCCATCCGAAAGGCCCAGTCTTGGGCCTCTGGCATGGTTTCCAATTTTCGGCGCAGAAAACCAGCATCATGCACTTTTGTTGCCATCGGGTAGCTCATCCGGACCCTGAGCTATATTTGAAGGATGAACCCCTTTGCGTTGACGAGACACACCGCTTCCTAGGCATGCTTTTTGATGCCAGGCTGACCTGGATACCGCATCTTTGCCAAGTAAAACAAAAATGCTGGAGACACTTAAACATCCTCCACTGCCTCAGCCACACAGGTTGGGGAGCTGCTTGTCCCACTCTACTGCACCTGTATAAGGGACTTATCAAGTCACGCCTGGATTATGGCTTCCTTGTGTATCATTCTGCAGCTCCAACTGCACTGCAAATATTGGTTCCATCACAGTGGCATCCGTTTAGCAACAGGGGCCTTCCGTACAAGTCCTGTGACAAGCCTTCTTGCTGAGGCTGGGGTTCCCCCCCTGCGATTCAGAAGGCAACAGCTAATGGCTTTGTATGTTGCCCGTATTCATGCTGTACCTCACCACCCGAATCAGAGGCTCCTTTTCCCAACTGTCGCACTCCCTTCCCCACGACGACGGCCGCAGTCGGGCCTCCCAATTGTGGTCCGTGTTCATTCCCTTCTTTCTTCTCTAGAGTCCCTACCTATTCCTCTCACCTTCCAGTACCGTTCTCGTACTCATCCTTGGGTCATTCCTCGCTTCCAGCTTCGGTTGGACTTGTCCCGAGACTCCAAAGCCTCTGTTGCACCGACGACTCTCTGTCAACAGTTCCAGGCCCTTCTAGATTCATACCATGGCACTGAATTTATATACACTGATGGCTCCCTAGTTGATGGCCATGTTGGGTATGCCTATACCCACGGCCAGCAACGTTCATTGCCCTGTGAGAGTAGTGTGTTTACGGCGGAACTTGTTGCCATTTGGCGGGCCCTTGACCATCTCAGAGCCTAAGTGTTTTCCGAAACATCCTTTGGTACGGTCCATTCAGGAAGCTATATACAGAATAGGTACATCTGGTTGCACTGTGGTCTTCCTTTGGACTCCAGGCCACATTGGAATAACAGGAAATGAACGTGTTGACCAACTGGCGAAGGAGGCTACTACCTCAACCATGCTGGAAATCGGTCTCCAGGAGAGGGATCTCCGGGCGGTGCTCAATCAGAAGGTATTAAGCCTTTGGAATACTGAGTGGGCTGAATCAAACGCACCGAATAAGCTCCTTGCTGTTAAGCCTTCTACGGCAATGTGGAGGTCCACCCTGCAAGCCTCTCATAGGGAGTCGGTTGTACTCTGCTGACTACGCATTGACCATATGTGGTTAACACACAGCCACCTTTTGCATCGAGAGGGCCCACCAGTTTGCCGTTGTGGCGCCCAGCTGACTGTGGTCCACATACTGTTGTATTGCCCATTTTTAGCCGCTTTGCGGCAGTCCTTTAGCCTACCAGATTCGCTGCCATCAGTTTTAGGTGACAATGCATCCTTGGCTACTAATGTTTTACATTTTATTTGCACATCTGGTTTCTACCCTTCCATTTAATGGAAGGCGCTTCTGCCTGATTCAAAGACCCTCATTTTTACACTGTTTTTAAGTTACTTGATAACCTCTACCTTTTCCATTGAGGTGGTTTTTTAGTGTGTACAGCATGGCTCGCTCATCTGTTTTTATCCTAGTGATCAGCCAGCCATTGCATTCTGCTGTGAAATTGTACTTTTATCTCTTTTGTGCATGCCTCTGTGTATCAGTGAAGTGTTTCTCTTTGTTTTACACTCAAGGAATTCTCTCATCCTTGTTCTCTCTGTGTTTTCGTTATGTCACATGTTACATCACTGCTTGGAACAGGGGACTGATGACCTTATAGTTTGGTCCCCTATAAACAACAACAACAACAAGACCATACCATTAAGTGACTGGCTCATAACAGCACCAATGGCGGTGTCACTCGCATCTGTCGTTATGAAGATGTCGGCATCAGGGTGTGGTTGCACAACCATAATCGCTCGAGCAAGCAGATCCTTAAGGGATGTGAAAAGCATCCTTCATAGGCTCTGTGCAGGGAACCAAGCGGTTGCCGGAAGTTTGCTTTCCCGCTAGCGTGTCTGTGAGAGGGGCCTGAATGGCAGCTGCATTAGGGAGGTGATGGCGGTAGTAGTTGACCGTCCCTAAGAAAGGGCAAAGTTCTTTAAAAGTGGAGGGGTGGGGAATGTTCAGCACGGAATCGACCTTGTCAGCAGGTGGGGAGATGCCGTCAGCAGAAACAGAGTATCACAGAAAGGTGACAAAAGGGAGTTGTAATTGGCACTTGTCATCTTTAAGTTTGATCCCGGCTTGATTTAATGCTTGCAAAAGTGTTTGAAGGTGGCATTTGGTTTCTTTGACCAAGGAACTGAAGATAAGTATGTCGTCAAGATAAGCAATGCAGAATTTTTAAGTCCTGTAAGATTTCATTGACAAAGCGCTGCCAGGCTTGAGTTGCGTTTCTGAGACCAAAGGGCAGGAAGCGTTATTGAAAAAGGCCAAGTGGAGTGGTGATGGCAGTTTTTACAATGTCCTCCGGAGCCATAGGAATCTGATGGTATGCGCGTTTGCAGTCAACAACAGAAAAAATTTTGGAGTCTGCTAGTAATTTAGAAAAGTCCATGACATTTGGAATGGCGAAGTGATCCATGATGGTTTTGGCATTTAGCTTCCGATAATCACTGCACATGCACCATGATCTATTGTGTTTTTTAGTGAGGTGGATGGGTGAAGCCCAACTACTGCTAGAGCGCTCGATTACACCGGTTGACAGAAGTTCGGAAATTTGAGTGTCAACTGCGGCAAGTTTTTCTGGACACAGGAAAGGGTTTGGAGAAGATAGGAATGTTGTTGGTGAGCCTTAATCTATGCACAGTACTGTTTGTAACCACTGCCACACGATGAGAAGCCGGCGGAGCCACGCCAGGCAGCGCCAAACTGCTGCCGTCCGGGGTTGGGTGTGGCTGCCGTGAGCTGTGTTGTGACAGCCGGCGAGCACGGAGAGGAACCAGTGCAGGCAACCGCGAGGAGGGCGGGTGGTTCCGGAGACGTTGTTCCAGAGTCTGCCGCAGGAGGTGTGCCAGGTACCGCACGCGACGGCGTAGTTGCTGGGGTGGCTGCAGCGGACAGTGGACAGCCGAGCATCTGCAGACAAACCGTGGTTCTGGCGGTGGCCACCGGGAGAGCGCGAGTGGGCACACATGGCGACGGTGGTGGATGTCAAAGTATTGGGAGCCATCGAAGAACAGCAGACTTGGCTTCGCGCACACACAGCTCGCAAGGCAGCCACAGGCGGAGTGGAGAGTGTGTGAGCGATGCGTGAGAGATGGCATTGCCAACATCACAGCAAACAGGCGCGCGCCTGAAGCAGAATTTTGCAGGTGGTGTGTGTGGTGTGGTTTGTTAGAACTAGGAGCACTGTTAGTGACACCAACAATCGAGCACTTAGCACTACCACTGGATGAGGGAGAAGTTGGAATAGACACAGTTGGTTGAGTATGAAATGTGACACGTAGAGCACTCGACCGAGGGCAATGAGGTGCAGTGTGCTTATGTTTGAGACACGAGGCCAGTATCACATCACTCTTGCAAAGTTCTGCATAGGAGCAGGAAGAGAGGTTGATGTTCAGTGAAGGTGACAGTTCCGATGGAGATGGAACAACAGGGACACAAGGCAGAGCAACACTGTGACTAACCAGAGGCGTGAGCGGTGCAGAGGATGACAGCACTTGTGACAGCACTTGTTTTGAATGTAGTTCCTGAATAGGTATCTAGACACTCATGACTGACACCTAAATGTTCACTCTTAACACACTTGACAAAAGTTTGAGTGGAATTGTAAAATAATGCACGCCGAACAACGTCCGGAGACAGTCCATGAAATGATAGAAAGTCTATCTCTAGAATCGGTTCTGGAACACTGGCCACTAGGAAAGTCCACTTGATCACTTTGGTAGGAGACAGCTTGACAACATGAGCTGTGGAGCCGAAGCACTGTAGCGGCGATTCGTTGACAGCTCAGAGGAGCATGTTGGACGGCCGAACCTGATTGCGAGACAGTCCCGGAGGAAGGATGGAAACATCCGCATCGGTGTCAATCAGAAAGTGGGTTGCCGAGCTGAGGTCCTTCACATAGAGGCGAGCACCCGCCGTAGAGATGGTGTGCGCTGTGTGAAGTGTTGACAGGCACCCGTTATTAGCAGGGCGTGACATTTGGGTGTGCGCACGGAGCACGACATTTTTGTGCATTATTACCAAATTTGACATGGTAATAGCAGTAGGTGCGATTGGTGTCCTGATGTTGTTGTCGGTGTACTGGCAGCGAGTAGTCCGCAGCAGAGGGTGTAGTGATGGTCTTGCCGAGTGAGCGTGGCCACACGGGCAAGAGGCCGCTCGATGAGAGCAGGCAATGCGCCGAATCCGCGAGGCGTAGACGCTTGTCTTAGGAGTCACCGGCGTGAGGCAGAAGCTGCAACCAAAGTTCTACCGGCACTTTAAGAAGCCACAGTGCTGAGTCAGGAATGATTGAGGGGTTGATCTGCGACCTCAGCGACTGCCACAAATCTAATGGCAACTTGTTATTCAGAGTCTCGGAGTTGATGAAGTCCTGAATAGTCTTGTCAGCAGGGCATGACAGTCTCTCCAGGAAGATGCATTTGATGGTGTCATACAGGTTATCTCATGGTGGGTTGTGAAATATGTCGCCGAGAAGATCCAGGTTGTCTTGGAGGGCTGACAGAAGATATGCATACTGTGAGGTGTCACTGGTGATTCCATTAATCAAGAACAGGTGCTCCCCTAGGGCAAACCAAGTCCGAGGATTTTCGTGGGAGAATGACGGAAGCTTAAGGGCCCGCCTAGCATAGAGCGGACTGGCAGGCCAGTGTAGCAGAGGCGACACAGTTTATTGTTGTTGTTGTTGTTGTATGAGAGGAGCGGGGCCGATGACCGGTGCAGTAGGAACACTCGGAAATTTTGTGGCTGAGGGCTGAGTGAGCAGTTCGGGCTGTTGAATACCCGACATAAATACGGCACTGTTCACTGGCTGGGCCCTGCACACAACAAAAGGTTCTGCACTGTGTTTAGCACTCAGTGGAGATTCATAACGTTTTTCACTTGGTCCCACACTGGAAACTGGAGGTGTACGTCTATAAGAGTCACTTTGGAGTGCCGGACTGGAAGAAATGAAGTTTGTAGGCACTCCGAACCGTTGGTGGCTAGGCGCAGCAGAAGGATACACTGGTGCACCCGGCATGGCCGTTGGCAGTTGCACATTTGAAGTATGTAAGATATCCATATTTACATAAAAACTGTCTGAAGCATGAACATGTGCGTGAGAGTGCTCGGTTGGTGATAAAGTGGGCAAAGGAGCACTCGACGAGTGCGGCATAATAAAACCGGAGTCACATTACTGTTGCACTGAATTGTTTGTAACAGGCATAGAAAGCACAGGCTGTGAATTAGCACCAGTGAAAAGCGAAGGCGAGTGACTCTGCACATTAATGGCACTAGACAACACTTGTGAGTTCAATGTACATTGATCCCGCGGGAATCCAGGTGGCAGAAGCACAGGTGTCGACATGCTGGCGATTGGTGGGAACTGGTAAGTGAGCACGAAAGCAACTAAACACACTGAACTACCAAGGAACGTCGCAAAACTGAGCACGCGGAACACTCAGTTGGGGTTACCACTGTGGGAAATTGGCAGGGAAGGTAATCCCAGTAACAACTACCACAATTTGTCTGGACACTCTTTAATAGATGCGTACTATACAACGGTTAAGGCCAGACTCATGTATGGCCGATACATAGGCAAAGAACTCAGAACCAGCAAGATATGACACACACATAGTCTTTGTACGGTGGTGTTGTAGTCGATGTATAGGCCTAAACCGTAAACACATACTGGTGGCTAGCGCTGCCACATGTCAAAGTCTACATATACACGCCTGTAAATCATATAGTGTAAACCAACCCAAACATATAATCTTACAGAAAATGTACCAAACCCCTTGTAAAATTTATAATCTCCACTTGCATATTAAAAAAGGTATAAAAAAAAAGGAGTTTTCTAGTTCGGTGGTCCTTTTATTAAATATGCATCAGCGTATTCGGTATCAGTCAATAGTTACGTAACTGTAGTCACACAACCTTAAATTTTACTACTTGGTGTACACACAACAGTTGGTAGCATGATACATTTCGCTTGCCATAGTTGGTAACACGTCACCTTTACATTTTTATTATTCATCAAACTTCATTTGTCACCAGTTGGTGATGTAAGTTCTATTCATATGATACATGAAAATCAGCAACTTTTTTTTTTTCTCTCTAAGACATCTTCGGTGTTCATCGTTCAGTATTAGGTTATTTTATACAGGATAGTGAAACGAAAGTTTTAAAAGAAAACTTCAAGAGAGAAGGTATGTCTCATATGAAATCTAAAATTTGGAAAAAATGAGACACAAGCTGAAGCCCAGTGTTCGCCACTGCACTTACATGTCAAAGCCTAATGTGCCTCCTGGATTTCTAACTAACTTATTGCAAAATCAATTTTCTTTGCATCATCCCACCTGGATGGCAGTGACCTCGAAAATACATGTAAAAAAGGTACTGGATTTACATCGTCCTCAGGGTTAAATTTAGGGAATTGTTTTGACATAATCAATCCTGTACCCAATGATAAATCTTCTAAAGACATATCTTTAGAGTTCCTTTCTGTGAGTTCTTTTTTGGTCTTTCCTATCTCTTCCCAAATCTTAAGGACTTGTTGTGTACTTGCATCCTCATTACTTGTGCTAGACCTAACTAGGTTACTTTCTGCTTCCTCTTTTACCTTCTTCCCCACTATTCCCTCTAAACGTTGTTGTAGGGCATTATTTTCTTTTCATTAACAGTAACGTGTGATAAATTTTTAAGGTCGTCAATCTATTGTTGGTTTTCGAAAACGATTTTTTGTAATGTCATTATTTTTTTAGTAGCATAATTACCTAAGGCTGTAGCATTATTGTTAATCTCATAAAACTGATCTTTTACTTCATTCCATACTAAATCACATCCGGCTCTGTACTCTTGTGTAATGATATCTGGCAATTTTTCTAAAGCCACTACTCATTGGTCAATTTTATTAACCGCCTCCGTACATGATTGTATGTGTTGAGTTACATTGATATTAATATCCCTTACAAAATCAGTTAATGTGTCTTGAAAGTGTTCCTGGATTTGTTTCTTTACCAAACATACTACTTCAGTTTCAATAGTAGTAGTTAATTATGTTTTTAGATTATCAAATGTCGTTGTTTGTGAATCTAGCTGTGTCTTCAACTGTGTCTTAATCTTCTCTTTGTGAGCTTCTAACTTGGAATCTAATTTGGCACTCAATTGTGTGTTTTAAATCTCAAATTTTGCTCTTAATTGTGTGTTTTGAACTTCCAACTGTGGCTTTATTTCTGCATTCATTCTACTCGTTTGTTCAAGGAGGTCTTTTAGTGTGATTTCAGACTCGGTGGTCATTTTTCTTGGTTTCATAGGCATTTGAAAACAATAAAATTAGGGTAAATATTCTATTAGCACTGTCCACACTAAAAGATTTCACACTGTTGGTACAAATTAGTTCACGGCTCACCCGGCATCATAGCGAAAACTGCGTTGTGTTGGCTTGCTACTGTTGTAGGGTTGGCCGTCGTTGCTTGTCACTTCTCTTCATCAGTTGGATAATGGTGCCAATTCAGCTAATTTATGTAGGTTTCTATGGCACTTGTTTAGTGGTCTCCATGGCAACCATGTTAACTGATTTGATCCATCATTTCATAATTTGGCGAAAAAAATGAACCATTATTTTTTTTTATATCTATATTTTTCTTCTATTCTCACTTCTCCTCTTCCAAATCGGGACCAGAATACGATCGCCAAGAAAATGCAGTGTTCCCGGTGAGACAGAAGTTGCAATTTTGTAACTTACTTCCTTTCTTGATGGACTACTGTGTGTGTGTGTGTGTGTGTGTGTGTTAAATTGCTCTCACTTTATTTCTAATATATATATATTAGAAATAAAGTTTATAATAATGGAAAGTCCAGGTTGGAATAAATAATATAGTGAGGACAGTTTACAACTCACCGCAAAGACGTGGCGACGAGCTGTGACAGGCACATACAAAAGACACACACATACAACACATTCAGCTATCGGACATGGCCTTCTACAGAAAATAGAGCACTCACGCAATCACACAGGCACACAACACAGTCATACAACCATCACCTCCGACTGCCGCACTTCGAGTTGTGTGCCTGTGTGATTGCGTGAGTGCTCTATTTTCTGAAGCAGGCCATGGCCGATAGCTGAATGTGTTGTATGTGTGTGTCTTTTGTATGTGCCTGTCGCAGCTCGTCGCCACGTCTTTGCGGTGAGTTGTAAACTGTCCTCACTATATTAGAAATAAAGTTTATTATGGTCAATATCAAATATAAATGTTATAGGAAACACCCAAAACATACTCCAGAGCCACAGACACATATTACAAAAAAAAAAAACTTTTTTAGTATACTTCCATCTAACTATTAATATTATTAATGCACTATTAGTTTCTGTACACAGTGGTAATGCACTGGACTTGTATTCGGGAGGGCGGTGGTTCAAATCCACCCCCGGCCATCCAGATTTAGGTTTTCCGTGATTTCCCTAAATCACTCCAGGCAAATGCCTGGATGGTTCCTTTCAAAGGGCACGGCCGATTTCCTTCCCCGTCCTTACCCAAAACTCCGAGCGTTAGCTCCGTCTCTAATGACCAAGCAGTCGATGAGACGTTAAACCCTAAACTTCCTTCCTTCCTTCCTTAGTTTCTGTGCTTTCTGGCATCATTTTCAAGTGCCCATGCTTACAAAAATATTACAATGATTAAACCTTATTAAATATTGAAAAGTTTCAAAATTTAGCAACAAAAAACCAGAGTATTCAGTGTCTGAATACCCTGTGTTCAGCTGTGAGCACATCTGTTTTATCCCGTATTATCATAAATGATGTAACACTTTACCACAGTTGAACATAGGGCTTTCAGTCTCTGAATTTAATTCGATTTGTGACTGTTTCTCAGCTTGGCCAGAGGAAGCCATGTGAAATTGGCATTGGTTTCTCCAAATATTTACAACTTCGGAATAATTGGTCTAAAAGATTGAATAAGACTGACCACTTGAAAACTCAAATTGTACAATATGGTTGAAAAATAAGTTTTGTACATTGATGCCCACAGCATTATGATATTAAATGTGTCAAATGTCACTGTACAAAAACCTAGGGCATATGGTTCACTAAAATCTTCTTTGGTTTCTACAAATGTCTGCCTAGGTGTGTTTGCATGTGGATATATATGTGTGTGTGTGTGTGTGTGTGTGTGTGTGTGTGTGTGTACTTGTTTACCTTACTTTTTGTGTCCTAAGGTAAGTCCTTCCAATCCTGGGATTGGAATGGCTCCTTTTCCACTTCCTTAAAACCCGTATCCTTCCCTTTCTCCTCTCCTTCCTTCCTCTTTTTGCCAAAGAAGCAGCCAGTGGTGGTGAAAGCTCGAATGTTTGTATGTTTTTGTGTGTGTTTTATGTTTCTGTCGACGAGCCTGTACTTTAGGTAAGCCAAAAATCTTTATTTTATATAGAAAAAAATTCCTAACAGGAAAAATATACCTAAAAAATAGATGAAGTCCACTTACCAGGCGAAGGAGCACAGGCAGTGATAGCAACAAATAAACACACAGACACACACACACACAAATGCAAGCTTTCGCAGCCTAGCTGCTTCGTCAGGCAGAAGGGAAGGAGAGGGAAAAGGAAATGATGAGGGTTTTAAGGGAGTGGGTAAGGAGTCATTCCAATCCCGGGACAGGAAAGGCTTACCTTGGAGGGAAAAAAGGAGGGTAAACAAATACACACACACCCACACATTTACACAGACGCAAGTACACTTAGGCAGACATACTGTAGAACTGTAGAAAGCAAAGAAGTTGCTTTCTACAACAGAAAAACAAAAAATACTGAGGCAAGGAGATAGCTGGACCATCCTGTTGCAGAACATGCAGCACTGCATGATGTGCCTCACTTCAGTGACTGCTACACAGCCTGTGCCATATGGATCCTCCCCTCAAACACCAACTTGTCTGAATTGTGCAGATGGGAATTCCCCCTGTAATATATTCTACACTTCCGCAATCCGCCAAGGCCTAAATCTACACTAGTTCCTGCCCCCACCACCCTCCTCACCCTTCCTTTCCCTACCCACACTCCAGCTTACGTACATCTCACTATCCGCCACATACTCTAGTCCCTTCCTATCTGTCAGACAGCACTGATGTATTGACTCCATCCCCACTGGCATCCCTTTCCTCCCTTCCTGCTTCCCTCTCCATGCCGCTTCCTCACCCCCACCACTACTCTTGCCTCAGCCATGCTATTTGTTGCAGTCCGGCCGCAACAGCCAGAGACTGCGTTCGGGTTTGTGTGAGTGGGTTCTTGTGATTGTGTTTGTGTATGCGTGTTCTCCGGCAGACAAAGGCTTAACAGCCGAAAGCTTAATTTTTTTGTTTTCCTGTTATGCCTTTCTGTGGCTCATCAGGCATCTCTGTGTGAGTAGCAGCCTATCCTTACCAAAATATTGTTGAATCCTTCAAGGTATTTCCATTATTAATAAGGTTTTTCATTCAGTTCAACAGCCTGTCCTTTATAATGAATGGTGTCATTTTGATGCATTCTCTAAATTGCCTTTATTTGAAGAAACAGGTGGAATTCAGGTTCCTGTTGATACATTATCTAGACTGTTTGTTGCAATGTTTTGATCATAGCATGTTTCTAAAAGTAAAATCAGAGAGACATATATATGCTAGTGCTACTATTTCTGAACTTCACCTTCAGAACAGAATCAAACCACAATCTTTGTGGAAGAAACGGAGTGCAATGAACATACATGAAGTATGTCAAGAAAACAAACCCAGCTAGAAGATTCAAGGTCTGTTGGGAACAAAGTAAAGTTGCAGGAAAGGTAGTAAGGAAAGAGACCAGATGCTACTGTAGGCCATGAACACTGACCTTTGTGTTCCTGAGTGATTTGAAACATCACTTATAAATGAAGCAGTTAGTATTTCCAGCTTACAGTTGATTGTAAGTCAATAGCCTACCATTCCCTACAACTTATGAAATTTTGGTGAAAAATAAAAGTGCTGTAAAACAGTATCTTTATTGTAATATCTATAAATTCCTGTATAATTTATTTGTGCTAAAAGTGTACATATTCTTAAACAAAAAGATGGAAGGTTTAAGCTGCTATGCTGTCTAAAGAGGTAACTGGATTAGTAAATGTATTAAAAAATTGTAAATTGTAGCAAATTTCCTCAGGATTTGGGTCTTAACAGGACTGCCAACCAATTAGACTCCAATGTGTTAAATTGTGTTCTATGTAAAATTCTACCAGGTGATTTCTTTTCTCCTGTCCATATTCACCTACTATTTTGCCATCTCTTCCTTTACCTACTACTGAATTACAGTCCCTTATCACAATCAAGTTGTTCTCTTGCTTAACTATCTGAGTAATTTCTTCTATCTCTTCATATATTCCTTCAATCTCGTAATGGGCAGAACTAGTTGACATATAAACTAGTACTACTGTAATGAGTGTTGGATTTGTTTCTACCTTGGATATGTTGTTCTTGTCATGTAACAGTCAGAGGATGTAGCTAGTTGATTAAATAACACTGGTTTGAAGTCGGTGATGATTTATTAATTACGCACTTGTCATACACGTAGAAGCTCACAGGATTAGCTAACTCCAATCAAAAGTTTACACAGTATATATGCACTAAAAGAAACTTTTCAGTTCATCTAGAAGGCACTAAAACTCTATACTCAAATGAAAGTATACAAATGTGGTGGATCCTCAATTCAAGACTCTTTGCTTCAGATTCCAACATTTTATCCACTACATCACACTGTTGCTGTTGTGGTGACGTGACCACCTATCGACCCTGACTACTTTGTATCTCTTTGTGAGTCGGCTTCTTTGGGGCAGCTTCTCTGTTCCCACCAGCCATGATTTATATGCAGTCTGGACTTGTAACTATCTGTGTGAACAATAATAGGTTATAAGTTTTCTGTATATGGTGTTAATCTGGGGCCACAACCCCACTTATTCCCTCAGTGGTGACCCCGTGTTTATCGTTTTTCAATTTCTTCGTAAGTGCAAGTGAAATTTGGGACTTTTGCACTGAAATACGATGGACCTTTGTTCAATGACCTTGCCACTTTGACTGCCACTAGGATTTCATCTTGCATCTTTCCCTATGATGCAACAATCTGCTCTTCTTACTTCATCGAGCATTTCATCGTCTCCTTCATGACACAGACTTTCTCAGGGCACATTCTCCACGCCGAGAACCACGTGTGTTTTGAGGTACTGTAATGACTCTAGTTTTGTGACTACCAGTGTTATTTCTGTGTCCCTGTGCATCTAGAGCAAATGGTTTACTGAACTAGCACCCATGTGCTTCTAATGTGCAAAAAGTGGTTCTTCTGGATTTGCAAAATTTGAACATATCAACCTCCTACCATCCCTCTGCACATGTTAGGATATCACCCCGCCGACCACATGGTCAGCCAATAGGGCACAAATTATTCACCTCATTCAAACTTTTTCATTGCTTCACGACAGAGTGATTTACCTAACTGTGTGACTTCAGATTCAATCTCAAACCATTCCATCAATTCAGGACAGTTTTCTCACACCTCAGGCACACCTTTTTTAATCTCCACAATGAACTTTGAGGACAGTGTTGTAGCCATTAGTGTTGTGCAACTGTCATTTTCACCTATGTTCAACAATGGCTTTGTTGCCCCTATCCACTGACCCAACAGTGCAACTCTGTTCCTGGTGTCAGCACTTCCTATGTGCAGCTGTGTTACACATTGTGTGATACGTCTGCCATGGCATGAACACAACAGACATTGCCGCTCAGTTACGCAGCTCACACGTATGGACTCACGCAGCTGCTGTCATTAGTGCAGTCGCCCGTTTTCATGGCATGAACCAGTGCCTCTACCATGCCAGACTCCAGTCCCTCTAGGGACACCTGCTGCACTGCGCATCTTTCAAACCCTGCCTCAGGAAATCTGCATTGACCCCTCTTTTGGCGAGGCTCCACATTTTGCACCTGATACACCACCATCTCTGCCTCCTGGTCAACTGCCCAAGCAGATGCCTCTCTCTTTCGAGGCTCCTACAATTTAGTTTGCTCTCATCCAGCAAATCTACTACCACTATTCACTCAATGATGCTACTCCCCACTTGCATCTCATCACTCATCTTCATGAACATACCTACCTCATATATAACCTCATACCCCCTCCCCCTACAACCAACTGCTTTGTCACTGCCAAGAAGACCATCCTGTAGTGGGTCACTCACACTCCCGATGAGACGATTAGACACATGAAGAGCATTTAGGAGACAAGAAGCCTTCACATCTGTGGCGCCACCTCCAAATGCTATTCAATGAACATGACATGCCTGACTCCATCCTCATGGCTGCCTGGTTGAGCAAACTCCCACTTGCTGTGCAGACAGCCCTCACTTACAACATTCTTCACCTTCTGAGCGAACACATCCACATCGCTGACAGGGTGTATGAGGCCTATCTGCATAAGGCGTGTCAGTCCTGTTTCTTTCACCTCCGAGTCTTGGTTCTCGAATACCTCCCAGTCTTGGTCCTCGCAATACCTCCCTACTGCTGGGCGTGGTTGCCCACCCATAAGCAACAAGGACCAGATAGTCACTTTCACATTGAACAGGTCTCAGCTTTGTTTTCTCTGCCTTGACACCAGCACTGCCAGATGCCAGCCCATCTGACTCCAACGAGGAGTCTCCTCCGCTCATCCACTTCCCACAGGAACAGGTTTCTCATTACCCATACTGTAATGGGTAGAAGGATCTAGGTGGTGCCAGGTGCTCTAACAAGAACAGGCACCAACATGTGCTTCATTCTGTTCGTGATGCCTTATCTTTGAGCGGTAGCCCGTATTTACACAACTGTGTTAACGGCACATGTTTTCTCGTGGACACAGGTGCCAATGTCTTACCCACTTCCAAGGTTACTGGTCCCCTTCCCCCACATCACACTCTACTTCTGGGTGTCAATGCCATGCAAATGGCATGTACCGGTTCAGTGACCTTAGCTGTTCACCTGTCACCAAGTTGCACATACAAGTGTAACTTTCTGGTGGTCAATATTCCAGCACGTATTGTGGGCATTGACTTTTTATCACACTACAACCTTTCCTCTGATGTTGTACACCACTCGGTGTTTCATCACCCATCAAACACACATTTTTTTGTGACCTGTCGAACTGTGGCTCTTCCATCGCGAGTGCAAATATTGTTTGTGAGTGCACTAGTACTATTGACAAGTTCGAAACTTTCCTGTCAGAGTGGTATATTGCATACAAACAAGTGCTATGCCTGCGGCATGAGAGGGAGAATATTGTCCACTGCATCACTGATGCAGAGATTCAGCTGGCTTCCATTAAGCAAGACATTGCAACTCTTTGTGCATCATCAAAGGATGACTACTCCAAGGTCAGTACTTGTGCTCCCTCTATGAGTGTTATCAGTTACATCACATCCACACTCAATGATACCAGTGTATGTGACAGTTCTGTGATTACGTGCAGCTCCTACACGGACTGTAAATAAAACTTGGTTGCCATGCCAATTCCTTGCTCATGCGCTCCACCAACTCTAGTGGCTGCCTCTCATACTGCTGCTCCCTGTCTGTATGGCAGTCTTCTTTGTTTTTGCGCTCACCTGCTCCATTGATCAAGCATGCCTCTGGAACTTGAACTTCTCTGACTTGTATGCCACCACCCGTGCGTTTTATCCTTAGGAACTGCATGAACAGATTTCACGCACCTCTATTTAGTGCTCACACTACAGTGCCTCCTTTCCACACACCTGTGGGCAGCACAGCCACTACTTCGGCGTCTCAGCATCCCTCGGCTGTCATGAACTCTTCCGAACCACCTTCCACTACTACACACCCACCAGGCGCTGCCTCACCTTGGGTCTCGCGCAGTGCCACGCCCTCCAGTGATGCACTTGACCTGTTGCCACTTGTGGCCCCACAACAAATGTTGTGCGAGCTTGTAAACAAACACTTGCTTCCATGCCCACTAACATTTTAATGGTCACAAATGGAACTGTGCATATTTATTTATTCACTTTTGAACATGCTTCATGTTATTGGTGTAACAAATTACACATACAGCAATAATGAGTAACAAATTACATAAACAGCAATGACTAGGCCTAGTAACATACACAATTTCATGATCTAACATCAATAATACAGGTTTACTAATCATCTTATGAGTATACGTGTAAGAATCTGTGAGAACGCCAGTTGTTACAGCTAGGTTAATTGTTTTACTATTCTTTTAATGTGATTTTGCCTTATATGACAGATACTAGTCAGAACTTCATGTCACTTGGGTAGGAACTGTCATGATATTAAGCTCTTTATAATGAGCTTCACATGATTCCCTTGGAGTAAGAGCTGTTATACATCTGATGGCCTTTTTTTGCTACTTGAAAACAGTTTTTGCGCCAGAGCGGATTCCCCACAGAAGAATTCCATATGTAAGATGGGAGTGGAAAACTGCACAATATGCATATACTAACAGGGATGAACTTACACAAGTTCTCACTTTGTACATTAGGTAAAATACTTGAGATAGTTTGGAGCACAGTTTTTCTGTATTGTCCACCCCACTGAGTCTCTGATCTAGGTGAAAAACCTAGTAATTTAATTACTTTGATCCTTCATTGCAGATAGTTATATTGAAAACTATAGTATTTCCTCTGTTTCCTTGTTATTTATTTGTAAATAGTTTGCATGGAACCAATTGGTTCATCTATCCATTGCAGTGTTTATATTGTGCCACAATTCCTCTAGATCGTCAACTTGTGTTATGAGAGTTGCATCATCTGAGTACAGAACTGCTTCATATGTTATGGTTGAGGGTAAATCATTTATGTATACTATAAACAGAAAAGGACCAAGTACCGAGCCCTGAGCGGCTCCTTTTGTAACAGGTAGATGGTCTGATCATAGCTACTAACAGTTCTCTATTGATCAGATATGACTCGCTGAGGTGCAGTGCATTCTCACCAACTCCGTAGCACTGGAGCTTTTTTATAAGTATTCTGTGGGAGACAATGTCGAATGCTTTCCTCAAATCTAATAGAGCTGCCCAGGTTACTTTCTTGCTCTCAAAAGAATCGTACATTTTTGTGACAATGGACTCTACAGCCTTGACAGTAGAAAGATGTGATCTGAAACCATTCTGTGATGAGGTAAGGAGATTGTTTTGCTCGAAATAATGGTTCATCTGTTTATGCACACAGTCTTCTATTACTTTTGAAATGATAGGTATGAGTGAAAGGGGATGATAATTATCAGGGGTAGCTGTATCACCTTTCTTGTGGTTAGGAGATACAATAGAAACTTTTAGGCTGTCTGGAAAGACGTCTGCAGAAACTATTTTGTTGATGATTTTGGTAAGTGGCAGTAAAATTTCATTCTTCACATTTTTGAGAGTCCATAGAAGTCTTCTCCTCTTGAATTGCTTAGACTGGCAACTGTTACATAGACTTGTTTACAAGTTACATACAACCAGCAGAAGTTGTAAGGTGGTTTATTATCTGGAGCTGGGATCAGAGCTTCAGCTTTATTGACGTCTTCTGAGAGATTTTTATTTGTGCCACAGCTGAAAAAATGCACATTTAAAGTGTCGACTTTGTTTAACTGACAGCCCTCCAGTCTCTAGCGAACCAAGCCATCTTTGACCTGAGAAACTTGCAGCCATCAAACAACAGATCGCTGAACATTTGGAAGCTGGAGTCATTGAACTGTCAATCAGTAACTTGTCACCACCTGTTCATTTAGTGGAAAAGAAAGACAGTACTTCATGTATATGTGGCGACTATCGCAGACTCAGTGCTAGGACTATAGTGGACAACTATCCCATTCCCAACCTTGCTGATTTCAAGCAAACTTTGGCAGGTGTAAAAGTGTTCTCTGTAGTGGACTGTAAGTGTGCATATCGTCAGATTCCTGTGGTTCCTGAGGACGTTGAAAAAAACTGCAATCACGACGCCTATTGGCTTGTTTCATTGTTATTTTGTGCCATTTGGCTTGAAAAATGTGACACAGATATGGCAACGTTTTATCTGTGAGACTCATTTTCCCATTGAAATTTTGTTTTGTCTACCTCAATGATATGTTACTGTTCAGGGATTTAGTCAAGGAAAACAAGAAACAGTGCAGATCCTTCTCGACACTCTCGTCCCAGTTGGTATTGAACTTAATGACAATGAGAAACAGTTACACCAACGCTTTGTACTGTTCCTCTGTTTCATTGTTTCTGTGGATGGGTTCCATAAGGTTTCTTATATTTTGCACATTCCTTACATTATCATTAGATTTATATTGCAAACATTACAGATGCAACCTTTAATGAATCTTAAGAAAAAGTTTACCACCAGATGTGTAATTTGTAATGTTCTCACACTCTGTTTAAAATACTATTGTTAAACCACATTTACATAATACTGAAAAGATTATCTACAGAACTTGCTAATATTTACTATCTCATTATGTAATATTGAGTTTTGATACTATCATAAATAACAATCACAACCACTAAGAATACATTATCCATAGTTGAGGAATAAGCTGCTCCCATAAATTTGTTTACCAATTTAAATGTAACAACATTACATGCTATAACTATTGCATGACATATTTACCTTGTTTTTAAATAAATTAGGGCAGATCATGTTTTATATATCACTGGATCAAATAGTTAATACAATTGTCACTCATTACGATAATCTGTCAGATAATACAAAATTATCGCCGAGCTTTAAAAAATACTATGATAATTAACAAATCCAGATTTATAGTTTCTGTATAATTATTGTTAATTACAAAAGTATTGTTGATAAACCTGTTTTGTTAAATACGTAAATAAAATATTATTAATTGAACCAAAATTTATATATTAATTTAATAAGTATATTTTACGCTATCTTTTACTATAGCCAGTTGTATGTAATTGTTTATTGTTCCTTTATTATTAATTTAATGTACATAATTAACAATACATAATTTTCAGTGACATTGTTTGAAAGATATAAATAGGATGTGTTTGTGGTATGTAAGAGAGTATTGTTTCATCCTCCATCAGATGCACCATCTATGTCAGTTCCGAGTATTGTTTATTGTTTTGGCCGCGATCTGAGGCACAAGCCACGCCAGTTAGAACTTTAATTTTGAACAATTATGTAAAAGTTCATCAGTGTCATTCATGCAGAAAGTGCATCTAATGTAATTAATTAATATTTGTGCCACATTATAATGTACACCTTGAACTTTTGTATTTCACACATGAACAGTGTTAATTAGTATTTTTGATGTGTGGAATGTGCATTCTTGGTCACATTAAATTGTAATTAATGAGACTTGTGAGCGGGCCATAAATGGAGACAACTGGGCATTTATGAATAATTAAAAGTGTCAAAGAACTGCAATTCTGTGTGTTGCCTATGTTATTTGTGGTGATTTAGTTTTTGCGCCATGAGATTTTAGCCAGCGGCTACTGAGAGCAACGATCATTGACAACATCGAGAGTCATTGATGTACAACCAGGAAATGGCACAAAGTGACTCCACCATTGATGCAGTCCTCAGCCAGGCCTTTAATGGGAACACTTCTACCCTGCAATTCTTCTCAAAAAACCTATGTAACGCTCAGGGAAAGTATTCCGCTTTTGACAGAGAGCTCCTGGCAGTATACCAGGCTATCAAACTCTTCCATGTTGCTATTGACAGTCACTGTTTCTACATTCTCACCAACCACAAACCACTTGCAGCTGCCATTCTCAATCCTCCAATGGATCCTCCTCCCTGGCAGTTACACTATTTTGATTTTATTTCACAATTTACTACTGATGTACATTACATTAAAGGTGCCGATAATGTCCTTGCCAATTTCTGGTCCCACAATGATGCAGTCTCCTCCCTGCTGGATCTCTCTAATCTGGCCATTTTCCAGACAGCAGATGAGGACATGATGCAACTAATATGTAATGGCAGCTCTTATCTTCAATCTATTCACACCACCTTCCCAGACATCTTGGGCAAGGTCTGGTTCGACTATTCGACTGGCATACTATGCCCCCATTCATCCTTCGCTGCCTATGACATGAGATCTTTGACAAACTTCACAGTCTAGCTCACCTTGGTATTAAAGCTACCATCGGATTACCTGCCAACCGTTTTGTCTGGCAGGACATGAAAACGGACTGACAAGCGGGGCACATACCTGCATTGCCTGCCAGCAGAGCAGGGTCACAACGCACACCAGTCCATCCTTGGGCTCTTTTCTCGCCTCGGCTGGATGTTTTCAGCATGTTCCCATTGACCTGGTCAGTCCCCTTCCTCCTGTTGATGGTTTTTACTACATTTTAACTGCTATCAACTGCACCAATCGCTGGGCCGAAACCACAACTACTCTGAACATTACCACTGAAACTATAGCTGATGCTTTCATGCACACTTGGATCGCTCATTTTAGCTGCACCTCTGTTATCAACTGACCAGGGTAGACAATTTGAGTCTTCTCTTTTCAACGCCCTATGCATTTACTTTGTAATCTGCCACATTTACACCACTGCTTATCACCCACAGAGCAACAGTCTAGTTGAGCGTTGGCATCACACGTTGAAAGCCGCACTGAGGTGTCACGATTTGCTAACGATCGAGGCTCTGTCACTGGTCTCGTTTGGTCTTTGTACCATGAACAATGAGGATCTGCTAGACACGGTGGCTTAGTTTGTTTATTTTCAGCAACTAACACTTCCAGGTAAGCTGGTGCATCTGTCACCCTCACCTCCACCCACTGAAATACTATCCTTTGTTGACTGTATCAGGATTCATTCCTCCAAGATTTCTCACCCGCCCCTCCCTCTAGCCACACTCCCCCCATCCTCCACGTTCACTGTCATATTTTTGTTTCATTTTGCTCCGAGACAATTCTGTCCACCCCACTTACACCACTCCTACTTTGACCCTTACCAGGTTTCTGAAATGAGGCAACAACACTTTCTTCATCTCTGTCAACAATAAAACCTGTAAACAGGGTTAAACCTCCTTACATCGAGCTTTCCTCCATGCCAGCTGACAATTCACTGCCTGAAAATGACAACTTAAGCAGTTCTGTGCATTTCTCCATTCCCTCGCCCTTGCCCCCTCCACTCCAGTCATCATCATCAGTGACCTCCTGCCTTCTTTCCTCCATACTGTCCCCTCCATCCCCTTATTTGCCCTTTTGAGATTTCACACATCCCCTGCTTCCTGCCTCCCTGGCCCTCAACTTCATCATCCACAGCCCCCCCCCCCCCTCCCCTATGCTCCGACCTCTCCATTATCTTCCCTCTTTGTCTTATGCTTATCTACTTCTGCCTCACCCCCCCCCCCCCCACTTCTGTCAAGTGGCACCTCCTGAAACACATCAGTCTCCCACAGAAGCTGCACCTCCCAGACTTACATATTTTCATTCTTCCAGTGTCGGAGCTATTTTCTACACTCCTCTGGTCTCTCCCTGCCCCCTTATCTTCATGACCTCCACGAGTGGTCCATTGCCCTTACTGGATTCTGGACTACATAGTGGATGCACCACTGGCTTATTGACACTGCCCATTGATGGTGCTGCCTGAAGACACTGTCAAGCTGTGTGTTGCAATGGATTGGCCAGTGTGGACCCCTCAGCATGCTAAAGTGAAGAACAGGAGACTGAGACTCATGAATACCGATGGCGGTATTGGACATTTCCATTTACCCTAAACTTCAGACAAACATGAATGTAGAAGAAGTAAATTGGGTGTGTGTTGAATATAAAGTGTACTTACAGACAATACTTGTGATTTTGATGATAAAGAACATTGATTGTGGCGTTGTTAAAAAAAATGTTGGACCGACATTCAAGAAATATTCACAGTAAATAAAGAAATAAAAATGATATTAATTGAAATTCCCTCACAAATGTGACTATTAAGTTAAAAAGACTGTGCAAAATAGCATTGCTTACATTGTAATCTCATGTAAGATACAAATTGCTCGATTTTGTGTTTGTGTATTTTGGAATAACAAAGATAAAAATTATTATCATGTAAACTTACCGATGTTTGTGCAGAAACTGTGTAAATGTTAGTAAAGTTAGTCATTCAGTACTTAATTAGATAACCATGTCTTAAACCATTAGATTGTTTGTAAATGGAATAGTACTAAATTTACCAAAGAAATTACTGAAGAAGAGCTATAACATTGTATAAATATAACGTACTTTGTATTCACTGTTAAATTACATTGTATGTTTTAATTATCACTAACTTTTGTAATTATAAATCAAAATCTGTAATTGTTATAACAATCACCCTACACACTGTAATTGTTATATATATATATAAAATAGATAAGGTACACTTACCAGGCGAAGGGGCACAGGCAGTAATAGCAACAAATAAACACACAGACACACACACACACACACAAAAATGCTAGCTTTCGCAGCCTAGCTGCTTCATCAGGCAGAAGGGAAGGAGAGGGAAAAGGAAATGATGAGGGTTTTAAGGAAGGGGGTAAGGAGCCATTCCAATCCCGGGACAGGAAAGACTTACCTTGGGGGAAAAAATGGAAGGTAAATAAATGCACATACACCCACACATTTACACAGACACAAGTACACTTAGGCAGACATACTGTAGAACTGTAGAAAGCTTTCTACAGTTCTACAGTATGTCTGCCTAAGTGTACTTGTGTCTGTGTAAATGTGTGGGTGTATGTGCATTTATTTACCTTCCATTTTTTCCCCCAAGGTAAGTCTTTCCTGTCCCGGGATTGGAATGGCTCCTTACCCCCTTCCTTAAAACCCTCATCATTTCCTTTTCCCTCTCCTTCCCTTCTGCCTGATGAAGCAGCTAGGCTGCGAAAGCTAGCATTTTTGTGTGTGTGTGTGTCTGTGTGTTTATTTGTTGCTATTACTGCCTGTGCCCTTTCGCCTGGTAAGTGTACTTCATCTATTTTTTACGTATATTTTTCCTTTTAGGAATTTTTCCTCTATAATATATATATATATATATATATATATATATATATATATTAAGACGAAAAATTCCTAGCAGGAAAAATAAAATATAAAAAATAGACGAAGATTACTCACCAGGCGAAGGAGCACAGGTGTGACAGCATCACAAATAAATAAATGAATACACACACACACACACAATCGCAAGCTTTCGCAACCCAGTTGCGTCTTCAGGCAGTAGGGAAGGAGAGGGAAAAGGAAATGATGAGGGTTTTAAGGAAGGGGGTAAGGAGCCATTCCAATCCCGGGAGAGGAAAGACTTACCTTGGGGGAAAAAATGGAGGGTAAACAAATGCACACATGCCCACACATTCACACAGACACAAGTACACCTAGGCACTTGTGTCTGTGTGAATGTGTGGGCATGTGTGCATTTGTTTACCCTCCATTTTTTCCCCCAAGGTAAGTCTTTCCTCTCCCGGGATTGGAATGGCTCCTTACCCCCTTCCTTAAAACCCTCATCATTTCCTTTTCCCTCTCCTTCCCTACTGCCTGAAGACGCAACTGGGTTGCGAAAGCTTGCGATTGTGTGTGTGTGTGTGTGTATTCATTTATTTATTTGTGATGCTGTCACACCTGTGCTCCTTCGCCTGGTGAGTAATCTTCGTCTATTTTTTATATATATATATATATATATATATATATATATATAGAGAGAGAGAGAGAGAGAGAGAGAGAGAGAGAGAGAGAGAAGTGCAATCAAGCACCAAGGAGTTCAGTTTTCTGTTGTGTATCAACACAAAGTTTGTGATGTGAACATTCTAGAAATTTCGATTATGTAAATTGATTGCTGAAAACGTTTGTCAAAACAGGGAGTTTTTGTAAATATGTTAAAGTTGCACATGTAGGAATAAATTCAGAAAAGGAGCTTTTCTAACTTTCATTTAAAGCTATGCACCAATTCTCCCACGACAACACTAGACCCAGGCAGACTTATAAATGTGAAGTATTTTAAATGTTATTCACTCTACCTGACATAATAATCTTTAGGGGCGAGTGGTAACTTTATAGTGTCACTTGAATGTTATGACCGCCCATCACTGAGATCACCCCACTGCCCCTTGCTGCCTCATCAGGGTGCACTCCGTGGTGATGTGTCCACCTATCGACCCTGACTACTTTGTATTCTCTTTGTGGCTTAGCTTCTTTGGAGAAACTTATCTGCCCTGTCAGCCATGATGTATGGTGTTTATTTAGGGTCACAACACCACTTACTCCCATACTGTCTTTCAGCACTTCCTCCTTAGGAGAGCAACGTCTCAATGTTCACGTTGTCTTGTGGTAGGATGACAAGTGCTAGTTTTGGTGGTGGTCCCCATCAAACTTATGTTGACATTACTACTTTCAAAGCCTTTTACCAAGTTAAGTCTTGCATGAACTTTGAATTTCTCCTGAGCCTTGGAATCTCTGTACAGCTTCATTCCCAGGACGTGGACTGTGCCCTTGCCCCCTGTTGTTCTGTCTTGTGTCAGGGTGTAACATTGGATAGCAGTCTTGTGACCTTGTATGGCCCAAAGTAATATCTAAGTCACTTCTCAGACAGCCTAATGTTCCAAACAGAAGTGAGGATCCAGACAAGGTAGTTGTGATGTTTAACATTGCACTGACCAACAAGACTTGCTAGAAAAACTTTTCCTCGATCTGTAATTATAGATGTTAGTGATCCCAAATTGATGCAGGTTCTCTGGGGAACAAAAGCAGTTTTCTCAGGACCAGCCTCTCAATTTCTATTTGCCAATATGCTGAATAAAGGTTCATGATTGTCAAAAACGTAGCTCCCCTCAGAAGTTTCATGTAGTCAACACAGTACAGCCATCTACCTTCCTCCTCCCGATCAGGACTACCAGTGATGACCATGGGCTATGAGATGGCTGAATGATGTTATCCTTCACTTTCTTTACGTCTTCATAAATTATTCAAAGATCCATTGCTGACACACAATACGGTATCTGGCTGATCAACAATATTAATTCAGTGTTTAACCTTCAACTGATCTGACTCACTCTTCACTTGTGGATTGAAACACTCAAAGAATTCTTGAAGAACAGTAAATAGCTTCTCTTGTAAAGTCTAGTAACAGTGGAGCATGAAGATCTTGTCTGTTAGTGGCTGCACTAATTTTGTCTGCAAACTTGTCACAAGAGGCTTCTAATTAACAGCTGACCACTCACTACGCACAAGCCACATGGAAGGAGATGCGGCTCTTTGTGGCAGTTAACTATCCACAAGATGAGAGGCTCCAGTGATAAGCTGCTATTACCTTCCACTATGAGGTCTATGGTGTGATGTGTTGCATGACACATTACAATTACAATAATATATTTTTGACGACATTACAGTGTTCAATGAATGAAATAAATCACTATTTGCGACCAGTTTTGGCTTCATTGTACTAGGTTTAGATGGAATACCAAAGTGTGGTGAATGAAAATTTGCGCTCGGCCGGGATTCAAACCCGGGATCTCCTGCTTACTAGGCAGACACAGTGACCACTCCACCACCAAGGTCACAGTGACCAGCCTGACTGCAGAGGTCTCTTCCCGCACGTTTCCCGCCACACTCAAATCTCCATTTGCCATAACTGATTGCAAATTGTGATTTATTTCATTCATCATCAAAAATATATAATTGTATACAAGCCAAGGCTGGGCTCCTGATGACAATTAATTGTGTCTCGATACCTCATGGTTTGTTCTCCCTGATGCGGGAATACAGTATTGTGGCTGTGAGCATTACAGAACAAATAGGCTGTGGTATAGAAAAGAGACAGCATGGTGAATGGAGATTTGAGTGTGGCGGGAGACATGCAGGGAAGCGGCCTCTGCAGTCGGGCTGGTCACTGCGTCCTCGGTGGCGGAGTGGTCAATGTGTCTTCCTAGTAAGCAGGAATCCCGGCTGGGCACAAATTTTCATTCGCCACACTTTGGTATTCCATCTAGACCTAGTACTGTGAAACCATAACTGATTGCAAATTGTGATTTATTTCATACATTACAATTACCTTTGAAGCAGTGATAAAGGAATAACCCCTACATCCAGCACACACAGTCTCCACATACCAGGTTGCTTATCTTCCTCTCCACAGACTCATCTTGTCTAACATAATCTCTGAGTGACCACAATTTATAATTGCTTGGAAAGCCTTTAGAAAATCCCAACTAAGAATGTCATGACTGCGTTTAAAATGAGGAACTCAAAGGGCTTTGTTTGCTCATTTATACAGACATGAATAATGCACTTTCCTGTATGTGGCACAGGCCTGTCATTAGCCATTTCAGCTGGGTAGTCTTCTGCAACTGGTGACAGTACTTCTCTGAAATAACCAACTATGATGGTCCCAAGTCCATGTAAGTTAACTGTCCATAAGGATGTTGATGTAGTTTCCCATCATTTTGGCAGTGACAGACAGTGGAGGATTTTGCCCTCTGGCAGCATCACCGCCAAGGAAAGTCACATCCTTTAGTTTTCCACTGGTGGTGGCAGGTGATCGGCTGGTGCTCCTTAAAGATGATGAGTCCTTAATTATTGTGTTGGGAACATACGGGCAGCTAGTTTAGTTTGTGGTGTCGTCCTTCAATTACATCCTTTTCTTCTTTGTCCTGGGGTTATCACTTAAAGGTCTGCTTTCACAGGAATCAGCAGATATGTGCTACCACTCCTGGCAGTAGTGCATCACATGACCTGGTCACCCACAGTGGAAAAACATTTGTTGTTGTCCTAAGTCCTCAAACCACAGTTTTCCCTGGGGGATAAAAAGGTTCCTCATGTGGCGTTGTAGGAATGGAAGTCTATCCTGGCTTTGATGTTTTCACTGTTTTTGATGGAACTGGATGAGGGGAGATTGGAGCCAGCATTTGTTCCACTTCCTCCCTTATTATTTCTTGAAGTGTCTTGTTTTTCAGCCCAATGTGCAGTCCAGTGTCAGTTAAACTACTTCTCTACTATTTGACAAATGAACTATGCAAGATCAGTTCCTTCCTCCATCACAGCCATCGCTATGATTAGAAAGTTGATCAAACTTATTACATTTAAATCATTTTTGATGTACCACCTCTACACATTGGCTCCATTTTATGAAACCATCTTCACGAGTAGTGCCTGATAAATATCTTCGGCAACACCTTTCATAAGGTGTACAATTATCTCCTCACCTTCATCTTAGGCTGAGAGCACATGGAAAGCACGCTGGCAGATGTGACTTCATGTCCAATTGCCATTTTTCCCACCAAAAACAGCATTGCCTTTATTTTTAGATACTATGCTGACACTATTAGAGTTACACACTAGCATGGAGAAACAAATAAAAGAGGAAAACAGCAGGATTCAGATGATGTGTTGACAACATTTATATTAATTTTATATCAAAAGTTATTCAGAAAACTAATATTTGTTCATTTGGAAAAATCCAGATGTAAATGAAAGCTCTCATCAAGACCCAAAGTTTGATATAACAATGTTATCTGCAACATTTATATTTCACATAACAATGCACTTTTAAAGGGGGACAATAGTGATTTGTTAATAACCATTAATACAAGACAGATATATGAACAGTGAGGCAGTGATAAGTTGCGGATGTCGTAAACACACATTATGAGCTGTATAGTATATATTATTTTTGTTTGTTGACCATAATTTGTTTAAATTTATGATCACAGCAATTCTGAATAGTGCATTGGAAAGAGAACCGGAAAATCTATCTGAAAAACACTTCATCTAAATAATTGCTTAAATATTCATTGTGTGACAGCTGAAAGATTTATTCATCGGTCATACTGAAAATATTCATCTGTTTAAACTCAAGATTTTGGGGTATTATTAGTGTTAGAAATTAAATTGATGTATGTATTTGCATTAGAATCTTAGCGTGCATCTAACGATGCCATCATATCCACATTTCAATCATTAAAAAAGTTTTGTACACTACTACGAGAATCATTAAGGCTCGTTATGTGATGTATTTCCGGAATGACGTCACAAATTGTATATAAGTGGCTGCAAGAAGCAGCCATTTTTCAGGTTACAGCAGTTCGTTCTCGAAGGCAAATGTGTGTTGCAAGTGCAGTGGAATTGAGTGAGATGATAGGTGTTCAGCATAGTCACAGAATCCACTGTTCTGGACTCTGAAATACTTTCGGACATGTGGGGACTTTGATTCTGAACTGTAGTCATAACTCTGAAATTATTCATAGCTTTCTGCCTTTTTTTATAGAACAATGAACTTTAATAGCAATCATTTTAGGAACATTATCCAAACGATTATATATTCATTTTGCTTTTTTTGTTAGCAATATTGGGGGCTTGAGCTAATCATACCAAACATAGTCTAATGAATTTAGTGGTTCTCACAAGATGTAATCATGCAATGGGCAATAAACAATTTTTGTAAAAATGCAACTCTCATGTCTTAGTCAGTTATTTAGTAGATACCACCATAGTTAAAAATTCCCTGACTTTGAAATTGAAAGTTTAGTTTTTACAAATAAATGCATACATGACAGACAGCAACGAGCTGAAGGTAGCAGGAATAAGTCATCACCTAATACAAAGTTAGTTGAATTAAGGGTCCATACCATTACAATTGGGGGCTACTGTCCGGGATTTATAGATTGCTACGCAGTTAGACCTAAAGGTCAGGGAAACTAGGAGCGAGTTACAACAAGTGAGGAATGCTACTGTCAAACATATGGAGCCAACACACAACATAGCAATGCACTGCTTCAGCCTCCGCCACACCACAGAGCCACAGCACTGAGCAGAAGCAGCCAGCAATAGCCTCAAACTGACCAATGCTACAAGGAGCTTAACAGGTAGTCCTACAAGAAGAGGGGGAGGAGGCTGAAAGTAAATCCATTGGGGAATTTGAGGTCAGTTTACCACCACCGAATCAGTTAGAAAAAATTATGTTAATGATGCAGGCTCTGAATAATCAAAATAGAGATATGAACAATAATTAGAAAAGTGAAATAAGTAGACAAATGAGTAGTGAAATGGATAGAAAAATTGGAGAAGTGAGTAGTCCAGTCAGTAGTGAAATGAATAGTAAAATAGGAGAAAGAGTAGTTAAATCAATAGTAATTTGAATAGTAAAACTGGTGAATTGAATAATGAAATTAAAAATCAAAGAAGTGTATGGGTGAAATTAATGAGATTAAAGAAAAAATAGTATCTCAAAATGAGAATTTCAGTGATGGGTTAAATGGGTTCAAAATCCAAGTTAAGGAAACTGATGAGTAATTAACAGATAGGATTACTGAAGTTGAGAATGATTTGGGTGAGAGGATAGATGTTGTGCAGTTGGGGTGCAAGAGGGAGATGAAAGAGACGGTATCGAAGCTAGAGACAGTAAAAAAAAGAGTATAGATAACATACCCCTGTGCCAGGCTGAAGAATTAAAAACAGTAAGAAGTGAAGTGAAAAGTCTTAGCAAAGAATTGGAATGGATTAAAAATTCTTTTGATAATATCATTACAAATCTGTTAGGGACTTCACAGGTAATTGCAAGCCCTAACATCAAAAGCTTTAATGAAAGTGAAAAATATCACATTGTAGATTCCTTGACCACATGTAAAAATTATTTTGTTGCAGGCATGTCTGATGAGGCAAAAGTTAAATTTATGAAGTGGCAGCTTGATGGAAGTGCACAGACATGGGCAAATTAGCATGCTGCTGATGTTACAGATTTTGCCACGTTTGAGGTGCCTGTATTAAACAGGAACATCTGCAAAACCAATTCTTAAATGGAGATTATTACCGTAAGGACTGGGGAAAACTGCAGGAGTTTTGCAAGTGGGAATTGAGAAATTTGGTGCACCTGGACAAGCCATTAAGTGTGGTAATGGTGATCTCTACGTTAATAAGACATATTAATAATATAGTAAGGACAGTTTACAACTCACTGCAAAGATGTGGTGACAAGCTGCAACAGGCACATACAAAAGACACCGCCACACCACAGAGCCACAGCACTGAGCAGAAGCAGCCAGCAATAGCCTCAAACTGGCCAATGCTACAAGGAGCTTAACTACTTCACAGCAAGCAGGTCACAGTAAAGTTGTCTTTTGTACGTGCCTGTCGCAGCTCATCGCCACGTCTTTGCGGTAAGTTGTAAACTGTCCTTACTATATTATTAATTCCAACCTGGACTTTCCATTATAAGACATATGACAGACTGGTTACAATGGGATCTGAAACACAGTTCTACAGACAGCACCCAGAGTTTTCTTGATTATGTGGAACATATGGACTTTGCAATTCACCATTGTAATAGAAGAGAAAATAATTCTGGCAGTAATTTTCAGAATAATGAGAAAGGATAGAAACAATGGTGTAATGCGGGGAATAACAGTGGGCAAAATAATGCTAATACTTCTGATCAGCAGCAGGGAAACTAAATACGCTTCCAACCCTGGTCCATGAAGGAAGAGAACAAAGAAAACAAAACAGGGCATGGAATAAGGTAAAGAACAAGAACCATGACTTTAGTGGTAATGAAAGTAAGGGAGATTTAGGAGTGTTCAATGTTGAGGCAATTTTAGGAAGTGAAGAACTAGGGAATGGGTGGCGGGAACATAATTTATTTAAAAAAAGAAAGAAAAAGAAAAAAAAAAAAAACCTTCAGGAAAGGACTCAGTTATAATAAGTAGTAAGAATTCTTGTGTGGATGAAAGCATAGGTTTTGCAGTACTTGATCTGGGCAGTCAGGAAGGTGTAAAGGTCATGGCAAAATTTGATTCTGAAAGCATTGATGCCTGGTATTCATGTAGTGGAAACTGATGCAGCTGATGTGCATTAACATGATGAGATGTGCATAGAGAGTATGTATATGTTGCAGCAGGAGGTTGGAGTAAACATTATGGCGGATGCAACAGCTGGCACTCTGGTGTCAGATGTAAATAGCTGCAGGAAATCAATAGATGTTACTGATAACTGTAGTGAGATTAGGACTTCATCATTATTGATGATGAAGAACAAGTTGCCATTGACGATATAAATACTGACTGACTCAGCAAAGAGGAAAGTGAATTTATGCCTAGTGATTACATCTTGAAAGTGAAATTTATGATTCAGTAGTTTCCACAAGAATGGGCTAGTGAAAAAACTATAAATGTTAAGTGAGAGTCAGCCTGAGTTTTGCAAGGTATTTAATGAAATTTTTAAGGATGATTTAGAGCTGGAATCACCAAGTGAAACAGTAATTGGTACATTGTACGTAGATAGCTTTAAAAAATAGAAAGAGATTTGTTGGCAAAGACTGAGCTTAAGAAGGAGCCAGCCGAGAAAGTGCGACTGTTAATTAAAGTGGAAATTAATGGGACAACTGTGGATTGTCTTTGATTCTGGAAGCAATGTATGCTATATTTTTTTTTTTTTTTTGAAGATATGGTAAATGATGATATTGTATTTCCAGTTAGTAGTATTAAGATAAAGGCAGCAACTAAAAGTCATAGTAAACCTATAAAAATGAAGAAAATTTTGAATTAGGCATTGATGGCATAATGTATGCACACAGTTTTTTTTTATTGTTGATAACTTGTGCACTAATATTCTAGTGGGTTCAGACTTCCTGAGGAAGTACACAGGAAACCTGAATTACAGTGACAAGTATCTAGAGATAAACAATGGGGCATGCAGAAAACGCATTGTATTTAATGATCACCTAACTAGAGAAGGAATAGTTGTCAGTGTAAACATAGATAATGAAATAACTGAGCTAGAATTAATGTAGTCTCAGACAGACCTGGGAAAATTACAGACTTTGTACATCTCATGCATAAAATAATAATTTCATGTGGTTCATTGGTCTGGTGCAAGTCTTTCAATTGGATGCCACTTCAGCGACTTGCGTGTCCCTAGCCTACCCCAGTTATCTAACCGGGGGAAGGGGACCCACAGTTTAACATGGAATCCGAACCACATGTCGTTTCTGGTGACTCCTCACATCGTTGAGAGCTGAAGGATGGGTTAAAGCACAGACTGAAAAAATCCTAGGTCCGACCGGGTTTCGAACCCGCGACCCTGCGGTTTCCAGTCAAGTGCTTTACCCCAAGACCACCAGGCCCGACTATATCACATACAGGTAAAGATACATGATTCGATTAAGGTACGCCCATATCCAATGCCTATGGCCAAATATGATGCAGCAATCTCAAAATGTGCCATTCCTAGAAAATGAAAGCAATTAAAATCATTCAGTGGCATGTGCACATACTACAGTAAATTTGCTAGTATTCAGTGTTTGAACTTGCCAAATTTATACAGATTGAAGAAAAATGTGACTTGGTTATGGACCAAAGAGCGTGATGATGACTTCAGGGCAGTAAAAGATTGTTTATGCAACAGTAATATTTTGCACTATCCAGATATGATGTTACCATTTCGTTTGGTCACTGACAGCTCGAACTACAGTGTGGGAGCAGCATTGTTACAGAGGGCTGAAGTCAATGGGGTCACAGAAGACAGAACAATTTCATTCGCCAGCCACTTGTTATCTAAGCATGAGTGAAATTATGGAATCACAGATAAAGAATTACCGAGTATCATCTTGGCGATTTAAGAAATACCATATTTATCTGGAGTGACATGAAACTGTGGTCTTAACTGACCATAAAGTGTTTAGCTTCCTGCAGGAATGCAAGCTGCTTAATAAAAGGCTGACATGAAGGGCAATGTTTCTCCAACAATTTCAGTATTTGGTGGAGTACATAAAAGGCACTGGTAATGTAATTGCTTTGTCAAGGCTTCCATTAGAAGGAAGAGATGATGGAATGAGAGAGGATGGGACAGAGGGGTATTCAGTAATGTACATGAAGGGCATCAAAGGTGAGAAAGGGATTAAATGTTTCTGCAAGGATATATGGAGAATGCAGAACACGGTCCCAGAGCTCAAACTAGTAAAGGCACTGTTTGGAACGAAAGGTAACGAGAAGCTACAGCACTTCTATAAAATTCACAAAGGGGTGCTATTCAGAAGTAAAGACAAGAGCAAGCAAGAATGGAAATTTTGTTTTCCAGAAGCACTATGGGCCGCAGAAATGCTTAGAGGTCTTGAGGACTATGTGCTTTTTAATAACATGGTGAGAAAAGCCAGGGAGCAGCTCAGGGCCTATGATCTATGTCAGTGCTTAAAATATGGCACTGTGGCAAATCAAGGTGCAATGTAGACATCATTCCAGATAAAGTGCTGGATCTCCTGGCAATTGACATATTTGGGCCCCTGTTGACGGGTCGTGGCGAGGCTAAATATGTGTTACTTGCAGTTGGCGGGTTTCCAAAGTACGTCAAACTGTACACCATAAAGAAGGCAACAAGCACTGTAATAAAAAGTAAACTGGAAAAAGATTTCTTTGAGAAGCTAGGAAAACTAAAGCAATTTTGTCTGACAATGGGTCACAATTTGTGTCGAAACTTTGGGAAGATTTCATGACTGCTACAAGTGTCAAACACATACGAATATTGGGAGGACATCCTGTGCCAAACCCATCGGAACATTACATGAGAGAACTCTGCAGAACAGGTAGGATTTATTACAGTCATAAGCACATTGAGTGGGTGGAATATATACCAGTCTTCAAAGACATAATAAACTCTGTAAAAAGTTGTGCCATAGGTTTCACACTAATTGAAGTTATGTTGCAAGAAAAAACAGAAAAACTGTTGGCTGAATTTGTAGACTACCTACCAGGTGGACAAATCTTGGCACAAGAAGCAGACAAAAAGGTTAGTTCAATTAGTTTAACCTCTGGATTTTTCCAAATGAATAAATATTAGTTTTCTGAATAACTTTTGATATAAAATTAATATAAATGATGTCACCACATCATCTGAGTCACACTGTTGTCCTCTTTCATTGGCTTCTCCATGTAAGTGTGTAATTCTAATACTATCAGCGTAGTATCTAAAAAAATTTTGGCGGGAAAAGTGGCAGTTGGACATGACGTTGTGTCCACCAGCATGCTTTCCATGTACTCTCAGTCCGCCAAGGTGAAGCTGAGCATCTTACCTGCTCTCAGTGGCTGATTGCCTGTTCACTCACTGCAACTTTCGACACTCTCTGCTGCGAAACTAGTGCGCTTTGTGCTCCAAATGGTGTTCTATGTTGTTGTAATGTCACAATACCTCTCTTTACCTTCAATGTCACAAAGTGAAATTACAAGGAAAAGAGAACCAAGAATCCACTCCACATAAATAAATGGTCAGTCATATATAATTAATAAAAAATAGCAGAATTAATAAAATTTTGTGTAGCAATTTGAGGTCAGCAATTGCATGGTGTATGCGTTCTATTCTTCAAATTACATGTCATTATGTGACATAGACAATTGCCCCACAATCATAACATAAAACAATGTTTTACTCTATGAAGTTTAGATAACAGTTTTTTTGTTGTTCTTTCTCAAATGTCACTAATGTACATAAAAATTAATAAAGAATCAAAGTCATTAAGAAATGTGTGAACCTTGTTGGTCAGAACTTTGTTTATTATTTCACTTGGCACTTTTTGTCTTTTTGTAATCACTTTACCGAAAACACAACAGTGGCTCACAGAGTCTGCAGTTATTGCATTTACAAATCTAATGTGAAGCAGCACTGCTACGTTGCTCCCTGTAGCCTGTCAGCCAGACCAAGTAATTTAAGTGAACATAGTGCCCATGAGTGACTTTGCCCATTATAAAATGTTTTGCCCACAGAAGAGCCTACAAAATTCACACCCCCTCCTGACAGATAAAATACCAACAGCTGGGAGGTTTTTATTGGACAATACAATCTTTACAGTCACTCTGCTGAGAGTGAGACACACGATTGCCATTTTTACTTCTCCTGCAGTCGTTGGTGCTAGCAATAATTAATAACCCCAATTTACTACTCTGCACTTGTTAGGAAATGGTATCTTCACTCATTGAAACTTAGCCCTTCCAAAATGACTGACCCAGTGTCAATTTTAAATCCCAGAATTTACATAAATATGTATCACAAAAATTAATCATTTACCCACAAAAAACACAATAAAATTTCCCATTTATTCAGTGCCCCACCTCCACGCACGAAGAGTTAATTCTTCAAAACATATGACAATTTGTGCATTACACCATGCACTAAGAAATAATTCTCCAGAGTAATTAATTTCTGAACTACTGACAAGTTTCCACTGCCTCTGTGCACAAACAATTCAGTGGTCAGATTAATTATCATCATAAAACACTTTCCACAATTATCAAATTACAATAAAACACAAGTACAATCCGCAAAATATTAAATTACTGGCACTCATACAAGTAGTCACAGAGACCTTCTTACTAATTTTCATCTTACTTTCAAACATACAGTCTCATCTCAGTAACATTTCTGAGACCTAAGCTCTTCCCAGATGTAAGCCAGATGACATGAATTTGGGTGCTCACATTTAGTAACTACAAATGGGCCATGGTACAATTTGATCATCTCTTTTATAGTATTGTTCAGATCACTTGACTTCCCTTTCTTTTGTATTAATACCATGTCACTTTGATTGTAACGTACTACTTTGTACCATCCATCATCTATTCTCTGTCTTCAGTTTGTCCTTTTATCCAGGGTTAGAAATATTGGGGGTTCAAGTTAATCATATCATACAGAGATACGAATTTGGTGTTTCTTGGCAGAAGTAATCATGCAAGGGGCAATAAACAGTTTTAGTAAAAACGCAACCCTCATGTTGTAATCAGTTATTTAGTAGATGCCACCCTAGTAAAAATTCCCTGACTTTGAAGTTGAAAGTTTAGTTTTTACAAATAAATGTATACATTTACGGACAGCAATGAGCCTAAGGTAGCAGGAATAAGTCATCCTCTATGACAATGATTTAAGGGTCCATACTGTTACAAGGCCATATGCTTGATTTCAACAGTTGCTTCACAAGCACAGCCATCAGCAACCTCCCACCCCCACCAGCTTTTCTGAACTACACAAATGAGTCTTATCCCTACAACACTATCTCTGATGTAGAAATTACTCAGGCCTCGACCTATGATTACACTCTTTTCTCATCTCCCAACAGTTCCTCCCCCCCTCATCCTACACCTCTCCCTTGCAATTGCTGTGCTGTGTGTTTGTTTGGTATCTCTCCCCTTCCCACCCCATTCCTAAGCTGCATCTTGTTCCACTCATTTAGTATGTACAAGCTCCAAAAGGCTGGGCCATATTCATCCCCACCACCATTGGGCAACTTCCTGTCCCCCCCCCCCCTACCCAACCTGCAGTGTGGTTCTGAGTGCAGCAGCTGCAGAGGACAGTTGTGTGTGTGAAGTGTGCTTGCTGAATGCTCTCTTTTTTATTATAGCTAATGGGCAATAGCTGAAGTATGTGTGTGTCATTCTGAAGTGCTTTCACTGTTTGTCTTTGAGGTGAATTGTAAACTGTCCTCATTATTTTGTTGAATTACAACCTAGACTTTCGATATAGTAATAAGGATAATAAGGACAGTTTACAGCTCACCGCAAAGAATTGACGACGATCAGTGACATGCACATAAAACACTTTAGGTATCGGCCAGGGCCTTATTCAGAAAATTGAACATTCACGCAATCACACAACACAGTTACACAACCATCAGCTCCAGCTGACGCACTTTGAATGACGCTCTGCGGTGTGGAAATAAGAAAGGGGAGGGGGGATAGGAAGGTCGAATCACGGTGGTGGGGATGGATACAGCACAGCCTTGCAGAGCATGTATGTATTAGATGGAAGGAACAAGATGCAACTTAGTAATGGTGCAGGGAGGTTGGTGAGGGGAGGAAAATAAATAAATAAATGAATGAAACGCATGAGCACCAGGTGCGTGTGCGCACACCCGCATGCGCGCGCGCACACACACACACACACACACACACACACACACACACACACACACAAAGCAGGAGAGGCTTAGGGTAGAGAGATAGGAACTGTTGGGTGTGGAAACAAGAGAATTTATCGTAGGGATAACTCCCATCAGTGCAGTTCAGAAAAGCTGGTGGATCCAGATGGCCCGCGCTGTGAAGCAGCCATTGAAAGCAAGCATGTGCTACACTGCATGCTGTGCTACAGGGTGATCCACCATTCATCCTAGTGGACAGCTGGTTAGTGGTCATTGCCAATATAGAAAGCTGGGCAGTGATTGCAGCACAGTTGGTAAATTAGATGGCTGCTTTCACAGGTAGCCTAGCCTCTGATAGATAATGATAACACTATGACAGGACTGGAATAGGAAGTATTGATTGGGTGGATTGGACAGGTCTTGCAGTGAGGTCTTCCACAGGGATATGATCCATGTGGCAGTGGGTTGGGTTTCCGGGTGGCAAAGGTATGGACTAGGATGTTACGGAGCTTGAGAGGGTGACAGAACACCACTTTAGAAGGGGTAGTAAGGATCTTGGGCAGGATGTCTCTCATTTCTGGCCATGAGGACAGAAAATTATAACCTTGCTGAAGGATGCAGTTTAGTTGTTTGAGTCAGTGGTAGTACTGGGTGACAAGGGGAGCTCTCTTTCATGGATGGTTACTGGTGGTAGAGGATGGATTTGGGACGTGTGGGGATATGGCATGGGAGATCTGTTTACGGACTAGGTCTGTTGGGTAGTTTCTGTCTGTGAAGGTCTTTGTGAGACCCTCAGCGTATTGGTAAAGGGAGTTCTTGTCACTGCAGATACACCGTCCACGGGTGGCCAGCAGAAGAAAGGAGAGCCATCCACAACCTCAAAAAAAAGAAAAAAAAAAGAAAAAGAAAAAAATCCCAGCATAATAATCCTTCCTGCAGATAAGCATTCAACCACTGTAGTTATGGACCACAGTGACTACCTAGCGGCGGCCGAGTGCATTAAGGCGCTATGCTATGATGCACGAGGCCGGTCCTTGTCGGGAGTTCAAGTCCCTACTCAGGCATGGATGTTTGTGTCATCTTTAGTATAATGTAGTTCATAAGTAGTTTGTACGTTTAGGGACTGATGACCCCACAGTTAAGTTCCATAAGCTTAACAAACATTTGAACATTTTTCGACTACCTAGCAGAAGGGCTCTGCCAACCTTCAGACTGCCACCTACAAGTTGTGCCGAAATGACCCCATTTCCAAAGTCCAACAAAATCTCTAATCCTTGTTAAAATTCTATGACCCCTCCCAGAAACTCTCCCCTGAATCAGTCTCCCTCCTCACTCCAAAAGCAACCCACACCCCCACTTATTACATGCTCTCCAAAATCCACAAACCAAATAATCTTGGTTTTGGCTGGTTACTGTGGTCCTACCGAAAGAATTTCTGTCCTTGTTGACCAGCACCTTCAACCAATTGTCCAAAATATCTCCTCCCATATCAAGGATACCAACCACTTCCTTCACTGACTCTTCACCATCCCCACCACTTTACCTCCTTGTCACAGTGGATGCCATCCCACATGCCCATGTCCTTGCCACTCTCGAATACTACCTCTCCCAACGTCCCTCTGAATTCATACCCAATACCTCATAACTCTCACCAACTTTATCCTAACCAACAACTACTTTTACTTTGAGGGGAAAGTTTGCCTTGCACAGGCATGGACACCCACATAGCACCCTCCTATGCCAACCTGTTTATGGGCTGTTTGGAGGAATTCTTCCTAGCATCCCAAAACCCTAAACCTTTGGCCTGGTTCAGGTTTATTGATGATATTTTCATTATATGACTCAGGGCCATGACACTTATCCACCTTCCTTCAAAACCTGAACTCTGTGTTCCCCATCCACTTCACCTGGTCTTCCTCAACACACCATGCCACATTCCTGGATGTGAACCTACACCTTATTCATGGCTCCACCCACACTTCCGTCCATATTAAACCTGCCAACTATCAACAGTCCCTACACTTCCACATTTAAAAAAAAAAAAAAAAAATCCCTCCTTTATAGCCTGGCCACTCGTGGATGACATATCTGCAGTGACAAGAACTCCCTTTCCCAATATGCTGAGGCTCTCACAAAGACCTTCACAGACAGAAACTATCCCATAGACCTAGTCCATAAAAAGGTCTCCTGTGCCGTATCCCCATACATCCCAAATCCTCTCTCTACTTCCAGTAACCATCCACAATATAGCGCTCCCCTGTCACCCAGTACTACCCTGGACTCTAGCAACTAAACTGCATCCTTCACCAAAATTTTTAATTTTCTGTCCTCATGGCTGGAAATGAGAGACATCCTGCCCAAGATCCTTACTACCCCTCCTAAAGTGGTGTTCCATCGCCCTCCCAACCTCCATAACATACTAGTTCATCCCTATGCCACCTCTAAACGCAGCCCACTGCCCCAAGGATCATATCCCTGTGGAAGACCCCACTGCAAGACCTGTCCAATCCCCACCCACCCAGCACTTCCTATTCCAGTCCTGTTGCAGGCTTATCCTACCCTATCAGAGGCCGGTCCACCTGTGAAAGCAGCCATGTAATTTACTAACTGTGCTGCAATCACTGCACAGGTTTCTACATTGGCATAACCACTAACCAGCTGCCCACTAAGATAAACAGGTGGATCACCCTTGTGGCACAGCATGCAGTGGAGCACATGCTTGATTTCAATGGCTGCTTTACAACCTGGGCGATCTGGATCCTCCCAACCTCCACCAGCTTTTCTGAACTACACAAGGGGAATCAACCCTACAGTACATTCTCCGATCCCAAAATTATCAAAGCCTACGATAACTTCTCTTTTTCCCATACCCAAAAGATCCTACCTCACTATCCTAAGCCTCTGCTGTTTTGAGTGGTGTGTGTGTGTGTGTGTGTGTGTGTGTGTGTGTGTGTGTGTGTGTGTGTGTGTGTAACTTAAAAACATTCCTCATTTCTATGTAAATTACTAAGTTTGTATTCTGTGGTAAACAATAACTGTCAGCTAACATCATATTATGAATTCTTCTCTCTTTTAATTTTCTTTTCTTTTTGCTTTTTGTAAGTAAATGTGTCCAAGTATATTTAAATAAATAGTCAAAATTTACTGACCTACAGAATTCATTTTATGTGCACAGCATAAACTGCTATTAGCAGGAAAAGAAGACAAGCAGCTGAAAAATACTTTGACAGAGCAAAGAAAATGTAAATATTTGTAAGACTGACAAAAGTGTTTTTAACCAGCTACCTCAATTCTCATTTTGACTTCATCACATTAAAATTTGGCCATCAACCATATCCAAACTTCGCTGAACTGGAGTATCAGATGGAAAGAAAGAAGAGACAATGATGTTGTGATAGTGAAAAAGAGATGACAGCAGCAGTGGGACCAGAGAGTGTAAATGGTAAGAAAAAAGGGGAGGGGGGTGGACAGAACCATACCCAGCCACTTGTGAACTTTAACATGAAAAATTTGTCCACTTTCGCCCTCTTCCCTGTATGCTGGGTTCAATGGGTCAAAAACTTAAGCATAACATTCTGAATAACAAGACTGTAAATATGAGAGAGAGAGAGAGAGAGAGAGAGAGAGAGAGAGAATTAATGGGGAAAGGACAATGGCAGTAAACAGTGAATGTTTACGTTCTTCACATATTTGCGACAGAATTTCATCTATCTTCTTACACGATATTTCAGAGGTCTACTGGCTGCCATATTCAGGTGAGGTGAGATTGGTGTACAATAACACTGAAACTGAGGGGACATCAAATACAGTGGCACTTATATACCCGTGAAGAGCCTCAATAACTGTTACATTGAGAAAGTCTATGAATTTACAACATGGTGAAAGTTGACAAGAAGGAAATAGTGATCATACAGACAGTGAGACAGATGCCAAATACAAAGTTATCTTTACAAAGAAAGACTGGGGAAAAGGATTTAGAAAGTTGTTTGTTAAAGAGTGTTAATGTGTGTGCATACCAATATTTTTGATGAAGGCAGACTGAGGCAGGTAGTTTGAACTTTTTGTGTTGCAACAGACGCATTTTCACCTATTACTTGATACACTTACCAAATTTCCACATTTTGTTGGGACAACACAAGTAAAGTGGTAATAAATAAGCACTTTCAATTACAGACAAAACAGAAAAATTCACAAAACAGATAGTCTTGTATGGTTCATAAAGTTAAGTTTGATACATTACAAATTATGCTCACAATACAAACATGAGGTGAACCAGACAATGACAAGGATCAGATAATTGATTCTTGAGCATCCATCATACCACCTTTCTACAGAAATATTGCCTACTGTACAGGTAGTAAAACTAACAAAAATAAGAACTTCACACCAAGCATACTCCTTTTACAATCACTCACGATTTCCATAGAGAAAAATTGTTACAGGAAGAGAGAAAATAAAAACAATGTACATTTTTTTAACATCCATTTAATTCAATTTCATACATATTTATAAACTTCATGGCAGTTAAGTTCATGGAACTCAGTTAATTCTTACCAATAAATGGCAAGTGCTGTGTCTCACTCATGAGCAATTTCAGTAACAAAACAGATAAACAATAACAAATAAGAAAAAGGCACACAAGATGAGGTTATTCAATGATATGAAGAAAATGTCATTCTATGTATTTACATCATTTCTCCATTCCCTGAAATCAGTAGCACTTCCAATGTTCTTCTCAAGATACCTTGGTTTATTTAATCTGTGTAACAGTAATGATACACATCTTAAGCATATGTGTGCTGGAAACTGATTAGAACATCTTACATAGTTAATGTTAATTATGTACATTTCAATAAATAGTCTACTATATGAGGATCTCTGAGATCTCACTGCTTTTTGTTGATACAAAAATTAAAATTCTTGTACTTCTGATGTGTAATCTGCCTCACCTGACCCTTTATCACCAATACCACTCAGTAACAACATCACTGTGATATCACTGAATTATAGGGAATATAGTTCGTGATAGCGCAAATTACAAAGTAACTTTCAGTCACAGAGTGCAACAAAGCTCGTTTATCAATCCAGTTAATGGATAGTCAAAGAATTCAATGCACTTACAAGGAATGTATTATTGTATCCTTGCTACACTGTACCTAACCTACAAAAATTATAGGATTTTTTTTTATGTTCAACTGTGATAACACAGAGCACCTTTGATTACATCTATCTATAAGAGCATTCTAGTTAAATTGCATTTCATTTGTGATTTCACAAAAGGCATATGACCTCAAGCTTAGTAAAACTGGAACAATGCAACTTAACAGAGACCAAGTCCGATTAGCAGAGACTAATGTTTTTTTAGATACTGTCATATCACATATGGTAATGGCATAGTCATATAGGAATCCTATACAACTGAACACAAGACGTGCTGCAGACAGTTTATACAGCACAATGAAAATGCCATTATAACGGGAAATCAAATTGAAGGCTACAGCACATGAAAATGTGTCCTTCAAAATACACGATCTTGATATCCACTATCCATAGATGCTGACGACTTTGCAGCCATTCCTGCTGCTCCTGTGACACCCTGGTGATGATGGTGTGGCCGCATATGTCCCTGGCGTCGTGGTGGCGCCAAGTATTCGAACATGCTCTGCGTATGTTGTGCCAACATTTTGGAAAGGTCACACGGCATTGGATCTGTCCAGAAGAAATCGTGGTTGAGGGCAGAGTCTGAATCGTACCTCTTGGATGGATCAAGCACTAATAGTTTATCCAGGAGGTCACATGCATATGGGTCCTTCACATAAGGCCTTAGTCGGTCCTTCACCTGTAACAAGATCACATTGAACATTTAGAAGTAATTTGCGATCAAAATATATACACTGAACAAATTCCAATTTCTACATATTTGTATATGAAGCAGATATAATTCTTATAACATTGGCCTTCAACAAAAAATGGAATACATACATGCACACAATCACTCCAACATAAGGCAAGCACACATGACCACCATTTTCTGGCTGCTCTAGTGCAAAAAGCATCTTGACAGTGAGTGAGTAGTGGAGCAGAGGGAAAGGATGCAGATGGAACATTCGACATTACATGAGATTATATACACTCTGATGGGCAGGAATGCGAGATGCAGCATTGAATGCAGCCAAGGAAGGGGGAGGTCCAGTGAAAAAAGGAAGGTAGGTGTGTGTGTGTGTGTGTGTGTGTGTGTGTGTGTGTGGTGTGTGTGTGTGTGTGTTTTGGGGGCCCTTAAGGATGATAAGATTTAAAAATAAATAGGGCTATTGAAATATTAAAGAAAGATAAACAGATAAAATACAAAACAAGGTGATACACAGCTGGGAGAGACATGAATATTAGAAGGAGATACTGGATATTGAGTGGGAGGCCTGGGAGGTGGGCGGGGACAGTTAGAGATGGGTGTGATTATGGTAAGCTATACTAGGTTAAAGCCATGATGTGGGATTGTAGAATGTGTTGAAGCCTCGCATCTGCACAGTTAAAAAAAGCTGGTGGATGAGGAAAGGATCCAGATAGCCCAGGTTGTAAAGCAGGCATTGAAATCTTGTGTGTTCTGCTCAGCAGCATGATGTGTCATAGGGTTGCCCATCTTGCTTTTTGCCACAGTTTGATGGTGGTCATTCATTCTGATGGACAGTTGGTTTATTGTCATACCAATGTAAAAGCTTGTGCAATGATTGCTGCAGAATTGGGAAATCACATGGCTGCTTTCACTGGTAGCCCAGCCTCTGATGTGCAGGAGGAGCCTGTCCGTGAAGGCTTTTAGCATGTTGGGTAAGGGACTTCTCATCAAATTTGCTTTCCACGGGTTGCAAAGCTGTATGTGAGATTGATTGAAATGGACTGAATGAAATATATCACAGTCCCTGTGTATCCATCTTGATTAGATGGATGATGGGATGACGGCGGTGAATTTGACAAATGAAAAACCTTCAGCCATTATTTTTGGACTTTTTGATTAATAGTTTCAAGAATACATTGTACTCTTCTTCAGACCCTTATAAGTATCCATGCAGTAATGCAAAACTAGCCTTCCATTAAAATACTGCATAACACTCTCTCACACCTAGATGCAGTCAAGTTGTCAGCTGCATCTTGGTGTGAGAGGGTGTTATGCAATATTATAAGGGAAGGCTAGTTTTGCATTACATTAACTTGAAACTGTTAATCAAAAGTCCAAAAATAATGGCTGAAGGTTTTTCATTTGTCAAATATCACAGTCCTATTTAATGTGGACACAGGTGCAGATGGAGATGTAAGTGAGGTGAAGGTTAATATCCGAGAAGGTCCAAGGAGAAGGGCCAAGTGAAACTGATAGGAGGGAAGAAATTGAGGTGGTTAAGGAATGAGGATAGTGTCCTTGGCCTCGAGTCTAAATAATGAAAATATCATCAATGCACCAGAATCAGGCCACAGGTTTGGGATTTTGTGAAGCTAGGAAAGTTTTCTACAGAAGACCCATAAATAGGTTGGCATAGAAGGTGCCCTATGGTTACCATGACTGTGTTTCAAATTTGACTGTATACTTTTCCTTCAAAAGAAAAGTAATCGTCTGTTATAATGTAATGAGTAAGGGTTATATGAAAAAGTATTGGGGTTTGAGTCTAAAGGATGATGGGAAATATATTGTTGAAGAGCAGTAAGACCATGGATATGTGGGACACTGGTGTATAGGGAAATGGCATCAACAGCGAGGAGTAAGGATCCAAGAGGTAAAGGAGTAGGAATGGTGGAGAGTCGATGAAGGAAGTGGATCGTATCTTGTCTGCGGGAGGCTAGATTTTTAACCATTGGTTGGAGGTGCTGGTCAACATGTGCTGAAATTCTTTCAGTAGGAGCACAGTAACCAGCCACAAACTGTCATTCAGGATTATTACATTTATTGATTTCTGGGTGCATGCAGAAGGTAGATGTGCAGGATGATGTTGGGGTGAGAAGGGAGATGGATTCAGGGGAGGGGTACAGTAGTATTGTACTAAAGTAAACTACTTTGTTCAAATATTAGTCATTACAATTCAAAATTTCAAAAAGGGAACTTAAGTAACCAAAATAAAAGCAGAACTCTAAAAAAATTCGAGTTTCTCTCAGATGAAAAAGTATCCAAATTTTCGCAGGAGTTATACATTCTGTATCATGTTGGTCCTGTACAACATTATTATAGCCTGCAACTAAACCTGCCTGTAATCAAGTCTTAACTAGAAGGCTGCAGTACAATACGCCAAAACAATGGGCTCACTTCACGGCAATCACATAGGCCAACAGATACAAGCCATTGTGTTTAGAAACTGTTCAATGGCAAAATTACAGGAATTGCAGTGGCAGCATCACCTTCCAAGGTACTTGCATTACTGCAGGCTGCCCCACATTCATGAGAGCAATAACTATGGCCACATTAGGACACTGATATAAACACCAAATTGAAGTTCAAATTTGAGCATTTGCATGTGTGGCTTGACTTTTGTAACCACCCTCCAGTTGATGCTCAATATATAACATCTTAGTTTAACAACAATGGAAGGTTCATTAAGGAATGTCAATAATAATAATATGTAGATAGGAAACAACTCACCATAAAAAAAAACATTGAGCCACTGACAGACACACAAACACAATTCTAAATTTTCGACCGCGGCATTCCTCAGAAAGAGAACACTCCTTCATCACTGGCCGCCCAACACAGTCTTTGCGGTGAGTTGTTCCCTATATACATATTATGAACATCTTATCCTCAGAACTCTCCAACAGCTGGGCAGTATTTGATGTTTGAGGCATGTTTATGTTCTCTAGTCTTTTTGCATAGTCTCTTATTCCTCCATTATTACTACGTCTACATACATACTACGCAATCCACTGTAAGGTACGTGGCGGTGGGCACACTGTACCACTACTAGGCATTTTCGTTTTCTATTCCACTCCCAAATAGAACAAGGAAGGAAAAAAAATACCTATATGCCTCCATATGAGCCCTAATTTCTCTTAGTTTGTCTTTGTGATCACTACGCGAAATGTAAGTAGGTGGCAGCAAGATCGTACACCACTCACCTTCAAATTCCGGCCCTCTAAATTTCCTCAACAGAAATTAACGAAAAGAGCGTCATCTTTCCTCCAGTGATCCCCAATTGCGTTCCTGGAGCATTTCCATAACACTCGCACATTGGTCGAACCTACCAGTAACAAACCTAGCCGCTCGCCTCTGAACTGCTTCCATGTCTTCCTTTAAACTGATCTGCTGCGGGATACTAGAGACGTGGTCGTACAAGCGTTTTATATGCCATCTCCTTTACAGATGAAGTACATCTTACCAAAATTCTCCCAATAAACCGAAGTTGGCTGACCGCCTTACTCACAACTGTCCTTACATGTTCGTTCCATTTCATAGCGCTCAGCAATGTTACACCTAGATATTTGAACAACACAACTGCATCAAAGAGTTCGCCATTAATGCTGTATTTGAACATTATGGGATTGTTTTTCCTACTCATGCGCACCACCCTACATTTTTCTACATTGAGAGCTAGCTGCCATTCTTCGCACCAACTAGAAATTTTGTCTATGTCATCCTGTATGACATTACAGTCAGTTAAAGACGACACCCTCCCATACACCACAGCATCATCAGAAAACAGCTGCAAATTACAAGTTACTCTGTCCATCAGACCAATTATATAGATAGAGAAAATTATAGCGGTCCTATCACACTCCTATCACAAACGCCTGACGATACACTTGTCTCTGATGAATACTTACTGTCGAAAACGATGTACTGTGTTCTATTACTTAAGAAGTATTCCAGCCAGTCACAAGTCTGTGAACCTATTCCATAAGCTCGTATCTTCATTAGCAGTCTGTAGTGTGGCACTGCGTCACAGCCTTTTTGAAGTTGAGAAAAACACAATCCATCTGTTGCCTTTCATCCATGGCTTGCAAGATGTCATGTGATAAAAAGGCAAGCTGAGTGTCATATGGACGATGTTTCCTAAACCCATGCTGATTCATAGAAAGAAGCTTATCTGTCTCACAGAAATTTACTATATCTGAAATGAGAATATGCTCCAAAATTCTACAGGAAACTGATGTCAACGATATTGGCTTGTAATTATGTAAGTCAGTTATCTTTCCTTTCCTTTCTTATAAACTGAAGTCACCTGCGTTTTTTTCCAATCACTAGGAACTTTTCACTGAATTAAAGATTCACAATAAATGCAAACTAAGTAAGGTGCAATGCCGCAGAATACTCTGTGTAAAACCAAACTGGTATTCCATCCAGACCAGCAGACTTTTTCATATTTAGCTCTCAGCTGCTTCTCTACACCAGAAATACCTATTACTACGTCCTCATTTCGAAATTAGTATGTTGATCAAATTATGCTACATTTGTGCGGTCCTCCTGCGTGAAAGATTTCTTAAAGGTTAAATTTAGAACTTCAGCTTTCCATTTGCTTTCTTCTATTACTGCTCCGGAATGATCAACGAGTGACTGGATAGTGGGCTTTGACCAGTTTATCGATATTACATAGGACAAGAATTTTTTCGGGTTCTCGGAAAGATCGTTTGCTAAGGAATGGCTGTGGTAATTATTGTGTGCTTGGCACATCGATCTTTTTAAAAGATGCATAAATCTCTACTAACTTTTGCCTGTCATCATTTGTGTGTTCTTTTTTGAACCGAGAGCACAACAGTGTTTGCTTTCTCAGTAGCTTTTTGACATTATTATTATACCAGGGTGGATCTTTTCCATCCTTAATCGACTTTACAGGCGCACATTCTCTAACCCTTTATGAACAACGCATTTAAATTCAGTCCACAATTCGTCTACATCCATAGTACCAGGATCTTAACAATTGCTTATCGCCTCTCCCCAACAAAAACACGCTCCTAGCCTTCTTGATTGATTTATGAACTTTGGTCATCATCAACACTATGACGATATCATGATCACTAAGTCCTGTCTCTACGCAGACATTGTTAATGATGTCACGCCTGTTCATGCTATAAGGTCTAAAATATTTCCATTGCATTGGGTTGCCAGTTTAACTGCTCAAGACAGTTTATGGAGAACGTGTCCAAAAGTAGCTCACAAGACTGCTTGTCTGCACCGCCTGAAATTTAGAGGGGTCCCAATCTATACTATTAAGGTTGAAGTCTCCCCAGACTAATATTACATGGCCCTGATACCTACACACTACCTGTTGTAGACTTTCTTTGAATGACAAACTGCTACTGCAACACTGGGGGGAGGCAGTAAAAACATCCAACTATTAACTTCACTTCTTTTAGACCTGTTATATGTGCCCAGATAACTTCACTAGCTTTCGGTGCCTAAAACTATCTGAGCACAATAATTTCCATGCAGCGTGACAAATTCCGGAACTTTGTTTTTAATACTTTGAAAGTTCACAGCTAATATTTTCATAGTTTTATTTTTGAGCCGAATGCGGGCTGAATTCGCCGTCTGAACGTTGACAGGTGAGTGCTCATCAGAGTTAGCGCCTAGCCTAACGACCCCCCATGTGCACTCCACAAGTACTCTGCTACCCGAGTAGCCGCTTCCTTAGTGTAGTGCACCCCTGATCTATCTAGTGGTGTCCTACAATTCCCCATCTGATAATGCAGATCCAGAAATCTGCAGCCATGACTGCCTCAGAGTTGTCAAAGCCTCTGGTTCAGACCCTCTAGTCGGCTCCAAACCAAAGGACCCCGATCAACCCTGGGAACAATGCTACAAATCGACACCTTTGCTTGCACCCCACGTGTGAGGGCAGCAGCCCTCACCAATTCTGCCAGTCGTCTATAGAAACTGACGATGTCCTCAGAACCCAAGCGACAAGCGTCATTGGTGCCAATGTGAGCCACGTCTTGCAGTCGACCGCATCCTGCACCCTCAAAGGCCGCCTCCACATCTCAGATGAGGAACCCCAGCAGACACACTTCTTAAAGGGCTCCATGACTCGCCTAACATCGGAGCTCCCAATAACTAATAATCCCCTCCCATGCACCTGCTCTGGCACTTCTGAAGGAGTGGCCACATGTCCACTCACAGGACGAACGGGTGTGGGCGGACGGCCAGCCTCCACATTGACCTTCTGTCTGGAGCGACACAAATGCCGTTCAACCCGCCACTCCCCTTGCGGAGAAGGCAGCTTGAGCACATCTGGTACACCTAAAGGTGCCTCGGTAGCAGGCACAGAAGGCAAGGTGTCTCGCTTGACGCACTAAACTCCCTACCACCGCCGCACCTGAGACAGCAGCCTGAAGATGTCTGACCATAGCCAACAGCACGCTCAGCTGTTCGCGAACCGGGGCCAACTCCTCCTACGCCCGCACACTGCAGGCACACATCCTATCGATACAATTAACTGTAGAAGTAGAAAACTAAATAATAAACTTAACTAGTTTAGTACTTTAATAAAGGCGGCTGATAGCTGACTGAACTGTGGTCAGTGGAAACTACACTGTCAAAACAACGAAACAGTCTGGTAGTTTTCAAAATAAACAGAATTTATGAAATACACTCATCAAACATGCAGGAATTAAGCTTTCTTAAAGCAGAACACAAAAAAGAAGTGACAATATGACACTTAAATCACGTAGCTTTCAGCAGACGAAAACTACACACACGGTATTTAGCAAAATATGAGAATAAACTCTTAAAACAGTAGCACAAACGAAATATGCCAAGTAGGTGAGTAGAAACCTCTTAAAAACAGAAGCACTAATGAAAATTAGGAAATTAACTGGCAACAAAATTTCACACAAATACTGATACTTAGCGCTCTGGGCGATGATGTAGCGACCACAGCTGTTTTACTGCAGAAAAACCCAGTTTTTACGATCTGGGATTTTACATTTTCCTGCCATTTACACAATTTAATTTGTCAGTCCTGTCAAATTTCCAATTATCACAAAGTTAATTCACCCTCATTTTTGTGTTAACATATTTACACTTTTTCCGAATTTTATGTTTTTGAAACCACGTTCACGAAGAAAAGATGTTGTAATTTAAGTATAGTGTTTATAATTGTTAAGCAGTGAAGTTTGTTGACATTTTCCTTTTATTCAAATGTATATTTCGCGTTTTATTGTTTGCAGTACCATAGCCCGCTAGTATACTAGCGGGCGACGGCAGTATGAACCAGTAGTTGAATCACGACGCAGAAGCTGATGGGATCCCATCAGCCACCACGCCAATTGTCAGCTTAGCTTTGTTTACAACACCCTGGTTTACGCAACTGGTAGTTTATCATGCTTTGCATGACGTGTTTCGAGAATTTATTCTTATTACGAGATGCAAAGATGTATCTAAGTATTATTGTGAAGTTTTATTAATGGCAAGACTGGGGGTTTGCTTGTGTACTGTATGTTTTTCTGCACACTGAAGGTAGGCCTAGTGTTTATAAGTGCGAAATGCTGACACTGTGCTAATGTCACAAAAATACTTACGCATACATTTACACTTGAGAATGCGAATACATTCTCGAATATTGTTGTGCAAAACACTGAAAAGTATAGAACTTGTGCAGTTTCACTACGTAAATAATGCTGACAAAGTCAATTAATAGAAAAAAAATCAGATAACCTTTATTACATAATAAATAAATAACTTGTGAGTATTTTGATGCCCGTTATGTACAGTAAAACTTCATTTTTACATTCCCGGTTATTATGTTTTTCCCCCTATTTACACCATTCATTGTCGGTCCTATCTAATTTGCTATGTTCACAATGTTAATTCGCATTCGTTTTTGCGTTAACATATTTACTTTTCCCATATTTTACGCTTTTCAAAAGCATGTTCGTGAAGAAAAAATGACGAAATCTACATAAATTGATGATAGCATGGCTTTCCCCTCAAAGTATAGCGCTTAAAAATTATTCGCAGTAGAGTTTCTTGACACTTTGCATTTATTCAACCGTATATTTTGCTTATCATTGTTGGCAGTACTTAGCTAGTTGACTTACAACACGCCGATTTGTGGCAATGTAGTTCCTCTTTCCACAAGCTTGTTTCCCAGAGTGCCTGGCGTGTACTCCGACAGAGAATGGTTTGCTGATGTGAGAATAATACCGATTTGTGGCAGTGTAGTTCTTCTTTCCGCTAGCTTCTTTGCCACTCTGGCGTGTACTCTAACAATCAGAACCAGTTGCTTTGTTGATGTGAGAAAGAGTTGCATTGTTTTTGTTATACATATTTCTGATTCATAAAGAACGTTATCTGTCAAAGTTGGGTATCATAATACCCACAACCTCAATAGAGTGATATGCCAATCCTATGCAAACGTCACAAAAATACTTATGCAAATGTTTGCACTCAAGAACACGAACAAATTCTCTAATATTGTCATGCAAAACACAAAAAATTAAAAAAAAATATTGAACTTTAGGAGTTTTACTATGTAAATAATTAATGCCGGTAAAAGGCTGTAATTTTGAAGATGTGTTACATAGTCTGGCAGTGGCATCCAAACGATGTCTATTGAAGCGGTTCAAGTAATTTTGAAGCCCAGCAGCGGCGTCCACGATTATAATGAATGAAATTACGTAGTCAATCCGAACATGACTGAAGCGGACAAAATCACGCACCTGATGAAGGGAATTGCAGAAGATATGTACCAAGCTCTTTTGATAAAAGACATCACTACTACAGAAGAGTTGATCAAGTGGTGCCAGCATATTGAAGAGATGCAACAAAGAAGGGTTGGATGCAAGAAGTATGACAGACTCCCAAATGTTGTCCCTATGGCCGTTGTGGAAGACCAGCAGGACTTGGCTTCTCTCATACGACAAATCGTGAGAGAAGAATTACAACAGTGCATGGCAGCCGGGACTATTAGACCGAGCGAGCATCAGATTATGGCCATGGATGTGAGCCCTGTAAGTCACGAGGTAGCCGACACCGCTGAGGACAAGGTACTTCCAACATTAGCTCCTTCCTGCCCCGTCAATCGCACCCGACATGAAGAATGGCATCGCCCTGCTATGACTTACGCTGCAGCCGCCAAACGGCAGCCCATGAACCGACCGACACGACCACAGCCAACTCCCCCGGTAACTATGACGCCCCGCAGAAGAACAGACGTCTGGAGGACAGAAGACAACACACCACTGTGTTTCCACTGTGGACGCCCTGGACATGTCGTACACTACTGCAGAGAGAGGAGGCGAGTATTCGATGATTATTTTGCCACAAGACGTCAGCCGTCGGAGCAGTTCTATCCAAGGCAGTCACCTGCTGATAAGTTCAGTCGGCCTGTGGGAAGAAGCCCATCGCTGTACCCTAGACAAGGTCGGTCCCCGGCGCGCCACAGCCGTTCACCATCGCCGTACAGAGGTACCAGCCGCTCCCCTAGCCGCCGTGCCCAGGAAAACTAAGCGAGGCGACCATCTATGGAGGTGAGGCCACCGCAGATGAAAATCCTCCATGGACGACAGTCGCCAAGATGTCGGGAAATCCCATCAACGTCATAATCGACGGCCAACCTGTCCGGGCACTTGTTGATTCAGGAGCTTCTTTTTCTGTATTATCGGATAATTACCTCCGCACCCTAAGGAAGACAATGTTCTGTGATATGAGACAAACTGTGCTGAAGGTCGTGAATGGAAAGTACGTCCATCCAGCAGGAACTTGTGTCGCAAGAATAACCATTAACAACAGGACACAGCCGTTTGAATTTGTCGTGTTAACAGAATGTAGTCACAATGTCATCCTCTGATGGGACTTCCTTCAGGCATCCCAAGCTATCATTGACTGTGGAAGATCTGAGCTGCAAATTGAAGAAGTTGTTCCGCCGGATACACGTAATACAGAATATTCTGGGAAGTTATTCGTCGTTGACAATGTGACGATACCGCCGTTGACAATGAGAAGAGTTGCAGTCACAAACGCAGATGACTGGTTAAGCTGTGAAGTTCTTGTTGATAGTAAAAAGTTTATCAGGCTCACAAAAGAAATTTACATACCAGCGGCTATCATAAGCATTACCGGCGGTCAAGGAGAGATTTGGATCACAAAATGTCACGAGCAATCACAACTTATCCCCAAGGGAATGTGTATCGGGACAGCTGAACCAATCCAGGACGGTGAGCTCAACGTCATCAATGAAGACCCATGCCCTGCTATTAGTACAGACAACACGCTGGAGGAAACAAACGTGGAACTGCTAATAGGGCCTGGACTGACCAAGGAACAACGCCAGCGGGTGTTAGGTATACTACGCCAATTTTCGGGTGCATTCACACCTCAGCAGGGGAAAAGTCAGACGAAACAGCCCACGATAAAGCACTGGATCAATACTGGGGATCATCCGCCAATTAGCCAGCGTTCGTATAGAGTGTCGCCAGCTGAAAGGCAGATAATCCGGGAGGAAGTGGAGAAGATGTTGCAAGATGACATTATTCAACCTTCGGAGAACCCTTGGTCGTCTCCGGTGGTCCTCGTAAAGAAGAAGGATGGCACGTGGCGATTCTGTGTCGACTATCGGCGGCTGAACCGAATCACAAAGAAAGATGTCTACCCATTGCCGCGTATTGACGACACCTTAGACTGCTTGAAAGGAGCTATATATTTCTCAACTATGGACATGCAGACAGGTTACTGGCAAATCGAGGTTGACGAAGCTGACAGGGAGAAGACGGCTTTTATTACACCTGACGGCTTCTATGAATTTAAAGTAATGCCATTTGGATTATGTAATGCTCCAGCCACATTCGAACGCATGATGGACAACTTGCTTCGACACCTTAAGTGGACGACGTGTCTCTGCTATTTAGATGACATTGTCGTTTTCTCGAAAACATTTGAAGAACATCTGAGTCGCCTGTCAACTGTGTTGAAGTGTGTTCAGGCTGCAGGTCTCCGTCTCAATCCAAAGAAGTGCCTCTTCGTCGCCAAAGAGATAAAAATCCTGGGGCACCTAGTCAACAGAGATGGTGTCCGTCCTGATCCAAATAAAGTAAGGGCAGTCACAGAATTTCCAACTCCTCAGCACATTCGTGATGTGATAAGTTTTCTCGGGCTGTGCTCATACTACCGACGTTTCATAAAAGGATTTTGTAACAAGGCACGTCCATTACAAGAACTTCTGCAGGGAGACGCCAAATTTTACTGGGATGAGACAAAAGAAAGAGCTTTCCGGGCTCTTAAGGAGGCTCTAACTTCCGCACCAGTGCTAGCCTTGTACGACAAGAATGCAGAAACGGAACTTCACACAGACGCCAGTGGCTATGGGATTGGTGCAGTGCTTGTACAAGTTAAGGAAGGTGTCAAAAAAGTGATAGCCTATGCGTCAAGAGTACTCTCAAAGTCCGAGATAAACTACTCTACAATTGAAAAAGAATGTCTCGCAGTTATCTGGGCTATCAACAAGTTCCGGTCGTATTTATTCGGTAAACCATTCACCGTCGTGACAGACCACCATTCTTTGTGTTGGTTGACTAGCTTGAAGGATCCATCAGGCCGACTAACAAGATGGGCACTAAGACTCCAAGAGTATGATGTCACAGTGGTATTCAAGAACGGCCGCAAACACAAGGATGCCGACTGCCTTTCGAGGAATCCATTAGTGGAACACAACAGAATTAATGAAATTTCAGCTCTCACTGAATTAGATGACGTTACAGCTGAACAGAGGGAAGATCCAGCACTATTGAAAACGATAGAGGCCTTGGAAAAAGGAGAACCGACCAATGGAGAGTTCCGACTTATAAACGGAACATTGTATAAGAGCAACTACGATCCACTGGGCCCCAAATGGCTACTTGTTGTTCCAGCTCACCTCCAGCCAGCTATTCTCAAATATTTCCACGATGCTCCAATTTCCGGTCATCTGGGATTCGTGAAGACCCTAGACAAAATCAGACGCAGGTATTACTGGAAAGGTCTCTACCGATCTGTCAAGCACTATGTGAGTCACTGTAAAGAGTGCCAGCGACGGAAGCATGTGCCGCAATTACCTCCAGGAAATCTAGTACCGATTCCGCCGGCAGCAGCTCCATTCCACCGAGTTGGGATCGATCTTTTAGGGAGGTTCCCGAAGTCTACAACCGGTAACCGTTGGATAATAGTCTGCACTGACTACCTCACACGCTACGCTGTCACCAAACCTGTGCCGACTGCAGAAGCTCCAGAGATCGCAAAATTCCTTGTAGAAGACATTATTTTGAAGCATGGAGCACCACGTGTCACGATATCTGATCGTGGAAAAGTATTCCAGTCAAAACTAGCATCAGAGGTAATGTCATGGTGCAACATTGTCCACAGAATGACAACTGCATACCAACCTCACACAAATGGTCTTACGGAACGTTTTAACAAGACGTTAGCCGACATGCTGTCGATGTACGTCGATGTTGAGCAGAAGGATTGGGATACAATTCTGCCAGTCGAGACATTGGCTTACAATACCGCAAGACAAGACACCACAGGATTCACGCCGTTTTTCCTGCTCCATGGCCGTGAAGCTGAGATGACAATGGATACGCTGTTCCCGTTCAAACCAGATGACACTCAGGATGACTATGTTAAACAGCTCATCACCAGGGTCGAAGAAGCAAGACAGCTGGCTCGCATGCGGACACTGGACGCCCAGGAGAAGGACCGTCAGTGGTATAACAAGAAGCACCGACCTGTTGTGTACAGCCCAGGGGATCTGGTATGGATTTTTCCCCCTGTACGGAAGGTTGGACTGTCAGAAAAGTTATTGAAGCAATACTTTGGTCCGTATCGTGTCATACGACGCCTTCAGACATCACATACGAAGTTGAGGATTATGAGCCGTCGTCGAAACGTCAAAAACGAAGAGACATTGTTCATGTCCTGCGCATGAAGCCTTACTACGATCCTCAAGAGCAGGTAGACGACAATGGCTTCTTGTTCAAGGACTTTATGGACGGCAATGTTCATGATGAAGCCACGACAGGAACGTCTGTCGTCGATAATCGCGGAGAAGGCAAGGATTCTCTTGAACTGTCATACAGAGGACCCATGACACGGTCAAGATCCAGGACATTGCAGCTGGCTCCACAGGGATCATAACAGCGGGACGCTGTTTCTCCAGGAGAGGGAGCAATGCCGCGAGAGACCACGAACACCAACTGCCGGCGTGGCGCAGGGGATAGCGTCACGGACTATGGAGCAGAAGGTCGCCGCTTCAATCCCGCCCACCGGCAAAAATTTATTTCTTTGTAATTTACAATTCCAGAAGGTTCTACACCTTTCTTATGTTCACTTGTAAATTCTACTTGTTTCTTATGTTAACCGTTCTTCTAATTTCTGGTAAATTCTGTCTGTGTATAAATAGCAGAGCACTCTGCCTGAGAGACAGTCAGTGCTGCGTGTATGTTGAGTTTGTAATAAACGTGCTTTCGGTATAAGTTCGGTTAGTTGCCTTCGAAGTCAAGCCTACTTCCTCTACAAATTCAGTTATTCAGATTTCATGTCAGATGAATGATCAAGACGTTATTTTCATTTAAATTTTGAGCTGTCAAACAATCGCAAAGGCCCACTTTTAGTGTTACTACCGTAACCTAAAGTGGGCCAAAAAAGTGCTACATGAAGACTGCACCTACTATCATTGTTCTCTGTCTATGGGGGCTGATTGTTCATTATACTGGTCTGTTGGTACTTGCCTATAATCTTTTGCAACAAAAGCAATGGCTCATTGTGTAACAGTTCTCTCTCCAAGTTTTGAGTGTCTGTAATTCTATTGTTTTAAAAGCTGTAGGACAAACAATTAGTGCAATGTGTAGTACGATCAAATAACTAAGTCCCTACAGAGTACTCACCTTGCGTTTTTGGCCACGGGGCAGCTCCATCCTGTTGTATAACTCCAACGATTCGACACCAGGCCAAACTTCAGGCGTAATGGAACCACACAGTTGTGAGATAAGTGTTAGTTGTTGCTGCTCGGTGTTGCCTTGCATAATAGGGCTGCGTGTCCACATCTCTGCCATTATGCAGCCTGCACCCCATAAGTCAACAGGCGGACCATAGTTACGATCACCAAGCAGAAGCTCCGGCGGGCGGTACCACAGTGTCACTACTCGATTTGTGTACCTGCCAAACATCAATCAAATGCTGTTCGAAAGAGTTTTGGTAAGGAATACATTGTGCTTTAACATAAACTAATCCTTTTCCCATTTTATACACGGATAGCATACGGGGGAAAATTATTTCTACCACTAAACGTTTGCCTGGTCCTTCACTTTTATGTTCATAAAAAGTATGCCACCTTGGCATACCTAAAGAATATGAAAATTCAATTGTGATAAGGGACTGGATTCAACTGTAAAGAAAGGAACTGAAGGACAACAAGGACTAGGGAGAAGAAGCTACATGGTAGAGTTCTATGCAGAAAATAAAGTAATCAATGCTTTGTTTAATAATCATGAAAGGTTGTACAGTATTAATGTTTACACAAATATTATGAAACTAGGTTTTAAACTGTGCGTCAATTCAAGGGGCAGATATGAACGCTGACCATAAGTAATTGGTTATGTTCTGCAGGTTACAAATTCAAATATTATAAAGATAGAAGAAATTAGAGAGATTTTAATTGGAAGAACAAGGTATAGTTTACTTTTTCTTGATGAGCATTATGCAGTATTTGGATGAAACAGAGGAAAGAAATACAAGAAATGATACAATAACTAGGGTTGTGTCCGAGTGGTTTGGCCGAATCCAGTACACTGGCTTCGGATTCGATGCATAATGGCCAAATACCACCGAATCCCGAATCCAAATTGTTACATGGAAACCTTCTGTTATGAATTTTGTACTTTACTTTGCATAACATTACACTATTGTTTGTGTTAATTACCTTATTTTTCGGTAGATCCACTGAAAGACAAGACGTAATAAAAAAAACCAACCTCTCTCACTTTGAATTTATTCAAGTGAAACCTCTATGACCCTTAAGCAGTTGCGTCACTATTGTGAAAACAATCTACCGTATTTACCCAAATCTAAGCAAAACTTTTTTTCGGTTTTTGGTGTCCAAATAACCGCCTGCCATTAAAGTAGAGTACAAAGCGAACGAAAGGTCTGAAAAAAAAAGAAAAAAAAAAAAATGGCACTATGAACCGCCACAAGTAATGTTTCCCATACAATATAAGCAGTGCTACACAGGTTTGCTTTGCAGGTGCAAATAAAAACATACTGGTGCTAAAACTTTTGCACAGGTAAACATAAATAAATACATAAAATAAAACAACAACAAGGAAGACGAGTCTAATTTTCTTTTTAGTTTCGACTATTGAATTTTAATACACCATCCGACGAAGGAAATAGAACTTTAGTATTGCTCTACTTGAAATGTAGCAGCCTTCCAAATATTAGTAGCAACAAATATAATTCCTTTACGTAAATAACAACAATAAATTAATGAAATGCAGCAACCAGTTGCTTGTGGTAATTTAACTTTAACCACCGGTTTCGGGCGCTTAAGTGCCCTTCTTGTGGTCTATTTTTTACTGTTGCTTAATAAATACACATGCTAGTGGTGGAATCAACGTTAAGTGCTCTGAGCAGGAAGTTCATTCTCGCTGCAAACGATCGGAAAGAAGTTATGGTGCAGTGGTTACAAGAAAGAAATATTGCGGCTGATATGTCAATGTCAAAACTTCTTTTATAATCACTCGTGAAGCAAAATAAGCCTATTACACCCATATATGCAGTAGACGAAATCGCAAAGGAGCAGCGTCACAATGTAATAAATTTGCCTCCATTTCACTGTCGTTTTAACCCTATAAAACTGGTATGGCGTGAGGTGAAGAATTACTTAAGGAACAATAAGCCTTTCACAATAACAGAGGTGGAAAAGCTGTTGCATGAATCTGTTGCCAATGTGGATTCTGCATCTTGGGGAAAAAGAGAGAGAGAGAGAGAGAGAGAGAGAGAGAGAGAGAGAGAGAGAGAGAGAGAGAGAGAGAGAGAGAGAGAGAGAGAGAGAGAGAGAGAGAGAGAAAGGTCAGGCAAGTTGAAAAACTGATTCAGGCAGCGCAAACAATGGCAGGGATCATCAGTAATCATTAACGGTTAATGATTTGTCTTGGCAATGACGACAACAGTGAAGATGGGGAGCTGGATGTAATTGTACCATTGTCGCCGTAAATTGTTGAGTGAAAAGCATTCGGATAATAATACGTGGAGAGAGAAGTTACTATCTAGATTATTGTTTATTTCATATCTGTCGTGATCCAATGCTTATTTTCTATATTTAAAGCTTGGGCATTGTTGTGCTCTGGTCTCTGGTGCTGTCCAAGAACGAATTATTACTGCTCAATAGCTTACATTTATGAGATGCAACTGAAAACCGTTTCGTCTGCTGTGCGTATAGAGACTAGTGTTGCAACGTCGCTAAAGCAGTGTAGCCAACTTAACTCGCCGTAACGCGAAACGTCAAGTGCAATGTTTCTGCGGCCCGGGTATAGGTGGTGGACCGGTAAGAAAACCTAGAGTCTTGCTCCCCTTTCCTTTTAGTGCAACTTTGCCACCTGGTGGGACAACAAGACAGTAACACACAGTTTAATAGTTTTTCAAAGTGTTTCCTAAAATTTATCTGAAAGTAAGACATAGGTGTGGTAGAAGTTAAACTCAGAGAGCAGGTAATAACTAGATAGCTGTTGTAAAGAGTAATTCATAAAAGGCAAGGTTCCACTTTTGGGTTCTGGTATGTCACACAGTTTTAACGGTACAAGAAGTTTATGGCAATCATTAAATGATATGGTATCAACTGCAGCTCTACATCAACTGTGCAACAATTCCTAACAACTCAACTCATTATACGGAATCCTATGTTTCCTACAGTTAATTATTCAGTCTCTATGACAGCGACCTTTTTCCTGATCCAGTGGGATTGCCCTCAAGAACTAAAAATGCTGTCAGAATCTGATCAAGCCTTTCAATGACCAGTACCAAATTTAATGTCACAATGGCTACAGTAGCCTTTACTTGGTTTAACTTAAAATACATTTAGATGGGCCATAAAATTGCATATTGTCAACAACATATACCAAATACACTGTTGGGAAAATTTGTAGTCACACCAGTGACAACATGGCAAATCTACTGTCCGGCAATATTTGCAGCAGCAAATTTCTGGCCAGAAGTGTTTGCAGATGGCTACACTATTTCACACGAAGTGGATGAATGCAAGTTTAAATATGATGTGCAGTGTCCATGTTTATTGATGGAACCAATGCACATAGTGGAATATATGAGCACTCACACGTATTAGGCAATGTGTGGCACATGGAAGTTTGGATCGGTCTGGGAAGTGTGTAAGGATAGCGCAGCAACTTGTTAACGCAACTACTCGCAAAAGGTGGGAAATCCAGGTTAGAGTTCCTGTCCGCCACAAATTTGCAAATATCACCATTAAATTTTAGAGCTGATGCCTATTTGTAATCTCAATTACAAATAAATTTCTTGTATTTCATACAATTTATACAGGCATCCATAGAAACTTTATGCACGATTTTCTTTCTTTAACTGTTTAACTAATGAATTTCACATTGTTACAATCAAAATAAATCCATAATTACCATTTAGACATCTGTTTGTGAGGTATACATATGTGTTTCAAGTGTAAACTGCACAACCTAAGACTTTCAGTAATGAACATAATACAACCTTTCACAAGAGGTGGTTTCAAATGATACTGTCACTATAAACTAATCATAAATTTTTATCTTACCCTCACCTGTATTTTGTCCATCATACAATGAGATGCCAAAGAACAAGCAAAAACTTTAAAGGGAACTTAAAATAGATTTACCTGTTCCCTTGACCATTTTTATTTGCACTAAATGCTCTTGCCAGACCAAAGTCAGCTAACTTTAAGATGCCATTTTTTGTAATAAGAACGTTAGCAGCTTTCATATCCCTATGGAGAATCTGAAAACAATAAAATAAATGTAATATTAACATAGATGACTCCAAGTATAATTTCAAAATGCAATTCCTTATTCAAAATAAATAGTACAACACTTGTTTCCTCCCTCCTATAACTTAATTAGTATTAAACAATAACATACCTTGTTGCTGTGGATGTAATACAAGCCATTTAGTAGCTGTTGCATTACTTTTTTTATCTCTCCTAAGCTAAACTTCACATTGACGTTAGACAGTAAACCAGCTAAATCATGTTCACAGAAATCAAACACAAGATAAAACGTGGACCGGTAGCGATTATGCTGGGAAGCTGTAAAATGAAAGAAAAACAACTTATTTAACATTTTTTTCATAATTTGAGTTTGGCATATGTATAATGACAAGTTACATTTGATGATGTACTTGGGAATCAACTGAACTTTAAGGATGGTTAGTAGTCAGTCTAAAGCAGTGATCAACTATACTCAGATTAAAATTACTTCGAGACTGACAGATGGCAACAATGGGGCGGGGGGCACAGTTACTGCCTCCTATCCTGCATGCATGCCTCATGCTCATGTGATTGACAGTTAAGTCGACTGTCTACCAGCTTGCCAATGTCTTTGTTGGAATTGGAAAACAGTGGTGTGGATTGTTGCTTTTTATAATACAGTAGATATCACTGAGTTCACATGACGTGGCTTGTGCTAGCCGAGCAGGAAAGACTGAGCATATGGAACCTACAAAATAGCTGTGATTGGCTGACACCAAACCCCCTATCATTGGGATCACTAAAAATGTCAAAGTAATATTAATCAGAGTATAGTTAAATTACATTATAATAAAATTTGAATTCATAATAGCAATATAATGTCAGTCATTTTTATTTCATCTTGTATAAAACCTAACAAATTTTATAGCTACAGTACAAGATTTGAATCATCCATCCACTACATTAAACTTGCCCAATGTGGTGTATGAAATTCCCCCTCCCCAAATCCATTGTTTTCATAGCACTTAATTGTCTAATGATGTAGAATTAGAATTTGCCCAGCAATCTTTAGACCATTAAAGTAAATATCTGACATACGACTCAGTTTCTTTCCCCACTAATAAAAGTTGCTATTTATATAACAGTTCACTATGCTGACAAATCTCTTTTAAAGACAATTTGGTTAAATAAACCATGTGTTGTGAAAAAGGAGTATCTGAAAATATAATTACTCAAACTTCAGCTGTGCTAATGTAGCACTGGCCATTATGTACTATCTGTCAAAGGATGGGGATAAAACAATGTGTGCCGTCATTTGGGATACATATAGGTTTAACCAAAATTACAACCAATTCTCACAATTTTTATCATCTTCATAGTAATTTTCAAAATTTCACGGTTTGTTTCGTATCTAATGTCTAACACAGATCTGTCAGTATCGCGGTGGGAGCAGCTGAACATACCTAACACTAAGCCTTTCAAAATGAATCATCTCTGCAGTGGAGAATACTGAATGTCTTCTGCACATATATCAAACTACTACAGTAAAAACTCTGACCATATCACTGCGAACACTTGACTTAGCATATATATGCCTATGGCTCAAAATATGAATAACACCAGATTTCAAATAATGTAATGCATTTTTGTTTATGTAAACTTCACTATATAATTTGACAGACAAAACCCTAACGTACCAAGCAGCAGCCTGCTGCCACTCAAAATCTTTACTTTCAAAGGAGAGTGGCTTGTCAGTATTTTCCTCAGCTTAGTACAGCTGATGAAAAAATAAATAAAAAAACTTACAAAAATCTTGTGTGCAAGCTAAAGTTCCTTCTTTAGGCAGGAGAGTATAAGAACAGATTTACTTTACTCACAACCCACACCATGAAGTAAAGATAATTTCCATCTTTACTACAAGGCCAAGCCTGTTAGTAAAATAAATGCACTCTCCCTTCTATTCCCTCCTGCCATAAGGAATTTTATTCCAAAAGCTACCAATTTTCATATTTGTGTTACTATTTACTATCCAGCCACTATTTTAAGAAAATTCTTGCGCGAACCCCCCCCCCCCCCCCAATGATCTTTGTAATAAGATTTTTCATATTAATCAAAATGATGTGTTTGTTTTTCTAGTTTCCGTTAGTACGGTAGACAAAATTTAAGATATTTTTTAGCTACAGAAAAAATGTACACAACCACCTCTGTTCATTTGATGTTATTGCCACTACAGAAGTTAGCAGATTTCCACTGTTATTCTACACAAGGCAAGGATTAACAGTGCAGAGATTAGTTATCCTTACAATACATTCTGCAGTCCCAAAATTACACCTCCCAATCCAAACTGTCTCCACATTGTCTGCCACAATACAATTTTCTTGTACTCCTCTTCACCCTTCTCTCCCCACATTGTTCCTACATTTCAGCCCATCCAGCAGCTACATAGTCTGTCAGACAGTAAGGATATCTTCACCCCTATTGTCTTCCCCTTCATCACTCTGCACTGAGTCTTTTTCTGAGGAAGTCTGGAATTGAAAGGTTTAGAGAGTGTGCACCTTTCCTAGATGCTTGCTTGCAGATAATTTTCTTTATGGTAACTGATTACCTCTCATTATCAATATATGGAAGAATGAATGGGGGGAAAAATGATGTTTCCAAAAAGTGATAAACAGAATATAAAACACTGCAGTGTGGAAACAAAAAAATTAGCAAAAGGCAGGTATGTATATTAGATTTACTTGGCTTACAGGCAAAAATAATGTCTTCAGTAAGACAAGACTGTCTTACTAATAAGATAACATACAACCACAACACACAAAAAATTCATTTTTTATTGAAAGAAATATACAGTAGTACAGAGAATTGTGACCTCTAGCAGAGTGGGCAATCAGCCCATACTTTTCCATCAGCTTCAAATCACTGTCGCACTCATGTGCCCATACAGGGTAAATGAAAAGTTGCTAATGCAGGTCTCTATATAAATAGATCATATATCAGACACTTATATAGGCCCTAGTATCTTACATATGCCATAGTTCAACTGTGTGAACTTTGGTCTAACTATGTGCTGACAGCAACCAGCACATATTAAAACAAAAACTTTCAAAACTTACTTTTAAATATAATGAAGGCAAGTATCTTGATTTTGAAATATTTACAGAATTAAAAATGTTACTTGGAGCCATGCAAGGTAATCAAGTTTCAAATATACCCATGCAAAAGTCAGCAACCAATTTCTCAGGAATAGAAACTAAACAGAACACTTATGTAACAAAATTATTTCTACAGCAAGCTAAAAGTTCCTGAATTACACTTTCTTGAAACACACACTGTAACTGAACTAACCCACAATATATTTTACAATAAGAACATTAGGATAGAACACTGAGTAGGTGCAACATCTCCACAGATAATGTTATCATGATTATAATGGATAAACTTTCAACATTAAAGTAATTTATGTTCATTCCAAAAAGAACCTTCACTTAACACATATATTCAATACAGGACAAGAAAGCCTTTCAAACACTTCTGAAATTTACGACAATTGCAATAAAGAAGTCATGCCTGTCAACCTAATATTCATAAACAACTATGTGACTAAATGCTAAACTATAAATTCAAAGGTTACATTTCAATGTCAAGTTCAAGGATTTTTGACAATTCGTTTCTTCCACACCTAGCAATGAGGTAAATGAAAAACCACTAATCAGCAATGAAGATAAAGAGTTCATGTTACTAATAAAACTTACTACCCATCCCAGCAGCTTCACGTGAATGTTGGCAAATGATGTTAAATGCGCTGTGACCATTGGCATCAGCCAATCATGTGACAATGCAAATTGTTTCGTAATATCTCCAATGTATGAGTATGCTTTCACTGAGCAGACAAGACCCATAAAATAGGAATGGCATTATTTACTTACTCCTTGGTATGTATAAAGACACTGATTAAATCATTGTTTTGTGGTTTGAATATGTAATATCAGTATCTTAGCAAAGACTTTGTACCAGTGTTGATGTTGCCAACATAATCACATGAGGACACCAAGATGAGAAGTAAGATTTTTTACCCATATTAAACTACCTTAGTCCTGTAACTCACTGGCTAATTCTGTACCAAGTTCAGAGAATAGCAAGACCATACCAAATACTATGCTTACAAACAAGTGTTCAAATAAACACCTTGTTGCTAGCAGCTTTTTTTGTAGCATAAGAAGTTACAAAACAAACAACAGTACAACAATTGTACAATACTTTCCCTTCGTATTATGCAGTATTGTCCATTGGAACATCAGAAACCACAAATTTCACTATGATTCACTGATCATATATCAACTAATGGCAAATGCTTCTCCCTCTAGTGGCAAAATGCTGGATTTACTTATGAGTGCTAACTATACAGGGCTACCTAGGTCCTACCACCACAACCACAGAAGATTTACATACCGAGTTAGTACAGATTTTTGTCTGCCAAGGATTTGTATCGAAAACCAACATCTACACATAAAAAAATCAAGGACTGTTTTTCACAATTTTTCCATAAGAAAATAGCCTCACCTACCACAGCTACGTAAGCAACAGTAAGAAAAATATATATATATATATATTTTACAAAACAAGCCCTTACCACCATGAACACATTGGATTTCTTATATTTACAAATGGCAACAAGGACAAACTACAATTCGCTACACACTTCCACCACCTAATATATTTAACTGCGCAATTTCGCTCTTCGTATTTTATGTAAAAGTATTCGCCATAATGACACTACCTTTAGTCCGGCAAATCTCTATCAGATTTACGACATTTTCATGTTTGAGGAGCTGCAAAATTCTTATCTCCCTCAATGCCGTAATTGGAAACTGAAACAAACATCTCGTAAGAAATATGCAACACACACAACTGATGCAAAACATACGTATAATGTTAAGATCATCTTAAACATACCCCCTCTTTCTCATTGTCCATCAAAACTTTCTTCATCGCGACGAACTTCTTCGGGTTTTTCTTATCACGTGCCTTAAACACCTCCCTAGAAAACAAACAAAATAAACTTGGAATAACGAATACAAACATAATCAAAAAATATACAAATAAGCCAGTGTGTGCACGATTGCTGCTAAGTGTGGAAATCTGGAGTAATTTTGGATTTTAAACACAAAACATACCCAAATGTTCCTTGGCCTATTTTGGCGACCTTTTCATATTTCGTTGCCTCATCACAGAATGGAAAATCAAATTCTTCGATGTATTTTTCTTTCTCTTTAATATTCATAACCGAGCTAGTACTGCTGCTTTCTCCAGTTCTCGCTGCAGCACTAGACATCATTTTCTCGACACGTTGCTAGTTTCTAATTAAGGCATTAACTTTAGTCAGCACGAACATTCAAAACATTTACAAATGCTTTCAATACTCGCCATTGCATCATTAACAGCAAAGATCTTTGGTGAATACTTCAAAACAACATGCACGCGGTATTGCCAACTTTACAGTTGGCAGCCTTTGCGAATAAAGATAAGCAAAGGTGTTATTTATGATTTAATTCAAAATTTTAATTAGAAGTTTTAATGCAGGTTTTACATGATTACAGGAATTAGCGCGGTAAAAAATTTTACTTTCCTATATCATGTGGAATATTTAACAAAAAATTTTTTTTTCAGTTTTGTAATTAATTATCGGTACATGGAAGTAAGTTCAAATGATGTATTCCATTTCTAAATCACAATTTACACACGGCGGAGAAAAGTACCATAATCAATGCTTGTAAAAAAAATACAAATAATTAAACTTAACACTGCGAAAAGAAACACATCGTGCACTTACGTTGTCGATTGGGCGGTTCTTTCGTCACAAAATCTTGATTGCGCTTCATTACGTGCTCGTAGGTCCGCAGATCCATACTCACAGTCAGCACACCACACCCCGCGGATGCTTGCGCTACACTAAACGATTGCTAACGCTGCACAGAGTTTATACTTACGATTCTCGATAAGTTATTTCGATATTCTGTCGATAGTCGAACATTGATACGTGGCGTCTGCTTTCTTGCAGAAAACAAGATATAACAGTAATGCAAGAAGGTTATGATTCTGTAGTAATTAAAGCATACGCGTAATATTTACACCTTACACCAAATTGAATGTAATTTAATCGTTTCTAGCTCTTTGAAAGGCTGTAATATTCATCTTTAGTAGTAGCAAAAGATTACATCTGCTCATTTAGAAGCTACCTGAATACATTTTGTAAGTGAACATAGAGTCTTTTTTTCTGACTAAAACGGTGACGACTAAAATGCTAACAACAGCACTGATACTGCACTTTTAATGTAATTACAGGCTAATTTCCATTTTATTATATACTTGTAAATGAATTGGATTCCTTGTACGTCCATCAAGTCCTAACTGTTCAGTGACACGAGCGTTACTCACAACATACGGAATTATTGGTTATAGGACATCGAAATGTGGGAAGGCAAGTGAATACATTCGAATTTCCTTCTTGCTTTACAAATAGTCATACCCAGAGCTTAAGTTTTATAACCATGGGTATCGTAACATATCACTACAACAATACAACCCCCAGGTCCCCCCCGCTCCCACCTGAAACAATATAAATATATGAGAATCATAAGCTTCGATTTTTCGCTGGATCTATATCGGGAGAAGTTGGTGACATTCTTGACTAAGACTCATGCATAGCCTATAACCACTATTTATTAGACTGTGCTGCAACTACTACGGTACCACTGACTAATGGCCACGTTGTCGGGGGACATAAATCCTAATTTCCCTTTCTTCTTGAACTGCTGCCAGCCACAACGTGCAAAGAGTTGCATTGTCTATGCCTGTACAGTGCATATACTTAGCAGTATTTATATGGCATTAACTGATGAACGACAATTAAGATATTCCTGGCCAAAAGGGGTCATGTAAAATTCAGACGTCTCGAATAGATATAAAAATGACACACGATATACACGAGTCACTGAGTTAGATGTTTAGTTAACGCTTTAAATGTAATCTGCTTTTTAATACCTAAGTTGTATTACAGCTGGGTTAACGTATGTTCATATACAAGACTAAAATAAGAAATACGATACATTAAACCCTTAACCCCTGCCCATCGCCCACGGGGGCTGGGCTGCTGGCATTGCGATTTAATCCACTCATAAGCGTAGCCAGGATTTTATTTCGAGAAGTGTTTTCAATAAATGAACATCGTAAAAAAATTTCGTGGGAGTTTTATTAACATACGTCAAAATAGACATCCACGACTGTCTAGGTGTACTATCTTACCTCGCAGTGGGATAACTATTTATAGTAATATCGATATTTTCGAAATAATGAAGGCAGAAAATGTTCGCGACTGATGAATTCGAATGGATTCTGCTTCTTGCAGCTATTGCCAATATGGTTACACAAGGAAAGATTTTGTTTGCCTCTTCCCTCAAACTTAACCCGAGACAAAGAAACAGTTACAGATCGTGATGTAATTAACATCGTTCCAGAAGATCCATTAATCCCATATTCAGGACTTATTCTTAGTAGCCTCTTCTTGTCTTCGAACACTAAACACAATAAGGAAGTGTTGAACAAACACAATAACGCTGAGTAGAGAGAAAGCAGTCAAAGATAATAACGGAAGAAATGTTAAAAGAAGATACGGGAAAAAGAAAAAAAATCGGACTAACACTTTGCATACATTAGCCCATATGCGGATCCAAGGAGGGGGGGGGGGCGGCGAAGGGTCGTTCGCCCTGCGCCCCAGCAGCTCTTTTCGTTTAGCTGACGAGGACAATTCTTTCACAGCCCTCCTCCCTGCCATCAGGCCGTCCTGGATCCGTTCGTTATAGTTTGAAAAGGTAGTAATTTGACAAAGGGCAATCCATTTTATGCAATTTCTGCACCTTTTTTATTAGCTTCGTTAAAATTTCGGGAGGGGTTTGAACCCCTAAAACCAACACCCTGGCTACGCCCATGAACTGCCGATTTCTTCCAACGACTTTGTACAAACACTGCCTGAACGGTGCCGGAACTCCGATCTGAGCGAGATTAAGCCCTGGGTCAATGATCTCTAGAGACCACTGCCGTGGGTGTGTCTTCCAGAGTTGCCAACTTGTAGATGTGAAAACATCGTACTATGCAACTCAAAATTATAGATTTTGACACAGAATTATCGTATATCAGAAAAAATTGTTAAAAAAGCAAATAAATTAATTTAAAAAATGGTAATTTCCAAGGAACGGTGTATATCGAAGTAGCGGCTTCAGTACCAGCGATATATATCGCACGTTTGACTAATGTGTCTTTAGTTTTTACAATAAAAACTAATCCATTTACATTGACGCATCGACATACCATCGCGTGAGATTTTATTTATTTATTTTTAACAAACAGAAAGTATTACGCGGCACTGATGCCGCTACTTCGATATACACCATTTTTTGTAAATTACCAAAATGATATTAGGAAAATTGACACTTTGGGTTATCAAATAATCGCGGCACAGACATACGTGAAGTAGTGTAACAAGGAGAGGTAATTATTATAGTAACGTAAGTCTTATGAAGAGTTTAATGTTAGTTGTACGACAGTTGTATCGACATTTCGTATTGCATTAAGTGCACTTGATATGCTCGGTCTAAATGGTATCTGCAGCCAGAAAGAAATTATCTTCTGTTTGGCCAGTATCGTACAAGGTACTATCGTACATCGTACAAGCACTGAAATTATCGTATGCCCCCATAATTATCCTACAAGTTGGCAACACTGGACTTCCTATAATCAGGTACGACGTTTTTATTAATTAACGACCGTGTGCACATCGTTATGATGATCATCTTGTTGCTCACACAATCGCTTCAACACCATGAAATAAAAGGAGCAGGAGAAAACTCAAAAGAAGTTATAGGTAAAACAGAGAAAAATATAATATAGTAGAGCGTGGCAATGGGAAGAACAATGTGAATTGTCAAAGAAATTATTGATAGATCTGAAGCATTGAATTAAAATTTGTGGTGCAGCCGCGAATCGAACCCGGACATCTATGCTTACTAGGCAGACGTCTTAACCGTTAGACTACCACACCACTAACAATTAATGCGCCTCGGAATAGTCTATATACAATTTCCCTCCATAACACAAACTTTAATTCAGCTTCTTTGTTCCAAAGATAATTGCCACTACTGCCAAGGCTCTCCATGCAGCGGAATAGCACCTCAGCAATGGACATGCTGGAACAATCCTGTTACGGTGATATAAATATCAATTAATACAAATAAAGAATCCCAGAGACGGATTTACGTCTCAAATATGTCAAAGACATTATTGATAGATCTGAAGCATGGAGAGCCTTCGCAGTAGTGGCAATTATCTTTGGAACAAAGAAGCTGAATTAAAGTTTGTGTTGTGGAAGGAAATCGTACATAGATTATTCCGAGGGGCGTTAATCGTTAGTGGTGTGGTAGTCTAACGATATACTTACCTGGCGTAGGAGATACCGTGATCATAAAGGCGGTTCTCCCAGGGCGAGACCTTTCCATTGCACTTCGGTTAGGTTGACCCCTGCGATTACCTCTAATGTAGGTAACTCGGGCGCATAATTTTTGGTAGTCGGGACTGCGTTCGCGCTGTCCCGTTAAAAAAAACCAAACTATCAGTCTGCTGGCGGCCGCGCTGGCGGTAGGAAGTGTGCTGTCCGCTGCGCCTGCTCGCTTCCGCGTGGGTAAGTCTTCGCGCTTGCTGCAGCTTCGTGCTGTACTTGTATAAGTTGTTGAGGAATTATGAGTAGATGTCAGTGATGGCACAACCTACAAGGAAAGATACGTTGAAATTGACGTTTGACAACCGATCCGCGCGACCGAGGTCTTTTGAAATCGAGAATTGGCTGGAACAAGAGGTGAAGTTATCAGCAAACGATCTTATTGGTATCCATATTTCGATTGTAACCTGCGTAGTTTTTGTGAAATTGAGTAGTGCCGAGCTATGTGACAAAGTTGTTGAGTCTTGTGGAGGTATGCTAAAATTTAAATATTCTGATCGGCGTGTTGGAGATGTTACCGTTTCCCATGCAGGGTTTGGCGTTCGGACTATCCGAATATTTGAGCTTCCTTTCGAAATAACTGAAGAACACATAAATGCAGTAATATCACCGTTCGGGACAGTGCTTTCTAACGTTGCAGAGAGGTGGTCGAGTGCCCACAAGTTTCCTGTACTCAATGGTGTACGCCAACTTAAAGTTGAGTTACGACAGCATATCCCGTCATACATTAATGTGTGTGGGTACAGAGGTATTGTCATCTATGACGACCAACCGCGTACTTGTTCTTTATGTAACAAGCCTGGACATGTCCGCATTAACTGTATACAGAGGCGCGTGGCACAACTGCCGGCAGGCGAGCCCGCCAGACCTCAGACTGTGACGTCACTGCCCGTCACTTACGCGGCCGCAGCTCGCGCGCAGCCGTCTGCCTATCCGAGCCCAGAAGTGACTGCAGCTACCGCCGATGCTGAGACTGAAATATCTATGGATATAACTGTTATCGTACCGGAAGAAATACCTGAAACCCATCCACTTACGACAGCTACTGCACCTCTGCCGACGCAGGTGGCTGAAATTTCTAAGGATATACGTACTAACGTACTGGAAGACTCATCTGAGCCCCTACCACCTCCGACAGCTGCTGCAGCCCTGCCGACTCAGGTGACCCCAACCGGAAAGGTGGAAAAAAACCCGGCAACGGAGGAAGCAACACCGGTAAAAGAACCAGAAATTGGCATGGTAAATGAAGAGCGCCCGTCAAAGAGGAACTCCCCCAGAAGGACTAGGAAACGGAGGTTGGCACACCAAGGTGCAAACGAGACCGCCCCCTCTTTGCGTCAGAAAGCGAAGGAAATAGGGAGCAGCCTCTGCCGGAAGGACGCCACCGAAATAAAAAAGGCTCCAGCTAAGGAACAGAACCCCATTTCCGTGACGGGAAAACATGAGACAGAAGGAATGACATTCAAGGCAACTGGAGAACGAATAGAAGGAAGTCTGTCTTCGGAAGCTCCCCACGACCTTCCACAGGCACCCAAAACTAACTGGGCGGACGACGACGGCACCGACACGGCGGATGAGGGGATGAATGATGACTCAGAAAGCGAAGCGGCAAGCACACCACCCTCAGACCAGGATGACAAAATTAATGACGATGTCGCAATGAAAGATAAATCCTCTCTTCAGAGATGAATCCCCGACCCCTTTGACACCGACGAATATTATTAAGATGTTTTTAAAACGTGACTTTCATATGAAGAATTTGAAGTTTGTTTTAGAAGATAGATAAATTAGGAAGAAACATGCCTGAACGACAAGCATACAAGATCGCCACAATCAACCTGAACAAGATACAAAGCTAGTTCAAACTACAAAATTTAAAGGACTTTATATATGCCTCTGATAGTGACATCATTTTATTACAAGAAGTGACAGGAATTGATCTTGACCACATAACTGGATTCAACGCAATAGTGAACCCCGGCAATAGTACAGAAATGGGCACGGCTATACTTATAAAAGAGGGCATCATCTTAGAAGACATTGTAAAATTACCAAACAGTAAAGGACTAGCGGGTACCATAAATAAGACACGTCTGATAAATGTCTATGCTCCCTCAGGTTCAAGCAACAGGCAACACCGGGCGAAGTTTTTTAAAGAAGAAATTGTTCCCCTGTTTGGATCCCGGTACGACCATATTATCATGGGAGGGGATTTTAACTGCGTTCTCCATGCAAAAGATCAAATTCCGAATTTTAACAAGTCAACTGAACTAGAACGCATAGTGACGGACTTACGACTAACGGATTCATGGGAGCATATGCACGGTGCAACCCCTGGGTTTACACACGTGACCAACCACTCGGCGAGCAGGCTTGACAGGATATATGTCTCGCAAACTTTAAAAGACCACATTTTACAGTCCGAAGTCTGGCCAACGGCATTTTCGGATCATGCTGCGTTCATATGCACACTTAATATGGACAAACAGGGGACGTTTCGAGGGAGAGGTACCTGGAAACTAAATGTATCCCATCTGAACGACCATGTTTGTAAGGAGGCGTTCCAAACCCTGTGGCGAGAATGCGAAAGCAAATTCACCTCTTACAACTCCGGTATAACCTGTTGGCTACGTTACGCCAAACCCAAAATACGAAAATTTTTCATTAATTATGCGAAAGAAAACAGCATTTGGTACAAATCAACCATGGAGTTTTACTTTCAGTGTCTAAGGGATCTGCACACGTCAGATGCAACAATGGTCGGGAATTACGAACGCATTAAAAAGATTAAAGCAAAAATTCTGACTCTTCGGTGCAGACAGTTAGATGGATACCAAATAAGGTCGCGGGTCCAGAATGTAGCACCACAAGAGGACACTTCAATATATCACGTGATACGTGAATCCAAAAGAGCCTCGCGCAAAATATTAACTGAATTAATAACTGCTGACGAAAGAAAGCTGACGAAGCACTCTGAAATCAAAGAGGCACTACTACAACATTTGACCTCCTTATTGTCCAGCCACCCGATTGACGAACAGCTTCAGGACGAATTACTGACCAACCTGCAAGGCAGAGTAACCCACGCGGAAGCGCTCAGTCTTACTTCAGAAGTTACTGAAGACGACGTTCTAGAAGCCATAAATGACAGTAAGAAAAACAAGTCGCCGGGACAGGATGGAATCCCAGCCGAATTTTATCAGCAGTTCAGGGAACTTATAACACCTAAATTCACCGTAATATGCAATGAACTTTTAAACCCTGACGTTGTTGTTCCAACAGAATTCCGAGAAGGTATGGTAGTTTTAGTGCCCAAGACCTCGACTTCTAACACCGTCGGCAACCTGCGGCCAATCACGCTATTAAATAGCGACTACAAAATCTTTGGTCGCATTATAGCGCGAAGATTGCGTAACACCATGACTGGCGTCATCGGCGCATACCAAACAAGTGTAGGCAAGGACAGAAAAATTCTGCAGGCACTCTGTGGTTACAGGGACCTCATTTCCACGGCTGATGTCTGCAAAATCAAGTGTGCCATAGTGTCGCTGGATTTTGACAAGGCGTTTGATAGAGTTAATCACCAGTTTTTGCTTCGAACTATGGATGCGATGGGATTCCCACCGCAGTTCCTCGCCGTCATACGCAACACACTAATGAATAACTCAGCCAGGGTTGTCATCAATGGACAAGTCAGCCGTCCGATTCAAGTCACCAGTTCCATCAGGCAAGGGTGTCCGATGTCAATGGCACTTTTTGCGATCGCCATCGAACCCCTTCTCGCCTCTCTTACAGAGAATCTACGGGGTCTCTATATAAGAGGTGAAAAAATTGTGTGTCATGCGTACGCTGATGACGTTGGTTTCGTTGTTACGGATGGTAATGAGGTACAAACCGCACTACAAATAGTAGAAGAATATGAACAGGCAAGTGGTGCGAAACTAAATAGAGTGAAGTCCGGGATATTCGAAATTGGTCGTGGACTGGGATCGCAGATACAAGGACAGTTACCTGCTCTTTCAATCATGAAATGTCTAGGAATTGATTTTAAAAGAAGTATACAAAACACTGTTGCTGTGAATTACAGGAAAATACTTCACAGAATCCGTGCCACTGTCCAAGAGCACAGCATCAGGAAACTAGATGAACTCCAAAAAGTATCTGTGGCTAATATCTACATCACCTCCAAAGTAAATTATGTTGCGCAAGTGTTACCCTTGCCAGCAACGATGGCTAAATGCATTACATCGGCACTGGGACATTTCGTGAGCCGAGGCCGCATATTTAAGGTCACGTATGATACTCTGATGCTTCCAACGTATTATGGCGGGTTAAATCTCACAGACGTGAGAATAAAGGCGCGGGCTTTATACGTATCAAACATGTATAAGAACTGGAAACAGCCAAATGGTAGCCTCGCTGGGCATTTGCTGAATGAAATTGCCCCTGAAGATCTCCATGCACCAATCAATGTTCGACATATACCCAACGGTCTGTACCACCTCAAATATTTTTAGTGGAGTATAGCTACCTACATGACAAAATCCCCGACAAGGACATCGTTAAAGTAAAACATCTTTACAACAACCTGATCAAAATGAAGGCCAGGAACAATATAGAACAAAAATATCCGTTCAACAATTGGAATGCCATCTGGGATAACATACACAGTAGACACCTGCCAACATATGCGAAGTCGAGCTGGTATTTCGCTGTCAACAGAAAACTGGCAACAAACTCCCGACTTCATGCTATTCATTTGGCAGAGACACCAATGTGTGCATACTGCAATGTACAGGACGATGATGAACACAAGTTTTTGTGTGCTAAGGTAACAGACATATGGCACTACATCAAACAGAAGATAGCGAGCATCTGTAGGACCTCGCCCAATGTGATCACGCCGGCTCAATTTTTAAACCCAGATGAAATACCTTACCCAAGAACGAGGAGGAACGCTATCAACTGGCTGAAAGGCCAAACAATACATTACATCCTAACCAGACAATCAACCTCCAGGGAGGACTTCACAACATATCTCACAGTTGAGCACCATATGTTAATGCGTACTAAAAAATATAAAGAGAACTTTGCAAACTTTTTAATTAAAACAATAATGTAGAATAACAAAAGTAAGGAGAGTTATTTACACAGGAAAGGCGGTATCCAAAGGAAATACTTCCGATTAACACCCTTTAGACATGAAGTAAGAGCACATTTGATGAAGTAAGAGAAAGTAGAGAAGAACGTAGTTTTAAAGGACTACCTATACTAAAAATTACAAGTTCAGTTTTTGGTGTTTAGTTTTTATTTTCAACATTGAAGAAGCTGGATAATATCTGTATAATTATATACTTTTCCATTTAACAGAAGTAAAAATTTTGTTAGTTTTGAGACGAAAAATATAGTCTCACCTTCACACAAATGAAGGAAGAATTTTATTTATTTTTTTTCTGTATCCTATTATACTGAGCCAAACAAGCAGTATAATTCTATGGATGTGGAGGAAAATTTGGCTCATACAAGAAGTTTTCTTTTTCTTTGCCAAAGTGGAATCAAAGATTGAAGTACAAAGTAAAAAAAAAAAAAAAAAAAGTGACAGCGGCGCGCCGCTATGAGTCTAAAAAAAAAAAAAAAAAAAAAAAAAGTGTTGTAGGGGTCAGCGCAACTGCCTGGAGGGCGGGGGACCCGGGTTCGAATCCCGGCTGGGGAAAAAAAAAAAGGGGGATAGCGTCAAAAAAAAAAAAAAGTGGTGTAGGGGTCAGCGCAACTGCGTAGAAAGCAGGAGACCCGGGTTCGAATCCCGGCTGGGTACACATTTAAAAAAAAAAAAAAAAAAAAAAAGTTGTAGAGCGCTTAGTAAAAAAAAAAAAACAAAAAAAAAAAAAAAAACGGTTAAGACGTCTGCCTAGTAAGCATGGATGTCCGGGTTCGATTCGCGGCCGCACCACAAATTTTAATTCAATGCTTCATATCTATCAATAATGTCTTTGACATATTTGAGACGTAAATCCGTCTCTGGGATTCTTTATTTGTATTAATGTGGATTGTGTTAACAAGATATCCAAACCAAATGGAGTTTTAGGTGGCAGAAGTTGCGTCTTTCGACACGTAAACACTACTTACTCATAACGTCTCTAGTTAGAAGAGCGTAGAACATCGCAGGTATTGAACATTTTACATAGTTTTTATCAACAATACTGCTCCCATTAGTTATACGAATTGTAGACCATTATATACCAATATCAATTTTACTTCTAGATTTTCGTTTCTGTAGTGGCTTTCTAGTTTACGTCGGCAGTTTTCCAGTGTTGTGTAGGCGTGTGGTAGAACTGAGTTGACAAAATTGCCACAACCCAGCTTCACTCTGTGGATGTACAACGTGTCGTAACTGAGGATACTTCCTAAGTGAAGCTGACACGATTATAGTGTGTCAAAAATATGGCGTATGTTAGGAACTACAATAAGCAGTCATGCCACAACAGTCTTGCTCCTTGTTCCTAGATACTCCACACCTCAGGGGTTTAGCAATACTAATCAAATACTTAGTATTGACGTCTTCACAGAGTAGTGAGAGAACTGATTGGGGGTGAGACCAGGGCATCAACAGGCGCCAAGGTGTCTGCAGTGCGAGTGATGGCAGTAAAGGTGGATGAGACTGATCAGGCCATTGCTAGAGCTTGTGAGAGATATCATCAGACGGTTTCTCACCTACAATGGTGCAGATTTGCTCCGCTGAACAGGCCATAGCTAGAACTCGCTAAACACACAACTGGGCCATCTTAGAAGTTTGTCTACAGTGACTGATAGCCACTAAACATGATACAACTCTAGGTGGCGAGGGAACCATTGGGTGTGCCCTTAGAGTCATTACGTTGGGTGGGCTTGTTGAGAATGCTTAGGAGTCATTGTCGTCTGCCGAGTGGTTAATGTTCTGTTTGTAACGCATATGACAGTCTTGTATTTGTGTTAGGTTTCACTGACTCAATCAGTGCCCAAGGTGGCACCAGTTGGTTAAGTGCTACTATACTTGGTTCCTCTTTGTGAATATGTCAACTGTATTGATATTTTATAAAGGGTGTTTCTACCATATCTCGACAAACTTCAAAGAGTCTTAAGAGGTCTCAGTAGATCAAGTTTTACATAGGAACCTATGTCCAGAAATGTCATTGAATGACACTTATTCAGTTTTGATACTCTGAAAGAAATCTGTTTTATTGTAAGCTCTAAACTTTCTGCAGTTTTGGAGGAGGGAGTACGGATAAAGAAAGAAAAAAGTTTATTAAATATGGACTCTAAACTACATACTTGATAGCAATGAGCACGACTTCATCTTCAATACTGTTACGGGATTTTAGTGGCATTGTAGCCAATAAAAACCCACTTATAAGCTGAACTGAAATTTATTATCTGAACACTACAAAGACTCAGAGCAGACTTAGTTAACAAGATGGCTGAAGCCGGGAAGCAGCTGGTCAAAGCAGTTAGAATATAGAGAAATGTTTGTTCATAGTGGAAAATCGATTATGCCGCCACACAGCCCACCCTCCCCTGCAGTACAGAGTACTCTTGTTGCGAGCGGGAGGGGGGAGAGCGACGACATCATCCTGTAGCACTCGGGGTAGTCGAGTTACCGTAAGCTTGACGGACACCGCCAGCAGCGGGGACGGCACCTGAGGACGATGGTGAGTGTTGCTGCTGGAGACGAAGTCGCCAAGCCAACAGGGGGGGGGGGGGAGGAGAGCGAGTGGCCCTGTGGAGCTGGCGGGGGGCGAACAGCGGCGAGGTATGAGGTGCCACCATTCGAACCTCTGCGGATGGCAGGAGGAATGCCTTTGATGTCATCGAGGGAAGTTCCAGGCGGGAGCTCGATGCAGTAAAGAATCTTGCGGTCACTGTTAACACAGGTATCAGACGCTGAATAACACGCAATCAATAACTTGGCATCTCCACAGGTACTGTCACTGTTACCTCAAACACAGGTGACGTAGGTAGGGGGGAGTGAGGAAAACCGACAGAGGTCAAATGAGAAGTGGAGCCATCTGGCGAGGTAAAAAGGGAGATGGGAAGGGGAGAGGGGGATGAAGAGTCATCAGGGGGACCGGGAGGATCGACGTATGCAGGTTTAAGTCTGTTCATAGAAACAGTCACGTGCGAGTTGTTGATATCAATGACAAAAGTGTTGGGTCCACATTTTAGAAATTTGTGAGGGCAAGAATAAGGAGGATAGAGAGGGGGTCTAATGGAGTCGTCCCGAAGGAAAACATACTCGGATGAGAGAAGGTTGTGTGGTACTTTGACGGGGGGAGGGGAGTGGCTGAAAGGAGGTGGAGGTCGTAAGGAAGCACAAATGTGCCTTACCCATTCTAAAAAGGACGGGAAGTCACATTTGGCAGGACAGGGGGAAGGGGAGATAAGTTCGCCAGGCAAGTTTAGTGTTTGTCCTTACATGAACTCGGCTACCGAGTTGAGCAAGTCATCTTTATAGGTTGTTCTCAGACCTAAAAGTACAAGAGGGAGGGCCTCAGTCCAGAGAGAATCATGGCACCAGAGAGCGGTCTTGAGAGTGCGATGCCACCACTCTACCAGCCCGTTGCTTTGTGGGTGGTAGGCAGTGGTATGAATGTGGCGTATGTCACAAAATCTGCATAGGTTCTCAAAAATTGCTGATTCGAATTGACGACCTTGGTCTGTAGTGACAATTGCAGGGCACCCAAAGAGGGCGATCCATGAAGAAAGAAAGTACAGTCTCAGCAGTGATATTGACAAGCAGAGTCGCCTCAACCCACCAAGTGGTTCGATCTAAGGTGGAGAAGACAGAGCGAAAACCCTCATCGGGTGGAAGGGGGCCAATTAAGTCAATGTGTATGTGCTTGAACCTGCCTTTGGGGAGCACAAACGAGCCGAGTGTGGGAGAAGTATGTGTAGATACCTTATTGCGCTGGCACGGGACATATGCGCGCGCCCAGGCTTGTTAGTCATGCTTCATGTCCCGCCAGACGAATTTGTCGGATACCAACTTGACAGAGGCTTTGATGCCCGGATAGGCAAGGCCATAGAGGGCAATGAATATGTTTTTGCTGGAGACAGCGGGAGAGTATCGGGCGAAGCTTGCCGGTCGACTCGTCGCACCACACTTCTCCCGAGACACCGGGGAATTTGGTGCGAACGAGTTTGAGCGAAGAGCTCGAGTCATTTAGAAGTTCAGCTACTGCCTAGTCGGAGACCTGCAGCTCGGGCAGGTTGCACATATCAATGAGGGAAGAAATGGAATGATGCAGGAAATGAAGTCGGCTACAATGTTGTCTGTGCCTTTTATGTAGCGGACGTCTGTGGCAAATTGGGAGATGTAGTCAAAGTAGTGAAAGCAGCGGGGAGGGCGGTCAGCAGGGGGATTCTGAATGGCTGATGTGAGAGGTTTGTGATCTGTCAGGACAAAGAAAGCTCTGCTTGGAAGTGCTTGATAGCCTCATAAGCAGCAAGGAGCTCCCTGTCGAAGGCAGAGTACTTTCTTTGAGCATTGGATAACTTCTTTGAGAAGAATTGTAGAGGCAAAGTAGTGCCGTCTATGGTTTGACTACGAACAGCGTCGATGGCAGTGTCACTTGCATCAATTGTTATGAAAATTTGGGCATCGGGATGAGGATATCCTATGGTCTATACATTGGCAAGGAAGTCCTTAAGCGCATCAAATGCGGCAGTCATTTCATTGGTCCACGAAACAGGGTGAGAGCCTAACAGGGTGAGAGCCTAATGTCTGTTTGCCGGCCAAAGCGGCGCTTGTAACTCATCCACACTGGGCAGGTGACGTCAGTAATAGTTAAAAGTTCCTAGAAACCTGCGGAGCTATTTGAATGTGGATGGGGGCGGGAGTTGCCTAATTTGATTCACATGGTCAGCAGATGTGGAGATGCCTTCTGCGGAGACAGTAAATCGGAGAAAGAGCACAGAAGTTTGCTGTAATTGTTGCTTTGAGTCATTAAGGGCAATGCCAGCTGCAGTGAGTCTGTCTAAAAGTAGTTGCACATGGTTCTTGTTCTTCTTGACAGAGGAACTAAAAACTAAAATGACATCTAGGTATGCAAAATAAAATTTGAGATCAAAAAGTACTTCATTAATAAAGTGCTGCCACGTTTGAGTAGCATTCTTTAACCCGAAAGGCATAAAGCATTACTGATACAAACCAATCGAAGTCATAATGGCAGTTTTTTCAACGTCCTCCGGAACCATGGGAATCTGGTGATAAGTTCGTTTGGAGTCTAGGAAAGTCTACGGTAGTCGCCACACATACGCCATAAGCTGTACTTTTTATAAACAAGGTGTAAAGGCGACGACCAGTTGTTGGCAGAAGGTTCAATAATACCAGTGGCCAATAGTTCGGTAATCTGCTGTTTAACCACTGCGAGTTTTTCTGGGCAGAGGTGTCGGGCTTGCTAGAAATTGGAGGGCCCTCAGTAAGTCTGTCTATGCACTGTCGCGTTCCTGACAACAGAGATGCGGGCCGGAACGCCTGATTGTTTTTGTTTACCTGTGCGTGGCGAAACTAGGTCACACGGGGCAGGGAAGGGGGTACCAGCTGGCAGTGCGCTGTGAGGCAGTGGCTCGGAAATGTTCTACTCAAACAGTGCAAGAAGTCCTCCTGGTGCCCGTCGGCGGTCGAGAGGGCAGCACAATGGTTTGTGCACAAGATGGCGGATCAAGAGGCAGGTAGAGACAGTTATGTGGCCTGCTACCGGCGTGCAGCGGCGTGCGCGGCTGCGCAGTGGCAGGGCAAGTCACGTGCTCTACCACTGCAGAGGGGTAGGAAAAATAGTGTCTGCAGCGGTCACTGGCAGTGCGTGGCGCGGCACAGCGGAACAAGTATGCGGCGTTGGCATGGCAACCACGGTTTGTCTACAAATATCCGCTAGCTTATTGGACGGAATGACAGATACCTTTTTAGCAAAGCGAACCCTACAGAGGGGGGGGCGGGGCGATAAGGCACATGAAACACTCGAACTGAAAACACTGTCACTAACCTGCTGTGTATTCACTGCTGGCGGGGCACATAGTGTCTTTACCGTCTGTAATGCTGCGGCTAGTTGATTCTCCACATCAGCTATGCAGCAAGACAGCTTCAACTGCTCAGAGCAGAGGTGGGCTACTTGTTTGAGTTTGAAGGATGCCTTCTATCGCTACAGCGAAGTTAGAAAAACAAGCCTCTACGGAGGCTGTTGATCCCATTAAACAAGTGATTATAGTAGTGGAACATAAGAACTGCGTAACTCTAAAGAAACAAAACAAAAACATTCAAAGAGTAAGCGCGAGAGCGACACAGCGCCCCTAGCGGCAGGCGCAGAAGCACTTTGACAGTAATACCAAAATAATCCGTGAAAACACAAAACTCTCACTAAACTGTTTCTTCGCTGTCTGCTACAAGTTCATCACTCCACTTGGCGACGTCAATTAACTCGGCGACAGTTTTTAAGCACTCGTTTTGTGGTGTCATACAGGTTGTCCTGTGGCGGGTTGAGAATCACATTGCCGAGGAGGTCGAGATGATCTTGGAGGCCTGACGAAAGGTATGCATAGCGTGAAGCATCACTGCTGTTACCATGACCCGCAAACAAATGTTCCACCAACGCAAACCATGTCTATGTGAGATCACACGCGAGCAGCACTGCATGTGGAGCCGGCGACCGGCTCGGTAGAAACACTGGGAACGGCGGGAAGACACTCAATGTACAAGCCACGAGTGCGAACGCAGACAGCGTAGGTGCCCGCAGCACGGAAGTGGCTTGTCCTGACGCCGAAGGTGGCTGTACATTGAACAAAAACTCATTACACACACTGTTCAAGCATGAAAAGTCAGTCGACAGAGCGTCCTGTTCGACAATATGAATACTGGTAAGGAACAGTTTGGATTGTCGAACACATAGCACAAACACAGAATTGTTCGCAGGTTGGAACTTGCGTACAACAAAAGGTCCCGTACTGTAATTAGCACTCGAAGAAGAGTCACAAATGTGTCCACTTGCACAAGCACTGAAAGCCGGAGGCACAGAATAGTTCTGCGCATGCGCGCTACTATTCAAACTGGCAACCGGCGCGGGAGACGCGGAAGGATACACTAAAGGCGCGGCGGCAGGGCCAGTGTTCAAATGAATCACTAATGCTGGCAGAAGTCATGATAGAACCTGGCCGCGAATATGCATAAACGAAAATGTTCTGGGCACTGAAACTGTTCATGCAAGGCACATTTCGCGAAACGCTCGGTGTTACATAACAGAAGTCTATTGTCTGAAACCTCGTGCTATTGTTTGGCGAAGAGGTGAGAGTATCTGGCGAAAAGACTTGTGCTGAAACTTTAGGCGTAAACATCTGAGCACAAGGAGGTGAGAGTGTGAGAGATGGTGTTGATTGTGAAGCTGTGGCAGCACTTGTTGGCAGGCGAAGCTGTGAAGTCATGGTTGTTTAACCGTTGTACCACTGGTGGCCGTATTTAACGAAAACATACTGGCGCGGAAGCGCGAGTTTCATGAACAAACACCCTGTGACACTCGAAAACTTCGTGCGGGGTCACCAGTATGGGATTTTAGGGGCGTTGTAGCCTCAATAAAAACCCAATTATAAGCTGAACTGAACTTTATTATCTGAACACTACAACAACTCAGAGCAGACCGAGTTAACAAGATAGCTGAAGTATAGTGGATAATAGATTATCGCTGCCACACTGTGAACAAATCTCTTCTGCTAATGAAGTGATCATTGCTCTTAATGTATACAATTTAGAGGGTTACTGGATATTTTATATTGCTTTGGTGCATACTACCTGCTCCATAAATTTGGAAAGCAAATAGCTTGTAGTATATAAGATGAATATGTAGTTTTAGCATAATTGAATGTTTCCGAACATGGTTCCTTTGCATACTTGATCCACAAAGATCTCTTTTCAACTGTGTGAAGTTTCTTAGGCATTTTAGAAACACTGTTTATATCCCGAAGTATGACAGTGCTACCCATAGTGTATGAATTCTTTATCAACAAACATTTTGGAGATATCATGGTGTGACAGAATGAGAAAATAGGTAATTGCATTCCTTGAGTCGTTCGAGCAGGAGAGGAAGATAAGTCATTGCTGTGATACCTGTGTTCTTCAACTAAATTGTGTCTTTTCGTACAGTAATTTGACTAAGGGTGCCTGCCACTTATCTTTGTAAGTGATCTGTAGTTTTAGAGTGGCCTGGGTTCAAGGTCGTCTGTGCCACACATACTGCCTTCATGTGTTGTGCCACTATTCTACATTATATTTCCCATGTTACTTAGTGTTTGATGGGCTGAGTGTGAATGTTCAAGGAAGAAGGAAGATTAGGGTTTAATGTCCTTTCTACATCGTGGTCACTAATACAAGAGTATATAATTGGGTAGATTTTATCAGGAATGGCGAAGGTAATCAGCTATACCCTTTGACAGGAAACATCCTGGCATTTGTCTAAAGTCATTTAGGGAAATCACAGAAAATCTAAATCTAAGCGGTTGGTGGCAGGTTTGAACTGTCATTTTCCCGAAGGTGTCAATTGTCAATGCTGCACCACAGAGTGTTGAAGATGGTAGATTAAAATTGCCTGCTTTGGCCTGTGTGGACAATCACCGGTACACCAAAATGCAAAATCCATAGTTCCACATAGGTTCAAGTGATGGTATCTCCCATGGTGTTGCTAATGGTTGTGGTTTTGATCTGTCATGCTATATGGTGAATGACAGATGGAATATAGTAGAATCCTTCCAATTCCAGGAGGGGTTCTTCAATATTCAGTTGTATGTGCTTGAACGGATTGAAGAGGGAACGATGCCGAGCGCTCTGATTTTCCTGGTTCGAATCCTGTCTTGATAGGTGTTTTTAAATATACTTACACAATTTTAACATACAATGGTAATTTTACGAAAAATGCACTTTTCTGTTTATTCACAAATTTGCTGTAGTTTATAAAAGGTCGTTAATAATGATGGTTTCAATAAAAGAACGCGAGTCACATTTTTCAGTATTGTCTACACTATTAATTGACGATGGTAGTCTTTGATTGTTCAGTTTTTGAAGAGCTACGACGCTGGTTTTGCGAAGTCGCAATTGTAGATTTGCTTTGCCTCCATTAATCCTTTTTCTGGTATCCTTTTCCAGACGTAACTAAACTGCAATAAAAAGTTACGTATATGGTGTAGTGTATGTGGTATATGATGAACGTCAATCGGTGGATTGAAATCTGGCGGTGCTATTTCATTGAGTAGGTGGGAAATTAAACTGTGCGGTGACGTTTTCCACAGATTATAAGTACTACTGGTATACAGTGCTTGTGCCTTTGTGTGCAAGTTCGTGAGATTCAACCCACCGTTTTTTATTGGAAGGGTAAAAGTTTCATATTTCACTTTGAAAATTCTGCCTCTGCTCACGAAATAACCAATTACAGACAACATACTTTGTGCGATGCCACAGGGAATGGGCAACACTTTTGCGACGTAATTTATTTTAGATATTATGTAAGTGTTCACCAGTGCAACTTTTTGTATAATATTCAATTGCCTCAGGCTGTGGAGATGGATACATGCTCGAAGTTTATTGAGTAGGTCCCTGTAATTGACTGCAATAGTGTTCTGTATCTTTTTTCTAAATTGTATCCCTAAACATGTCATGCTGGTCACTTCCTTCAAACGCATGTGGTGTTGCATGTTTATTCCGGAACCAATATGCATGGTACCGGATTTTTGCCAATTAAGTTTGGCTCCAGATGCAGCCTCATATTTCTGGATAATGTGGAGCGAGGACTCTACTTCTTGTTCGTTCACTACGAGAAATCCCACGTCATCCGCATATGCATGACACACGATCTTCTGCCCGTTTATAACCAAGCCTTGCAGCTGGTGCGTGAGCTTGACGAGCAGTGGTTCCATAGCGATAGCAAATAAAGCTGCTGACATCGGACATCTCTGTCTTACTGAGCTCGAAACTTTAATAGCTTCAGTGAGTTGACCATTAGGGTGCGTTCACACTAGCTTCGTTCGAGTGGCGCTGCTGACGGTCTGTAACGGTTTGAGGCGTTCGAGTGGCACTTTTGACTCTTTCTGACGATATCTGACTGACCAATCAGGTGTTAGAGTGGCGGAGCTGATAGTTTGCGACCGTTTGTTTAAGTAAGCGGATTTCCGTCAATCTGACTGACTCCAAAACGTTTAACAAGCCTCCTCCAAAAGACAAGCCCGCATATTTACGAAGAGTTCTGTGTTCTAAGTCTTCGATTTTCTCTTGATTGAGGCTGAGCTTTGTATATTAGACAGGCATTCTTTCAACTTATGTGGCCTTCTAATACAGTACGTCCCCTTTTTATTACACCCATACATACTATAAATGAAAGGTGTGGAAATTTACATAAAATACGAATTTAAAGATGAATGCGTATGTTTTTACAGTTTTGATTGTGATATATTCGCCTGAAAATGAAGTCAAAATAGTCCTACTGAGATTTTCTGTGCCATCTGTAAATGAAGTGATTGACACATAAGAATAATATAGTTCACAACAGGCATTAGCAGTGATCGATTTTTATAACCGACATCTAGCTTTATATGTGCCACTATAGCGTCTCACAATTACTGTTCCGTGTTTCTCCTTGTGGTTATATACTATAGAAATCTATTAGTGCCAATGTGGGCGTTTCTACACTAAATGTGTAACTTCTGGGAAAATCATGTACGATGATAATTCTTGCACGCCTGCAAATTTTTTTATATTAATTTTTATGTTTCATTTTTTAAATTTTATTGTAACTCATAATAATGGGACAAAATGCATATGAAGTTGTATGTTACCAAATATTCCTTGCACACACAACTATCCTAATTTACCTCATTTTCGTATGAGGTTTTGTCAGGTTAAATTGGCTACATTATTTATAAATGGGGGGACATGTTTATGTATATTTTGCCTTTTGTCGAAGTTTATGATCAGAATGTATTCCACAATGTATGTCTAATGGCGGAATTCACACTGTCCGTTGCCGGTCCGTCACCTCACGTCAACGTGAGCTTTCTCAAGAAGAATGTTTTGATGGAAAGGTCGTCTGGTAACATCGCGACTCGCAAGTTGACCTAGTTTCGTCACGCGATTTTGATTTTATACTCGACAGATACACGTTTTGCAGGCAAATGTGTCTTGTTAATCTTTATTATTATACTTTGGTTTAATGGTAAATTGCAAATGTTTCATGACGACTTAAATAGTTTTCTCGATTGAGAAATACATAACATATCGCCAGTCATAACCTCACTTTCAACATCGGTAGAGAGCAAAGATGCCAACTAGCGCTATGGGTGGCCAAATTACGAAACAGGTGAAATAAGCGTTCGAGATGGCTCCGGAGTTGGAAACTGTCAAAAAGCGCGAATGCGCAGTGGAGGCCTTCCAAATCGTCAGTAACTATCAGGAACTATCAGCGTTTGGGCCACTCGAACGAACCTACTGCCGGCCAGGCCGACATCATGGGTGTTCACACTGCACGCCGGGCCGAGCCGAAAAAGGGGGGGGGGGGGGGGATCAACTTTTCAGATTTTCAAGTTGTAAAAAATTTTGACGGTATATGAGGCCACGCCACATCGTTTTATGAAGTTATGTTTTACTTAAAATTTTTACCTTTCCTGTGAAAAAATAAAAAGTCTACTTTTCATTCCGCATGAGTTTTTAGTTTTGTTACGCTCCTCACTCGATTTTGATGAAAGTATGCGGTTAAAAAATCTGATTTTTGGACACATGGTAGGGCGACATCTTAGCTTTCGAATAAAACATTCACCTCTTTGAAATTCGTAACAGTCATTTTCAAATGATGCTTTTTGTCAAGTATGCGCACTTGATTTACAAATCGTGTATTGAAAAAGTTCGATAGCGGGTAGCTTACTGTTTTATGCATTTTAGACCATACATTACAGCGAGTGAAATGGAGATAAAAGTACAGAAACGTTTTTGAAATGGTCGTCGCACTGATATCTACCTCCTTTCTCAAGTGATTACGATTTATCCGAGCGGCTTTAAGCCGCGACCGCAAGCCTTCGATCTCGGCGGGTGTTGGGCGTAGCGTGAAGAACTGCAACACGGAAAAAATGAATTGCTGGCCACGTTTGTCGCTTCCTCGTAATGTGTTAATGATCCGTAACCAAAAAACAAGTATAAATTATTTTTTATTGGGTGGCAACCGATTATAATTGACAATGTCCTGCTATGGAGGTCATACTTTATGAAAGACCTATGACTGATTTCTTTCCCTCATTACACAATAAATGGAATGTATATTTCGTGAATGGAATTAGAAGTGAAGAATAAATTAATGTTAACCGTTACTTTGGTAGCTGCACTGAAATAATTTATTTATTTATTTATTTTATTTTATTTATTTATTTATTTTATTTTATTTTTTTTTTTTTTTTTATTTTTTTTTTTTTTTTTTTTTTTGCAATTTACTTATTGGGTTTCTAGTTGGAAATGATAAGAGGAAGAAGCCCATAATTATACTGAAATTTATAGGTATTTCTACACATAAGTCATGTATAATCATTTTTTTTTTATTTTCGCCTTTGTAGCTCTCAGAAAAATTATCACAAGTAAAAATAATTCTATGCAGCTTGTCCCACATAAAAGCAATATCACTCATGCCCGAGATTAAATTAAGAACAAACTAAGTAAAAAATAACAGATAATATTAACATTAAAATATGTAGTTACCTCCTCATAAGGGATGTTGCAAGTGGTGGCATACGTGAGGTTTACCTGTTTTATGTGGGACACTCTGTACTGTATTTCAACCCATCTCCACTTTCAAAGCACTCAACATATGTCTCAGAATTTTATTATTTATTTATTTTATTAAGAAGGTGTCTGAGGGAAACTGCATTTCTACGAACATTTTGCTGAATCGTCGGCTGATAATATCATTTGTTTCAGTGGTACTTCGATTTTTAAAAAAAAATGTTAACTCAAAGAAAAATGCGCTGATATAGTTTAGACTCAGAAACTACAACTCACGTCAGCAAAGGATGAGAAGCGTGTGCCACTTTATATCTTGTTGTGTTTTGTTTTTTTGCTCCCTGGTGGGCATGTCCCTAGCAACAAGCTATCCTCACCCACAGTCAGCTGAAGATCGAAGGAAACACGGTGGTGACAAAAACTTCTTCATTGCTGACTGAACCAGCTAACAGTTCACTGATTTTGTTATTATATTTCTTTTGTTGTCACACTGTAGTGACCTATCGGATTTTAAGCACATAAGAAACTGGTGATAATGGATTCATCCCATGAATTAAAAAAAAAAAAAAAAAAAAAAATGTTCAAATGTTTTTATAGCTTATGGGACTTAAGTACGGGGTCATCAGTCCCTAAACTTACAAACTACTTATGAACTAGCTTAAACTAAGGACGGCACAAAAATCCATGCCCGAGGGGGGATTCGAACCCCCGACAGCAGTGGCCGTGCAGACCGTGACTGGAGCGCCTCAGGCCCCTCGGCCACCGCAGCTGGCATGAATTTCGACTGACATTTAGAAAAGTTTTTCCTTATGAGAACAGCTAAAAAAATTCTGAATTTTGTATTGATTTCACAGACTTAATAGCAATAACAGAAAAAAATAAACAACATATTTTCACGAGTGTTATTTAAATGAAAAAAAAAAAAAGGTATCGTGCAAAGAGACTTGAAAACCCGCTGGAGACGTGAGATACTTGTGCTGCAGAAGCAATACCGTAGCCCAATCGGCTCGGTATTAAACATTCCGAATATCGTCGGCTCGGCGTGAGCTGGGTGCAGCGAAGTCCTCTCGGCCCGGCCGGCATTGTGAACAGCGCAATTAAAAACAATGTGTGTTTTTTTTTTAAGCTTATGGGACTTAACTACGGGGTCGTCAGTCCCTAAACTTACAAACTACTTATGAACTAGTTTAAACTAAGGACGGCACAAATATCCATGCCCGAGGGGGGATTCGAACCCCCGACCGTAGTGGTCGTGTAGACCGTGACTGAAGCGCCTCAGTCTCCTCGGCCACCGCTCACTCTATCAAAGGCCTTTTCAAAGTCCAGCGTTAAGACGGCACATTTTATCTACAAGTCTTGGCTATTGCTATGATATCTCGATAGTCTGAGATAGTTTGGTAAATTGATCTGTCACTCCCGAAACTTGTTTGGTAGGGACCCGTTGTCCTGTGCATGATCGATTTTAGCCGACGGCTGAGGACTGGCGAAAATTTGGTAGTCCCCATTAAGTAAAATAATAGGTCTTAAGGCCGTAAGCGTATTGCTGCACGGTGTCTTTGGCAATAGTACAACAATTCCTTGACAAAATTCCGGTGGAACGACGGTGTTGGGGTCCATTAATTCGTTGTACATCGTAAGTAGTTTTGTTTTCAATTGGGGCCAAAAAGTTTTGTACACTTCTGCCGGTAGTCCGTCGCTTCCAGGCGATTTGTTGCTCGGGCTCTGCAAAACGATGTCCTCTAACTCCTCTTCCGTCTCCTCCGTTGTCAGTTCAGTTGCGTCTGCTGCACTGAGGCGTCGTGGTAAATTTGTTGCAAAGTCTGTAAAACCGGTCACATCAATTGGTTTGTTTGAAAGTAACTCGGTGTAATGTTGTTGTATCACAGCCCGTATGCCACTTCGCGTAGTTACGGTTACACCGGTGTTGGTTTGAATCTGTGTCAAAATTTTCCTTTCGCCTCGTTTCGATTCACGTATCATATGATACATTGCGGCCTCTTCATCTTTCAGGGAAACCGGGACTTCTGCCCGGACTTTTACACCTTCAGTGATAGCAGTTTTGCCTGAATTTTTCTAATCTTCGCAAAATTATCTACAACTGTGGCGTCAAGTTTTTACAGATCCCGGAGACACTGGAAATAAAATTCCGACGTCCGTCTGTACCATGCCTTCTTCTCACGGGAATAGGACATTAAGGCTTTCCTTTATGTTGGTTTGGCACATCTGAGCCACCAATCGAGGGTCGAGTTGAATTTATGAAGTTTTAGCTCACACGCTCGCCATGATTCCAGAAATACCTGTCGACATTCATCATCTCGTAAGTGGCCCGTGTTGAATTTCCATAGGCCACGACTGCGGTATGTACCCTGTTTTTCCATGTTAATGGTACATATATAGGCCGCATGGTCGGAAAAACAAGTGGGCCACATCTCAGAATGCTGTTGAATTTCTGGACACATAGATCCTATCAAGTCGGCTGGCGAAATGGCTTGTAACGTGAGTAAAACCGGTCGTTTCGCCGTGCAAGCAGGTCCAAGTGTCGGTTAATCCGAGATCCTGAACAATATGTAAAAGTTCCGCGCAAAAATTAAAATTTGGAGTTTGATCTATATGCTTGAGCACACAGTTAAAATCACCAACGAAAATGATAGCATTGCAATTTGATGTGAAGAGAGGCAATACTTCGTGTCTGAAGAATTCAGCACGGCGTTTTCTGTTACTAGATCCGGATGGAGCGTACACATTTATTAGCCTGGTATTATTAAAACTGGCAGCTATCCCTCTGCTGGACACAAGTCTAACGACATATTTGACAATGATTCCCTCTTTAAGGTGTATCGTAGTCCCTAATTCATCTCCACTGCCGGGGTTGGTAAAAACATTGTATCCAGCTATTTGCTCTAAATTAATGTCGGACACTTCCTGGAGCATCGCGACATCTATGTCCGCGGCGTACAGAAAATCTTGTAAATTTTTAACTTCGAGGAACTGCGGATCTTACTGAGATTTAAAGTGACCAATTTGTATGCCTGCGAGGTGTTTTATGTGTCACTCGCCATTGCGGGAGAGAAGGTTAGTGTTTATTTTTCTACTGGCCAGGTGCGAGGAGTATTTGTCGCCTTCAGTCGCGGAATGCGTGGAGACCAGTGGCACTTCTGAGGGGTCCCTCATATCCACATCTGTGTCATCGGTATCGACATCTTCCGATCACTCTGTTGAAACCGTGCATCCTATATTCTCAGGACCCCGGAGGCCGGCATCTCTTAGCGCGTTTGATGTCGTCCCACTGTGGCTAGACGTGTCGTCGACATCAGTGGGAGGGTCCGACAGTGTTGCCTTATTTGCGTCTTTATTGCGTCGGTTGTGAGAGGGAGCTGTATCCTCTTTTACCACTTCTTTCAATTCCCGACCTATTGCCTGTGTTTTTCCTCGCATACTCGGCACTGAATTTTCCACCACTTGATGTGCTAACTACCGGTGTTTTTTTTTTTTTTTTTTTTTTTTTTTTTTTGTAGCATCTGTGGGTTTGTTAACCGTGACTCATTGGTGTGGTCGGAATCAGTGGCAACAACCATTTGCGTGTCGACTGTCCCTACGATATGTGCACTCTGAGCAGGCACAACGTCACTGGTGTGACTTGTGACGTCGTTTTCGGGAGCCCTCGGTGCTGAGACATCCTGTGTTTCCGATTGTGGTTTCGCTACTGCTTGGTCAGATCGCGAAATTACATCGTAATTGGAATTAACAGTCTGCTCAACTGTTTCTTGTATCGGTTCGGTAGCTACGTCACGGCTGGGATGGAGTGGCGTCATCGCGAGAGGCGCTACGCGTTCACCCGCAGGTAGCTGCGCTACTCGTCACTGTACACATTCAGCACGTACATGACCAGCAGAGTTACATCTCCCACATGTCTTGGGTTGCCCGTCATAAATGACAATAGCACGATATCCGCAAATCGATTTTTTTTTTTTTTTTTTTTTTTTTTTTTTTTTTTTTTTTTTTTTTAAAGCTTATGGGACTCAACTACGGGGTCATCAGTCCCTAAACTTACAGACTACTTATGAACTACTTACGAACTAGGACGGCACAAATATCTATGCCCGAGGGGATTCAAAACCCCGACCGTAGTGGCCGTGCAGACCGTGACTGAAGCGCCTCAGTCCCCGCGGCCACCGCGGCCGGCTCGTCCGAATTCCAAAACCGGCGTGTGAAACAGTTACTTGACCGACATTGCCGTCACTGTGCTTAAATTTTAGACTTCCTCCCACAGATTCAAATACTTTTTCACAAAATTCGGCGTCTCTTAACTTTACATACGCAACACTTGCAACGATCGGCATATTAATACCAACGATGTCGTTAATTTCAACCTTCATTTCCCGTCCTATGAATTCTTCTAATTCAAATGACGTAGGTCGTGCAAAGGCACTACCGGACGTCAATTTCAAAGTATCTTTTCTTCTGGTTTGCGCCATTAGAAGTTCTCAGAAACCATATTGAATACAACTAATAACAGGTAAACACCGCTGTGCGCGAGCGACTTACCTTAGTACGTAAACAAGCCTTCCTGCAGCACAGCGCGACAGGTCATCACTGCACGGCCGCTGCAGGCCAAAGCTACACTGACATGTGCTGCAGTTGGTTTCATTATTTGTACTTACCAGCGAGCACAGAATAACAGAGGCTATACCGCCTACATCAGCGTACAGGCAGTGAAGCCTGGCAGCCAACTTGGTTGGGTGAAGAAACGAAGTTGGGCCAATCAATGCGTAGTTCTTCAAGTGGCGCTCGCCTCAATTACATTGTTATTTGAACCCCTTAGAATCAGGGCCGGCGCTAGCCCAAGTGCCGCCCCGTGCGAGCTGCTAAATTGCCGCCCCCCTCCCCTGTTTTAACACGAAAGTTAGTGGAATTTTATTTACCAGAAACGACACGTGGTTCGGATTCCACGTTAAGCTGTAGGTCCTAAAGCTGTGTATAGGGAAAGTATGGCCAGCCTGCCAGCGGCAGCCATGCTGGGCCTATTCCGCTTGTGCTCACGCACCGACCACTACAACGTTCCCAGCGCTTAACAATACTTATCAACCGATTTTGAGAAAACTATTCAATGAAAACCTTTAATTTTTTCACGTGTTATACTGTGATATATTAGCTCGATAATGGTCTGATTTTCTATTCATTATTACTTATAGTTTCCGTACTACATCAAATTAAATAAACTACTGAGCAAAATTTAGATGACTTTGCAGAGGAAAAGTTGCATTGCGTAGGCTTTGCGTACGGTTGATTTTAGCACATACAATGCTGCGGACGAAATGTAGGTAAGATATCGAAGTTTTATTTAACGTTGAGAGCAGAACGATAACTTATTTCATTCTCGAGATACAGGGTGTTATATCCGAACTTCGCGTAGTTCTGTCCATGCGGAACTGGCTGCTCTACGAAATCCTTATCGTCCGATTTTAAGAAAATTGTTTCGTCTGTGGCTCCAGATGTAGAGAGTTTACATATAAATTTAGATTGACCTGTATTGTAGCGAAATATTCCAATAGACCGCGAGCATGTCGTCATCGGAGCATAGTGTAAATTAAGAAAACAAATGAGATTATGGATAAGTCTTTGATAAGTATTTTCTTCCGTATTATGTATTTATATCTAAAATGAAATACGAAAAATGCAAGGGGATACCCACTACATGACTTTTAACAATAACAGAAATTAAATGTGCCTTTACAACGCCAATTACATTTGAATGTCTAATATTTGTCTTGTTTCAATTCTTTGTTTCCTGTAATGATACAATTAACACATGAAAATGAATGAGAAAAGCTTGCTTCAGGAACTGTATATTAATTTCATATCTAAACGAGAATCTAGTTCACTCACTAATATGTCCAGAACTTGTGTGTTTTCAGCAAAGATTTGCAGATAAAATCAACAACGCGTGAATAATTTAACCTCAAGACATTATGCAGGAATTTTCTTCACAAATTCAAGTTAAAAATATATAGGTATCTGCTGCGTGATCCATTCGTCAGTGAATCATTAATCTATTAATTTACATTACGAATTAAAATCATCACAGTGCGAGAACCGAAGTTCGCTTCTGAACTAGTTTTCTCTGACGTCTTTCATCAGTCAGACTTTTCACCTTCCTGCATTTCTGATATTTAATGGAAGACTATAATGTTTGCTTCTCTTCTTCGCTTCTTAAGAATACCCAAAAGTACAACACTGTGGCATTATTCAAATCCAAACATGCAAATAATAACACGGTTTCTCATGGCAGGCAAGCAACGTATAGGACCAAGATGGCGGAAAGAACCACGTGACTCGATTTCAGCCAATCACGAGCTGCAGACGGCGGCAAGCGGCGCGGAAAAGGATGGCCATACTTTCCCTATACAGAGCTTTAGTAGGTCCCCTTTCCCCGGTTGGATAACTGAGGTAGGCTAGGGACACGCAAGTCGCCGAAATGGAGTCCAATTGAAAGACTTGCACCAGGCCAATGAGCCACACGAAATTATTATTATTATTTAAACAGATCTGTAGGAAGTGTCAACAATCAATCGCTATTTTTGTTTCTACTTTTCAGATCTACCCAGGTCTTGGTCACTGAGTGTCCAATCTCAAAGCTTTTAATATGTGCTTACATTTAAACCGTCACGTTGACTGTTACGTGCCGGCCGCGGTGGCCGAGGGGACTGAGGCGCTCCAGTCACGGTCTGTACGGCCACTGCGGTCGGGGGTTCGAATCCCCCCTCGGGCATGGATATTTGTGCCGTCCTTAGTTAGTTCATAAGTAGTTTGTAAGTTTAGGGACTGAAGACCCCGTAGTTAAGTCCCATAGACTATACAAACATTTGAACATTGACTGTTACGTTCAGCATGACGGTATAGATGTTATCATAACTCAAAACATTGAGGATAGTCACACTGTGTCCGAAATCTATGTAGATCCGGAAAATAAAAACAAAAATTGCGACTGACTGGTGACATTCTCTACAGATTTGTACAAAACAGTCGCTAGGCACCAGCTCAAAAATGGAGTCAAACCTGATAGAAGAAATCTAGCTAACTTTAATTAGCCTTGGGAATTTACAAAAATGTTCAAATGTTCTGTCTATGGATTACGTTTTAGAAGGTGTCAAAATTAACGTTTTGTTTGGTGCGGACGAGAGGGTTCAAACGCATTATACAGTAAATAAATGTTGCCAAGTGATAGCGTGCTAGTAGTATTGCCAAACAAAATTGCCGGTCAGAGTTTAATTGTTGTTCATGCAGGCGGAGACAGGTGTTTCATGGATCAAAAACCAAAACGTCCGACTATCATTCAGAAACGGATAGCAAAAATTTCAAAAATACGCCGAGAACCAACTTATGCCAGGCTTAATACCAATGTCTTTATCCCTTGTAATTACTCCCAGCGTATTTACCCATTCGTAAAACTTCTAGCCATTGTAGGTTTTGGACATGTTTGACTGTAGTAATGTTCAACCATTTATTTCCATAATGCAGGAACAATAAAGAACTCGGAAACTGCCATTGACGGGCTTAGCAAAATTGCTTCAGGCTTAAAATGTAACAGCAGTATCGAACATTGCATTCTAATTTCCAAATTACACAAAATTAGTTGTAAGTAAACGCACGGCACGTAACAGGCTGTCAGCGCTCCACTCATAAGAATACTGGCGTGCACGCCAGACTGCTTTCCCCGCTCAGTTCCTCCGGCGAACGCGACTATGCTGCTAATAGGAAAAGAATTACCAAATTTTAAGAGGAAAAAAATTTCTGTCAAGTGGGATACGAAACACAGACTTTATTTTTGCGAGGCCAGAACACTGTCATCTTTTCATATATATATATATATATATAAACTATTTTTTTTTCTCGTGAGCTCATTGACTACAAATTGAAAATGCTTTCTTGCAGGTTGACTAAGATATTATTAACAGAAACCTTCAAAAATGTTCAAATGTTTGTACAGTCTATGGGACTTAACTGTGGGGTCATCAGTCCCTAAACTTACAAACTACTTATGAACTACTTACGAACTAGGACGGCACAAATATCCATGCCCGAGGGGGGATTCGAACCCCCGACCGTAGTGGCCGTGCAGACCGTGACTGGAGCGCCTCAGTCCCGTCGGCCACCGCGGCCGGCAACAGAAACCTTATCGTTGAAACAAAAAAATAATAAAAAGAAATATCACTTCCATTAAATGCATTGTACATTTCAAGGCAATGCTTATTCTTTGTGGTCTTTATGTTCTTGTCCCTTGATGTTTTGTCATCGTCTTCTTGTGGGTCAGCAATGCCGTTTCAGGGTTCTGTTGAGGCCTTCGCGGCTACCGTAGCGGCCACGGGACCCACGAAGTCCCCACCGTACTTCGCCCTCAACAGCAGTCCCTTACTTTAGCATGCTATCTCAATTTTCTGGTTGATAATGTGTATACTTTAACCTATACCCTGTCTCTGGAACAGAATTTTCAGCATATTTCCGAAGTTTCTTTTAATTGTCCTTTTTATTATATATTCTGTGAAATTCTTCTTGTATGTATTCTCTATATTCTTGTATGGTGTCATTTCCTTTTTTGTTTATAACATAATTTACAAAAGTACCGAAAACCACAATATGACGTTGTTTCTTTGTGTTGGAAAAGAAACTTCGTCTGGAAAGAATAGGTTGTTTATTGTTATCTCTCTACCATCGCTACGTTTTATGAACGCGATCTGCTGTCTTACGTCGTTCCAAATATCATTGTAACCACTACAGGTAAAGCGGGGATAAAGCAAGTCGATATTGTTACATTTTGGGCATTATTTTGTCACGCTTAGTCCTATTTGAGTGCAGTTTTTCATTACTACTCACTATATTATTTATGACTCTATACCAAGCCACTTGCACTTCTGTTGTTAATATTTAATTACTTATATTTGTCCATATTTTTGTCCAGTTCTTGTTGGGGTATTCTACCTCCATCTTATTGTAGTTTTCGTTGGATTTTAACCTACACACAATAAATTTACAGTTCTTTTTATGTCTATCCTCTATAATGCAGCCGGCCGCGTTGGCCGAGGGGACTGAGGCGCTCCAGTCACGGTCTGCACGGCCACTAAGGTCGGGGGTTCGAATCCCCCCTCGGGCATGGATATTTGTGCCGTCCTTAGACTTAGTTAGTTCATAAGTAGTTTGTAAGTTTATGGACTGATGACCACGTAGTTAAGTCCCATAAGCTTAACAAACATTTGAACATTTGAACAACTATAATGCATTTCAGGTAGCTTAGTTCAAGGTAAAAATACCGAATATACTTCAATTTGTAGTTAATTCTACTCAAGGTTACCGGGGGCAGCATACTTTCAGGTTTCAGTAGCTCAAATAAAGCCGCGGTTACGGTGTTCGGATAGGTCTCTATGAGTTGCATTCTTCTTTTGGCAAAGAGGGCCGTACTCTTTTATCGAACATTGGTAAGTCCTAGGCCTCCTTCTTCCGGTGGCGTAGTAGTTGTGCTTACTGCAATTCTGAAGATATCACCTTGCCAGATATATTTACCTGTGGTACTCATGATAGCTCCTGCTGTTTCTCTGGGTATAGGTAAAACTTGACTGACGTTATGTAGCTTTTGAGAGTACTGCGCAGTGTACTGGTTTTATTCATTGCTTAATATTTAAATCCGTGATTCCGTTTAATATTAAGCTGCCTCTGATAATATTTAGCACCAGTTTTCAGTTAGCTGCTACTGTCCTGAGTGGGCAGCTGTAGAACTGCATTCCTAGTGCAGTGTGATGGACCACATTTTCTGCCCAGGGTAGTTCCATTGTTTCTAGGTCTTTCAGATTTAAAAAGGAACTTTTAGTCTCATTCAATTTTGCTCCAGTTCCACTGCAGTATAGTAACAACTTGTCCATTAGCTGGATGCAATCCTGTTGACTCCTTACTATCACTCCAAAATCATCAGCTTATGCATTCGTTACTTTCTTTAGGCCAGATATTGTTATGCCTTCCAAGGTAGCGTTTAAGTGTCGGAGGAGGAGTTCCAGAGAAACCACGTAAAGTATCATAAACAAGGGGCTACCTTGTGAAACTCCATTTGAAATCTTAACAAATTTTGTAAATTGTCCATTTATCGTAATCCTCGTTGTTATCACTCGTACGATGTTCGTTAGAACCGTTATGTTATTGTCATCAACACCTATGTATTTCAAAGTTCTAAAAAGGCACTAATGATTAACCTTATCAAACGCCTTTGCAAAATCTATGAAGGCAAGACGTCCATGCGCTGATGATGTCGAGAAAATTGCAATGATATCCCTATATTCGCATACCGTCTTAAAAATGTTATGTTGAGGGAGACAGGTCTGATGACATTCAATTACATTCTCGAAAATAGGTCTCAGTCTTTCTTTAGCTACGCTTGCTATTATTTTATAACAGGAGTTCATTAAACTGATTGGTCGCATTTTACTGAGTTCCTGATGACCCGGTAGTTTAGTCCCCTTTAAACACCCAACTAACCAACTTAACCTCTGTATTCCTTCCTTTTGGGAGTAAAACCGTTACAGTCTCTTTGAACTCGGCATTAAAAAACCTCCCCTTTCAGGACCTCATTAACAACACAGGTGAATTTGTCGCCTATTACGTGCCAGAATTGTCTAAAAAATTCGATCTGCAAACCGTCTGGGCCAGGACACTTTCTAGAAAGTGAAGATTTAATTATTTCTAAGATCTCTTCATTTGTAGCGTCTGACGAGAGGTTTCTATTTTCGTCTTCTGTCACCACACTCTCGATTACAGAGTTCTGTAGCAAACCGCGTTCTGAGTTTTCATCACTGTCATTTCCTGAATAAAACTGATAGTAAAATCTTTACGCTTCATTTATAATATCTTTTTGCTCTGACAGCACTCTTTGATCTTCCGTTCGAAGATTGGCAATAAAATTTCGTCTTTTGTTTTTTGAGTGCTGTATTAGGTGATAGATAGAAGTATTCTCCTCATTCACAATGCTGCTGGTGTGTGATTTTACTTTCAAACTCTCCAGCTGAGCCCTCTTAATACTTGTCATTTTGGGTTTGATTTGCGTTATCTTTATAAAATCCTCTGGGGACATTGTTTGCTCGTATAGGTCTCTGAGACAAGAATAATAAAATTCCATCGTGCTTCTAAACCATCTCGCCCGCTCTTTCCAGTAATTTATGAGGGTAGATCTTAACTTTGACTTCGCGGCCAAAGTCCACCATTCTATATTTGATCTGTACTTGTTCGCATCCTTAAGATGGCCTGCCAAGTCTGTTGTATTCCCAGGGCAAGGACGTTATCTTGGAGAATACTTATATTTGGTTTCCAAAATGATCGGCCCCAGTATGTCTTTTATCTTGCTAATGTAATGCTGTACTTCAGACTAAGGTTGTCAGAGAAGCTTCGATACTACTGACATTGTTTTCTAAATTTGGGGTGACATACATTCTGTCTCATCTACTCTGTGACGTACTTGTAATGTAGGTAAATCTTACCATCGAGGGGAACTTTATTTCCCAAGCGTCACACCACTTCATGTTTTTTACTAGTGCCTGCAGTTCACGAGAAAAATTAAAATTTGGCCGTTGGTCTTTTTTGTTTAAAACACAATTCCAATCTCCCCCAATTAAAACCTCTGCAGGGTTTTCCTTAAGAAGAAATAGGATGTCCCTTTTGAAAAAAAGCTGACCTTTCCTGTCTGGCATTGTTACCTGATGGAGCATTGATATTGATAAAAGTTGTGTTAAAAATTTGGCAACTAATTCCCTGATTCTAAAAGACATACCGTACATTTTTCAGCTCGATTCCGTCTTTGACAAGTATTGCGGTCCTACATGATTCAGGTGCGACATTTATAATCTCTTTATACGCAGAAACATATAAGTTCCGAATGTTAACCTCCTGTAAAAAGGCGATAGCTGTGTCGGACTGATACAAGAATTCTTTTAGCGAAGCTACCTTAGTTGCACTCTGAATTTTATTTATATTTAAAGTGGTCACATCCTACGTGTGATCCACTTTGTTACGCTACGAGTCCCAAAGTAGAGGATACATATTTCGAATGATGACATCAAATTACAGTCCACTTTTGTATTTCTATCTTTCTTTTTCCTTTCTTTCTTTTTTCTTCTACAGGGTGCCGAGAAAAGGACTCCCTGATTTCAAAATTAAATATCTCGAAAACAAAGATCGATAGAGGAATGCAGTAAACGGTATGTTTATTGTGAAAGCTGTAAGAAGTTTATACAGCAGTTTGAAATAATAGTTAGCTGCTAACAGATGGCGCTGTAATCACCATACGTAATGCCTAGTATAAATAGTGATTCGAAGCCCAGAGCGACCAGTTTCACTATTGAAACGTGAAAGGAGGTTAGCGTACCGAAGGAAGAGATTAAAACCATGTACTCTGTTGAACAACGCGTTTTTCAAGTGCTAGAGTACCACAGGTTAGAAGAGAGTCCTACGGCAACGAGGCGATGTTTTCAAGCAAGATTTTATGTTCCAAAAGGACCCGATGCGAAAACCATTCGTACGCTCATCGCAAAATTTCAACGAACAGGCAGCGTAACTGATGATCTAGTGAGGCATGTTGGCCACAAGCAAACCGCAGTTACGCCTGAAAATATCGCCACAGTTTCTGGAATTATTCAGCGAAATCCAATGTCATCCGTCCGTAGAATTGCATCTGAGACTGATTTGAATCGTTCCAGCACGCAGAAAATACTGAGAAAGAGCCTAAACATGTTTCCATTCAAAATTCAAATGCACCAGGCCATACCCGTACGAGCTGTGCAACAAAAGGTTGCCTTTGCTATTCAGATGCTCACAATGATTGATAGTGAAGGATTTGATGTTGGCTGCATCTGGTTTACAGATGAAGCAGACTTCCACCTGAATGGATACATGAATAAGCAGAACTGGCGATTTTGGGGTTCCGAAAAGTCATATTGGTGTGAAGCGAACCCCCTGTATTCTCCTAAGGTTACTGTGTGGGCTGCAATTTGCAGCAGAAGCATTATTGGCCCGTTTTTCATTCGTGAAACGGTCACTGGTGCACGTTACGTTGCAATTTTGTAACAGTTTGTCGCCACACAGCAAGCGTTAGAGGATCGACCAAGTACTGAATGGTTTATGCAAGATGGAGCCCGACCACATCGAACGGAACAAGTGTTTCACTTTCTTGACGAATACTTTGGGATCGAGTCATTGCTTTGAAATATCTCAAATTTACTAGTGCATGCATGGCTCGGCCTCCATATTCGCATATTCGCTGGATTTGACTCCCTGTCAAAGCATCCCGCCACGCTGGACGAGCTTGAATCGGCGATCTCTGTGGCATGTGAAATCATTTCGGTTGAGACACTACGAAATGTGATGGCGAATTTCATTCTTCGTTTGCGCCAATGGCGAACATTTTGAAAACATTGTGATGTGATTGTTTGAAAAGAGTGTTTTCATACGATTATTTCACTTACGTGTGCTGATATGAGCTGTGCAGCGTACAGCGCCATCTGTTAGCAGCTTTTGTAACTATTATTTCAAACTGCTGTATAAACTTCCTACAGCTTTCACAATAAACATACCGTTTACTGCATTCCTCTATTGATCTATGTTTTCGAGATATTTAATTTTGAAATCAGGGAGCCCTTTTCTGGACACCCTGTAAAAATTCATTTAAATGATTAATAAAAGAAGTCTTCTGCAAAAGTCTCTTCCGTGCCCATTCCTTCTGTCTGCTACTCTCTATCGTCCACCCAGTTTAATGTTGTACCAGTGATGTCATGTCCAAGTCGGTTAGCATCGTCAACTTCCAGTGTTGCACCAACAAGTACGGTTTCAGAGTTTTCATGTGGTCCTTCGAAATCTGCCGGTCTCTCTCTCAGGTCAGTACACTCACCAACTCGTTCCGTTCTGTGCTCGTCTTTCTTCTTTTCGGCATCCTGTATCTTCTGTTGTCTGTCCCTTAGTGGAGGGGCCAAGCTTTCTGTGACCTGGTGTGCTCTTCGTCGTTTTTTGTTCCTTCTCGACTTCGGTGAACTCGTTGGAGACGCCTCTGGTGAGGTTTCTAACGACTCTGTTGAAGGTCTGTGAAGTGCGGATTGTTCTTTTTTCCTTATCGGAATTTTATTATTATTATTATTATTCTTTATTATGGCTTTTGGTTACAGTGACCATACAGGCAGCGGTTATTACATTACAATAGAATTGAGATTCTTACAATGTATAGCACAATATTAATTAGTATCTCACATCATACAGCCTTAGAATAAAAGTAAAAAATCATATGTACAAGACATAAAACAATACATATTTAAAAGTACGAGTGACGTATAATACAACGAAAGTGCAAACAGCATAGGACCATATGAGAGGTAAAAAGACAAATAAAAGTCAAAATGTAATATAAAATTACTTATGCAGTTTCACGCTGTGCATGTTCAAGTTAGACGCACTAGCTCTAAAATTATAGCTGTATGCCGGTGACTTTGAGTTAGTCCGTCAGTAAACTGTACTTAAACTTGTCGAATACATGAAGGAGGACAGTGACACTTGTGGGGAGGGGGGTAACCCCTCGCAACCAGCGTGCGGTAGAATACACTTTATGCGGCCGTGTACTTGGTGAAACCTTCTTGACTCCGTTAGGTTGAGCATCGGCATGCATGTCTTCTCCTTCAATGCATTGTTCTGTTTATTGTGTTCTTGCTTCACTCTGTACTGTAACTGGTCATTTCCCATTCACAGGGTGTGTTTCTCCTTGTGACGTTCTTCCATCCATATTATCCTCGTGTGTTACGTGCTCTTCTCTCATACTGTGTTGTTCCGCAGGCCGCGGTCGCCGAGAGGACTAAGGCGCTCCAGTCACGGTCTGCACGGCCACTACGGTCGGGGGTTCGAATCCCCCCTCGGGCATGGATATTTGTGCCGTCCTAGTTCATAAGTAGTTTGTAAGTTAGGGACTGATGACCCCGTAGTTAAGTCCCATAGACTATACAGCCATTTTTTTTTCTTTTTTTTTCCCACGGTCGGAACGGCCTCTTCCTGCTCACCAAAAGATGAGGGCACCATGACTTCTCTGTCAGGGGTCATCAATGCGCTCTGTAGTCCGTTTGAAGAACTCTCGATATCCCGCGATACTTTCCATTGAGTCATGGCTGGCTGATGTCTGATTGTTATCGTTATTGGGCTCAGCGCAACTTCCTGTTTCCGCGCGCGCACAAGAAGCTTCCCCCTGCTCCGCCATAGCCGGTTGAGCGGGGCTGTGCTTAGCTGTGGCGGCAGCGTACGTCAACTTCATGCTTAGTGCTGGCCCTGGAACCGCAGCCTCTTTGTTCGGTAACTGTACGACTCGCCTTTTACTACATTCATTCCTGAATTTCCCAATTGAGTTACAGAGAGCACAGCTCCTTGGCTGGTCATCGTACGAAAGGAGGGCACGATAGCCACAAATATGTAGGTAAGACGGTATATGCCGCAAAAGCTCTGTTTTCACCTGTCGAATACCGTTAAAAACCGGAAATATGTGCAACTCTGACAACTTTTCTGCCACATTAGCTATAAACCTACCATATGGATGAAGAGATTCATGTATTGCTTCAGCAAGGACTTCGAACGGAAGTTCAAAGACTCTCACAGTTCGAATGTCTAGTCCTGCTTGTGAAACAGTTACATCACTAATTGGCCCATCGGAGTGGTTAAACTTCATCGTTCCACCACATTTATCCACTATTGGACTACATAACTCAGGAGAATTCATTTTTACAAATACAGAATTTGTTACGAATGACAGATCTATACTGTAAATATCGTCCCCTGTAATCTGTACTTTGTCTGAAAGCCACCTCTTAATCTCAAAAGGCTTTGGTCTGTTAAATTTCCAATCAAATCCAAATCTAATTTTATCTTTCCGTCACAATTATACAAATTCATTTTGTCTTTTGACACATTCTAAGGACAAGCGCAATAGCAATACAGCAATGCAACTAACCTTCTAACAGCTTATTAGCGTATTATTTATTCACCTAAGCATTAAGTCCCACGTAAGAAGCTCTCTGGGTATAGCTTTTCGTGTAGAGCGTTTCGGTTATGTATCTAGAGGAAAATGCTCACTACGTTTACATGGAACACGTCTTCCGGAAGACGAAAACCGATTTTCGTAAACCGTTTTTCGCTGTCGTGTTTACATGGCATAGCCTGAATCGGATTTCGTAGCTCACTTAAAATGGCGGCTGGAAAACAGCTGATTCAGTTCCTTATTTAGTCTGCACAATCGCTATTTTTCTTTATTTAAATACGCAGATTGATGTTCACTCTAATATTTATACTTTTATTTCACATTAGAAAATATCACTCTTTCCATATGTGCCGAAAATTCTTAACAAGAAAACACAATCTGACAAGCCAAGAACGCTTCAAAAACGGTAGCGTTTACATGGGCACGAAAATCGATTGTGGAAATGGAAAACCGCTTTAGAAAAGCGGATTTCCAGAATCGATTTTGGAGTGTTTACATGACCAACCAAAAGCGGAATTGGGAAATCGGTTTACGAAATCCGGTTTTGGGAGCACATGTAAACGGGGTGACTGGGAGATAGGCTGCATGCCAGAAGATCAATACCTCGATCGGTAGAGTCTCAGTTAGCTGGTCAGCTATCAGTGGTGTACTTCTAAATCAAGACTGTGTGAGATGTTCGTGTATGGATTGGCGTTTGACTTTACATCGTGCTGTTTGTGTGCTTAAAATAGATTATCGCTAACTATATTTTATTCTTGCCATTTTTTTCTAAAACACGATGTTTCGTTTCTGTAACCAATCAAGAATAAAGAACGATTTGTATTCTGTGTCTCGTGCAATGACGTCTGGTTTTCGAACACTGCTTGTTGGACGAGAAGCTCTGTATGCATGTATTTCGATAGTTGGGACCGAACAGTTGGATTGGTTCCTTTGCTCTAAAAAGGGTTAGATACGAACGTGTACGCTATGCTGTAAACGAGAAAAAAAATCTGTAACAGCTATTTCTTGTAGAGACTTACAGGGATTAGGAGAAAAAAATACCAAAAGACAGGTTGTCAAATAGCGGTGATTCCATGTTGTTCTATTCTACAGCTAAGCAAAACGTTCGAATGTTTGCAGTGGTTTGAGTTGTTCTTATCTATTTTCTAAAACACTATGTTTAGTTTCTGTAATAAATAAATATCAAAATTAGCGCACATCCTACTGTTTATGTATAACGGCCGCTGTACTCGTCTTGTATGGTAAAAAGAAAACGTGTTTGTGCCAGCTGCGAGGGTATAATACATGGAAATGTTGCAATATTTGTCGGTAATACGCTTGTGTGGTGGTTGTAAATTCCGGAAAATTGTCTAATTGTCTTGAATGTGCTAAAAATGCCGATTTTTTCGAATGCACTTATATAAATTTCAAGCTCTTCTATAGAAGAAAAAAAAAAAAAAAAAAAAAAAAAAAAAAAACCGTGAGATACCTATTTCGGATGCAATTTCTTTAAAAATTAAGTAATTTCCAACCGCTTCTCCAGAAAAAATATCAATTCGTTACAATACAGAGTTGATTCGTCTGGGAAAATAGCATGGAATGCTGTTGGAGTAGAATAGACTTAATAGTTGTATTATTATTTAGGACACATAGTTACAATCCTGAACGCTGCTTGTTGACGGTTGTGTATGCGATAGCTCAAACCGAACAGTTGGATGGTTTCTTCTGTCCAAAAAATGGCCGGTTAGTCATACGTTTCATTGCAATACAGAGGTGATTCTTCTTTCGCGGAAAAAAAGAAATAGTATCTCAGCCTCTTACAGGGAGCTGAGTTGTAGATGCGCACATAGAAACAAAGTGTAATGGTTGTGGTGTATTCATCTCATCTGTTAGTGTTGCTTACGATGTGAATGGATGTTTCCTGGTAACTTTGTGGCGATGTTTATGGTGGAAAATTATTGTTCTTCGGTCGAGAAGCATAGGGTTCGATATAACTCAGATAGTTTGGTGTCTTGCTAGCGTTATGGCGATGTTTGCGGTGGTAAATTATTGTCCTTCAGTCGAGAAGCATCGAATTCAATAAACCCTATGGTTACGTGATTTAAACCTGGGTCGTTACCTCTTTTGGAGGCGTGTTTAATCGTTTGTTTAGTCTCTAAAGTACTGCTCTTGGCGTTCGATAAAAAATTTTCGGGTGTTGTATTAGTAGATATATAAATATAAGAAAAGAGCTTGTTGTTGATCTGAATCGTTCCTTGTTAGCTGTTCTATGTGTGTCAGTCATTTTTACGATGTAATTGGATGTGTTACAGATGTTTATCGAGAGTATTGATTTGTTAGAAGGTGGAATACGGCGACTGTTTGTGCTCGAATGCTCGTGGTATGTAGTCTATTGACTGACAGAAAGCGTTCCAGAAATGGCGGGATGGATGTTGTACATTTTTAGCATCGAGAAACCGTTTTTCAGAGTTTAGGAATTCTGGAATAACTGCAGAAATTCCACAGAGTGGGAAGAGCAGATAGTGTTCACGCAAGATGACGTGGGTTGAGCGTCATATTAGATTTCGAAGGGTACTAAAAACGATTGGTATTTTTACACTGTACCGGTTAACATGCGTGAAAATTGATAGAGAGGGTTCGAAAAATCTGTTAAGAAAAGCTTATACATGTAATTTTTACGTGGGGAGTCTATATTTCATCGACTTTACTTTTTTCGAGTAGCGGAAACTGCATCATATGGCGATAGAGAGCGTGGAAGGGTTGTAACGAATGTGTGATTGCATTAACATTTTTTCCGAATAATTACTTTCGAAGAGTAGGACAACACGCTTTGTATATGGGTGAGAATATCATGGAATTCGGTTGGGTAATAGCAGAGGGTTTGGAGAAAAATATTTGTTTTTACGGTAAATAGCCAGGGGGAATGGTCACTAACGGAAAACATGTCGCGATGTACCCAGATGAGGGTTATACTGAATAAGTCTAAAACTTATATCTATCGCGAAAAATAGTGTTAATATTAGATCGTGTAGTTACTTTGGGGAAAATGTGCATTGTCAGCTGGTGTATGGAAAGAATTATACAGATTAAACTCAGGACGGCGCGCTGATATCATTGTGGAATCGTCGAAAACGAGTGGATTCGAGCATGTTTACCACATGATACAGATTAAGAATGGCAGACTGGATGTTGTACATTTTTATCATCGGAGAAGCTGTTTGCAGAGAAAATAACTACAGAAATTCCACAAGACTGGGAAGAGCAGATAGTGTTCACGCAAGATGACGTGGATTTTATGTCATATTAGATTTCGAAGGGTATTAAAAAACCGATTGGTATTTTTACACTGTACTGGTTAACATTGATTGAGAGGGTTCAAAAAAATCCATTGAGAAAAGCTTATACCTGTAATTTACGTGGGAAGTCTGGCATTCTATATGTCATCGACTTTATTTTCTCGAGTATCGAAAACTGTATCATATGGTTACAGAGAGCGTGGAAGGTTTAGAACAAGTAGACGAGCAAAAAAGAATTTTTTTTTTTTTTTTTTTTTTTTTTTTTTTTTTTTTTTTTTTTTTTGTTAAGCTTATGGGACTTAACTGCGGGGTCATCAGTCCCTAAACTTACAAACTACTTATGAACTACTTACGAACGGACGGCACAAATATCCATGCCCGAGGGGGGATTTGAACCCCCGACCGTAGTGGCCGTGCTGACCGTGACTGGAGCGCCTCAGTCACCTCGGCCACCGCGGCCGACCAAAAAAGAAGTCTTAGCCCCTTCACAGAGCTGTATTCCATTTGTAAAGTGCACTAGCGATGTGTTTCTGAAGACGTTCTAATATTGTAATTGGGAATGGTCACTGGAGAGCGGATGCAAAGTGTGGTTAATATTCGCTATATCGTAAAGCTAAAAGTTGAAACTGGTGCCTGGAATTGTTATCGACATGTCTCAAAAGGATGTCTGAGAGTTATTTTGAAAATACAGTGTCTTATGTGTAGGCGCGATTCACGCAGTGTATGGCTAAATCTGCATACAACTGTAGTTGGAATACTCGTCGATGATGGTGATATCGAGAGAGAGAGAGAAAAAAAAAAAAAAAAAAAAAAAAAAAAAAAAAAAAAAAAAAAAAAAAAAACCTTACATCCCGCGTTGACAGCAAGGCCGCTGGGAAGTCGAAGTAAAACACAAACATCTAGGCAAATTGAAATTAGCGCGTTGTAATCTCAAGAATGGTTGCAGTGCACTAAAGTTGTCAGGCTGACGCTGAAAAACACGGGAATCCGATTATATCAGTTAAAAATGCTGTATTTCGAGATGAATTTCGCTGCAAAGTGTTAACAGCCGAGGCGAAGTAGCGCAATAGGGATTCGTTTTTATTTTCACGAAAAGATCTGTGACTTTCACGGTAGTAGCGAGCCCTTTTTTTCAATTAGTGTTTCTGCTATGGATACACATGCAACCTGGATGCAGTGCGTAATAATAATAATAAATAAATAAATGTGGTCGCGTGTGTGTATTGGAATATGACGTATGCAAATAAGCCTGACGCGTTTTTTTTTTCCCCCTACATAATACTGGTTCGAGAAAGGGCGGTATAAATTACATTAAAAACATATTTCTCACATTCTCTGTTAGAATGTTTTACTTGTGGGGTATAGGAAAGAAAGAGAGAGGTCCCTAAAAAAAAAAAAAAAAAAAAAAAAAAAAAAAAAAAAAAAAAAAAAAAAAAAAAAAATTACGCAAAATAAAATAATAATAATCGGGGCGGTCTGATCGTTGTGTCCGCGTCGCCGAGGACGGGCGGTGGCGCGGTTAAATAATAATAATTTTTTCGGTGCAGACTTCACATGCAGGTCGCGGCAGCTCGCTCTTCCACGTACTACGGCCGGCGGCCGGGGGACGGGCGGTGACGCTGTTAAATAATAATAATTTTCGGCGAGGGCTCCGCGGCAATTCTTTCGCTAGGTGCGGGGCGCGGCTAATTCCCGGCCGCGGCTGACGCGATCGCCGGTAAACTGCACACCCGTAAGTGCACTACAGTTCTTTTTCGCGTATGTATGCAAGTTTACTGTTGTAAAAAACAGCTTAATTTTAGGAGTAAAATTAGCAAAAGGTCCGTGTGAACTACCGGCTACTCCCTGCTGCAAAACCTTGTTCCCTGGCCCAAATTGAGAACTGACGTGGTTCAAATTACTCTAATAACAGGAAGTTAACGATACAGTGGCCAATGTACATAGGAGCTCACACGAAATTACACACAGGCATTAATAAATAAGCCACCACAATTAAAGTTACTCCATAAAGATGGCTATGAAAAACATTTATGGCACAACGGAACTTAAAAAATTGCATCTGAGCTTGTTCTCAGCACTGGTGAAAAATAATATTAAATAAAAGGGGGAAGGTGCTCGAAAACTACAATTTATAGGCAAGTCAAAATTATACTAATGGGGAACCAATTTTGTTAATACAACAAAAAAACGTCCCATTCACATTATCTAATACTGACGAAACCCAGCATTTAATTTAACATAAATTACACAGAACTTAATGCTACTGGGGGGAGCACTCGCTCACACACACACACACACACACACACACACACACACACACACACAATGCAACAGTGAAACTAACCAAAATCAGTGTGCTGAAACGAGGTGGAAGCAAGCGCCGCTATCGCAGGCGAAATTCAGCAAACCCGAAGGTACCACACAACACAATATACAATAAAACTGCGAAGATGGCTCTGGTCTGTTGTGCCTGGCTTGAGATGGTGCATGAGTATAGCAAAGTTAAGTTGCACTTAGATTAGACCGCAAGCAAACATGCTAACGGCGACACATGGCTATGTTACATGATCGCACTCCACTGAAGGTGAAGTGGTTAAAAATCGGATTCATTACACAAATCACGGCGGACTCTTAAGTTGCAAATTGAGAGTAAACTATATAGGCACTGGTTTTATGAGAAGTGGCGTGAATTCAGGCGACTAGCTGCAAAACCCTGAAGTCGGAGTACGGACCCACGTGGTTCTGAAAACCAATAAAAATGTATAAATTCAATTTCCGGAAAATAAAGAAAATTAGCTACGGCATGCAACCCCTAGAACTGTGTAGAATTTCATAAGGAAGCTATTGAAATGCACCAACATGCGATATGGACCGATTACAGGGACGGAAGAAGTCCAGTCTCAAAACCCAGAAAAGTGAAATAATTACAAAGTCGGAAAAATAAAAATAAAAAATACAGCATGCAACCCATAGAAATGTTTAGAATTACAAAAGGAAGCGAATGAAATGCAGCTACACGCGATAGGGAGCGATTACAGAGATGGATGAAGTTCTGTCTCAAAAAACCAGAAAAGTGAAATAATTACAAAGACGGAAAAATGAGAATAAAAACTTTGGCACGCAACCATTAAAAATATATAGAATTTCATAAGCAAACTATTGAAGGAGGTTGTACAAAGCTCAAAGAGAATTACTGACAAAGATAGAGTATGTACTACAAGTTGGAGAAGAAACAGCAAAATTAAAACAGGTGGGGGAGAGAAGATTGCGAAATGTTAGTGGAAATCAGAAGGATACCCGCATAGTTACTTGCCTGATGGGCATGGAACAAACAAAAGTGGAAGCTGAAGGCTTTGTTCTATGAACCAACCATGTGGAACACATATCACTCCCGGAAGGAAATGATGAGAAGATTTTTACATACACTGTACTGTACAAAAATGAACATATCACCTATTAGAAATCGGGCCCCACAAAGCTAGAAAATATTTACACAGAGTTCATACACCCCCACATGATCACAAAAGGTTTTAACATACCAGACCGTTATCAAACTGCAACTAGTAACACATACACCGCATTTATCTGTTGGAAATCACTGGACTGAAAAACTAGAACACATTTCTGCACACGATCGGAAAAAATATTCCGAAACATGAATCTAAGTTCAAGAGTCTAAGTTAAACATGCTAGACTAAGAATCGCTACCATCTCCGCAGACACAAGAGCAGAACCAACCTTACCTCACCACGATCCGAGCATAAACTGAAGCTAAGGCCGAGTGGCCAGGAGGCAGGAAAGCTACTGGAAACTGGCAAAACCCAAAACAACAGCGGTGGTGGAGAGAGAAGATCGTGAGATGCGCCCTGTAGAGGGCTCGTCGACTGGCTTGTAACTAAAGGGTGTAGAAACCTCTTTGGTCGCATCAGCAGCAGTGGTTGGAAACAACTAACTATTGACTCTGAGCCAGAGAGAACCACGCAAAGTGAGCTATTACTACCCACATTCAGAGAGCCATTAGATTCTCGCACATTCACTTAAAAGTAAAACAAGTACACATTCTCACAGGGACAATAATAAATTATTAAAATAACAAAATCCTAGCAATATTAAGTACTAACGTTTCAGAAAATAATACTTTTAAAACATGAAATAAAAATTCTATTCCTCATGCCTTGAAAAGAGTGGGGTTCTAGTTTTAACAAAATGCTAATCTAGCAACGTCAAATAAATTACAATTTTATAAAAAAATATATGGAAGACGACAGATGGCCGTCTTTCAACCTGCATATGACAAAACTTGAAATAATTTCCTCTAATTTGCAATTTGTTCTTCTGGGGTAACGCCTGACAAAAAAAAAAAAAAAATAAAAAAAAAAATAAAAAAAAATAAAAAAAATAAAAAAATAAAAAAAAAAAAAATGTTCAAATGTTTGTTAATCTATCGGACCAAACTGCGTGGTCAGCAGTCCGTAGCTTACAAACTACTTAAACCTAGGTAAACTAACCTAAGTACAACACACACACCCATGCCCCAGGGAGGACTCGAACCTCCACGGCGAGCAACCGCGCACTCCGCAGCGAGACGCTTTAGACCGCTCGGCTACTCCACCGCGGCTAACGCCTGACACAACTATGTCATCCAAGTAGTTTGAACAACAAGGCACCCAAGATGTAAGCTGTTTCAAATATTTTTGACATATTGTGGGTGTGGATGCACTGCCAAACAGTAAACGCAAATTTTTAAACAATCCCAGATGAGTATTTACAACACAAATTTTCTGTGATTCTTCATCGAGTAGCAGTTGAAGGTAGGCATTGCACAAATCTATTTTTGAGAAATATTTTCCTGCGCCTAATCTGTCCATTAAATCTTTTGGACTCGGCAAATGATAACTGTCTACAACTGTTTGTGGATTCACTGTAGCCTTGAAATCAACTGAAATGCGAATGCTACCTGAAGGGTTCGGCAAAATTACAAGCGGACTCGCCCATAGCTTGTATCGGTTCAATTGCACCATTTTCTTGCAATGTGGGAAGTTCTTGTGCTACTTTGTTGCGTAAAGCGAGCGGTAAATTACGAGCTTTGCAAAATTTTGGTGTGGCATTCTCCTTGAGAGTAATGTGTGCAGCAAAATCTTCAGCTTTACCTAGAACCGCAGAAAATAAATCTGGAAAGTCTTTCAGCAACTTGTCTACACTGTCTTTAGCATCAAAACTGTTCACAATTAAGACATTGCTCGCACAGTAAAACCAAAAATATCAAAAGAATCTAAACCAAAAATATTCTCTCCTTCATAACACTGAAGCACTTGAAATGCCACTGTGCGCATTTGCGAACGGTATACTGCAGGTACTGAACACTGTCCTAGTGCAGGAATTTCAGTGCCACTGTACGCTGTTAACCTTGTTTTAGCGCGAGAAAGGCGCGGCGATCCTAACTGTTCATAAGTTTTGTAATTGAGTAATGTGACTGATGCACCTGTGTCTAGTTGAAATTTTACAGAAATGTCATTCACACGCAAAATGTTCAAATGTTTGTTAAGCTTATGGGACTTAACTACGGGGTCATCAGTCCCTAAACTTACAAACTACCTTATACTAAGGATGGCACAAATGTCCATGCCCGAGGGGGGATTCGAACCCCCGACATTAGTGGCCGTGCAAACCGTGACAGGAGCGCCTCAGTCCCCGCGACCACCGCGGCCGGCCATTCACACTCAAATTGACAAACATTTTTCACATTTTTTGGGCCCGGCGTACAACTTGTGCTACTTCTGTGTCCTTAATGTTACGAGGGGCAGCCACGGGTTTTGAAAATACTGAATTTATTGAATAAGTATTGTCTCGTCGGTGCTTGGGCTGGGAGGGCATGTTCCGTTTCTTTTGCTGCAAGCAAACTGTTTGTATAAGTCCTTTCTTGCCGCATGCATAGCATTTTGCTGACTGGGACGGACAGTTCTGCCTCTTGTGCCATGAGAAACATATCGGGCAAGACTTCATTTCCTTATTAGGCAAGGCTCTGTGCTTGTCAACGTGTTTACACTTTGAGCGGGTAGGCGGAAATGCACGGCGTCCGACCTCGCGCTCGCTGGCTCAAATGTTCAAATGTTTGTATAGTTTATGGGACTTATCTACGGGGTTATCAGTCCCTAAACTTACAAACTACTTATGAACTACTTACGAACTAGGACGGCACAAATATCCATGCCCGAGGGGGGATTCGAACCCCCGACCGCAGAGGCCGTGCAGACCGTGACTGGAGCGCCTCAGTCCCCTCGGCCACCGCGGCCGGCGCGCTCGCTAGCGCGTGACGTAGTTTTAGTACACAGTGGAAGAGAATCAAAGTTTTCTACTGCTGCGGCACCTGAATCGTACTGTTCCAAAATCTGTTTTACTTCAGGAAAAGACGGGTCTGACATTTTCAGAATCTGTTCCCTTAGTTACATTATAGACAATAGCATCATGTAACATCACATCTGAATACAAAGCTCCACACAACCATTTAAACTTGCGCTTTCGAGTAAGACCTTGAAGATCAGTTATCCACTGCCTCTATGTTAGATTTTGACCTTTCTTACACCGAAAGAACTGATACTAGCGGCCACTACATTGATTTTCTGTTCATAATACGACATGAGGAATTCTATCACTGAACCATAAGAAAGTTCAGAAGGCTCCAGGGTGGGAAACAGTTTTTCACAAGACACAACGCTGGAGGGCCTACACATGATAACAGAAAATGATAGCCGGCCGCGGTGGCCGAGGTGACTGAGGCGCTCCAGTCACGGTCAGCACGGTCACTACGGTCGGGGGTTCGAATCCCCCCTCGGGCATGGATATTTGTGCCGTCCTAGTTCGTAAGTAGTTCATAAGTAGTTTGTAAGTTTAGGGACTGATGACCCCGTAGTTAAGTCCCATAAGCTTAACAAACATTTGATTTTTTAGAAAATGATACAGTACCTTGTATCCTGTGAACTGTGGCGTAGAGCCGCAGTGGAGTAGCCGAGCGGTCTAAAGCGTCTCGCTGCGGAGTGCGCGGTTGCTCGCCGTGGAGATCTGAGTCCTCCCTGGGGCATTGGTGTGTGTGTTTGTCCTTCGGTTAGTTTATCTAGGTTTAAGTAGTTTGTAAGCTATGGACTGATGACCACGCAGTTTTGTCCGATAGATTTACAAACATTTGAACATTTTTGTGGCGTAGACTTCAAACTGTTGCAACCATTCATTCCCCTCTTCTTTTGCTTCTTGATATTGTCAGAACGGTGGAATTACTGGAAGTGGTGGCTGCTGCAGTGGTACTTGCGTATTTTATGACACAGGTGCGGCCAGAAGTTGTTGTACCGTAGACAGTAGGGAGGCGATTTGTTGACTCTGAAACTGAAACATCTATATTAGTTGCTGTGCATCGAGTGCAGGAAGCTGCGGCGCAGTGCCAGGGATAGTGTTAGTGGAAGTAGTCTTTGGTGCAAAAACAACAAGCAGAAACAATGCAAAAATATACAAATTGACACTATTCTCCGCGACAGATATCGAAAGATTATATGCTGCAATCACATCCTGGAAGAAAGTAACAAGAAAAATAAGGGTGCAGCGGTCAGAAATGTAACATATCGTCGCAATGTGGTTCGTTGTCTGCTCTTTTAACACCTCGTCACCATTTGTTGGATCATCATCGTTACTATTTGTCGAGTTCTCGTCCCTGGTGTAGTTGTCAGGAAAGGTTCGGTGCAGGATGCGTAGCTAGAACAACAGCTATTCAGATTAGTATTACAAGTTTTATTGACTGAAGAATATAATACTCAACTTTAGAACATATGTCTGTTACTTCTTTCTTCTCAAAGCAACTTCTACATGATACTAGCTGTGCTGAGACCTTGTTACTGCCTAGTTCGTAGCCGAGTTCTGATGGGCGTCCAGACGCATGTTGGTCTAGATATAGCAGCTTGTAGAGGGCGCGCGTCTTCGTTACTCCCTCCAAGAGGCACGGTGCCAGTGTGCGATTGGCTTTCGGTCGTCCGCTGCCTTCTCCACGATCTTTCTTTTGCGTCTGGCGTGTGGCGCTGACGTTACGCCAAACAATATGTGCCGAAAATTCTTAAGAAGAAATCACAATCTGACAAGCCAAGAACGCTTCAAAAATCGCCGCGTTTACATGGACACGAAAATCGATGTGGAACTGGAAACCGCTTTACAGAAGTGGATTTTCAGAATCGATTTTTGAGTGTCTCATGTTTTGGGAAATCGGTTGACGAAATCCGGTTTTGGGTGCCCATGTAAACGGAATGGTAGTGACAGACATAAACTACCTTGAGGAGCCTACAATGGTTTAAGTACAGGATTTAAACGATGACTCCTGAAATGCACTACAACCCTCCTGTAGAGATCGTGAGGATTAGATTATATAAATTACAGCATGCATAGAGGTATTTAAATAGTAATTTTTTCCGTTAACAAAACAGAAAGTCGTAACTGATACTGTGAGACGACGCTGTGCTGTGCACTTCACAGTGGTTAACAATGGTTTGCAGAGTATAAATGTCAATGATGAACACGCGATATTTCCTTGCCATTCTCATGGCTGATTTTTCGGTGTTTCGTTAAGCATCATTACGAATTTAAGTTCATCTTACCTCAAAGTATGAAATGCTTAGTGCATTATTATGAATTACAGTGCACATCACCTCTAAACGTTGTATTGAATTTGTGTATACTAAAGAAATGTTTGAAAGAGTTAATACCGTGGGACTGATGACCCCGTAGTTAAGTCCCATAAGCTCTACAAACATTTGAGTTATTACCGTAACATCTGTAAATATCCCTTTTGAAGAAGATGAAAGTGACTGGTAATCGAAGCAATGCATGAGATCATGCCTTGGGTAAGTTTGGAGAATGACTCTTGAATAGTTTTATGTTATAATTTTTATAAGTTCTGAAATTAATAAATATGATACTTAACTGTAACCATGTTTAAATTTAGTATCCGCATTATATCCCGAATCTCTCTATTAAATTTACAATATGACTATTTTACTGGGCCCATTGATCAGTTAGTGGTGTGTCTGGGTTCAGTTCCTGACTTGACTCAGATAATTTTTTCCGTGAAGAACGAGCTTCCTTGGACTGTTCAGTCTGGTGTCTGGTGAGCTGCAGTGTTGCTTTCTATTCAGTAACCAGCTTATGCCCAGAATGTCAGGATTATTACTGTAGAGTTACATGACAATTACCATAGCACAACACAGCTAACTTACAAAACTTGCTATAATTGGCTGTTTTAACGTATGAAAAGATGGGTACATTTTTACATATTATCGGCAAAAAGATGTCGATATTTTGGCTACTTTTTGTTTAAGTATTGGTGACAGAGCAATGGAAAAACCTGGCAATCTTGATTGTGTTTTTATAAGCCATATAAAGCCCAGGCTAGACTACGCCAGCCGGCCGCGGTGGCCGAGGTGACTGAGGCGCTCCAGTCACGGTCAGCACGGTCACTACGGTCGGGGGTTCGAATCCCCCCTCGGGCATGGATATTTGTGCCGTCCTTAGTTGTAGGTAGTTCATAAGTAGTTTGTATGTTTAGAGACTGATGACCCCATCGTTGAGTCTCTTAAGCTTAACAAACATTTGAACATTTTTTTAGACTACGCCTAATATACATAAACCAACGGATTTGTTGAATTAGGCAGGGCTGCAGAAGTGGTAATGTTTATATTTCGATCCAGTACTGTAAAGTATTTACAGTATGCCAATTCTTTTGATAAGTATAAAAATACTCACTAGGTTTTACTCCTTATCTCTGTGATCAACTGAACCCGAGTTATGAGCCCATAAAGAGTCGCAATTTCGCATGCGGCGACTTGTAACTTACTAATGTGATAATCATTCCATAATCAGCTGCTGAACCCAATTTCCCACCAAGTACAGAGACAATACTGAATGCATATGATACCGTAATTGTACTTCTCAGGCCTTTAGCTACATAACATAAAGAAATCTGGATTTAAAAAATCGCACTGACGTGTTTTACGGTCCACTTTAGATTTGTAGTTTTATAATTATTGCAAACATTTTGGACCAAAATAATAATCTAAATAATATAAAATTATGGTGATAAGATTATGACTCTACTATTGTGTTAATATCTATGCACCCAACACATAATATTCTTTCTGACCGTATTTTAACAAACAGCCAAAATTATATGATGTTTGAGTTTAGTTTTGACATAAATACTCTGTTTTGAACTTTTACCTCTTTGAACTATCATTTTAATATCTCTCCCACATTTTCATTATATTTTTTCGTTAAAATATTATCACCTGTCTTGTTCACTTCAAAGTTTATTTTCTTTGCCTGTACTCATTACGAATGTCTATAGCCTGGAACGAACGTAGCGAACATTTGGCGTTCAGACGAGTGACTATAGCCTGGATGGACCACAGCGTACATTTGGCGTTGTAAATCAGTCACTTGACATCCCTTGCCCGCCCCCCCCCCCCTCAGGGGCTCAGCATTAATTTGCTGGGTACGGGCTTGGCGAACCTGGGGTCCTGAGCTGTGGGCTGTGTCGCGCCAACAGTCCGCTATACCGTAAGCTCTGTGCGTGCCTCAGCGACCATCGTTCGGCGCGACGGTGGAACGTTGTACGTTTCAAAGCCCGGGGATCTTGGCTTAATCGCCAAACGGTACAAACCTCTATAAAAAAAACCTCAAGGTGTGCTACGTGCCGAGGAGATGCATGGCTGTCGAGGTTGAACAGCCACTAGCGAGCAACCTCTGAGGAACCTGCCGCACCTCAGTTGTATAAGGCTTACCCAGGCAAGCGGGGCTCTGTCTGGGTGGACCATTATTTCCCTAGCTGCTCGTGGGAACACCATGAAAAGACCACGAAACGTTGGCGGACGTACAACCGTCCTTTCTACGCGCGGTAGTGGTGCTTATAACGCTGAACAGTATGACCCCCAAACGTTTCCTTCCCTGTCTACACTATGGGAGAAGCGTAGGGCCAAAACTCAAAGTGAGGCTTACGCCCCTAAGTATTTAGTGTGCAGCCGTACAGATGGGGAATCTTTCATGTCCACAAAAGCCAATGTTCTTGTGGAACATTTGGAAGACAAATATGGAGAGGTCGATGGTTTGTCCAAGATGAGGTCTGGATCAGTATTAATAACGACGTCATCCCCAGCCCAGTCACGTGCTTTGCTAGCCTGTTACAAGCTGGGCGATGTTTCCGTTATCATCACGCCACATAAGAGCTTAAATATGGTCCAGGGTATCATCTTCCACAAGGATCTCCCGTTGCAATCAGACGACGAATTACGAGCTAACTTGGAGCGGCGAGGTGTGTATTTCATCCAGCACATCTACAGGGGTCCGAAGGACAACAGGGTTGCCACCGGTGCCTTCATCTTGGCTTTTGAGGGCTATTCATTACCTGAGAAAGTCAAGGTGATAGTCTACCAGATCGACGTAAAGCCCTACGTTCCTCCCCCTATGCGCTGCTTCAAGTGCTGTAGGTTTGGTCATATGTCCTCCCGATGTGATGCCAATCCAACATGTCAGGAGTGTGGGCGTGAATCCCATCCAGACGCCCCCTGTACCCCACCTCCAGTGTGCGTCAATTGCAATCCTCCTTGTTTGCCCGACTGTTCTGTACTCCACAAAGAGCGCGAGATCATGGAGTACAAGACCCTGGACCAGCTGACATACACGGAGGCCAGACGTAAGTATACAAGGCTCCACCCTGTGACCATGACAACCTCATATGCCTCTATAGCTTCCACATCGATTTCGATCTCCAGACCATCTGTACCACAAATGCCAGCGGGCCCCCAGGCTCGAGCCACTGCACCTGCCCCCTTGACAGTTGGGAGCGCTACTCCTTCGGTTGCTCCCACACGCTTCACGTTGGGAGCAACAGATAAACCATCACTGGGGACGTCGATCCCCACCCTACTGCCAAAGAAACAACAGCCTTCTCTGGCTCCTCTCGCCCAGAAGGGGTCCCACGGGACACTCCCTTCCGAGGCTTCTCTTCGTGGGAAGTGGATCCCAGCAAATGGCTGAAGGTTCCCCCGGCTGCTGATCGAAAGTTCTCCTGTTCTTCTGAGCTCCTACCGCCCCTTCTGAGAAGCCCCCACGGCCCTTAACACCGAAGGGCCAGGGAGATTGCAAAAAACAGAATAGAAAGAAGGAAACATCAGTGGCATCAAAGCCACCCACACCCACATCCTCTGCTTCAGAGGATGAAGTCGAGATCCTCGCTTCCGCTGAGGATCTCGCACTTCTTGATTCGCCCGATCATAGGAACTCTGCACCTATGGTCTTAGATTCTGTAGATCCTGACCATAAGGCGTCAGATGTTCCTATGGAATGATCTTCTTTTCTTTTATGTCCTTACAGCGAGGAGAAAGAGTTATTCTCCAGTGGAATTGCAGCGGCTTCTTTAATCACCTGGCCGAGCTGCGACAATTACTGTCGCGCTACCCTGCACTTTGTATTGCCCTACAGTAAACGTGGTTTCCAGCACAGCGGACCCCTCCCTTCATGGGTATCGGGGCTACTACCGCAACAGGGCCCTTTACGACAGGGTGTCAGGCAGTGTCTGTCTGTACATCCTGGACACTGTCCCCGTTGCCCCAGTGCCACTCAACACCACTCTTGAGGCAGTGGCTGTTAGAATGCGGGCAACACAGGAATTGACGGTCTGCAGCTTGTACCTTCCTCCGGATGAGGTCATGTCTCTCAACTACCTTACTGCTCTGGTCTCCCAACTTCCCCCACCATTCCTCCTTTTGGGGGATTTCAATGCCCACAACCCATTGTGGGGTGGGCTCCAAACCACAGGCCGCGGTAGGGATGTTGAGACACTACTGGCGCAACAAGACCTTTGCCTCCTGAATTCAGGTGCCCCCACACATTTCAGCTTGGCAAAGGGCACATATTCACTGATAGACCTCTCCGTCTGCAGCTCCAGCCTTCAACCACACCTCGTTTGGCGTGTGCATGAGGACCGGTGTGGCAGCGACCACTTCCCAATCTTAGTGTCGCTCTTGCAGAACCAAGCTGCAGACTGCTTGCCCCGTTGGTGCCTCCATAGGGCTGACTGGCCTGCTTCAACCGCTGTCATCTCTGCACCATTGCCAGATGACATTTACAATGCAGTCCAGCAGGTGACTGATAGTATTGTCATGGCCGCTGAGGCAGCAGTTCCACAAACCACAGGTTCCACTAGGCGTAGGTCCGTGATTGCTGAGGTTATCCGGGAACGTCGGTGAGCGCTCCAGCACCATCGACACCACCCTTCCGTGGAGATTTTGGTCGCTTTTAAACGGCTCCGTGCACGTGCTCGACGACTCATACAGCAGAGCAAGCAGGATTCCTGGGAGCGGTATGTAGCCAGTATCGGCTCCTGCACCTCTCTGACTCAGGTATGGACGCAAGTCCGATGCGGCTTTGGATACCGCCCGCCGACAGGAATCCCATCCCTCACCATCCAGGGTGTGCTCTGCACGCTCCCGACAGCTGTCGCCGAGCATATGGCAGAGCACTACGCACGATGCTCTGCGACTGCCACATACAATGTCGACTTCCGCTCCCTCAAACAGCGGGCCGAGCGGAAACAGTTATCCTTCCGCACTCGTCGTCGGGAAATATACAACAACCCGTTTAGTGAGTGGGAGTTCCGAACTGCCCTTGCTGCGTATCCTGATACCCCTCCAGGCCCAGATAGGATTCACGGCCAATTCCTCCGACACCTTTCACCAGAGTTTCAATGCTGCATTCTCGCCCTGTTTAACCATCTATGGGCACAGGGGGTTTTCCAGTCGCAATGGCGAGAAAGCACTATCATCCCGGTGCTGAAACCTGGTGCAGATCCCCTGGTGGCTGACAATTACCCTCCGATCAGCCTCACCAACGTTCTCTGCAAGCTCTTCGTACGTATGGTGAGTTGGCGGCTTATGTGGATCCTTGAAGAACGTGGACTCCTTGCTCCACACCAGGGGGGCTTTCGCCAGGGCCGTTCTACCATTGACAACCTTGTGTCACTGGAGTCGGCCATTCGCACGGCGTTTGCTAGGCGTGAACACCTGGTTGCTGTATTTTTCGACCTTCGAAAGGTGTATGACACCACCTGGCGCCACCATATTTTGACGACTCTGCATGACAGGGGCTTACATGGCGCCCTTCCTATTTTTATTCGCAATTTCCTCTCCCACCGCTCGTTTCGCGTGAGGGTTGGGGCATCTTGTAGCTCCCCCCATATTCAAGAGCACGGTGTCCCACAGGGCTCCATCCTCAGCGTCCCACTGTTTTTAGTGGCGATAAACGGTCTTGCTGCGGCTGTGGGGTCATCAGTCAGTTGCTTCCTGTTCGCCGATGACTTCTGCCTGTATTTCAGCTCCGTTAGCACCGGCGTAGCTGAACGGTAGCTGCAGTGTGCCATCCGAAAGGCCCACTCATGGGCCTATACTCACAGATTTCAGTTCTCCGCACGGAAAACCCGCGTGATGCACTTCTGACGCCGTCGCGTAGTTCACCCTGATCCAGAGCTCTACCCGGGTGGTGAACTACTTCAGGTCGAGGAAACACATCGCTTCCTGGGCATGGTCTTCGATGCCCGGCTGACTTGGGTGCCACACCTACGTCAGCTGAGACAGAAGTGTTGGCGGCATTTAAATATTCTTCGATGCCTCAGCCATACTGCTCTACAAGTCCCTTATTCTGTCGCAGCTTGATTATGGGAGCTTGGTTTACGACTCAGCAGCCCCTTCTGCCTTGCGGGTCCTAGATACCGTTCACCACACAGGTGTGCATCTCACAACAGGGGCTTTTCGCACCAGTCCCGTAACGAGCCTTCTAGCTGAAGCTGGTGTTCCCCCTCTGTGGTATCGCCGGCAACGGTTGTTGGTGACTTACATTGCCCGGGTTCATGCTTCACCCTGCCATCTGAACCACAGGCTTCTCTTCCCACTTATTGCACTCCCTTCTCCATGACATCAGCCCAGGTCGGGTCTTCCGATTGCGGTCTGTGTCAGTTCCCTTCTCTCCTCACTTGATTCCCTACCCCTTCCTCCACCTATCCATTACTCCCCCCATATCCCCCCCCTGGACAATACTTCGCCTGGAGCTTCGGTTGGATTTGTCCCGGGATTCGAAAGCCTCTATTCCACCACTGATTCTTCGTCGCCGGTTCCATGCACTGCTTGACACATTTCACGGAGCAAACATTCTTTACACGGACGGTTCTTTGGCCGATGGCCGTGCTGGATATGCCTTTGTCTATGGTGACTGCGTCAACAGCTGTCATTGCCTTGTGGAAGCAGCATCTTCACTGCAGTACTGATCGGAATTTTGAGAACTCTTGAACGTCTCAGAGCTCGCCCCAGGGGGTCGTTCGTCATCTGCAGCGACTCTCTGAGTGGCTTACAGGCCCTCGACTAGTTTCTACCCAAACACACTGTGGTGCGAGCAATTCAAGATGCTGTCTTCTCCCTTAACGCGTCAGGCCATTCTGTCGCTTTTGTGTGGACGCCAGGGCACATAGGTATACCGGGCAATGAACATGTTGATCAGCTGGCCAAGCAGGCCACCACTTTGCGGTCCCTGGATATTGGCCCCCCAGTCTCCGACGTCCAAACCCAGTTGACCCACAAGGTCTTAGGGGTTTGGAATTCTGAATGGGCAGACTCGACTGAACCGAATAAGCTCCATGTTGTTAAGCCGTCAACCGCTGCATGGAAGACATCCCCGAGGGCTTCTCGCAGGGAGTCGGTTGTCCTTTGCCGGCTCCGTATAGGCCATACTTCGCTCACGCACGGTCACCTTCTGCGTCGCGAGGACCCTCCTTAGTGTCGTTGTGGTGCGCCTTTGACAGTCACCCACATCTTACTTGAATGCCACAATTTAGCCGCAGCGCGACGAAATGTTAATATCCCTGACGCTTTGCAGCTTGCTTTAGCTGACAATGCCTCCATGGTTGCCTGTGTTTTAAATATTATACGTGAGTGTGGATTTTACAAATCCATTTAAAGTTTGTGTGTGTTTGTTATTGCTCTGTCCTCCACCTGCCTCAGTCTTTTAGGTAGGCGGTTTTAAGTGTCCCAGAGTGGCTGAATGTGTTCCTTATATTTCTGTGATCACCCAGCACACTCTTGTACTGTCTCAGCTGTTTTATCCCTTCTTCGTTTCTACTTGTATCTCTATATTTGCTTGCGAGTTTTAAACTTTGACTTGTTAATGCATTTACTTAGGAACGCTTAACAAAATGTTTTATCTCTTCGACTGGAACAAGGGACTGATAACCGTCGCTGTTTAGTCCCTTCCAAAAACCAACTACAACAACATCCCTTGCCCCAAAATCTCTTTTGCGTACGCTATCTTTCTTTCTCTACTTGATGATTTTGTTATTATAACTCAAGCGTTGTCATTTCAAAGCAATGGCACACTGAAAATTATCAAAAACACGTCATTCTTAGGACAATGAATTATAATCTAATGCTGGTTAGTTAGTCAACACCTGCCATCAATAGTTCGAAAATCATGGATTACTCTCGCAGCTGTTCGCCATAGCGTAATACGCGAGGAATTAGTTTGTGATGTATGAACGTGTTATACGGTAGTTCGGAACTTGCTAGGGCGCGGTTGCTCAGCGCGCTCGGTTAGAGCGTTGCCAGCATGGAAGCGCGACCCACTCTGTAACGAGAGAACTGACATATCTGAAACCATCAAAATAGGACAAAACAAACCAACGTCCACAAAGAACCCATTGAAACCGACGAACCAATCGTAAGAGAGAAAACGAAAGACGGTTCAACTAACACCATCTGAAGAGAAGGCCTGTGCACTGCCATGCCACGTCACATTACACAGAGTAAGTCGCGATCGTGTAGCTCACTGGCTGGCCGCTGTGAGGCGGTGGGCTGTGCCCCATGAGCCAGCCAGTAAGCTACGCGATCGCGAGCTACTCTGCTTGACGTGACATGGCACGGCAGTGCACAGGCCTTCTCTTCAGACGGTGTTGGTTCAACGCCAATAAAAAACTGACAAGGAAAGTACTTGGGCTCGAACAAACACATATACACCAAAATCGTATGAGAGATAATGTAAAGATCCCTTATTTCTCTAGTGATACTCCCGCATCTGCAAAACTCTGCAGTGGTCCGTTAGAGGCCTCTGCGTGTGCCATGCAGCATTGCACTTTGACCTGTCGGTTCGCCAGTAGGGACGGTGCAGTGTGCGTTTTGTGATGTTATTTGTGTGGTGAAGCGTCAGATGGGGTGGCAATTGCTAATCAATCCTGCTAATGTATTGCGATTAGTTGAGATGAAGTTACGAAGAACCCTTCTTGGTGAAGATGGTATTAGTGTAGAAGATGAATCATTTGCATGCTTTCTCGTATCTGTTATGGTACAGAGATATGAGCATAAGTTAGATACTGTTGTTACAAACTCATAATAATGATAATAGGGATGATAATGACGAACAACTCATTGCAAACGGTAGTGCTACGGTAAGTGCGGGAAGAGGCGATGGAAGCAGTGGCAGTGAATACCAACAGTCTTTCAGGAAGAACATAAAAGTTGCAACTATCATCTCGGTTTTTGATGACAATTCTCTAGAGAACATGTACGATGATTATTACATGAGTTATAGTTAAGATATCTGCATTACGTATGGCGTCTACAATTACATCTACAGTGCTATCTAGAGCATGGTTGCAGAACTTTGCAGAAAAACGACACCCATCGGCACATTGAGGTGCACGTAGAGATCCTGTAAGCAAACGTTCATACAGATATGTTTGTTCGAGCCCATGTACTTTCCTCGTGAGTAAAATTCTCAACGAACAACCCAGGACAAATATGAACAAACGACCGCAAAGCATCGATTTCACTGGAAAAAAAAAAAAAAAAAAACAAAAAAAAAACCTATGTATATTTATAACCACCACTGTCAATTTCCTTATCCCACTTTATTTTTGCTCTTGCTTCCTAAAAAGTTTTCGGACACTCTTGTTAACTGAACGCAATTGTATTCTGCATGATTCTGAGTTGTTCAAAGGTAACAGCACTTTCTTTGAAAAGCGCATTTCTTCTGTTTCGAGAACATGCCATGAAATACATAGCAAGAAATTGTAAACATAGACTTCTTTAACACATATACATAAACTGGGGAGATACTGTTACAATGACTGTTGTAAATGACGTATTGATAGTACTAACTTTGTATATATGTTGAGCACTAAAGTTATGTGGAATTCAGTATTACCACACGTATTCCATTTGTGATTTTAGCTGTAGAGGAAAACGTAATCATGGTTTGAAATAGAATATTTGCTCTTTATTTTAGCGCAGAACAGTGTAACTTGAACGAAGTCAGATCTGAACTACAGGAAAGGTAATACCATCTACAAAGCGTCTATAGCAACCATGTCAAACATTTAAGTATATGCATTGGTTCTAATTAATGACTTTCAATATATTCCACAAATAGTGAATAAACGCTTAGATGAAAAATAAACAAGGTAATTCGTTGCAATGTATACACTTCCCATCTGATGTTTAAGGAACTACACTTTCCACAGAAATCTGGTACTTCATTTATATACGAAACTACCTGTATCAGCACTTTGTGCAGAATGTTCATTATTACAGTATCCTTCCAGTTTATGTGCATATGCTTCAGAAGACCATTGTTCAATTCGTTGTTACGTTTTTAATGGCATGTTTACGAAATCTAACAAACACGCATTTTAGATGGAGCATTCTTACATGTGCACAAATCTAAACATTGAAGAACTAATAAGTGTGTCTGAAACTCATTTAGGGAAAAATTAGGTAGTGGAGGGGGGGGGGGGGTTCTGAACCACTGACCTTCAACGTTATAGTCCAACGCATTGCCCACTACGCTGTGGCTAACAATCAGAAATCACGTTCTTAAATCTCGTACTATTGATGGCCTTTGTTAACTGATGCTAATACGGCATTTTTAGACTCTAGATTATCATTTATCGTACGAAGAACAGAGTACTTTTGTTAATTCTTCAGTGCGCCATTGCTCTGAAATGACAACGTGTAAGTCACAATAAGAAAATCGTCAAATACGCAACACAAGATGACGTATGCCAGAGATAGTTCTGGTCGAGGAATGTCATGTGACATCTCCGAACGGCTGGTTTTCGTTCATTCGATGGAGGATGTCAAATCTCCGTTATTTTTGCAAATATCTCTCAAACGATACGAGATATAAAAAAAAATAAGGAAACAAAGTTGGAGAGAATTTCCTTCTCTACAAAATCGGTTATTCAATTTTCGTGTCAGATGAACGGTTTATTGCCAAGTAAAATTACATTACAAACCGCTTTTATTGGCATTACTAACGTATTTCTTGTCCGAAATATTTGAAAAAGAGAGGTTCTGGTCTCTGGTAGCCAGCAATTATGTCTGTAAAATTTGGTGCCGATCAGTTGAACGGTTAGACCTAAAAAGTGGGAACACGTTATAGACAAACAGACAGTCAAATCGCCGTAATTTTTGCAAATATCTGTTCAACGATGCAAGATATGACAGAAACATAACGGAGCGAAATTGTAGAGAATTTTTCCCTCTACCAATTAGGTTATTCAATTTTCGTGTCCGACGTACGGATCGTTTGCAATTAGAATTATATTACAAACGGCTTTTATTACTGCCGTATTTTTTGTCCGAAAAATTTGAAGAAGGGAGGTTCTGGTCTCTGGCCGCCTGCAGTTATGTCTTTAAAATTTGGTGCTGATTGGTTGAAAGGTTCGCCTTAAAAACAGGGATCACCTTACGGACAGACAGACAGTCAGACATACCAAAATCGCCATTATTTTTGCAAATATCACTGAAACTACCGGTATACGATATATGAAAAAATCACAAGACAGCAAAGAGTTGGAGATTATTCTCCTCTGCAAAATCGGTTATTCAATTTTAGTGTCAGATGAATGGTTAAGCCGTTATTTTCATTTAAATTTCGAGCTGTCAAAAGAGGATCGCAAAGGTCCACTTTTAGTGTTACTACCATTACCTAAAGTGGACCAAAAGATTTAGATAGCTTTTTATGTATGATGTAATTCGTCTGTTTGACAAGAAGTGTAAATATACGGTAATTAATCTGGTTCCTGTGTCTTTACAATGACACCTGTAACTCAAATTATGTACGTAACGCATGATACAGAAAAACACACTTGGAAAAAAAGAATGAAACTTTTTTCTGCTTAAAATAACAGCTATATGAATCACAGAGCAGAAATATAATAATAGGTGCGCATAGTGGTATCCATTTAGCAATTCACAACGTACAAAGTATAGCCAACAGTTGTACTTCAAAATGTGGTATCGCGAAATTATGTTACAGTTGGAGGCACTGTTTGACAAATGTGGAAAATCGAAATGTCTGATCTGCGAACGAAAGAGATATTAAGAATGTGAGGGTGTTGGTTTGTGACGACAGTAAGTGCTTTGATACATTCATGTGTCAAAATATGTAATATATTGGCAGAGTTTGTAAGCCTTATATCAGTCGTCAACATATAGTGCTATTGCGTATCCTGTAATGCTCGTCTAGCTTTCCATAATGCTTGTGGGCGTTGTTCAGTTAGCGTGAATTGGAAGTGTTAAGTAATGTTTATGATGCTAATGACTAGTAAATCATTAAGCTAGATCGCGTCGCTGCTTGGGTTCTACACGCGGCCTTCCTTATAAATCACTATCAAAGCAAGAAAGTGAAATAGAGATAGACATACTTGTGAAGTTCCAGGCAAGTTTTGTTTTCGTTTTTTTGTTATTGTGATAGAATCACATATCGTCTGCTCCTGTCATCAATTAGTTGAGCGCATTGTTTACAAACGTGGAGCACTTAGTTAATCGCAGTGAAGTATAATCGCCTGCAATCTGTGGCGCTCTTAAATGTAGGTCGGCCTTTCTGTATAATAAAACTGCTCGCAGAGACTGTTTATATTAAAGCTGAAGTATAATTGACCAAGACAGATTTTTTTACGCTACTCTATGATGTTGCTGTATAAGAGTTAATGAAATACAGTGGGATGTTGAATTTGTCATGAGCGAGATCATTTTTCTTTTTCCGGACTAATTGTAAATAAATCGTGGATTTGTAGTGTGATGTTTCTTTCGCAGCCTTTAATGCTCTGTAAATGTCACTATTAATTATTGTTTTTTGCTATAGTATTATACGTGGATTGTTGAGAAATATATTGTCTCGCTCTGTAACAATAACACTTGTTCATTTTTCTTTCAAAATACGTCACTTTTATGAACTACGTGTTGCATGTAGTTCGAAAAATCGTAGTTTTGTTTTACAGTATGTAGTATATGAACTTTGTTATGTTTGTTTTTGTTGTGTTAGGTCGTTATTAGTGTCCCAGATTGTGCTTTAGTGCCTAGTTTGAGTGAATTAGTTGACCTGCTATACAGATAATTTAAATATTATTTGGAAGTTGTTAGTAACCAGATAGAAATGTTTCTAGCATATTACATGATATAGTTTATAATAAACAGTATTGGTTATACTGTGCTGTGCTACACTTCCACGTACCTTACTGCAAGATTTTTGTTACATACCATATTTAATTTCTGGGCTCTGAAGTATTTAAAGGGGGGGGGGGGGGGGCTGAGTGTAAAACATCAACTAGGCCTATGCTGAAATTGTATGTATGGCAGGAGCAGTGTGGTCTGCTATGTTGGCAATGAATGTGGAAAGTTCTTTGAAAACTCACACACCGATAAGGGGAATATTCAATGTATTGACCTTGAAATAAATAATTGATACTGATCCTGGGTAAAACTGCCAGAGTCTGTGACCCGTGTTATTAGCATGTTGTTAACTATACCGCAAGCTACTATGGGAAGGCAATAATTTGAGTGTTTCGGAACTGGAGATTCGGGTGCTACGCGTCCTCACATAAAAAAAAAAAAAAAAAAAAAAAAAAAAAAAATCGTACAAATTGTAAATAAATAAAACTTGCTATTCCTGCTCTTTGGATGACTGCTGTGGGGTATACATAGATATTCTGTAGTGTTGCCAACATTTGCAGCTCGTGGGCAACAGACTCTGCAGTTTAACCCTGCTCCTTGGGTGACAAATTTTGGGCATAACTGTAGACTGGGATACCACCTGTCTGCTTTGAACCATGACGACATAAAGATGTCGGAAAACCAGTATACCGATATCTTAATACTTCTGTATTGTAGGCCTAGATATAAATAATCTGTTGTTATTAGAGATAACAGAATGTACCATCGATCACAGGTCTTAGCCCAAAAATTCGCGCCTTCGGCGCTCTCATACAAAGGGGGGAAAAAAAAAAATCTCAGTTAACCTACACCTAACCATCAGACAGAAGCTACAGATCACTTTTTAAACACAAAATATTAATGTTTTTTTTTTTTTTTTTTTTGTAAACAAACTATTGTCTTTAACTCAGCCACCACATAATCACTCGTGCCTTCACAAACACGCACACACCTTAAAACTACTGCACTGCAATGACATCACGGGTCAAAGCTGACAGGCAGTATCCCCGTCTACAGGTGAGCCAAACTAAGACACATCTGCTGCAAATAAAATTTAACACCTCAGAAATGCATCGGAGGAGGCTAATAAATGAAGTTGATGAAATGATTCTATAACTAAGTGAAGAATTATATTTAACAAAAAGGAGACAGCCGTTATTAGAGTTGAAGGGCATAAGGGCATGAAAGGCACGCAGTGGTTGAGGAGTGAGTAAGACAGGGTTGTAGCATTTTCTTCAATGTTGTTCATTCTGCACATTGAGCAAGCTGCAAAGGAATGCAAGGAAAAATTGGGAGAAGGAATTAGAGTTCGCAAATAAAAAAAAAGTGTAAGGTTGTTGATGACATTGTAATTCTGTCAGACAGCAAAGGGCCTGGGAGAGCAATTAAATGGAATGGACAGTGTATTGAAAGGAGGGTAAAAGAGGAATATTTACAAGACCGAAACAAGGGTAATGGAATGTAGTGTCAGAAAATCTGGCGATGCTGAAGTAGTTCGATTAGGTATGCTAACGAGAAAATAGTAGTAGTATATGAGTTTTGTTATTTAGGTAGCAAAATAACTTCTCATTGCCAAATGAAAGAAGATATAAAATGCGAACTGATTATGGAAAGAAAAGCATTTCTGAAGGAGCAAAATTTGTTGACATCCAATATTAATTTGGGTAATTTCCAAGAATGCTTGCAATTGAAGTAGCTCGGCCTGACATGATATGTATCAAACCTACAACTGTAAATTGATTGTTTCTGAACCGGAGATTTGTGTGCTATGTGCCCTCATGAACTAAAAAAGTTATGTGCAGTGTAGCCTTTAGAAGGTTAGGTATAGGTTAAATAAGAAGTTTTTCTTTAGCTCTTGAGGGCATGTAACGCCCAAATCTCCAGTTCGGAAACACTCAATCAGTTTACAATTGCACGTTCAATATGTCATTTCAGGGCGAGCTACTTTGATTGCAAGCATTCTTGGAAATTACCTTAACTTGAATGTTACGAAATAGTTACTGAAAGCATTTGTTTGGAGTGTAGCATTGTATGGGAGTGAAATGTGGACAGTAAGGAGTTCACACAAAAAGATGATAGAAACTTTGAAGTGTGGTGTTACAGGCGAATGATGAAGATTAGATGGGTAGTTCATGTAACTAATGAGGTGGTGCTCAACAGAATTGGGGAGAAGGGATAGTTTGGTGGGACACATTCTGAGACATCAAGGAATCATCAACTTAGCATTAGAATGATGTGTGTGGGGGTAAAAATCATGGAGGAAGACAAAAAGATGTAGATTCAGAAGGATGTAGGTTGCTGTTCTTATTCACATGAAGAGGCTTGCACAGTACAGGGAAGCATGGAGAGCTGGGTAATTTGGAAGAAGCGTTGCATATCACAGTCGTGGCCTACTATCTATACATATGGAACGCGTGACTATTGCTTGTTCACTTGCCATAGCTTAAACTATACTCTTAGTTCCTGCTTAATCTCTTCCTTTTAATAAGTGCTTTCGGTAAGCTACACTGTAGGTACCTAGTCTGGTGGACAAAAGTACATGAATCTTTCTTGAGTATGCCGTGCATTGAGTATGTGGTTAGGCAGGTACCTAAAAGTCCAGTATAAATTGTTGCGAGCAAACAAGTAATGATACCACTGCAAAGCTCGGATGTTTCACATGTATTGATGGTAGGCAACGACTGATATGTAACGCTTCTTTCAACCTGATAACGGTATAAAACCAGTCTGCAAATTGAATACTACAACAACAACAACAACAACAACAACTACTACTACTACTGCTACTACTAAATTCCCAATAAGGAACTGAATATTTGACACCATTTACTTAGAAGCAATGTGACTATTGACTTCTTGTAATCTTATATGAAGTAAAACAACAGCTGGGTAATTCAGGAAGAAATACAAATATAGTGTATTACAAGTGTTGAAGTGGGTGGGAGCTACATGCAGAAAATATGTTCAATGAAACTTGAGGAAATCCTGGATGGCATTCTCAGGACTTCATGAGGGCATTAATAGTTATGAGAAAGTTGACTTCCATTTAATCTTTGCTCAGTGGCCCGTACTGTTTCAAATCAGCACACCTAGTTTACGTTAACTCTCTACTTTGTGCTAAAATTTGGTATTATTATTATTTTTCAACATAAAAATTGAAATTTTGATTTTTTTTTTTTTTAAATCAAAAAACAATGAAACTTATTCGTCACTTAATACTGGCATTGCACACTTTATAAGTAGGCAAGTTTCTTTGCAACTATCTTAAAGCATTGGTGATCCTGATTTTTTTTCTGCATTTTCATAATTGTTGTAGGGTAGGTAGTAATTTTGCAATATGTTCTTACATTTTTATTTTATTTGCATTGATGCTAGTGGGTCAACTGAAGCATGGAATACCTCTTGTTGGCTTTGACGCTAGACATTCGCATGTTCTGCTGTATGACTTGAACCATTCTTTGGTTATGAATAATCATTACTTTTTACAATATAAACTGACTAATTTATATTCACCCATCCCTCTGCTCAAGCCCCATGATTTAACAATAATTTGCTACTATGATAATTCATAACGGCAGAACACTGTAATGAAGGCAGGTTTCTATGTGCATAATGCAACATTTTATTTTGGGAGTTTTGTTTCAGAATGCTGTTTTTCACATTTCTTTTCATTTAGTACCGTATGTCCCTGGCCATGATGTTGTGGTCAAAGCAGATGTATGGTATTCGGTCCTTCAGTGTTGCCATTTGGTTTTCTCAAACTGAACAAGAGGGTAGTACGTAAGTTGGAAATTGATTGGTGGCCGGGTTTACAAGGACAATCACCGAGTGGCCCAAGGTACATCAAAAACCTGTAAACCACAGATCAAGAACAGCATTATTTATTTACATGTTGGTTTCTATGAAACACTAACAAAGTCATTCTGTATTGTCAGATTTCTAAGGATAACAACATCTTCGCAAATCAGGCGAGGCCAGTGAGGCGGAAAGTAAAATTTTAATTAGTCCCATGACTTGATTAAAGACACTGATGTTTCAATTGATTATTTGCAGTTGGCTACAACAGAGAAATGTTTTTCATGTTGTTGATATCATGGATTAAAGCAACACCAATTAGAGAGAAGGCCGCGGCACTCTTGTGCGACATCAGGCAGAGTAGGTTGCGCGTGCATAGCTGACTGGGTAGCCGATGGGGCAAGGCCCATTGTGCCGAAACAGCAAGCCAGTCAGCTATGCTAGCGCAGCCTTCTCTGTCTGGCATCACACGAGAGCGCCACGCTGCGGCCTTCTCTCTAGTTGGTGGTGGTCAAAGCTGATGGATGGAACCATGTGCTTCAGTTACACGGTCCTTTATAGACAGTTGCAATTCAGTTATGTTAGCTAGCTCTACTATACCATCTGAAAATCTGAAGTCAGTAAATCTTTTTCCACTTCTAATTCCCTTTTCTTTCCAAATAATTTTGGGCATTTTTCTGACATACATGTTTGTCCCAATTTACTTTTTCCCTAAGGAGAATTCTCTTGTGTGTTTACTTATGCTGGCAGAGTCCGTCAAGACTTTTCAGATGTGAAACACCACAGTAAAAGTATAATAGGCAGACAGTAATATTAGAAAAGCAATAGAGGGGAACTTGAAGTGATGATTTTAAACAGGCATTTACTGTAGGCATTTCTGGTCAGGAAACTCTCATCATGGACCAGAGGTATATGTATCATCACAAGCTCTTCCTGTTTAATTATGCTACATATAATAATTGTTGACAGTTAGTTGCTTTTTTCACTTATTTTTTTAAATAACGTATCAGGACAAAATCTAAAAGTAGAACTTGTATTATATGAAGTCGAAGGAGATGAAAACTGATGTACAGGTGAGTAGCCTAACCAATTGCTCTTCCATGATAGCTGCATTAATAATATTTAAGACTGAATCTTTATATTTTCAACTATATATGGGGGGAAAACACTTAAGCATGAAAAATTTGTTAATAAATCTGAAAAAGTACAATGGATATTTGTAAAGCTGTTGTTGAACTTCCAGAAGTAACAGCAGTGGAGAAAGTATACATTCAAATGTGATTCTGTCCGGCTCTTCTTTCTTCTTATCAATAACCACATGTTTGACATGATTAAATGCTATTACTGTCATCAGATGATACAAAGTGTTGCCAGATCCTCGGAAAAATCTGAAGATCTTTCAGTTTTTTAAATTATTCCAGAAAATACAAATTTTGAGTGAATCTTCAAACATTTTCCAAACTTCCTTCACTGATTGTGTATATTGCTATATACGACATACCATATCATAATGCCTTTCACGGCCATTGTTTTAATCAATTAAAGCTTCTGTGCTAAATTGCCATGGTATATCGGTAAAACTTCTTCCCCCAGACGTTTTGTTGTTAACTGCAGACAGTATCTTCTGAGGTGAGTTGACAACTGGCTGGTAGGTACTGGAGCTGTCGCTTATACAGAGCACACAGAGGGCACTACAGTATGTCATGTGTTGCCTACTATGCAACTGTCTGTGAATATAATCACTTCTTTCGATTGCAGGCAATCGAGTCTTGTGTGCAGAATGAAACTTCACTCTGCAGCGGAGTGTGCGCTGATATGAAACTTCCTGGCAGATTAAAATTGTGTGCCGGAACCGGGACTCGAACCTGGGACCTTTGCCTTTCGCGGGCAAGCGCACTACCGACTGTGCTATCCCGACACGACTCACGATGCCGCCTCACAACTTTACTTCTGCCAGTACCTCGCCTCCTACTTTCCAAACTTCACAGAAGCTCTCTTGCAAACACACAAGACTAGCACTCCTGGAAGAAAGGATATGGTGGAGACATGGCTTAGCCACAGCCTAAGGGATGTTTCCAGAAAGAAACTTCACTCTGCAGAGTTTGTATAAAGTCGACCCTTCGAGGTGGTATCGTTACGTGCATGACACCTTTGTGATATAGAATCACGGTGAAGAGGATTTAAATGATTTCATGGTACACCTAAATAGTATTAACCCAAAGATAAAATTCACCATGGAGAAAGAGAGTAATGGACAATTGAACTTTTTAGATGTTGTTGTTGTTGTTGTTGTTATGGTCTTCAGTCCGGAGACTGGTTTGATGCCGCTCTCCACCCTACTCTATCCTGAGCAAGCCTCTTCATCTCCTCATAAGAACAGCAACTTACATCCATTTGAATCTGCTTACTATATGCATCTCTTGGTCTCCCTCTGCGATTTTTACGCCACACACTTCCCTACAATGCTAAATTTACGATTCCCCGATGTCTAAGAATGTGTCCTACCAAGCGATCCCTTCTTTTAGTCAAGGTATGCCAAAAATTCTTTTTCTCACCAATTCTGTTCAGTACCTCTTCATTAGTTATGCGATCTACCCACCTAACCTACAGCATTCTTCTGTAGCACCACATTTCAAAAGCTTCTATTCTCTTCCTGTCCGCACTGTTTAGCGTCCATGTTTCACTCCCGAAAAAGGCAACACTCAACACAAATGCCTTCAGAAAAGACTTCCTTACACTTAAATTAATATTGGATGTTAGCAAATTTCTCTTTTTCAAAAATGCTTTTCTTCCCATTGCCATTCTGCATTTTATATCCTCTGTACTGCGACCGTCGTATGTTATTTTACTACCCAAGTAACAAAACTCATCTACAACCTTCACTGTTTCATTACCTAATCTAATCCCTTCAGCATTGCCTGATTTTGTAAGATTGCATTCCATTATCTTCGTTTTGCTCTTGTTAATGCTCATTTTATACACTCTCTTCAACACACTGTCCATTCCATTCAACTGCTCTTCCAGGTCCTTGGCTGTCTCTGACAGAATTACAATGTTATCAGGAAAACACAATGTTTTTATTTCTTCACCCTGAACTTTAATCCCTATTGCAAATTTTTCTTTGCTTTCATTCACTGCCTGCTCAAATGATTGAATAACACCGGAGAAAGGCTACAACCTTGTCTTACTCACTTCCCAACTAATGCTTACCTTTCATGCCCCTTGAGTCTAATAACTGCGGTCTGGCTTTTGTACAAGTTGTAAATAATTCTCCTTTCCCTGTATTTTACCCCTGCTGACTTCAGAATTTGAAAGAGTGTATTCCAGTCAATATTGTCAAAAGCTTTCTCTAAATCTACAAAAGCTAAAAATGTAGGTTTGCCTTTCCATAATCTATCTTCTAAGATAAGTCGTAAAGTGAGTATTGCCTCCCGGGTTCCTACATTCCTCCTGAATCCAAACTGATCTTCCCTGAGGTCAGCTTCTACCAGCTTTTCCATTCTCCTGTAGACAATTAGTGTTAAAATTTTGCAACCATGACTTATCAAACTGATAGTTCTGTAATTTTCAACCTGTCTGTGCCTGATTTCTTTGGAATGGGGATTATTACATTTTTCTTAAAGTCTGAGGGTATTTCGCCTGTGTCATACATCTTACACACCAGGTGAAATAGTTTCGTCATGGCTGGCTCTCCCAGAGACTTTTGTAGCTCTGAGGGAATGTCATCTACTCCCGGGGCCTTGTTCCGACCTAGGTCTTTCAGGGCTCTGTCAAATTCATCTTTCAGTATAGTATCTCCTATTTCATCTTGATTTGCTTCCTCTGCCCTTCCTACAACACTGTCTCTAAGTTCATTTCCTTTGTAGAGCTCCTCTGTGTACTCTTTCCACCTTTCTGCTTTCCCTTCTTTGCTGGGAACTGGTTTTCCATCTGAGTTCTTGATATTTGTAAAACTTTTTTGTCCCCAAATGCCTCTTTTATTTTCCTGTAGGCAGTATCTACTTCTCCCCGTCTTATGCATTCTTCTACAGATTTACTTTTGGCTTCTAGCCATTCCTGCTTAGCCATTTTGCACTTCATGTCAATCTCATTTCTTAGTCGTCTGTACTGCATTTTGCCTGTTTCATTTACTGCATTTTTATATTTTCTCATTTCATCTATTAACTGTAGTATTTCCTGTGATATCCAAGGATTTTTGTAGGCCTTGGCTTTCTACCTATTTTGTCCTCTGCTGCCTCCAATATTTCATCTCTCAATGCTACCCATTCCTCCTCTACTGTTTTGTTTTCCCCTGTTTCTGTCAATTTGTTGCCTAAAGCTCCCTCTGAAATTCTCAAGAACTTCAGGTTCCCTCAATTTATCCAAGTCCCAATTCCTTATTTTCCTACCTTTCTGCAGTTTTTTCAATTTCAGCCTACAGTTGATGACCAATAAGTCATGGTCAGAGTCTATATCGGCTCCTGGGTATGTCTTGCAGTTTAAAACTTGGTTCCGAAATCTGTGTCCTACCATTATAAAATCTAACTGATACCTTCCGGTGTCTCCTGGTCTCTTCCACGTATACAACCTTCTTTTGTGATTCTTAAACCAGGTGTTTGTTATGATTAAATTATGTTCCATGCAAAATTCTACCAGGCGACTTCCTCTTTCATTCCTTCTGCCCAGTCCATATTCACCTACTATTTTTCCTTCTCTTCCTTTTCCTACTACCGAATTCCAGTCTCCCATAACAATTAAGTTTTCCTCTCCCTTAATTGTCTGAATAATTTACTTTAGCTCCTCATACATTTCTTCAATCTCCTCATCATCAGCAGAGCTAGTTGGCATATGTACTGTTGTTGTCGGTGTTGGCTTCGTATCTATCTTGACAATGACATTGCAATCACTGTGCTGCCGATAATAGTTTACCTGCAATTCTATTTTATTATTCATTATCAGTCCTACTCCTGTGATACCCCCAACTGATTTTGTATTTATAATCCTGTACTCACTTGACTAGAAATCCTGTTCATCCTGCCACCGAATTTCACTAATCTCCACTGTATCTAACTTCAAGCTATCCATTTCCCATTTTCTAATTTTCCTACTCTATTAAGGGATCTAACATTCCACGCTCCGACCCGTAGAATGCCAGTATTGTCTTTCCTGATAATCACATCCTCCTGAGAAGTCCCCGCCCGGAGATCCGAATGGGGGACTATTTTACCTCCGGAATATTTTACCCGAGAGGATGCCATCATATGTTCATACAGTAGAGCTACGTGTCCTCGGGAAAGGTAACGGCTGTAGTTTCCCCTTGCTTTCAGCCGTTTGCAGTAGCTGTGTGGCATAGCAACATTAGCTGATGTTACAGGGCCATCTCGGTCAATCATCCAGACTGTTGGCCCTGTAACTACTGAAAAGGCTGCTGCCCCTCTTCAGGTACCACATGTTTGTCTGGCCTCTCCACAGATACCTCTCCGCTGTGCTTGCACCTACGGTATGGCTATCTGTATCGTTGAGGCATGCAAGCTATCCCATCTCAGCAATGTCTGTGGTTCATGGGGTTGTATCAGTAATTAATTGGGTGAATCGCTCCTTAGGGCTTAAGGTATACAGAAAAGATACACACACTAATCATGACCTGCATAAGAACTTGAATCACCACCCTAGGCAGAAGAGAGGTGTCATAAAAACATTGGTGGATAGGGCTAACAATATCTGTGAACCAATCTATTTGAAAGAGGAACTGAATCATTGGTGAATGGCTCTTAAGAAAAATAGTTATACTGATAATGAGATTGACTGAGCACTCCACCCAAGTAGAAAATTGTCCGAAAATAGGCAACAGCAACAACCATCAGCTGGAAAATTTTTTCTCTCATTCATCCACAACATCACAGACTGTATTGGCAATGTGCTGGCCAAGTTACAAGTGGAAACTATTTCCAGACCCACTAAGAAAAACCGGTGAATGCGTAAGATCAGTGAAAGATGCTTGACACCCCCTAGCTATCCCAGGTGTATATAAAATTCCGTGTAGTTGGGGCATGGTTTATATAGGGATAACCAAAAGAAGTGTCAATATATGCTTAACAGAACACAAAAGGAACTATCATTTGGGACATATCGACAAATCAGTAGTAGCAGAACATGTATTTAAAGATGGAGATCATGAAATAAAATTTGATTAGACAAACTTGCTAGTGAGGACATCACACTATTATACGCATATGTTTACAAACGCTATTAAAATCGATAAACATCAAAACAATTTTAATAGAAAAGAGATAAATGTATAAAATTGTACAAGATTTGGCAGTCGACTTTGCAAAAACTGCATGACAATCGATTGCCTGCAATTGAGAGTAGTTGCGATGGACACAAATAGTTGCATGTGCTTTGAGTAAGTGGAAGCTCCAGCACCTAACAGCCAATCGTCGACTCATCTCTGAAGATGATGCCTGCATTTGAGAATGAAATGCAGGGGAAAGAAGTTTCACTGATCGACCATGGCAATTTAGCCGGAAGTTTTAATTGATGATAGATCATATCTGTTAGATCCAGTTACGAAGCCAGGCTTCTAAACAGCACTGGATTTTTCTCTTTTTTTGAAGTGCATAGGTAGTATGAAATATTGATTTCGTATAACAGTAGCTTAAGAACAACTCTTTTTTTATTAGTTTCATAAAAAAGTTATGAAGAAGCAAGTTTAGTCATGGGGGGGGGGGGGACTGAAACCCCATAGCCTCCCCCCACCCCACCCTGTCTGCAATACAACAAAACATTGCATTAACAATGACAATCACTTTACTTCTACGGTATTGTTTGGAGTGCAAGAACCGCCACAGCCATAAGTGCTGCCAATTAGAGGCAACGTGTAATGCCGACTGTGAGACAACCTTGCCCGTATAAACTGTCTATGAATAAAGATTAAGTTGATTACAAGAGAATGTCTTATTTATAGTCTCTTATTTCTGAAATAAATAACTGGGCTCTTTTTATCCTAATTTTGTATGTGTGCCTTCAGATTTTTTACTGCTTCTTCCAAAATTTTTAAGCTTCAACATACTAGAGAGAGAGAGAGAGAGAGAGAGAGAGAGAGAGAGAGAGAGAGAGAGAGAGAGAGAGAGAGAGAGAGAGAGAGAGATTCGACCACTGATGATGCAGATAATTCTTTTCTTGCTTCACACACTGCAAGTAATCCTGTCGACTAGTGATTTGAGTAGTTGTAGGTAAATGTTTCCACGGAGAAGCATGATTCCTGTTTAAAACTGATGTCCCAGCAGCAAAACTGTGGCTTCAATGCAATATGGCTTTGGTGAGTAATGAGATTGATTGCAAGAGTATAAAGGTGCAAGCAACAAAACTTGATATAAACATGCTCCAATAACTAATGTAACCTTTGATTATGATATAGTGCTTGTTTTTCAGGCAAGTAGATGACTGCACATCCAGACTTGACTCTCAACCTAGTGTAACAAGAAATGTTATTCCTTCAATCAGTCAGATGTGTCCACTGATCTACAGTGCAGCGTGAATGATCATTTGTCCACTGCAGTTTTAATTGTGTTGTTGAGTCAACATAAAAACATGCAGGTGTCATTGAAGTAACTCATGCACTGAATCATAACACACTACAGACATTTAATGACACTGAATATGTTGCCACATTAATCATACAGTTCACAAGTCCAAAGAGCTATATCAGAGGAACCACATAGTTGACACGACATGAAATGCTGATCTTCCTCCCTTTTCTTTAAATCAAAGTTCAGTGACTAGCTGGGCCACATATGTTGGCAAAGTATGGTACTGTGGCAGTATTAATTTGCCTCTGAAGTCTAGAGGAGAAGATATCTAGTTCAACTGCCAGCAGTGGATGGATTGCCTGTCACTAAGGTGCTGGTTGACAGTGCCAGTTGCTGATGAGACTCCGCCCTCAATGGAAAGTGTGCTGTGATTGACATCATACTGGACCTGTATCTGTGGTGTGTAGTGATAGTGCAAAGGTTGTAGTGACACAAGAGCATCACCACAATCTTTCTTAGTTGTGAAAGTAATAAGCCTGCCACTCCCAACTCCTCACACTTACCACAAGTCTCCAAGCAGCTGGAGTGTCAGTGCATTTGTCGCATGGACTGACCATGCTCCCTGTATCTGCCCCACGATGTCCTCATTGACAGGGCTCTCGAAGATTTTCTTACCAAGCTCCCCCTGCTATTCATCCTCTCTGGTGATTTTAATGCACATAGTGTGGTTTGGAGCTCTGCAACTACCTGCCCCAGGGGTACAGCAATTGAGAGTCTTCTCTTCCTCTTTGGATGGCAAGGGCGAAATGTAGACAAGTTATTCAAGATAGTGGAAAAAAAAATCGTGACAACAATTCCTTGATTCCATTAACCATTTCACAACAATACCAAGGTATGGGAGACCATCAGGAGGATTTCTAGTAGACGGGGTAAGCTACCCAGTAGCTGCTATCGTGGAAAATGGCAGTCTGCAAATGACCCCATGAGGCATTGTCTGGACTATGGCGACCTATTTCATCACAGTCATGTTCACTGCCAGCCAGCATCCGGCATAGCCATGTATACTGGGGTGCCGTGCTGCAGTGTGCCTGGCCGTTCGCAGTCAGGGGTTAGAAGGGGTTAGAGTCCCCCCTCAGGCATGGGTGTTTGTGTTGTCCTTAGGTTTGTTTATCTTAGTTTAAGTAGTTTGTAAGCTACGGACTGATGACCAAGCAGTTGAGTGCCATAGATTTACAAACTTTAAACATTAGAACACCTGGCATTCCAGTGCCACAGATTGGCTATGGAGAGAGGCATTTTGGACTTCAGTTGCACTAATCATGAACACTAAAACTGTCACTTTTCGATGTGGGAACTTGATTCCATGCTGTCATCACCTCCTGGCTGTGACAGGATTCATTACAGCGTGTTACAGCAGCTTACAGAAGGAAACAAAGAAATCCTCCTTGCACTTTTTAATGTTATTTGGACGTACAGCCACTATCCGGATTTGTGGAGAGAGGCAGTTTTAACACATTCATGACTGCCATAAGTGACCTTGGATGGAGCAGCTGAACTGTTGTTTTAACAAGTTTGTCGAAAGTTATAGCTCTCAAATTTGAAATTTTCCCGGCGAATCAAATGTTCAAAAAGATTTCGGGTTTGCAGCCGGTTGTCGTAAACTTCATTTGACGATATTTCAACTGGGCACTGGCCAGTCATCTTCAGGTGAACCAACAAGGACTGAAAAGATTTCGGGTTTGCAGCCGGTTGTCGTAAACTTCATTCCACGATATTTCAACTGGGCACTGGCCAGTCATCTTCAGGTGAACCAACAAGGACTGACGAAGGTGCTCTCAGCTCTGCCTTATATAGCGCACTGGTGGTATTACTGCGCATGCATCGAAGACATGAAGACATGGTGACAGAAGAACCACACCACCCAGCGGCAGCGCCATTGTTGGTGGGACTGCAAGGATCAGCTGTCTTCGACAGTGCCACTGTCCGCAGTTATCGGAGGCTTCTGGTGTCTTCGTCTAGAACAAATCTCGGAGATGACGGGATTCCACGCGTTATTCAGCTGGTAACCATTGTCACAGTTCATCAGATTTTCCGCAATGCGTATTTCAACAGATTCTTGTATAATGGTGTCCCAAAAGGATGTTGTTGTGTCCAAAATTGATGTTTTATCATACTCCATTGTATGTCTGTTAGAAATACAATGCTCTGCAAATGCAGACTTGCTGGGCTGCAGAAGGCGAGTGCAACGTTGATGTGCAGTACAACGTTCTTCCAAGGTGCGTATTGTCTGTCTTGTATAGGACATACCACACTTGCAAGGTATTTTATAAATTCCCACCTTCCGCAGTAATAAATCCTCTTTTACTGATCCCAACGAGTTATAAATCTTAGATGGTGGATGGAAAATCACTTTCACCTGGTAAGTATTAAGTATTCTTCCTATTTTGAAGGAGACATTTCCAACGCATGGAAGGAAAGCTAGTGACTTAGCTGGCGCGTTTTCCTCTTTATCCACTTTCCGGTTCCTGGTTTTAGGTGAGAAGGCCTTGTTAATTTGCCGAGTCGAGTAGCCATTGTCTCTGAATACTGTCCTTAAATGCGCAAGTTCTTTTGGTAGATTTGCATCCAAAACGGTATGGGTGCTGTGTACATGGGTTTTAAGCGCACTCATTGTTTGGGATGGGTGATGGCAACTTGAGGAATGCAAATACAAATCGGTGTGCTTGGGCTTACGATAAACAGAATGTCCTACAGAGCCATCACTCTTCCGTTTAACCAAAACATCCAGAAATGGAAGGCAGCCATGTTTCTCTAATTGCATAGTGAATTGAATGTTCTCATGAATGGAGTTAAGATGATGCAGAAACTCCATTAACTTATTTTCTCCATGGGGCCACACTATGAAAGTGTCGTCGACATATCTCCAAGATACCGTTGGTTTACACACCGCTGATTCAAGTGCTCTTTCTTGAAAGTCCGGCATAAAAAAGTTGGCCACCAGAGGAGATAAAGGACTGCCCATGGCAACACCGTCAGTTTTCTTAAAATATTCTTGCTTAAACATGAAATAGGTTGAAGAAAGGGCATGTCGAAACAAACCAGTGATGTCCAACTGAAACCGTTTACCAATTAGTGCCAAGGAATCGGCAAGAGGTACCTTTGTAAAAAGAGATACTATGTCAAAACTCACTAAAAGATCCGAACTACTCGGGTGAAGAGCCCCCAGTCTGTTGATAAAATATGCAGAGTTACGTATATGATGAGTACATTTGCCAACAAAAGGTTTCAGTCAGGAGGGAAGATGTTTTGCTAAATCGTATGTGGGGGCGTCAATATTACTCACTATAGGCCGTAAAGGACAACCTTCTTTGTGCACTTTAGGCAGACCATATAGTCTCGGTGGTATGCTGCCGTTTGGTCTTAACCGCTTGATGGTATCTGGAGCTAACGAGGAAGAATTCAAAAGTGTACACGTATTCCATTGCACACATGCTGTAGGGTCCTGTTCAATCTTCCTGTACGTAGTATCACTAAGCAGACCATACATGTTCTCCAAATAAAGCCTACGAGGTAACAAAACAGTTGAATTACCTTTATCAGCCTTCAACACCCCTATGTCCGGATTATCTTGGATATTCCATAGTGCAGCCCTTTCTTCAGAAGTTATATTACTGCATTGAGGAGGAGGTTAATAGTTACCAGGTGAAAGTGATTTTCCGTCCACCATCTAAGATTTATAACTTGTTGTGATCAGTAAAAGATGATTTGTTACTGCGGATGGCGGGAATTTATAAAATACCTTGCGAGTGTGGTATGTCCTATACAGGACAGAGAAACATGCACCGTGGAAGAACATTGCACTGAACATCAACGTTGCACTCGCCTTCTCCAGACCAGCAAGTTTGCAGTATTTCTAATGGACATACAATGGAGTATGATAAAACATCAATTTTTGCCACGACGACATCCTTTTGGGACTCCATTATAAAAGAATCCGTTGAAATATGCATTGTGGAAAATCTGATGAACTGTGACAGCGGCTACCAGCTGAATAACGCGTGGAATCCCATCATCTCAGAGATTTGTTCTAGACGAAGTCGCCAGAAGCCTCCGATAACTGCAGCCAGCGGCACTGTCGAAGACAGCTGATCCTTGCAGTTCCACCAGCGATGGCACTGCCGCTGGGCGGTGTGGTTCTTCTGTCACCGTCACCGTGTCTTCGACACATTTGCAGTAATACCACCAGCGTGCTATATAAGGCGGAGCTGAGATCGTCTTCGTCAGTCCTTGTTGGCTCACCTGAAGATGACTGGCTGGTGCCCAGTTGAAATATTGTGGAATGAAATTTACAATGACTGTCTGCAAACATGAAATCTTTTTGAACAATTATAGTTCTCTCTCTCTCTCTCTCTCTCTCTCTCTCTCTCTCTCTTAGAAGATGCAGAAAAAAAATTCCTAAACTTTGTTTTTATTAAAAAAAAAAAAACCACCAACCAACCTTGTATAAATGATTCTTACAGATAATCACCTTCTGAATCAGAATCGTCTATTTCCTCTTAGAGGGCACTGAAAACATCCCTGTCATGTAAATTTGACACATCAAGAACAGAGTGCGAGCAATACAGATAGCACAGGAAAGCAGTGTAGGACTCAATAGAGAGTGGGCCATACAAAGCTCTTTTGTAGTGTACAAATGGTAAAATCCCCACTCACTATGTGGCAGCACAATGCATAGAACCTTCCTTGTTGTTAATTTTATTTGGTTACCAACAGAGGGTAGGTTGTGCAATGGCAGCTACTAATTTTTTAGCATTGCATGAGCCAGACTCTGGTGCCATCCACGTGACTGACTACCAATGAACGAGTGTGACTCGGGCGCCGTCAACAATGTGTTAATTTCCCTTTTAAAACCTGGAAAAGACTGAACGAGCCCAAGTAGTTACTGTAGTGTTGCCCTCACTAGCTGTTTGGAAAAGACCTTAGAGTGGATGGTCAGTTATTGCCTTGCCTGGATGTTAGAATCAAGGCTACTCCTTAATCGCTTCCAGTGTGGGGTCAGGAGATATTGCTCCATTTTGATAACCTGGCCTTTCTGGATGCAGCTATAAACAAGCTTTCCTAAATTGGCACCACATCCTGGGTGTAATTTTTTTCCAAGATGGCCTAAGACACTACTTGGAGGCAGCTCTACAAATCAGATATTGAATTGGAGATGCCCTCTCTGATTGTTTTATGCTGGAGAATGTTGCCCCTCAGGGTAGTGTTTGAAGTGTGACTTTGTTTGCCTTAGCAATTGACAGTATTACTTGTGTAGTTAAGTCCTGTCCATTGTTATGTTTGTGGATGACTTCTCTGTCTTTTGTTCATCCTCCCACCTTGCAATGACAACCCGCCAGTTACAACTGACTCTTTGACGGTTGGATGTATGGGTTTGAAAAGACTGGATTTCAGTTTTCAATCAAGAAGTTGTGTGTGTGTTCTTTCTAACAGTTCCCCTTCGGATAAGGGATCTGTTCTGACTTTAAAGTCACCATGCATTTTCTGGGTCTCTCATTTATCTGTAAACTTACTTGGTTGCCGCATCTTAAAGGCCCAAATCAATGGTGCCTCAAAGCACTGAGTGCTTTAAGGTGTATTTGGCTGGATTATGGCTGCACAGTGTATGGGTCTGCAATACATCCTTATTTAAAGATGCTAGACATGGTGCACAAGAAGGGATTGGGCTGACTACTGCGGCAATCAGAACGAGTACCGTAGAAAGTATCTGCACTTCAAATACGGCGACAGTTCCTCATGGTGCACCACGCATATGCCACACTGTCCTTGCCGTATAGACCTGCATACCATACCACACCACACCATACTGTGACTCAGCCTCCAGTGGTAAGGCTTTTTCATAATCGATTATGACCAATGAGGTGTTTTGGAATTCACGCAAAGGACTATGTTTCAAATATAGGTGTAGCAAGTTTTAATGTTTCATGTCGAGGTTGGAGCAGGTTTCTACCTTAGCTATTACAGACGCCCAGGCTCCTTTTAAATTTGACAAATTTTATAAAAGAATGCACCACTAACATTACATTTCAGTCTGAGTTTTACGTTTTAGATAAGCATCACAACTTTACAGTGGTGCAAACTGATGGATCCAAACAAGGGGACACTGTCAGGTGCTCCTTTGTGTTTCCTGATTGTGTCATTAGGATTTGCCTGGCCACTGGCTACTTGGTTTTTTCAGCAAAGCTGCATGCCATCATCATGGCACTAGAACAGATCCGGCGTGTTCAGGATAACCGATTTATTCTTTGCGCTCTCTCTCTCTCTCTCTCTCTCTCTCTCTCTCTCTCTCTCTCTCTCTCTCTCTCTCTCTCTCTCTCTCTCTCTCTCTCTCAGTGCCCTACAATTGCTACCGACCATCTACCTCACTGACGCTATCTACAGTTTATTCATGAGAAACTGTACTTCCTCCAAAGGTGGGGTAAAATGCTGGTATTTACCGGGGCATGTGGGGATTAAAGGTAATGAAGCGGCTGATGTGGCCGCCAAGGTCGACTGCAGTAACCAGAATGTCGTAGATTGTGTTAATCCCCTGCGAGATGTCTTCTCTGTGGTATGGCAGAGGTCTCTTCAGTTGTGGCTGGAGATATGGCTGGCAGTGATGGGTAACATACTTGTGGTTGGTTTAAACAACTGTCCAACTGTGGCGAACCTCCTGCCACACATACAGTTGGCCTGAAGTGGCTCTTACACACCTTCACATTGGGCACTGCCCTCTGATGCACGGTGCTTTATTTCGTCGGGAGGACCCACCTGTTTTGTGATGCCTGTGGCATGCAAATCACTTTATGCCACATTTTAACTGAGTGCTGGGAGGGCTGTAGTGAATCTTGTTGGTTCTTTTCTGTCTATTTTAGCTGATAACAAGGCGAGTGTGTCCAAAGTTTTAAGGTTTTGTGAATTCTCTGGTCTCCGGCCTAAGCTTTTAGGCCAGGGGTTTAAGTGTGGAGAATGCCGGCTCATCCTTTTTTATTTTGGTGATCATCCAGCCACAATAATGTTGTATTGTGTTTTCAGTAGTGTAACAACTTTCTAATTTGGTAGCCAAACTTAAATTGCAGATGTCTAAGACGGTTTTTTGTGTTTGTCTAGCTGCCCACACAGTTTGATTAGTTTAGCAGCTTTCCTTTTGTTGCCTGTTTTTATTACCTTTCTGTTTACTTGCCAATTGCATTTATAAGGGTGGTAAAAACCTACATGTCATGTGCCCATAACGTCCTATCCTATCCTGGACCCTAATAATTACAGATGTATCTCCCTTTTACTAGTTACATACAAGGTTTCGTCCGTAGTGCTCTTGAACAGAGTGGAACAACAAACAGATCATCTTATTGGTGAACACCTGAGGAAAGTTCTCAGGTGTACACTTAGCGTGACATGAATATTAAGTATCAGTTCATAGTCGCTGTAGAACCACTTTCTGCACAACTAATACAGAAGAACTTGTTCAAAATCGGAGTTCAGAGTGACGTGGAGTGTGCCTCCTATCAAACACAAAACAAGACTCCCTTATATGCCACTAGGGCACCCTATTTATATTATCGGGACAATGTCTCTGAAAATAATGTATTGGTTAATTAGGTACATTAAACCAATTACAATGGAAAAGTAAACAATAACATGCAACTAGCTACAATAAAAAGCAATGTTGTTGAAATAAATGGTAATTATACAGAAACTAATGAAGGAACAATATTCGTAACATTAATTGCGAAACATAATAATATCTCATTTAATATTATGCTGATATAATTTACTTAGCCTTATCAGAAATACTATTGCTCCTAATATTCTCCAAAAACTGTTTTGAGCAGTTAAACCGGCAACCTACGCGCAATGGAAAATGTTCTAGACCTTATTAACGATGTCTGTGTAGAGACAGGAATTAGTGATCATGATATCGTCATAGCGTCGATGGTGACCAAAGTTCATAAACCAATCAAGAAGGCTAGGAGTGTGTTTTTGTTGGGAAGAGCCGACAAGCAAATGTTACGATCACACTTAGAAAATGAATGGGCATGGTTTAATTCCGGGACTATGGATGTAGAAGAATTGTGGACTAAATTTAAGTGCATTGTTAATAAAGGGTTAGAGAAATATGTGCCAGTAAAGACGATTAAGGATGGAAAAGATCCACCATGGTATAATAATAATGTTCGAAAGCTGCTGAGAAAGCAAAGGCTGTTGCACTCTAGATTCAAAAAAGAACACGCAAATGATGACAGGCAAAAGTTAGTAGAGATTCGTGTGTCTAGAAAAAGATTGATGCGTGAAGCATACAATAATTATCACAGCCATACCTTGGCCATATCCATCTCAATTCAGGCAGCAAAGTGAGAATTAGCCAGTTCATAGTCTCCGATTTTCCTCAAATTTGGATATCTTATTATAGAAGCAAAATTAAGAGACACATATTTTTTCATTTTTCCCAAACAAATTTTGGTCAGAGTTACAGAGGGTCAAAGTTTTGTCTAGGTCACACGTAATTTCCTCTGCGGCAAGCTCAAAATTACTATAAAGTGCAATATTTTGGGAACTAATAGGAATAATTCAGATCTGTTTTCAGTTTCTGAAAGGTAAAAATGTCAGTAATCTATTGGATTAAAGATTGTTGTTCTATTAGTGACAGGTGTCTTCCTAAAAAATAATTTCAAAATCTTGAAATTTAACTTTAAAGTCATTTTTTTTCAAAAACCCCAGCATCAAAAATTCTGAAATTCTGTAACAGGGAGGAGACATACAAAGAGTATAAAAGCTCCAAAGGATTTTCCAGGATCTTACCTACTTTTCATTTTATTTCATATTTACTGTTTGGCTCACTTTTCATAACCATTTCACTAAAGTACATAACTTTTTCACAGAAAACTAGGCTTATTGTACAACAGGTAACATAATAAAACACCATTTTTAAGCCTACTTTCAGAAATAATTGTGAAGAGAGAAAATCCTTTCCACATCCACAGTGTCTTCCCTAGAGATCATGTGGAGGCGTCCAGAGGAATCTGTTGGTACAGGTGCACATATAATCTTCAAAATATTCCTCAACGGCACAGAACAAGAGTGTTCTTTTTGTCTGTTTTGTCAGGGAACTTGTACCCCTGGGAGGGAGCATGAGACAACAAAAAGTTAAGTCACTTCTTCTAATTCAGTACACACTTCAGTGACTTCTGCTACCCACCAATTACTATTATACACACAAGCAATAAATGTCCCTCTCTTCAGGGCACTAAATTTTAAGGGTGTTTCACAAAAGTGTTTATCCATCTTTATTGTCGTTCACAATGATGGAAGAGGTACATTTTTTAACTGTATCAGCAAAGTCTGATGCATTCTTTATAACTTCTGTACTGCCACGAGACAAGTTGTGATTGGTTGCAATGTGCTTCAGAGCACCCTCTACTCCATCACATGGTCCTTTTCCATGACCTGTTGCAGTGAAAATCCATTTTTTGTCTACTGAAGCCTTGGTAAGTTCAAACAACTGATATCTATTTTTAAAGTGTGATGCTGCACTGTCACTCAAGATGGTGATACTTTCAATTTGGACTCCTTCTTTCATCATTTCTTCTATATATGTGAATGCAAGAAGGGCATGGGCAGAGTCATGTGAGCGATCATCTGACACCATGCCAAAACTTCTAGTTATACCATTGAAGTAGCACACTGCAGTGAAGATGCTCACTTGTGGATTTTGCCAGTGTTATGACTGGATTTCATTTGGCAATATAGCTGTCTAATTCTCTGCAAAATTGCAGTGAAGTAACAGGTGGTTGATGGAATTTTTAACTAGATTTTTTTCTTCTTGAATGCCTTGCCACTGAATATCCTTAATTTTCAAATGGACAACAGCATTAATGGTCCAGTGAGCCAACACACCAATAAAATGATCCATTGAAGAGGTTTTCTTGATAAGATCATTCCCCTCCCACAATGCAAAGGTGATGTCTTCATCCATGGTGTCTTCAAGTCCAATAGTCTCACTTGTAATGCCATTTTCCCCTGGACATTCAGTCCACTCTTGAAAGGCACAACTCTGACTGTTGGTATCACATACAACAAGTGACAATACCAATTGCTTCAGGTTTTCCACACTAATGGTATCATGCCTGGCATGCTTTATTGCAGTGATGCATAACTGAAAGTTTTCACAGTAAATTCAGAGGCAGCTGTTTTTTTGGGGTTGAGGTATCACCCATGGAGCATAGAATGAGGTTCTTCCAAGTTTCATATGTGCATATTTCTCTGTAAAAATTCTGTATATTTCTTGAATGCTTCTTGTCAAATAATGCTTCACTTTAACAACTTCCCCCCCAGGGGGCCCACAGTTCTTTTGTGGGTACGTGTGTGGGACGCACGGGGCCCCGAGCCGGAGCAGCCTTTCTTCTGCCCCAGGCTGCTTCACTTTCCCTCCCGGTTTATGCCTTCGCCCGGAGACGGGCGTATTTCGTGAGTTTCGGTGGTTCTTGTTGTCGTTTCTCTTATTCCTTGGTTCCTTCCTTTCTTACCCTTTGTTTCTGTCTTTCTCTCCTTGTACTCTCCTAACCTTCTTCTCCTCATTAGTCTCCGCCTCGGCGTTTGAGACACTTCTTTCTTTCCTCTTCACTTTCTCTATTCTTCTTCTTTCCTCCTTGTGTGTGTCTGAAGGCCGACCCACGCATTATCATACGTAGCAGGTGACGGGGTAACGCGTAATTCCCCGCCCCGGGTAGACAAGTAGGGCACGTACGTACCCCCTGGTAAAGGCCAGGCCCAGGGAGGGGTGATTACCCAGCTGGTACCTTCCGAACATGCCGATTGGTCCCTCCGTCAGTTCTCGGGAGGTGTGACCTGAGGTGTGAACAATCACCTAAGGCGGGTAAGCCCTCGGAGAGGGCCTCCACTAGGAAGGAGCGCGCCATCGGAGACGCCGGTAATCACGGGGGACACTTCCGCGATGACTTCCTTCTCTTCTTCAGTGACGTTGACCCAGAAACGAAAGATAGATTCGCCTCAGCAAAAGAAGACTCTGCCTAATCTACCGAGATTTCTTGTTGTCTCTCGCACCGATGGAAAAGATTTCACGTCTGTAAATCCTTTCGTCATCCAGAAAGGTGTAGATGCAATTGCTGGCCCTGTTAAAACCTGTTCGCGTCAGCGCAATGGCACATTGTTGCTGGAAGTGGACAGTGCCTTCCAAGATTAGAAACTAATCCGGACTACATTGTTACACGCGTTTCCTTTCAAGGTAGAAGCGCATCGCACACTCAACTCGTCACGGGGGGTAGTCTTCACGAGATCCCTTGACGGGTTATCTGATGAAGACATACAAACCTACATGTCTGATCAGGGTGTCACAGCCGTGCATAGGGTTTTTAAAAAGGTAGATAACCAGCTGACACCGACTCGTACTGTGTTTTTGACGTTCGACAGGGTTGAACTCCCGTCGAGGGTCAAAGCAGGGTATGAAGTTATCTCTGTCCGCTCTTATATTCCAAACCCAACGCGCTGCTTCCAATGCCATAGGTACAACCATACCCGTGAATCTTGCCCAAATGCAGCAAAATGTGTCACTTGTGGTAGGGATGCCCATTAGGGGGATTGCCCACCTCCGTCCCCTCACTGCCTTAACTGCAACGGTGACCATCCGGCTTCCTCTCGCGACTGCCCTGTATACAAGGATGAGAAGGTCATCCAGCAAATTCGGGTTATGGAAAAGGTATCGACATCTGCCGCTCGAAAGTTGTTGGCGAGTCGAAAGCCCGCTGTCCTCCCAGCGGGCACATACAGTAAGGTCCTCACCTCCACTCGACCTACTAAGGATTCCAGTACCCAGACTTGTGATTTCACTTTCGCTGACACAGTTGTGCGATCCGCCAGCCCGAAGATTGCCCGTTCCACGTCCCCGCTTCCTCCTGCTGCTCCTAAAGTACAGTCTTCGTCAACCTCCAGTAAACTACAGGCACCTAAACAAGAAGCCCGGACTTTGAAAAAGGAATCCGTCCGTGAGGATTTTCTGCATTCTCAGGCTTCCCCACTGTCGACTGCCTATTCTCACCGTCGCTCTTCGAGAAGAGCCAACAAGAAAAAGAGTTCCTCTCCTTCCCCGCCGAGGCGTGACCCATCCGTCACACCGTCCAACAGTTGCCGACCTCAGCCGTCTTCTGTTTCACCGGGACGCTCCGTCTGCCGGGCACCCGGCCCTTTACCGGTGGTGGAAACTGCCCCTCCTGATCAACTCGGGGAGGTGGCAGGCGCGTCGGTCGAACCTATGGGCCACGACCTTTTGCCCCTAGACAGCGATAGTAGTGCTCCCTCGAAATCCGGTCCTCAGCGGCCGTCGAGGTGACCCCACTTGCTAGTTGGTTTTTATCCTTATTCCTTATCTCATTTTTTATCATGGTGCTCCTTCAGTGGAATATTCGTGGCATTCGTTCCAATCGGGACGAGTTAAAACTACTCCTTCGGTTGCACTGTCCGCTTCTAGTCTGTCTCCAAGAAACTAAGTTGCGTCCAAGTGATCATGCAGATTTTCCACACTACACCTCTGTGCGGTTCAACCTGCCACCCGTGGAAGGTATCCCAGCCCATGGAGGGGTTTTGATGCTCCTTCGAGACGATGTCTATTTCCATCCCATTTCATTGCATACTCACCTACAGGCAGTTGCCGTCCGCATCACTTTATCCACATTTACCTTTTCCCTCTGTAATATCTATTCGCCATCGTCATCTGCCCTTACTAGGGCAGATGTGCTACACCTTGTTGACCAGCTCCCTTCACCTTTCGTGTTGGTAGGCGACTTTAATGCCCACCACCCCCTATGGGGCTCTCCGGTACCTTATCCGAGAGGCTCCCTTTTGGTGGACCTTCTCCAACACCTCGATCTTGTCTGCCTCAACACCGGTGCACCGACCTTCCTTTCAGACACAACACACACTTATTCCCATATAGACCCCGCAATATGCACTCCTCAGCTTGCCGGTCGGTTTGAGTGGTATGCACTTTCTGACACATACTCAAGTGACCATTTCCCTTGTATCATCCACTTCCTGCATCATTCCCCATCTCCTCGTCCCACCCGTTTGGAACATTTCTAAAGCCGACTGGGGGCTTTATTCTTCCATGGCTGTTTTTCACTATCAGAATTTTCCCAACTGTGACAGTCAGGTCGACTACCTCACAGAGGTTATTCTCACCGCTGCTGAACGTTCCATACCTCGTACATCCCCTTCTCCACGTCGTGTCCAGGACCCTTGGTGGACTGTAGCCTACCGCGACGTGCTTAGAGCCCGACGCCGTGCTTTACGCACCTTCCGCCGCCACCCAACTTTGGAGAATTGCATAAATTATAAACGTATGAGAGCGCAATGTCGTCGTATCATAAACGACAGCAAGAAAGCTTGCTGGACTGCTTTTACTAGTTCTTTTAACCGTTTTACTCCCTCCACAGTTGTTTGGTGTGGCCTACACTGTTTATCCGGCATCGAGGTCCACTCCCCGATTCCTGGCCTGACCGTGTAGAACGCAGTCCTTGTGGACCCCGCTGATGTTTCCAACGCATTGGGCCGTTTCTTTGCGGAGGTTTCGAGCTCTGCCCATTATCACCCTGCCTTTCTCCCTCGCAAACAGGTAGAGGAGGCACGGCCGCCTTCTTTCCACTCTTTTAATCATGAAAATTATAACGTCGTCTTCACCATGCAGGAGCTAGACCGTGCTCTCGCCCTGTCCCGATCTTCTGCTCCCGGCCCCGATTCCATTCATATTGAGATGCTGAAGAACCTCTCTCCTGCGGGCAAGTGCTTTCTTCTTAGTACCTACAATCGCATATGGACTGAAGGTCATGTTCCCACAAGTTGGCGTGAAGCCATTGTTGTCCCCATCCCCAAACCAGGGAAGGACAAACACTTTCCTTCCAGTTATCGCCCCATTTCTCTGACGAGCTGCGTCTGTAAGGTGATGGAACGCATGGTTAACGCTCGGTTGGTCTGGTTCCTCGATCTCGCCGCCTCCTGACTAATATCCAATGCGGTTTTCGTCGACACCGCTCTGCTGCTGATCACCTCATTACGTTGTCGACCTTCGTTATGAATAACTTTCTAAAGAAGCGTCAAACAGTAGCAGTGTTCTTCGACTTGGAGAAGGCATACGATACCTGTTGGAGAGCGGGCATTTTCCGCACATTGCACACATGGGGCCTTCGGGGCCGCCTTCCTCTTTTCATTCAAGCGTTTTTGGCGGATCGCAAGTTCCGGGTACGGGTGGGCTCTGTTTTGTCAGATACCTTTTGCCAGGAGAATGGGGTACCACAGGGCTCCGTCTTGAGTGTGGTGCTCTTTGCCATTGCAATCAATCCGATCGTAGATTGCCTTTCAGCTGACGTCTCCGGATCTCTTTTTGTTGACAATTTCGCAATTTATTGCAGCGCCCAGCGGACGTGTCTCTTGGAGCGTTCTCTTCAATGCTGTCTTGACCGTCTATATTCCTGGAGCATCGCAAACGGCTTCCGATTCTCCACTGAGAAAACTGTGTGTATCAACTTCTGGAGATACAAGGAATTTCTTCCACCTTCTCTACGTCTCGGCCCTGTTGCTCTCCCTTTCGTGGAGACTACGAAATTCTTGGGACTCATGTTAGATCATAAACTTTGCTGGTCCACACACGTGTCCTACCTGGCTGCCTGTTGTGCCCGATCCCTTAACGTTCTTCGTGTCCTCAGTGGCACGTCATGGGGAGCGGATTGTACCGTCCTGCTTCACCTTTACCAGGTCATTGTTCAGTCGAAGCTCGACTACGGAAGCCTTCTATACTCTTTTGCACGGCCGTCGATTCTCCGCCGTCTCAACTCTATCCACCATCGGGGATTACGTCTGGCGACCAGTGCATTTTATACTAGCCCTGTTGAAAGTCTGTATGCCGAGGCTGCTGTATTACCCTTGACCACTCGATGCGACATACTCTCGTGTCGGTACGCATGCCGCCTGCGGTCAATGCCCAACCATCCATCTTACCGATTATTTTTTGATGACTCACTCGATCGCCAATATCAGTTGCCTGCGATTGCCTTGCTTCCACCTGGATTTCGGTTTCGCCGCCTGCTACAGCGGCTCGATTTTACCCTTCCTTCCACCCTTCGGTTGAGCGAAAGCTCATTGCCACCGTGGCATCAGGCCCAGGTTCACACTCACCTTGAACTTAGTTCGCTCCCCAAGGAGAGCACTCCGGATTTGGTATACCGCTCGAGGCTTGTCGAACTCCGTTCGCGGTTCGATAATGCCATATTTATTTACACTGATGGTTCCAAGAGCGCTGCCGGTGTCGGATCTGCCTTCGTCGATGGGGACAACCGTTTCCAATACAAGCTCCCTGACCGGTGCTTGAACTTCACGGCTGAGCTTTTTGCCCTCCACCAGGCAGTTTTGTATACCTGCTGCCACCATGAGCCTTTCTATGCCATATGTTCGGACTCCCTTAGTGCCCTGCAGAGTCTTAAGAACCCTTTCTCGAACCATCCTCTCGTGTACCGGATCCAACGCTCCCTCCAGTTGCTATCAGAAGACAGCTGTCACGTTTCTTTCCTGTGGGTCCCTGGCCACGTGGGTGTGCCCGGGAATGAGGCCGCCGACATAGCAGCCAAGGCCGCAGCTGTTTTGCCTCGCATGGCTACCTTTTGCATCCCATTGGACGATGTTCAACGGGCTCTTCGCCGGAGTATCATGTCGTCGTGGCACAGTGCGTGGCTTTCACTGTACAACAATAAATTGCGAACTGTCAAACCGATCCCGACCGCTTGGAGGACCTCCTCGCGCCCCTTTCGGCGGGAGGAGGTCATCCTGGCCCGGTTGCGGATCGGTCACTGCCGTTTCAGCCACCCATCGTCATTTGCTAACCACCGATCCTGCACCGCTGTGCTCCTGTGGTGAATTGCTGACGGTGTGACACGTTTTATTGTCTTGCGTAATTTTTAATCATCTCCGTGTAGCCCTTCACTTTCCGTCTACACTGGAGGAAATTTCAGCTGATGACACACGAGCAGCTGCTAGAGTTTTGCGTTTTATCAACTTGGCCAACTTATCGAAGGATATTTAACCCTTTTCATTGTCCTTTATCTTTCGTTTTTAGCCTCGTCTTGATTTTCTGACAGTCACCAAATTTTTTGAGATCTAGTGAATCTAAGTTCTTGTCTGGGCGCTAATGACCATAGAAGTTGTGCGCAAAAAAAAAAAAAAAAAAAAAAAAAAAAAAAAAAAAAAAAAAAAAAAAAAAACACTTTAACAACTTTCTCATTTTCAATTACAGTTCTGGCATCCTTCTTGTTGGCACTTTGCCTTGAACAATCCAGCTCATCTTCAAGGTAGAAGGCCAAAGCACATCTTACAGCATGTGGACTAAGTGGATGGCCTGCATAGGGATCTGGTTCACTATACACGCCCTTTTCTTTTATAGTACTCCTTGCTTTATCAACCATATGCTTTGTTACAGCAGGAAAAGTTGACAGGATTTCGTTCCTTGACATAGTTCCAGGCAGAAGAGTTAGAAGTCTCACCTTTTCATTATAACACTTAACACTTGTAAGAGCTGTCTGTATGTTGTCTGAAAACTGTTCGCACTTCCCATAACCACTGTCATCAGGTGATGAATCTGTTTGTAGTGCTGCAACAGGAACTTTATAAATGTTTGCTAACTTCACACTTACATATTCTTCTGTTGCTTTCTGTAATTCTTTCCGTTTTCGTAGCAAATACTTTGTTTGGTGATGAACTTTCACGTTGTATGGTTTTTTAATAGGAGTGACATTCAGCTGCTCTGCACTTTTATTTATTTCACTTAATTCAGTTTTGCTCTTCACAAATTCCTCTTCAGCATTATCACCATTGCCTGCATCATTGTCCGGGGGTACTTGGACATGTTGATGTTGATGCTGAGATGCAGCTTCTTCATATTTCCTTAAATGTTCAGCGTGACACTTTTTGCACAAAAAATGTTCCTGTGATACATTTTCATAGTGCTGTTCCAGGTGTACAGCTAAAACACCAACTTTAACAAATGGTGAACCATTCCTTTTTTTCTGATATTTAACTTTCTTATGCCTTTTTAGGTAATCTGGACACCTAATTCTGTCACCAGAAAACAAACTAGCCATTATACACTGCTTTTTCCTGTCTGCAAGTGACTAAATATCTACAACTGCACTGGCTTGAAAATCTTCTAGTCGCATGCCAAAAAGTAGACTCAACTATTTTCACACTCAAGTCCTACAATGGTCAAACACTCCTTCCTAATTGTTGTCTGGTAAACAATATTGTGGCTTGAAAATAAGAGAAAAAAAATTATCAGAATGAAAATTTGAAATTCCTATCCATACATTTCTAAGGAAATGCACCGAACAGTAAATATGTAATAAAATGAAAAGTAGGTAAGATCCTGAAAAATCCTTTGGGGCTATCATACTCTATGTATGTCTCCTCCTTGCTACAAAATTTCAGAATTTTTAACGCTGGGGTTTTTGAGAAAAATGACTTTAAAGTTAAATTTCGAGATTTTGAAATTATTTTTTAGGAAGACACCTGTCACTAATAGAACAACAATCTTTAATCCAATAGATTACTGACATTTTTACCTTTCAGAAACTGAAATATTCCTATTAGTTCCCAAAATATTGCACTTTATAGTAATTTTGAGCATGCCGCGGAGTAAATTGTGTGTGACTTAGACGAAACTTTGACCCCCTGTAACTCTGCCCAAAAATATTTTTGGGCAAAATGAAAAAATACATGTCTGTTAATTTTGCTCCTAGAATAACATATCCAAATTTGAGGAAAATCACAGGCGATGAACCAGCTTACCTGCCTGTCTGGAGATGGATTGGGCCCCTTATCAAAAGATCTTTCCGAGAACCCGAAAAAATTCTGGTCCTATGTAAAATCGATAAGCGGGTCAAAGCCCACTGTCCAGTCACTAGTTGATCATTCCGGGGCAGTAATAGAAGAAAGCAAACGGAAAGCTGAAGTTCTAAATTTAACCTTTGAGAAATCTTTCACGCAGGAGGACTGCATAAATGTACCATCATTTGATCAGCGTACTAATTCCGAAATGGGGGACATAGCAATAGGTATTTCTGGTGTAGAGAAGCAGCTGAGAGAGCTAAATACGAAAAAGTCTGCTGGTCCGGATAGAATACCTGTTCGGTTTTACAAAGACTATTCTGCGGCGTTGGCCCCCTACTTAGCTTGCATTTATAGCGAATCTTTAATTCAGCGCAAAGTTCCTAGTGATTGGAAAAAAGTGCAGGTCACTCCCGTGTATAAGAAAGGAAAGAAAACTGACCCATACAATTACAGGCCAATATCGTTGACATCAGTTTCATGTAGAATTTTGGAGCATATTCTCAGTTTGAATATAGTAAATTTCCTTGAAACGGAAAAGCTTCTTTCCATGAATCAGCATGGGTTTAGGAAACATCGTTCATGTGAAACTCAGCTTGCCCTTTTCTCACATGACATCTTGTGAGCCATGGACGGAGGGCAACAGGCGGATTGTGTTTTTTCTCGACTTCAAAAAGGCGTTCGACGCGGTGCCACACTGCTGACTGCTAACGAAGGTACGAGCTTATGGAATAGGTTCACAGATTTGTGACTGGCTGGAAGACTTCCTAAGTAATAGAACGCAGTACGTTGTTCTCGACGGCGAGTGTTCATCAGAGGTGAGTGTATCGTCAGGCGTGCCCCTGGGGAGTGTGATAGGACCGCTATTATTTTCCAACTATATAAATGATCTGATGGACAGAGTAAGTTGTAATTTGCGGCTGTTTGCTGATGATGCTGTGGTGTATGGGAGGGTGTCGTCTGTAACTGACTGTAATAGCATACAGGATGACTTAGACATAATTTTTAGTTGGTGCAAAGAATGGTAGCTAGCTCTCAATGTAGAAAAATGTAAGGTGCTGTGCATGAGTAGAAAAAACAATCCTATAATGTTCGAATACAGAATTAGTAGTGAGCTTCTTGATGCTGTCGCGTCGTTCAAATATCTAGGCGTAACATTGTAGAGCGATATGAAATGGAACGAGCATGTAAGGACAGTTGTGAATAAGGCGGACAGCCATCTTCAGTTTATTGGGAGAATTTTGGGAAGATGTACTTCACCTGTAAAGGAGACCGCATATAAAACGCTTGTACGACCACGTCTTGAGTATTGCTAAAGTATTTGGAACCCGCAGCAGATCAGTTTGAAGGAAGACATAGAGGCGGTTCAGAGGCGAGCAGCTAGATTTGTTAGCGGTAGGTTTGGCCAATGCGCGAGTGTCACGGAAATGCTCCGGCAACTCAATTGGGGATCGCTGGAAGAAAGACGACGTTCTTTTCGTGAATTTCTTTTAAGTAAATTTAGAGGGCCGGAATTTGAAGCTGAGTGTAGTACTATCTTGCTGCCGCCTACTTACATTTCGCGTAAAGATCACAAAGACAAGATAAGAGAAATTAGGGCTCGTACGGAGGCATATAGGCATTCTTTTTTTCCTCGTTCAATTTGGGAGTGGAATTGGAAAGGAAATGCCTAGTAGTGGTACAGTGTACACTTCGCCCGCACCTTGCGGTGAATTGCGGAGTATGTATGTAGATGTAGATGTAGAATATTGGACCCATAACAATACACCTTTGGCATGAACTAATTAATATTTGCTAATTAAACAAGTCTCTACAATGCCAAATAATAGAAAATAACTTCAGGTAGTCACATCAGAAAACAAAATAACAAAAGTTTTGTAAAACAAAATACCAGACTAATTACATTTGTTCCTATTATTATGCAATACTGGAATCGTGAGGTACTGTAATGCAAACAGATGGGAATAACTCCAACATGCTTCATTACAAAGTGCCTACCTTTTGCTGATGACCTAGCTATTTTTTTCCAAAACTAGTGAAGAAACCATATATGCCACATAAAAGTTACATGAGATAACATCAAAAACAGGCCTAAAAATCTCATATGAGAAGACACATTTCATGGCTAATGGACACCAGGATGTCCAAAAATTCCCACTACAGACAAATTATCGCACAATCACATGTGTGTCTTCCATCAAATATCTGGGAGAAACCATTGAACCATATGGAGGACTCTTGCAAGCGTACCGAATAACGTGGAATCACTATTATAAAAGGGCAATGTCACAAAATGCCAAACTTTGCCATTACAAGACATTTGTTCTTCCGGAAACTATACCTCTAGGAGGACGCACCAGAACTGATGACTTTGAAAAGTAACAATGAATTATCCTCGGCAAAATATAGGGTCCCTTTTATGTAAATGGAACAGGGATTCAGAGAGAAACTACACACCTGTACACAAAAACCAATACTTTCACCAATGACATACACAGGAGACAATTGAAATTCTATGGTCATATCTGCAGAATGGATGACTCTGGAATCACAAGGCCTTTGCAACTCTTGTAGCAGAGCACACGTTCACAGAGAAAGCCAAGAAGACCATTGGTAAACAATAGACAGAAGAACGCAAGAAAGTGCGTAGTGAGCTCATGAAGAGATTTAGGGCGGAGAAAGAAAAAGAAGGGAAATACATCAACCCAAGTTAACAAGTTCAAACGCACTCTGTAAGTGGGCATAACGAAGAAAGAAAGAAAGAAAGAAAGAAAGAAAGAAAAAGAAATAACAGGGAAAATATGTGAGGAAGATGATGGAAATGTGAATGTGTTAATGACAGGTATTGGAATAATTGCTACATCATCAACCCATGCAGTAATGTAGCACACTGTTGTGAGTTGACAGGACCATTAATTATGATACAGATACAATTTTAAAGCCAACAAGAAACTTAAAGGGTATCAGAAAAAAGAGGACTGAACTTAAATAAATGTTAGAGAGGAGTAACGAACGATAAACACATGTTCTGGGAAGGAAAAAGAGCTGTTCCCTTCACTGTATTCATTGCCGCATATCACATTCCCGTCTATCATAGCCTTTACAATCCATCATGCGATGCTGAACTTTCCATCCCCACCCTTACCTGGCAACCACTCCACTCCACTCCACTCCACTCCACTCCTCACTCACTCCATCATTCTGGAATGACTGGAGATGGTGGTTGTGTGTCTACTGTTGTCTGAGTGATTTTGTGAATGTATGTGTTTCTTTTTCTGATGATGGCCATGCCCGAAAATTTAAGTCGCATGAATGTGATTGTCTGTTTTTCCTGACTCTCAGCAGCTCGGTGAGTTCCATTGTGATTTGTCTTTTGTATTGTACCATGAAGACATGCCGCATGTATTGCAATGCAAATTATGCTTGTAGAGAGTACAGCATATGATTTCTTATCCACGGATTACCAGATTTAAGAGTGATTACTCATATATTCGATACAGTACCCCATTAGCCCTTTCAGACCTGAGAAAAAAATTCAATCTTTACCCAAAATGTAGCATTTTCCATGCATTTAGTTGTCTAGATTCAGGTAAAAATATTTTAAAAAATTTCAAGATAATACTTTTTTCAATAAGTGACATTTGTGCTAGTTACGTTTTATCCCATACCAAATAACGTACATTGGGTTATTGGACATGTGCTTTTATTGACATTCCTTCAGTCACATTTTTGTATTAACTAAACGAAAACAGACCTTTTCTTTTGACATGCACAAATATTGGTCACACTTTAAGCACCGTGTCTTCGTCCTGCTGTTACATTGTTCAAACCTGCAGCATCTTAGTGATGATATGTCATCCACAGTGGGCCAGTGGTCATAACCGTTGTAATGCTTGTCAACAACTGGTTTCGCTGCTGGCGTGTAAATTTTCAGTTTTTTCTTTGCACAGTTTTCATCATCATCATCATCATCATCAACATCTTTACTTTCTGTTTGACTTGTCTTCCTTTCTGGCGTTGTTATCAATGCTTGCCCAATGGCCATTCTGAACTTCAGTAAGTCCAAAATAGCTTTTTTGGAATTTTGTTTCCCCTGCAGTCTTCTCTGTACTGCAACCAACTATTGACATTACTTAAATCAAGGGAGTGAAGAATTAATTTCAGTGTCCATTTCCTTGTTTCAAACCATGTTCTGTAACATTCTGTTTGTTGGTTACAAATGCCAACCCCTCTCATGTGCTGGTTGTAATTCCTTATAACAAATGGACAATCAATTTTGAGATATTTATGCCCAAATGAGTTTTTACGGCACTATGTAGTAGAAGATTATAAGAAATTTATTATTTTGGGCATTTTTGATACTGATTTATTATTAACACTAACCTGAATTGTAGTATAATCCTTTGGAGGTGGATATGGCCTCGAGGTAAACTTTTTTTTTTCCGGAACAGAAGCCTTCTGCCTGTACAAGAAACAGGCGATTTCTGTTGCACTTCATTTTCTTTATTTTTGTTGCCATTATCACCAGTGTCACTATCATCAGAACCATCACTGTTCTCTAAAATATTGTTTGATGAAGTATCTGGCTGAAAATCCTCATCATCGTACTCAATTTCACTTGTAAACATCACACAAATTTGAATCATCCAATAAAAGTTTTACCATTTCTTCTGTTAAATCCAAAGGAACAAATATTATATACGATTCTGTGTACTGAAACAAGTAGCAGTATTATTTGTTGATAGATATTAGTGCAAAAATTTACAGTATCGCATGCTTGTAAAAAAAGCGGGTAGAATCAATGTTGGCACTAATTACGCCTGACCCACTTGATTGTGCTACTCAAAACAAAAACATGTGTAACATACAACTGATGCTTCGTAAATTTGCTTAGTCACTCTAAATATATAAAATGAAACATTCTCTGTCTAAAATCCTGCAGCAGTGTTGTAAAATAATTAAATATAAGAAATTACATTGCATTTACCTCATGGCTGCATGGTTCTATCTTCTTGTGCAAGTTTATAACGATATGCTTCTCTTTGATGTGAATGCTACCAACCGCAACAGCTAACAATCCAAGCGAGGAACTTCCGCTATTGTCGCCGTTCAGTGTTAAACCTGAAAGTTGCATTGTTGAGCAGTAGCATTATTAAAACCAAACTTGCAGGATTGTGTGGGTCAGGTCGGAAAGGGATATCTACACTTTCTTAAAAATGAACTCTCACTGATATTGGAAGAGAGAACTTTGGTACTAGAACACACATGTTTTTCCATCATGATGGGGCGCCTGCACGTTCCAGTCATCTGTGGCACAAAATCTAAACCTGATCTTCCTTGGAAGTCACATTGGTAGACACAGGCATGTTTCTTGCCCAAAAAGGGGTTTGCGATCTTACCCCTTTAGATTTTTGTCTATGGGGATTGTTGAAAGGTGAAGTCTACAAACAAAAAAGCAAATACAAGAGCCAATTTGATTGTATAGATTATGAACAGTGCAGCCCTCATATAACAATGAAAAGATGATCTCAGAAAAGCTACACATGGTTTATCAAGAGAAGTTGGTTGTGGAATTTTTGAAAATCATCTTTGAATATCCTCATTTGACATTGCTTTCAGTTTATATGTATTAACAGTGTATTCTGTACTCAATAAAAGTTAGTTACATATTATATGGCATTTTTATTGCATTTCATCTATCTATAGCCTCCTAAAATATTTACTCTGTTTAATTATGGTGGACTTCATTGAAGATAAAAGTATCATCAGTTACTATGAGTTTTCTAGATCATTTGAGAGGTGGTATAAACATACATTAAAAGAGAGAAAGGGAAGATAAGAAGCAATGTAGGCCTCCTCAAAGATGACAATGGTTTGATGAAATATCAAGTACACAAATGAAGACACAATACTTCAAGCTTACTTTATAACCAGTACAATCTGTGCGGTTTGAGTCACCATGTCACAGATTGCATAGCCGCTCCTGTCGGCATTTAGAGTTCTCCCTTGGGCACAATGTGTATGGTTTGTCACTCTAGGGACTGTTAGCCTCAGCAGTTTTGTTTCTTAGGTTTACAAACACTTGAACATTTTAAACCTGTACAATCTTTCTCTCAGCTGCAGTTGGTTCCATGTGAGATTAAAATGCTCCTTAGTATTATTATAAAATGACGAAATAGTTCATGTAAACAATTAAAGGTAGTGTCTATTTTAGCGGTATTTTCAAAAGTAAGTGTGTGTGTGTGTGTGTGTGTGTGTGTGTGTGTGTGTGTGTGTGTGTGGTTTTAGCACACTTGAAAACGTGTAGTATGGTGTCACACACAGGTTTCAGTAAAAAAAGTATCCTCATGAAACAATTATTCTTCTCTGTGTTACAACATTGGAAGTGTTAAGTGACAAATAGTGAACAGTAGTTGATTCCTCTGACTTTACAAAGGGTATCTTTTCTTGAAATATGCATTACAATTGTGTACATTTGTGCATTATGGAATCTGAAAAATTACACCATATTTTCCTTTCCTTTAGTGTTCAGTGATGGAAAATTAAACATAAGAGGAATCAACAATTTTTCTATTTACAGCTGATCAAAGTGTCATTGTGAAAGATGTAATGTAAGTAAGTGATTTATGAAAGAGAATAGTGTATGGCTTTAATTGTGATTTTTAGGAAAGAGAGAGATTGTCAGTTCTCTCTAATAAAATGTAATGTGCACAGTTTGCCACAGAATCGTCATTAAATGGATATGTTATTATTGGGCTTCAACATACTAGGCTCACCTTGTCAAGCCCGAGCGTGGACTCTTGACGCGGCTACCTCTGCCTTGGCTGTGCTCGCCACTCTCCGCTAAGTGTCATGGCGGAAGCTTTGTTAAGCAATGAGCAAACACCTCTAGTGGACATTTGGAGTACTGTTGGCGGGATTTGAAATAGTCCACATCTTAGTCGAACATGCTTCGTAGCATCCCTTTCCCTTTGGGAAGTAGATGCTCCGCCTCTGAGGAGGCACCTTAGTCGTCGATCTTTATGTCTTCCATACAGGAAGAGTACTGGCCAGTATGGATGAGTGTGGAACAAAGTGACGAGGCTTAGGGGATTTGAATTTACGTCCAAGGACTGGAGAAAGTGGCACGGGCGGCATCTCCACATCTGGCAGTTCCACTCGCGTTTCGTCCTGAAAGAGGTTCCATGCCGGAATGTTGTGATATGGTTGGAAATCGCGAGACTTAAGGCACTGATGACCTTTAGCAACAACTGGCGAGAGCGAATGGTGGTGGTCATTATCCTCCAGAACATCTCTGACAGGTGTCGCATCACATGAGGCCAATGGTACGGTAGGTTCGATGCACGGAGGTGTTTGGTCTGGCGCACAGACCCGAGGATGTGCTTCCCTTGGCATCTGGAGTGGAGGGAGCCACATTGGAGGAGTTGCAGAGGTGACCAAAGGAGGAAGTACTGCACAAGAAGGAGGCAGTAGCCTCTTGGCAACAGGTGTGCCACCTCTGTCAGGAAGAGGCTGTGACCCGGAGACCTGGCAAGGTCCATCAAGTGTCCCACCCACAGATGCAATTGATCATGGAGGCACATTACCACACAAACTGTAAACCACAGCGGGAACTGGTTTAGAGCGGTACCCAAACTCTCGGGGCCCAAACCTTAGCCCTTGGGCCGTAACGAGAAGGTTGCCGAGCTGGAACAGAAGATGGAGATGAGGAAGGCCGAAGAAGATGGAGAGGGGTGCGAGGTTGACGCCCATGTAACACTTCTGCAGGGATTTTATCCCCGATGGGAGTGAAGCGATATGAACTCAAAAAAACCTGTCAAGGCCCCTATAGTAGACGAACCTTCAACGTGTTTCCTCATTTGAACCTTGAATGTGCCAACCATCCTCTCTGCCTCACCGTTGGATTGAGGATGAAAGGGAGAAGCCAGAATATGGCAAATACCTTGTCAGGCACAGAAGTCCCGAAAGGATTCGGAGGCAAACTAAGGCCCATTGTCAGACACGATTGTAGAGGGAAGTCCTTCAATAGCAAATACATGGGACAGAGCCTGAATAGTGGCCACAGAGGTTGTGGAAGCACAATGAGCTACGTAAGAAAATCTTGAGAAAGCATCAACAACAATCAGCCAGTATGAATAGAAAAAGGGGCCCGCAAAATCAATGTGAATGCGCTCCCAAGGACGCTGGGAGGGTGGTCAGGGCGAGAGAGTTGAGCGTGGAGCCGCCTGATGTTGAGAGCACAATGGGCATGCCGCAACCATGTAAACAATTTCGCTATCAATGCCAACCCAGAACACGTGGGGACATGCCAAATTCTTCGTGCGAGAGGCACCCCAATGGCCTTGATGAAGCAACCGAAGGAATTGCTGTCTAAGAGCACCAGGAATGATGACCCTGGAAGACGAGCCGTCGGTAGCCAACAGCAAAACACCCTGGAAGACAGTGAGGTGGTAGCGCAGAGCAAAGTAATTGCGCAAGGGATCCGAAGCTTTGCCCAGAGGCTTTTCCAGCCTCCCATTTTGAACTAAGGAGACAACCTTGCTGAGCACCGGATCCCTAGCGATCCTGGAAGCATCAATGGGAAACCTGTCCACAATGTTCTGAGCCTCTATATCCAGATGGTAACACAGCAACTCACTACTATCGAAGGAGGGGTCCAACCCCATCGAAAGCCGAAGGGAGAGTATCAGCAATAGCGTGTTGATTGGTGGGCTGAAAGTGGATCGTATAGTGATACCGTGAACGAAACAGTGCCCAGCGCCAAAGCCCGAGGGCAGCTTTATCGAGCTACGAAGCTGACGGATCGATTAAGGCAACCAATGGCTTGTGGTGAGTAATGAGGTGGAACTTAGACCCATATAGAAACACGTGAAATTTCTGAACGGCATAGATAATGCAAGCGCCTCCTCAATTTGGGAGTATCATTGCTGAGCAGCAATGAAGGTCTTGGAAGCAAATGCAATAAGACACTCAAGAGCCATCATCATATTTGTGAGATAGGACAGCACCCAATCCCATCTGGGAAGCGTCGGTAGCCAACACCAAGCACTGGCCTGGATGATATGTGATCAAACAAGGAGCAGATGTGAGTTGGGTTTTCAACCTACATCTACATCTACATCCATACTCCGCAATTCACCGTAAGGTGCGTGGTGGAGGGTACACTGAACCATTACCTCTGAAAGGCCTTTTAACAGGCTGAAGTCCACTGAAACGAAGTGCTTTTTTCAAAGTAAGGTATGCAAAGGATGAGCCACTGTGGCGGAATCAGGAAGACATTTATGGTAATAGGCGATTGTGCCTAAAAAAAAAAAAAAAAAAAAAAAATCCTGTAACTCTTTAACATCAGTAGGCCTAGGCATAGCCGTGATTGCAGCAACATGATGTTGTAAGGGATGGATGCTATCTTTAGAAAGCTCAAAGCCAAGATAGACGACTGAAGGCTGGAATGAGCTTGATTTAGACAGGTTGCATTTGAGGCCAGCTGTTTGAAGGACTGTGAACGGTGTACAAAGATATGACAAATGCTTCTCTGTGGTAGCACCTGTGATGACAATGTCATCTTGATAATTAACACACCCTGGAACGGATATTGTTAATTGTTCTAAAAAATGTTGGAAAATTGCAGGGACACCAGCCACTCCAAATGGAAGACGCTGATATTGGTACAACCTGAAGGGTGTGATGAGTACCAGAAATTGTTTGGAGACTCATCCTAGGGGACATGTAAGTACAACTCTGATAGCTCATGTTTGGAGAAAAACTGACCTCCGGCAAGTTTTGCAAAGAGCTCGTCTGGTCGTGGCAATGGGTCAATGATGCTCTGGGCGTTAATAGTGTTCTTAAAATGTAACTGGCCGTTAGGTTTTTTTAAGAATCACTAAGGGTGATGTCCATTCGCTGGAGAGAATAGGCTTCAGAGCACCCAGAGAAGTCAACCTGTCCAATTCCAGTTTAAATTGGTTGCGCAAGGCAAAGTGCAAAAGAAGAAGAAGAAGAAGAGAGGGCGAGCCGGAAACTTGAGGCTAATGTGTGCTGTAAAATTGGTGGCACAACCTAAACCTTCCAAAAAGAGACGAAAATTCAGAGCATAGTGAACATGTTCAGAAACGAGGTGGATGGAGTCTGTTATAGAAAATCTGAAAGGCATGCATGCCAAATAAATTTGCATTATGAGGGTTGTCTACAACCAAAAACGTCAAGGAGCAAAACACATTTTTATATGTTGCCAGCGCCATGAACTTTCCTAGAACCGGAATGCTCTGCTTGTTATAATTGACAAATTATCGATCAACTGAAGAGAGTGCAAGGGACCCCAGGTCTATGTACGTTTGGAAATTTAAGTGTGACACGGCAGTGTCGGTATCCACGTGTAAGTAGAGTATTTGTCCCAATACTTTAAATTCTAAAAACGATTTAGTTGTGTTGGAAGCTGTAGGGAAAACACAATGACCATGGTAGAGTCTGAGACGATAGAAAACTGAGAACGGCATACAGCCGCAATGTGCCTTTTCTTCCTGCATTTATCGCACGTGGCACGGCGTTTAGGACACGCTGCACGGTCATGTAGGATGAAACATAAAGGGCATGGTGTAAGTATTGTGCACGGCGGTAGTGTTGCCCGCTGTGACTGTTGTTGCACAGCCACCGCTGCCCTACGTGCCGCTGGGAAGAAGTGTTTAATGCTGCTACATCCTCCGTGCCATGTGACTCAACAAAGGAAGGACCTGGAGAAGTAGGATCAACTGCCGACACATCGCACAAAGCCTCAATTTGATCGCCAGCTGCTCGCGAAATCTCAAAAGACTGAGCATTGTTCAATATCTTAGCCAGTGATGGGTTTTCACATCGAAGAGCATGTTGACAAACCTCTTTGTCTAAACCAGTGACAGCATCATGAACTATAGAATCAGCATAAAGATCCTTGTGAGCATCAGTAACGAACAAACATCTCCAACTCAAACCCCGAAGTTCCATGACCCAAGTGATAAATTTGATGGGGCTTTATCTGAGACAGTAGAATTGAACATGCGCTATGACAGCATGTGTATCTTTGTGATTATAAATAGACAACAACTGACACATCTCATCAAAGGAAAGAGAGGCCAGGTCCCGCATGGGTGCCAAATGGCCGAGCAATTGATAAACACCGTGAGATACTCAGGACAAAAACAAGGCCTTCCATACGTTAGCATCCATGAATCCAAGCGCAAGAAAAGGTTGCCGCAGTTGCTTCTCATATGCGTCCTAATCTTCAGCCAAGCTGTCATACCGAGGAAACGGGCAGAAGTGTCGATGGCACAGATACCCTAGCAGACAACATGGTGGAAAGCGTCGTTATTGCAGACGTAAAAGCTCTCTGCTGCTCTAGAAGAGCCTGAATGACACCTTCGGTATCCAGAAGCCCGTACGGATAACACGAGCGTGAGAGTTGCTGCTCTCTGCTAGGTGTTGTGGTGGAAGCTTTGTTTAGCAAATTAGTGGGACCTCTGGTGGACATTGTATTGTTGGCGGGATTTGAAATAGTCCGCGTCTTAGTCGAACGTGCTTCGTAGCAGAGAAATCGGGAAAACTTCATAGATTTTTGAATAAGATTTTGTACAGAAATTGATTACTGCCATCTTCACTATAAGAATAATCTTCAGTCCCTAATAAATAAACACAAAAGCTTATTTATGTAATTTCAGCTACTAATGTATTTTCAGTAACTACTTACATTCGTAGAGAATATATTTAACTGAGGAAAAAAGTGATCTTTTTATTCTGAGATGAAAAGAGTATGAACTTTATGCAGGCTGCTGTTAAATTCATTACAAATTCTATTTCATTATTTTTCTGTGTGATGTCTCTTATAGAGTTAATGGTTAATGATATAGACAGCACCTTGCTCTCCGTAAAGGTTTGTCTGAAAAACCTCTTTCACTTGGACATCACTTTCTGTACAGTGGTACAGAAAGACGTACATTATTTGGCAGATGCTGTTTTCAGTAAAGTACCAAATTACAGACATCATCAGTTCAACATTTGGAACTTCATGTGATTATTCTGTATCAACTTATAATCAGTTTACACAATTATTGTAATATAATACACAAAGAAATGGGTTGGTGTAATATGAACTCAGGTGTTTCAAACAAATGTAAACTTACCCATGTTGGGCATTCTAGAATTTCTTCTGACACAGCTGCAATTTCTGGATGAATAATGCTTTAAGCTAGGTTACTGTGGAATGGATAATTTGAGAGGTGAAACAGTGAAGGCCTCAGAGGTTCATGAGGTAGAAGGACAAGGCCTAATAGAAATCTTGGGATAACACAGGAGGTACTGAATGTAATTGATAAGAAGGAGAAAATATAAAAATACTGGAAGTGAAATTGGCAAAAAGGAGTACAGGCTATAAAATGGGGTTGATAGGAAATGCAATTTAACTAAGCAAAAGTGGCCAGTGGGCAAATGTAAATCTACAGAAGAATTTATGATGAGGAGAAAGGTAGATACTGCCTACAGGAAAATGAGAGATGTTTGGAGACTTAAAAAAGGCATTGCCTGAATAGCAACAGGAAAATATGAAGGGTATAAATAATATATAAGAGATCGTATACAAGGGAAATGAACTTATTGTAGAGATGGTAGAGGAAGTAGGTGAATATGAGATAGGAAATATGAAACTGCAAGAAATTGACAGAGCACTGAAGGATTTGAGTCATAACAAGGTTCTGAGAATAGATGGTATTACCTGTGAACTGCTGTTGTTGGGAGAGCCAGTCTTGAAGAAAGGGTTCCACCTTGTGTGCAAGATGAAAGAGACCGTGAAATACCCTCAGACTTCAATGAGAATAAATCATGGTTGCAAGATACTAACACAATTTTTTTACAAATGACTGGAAAAACTGGTAGAATCTGATTTTGGGGAAGATTAATTTGGATTAGGAAGATATGGAGAAACGAGTTAACTTGGAACATCGAATAAGGAAAGGTAAACCTACACTTCTAAATTTTGTAGATTTGGTGAAAGCTTGTGACAATGTTGATTGAAATACACTCTTTAAAATTCTGAAGGTAGCAGGGATTAAATATAGGGAACAGAAAGTGATATTAAACTTGAACAAAAACCAGACAGCAGTTATTAGTCAAAGGTCATTACGGAAATGATACAGGATCTGGGATGAGAGTCATTTCAACAACGGAGCTTATTGCTACTGCGTGGGCTACTTGCAAAACTCCAATCACCCACATTTTCCTCCGAATGCAGAAGTATATTGTTGACTCCTACTTACATAGGTAGAAAAGATCATCAGAATAAAATATGAGAAATCCGAAGTCGAATGGAGAGATTCAGGTGTTCTTTCTTCCCACACGCTATTTGAGAATGGAATGGGAGAATAGTATAAAGTTGGTTTGATGAAACCTCTGCCAGGCACTTAAATTTGATTTCCAGAGTATCCCGTGTAGATAAAGGGAATCATTGGTTGGGAAAGGAGTAAGACAGATAGTAACCTTTCTCCAATATTATTCAATCTGTACATTGAGCAAGCTGTGTAGGAATGCAAGGAGAAATTTGAAGAAGAAATAAAAGTTCAGGGAGTCTAAAGAAAAACTTTGCAGTTTGCCGATGACATTGTGATTCTATTGGGACCTGGAAGAGCAGTTGAATGGAGCGGATAATGTCTTGAAAGGAGGGTATAAAATGAACATTAACAATAACAAAAGAAGAGCGATGGTATGTGGTCTAAATGAATCAGACGATGATGAAGGAATTTGAGTAGGTAATGAGACAATAAAATTAGTAGACGAGTTTTGTTATTTGTGTAGTGAAGTTACTTCTGTTGACCAAAGTAAAGAAGATAAAAGATGCAGAATGTCTGCGGAGAAAAAAATTATTCTGAAGACGAGAAATTTGTTAAGTCTTATTTTAATTTAAATGTTGAGATGTCCTTTCTGAAGACATATGGACGGAGTGTAGCATTGTGCGGGAGTGAAGATGGCAGATAAGAAGACAAAAATGTGATAGACGCCTTTAAAATTTGGTGCTACACATGTGCTGAAGATTTGAGGGGTAGATTGCATAACAAACTGAACAGAATTGAGGAGAAAAGGAATTTCTGGCACACCTTAACTGAAAGAAGGGATCGATTGGTAGGACACATTCTTAGGCATGGAGGACTTGTCAATTTAGCATTGGAGTTAAGTGTTATTGGTAAAATTCACAGAGGGAGACCAGGAGAAGTGCTTAGGAAACACTTTAAAGAGGCTACCATTCTTATTCGGAGAGGCATAGGATAGAGTAATGTGGAGAGCCATGTTGGACAAAATTACCTTTGCACAGCAGCAGAATGATAACCATTTTATATGAATAAACAAAAGTGTTGTTTGAACTTTGGGGAAGGCCAGTTGACTTCCATCCATAATTTTGTTGAGTGAAATGATTCAGTCATATGGAGTATAGAGTTAAAATTGTGGGTTTATGTATTTCTCACTGATCAGGATGTTGAACAGTGGTAACACAGCTGTAAACAATAAAGTACTGTTAATCAGCAAACACATTATACATTGTATTTCATTGTACTGCAATTGTTAAAAGTAGTCGTGCAGAACTGTTCACATCTGATGTGCCACTCTCTTAATGCGCAGTTTTCAAATGCACATTACATTTTAGCACATCAGAAAAATACTGAATGACATCATAAGAACATTGCATCTGTGTATTATGGATTAACAACTTGATACCAAAATATTGTGAAAATGCTATGAACTAACATGTGACTGAAATGTAGTTTTCCATATGTAACATTCCTCATATTTAAATCTCTAGTTCAAACGAAAAGTTACATACATTAGCTTTCAGTGGATTTGTGAAGTTTTATTTCTAGAAACACTGTGCAAGGAGATATCGACATATACTGTTTGTCCATGATAACTTGTCGATTCACGCGATTATTGCTGGGAGCTGCAGGAGGTATGTCTTGCATGAACATTACGGCTGCCACTGGGAGTGAAGGGATGAGGATAAGGTAGAATCGGCTGCTTGCTGTAGTGCTGGAACCATTACACAATGTGTACAGTAATACATCATGGAGCATTGTAACATTTACAGCACTTGTAAATAAATGAATATATTTCAACTAGTGCCGATTTTCTCCACTTTTGGCACCACCGACAAAATCATCTAGTTATCATGGCCGAATAGTATACTCCGCAATCTACTCTAAAGTGCGTGTCGGATGGTAGATATTGCAAATTTCAAAATTTTGAAAGGTCATAAACTGTTTGTGTGTTATATTATCTGAGATGGATATTGTAAATGGATATTGTAATTGACCCGGCATTTGGATAAAGAAGTGTTGAAAGCTGCCTATAAAGACACACTCATCTGGCCTGTACCAGACCAACAAGATTTGTTAATTGAATATTTCAGGTGGTGTTTCATTTATCAGAACACGAACCATTAATAGGATGAAAGGTTGGGGGAGTGAGGGAAGTTGTTGACAGAAACAAGAATAGAAAGGTTAAGTCATCAGGAACCCACAAGTGCAGATACAGAGCATAGGAAATATTTCTAGAATGGGCTCAGGTAGTGCAATTTACAACCTGGGCTACTTGATACGCCAAAAGCAGTCATGACCTTAAACAATATAAGACATGAGAGTGTATGCATAAGGAAATGCTGTGATAGGTGTCCCCCCCCCCCCCCTTTCCAAATGCCGCCACCACCACCACCACCACCACCACTACTAGTACTGCTATTACATCACTGATGATATTAAAAATAATATAGTAAAGACAGTTTACAAATAACCGCGAAGACGTGGCGACGAGCTGCGACAGGCACATACAAAAGACACACACACTTTCAGCTATCGGCCATTTTGTGTCTCGTTTCCGTCGTAGGTGTCGGTGGCCGAATAGAAAGACTGACACAGGAATAAAGGATGCACGCTTGTGCAGTTAGGAGATGACCAGCCAGTGGGACAGCAGAAACTAGAAACACTAGAGTAAATTAGAGTGAGATATATATATTTCTTAGAGACTTAGAAATACTTAACTTTTACATAGCTCAGTACTGCAGAATGCTGATACATAGTTGAGCTAGAGGCCTGCCTCGTGCCTATTCGATAGCAAAGTCTTCACTGGTGCCTGTCTGATTCCGAAGTGTTAACTGGTTCCTATCTCAGTCCCAAGTGAATGATGTTGTTCAGTGGTGTCCACGAGCGGAGTCGCAGCAGAGGGCGCTTGTGGCCGACGTCTCAAGAACGCCGCGCCGTGCGTGCATGGCGGCGCGCGGCGAAAGCAGGTGGCGCGCACTTTATACTTGTGCGACACCACAGGCCATGGCCTTCTTCAGAAAATAGATCACTCACGCAATCACACAGGCACAAAACACAGTCCTTCAACCATCACCTCTGGCTGCCGCACTTCAAATTCGAAGTGCGGCAGCCGGAGGTGATGGTTGTATGACTGTGTTGTGTGCCTGTGTGATTGCTTGAGTGTTCTATTTTCTGAAGAAGGCCATGGTCGATAGCTGAAAGTGTTGTATGTGTGTGTCTTTTGTATGTGCCTGTCGCAGCCTGTTGCCACGTCTTTGCAGTGAGTTGTAAACTGTCCTTACTATATTATTATTTCCAACCTGGACTTTCCATTATTATATGATATTAAAAATATGTGGAATTCGCACTGTTTTAGTTGTAGTGGCCAGATAGTGTTTAAGGGTTCAATCATATCGGACTTTAGAAGCATATTGTTGATGTGCAGACACTTGTTAATCATAGCATCTCCACCTTATATGGTGATAGAATTGCGGGTTTAATCATATTTTAATAATCATTGTAATTCTGGAAAATCTCACACGTGGACAATTAATTAAATAGTTAAGTGATGAAAGTGGGCAGATGCAAAATCTATTATAGTGATAATTATGAGTAGGAGAGAAAATAGGTATAAGATGGAGAGAAAAAAATACATAAAAAATTCTGTTTGTTACATAAAATCTGACTAAAAGTGGTAGGCTACCCAGTAGAAAAGGGAGTGAATTATGTTAAGCTGCCATTGTATTAATACATGACCCATAAATTGTCTTACCCATTGTGAGGCACAAAATTCATCAATTAATCAGCTGAATGTTTCTCATAATATAGCACCTATCAATATTTTCAGTCCTTTGCAGATTTCACTGTCAGAATTTGTTTGCCACCTTGTCTCTCTTTTTTGCTAGAAGCTTGCTTTGCTATACCTATACTCTACAAATGTAAATGTTACTGTGTCTCAAAACTACCAGTCAGTCCTGTGCTTTACCTTTTACTCTATATCAGTAATTGCTTTTTTTCTGCACCAGTTTATGCTGCTTAATTTATTATGATTCTTAAAACCTTTTTTCTGTGCTTTTTCTTTCCTGGTAACAGAGTAGGGCACAGCATGTCGGCCAATGTTGAAGGTGGTGGGAGCTGAGAGCGAGAGTCATGCCTCATGGCAGGAGAGGCTGCCTCTAGGAAGTCTCTCACTGTAGCATTCCAGAAGAGGCAGGACCTTGAACTACGTAAGCTGAGAGATCACCTGCATGAACAGTTGCAGCAAGATATTGCAAGGTGTGTCATCCTTTCCTCTTCTTTGTATCTTCACTTACTTTTCAAATGTGTGCACTCTGTTTATGGATAAGAAAAGTCAGAAATGAATGCTAACAATATGCAAGACAGAAAAAAAAACCAACTTACTTAGCAGCTGCTAAAGTAAGACTATTGGAACAAACTGGCACACCCATAGATGGTGAAAACAGTTATGTTCTTCATTTTCTAACATCTCTTTATCAGTACAAAATTGAGAAATAGGAAAAGTAAAGTGTAAGAGTACAGGTGCTGAAAAGGAAGGAAATTTTGGTCCAGGTCTAAGACAAGGTACAGCAAATATTTAAATGGAGTGATTCAGAATATTTATATTTGCAAAACTGAAGGCAGAAAATGCTCAGGGGAAGATGGAGGAGGAGGAGGAGGAGGAGGAGGAGGAGGAGGAGGTAAAAAGCTGTAGGAAATGGTAAATTGGCAAAATGAAAACTAGGTGTAGCAGTTTAACAAGGTGCCCAGGCACTCAAATACTTGCATGTGTGCAAGGCTGAGCAAAGTAGTGCAATGGGCTTTAGAGTCCCTACTTTGAAGGTAAATAGCATTTTCATCAAATATTAAGTGTTGTCAGATTAATGTACTGAGTTGCAAAAAATTGGTAAATTAACTCTGAGAGTAGGCATTAGTACAGTTCCTGTTCCTGCATAGTTCAATGGTGTATATGGTAGAGAATACTTACAAAAGAAGAAATGACTTTGAAAGTAATCTAACACTACTGGTCTTGCAGGGAGACTCTCCAGGGATCAAATCATAAATATGGGTGATGTACGATAGGGTGGATCAAATCATAAATATGGGTGATGTACGATAGGGTCCAGCTGCCTTCATTTTTGAGTAAGTGACGAAAAGGATTTCTTGTGATTTATTGGGCCATTGAAAGTAACACTTTAAAATGATGTGTTGTTGTGTTGCGGTAAAGTTATTTAACTTAAACCCAAAACCTTCCATACAACAGCCAGATACCTGCTGCACTTAGGTTCATTCTTGAAAGTTAGTGTTATTTCCAAGAAACTGCAAGAAATTCTTTTTTATTGATTACTTGCAAATGGGAGCCTGCAACCAGGTTGAATGGCTGGAATGTATGAATCCCAGTACACAACCAACACAGCCTTGTGGATCTCTCCTTGTTAGCATCCACTGAAATGTCAATTTGCTCGAGGTGGAGGACTGTCTCCTTGTCCTTGGTTTTAATTCCACAGTATTACTTTCCCACTCCTTCCTATTTAGTATGCATTATCTATGCTCTGTTTCTTTATAATTATGTTTACACCCGTGGCTATTTAATTTTACTTTACTTTGCCACATTTTGTGATTTGCCCCCTCCCCCTTGGTTAGCGTTGTTTCCTTTTAGTCTTGTTAGGTTTACCTACTCCTAGCTGTCGCCAACCTTTCCCTTTTAATTGCATTGTTTTATATATTATTTATGTTATTTGATTTGACTGAAGGAAGTGGGGCCGAATGAACTTGTATTCACGAGGTCAGTGGTTGAAATACCTATTTCGATTTTTTGTGATTTCCCTACGTCTTTTACCACAAATATTGGGAGGGTTCCATTTAATGGGGGTGGCAAACTTACTTCTGTATCCTTGGCAACTAGAGATTGTACTCCATTTGTAACGACCTTAATGTCTACATGATGTTAAACTGAAATCTTCCATACTTTTTTTCTGATTTCATTTATATTTTCACATTGTGCTTAAGATTATCGGGTTATTCTAGGGTTTGAATCTTGGGTGTTGGTCATAGCTAATATCACTTACTCCCTGTACTTTGTGTGCCTTGTGATTCAGTATTTGGAACAAACAATCCTCCCTTGTAGCAGACTGTCCTTGCTTCCTATCATAGTCCATTTCCTGAAGAATGAATGTTAAAAAACTTCTGAAAGTTAGAGTATCAATCATATTAGTAATGCCTTTCTCATTCTTCCTATTCTTACATGTGGCATATTTTTTCCTGTAGAACAATGCAAGACACAATTGAAAGAGAAGTAATTTATTGTATATTCATCTTTTCATAATGAAGTGAATTAATGAATGCATTTTGTAAGATAAGCAGATAATGATACATACATAACAATGAATATAGGTTAGTAGGTGAAGAACAATAAAAAGTACTGGACTGTATCTCAAATTTGTTGATATTTATATCACCTCAGCCTGAGGAAAAAGGCGGGATAGTTCCTATTGGCGATCTTGGTTGGGGTGCTGTTCCAATGTAGGAGAGCCCTGGCAATTTGATACGCATTTCACAGGGAACATGAGGCAGAATTAAAGTATATTGTGTGGAGGGAGACACGCTTTAAGACAGTTCGTGTAATTGCTTTGGCTACAATGCGGTGTTAGCTGAGTGGTGTAAAGCACCTACCTAGTAAGTAGGAGGTCCCGGGTTTGAATCCCAGCCAGTGCATAAATTTTAATTCAATGCTTCTCCTTATATTTAATATCTTAAACATTAGTTACAACAAAAGCACGAATAATAGAATGTAGAAAAATATATTATAAGACTTATATCATGGTGATTGAATTGTAGGGCACTGTATTCATTGTACTGCTGTAGATTCCTGATGAAACAGTATGGTGCAATGGACACTAATTTTCCCTGTAAACAATCTCCCAGTACATAGACCATTGATTAAAATTGTACAGTTACTCCAGTATGGATGAGAAATGTTTTCATTTCTTAAAAACTTCTTCAATATCCTCTTAGGAAGCACAGGGCTCATGTGTTGTTACATGCATTGTGAGAATGTAGCCCCTAGCTTTTGCAGAATGTACTTTTCACCCTCCTGCTGAAATCTGGCACCAATTACTATTGTTACTTTTTTCATTCTCATGGTGGTAGTGATTTATGTTGACCTGACTGTTTCCCTAGCTTCCTCTTTCTTGTATCATCATCATTCATTTCCCTTGTATCACTTGTTGGCTGAAGTAATTTTAGTTCCTTCTTGGGTATGACTTTCATTTTCAATTCTTACTTTTTTCCCTCCCCCATAGTGTTATCTGGATAGTGCCCTTTTCCTACAGTTTTGACAATCCTTTGCTCACACTGCCTACTTAGACTCGTATACACACTTAAAAAGCCAACATAGTAGTCAGTCTGATGTTGGTTGTTATGTATCCTTGTGGTAAACTACCCAGGACAACATAGGGATCACACTTCCTATTGATAATCTTCTTGACCATGCCAAGAAGAAGATATTTGTCTTCTTGGAGCCTGATGACTGCCAAAACAGTTACTGTACCAGATAACTTTTGTAACTTTTGCTGCAGCTGTGTGGTGGACATGGAGACAGTGCCAAATCTACAACATTTCCCAACTGGGGCACAAACTTGATAGTAGCATCTCCCTCTCCTGAGTGGCATTCTACTTTCTGGCATGTGTCCTCCGGTCCCCTCCCCCCTTGCTCCTCTTGGCATCGTTATTTTTGGGGCTCCACCTCCCACTCGTCAGGGGCATATCACCTTGTATATTGACCAACACGGTGACCATTCTGGTTGGGCTTGCTCAACAGACAGCTTCAATCATATTGCTTTCCTTACGCCAGTAAGAGGGGCAAGCCAGGAAACTGGGAGTAAAACAATTTATACAGTACCTTGCACCTTTATGATGAGCAATCTTTTATTTGTTGTTGAAGAAGTAGAACAGAAATCTGGAGTTGTTCACTCATTGTGAAAGTAGTACAGTGGATTACTACTAAGGACTCGTTTACTGTACATTCTCAAGCTCTTCAGGTATGTTAATCATTATGAAGTACCAGCGATTATTGTCCCACATAAAACTTTGAATATGCTGTAAGGACCTCCCCACTTTTAAAATTTTTTTTTTTTTTTTTATTTACAGAAATACTTTACACTGCAGAACTAATCTCCAATGGAGAGGTACCGCCTAGGGGCTCCACAGCTGTTTTGTGGACATACATGCGGTGTGCATGGAATCCTGAGCTATTCTAACCCTTCTTTCCATCCTGTTATCTCCCTCCCCTCCTTCAGTCCCTTTCCATTTCAGGTTCAGGGTTACAATTGACCAACAGGTTTTTCTTGTTTGTCATAAGAAATGACAAAAGGAGTTTGAGTTTAGTTTTATTTATTTTTTTATTTACATAATGACTTCACGCTATATCTTTCTTGTACTGAGTATCAGATGACCTTGCTGTTTAGTGTTTAATACCCCCTAACCACCTCTCTTGAATGGAGAGGTGTACATTTGCTTGAAGCATAAAAAGCTTTACCAAGGATAACTCGACATTTACGACTGCTTTCCTCATAGCATTCGAGAATTTATGGTGTACACATGTGACATGAAACCTTATGTACTACCATCCTGGAAGTGTTTCTAATGTTTACTTTTGGTCATATGTCATCACTATGCAAAGCAGGATCAAAATGTGGAACTTCAATCACTGCTCAAAAGCTGTTCTTTTGAGTAACCACGATTGTATGTCAGTTGTACTAGATAACATCCTCAACATTTGTTAGACTTTAACAATAAAAATACAAGAATATAAATCACTTGAGTGCCTGTAATATACATTTTTAAAATACATTACCTAATTAAGCACAATAAAAAGTGGTGTTTTGTCTTCTTCATAGGAATGTATTCCTCTTCCTTGCAGGTGTAAGTAGAGCTCTGCAATCTTCTGGACTAGTAAAGAGCAACACCTGTTACAGATCTTGTCCATTGTGGTCTTTGTATTGTGTCAGTTTTTGCTGAACACTTCTAATTAGCTTTGCAACTGTTTCAGCGTCCTCTTCATACCTGCTACCTTTGTAACACAGAAATGACAAGTTGAAGATATCACAATATGTCCCCACCCTCTCCCCTGTCAAGCTGAAGTACATGGTAGCACAAACTGTGAAACTTTATAAGGTGATTCATTGAGTACTGCTATAGATAGTAACTCATCATTAGATGACTTTTTTTAAACATAAAATTCATTGTTTTCAAATTCTGAGATTAATGTCGTCTTTAGTGAAAGCCATTATTTCTGACAATGTATTCTGCTAATGAAGTTTTTATCATTAGTAATCTGATTTAGGAAGGAAAAATCTAGTATTAATGTTTGTATTTGTTTAAATTAGTGGACTGGCATAATTACTTTATTGACCAATATGCCATTGAATATTACAATTTTTATTAATTATTCTGAGAAAATGAATTAAATGTGACTATACATAGGAAACCAAATCGTAAACCTACAATAAATTGGGACATAATGTAGTGATAAGGATGTGCGATAAGTACCATTTCTTCCATAGTGAGCATGTGGCTGACTGAGAGCAACCATGACGCTCTATCCTTAATTTATTTATGTACAAGTCTCTCTCTCTCTCTCTCTCTCTCTCTCTCTCTCTCTCTCTCTCTCTCTCTCTCTCATATATATATATATTCCGTCAGTGCAGGCTCATAAAGAATTCCTTTTCTGGCAAAGAAATCATTTGGGCTTATAACACAAATGTTATTTCTGTTGTTTTACACTGAAAGACCAAAGAAACTGGTACTCCTGCCTAATATTTTGTAGGGTCATTGTGAGCACGCAGAAGTGTTGCAGCTTGACATGACATGGACTTGACTAATAACTAAGTAGTGCTGGAGGGAATTCACACCATGCATCCCCTAGGGCTGACCTTAAATCAATAAGTGTATGAGGGGTGGAGATCTCTTCTAAACAACACATTGTAAAACATCCCTGATATACTCAATAATGTTCATGTCTGGGGAGCTTCATGGCTGGGGAGTTTGGTGGCAGCAGAGCTGTTTAAACTCAGAAGATCATTTTGTAGCAATTCTGGATGTAGGGGTGTCACATTATTCTGCTGAAACTGTCAAAGTCCGCCAGAATGCACAATGCATATGAATGGATGCAGGTGGTCAACCAAGTTGCATACATATGTGTTACCTGTCAATTGTATCTAAATATACCGTATCATGGGCACCATATCACTTCAGCTATACACATGCCCCACACCATAACAAACACTTCACCAGCTTGAACAGTTCCCAGCTGACATGCAGGGCCCTTGGATCCATGAGGTTGTATCCATACTCATACATGTTCATCTGCTCAATAACATTGGAAACAAGACTCATCAAACCATGCAACATTTTTCCAGTAGTCAACAGTCCAATGATGGTGTCGACAGACCCTGATGAAGCGTAAAGCTTTGTGTTGTGCAGTCAGCAAGAGTACACAATTTGGCCTTCAGCGACAAAAGCCCAAATTGATATTTTGTTGTATGGTTTCTGTACTGACTTTTGTTGATGGCCAAGTATTGAAATCTGCAGAAATTTGCAGGAGAATTGCACTTATGTTGATTGATTCTCTTCAGTTGTTGTAGGTTCCATTCTTGCAGGATCTTTTCTTGGCTGCAGCGATATCGAAGATTTAATGTTTTATTGGATTATCTATATTCAAGGTGCACTCATGAAATGATCTTATAGGAAAATCCTTACCTCATCACTACCTCAGAGATGCCATGACCCATTCTTATGTGACAACTATAACACCACATTCAAACTCACTTAAATTGTTATAACCTGCCGTTGTAGCATCAATAACTAGTCTACTGCCTCCGATACTGGTTTTCCTATATAGGCGCTGCTGATAGTAGTGCTGTCTTGTGGGTTTTTACGTATCTCTTTGCATGGGTGATTGTTTTCCGGGTCTCTCCCGGAAATCAGGGATTTTTTAATTATGTAATTTTCAATACACGAAACAATTTTTCCCCTCTATGTATAGCCGCAGCATGCGATCTATAATGTATTCATCCGCCTTTCGGCTTAACCTACATGGGCGACATAAGAGAGCGACAGCTACAAATCACAACTGCGTGTACTGCTATGACTCTGTCCTACATGGGCGACATTTGTAGAACTACGCGTCAGACGCGACAATGAGTGATGTTCCATCAAAGGATTCACTGCACAGACAGTTTGTACAGAACTTAATGAAAAGTTGGTCATTTTATCAGTTGGCACTACACAAAGCCAAGTCATCAGATTCATCGAGGCCTAGTTCTAATGGAGAAAGTTCTGCTCATGACTTGCAGGATAAACCGTCCAATTCTAAAATATATTGCTCTGCTGGCAAAACTAAATTAAACTCTACTCGTGAATTAGTGCTATCTGCAATTTCTTCTTCATTCTCTGTGCAAGCTACTTTCATTCAGTTTTATACAAATTTTTGTAAATGGTGGGAAACGAAAAATATAGAATTTTCAGAAGTAAAAGGAAAATAAATGTAAAATGGAAACTTTTTTCAGAAAAAGTAATTTTCTTACAGCTGTCACCATCTTCATTGTCAAAATGACACTGTAAGTATCCCAACTAATCAACCTACTTATTTCTTATAAAAAATTTATTTGCTAAATTAAAATTTAAGACCTTTTAGCTTGCTTGTAATTGTACTGTATAATTGAGTTTCAAAACATAGTTTGCCCAGTTGAAATTTTACGTTATCTTGACATATAAATGATAGTCAAAATTTCAGGGATTTTAATGAAGCGCCACAATCACCCCTGTCTTTGTTTGAGATGAATGCCTATACCAGTTTCTTTGGCTCTTCACTGAATTTTAAATGCACTTTTAATTAGATTCAGTGTTTCTTTGAGAAATAGTGGGACACTAAAGTTTGCAAAAGTATAGTAATTTATAAACAGCTAGAATGAAGAAAAAACTTTTCACCTCATTATACTTCTTAGCCACAAACTGTTTTTAATTTCAGCATATCCCATATTTTCAGAATAATTGTATTTATATTTTGATGCTGTATGAAATAACCTTGTGTAGCTAACATGTTAATCACAAGCAGTACATTTTAGGGAGCCTGGCTATTTGACATGTACATTTCATTCTTTTCAGTTTTTCATTTAATTTTTATATTGCCCTTTTCATTAGTCTTTCAGTAAACATTTTGATAGTGTGATGTTAAATGTGAAACAGAAAATAAGTTTCCACAAACTCTGTGTCAAATTGTAAATATCCCTGCTCTGACCTTTGTTTTGGTTATGCCTTAGAGTGCAACCATTTAATATTTGTGAAGCTGTTGGGTATTTTAATATTATTAGTGTGGTTATTTTTATTATGACTCAGCTTTATCAGTTGGGCTAAGTTTTGAGCAATGTAAATGTTGTCTGTCTACTTGTGGCTGTACAACCCTGAGTGGGTATTCTATTTCATTCCATTCTGGCCTCTCATTTACTTTTCTTTCAGATTTTCTTACTCCTAGGGCTCTGATATTTTCTTCCATATCATTCGACCATCATTTACATTGTGTTCCTTTCAATCTTCTTTTTGTTGGCTTTTGTTGAACAATTTTCTTTGTAGTTCTTGTGTCCCAGCAAGGCTTTTATTTACTTTTAATTAGTCTTGCCATATCAGTTCCATGTATGGGTTGATCGAATTCATAATTAGTCCTTTCTTGCAAATACGATCATTGTTTTGGACCGCTCCATAAATATTCCAAAGTATTCTTCAAACAAATGTTTCAAGTTTTTGTTTCTCAGTGTTGATTAACATCCATGCTTTACACACATTTGTAACTATAGGCCTAATCAAAACCTTAAATGTAGTCATTACACATTGCCTATATGTGAACATTTATATTGGGAGTATTGTATGGCTTTTTGGTATAGTTTTCACCAATGCATAGAGCCATTCAAGAATATGGTTTTATGTATGTAGTTTATTGCCACTATGCCAAACAAGTCCTCTGATTTTAGGTAATTTGTACTACCTGTCCTATGTTGGGGCTTGTTGCTGATTATTTATAAAAATAGAATAGAACAAATAAAATTAGATTCTCATTTAAATGCATTATTTTGTTTATAATTTTATATTTATTTTATTTTTATGTTTCCATTATGAAAATGATCTTCGAAGGAAGAAATTGATAGCAAGATGTTACATAAATGAAATAGGCCTATAAAGAGGCAAGTTTTAGAACATTTAAATTTGTTTTAAAACACTTGAAATTTTGCTTGCCATGTAGTATAGATATGAAGGTCTTTCATACAAAGCTTTTTATTTTTGATTTAGTACAAGAAATTGTTTTATGAAAGTTATGTAGCTGCTGCAGTTGTTTTGCTTTTATTATTTCAGTTCAGTTTATTTCCCTTATTATTTTCAGGCTTCTCTTATAATTTTGCTGGATCAAAATATTAATTGAGGCTTATTATTGTGAAAACAGAAGCTTCTTTTCATTCATGGTCCTCCTAAAAATAGTAAGTATATAGTATTGGCTTGTCATTTACCTGTAGTTCTGTTGCGACTTCAAACTATGTAATGCTGTGCCATATCTGGTATCTTTTATATGAGTGAAGCTAAAATGTAGCAAAATCTAATGATTTAAATTGAGGATAATTTACACCAGAGGCAGATTGTCGAACTGCAGGCAGGCATGTAAAAAAGGTGATTGTGTGTTAGTGATTTGTGCTTGTGATTGTGTGACTCAGTGTGTTCTCTACTAATGAAGGCCGTGGCAGAAAGCTGTAAGTTTATATGTAGGTGATTGCCTTTTTATTTATTTATTTTTTTTTTTTTTTATATGTGCCTGTCTCTGGCTCGATCATCTTTGCAGTGGGTGTAATGCTATGCTATTTTTATTGTCAAATATGTCAAATTAACAACACAAAGACTTCTTCCCCTCTCTTCTCTCTAATGTTTCTGAAACACTTGAAAATTTGTAAAATTTGTTTAATGCCTCTTTGTGTGTGTGTGTGTGTGTGTGTGTGTGTGTGTGTGTGTGTGTGTGTTGCTTTAAACAATGTGAAAATTAGGACCCTTCTATTCTTCTTCTTCTTCTTCTTCATCCTTCATCATCAAGGCTTCCACTAATGTACATTGTCTTAATATTATGTCGTCCATTTTAATAGTTCACATTAAAAAAAAAAAAAAAAAAAAAAAAAAAAAAAACCATTATTGACTATTCTTACGGAAATTCTCTTTTGAGATATGAAATATTGTTCAAAAGAGATAGTGGCTGGCCTGTACATACCTTAGCTTGCCTTAGTTTGGTACTGCCGATAGTTGCACACAAATGTTGACACTAGCTTCTTTCGGAAATACAGAATTTTCCTTCGACAGGTAGGAGAGGATAGAAGAGAAAAGGGGACAGAAGGGAAAGGTTATTCACAGTCTAGGCCATGAGGTAGGGATGGGCGGTATGGGGGAGTCAGAAATATTGCAGTACTAAGCCATGATGACTAATAAATAACTGAATGGGGGATGGTGGTGGGGGAGAGGTCATTTTAATCTCCCCCCCCCCCCCCCCGCCTCCCACACTCCTACCTATCATCCTCTTTTGTTTGCTATTGGTGTGACTCAGTGGTTGTCATGCAACATCTCTGACTTCCAGATATCACCCATCCCTACCTCATGGCCTAGTTCATAACCTTCCTCTTCGGTCCCCTGCTCTTCCTTCTCCTATCTGATGAAGGAAAATACTGTATTTCTGAAAACAAGTGTGAACATTTTTATTGTCTACATTTGTGTCTTCTTTGTGTGTGACTATTGGCAATACCAAGCTAAGTACAATGATTCATGACCATAACACTTAAAACAGGAAGCAATAATCTGGGTGAAACCAGGACAGTATGTTATTCTTCAAAAGAGGTAGATTGACTGGCCAGTACTTATCTTTGTGCTGCACTGTGATAGTCACACACACAAAAAGAAAAGAAAAGGGACGAAAAAATAGGACAAGCTTTCAGAACAGGGTTCCTTCATCAGGTAGGAGAGAAGGGAAGAAAAAAGGCATGGGAACAGAAGGGGGAAGGTAATTCACTACCTAGGTCATGGGGATTATGTTTGAGGATTTTGGAACTCTGAGATACTGTTTGTTAGTACTGAGCCATGTAAAAAAAAGATATATATAACCAAAGAGAATAGCTCAAGCAATAAAGAGAAGAGAAGTGAACTGAATAATGCTGAGTGGGGGTGGGGTTATCTAAAACGTTCTAGATTAACAGGGAAAGATATAGAGAAAAACTCTCTCTCTCTCTCTCTCTCTCTCTCTCTCTCTCTCTCTCTCTCTCTCTCTCTCTCTCTCTCTCTCACACACACTCACTCACTCACTCACTCAAATATATGTATGAGAGGAACGCAAGGAAGGGGATGAGAAGTGAGTAATGGATGTGAGTTGAGAATGGAGGAGGGGGGGAGATTAGCATAGATTTAGTCCAGGAGGGTGGCGGGAGGAGAGACTATGTTGGAGGGCAAGTTCCCATCTCCGTAGCTCTGAGGGACTGATGTTTGGTGGTACTGTCCAAATGGCATGTGTGGTGTAATACATGCTGGGTCCCTGGAATCATGCTGGAAGACATGCTCTGCCTCAGGATATTGGGTGTCCCCCAGGTGAACAGTTCGTCTGTGACCATTCGTCCGCTCAGCCAATTTGTTGGTAGACATACCAACATAAAAGGCCGCACAGAGGACACATATCAGTTGGTAAATGACGTGTTGTTTTGCATGTGGCCTTGCCTTGAATAGGGTAGGTTTTACCTGTGGTAGGGCTGGAGTATGTTGTTGGAAAAGGTGCATTGGAAGGTTTTGCAACGGGATCGGTTACAGGGGTAGAAACCATTAGGTAGGGAGTGTGGTTTTGTGATGTTGTAAGATTGGACGAGGATGTTGCAGAGATTAGGAGTACAGTGGAAGGCTACTCTGGGTGGTATGGGAAGGACACTTTGGAGCAATGATCTCATTTGAGGAAATGACTTGAGAAAGTCATAGCACTGACTGAGCAATTTGTTGAGGCATTCAAGGCGGGGATGGTACCAGGTGACTAAGGGGATACTTCTGGACGGTCTGGGGTTAGGAACGTTGTTGCTAGAAGGAAAGGAATGGACTGCTTGGGAGATAAGCTTGTGGTTGAGGTCTGTAGGGTAGTTGAAGGAGAGGAAAGCATTGGATAGGTTGTTGTTGTTGTTGTTGTTGTTGTTGTTGGTAGTGGTGGTGGTGGTGGTGAGGGACTCATTACTGTAAGAAATAAGTTTCCCACATATGCCCAGGCTGTAGGGAAGGGGTCATTTAGTATGGAAGGGATGGTAGCTGTCGAAGTGGAGCTACTTTTGCTTGTTTGTGAGTCATGACCTTACCATTACAGATTATACATCAAATGAATGAGCAAATGAAACTGTTTGACCTATAAATCTTCAGTGTGGCACACAGTCAATAGTCATGTTAATGACTTGAGAAAGTCATAGCTCCGACTGCTCTGTGTGTCTGGAGTATTTGATGCAACTGCAGCTTCAATCCTATGTTGTAGGTTCTCTAGGTCAGCTGATAGCGAGGCGTATACACTCAGTCCCTTACTAATCCACAAAGGTAAAAATCACAAGGTGTCAGATTTGTTGTATGTGGAGGGCACACGAAACCAGCTCTTTAATCTGGCTCCTTGCGGTCAGTCCAGCAGCTAGGAACAACAATGTTTAACCAATCATGTATGAAGGCATGACAATGAGGTGGCACACCATCTTACTGCCAAATAAAGTTGTCTTGTTCAACTTGGTGTAACTGAGGAAAGAGCCATTGTTGTAGCACATCAGGATAAGAAAAACCAGTTACATTTGTTTCAGCATGAAATGAATGACCATACACTTTCGCTGGGATATAGCACAAAAAACAATTTTTGGGAAGTCTGATTGCAACTCTACCATCTTGTGCAGATTTGCTGACCCCCAGATACTCATATTCTGAGTGTTCACAAGCCCACTTAGGTGAAATGTCAATTCATCACTGAAGACTATCCAATTCAGAAAATTATCATTGGTATGCAACAACATAGTGTTTGCAAAGTTGGCCTATGCATCATGTTCTGTAGATTCCAAAGCTTGTAACAACTGCGAATAAGTATTTAGTTGCAGGAATATCCTTAAAATTCTTTACACAGACATCACTGGAATTGCTAATTCACGTCTAACCCTCCACACTGATTACTTGGGGCTATGGTTGAAAGCATCTTTAAATCATTAGGCACATTCTTCAATCATGTTTGGTTATATGCAAAGACGGCCTGTGTCATCAAACTGATGATACTGGCTGGCCGCAGTGGCCGAGGGGACTGAGGCGCTACAGTCACGGTCTGCACGGCCACTACGGTCGGGGGTTCGAATCCCCCCTCAGGCATGGATATTTGTGCTGTCCTTAGTATAAGATAGTTAAGTAGTTTGTAAGTTTAGGGACTGATGACCCCGTAGTTAAGTCCCATAAGCTTAACAAACATTTGAACATTTTTGATGATACTGTTTATAGATGTTATCACTTGGAGGAGTACAATTGAACTTAATATGGAACATGTATTGCACTCTAATTACAGATTCATACTTGGCAAACTGAAATGAACAAAAAGCTTTTCTGCTCCCATGGAAGAACCAGAGCATGCGCATGTGCACTGACACTTGTAGTATGAACTTGTGTTTCTTGTTCATTTGATGTGTAATTTGAATGTTGATAATTGCTACAAAGCTTTAAAACCCTGATATTAATTTTGGTATGTAAAATCATTTGCATTATATAAAGCCTTTTACACCTTTTACTACTTGACTTGGTGTTGGCTAAACAGGGATTGATTATGAAAATTACTTTCATGTGTTTGTCATGACCCAGCACATATGGAAGTATATGATTTAGACTGAAATTCTACAAATTTACAGGATCTACCTTACTTATTTGATCATTTCCTCCTTATCACTAGATATTCGTCATGTGACTGTCAAATATTGTGATACATTTGAACTGTTAAGTAACGACACATGCTATATACTATAATAAAATTGTGAAATTTTGTATATGCTTTTAACTGCTTAAAACATACTTTACACCATTGTGAAGTGGGCAACTGTATCAGTGCCACTCAGCAGAACAGAAAAGAAATCTAATTTGTGGGGCACTATAATCTGTCCTTACATTACTAAGGCAAAAAAAATTTAAGAAAAACCTTAGTGTTGAATTTTAATTTTCTAACACACTAATCTGTTAACTGACATTTGCCCTTGTTTCAAGATATTTTACATATGTAAGTATAATATTTGTATACATTTAGCAGAGAAATAATTAAAATATTTTTTTATATATTCACAGGATCTACGACAAGTCATTATATTGTGATTTGGAGCTGGTGTTTAACACAACTACTATACATACACACAGTAGTATTTTGAAAGTCCGTGCTGAGAAATTTTTCACAAAGCTCCATGCCATTCCTTCTTTAACATCATTGCAGGATGGTTGGCAGTCAGTATCTTTTGAGAACAAACCTGTGGAATGCATAAAAAACTTCATAAGGTACTGTTATTTGTATATTCTCTCTTTCTTTCTCTCGTGATTTTTACTACTAAATAACTGTAGAGTTTATTGATACCGATTAAAAAAAAATTAAAAAAAAAAAGCTCATTGTGAATATTCTATATTCTTGTTTCAGGGATATTTATTCAAAATGCACAATTTCTGAAGAGGAAAATAATGCTGTTCAGTGCTTAGAAGAGATAAGAGAACAGATTTATGGCAACACTCAAACAATCAAAAGAAATAATAGTTTTGACACTGTGTTGAGCCCTGAATCTGACATTTTTCTAACACCTAATTGTTCGCCATCTGAATTATATCCGCAGTGTGGCAACCAAAAGCCACTTAGTTCATTTATTTTAGATGGAAGTTATATGAAAACTATTGAATCAAAAAGAGAGAAATCAGTGGTAAATCTTCACAAAACAAATCAATCATACTATTCCATTGTTCCAGTGGATGAAATATTTGTATGTTCAGATTCTGTACCAAAACAGCAATGTACCATTTTGGAAAAAGAACTTGAAGAACAAGATGAGCTACTGAAATCTTTTCAGTCTATAAAGTCGAAAGAAAATAACAAAACCACCACCAGAAAATTAAAAAAACCAACTAGTTTGCCATTCTTATCTAGTCATTTAACCAAAAAACAAAAGCGTGGTTGTGATTTTACTAGTAGAGACCAGTTTTTAAAAAATAACAAACGTGCTGTTGATTCCAAACAACAAGATAAGATTCATCACAATTGTCGAAAAACAGAATTGAAAAATGGTATAAATGGGAAGGTGAATTGTGAGACAAGTGGAGCACCTTGTGTTCAGTGTGAGAATAAAGAAAGGATAATTAAGGAAGGTGAAGAACGTGAACAAAAAGAATTAGAAGTAAGAAAGAATTCTAAGGTAAATTTTACCCTGCAGTTTTCTGATGAGAAGTTCATAAATACTTTTGTTGACAATACAGTCGAAGATGAAGAGTTTATGTGCAGTCCCATTGAAGTTGTAGACAGTGTGCTCGAGTGCTGCAAAAAACGGGAAACTGCTGAAGACCTGCCTTACTTCTCATGCAGCCCTGAAATGGATGCAAGTGGTGGTGGACCAGACTCTGGCCTTGACACAAGTTCTACAGGATGTGTACCTGCCGGCGGTTTCAGTAGTCCTCGAGAACATACAGTATCTGAGACCTCTGGAGTTGATCTCACAGAAGCGGCCATTGGAGAAGATATGCCTCACGATGGTGATGATGGTGGGTTAGTTGTTCGACCTGTGAAATCTTCTGCATCGTCATCTGTGTCCTCGGAAGCTGGTACATGGGACAGCACTTTCCCTCCTTCTAATAGTGACAATGGTCAGGAACAGAATACTGAAGATAAGACCAACACAGACTCTGTGAAGACTTTACCAGCTAATAAAAAACAAGAAAGTGAATATTTTCTTGAAGAGAGAAGCAATTGTGAAACAGAACGTGAAAAATGCGACCATAGGGTCAGTGACCAAGTTTCACCTCCAACTCAGGAAAAGTCCTGCATCTCTCAATACACAAATAATGGTGATAATGCCGTTCCTGTCACTGTTACATCAGTTACAAATATTTTGTTACAAACTAAGAATGAAGAAAATTTTGAAAACTCAGACAAACTTCTGAAAAGTGAAACTTCAGGTTCAGGTCTATTGAATGAAAAGCAAACTGATTTTTGTGATAAATATTCAGAAATTCACAATAATGATGAAGCAAAAAAAATTGAGAAACGAGAGCTAAAAGAAGAGACCAACAAGAATGCTCCTGAAGATGAGGTTTCTGATACAGAGGGAAAGCTAAAGGATGAATTTGGAGCTAATTATGTTGAAACAAAATTTGTACCCGGTTTATACAGCTCTTATAATGAAAGGTGCAATGACTGGTGGCTAGAGCCATCACCCCACAGTTCCTTAGGTTCACAAAATTATTTCATAGATGCAGCTAGTTTAGTAGATGATAGTGAGGTTAGTTTGCCTCCCTTTCAGATGAGTAAATCAGACCAAGTGTTGAATGATACCAAAGAGAATGAATTACCTAATCTGGAGGCAGTGACAGCAACACCCCATACATCTCCTGTAAGTGAACGCAGCAAACTTTCATGTATTACTGCTTCTGAAATTGACAATGTAAACAGTTCAGTCCTTCCAGAATCACATGATTTAAGTTCTGTCAAAGGAGAAGAAGAAAATTTATTAGATTATGACTTCACCATTGTACACTCACATAAAGAAGCTGTTGATAAACCAAGTGAACATCTGAAAGGTGCTCCTGAATTGGTCCAGCCCAAGTATACACATTTAAAACCCAGTGCTGTGAGACTTGATGGGCTAGATAATTATGCTGAGTTTGAGAAGGAACTGAAGTTGTCAGAATCCTTGGCACCACATACCACTTTACAAAAATTGCACAGAGAAGGAATGAGGAGAAGATGGGATTCTTGTTCAGAGGAAATGCTAAGTGGCAGTTCCAGGCAGTTTGACACTGTTGGTGGCTTGGCAGAAGTCTGCAAGAGTGATTTGAACATTATACATGCAGTTTCAGTTGAGGAGCACAAGGGAAAAGATAATGAACATGCAACTTGTACTTCTCTGCAGAGACTGGTTAAACTGGATAAAGAGCCTCTAGCCAAAGATTCACCTCATAATAAATCATTTTCAAATATTGAACCAGTAACCAAATCACCAGTTGATTCAGAGTCTGAATTCGACAGGCAAAAACAATTTAGTGGTATTTCCTGGCATGGAGATAACTTAAAACAAGAAGTTCAAAAGACAACAGATAAAAAAAATGATAACTCTGCAGGTGATGGGAAAGTGCCTGAAAAACCTAATTTAAAGCATAAAGATAATGACACTGAGATTAAACAACTAGATGAAAATGCTGTAACTATGACCGTGGATGAAAAAAGTAACACTCCAACAGAAGCTGAACCACGACCGAGTTTGATAAGAAGAAATACATTTGAACTTGATGCAGATGATGAACATTTGGCTCTTTTGCGCCAGGAATATGAACGAAGACAAGGAAATCTGGTATTCCAGAGCCACATACCACAGTTCTCTGGGCACATTACAGGAAATGAAGGTTTTCGTGATGCTCAGAGCTTACTAATGGTTGGTTCGGATTTAACAGCAGAGGGGATTATGACTGAATATATGCAAGCCTCTCATATTTCTGCTCCTAGCTCCTTGTTATTTGAATCATCTAACTTAATTGCTAATATAGACCACACTTTGAATGTTCCAGTTCCTGCTGCTTTATCCAATGCTTCTGTAGTGACTGGTGAGTCTTATTTTGTGAACCCTTCTACTCATATTCACTCAGGAGAAGTAAAGGAATTGGACGAGATGAGGGAGCTTACGTTTACAGACACAATAAAAATAGAACCTTATTCAGAAGTGCCTGTTGTTGAGTTTGGTGTTTCAGAGGATCTGATGCCTCATTATACAAATGAGTATGATAAGTGTTGTGAATCAGTGCCTTCTCAGGATCAGGAAGTGTTGAATTCTGATGGTTTGTCTACTGATTTGGCTGAATTATCTCAGACTGATAAGGACACCCAGAAATATGCTGTTATTAACTATGATACCAATTCAAAACCTGTTGTTTCTGGTGCTTTAACATTCAGTGATATTATTGAGGAAAAGAAATCGTGGGATAGCCCAAAGAAACAGAAACGCACAGAGTCAACCCCTATTATATCTGGAGGTGTGTCAACAATAGATTTTTCTGTAAAACCAAGAAAGGTAAATGACAGCCCTGTGTTATCCCGTAGGAGAAATGAATTGGCTCCTATACTTTCTGGTGCTGCCCCAGCATTACCCGAGACAAGTGTAGATACATTAGATACCCAGCCTTCCAAAAACGTTTCTGCGAAGTCAGCATGGGTAGTGGATATGAGTGACTGTGCTGTAACTGTCACAAAAAAGCCACCCTTAGACTCCAGAAGACGCCGTAAGAGTGATATTACCATGACACCTTCAAAAAATCTAACTGAAGCTGTGGAACAAAATCAAAGTGTTGAAAGCAAAGAAGAAACTAATGGTTTTGTTCTTGAATTAAAGGAATCTGTGTCACAAGGGCATGGTCTGAATTTAAAGAGTAGTGAAGTGCTCCCTAAAGAAAACAAAATTCAGAAAAGTGCTTCTGCATCATCAGTGAAGAGTTGTGGCTTAGGATATTTTGTTGACTTGTCTGAACCAAAGTCTGGAAAGTCTGAGAGGAAGATATCCAACAGTACTGAAGGAAAAGCTCGTTCTTTGAAATCAAATTCTCAGGAAGGTAAGTCATGTGGATACTTTGTTGGCTTAGGAAAGGATGAATTGACTCGAAAGAAAGAAGGTCATAGTATTGTGAAACAACATTCTGCAGATGAAATTAAAGATGTTTCCAGTGACAAAAAAAATCTAATGTTTTCAATGTTCATTGACATTAGTGCTCCAAAGCAAGAAACTTATCCAGACATGAATGGAACAAATGCAAAAGACCTTTCCCCTTCTTCTCTTAAGAGAAAAACCTCTCAGTCTATTAAACCTGAGGATGCTTCAAAATCAGGGAAGCAAAACCGAATTGCTGGAACAACTTTTGATGTAGGTGACGAAAAACAACACTCTGCAAAAGGAACATACATGTATATAGATGCAAGTGTTCCTTCATCAGTAACGGAGCATCCTGTTCCAGCAATTGACAAAACAGTTAAAGAAATGCCAGAGAAAAAACAAGCAGTATTCATGTTCATAGAATCTGATTCTCCTGTCACTAGACGCAAGACATTACCTTCCGGTTTGAGACCGAACTTCAATCGTCATTCTTGGAATCCTGAAACTGAGGAAAGGGCTGTTTCTCGGAAACAACATAAGCGTGCACACAGTCTCTCAGTTGACAGGAGCTCTCTCTCTACGAGCAGTGAAGAAAAATCTTCTAGTGCCTCTTCATTATCAAAAAGTCGACTGCAAAGCAGTAGTCAGTCTCTCAGCGAAGACAGCCATATAGTTAAGCAAATGTCATCATCCTGTCATGGTCGACTGATGTCGAAGACTTATGAAAAATTTGTGAAGCGTTCGTTGAGTTCCGAAGGAAATTCTGAAAGTGAAATTAATACAATAACAGAAGAAAAGAATTGCAATGAAAAAATGCAGCAGAAAAGCTCAGAAACGCTGTTTGTACCGCTTGAAGAGGTAGATACAAAGGATATGGATTCACTAATAGCTACAGATGCGGCGAGTCAGAAGAAGGCATCATCAGCTGTCGATAATAAAGTTTATAAGCAGCGTTGTTCGGTGAAAGGAGAGGGTGGAAATACAGTTGCAGAAAAAATCATTTCCAATAGCTCACGTGGATCTGATGTGGAATGCTCATCTGGAAGTGGTGACAAGAGACTACCAGAAAAATTGCTGACTCAGGAAAGTTGTTTACAAACAGTGAAGCAGCAGGAGCTTGGTTCAAAAGCAACAGACAGGAGTTTCACTATGGAGTCCACAAACAACGTGAATGCTGCAAAGGTGGAATTTCAGGGGTCTGAAGCAAAATCTGCAGGTAGTGGAAGCTTTGTGAAACTCTCAGATTTGGACAGAGAGCCAGAAACAAAACCAGACTCATGTAGTGTAGATTCTCTACCTTCATTTAGTAGTACTGGCAGAATGACCCGCAGCATTCCAGAGACATCATGGATTGAGAATAAGCTACTAATGACACGTTCTATTGGTAGTGGAACAACAAGCAAATCCTTAGGTAGACTTTTTCCACACCTACATTCAACAGCTGCTTCCAGTTCTTCACCAAAGACAGGACATAGTAAATCTCCTTCTTCTGGGCAGCCTGAAGTTGAAGATAATGAGACACAGGTGTCAGAAACATCAGATCTGAGCAGCATGCAGAGCAGTATGGGTCCTTCTGGATTAGGTAAGAATATATGAATATTTTATAAGGCTTCCAGTTGTATTTGTTCTAATGGGAGTTGACAAAAGAGAACTGATAGATGTAAAAGAGATGATAATGTTGTAGAAATTGAAGGTGGCTTGCATCAAAACATTAATAATTTAAGGAATAAATGTATCAACTCACTGAATAGTAGAGATGCTGAGCAGTTCACTTCTGCCACTTTGAATTTGTCACAATTCACTACAGATGTACGTTACACTAAATGTGTGGCTAATATTGTTGTAGATTTCTTGTCTCATATTGGCACCTGTCTTCTCTCTGGTGGATATATCTAAAATTCCTCAGCCCCAACCAAAGGATGACGACACACAATGCCTCATTGCAGACACTTCCACTGATTGTACTTTACAAAAACGTTTTCCCCAGTTTCACAGGTCAGCTTTGGTTTGATGACACCACCGGAACATTATGACTGGTCCTGCCAACCTCTCTTAGGCAAACTGTTTTCCATGCTATTCACAGCTTCACCCGTCCTGGTGTTAAACCAAAACTCTTACTCTCAGTACATTTTGTCTGGCACGTCATTTGCCATGACTGCCAGCCATTGCTGTGCACCTGTATCTTTTGCCAACAGAACAAGATCACGTACTACGCATCTCATCCCCCCCCCCCCCTCCCTCCTTACCACCTAGTCGGTTCTCTCGTGTTCATATCAACATTGTGAGCCCTTTCCCTTCCTCTGATGGCCACTGCTGTTTACTCACAGTGATGGACCACACTATGCACTGGGTGGAAGTGACCCCCATGCCCAACATTACAGCCAAAACAGTTGCAAAGATTTTCATTTCAACATGGATCACCTGGTTCACCTGTCATGCTATTCTAACCACAGACCACAGTAGGTATTTCGAATCGGTAATGTTTTCAATGTCTGCCTGCTGCGGGATTAAAAAAAAATGCACACTACAGTGTACCACCTGCAGAGTAATGATATCGTTGAGCACTGGCTTCACTCACTTAAGACAGCTTTCGGGTGTCACAGCCCCTTTTGGACCAAACCTCCCCATTTGGACAAAATCTCTGCCATGGGTACTCCTTGGCCTGCACAGTACGTTTAAAACAAACTTTCAGGGATGTGTCCGAATTTATTTTTGGCCAGACATTAGTGCTCCATGATGAGCTTATCTGCCCTTTCCCCTTTGCCCACTTCCTCAGAGTTACCCATACTCATCGACTGAGGCCGCTCATATTGCTCGAGCTTGACCTCTCCCCCCCCCACCTTGCAGCCACACCCACCCTTGCACGTATGTGCCTCTGCCCTCTTGACATATTTGTATGTTTTTTTTTACGGATATGACTTGGTCTGCTCATTTTTGCAGGCACCTAATACACACAGTTTTCTCAAGCATTTAAGCAACACATTCAGCATTTTCTTGAATGGCACACCCACAAATGTCTTGCTCACTCGCTTTAAACCAGCTTCTGTCCCTGACACTTCTCCTTCGCATCTGCTCACATTGTTCAAGTTAGACTCCATGGTCCCATCCCCATATCAAGGACATACTAATGCCCCTTTTGGGCCAGAAGTGCAACTACGTGCTCACCTCCTCAAGCTCTCGTTCATAGCTTACCTCCGTTTAAGCCTCCCATCCACCTTCAGAGGTTTTTCACCTACTATGGCTCTCCATTTGAGCCACCCGCCCCTATTCCCTCGGGTCCGGTCGTTTCATTCCCATCATTGGCCTTGTAACTGCTGTCCCACCTGAGTTGTTATACTATTGTCCATCATTGTATAGGATGCCTCAGTTTACATTCTACTGGTCAGCTCATGTGATACATTCTCTCGCTCAACTCCTAACTACCACATCATGCAGTGCTTACTTCTTCCACCGAGTGCCATTCCATGTGACATATGCACCTTTGTGTGCCCTTCGGGTCCAGTGTTGATCCATGTGCCGTGTACACCGCCCACTGCCCCATCTCCGCCCTCCAGGACTGGCCATCCCCTGCGCCGCCCCAATGATACGCTGGCTATTCAGTGTACTGGCCCACCATCTCATTGTGACACCGCATCCTGCACCCATACCAGCAGATGTAGAGGAGCTTCCCATCACCACTCTGCCCCCCGTCCCCCCCTCCCCGTCCCCCCCTCCCCGTCCCCCCCTCCCCGTCCCCCCCTCCCCGTCCCCCCCTCCCCGTCCCCCCCTCCCCGTCCCCCCCTCCCCGTCCCCCCCTCCCCGTCCCCCCCTCCCCGTCCCCCCCCTCCCCGTCCCCCCCTCCCCGACCACCCCCTCCCCGACCACCCCCTCCCCGACCACCCCCTCCCCGACCACCCCCTCCCCGACCACCCCCTCCCCGACCACCCCCCTCCCCGACCACCCCCTCCCCGACCACCCCCTCCCCGACCACCCCCTCCCCGACCACCCCCTTCCCCCTTCCTTCCCCGACCCCCCCCTTCCTTCCTTCCCCGAACCCCCCCTCCCCCAAACCCCCCCTCCCCCAAACCCCCCCTCCCCCAAAGCCCCCCCCCTCCCCCGAAGCGCCCCCCCTCCCCCGAAGCCCCCCCCCTCCTCCGAATCTCTAGGTTGCTAATATATGTAATAAGTAATATTTAAGGCAATGCATGCAATTTTTATGGTACAATTGAAACCTTCATACTCATTATGTCCCAATTTTTCAATTTTGTTGCAGAATTCGTTGGTTTTGGAGCTAGAATATAAATGTTTTGTTTGTTTGTTCATTTTGCTTAATGTTTTCCAGTGCTTTTTGTAAATTATTAATTTGTGTAAGGTTGCTTGAATATTTGATGTAATTAACAATTCTCATTTTTGTGACATATCCTTATCCATGTTGTTATACATGGCTTTTTTTTATGATTCTTTTAGATCGTAAGATATAATCTTCACAGACTTCAAACATCTCCTACCTCTCCCATAAATACCCAGAGTCTGTGCACACACTTCTCCATTCCAGATTCTGCCTTTGTTCCACACAACAGACTGCATACAGTAACTAGAGACAGCAGATTGTGTGTGTGTGTGTGTGTGTGTGTGTGTGTGTGTGTGTGTGTGTGTGTGTTTGGATATTTTCAGAATCTGTACCTGCTTTCTTTTCCTGTGCTAACTTTTGTGACAAATGATCTCTCAGATTTTCTCTGCATGATTTATTAATTATGTGCTTCCTGGTTTTCATTTAATATTTTGAACTAAAATGATAAGTGTTTGTTTATTAATTACCTGTATTTTTTTACTTAATAGAAGTTATGTTAATAATTATATGAGCTGTTAATATCAGTTAGTTGAAAGTCCAGCAGGGTAATTACACTTTGAGAGAATTTACAACTACAAGATACTTTTTGCACATGTCCTTTTTATACACCTTTCCCTCCCCCCTTCTCTCTCTCTCTCTCTCTCTCTCTCTCTCTCTCTCTCTCTCTCTCTCTAACGTTTGTTTTAATGTAATTTTTTATTATTTGACAAATACTTCAATACTAACTGCTAATAAATTATTCTTCAGAGGGCAGCACTGAGGAAACTGATGCATCATCTTCATGTGCGGGACGCAGTGCTCCTGTGTCGAGATTAGGGGAAGATTTGTTAAGAATGTTCCTTGAAGAAATAAATCCGGATGTTACTGTGGAAGTTGGAGGCCGGCGGATGAAGGCCCACAAATGCATTTTATCCTCTCGTTGTCAGTATTTTGCTGCAATGCTGAGTGGTGGATGGGTTGAAAGTGCTGGAAATGTTATTTCTTTACAAGGGTAATAATCTATTAAATATATATAATGCATTTTTTATTTGTGCTGAAGTAAATCATTTCTAGAAGCAGCTGCTGCCAGCATCACCCCCGAAAAGAGCTAAGTGACATAATTTAAATTTTCTGCATTATCATCACCGTTAAATTTCAAAAAATTCCATTAGTTTTATTCTCACATTTTCAGTGGCTATATTCTCATGCATCTTTCATACAGTAATTTTAACTAACTTTACAGAGATGGGTAGGGACTGTGCCTATTGTGTGTGAATTCAGGAGGAATTGGTTGCTATCTGTAAGCATCTGGAGGCTGTGTTGGCTATGTCCAACAGTCTTCAGGCTGCTGCCCTTGTCTACAGTGTCACCCTGATGCCACTGTGGTTACAGTTTCTGGGGAGTCTCATCTGAGATGTGGAGGCGGCTCTCTTCCAGCAGCAATTGAGCGCACTGGGAGCACCCGGCTGCAGTTAGTTGTTTATGTTGACACCAATGCCTCCTGCCGCCTTAGTTCAGAGGTCACCCTCGGCTCCTTCAGACAGCTGGTGGATTTACTGTAGACAGCTAGCCTCGCTTGCGGGGTTCAAACACGAAACTTCTGAGCAAAAGACTTGGAAAATATTTCCTGTAGATTTATTAGTCATGGGTTTTAGGTGGAGATTTCAACTTATTGGATTTAAACTGGGAGGGAAATGTGTTTTACATTTTACAAGTGGCAGGGACAGAGGATCAAGCAATATTGTTTTACGTGTTGTATCCAAAAATTATCTCAAGCAGTTAAATATAGCTAAGACATAGAGATAACATGTTAGACCTACTGATGACAAACAGACCCGAACTTTCCGATTCGGTTAGCTTAGATTAGGAATTGGTGATCATAAGGCCATTACAGCATCATTGGATACAGCTGTAAATAGAAATATCAAGAAAGATCAGAAGATCTAATTTAGCAAAAGCAAAAAGAGTCAGATTTTAGAGTACTTGACAGTTCAACATGAAAGTTTTATCTCTAACACTGACCATATTGAGCACCTGTGGGCAAAGTTAAAGTGCAACATACAGTACAAGTTAAAGAAGTATGTGCTGATAAAAATTACGAGACGTGGGAAAGATCCACCATGGTTCAACAATTGATCTAGGAAACTGTTAAGAAATGAAAGAGAACTACACTGAAAATTTAAACATATCCAAAATCTTGCAGACAAGCAAAAATTAAATGATGCCAAAATTAGTAAAAGACTTTGAGAGCAATGTTTTGAGTACCGATTTGGCAGAAAACCCAAAGAAATTTTGGTCCTACGTCAAATCGGTAAATGGGTCGAAAACACATATCCAGACACTCTGTGACCATAATGGTGTTGAAACAGAGTATTACACACAAAAGGACAAAATATTTATTGTATTTTTTGAAAGCTGTTTCACAGAGAAAGATTTTACAATAGTTCCTCCTCTAAACCATCGCTCAAACACCAAAATGGCAGATATTGAAGTAAGTGTCTGAGTGATAGAAAAGCAGTTGAAACGGCTCAACAGAGGACAGGCAGCTGTGCATGATGGGAGACCAATTTGGTTTTACACGGATTATGCAATGGAATTTGCCCCCCTTCTAGCAACAGTGTACTGAAGATCTCTAGAGGAGAGAATTGTTCCTAATGATTGGGAAAAAAAAGCACGATTCTTGTTTACAAGGAGGATTGTCAATCAGATGAGCAAAACTATAGGCGTAGGTATCTGACATCGGTTGCAACATTTTGGAACACATTTTGTGTTAGAATATTTTTCATTTCTGGAGATCAGAAATCTCCTTTTTATGATTCAACATGGTTTCCAAAAGCATCGATAGTGCGAAACACAACTCGTGCTATACATCCACGAGATCCACAGGTCAGTAGATGCAGGATACCAGATAGATGCTGTGTTTCTTGACTTCCACAAGATATTTGATACCGTTCTATACCAATGCCTGATGAACAAAGTGCAATCATGTACAATATGAGACCAACTGTGTAACTGGATTGAGGCATTTCTAGCTATCAGAATATAGCATGTCATTCTCAATGGAGAGAAGTCTTCAGGCATTATTGTGGTGTCAGGCATGCCCCAGACAAGTGCTTTTCGCAACATATATAAATGACCTAATAACATTGGAAGTTAAATGAGGCTTTTGTGGGGGATGCAACAATTTTTTAGAAGTTGTAAGACTGGTAACAGGTGACAAAATGCAGGATGATCGTAGTCTATCGATACTTGATGCAGGGAATGGCAATTGAGTCTCATCATAAGTGTAATGTGCTGCGTTTACGTAGTAAGACATATCCTTTATTATATAGCTCTGCAATAGCAGGACACACACTGGAAGCTATTACTTCAATAAAATATCTGGGAGTGATTCAACAGGGAGCAGCATGCTTCATTACGGTCTCATTTAGTAAGCGTGATAGCGTCACGGAGATTATCAAGAAACTCCAGTGGCAGACAGTAGAAGTGACACATTCTGTATCATGTTATGTGTCTCTATCAAAGTTCCAAGAGGGTATGTCTCACGAAGAATCAACCAGTATATTTTTTCCTCCTACATATATCTCGCAAAATGACCACAAGGGTAACACCAGAGACATTTGGGCCCACACGGAGTCATACAGGCAATAATTTTTTCACACACCATGTTGTTGTTGTCTTCAGTCCGGAGACTGGTTTGATGCAGCTCTCCACAATACCCTATCCTGAGCAAACCTCTTCATCTCCACATAAGAACAGCAACCTACATCTGTCTGAATCTGCTTACTGTATCCATCTCTTGGTCTTCCTCTGCGATTTTTACCCCACACACTTCCCTCCAATGCTAAATTCACAATTCCTTGATGTCTAAGAATGTGTCCTACCAATCTATCCCTTCTTTTAGTCAAGGTATGCCAGAAATTTCTTTTCTCCTCAATTCTGTTTAGTAACTCTTCATTAGTTACGCGATCCACCCATCTAATCTTCAGCATTCTTCTGTAGCACCATATTTCAAAAGCCTCAATCCTCTTCCTGTCCGCACTGTTTATCGTCCATGTCTCACTCCCATACAAGGCAACACTCCATACAAATGCCTTCAGAAATGACTTTCTTATTCTTAAATCAATATTCAATGTTAACAAATTTCTCTTTTTCAAGAACGCTTTTCTACCCATTGCCATTCTGCATTTTATATCCTCTGTACTGCGACCATCATTTGTTATTTTACTGCCCAAGTAACAAAACTCATCTACCTCCTTCATTGTTTCGTTACCTAAACTAATTCCTTCAGCATCACCTGATTTTTTTAGACTGCACTTCATTACCTTAGTTTTGCTCTTGTTAATGTTCATCTTATATGCTCCTTTCAGCACGCTGACAATTCCGTTCAATTGCTCTTCCAGGTCCTTTGCTGTATCTGACAGAATTACTATGTCGTCGGCAAAACGCAATGTTTTTAATTCTTCACCCTGAACTTTAATTCCTTCGCCAAATTTCTCCTTGCTTTCCTTTATAGCTTGCTCAATGTACAAATTGAATAACAATGGAGAAAGACTACAACCCTGTCTTACTCCCTTTCCAACCACTGCATCCCTTTCATGCCCTTCAACTCTGACAACCGCTGTCTGGTTTTTGTAAAAGTTGTAAATAATCTTACGCTCCCTATAATTTACTCCTGCTTGCTTCAGAACTTGAAAGAGTTTATTCCAATCAACATTGTCAAAAGCCTTCTCCAGATCTACAAAAGCTATAAATGTAGGTTTGCCTTTTCTTAATCTATCTTCTAGGATAAGCCGTAAAGTGAGTATTGCCTCCCGTGTTCCTACATTTCTCCTGAATCCAAACTGATCTTCTCCGAGGTCGGCTTCTACCAGCTTTTCCATCCTTCTGTATATAATTCGTGTTAATATTTTGCAACCATGATGGTTCTGTAGTTTTCACATGTGTCTGCACCTGCTTTCTTTGGAATGGAGATTATAACATTTTTCTGAAAGTCTGAGGGTACTTCGCCTGTCTCATACATCTTACACACCAGGTGAAACAGGTTTGTCATGGCTGGTTCTCCCAGAGACTTCAGTAGCTCTGAGGAAATATCATCTACTCCAGGGGCCTTGTTTCGACTTAGGTCTTTCAGGGCTCTGTCAAATTCTTCTCTCAGTACAGTATCACCTATTTCATCTTCATCTACTTCTTCTTTCCTTCCTACAATATTGTCTTGAAGTTCATTTCCTTTGCAGAGCCCCTGTATATACTCTTTCCACCTTTCAGCTTTCCCTTCTTTGCTGAGAACTGGTTTTCCATCAGTGTCCTTGATATTCATAGTTGCACCATATGCAACTCAAATAGGAGGAAGTGACAAATGGTACGTAAAGTACCCTCCACCACATACCATTAAGTGACTTGCAGAGAATGGGTTTGAATGTAGATTTCTTCAATAAAATAACTTGATGTCAACATAAAAAAAAAAAAAAAAATCATTCCCACCAGCTGTTTAGTTCACACTTATTTCTGTTGTTTATCAACATTGGTTAATGCTTTTAACAATCCTCTTGTTTAGCTGTAGAGTCATAGAATGAAACATCTGTTATCTAGGGATATGAAATATATGGATATTTCCTGTATTAAATTTTTGCATTGTAAATTCTCATGGCATCTCAATATGAAAATTTTGTTTGTTGAATAATGACAGTTTATAATTGAATCGGTAGTTTTGATAAGTGCGTCAATCACAATTTTTAAAAGAAAATGGGCAGCTGAATACTTTCCTTACATTTTATCTACTTTTTAATTGAAAAGGCCACCAGTCCATTGCAGTTTATCATAGTTACATTGGTTTGAAAATTTATTATTTTTTGGAAAAGGGCAGCATTTTAGGACTGAAGCCATATACATGACAACTACCTTAGAGCTCTCATGTGATGAACCATCAGAAGCATTGTCAATTCCCTAATTCATTTTAGCTATTGTTGTTATTTCAGTTGTAATTATTTTTGGTACTTACATCATTTTGTTACCACCACTGATCACATCAAAATGATGGAAACTTGTAAATGTTGCAACAAACTCGCCTGCAGTCCTATTTTCTTATTCATTGTTAGATATCTTCTGCATTCCCTCAACTGATTTCGAGTTTATAAACCAGTACTCACCTGACTAGAAATTCTGTTCATCTGGACACCAAATTTCAGTAATCCTCTCTCTTTTTCTTCATCAACATGTCCATGTTTCCTTTCAGATTTTCAAACTTGCAAACCAAACTTGCGCGCCTGTAGACAGTGTTTTTTTTCTTTTTTTCTTTTTTTTTTTTTTTCTTCTTTTTACCGGCACTCGAATGATTCTTTTTTGGTATTTGGCCACTTTTATCTCTGGGCATTTTAAAGAATGTAGCGCGAGCACAAAACTTCAAATCGAAAACACACAAACGAACGACAAGAAAACACTCGAGACGCATTCGACAAAGTTTTTTACTTTTAAACCAGGCTGTGGCAGCCATCAAATGAAAACATTCGATACACCTATCGCCTCTGCCCTGTCGTACCCAAGCCCACGCTGCAACACAACAGTGTGTTAACTATTGACCGCTTGGCTTCGTCTGATGTACCGACAACAGGTGGAAAGTGTTTGGCGCTGCACTCTCATTGTCTGTGTCTGCACTGCATCAACTAATACTATACCTACTGTACTTTCAAGAAGTTCCAACAGATGGCAATGACACGAAATCAGGGAATACGAACAATAAACACGCTAAATCTTCAATTGACACACGTTAGAATTGACGACACTTGGACTTTTGACACGCAGGAGGTCACTGATTCTTCCACGCTATCCATTATTTGGAAGTTTTGATTGTCGTTGGTGGACATATTAAGGTGACCTTGTCCGTTATTGAGAATGTCCGCTATTCAGACTAATTTTAGCATAAGGGCTAATGTTATTTTGCAGGGGAATTTTAAAATGTCCGCTATTTAGAGAAGTCCACTATTGGGAAGTGTCCGTTAAGGGAAGTTTTACTGTATATCTTCCCTCTCCATCAACAGCTTACAGCCATTGAAATGTCCGTAGTGAAAGCCTAGGTTGTGCAGAACAATAAATGGCGATGTGTGACTGCCTTCAAAAAGTCCTGCTTCCTAAGGGTGACCAATAACTTTCACTATGTGGGATTTTCCTTTCTGTGATAGTAATCATAAACATGACATCAAATCACATCGCATGCAAATGAATCTCTACTGGTAATCAGCTTATCCCTAAAGCGTTTTTTCCTCATGGGTTTGAAGTTTTGATAGTTCTCCACTTTCTTCTGCCTTGGACATTTCCTTCCAAATGTTAACAACAGTGTTTTTACTTGTATTCATGGCTTCAGCAGTTCTGTCGATTGCCTTGTTCGTGGAGAGCAAGCACATAATGTATAAACCATTTACCTTGACTGCCTTCATACGGCAATCCCTTGGGCCCAGGCAATGACACCAGACTTTACCATTGGTACTTTCACTGAACTTACCACATACACTGTTCAATATATATATTATATAGAAAACGAATGACTTACCCAAAAGACCGGCTCGTCAATAGACACAAATAAAATCACACACAAACACACATACAAGCTTTCGCAACCGTTGCTTGCTTCGTCAGGAAAAGATGAAGAAAGGAGAGGAGAAAGGGAAGGATATGGGTTTTAAGGAAGTGGAAAAGGAGTCATTCCAATCCCAGGAGTGGAAGGACTTACCTTAGGGGGAAAAAAGGAAGGTAAATAAATACACACACACACACACACACACACACACACACACACACTCACACATATCCAAACGCAAACACACCTAGACAGACATTTGTAAAAAGCAAAGAATTTGGACAGACCACTTGAGGCAGAGGCTCTGTCCACAGAACAGAGGCAAAGATGCTAAAGATGGTGGGCGGGAGTTTGAATTTAGCAGAGGTTGAGACCAGGTGGGCAATGGGAGGAGAGAATAAGCTGAAGGGCAAGTTCCCATCTCCAGAGTTCTGAAAGGTTGGTGTTGGTGGGAAGTATCCAGATAACCCGGACGGTGTAACACTGCGCCAAGATGTGCTGGCCGTGCACCAAGGCATGCTTAGCCACAGGGTGATCTTCATTACCAACAAACACTGTCTGCCTGTGACCATTCATGCGAATGTTTGTTGCTGGTCATTCCCACATAGAACGCTTCACAGTGCAGGCATGTCAGTTGGTAAATCACGTGGGTGCTATCGCAAGTGGCTCTGCCCTTGATCGTGTACACCTTCTGGGTTACTGGACTGGAGTAAGTGATGGTGGAAGGGTGCATAGGGCAGGTTTTACAACGGGGGCGGTTGCATGGGTAGGAGCCAGAGGGTAGGGAAGGTGGTTCGGGGATTTCATAGGGATGGACTAGGAGGTTACGAAGGTTAGATGGGCGGCGGAAAGAAACTCTTGGTGTAGTGGGAAGGATGTCATTAAGAATGGATCTCATTTCGGGGCAGGATTTAAGGAAGTCGTATCCCTGTTGGAGAGCCACATTCAGAGTCCGCTCCAGTGCCGGAAAGTATCCGGTGACGAAAGGGGCACTTCTGGGGTTCTTCAGTGGAAGGTTCTGGATTTGGGGGGATGAGGAGGTGGCTCTGGTAATTTGCTTCTGTACCAGATCAGGAGGATAGCTGCGGGATGTGAAAGCTGTTATTAGGTTATTGGTGTACTGGTTCAGGGATTCGGGACTGGAGCAGACTCTTCTGCCACGAAGACCTAAGCTGTAGGGAAGGGAACGTTTGATATGGAATGGATGGCATCTGTCATAATGGAGGTATTGTTGTTTGTTGGTTGGTTTGATGTGGACGGATGTGTGAAGTTGGCCGTTGGACAGATGGAGGTCGACATGAAGGAAAGTGGCATGGGATTTGGAGTAAGACCAGGTGAATTTGATGGGACCAAAGGAGTTGAGGTTGGAGAGGAAATTTTGGAGTTCTTCTTCACTGTTGGTCCAGATCATGAAGAAGTCATCAATGAATCTGTACCATACTTTGGGTTGACAGACTTGGGTATCCAGGAAGGCTTCCTCTAAGTGTCCCATGAATAAGTTTGCGTACGAGGGGGCCATCCTGGTTCCCATGGCTGCTCCCTTTAGTTGTTGGTATGTCTGACCCTCAAAGGTGAAGAAGTTGTGGGTTAGGATGAAGCTGGCTAGGGTATTAAGAGGTTTTTAGGTAGAGAAGTGGGTGGTCGGTGTGAAAGGAAATACTTCATCGCAGTGAGGCCCTGGGCATGTGGGAATTTTGTGTATAAGAAAGTGGCATCAATGGTTACAAGGATGATTTCAGGAGGTAACAGGCTGGGTAAGGATTTCAGGCGATCGAGGAAGTGGTTGGTGTCTTTTATGAAGGATGGGAGACTGCACATGATGGTTTGAAGGTGTTGGCCTATGTAGGCAGAGATTCGTTCTGTGGGGGCTTGGTAACCGGCCACAATCGGCCGGCCTGAATTATTAGGTTTGTGAATCTTAGGAAGCAGGTAGAAGGTAGGGTTGGGGGTGTTGGTGGGGTCATGAGTTTGATGGACTCAGGTGAAAGGTTTTGTAGGGGGCCTAAGGATCTGAGAATTCCCTGAAGCTCTGCCTGGAAATTCCTGAGGGTAAACAAATACACACACACACCCACACATATACACAAATGATATATAAAACAAAACAGTAATAGATAAAATTACTATTCAAACTGCCACAGCTATTACACAGTCGCAGTGTGCAACAATCATTCAAATCAGAGACTGACTGAAACTGTAAGGCATTGCAAGCTTTATGTCTGGTGGTGGTGAGCCGAGCTGAAGGTTTAGCAACTTAGGGTGACTGCTGCGACTGTAGGTATTGTGAGAGTGGTGGAATACAGTCCGTGCTGACCACATGGGCTTCCCCACTATTATTTCTGTCGTAGCTATCAATCCTACCATTACTCAGAATGGACTATAGTTACAAGGCCGATTAGCCATTCACGGCAGCTATATGGCATTGTTATGTTGGTTGTTGTTACAAGGCCTTTTAGTCAACCATACTGTTGCCCCCTGCAACTATGGAAATGATGTGGCCACTCTTTGGGCTTTGAAACAGACAGATAGGTATTTTTTGTGGTTGCACTGAAGGTACAGCTATCTGCATCATTAGACACACCAGCCACCCAACTGTGTCATTGAACATGGTTCATAATCAAAATTATGTTTCAAGAAATTGGGAAGACATTTTTAGAGTTTGATTAAGAAGTGAGGCTGATTTCATGGCTTGTATTTGAATCACTCAGTAATTTTGAGTGTCAACATTTACACACTGTAATATATGAGAGATTAGTGCCTTGCTTGAAATATTGTGCATGTTTCATTTTGTTAGTATTTGTTTCTGGTTAAAATTTACACACTAAAGTGTTGTTGGCTTTCTGTTCCATCCTCAACCATGCTATGATCTGTAGATACTGACAGTACAAATGTTTTTAGCTTGTATGTGTTGATATTAATTATATCACAGAGATTCTATGCAGCCTTGAAAGATATGACTGAAAGCAATGCTTCTATATAAATTTTCACTCTGCGGTGAAGTGTGTGCTGATATGAAACTTCCTGACTGATTAAAATTGTGGGACCTTTGTCTTTCACTGGCAAGCACTGTACAATCCGAGCTATCCCAGCACGCTTCACGGTCTGTCCTCACAACTTTCCAAACTTCTTTCTTCCAGGAGTGCTAGTGCTGCTAGGTTTGCAGAACTTCTGTGAAGTTTGGAAAGTAGAAGGGCAGTTGTGAGGACGCACTGTGAACCATGCCGGAATACCTCGGATGGTAGAGCGCTTACCCTCAAAAGGCAAATCTCCCAAATTCGAATCCCAGTTCCGGCACACAATTTCAATCTACCAGGAAGTTTCAAATTTTAGATACTTTGTAAAATGTGTGTATTCTACCACCAACTTCAGTAACTGAATAAAATTTTGCTTGTCAGTCATTTGAGAGAAGTGTAGTATCACAACTGATACTTGTTTTCCATTCAGGAAGATGTTATACTACTTTAACTTTATGTTTGTTTTCAGATTCTCATATAATGCGGTCCACTTTGCACTATGCCACATATATAGTGGAGCAAGCAACATACCAGATAGTATTAGTATTGTTGAGTTAGCAACATTGGCAGACATGCTCGGTCTGGAGGGCCTGAAAGAAGTAATTATGTATACTTTGAAAGTAAAGTATTGCCATTTTTTTCACAAGGTAAGTTCATGCAGATATCACAATCTTAAACATCATGTGAAAGTATCCCCTTTGTCACTAAATTTCCTGAACACTTTCTTTTAGAATTGAAAATTTCACTTATTCAGTAATAATTGTAGCTCCTGTCAAAGTAATCATCTTGGCTATCTATAAACAACTGCTGCCTTGCCTAGCTGCTGTTACTTGGAGACATTGCTTTGATGGCTGGTTTGGTTATGACTCCTTGACAATCTCGTCTTAGAAAGTGAGTTTCACTCCAGCAAAATTGTGGCTTATTTGTCCTTTCACCATTGCCACATGCAGTGGCGTGCACAACCCATTTACATGTAATGATTGATTGTGAAACAAATTAAGATTTTTGCCTTCTGGATAGTCAATTGGAGGATCAGACCTCTCCGTGGGTGGATGCACCTGTACAATAATTTTTTGACTAATATTTTCTCCTAATATAAATAACCAGAGGGGGAGCTGAACCAAATTTAAACCATTCCTAATGTTCAACATTGAAGAAAAAAGAAACAGAAATGCATTTTCTTATTTTTATTATGTTTTCCCTTCCCATTTTAAGTAATTGATAATAATAATAATAATAATAATAATAATAATAATATAATAATAATAATACATTTTGATCATTTACTTGAAACTCTGAAAATCTTTAATTGTGTTTCCCAACTCTGGGAAGAACAGAAAAGAAACCTCTCATCACAGAGTACAAGCAATTGTGTAGGAATTTGTGAACTGTACAGAGTAACAAAGAGTTGCCTTTCACCATCTGGAAATTGGAGCTCTAAACAAAGGGCACATGATGACCCCTGCAGTTGTTCATCCTCAGTGTTTTGCAGTTGTACCAGAACACTCTACATTTCCATCCAAATTTTTAAATTTTATAAAATTCTGCTGCAGTTCCTATTATTGACAGAAAACCTTGGGAAAATTTTCAAAATGCTTTTTTTCTGGACAAACAGAACACTTCCCTCCAAAGACTCATTTGAGTTCATGAAATAACTCCACAAGACTTGCATGCTGGTTGAACCTACTGGCAACAAATCTAGTAGATAAGCTCTGAATTGATTCAGTGTGTTACTTTATTCCTTCCTGGGTTTTCTATCATTTGTAATTGACAACTATCATATCTACATCTACACTCATACTCCACAATCCACTTAAATGAAAATCACTGGAGGAAAGACTATGTTCTTTTTGAGGAATTCTGTTGAGGAAATTTAGAGGGCTGGAATTTGAAGCTGAATGTAGAACGATCTTTCTGCCGCCTACTTAAATTTCGCGTAAAGATCATAAAGTCAATATGAGAGAAATTAGGGCACGTGGTCCATCTTGCTTTTTGCCACAGTTTGATGGTTCCTAATCATCCTGATGGATAGCTGGTTTGTTGTCATACCAATTGAAAATGCTGTGCAATGATTTCAGCAGAGTTGGTAAATCACATGCCTCCCTTTCACAGCTAGCCTGACCTCTGATTGGGTTGCATAAGCCTGTGACAGGATTGGAATAAGAAGTGTTGGGTGGTTAGATTGGGCAGCTTTTGCATACAGATAGTCAAAGTTCTGAAGTAGGATGTGATTTAATTGTTCCAGACCAGGATGGTATTGGGTGACAAGAACACTCCTTTATGACTGGCGGAATCAAGGGAGAATTGGTGGTTTGTTGGGATATGGAAGGGGAAATCTGTTTGCGGTCTAGGTCAGGATGATGATGTCTTTTTGTGAAGTCTTTGGCATTGTAGATAAGGGATAATAATAATAATAATAATCCATCCCATACAGCCTTGCCACCTGTGGACAATGAATTTGCAGTATGAGAAGTCCCTTAACCAATATACTGATAGCCTCACGAAGGTCTTCTCGGACAAAAACTATTCTTCTGGCCTAATCCACTACCAGGTTTCCAGTGTCATATGCCCACACACCATCAATCCTCCCTCCCCCTCCCTCCAACCCCCAATGACCACTCGCAACAGTGTCCTCCTTGTGAACCAATACTACCCCGGACTAGAACAATTAAATCAAATCCTTCATCAGGGTTGTATCTTTCATCATATTCCTTGAAATGAGAGACATCTTACCCAAAATCCTTCTGACCCATCCTAAAGTGGTGTTTGATCGCCCACCCAAGCTCCACAACATTCTATTCCATCCCTTCGCCACTTTTAATCCCAACCCTTCACCACAGGGACTGTATCTCCAATGCAAAACCTGCCAAATCCACCCACCCAGCACTTCTTATTCCAGTCCTGCCATAGGTTTATCCTACCCAATCAGAGGTCAGGCCACCTCTGAAAGCAGCCTAGGTATTCACCAACTCTGCTGGAATCATTGCACAGCATTTTCTATTGATATGGCGACAAACCGTGGCAAAAAGCAAGATAGACCACCCTGTGACACAGCATATGCCTGAATGCAACACTGACTTCACTGGCTGCTTTACTATCCAAGCCATCTGGATCCTCCTATTCACAGAACTGTGTAGAGTTGTCCCTTCAACACATTCTATGGGCCTGCAGCAAAACCCTAACCTCAACTAACATAACTTGCAACCCCTACACCTTATGCCTAACTTTTTTTTTTTTTGCCCCTTAAATTTGTTATTATTATATTTCATTTGTAATATATTTTAAATTTTTATTTTGTTATTTCTTTTGATTCAAATCCTGCTCTCCCTCCCGACATACCTCTAAACTTCCCTTTTACCCTCTCCCGCCCCATCCCTTCATTGCATTCAATGCTTCATCTCACATTCCCACCTATCAGAGCGTTTACAATCCATCATGCTTCGTGGAACTTTCCATCCCCCCATCTTCGCCCTTACCTGGCATCCTTTTCCCTCCACTGTCGAGTTGCTTGTAATGTTGGAGTGTAAAGGCCATGGCCAAAAATTTAAATTGTGTGAATTGTTTTTTACAATTAGATATAGCATCTCTACAATTTAAGGCATTTTTGTGTATCTAATAATTCAGGGGTTTATATTCTTGGAAATGATGAAAAAATTATCTTTATTTTCAAGCCCTGTTCTATGTGTGCTGTTGGAGTACTGGAATGCCTTCCTCTGGCTGCAGCATATGGATTGGATGACATTTACAGAAAAAGTTTAAAGTGGATCACCAAACACTTTGTGAAAATTTGGCCTACAAAAGGCTTTGCTACCCTTCCAAGAGAATTAATAGACAAATGTTTCCAGCAGCATGTTGTCCACATGGTAAGTTTGCAAATGGTTAGGAAACCAAACATTCCTCTCTTAAGCTAATAGTTATAATTCTAACTGCCTCTATGCTGAAAATTTGCATGAATATCTTGAACAGCAGTTTCACTGTAATAAACACACTATTGGCCCACTTTAGGTTATGGTAGCAACACTAAAAGTGGGCCTTTGCAATCGTCTTTTGACAGCTCAAAATTTAAATGAAAATAACGGCTTAACCATTCATCTGACACGACAATAGAAAACAGAGATATTTGCAAAAATAACGATGATTTTGGGATGTCTGTCTGTCTGTCCGTAACGTGTTCCCTGTTTTTAAGATGAACCGTTCAACCAATCAGCACCAAATTTTACGGACATAATTATAGGCCGCCTGAGACCAGAACCTTCCTTTTTCAAATTTTTCGGACAATAAATACGATAGTAATACCAAAAAAATCCGTTTGTAATCTAATTTTAATTGCAAATAAACCGTTCATCTGACGTGAAAATTGAATTAACGAATTTGTAGAGGAGAAAATTCTCTACAACTTTGTTCCCTAATGTTTTTTCATATCTTGTATTGTTTGAGATATATTTGCAAAAAGAATGGAGTTTTGACACCCTCCATTGAATCAACGAAAACCAGCCGATCACAGATGTCACGCAACATTCCTTGCCCAGAACTCTCTCTGGCATACGCCATCTTGCGTTGCGTATTTGATGACTTTCTAATTGTAACTTACACATTATAATTTCAAAGCAATGGTGCACTGAAGAATTAATAAAAACACATCGTTCTTCATACGATAAATGATAATCTAGTGTCTACAATGCCATATTAGTGTCAGTTAACAACAGCCATCAATAGTATAAGATTAAAGAAAGCAATTTCTAATTGTTAGCTGTAGCATAGTGGGCAATGCGTTGAACTGTGACTCAGAAGGTAAGTGGTTCGGAACCCGCCACTACCTAAAATTTTTTTCATAAAAGGGTTTCAGACACTCTTATTAATTAACTTTTTTAATTGTGTGAAAGAGTCAGTAAAGTTTGTTGCTAGTTCTTTGCAGTGATGAAAAAGTTGCTCTGTTTTCCCATAAGTTGCTTTATCAGGGTGGCCACAAACCAGGAAAACCTGGAATATCGGTAATTATCAGGGACTTTTGTAATTATCAGGACTTTTGTGTGACCAGCAATTTTGTAACAATCCCTTTTTTTTTATTTTTCCCCCACCTTATTTACCCAAATCTAAACCGTATAATTTTTGCCCCCAAGACTTCTACCACAGCTTCGTTGGGGGGGTCCATGATGACATATTTGGTAGCGACCATTCCCCATCCATATATCTCTTCTCCAGTTTCAACCTCCAGATCGCTTGCCCCGTTGGACTCTGTGTGGGGCTGACTGGCCTGCTTACACCTTCAGATACTAGGGTTATTCCGGATGATATTGATCAGGCTGCTCATAACATCACTAGGGCCATCTTTCTGCTGCTGAAGACACTGTCCTGACTGCCACTGGCTCAGTTCAGTGCTAGTTGGTTCCATGGTGGTCCCCAGAGATTGCTGAGGCCATCAGGGAATGTTGTCAGGCATTCCAGTGCCACCCTTGTATAGAGCACCTGATTGCTTTCAAACGACTCCGGGCACAAGCTTGGAGGTTGATATGCCAGAGTTAGCAGGACTGTTGGGAAAGATAAATTGCTACCATCGGTTCTCGTGCCACCCCATCACGTGTGTGGTCACAGGTTCAGCGTCTTTTTGGGTAGGAATCCCCAGCTTTAAAGTTCAGGGTACTATATGCTGTTATCACTGAACACATGGTGGACCATTCTGCCAGTAACTCTGTGACTTCAGCTTACAGTGCAGGCTCTCGCACCCACAAAGAACAGGTTGAGTGGAGGCAGCTATCTTTCCACACACAGGGCCGTTTTAAGCCATGCACGGGCCCCTGGGCACCCAGTGTTTCGGGGCCCTTAACCCTCGGGCGGCAGCGCCAATTATCATAACTTCAGCAACAGGGCGGTGCAGATTTGCTACCATTGTGTATTCCGTGTTACAAACCCGGTATATGGCTACTAAGTAATCATAATGACAAAAATAGTTGAATGTACAGGTAGAAATAACACATTTATTAATATCTAAATTAGTACATCAATTCCCTTAGGTGTATAAATGTAACAAATGTAACATTATTCTGAAAGTGAACAATAATCTTCAAATATGAAATATTTAATAAATTTGAACTCAAAATATGAATAAAATGTAATTAAATGCCACAATATTTGCTAATAAAATTATTGTAATATTCAATATGCCTATATTTGAGAGAAATTATACAGTCCATGAAGAGATCAGAGTGTGTTACTTACATCTTACATATTCTATTAATAATGAAAATTCTCCTCAGAGATGATAAATATTGTAGAAACGAGATAGAATGGCTGGCCAGTACTTACCTTTATGCTGTACCGCCGATAGTAACACAAATGAAGAAACAGAAAAAAGGGGACAAAAAGGACAAGCTTTCGGAACACAGTTCCTTCATCAGGTGGGAGAGAAGGGAAGAAGAAAGGATGGGAACAGAAGGGAAAGGTAGTTCATGACCTAGGTCATGAAGGTGGTGTTTTGGGAGTGTGGACGTCAGAGGTACTCGGAGTATCTCTGACGTCCACACTCCCAAAACACCACCTTCATGACCTAGGTCGTGAACTACCTTTCCCTTCTGTTCCCATCCTTTCTTCTTCCCTTCTCTCCCACCTGATGAAGGAACTGTGTTCCGAAAGCTTGTCCTTTTTGTCCCCTTTTTTTCTGTTTCTTCATTTGTGTTACTATCGGCGGTACAGCACAAAGGTAAGTACTGGCCAGCCATTCTATCTCGTTTCAACGATATTTACATCTTACATATTTTATCACAAACCTACAGTGATTTTATTCAGAATCGAAATAATTGGTGCCAAATGTACAATTTTGACATTCAGTTGTGGTGTTAAAGTGATCTGCAGGCATGAAAGAATGACAATAACAACATGTTACACTGGTAAATTTGTTCTTAGCTCTGCCACAAGTAGCACTTCTTCCTCTCTTCCTTGCTGATGGAGGCCCTTGTAGTTCTTCATCTTGTGGCTTGTACCTCCTCAATAACACATTCACATCTAATGGCAGTGATACAATATTGGCTCCAATCATTAGGTACGGTTCCATCATCTGACGAGCCAAATTCTTCAAAAATGTTCTTATACTGACTGATACATTTTGAGGATATGATTTTTAAATTATGAAGAGTTCCCTTGATAAAGTTAAAGCTAATACTGGGGTTTCTCATGGGACTATTAAGAAGAATAAAGAAAGTGGGACAAAAAGTAAGTGCCGGCAGCTGAATTTTTCCTTACTCCAGGAAAAAAGCGGAATAAAAAGACCAGTTCTTACATTTGTGGAGAGACTGACACTCAATTTCAACATGACAAGCAGCATCCCACAATAAAGTCTCTTCTCCCGGAATAAGAGAAAATATGTCTTTAAGTGTAGTACCTTCTCCACAAGTTAACTTCAGTATGTCAGATCATTTTTTTAAATGCCCATCTATTGTTTACATATTGAAATCTTAGTATAAGTAACACTTCAGTTATTTATCAGATGTGCTCAAAGCAACAAAAAATGGTGCTGTGCTTGTGAAACGTTTACATGTATGTAGTAAATGCATAGACTAAGTAAAATAAAAATGTACTGTGAACAGGGTAATTATATCGTATATGTCAATGACACGTATTTGGGCAGTTCACATACTACATCCTGTGAGTGCAGTACAACGTCCAATTAGAGCAGGTAACAAAACCTAATTTACTTCCAGTGGCCACAAACAGTTAATAAATGTGTTAATAAAAATTGATGGAAATGTTCCTGTACCAAATGATTGCATTTCATTAAATGTAGTAATTCTTGTGCTAAATAAATTTTTAATTTTCAAATTCGGAGCTAAAAGGGAAGATCACCTTGAAGAGACGAATGCTGCAAATTTTTCATGTCAATTGTCTTTATCTTTTACTACCTGATTGAGGTACATTCGTGTAACTGTTATACGTCGACATAACAAACTGTCCAGAACTTAAACTGATACAAAACTTGCCGAGAGACTCCATTGTTGTTGACGTTCGGTGTGAAAAACCAACAATAATACATAGGGGGAAAGATGAAATACCATATTGGCTAAATGCTCATAATTTTCAATGTGACCAGAAAATCACATATGCAGTGAAACTTCGTTTATACATTTTTCTAGGGGGATGCTAAAATAAATGTACAAGTGAGATTAATGCTAAAATGAAACTTTCAGTACTGCACTCGAAATAGATTTTTTAGCTGCATGCTTTTATCGAAAGCAAGTCTATAGGCATTATTACACATCTGAAATCCTTCCTTTCTCACGGTTTGTCCCAGTTTTCAAAGCATTGGATCTTATGTGTGATTCATTGGCAAGGATATTAGTTACAGTAATGATTATGTGACCCTTTGCGTTGCTCACTAGGATTTCTTTTGCACTTCCTCAATTATGTTGCATGGAAACATATCACTTTCATTTTTTATGAACTGTTCATTTTCGCTTGTTTAAATATTGGAAACTACTGTATCTAAAATATTGAGTTCACCATTACAAAAAGATTCCTAGTTCCAATAACTGGCTCTAACATCAAATGCCACTATTCTGTACACTGTAGAGATGGGTCGTTCGGAAGCGAATGGATCCAAAGGAATGGTTCACAAGAGTGAACGGGCGGACCAAGGAACTGGTTACAAGGAATATTCACTTTGGCGGTCTCGGTCGCATGGCCATTTCCGTTCCAGCTCCAGTGTGGCCGTGTGGCCGTTCCCTTTTCGGTTGAGTGCTGCAGTTGTCAGTATCGAGCTATCAATTTTTATTTATTTATTTTTTGACAACGGTGAAGCAGCGTGCTCATTGTTATGAAAGGAACAGCGATTTATACCGGTACTCCATTGAGTGTAGGGAATTAACTTTAGTAAAATGTGTAAAACGGAGTTGGTGAGTACAGAGCCAATTCTACTTTTTTGCAATACCGACTGTTATGAAAACCATAGACATTGACAACTGGATAAAAAAGAAATGGTGAACGAGTAGAAAGGAATGGTTCCAAAAACGAAATGAGCATCAGTGAACTAGGTTCCATAAATGAACGGGTTTGCCCGTCTCTACTGTACAGCTCTGTGTCATTGCTAGACTTCCCCCTCCTCAGGACCACAGCTGCTGTATTGTTGTGGGCAACTTTGATGCCGCCGCTACTGGGTCTGTCTGTACTGATGTTTCGTGACGTAAGCGCCTACCCGCTGCTTGGGCGGTCAACAGCAGCCCCGTGTGGCGTCCTGTGAAGGCTGCTGTTGGATACAATGTTCTGCCAAGTTATATCTGAAACAGACTGCAACAAGGTCCACTACAACAGTGTCTCTGTGTGTTCTGTAGCTAACGCCCGCAGTAATAACTAAGATTTTGCGTGCAGACAGCAAATCACTTGCCACGTCATACATGACACTCTTCAAGACAATTTTTGGGTCTTTATAATGAATAAGTGCGACAAAAAATTCACTTAAAAAAAGACATTGCTTAGGAGAAACGAACGAGTTTCTCAGGGGTGGTTCTTATATGACTTATAAAAATGCCGTTAGTTCATGTGTTATTCTGGAGAAAACCACATAAAACCAAGAATTTTTACTACATAAAGTAATAATTGTGCAGACAGCCACTTCTATACTTATTTATTGTAAATCATCAAAATTGTTACCATGCATTCTAAAGATTACATTCTACAATGTAATGAGTACAGTTTACAACTAGCTGCAAAGATGTAACAATGACTTGCAACAGGCGCATAAAAAAACACACATACAAAACTTAAACTTTCAGCCATGGCCTTATTCTTTCTCTTCTCACTCTGCGCCGTGTAAATCTGGGATGGGATGGGAGGGGAGAGGTGATGGGAAGGTTGCGTCACAGTGGTGGGGATGGGTACAGCACAGCCTAGATGGGAATAACGAGATGAAGCTTAAGAACGGAGTGGGGAGGTAGATGGGGGGAGAAAAATAAAATAAAATAAAATAAAATAAAAATAAACATAAAAATCATAAAACGCATGCACATAAAACCGACCGCGCGTATATTCTCACACACACACACACACACACACACACACACACAGCGCATGAAAGTGTGTTATGCATGCACACCACACGCATGCACAGTCAAGCACCACTCAAAATAGGAGAGGTTTAGGATAGAGGTAGGAACTGTAAGGTATGGAAAACAGGGAAGTAATCGTAGGTTGAGGCCTGGGTGATTTAGGGATCAGAAAATGTAATGTAGGGATAACTTCCATCTGTGCAGTTCTGAAAAGCTGGTGGTGGATGGGAGGATCCAGGTGGCTCAGGTTGTGAAACATCCATTGAAATCAAGCTCGTGCTCCACTGCATGCTGTGCACAGGATGGTCCACCTTATTTTTGGCCACAGTTTGGCAGTGGCCATTCATCGTGTTGGACAGCTGGTTAGTGGCCATGCCAATATAGAAAGCTGCACGGTGATTGCAGTGCAGTTGGTAAATTACATGGCTGCTTTCACAGGTGGCCCGGCCTGTGATAGGGTGGGATAAGCCTGTGACAGAACTGGAATAGAAAGTGCTGGGTGGGTGGATTGGACAGGTCTTACAGCGGGGTCTTCCACAAGGATCCCTGTGGCAGTGGGCTGAGTTTCAGCATGGCATAGGTATGAACTAGGAGGCTGTGGAGGTTGGGAGGGCGACAGAACACCAGTTTAGGAGGGGTTGGGAGGATCTTGGGCAGGATGTCTCATTTCTGGGCACGTGAATAGAAAATCAAAACCTTGGCGAAGAATGCAATTTAGTTGTTAGAGTCCAGGATAGTAGTGGGTGACAAGGGGGGCGCTCTTTTGTGGATGGTTACTGGCATTAGAGGGAGGATTTGGAATGTGTGAGGATATGGCACAGAAGATCCTTCCCACCCCTCCTAAACTGGTGCTTTGTCATCCTCCCAATCTCCACAACATTCTTGTTCATCCGTACGACACCCAGAAACCCAGCCCACTGCCACCTGTGAAAGTAGCCATGTGATTTACCTACTGTGTTGCAATCACTGTGCAGCTTTCTATATTGGCGTGACCACTAACCAGCTGTCCATTAGGATGAGTGGCCATGCCAAACTGTGGCCAAAACCAAAGTGAACCACCATATGGCACAGCATGCAGCAGAGCACATGTTTGATTTCAATGGCTACTTCACATCCCGGGTCATCTGGATCCACACATCCACCACCAGCTTTTCTGAACTGCACAGATGGGAGTTATTCCTATATTACATTCTCCTATTCCGAAATCATCCAGGCCTCACCTACGATAACTTTACTGTTTTCCATACCTTACAGTTCCTACCTCTATCCTAAACCTCTCCTATTTCGAGTGGTGTGTGTGTGTGTGTGTGTGTGTGTGTGTGTGTGTGTATGATCATCATTCGTGCGGGGTGCATGCGTTTTATTTTATTATTATTATTATTTTTATATTGATATTTATATCTTTTTTATATCTACATTTTATTTTATTTCAATTTTCTCCCCTCACCCACCACCCCACTCCATTCCTAAGCTGCATCTCGTTATTCCCATCTAGGCTGTGCTGTGCCCATACTTGTGTGTTGGCGGCTGCTTCTGCTCTGGGCAGCACAGTGGGTGGAGCAGATGGAGCAGGGTGCGGTGGTGGTGGCCGTGTAGAAGTTCGGCCGGTGATGATCCTTCACGTGGATGCGAGCAGTAGGAGGCGAGGAACAGTTGCAAAGCTGCCTCTTGTGAGTGCTCCGAACAAAGTTTGGACATCTGCTGGTTAAGTGTCCAGATGAAGCGTTCCGCAGTGCCATTTGACTGTGGGTAAAATGGTGCACTGGTGTGATGCTTAATGCCATTGTGTTCACAAAAGGAGCGAAATTCTTGCAATGTGAAATGAGGGCTGTTGTCAGAGACTATCAGTTCAGGGAAACCTTCCAGACAAAAAATTGAAGACAATGCCCTAATTGTGCTACTAGAAGTCATAGAAGACATTGGCACTGCAAATGGGTAATCACTAAAAGCATCAACCACAATAAGCCACTTAGTGTTCCAGAAGAGACCATTCACTATTACTAAAGCTTCCTTCTCAATCTGAGAATAACGGCACTGTGTGTCTGTCAAAAGTTTTGATGCAAATGCTATCGGACGGTCTATATCCCCATGTCTATGTGACAGTAGTGGTCCTAGACCAAACTATGACGTGCCACTTGCAAAAGAACTGGTTTTTCTGGATCGAAGTGCACCAAACATCGATGACTGAGCAAGGCATCTTTTAACTGCTGAAATTTGCGTTGGCATTCGTCTGTCCAAACAAAACGAACATTTTTACGGCGTAGCCAATGCAAATGGGCTGCAATTTGTGCTGCGATTGGAATAAACCGAATATAGTATGTTACTTTCCCAAGACTGACTGCAATTCTTTCACATCTTTTGGTGCTGGCAGGTCGCGAATGGCAAGCAAATGTGATTGCATGGGGTGCACACCTTGACTGTTTATCATGTGTCCTAGATACTGCAGTTCCGGTTTGAAAAAGTCACACTTATCTAAGCAACACTTGAGACCTGCATCTGACAAAACTTGAAATAATTTCCTCAAATTTGCAATGTGTTCTCCTGGGGTACGGCCTGACACAACTATGTTGTTCAAGTAGTTGAATAACAAGGCAACCGAGCAGTAAGCTGTTCCAAATATCTATGAAAAATTGCAGGCGCGGATGCACTGCCAAATGGTAGACGCAAATATTTAAATAAGCCCAGATGAGTATTGGAAACACAAATTTTATGTGAATCTTCGAGTGGCAGCTGAAGGTAGGCATTGCTCAAATCTATTTTTGAAAAATATTTTCCTGCACCTAATCTGCCCATTAAATCTTCTGGTTTCGGCAAAGGACAACTGTCTACAACTGTTTGTGGATTCACTGTAACTTTGAAAGCAACACAAATGCGACGGCTTTGGCAAAATAACAATTGGGCTCGCCCACTGGCTAGCTTGTATTGGTTCAATTGCACCATTTTCTTGCAATGTGCGAAGTTCTTGTGCTACTTTGTTGCGTAAAGCTTTGCAAAATTTTGGTTTGGCAGTTTCCCTGAGAGTAATGTGTGCAGAAAAATCTTTAGCTTTTCTTAGTCTCGCAGAAAATAAATCTGGAAAGTCTTTCAACTACTTGTCTGCATTGTCTTTAGCATCAAAATTGTTCACAACTAAAACATTGTCCTGCACAGTAAGACCAAAAAGATCAAAAGAATCTAAATCAAAAATATTCTCTTCTTCGTAAGATTCAAGCACTTGAAAAGTTACTGTGCACACTGACCGGTATACTGCAGGTAGAGAACACTGTCCTAGTACAGGAATTTCATTGCCATTGTATGCTATTAACTTTGTTTGACCACGAGAAAGGTGCGATGATCCTTATTGTTCATAAGTTTTGGGATTGAGCAATGTGACAGATGCACCTGTGTTTAGTTGAAACTTTACAGAAAGGTCATTCACACACAAATTGACATACATTTTTCTGGCCTGACATAAAACTTGTGCTACTTCTGCTGCAAGCAAACTGTTTGTATGCGATCTTTCTTGCCACATGCGTAGCATTTTGCTGACCGGGACGGACAGTTCTGCCGTTTGTGTCGCGGGAAACATTGCAGGCAAGATTTCACTTCATTATTTGGCAAGGTTTCACGTCTAACAACTTGTTTACACTTTGAGCGGGCAGGCAGAAGTACACGGCATTCTACCACATGCTCGCCAGTTCGTGATGTAGCTATACTACACAGTTGGGAATTGAATCGAAGTTTTCCACTGCTGCGGCATCTGTGTCATACTGTTCCAAAATCTGTTCTACAATGGATCTGACATTTTTAGAATCTGCTCCCTGAGTCTGTCAGTTATATTATAGACAATAGCATCACGTAACATGACATCTAAATACAAAGCTCCACATGAACAGTTAAATTTACACTTCCTAGTGAGAGCTTGCAGATCTGTTATCCACTGCCTGTATGTTTGGTTCTGACTTTTCCTACATCTGAAGAACTGATACCTAGCAGCCACTACATTGATTTGCTGTTCGTAATATGCCATGAGGGCTCCTATCACTGAATCGTAAAAACGTTCAGAAGGCTCCATGGTGGGAAACAGTTCTTTCACAAGATGGAACATTGGGGGGCCTATGCACGATAACAGAAAATGAAGTTTTACAGAAACTTGTATCTTGTGAACTGTGGCATAGGCTTCAAACTGTTGTAGCCATTCGGACCACTCCTCTTCTTTCTCGTCATACTGTCGGAATGGTGGAATTACTGGTGGTGGTGGTGGTGGTGGTGGTGGCGGCTGCTGCAGTGGTACTTGCGTATTTTGAGACACAGATGCGGCCAGAATTTGTTGCACGGTTTGCAGTAGAGGTGCAATTTGTTGGCTCTGAAAATGAAACATTTGCATTAGCTGCTGTGCATAGAGCGCAGTGTCAGGGACACTTGTGTTATTAGGAACTTTCATTGTGCAATAAAAATAACGATCAAGGCAAAACTATAGAAATTTATGCTAATCCCTGCAATAGAATCAAAAGATTATTTACTCGCCTCGCCGAGACCTGGAAGAAAACAAAATTAATAGCGCAGCGTAAAGTCACGGTAATTTTAATACCTCGTCGCAATGTGGGTGGTTGTAGTCCTTGCCGCCGTTTGTTGTGACCTCGTTGCCTTTTGTGGTTTCATTCTTTCTGCCATTAGTTGAGTATTAGTCATGGTCTAGTTGTCAGGAAAGGTACTGGTGTATGAATCAATGGTCAGCTATAACATTTCTATAGAGATTAGTATTACAAGTTTTATTGACTGAAGATACAATGATACTCAACTTTAGAACATATGTCTGTTTCTTCTCTCTTCTTGCTTCTCGTGTCGTCATCTCCTGTTGATGCTAGCTGCACTGAGACCTAGTTACTACCAAGTGCGCAGCCGCTTTCTGACTTTGAAACTGACTAGTAACTGATGGGCCATCCAGACGTATATCGGCATAGATATAACCACTTGTAGAGGGTGCACATCTTCGGTTACTCCCTTCAGGATGTGCGGTGCTTGTTTGCGATTGGATTTTGGTTGATCACTGCCTTCTCCATGATCGTTCTCTTATGTCTGGCATGTGGCGCTCACTTTACGCCACAAGAGGCTGAAATGGAGGAACGTAATACAGTAGAAGAAGCTCTGAAAGATAGAATAGTGAAGGCTGCAGAGGATCATATATGCAGAAGGACAAGCTCTAATAGAAATCCTTGGTTAACACAGAAGATACTGAAATTAACTGATGAAAGGAGAAAAAATTTAAAAATGCCAGTCAAGGAAAAATTGTTCTACCTGGTATGCAAGATTTATGAGACAGGGGAAATACCCACTGACTTCAAGAAGAATATTGTAATTCCGATTCCAAAGAAAGCAAGTGCAGACAAACATGAAAATTACAGAACTATCAGTTTAATAAGTCATAGTTGCAAAATACTAACACTAATTATTTACAGACGAATGAAAAACTTGTGGAATCAAACCTTGGGGAACATCAGTTTGGATTAGGAGAAATGTAGGAACACGGGAGGCAATACTCACATTACGACTTATCTTGGAAGATAGGCTAAGGAAGGGCAAACCTATGGTTTTGGCGTTTGTAGAGTTGGAGAAATACACTCTTCCAAATTCTGAAGGTAGCAGGGATAAAATATAGGGAGGGAAGAGTTGTATTCAACCTATACAAAATTCAGACAGCAATTATTAGAACTGAAGGGCATGAAAGGGATGCAGAGGTTGGGAAGGGAGTAAGACAGAATTGTAGCCTTTCCCCAATGTTGTTCAATCTGTACAATGAGCAAGCAGTGAAGGAATTCAAGGAGAAATTTGAAGAGGGAATTAAAGTTCAAGGAGAAGAAATAAAAACTTTTGATTAATGATGGAAATTCTCCAAAGAGATGATAAATTATACTGCAAAAGAGATAGATTGGCTGACCCGTACTTACCTTTGTGCTGTACCACCGATAATCACACAAAGAAAGAAAAATAAATAAATAAAACAAGAGACTAACAAGCTTTCGGAACAACATTCCTTCGTCAGATAGAAGAGAAGGGAAGAAAAAAGGAATGAGAACAGAAGGGGAAGGTAATTCTTGATCTTGGTCATGAGGATGATGTTTAAGGATTGTTGAAGTCACTATCAAACATTACATCTCGAAATACGCTTCAGGCTTCCAGCCCAGATGTAACTAATTCACACACATACGGCAGAGTGCCTAAAAAGAAGTGTGATATTTCCTAAGGCACAGATGAACAGTGATGGAAAGAGGCTGAGTTTAATAAAATTTTCACAATGTGGGGGGAGGAGGTCGCAAATGGCATATTATTTGAAAGGATGAAGACTTCGAACCCGACTTTGACAACTTCTCACTTGTCATTTGATTGACTGTGATGTTTATAAGAGACATATGTCTGTTTTAATTTTGCAGTTTATTGATTAATGGTGATAAATTGTTGTGCATAAGATCTGTGGAATAAATACGTTTTTTCCTTCCATACAGACAGCTGATAATGTTCTGGAGACTGTTACTTCCTGTGACAAGTTATTGGCCATTATTCCGAATGTACGATGGGCAGAGCCGGTATTCAGTCTCACATCTCAGCTTTTAGAAGCCTGCATAAAATTTGTGGCACATCACTTCAGTGGAGTTTTGTCATCGGACAGGTATGCTGAATCAGTTTTAAAACACTCTTTATATTGACCAACATGAACTGTTGTAACATATGCTTTTAAAATTTTTACTAGATGTATTTTTAATCAGGAATTTTTTTTTTTTTTTTTTTTTTTTTAAGTATTTAGTCATTCCTCTTAAATCACAAAGGAGCTTTAAAAGATTTTTCAGAACAGCATTCTCACATTATACAGGGTGGTCCATTGATAGTGAGTGACTGGGTCAAATGAAAAAAAAAAAAAAAAAAAACTACAAAGAACAAAACTTTCCTAGCTTGAAGGGGGGAAAACAGATGGCACTATGGTTGGCCCGCTAGATGGCACTGCCATAGGTCAAAGGCATATCAACTGCTATTTTTTTTAAAATAGGTTCCCCCATTTTTATTACATATTTGTCTAGTATGTAAATAAATAGAGATGTTTTATTTGGAACACTTTTTTCGATTTGTGATAGATGGCGCTGTAATAGTCACAAATGCAAATGTGTAAGTACATAGTGTCAAGTAACATTTCGCCAGTCTTGATGCGTTACTAGTTTTAAAATGGACCATTTACAATTGCAGAAAAGTTTGATATGGTATTTATGTATGGCTGTTGTGATCAAAATGCCCAAGGGGCCTGTGCTATGTATGTTGATCGTTACCCTGGAAGCCATCATCCAAGTGCCCGGAAATTTAAAGAGACAGGAAGTGTTCAGCCATAAGTGAAACGTCAACCACAACCTGCAACAAATGATGATACCCAAGTAAGTGTTTTAGCTGCAGTTGTGGCTAAGCCGCACATCAGTAGCAGACAGATTAAGCAAGAATTGGGAATCTCTAAAATGTCAGTGTTGAATTCTACATCAACATAAATTTCACCTGTACCATATTTCTATGCACTAGGATTTGCACTGCGAAGACTTTGAACATCGTGTACAGTATTTCCACTGGCCACAAAATAAATTACGGGATGATAACAGACTTTTTTCACGCATTCAGTTTAGTGACGAAGCGTCATTCGCACATAGAGGTAAACTGGCATAATATGCAATATTGGGTAACGGAAAATCCATGATGGCTGCTACAAGTGGAACATCAGCGACATTGGTGGGTTAATGTATGGCACGGCATTATGGGAGGAAGGATAATTGGCCCTTATTTTGTCAATGGCAATCTAAATGGTGCAGTGTATGCTGATTTCTTACGTAATTTTCTACCAATTTTACTAGAAGATGTTTCACTGCATGACAGAATGGCGATGTACTTACAACATGATGGATGTCTGGCACATGGCTCACATGCAGCTGAAGCTGTCAAAAATGACAGTTGGATTAATCGTAGAAGCACCATACAATGGTCTGCATGTTTACCAGATCTCACATTTCCGGATTTCTTTCTGTGGGGAAAATTGAAAGATATTTGTTATCGTGATTCACCAACAACGCCTGAAAACGTGCGTCAGCGCATTGTCAATTATGTGAGAACATTGCTGAAGGCAAACAACTCGTTGTTGATAGGAATTTCATTACGCGTATTGCCAAATGCATTGAAGTTGAAGGACATAAATTTGAGCATCTATTGAAGTCATGAGGTAATTACAGGTAATAACGCAGCAATAGCATGCATCATCACATGTATGATAATTTCACAAAAGTACATGTATCACTTTGGAACAACCGAAATAAAGCTCAAACGTACCTACGTTCTGTGTTTTAATTTAAAAAACCTACCTGTTACCCATTGTTTGTCTAAAATTGTGTGCAATATGTTTGTGAATATTACAGTGCCATTTATCACAAAGGGAAAAAAGTGTTCCAAATAAAACATTAATATTTATTTATGTACTAGATGAATATGTAATAAAAAATGGGGGTACCTATTTAAAAAAATGCAGTTGATATTCATTTGACCTATGGCAGCATCATCTAGCGGGGCAACCATAGTGGCATCTGTTTTCCCCTTCAGGCTATAAAAGTTTTGTTATTTGTGGTTTTTTTGTTTGATGCTTATTTCGTGAGATATTTGGCCTTTCACTATCAATGGACCAACCTTATATTACATATTTACACTTGTGTTCAAAATATTCAAGATCGTGTTTGTTTTGCCTCAAAACAGTATAAATAGGTTATAAATTGCTTCTCATCCCTCTGCTTACAATATATAGTTTGTTGTGATGGGTTGTTTAAAGCATTGAGCTGTACTTGATGACCTTCACTAGAAGAAAACACACATTCCTTCTGCTTCAAAATGTCATTTATTTTTCCACAGAACCAAATGGTCAACATAAAACTAGTATGATTGCTTCTGCTCTATCCTGACGATGTTAAATGTAACATATTTATATCTCATTATCTCAGGAACTATCTGAGGTAAGAAAACAAAACTTAGCCAGGATATAAAGTCATATCTTATACATTCACTGATCTACAATCGAGCATGTAATTTTCTCAGGAATTAAGATACAGTGAAGTTTGGAAAGTAGGAGGCGAGGTACTGGCAGAAGTAAAGTTGTGAGCCGGCGTCGTGAGTCGTGTCGGGATAGCACAGTTGGTAGTGCGCTTGCCCACGAAAGGCAAAGGTCCCAGGTTCGAGTCCCAGTTCCGGCACACAATTTTAATCTGCCAGGAAGTTTCAAGATCCATAAGTATTCAAGAATCCATGGCTTCTCAATAAATCTGGCCATATGTTGTAATGTATTACATGATATGGACACAACGTGTTCCAAATAATGACAAGGTTCTTTGTTACAAGAAAATTTTGCTAATATTGTCACATTGCAATTGAAGCAGGCTTGACTTCGAAGGCAACTGGACACAGTACTTATACTGAAAGCATGTTTATTACGAACTTAACATACATGCAGCACTGACTGCCTCTCGGGCAGAGTGCTCTGCTATTTATACACAGACAGAATTTACCAGAAATTAGAACAGAAGTTAACATAAGAAACAAGTAGAATTTACAAGTGAACATAAGAAAGATGTAGAACATTCTGGAATTATTACTTACAAAGAAATAAAATTTTGCCAGTGGGCGGGATTGAACCGGCGACCTTCAGCACCGCAGTCCAGGACGCTATCCCCTGCGCTGCGCTGGCAGACGGTGTATGTAGTCTCTTGCGGCAATGTAATTGGAAAAATAGTGTATCTATTTTTGTGTTTGAATTAATGTGTACATTTTCCCGTATTTTTAACTGTGTAATTAGCATTCACAATTGTTGTGCAGCTTCCTGTCATTGGCAAAAGATGCAAATTGGAACATCAGCCAACTGGAAGACAGCCTAATGGCTGCAACTGATCGATTACCACCAGATCAGGCTTGCCAGAGTTATGCTCATTTACATCACATATTAAATGCTGCAAAGTCTTCAGAATCTCAGCCAGAAGTTCCATGGAGTTCAGTAAGTTATTTTTGTCTTGTATTTTGCTGTTGCTAAAAGCCTAGCCAGTGGTTATAAAATATAATTACATATATTACAATAAGAATTACCTTAATATTATTGTGCAAAACTATTCTTTATGCTCGTATTGATTTTCATTCAAATTACTGTTGTTTGTTCATTTCTATTGATAACACTGATGTTAACAAGATGTACACAACTTCCTTATTTGGTGAATATGCTGCAGACATGTTTGATGAGGAAAAGCAGGGGGAATGACATTACGTCTGAGTGACATCTTAATGTCATCTTATGTACCACACAGTGTAATAAAACTGACAATGACAATGTAATATTCAATTTTTGATGGACATTCTCCACTCAGATGCTAAAATATTCTTCAGAAGAGATATATTGGCTGGTCAGTACTTTCCTTAGTTTTGTACCACCAACAGTCACACAAAAACACGAAAATGGAAACGAAAAATAAGACACAAGCTTTTGGAAATAATTCCCTTCGTCAGGTACAAGAGAAGAATGAGTCAGATTTGGTGCAATCCATTAATGTAGTTACACCTCTACAAATCTGGTGGATTGGACTATGAACTTCAGCGTGATAATCACTGAATATTTTGTTTAGTGGAAAATATTTTATTTGAAATAATACAGTAATCAGAAAAATATTTCCATGGAAGAGAAATAGAATCTCATCAGATAGAATGTAGCAAATGGCGTTAATGAAGATTTTGAACTGGCACAGTAGTAGACTTTTTAAATTTTTTTTGTTCCCTTGTGAATGGTGTGCTTGATGTCGAATCATCTGTATGATGTACAAACTCAGTAGTGTAGTTTTACAGCAAAATTTTGCCTTGTTTCACCCCTGATAGACTTTGAAGTTGAAAAGAGAAAAATGTATAAATGCAAAGATACTGTGTGTGTGTGTGTGTGTGTGTGTGTGTGTGTGTGTGTGTGTGTGTGTGTGCGCGCGCGTGTAAAGCAATACATTCACAGCATCTATGAAATTTCGATTTGTCAAAATTAAAGTTGAGGTGTCACGGCAGAGTGCCCAAGCGTATTGAGGTGCTGCGCTATGATGCGCGAGGCCGCTCCCTGTCGGGGGTTCGAATCCCCCCTCGGGCATGGATGTTTGTGTCACCTTTAGTATAAGGTAGTTCATAAGTAGAACTATTATAGAGGAAAAATTTCTAACAGGAAAAATATATGTAAAAAAATAAGGAGCGAAGGAGCACAGGCAGTGATAGTAACAAATAAAAACACACACACACACACACACACACACACACACACACACACACACACAAACGCTAGCTTTCGCAGCCTAGCTGCTTCGTCAGGCAGAAGGGAAGGAGAGGGAAAAGGAAATGATGATGGTTTTAAGGGAGTGGGTAAGGAGTCATTCCAATCCCGGGACAGGAAAGACTTACGTTGGGGGAAAAAAAGGAGGGTAAACAAATGCACACACATCCACACATTCACATAGACACAAGTACACCTAGGCAGACATACTGTAGGAAGCAAAGAAGTTAAGAAGTTAGACAGAGATACCACTTGAGGCAGAGGCTCTGTCCAGAGAACCGAGGCAAAGATGTTAAGATGGTGGGTGGGAACTCAGATTTAGCGGAGGTTGAGCCCAGGTGGGCAACGGGAAGAGAGAATATGCTGAAGGGCTAGTTCCCATCTCCGGAGTTCTGAAGGATTGGTGTCGGTGGGAAGTATCAAGATAACCCAGATGGTGTAATACTGTGCCAAGATGTGCTGGCCGTGCCCCAAGGCGTGTTTAGCCACAGGGTGATCCTCATTACCAACAAACGCAGTCTGCCTGTGACCATTCATGTGAATGGACAGTTTGTTACTGGTCATTCCCACATAGAATGCTTCACAGTGCAGGCATGTCAGTTGGTAAATCACGTGGGTGTTGTCGCAAGTGGCTCTGCCCTTGATCGTATACACTCTCTGGGTTACGGGACTGGAGTAAGTTGTGGTGGAAGGGTGCATAGGGCAGGTTTTACAACGGGGGTGGTTACAAGGGTATGTAGCGGTACGGAATATTTCCGTAACGTTATGTTACAGTTGATTTTTCGCTGCTAACTCGGTCGAAGTTTATTGCCTGATTTGTGTACAGTTTTGAAACTTTATCGAAAGATTTATTATAAAATTGTATTCTTATAGTATATTAATTATTTTTGTTAATTTGTTGCATGTAAAATTTTGCTGTGAAATGTGCGGGAGTCATGGCATGATGCGGGTCTTACCAAAATGGCTGCCATAGATGCAAATATACGTTCTGAAGCGGGCTTCATTATGGCTGCTAGAAGTAATCCAGCGGTCACAGAGATTGAAGAAAAACACGGAAAATTATAATTGATTGTTAATTATGAGTAGTTGAAGTCAGTCCGAAGCTACGTAGCGTATCTGCTGGGGAATACTTCATTCAATTTTGGAAAAAAACGTAGAAAGTATGTCATCCAAGTTACATGTCGTCTGGCTGTGGAAGTAATCCAGCATTTGGGCCTGAATTCAGCATACTGCGCCGCAGTGTGTTCGTACTGAGTCGATACACACCTGGAAAGAATTCGGTAATGTGTTGGAGAGATGCTATTTTATTTTTTTAAAAGATGCTGATTGACCTATTGAGGTCTGATCGAGATTCGAGGGAAGTTAAACTGTCCATGTTATTGTAATATCTAGTAAAAAAGGTGAAAGAAATTATTCAAGGGTTCCTGTGTGTATCATATCGTAAATTGCTGTTGATGTTTGGAGTTTTTGTGAGAGTTGCAGTTGTTATTGGTACGTTTTGGTTCATATAAAGTGGGGTATTGGTGGAAAGGATCCACAATACCGTCGGTTACTGATGAAGTTTCAGGCTGAGATAGATTTATAAAGGTACCTAAACATTACTCTTTATTCAAACGGTGCTGGAGTATGTCCACAGGACCCTTGGATTCTGGTAAACTTCGATAGGGACAGAGATTGATATTCCAATTTTGGACAAAAAGATTAGGTAACTCAATTGTGACGTATGTGTACGATAGATTAATTTTATTGGACTGATGGCTTGTAGTTGAATCTTAAAATAAGACTTACTTTGAAAGATAGTTCAATTTAACTGTATTCAGGGACATAGGGTGCTGTGTAGGTGAAGGATGACTTTAACTGCTCATAATAAGGGCTATTGAATAATAAAGACTGTACTTGAGCAATCAATTACAACAAATGCTTCCCCTTTTTCTTTCTTCTCAATATTAATGTTAAACCTGCTTGATGTAAAAATGATTGTTTGTATTGAAGTAGCCATGCTGTTGGTAGAGCTACCATAACTCAAAAGAAATTCTTTTTCTGTCATAATTCTTTCTATTACTGTTCTTTACAAAACCTCAATAGTTGATGCACGCTCAAGTTAAAAAAGAAATAATAAATAAATAAATAAATAAAGAAGAAATAATAAATGTATACAAATCAGTCATAAATTATCCTGATGGGAATATATTTATATATCATAAATAATAAAATAGTTCATTGGTTGAGAACTGGGTGTACTTACTTTGTAGGTTTATATCGGTCGTTCGGGCTTTGGACAGTAAACTAAAGTACAAGCGATCAATATCTATAATTTTTTAAAAATAATTCTACATGCTGAAGTATTTATACAGATGAAAAGGTGGATCTTTTCTAGCACGAACTTGACGTATTGGCCACTTGTATTTTATTTAAAAGGAATTTTGATGCAAATACTACCAATAATTACGACGAAGTTTTTAAACACCAGAGATCATATATTGCTGTAGTTGGAACAGCTACCGGTGTGAAAGTAACATTAATACTTTTCACAATAGAACGCAACTCGCTGTTTATCTTTGCTTAGTAAACACGTCAGATGCATACAACAACAACAACAACAACAACAACAAATAAGAACCTGTCTGCAGTGATTGGAATTCTGGTACAGTAGAATTAGTCTACGGGACTTGGTATTTTCTGATTAAAAAAATTAATTATTATTCGCAGTCAGATGTGTATAGGAGGTATAATTTGATACGAGAGTAAGGGTAGTTACAGGTAGGAGCCAGAAGGTAGGGAAGTTGGTTTGGGGATTTCATAGGGATGGACTAGGAGGTTACGGAGATTAGGTGGGTGGCGGAAAGACACTCTCGGTGGACTGGGGAGGATGTCATGAAGGATGGATCTCATTTCGGGGCAGGATTTAAGGAAGTCGTATCCTTGCTGGAGAGCCACATTCAGAGTCCGCTCCAGTCCCGGAAAGTATCTGGTGACAAGAGGGGCACTTCTGGGGTTCTGTTGAAGGTTCTGAATTTGGGGGGATGAGGAAGTGGCTCTGGCACTTTGCTTCTGTACCAGATCAGGAGGATAGTTGTGGGATGTGAAAGCTGTTATCAGGTTATTGGTGTATTGGTTCAGGGATTCACGACTCTAGCAGACTCGTTTACCACGAAGACCTAAGCTGTAGGGAAGGGAACGTTTGATGTGGAATGGATGGCAGCTGTCAAAATGGAGGTATTGTTGTTTGTTGGTTGGTTTGATGTGAACGGATGTGTGTAGTTGGCCGTTGGATAGATGGAGGTCGACATCGAGGAAAGTGGCATGGGATTTGGAACAGGACCAGGTGAATTTGATGGGACCAAAGGAGTTGAAGTTGGAGAGGAAATTCTGGAGTTCTTCTTCACTGTGAGTCCAGGACATGAAGATGTCATCAATGAATCTATACCAAACTTTGGGTTGACAGGCTTGGGTGTCCAGGAAGGCTTCCTCTAAGAGTCCCATAAATAAGTTTGCGTACGAGGGGGCCATCCTGGTTCCCGTGGCTGTTCCCTTTAGTTGTTGGTGTGTCTGGCCCTCAAAAGTGAAGAAGTTGTGGGTTAGGATGAAACTGGCTAGGGTAATAGGGAAAGAGGTTTTAGGTAGGGTTGCAGGTGGTCGGCGTGAAAGGAAGTACTCCATCGCAGCGAGGGCCTGGGCGTGCGGGTGTGTATAAGGAAGTAGCAACAATAGTTACAAGGATGGTTTCCGGAGGTAACAAGTTAGGTAAGGATTTCAGGCGGTGGAGAAAGTAGTTGGTGTCTTTGATGAAGGATGAGAGACTGCACATAATGGATTGAAGGTGTTGGTCTATGTAGGCAGATCTTCATTCTGGGGGGGGGGGGGGGGGCTTGGTAACCGGCCACTATGGGCCGACCTGGACAATTAGGTTTGTGAATCTTAAGAAGTAGGTAGAAGGTAGGGGAGCGGGGTGTCTGTGGGGTCATGAGTTTGAGGGACTCAGGTGAAAGGTTTTGTAGGGGGCCTAAGGATCTGAGGATCCCTTGAAGCTCTGCCTCAGGAATGGGATTGTCTTGACAAACTTTGTAGGTAGTGTTGTCTGAAAGCTGATGCAGTACCTCAGCCACATACTCCCGCTGATCAAGTACCACGGTCGTAGATCCCTTCTCGACTGGAAGAATGACGATGGTCAGCCTTCAGATATCGGAATTCAGCTGCGGTAATGTTGGAAGTAGGATTAAGGTTTCTCACGAAATCTGAGAGGCAAGGTTGGAAGGTTTGAAGAGGGTGATTTTGAGGAAGACCGGGTGGGTCTCGCTGTGACAGAGGACATATGCAAAATGCATATGTCTGCCCTAGTGTGTGTGCGTGCGTGTATATGTGTGTGGGTGTCTGTGTTTGTTTACCTATCCTTTTTACCCCAAGGTAAGTCTTTCCCCTCCTGGGATTGAAATGACTCCTTAGGCACTCCCTTAAAACCCTCATCCTTTCCTTTTCCCTCTCCTTCCCTGCTCTTTCTGATGAGTCCAGTGCCAGCTGTCACCAGTGCCACATCGTAAACAGCGCTAAGTATCTGAATTTAATTTGTGTCAAATTTAATTTGCCAGTCTAGTTCATTTTCGGTAGTACTGTTTTAAGAGGTTTATTCCCGCGTACTTGCAGATTTCGTTTGTACTACTGTTTTAATTGTTTATTCTATCGTATTTGATAAATACCGTTGTGTTTAGTCTTCGTCTTTGACCGGTGTATTTCAAAACAAGTCAGAGACCGTTACTAAGCTCGTTATCAGTCAGTCCAGTGCCAGCTGTCACCAGTGCCACATCGTAAACAGCGCTAAGTATCTGAATTTAATTTGTGTCAAATTTAATTTGCCAGTCTAGTTCATTTTCGGTAGTACTGTTGTAAGAGGTTGATTCCCGCGTACTTGCAGATTTCGTTTGTACTACTGTTTTAATTGTTTATTCTATCATATTTGATAAATACCGTTGTGTTTAGTGTTCGTCTTTGACCGGTGTATTTCAAAACAAGTCAGAGACCGTTACTAAGCTCGTTATCAGTCAGTCCAGTGCCAGCTGTCACCAGTGCCACATCGTAAACAGCGCTAAGTATCTGAATTTAATTTGTGTCAAATTTAATTTGCCAGTCTAGTTCATTTTCGGTAGTACTGTTTTAAGAGGTTTATTCCCGCGTACTTGCAGATTTCGTTTGTACTACTGTTTTAATTGTTTATTCTATCGTATTTGATAAATACCGTTGTGTTTAGTCTTCGTCTTTGACCGGTGTATTTCAAAACAAGTCAGAGACCGTTACTAAGCTCGTTATCAGTCAGTCCAGTGCCAGCTGCCACGAGTGCTGCAGTGTTAACAGCGCTAAAGCTGCCAGACTCAGTTTTGTTGATTCGACAGTGTAGTTACCACTGACCACAGTTAAGTCAGCAGCCAGCCGCCTTCATTAGAGTACTAGGCTTCTTTAAAGTTGTTAATTGCTGTTAATTGTATCGATAGGATGGATAGGATGTGTGCCTGCTGTGTGCGGACGCAGGAGGAGTTGGCCGCGGTTCGCGAACAGCTGAGCGTGCTGTTGGCTACGGTCAGCCGTCTTCAGGCTGCTGTCTCGGGGTGCAGCGATGGTGGGGAGTCTGGTTCGTCGAGTGGGACACCTCAGGTGTCTCACGCTACGCTCTCTGTCCCTGCTACCGAGGCACCTTCAGGTGTACCGGACGTCGTCGAGCCGCCTTCTCCTCAAGGGGAGTGGCGGGTTGTACGGCGTTCGCGTCGCTCGAGGCGGAAGGCCAATGTGGAGGCTGGACGTCCGTCCGCGCCCGTTAGTACTGTGAGTGGAGGTGTGGCCACTCCTTCAGCAGGGTCCGAGCAGGTGCACGGGGGGAGGGGATTATTAGTTATTGGGAGCTCCAATGTCAGGCGCGTGATGGAGCCCCTTAGGCAGATAGCGTCCAGATCTGGAAGGAATTCCAACGTGCACTCGGTGTGTTTGCCGGGGGGCCTCATCCGAGATGTGGAGGCGGCCTTGCCAGCGGCTATCGAGGGTGCGGGGTGCAGTCGACTGCAAGTCGTAGCTCACGTCGGCACCAATGACGCTTGTCGCTTGGGCTGGCGGAATTGGTGAAGGCTGCTGCCTTCGCACGCGGGGTGCAAGCAGAGCTGTCGATTTGCAGCATTGTTCCCAGGGTTGATCGGGGTCCTTTGGTTTGGAGCCGAGTGGAGGGTCTGAACCAGAGGCTTCGCCGACTCTGTGACAGTCATGGCTGCAGATTTCTGGATCTGCGTTATCGGGTGGGGAATTGTAGGGTGCTCCTAGATAGATCAGGGGTGCACTACACTAAGGAAGCGGCTACTCGGGTAGCAGAGTACTTGTGGAGTGCACATGGGGTTTTTTTAGGCTAGGCACTAACTCTGATGAGCACTCGCCTGTCAGCATTCAAACAGCGAATTCAGGCCACGTTCGAAACAAAAATTCGAACATAAAAATATTAGCCGCGAACTTACAAAGTATTAGAAACAAAGTTCCCGAATTTGCAGCGCTGCATGGAAGTTATTGCGCTCAGATAGTTTTAGGCACCGAAAGCTGGCTAAATGATGATGTGGCAAGTTCAGAAATATTTAGCGAAGCGTGGAATGTATATCGGAAAGATAGATCTGATACAACTGGAGGAGGAGTGTTCATCGCTGTGGACAAAGATATTGTTTCTACTGAGATCGAGGTTGAAAGTAACTGTGAAGTTATCTGGGCACGCATAACAGGTCTAAAAGAAGTAAAGTTAATAGTTGGGTGTTTTTACCGGCCCCCCAGTGCTGCTGTAGCAGTTTTAGAATCATTCAAGGAAAGTCTACACCAGGTAGTGCATAGGTATCCGGGCCATGCAATATTAGTCGGAGGTGACTTCAACCTTAAGAGTATAGATTGGGACCTCGCTAGTTACATTTCAGGCGGTACAGACAAGCAGTCTTGCGAGCTACTTTTGGACACATTCTCCGAAAACTGTCTTGAGCAGTTAAACCGGCAACCCACGCGCAATGGAAATATTCTAGACCTTATAGCCACAAACAGGCCTGACCTTATTATCGATGTCTGTGTAGAGACAGGAATTAGTGATCATGATATCGTCATAGCGTCGATGGTGACCAAAGTTCATAAACCAGTCAAGAAGGCTAGGAGCGTGTTCTTGTTGGGAAAAGCCGACAAGCAAATGTTACGATCGCACTTAGAAAATGAATGGGCATCGTTTAATTCCGGGACTATGGATGTAGAGGAATTGTGGACTAAATTTAAGTGCATTGTAAATAAAGGGTTAGAGAAATATGTGCCAGTAAAGACGATTAAGGATGGAAAAGATCCACCGTGGTATAATAATAATGTGAGAAAGCTGCTGAGAAAGCAACGGCTGTTGCACTCTCGATTCAAAAAAGAACACGCAAATGATGACAGGCAAAAGTTAGTAGAGATTCGTGCGTCTATAAAAAGATCGATGCGTGAAGCATACAATAATTATCACAGCCATACCTTAGCAAAAGATCTTTCCGAGAACCCGAAAAAATTCTGGTCCTATGTAAAATCGATAAGCGAGTCAAAGCCCACTGTCCAGTCACTAGTTGATCATTCCGGGGCAGTAATAGAAGAAAGCAAACGGAAAGCTGAAGTTCTAAATTTAACCTTTAAGAAATCTTTCACGCAGGAGGACCGCACAAATATACCATCATTTGATCAACGTACTAATTCCGAAATGGGGGACATAGCAATAGGTATTTCCGGTGTAGAGAAGCAGCTGAGAGAGCTAAATACGAAAAAGTCTGCTGGTCCGGATGGAATACCAGTTCGGTTTTACAAAGACTATTCTGCGGCATTGGCCCCCTACTTAGCTTGCATTTATAGCGAATCTTTAATTCAGCGCAAAGTTCCTAGTGATTGGAAAAAAGCGCAGGTGACTCCCGTGTATAAGAAAGGAAAGAGAACTGACCCATACAATTACAGGCCAATATCGTTGACATCGGTTTCATGTAGAATTTTGGAGCATATTCTCAGTTCGAATATAGTAAATTTCCTTGAAACGGAAAAGCTTCTTTCCATGAATCAGCACGGGTTTAGGAAACATCGTTCATGTGAAACTCAGCTTGCCCTTTTCTCACATGACATCTTGCGAGCCATGGACGAAGGGCAGCAGGCGGATTGTGTTTTTCTCGACTTCAAAAAGGCGTTCGACACGGTGCCACACTGCAGACTGCTAACGAAGATACGAGCTTATGGAATAGGTTCACAGATTTGTGACTGGCTGGAAGACTTCCTAAGTAATAGAACGCAGTACGTTGTTCTCGACGGCGAGTGTTCATCAGAGACGAGTGTATCGTCAGGCGTGCCCCAGGGGAGTGTGATAGGACCGCTATTATTTTCTATCTATATAAATGATCTGATGGACAGAGTAAGTTGTAATTTGCGGCTGTTTGCTGATGATGCTGTGGTGTATGGGAGGGTGTCGTCTGTAACTGACTGTAATAGCATACAGGTTGACTTAGACAAAATTTCTAGTTGGTGCGAAGAATGGCAGCTAGCTCTCAATGTAGAAAAATGTAAGGTGATGCGCATGAGTAGAAAAAGCAATCCTATAATGTTCGAATACAGCATCAGTAGTGAGCTTCTTGATGCGGTCGCGTCGTTCAAATATCTAGGCGTAACATTGCAGAGCGATATGAAATGGAACGAGCATGTAAGGACAGTTGTGAGTAAGGCAGACAGCCGACTTCGGTTTATTGGGAGAATTTTGGGAAGATGTACTTCAACTGTAAAGGAGACCGCGTATAAAACGCTTGTACGACCACGTCTTGAGTATTGCTCAAGTATTTGGGACCCGCAGCAGATCGGTTTGAAGGAAGTCATAGAGGCGGTTCAGAGGCGAGCAGCTAGATTTGTTACCGGTAGGTTCGACCAATGCGCGAGTGTCACGGAAATGCTCCGGCAACTCAATTGGGGATCGCTGGAAGAAAGACGACGTTCTTTTCGTGAATTTCTTTTAAGTAAATTTAGAGGGCCGGAATTTGAAGCTGAGTGTAGTACTATCTTGCTGCCGCCTACTTACATTTCGCGTAAAGATCACAAAGACAAGATAAGAGAAATTAGGGCTCGTACGGAGGCATATAGGCATTCTTTTTTTCCTCGTTCAATTTGGGAGTGGAATAGGAAAGGAAATGCCTAGTAGTGGTACAGTGTACCCTCCGCCACGCACCTTACGGTGAATTGCGGAGTATGTATGTAGATGTAGATGTAGATGTGGCAACCTTAGGTTTTGTCTGTGTGTATTTGTGTATCAATGAACCGGTGCCTTCCCGCCTGGTAAGTCCTACTTTCTTTAAGCTTTTTAAATATATTTCCAAACAGGAATGTTCCCCCCCCCCCCCCCCCCTCTCTCTCTCTCTCTCTCTCTCTCTCTCTCTCTCTCTCTCTCTCTCTCTCTCTCTCTCATATATATATATATATATATATATATATAGAGGAAAAATTCCTAACAGGAAATTCGTCCATCCTCCCCACTCCTCCGAGAGTGTCTTTCCGCCGCCCACCTAACCTTCGTAACCTCCTAGTCCATCCCTATGAAACCCCCAAACCACCTTCCCTACCCTCTGGCTCCTACCCATGCAACCGCCCCCGTTGTAAAACCTGCCCTATGCACCCTTCCACCACCACTTACTCCAGTCCAGTAACCCGGAAGGTGTACACGATCAAGGGCAGAGCCACTTGTGATAGCACCCACGTGATTTACCAACTAACATGCCTGCACTGTGAAGCGTTCTATGTGGGAATGACCAGCAACAAACTGTCCATTCGCATGAACGGTCACAGGCAGACAGTGTTTGTTGGTAATGAGGATCACCCTGTGGCTAAACATGCCTTGGTGCACGGCCAGCACATCTTGGCGCAGTGTTACACCGTCCGGGTTATCTTGATACTTCCCACCGACACCAACCTTTCAGAACTCCGGAGATGGGAACTTGCCCTTCAGCTTATTCTCTCCTCCCGTTGCCCACCTGGTCTCAATCTCCGCTAACTCAAATTCCCGCCCACTATCTTTAGCACCTTTGCCTTGGTTCTGTGGACAGAGCCTCTGCCTCAATTGGTATCTCTGTCCAACTTCTTTGCTTTTCAGAAATGTCTGTCTAGGTGTGTTTGCGTTTAGATATGTCTGAGTGTGTGTGTACTTGTTTACCTTCCTTTTTTTCCCCTAAGGTAAGTCCTTCCACTCCTGGGATTGGAATGACTCCTTTTCCACTTCCTTAAAACCCATATCCTTCCCTTTTCCTCCCCTTTTTTCCAATTTTTTCCTGAAGAAGCTGCCAGTGGTGGCGAAAGCTTGTATGTGTGTTTGTGTGTGATTTTATTTGTTTCTCTCGATGAGCCGGTCCTTTTGGTAAGTCATCTCTTTTTTTTTTATCCCACCGGGAAAGTCTCCCTCTATAATTTATATATATATATATATATATATATATATATATATATAAAATAGACGAAGATTACTCACCAGGCGAAGGAGCACAGGTGTGACAGCATCACAAATAAATAAATGAATATACACACAATCGCAAGCTTTCGCAACCCAGTTGCTTCTTCAGGCAGAAGGGAAGGAGAGGGAAAAGGAAATGAGGGTTTTAAGGAAGGGGGTAAGGAGCCATTCCAATCCCGGGAGAGGAAAGACTTACCTTGGAGGGGGGGGGGGGGAAATGGAGGGTAAACAAATGCACACATACCTACACATTCACACAGACACAAGTACACCTAGGCAGACATACTGTAGAAAGCAAAGAAGTTAAGAAGTTAGACAGAGATACCACTTGAGGCACAGGCTCTGTCCAGAGAACCGATGCAAAGATGTTAAGATGGTGGGTGGGAATTCGAATTTAGCGGAGATTGAGACCAGGTGGGCACTCCCACCTTCTACCTACTTCAGCATATTCTCTCTTCCCGTTGCCCACCTGGTCTCAATCTTCGCTAAATTCGAATTCCCACCCACCATCTTAACATCTTTGCATCGGTTCTCTGGACAGAGCCTCTGCCTCAAGTGGTATCTCTGTCTAACTTCTTAACTTCTTTGCTTTCTACAGTATGTCTGCCTAGGTGTACTTGTGTCTGTGTGAATGTGTAGGTATGTGTGCATTTGTTTACCCTCCATTTTTTCCCCCAAGGTAAGTCTTTCCCGGGATTGGAATGGCTCCTTACCCCCTTCCTTAAAACCCTCATCATTTCCTTTTCCCTCTCCTTCCCTTCTGCCTGAAGAAGCAACTGGGTTGCGAAAGCTTGCGATTGTGTGTGTCTGTGTATGTGTGTGTGTGTGTATGTGTGTGTGTGTGTGTGTGTGTGTGTGTGTGTGTGTATTCATTTATTTATTTGTGATGCTGTCACACCTGTGCTCCTTCGCCTGGTGAGTAATCTGCGTCTATTTTTTACATTTCATTTCTCCTGCTAGGAATTTTTCGTCTTATATATATATATATATATAGAAGGAAATTATCCTGGTGGGATAAACAAATATAAAAAATAGAAAACAGATGACTTACCCAAAAGGACCGGCTCGTCTTTAGACACAAATTTAAAAATCACACTCAAAACACACTTACTAGCTTTCGCCACCAATGGCAGCTTCTTCAGGAAAAAGAGGAAAAAAGGGGAGGAGAAAGGGAAGGATATGGTTTTTAAGGAAGTGGAAAAGGAGTCATTCCAATCCCAGGAGTGGAAGGACTTACCTTAGAGGACAAAAGATAAGGTAGACAAATACACACACACTCACACATATTCAAACACAAACACACCTAGACAGATATTTGTAAAAAGCAAAGAAGTTGGACAGAGATACCACTTGAGGCAGAGGCTCTGTCCACAGAACCGAGGCAAAGATGCTAAAGATGGTGAGCGGGAATATGAATTTAGCGGAGGTTGAGACCAGGTGGGCAACGGGAGGAGAGGATAAGCTCAAGGGCAAGTTCCCATCTCCGGAGTTCTGAAAGGTTGGTGTCAGTGGGAAGTATCCAGATAACCCGGATGGTGTAGCACTGCGCCAAGATGTGCTGGCCGTGCCCCAAGGCGTGTTTAGCTACAGCTTACCAACAAACACTGTCTGCCTGTGACCATTCATACGAATGGACAGTTTGTTGCTGGTCATTCCCACATAGAACGCTTCACAGTGCAGGCATGTCAGTTGGTAAATCACGTGGGTGCTATCGCAAGTGGCTCTGCCCTTTATTGTGTACACCTTCTGGGTTACTGGACTGGAGTAAGTGCTGATGGAAGGGTGCATAGGGCAGGTTTTACAACGGGGGCAGTTGCATGGGTAGGAGCCAGAGGGTAGGAAAGGTGGTTTGGGGATTTCATAGGGATGGAGTAGGAGGTTACGAAGGTTAGGAGGGCGGCGGAAAGACACTCTCAGTGGAGGGGGAAGGATGTCATTAAGGATGGATCTCATTTCGGGGCAGGATTTAAGGAAGTCGTATCCCTGTTGGAGAGCCACATTCAGAGTCCGCTCCAGTCCCGGAAAGTATCTGGTGACAAAAGAGGGGCACTTCTGGGGTTTTTCGGTGGAAGGTTCTGGATTTGGGGGGATGAGGAGGTGGCTCTGGTAATTTGCTTCTGAACCAGGTCAGGAGGATAGCTGCGGGATGTAAAAGCTGTTATTAGGTTATTGGTGTACTGGTTCAGTGACTTGGGACTGGAGCAGACTCTTCTGCCACGAAGACCTAAGCTGTAGGGAAGGCAACGTTTGATGTAGAATGGATGGCAGCTGTCATAATGGAAGTATTGTTGTTTGTTGGTTGGTTTGATGTGGACGGATGTGTGAAGTTGGCCGTTGGACAGATGGCGGTCGACATGAAGGAAAGTGGCATGGGATTTGGAGTAAGACCAGGTGAATTTGATGGGACCAAAGGAGTTGAGGTTGGAGAGGAAATTTTGGAGTTCTTCTTCACTGTTGGTCCAGATCATGAAGATGTCGTCAATGAATCTGTACCAAACTTCGGGTTGACAGGCTTGGGTTTCCAGGGAGGCTTCCTCTAAGCGTCCCATAAATAAGTTTGCATATGGGGGGGGCCATCCTGGTTCCCATGGCTGTTCCCTTTAGTTGTTGGTATGTCCGGCCCTCAAAGGTGAAGAAGTTGTGGGTTAGGATGAAGTTTGGCTAGGGTATTAAGGAAAGAGGTTTTAGGTAGGGAAGTGGGGGGTCGGCGTGAAAGGAAATACTTCATCACAGCGAGGCCCTGGGCATGTGGGATATTTGTGTATAAGGAGGTGGCATCAATGGTTACAAGGATGGTTTCAGGAGGTAACAGGCTGGGTAAGGATTTCAGGCGATCGAGGCAGTGGTTGGTGTCTTTTATGAAGGATGGGAGACTGCACATGATGGGTTGAAGGTGTTGGTCTATGTAGGCAGAGATTCGTTCTGTGGGGGCTTGGTAACCGGCCACAATCAGCCGGCGTGGATGATTAGGTTTGTGAATTTTAGGAAGTAGGTAGAAGGTAGGGGTGCGGGGTGTCGGTGGGGTCATGAGTTTGATGGCCTCAGGTGAAAGGTTCTGTAGGGGGCCTAAGGATCTGAGAAGTCCCTGAAGCTCTGCCTGGACATCAGGAATGGGGTCACCATGACAGACTTTGTAGGTAGTGTTGTCTGAAAGCCGACGCGGCCCCTCAGCCACATACTCCGACAGATCAAGTACCACTGTCGTGGATCCCTTGTCGGCGGGGAGAATGATGATGGAATGGTCAGATCACAGATAGCTCGAGATTCAGCTGCGGTAATGTTGGGAGTAGGATTAAGGTTTTTCAGGAAGGACCGAGAGGCAAGGTTGGAAGTAAGGAATTCCTGGAAGGTTTGAAGGGGATGATTTTGAGGAAGAGCGGGTGGGTCTTGCTGTGATGGGGGATGGAACTGTTCTAGGCAGGGTTCAATTTGAATGATGTCTTGGGGAACTGGATAATCAGGAGTAGGATTATTTTTCTACGTGGCAAAGTGATATCTCCAGCCAAGGCTACGAGTATAGGATAGTAGGTCTTTGACAAGGGCTGTCTGGTTGAATTTGGAAGTGGGACTAAAGGTGAGGCCTTTGGATAGGACGGAGGTTTACACACAGACACACACACACTGTGTGTTTATTTGTTGCTATTACTGCCTGTGCCCCTTCGCCTGGTAAGTGTACTTCATCTATTTTTTACGTATATATATTGTTGAAATGAGATAGAATGGCTGGCCAGTACTTACCATTGTGCTGTACCGCCGATAGTAACACAAAATGAAAAAACAGATGACCTAGGTCGTGAACCACCTTTCCCTTCTGTTCCCATCCTTTATTCTTCCCTTCTCTCCCACCTGACAAAGGAACTCTGTTCCGAAAGCTTGTCCCTTTGTCTCCTTTTTTTCTGTTTTTTCATTTTGTGTTACTATCGGCGGTACAGCACAATGGTAAGTACTGGCCAGCCATTCTATCTCATTTCAACAATATTTATTATCTCTGAGGAGAATTTTCATCATTAATCGAATATATATATATAAACAGACACAGACAGACAGAAATAGGGCCAGGGCTAGTTCTAAATTTGGTACTTAGTGGTTTCACTGCGCGAGCTAGTAGCTGTCTGCTGCAGTCACTGCTCCAGTTAGTCCGCCATTTTCCTTCATATTTACATTATTTTGCGTTTTGTCTAAGTGTATGATCAGAATGTATTACACAATGTAATTCTAATGGTGGAATTCACACTGTCCGTTGCCGGACTGTCACCTCACGTCAACGTGAGCTTTCTCAAGAAGAATGTTTTGATGGATTGGTCATCTGCTAACATCGCGACTCCCAAGTTAACCTAATTTCGTCACGTGATTTTGATATTATATTAGACTGTTACATGGTTTGCATGCAAATGTGTCTTGTTAATCTTTAATTTATTATTATACTTTGGTTTAGTGGTAAAATGAGCGTCGTCCTAAAAGTGAGGTCGTATATCTGAAACCGAAAAATGGTTTATGGTTTGCAATATTGTAACAGAAAAGACTGAAGTCAATTGTTTATTTGAATAAGATTGTAATTTGATGACGCAATTTTCATTAAATAACATTTTAAATGGAAAAAGTCGGCCCAAATGAAGGACAAAAATTCAGTTGTGCATGACGTTATTAACAATGTCAGCAGGCAAATCGTAGTAGATAAAGTAAACAAGCTCTATTTATGCTCTTATAAATATTGTTTGATGTGTTCGTATGTTTATTTTTTCGCTTGAAAATAAATGTCGATGTTTTTGAAACGTTGTTTCTTTCCCAGCACTTTACCACACTAAATTGACCTGTGTGAATGCTTCTGAAGAACAACTTGGTGAATAGCTTGTGTTGTATGTGTGTGTCTTTTTTATGTTAATCTCACAGCTTGTCTGTGCGTCACTGTGGTGAGTTTTAAGTTGTCTTTATTATATTGTTTAATTCCAACCTGGAGTTTCCATTATTAGCTTTTTCTATTCTTGGTTTAACTTACTTACCCAGTTAAGAAATGCAATATTACTTTTCCTAATGACAGTATTCTTTTGAATCTGCTGGCATATCTGAATGATGGAATTATATTACCTACAGTATATTTTACTTCCTGTACAATCGAATTACATTCATTGGGAAATATAACACTAGGCTGGTTAAATTGTCCATGTTGCTGTCACTTTAACAAATAAAACAACTTTTTCCCATCTTCAGGAATTAGTCTGGTCTCTCCACAGATACTACTTTGATCTGTTTGTGCCTAAAGTCTGGTGATCTTCATTGATGGGCCATGCAAGCCAGTTGATTCAGGATATAATCTCCATGAATTAATTAATTATGGATAATCTTTGGAATGCAGCAGCAAATTTATGGCTGCTCGTAGCTGTTGTGTGTTGAATATCAGATGGTTAATAAACAGCAGAAATGGATTCAATTCAGTGTCATTATTAATCACTCTTTAAAAAAATAGGAAATACAGTTTTATTAAATTAATTGTTTTGGGGTAATTATAAAGAAATGCTTTACAATGGGAATAGGTATTAGTACATTGGTGGAAGACCCTTTTAATAACAGTCTGGGAATGTATGTGAAGAATCACAATGGTTCACTACATCCTTTTGGTTAAACTTGTGAAATATCTCAATATTCAAATCAACAATGTACAATTCATCAGGGGGGGGGGGGGGGGGGAGCGAATATACATGGATGATATTCTATTCTGAACACAATTAGACACAAGGTCGTAAAAGAACAATAAGAATACTAGGTCGTGATATGTTGCGTTATAAAATTGTGGGAGGGGTGTACTTTCCTAAAACTTGGTAACGCAAAAACCAATGAAAATAAATGTAGAAAATATCAGTGGTACCGAGTTGCAGTAAGTACTGGCCGACTGAAAAACAAATTGCTGCATGTCTATAGTAGAGTTTCCTTCAGTTTTTTATATGATTTCTTTGTTGTGACAGTGCTTTTTGGAACTATTAGAACGATTACAAAAAAGGGTGGAAGTTAGCCTGGTGCGGCAGGCTCCCCGTGCTGCCCGAAGCCCCTCTTGGCTACTAATGGAACCTGAGCTACAGCGGAGGATCCAGGAAGCTGCTTGCCTCGTCCTGGTGCCAAGTGACGAAGCACACAGGTCACGTCATGTCAGTCTTTCTGCAAGGGTAAGATTACATTCTTCTCTGGTAGAATTATGTTATGGAATTACAACTTGAATGAAAGTGAGTACATTTGTGAAGGCAGAAATCTTGGTTCATCATCTTGTCAAAGCTGTTTACATTTGTAGTGAGAAAGTTATTTTTGTAAAACCATAAATTCATAATGCTGCCTCATTCACTTTTCAGCTTGTGGTAGTCAGTAACTGTAAGAAAATACCGTTTGCAGAGTTTCATTACTATTATATTTCCAACAGCTATAAATTTTGTAACAGTCATTCAGTTTTAGATGTTCCAGAAAAAAGGAAAATGACTTATTACAGTGATATTAATGACTGCAGTAAATCTGATTTTTCATGAACTTCAGCTGTGAGAATAATTATTTCCTGATTGATAAAGTACAATTTGAGCAAATCTTAAATTAGATTCTCAAAACATTTGATTGAGGAAATGGACAGTTTTATCAAAACTTAAACAGACTGATCAGCTGTTATGGGTTCATATGTTAACTGAACTAAACTGTTCCTGTCAGACGTATTTGAAGTGACGAGTATTACCTAGATCAATATCCCTTCCCTTGATTCTCGGTTCACGCCCCCCCCCCCTCCCCACCCCCCCACCCCCATCCCCTGATCTGAAAGTTATATTCAGAAGCCCTAACTGCGTAAACTGCATCAGATTGGAAGACTGAAATAGTTCATTTGATGAACTAGTACTGAACTGTGTGAACTAGTTTGTACTGAAAGATTGGATAGTTAAGTTTGCGAATGTGGAACAGCATACATAGGAGAAACAGGAAGGCCTATCCATTTACGAATGGCAGAGCATGAAAGGTACACAAGTATAAAACAGCACAGCAAGTCAGCGGCCACAGGACGCAAGGAAGAGTGTAAGCATAATATAAACTTCAAGGACATACAAGTGCTCTCTAAACAACCATTTAAAACGAAGAAAATAATTCGTAAAGCAATTGAGATCAGTAAACATTCCTACAACATGAACAGAGAATGAATTTCTCACCATCTTGGCTTCCGGTGTTGACAACACGGCAATGCGTGGCAACTTCGTCACTACCCAGAAGAACTAAGCAGACCATATGGTTGCTGCCGTTGATTGCCAAGAGCGCACATGCGTACAACTTCCTTTTTTCTACCAATAGGAATCACCAATGCAAACACCAATAAAGCACATCTTCCTTTCCCAATTCCACCTATCAGAAAAACCAATGCAAACATCAATCAAAATTAAACTGTTAGGACAGAACATGCTTTATAAGACCAGCACAAGGAGGAAACAAGTCAGTATTCTCTGAGGAAGGCTCCCGCAACGGATCCGAAATGTTGGAAAGATTTTATCATCATGACACGGCAAATAGCTCAGAAGAATTTTAACGTTAACAATAATGATCACGAAAGCCTACGTTCGAACTTACTTCATCTTCTTTGGTGAATGAATTTCAGAAAGCTGTGTTTAGCAGTTCTGCTTTAGCATAGTAACATCTGTACCATCACCATTGCTATTGTGTAGTGAAGGTATCGATTGTGTTTTGCCTCTGATATAGTTTATGTATGACCAGAGTTTCTTTGGATTTTCTACAAAATTACATAACAGGGTTTTGTTGTGGAAACTATTAGAAGTTCTTGCATTGAAGTTCGAGCTACATTTAGAGTTCCGGTAAAAGATTGCCAGACTTTGGGACTTTGTGTCTGTTAAAATTTGGCATGCTTTTTTCTTTGCCTTTGCAAGAGTGATCTAACCTGTTTTGTGGTAAACCACCCTCTTTTGTGAATTTAATTGGTATAAAGCAGCTGTTAATATTATTTCTTTGAATGTAAGTTGCATCTGATCTACTCACATTGTTAATTTTGAAAGACTGGAGATTCTCACTCAGGAAAGCGTTAATCAAATTTTTATCTGCTTTTTTAAATAAATAAAAATTATAGAGGGAAACTTTCCCGGTGGGATAAACAAAAATAAAAATAGAAAAGAGATGACTTACCAAAAGGACCAGCTCGTCGAGAGAAACAAATAAAATCACACACATACAAGCTTTCGCCACCACTGGCAGCTTCTTCAGGAAAAAGAGGAAAAAAAGGGGAGGAAAAGGGAAGGATATCGGTTTTAAGGAAGTGGAAAAGGAGTCATTCCAATCCCAGGAGTGGAAGGACTTACCTTAGGGGAAAAAAAGGAAGGTAAACAAATACACACACACTCAGACATATCTAAACGCAAACACACCTAGACAGACATTTGTGAAAAGCAAAGAAGTTGGACAGAGATACCAATTGAGGCAGAGGCTCTGTCCACAGAACCAAGGCAAAGATGCTAAAGATAGTGGGCGGGAATTTGAGTTAGCGGAGATTGAGACCAGGTGGGCAACAGGAGGAGAGAATAAGCTGAAGGGCAAGTTCCCATCTCCGGAGTTCTGAAAGGTTGGTGTCGGTGGGAAGTATCCAGATAACCCAGACGGTGTAACACTGCGCCAAGATGTGCTGGCCGTGCACCAAGGCATGTTTAGCCACAGGGTGATCCTCATTACCAACAAACACTGTCTGCCTGTGACCTTTCATGCGAATGGACAGTTTGTTGCTGGTCATTCCCACATAGAACGCTTCACAGTGCAGGCATGTTAGTTGGTAAATCACGTGGGTGCTATCACAAGTGGCTCTGCCCTTGATCGTGTACACCTTCCGGGTTACTGGACTGGAGTAAGTGGTGGTGGAAGGGTGCATAGGGCAGGTTTTACAACGGGGGCGGTTGCATGGGTAGGAGCCAGAGGGTAGGGAAGGTGGTTTGGGGGTTTCATAGGGATGGACTAGGAGGTTACAAAGGGTAAGTTGGGCGGCGGAAAGACACTCTCGGAGGAGTGGGGAGGATGTCATTAACGATGGATCTCATTTCGGGGCAGGAGAGCCACATTCAGAGTCCGCTCCAGTCCCGGAAAGTATCCAGTGACAAAAGGGGCACTTCTGGGATTCTTCGGTGGAAGGTTCTAGATTTGGAGGAATGAGGAGGTGGCTCTGGTAATTTGCTTCTGAACCAGATCAGGAGGATAGCTGCGGGATGTAAAGCTGTTATTAGGTTATTGGTGTACTGGTTCAGGGATTCGGGACTGGAGCAGACACTTTTGCCACGAAGACCTAAGCTGTAGGAAAGGGAACGTTTGATATGGAATGGATGGCAGCTGTCATAATGGAGGTACTGTTGTTTGTTGGTAGGTGTGATGTGGACGGATGTGTGAAGTTGGCCGTTGGACAGATGGAGGTCGACATCAAGGAAAGTGGCATGGGATTTGGAGTAGGACCAGGTGAATTTGATGGGACCAAAGGAGTTGAGGTTGGAGAGGAAATTCTGGAGTTCTTCTTCACTGTGAGTCCAGATCATGAAGATGTCAATGAATCTGTACCAAACTTTGGGTTGACAGGCTTGGGTTTCCAGGAAGTCTTCCTCTAAGCGTCCCATAAATAAGTTTGCATACGAGGGGGCCGTCCTGGTTCCCATGGCTGTTCCCTTTAGTTGTTGGTATGTTCGGCCCTCAAAGGTGAAGAAGTTGTGGGTTAGGATGAAGTTTGGCTAGGGTATTAAGGAAAGAGGTTTTAGGTAGGGAAGTGGGTGGTCGGCGTGAAAGGAAATACTCCATCGCAGCGAGGCCCTGGGCATGTGGGATATTTGTGTATAAGGAGGTGGCATCAATGGTTACAAGGATGGTTTCAGGAGGTAACAGGCTGGGTAAGGATTTCATGCGATCGAGGAAGTTGTTGGTGTCTTTGACGCCTTAAATCCTGCCCCGAAATGAGATCCATCCTTAATGACATCCTCCCCACTCCTCCGAGAGTGTCTTTCCGCCGCCCACCTAACCTTCGTCACCTCCTAGTCCATCCCTATGAAACCCCCAAACCACCTTCCCTACCCTCTGGCTCCTACCCATGAAACCGCTCCCGTTGTAAAACCTGCCCTATGCACCCTTCTACCACCACTTACTCCAGTCCAGTAACCCGGAAGGTGTACACGATCAAGGGCAGAGCCACTTGCGATAGCACCCACGTGATTTACCAACTAACATGCCTGCACTGTGAAGCGTTCTATGTGGGAATGTGACCAGCAACAAACTGTCCATTCGCATGAACGGTCACAGGCAGACAGTGTTTGTTGGTAATGAGGATCACCCTGTGGCTAAACATGCCTTGGTGCACGGCCAGCACATCTTGGCGCAGTGTTACACCGTCCGGGTTATCTGGATACTTCCCACCGTCACCAACCTTTCAGAACTCCGGAGATGGGAACTTGCCCTTCAGCTTATTCTCTCCTCCTGTTGCCCACCTGGTCTCAATCTCCGCTAACTCAAATTCCCGCCCACTATCTTTAGCATCTTTGCCTTGGTTCTGTGGACAGAGCCTCTGCCTCAATTGGTATCTCTGTCCAACTTCTTTGCTTTTCACAAATGTCTGTCTAGGTGTGTTTGCGTTTAGATATGTCTGAGTGTGTGTGTATTTGTTTACCTTCCTTTTTTTCCCCTAAGGTAAGTCCTTCCACTCCTTGGATTGGAATGACTCCTTTTCCACTTCCTTAAAACCCATATCCTTCCCTTTTCCTCCCCTCTTTTCCTCTTTTTCTTGAAGAAGCTGCCAGTGGTGGCGAAAGCTTGGATGTGTGTTTGTGTGTGATTTTATTTGTTTCTCTCGATGAGCCGGTCCTTTTGGTAAGTCATCTCTTTTCTATTTTTATTTTTTTTTTTAAATATATTTTTCATGTAGTTTTGGTGGATTTGGGAAATCTGATACTTAGTTTTGCTACAACTACTGTGTTTACTAACCCCTGTGTCTCTTTTGAAGCTCGTTATTAACTCTGGATTGTTTATTGCTAGGAGGTCAATTATGTTTTCACAACCATTTACTATTCTAGTTGTTAAAGATTATTTTCAGAAATGCATTCAGTACAATTTTGGACGATCTTTTTTTGCCACATCTATTTTTGCCAATATATCAAGGGTAAGTTAAAGTCTCCAGCAATTAAAATTGTATGTTTTGGGTACGGTTTTGATATTTGATCCAAGCTTTCTTTGAATATTTCTGCAATCAGATCATCTGAGGCTGAGGGTTGGTAAAAAGAACTAATTATTAGTTTATTCCAGTTGTTAGGTATGACCTCTACTGATACCAACACACAGGAACTATCTACTTCAATTTTGCTACAGGTTCTACATCTACATAAATACTCTGCAATCCTCCCTAAGGTGCGTGGCAGAGGGTACACGGTACCACTACTTGGGATTTCCTTTCCTATTCCACTCCCAAAAAAAGGGGGGGGGGGCGGGAATGCCTATATGCCTCCTTACGAGCCCTAATCTCCCTTGCTTTGTCTTCGTGATCACTGCGTGAAATGTAAGTAGGCGGCAGGAAGATCGTACTACACTCAGCTTCAAATTCCGGCTCTCTAAATTTGCTCAACAGAAATTCACGAAAAGAACATCGTCTTTCCTCCAGCGATCCCCAATTGAGTACCTGGAGCATTTCCATGCTTGCACCTTGGTTGAACCTACCAGTAAAAAACCAAGCTGCTCACCTCTGAACTGTTTCTATGTGTTCCTTTAAACTGATCTGCTGCGGGTCCCAAACACTTGAGCAATACTCAAGATGTGGTTGTACAAGTGTTTCACACATGGTCTGCTTTACATATGAAGTACATCTTCCCAAAATTCTCCCAATAAACCCAACTGGTTGTGACAGCAATAAATGTGCCACCACCTGTTTTCTATTTAATCTATCCTTTCTGAACACCATTTGTCCCTTTGTAAAAATTTCAGCTGCACTTATCTCCAGCAACTTGCATTGCTCTGTTGGCAAGATACATGGAATGAGACCAAACAACAGAAGGGCAGTTATTTTGCCAGCCTACAACCCCAAATCAATCCCACTCTATGGTTCCAGAAGGTGCAGTTAAACCGTTTTACAATATCAACAATAATTCACCTCTGGTTCAACCATGCTTCATATCCACTTCATTTATATTGTATCAACATTATTAATTCTCCAATATGTGAGTGTAATCCTGAGTCAGTCGCTGATGTTAATCATATTTTCTTTGCATATGCTAAATTTGTCAATGAACGGCAAAAATTCATCAAATGAATACAATCATTGGGTTATCTACTACCTTTAAATGCTGCTCAACATTTAATTATATAAAGTTATTGGGAAATTCATCAAGAGGACAGGTTTAAAATTATAAAAATACTAGCTTATATGCCCGTGCTTCGCAACAGTTGTTGAAGGAGGGCCTTTGTGTATCATGGCTTCTTACGGTTCCAGACCTCAGTCAGTAAAAATAGAATCCTTGCTGTATCGCTCTGTGAATAAACTCGGTTGTCCTAGCCAAGATGTCAAATGTAAGTATGTCATTTTCCGAAATGATGTATCTTCATAAAGATGTCAAAGGTAAGTAAAAGTCATTGTCCGAAACAATGTAGCTTCATAAAGTTTTTGATACAAAAAGTGAAAGTGCCAAAATAAGCAAAGAAATGTCGTTAAGTATTTCATACACAAAGCGAAATCAGTAACACTATGTTCAATGTTTGTTGGTATTTGTAGACATAAGATTGCTTAATTCTGTCACATACGTCCGCTTTCTTGTTGTACTACCCCATACTGTAGAGATTACTCTATACAAATAGACATGTTATTGCTTTAAGAGAAATGTTTAAATTGTGATATCTTACTTTTTCTGATCCAATTTGGTGAAATGAAGCATTTCTGTAACCGCAAGATACCCTCGCGTTTCCTGTGAAAAACCCCTCAAAATTCGTGTATTAGTTTTGGAGATGAAAGAGAAAGACATGATGGTTGTCAATGAAAAAAGTTAAATTGTGATGATGTTCTTATCGTGCTCCCATTTTTATGAAACTAAGTCTATATGTTGCCCCAAGGTACGTTGAAGTGAACTCTGAAAACACCATGCAAATTCGTGAAGTAGTTTTGGAGAAGTGGTTTCCAATAAATGAACAGACAGACACAACGGTCTATAAAAAACCCTTCATGATTCTATTTTGATGAAATCATGCCTAGATCCTAAACCAATCTCCGCTCATGTTTCCTGTGAAAACCGCATGAAAATTCGTCCTGTAGTTTGGAAGATTGAAGCGAATAGTGACAGGCCTACATTTACAGATTTATTATTAGTGTAGATATGTTGTACAACTGTAAAATTTTGCAGGAATATACTGATTCATATAACTGCTGTATGTCGGTAAAATCTGTTTCGAATATGGTTAGTAGTAAAGAAGTAATAGATTAAAACGTGATGATTGATGGGGCAGTTTTCTATGAACGTTACTCTTTACATCCTCATATCTCGTGAACTACATGTCATACTGTGATACAATTTCGAACGTACATTGAGCTCTAAGTGTGTATTCTGTCTGCAAAATTTCCTGTGAGTACAATTGGTAGTGTAGAAATTATAAATTTTAACATTATACCAAATTCCTTAATTTTTTTCCATGAACAGCGGAAAAGTAGTAAGTGAGAAACTTTTTTTCTTTCATTATTTTGATGTGGTTGTCTGCGAGAGAAAGTTTAATAATGGTGTGAAATTATGTTTGAAGTTTGTTCCAAGTCGCCAAGTACTGTCATTCTCATATAGTGTACTTATCAAGTCTCGTCGCATTATGTATCAGTTTTTTTACGATTCTTATTATTCATTACATTGTATCTGCTGAAACATGTGTTGTATAAGGTTCATACTCCTACAGCAATTGTTGTCTCAAGTAAGGAATATGTGTAGCAAATCTGGTTGAAATCGGTCCAGTGGTTTAGGAGGAAATGTGCAGTATTGTCGTTTGGCGCAACAGTTTTTCGCGTATCTCATTGTTTGATGTAATATCTCCTTATGTATGTGTCGTAGGTGATTCTTACCCCGACAGTGATTGTTGCCTGATATTAAGGAACAAGTGTACCAAGTTTGGTTGAAATTGGTCCAGTACTTTAGGAGGAGATGTGGAACATACATACATGCATGCATACATACATACATACACATATACAGCCTATTTTATAAGATGTAAGATAATTGGAGAAGACATTAATGTATATGCATAATCAATTTGTATGACTTACTTATTATATTCTAATTGCTGTAAAATAATATCAAAAATGTACTTTTGATGGCTAAATAGAGGAACTACTCTAATGGCCAAATAATAATAATAATAATAATAATAATAATAATAATAATAATAATACATCTGAGGGAAAACTTGGAAAATACTCCCCATAGGTTTCTTAGTCTTAGTCTTGCAGTTATGGAAGAAAAAATTCATTGGCTTCCCATGCCACTATATGCTTGCGACCTTCCTATCAGTAGTCACCAATAAGAATTGGGCAATACATAACTCAGGGTAGCAAACAGTTTATGGCTCGTTGTTTCTGTTCATAGGGGTCAGTTATGTATTTCAGCTTCTATGCTCTAAACACCTACCCAATCTGTTTAAACAAGATCAGTAATTAATCTGTAGTTCAGCCAGTCTATCAATCTCCATATTATGATGTGAAATATATTTAAACAAACATAAATTAAACTTCTGAATAACCAACAAAATGGATTCTAAGATAAAGAATTTGTTCACTCAAGAAGTAATTCTTTATAAATGAAGTTTATTACTCATTTTGGACATGAAAATGCAGAGGTGGTCCTACTTTATACATCGGTAAATACTGAATATTTCCCCAACTATTGTTCATGATAGCCACAATAAGTATCACACGCATTTGAGAGTAAAAGTTCCAAATTATCACTCGTAAATTAGTGAAGTCCATCTAACATTGCAGTTCCAAATTAATCTGCGATTACAGTATTTGTTATAAAACACAGTTTGTCATCACACATGTACACAATTGCTGATTTATCATAGTTCCACAGCCTGCATTGTTCTGCAGTCACAGCCCTGTAAATTTTCTGAGTCCACACATGCCTATCTCTTCAAATCACAAGTTTGTAACACAGCTTCAGACTGCCCAGTGTCACAACCTTTCACCACCACATCCAAGTTAAGAGTCCCTTCCCAAGCATTCAAAAGTGTGCCCTACCTGCTCCCAAATTTGTATCCTTCTGCACATCCTATCGCCTCATCTTCAAAATACAATTTCCCTTCCAAAACATTATACATTTGAATATCACAGAAATAAATGCTTTGACCACCTCCCTACAAATATTGTTTACATTTAACAAACAAATATATATTTTACAGTACTAAAAACAGTTGAGATTGAAACTCTTTGTTCAGGTAGCCATTAAGCATGGAGTTTCACTTTTCAAATATACTGCCGCCGTTGAAATATAGTTACACAATTAATATTTAATGTATCACGGCTTTTTATAGAAATATATTCAGTTCTTGTCCACAAATACTTATATTATAGAAGGAAACTTTCCTGGTGGGATAAATATTTATAAAAATGTATAAAAAATAGAAATAAGATAACTTTCCCAAAGCGCAGGCTCATCGACAGATATAAATAAAAACACACACAAGCACACATACAAGCTTTCACAACCGTTGGTCACTTCTTCAGGAAAAGAGGAAGGAAGGAGGGGAGAAAGGGAAGGATACAGGTTTTAAGGAAGTGGAAAGGAGTCATTCTAATCCCAGGAGTGGAAGGACTTACCTTAAGGGAAAAAAGGAAAGCTAAACATGCGTGCACACACCTATACACATACACACGCAAACAAAACAAGGTAGACAAGGTAGTTACAGAATAGCATTCCACAGAAAGTCCAATGAAAAACTTCAGCACTATTTTGAGTACGAGGTAGCTCCATATCCTTTATCTTTGTTTGACAATGTAGGTATGTGGAAAACACAAATGTGTTTTTTTACAAGCTATTTGATCCATCTGAAAATCCAGTTGACTTCGGAAAGGCAGAGTTTGTTGTAGATGGAGGATTTCTGTTGCATAGTGTGACATTACAGATACGGGGGGTAGCTGATTGTTTCCATATGAAAGGTGGGTTTCGCCAGGCTGTTGGGTTCCCCAGCCAGCCAGCTAACAGTTTGGACCTAGTGAATTGGATACAAGTAGTCAGGGTTTCCCTAATGTGCTTGGAAACAGGAAGCGACTGTCTTGGATGAGCGAGGGCAGCTAACCCAGATTGCAACTGAAATACAGTATCGCCACACACATTATTCATTGGACTTTTTGTGGAATGCTATTCTGTAAGTAATCATTGAACAGAAATGATAAAATACGATGTTGAGTGTTAACATGTGATTCAAAAGTAAGTGAATAAATCTGATATTTCCTGATCAGCAAGGTTTCTTGTCCATTTCATTGACACTTCAAAAACTTAATTTGATGCTCTATAATTTATATCCTATAAACTTTTGTATCAAACAAGCCAATTTCCAAATGCAGCATGTCTTATAATGACAGATGTTAGTGTTTTTTGGTAGGTGTGGAAAAATTGTCCCTCTTTGACATATAATTTCGCTGATAAAATTTAATCAAATAGTTATGTTTTTGTACTCAATCGATGCAGAATTTAATGCTCTATATTTTTTGTAATCTTTGCTTTTTCAATTAAATACTGAGTTTTCGAGGAATTTGGAAAAATACTAGGAAAAGGTCAAAATTTTGGTGGTTTTCTTATCGCATCTGAAGCTCCATTCAGAAACCAGGGCAAACTCAGATTATTCATACCAGAAGCCTGCTTGAGTGATTAAAACAGTTTCCTGATGTCCACTAATTTTTGGAAGGCAACTCCCTTTTTGGAGGTAATTTTACTGGCCTGTAAGTGTTGTGCTTCCTTCCACACCATTCCAGAATTGAAATAATTGTGTGACATACAGAATATCTATCCATACTGTCACAATGTTCAACACGCTCAAAAGTACGTTCACCAGTTATTAAATATGATTGGTGGTGTCCTGTTCATCACTACATAATTGAACTATTGTGTATTTTGTTTTCTGGTCATTTACTTTAAAGTCATGTCTTATTGTGTCTTCTGTAAGCTCTACAGATAATTGTCTAATCTAGATTTCATTGCTTCCAATGAGCAATATATCATCTGTATATGCTAAACTTTGTTTCTTTGAAGGATCCTAGCAGAAACTAATTTGAATTTTCTCACTACTCTTTCCAAGACTATATTAGAGAGATGGGGAGATAGAGGATCTCCTTATCTTACCCCAGTTTTAATTTTAAATTGATCAGATTTTTATCCATTCAGCAAAACCATGCTTGTAGCCTATTTGCAGCCACAGATAATTTGCAGAGATTTATCATTTCAATTGAGAGTCCAGTTTCGCTCATTACATTCCAAGTGTGTTGCCTGTGAATGGAGTCATAAGCTTTCATGAAATCAATAAACAGGTAAACAAAAATAAAAAATAGAAAAGAGATGACTTACCAAAAGGACCGGCTCGTTGATAGAAACAAATAAAAATCACACACAAACACACATACAAGCTTTTGCCACCACTGGCAGCTTCTTCAGGAAAAAGAGGAAAAAGGGAAGGATATGGGTTTTAAGGAAGTGGAAAAGGAGTCATTCCAATCCCAGGAGTGGAAGGACTTACCTTAGGGGGAAAAAAAGGAAGGTAAACAAATACACACACACTCAGACATATCGAAACGCAAACACACCTAGACAGACATTTGTAAAAAAGCCGGTTTAGGAATGTAAACTGCTGCAAGATGCAGACGCAAGCAATGCCGGGCGATTACATTGGGCGTTGGCCGCTAGAGTGCGCCACAGGAAACAGTGGCAAACGCCAGGGCTCGCCATGTGTGAGCTATTGATATAAACAGTGCCGCATGTGTGTGTGCGCCTTTCAGTGTGTTGTTGACAATTTGTGAGTTTACCTTGTGGGTGTTCGCACAGCTGTTGCACACCTGTGGTACGATTGTATTTGTGTGTGTGTAACGTGAATAAAACATTGGCGACGAGTGCGGTATTGTTCTCCGCGCATTTTTTGCTCTGATGTGGTTGTTCGTCTTCACACAATGACTAATGGTACTTCCGATGACATTCTACGATGCCTCATTGAACAACAAGAGGTTTTTGCATCGGCGATTCACACTCAAATCCAGGTATTGCATTATCTTGCTTCAGCCTTGTCTAGTGGGTCGCATCCTCCGTCTGCCCTGCAGGTTGTTTGGGTGGGGGGACAGTACTTCTCCCAGATAGACCTCTCAGAAGCATATTTTCAAGTCCCTCTCGATGCTGACTCTCGTCTTTTGGTCCTTAACACGCCATTTGGGTTGTACCAATATTTGAGATTTCCGTTCGGGATGCCCAGCGCTCCAGTAATCCTTTAGCGCTTCCTTGAACAATTCACACTGTGGGTTCCTGGATGTGTTAATTATCTCGACAATATAGTAGTGTCCGGCCCCTCAGCTGACGAACATTTACGCAACTTATGTGCACTTTTCACAGTATTGCAGGTGGTGGCAGGCCTGACATGCAATCTGAAGAAATGCCATTTCTTTCAGACTTCTATCATTTTTCTGTGGTTTGAGGTTTCTAGTGAGGGCAGCAAGCCTCTTCGTCAGAATGTCCCCCCCCCCCCCCCCCCCCCGTTGTCTCTCTCCCTTGGCCGACATCAGTCAAGGACCTTAGTGTTTTAGTAAAGGTCACTTATTATTATAAGGTCTTCCTGGGGGCTTTGTCTATAGCAAAACCTCTGCATGACCTGTCGCGCAAAGGGACTTCTTTCCATTGGTCATCGGCTTGTGACGAAGCATTTTGCTTATTAAAGGAGTTGCTACAATCAGCACCTTGCCTCGTAACCTATCAATCAGGCCTCCCCCTCATCTTAGTGACAGACGTCTCCCAACACGAGATTGAGTGAGTGCTCGATCGTTTTTCCCTCAAAGTCGCTCACTTCGGCCCAAACCAGATATTTCCAGATTGAGGAGGAGTCTCTTGCTATCATCTACACTCTGAAAAAGTTCCACGTCTTTCTGTATGGTGTAAAATTTCATCTCATAACTGATCACAAACCACTGGTATCTCTCTTTCATCCATCAGCATCACTACCCGACAAAGCCGAACACCATCTTCAGCGTTGGGCGCTGTTCTTATCTCGCTATAACTGTGATACACTTCCATCCTACATCCAAACATTCAAATGCGGATGCACTCTCCCACCTCCTGCCCCCCTGCAAGTTGTCCAACTCAGCCAGAGGCTGACAAATTTCCTCCTGTGGGGGACCTATACTGTCGTGGGTACAGTCACCACCCACACGGGATCCGTCTCCTCCTGCCACACCACTACCTTCAGGGTCCCTGTCTCCAAGCTCTGGGCCCGAGTTGGAGATAGCGTCCAAGCCACAATGAATCACTGGTCCTGCCAAATGGGTTGGTGGGGGAAGGACGCCGCCCACGCTCAAAGTACTTCAGGCCCTCTGCAATGTTGCCAGCCTGTCACCTCAGTTAGAAGCCAGCAGATAATGATACCATGGACATCTCTAGAATCCAATCTTCCCCAAGGAGGAAGGAATGCTGTAAGACGCAGATGAAAGCGACGCAGAGCCATTACGTCAGGTGTTGGCAGCGAGAGTGCGCTGCGGGAAAGTGTGGCAAATGCCAGCTATTGATATAAACAGTGCCGCATGTGTACGTGCCTTTCAGTGTGTTGTTTGACAAGGTACGAGTTTACCTCGCGGGTGTTCACACAGCCAGTGCACGCTTGTGCCACAATTGTATTTGTGTTCATGAATAAAACATAAACATTTTCATTTATTGTTTTGATTGCAAATATATTGTCAGTAGAAGATCTGTTTCTGTGTAAGCCATTTTGATAATCTCCAATTGTATTTTCTGCATACGGTTTTAAGCAGTTTAGCAATAAACTAGACAAAATCTTATAACTGTATTAATAAATGAAATTCCTCAATAGTTTCCAATATCAGTTTTTTTTAATTTTTATTTAGTATTTTTTCTTAATGGTTAGTCACTATTCATGATTCTCTTAATTATTTTGGAATGTTACCTGTTTTCCACATTACCTGTATGAGTTGAAACAAACATCTATGCAATGATTCTCTTCCATTTTTAGTATCTCAGCTGGAATTCTGTCACTCCCAGTTACTTTATCAGTTTAGATGTTTGAAACATTCCACCACTTCCACAAATGTTGGTTCTGGAGTAGCTTCATTATTGGAACTGACTGTAATTTGTGGTATCATCATCATTGCCATTTAAATCACTTTTGTTTTGTAATTGAGACCTTTTTTTTAATTTTTCTGATTGTGCTGAATGATGTTATTTAGATTATATTCATAATTAGATTCAATGTATTGTTTTAGTTTTTTCCTACAGTTAATTTTATTACCCAGTGTTTGAGATTAGTTATAAGCTAGTTCTATTTCAGTATTATAATTTACTTGCAACCATGTTTTGCATAGTTTCATAATGTTGTCTTCAGTTTCTTCACATTTTTCATTGAACCAGTTCTTCCTCCCTTTCTTAGCTTTCTTATGAATTGCAGCTGTGAGATGACTTCTTGTACAGCACTCATTAATGGTTGTTTCAGTGTTTTCTCCCATATCACTTAGTCTCAAATAAGTTTGAAACTTCAAATCTTGTTCTTCAGTATTTCTTCTGACCCTATTACATTTTACAAATCACATATGTTAACATTTTTGGTTTTACTTTCACTTTAGGTCCTATCTTCAGTATGATTTTCCTGCATGGCCGCTATGGTCGGGGGTTTGCTCGGGCATAGATGTTTGTGTTGTCTTTAGTGTAAGGTAGTTCATAAGTTTAGGGACTGATGACCCCGCAGTTAAGTCCCTTAAGCTTAACAAACATTTGAACATTCAGTATGATTTTCATTGTGTTGATTACTTGACTGTGGTCTGACCCCACTTCTGAGAAATATGACCAGTCTGATTTGTTGTCTTCTTAACATGTAATGCCATGTTTATTTGTACAGGATGACCAGTTAGTCTAAAATAGTTTAGGGAAATAATTCAAAAATTTTATTTCAAACATTCGCTTAAGTTTTGCAAGTGTTCTTCCACTGCGACATACGCCTTGATAATGTGACGAAGGCTGTCCACCTTGCAGGACAGAGCCAAAACAGAGCTGAAACTACTGACATTTCCATGCTACCGTGGAGCCAATAGCAGACACCCACGTTTGATCACGTGTGCCACTGCTGCAGGACTCAGAGGTGCGAGAATCGGTTCCTTCGCTCTCTTCAGTTTGAATTCTCGTGCAGAACAGACGCACACCAGAGGCTCAGTGTCTGTGCGAGGTGAACGGCCGCATGCTGTCCGCTCCCGCCTAGCGGCTGTTCGGCATCAGCCACCAACTGTGTGAACCGTAAACATAACCATTACCGTAACCTTCACCTTTTCCGTTTTCTAATCCATTTAGACTGGCATTCATTCATTACATCCGTACCCAGGGCAAGTCCCGATATGTATCGCGTAATTCAGAATACACTAAATATTAACTTACATCCTATCTTTTATTTGCCATTCAGCCACCCTTTCCTAGGGCGCCCACAAGCCTTCACCGCTCTGCCTTCCATCCTGACAACGCTTCCAACACATTTTATTTATGCAGAACTGGGCTGGGTTTTACAATTTTAGTATCATCCGTGGGATAAAGATTAAGTGCTGTACATATTTATGTTTGTTTATGACATCATGTTTCAGTATTTGGTTCCAAAAATCTGTTAAGTTTTGTTGTTTGTTAGTGACCACTTTGACTTGAATCTAAGATAGCATAATCTTTAATCAATGGCTTCAATATTATTGCTGTAGGTAGGATGCCATTTTTCTTGCAGAAGGCTGTTCCAAATTCATGATAGCCATTTCCTATGCCACTATTCAATATTGGTTATTTATCCATACCTTGTATATTCCTGCCCAATGGTTGTATTTTCTGTATTGCTGTTACCTACATTGACAAAATTAGTAATCATTTTGAGTGTTATTAAAAATAGTTGCATTGACCAGATGCACTCAAACAGCATTTTTGTGACACAAATCATTGATGTGTCTGTCACTAAATATTAAATTTATTTTACTGGCAGAGCCTGCACGTCTGGGATGAAACCTCCCCACAAGCAAATAGAGTGGACACTGTCCTCCTTTCTTGACCTGCCCACTATTTCCCTAAGGGGCTGCATCACGCACTTAATTTTGGAGCTCCCAAAGATGAGCAATACCACTGTCTGTACTCTCAGAAAGATCAGTTACCATCCAGACAGGTAAGGTAGCCTGTGTTAGCTCAGAGATAATATCTGCAGTGGGCAGTATTTCAAACCAGTTACTATGTACTATGTTTTAGTGCCAAGCGTAACTGAAACTGGTAACTTCATAGGAAGTAGAAACTTTTGACGTAATTGTATTCAACATAATTGATTTTTTCGGCAATCCTGTAATGATGTTATTCATTATTTAAATAATGAAACAGTGCTCACCAATTTGTCCATGTCTTGCATGACAATATTTGAGAATTTATTCACATTATCAATTGCATATATGTACAGAAGTATTTTTTGTGATGTTTGCACTGTTTCTGCGTCTCTCGGTTGTCGTCTTTTGGAGGTTATAATGTGCTCTGCCCCATACAGTTTGCCGGCCAATACACAGATGCAAACCATCCATCATTCTCACAGTTTATGAAAAATCACAAAAGTACTTATATAAATATTTGTGCCTCTCAATGAATTCACAAATTGTAATAATGGAAAGTCCAGGTTGGAATAAATAATATAGTGAGGACAGTTTACTACTCACCGCAAAGACGTGGCGACGAGCTGCGACAGGCACATACAAAAGACACACACATACAACACATTCAGCTATCGGCCGATAGCTGAATGTGTTGTATGTGTGTGTCTTTTGTATGTGCCTGTCGCAGCTCGTCGCCACGTCTTTGCGGTGAGTAATTCACAAATTGTGTCATTTTAAAGATGAAAACCCCCTATTCGTCGCACGTCATTCGCAAACTGATACTTGGTGCAGTGTTTGATAAGAGAAATAATCAGAGCCACCTAGGTGTCAATGTTGTAAGCCTTTATGACACTCTCATCAACCATCACGCCATGCAGTCGGCGTGCTCTGTTAATGGCGACAGGTGAAATATCCGTTTGAATAAGCGCAAACTGTCAAGTAACTTGACTGCGTAAAGTTTATGAACACTACTCGAAGGCACTACCTTAGATATTTTATGTACATGGACATTTTATTTCATTAGATGAATAGGTGTTATTTATTTATTTTTTCTAAAAAAAAAAAAAAAAAAAAAAAAAAAAAAAAAAAAAAAAAAAAAAAAAAAAAAAGTTCTTAAAAGTGGGGTGCGTCTTATATGCCAGCATGTCTTATATGCCAGCAAATACAGTAATTGGGATGATGCTCAGCTTGTTCTTACTGACACCCAGCATTTGAATTATGGCATTAAGACTGTCATTTTGGTGCAGCTTCTTGCACTCTCTTTAACTTTTTTATGTAATTATTTTGTTTTTCCCAGAGGGCACTGGTAAGACCAGTTGATCTTTAAGTGCATGGATGTTTCACAGTGTGTACTGTGTTTGCTTTTGGCCCATATCCACCTTGTCAGTGTTCTTCAATCTTCTCACTTTTACAAGTCACCTTGCTCCATCCATGTCAACACCTCCCTTGGCTTCTTTTGTACTCATTTGGTACTGCATATCAATTTATTCACATTGGCTCAGTTCGTGCCTGAATCAAAATGCGCCCTCTTCTGTTGCTCATACAGCGAGCCCATTTGCTTCTACCATAAGTGATTACTCTGGTAAGTGTTACAGCTTAAAATAGTACTGAGCTAAAATGTGGTTATAATTATATGGTCATTGCATTGCTATTTCTACAGCTGTACTGAGGAAGCCTGTATAGTTCATCTTCTAGCTGTATGCTCATTTTAAAACATTTTTGACATCCATTACCAAAAAATATTGTTTCTGGTTTTCATTCATAAATCTAAAACTTTCCCATATAGAATGATTGTTGAAACAATCTACCTATCTAACTGAAAACTTGCCATTAATAATCTCATGAATGTAACAGGTATTTTCTTAAATGTTACAGCACAGTTCCACAAGCAGTTCAGGATCACGCAGTCTGGACTTGCGACAGGTTAAATTGGCTATGACCCAGCAAGCTAGAAGAACTGCATCAGGTGGAAGAGTCTCAACCTTGCGTGCAGATAGCAGTAATATATCACGCAAACAACAGCAGCAACAACAACAGCAGCAGCAGCAGCAGCAGCAGCAGTCTGTGCAGCAGTCACACCAATTGCGGCAGCATCCAACAGCTTCTGTTCCACATCCACTTAAAAACGGAGAAATGAAGACACAAGAGGTAAAACTACTACTTGATGCACACATCGAATTCTAGTTACTGCAGTTAGAGAAAATAAAGTATTAAATAGAAATACAAGTAATAACTGAAAAAATTGATAAATTTGTTATTTGTATGTTTAGAATAATGATTTATGAAAAGAGAAACCTTAATCATTATGCATTGCAACATCAGCCTGCTTAATGCTGAACAAATCACATTACCTACTGTTCATTTCTGGCTGAGTAAGGCATTGTATAGTCTTTTGTTGAATACTAAAGTGTGTAGCATGTCAGCTTTAGACAATGACTCGGGTGTCATTGATACAGTGGTATGTTAATATGGGACACAAATATTTCAAGGGAAGGTCCCGCAGTGTCTGTATGCTATATCAGTCCTCTTGGTGATATATACATGAAAAAATAATATTTGCTTGTAACTGTATGGGGATGAGAAAGTGCCTTTTATGAGGGTTCATTTTTAAATTTTAAATACTGTGTATTGCAGAACAGGTATGAATACACTCAATGAACTGAGAAATGGGACCCTCTGGATAAATATTTACTTCACATAAAGCCAGTCAATCCATAACTAAATGATGACATGTTGATAATCATAGTATTTGTCATGTAATGAAATGTACTGGATGACAGTGCCTATTTGAGGAATGTTCTGGCAGTAAGTTTTATCAATTTTTTGCTCTTGGAAACTTTTGTGTCCCAGCCTCGTCGCCACTTTCGTGTCTCATTTCTGCCGGTTGTCGTAGGTGTCGGTGGCAGAGTAGAAAGAGACCGACACAGGAATAAAGGATGCACGCGTGTGCAGGTATGGAGGTGACCAGCCAGTGGGACAGCAGAAACTGGAAACACTAGAGTAAATTAGTATAAGAGATATTTCGAAGAAAGATTACAATACTTATCTTTCATAAGTTTCATGACTGCAGAACGCTGATACATTAACTAGTTAGAGGCCTGCCTACTGATGTTTCCTAGTGCCTATCCGATAGCCAAGTCTTAACTGGTGCCTATCTGATTCCCAAGTGGCCGATACAGCAGTCGTGGCCACGAGAGGAGCTGCAGCAGAGGGCGCTCGTGGCTGACGTCGTAAGAGCGCCGCGTCGTGCGTGCTTGGTGGTGCGCGACGAAAGTACGTGGCGCGCATTTCATATTTGTGCGACACCACACCCCTCCCCCCTAACCCGCCGCGCCGTCTTGGCGTAGGACTGAGGGCCACGGCGACGCCACTGAGAGGAGAGCCTGGGCGGGGGCATCGTAGCAGAGGCTGGGATCGAGACGCAGTCCGCGCCCCGGTATCCACCTTGCGATCCCCTGGGAAACCCACCAAAACGAGGGGAAGGGTGCACGCCTCTGCCCAGAGGGAGCAGGTCTTCTTCTGAGGGCACACACGGTCCCAGAGTCGCTTTCGGGGACGCTGTCATCTGCGGCGGCGATGGAGGCGTGGCGATCTCCATGGGGATGATCTCGTAGTCCGGGGACACCGGACCCATCGGCGAGCGATGTGGCTGTGCTCCCTGGCGGTGAACTGGGTCTGGAATCAAGAAACCAGAGACAGGATCGCGCGGCCTGTGCAGGCGCAATTGGTTTGCATGGCGCCACAGCTCCGTCCCTGTGGAAGAACATACAACAAACACATTGCGACCGAGTACATGCTGAATGGTGCCCGGTAACCACCTCTTCTTGTTTCCAGCAAACACCCTGTACAGCACTGGTGTAGAAACCTGAAAACACAAAGCGCCATACGAACCAACTCGGTGCGTGGGAGGCTGCAGAAGGTGAAGGAAAGTGCGGTGACGGCAGCTTGGCAGGAGACGGGCCGTCACGTGGCATGCACCGATACGTAGACAGGAAAATTTGAAGAGCTTGCTGCCTGGAGTGCTGACCTTTCATCTTTTCTATGTGAGACTTGAATGTTCGAACGAAATGTTCTGCTTCACCATTGGACTGAGGGTGGAACGGTGCATTGGTGATATGCTGAATGCCATTCACACGACAAAACTGTTGAAATTCCGCACTAACAAACTGATGTTCATTGTCACTGATGATAGTTTCAGGCAAACCTTCGATGCAAAACACTGATGTTAAGGCACTGATTGTACTAGACGCTGTCATTGAGTTCATGGCAATCACGAAAGGAAACTTGCTGAAAGCGTCTAAAACAATTAACCAGTGTGTATTCCAGAAAGGTCCGGCAAAGTCAATGTGTAAACGTTGCCATGGTCCCTTGGGGCGTGGCCAGTCTGAGAAACGTTACAGAGGAGCCGCCTGATGCTCCGCATAAACTGTACACTGTGACGTCGTGCTCTCTATCTGGGCGTCTATACCAACCCAGGTACAATGACGTCTGGCCAGTTACTTTGTCCTAACAATACCCCAATGTCCTTGATGCAGGAGACGTAACATTTCTCGTTACAGGGAATGAGGAACAATCACTCTTGTTTCGTCGTTGTCGGTATGTAACAACAGAACACCCTGACTTAAAAACAATGCATGACATTATGCAAAATAGCGTTGAACCAGAGGCCGTTCAATGTCTTTGGCTCTGGCAGGCCACCCTGAGCGAACAAAATATGCTACCACACTTAGGTTTTCATCTGCAGCTGTTTCCTATGCAACCGGATGAGAGTTCAAAGGGAAGTCTGCAACAGCGAAAGCATCTCTGGAGTCTATCTGGCAACATGCCCTTTCTGAAGAATCAAACCATGCATCCTGGCCAACCGGAAGTTGGGAAAGTGTGTCCGGGTTGACATATTGAGTGGTAGGTCAGTACAAAATCTCATACTGATAATTAGACAGTATCAAGGACCATCTCTGAAGCTTTTGTGCCATTCGTGGTGGAATTGGCTTTGTGGGTGAGAACAACGATGTGAAAGGCTTGTGGTCTGTCAACAAATAGAATTTTCTACCATAGAGATAATGATGAAACTTTGTGACACCATAAATGATTGCTAAGGCCTCCTTTTCTACCTGACTGAATTCTGTTGCGTTGGCGTCAAGAGCTTGGACGCAAAGGCAATAGGACGATCATGAGATCCAATACGATGTGAGATTACTGCGCCCAGACCGTACGACGAGGCATCCATTGCTAGCACTACAGGCTTCTGCGGATCAAAGGGAATCAAACATGCATCACTGAGTAGTGCAGACTTTAATTTGTCAAAGGCAACCTGGCAATCTTTAGACCATACAAAAGGAACATTCTTCCTATGTAAGCAATGCAGTGGAGCTACAATCTGAGAGGCATTGGGAATAAACGTGAAATAGTAGTTAAGCTTTCCCATTACTGCTTGCAATTTGTGCACATTCTTAGGAGGAGGCAAGTCTTTGATTGCTTGAAGATGTGATTGTAAGGGATGGATTCCTTGGGCATTAATCACATAGCCTAGGTACTCTATTTCAGTTTGAAAAAATGAACACTTTGCTTTATTACAACGTAGACCTGCTGCAGTCAGAACTTTGAAAATTCACTCCAGGTTTGATAAATGTTCTTCAACTGTGCGCCTCGAGACCACAATATCATTGAAATAGTTCAAGCAACATGAAACAGAAACTGTCAGCTGTTCAAAAAACGCTGAAAAATAGCGGGAGCGAAAGAACTGCCAAAGGGTAGGCGTTGAAACTGAAAAAGGCCCATGTGAGTATTAATGACAAAAAACTTTGACTCGTCATCAAGCGGAATCTGTAAGTATGCCTCTGCTAAATCAATCTTAGAAAAGAAGCAAGACTGTCCTAATTTGTCCATCAGTTTGTTAGGTCTTGGCAGGGGATAAGTGTCTACAATTATTTGACCGTTCACTGTTGATTTGAAGTCTGCACAGAGACGAAGTTTTCCAATGGTTTGGTTATAATTACTAAAGGCGAGGCCCACTGACTCGCAGAAACAGGAGAAATCACCCCTCTATCTTGCCAACGTTTAAGTTCGTCAGCAACCTTATCACGAATTGCGATAGGCACTAGCTTTACGAAATTTTCGCACTGCTGATTCTTTTAAAGGTACATGTGCCACAAAGTCTTTTGCACAAACTAGTTCCGGCAAAAACGAGTCACTATATTTTTCACACAATGCATTGATTTTGTACTGAGGCACTACTGATGAAATTTGAAGCACATCTCTTTGAATTGATAATCCAAACAAGTCAAATGCATCTACTCCAAAAATGTTCTGTGTCGATTTGGCCTGAAGAACTACAAAAGAGACAGTTTTTGTAACACCTTGAAAAGAGGCGGGCAGGCTACACATTCCTAGCATGGGAGTATTTTGACCTGTATATGCTGTTAACACTTGCTGAGATGGCGACAGTTTTGGGCAAACCCAGAAGTTCATAAGTGTCTTTAATAATTAATGTAACAGCAGAACCAGTATCGAGCTGAAATTGCACAGACTTCTTTTCTATGGAAAGAGTCACAAAAAGTTTTTGCTTGTGGCGCTCGACAGTTGCGCGAATGTGGGCAACGTCTGCTACAGTTTCTTTGCTGCACTTGCGCATGCGCGGGCCGCATAGTGAAGTAAGCGGCGCAGAATCGGCACACAGCGGATTAATATCAGTGTCCCTAGATGGCACTACTGCCGGATCGGCGTCCGCGCAATGCGAGGCTACTGCACTAAAATTACTTTGAGTAGCTACATCAAGTCTACTGCCACTAGCTACATAGTACTGGGCACTTTTACAAGGATAAGTTGCAGAAGGCACTAGTTTCACTACAGGATTGCACTGTACATAGTCATTATGCTTGTCCCGAATCCTTTTCCATTGCACAGATCTATGCGCTCGACGGCACTTGCTATGTGGCTCACTACATAGTTTGAAATAGGTGCAGAATAATTTCCTTGCAATTGAGAACCAAGCAAAGCACTGTTCAATTCCACAGCGTGTATGGCATTTACTGTATGAACTGTTCGTGCAATCTGCGAAGCACTATTCCTAACGGCACTGTTCTTTGAATTTACATTCTGCATACACACTGACTGTACATGTCCCAATTTGCCACATTGATAACAGGTTGCATTGCGACTAGGGCAATGCGCACCTTTGTGGCGAGGTACACACTGGGGGCAAGACTTACGAACATTTTTCTGAAATGAGCGTTGATGCCCGTTTGTCAAATTACTTTGTCTAACACGACGGGGTGAACTTTGTGTCGCACTTTTACGCTGGCTACTGTTCACTGTCTGTTCAGCACGGCCGGTCGAATTAAAAGAGTCACTAGTGCTATACTGAGAACTGTGACTATGAAAGCGTCCATTGCGGCGCACTGAATTTACACTGTGGCTTTGCATTTCGACATCTGCTATGCCAAAGGTATCATGCGCTTCTATAAGCTGCAGTACACTGTCTAATGAAGGGTCAGACTGTTTTAGAATTGCTGCCCTAATTCTGGGGTCCTGAATGTTCTGCATAATCGCATCTCTTAATATCACGTCACTATAAGAACATCCACAAGAGCAAGTAAAATTACTTTTGCGGGTTAAGCCCTTCAACTCCGTAATCCAGTCCTGATGTGACTGGTTCGGTGATTTTTGTAGTCTGAAAAATTGATACCGAGCAGCGGCTACGAGAACGTTTCTCTCGTAATGAGCATTCAGTGCATCTACAATTTGATCGAATTCTCAATCACAAAGAGATGCGTGGGGAAGAAGTTTCTGCAGTAACACGAAAGTTTTGGGGTCCACAACCAATAATAAAAGGGGCTTCACTCTCTGACCTGTAACTTGATGAGCTACGCTGAGTTCCTGAAATTGCGCCAGGTAATCATTCCATTCTTCCTCATGTTCGTTGTACTGGCGAAACGTAGGAAGCAGTGTGGCGGCAGATTTGGGCGGCTGTTGTTGTTGGTGAGCTGTCTGTGCCGTCAACTGCGACACTGCTTGGAGTAGTTGCGTGATTTGCGCCGTCTGTAACTGAATAATTTCCATTAAGTTTGGGTTCGGGGTAGTGGCCATGCTGACCAATTAGGTGCTGTGCATACAAGTAACTTATAACAAAACACAAATGCAATATGAAAGATGACTCTCTGCAACAAAAAAGTCCACAAAACAGGTAACAGAATGTGTTCCCCCAAAGATCTTAAAATAAGGGTGGGTGGGCGGGAGCAATTTCTGCGTGCTCCGGCTGCTGCTGTCTGGCTGCTGCAAGTGGGCTGATCCAAGGTTCCTCTATCGCTCCTTGTCGCCACTTTTGTGTCCCAGCCTCGTCGACGCTTTTGTGTTTCGTTTCCGCCGGTTGTCGTAGGTGTCGGTGGCCAACTAGAAAGATACCATTTCTTTTTTTAAATTTTCCAACTTTCCTACTTGATTAAAGGATCTGACATTCTACGTTCCAATCTGTAGAATGCCAGCGTTGTTTTTCCTGATGATCACATCCTGAGTAGTTCTCGCCTGGAGATCTAAATGAGGGACAATTTTATTTCCGGAATATTGTACCCGAGAGGATGCCATCATATATTCATACAGTAGAGGTGCATGTTCTCGGGGAAAAGTAATGGCTATAGTTTGCCCTTGCTTTCAGCCGTTCACAGTAGCTGTATGGCAAAGCCACGTTAGTTGATGTAACAAGGCCAGCTCAATCAATCATCAGGATTGGTGCCCCTGTAACTACTGAACAGGCTTCTGCCCCTCTTCAGGAACCACATGTTTGTCTGGCCTCTCCACAGATACCCCTCTGCTATGGTTGCAACTACGGTACGGTTATTTGTATCATTGAGGAATGCTAGCCACCTCACCTCGGCAATGTCTGTGGTTCATAGGGGTGGAAGTACTATATTAGTGTAATAGTCTTTTCAAGATCTTGTATATCTTGATAAATGCAGCAGTTGCAACTCTTATCACATACCAATGTATGTGCTCCTCAAGTCCCATCCTTTATTTGTAAAACCTTGTTTTGAGATATATATATATATATATATAGATTGATTCACAAAGTAAGAGGTGCTGTTTTTTATGTGACACCCTGTGTGAGTGTGGGGAGGGGGGGGGGGGTTCTCGCCAACTCACCTGTTCACTTACTCTTCAGATGACAAAGTTTGTTAGTGACTGTGGCATCCTGTCATGTCAACCATACAAAATCTTTACTATAACAAATAAGACTCCATAATGGAGAGTCCAGATTTAAATTCAGCAATATAATGCAAATTTGCAACTCACCGCAAAGACAACTGTCAAGCTGCAACAGGCACATAAGACACACTCAAACACACACAACTTCAGATTTCGGCCCTTAGGCCTGATCAGAAAGGGGGGGGGGGGGTCTGCATCATACCAAGTCATGCTCTGTGACAATGGAATGGGAGGGAAGGGACGAGGTTATCGTAGGTCGCAGCCTAGACGATTTCTAAATTGGAAAAGTTACTCTAAGGAAAAGCTGGTAGTGGTGGAGAGGATCAAAATGGCCCAAATTGTGAAGTAGGTGTTGATTTAATTAACCAAGCTGCCTACCCGTAAGTTTTTCGAATACTCTGAAGTTGATATGCGCATCTTGTAACCTATTATATTGTCATCTCAGGATCAACTTCTCTACAAGACTGCAACATGAATTGTGAACAGGCAACTCCCATGAGGCCTGCAACAAAAATTTTAGGACCATTGACATTGGCAATAAAGTAATTGTATTGAAACTGGTATGCTTTGCATTTGAAATATATTCAATATATTCTTTTCTGTCATGGAGTTTGTGTTACTGGTTACTCTTAATATCAGCATTTTGTGGCCTCATTCTGAAACATACTTGTACAAAGCGTTATGTCACAAAAAATAAAATACACAACATAAAAATGAAAATTTATACTTTATATATAAAAAATAGACGAAGATTACTCACCAGGCGAAGGAGCACAGGCGTGACAGCAGCACAAATAAATAGAACACACACACACACACACACACACACACACACACACACACACACACACACACACACACACACACACACACACACAACGCTAGCTTTCACAGCCTAGCTGCTTCGTCAGGCAGAAGGGAAGGAGAGGGAAAAGGAAATGATGAGGATTTTAAGGAAGTGGGTAAGGAGCCATTCCAATCCCGGGACAGGAAAGACTTACCTTGGGGGAAGAAAAGGAAGGTGAACACACACACACACACACACACACACACACACACACACACAAATGTATGGGTGTGTGTGTATTTGATCACCTTCCTTTTCTTCCCCCAAGGTAAGTCTTTCCTGTCCCGGGATTGGAATGGCTCCTTACCCACTTCCTTAAAATCCTCATCATTTCCTTTTCCCTCTCCTTCCCTTCTGCCTGACGAAGCAGCTAGGCTGCGAAAGTGTGTGTGTGTGTGTGTGTGTGTGTGTGTGTGTGTGTGTGTGTGTGTGTGTGTGTGTGTGTGTGTGTGTGTTCTATTTATTTGTGCTGCTGTCACACCTGTGCTCCTTTGGTGAGTAATCTTCGTCTATTTTTTATATATAATTTTTCCTGCTAGGAATTTTTCATCTATAATATTCGTATCATATATTCAAATTTATACTTTGTTAGATAGTTACCCTTGATCAGTAAGTGAAGTTAGTTTACAATTTTCTTTGTGACCTCGGAGACAAAAATTTTGGCATGTAAGATTTATTACTGTTACTGCCTTGTTTGTCTACTTGTTTCATCCAATTAGAGTACAGTTTGTGCTTATTATTTTACATCCTGCTTTGTGAACTGTAATCAACTAAACTACCTTGATTTGATTCATTTTTCTTCATCTCCCAGAACCAGCAAACATATACTTCAAGATTAATTTATCGGGCTACCAATTTTGACTTTCCATTAAACCCATCCTCAGGCTGCTAAACCAAATGTAGGTTCTGTAATCCTTGTTGCAAAATATTAGGTGCCTTGTAACTCATGTCATGAATTCTTTGTGACATTGTCTCCATCTGCCACAACTGAACAGGCCTCACATTTAAGGGTTGATGGTTAGGATGATGTAAAATTTTACTGCCAGGTCACTACATAATTAAAAAATGTAACACAGTTATCTTTGTAAGTGGTAAATAAGCATGACGATATTGCAAATGACATTACTTATTATTACAACTATTTCACAAATGTTTTCATATAGAATAATTTCTTCTATGACAGCAGTATTTGCAACAAAAAGTTTTTCCAGGAAACAAATTATAACTGAGTGACAAATGTTGCATTTACATTAAAATGTAGCACACAATAGCCAAATATTTGTTTGCTGACAGCTCTTGAATTTTTTCCCCCTAATGTTTCAGGGCAAACAAAAACTTCCAAAGCAAAAGAATCAGAGTGCTTCCTGTGCTGCTACACCCGAAAAGCTTTCCACTACTACTCGTCGACCAGGGAGAACAATATCTTCCTCTGACTCATCAAGAACTTCTTCACCAGCTATGCGGAGATCTGCACCTGGAAGTGATAGTTCAGGAAAGAGTCGAACATTCACTACAGGAAGTATTCCCAGAGGAGTTAGTGGGACATCACCAGGAAGAGATGCTAAAGGTAGGAGAAAAAAAGATGGGGAATTCAGCATGTCAGCAGATTCTCTCAGTGAATTGACGACTAACTCTGCTAAAGTTCAGTTAAAGGAAACAAATGATGTTACAAAGAGTAAGAGCCGATGTTCTGTGCCTTTGGAAACAATACTTGTTAAAAAAAGAGTTGGTGATGAAATAACAATATCCACTGATTCATTGTCTGAATCTGCAGCTGTACCAGAAAGGCTAAAAGCACAAGAAGCAACAAGTCAGAGTGCACCAAATGCTACACGTCCTGATACACCAAAAGAGCGGAGACATGCTCTGGGAAGGATTGGAACCGATGTCACTATGTCAACAGATTCACTAGCCACTGCAGAATCATTTCCTGTAGACAATGTTCCTAATAAATCACTGACTGGAAAGACAGTTACATCGACTTCCCATGGTGCTTCTTCAAAGCATGATGTTAACAGAACACCCACAGCAAAAGGGGTGAAAGGAGGTTCCACCAGAATGGAAAACCAGCAGTCACCATTACCTGCGATTAGGAAGCTAACAAATAGACAAACTGTTTTGTCTCCTCGAGATTCCCCAACTGCTCGCCTCAGATCTGGAGCAACATCTTCACCTTACAGTAGTTCCCCTTCATTAAGAAGGAACGTGCTGATTTCAGCTAGACCCACACCTGATAATGTTTCATCCATAAATAATAACAGTAAGAATGTTGCTCCCATGAAGGCAGTTGTGCAACTGAAATCAGAAAGGGTTCCAATAAAGGCAAATTCCTCTTCATCCGTAGCCACTGCTTCAACAAATAGGCGCACTCCTCCTAGACTGCAAGGAAAAAACCAGTTATCAAGTCCAGCTAAGGTGAGTTCAGAAAATAAGACCTCTGGCACACGTAGTGCATTACGGGAAGCTGGAGGCACATTCTCACTATCAAAGACAATAATTAATGCAAATAAAGTGAACAATAATGCTTTAAAGAAAACTGTTAATGGCGTTCTTAGTAGAAGTAAATGTGTGACTGAGGCTGTCACGCAAACAAAGACTAAAGTTGAGACCAAAAAAGGAGGGCCACTTGAAGATAAGCCGCCTTCTGTTGGTTCTAGATCAGGTACATTTCTCAAAGATGAACCAACTATACTGAAGAAACCAGATGTGGACAATGTTCAGGAATGATTATTTCAGTTAAGCCGTTTGTTTTAAAATGGTACATCTGTACCACCAGAGTTTTAATTGTGGTGGGTAGTTGAAATGGTGTACAAATGTGTAATTTATGTAGTAGCTAAATAAGCAACATTTAATGATGTAATTTTGTTCGATGTCAAATACTTGAGCCAAATCTCTGTGTTAAAAATCTATTTTGGAAGTGAAGGGACTGTCAGCTTCATCGAGCCTTCTCTTTTTATACTACGGTGCTAGGAAGTGAATTTGAATTGTCTTAGGAATTCTATTATTTGAGTCTCTCTCCCTTGCTTATGATCTCAATTCTGAAATGAATATTTTGCATTTATTTGCATAAATTTTATAGGAAATGTATCATTTTAACTAGTGTGCAGACTGTAGAACTTAAATTCAATTATAATTTCTTCTTCTGTTTCATTAATAATTTGTAAATAATATTTGAAGTTGTATTTGTAGTCAGAACTGTAGATATTCTGTCTCTGTGTTGTCAGTGAGATTCGTTGTACCTGTTTCCTTGATTGTTCAAATGAAATGTCTGTAGGTGAATGTGCAATTATTTACTAGTCATTTAAATGCCATCTAAGGCTTGTAAATAATATATATGCTCACTGCTTCATATTTAAATGTCTCTGTATGTATATAAATATTTAAAAGAATAATATATTGACAGAATTGTGAGTATCTGTTTCTTAGTTGGCATAAACATAGCTGTTGTCAATGTTGTATACTCATTTTCATATTTTAGAGAAAAATGTTGATAACTCTCTGAAACTTAAATGATGATAGTTGCAGGTGCTTGTTCTCAATTATATCTGTTAATATTTTGTAAATTGAGTTGTACTGAAGCATAGATATTAATGAAAAAGAAATCACTGCACAAGCTTACAGGATAAACATTTTTAATAGGTCGAGAAATACATGATGTCGAAATTTTGAGGCAGCTTTTTAAAAAGTGTGTGAGGATGACTGTCACTTGCAGTACAAATTTGTTTCTACATAGAAAAATGAATTGCTTGATTTTAATTTATTTTAATGGGTAAATGGAATATCAGCACCAGGTGCCAGGGTATTAAATTTTTTTTTTCTAAAACTGCAGTTTGAGAGTAACCAACCAGGTAAGTTCTATTTGATTATTTTTATTTCTTCCTATGTTAGGGCTTGTATCTCCATTCATTATCTTTCAGTGAGGCTGTCAGTGGCAAACCTTTGTTATATATGCAGTTTGTGCATCTGGGATTGTTATTGCTATAAAAGTATATCAAATAATCACTGTTTTAATTTTTAACTGTAAAGAATAAGGGTGCATGTGGATTCATGTTACTTTATATTCTTCTCTTTGAGTTTTATTCTGGAATCTTGCCAACCAGTCTGGTATGTGGGGTTGGAGCATATCACTCTAAATCATTAATGATCTTCTTATGGTGAATGACAGCCAAACGCTTCTTCTAGATACACACACAGTTTGATGATGACTGCCACTCTCATGTCGTCATTTTATTTGGATTAACACAATGCAACTGTGTGTTTTCAATAGCATTATGCATTAGAAAATGTTTGGACTTTTAACATAGAAATTTGATACTTTTCAACTGGAAGTGAATTGTTTTGAATTTAGTCTCTCTCTCTCTCTCTCTCTCTCTCTCTCTCTCTCTCTCTCTCTCTCTCTCTCTGAGATTATATTTGTCAGCATATTGTAGGAGTGCTTCTTTAGAAAAAAGTATTGTAGACTTTGGATGATAGCAGTTGTTAACTATGTGTGTACAAAATACTTTCATCGTGGCTCTTCTCCGTAATGAAATAATATTCTACCTCCAAAAAAAAACATATTTATTGCTACTATTCAGTAATTTTTTTAAGACTAAAAAAAGTTTGAGGTCTTACAATCAGAGATCATCCAGGAAGCTTCCTTTCATTTGGAAACATGAGATATATTGGTTCTCTTGTCTTGAGTTGGTGCTTGGAGTGTTAACTTTCACACAGTTCAGTAGTTTTCCCATATCTGTTTTATGTTAAAAATGATTTAATAGTTAAAAGTCATTTCCTAATGACACAAAATGTTAATTTTTATTGTCTACCATTTTCTTAGCCTTATAATTAATAACCAGAAATGAGTTGTCTGTCTGTCTTTAGATAGACAGGTTGTGCAAATAAGTATTTGGTGACTATTAGTTGATGATCAAGGCTTTATTGACAGAAATAAAAATAGAAAATGATCAAATTGTTTGAAAAAATTTAGTGGGGATGTCGAAGTTCAAGATTTGAAATTTTCGATTAACAAATTAAGCTGTGATAAACATTTCCACGAATGTGTACTTACACTCTATGTGATAATTGGTGACTCAGGATACAAAATGAAGTCAATAGAAAAACTGATAAGTATTGAGAAAAGTCTTGTTTATTGTTCTTTTTTTATTCTCTTCTTTCACTCCCGGATTATTAACATTTTTTATGTTTATTTTATAGGTTACTGAAATCAAACTTTTTCTGCTTTGTGATCAAAATAGAACATTTGCATTGGCAGTCAACTGGTCACTGAATACACAGTTTGGTTGTATAAAACTCATTGATCTATTTCCAGAGAAAATTAATCCCTAGTTTGTAATTAACTTTAGTGTAAAATGCTTTATTCAGAATACTACAAAAAAGGATTTTGGAGAGTAGACAAGATTTAGCTTGGGTAACTCATCATGCCTCTAATTGTGTTAGAAAAACTTCCCTAATCGTTCTTTCCTTGCATTAAGTCCAAACATTGTGTATTCTTCCCCCCCCCCCCCCCCCCCCCCCCTGCCCTAGTGAGCTTTTGTTGTTGTATCTTTCTTTACAAGTATTCTGTATTTATTTATATTCCACAAATGTTAATTTAAAGAGAGAGAAAGAGGAGAGAAATTGCACTGCTGTATTATCATATTTAGCAATTGATTCTCCATCATATTCAGTTTGGAGCCCAGAAATATATACACGTACAACTGCATTTTCTCCCTTAATTCTGAATTTTCTCCAATGCATTGATCTAACAAAGCAATAATAAACATTGTATTACAGTCATAGAATGAAGGCTTTCAAGGCAGGAATTGTCATCACTTAAAACATCCGGGCTGAAATGCCGTGGTCCACACACAAAACTTTCCCCTGATATTTTGCCTTTATGCAGCACGGCATCTCAGCCCAGACATTTTTTTGTTTCCTATACCCTCTCCCCCTTCCTTTCTTTCATTGCGACTGAAATATGTTAAAACTGATGCTGTGGAGTCAGTGAAAGAAAGTAGCAAATTTATTGAAAAAAAAATCACATTTCAGTTATTTTTTAATAACAGCAGTGATTATGAAGTGCAATATAATTACATTACTGTTTGATATTTGTGTATTAGTGTGTCCAAGAAGGGTTGCAATTGTGTTATGGAAAACAGTACCAACAGCTACTTTGCCAATGTTTATTAGATAACCATTTTTGAAACATGAGCACTAAGCAATAGGAAAATAGACATTTCAAATAGTAATATACTGTTATGCCTTAGGTGGTGTGAGTAACGTGCCAGAAAAGAATTGCTAGGACTGTAAATAGTCCATTTAGTATGAGGAATGGTACAATCTTTTAACATTGGCAAGAAACTTTGTAGAAACAGGGTATACATCATTTGAAATGTTCAATATACAAATTGAACCATAATTTACAGTACGTTGTTGTGAAATTTAAATAATTGTATACTTTTATCATAAGGTTCATTGTCAGATTTAGTTAATTTTAGTGCCATTAATGTTACTATGTAACAGAACATAAATTTGTGAATTTAACTTGCTTTGCTGTATGTTTCATATGAGACCTAGAGGGGCAGCTTGTTGCAATACATTTTATGGTCTTCAATATCACATGAAACTGATGTAATTACTCAAGTGTATTTCTGAATCCCCGCCCCCTCCCTCATACCCTGTCCACCCACTTTTGAGCTCTTCCTCCCACCCTGTAGTGCTATCACATAGCACTAAATTGTGTGTGTGTGTGTGTGTGTGTGTGTGTGTGAGAGAGAGAGAGAGAGAGAGAGAGAGAGAGAGAGAGAGAGAGAGAGATGGGGGGCAGAGGAGCTCAAATTTTCATACTCCACTGAAGGAGTTATCATCAGTGTGTCATTATTCATTGTTATATTTAATCTATCTGAGAACTGAAGTAAAAGAATACTCATGTTAATGAATGACTTACAATTTTATCATGGCCATAACATGTACCTGTGCATCATATTCATTGTGTACTCGTAATTAACTTAGTTTGCAACTGGTATTTACACTTTATTATTAGTCATCTACTCCAATTTACTTTCAGCTTTTATTTGATTCATCTTGATGATAAGAGCAATTAAAATGTTATAGAGAGATACTATATATGATATGAGGTCAAAACTTGGATAATGGAGCTAAACTTGAACTGTAAAACACAGAAGTGATTTTTATTACCATTCTTGCCTTATAACATTAAGGTGAAGTGTTAGTGGTACTGTTTATTTTTTTATTCCCCCCCCCCCCCCCCCCTTTTGCACAGTTACTGTGAGTGAAAAGCTGTTCAATGCATTGACAGTCAGTTTAATCACCACTGTGCATTACTTCTCTGTGCCAGTTGTATTTCTAGAATTACTCAGGCCAAGTGCCTATTCCCCATTTAACATATTGTAGTTGGTTCATTTATCTTCATATTTTGTGTATGTGTTGTGTTAATAAATATTTGCCCTGCATACTTTCATGACTGTACTTACATATATATATAGATATATATATATTTATACACAAGTTCTTTCATTGTTTTTTACATTTTATAATTTTTTTTTTTTTTTTTTGTTATTGGCCAGTATATTTTTTATATAAAATATTGTTTGACACCATTTATGCTTTTTTGAATTACGTGTTGCACACTAATGGTCTTCTTTAAAAAAAAAAAAAAAAAAAAACCATGTGCATTGGTGACAGTCATATCAATTCTTTATGTTGTAATAAGATACATTTAATTCTGAAGTTATTTGTTTGCCTCAGTGAGGAGAATAACATGCAACTAACTTAACGACAATGTACATTATTTGCTATCACTTTCACATTGTCACATCAATTTTGTAAGTGCAATTGTTTTAGCAGTCTTATATAAAATAGAATTTGTGTTTGAAGTGTACTGAAGGAAATAGTGACAGCTAAATTTACTTTTATCTTTCAACAGGCTCTTAAGAATTGTGTATGTCTGTACTGCCATTTCAATTTTGAATAATATTTACAGTCACCCATTTTAAGATTTTTGACTCATAACTAATGAATATTTTGAAGTTTATAGATGTTAGTAACAATAATTCCACTTATTGCCATGAACCTGGATTGTTTGGCTGGTTAAAAATATATTTTTGATTCTGCCACTGTGCCGGAATCTTGATGACAGTTGTGGATAACTACTGAATTTAAAATAGTACTATCAAGTTAGTGATGTATTGCACAGCTTGTGACTCCTCAAGAGAGAATAATTACAAAATATCAAAGATTTCAACAAATTTTCCTTTTTTAAATAATTTCTTTTACTCAAAACTCATCATCATTTCAAATTTACAATTGGACTTATTAGTGTAGTAAAGTTGCCTCCCTTCTACTGCCACATCCTCTTACAATATTCTGAATTGAGCTTCAATCAGTGCACAAGGACAAGAGAGATACATAAGTTGCACAAAAGTGGTAAATACATACTTTTTAATGAGCCACTTTTTTTATCAATATTTTAACCATTTTCTTTTTTTATATCACATGAAAATGCTGAATCTCTTTCCAGTTTTATTGTGTAGATGGATTGTGTTATTAGCTTTATAAATATATAAATATTTTTGCATTTCATATGCATTACATGTGCAATACGGTCTGTAAGTGATATTGGAAATTCTTTTACAGAGAGTATAATTGTCAATTTAGCAATGCTTCAAGTTCTTTTTGTAAATAAAAAGTACCATCATGATCCAAAATTTGTATTTTGAAAGCAGCAAGCTGAGTATACATTTGTATTTTATTTTTATTTTTGTATGAGTTCAGATGAAATTTGAAAATTATTTGTCCAAGATGTTCTGCAAATGTATTTTCATTAAATAAAAAAAGGTGCTTCACGATGGGGAAAATTCACTTACATAGACCCATTATCCTTTTGCTTACCATAAACAATGCATTTTAAGGGCTTTAATGTAAGTATGGTGATAAACCAGCCTAATTTACTTGTAATGGTTAAGTAAAGTAAAGATGGTGCAGACGTTCATGTCTGCAAAATTAAACTGTAAAAGAAGGGAAACAAAGAGCTCTGTATATCCAGCATTTATCCAAACAAACAAAGTTGTTCACTACAATTATTAAATGTGTGTTAAATTTTTATGTTTTTGTGGTACTGATGATAAAAGGTAAAGCAGTTAACAATCTGAAGATTAGTTTGAATACCACAGTGCTTTACTAGCCATGATCCTGATTGGAGGTGGTATGTCGTTGCCTTCCTCTGACCATTGAACTGACTTGCCCCAGCCCGTTATAGGGACACCTACAGTTTAACATAGATTCTGAACCACAGCACAACTTGGCATTTTCCACATCATCAACATTGTCAGAGGTAAAATTTGTGAAAAGAACAAATAAAAATTCTAGGCTTTGACCAGGAATCAGACCCATGACATTTGGATTCATAGTCTGGCACTCTGCCACCAAGCTGTAGTCACATTATCATTAGAATTAAAAACTATTGATTTGCTGGGTATCTTGATAATTGGAACTCCATTATAGCAATAATTATAGTTTTTGTGTAATGAGCTTAAAGGAATCAAAACATGACCCATGATTTAACTCAAAATTTAACAGTAAAGTGTACTCATTCTTGCTGTTTGTAGACAACTTGTTCACCTTACACAGTGAAAAATAATAAACTAGAGGAAGAACTAAATATTTAATTTTAAGATGAGAGACCTTTGTAAACTCAGTAGGTATATGAGTAAACTAAGATGAGGAAAAGCTGACATTTGGTATAGTTCAACATAAATAGGCAGCTTACACACCAAGACTTTTGTATGGTTAATTACAAAATGGTTGCATATAAGATACAAAAATGGGAATGAAATTTTGTCAGTAGCAGGATACCTTGCCGTACTAGCAGATTGTTGACTAAATCCTATGTTTGACTGGGTGTTCCACATGTTGTGACCCCGGCATGTAAAATAGTCAAATTACCTTAAAAAAACCTGATGAGGAAACCTACCCAAGTGTCACTCTCCGATTTTTATGGCATTTGGATATGTTATAATATACAGAAAAACTAAGGGACTAGTATTTTTTAAGCAGTGGAAACATACGTTTAGGGGGTGAAATGGTACCTCCAAAATTGGGGATAAAATGGAAAAATTGTGGTAACTTAGAGGTTAGTGAAGCGATTTTAATTATTTTGGGTATAAAAGTATCTTTTCATAAGGGACGAACGTCGGCCTAGGTAGATTGTGAGGGGGGGGGGGGGGGGGAGTGACAATTAGGGGTTTATGAATTAATTGAAGTAGAATCTATGAAAACTTCAAAAGGAAGGCAAATTAAGGAATACTGTATATTTCCGCAGATAGGATGATAGCTGAAACATAAAAAAAGGCCCCAAAATCCAAGGTCGTCTTATATGATGGTACAAAAAAATAAATAAATTAGATTGAAATTTAGTCTGAAATGGGTAACTTTGCAAATGTGCTGCAGGGTGGGGTTTATACCTTCTATAATTACAAAATGGTTGCATATAAGATACAAAAATGGGAATGAAATTTTGTCAGTAGCAGGAGACCTTGCCGTACTAGCAGACTGTTGACTAAATCCTATGTTTGACTGGGTTTCTACAAATGTCTGCCTAAGTGTGTTTGGATGTGGATATGTGTGAGTGTGTGTGTATTTGTTTACCTTCCTTTTTGTCCCCTAAGGTAAGTCCTTCCACTCCTGGGATTGGAATGGCTCCTTTTCCACTTCCTTAAAACCCGTATCCTTCCCTTTCTCCTCTCCTTCCTCCCTCTTTTTCCCGAAGAAGCCACCAATGGTGGCGAAAGCTCGAATGGTTGTGTGTTTTTGTGTGTGTTTGGTGTTCCTATCGACGAGCCTGTACTTTAGGTAAGTCAAAAATCTTTATTTTAACCTTATATATATATATATATATATATATATATATATATATATATATATATATATATATATATAGTATAAGTGTCAAAACGGGCAAATGTTATGATTTTTATGAATATGACATGATTTTAAGGACGTGGTTAGGCAGGAACCTATGAGTACTGCTTTCTGGGTAATTTACACATGAAAGCTTACACTTGAAGTGGCTTGGCCTGAAATGATATATATCAAACATACAACTGTAAATCGATTTAGTGTTTCTGAACCATAGATTCTGATGCTATGGACCCTCAAGTACTGAAAAAAAAACTACTTTCTTAAGGCTACACTACAGATAACGTGTAAGAAATTTATAGTTAGGTTAGGTATAGAACAAACATTTTCCCCCCTTCTTAAATACATGAGGGCTCGTAGCCCACGAATCTCTGGGTCAGAAGCATTCACTTGTTCCATACATATCATTTCGAACATATTGATCGGAGGTTGAAGCCTAGCTACAGCCGCACTATGCAGCACATCTGCGATATTTCCGTGATGAAATTTACATCGTGGAGGAAAGATTTATGAAAAGAACGTTTTGCACAATTTTTAAAAAAAAAATATTTGCTTTTTGAGCTTTATTAATTTACTGATTGGACAAGAGTACATACGATAAGCTATATGCCATAAAGCAGGAATAGAATTGATCAAAATATCCATGGGTGTACTGCCGGTCTATAGTGTCCAACGGGCACAATATTTCGGCGATCAAACATGTCGCCATCATCAGGTGAACTGACGGACTGAGCTCCTGGAAACGCGCTGGCACGGAGATCCGCACGCTACGGCTGCTCGAAGGGAACTGGGTTCTAGCCCGGTAGCGGGCCATTTAAATACCCTCGGCCCGCGGAGCGACCCCTCCGCGGTCCGCGCCGCGGCCGCGCAGTGGAACCGATTGCGCCGGCGTCTGAGAAGACGTCGGTGTGAGGGCTCTGTCCGCCGTGGTCGTCACTTCGTTACGTTTGCTAGATTTACTCTTAATTAACCCAATCGCTGGTTCCCAAGCTTTGCTAAGATTATAGCCAGAGTCACGGTTTATGAGGTCGTCACTTGTGCGAATTTCAATGGCCTCTCTAACGACGCAGTCCCAGTATCTCGACGTCTGTACCAGAATCCTAGTGTGTTCATACTCCATGGCGTGATTCTCCGACAAACAATGTTCAGTTTTGACGTCGTTTCGTTGTTTACGAGGGTGCCCCTTCGAGAGTCACTAGAATTGATTGGTCAGAAATTTGACGTGAAGACCACCGAACTTTTTAGGCATGTCTTGACCTCCACGTATTTTCTTTTCAATGGCGAATACTACGAACAAACGGAGGGAGTCGCCATGGGTAGCCCACTCTCCCCTGTGGTTGCAAATTTGTACATGGAGAATTTCGAGGAGGAAGCCCTGGCATCATCTGAATGGAAACCCACTTGCTTTTTCCGTTATGTGGACGACACTTTCGTCATCTGGCCACATGGTATGGATAAACTCCTTGACTTCCTTACACATCTGAACTCCATACACCCCAACATCAAATTCACTATGGAGACTGAAACGGAGGGTAAATTGCCGTTCCTTGACGTCTTGGTCAAGAGAAGAGCTGATGGCACCCTGGGTCATAGTGTATATCGGAAGACAACGCACACTGATCTGTATTTACACGCAGACAGCTGTCACCACCCTTCACAGAGGAATGGGGTACTTAAAAATAGTACATAGGGCGCGCACTATCTCCGACGCAGAGAGTCTACCCCAGGAATTGGAACACCTGAGAACTGTATTTCGAAAAAATGGGTACTCAGAATGGCAGATTCTGCGGGCTCTCCGCCCAACCACTACAACACAACCTGTGGAAACGGATGAAAACGCTAGGGAGGATGTAGGCACTGCGTTCATTCCATATACTGGCGCACTCAAGATCGCCCGCATTTTGAGAAAACACCAGGTTGGAACTGTTTTTTGTCCGCCGAATAAAATTCGTGCACTGGTGGGGAGCGCTAAAGATGATCTCGGTTTGAGGAAGGCGGACGTGTACCAGATTCCGTGTCAGTGTGGAAAGTCATATATTGGACAGACGATGCGTACCGTCGAGGATCGATGCGTTGAACACCAGAGGCACACACGATTGATGTATCCAAGCAAGTCGGCGGTCGCTGAACATTGTTTGTCGGAGACTCACGCCATGGAGTATGAACACACTAGGATTCTGGTACAGACGTCGAGATACTGGGACTGCGTCGTTAGAGAGGCCATTGAAATTCGCACAAGTGACGACCTCATAAACCGTGACTCTGGCTATAATCTTAGCAAAGCTTGGGAACCAGCGATTGGGTTAATTAAGAGTAAATCTAGCAAACGTAACGAAGTGACGACCACGGCGGACAGAGCCCTCACACCGACGTCTTCTCAGACGCCGGCGCAATCGGTTCCACTGCGCGGCCGCGGCGCGGAGGGGTCGCTCCGCGGGCCGAGGGTATTTAAATGGCCCGCTACCGGGCTAGAACCCAGTTCCCTTCGAGCAGCCGTAGCGTGCGGATATCCGTGCCGGCGCGTTTCCAGGAGCTCAGTCCGTCAGTTCACCTGATGATGGCGACATGTTTGATCGCCGAAATATTGTGCCCGTTGGACACTATAGACCGGCAGTACACCCGTGGATATTTTGATCATCAAATACGCCGGGAGAAACTGAAGAATCACAGGAATAGAATTAATTATTACAATTCAGCTTAATTTTGCAATGTTGCTTGTCAAAAATAATTTCTCAGTATATCCAGAGTCGCACTGAAACGATTAGAGTATATTTATGTACGGAACAGTGAAAGAGTTAAAATATTTCGTAGCTATAAACAACAATTGCAGCTTCCTTCAAAATCCTTTATCTTCTGTTCTCAGGCAATTTTGTGTGTTTTCATCTGCATTATATGTGCACTGGCACGTTTAAATGTCTCAACGAAAGAAGTTACCCTTTTTTTTTCCTTCAAGCTTCGCGGTGTGAAAAAAACGTGCTTCTTCACGATCGGATACAACGTAGCACTACACGCCCTAAAGTACAAAAGCAGACCGCAAACACTGCAACAAAGTGTGAAATCCAGGCATACCAATCACAAAAACTACTTATGGCAGCTTCTAGTAGCATTTTTCGGAACTTTCTGAAGCTTTGCCCCAAATCTAAGTAGTAGGCGTATTTTTAGATCCTGAAAAATGAAAAGAAAAAGTGCGGCATGCATTCGGGTAAATATGGTGACTTGAGGGTTGTCTTATAGGCCAGATATATGAAAATTTGTACCCCGTCTTATCTGAAAGTCGTCTTATCTGCGGAAATGTACGGTAAGTGTTTTTTTTGTTTTATATATATCAATATTGGGGGGAGGGGGGTTAAACAACCCTTATATTGCCGCGCTCATTTGATACTGCCCATGAAACACCTTGTGAATCTATATTTTTGAACTGTTTCATCTCTTCAATACATTGGTATTTAAAGTCACTGAAATCAGATTCTTAAAATTTAATATGGTTGATCCATCATAGCAGACGAAAACTCGAAAAAATGCTTCAATAGACAGTAACTCGACATGTAACTTTCAAAATACTGTACAATCAACATTTGAAATAATTGTGAATACAAGTGAATAAAACACGTTAAAATTGTGTATTGGTTTTAACCACCGGGGTTAGTGTTGCCTGTAATGTAATGGATGGAGGTCGCATGGTCGGAACTTCATCTCTTCCTGCTGCCTCATTAGGGTTAGTCCCCTTGCCACTCACAATTGTCATTTCGTGTGTCAGAACATGATGCATTGTTTGCAAACATACATAGAGGTAATGAATGATTCTTTTGTGTTGTAATTTTTTTGTTATCATTCATATTTGTATTGTGTGTGTCCATTGCTGCTGTGACAAATTATTCATTGAAACGTTTGCATATGTGATATTCGTTAAAAAACTATTATGCACAATGATTTTTTGCACCAGGCACATCATATTATTGCGCATACGTTGCAGAACGTGCAATATGTGTCACACATTCTACAGCAGAAATGAACTGGGTTATCTAATGTTGGCGGTCTTTCTATGATTTACCCACCTTTATATCACACGTATATAATGAGATTATGAAATTGAGGAGAAGCAAACTGATTGTGTATTAGTGGCTGCAGTTTAATGAGATTATTTCGATGGTGCAAATTTATGTTATAGTTGTGTAAAATGACATTATCTGAAAAATACCTAATAAAATTCTTCTAAGGTCGAAAGAAATAGAGATCTATGGGTTGGCTAATCCCCGTTGTACCTGCTGCTGCTGCTGTTGTTGTTCAGAGGGGACTAGACTGCTTGATCATCGGTCCCCTGTTACAAGCAAAGACAGTACAGTGTAATGCAAGCTGAAAAAACGGGCGCTGAATCACACAAAAGAGAAACACACGATGGATACACAATTGTAAGGAACATTTAGCCTGGAACACACAAAGAGGAAAATAAACAAAAGGGGACTAAAATGTTACAGCAGAATATTGTGGCTGGCTGATCATGAGGTTAATAGGATGAGCCAGCCACTCTGCGCATTCTAAAACACATGAGTAAAAGCAGGTCAGACAACACAGAATAAGAGTAAATATCTGTGAGAGATGGGTGCCTGAGATATCAGGCCGAGGTACCCACCTTTAGATCAAATGATAAAACCCAGCTGTATGGATAAAACATAAAACATGATCAGCTGTAGCAGTATAATCTCCAAGCATAAAAGGAAGTGCAGCTGATAGGTCAAAAGACTGTCAAAAGGCAGCTAAAAGGGGACAGTCCAACATCATGTGGACCACTGTCAATAAAGTGCCACAGCGACACTGAGGAGGATCCTCCCTTCGAAGTAGATGGCCACGTGTCATCCATGTGTGACCAATGCGCAGGCGACAGAAGACAACTGACTCCTTCCGAGAGGTCCTCAGGGAGGACTTCCATGGAGCTGTAGAAAGCTTCACAGCATGGAGCTTGTTTGGGGCAGGCGAGTCAGTCTACTCAGTATTCCAAAGCCCAAGTATCTTCTGTTGTAACTGCAATCGGAGGTCCCTCTCCTGAAGACCAATTTCTAAGGGGCTTAGCCAGATGATCCACACGTTCGTTCCCTGAAATTCCAATGTGTCCTGGGGTCCAAATGAAGACCACAGAGCGGCCAGATTGACAAGATGGTAAACAGATTCCTGGATTGACTGCACCAAGGTGTGTTTTGGAAAGCAATGGTCAGGGGCTTGCAAGCTGCTCTGGGAGTCGCTACAGATAACATACGAATCCCCAGGACAGGCTTTGAGGTGCTCAAGTGCCCCACGAATAGCGATCAGCTCCGCAGTAAAGATATTACTCCCATATGGTAATGAATGTTGTTCAGCGTGGGCATAGGCATACCCAGAACGGCCATCAACTAGAGACCCGTCTGTGTAAACAATTTCTGCGCCATGGCAAGAACCAAGTACTGAAACTGGCAGGAGAGATTCAACAGTGCAACAGAGGCTTTAGACTCATGGGAAAAATCTAACCGAAGCTGCGGATGAGGTACGGACCAAGGCTGAGCATGAGAAGGGTAGTGAAAAGTGAAGGGAATAGGAAGGGATTCAAGTGAAGAGAGAAGGGAACGAACACGGACTGTGATCGGTAGACCCGACCTTGGCCACCATCATGGGGAAGGAAGGACAACATCCAGAAAGAGAAGCCTGTAATTTGGATGGTGGGGTAAGGCGTGTACATGGGCAGCATATGAAGCGAGAAAACGCTGCCAGTGTAAACACAGGGGTGAAACCCCTGCTTCGACTAGTAGACTGGTCACCGGACTTGTGCGAAAGACCCCTGTCGCCCAACGGACACCACTATGGAGTGCTGATGGCGCTGTAGAGTCATACACCATCTCCCTTAGTCCAGGTGCGATTTTATGAGGGCCTTGTAGAGCTGCAGAAGTGTTGGGCGCGATGCTCCCCAGCCGTGTGGCCGAGACAGCTTAGGATATTAAGATATTTCCAGCATTTCTGTCGCAGCTGATGCAGGTGTGGCTGGGTATCAAAAACCATACCGAGAAAGCTGTGTGTTTATTCAACATGAAGGAGTTCAATACCCAGGTACAACTCTGGATAGAGATGAAGTGCCTGATGGTGACAGAAGTGCATTACTCGGGTCTTAGAGCCCGAGAAGTGGAAACCATGGGCTGAGGCCCATGACTGTGCCCTTCTAATGGGTCCCTGCAGCCGTCGTTCAGCGACACCAATAGTGGCGGAGCTGAAGTAGATGCAAAAATCATCTGCGAATAGGGAGGAGGAAACTGACGACCCAACTGCTGCTGTGAGACCATTGATTGCAATGAGGAAGAGGGGGACACTGAGAACAGAGCCCTGCGGGACACCATTCTCCTGGATATGAGGAGAGCTGAATCAGATGCCTACACGAACCTGAAAAGAGTGGGGCGATAGAAAGTTCTGTATGAAAATTGGAAGTGAGCCCCTCAGGCCCCAACCGTGTAGTGCAGCCAGAATATGGTGGCGCCAGGAGTATCATACACCTTTTGCAGATCAAAAAAGACCGCAATGAGATGTTCGCACCTGGTGAAGGCAGTGCGAATAGCCAATTCCATCGAGACAAGGCTCTCAATGGCGGAACAGCCTTGGAATCCCCCTTGATGTGGGGCAAGAAGTCCCCGGTTTTCAAGGACCCACATCAGCCGCCGACAGCATTCGTTCAAATAGCTTGCAGAGCACATTGGTAAGGCTGATTGGGCGGTAACTGTCAGCCACAAATGGATCTGCTCCAGGTTTCAACACCGGGATGATGGTGCTTTCCCGCCACTTTGATGGGAAAACCTCATCTGAACAGATATGGTTAAAGGGGGAGAGAAGTTGGTGTTGAAACTCAGCCGAAAGGTGACGGAGGTGCGGAAGTCTACACTGTATGTTTCAGTTGCAGAGCTTCATGCATAGTGCTCTGCCATGTACTTGGCTATGGCTTGTGGGTCCGTGCAGAGAGTAACCCGGATGGTGAGTGATGGGATTCCCGTCGGTGGGCGAAATCCGAAGAGGTGCTGTACTTGGGTCCAGACCAGAGAAGGGGAGGCATGAGAGTCGATAGAGGCTACAAACCTCTCCCAGGAATCCTTCTTACTCTGCCGAATCAATAGCCAAGCTCATGCATGGAGCCATTTAAAATGCAATTACATAGGGTGTAGCCGGTGTTGCTGAAGTGCGTGCCAACGTTCCCAGATGGCCTCAGTGATCTCCTATGTCCACCAAGGGACCGACTTACGTCGAAGTGACCCAGATGCGGTTGAAACAGTATTTTCAGCAGTGAAAACTATGGCCTTTGTGACTTGCTGGACAGCCAGTTCAATGCCAGCCGGAAGTGGAGTCGTAACCACTGCAGCCAAAGCATATGCTGGTCAGTCAGCCCTATGGAGCGACCAATGAGGTAGCTGGTTTGTGGCTTGAGTCTCTTGGAGCGACAGAAAGATGGGAAAATGGTCGCTTCCACAGAGATCATCATGGACGTTCCAATTCAGATGAGGGAGAAGACTCGGGCTACAGATAGACAGGTCGATGGCCAAGTATGTGCCATGACTACGCTGAAGTGCGTCAAATCACCCGTATTGAAAAGGCAGAGGTTCCGCTGTGTCAGGAGCATCTCTACATCCCTACCACAAACCGAGGTCTGTGTCCTGCGATGGGCATTAAAATCCCCCAAAAGGAGACACGACGGGGGAAGTTGAGCGATCAAGGCACCAATGTCAGCAAGACAAACAACCTCGTCCAGAGGAAACTAAAGGGAACAGATTGTTAGTTCCTGCCTTACTCTGATCCTAACAGCCACTGCTTCAAGATTCGTGGTGAGGGGCACAGCAGCACTGGCAAGGACATAGAGGCACACACCTCCGGAGACCCTGTCATAGATGGGACGGTTTTTGAAATAGCCCCGGTAGCCATGTGGGGCAGGGGTCCTCTGAACAGGAAACCACGTTTGCTGTAATGCTATGCAGAGCAAATGGAATTGGCACATTAGCTGTTGCAGCTCAGCCAGGTGGTGGAAAAAAACCGCCGTAATTCCACTGGAGAATTTGGTTGTTAATGACTTTAGAGGCTATGATACAAAGTATGAAGAATGCCATTCCATAGGTTCATCTGCTGTAGCTGATTGAGAACCTATGGAATCCAAGACACTTTGTTCTGGGGCGTCAGTGAGGGTGAGATCCTCACATGATGCGAGGATCTGCACCTCATCGTCTGATGTAGAGGATGAAGTAGCTTGTGGCTTTAGAGCCATCAAAGGGTCTTTAGTCTTCTTCTTTTTCCGTTCCTCTCGCTGGCCCTTAGGTTTGCAGGGCCGGGAGGGCTTCTCTGTAGTGGTGTCAGGAGTAGAAAAAGAGCCCAAGAAGCCCTTCTACCGACAGATTTTGGATCTTTCAGCCATTGGCTGGGATACACTGGAACAATAGGAGAAGCCTCAGAAGGGAGTTCCCCAAGGGACCCCTTCCGAGAGAGGGGAGATGGAGGAGGCTGCTCCTTCTCCGGCTGGGAGGTGGGTCTAGTGACCCTGATGGTGGGGTAGACTTGCCCCTCAGGCAGTAGCAGGGGGGGGGGCAGTGAGAGGAATGCCCCCAACCTTGATGGAGGCAAATGAGCTTTGACGGCCCTTTGGGCCCACAGAAGGTTGTTGCTCGGCAGTTATCATTGTCAGAAGAGGTGGCGATGATGTAACTGTAGCGAAAGATGTCGTCATGGAAACTGGGTGAAGCTGTTCATAGTTTTTATGTGCCTCCCTATATGTCAGTCAATCCAGGGTCTTGAATTCCATAATCTTTCGCTCTTTGTGGAACACAATTCAGTCTGGAGAACAGGGAGGATATTGCTGCCCACAGTTGACACATACGTGGAGTAGTACACGGAGCATCTGGGTGTGATGGATGCCAACATTCCCTACATGTGGGCAGCATTGTTTGTGTGGCATCTTTTAGTCCAAATGGCATGTAGCGATAGTGGTATAAACCTATCAGAGTCGTGATGGTAGTCTTCTCAACATCCACCGGAGCCATGGGTATCTGGTGGTACGCACATTTGCAGAAAAAATTTTAGCGCCAGAGAGAGCATGAGTGAAATCGGCTACATGGCTACATTAGGGATGGGATGTCCATGATCGTCTTAGCATTGAGCCTACGGTAGTTGATTAGGCCTGCCTCAAGTAACGCAGCGATCTGTGCTTCCATGGCCAAGAATTTTTCAGCATAAAGACGACGTGGTTTTGCTACACACAGGTATGTCGTCAATGAGTCTGAGTCTGCGCCAGTAGTGACTACAGAAATGCACTGCCGAGGGCAGGAGGAAATGGGAGGCGTGGCGGCCAGTGCGTTGGATTTGGCAGACAATGTTGTGACAGCCGGTGTGGGGATGGGAGGAGACAGCTGACTGTCCCGGTTAGCTGTGATATCCACTGATGCCGGTGTAGGCACCAGAAGTGCGAGGGCGCAAGATGGCCGCTGGGCTGTAGTGACATGCTGGTCAGAGCAGGCAAGGGTGCAACCTGGGTGCACGAGCAAGATGGTGGTCGAACTGCAGTGGTGTGCAGATCGGCCAGCAGAATAGCTGATGTGAGCATCATGGGATGTGGCGAGGGTGCCATCTGTGGCACTGCCCAAGATGGCAGCCGAGCCGAAGCAGCTGGGAGGTCAGCTGAGAAGAATGTTATGGTGGTGGCCACCGAATCAGGTGGGTGCACCACAGTCGCAGCAACAGAAAGAGGCTGAACCCGGTGGGTGTGCTGACAGGCTGTGGGAAAACAATGGATTTTGAGCCTTTAGCTCAAACGGGACACAATTGTTGCCAGTGAGAGAAACATGGAGTTATGTTTGCTCATGGGGTGGCGACTGACAGGTTGTTTAGAGACAGGGAAAGTTAAATGTTTCAGTTCTTAGGTCGATGGGCTGAGTTTTCTGAATAGCATGCGGAGCAGGTGGCAGACGGCACAGTGCACATATAGTTTTGACAGCTGTGGTGGTTGGCTTGGCAACCGAGCTTTGTTTGCACACATCACCATAGGAGCGAGGAGCAAGGTTAGGCAAACTGTCTGAAGCATAATCATGCCTACCCGTGGGCGCAGAAACATTAATATCAGAGGAAACACTGGTACTAACCTTGCAATCCGCTCCCAGAGCAGAAAGATGTTGTTTGGCCACAGGCAGCTGTGATTCAGCATGGGCAAGATGGCGCATGATGCTTTCCCATTCACTCTTGAGATCAAGCACTTGTTTACGTTCGTCAAACCACATACTCAGCAGCGTGTTGAAGTCATCAGACAATTTGGTATACTCACTAAGAGTAGCACTCGCAGAAGCAGAGCTGGAGCTCGAGGAATAATACAAAAAATGTTTGTTTGAGGGATGGTGGAAAACAGAGCGGCACAGAACATTGGGTGAAAGTTTGTGATGTGTTAAAAAATCTATACTTACAATCGGATCTGGAATGTCTGCCACTAACAAATTCCACTCGAGAATGCAATCAGGAGAGAGATGCACAGACTAAGAGGTTGAACCCAAATACTGAAGTTGTGTGGTGTTGACAGCTCACAGCAATGGGTGATCTGGGCGGAGAGGGCCGGTTGCCACAGTAGACAGTAGCAGGGAAACATCCACGCCGGTATCAATAAGGGATTCATTGTCAACTGCGTGGGGAGCGACACCTACATCCCCCCACAAGTTGCGTTTGGGTACAAGCATAGAGGACGGCATTTCTTGGCAGCTGCACCAAAGTGTGGGTAAAACAGTACAGGTAGTGAGATGGCTGTTCCAGTGAGAAGTAAGTGGGTGGCGGAAGTCCATCTTCGGATTCTGCGGAAGGGGCTGGCTGCGGTGTCTCAGTTGTGAGACGATGTGGAATGCTAGGCAGGTCAACGAGGTTGGCCGACATGCGGAAACAGCCATGAGTGAATGTGCGAGGAGGTATGGTTTGAGTGCGAGCAGACACGTTGAGACGGGCTTCATGTAAGTAGGCAGCGATGCGGATGTGCTCACTCGGAGACTTGAGGATATTGTAGGCTAGAGTCATCTGGAGTGGTAAAGGAAGCTTGTTAGTGCAGACTTCCATCAGAGTTGAGTCTGGCATTGCCTGCTCACTGACCAGTAGGTGAAGACGTCTCCACAACTGGGAAGGCTTCCTGTCACCGAGATGTTCCTCCTCTGGATTATTTCATCAGGAATGTGCGTGACACGCTACAGGATGGTCTGCTTTGCCACGAAGTAGTGACAAGTCGTCGTAGGTGATGTTACGAGATTGCAGATTAGGTCAATGTACTCGTGCAAGCGTGTGATCAGACAGAGATAGTGAGAAGCATCATCCAGAGAATGGTGGTCGAAAATTTGTTCTACTCAGGCAAACTACATAGTCAGAGCCGAAAGAAAACAGAGACGGCGGAGGAGGAGGAGAACACGGTGCCTGAGGTCCTGCGTTTCACACCGTAGTGTCAGGCTGTTGTTGAGGAGGTGCAACGCTGAAGACCAACGTGGCAGAGTCACCAATTTTGCCGATGAAATGGGCGGTTGAGCGTGAGACAGTTCACAAGTGAGAAATCACTCGACAGAGTATTAGGGTTAAAAACAGTCACTGGGTAAACACTGCACAGGTGGTTATCAGAAAGATGAATGCACTGCACTGTCCGCATCCAAAATTGCGCACACAGAAAAAGGTGTGGACGTGGCTGGAGACAAAGGTCCTGAATTAAATGCAGAACTCAAAGAAGAAACAGGAATGAGTTCGCTAGCCAGATCATTAGATGCAGGCGGCGAAATATAGTTCAGTGACAGTGTGCCACTGTTCAAACTACGTCCAGGCATGTGAGTCGCGGATGGATACACTGATGCACATGGTGGAGCTGTGGCGGGTCGCGAATACAAATTTGAAGCACAGTATATTGAACTATCTGCAGTCGGCAGTGGTCAAGAAAGTGAGCACAAAAAATAGCCCTGCAAAACACGAGTATTGTTCATCATTTGCACACCGGAATGCAAGTTCAGGGTCACAAAGCTGGAGTTCATGTGTGACTGTGTGTATTGTTGTTCTGGGCCGAATTGAACAAGTTTGAAGAAAATTGCTAAGCCGTGTGCTGAGGCATCGAAACAAACACACTCGATGAAATGCGGGGCAGCAGTGAGTTCAACGATGGTTGAGAAGCCATGGTGAAGTCTGGTGGAAGACGCAATTCCATGTTCACTGAGGTCATAACCATCGGATCACATACTGCCGTATTGAAACATGCACCGTACCACAAGAAACTCAGTATGGGATCACCAGTGTGGGTTTTCCACGGGGTGTGAGCACACAGAAAACACATTTGTCTGTGTAACAACACTTTATTTGCTTTAAGTTCAACAAGCATAGACACAAACTAAATGCAATTGTTGGTGGCAGCTGAGATGTGGCTTGCCCAAAGACAATCGTAAAGATAAAATAGTTTGTAAAGAGTCTATTATGGCTATTGTCGCCACAATGTAATACATCAATAGTTTCTTCTGTGGCATTGCATAGTATCATCATGTGCTGTGTTGAACACAAGGCTGCTTCCAGAGACATGAAGATTCCCGTACATCCCTCAAAGACAGGTCGCATCACCCACCCAATGCAAAGGAAGGCACCGTGGATACCTTGGAGCTCACAAGATGACCAAACTGTGAGTCTTCTCACAGTTCTTTCCCACACAACAGCCTCCCAGCAGCTGGAGTGACACGAAAGCTTGTGTCTACATTTATTTATTTATTTATTTTGTGTGACTATGAGTACTACCGATTTAAGTAATGGCCAGCCTATCAACATCTTTTGAATAACATTTTTGTATCTCTTTGGAGACTTTCCTTCATATTAATCACAATTGTCATTAATATATATTCAGTTGAGTTTACGGCCTACAGATCAGTACATTACAGCAACAGAAACCTATTGATGACCCTTATTTTACATACACAGATTATTGGAAGTGGTCAAAAAATAAAAGGGGAAGACTACGTTTGAAATATAATAATTTTAGATACACAGTGAAAGAAACAGATTCTTCAAGGATCTGCAATGCAGTTATCTGAAACAAGGCTACAGCCCGCTCCTACAAAAAAGGCTTTTACTGGTAGTGTTAACCCTAACTTGTACACATAATGAACAGTGTTTCATTGGTTGTATGTTCAAAGTGATCTGGCCAGTCCCCAAGTGGTAGAATTTTAGTACTTTTATCTGTTTGCACATAACTGAATTCCTCTTACAGCCAGTGCTGCCACTGCCACAGGGATCATGGAAGATCCTGCTGCAAGACCTCTCCAATTCACCCACCCGGCACTTCCTATTCCAGCCCTGTCACAGGCTTATCCTACCCTATCAAAGGCCAGGCTACATGTGAAAGCAGCCATGTCATTTACCAATTGTGCTGCAATCACTGCTTCTTCTTCATCTTTCTCTGAGGCCCTTTTCCTGCACATGTGGGGTCAGCGCTGTGTGAAACGTCGATTTGGGACATGTTAATATTTACAGGGTGGCCGGATGCCCTTCCTGCCACCACCCCATGCCCCCCAGGAGGAAATGTGTACCCCAGATGTCTGTGTTATATGTGTTTGAAAGTGTAAAGTGTTGCGAATCGTGTAACTGAGGCAGGACTTGGGGACCAGCCTGGTATTCACCTGGGGGGATGTGGAAAACCGCATAAAAACCACATCAAGACTGGCCGGCACTCCAACTCCTTTCGTTAATCCACCAGGCAGATTTGAACTGGAGCCGGTACACCTCCCCATCTCAGAAAGCAGTGTGTTAGACCACATGGCTAACCGAGTGGGTACTGCAATTACTGCACAGCTTTCTATATTGGCATGACTATTAACCAGCTGTCCATTAGGATGAATGGCCACCGCCAAAATGTAGCCATAAACAAGTTGGATCACCCTGTGGCACAGTATGCTGTGGAGCATATGCTTGATTTCAATGGCTGCTTCCAGGGTTTGTACCATTTTTTGGAAAAATAAAAAAATAAAATAAAAAAAGGAGTTTTTAAGGCGTTTCTGAATATAATGAGTTTTTAAGGAGTCACTGCTTACATGTATACACAGTGTACATAAAAACTTGACAAGTAAAACAACCACGTCATAAACAGTAGGCTTCAGCAAATTAATTTTTACATATACAGGTGTTTTTTTCCCCCTATAATAAAAGAAAAAATATGTATGGCGTAAACCGTAAATGGCAGGGTTAGCTAGAAGGGCCTGTACATTTGCATTTAATATTTAAAAATACGCCTATTTTTTACCTGTAACGTGAACCTTCAGAGCACATTCACCCATGTCTCCGATGTGTAGATCTTTGTTGCAGAAAAAACATATTGCTTTTGTCTTGCAAGAATGTGGCTTTATCCACATTCTGTATTCTTCTTTTGTAGTCCATAGACACTGATCGCCCGGCATACTTGACAAACCAATAAACTAAATTAATCGCACACAGGATGATCTTAACCCATATAAGCACAGGCTAGTCATGTCTACATAAGTCAGTATGCACCAACAACCCGTGTTTGGAAAAGCAATAATATGGATTTTGCGCCGTACGTTTCGTATCCAAAATTCGCTGCTCAGCCACCTGGAGCGCTGCTTTCGATCTCTGTTGAAGCCAAGATAGACATACTAGGTGTGCTTGCGTTTGTGTATATGTGTGGGTGTGGGTGTATTTGTTTACCCTCCTTTCATCCCCCCAAGGTAAGTCTTTCCTGTCCCGGAATTGGAATGACTCCTTACCCACTCCCTTAAAACCCTCATCATTTCCTGTTCCCTCTCCTTCCCTTCTGCCTGAAGAAGCAGCAGGGCTGCGAAAGCTAGCATTTGTGTGTGTGTGTGTGTGTGTGTGTGTGTGTGTGTGTGTGTGTGTGTGTGAATTTATTAATTTATTTGTGCTACTATCACTTCCTGTGCTCCTTCGCCTGGTAAGTAATCTTCATCTATTTTGTTATATATATTTTTCCTGCTAGGAATTTCTCCTCTATAAATTAATGAAACAAAAATTATAGAAGGAAACTTTCCTGGTGGGATAAACAAATATAAAAAAATAGAAAACGGATGACTTACCCAAAGGACTGGCTCGTCAATAGACACAAATAAAATCACACACATACAAGCTTTCGCAACCGTTGGTCGCTTCGTCAGGAAAAGAGGAAGAAAGGAGAGGAGAAAGGGAAGGATATGGGTTTTAAGGAAGTGGAAAAGGAGTCGTTCCAATCCCAGGAGTGGAAGGACTTACCTTAGGGGAATACACACGCTCACACATATCCAAACGCAAACACATCGGCTCGTTGATAGACACTAATAAAATCACACACAAACACACATACAAGCTTTCACAACTGTTGGCTTCATACAAATGTCTGTCTAGGTGTGTTTGCGTTTGGATTTGTGTGAATGTGTGTGTATTTGTTTACCTTCCTTTTTTTTCCCTGGGATTGGAATGACTCCTTTTCCACTTACTTAAAACCCATATCCTTCCCTTTCTCCTTCCCTTTTCTCCTCTTATCCTGAAGAAGCGACCAACGGTTGCGAAAGCTTGTATGTGTGTGATTTTATTTGTGTCTATCAACGAGCCGGTCCTTTTGGTATGTCATTCGTTTTGTATTTTTTATATTTGTTTATCCCACCAGGAAAGTTTCCTTCTATAATTTTCGTTTTATATATAAAATTCGATACTCATGTGGTCTCCTTGTTAGGCCATGAGGTTCCTTTTTATTAAGTAACCAATTTTCATCATTTTTATTATGTAATTTTTGTCCTCCCATGTACTGAATTATGTTCCAGTATTACTGTTCCGAATTCTGAGCTCAACTGTTTGTTTTATTATTACAATGCTTGTTTCCAAAAGCATGATATTAATCTAAATTTATGTTTATACAATGATTTGCACATCAAAGACACAGTTGTGTCTTACAGAGTCTGTAATCTCTAATATTAGGGGAGGCTGACGACAAAAACCAAGAGGTGGTTGGATTCAATCCTGGTTGGAAAGAAGGGACAAAGACAGGCACTCATATTTCCAATTAAAGTAGGAATTGACACCCAATGATCACTTGGAATTTCTGAACTTCCTGAGAATGTTTGTGGATTGTCTTAACAAGCTGTTGTCGATGATAAAGGAAGGTATTCACTAAAGTAACAGTTATATAGAAAGCTTTCACCCAACCGCAAGTAAGAAGTACACTGTCTTCTTGTACATTTTGTGATCAGACTCTCTCACAGACTATTGCCTGTTTCTTTTTCTTGGCATACTGTACATCTTAATTAAGACACTTAGTGCTTGTTTGATTCAGTTTATTTCTAGAACAGAAAGCATTCAGTGCAAATAATGCTTTTTGTTAACAGCCTTTATACACCTAACGCAAAGTCTATTGGCAAAAAATACTGCTTTAGTTTAATTGCTGCATTTGTGAAAATTTCATGACTGAAAAATTAGAAAAATCTCCAATTTAAAGCTTGGAAGTTAGAGGGGTGTCCGCAACTAACAACAACAGTATACAAATAACCTGACCTGTTTACAATTAACAAGCAGAAAGCTTACTACAGTTCCACTTTCTGCACATTCGTGAGTTAGCGCTGCCTACTGCGCATGCGCGGATTTGTGGCAGAATAGAACTGCTCTCTATACCGGCATGTGGGTAATATGTCTGCTAAAACTCCTAGTTTCACCTGTGCCACCGCTAGATGGCTGTCACCGTGTAATAGGGACTTAAAAACCCCGTACCAAAATCTCTTTTTCAAAAGTAATAAAATAAAATGAAGATATCTGAAATTACATTTCGAACAAATAATTTTTGGAACATGTTAAAATAAGGAGTTTTTAAGCGCCCTTAAAATTTAGTCATTGAAATAAGGACATTTTAATGAGGTGTACGAACCCTGGCTTCACAACCTGGGCTATCTGGATCCTCCCACCCACCACCACCTTTTCTGAACTTCGCAGATGGGAGTTATCCCTACAGTAAATTCTCCGATCCTGAAATGATCAAGGCCTCAACCAACAATAACTTCCCTTGTTTCCATACCCAATAGTTCCTACCTCTCTCTATCCTCAAAACTCTCTTATTTTGAGTGGTGTGTGTGTGACCATGTGCATGTTTGTGTGCATTTTATTTTATTTTATATTCCTTCCCTCGACCGCCTCTCCACTCCATTCCAAAGTTGCATCTCATTCCTCCCATCTAATACGTACACACTTTGCAAGGCCCTGCAGTTACAATCCCCACCATAACAGGACCTTCCTATCCCCTTTCCCTCCCCTATTTCCAAACCGCAGAGTGTGATTCAAAGTGTAGCAGCCAGAGATGACAGTTGTGTGACTGTGTTGTGCACCTGTGTGAACGTGTGAATGTTCTATTTTCTGAAGATGGCCAAGGCTGATAGCTGAAAGTGTTGTATGTGTGTGTCTTTTTTATGTGCCTGTCACAGCTCATTGCCACGTATTTGCGGTGAGTTGTAAATTGTCCTTATTACAATATTGATCAGTTGTTTTGTACTTTTCACAACTGATATTACCTCAAGTTGTTAAAACTAATTATTACTTCAGTTCCATTTTAAAGATGAGTCAGATAACAAATTAATTTCAGACTCCAGCTGGTTGTTTTCAGCAGTTGGATATAAGCATAACCAATCAAAGAGTGTCACTATGACTGGCTGCTTCAACAAAATTATTTTTATGTTAAGGAAATGAATTAAGTAAAAAATATAGGTATGCTCCACTGCTGTCAAACAGTGGGTAACAAAATTGAAGAATACAATCTTGTATGTTTAAAAAAAAAAAAAAAAAAAAAAAAACCTTGATGTAATTAATTTTCTTTATTCACAGCTATTGTGAACATATTTTTAAATGTTGATTAAATGGTGTAATAAAATACAATATGTACAACTTCTGCACTTGTGCAGCTTGCAAGGTTGAGTCGTCTTCTTTTTTCTGTTCGTGTCCAATACATCATTTATCAATTAAAGTTCCACGGACCCTGTTCCGTTTAGCATCCATTTCAGCCTGTGTCTGTTGCACAACCATTTTCCTCTTGTTCATACCCTTCCTTTCCAGTTGTTTTTCAATGATTCGTGCATTGTTTGCATAAGAATCAGCAACTTCTCGCTGTAAACAAAGTAAAAATTACAGTTATTGTCTTTATTGCCAGACACGAATACTGTAAATCATAAATACTTAAATTCCAATGTTACAAAAAATAAAGTAATATCTAGTAGCCAACTCTCAAAATTTAGGATAGATTATATAATGAAGGAAAACAATGACAGGGAACAACTACTTTTAGCTATTATAACATCAAACTGATGCTGATAGATTTCAGTTGTTACCACTGACATGGAGGTTTTGAGAGATCACTGAGAACAGAACTATATCTAGACCACAGAGAAGTCACATAACCTCAAGTTAACTTGACACTGAACCATCCTCCCCCTTTCAACAATGGCAAGATCAAAATAAGGTCGCAATCCTTCTGGGATTCCTGCTCAATGTGTAATAAACTCGTGAGAGAACTAACATCTCCCAGCAGTCAACATAGAAGGTTCGTGAACATTGTCAACTGTATGAGAAGGGGAGAGCGGGTAGAACTTGAGACGATGATCAATTAAAAAAAAATCCATTTGAAAATGCTGCAGTGGAGATCTTACAAGACTTTCACACCTGTCTTGAATACTGCCCTGACCTCTATCAGAAGTCTTTTCCCCCAAGAAATTGTTCAGGTAAAAGATTTATGTTAGCCATTACTGAAAACTGAATCAGAAAGTGGAATGATCACTTTGAAAGTTTTGGCATGAAACTGATAAGACATGAAAATCACTCAAGATAATGATCAGAGATCACACATGCCCTTAAGCTATGTTCACACTGAGGTATTTATTGTGGAGATTTGTGCCTGGCACATGTTGCTAGTTCCTGCGACAGGTATCTGCAACATCAATGCTTCAATTCCGAGAAATATTCTGTTCTGGCACATGTTCCTGTATCTGTCCGCCGAGCAAAAACATGGCACAAATTCCAGGTACATTTTCTATTACGCATGTGTATTTCAAAGGAAGACTTGTTGTTGCATCTTGGATACAAGTGACTAGTTGTTTACATCTGTGAATTCTGTGAAATAGTAACCTTGTTTTGTATTTGTAGATGAAATGTAGTGGAAAAAGTATAATGCAATGAAACTAATCGATGAATTCTGTGACAGGCACATGCTGTGGGATCCCACAAGTGTGAATTATAAAAACCGAAATGCCAAACGCGATGCAATTCACGAAACTGCATTGCTGTTTTTTTTATGAAAAAATGAACAGAAAATTGCACAACCTGTGGTCGCAATTCTTCTGTGAACGTAATAAAACGACTACCAAGTAATCAGGATCAGGCAGAGAAGATATATGTAATTCAAAATGGTACGCCTACAGTTCATTGCTGTTTTCGAAGGGTGTGAACAAGCCAAAGACGAGTTTATCTACATTTGAGGTAAGTTAGTGCACATTTATTTTTCGTAATTATTACAAATTTTCATTATATAACAATGAAGAATGTAAATGTTTTATACATCAGTGCATGAATATTTATTATAAACCTGATAGTTCGGTCATGATTATATTTAAAACACTAGAGCAAACAAAAGCTGCCACTCCACTTGTCCTTCAGCAGTGACAAAATATGCCATGAATTCATTTCTCACTTTTTATCTAAAGAAATTCGAAATTTGCTGCTAAGTTTAGATCTGTTTTTATTTTTTCATTATAGACTGTTTCGACACAATATTGCCATTTTCAAGTGATGTCTAGATGGAATGACGTGCGTATATCATCGTATTGGACTGTCTGATGTATGTCAGTTATCTTTCGGTATTATTTACAAATTTGTAAACATATATCATCAGAACTGTCAGATGAAATTAAAAATTTTAAAATTTTATCATTCCATCTAGACGTCACTTGAAAATGGCAATAGTGCACCGAAACGGTCTTTAATAAAGAAAATAAAAACAGATATAAACTTAGCAGCAAATTTGGAATTTCTTTAGTAAAATGTCATTATATGACCTTTATTGTGCTGCAGGCCCCAAAGAGCAAAAACATTTCTCACTTGTTTTGCATCTTTGGCAACATTTCTACTGATTCTTAATAGTGGTGCAAGTGGTGGCTGGTCTCTCCATCTCCCAGGTTCTACAGCCCCTGTTTCTGTATTTTCATAATCAAAAGTGCCTGGTGGAGAATAAATGAGGCGAGCATCTCAATTTCTTTGTAGTAACTTGTGGAGATAAACACAGCACAAAGTCGCAATTGTTGCTTTATGGGGATCAAGATGAATGGCTTTTCATAGAACACGAAAAACAACTGATAAAATCCCAAATGCATTTTCGGACACTCGGTGTGATCTACAGTGCCTGTAATTGTATTCTCTTTCAATGCTGCTTTGTCAAGGTTACATGGGAAGGGTTTCATTATATGTTTTTGTAATGAAAAGGCATCATCAACAACAATTACTTTTGGATTTGGCACTGCTCTTCCTGGCAAAGGTTGGAGTTTTGGTATGTTCAGCTGACCAGCTTGGAGGGCCTTGTTAAATGTTGTAAAAATAAATACACTTCCATCAGAAATACATCCTTGCACTCTTAACATCTGCAAAAATGAACTGGTAATCCACATCCACTACTGCCATCAGCACAATGCTGAAAGGGTTTTTACAGCTCTAATAAGTGCTTCCAGCATGTGCAAGATTACCACTTTGAACATGTTTTCCATCTAAAGACCCCTATGCAGTGTCAAAAGTTCCAGTGAGTATCAAATTCTCTTGTAATTTTCTTCCAATGTGCTTCAGTTTTTGGTACCTGCAAAAATGTACCAAAAATCTGAGATCTTTTCCCCTTCTTTTTAGTGTACATCAGAAGAGATAGAAAAAGAAGAATAAGAAGAAGAAGAAGAAGAGGAGGAGGAGGAGGAAGTGATCATGCCGATTTTGTGTGCTGAGCCACAAATTCCCAATACATCTCATTTAGAAATACCACAACATCCACCATGCAAGAAGGCCAAAAGAAATACACCAAATAATACAGACAACACATTTTCAGTGTTAAAAAGAATCAGTTAACACATACTTGCAAAAAAGGAGGGCAAGTTTTCCTGTTTCGATAAATACGTGGAGTGGGAGCTGAGAGACATAAAAAATGCAAAACACCTTTTTACAGAAAAGAATTCAGGATCTCATATTTGAAGCGAAACTTGAAGAGATGGACACATCAAATGTTATTGCAGAAATTAACATTGACAGAAATGAGGGGCAGAGGGAGAATGTATATATTTTAACTGAATAAATGTTTTGTTATAAACTAATGTGGCTTTAAATGCTGTTAATAGTACTTAGTTAGAAATAAAAAAAGCAAAACCGTAACAAGTTTTTGCCTCAATTTCTTTTTTAAGCACCTTTATTATGGCCCCACACACTTTTGGTATTATTTCACTGCTTTTCAATTTTGAAATCCTGTGCATGTACATTAATCTCCAGTAGCTAAAAATCGTAATTTAACAGCATGTTGTTCAGCAGAAAACACAGCATCTCTAAAATTTGTATCCTTCATTGTGTAGTATTGACTTGTCATATTGAGTAATATTTCCAAGTCCGTTGTTGACATATGAACAAATTTTTGAAACCCTGTGTACCTTAAATTTTCGGGTCACTCATCACTGAACCATAGGCTCCGTGACTAGTCTGTTTACCAAGAAAGTTATGCACCCACCACTTGAGTTACTTTCTACCACTGTTTTCCTTTTTCATTATTATATTCACAGCACTAGTACACAGAAATAATAGTTCTTCATCGGGCGGCATGTTATGTGAAACATACCAGTTGGCTACATGTCACCAGTGAGAACACTGCTTGTGCCGGGCACATGTCTCTGAACAAAGTCACCATATACATGTGCTGAGATACTTATCTGCACGACTTGTGCCGGTAACAAATTTCCACCACAAATCCCTCAGTGTGAACATAGCTTAAAATAATATTTCAGAAGTAACTGTAGACCAAGTAGCAAACCAACCATTTTTTAATGGCACAAACAATGACGCAAAAAGTTTTCAACCTGTATCATTTATCTCTCAGAAAATGGTCCTTGAATGATTGTAATTTCAGTGTATCATAATCATCCTACAACAGAAGGTTATATAAAAACAATCATGTCTCCATCCTGTGTAATTATGTTCTGACCATTATATAAACTGGCCAAAACAAAAAAGATGACTTCAATGACCTACATGCCACATACTATTGGGAAAAAAAGTCTAGTCTGATAAGATACCCTCGAACATCCCTGCTTGAAGTAGTCCTTAATAACAATGTATTTCTGGTCAACATTGAGAGAAAGAATAGTAGGTGTAGTAGGTGGAGGAATGACTTGCCATAAAGAAGTGTCATGCAAATCATGTACACTACACATGTAATGTGTGAGGGGTCATCCCCTCGTCAAACCCCGGTTACTCTTCACCAGACAAGTCTTAGGAGGCATGTCTGCATACTGGGCTTCTGCTCAACTATTGCAGCATAACAGCTGCCATGGTCAGGTGCAACACATTAGTAGAAGTTGAACTACAGCGAGTAAATATAGCCGCCTTCATTGATTGTCCCGCCAGTTTTGAGTTGGGAAATGTCATTTGTTTTATACAGGCAGAAGGAAATAGTGCAACAGAAATTCATTGGAATATGAGCCACATTTATGGGGTACACTGTATGAGTGAGGTGGTTGTGTATAATGGCGTAAGAAATTTAAACAAAGCTAAACAGATGTTCATGATGAACGTGGACAAGGAAACAACTCTGTCATTAGTGACAAAGATCTTGTTCAGTGAGTTGATCAAGCAATTCAAGAGAAGTGGAGATTTACCGTCAGTGAGTTGTCTGTGGATTTTCAGGACACTTCCAGGTCAGCTCTGAACACTGTTGTTACAAAACACCACAGCTATTGAAAACTTTTTGCATGCTTGGTTCCCAAAAATGTCTTGAGGAGCAAAAAGCACAGCACATGGCTTTAATCTCATTTCTTATCACACATTATGCTGATGAAGGGGAGGACTTTTGAGCTTCACTGTGGTAGGGGATGAAACATGGATACTATAAGATAATCCAGAATCCAAAGAACAATCTAAGCACTGGACCATGTACATTCCCTGCAGAAACCCATAAAGTTCAAACACATGTTCAGCAATAGAAAGACCATGGGAATTGTTTTCTCGAATCAGAGAGATGTGTTGCTTTTGGAGTTTATGAAGCCAGTGACTACAGGACTGAAAATGTGTACTGCCAGACATTACATCACCTGCAGAGAGCCATACAAAACAAAAGAAAGGGTATGCTGCTATCTGGAAGTGGTTTGACCATGACACTGAAACCACATGCTGATGAGTTTCAATGGGGAGTGTTGGATCACTCGGCATAATACAACCCAGATCATGGGCTTATTGACATTCAAAATGCTTTGAAGGCCTATATCCATGAGCTGGTGGCACCCATTTATGAAGATGGTACTGGAAAGCTCATTTGCTGATATGACAAATGGCTTTACCATCATGGTGACTAAGTAGAGAAATAAGTGTAATTCTGCTTGACTTCTTGTAATAAAATGATTTTGTGATTCAAAGTTGTTGTTCTATTATAATCCACCTGAGGGTTTTCTTTTACTGTGACAATGTCTGAAGCCAACGTCAGACAGAAGCACATTGGCTTTAAACTACTTGATATACACAGACACATTGCATATGATGTGAAGGGAATGTGGATGTAAGCTGGCCCAAAGTATGGGGCTTACACTTACTTGGGTAAAATGGATGGTCATTAGAAGCAGTAGAGCTGTAGGACAGAATTAAACGTTAAACACCATTCCCATTTGCTGGCTGTTAGTTACCATATACTGTCTGAAAGAAGTTGAAAAGAATGAGGGTGTCAGTATCACACAACAAGAACACAATTTAAAACTCAGGTTTCTTCCCATTCAAAGTGGAAATTTTCTGAAAATGCAGTGATATGCAAACTGATGCTCCAATTGAAATTCTGCCTGTAGGAGGGGCTTTGCACCAAAGATGATCTGTTTATAGTTATTTACAAAGCCACAATGTTTGGAAACAACTAGTGTAAACAGAAAATAAAATTAATCAATAACAATAAATCAGTGATGGAAATTCTCCACAGAGATGATAAATTATTCTTCAAAAAGATGCAGTATCTCTGAAATCCACAATGCTCTAACATCATTCTCATGACCTAGGTCGTGAATTACCTCCCCCTTCTGTTCCCATTCCTTTTTTCTTCCCTTCTCTCCTACCTGATGAAGGAACCCTGTTCCGAAAGCTTGCTTTTTTTTTTCTCTCGTCTTTTTTCTTTCTTTGTGCGACTATTGGGGGTACAGCAAAAAGGTAAATAGTGGCCAGCCAATCTATCTCTTTTGAAAAATAATGAATCAATAAGAGAGACATCAATTAAATTTCCTGGAGGTAACATTAAACACTGTTGATGGATTAGTCTGATATTCGGGTTACTAGATCATTTGTTCCATTTACTTCAGAAAATTGTTATAAAATTACAGTACATTCTACCAAAAGAGTCTTTTTCCTTGGTCTTTATACATTATGGTATGCTCTGCTTCCATTTCACAAACAGATACAGTGTAAGTCTATTTTATTGTTAGTGTAAAAACTGGAGAAAGAAATGTATGTCTGCTAATCAGAAAGCAATACATTTGTCTACAGAATTTGACATCCTCCAGTTCACTAAAGAAATCAGCTGAAAAATGCTCCTGCCGGAGCACAGAAAACCAAGAACCCTTGCTGTATGTTCGCTAAGTTAGTTAAAACCATAATTACATGTCAGACCGGATATTACATGCATATTTGTCATGAATATACTCATTATCTTGCAATCTACAATCTCGGTAATGGATAGTATTATCGGAAAAACTTTCAAAGCTTTCCGGAATCATAATATTAGAACGCATTGTAAAAATTTCAACGATTTGCCATGAATAGAAGAGTAGATTTGCCAATGCACGCAGCTGGATCTGTTGATACCAAAAATTATGATTTTTGTAGTGTATTGTAATAATGAATACACATTCCCAAAAAATGGGAAACAGAGTTTCCAGATAAACACCTGAACAACATACACATAACATTTTAGTAATTTCCTATTCCTCAAGATACGTTACCCCACAATCAGAAATAGCGATTTTGAACCTATTACTGTCGCGTCCTATCATTCATGGACCGATATCTCAAGAACCACATAAGATATCATTCTGCTCTGAACTTTAAATAAAATTTTGATATGTTATCTACATGTCATATGCAGCTATGTGTAACCTAAAATTAACCATACGAGAAGTCTACACAATGTGTTTTTACCTCTGCAAACTCTTTAAAATATGTTGCAATAGTTCACTGAACCGGATGCTGCATATTAACTGTAAAGTGACCGATAACAAAAATCACCCCCTTCATCGAACGAAGATATCAATCTATAAGATCTACCAAAATCAAATTTTTTCGCCGAGTAGGCCTACATCTTTTCAAATCGCATGGTAAGTTTCAGAGCTGTTGGAATGCCATCTTTCAGCACAATACACACTTTTTCTAGCAAAATATCGCGGTTTTTCGGCCGTATCTTGCTAAAGGACTAAGATTTATGAAAACTGAAAAATGCTGTTTATAGATAAATGTCTACGGCATGTATTGTAAATATTTGAACAATTTTCTATGGTCAGTTATTTAGATATTTGCAATTCACGGTGCTAAACGGATAAATATTGTGTTTTGTGTTTTTGTGCAAAACTATGATAAGTTTCAACCTCTGGATCTCAGTAACGGATAACGATATCGAAAAAATTTAAGAATGGCCTCGAGAATATCATCATAAGAACACTGATAAAAATTTTGAAGATTTCCAATGAATAGAAAGTATCCCCACAATTTATTTATTTATTTTTTTTTTTTTTTGTTACCCAAAAATCATGTTTTTTTGAGAGTTTCTCAGGAACCGCCCATGAATGAATGGTGCTTTTGCAAGCTGTTTAAAGCCCACGTCATGTACAAAAGCCAACTGATTTGCTTAATTTGGATGGGCTCCAGGAAGTGTGTACTGTATGATAGCTATAGTATACCTATTCTTTTAACATGTATACAAATGATCACTAGACCAAGATCAATCTAGAACACTTTACCCCTTCACTATGAGATGAATAGAACCTGAGATATTATAAGAAGAATAACTACACTACTGGCCATTAAAATTGCTACACCAGAGGAAATGCAGATGATAAACGGGTATTCATTGGACAAATATATTATACTATAACTGACATGTGATTATATTTTCACGCAATTTGGGTACATAGATCCTGAGAAATCAGTATCCAGAACAACCACCTCTGGCCGTAATAATGGTCTTGATACGCCTGGACATTGAGGCAAACAGAGGTTGGATGGTGTGTACAGGTACAGATGCCCATGCAGCTTCAACACAATGCCACAGTTCATCAAGAGGTTAACGGCGTATTGTGATGAGCCAGTTGCTCAGCCACCATTGACCAGATGTTTTCAATTGGTGAGAGATCTGGAGAATTTGCTGACCAGGGTAGCAGTCGAACACTTTCCGTATCCAGAAGGCCCCGTACAGGACCTGCAACATGCGATCAGGCATTATCCTGCTGAACTGTAGGGTTTTGTAGGGATCGAATGAAGGGTAGAGCCATGGGTCGTAACACATCTGAAATGTGATGGCCACAGTTCAAAGTGCCTTCAATGCGAACAACAGGTGACTGAGACTTGTAACCACTTGCACCACATACCATCACGCCGGGTGATACACCAGTATAGCGATGACGACTGCACGCTTCCAATGTGCGTTCACTGCGATGTCGCCAAATACGGATGCGACCATCATGATGCTGTAAACAGAACCTGGATTCATCCAAAAAAAAAAAAAAAAAAAATGACATTTTGCCATTCCTGCACCCAGATTCGTCATTGTGTGCACCATCGCAGGCGCTCCTGTCTGTGATGCAGTGTCAAGGGTAACTGCAGCCATGGTCTCCAAGCTGATAGTCCATGCTGCTGCAAACGTCGTCGAACTGTTCGTGAAGATGGTTGTTGTCTCGCAAACGTCCACATTTGTTGACTCAGGGATCGAGATGTGGCTGCACAATCCGTTACAGCCATACGGATAAGATGCCAGTCATTGATATTGATACGAGACCATTGGGATCCAGCATGGCATTCCGTATTGCCCTCCTGAAACCACCGATTCCATATTCTGCTAACAGTCATTGGATCGTGACCAACGCGAGCAGCAATGTCACGATACGACAAACCGCAATCGCGATAGGCTACTATCTGACCTTTATCAAAGTCGGAAATGTGATGGTACGCATTTCTCTTCCTTATACGAGGCATCACAACAATGTTTCACCGGGCAATGATGGTGAACTACTTTTTGTGTATGAGAAATTGTTTGGAAACTTTCCTCATGTTGGCACATTGTAGGTGTCACCACTGGCGCCAACCTTGTGTGAATGCTCCAAAAAGCTAATCATTTGCATATCACAGCATCTTCTTCCTGTCAGTTAAATTTCGTGTTTGTAGCAAGTCATCTTCATGGTGTAGCAATTTTAATGGCCAGGAGTGTAAGTCATTTGCACATAGTTATATAGGCACATAAGCAAAATGAGTATTACTGAGTGAAATGGAAGGTTGAAAATGCTCATCAGGGCCATCTTATTTGACCACATAATGAAAATACAAAAAGGACATTTTTTTTTATTTACTTGTGAAGGACACACATACTTATTAAATATATTGAACTACTTCACTATCTGAAAATATGCTACAATAACATGCTGTGTACCAGACTACATTAATTCTCTGATTTCATAAGAATAGAGTACAAAGACTTTAAGGTTGTGTATGAAAAGTGAATATAAATGAAAATTAACAACAAAAACACTTACAGCTTCAATTTCATCTTCCTCTTCATCAATTGTAGACACTGTGACTGAACTAAATTTGCCCATATTCTTTGTGTGCTTCGTAACCATAATCTTCTTAGGTTTCTCAACAGCAACTTGATTGTAAATTGTAGTCATTGGTCCTTCCCCAGAACTCTTAATAACTGCACCTTTCACAACGAATATTATGTTGCTTTTTGGATCATGTTTGTAGTACAGCAAAAGTCCACATCTAAATAATAATTAATAAACAAATTTCACTTTGGAAATACAATTTAAACATACAAAGTAATAGAATACTATAAACAGAGCTACATCTACAGTTTCACTTGCCACATAATTTTATACCTTATGGTGGAGATATATGGCATCAGAAAATGTTTGCACTGCCTTCCTAATAACATTTACATTTGCTGCAAGGAAAAATCTGTCGCCTATCTGCTATCTGTCCACAACAAATTGACAATTTTACTGGTCTACTAGGAGTGGGGAACAGTGCAGCAAGCAACCAATGCTGACTTCCCCTCACTGCTCTGCTCTACTCAGCAACTGTAATTTTGGGACATGGCACGCACCTCCTAATGCTCTCAACAGCCACTAAGCAAACTGTCAACTTACTGTGGACAAACAGTATTCTCTGCAGTATTGATAAGATGGCACTTGCATGGCATATTCAAACAGAGAGAGAACTTGTCTGAAATGTGTCCCTGATATGCAGCAATCATTTAGCTCCTCTTCATTTTGGCCCATTGTAGGTTATGGTAGTAACACTAAAAGTGAGCCTTTGCAATCGTCTTTTGACAGCTCGAAATTTAAATGAAAATAACGGCTGAACCATTCATCTGACACGAAAATTGAATAACCGAATTTGTAGAGGAGAAAATTCTCTGCAACTTTGCCCCCCCCCCTTTTTTTTTTTTTTTATCTCGAATCGTTTCAGAGATATTTGCAAAAATAACGGCGACTTGACGAGACGCTGTCTGTCTGGCTGTAATGTGTTCCCACTTTTTAGGTCGAACCGTTCAACCGATTGGCGCCAAATTTTACAGACATAATTGTTGGCTACCAGAACCTCACTTTTTACAATATTTTGGACAAGAAATACGTTAGTAATACCAAACAAAGCCATTTGTAATGTAATTTTAATTCAAATAAACCATTCATCTGATGCGAAAATTGAATAAACAAATTTGTAGAGGAAAAAATTATTTACAACTTTGTTCCCTTACGTTTTTTTTATATCTCGTATCGTTTGAGAGATATTTGCAAAAATAGCGGAGTTTTGACACCCTCCACTGAATTAACGAAAACCAGCCGTTCACAGATGTCACGTGACATTCCTCGCCCAGAACTCTCTCTGGCATACGCCATCTTGCGTTGCGTATTTGATGATTTTCTTATTGTAACTTACACAATGTCATTCCAAAGCAATGACACACAGAAGAATTAACAAAAACACGTCATTATTCATACAATAAATAATAATAGTGTCTACAAATGCCATATTAGCATCAGTTAACAACGGCCATCAATAGTATGAGATTAGAGAACGCAATTTCTAATTGTTAGCTGTAGCATAGTGGGCAATGCATTGGACTGCGACACTGAAGGTCAGTGGTTCGGAGCCTGCCACTACCTAATTATTTATTATTATTATTTTTTTCCCCAAAAGGGTTTCAGACACTCTTATTAATTAATTTTGTATTATTTAGATTATTATTTTGGTCCAAAATGTTTGCAAAAACTTATAAAACTACAAATCTAAAGTGGGCCGTAAAACACGTCAGTGCGATTTTTTCACTTAATGTTTCTTTTCTTCAGTCATTATTTCAGAAAGGAGAGCAATATTTGAAAAACAGTCATGTGATTATCTCGTACGCTTCTTTTTCCACCTAGTATCTATTCAATCCCCAATTAATCTCAGTGCCCATACAATGAAATTTACCATCCTCACAACATGATATAAAAATGAGGAAGGAAGGTTAATTAAGGTTTAATGATCTGTCGACATCATGGCCACTAGAAATGGAGCATATGTCCGGATAGTATTTGTCAGGAGTGATTTAGACAGATAACGGAAAACCTAAATCAGGATAACTGGAGCCGGGTTTGAAATGCTATTCTCCGAAACACAATAACAGAGTGTTACCACTGCACCACCTCCTATGGTGATATTAAAAAGAAATCCTTTTACACTCTGAACATTCATGCTAAGATACCCAAATGATGCCACTCACTACATTTGCATGTGACACATTTTTCATAAGTGCGCCTCGGTTGCACAGTGGTAGAGTGCCAGAGTACAAATCCAAAGGTCGCGGTTTCGATCCCCACTAGGTCTTAGGATTTTTATCTGTCACTTTCCACTTCTTTCACCTCTGGCAGTATTGCTCATGTGAAAAATACTGAGTAGCACTGTGGTTCGGAACCCATGTTAAACTGTAGGTCACCTTATAACTGGCTGGGTAAGCCAGTTTGAAGGTCGGAGGAAGGCAACAGCATACCAGCTCCAAACAAGACCATGCCTAGTAAAGCACTGTGGTGTTCAAACCAATCTTCGGATTGTTGACTGCTTTACCTTTTTAAAAACCAAATTTTGTAATTTTTTGCTGTTGTGTTTATATGTCATGGCCAAAAGTGTATTTGCTAACACAGTCAAATATGCCATCTAGAAAACAGCTGTTTCAGTTTCTGATTTAGTCATCACAATTGCTATTCCTCTTTACATAACTGGACAGAATCATTCTCAGTCTAATATTTATACTTCTCTTTTGCTGCAGAAAAAGTTTCTCTCTCCAAAGATGAAAATTATTAACCAGAAGATGCAAACTGACAAGTCAAGAACATTTCAAAAATAGTTTCATTTACATAAGCACAAAAAATTGAATGTGGATTTCCAGAACCAATTTGAAGTGTTTACATGACCAATCAAAAGTGAAACTGGGAAATCTGTTAATGAAATCCGATTTTGGGAGGCCATATAAACAGGGTGACTGAGACAAGATATTTACTGTTGATACTGTATTCAAAATACACTAGGATTTTCTTCTGCTTACACATGTCAGTCTGCATTTGCTTGTGGTAAGCAGTCTGCTGGTAGTCACTGTGACCGATGTTTCCAAAGTCAACCATAACAAATTGTAAATGGTTTTATCACTATTTGACTGTATAACTATATTTATTCCTTTGATACCCTTCCAGATTTCAATTTTAGAGCAATTTACAAATGCAAATTCCATCCAATAAGTTGGTACATATAGAAAACATTTTTGGAGAAAAAGTGATTGTTAATGAAATCCTTTTGTAAAAAACAGTCTTGATTGCAAGAGATTTATTTTTATTTTGATTAGACAATCGGACTCTAGTCTGCTTGTCAGACCATCTTCAGGCCAATTGCAATACAATAATATTACAAATTTTAAAAGGGATATACAGAAAATGATAAAACGGTAACTACTCTAACAGATTTAATAACAAAGTGAAATGTTATACCCATGGCAGCCGATTGTGGGCAAGTTAGGAACTGTTGGGCGTGGAAATAGACTGCAGAATACTGCAGCAGCGATTGAGCTTCTATATGGTAAGCTCTGGCCCCCACATGTGGCATTACATTATTGGGAGCCAATCATATCCTTGTCAATAAAAGTCTATTACCTTAGAGCCTACAGTTATGATACAAAAAAGGGGTTCGATATACTAGTGCACAGAAAAATTACATTCCTAAGGATCAGTAGCAAATTAGAGAGAATTGGTTTTAAATAAAAACAGCTGGTTTTATCAATTTGGTTAGCTAACTGCCCTCTATGGGCATTTGAAGAAACATATTGGTGCCAGAGATGGTTATACTTTGTTGCTTCTCCAAGGTCCCGCACTTATTGATGGTTGCACGTGAGTGATGCTCGCTGCAACGCTCATAGCAGCAGACGATGTATTGATACTCTAACGAGAATCGCCATATGCCAGCTGTGATACAAAATGATGTGCATTAACTGCCACAATTTAGTTTTCAGACCTAAACATCGGGGCCATCACTCGTAACAACTGTGCACAGCAATGAGAGTCTTTGAATAGTTATAAAATAAGCGTAAAAGTTGCCATCCTTCTTTACTGGTGACGTGGATCATGTCTCAAAGGAAACACATTTGGAATTAATACAATATTTTTGTGAAGGATGGGTTGCTTACTCACTGCAGAAACATACAATGAATCCTGAAAAGGCACAAATAATTTGGTAGCTTCCAGCCGTTAAGGCCTTTGTTGTTCAGAGAGACCTCTCCTTGCTACTTACTCACCACAAGTTGCTCTCGCCTCGGCTGTGCCGAGTCCCGTACAGTGACCACAGTGGCTGGAGATGGCGCTCATTTCTGTAGTGAGTAAGTAAGCAAACTATCCTTCACAAAAGTATTGTTGAATCCTTCCTGGAATTTAGTATTAATACATTATGTGTTAGTTTACATAAAACAACAAATTAAGTAACTGTTATCGAGAACAGCTTGTCAAAAAAATATAAATCATTATTAAAACATTAAAATTGCTGATTAAAAGAATGTTAAAATGCAAGATAGAATGTTCACTATACTGAGCCATGTGGGGGACGGAACTTACTGTATATAAGCTCAAGTGTTGCTACAGTATTCCACAGTATTTCCATGGCCAGCGGTTCCTAGCCTGCCTTCAATCGGCTGCCACGGGTATAATATTTCACTTTGTTATTATTTTACTTTTAGAGTATTTACCATAATATCACAATCTGTATATCCCTCTTAAAATTTGTAATATTATTGTAATGTAGCTGGCCTGGAGATGGTTTCAGAAACTGGCTGCCTAATAAAAATAAAAGAAATAAATAAATTCTCTTGTGATCAAGGCTTTGTTTTTTAAAAATTGGTAAATGTAAGGCAGTATCTCTGACGTCCACACTCCCGAAACACCACCTTCATGACCTAGGTCGTGAACTACCTTTCCCTTCTGTTCCCATCCTTTCTTCTTCCCTTCTCTCCCACCTGATGAAGGAACTGTTCCGAAAGCTTGTCCTTTTTGTTCCCTTTTTTCTGTTTCTTCATTTGTGTTACTATCGGCGGTACAGCACAAAGGTAATACTGGCCAGCCATTCTATCTCGTTTCAACAATATTTATCATCTCTGAGGAGAATTTTCATCATTAATTAAATGTAAGTTCCCAAGTTGTCATTATCCAAAATAATGGGCACACATATGTGCAACCATATTAGTCGTAACGGAATAATAAATCCATCTCAAGTGTCTCAATTTGTTCATTTTAATACCAAAACATACAAATTACATTGTGTCACTCATTTATTATTCAATTATGACTCATATGGAAGCAAACATTCATTGCTATTATTTTAAATAATAATGACTTGGGAATCTATATGTACCATTTGATTGGACAGGATTTGCACTTTTAAATAGCGCTTAAGCCGAAATCCAGATAATGTTTTAAGAAAATGCAGTCAAATGGTGCTAAAATCATTTACAAATTATACAGGGTGAACATGAAGTTCCAAAATACTTAATTATTAATTAGACAAGAACCAAACATTGTATAGATATCATACATACGTCATTTTGAAGAGAAACCCATTTTTTTTTCCATGTATACTGCCACAGTGCAGTTCGGTAATTTGCCAATAGTCAGCACTAGTCACAAATATAGTGAGTTCAGGTGCGAAGCAAGCTTTCTGTGCGTTGGAGTTTGACAAAAGCAAGTGTGCTAGAACTGTTCAACGGGTATTTTGAACCAATTATGGGAAGAAGCCACCAACAAGGAAGGTCATTTAAGGCACAACAAATTTGTTACAATGGATTGCTTGTGCCCAGCAAAGAATTCAATTACTGTATTGACGTCTATTCATGGTTTGCATATTGAATGCTTGTAAAAGAAAAAAACACCTTTCAGAGTTTCTCTTCAAAATATGACATGTCTGACATCTGAACAATTTTTAGTTCTTGAGCAATAAATAATTTAAGGTGTTCCCAGACTTTATGTATGCCCTTTATTAAAAAAAGTGTGTCTCTACTGTACACAGTAAACATTTAAAATGATAATTAAAAAATATTTTGTGAATAAAAATTTGAATTTCCTTACAACACAAATACAATTTTTATATAAAAGAAGACTACAAAATTCCTAGGTATCCAAACAGACTGTTAATTGGATTGGAAGACCATAAGATGAGCCAGACATGAATTAAGTTGAGCATGTTTGCTTACAAAAATTTGTGTGGATATCTCACTAAAACAGCAGTTTTACTTTGTGCACTACATTATGTACTTATCTTTGAAATAATACACTGGAGAAATGTGGGAACTGCTGAAGCTAAAATACAATGTAAAATTAACTCTTTCCAGACCAAATTTTATAAATTTGTGAACATAATGATTGGAATAAGTACCAGGTGAACAAAAAGTGAGTATAAATTTGAAAACTTAATAAATCACGGAATAATGTAGATATAGAGGTAAAAATTGACACACATGCTTGGAATGACATGGGATTTTATTAGAACAAAAAAGTTCAAAAAATGTCTGACAGATGGCACTTAATCAGATCAGAAAAGCAATAATTAGCATAACAAATTAAGACAAAGCAAAAACAATGTTCTTTACAGAAAATGCTCAATATGCTCACCATCATTCCTCAACAATAGCTGTAGTTGAGGAGTAATGTTGTGAACAGCACTGTAAATCATGTCCGGAGTTAGGGTGAGGCATTGGTGTCGGATGTAGTCTTTCAGCATCGCTAGAGATGTTGGTCGATCATGATACACTTGCAACTTCAGGTAACCCCAAAGCCAATAATCGCACGGTCTCAGGTCTGGGGTGACGAAAGTGGCAGCTGAGCACACTATCACCACCAAACGACGTACGCAAGAGATCTTTCACGTGTCTAACAAATACAGGGTGGAGCACCATCCTGCATAAAAACCGTACTTTCCAGCAGGTGTTCATCAGGCGAGCTGGGGATGATGCGATTCTGTATATCTCTCTCTTTCTTTAATAATAAAACCTCATGTCATTCCAAGCATGTGTGTCAATTTTTACCTATCTGCATTATTCTGTGTTTTATTAGGTTTTCAACAATTTATACTGACTTTTTGATCACCCGGTATATTGTTTAAAATTTTTGATTTTATTGGGTAAATTTGGATGACTCTATGTGGCATTATTGGGCAAGATATGTTTTGTTTACTGCAACTAAGATTATTTTCAAACTGTTTACTACTAATTTAGACATCTGACAATGATTTATTAATGAAATTTTCTCCTTAATACTGATATCCCATCAAAATCATAAAATGTACAAAAATGCAAGTCTCGCAACAAATTCCTTCCACCATAGATGAGATCTTATGGGAAACCAAGTCGGTTATTTTAGTTAGTGTTCATGGACCCACATATTCAACACCTTGTCGTAATTTTTTTATCTAATTATTTATCTACCAACATCTGTAGTGACTATATCAAAATTATACATCTGTATTTCGTTAATAAATATAATGACTTGGCAATTGCACCATAACATGACATCATAATAACTATAATGATCTATCAATAGCACATCGTCATAATGACAGAACAATAATTTATATTCCATTATGCAACGAAACGTAACCACATAATAATGAAGTACACTGAAATGTATTTTTACTTTGCCGTGCGATTGCCAAGTCGTCATATTTATTATAGAAATACAGATGTATAATTTTGATATAGTCACTACAGATGTTGGTAGATAAATAATTAGATAAGAAATTATGACAAGGTGTTGAATAAGTGGATCCTTGAACACTAACTAAAATAACCAACTCGGTTTCCCTTGAGATCTAATGACTTTTTATCGTGGAAGGAATTCGTCGCAAGACTTGCATTTTTGTACATTTTATGTTTTTGATGGGATATCACTACTTTTTGTAGGTAGTCCTTTCCAATAAAATTTTTTGTACATCAGTCACGGATTTTCGTAAAACCCATTCCCTGTCTCTTTGGTTTGATGTGGGTTTTTTTGGGAAGTCTGGCAAGTTGATTATATTGTTATTGTTCAATCCTTTCATCATGTACAGTGCTGCAACCTGTGGTGGACAACTATAAGAATATAGTTAGTGTTGTATTTCACATCAATTTGTGAACTTCATAATATACGAAAGTTGCCGATAAGGTACATTTTCTTGTATAAGTGAAAGTAGTAATTATTATTTTGCCTTGTATTTATTGAATGATCAGTTTATTTCACACAACTGTAATTCAAAATTAGTTATTTTAGTGCATAAAAAGAAGGCTTGCTTTATAGTGCACTTGATTGTATGGCATGAAAATGATTAAATACAAGTGCATAAATCATTCCCCTAAAATCAGTATAATTAAAACTTATGAGAGTTACACAATAAAAGTTATTTCTTTCTTGAGGAAAAAATGAAGCCTGAGAGCATTAATAATAACTAAGAAATAAAAGAGGAATTTCTATAATTTTCATAATTGTGGGTTCCAGCTGGAAGTACTTTTGGACATGATTGTTATAATTTCATGTGACTTTTTGGATGTTAGACCCCATCTGGAATTGCGTTCAGCCTGCCTGGTGGAAGTCTTTTGGTGGCACTACATAGGCAACTTACGCATCAATGATGATGAAATGATGATGAGGATAACACAACATCCAGTCCTCGAGTAGAAAAAATCTGCGAGCAGACCGGAAATCGAACCTGGGCAGCCTACATGGCAATTTACTATGCTGTCCACTGGACTGCGGAGCCAGACGCCTTTGGAAAGCAAGCGCGTTTTGACATAATTATTTACACGCTGCATTACTTCCATATCTCATTCCCAACATTTTTCTGAGATAAAACTTAATAACTATTATTCCATGAAGATCTATTTATTTTTGGAGATAATCCTCCTCCTTTTCTTCTCTGGTATCATGTGTTGTACATCAGCAACAGATTTTTTCCGTCTCAGAGGCTTTGATGCAACGGTTTTTAGCATGCATGTTGACAGCACGTTAGCATTTGCACTAAGACCGATGTTACACTAATTTTCTTCTTTGTTAAAGACTCTTCAGTATGCTGGGGCTTGAACTAACACCAATATTGCACTAATCTCCTCCACACATTCATCCAATATTTTTTGATAAAGAATCTTTAACGTAGTGCTGTGGCCAATCCACAGACATACAACTCATAGACCATCTTAAGACGAGATTACACTAGCAAGTTATTGCAGCAATTCACTTGCTGGTAGAAAATTGCAGAACTACTTGCGATTGTAAATACGTCACAAAGTGGACTTGTGGCCATTGCAATATATTGCACAAATGACTTGCTGCAAGTATCCGACTTACAGTGTGAACAGTGTGCAAGAAGCTTCTGCAAGTTACTTGCAGCTTTTAGGATCCATTTCTATTTTCGGCAAGTTGAAATCGCGAGATTTTGTATGTCCTCTATATAAACAAATCACCTACTTAACCTTTTATTGAATGTCACGATTAATTTCATACAACCATCCCACATACTATATGTTACGAAATATCAGAAATGGAGAATAAACGAGTATGAAAAAAGCAAGATACCAAACATTGAATGAAGCTGTGGAGCATTCCCTGAAATTTGGAATGTGTACAGTAATTTTAAATACAGATAAAGAAAACATGTTACGTGTTTAGCAAATTTAATTTATTGCAATAAATCTCACAACAAACGTTTTGCACTAACAGAGAAAACAATGGTAAAAAATAAGAAGTGGCTCTTAAGAATGTAGTGTAACAACCATTCCTTGGCTGAAATAACTATGTGATATGTGTCTTGCTTTGATGATACATCCAACTGATGTTAATAAACAACCCTGATAATTTATAAAAATGTTCTAGAAAAGTTTTCAAAATGCAGCTCTAGCAAAAAATTATTGTAGGTTCCGTATTGTGGCCTAAGTATTCTATCAAACCAAAGTATTAACCTTTTTTGGGTTTTTCGTAATAATTAAAAGAGCTCCAGTATAAATGACCCACTTACACATCATTTTACTTGCTCTCACGAAAAGTACATGTGAATGGTCTGCAAGTTATTGATGCAATTTACTTGTCAAAGTACTTGTGGAAGTTTCTTGCTTACTTCTTGCAAGTGTTGGGTAAAGTCAGTTGCAAGTGAATCACAATAACTTCTGCAAGTGACTTGCTAATGTAAACCCAGATATATACTTATAGTTAATATATGACTGAGGCTCATAGATGGTATGAAACCATTGGACTATTGATATTTCCCTACTGAAGATTCAACATGATGATAAAATAAATAAATAAATTGTTTGGCCTAAGATGCCAAGCCACAAACAAAAGAGGTGAATATAAATGTTATGTTCTGTTTTGTATACTATATCTTTGTGTAGTACACAAATAAATTTTACTTACGGAAGTGGTGGCGTAGTGTGCTGAAGTTGGCAGTGACGACAAATGAGACACTTCTTCGGAAAACCAGTCACGTAGAATAAGAGGCATAGTCTTTCATGTTGACCATGAAGTAAATAATTAATTTTGTTCCTGCTCTGCAGTTGACAGGTTCTTCTATGTACCCCTCACAAAGCGAACATTTTGTCGCCAACATTTGCAGACTATGCCAACGCCGTAAGTAAAATTTATCCTATAACTGTTGATACATTGTTTAAAGTGACACTGAGACCAATAATACTGTACTCAGTAGTACCAGTTTAGTGATGGGTGTCACTGGTTCTGCCGAGGATTTTTGTTTTGGAATCCAAAACATTGATATTCTCACTTGTAGATATTTTCCTTTCGGTGTTCATCATACATCGATATCTTTGAATTTATGTTAACATTGATGTTACCATCAATGTTTTTCTAATATCGAACATCCCTAGTGCAGTAGTTGGTAGCACTTCAGTTTTTGAGGTTCACTTTTTATTAGAGATGGAGAATTTAAATTGTCAAAACATCTATTTCATTTTACCACTCTTATTGGCTATGTACATTCATGATTATTGTATTGTACATATCCACAGCAAACCACTTTTTGAATTATGTAAGTTTCATGAAATTATTGTAGAAAATAGGTACTTCAATTTTCAAGTTCACGTACAATGGCATCCCCACATCTCTGCCGTGTTGCAGTTTCAAACCAGCATCTAACATTTTTGCCCCGCGTCATGTGATGGAATTTTCATGGTGGCAGGAAGGGCATCTGGCCACCATGAAAAAATTAACACATCCCAAATCCGCGTTTAACTCAGAGCCGAGCCTGCATGTGTGAGTCAAGGGCCAAAGAGAAAGAAAGAATGTGATGGAGTTTTTGACATTACGAGCAACAGTCTTCTAATTTAAAGCTGAAATCAAGCTAGAATTATTATAGGTGTTATTGGTACTGTTTCCATTTGCAGCAATTTAAGCTATATCATACCAGTTATTCTTGATTCTCTAATCAGGTGCCACATGTCATTTCTGACGACTTTTCACTTACAGTTAGTAGAAAGGTGATGGTTATGTTAAAATGAGGAAAAAAGGAAGATGCACCACTAGGAATCAAACCCGCGACCTTCCGTATGTGAACACAACATTTTACCACAAGACTATTACCAATCAGATCCTCACAACCCCAAGATAGCAGATACTCTTCCATCAAGCGAAAATGTGTTTGTGAATGAAATAAATATTTACAGATGTTTCAATTTTTCCTTCCATTACAGTCTAAACACTATCTAAATACAAAATTTGGTGCTTGTGTGTCTGCTAGAAGTACATTAGAATTTTGATGATCGGTAACTCAGTGAGTGACAGAAATAGCGATTTTCAACTGCTAATATTTCACAAACTATAAGGTGTAGAATAGTATAATTTGAAAATACTGGTAGTTATAGTAGATAGGGTTGAAAGTGACGTCAACTGCTTCGAGAAAAGGATGGTATGGCCGTGCACTCAACTTGACAGGGGCATTGCCGTGCCCCCAGATAATATTTTGTAAGTCTTGCTCAATGTACTATAACTTATACATCACATACTTTGTCAATGCATTGTAGCCTGATGCTGTCAGTTTCTTCGAAGTAATGGTACCTACCTTAACAATTATGAATTTTGGAAAGCCCTGCAGTTTGTTTATAATCTTTGGACAAATGGTTGGGCCTAGAGGAACAGATAAGGATGACAGTGCCATAAGGCACCAATGGGCTGGAAAGAGTAAACTGTGAAAACATCCAATATCCTGTAGGATCGTCACAAAAAAACTTGGGATGCTTCCATTCACTTACAGAATTTTCCATTGTTTTATCTCAGTTTGTAAGTTTACTCAACAAAGGGAAGGAAAGGATAAATAGGTGAATATGAACTGGGAAAAAGGAATGAAAGAGAAGATAACCTAGTAGAATTTTGTGCAGAGCACAATTTAATAATCACAAGCACTTGATTTAATCATCAAGCAAGAAGCCTATATATATGGAAGAGACCAGGAGGCACTGTGAGGTACCAGACTAACTTTATAGTGGTAAGGCAAATGTTTAGAAACCAGTTTTTAAACTGCAAGACATATCCAGGGGCAGATATAGACTCTGACCATAACTTACTGGTTATGAAATGTAGATTAAAACTTAAGAGACAGAAAAAAAGGTAGAAAATTAATGAGATGGAATCTGGACAAATTGAAGGAGCCAGAGGTGGCGGAGAGGTTTGAAAGGAACATTGGGCAAGGATTGTTTGAAACGGAGGAAACTAATACAGTAGAAGAAGAATGGGTAGCTCTGAGAGAGAGAGTAGTGACAGCAGCAGAGGATCAAATAAGCAGAAGGACAAGGCCTAATAGAAATCCATGGAGAACACAGGAGATACTGAACTTAATTGATGAAAGGAGAAAATATAAAAATGCATCAAGTGAAGCAGGCAAAAGGGAGTACAGGCGTCTGAAAAATGAGGTTGACAAGAAGTGCAGACTGGCTAAGCAGGAGTGGCTCAAAGAGAAATGCAAGACCGTAGAAGAATGTATAACTAGGGGAAAGATAGATACCGCCTACAGGGAAATTAAAAGGACATTTGGAGATAAGAAAAGCAGCGGTATGAATATCAAGAACTCAGATGGCAAACCAGTACTAAGCAAAGAAGGGAAAGATGAAAGGTGGAAGGAATACATAAAGGGCCTGTACAAAGGAAATAAACTCACAGGCAGTATTCTAGAAATCGAAGACGAAGTAGAGGTAGATGAGATACTATACTTCGAGAAGAATTTGACAGAGCACTAAAATATTTAAGTACACAAGTCCCTTGGAGTAGATGATGTACCGTCTGAACTGCTATCATCGTTAGGAAGAGCCTGTCATGAAGAAATTGTTCCACCTGGTATGCAAGATGTATGAGACAGGGGAAATACCCTCAGACTTCAAGAAGAATATAGTGATTCCAATACCTAAGAAAGCAAGTGCAGACAAATGTGAAAATTACAGAACTATCAGTTTAATAAGCCATGGTTGTAAAATACTAACACAAATTATTTACAGTCGAATAGAAAAACTAGTGGAATCTGACCTTGGGGAAGATCAGTTTGGATTTAGGAGAAATGTAGGAACACCTGAGGCAATACTCACATTACGACTTAAGATGTTAAGAAAAGGGAAAACTGCATTTTCAGCATCTGTGGATCTGGAGAAAGCTTTTGACAATGTTGACTGGAATACACTTTTTCAGATTCTGATGGTAGCAATAGTAAAATATAGGGAGCGAAGAGCTATATTAAACTTATACAAAAACCAGACAGTAATTATTAGAGTCGAAGGGCATGAAAGGGTTGCAGTGGTTGGGAAGAGGGTAAGACAGGGTTGTAGTCTTTCCCCAATGTTGTTCAATCTATACATTGAGCAAGTTGTGAAGGAATGTAGAGAGAAATTTGGAGAGGGAATTAAAGTCCAGGTAGAGGAAATAAAAAGCTTGTGGTTTGCTGACGATATAGTAATTCTGTCAGATACAGCAAAAGACCTGGTAGAGCAATTAAATGGAATGGACAGTGTCTTGAGAGTAAGGTATAAGATGAACATTAACAAAATTAAAATGTGAGTAATGCAATGTAGTGTCAAAAAATCAGGTGATGCCGAAGGAATTAGATTAAGTAATGAGACGATAAAAGTAGTACCAGTAGATGAGTTTTGTTATTTCGGTAGCAAGAAAACGTCTGATGGCTGAAGTAAAGAAGATATAATATGCAGAATGGCTATGGGAAGAAAAATGCTTCTGAAGACGCGAAATTTGTTGACAACCAATATTAGTCAAAATGTTAGGAAGTCCTTTCTGAAAGCATTTGTCTGGAGTGTAGCATTGTATGAGAGTGAAACATGAACGATAAGGAGTTCAGACAAGAAAATGATAGAAGCTTTCAGAATGTGGTGCTACAGATGAATGATGAAGATTAGATGGGTAGATCATATAATTAATGAGGTGGTGTAAAACAGAATTGGGTAAAAAAGGAGTGACTGGCATATCCTGACTAAGAGAAGCTATAGGTTGATGGGACACATTCTGAGCCATCAAGGAATCATTAACTTAACATTAGAAGGAAGTGTGTGGGGTAAATATTGTAGAGGGAGACCGAGGGACGAATAAAGTTAGCAGATTCAAAAGATTGTCGTAGTGTTCTCAGAAGAAGAGGCTTGCACATGCCAGGGTAGCATGGAGAGCTGCATCAAATCAGTTTGTTGACTGAAGACCACAACGACAACAAATCATAGATTTTAGAATTAGGTTTTAAACTGTAAGACATATCCATGGGCAGATATAGACCCTGACCATATCTTTTTAAGTCATGAACCTGAGGTTCATAAAAGTATCAGAGGGAGCTGTAGACGACAAATGGCTGACACCGGGAGGGGAGGGGGGGTAACACAGTAGAAGATGAATGGGTAGGTTTGAGAAATGAAGTAGTGAAAGCATAGGGCCAAATACATAGAAAGACAAGACCTACAAAAACCATTGGTTATCACCGGAAATACAATATTGAATTTAACTGATGAAAGCAGAAAATATAAAAATGCAGTAAACGAAGCAGGTAGAATGGAGTACAGGTGACTAAAAAATGAATTTAACAGGAAGGGCAGAATGGCTAAGCAGGAGTGGTTGGTCAACAAATGCAAGTCTGTAGAAAAATGTATAATGAGGGGAAAGTTATATACTGCCTACAGGAAAAATAAAAAGAGACATTTGAAGAGAAGAAAAGCAGCTGTATGAATATCAACCACTCAGATGGAAAACCATTTGCGAGGAAAGCTGAAAGGTGGAAATAATGCATAGAAGGGCTCTACAAAGGAAATGAACGTCAAAATAATATTGTGGGAAGGTAAGAGGAAGTTTTCTTCTTTTTTATAGTCTTGAACAGTTCAAAACTGAACACAGACCAAGCATAAACACAGACATTTTCATGCTTGGTATGTGTTCAGTTTTTGTCAAGCTGTCAATTGGTCCACCTTGCTACTAAATGTAAGGGGTATGCGATGGAGGAGATTTCCTTGTAGAGTCAGCCCATAAACAAGTTATGTCTACTCGGAGTCTGTGGTGACCAGTCTTGAGGCATGGCGGTAACCACTGAAGAATGGTGGAGGCACTCATTTAACGAAGTGATGCACTCTCTGATGAAACGATGCACTATGTGCTCGCAGACCATATGTGCCAGCTAAATATAACTTAGGCATTCAGAGTCGATACACAAGGTGCTATTCGTAACTAGCGTTCAGCCTCTAATGGGAATCTAGTGACTATTATTGTGATTTTGCCAAAACTGTGACAGCAATTGATAGTGGTGTCATGATCGCTGGTACCACAAACAGTCCACTTGCAAGTCAATTAAATAAACAGACCAATACAGACCACCACTGCCATTTTGAGTTGAGGAGGACAAGGTTATCTTGCACCGAATGGAACTGCTTTTCAACCTTGCAAAATTTATATATTAGGCAGACTGCATATTTCTCGATTTTCGAGACAGTGCTGCACTGTAGAATTCTAATGCAGGTATAAACATATGCAATAGGTTCCCAGATATGTAACTGAATCAATGACTTCTTAAGAAATAGAACCAGTACCTCGTTCTCAATGGCGATTGTTCATCAGAGACTAAGTGTATAGTCATGAGTGCTCCAGGGAAGTGGGATAGAACTGCTATTATTTCCTATCTACATAAATGATCTGATGTATAGAGTGAGGAACAATCTGCGGCTGTTTGATAATGTTGCTGTGGTGTATGGTAAAGTGTCATTACTGAATTACTGTAGTAGAAACAATATGACAGACAAAATTTCCATTTGATAAGATGATGGCAGCTATCTCTAAATGTAGAACAATATGAGGTGATTCAAATGAGTAAAAAACACTTCCTTAATCTTCTGCATTGAAAGGCCGTGGTCCATGCATAAAACTACTTCTTCCTGATGTTTCAGAGTACAGAAGATAAAAATGCAGAATGGCAATGGGAAGAAAGCTTTTTTGAAAAAGAGAAATTTGTTAACATATAATATTCATGTAAGTATTAGGAAGTCTTTTCTGAAGGCATTTTTGTGTAGTGTTGCCTTTTATGGTACTGAAACAAGAATGATAAATTCTTCTCTTGGTTTAATATCTCCTACCTCATTTTCATCTGCATCTACAAACATATTTCGAAATGATAAATAATTTTGAAGGACAGTATTTGAAGCTGACTGTAGGGCAATTATTACTGCCAACTTACATTTTGTGTAAAGACAATAAACAATAGAGAAACTATAGGGCTCGTATGGAATCATACAAGCATATGTTTTTCTCTTGTTCTACCAGGGAGTGGAACAGAAACGGAAATCCACCGAATGTTGCATGGTGAAGGGAACCTTATACTTCTACTAATTATTGTAGCTAGTGTGATGAGTTATATAACTCACAGTTAATAATTCTTGTGTAATATTTCCATTACAATCTGCATTACCAACAGGGTTCTACACACTCTGCAACAACAGTTAATTTTGTGATTAATTCATACCATACGAGAGAAAAAGACATCTGTCTCAACACCACAACTGATTGGCTGCATTCACTTCCCATCATTAATCAGATCATTGCCAACATGGGCAATTACTGGTGTGTCACTTTGAAGTAACCAATGACAGGCATGAAACGAATGAATGTGTATATAGCATGGGAGTTGAAGCGACAGTCTGGTTTATTTTTGTGAGTGAAGTGAGGATTTTTTTTAAAAAAAACTAATATATCATTACATTTACAAAGTGAACCATTTAGGTTCAAGCATATACTGAGCACCCATGTTTGAATTACAAAATACTAAGAATTTGAAATATTGATCATTTGCAATGGACGTTACAGTGTGGTTGTGGTTGTCCCTGTGTGCTGCACAGCTACCGCTGCCAACAGCATCACGGAAGTGCAGTACACAGCTGGCAGTGATCTGAACTTTTACCACCAACAATATATCCCTGTTAAGCAGAAGCATCCGTCACCTAAACCGTGTTTTAATCAAGTTCACATGTTATTGATATTTATTTGCGGGTGTAAATTGTCTTTTGAAGGTGATAATACTGTATACATGTTAAATTGGTGTTTCTGCCTTATTGACGTGTAGGCGTTAGTATCGCACTCTTCAGTATTCCCCAAATATGCTATCTGGCCTGCACTGCGATTAGGAATTTGGAATGTGGCCCTCTTGGTGTAGCAAATAGGAGACCCCTGGTCTAGGTGACAATGAGACTGTAGAGAACACATGGTCAGACTGAAAGGAAGGGGGTTAGATATCAGCCACACATTTTAAAGTAAAGAAGTTGGCATACATTTTGAAAACGATAACAAACTTAAGTCAATAGTGCTTGATGGGGATTTGAACAAGTAACTCAGAAATAGGAGTTCTCTGTGATATCCACTAGATCATCTTGGTTAGTCTTCTTCCATGGGTTCTTGACTTACCAATTGTAACAAATAATGTAAATATGTGTATCTGTTATTCATATTTTGATTTAATATGTTGATTAACTTACTTTTTGCATTTTTGTCTGAACTGCCTTTCAATTCCTTCAGGTCGTTTTAAGTATACTGTTTCATCTTGATCATACGTCACCTTGTGAGCATGCTTACTGCCATCTATAACACGTGCTCCATCTCTTCTTCGCAGTGGTAACTTTTCAACAGCACAGTCTATATTACAAAAATTTAAACAAATACAAATTAATATGTTGTACAGTGAAGATCTCATCAACAAGAAATACACATGGGGAAAATAAAAAAGGTTTAAGGTTTTAGAGTCTAAAATAATTAAGAATAGTAAAACCTTTCTTTCATATTTACCTAAATAATAAGTCATCTACATCTACATATTTACTCTGCAAATCATATTTAAGTGCAATACACAGTTGCATTTCTTTGGGACATTCACAACCATTCATCTTTAATAATATGACCTGCAACAGTTGTTAAAATCAAAAATGTTTATTTGTTTGTTTTATGCACTATCCAAGTTTTAAGACATATGTCTCATAATCAGGTGCATCTGCAAATACTATCAATTAAAATAGTGACTTCTGCTATATAACAACCATTTCAGTAAAGATGTAGGGTAGTTGTTTTATTATGCAACAGTTGTCGCTATTTTAATTGATCGTAATTTGCAGATGCCCTGATGACGAGACATAGGCCACGAAACTAGGGTAGTGCATAAAACAGACAAATAATTTTTGAATTTAACAAATGGTGCAGATCCCATTATTATAAACTCTTTCATAATATTTCACTACCATTTCATTCTCTAATAGTGTTCAGAAAAAATGGACAGCTGAATCTTTCAGTTTTATATCTAATATCACTTATTATTATGTCTCTAATTGTGTGCTAACAAAATTTGTTTGCATTTGGATGAAAAAGTTGGTGATAGAAATTTTACAAACAGATTTTGCCACATCAAATAATTCCTTTCATTTAATGTTTTCCACTTCAACTCTTGCATCATTTCTGTGACACTCTCTTCACTGTATCACAATAATGCCAAACAAGCTGCCCTTCTCTTAACGTTTTCTATATCCTCCTGTCAGTCCCACCTGTTAAGTATCTCATAATGTGCAGCAATACTTCAAAATAGAAAGGACAAATCTAGTGTAGGCAGTTTCTTTAACAGAACTATTGCATTTTCTGAGTGTTCTGCCAATGAAACTTAGCCTTTGGTTGCCCTCCCCACAGTATGTTCTATGTGTTCTCTTTGATTAAAGTTGTTCGTAACAATAATTCCTTGGTATTTAGTTGAATTTAAGATCTTTACATTTGACTGATTTATTGTGAAATGCAGTTTAATGAATCTCTGTTGGAGTTCATGTGGATGAATTCATACTTGTCATTATTTAGGGTCAATTGCCAATTTTTCCATCATGCAGGTATCTTATCTAAATCATTCTGCAGCTTCTTTTGATCTTTTAGTCAATTTACTGATAAACAACATCTTCGTCTGTGAACAGTCTAAGACAGCTGCTCAGATTGTTCCTTAAATCATATGTGTAGATAAGGAACAACAGGGGCCCTGAAAATCTGTCCTCAAGTGATGATATGAAATTTTACAGTTTTTCTTTATCAACTTTTAAATAAATACGAATCAACATACTACACAATTGATGACTGCCAATTAAAAATTACACTTATACAGAACAGTTCTGGAAGGAATAACAACAATACGTTGAAAAGGATATATTTCTACTCACCCCAAGTTCAATAAGTGCATAATTAAAGGGCTTCTTGACTAGTAATTTTGGGCTTCTTAACAGTTCAGCTTTCAGTCCAAAGTGGCTTCTTCAGAAATAGAAACATTCATTCAAACAAGTAGCTCTCTCTCTCTCTCTCTCTCTCTCTCTCTCTCTCTCTCTCTCTCTCTCTCTCTCTCTCTCTCTCTCACACACACACACACATACATGCCAACTGGCTTCATTGGTGATAGGGATGAGAAGGCAGCATGGGAGAGGAGGGAGGGTGGGGAGCAGAGGATGGATGTAAGTTATGGGGGAGGAATATACTAGTGCTATCTGGTGAAGTGGACACAGACATGATAGAGCCACAGGCAGACCACTAGGTGCCACATCAGTTGGGACGCTCTGAAAGGGAGTGGGTTGGAGAGAAAGTGGGTGGCGGGAGGGATTGGTGGGGGATTGGTGAGTACATTGATGAAATGTAAGGTGTATTATGTGAAACTGGAGAGCGAGCAGAGATGGGTGGTGGTGGTGGATGGAAACTAGGGAAGGATGTAAATTTGTATAGTCATTAGTCTTTTAGTTTAACAATGGTGGGACTGTTGAACACAGTTCAGTCAGCTTTCAGATGCAATTTGTGAAGCACTAGTGAATTGAATACTAGCTTTTCTATTTGTTTTCACTTTTCAATTATTACAGCTCAGTAGTAGTGGTAGGATGGATGCAGTATTTGCATGCTGTGTCCAGATGCAGGAGAAGTTGGCTGTAGTTCACAAGCAGCTGAATGTACTATTGACTTCTGTTAGTCATCGGTAGACTGCTGCCTCGAGGTGAGGCAATGGTGGCAGAGAGTCTGATAAATCACATGGGACACCTCACATGTTAACGGTTCATCCTGTGAATGGACATGTAGCCACACATTCAGCACAGTCCTAGGAGGCACAAATGAGGTGAGGGAGACTGTTATTGGGAGCTCTGAAGTAAGGTTGTGTTATAGAGGACCTTAGGAAGATAGCGTCTAGAGGCAAAAAGAAATCCGATGTGTTCTCAGTAAGTCATGCCGTATCCGACATGTAGAGGCAGCCTTGTCTGCAGCTATAGAGCGTAAAGGGTGTAGCTGTCTGCAAGTTGTATCTCATGATAGCACCAATGATGCTGGTTGCTTGGGTTCTGAGGCCAGCCATAGATCGTACAGGTGACTGGTGGAATTGGTGAAGGCTGAATTGTAAGAAATTTGTTGCACTCAGATAATCCCAACATAGAAAGCTCTGAAATATTCAGCAAAGTGTGGAATGTATACAGTATTGGAAAGATAGCTCAGGTACAATTGTAAGGGTTATGTTCATTGCAGTCAACAAAAATATTATTTCTACCAAGGTCAAAATGAAGAGTGACTGTGGAGTAATCAGGACAATTGTAACAGGTCTAGGAAAAATCAAGTTAATGGTTGAGATTTTTTCACCAATCTCCCATTTCTGCCGTCATATTTCTGTGCAGTTGTTCAAAGAAGGTCTATGATTAGCAGCGCAAAGGTACCCAGACCATACATTATTTACGATAAACTCTCACTAATCTGGTCTCACTAATCTGGCCTTTCAGTAATCTGGTGCACAACCAATACGATGTGCGCAATTAATTATTGTGCTCAACAACACTGTTGTTAGTTAAACAATGTTATATACACCATACTCCAATTTCAGCATTCTTTACAGTTCACTATCATGTCTTCTAAAAGGAAACATTACTTTATACCGCAAGCAGAAACCTGAAATTCTAGTAAGTACAATATGGTTATTCGCAGAGAGCCACTGCTACAGAGTTCAATGTTGGATGATGAGACTTTATGGAAGTAATGTACATTAGAGTCATGCAATTAGCATATGTAATGGTATTGTTTGGAAAGATAAAGGACTGGCAGTGGCCTGCGGCAAGCAGTTGGAGCAACTATCAGAAAACCCAGAAAGAAGCAGCGGTTAAACCAAAAGGCCGGTCGGGGATTTTTTCAAATTGGTCGAAATCTGCGAAAGGCTCAAAATTTTTACTAAAAAATAATGACGACTCTAAGTCGAACGTTTCTTAAGGGGACTCTGGAGGACATCTGAGAGTTCCACACTCCAGTAATTCAGAATAAAAAATACATAAAATTTCTTACCATCAACATTTAAGAAATCTTCAATGCCAGAATAATTACGCACATCTAATGATTCTAAAAATAATTTCAATATGACTACTATTTCAAAATATAGAAAAATCAAGCTGAAAATAACCAACTTTGAATGTGTCATGTAATTTTAGGTGGTAGCTTCTTGTCTCTTGCTATTATCTTGAAGGCATCACACTTGTATATATTTATTTAATGGCTGATTTCAACTGATATAAATGGAAATATAAACAGATCAACATATTCTCCACAGTAACACTGAAAATGCATGCACCATGATTTACCAATCTTATGTTTAATTTAGTGTGTGGATTTATAGTACAATTTGCCAGTAATTTACGTAAATATTGTGCAACATGAGCAGTCAAGCTCACAAAAGCTGGTTTGTCTATTTATTTAAGACATCATGTAATGCTAATTAACAATAGTTTTTATATTTAAATAATGTTATATTACTTAGGAAATGGTTTCAGGTGGTCAGTTTTTATGTAAACAATATCTCATGTTCAGTTGTGTTCGATTTTGGGATGGTGATCGGCTAATGAGAAAGTGACAAAGGGACAAACTGGTGGGAGTGTGTGATTGAGAGGAAGGAGGTGAGCGAAGAAATGATGTGCAGAAAAGAAACTCCATGTCTAGTCTTGGCAGAAGAAAGGCCCTCCTGAATGATAGGAGTGATTCGATTGGGCAGTGTTAAGATTTGCGCAGTGAACGATCGCTTCTCAGGACTCTAAATTTGGCGAGAACAAGTGTACACCACTGCAGCTTGTGTGTGTATGTTGTTACAGAAAATGTTCTTGAAAAGAGATAAATACCAGCTGGCCAGTAGCTACCTTAGTTCTGTATTACTGACAGTAAAAGGGGCAGGGGGGAGGGGGGGGGGCGAAAAATGGGGACACAAGCTTTCAGAAATATTTTCCTTTGTCGGGTATGAGAGGAGGACAGAGAAATGGAACAGAAGGGAAAGGTTGTTCACGATCTAGGCTGTGAGAAGATGGGTGATTTGTGGAAGTCATAGTAGTTTTTACACAAGAACTTGGGAGTCCAGAAATGGTGTTCGGAAAACTTGTAAACTGTTTGGAACATTAACAATTTTATGTTGAGTGCTCACAAAATATACAGAGATTAAAGTTATGATTTCTTAGTTGGGGGAAAGTGCTACCAATTTCGTATCACAGACAATGGAACTATTTAACCATTTTATTCAATTTATTATAAATATTTCATCTGACCACTTCCAAAAACGAATCAATTTGATTGAATAAACTTTATTCAAATAACTTTCTGACTTTGCGTACATCATTTGCAAATTTTAGAGTAAAATGATTTTTATTAATGAATAAGTTATTTTATTTAATATTTATTTTGTAACTACAGTCTAAGCATAGAGTGTTTTTTAACTACAGGATCACAGGTAAAAGATAATATCTGCAACTAACATAGTTGCTGGGGCATGAAAGCAGACATGTATGGTTTGACCCCAACATAACATTGAGCCAAACTTCTAAATCAGAACCATACATAGCCAAATACATAGGTTCTTATAGCTTACAGTTACACTTGCTTCAATCCTAGCTGTAATAAATGAAATGAAGGATAAAGTGTAAAGATAAAAAACAAGCAACTATTTATGATATAAACATGAAATAAGTTGTTATTTGATTGAGCTTCGCAGAACTGGATACTGAATTTGGAAAGTGAAAATGAAGAAATATACATAGTTGTTTATAGATAGTTCATACAACACAGTGGAATTCCAGTCAATGGCCCAAAGACAAAGGAAAAAGTAGTTGCATTTAACAAACAACTTGGCGATAGTAACTTGTTTGCCACAAATGAGGATTGATTATCAAATTGGAAAACAAAACATGGTATTCAGCGGCTGACAGCCATTGGGGAAAGTCGCTCTGCTACGGAGAAAGATGCTGATGAGTTTTTAAGCAAGATGTGAAAGATAATAGGGCAAGAAGATTTAACTGCTGCCTTGTATAATGTTGATGAAGCTGAACTCTTTTACGAGGTGCTTCCTCCAAAAACAATAGCTGCCAGGAACAGGACAAGGTTACAAGCAACAAAAACAGAGCACAACAATAACGAAATGTTGGAACAGAAATAGGAGTCATAAACTACCATTCATAGTGATTAGATAATCCCAACTTCATGTTGTTTTCAAAATATATACATAAATACCCCACCACTGCAGAATTGTGCTCAGAAGAAAGTTTGGATGGACATACAAATATTCTTTCAGTGGTTCAATGAAACATTAGTACTGGTCAGCAGTGAGAAACACTCTTGGATCCAGCCCGGATATGTGTAACTGGCAGTGGTACTGTGTACCCTCTGCCACGTACCTTTGGGTGGTATGCAGAGTATGGAAATAGCTGTAAGAATTCCTTCTTTTAAATGCTATCATAAGCTGCTGAGACATCCAGAAAAGTGACAGAAGTGGTAAGTTCTTTTCATAGCCAGTCTCAATGAAAGAAGTCAGTGCTAGGACCTAGCCACAGCAGTTTCAACCTTGTTTGAATCCAGTTTGTTCAACAGGAATACTAGCAGTGAGAATGGGAACAATACAATTGTACACAAGTCTCTCTAGCAACTTGTAATGTACACGGAGAAGTGCAATTGGGTGATAGCTATCTGCACTTCTGGCTGGTTTACCATGCTTCAAAACAGCTGTTACTATAGATCTCTTAAAGGCTTACGGTAGAGAGCTGTTTTTAAGACAGTTGTTGAATAAATTGAGAAGCCACAATCAATTAGAACTGAGTATATGTTCAATAATTCTACAGCAAACCGATGTTAATGATATACAGTAAAACCCTATTTTTACATTCCTGGACTTTACGTTTGCCCGCCATTTACGCCATTTTTTGTCGGTCCCGTCAAATTTCCTACATTCACAATGTTAATTCGCCCACATTTTTGTGTGCACATATTTAAACTTTTCCCATGTTTTATGCTTTTTGAAACCATGTTTGTGAAGAAAACACTGATGTAATGGACATAAATTGATGCTGGCATGGCTTTTGCCTTACAGTATAGTGTTTATAAACATTACTCAGTCAAGTTTCTTGACACTTTGCATTTAATCAAAGGTATATTTCGCATTTCGTTGTTTGCAGTACGTGCCTAGTTGACTTACGACGCGGTGGCTGATCCTATACATATTATAAATGCGAAAGTCTCTATGTTTGTTACCGCATCACGCTAAAACTACAGCACAGATTTAGATGAAATTTCATATAGAGATTTCTTATGTGTTGGATTAGGACATAGGCTACTTTTCAAAATGTTTATTATAAGTTATTTATTTGAAATATATCCATAGAAATACGTAACGGTTGTAAGAAGCTTCTAATACAAGAGCAGAAGGGCAATGTAGGGTATGTCATGTTTAGCCACGGGGGTTAACGCGTAACTTCCGTTATTCAGGGCAATGGTTCGGGTCCTGCTATAGTGAAATTTTTTTTCTTTGTTATTGTCATCTTTTTTACTTTAGAATATACAAAAAGATTCTTGGATATTGCCAAAACGGCTTAACTGATATATAATTACATTGTTGTTGTTGTGGTCTTCAGTCCAGAGACTGGTTTGATGCAGCTCTCCACCCTACTCTATCCTGAGCAAGCCTTTTCATCTCCTCATAAGAACGACAACCCACATCCACTTGAATCTGCTTACTATATGCGTCTCTTGGTCTCCCTCTGCGATTTTTACCCCACACACTTCCCTCCAACGCTAAATTCACAATTCCTTGATGTCTAAGAATGTGTCCTACCAACCTATCCCTTCTTTTAGTCAAGGTATGCCAGAAATTTCTTTTCTCCCCAATTCGGTTCAGTACCTCCTCATTAGTTACGCGATCCACCCACCTAATCTTCAGCATTCTTCTGTAGCACCACATTTCAAAAGCCTCTATCCTCTTTCTGTCCACACTGCTTATCGTCCATGTTTCACTCCCATACAAGGCAACACTCCATACAAATGCCTTCAGAAAGGACTTCCTTAGGCTTAAATCAATATTCGATGTTAACAAATTTCTCTTTTTCAAAAACGCCTTTCTACCCATTGCCATTCTGCATTTTATATCATCTGTACTGCGACCATCATTTGTTATTTTACTGCCCAAGTAACAAAACTCATCTACCTCCTTTATTGTTTCGTTACCTAATCTAATTCCTTCAGCATCACCTGATTTTCTTACACTGCACTCCATTACCCTAGTTTTACTCTTGTTAATGTTCATCTTATATGCACCTTTCAGCACACTCTCCATTCCGTTCAATTGCTCTTCCAGGTCCTTTGCTGTATCTGACAGAATTACTATGTCGTCGGCAAAACACAATGTTTTTAATTCTTCACCCTGAACTTTAATTCCTGCTCCAAATTTCTCCTTGCTTTCCTTTATAGCTTGCTCAATGTACAAATTGAACAACATTGGGGAAAGGCTACAACCCTGTCTTACTCCCTTTCCAACCACTGCATCCCTTTCATGCCCTTCAACTCTGACAACCGCTGTCTGGTTTTTGTACAAGTTGTAAATAACCTTACGCTCCCTATATTTTACTCCTGCTTGCTTCAGAACTTGAAAGAGTTTATTCCAATCAACATTGTCAAAAGCCTTCTGCAAATCTACAAAAGCTAGAAATGTTGGTTTGCCTTTTCTTAATCTATCTTCTAGGATAAGCCGTAAAGTGAGTATTGCCTCCCGTGTTCCTACATTTCTCCTGAACCCAAACTGATCTTCCCCGAGGTCGGCTTCTACCAGCTTTTCCATCCTTCTGTATATAATTCGTGTTAATATTTTGCAACCATGACTTATTAAACTGATGGTTCTGTAGTGTTCACACCTGTCTGCACCCGCTTTCTTTGGAATGGGGATTATAACGTTTTTCTTAAAGCTGAGGGTATTTCGCCTGTCTCATACATCCTAGACACCAGTTCAAATAGTTTTGTCATGGCTGGCTCTCCCAGAGACTTCAGTAGCTCTGACGGGATATCATCTACTCCAGGGGTCTTGTTTCGACTTAGATCTTTCAGTGCTCTGTCAAATTCATCTCTCAGTATAGTATCTCCTATTTCATCATCATCTACATCCTCTTCCCTTCCTACAATAGTGTCTCGAAGTTCATTTCCTTTGTAGAGCCCCTCTATATACTCTTTCCACCTTTCAGCTTTCCCTTCTTTGCTGAGAACTGGTTTTCCATCAGTGTCCTTGATATTCATAGAGCTGTTTTTCTTATCGCCAAATGTTTCTTTTATTTTCCGGTAGGCTGTATCTATTTTTCCCCTATTTATACATTCTTCTACATCCTTGCATTTGCCTTCTAGCCATTCCTGCTTAGCCATTTTGCACTTCCTGTCAATCTCATTTCTTAGTCGTCTGTACTCCATTTTGCCTGTTTCATTTACTGCATTTTTATACTTTCTCCTTTCATCGATTAAATTTAGTATCTCCTGTGATATCCAAGGATTCTTTGTAGGTCTTGCCTTCCTACCTACTTTGTCCTCTGCTGCCTTCACTATTTCATCTCTCAATTTTACCCATTCCTCCTCAACTGTTTTATTTTCCCGTTTCTGTCAATTGTTGCCTGAAGCTCCCTCTGAAATTCTTAAGAACTTCAGGTTCCTTCAATTTATCTAGGTCCCATCTCCTTATTTTCCTACCTTTCTGTAGTTTCTTCCGTTTCAGCCTACAGTTCATAACCAACAAGTTATGGTCAGAGTCTATGTCTGCCTCTGGGTATGTCCTACACTTCAAAACATGGTTCCGAAATCTATGTCTTACCATTATAAAATCTATCTGGTATCTCCCGGTGTCTCCTGGTCTCTTCCACGTATACAACCTTCTTTTGTGATTCTTAAACCAGGTGTTTGTTATAACTAAATTATGTTCCGTGCAAAATTCTACCAGGCGGCTTCCTCTTTCATTCCTTTTGCCCAGACCATATTCACCCACTATCTTCCCTTCCCTTCCTTGTCCTACTACCGAATTCCAGTCTCCCATAACAATTAAGTTTTCTTCTCCCTTAATTGTCTGAATAATTTCCTTTAGCTCCTCATATATTTCTTCGATCTCCTCATCATCGGCAGAGCTAGTTGGCATATAAACCTGTACTACTGTTGTCGGTGTTGGCTTCGTATCTATCTTGACAATGATAATGCGGTCGCTGTGCTGGTTATAGTAGTTTACCCGCATTCCTATTTTCTTATTCATTATCAATCCTACTCCTGTGATACCTCCAACTGATTTTGTATTTATAATCCTGTACTCACCTGACCAGAAATCCTGTTCATCCTGCCACCGAACTTCATAATTACATACACAAGAAATCTGAATGTTGGCGTTTATGCCGCATTCATTTTCATTTGTTGTAACAAATGAAGGAAGTATGTATATAAATTGAAATATGCTCTAAGTACCACAGCAAGAAAAAACATTGACGTTTTGTGTAGAATGGGATCTAGATACCAAGCCCTATTTTGTGTACAAAGCGCGAACTGCCACGTATAAATAGCGTACGTAAACTGCAACGAAAGTAGTAGCAAATGCACTCAACAGATGGCAGGCGGTACGCTGCAGTTAACATATGAAACGTTATAGATGTTCGAACATTGTGATGTTATCGTAATTCTTTAAAATTGTATTCTATTTGGATTTCAATGAATAATACTTTCTTTGGTGATTTCGATTATTTATAACATTCGAACGTTTGCATTTAGTTCTTTTGTTGGTTCGCTTAGCATTTGTAAGATCTCAACAGTTCGTTTCTCCGTTAGATGTCTTTTTATCTCTTTACTTTTCTCCGTTAGGTTTGTTTATTTCGTTAGATTTCTCCGTTAGATTTGCTGTTTATTTTGTTCCTTTACTTGACATTTGTTTTCGATTACTGTATTGTTGTTATTATAGTTACTTACTGTCAGGGGTGCCATCCCACAAGTTGGAGCTGAAGGTGGGTGTGCCTGTTTTATTGATGCGTAACTTGGATGCACCACGATTATGCAATGGCACCAGGTTACGCATCACGGACCTGAGAAGGCATATCGTGCATCATCACCGGTGGAGCCAAGAGAGAGTCTGTATTAATACCACGAATTCCCATCATCCCAACAAACTTGCCATTCCAGTTTAACCGCTTACAGTTTCCATTGAAAGTGGCCTTCTCGATTACTATAAACAAGAGTCAAGGACAAACATTAAAAGTGGCAGGTATTCATGTGGCCACCCCATGTTTCTCGCACGGACAGCTCTACGTAGGCTGCTCCCGTGTATCGAGAGCTAGAAATCTCTACGTATACTCTGAGAACAAGAAGTCTCGAAACGTCTTTTACAGGGACGTATTGCAATAGATTTTTGGCTCTCCATCAGTTCCAAGACAATTATATATTCCATGCTAACAATGTCGCAAACAGTCATGTAGTTATTTATGCCCTTTCTTGGCACTTTAATGTCTGACTATTGAACCGCGGGTAACACCGGGGGGAGCAGCTAGTAGGAGTATATTATTCCTTCAGCCATTGCGCTGGTCGCCAATTGTCAGATTGGATCTGTTAACGCAACTGGTAGGTTTTCATGCTTTTCAGGACACATTTCGAGAACTTATTCTTCTTGTGAAATGCAAATATTTATCTAAGTATTTTTTGTGACATTTTATAAACGGCGAGATTGATATGAAACTTCCTGGCAGATTAAAATTGTGGGCCGGAATCGGGACTCGAACCTGTGACCTTTGCCTTTTGCAGGCAATCGCTCTACCGACTGAGCTATCCCGACACGACTCACAATGCCACTTCACAAACTTACTTCCGCCAGTACCTCGCCTCCTACTTTCCAATCTTCACAGAAGTTCTCCTGCGAAACAGCAACCCTCGTGACAGAATGCTGTACCAGAAAACACTCAAGAGCTAAACACCCTACTCCATATCACAGCATGTCAGAAACGTGTCCCAGTACACTGGAAGGAAACAACAACACAAACAATCATAATGTGCACTACGTCTTGGGGGGGGGGGGGGGGGAGCTAACATCAATAAGATACCGTTGACAGATTAAATCCTGCCTCGATGTACCTGTACAATCACCACCAATTGGCTGGAGCCAGCTATATGCAATGTAACAAAGTGCACCAGCTATATTAAAGATGGATTTAAGATCCACCAAGATTTAATAATTATATTCAAACAATTCTGAGGAGGCAAAGGCAGTTACAATTTAGTTAGTAAATTAACAAGAAAATCAAGAAAGGTAAAAGTTAATAGAGATTCAAGTACCTATAGAAAGTTAGATGCAAAAAGCATATCATAACTACCAGCAAAAGATCTAGCTGTTGTTTTTTTAAAAAAAAAAAAAAATAAATAAATAAATAAAAATAAAAAATAAAAAATCCTCCTAATCTACAGGTGGGTGACATTAAATCTGATGTTTCCTTAGGAATGTTACTTCATTATTACTGATGTTACTTGCCCAATTGCAGGCCTTTATTACCCGTTTTTCTGTGACAGGGCTTCCCAATCTTTTTAGCTGGTGGACCTCTTTTTCAGGAGAAAGTCCACCACGAACCGATTGTAAGTCAGTTGTATAGTACTATTGAAATTCAGTGCGAAATCCATGGGAAATCTAAACTTATCAATGCAAATGGCATTTTTCCACTAAATTTGCAAAGAATCAAGAGTATATGGTTCAGAGACAAACGAATACAACTGTAACTTAACAATAGTCCCAGTATATTCAGATACTTTACTGTTGGATTTACTCCGATTGTTCAACACACTATAGCCTGATAAAATATAAGTTGACAGTTCACGATCAAATTCAAATTAAAATGCTTGTAAAGCTATGGGACCAAACTACAGTGGTCATCAGTCCATCCAACGGGAAGGAGCTGTGATATTCAGAATCTAATGTGGCTTTATCTCCGGCTGAAAGTCAGTATTCAGATCTAAGAAAATGTCACAGAACCATGAAGAAATAAATTGAGAAACATTTCTGCCAAGTTTAGAAAATCCATGAGTAATTATTATCTTCACTGTACTATACCATTCAGTAAAAAAAAAAAAACAAAAAACAAAAAACAAACAAACAAATAAATAAAGCTCCGACCCTGTCCTATCGAAAGAAGACATTATTAAGTGGATAAGACAACACAAAGTATCTGTCGGCGATACACTGAAAAAAGTTGAATTATTGGAACTCATTTCACTTCAAAAGCCACAATTCCCTAAGAATGTTACCAATGAAATAGCTTATTAATAAGGATGTAGAGTGATAAGACTGCTAGACTGCTACCATATTAGTGCCTCTTTAATACAATTGAACTACTTTGGACACAAGCAAAATAATATATTTCTTGTGAAAAAAAAAAAAAAGTTTACTGTGGGCTAAGCTAAAAAACTAACAATTGAGGGGCTGGAAAATGCCACTGAATTTGACTGGAGGGCTGTTGTTATGCAGATGAAACGAGTAATTGACAGAAATGTGGAATAATGAAGGTCTTCTCGAAGACAGGTTTATGGAACTTTATATTACCTATAGCTAGCTGCTCAGCCACTTCAGAAAGTCCCAGTCATTTTGAAATGAGTGGTAAAATGATGCAGTTGCCTACAGTTAGCGATAGGTGGAAATATGTAAGCAGAAACATTTCAATACTTTTGAATCTTATGCTACATTTATGCAATGTATGTGTCACCTGTTATCTGTAACACATCAACACATGTAGAAAGTGTGACAATAATTTAATTTAACCAATGAAAGTGATAAATTAAGTATGCTTTAAGTGTTGGTTTCTATCATTCAGATGTTGGGAGACACTTTGTGAACAAACCACATAGCGTTAGATCGAGAATCCAGATTGGCACATGAATGTTGTGGCAAATGGAAGCAGAATACATTTCACTTATTCAACAGGGGGTAGAATTTTTTTGTGTTCCAAATGAAGCCAAAAGTGTGAGTAACCGTCACTATCGAAAGCTGATTTCAAGGTGAAGTCTGTGGCAATTTCTGTCAACAACACATATTCATCTGATGACAGAATGTTCAGCTTATTGGATACAGTGAATGGGCTGATCACCCATTAATATTCCAGCAGCTTCTTATCTTCAGCTGTTGGTAAGTAATGCTCCAACAATGACCTCAAGTTTTGGAGATATTCAAGGACTTTATGAAACAAATTGATCCCAAAATCCAATGTCTTATATTTAAAAAAAATCATTGAGAAGAGGAAAAGACTTCACCAACCCAAAAACTAATTTTCCTCTTGAACACTTGAACTTAGTCATTGGTAATGACCTTGTTATACTTTTACCTTGCAATGAAATATTTATTTCGTTCATTTTGGAAAAAATATCTGCCAAATAAGCAAGTATACAATGTCAATTTTTGCCATGAATGACTGTTAATTTGGGATTGTAGTCCAAAACGAAAGCTACGACTTCTGAACGTAATTAAGATAATCAAGAGTGTGCATTTCCAACTGAGAGCCACCTCAGTTCAATATGAAGGATGAATGTTACCCATATCTTTGCACAGTTTTGAGATAAGTCTCGACTACAATGATCATGAGTTTATGTAATTATTAATATGTACAGTTTAGTTTTGAACCTTTCTGAAGGAAGTAGGCATTTGTTTCATAACCAAAGCATGTCTGTGAAGACCACAATGACTACTGTTGCAGTTCTTTGAGTTTTCTTTCATTTTTGTTATCGCTCCAACTGTTGGACCCATCATAGCTTTTGCATCTTTGCACACATCATGCAATTAGACCATGAAATTCTGTTGGTCTTTAAAAAATTGTCCAATAAACGGAATATTTCAGCGGGTTGGGTTGCTTGGGATAGGCAGACTAAACTGCTAAGGTTATCAGTCCCCCCGGTGGGGAGGGGAAGGAGTGAGGATAGGAAAGGAGGGAAGGGAGAAAGGATATGCAGTCCGGGAAGAAAAGAAGGAAGGAAGACTGCATTAGCTCATCACCCCATGGTTGCCACGCACATACTCATGAAAGAACCGCGAGCCCCCTGGAGGAGAATATTTCGGCACATGATGTATTGGCAGGTAGTAATTTGCACAATTAGAGGTTCTCTGTGAAATGTCCTTAGTATTCATAATGGACAGAAGCCAATAAAATTGCTGATCTCGCAACACAGTAGAGTCATCTGTTTGGAGAGAAAATGAATGTGTTGGATGTGAGAAACCAGAAAGTCTTCCACATCATTTGACATGTCATCAATGCATTGCTTGACCGTATTGTTTGATAGTAGCACAGAAGATACAAGTTTTACTGCATTTTCATTTAGCACACAGGAAAAAGTATCGTTAGCACACGGTTTTATGAGAGTTTCTGAAATGGTTTGAGTTTTGCCTCCCTCTGCCACTTGATATCTTACCAAGAAGAAATGTTTTGAGAAGTTTTCATTAATTGTTTTTGTACGAGTTTTCATGCAATTCTGAGAAGCTGCTAATTCAAAAATCAATGTCTTTAGTCAGGAAATAGGGATCAGTACCCTCAATAGGACCACACAATTTAATTGGAACCACTGAGCTGTTTTGATGGAATTGAATGCAAATTACACACTTTTACCCTCCTTTGTTGCAATAAAGCCCATTTCTCAATATTTTTGGTTATATTTATGCTTTTTTGTTATTTACTTCTACAGCGTACTGTGACTAACAGAGCAATTCCAGAATCTTCATTTAATAAAACTGGTTGTGGCAATCCATGGGATTGTTCTTCAGTTGTTGGTTGGCCCCCCCCCCCCCCTCCTCACTAATTTCCATTGGGAACTTCCCTTGCTGTGAAGGCAATGGAGAAACTGCTCACTTCTTTAATTATCCCGACTTCAACCATTGAAGAAGGGTATGATGAAATAGGTAGTGCCCTGACAAAGAAAGTGTAACTTTGAATGATGTCACGGACCGCATATTTGAGAGCAATTGCTCTGGTAAGTCTAGTGAGCTCCCTTCATTTCAGAATATCATGTGCAGAAGGTTACTGCATGTCGAGTGTCACGATACAGCATTGTTGCGGGACAGTGGAGAATAGAGGCCGCAGCCAGTATGACTCAATCTATGCCCTGACTTGAAAACCATAACCACTGCTTGGGATCACGACCTGATGCAAACGTAAAGGTATTTTTAAAATGAAGAATATAGCTACAAATTTGATCTTCACATTATTTTAATTAATAATGTTACTCATTCTCTTACAAGTTTTGGCGAAAGGTGAATATCATGTGCAGAAGGTTACTGCACGTCGAGCGTCACGATACAGCATTGTTGCAGGACAGTGGAGAATAGAGGCCGCAGCCAGTATGACTCAATCTATGTCCTGACTTGAAAACCGTAATCACTGCTTGGGATCACGATCTGATGCAAACGTAAAGGTATTTTTAAAATGAAGAATATAGCTACAAATTTGATCTTCACATTATTTTAATTAATAATGTTACTCATTCTCTTACAAGTTTTGGTGAAAGGTGACCACGGTCCTCCTTGAAAGGGCAGACCCCTACGGGGCCTCGGGGACCACACTTTGGGAAGCCATGTTCTGACATACCTGACACATGAAGCACAATATAACACAGAAAAATCCCAGTTGCAATGCCTACAAAATTAGGTTAGGTAGCAACAAGTAAACATGTTTGTTGAACAGCAGGCAGTCACGTAAAAGAAACACTCACATTCACGCAACTTAAATTTTCAGCTACAGCCTTCAACACAAAAAGAAATAGGCTACACCACCACCACTCAGACAACCCAAACACCTACAACAGACATCTCTAGATGCACCAGCATCTTGACAAAGACTAATGAGAGGAGGGGAGGGAAAGAGAAGGGCGTGGAGGAGGAAAGGATATAGGGCAAGGCTGGGGTTCACACGTGTGAGTAAAACAATGTAAAAACAAAGAAATAACGAAATTTTAAAAATAATACAAAACTAAGTTTGGTGACACACAGTTGGAACAGGGGCCACTTGCTGCACGGGATACAACTAGTCACCTTTGATCCCTGATGTCACATTGTTGTGTTGAGACTTGAAACCCTGACTACTTGCAACGGGGATTTTTTCCTTATTAGAATTGTGTCATTACTTTTTACAATACAAACTGATAAATTTGCACTCATCTATCCACATACCGAGCACCAAGATGGAATTGAAATCACTAATCTCTTGAAACTTTGATTATTTGTAATTGCAACAGCATAATTTTACGACACAATTATGCCCGTCTCCTTTGACCCATGACATTATCAACATGGCGGCAATGGCATGTATACAGGCACAGAATGGGGCAAACAAAACAATAAAAACACTGACAAACACACACATAAATAATCGAAAATTAATGTTGAACCAATAAAATGAGAATAACGGAACAGGTGCAGGAATAAATTCTTGAATAAAAGAATGTGTTGATTGCAAATATTTTTTTATTCATTGACGCGTTTCGCCCAGTTAGGGGATCTTCAGATATCACGTATGATGTCCCTGTACCATAAATTAGGTTGTCAACTTATTAATATGACTTGCATTGGTATAGGTACTGGTACTGCCTGGGCAGGCAGTACCAGTACCTATACCAACGCAAGTGATATTAATAAGTTGACAACCTAATCTATGGTACAGGGACATCATACAAGACATCTGAAGATATCAGGCACAGGCAAATGGGAACATGCAAAACCACTATTCATAAAATTAGGTTGTCTTACAATTGTTAATTTATATATACAGGGTGTTTCACTAAGTGTGTTTGCCTCTGTAAATTACAAAATAATAGGTGATGGGAAAATTTAATGCGGTAGGTCAACACAAGAAATGTTACACTATCTGCGGAGCTATGAACATAGTTTATTGTATCATTTTCCAAAGAGTTACAGCACAAAGATATAATTTCTTAAATGGAACAATAGTTTTTTTCTATCGTGCATTGGATTTGTTGAAACCAGCTGCATCCAAATCAATTTAAACATTCCTATCACTGTTAGTTTAGGAGCTACAACCCTTCAAAGTTTAGGGGGCGAAGGCTACAACAGCGTAGCTGACTGGCTGGTGGTCATGAGACAGTGGGCTGTGCCCCAGGGGATAGCCACTCGGCCAGTCAGCTACGCTATCGCAGCATCTGCCCCCGAAACTTTGAAGGGTTGTAGCTCCCAAACTAACAGTGATAAGAATGTAGTTTAAATCAATTTGGACGCAGCTGGTTTCAACGAATCCAATACACGAAAGAAAGAACTATTGTTCCATTTAAAAAATTATATCTTTGTGGTGTAACTCTTTGGAGCTATGTTCATAGCTCCGCAGAAGTGTAGCATTTCTTGTGTTGACCTACCGCATTAAAATTTCCTGTCACCTATTATTTTATAAGTTATAGAGGCAAACACACTTAGTGAAACACCCTGTATATCATGTTTTAATTTACACAAAAAACAATTTATCAAAAAAAGTTCAAATGTTTGTAAAGCCTATGGGACTCAACTACGGGGTCATCAGTCCCTAAACTTACAAACTACTTACGAACTAGGACGGCACAAATATCCATGCCCTAGGGGGGATTCGAACCCCCGACCGTAGTGGCCGTGTAGACCGTGACTGAAGCGCCTCAGTCCCCTCGGCCACCGCGGCCGGCAACAATTTATCCAGCCAGCTCTTAAAAGAAGACATTCATTTTTATAATACAAGAAAATAAATGTCCCATTCTGTAGATTGTCTAAATCATTAGATAGTTATAAATTGCTAGGCCTGAATATGTTCAATAAGTTACCTGCAGAAATAAGTAATTTACCTTTAAATATATTCAAATGCAGGTTGTATAACAGACTAGTGGCTGATCCCTTTTATTCTGTTAATGAATTTTAGGAATGTGACTCTATTTGAAATTTCAGTTACCATACTACTCACTTATAAAGTTATCCACATAATATTTTACTTGTGTATTATTAATGATATTCACTTTGTCTATTGCTTGTAAAAGTTCAATGACAATAAAATTCATATTATTATTATGTCATAAGTCAAAGCAGACAGCTCATATCGGGATCTTCAGTTTTGCCTAGCTAAGAGAAATGAATTGGAAGGAGATATACTGGTAAGATAGAATGATGAAGTCAAGCTCATAGTCAGAGGGAGGGCTGATGTTGATTTTGCAAAGTGCATAGGTGCTCAGACTGTCTTAGATTTTGTGTTGTGGAGAGAGAGGCAACATGATCCATTTACATTATCCTCCACCCACCTACCATGCCCTATGATTTAATTTAGAGACACTAATCGCCTGAAACATTGATCATTCGCAATTGAAATTCTGCATGTTGGAAAGTATCATCTGCCAAATGTTTGTATAGTTGAGTGTCATGACTGCTGAGTCAAATACTTAATTTCCATGTACCATAATTGAATCATTTTGATATACACGTTGTAATGCAGCCAAAAAATCTCACTAACTGGGTCTAGTTAATTTTATATTGCAAGTCTTATGTTCGCTTCAGTTCTTCTTCGGGAAGTGTTCAAAAATCTGAGCCTTCGTTATGAATACTGAGGCATTTGCTCACTAGAATATTACTAATTTCATTGAACAGGGCTTTTCTTTAGGCGTTTCACAGTTACACCATTCTCCAAAAAATATCATTATCTGGACTATCAAAGTATTTTAATCATTCTTCTTGAATGGACACTACTGCTTCATAAGAAAAAGAAACTATGAGAAAATTACAAATTATATGACAATAGCAATTGTATACGAGTATGGTCGAAGTATTTATTAATTACATACCAGAAACGCGTTAATGATTCACTATGGGTCCTACTATATTGCATTAATAGTTATTAATGTCAACTAGTTACATCACTGCCCCTTTCCAACGTTACTGCAATATAGGCCTACATTGCATAGTTTAACAAATTGGAAATAAACATACCTAATATTAATGTCATCTGGCCACACAAACAATAATAAATATGTAACGGTTTTTCTTCACTGTATTCTTCCTGGTCCTTTGTGTCAGAACATACTATGCTTCTAGAGACAACTTTTGGCATCCTAACAGACTGTCAAGATTATCCCTCACGACGAAATAATAAACAACATATAAAACGGTAAACAACGCTTCTGAACCATCAAACAAGTCAAAGATAGTATACATTTCGATGGTAACAAACAAAAGTAAGATCTTTGCTTATACTGACTGCCGGTGTGTTTGTTTACTAGAGGTTAGGATGTTTATATTTGCGAGTATTGATATGCAACACTGAAAAGTAGTTTTTTCTAGTTTTTTTTCATCCAACGGCGTGAAAATACAACTGCAAGAAAATGGCCACGGAAGGACACATATCAGCAATCATCAACGAAATATTGGTAACGCAAAATTTCTAGAATTAGCCTGCATTCTGTGTTGCAAGTAGTATTCATAATTTATCTGATACAGTAGATTTAAGGGCTGCGAAGACAAACAGAACAACTTTTTAAAACTTACTAATTTCTAAGTATTTATTATGCTAAACATTCGGCAGTTCTATTACATTTAGTTTTCTTTTTGTCATCATTAATTATCGACCTTTTATTAATGAACATATTTTATTTTTAATATATTTCTTCATAAATATAAAATTGTTATTTAAGCTAAATCATTATATTTGTGAAACAATCATTCTTGTGCTTTTGTCACGTTGATGCACATAGATTTCATGTTATTTAACACAGATGTCTCATAACAACCATACACTCTCCAGGCAATATAAATACCTCCAATAAAACCGTTTTTTACACTCTGATATAACAATGCCATTATTAATGTTCCTATTTAAACTTATTCATCACATGAATTTTCCTTCCAGTCATATCATCTATGTGGTAGGCTATATCAATTTGAAAGCAGAGACTTCTTTTGTATTTCATCAACATACGTTATTAAGTAATAGTATATTTCAATGCAACCAATTGCATCCTTAAGACATCATCTTATAATTACGCTACAACTCAATGTCCTGTATATCATATTTATGTAGTTACACTGTATCCAGTAAAATTATGCTATTGTAAAACCACCAGATTCAGCAGTGTCAACTGTATAAACTGCTGGCCCTTAAAATTGTGACACTGTACGGAAGCATGATAGAAACGTTAAATTGGAAGAAAGGGTAAAATTTTACGACGCTTCTCGCCAGGCTCCAAGGCTTATGTTGGCAACAGAAAAACAATGAAGTGTAGAATTGCATTAATATTTTTCCACGAGCTACAGACTAAATGTTATTGCTGCTCGTTTCACTCGCAGCAAAATTAATACTGTACCTCATCTATGGTTGACAGGTTCTTGTATGTACCCTTGTCCGTTCAGAAAAAAATAATTTTCGTGTTGATTGAAGTTGTCATGAAAAAAACATTTATTGGTCATTTGAGTTGCCGTCATTAGCATTGGTACCAACATAATCACTGCAGACCGGCGAGAAGCGTCAAACAGTTTAACCGAAGAAAGTGTAGGCCCTACTTCATGTTTGGATATAGGCTATCAATGAATAATACGTATTTCAGTGCAGACACTTGACATAGTATGGTAACCATCTGCTTTCTCTGTACAAGAAATCATTAAGCTTCAGGATTCTCACTCATATGTCATATGTCACTGTTTAAGAGGTCCTGAATGTAAGGAATGTCTGCAGGTGAAGACATTCCTGTAGACATTCCTTACATTCAGGACCTCTTAAACAGTTTACATAATAACATCAGTTTCACCTATGAATTACAAGATGACAATGGTAACATTAATTACTTGGATTTGTCTATCAAAATCATAGACAATGAAGTGTCCTTTGATATATTTAGGAAACTTACTACCACCGATAGTATTGTTCACTGTTCCTCTTGTCACCCAGTTAGCCAGAAACATAGTTACTTCACATCTATGATTAACAGAATTGTTCAAACTCCACTGTCTGATCAAGCGGTTCAGAGAGAGTTGCAAATCTTAGAGTATGTGGCAAATACCAATGGCTATGACCCTTGTTTAAAAAAGAGACTATTTAAACAGAGAACTGACAAGTCAAAACCTTTAACTTCACTATGCAATGTAGAGAAACCTAGTTATATTAAGGTGCCTTTCTTTGGCAACATCTCTTACCAACTTGCAAATTTGCTTAAGAAATGTGGCATCACAGCAGCTTTCTGCACTAAGAGTAAAATTAGCCAACTACTCCTACACAATGAGCAACAAACAGGTAGCAGTAAGGCACTACTTAAATCTGGGGTCTACCAAATAAATTGTGAAAATTGTCCAGCAAGTTATATTGGCCAGACTGGCAGAGCATTTAAAACTAGATTTAGGGAACACCTCCCTAACAAAAAAAGGAGAAAATCCCTATAGGTCCACTTTTGCCCAACACCTAATAGATGAAAAACATACAGCTCCAAGTATTGATAAGTTAGACATCTTACACTTTGTAAATAAAGGAGCTAAAATGAACTTTCTTGAAGAGCTAGAAATATATAAGCATTCTAAATCACAAGACTGTTACCTATTAAATGAACAAACTGTGTTAAGAAACAAGGTTTTCCTTGATTGTTTATCCACACTCTTGGATGATCATTGAAAATGTACTATGTGTTCATACAGTATAATGGTTGCTTCTTAATTGTAATTGTTTCTGTAAAACACTAAGAGCAGATATTATTGTTTCAACTTGTTCACCTTTGCCCAACCCTTCAATTGCTCTACTTTATATAAAAGTCACAAAGTAAACTCCATTCTTTCACTATGTTTTCTCCAGTGTGCTGATTACTCACACTGGCTTCACTTATCTGTTGTTGCCTCCAACAACCACCTCCCCTCCCTACTGTTTTGAGTTTTAACCCATCCTAGTACCTTTCATAGTATGCCTGCTCCATAGACTGTCAAAATTGATAAAGATGCAATAAAACAATTAAATCAAAAGTTAATTTCAACGAACCACAAGTAAGGTATGCTGTACCCATACAGTTCCTCATTAACTGATTAGCTCTTCTTTGTATAAGTCACTGTAGTATTCATTATGTTGCTTTACATCAGCCCCTTTCACATATTACACATGTTTTACAGCCATAACTTTTGACTAACCCGCCTTAATACTGCACATTAATGCATAACCAGTTCTACACAGACACTGAACTAGTCCCTTATGTTTCTGCCTATCTTAAGATTGAAAGTAGTAGCCACCCCACATTACAGTTATAGACCATATATAACTTTATCAACAGTCACAGAGCATACACCTGTGGGGCATTGCAGGTCATCAGTCATCAACTACTTTCTACCACTCTAACCCCATCCCACCCCATTAATATTTGGATACATATGTCAGTTGTAACTTTTAGTAACTATTCCCTCCTCTCCCCTTCCCCCCCCCCCCCCGCCTCATATTAAAGATAGGTTATTTTATGCCCCCACCTTGGTAAACTGCACTATGCAATACTCACTACCATTATGATAGTGACTTGTTTATTTTATTTTATTTTAAAAACCCAGCCACCACTTACTCTTATTGTATCTTAAAGCACCATGATCTGCTCTACATGATTATCCTCCTTAGTATATTCATAGCAATTTAACTGTTTAACTCTCTTCAGTTGCCTGACTAGATGTACCAATTGTAACACTAGGTTAATATTACTGTAACCATTCACATTTCTTTGCACTTTAGTTCACGCATTTTAAAACTTATAACCCACATCCTTAACTTATTTGTTGTATGATAATCACTTCATCAATCTATCCCCATTAAATTTTGAAGCCATAGACACAATGACAAATTCTTTATATTGACAGATGCCCTGACAGTGACATTCTAAGCATCCTACTACAGTGTCAGCAGGTAGTTCTGAAATATTCCGCCTATGGCGCCACTTATCATTGTACTTCTAGACTACTGAATTTTAATCTGCTAAGCGACTGATTTATCAGTCACCTGCTCCTCTCTTTATGCTTTTCTTCAACTACTTTGAGTATTACTGTTTTCCCATAGCCTTCTTTCCCTTTTTTATTGTTACTCCTTTACTATAAGACTCATCCATAGATACTTTGTTACCAGCTGACTGTAATTCATTCCATAATCTTTGCACTTAGCATTGATTCCACTAGTAGCATGTTTATTTATTAAGCAACTGTACAAAAATGTAAGTGTTAATTTTATCCCATTATATGAACTTATCTTTATTACATTCTATTTGGTTCAAAACTGCTGCACATTTCTGTAATCGACTTTTATACGTTCTATAGCCTTATTGTATACAAATGCACTTGTTTGTCTGTATAGAGACCAGAAGAAGGGCACTCAAGCGCCCGAAACCGGTCGTTAAAGTTCAAAATAACTAACGACAAGCAACTGGTTGCTGCATTTCATTAATTTACAGACTACAGAAATTTATTAGAGTCGAAGGGCATGCATGGTTCGCAATGGTTGGGAAGGGAGTAAGTCAGGGTTGTAGCCTTTCCCAAATGTTGTTCAGTCTTTAAATTGAGCAAGCTGTGAAGGAATGCAAGAAGAAATTTGGAGAAGGAATTAAAGTTCAGGGAGAAGAAATAAAAACTTTGCAGTTTGCTGATGACATAGTAATTCTGTCAGAGACAACAAAGGACCTGAAAGAGCAATTAAATGGAATGGAGAGTGTCTTGATGGGAATATATAAGATTAACATTAACAAGAGTAAAACAAGCATAATGGAATATAGTGTCAGAAAATCAGGCGATACTGAAGGAATTAGATTAGGTAATGAGACAATAATAGGAGAAGATGAGTTTTGTTATTTGGGTAGCAAAATAACTTCTGATTGCCGAAGTAAAGAAGATATAAAATGCAGAGTAGCTATGGAATGAAATGTGTTTCTGAAGAAGCGAAATTTGTTGACATCCAATATTAGTTAAAATGCTAGGAAGTCCTTTCTGAAAGCATTTATCTGAATTGTAGTGTTGTATGGGAGTGAAACATAGACAATAAGACAAAAATATAGTAGAAGCTTTTGCAATGTGGTGCTAGAGACAAATGATGAAGATTAGATGGGTAGATCACATAACTAATGAGGAGGTGCTAAACAGAATCGGGGAGAAAAGGAGTATGTTGCATATTGTGATCAAGAGAAGGGCTAGGTTTGTGTGATGTATTCTGAGACATCAAGGTATCATCAACTTAGCATGAGAGGAAGATCGAGGAACAAATACAGTAAGCAGATTCAAAAGGATCTACATCTACATCCTTACTCTGCAATCCACCATTACGTGTGTGGCGGAGGCGACACTGTATCACTACTAGGTGTTTCCTATTCCACTCCCAAATAGATCAAGGAAAAAAAGAATGCCTATATGCCTCCTTACAAGTCCTAATTTCTCTTCTCTTATCTTTGTGATCAGTTTGTGAAATGTAAGTAGGCGGCAGGAAGATCGTACTAAACTCAGCTTCAAATTCTGGCTCTTTAAATTTCCTCAACAGAAATTCATGAAAAGAATGTCGTCATTCCTCCAGTGATCCCCAATTGAGTTCCCGGAGTATTTCCATGACACTCGCACGTTGTTCGATCCTACCAGTAACAAACCTAGCTGCTTGCCTCTGAACTGCTTCTATGTCTTCCTTTAAACTGATCTGCTGCAGGTTTCAAACACTTGAGCAATACTCAAGACTTGATCATAGAAGTGTTTTACACTCGGTCTCCTTTACAGATGAAGTACATCTTCCCAAAATTCTCACAATAAACCGAAGTTGGTTGTCCGCCCTACTCACAACTGTCCTTACATGTTCATTCCATTTCATTTCACTCTGCAATGTTACGCATAGATATTTGAACGACACGACTGCATCAAGAAACTCACTACTAATGCTGTATTCGAACATTATGGGATTGTTTTTCCTACTTATGCACATCACCTTACATTTATCTACATTGAGAGCTAGCTGCCATTCTTCACACCAACTAGAAATTTTGTCTAGGTCATCCTGTATGCTATTACAGTCAATTAAAGATGACACTCTCCCATACACCACAGCATCATCAGCAAATAGCTGCAGATCACAAGTTACTCTGTCCATCAGATCATTTATATAGATAGAAAATAATAGCGGTCCTATCACACTCCCTTGGGGCATGCCTGATACTCTCGTCTCTGATGAACACTCACCGTTGAGAACAATGTACTGCATTCTTTTATCTAGGAGGTATTCCAGCCTGTCACAAATCTCACAAATCTGTGATGTAGGTTGCTGTCCTTATTCTCAGATGAAAAGACTTGCACAAGACAGGGTAGCATGGTAAGCTGTATCAAACCAGGCTACGGACTGAAGGCCACAACAACAACATGTGGATATGGAATCTATGTGATGCAGAATCAGACTGACATGTTCGTTTGACTGTGCAGGATCTGTAGCTACAAAATGATGCTTGATTAAGGACATGGACTTCTTTACATCAATGGGCTATCCACACAGAGGCTCTGAGGAAAATAGATTTAGACATATTGTATTCGTAATTGTCAGAGGGCTACGTATTACGGCGTACCATTGAATACATAAGCTATCATTTCTGTTTTGCTTAGCCAATAATTTGGATAGCAGTTGTTCCATTTCTGTAACCTGTTGGCCATGCCCTGTGTAGTTGTCAGTACAGCAGCTTTCCTGTGCTCTCAAGGCCTGTCTCAATAAAAACTGTGGTGTGCATACTCCATATCTCTCTCTCTCTGGGTTGCTGAAAGACAATCATGCTGTTATTCATCAGTTATTATAATTAAAGATTAGATGAGATGTAATTTTTGTTCCAGTTGATCAAAATCGAGGAGTTCCTCTTGGATATAGAACATGTCATAACTAAGCATACAGAATAAACACTTAGAAAATGAGATCCATTGTGAAAGAGCCTTCCACTGATCTCAAATGTAATTGCCCTTGTGGATGTGGAATTGGCCAGAAGAAACAAAATCTTGCATTACAAAGCTAATAACGGAAAGTTCAGGTTGGAATTAATAATATAGTAATTAGGACAGATCACAACTCACCCCAAAGATGTGGCGAAGAGCTGTGACAGGCACATACAAAAGACACACACATACAACACTTTCAGCTATCAGCCATGGTCTTCATCAGAAAATAGAACATTCACGCAATAACACACACACAACATAATCATACACCCTTCACCTCCAGCTACCGCACTTCGAATTAAATCGAATGAGCATGATTAGAAGTGTGACAGCCAGAGGTGATGGTTGTATGATTGTGTGGTGTGATTGTGTGAATGTTCTACTTTCTGAAGAAGGCTATGGGGTGATAGTTGAAAGTGATGTATGTGTGTGTCTTTTGTATGTGCCTGTCGCAGTTCATCGCCACGTCTTTGCAGTGAGTTGCAACTGTCCTTATTATTATATTATTTTATTTTTCAAAAGAGAGAGATTGGCTGGCCAGTACTTACCTTTTTGCTGTACCCCCAATAGTCACACAGAGAAAGAAAGAAAGAAGGACGAAAATATAACAATCTTTCAGAACAGGGTTCCTTTTTCAGGTAAGAGAGAAGGGAAGAAAAAAGTAATGGGAAAGGAAGTGGTACGTAATTCATGACCTAGGTAATGAGGGTGGTTTTGAGGATTCTGGAAGTCAGAGATACTGACCTAGGTCATGAATTACCTTACCCTTCCTTTCCCATTATGTTTTTGTTCCCTTCTCTCTTACCTGAAGAAGGAATCCTGTTCCGAAAGCTTGTTAAATTTTGTCCTTTTTTCTTTCTGTATGTGACTATCGGTGGTACAGCAAAAAGGTAAATACTGGCCAGCCAATCTATCTCTTTTGAAAAATAATTTATCATGTCTGTGGAGATTTTCCATCATTAATCGAATTACTATTTTATTTGCATTATAAAGGACATAAAACTTCCAGAATGAAACTTTCACTCTGCAGCGGAGTGTGTGCTGATATGAAACTTCCTGCCAGATTAAAACTGTGTGCCGGAACCGGGACTCGAACCTGGAACCTTTGCCTTTCGTGGGCAATCACTCTACTGACTGAGCTATCCCGACACGATTTACGATCCCGCCTCACAACTTTACTGACACCAGTACCTTGCCTGAAGTTTGGAAAGTAGGAGGCGAGGTACTGGCGGAAGTAAAGTTGTGAGGCGGGTTTTTGAGTCGTTTCAGGATAGCTCAGTCGGTAGAGTGCTTGCCCGCGAAGGCAAAAGTTCCAGGTTCAAGTCCCGGTTCCGGTACACAATTTTACTTGCCATACTAAATGTTGAATTTATTAGATGCATTTGATAATTCTTAGGCTATTTTTAACCCTCATTTATAATGATCACATTACTGCACAAGAGTGAACACAATATTCACATTTGTGAATATTACAGTATATGTAATAAATTATTTTTCAAAAGAGATAGATTGGCTGGCCAGTGCTTACCTTTTTGCTGTACCGCCGTTAAGTTGCACACAGAAAGAAAAAGGACGATAATAAAACGTGTTTTCGGAACTGTGTTCCTTCTTCAGGTAAGAGAGAATGGAAGAAAAGAAGCAATGGAAAAGGAAGGGGAAGGTAATTCACCACCTACGTCATGATGATGGTGATTGAGGATTGTGGAAGTCAGAGATACTGTATATTAGTACTGAGCTATGCCAAAGAGGATATATATGTAGATAGAGAAAAAAATTCCTGGCAGGAAAAATATAAAAAGTAGATGTGGTTTACTTACCAGGCGAAAGAGCAGAGGTACACAGATAGAAACACAAATAAAATACACACACACACAAATGCAGAGCTTTCGCAACCCTGGGTTGCTTAGCTTCAGAAAAAGAGCAGGGAAGGAGAGGGAAAAGGAAAGGATGTGGGTTTAAAGGAGTGGGTGAGGAGTCATTCCAATCCTGGGAGAGGAAAGACATACCTTGGGGGAAAAAGGATAGGTAAACAAAAACACACACACACACACACACACACACCAAAGCAGACATGTGTGAAAAACAAAGCTTTGCTTTTTACATATGCCTGCCTTGGTGTGTGTGTGTGTGTGTGTGTGTGTGTGTGTGTGTGTGTGTGTGTGTGTGAGTGTGTGTGTGTGTGTGTTTACCTATCCTTTTGCCCCCCAAGGTAAGTCTTTTCTCTCCCAGGATTGGAATGACTCCTCACCCGCTCCTTTAAAACCACATCCTTTCCGTTTCCTTCTCCTTCCCTGTTCTTTATCTGAAGATGCAATCCAGGGTTGCAAAAGCTTCCCATTCCTTTTTTTCTTTCCTTCTCTCTTACCTGAAGAAGGAACACAGTTCCAAAAGCATGTTTTATTTTCGTCCTTTTTTCTTTCTGTGTGTAACTATCAGCGGTTCAGCAAAAAGGTATGTACTAGCCAGCCAATCTATCACTTTTGAAAAATAATTTATCATGTCTGTGGAGAATTTCCATCATTAATCAAGTATATATGTAATAAAATACATCAGTCAATTCTGCAAAGAAATTTGTCAATGGAGTAAAATGAGTTGGCCATCAAAAAATCCTTTAAACTCTCTTCAAACTGAATTTTATTGTGAGTTAAATTTTTTATAGCTGCTTACATGTCATTGGAATTGTATATTGTTGAACAGTGGACACCTTTCTGAGTCAAAGTAAATGACTTTAAATATTTGTGAAACTAAGCTATTGGTTGCAGATGGCAACTGGGATAAGACTTTCGCATCTGAGCAATAACATTTCTTGAAAACGGGACTCACCTGCACTTTTTTCCAATCAGTAGGAATGCTTTGCTCTTCTAGAGACCTTATGTACACTGTTTCTAGAAGGGAGGCAAGTTCCTTCACATAATCCATGTGAAATCAAACTGACATACCACCAGGTCCAGCTGACTTTCCTCTGTTGAGATATTTTAATTGCTTTTCTATCGCATTGATATTTGCTTTAATATCTGTCGTGTTGTGATACATGTGGTGGTTTAGATGAGTCTAGTCTTCCTCTGGGGAACAGCTTGGAAAAAGTCATTCAGTTTTTCGACCTTTTGTGTATCATCCTCTGTTTCAACACTGTTATGGTCTGGGCATGATTGGAACCCATTAATCAATTTGATTTAGGACCAAGATTTCTTAGGATTTTCTGCCTAGTCGATACACATAAAACTTTACTTTCAAACTCATTGAATGCATCTCTCAAGGTGCTCCATATATGCTAATTCTGACATTGTTTAATTTTTGCTTGTTGGTTACATTTATATTTCCAGAGAAGTTGTCTTAGTTTATAACTAAGTTGTTGAACCACTGTGGATCTTTACTATCTCTCATAATTTCACATACTTATATAATGTGCTCTTGAGTTTAGTCCACAGATGCTCAACAGTCAGTGCTAGATAGGGTGCGAAATCATAAAAAGCTGGTTGGGGGGAAGGATAAATTTTGCCTTCACATCATTAAGTATAATAATTTTATAAGTTTAGAATACAAATGGTTTTTTAAATATCTGCAATAAAATTATTGCTATTTTAAAAGAAAGTCTATACTAACAATATTCTAAATGCGAAGGTGTGTCCGTTTGTTGGTTACTTCTTGACGTCTAAGCTACTAAACCGATTTGTCATACCAGTTCAAAAGGCTCCAGTTCTTTTTTAATCTTCCTTTTGTTATGACAATAAATAAAGCACAAGGGCAGACAGGTAAAGTCGCAGGGGCTTATTTACAGGGTGGTAAATACAGTCATTGAAAGGGGGGGGGGGGAGTTGGGGTCCTCCAGTAAGAAATCTGGTCTAGTCTGTTGCCAGAAGTTACTTTGGATCAATGAGAAAAAAATTAACATAGTAGATATATTTGAGATGTGACCATTGAGAGCAACTGGTTATGAAGAGTGACACATGCACGTAAATAACAACCGACATGGAAATGTAGTGTTGCCAACTGCATAATAGGAGCCGACAAACGAAATTTGACGATCAAAAGTACAGAAGTAATAGGCTTTTTTATGACATCTTAAATAAATTAATAGATAGTCTTTTCTTGTTTAACTACTTTTGTATTGTAAAAATAAGATATTTGTGTTTAGAAAGTTACCTGTGATACCAACTGTTGTTAGTTGACACATAAGTAAAATTTTACTCAACCAAACAGCAGAACATGGCAGATGTGTGTCTGGCTGTAAAATGATATTCATAACAGTTCATTATGTAAGGATAAGCACTACATACTATCTACTATAGTTAATAGTCTGAAACTTGGGATAACATGGACCTTTCTTACTATTTATTGAAAGATGATCTTAACTTAGATGAAAGTCTATAGCTTTTCTGACATTTACCAGAATAATGGCCAATCCCAATTTTGACATTATGTGATCATTGAGATTATGTAATCACAACTGGCAGTGTAAATAATTCAAATTGATATGTGTAAAAATTCTAAAAAAGGGAATGTCTGAAATAATGGTAGGCTACAACTTACCTTAATCATAGTCTATGAGTAAAGCAATTTTATTTTGTACCCTTTTGTTTCTAATGTCAAGGAAGTTTTGTACAGGGTTTTATACGGTTTTGTAAAATTTAGTACATTTTGTGAAGAATACAAATCAGAGGGGTGGGTTTATATACATTTTGATATGGGGAGGTAGTTATGTACACTTTCACACACACACACACACACACACACACACACACACACATTTTACACATACACACACTGCACAAACACACAACACTGAATACTCATCATGCATTTCAATAGTAGTAATTGGAGCTTTCTTCGGGGGATCCTGAAGGCGGTCTAACATGTCTGTTCTGTAGTGGGGCCATGAACATCTTACGTGCCATTGTGTCACCTTCCGGTGTGTTAGATGTCATGCTGGATGGATCAGGGGTTCTTGGGGTGGGGGAGGGGTGGGTTACCTGTCTTTTGGCCTTTCTTCTTTGTCTATGGGTTTTTTTTTTTTTTTTTTTTTTTTTTTTTTTTTTTTTTTTTTTTTTACTGCTCTTTTACAGAGCATCTGTCTTTTAGTCCCATTTCCATTTTGCATAAGTCTATATTGTTGAGACCCTTCTTACTTCTGTGTGAAGTTTTTTATTATTGTTGACTACAACCCTCAGTGCATACTCATGAGAGAATTTGCCTGAGATTCAGATTGTGATCACTACACATACACACACTTAAACACACACAGATATTTCTTACCTACATTACAATTTTACACATAGTAACAACAGTACAATTAATACACGCACATACAGGTAAGTCTTAAATATAGTGGGGACCGTAGAATGGAGTAGGATTATGATAATTATTAGACGAAGATATTAAGTGTGTCTCAGGCAGGAGAGAGAGAAGGCATTGGTTATTTAACAGAGAATGGCTTAGATTTGTAGGAATAATTACTTCACTATTACTCTAAATAGAAATGAATAACTGAATACTTCAAAACAGAATGGCAAGTGATCTTCCTGGTAGATTACTACTGTGTGATGGATCAGGATTTGAACTGGAGACTTTTGCCTTTCATGAGTAAGTGCTCTACTAACTCAGTTACCCTGGCACATCTCACGATCTGTCCTCATGGATTTATTTGCCAGACAATATGTCAGACAATATGTAGATGAAGATGAACTAGGAGATACTGTACTGAGAGAAGAATTTGACAGAGCCCTGAAAGACCTAAGTCAAAACAAGGCCCCTGGAGTAGATGATATTCCCTCAGAGGTACTGAAGTCTCTGGGAGAACCAGCCATGACAAACCTGTTTCACCTAGTGTGTAAGATGTATGAGACAGGTGAAGTACCCTCAGACTTTAAGAAAAATCTATCATAGAAGATAGATTAAGAAAAGGCAAACCTACATTTCTAGCTTTTGTGGATTTGGAGAAGGCTTTTGACAATGTTGATTGGAATAAACTCTTTCAAGTTCTGAAGCAAGCAGGAGTAAAATATAGGGAGCGTAAGATTATTTACAACTTGTACAAAAACCAGACAGCGGTTGTCAGAGTTGAAGGGCATGAAAGGGATGCAGTGGTTGGAAAGGGAGTAAGACAGGGTTGTAGTCTTTCTCCATTGTTATTCAATTTGTACATTGAGCAAGCTATAAAGGAAAGCAAGGAGAAATTTGGCGAAGGAATTAAAGTTCAGGGTGAAGAATTAAAAACATTGCGTTTTGCCGACGACATAGTAATTCTGTCAGATACAGCAAAGGACCTGGAAGAGCAGTTGAATGGAATGGACAGTGTGCTGAAAGGTGCATATAAGATGAACATTAACATTAGAAAAACTAGGGTAATGGAGTGCAGTGTAAGAAAATCAGGTGACGCGGAAGGAATTAGATTAGGTAACGAAACAATAAAGGAGGTAGATGAGTTTTGTTACTTTGGTAGTAAAATAACAAATGATGGTCGCAGTACAGAGGATATAAAATGCAGAATGGCAATGGGTAGAAAAGCGTTTTTGAAAAAGAGAAAATTGTTAACATCGAATATTGATTTAAGCCTAAGGAAGTCCTTTCTGAAGGCATTTGTATGGAGTGTTGCTTTGTATGGGAGTGAGACATGGATGATAAACAGTGCGGACAGGAAGAGGATTGAGGCTTTTGAAATATGGTGCTACAGAAGAATGCTGAAGATTAGGTGGGTGGATCGCGTAACTAATGAGGAGGTACTGAACACAATTGGGGAGAAAAGAAATTTCTGGCATACCTTGACTAAAAGAAGGGATAGATTGGCAGGGCACATTCTTAGACATCAAGGAATTGTGAATTCAGCATTGGAGGGAAGTGTGTGGGGTAAAAATCGCAGAGGAAGACCAAGAGATGGATACAGTAAGCAGATTCAGACAGATGTAGGTTGCCGTTCTTATGTGGAGATGAAGAGGCTTGCTCAGGATAGGGTATTTTGGAGAGCTGCATCAAATCAGTCTCCGGACTGAAGACCACAACAACAACAACAACAACAACTTGCCTTCTATTTTCCAAATTTCACAAACATTCTCCTGTGTACCTTGCAGGACTAGCATTCCTGTAAGAAAGGATATTGTGGAGACATGGCTTAACTACAGCCTAGGGCAAGGCTTCACAAGAAACTTGCAAGCAAGCTGTGTGAGGAAGTACGGCAAGCTGGTAACAGGTACCGCCTCCCCCCCCCCCCTCTCCCCCTAATGGCTTGCGACAGAACAGCTACTGTTGCTTGTTTGTCAGTCAATTCAAAGCCATAGCCAACTGCATAGAGGTAGCTATATGTATTATTACTGTTACAAATGGAACAAGTAAAACTTATGCGTCTAGATTTTTCATAATTTAATTTGTCTATGGAACTTAAAGTCATTACTTTGTGAGATTCTCTGTTCTCATAAATTTTTTCCACTCAATAATTGTATCTATGTTAGGGATAACTGTTGTTGTCTATTTTAGGTGCAGCATGCAGTTTAAATTGTCACTAGACGAGGAGTATCTCTTGTATGTCTCATTACTTTCCATTGCAGACAACAATTGTTTGCAAACATACATCAAACTGAAAATTGATATTACGGTAGTCGCTAATTTGTGAAAATGAAAAATCTATCTTCAGGAGAGTGCCTGTAGAATTCCAAACAGTTCTTATTGTCTGAAATTTGTTTTTGCATTGTCTGTCACACCACAGATGAATAAGCTGTAGCTATTGTTCAGGAAAAATTTCTCCAATATTTCCTGAATGTGAAGAGGGTAATAGATTAAAATCATATTCTAATGCTGTCAGTCTTCCATAAAGGAGATTAAAACATATGAATAATGTTTAATAATTTCCAGTTTCATGTTATTTTGAGTGGTATGAATTACAATGTTGCTGCAAATTAAATTTCCGAAAAGAATTTAATTTTTTGAGACGTATTCAACATTTTGCTGAACCATCTTTTACAGTAATCAGATACAATTCCTGCCACTGGGAGCTGAATTGTGGATGCATGGTGGATGCATTGTGGATGCAATAATAACATGAAATGACAATTAGCACGCGGCATCAAACTGATCATACAATGTTAAAATAGTTAACACAAATCAAATGTTGTGCGGCAGCCCACTTGAGTGCCCATTTTCCCTTCCATCATCCACCATCCCTGCTCCTGTGACATCACACCTGTGACATATCCATGCATGCACTCCACAGCATAGTGAAAATATCATTTTAGAAAGGCAGTATATTAAATAGCAACCCCTTTACATAGAGAACTTGTGACAAAAAATAAACTAACAACTTGTAAATCTTTTTCAACAATTCACTTCACCAAGCTAGTCAATCGATCGATATAATGGTTGGCACAGATTCATATTTGCACTTTTACAAGATTTTGTGGTATTCTTTTTCATTTTGTATTATGAAATAAAGCACAGTATTGTATGATCAAAATCACTTATGAGTGTAATTGAATTGTCTTTTTTCTTTCCTTTTTCGTATTATCATATTGGTACAAGTTATAAAGCTGCTAATTTGGCTTACAGAAAGTGGACGTTATGGAGGAAGCATTCAGCTGTTGCTTAGTGCATCGACCTGAGTATGAGGCTACAAAAATACAAGCTTGTCAACAAGAGCTGCAAACGACTTTGACAGGGCTACCAGCAGAACAGGTAGAAGCAGCTGTAAAGCTATATCTTGTGACAGCAGCTGGAATGACTAATCACAGCCGCCTGAAATTACTACTCTCTCTTCTTGAGAATCTCGTCACAAGTAATGTTCTTCCGGCAAGGTAAAAATACAATGTAACTTAAAGTTTCTTTCTTTTCTGATATTGATTAATGTAAAATTCTCTATGAATGTCTATCTCCATGATATTGTTAAACTTCATATATGGTAAACAAGCTAACTGCCCTGGCTTTGCACAGGTAGCACTAATTACTGTAGCCAAATGACTTTGGGTGGATGGACTGGGAAAATTCCTATGATGAAGTTTTAGAAGACATATCTATAGTTACAGTGGCTTGCTAACCGCAAGGTAGAAAATCACTTTTATTTAAAACAGCAGATAGACCATGTGATTTGGTTTTTCAATTTCAAGTAAAACTGTAATTTTTCTATGATACAATTATGATTCTGCTGCTGTGAGTAAATGTCAGTGAACTATATATGTATTGTTCTGTGGTGACATGTTATTACTATGGGCTGATATTAACAGCAGATTGAATATTAATTTAATTAGTTTTTAAACAATACAATAACTTTTCTAACAATCACTTGTCAGTAATTACTACCTGTCACCTCATATAACTTGGAACCCTAATGAAGCTGGTAACTGTTCACTTACAGTGATAGAAAGCAACTGGCCAAGCGGAGAGCGGCCTCGTCCATGCTTGTCCCAACGGTCGCTAGGTGGCACACCGACTGCCACAAGTGTCGCCGCCTTGCGACGGCGGTGCATGTTATTTGGAGTGTAATACACACCGACATTATTATATCTCTCCTGCCCGCTCCGGGGAAGATGTCGATGGGCACGGAACGTAGCCACGCGACGCCCATCGATATTTCCTCAATAGTAGTTGCGTTGGAGTCATCGGTGAGCCGGTGAGCTGGCACATGGCTGTATGGCCAATACTGATTGGTATGCAGTGATAGACTAGCTCAGGGAGTAGGATTGCCCTAATATTGGAGAGGGCGTAGCCCCCATCTCTGATGATTGAGCCGGCTTGTACTATGATGGGCCTCGCTCCGGCTGCCCCTCCGGAACCAGAGAAGGTGTTTCCACTGGTCGCAGCCATCTCTGAAGGCATAGAGCGTATCTCCATGGGGAGGTGATGCTGCCTCGGCTGGCACGGCAAGATGCCCCATGCAGGGTTCCGGACACATCCCCTGGCGCCGGAGGAGGCATTGATTGAAGGGGTCGCTAGCAAAGGATGGGCAGTGATGAGTTGAAAGATGGGGAGGGGGGGCAGAGGTGGTAGTGATGGTGGAGTCCATGGAGGTGGAGATGGCTAGGCCAGGGCCCGGGGGCGTAACCGATCCTAGTTTCGGCGTACCAAGCCCCCAGAATGCGGCTGCAGCATATGTGACGGCCCTGGCAGGCCGTAACAGTATCCAGCAGCCAGCAGGGCTGTGGCCGAACCCCCATGTACAGACGGCGGCACTTGGAAAGCAACGGTTCAGCAGTCAAACATAGGGTGCCCGGACTTGGGGCAGTGTAATGTGCACGGTTGGCAGCCATGAAGTAGTTCTGTGGGGCTGTGACCACCAGTGAGTGAACTGGTATGAAGAGAGGAAATTGAATTTGGACTTTGAATGTGCAGACCAACCGTTTCGTTTCGCCATTGGGCTGGGGGTGGATATGGCGGAACCCCAACTTAACACAAAAATCCTGAAAAGCCATAGTGGTAAATTGAGGCACATAGACATAGTACAGAAGAGCATGACACAAGGAAAGTTTGAGTACGCATTGATTACAAAAAAACTAATAAGAGTGGAGAAAGGAACCACTATAATCCACAGGGATGTGCTCCTAAGGCACATTGGGGTAAGGCCAAGGAGAAGGGGATGTTCGTGGAGCTGCCTGCTGAGAGGCGCAAGACGAACAAGCTGTCACCAAGTGTGTGATATCCCCTTCCATACCTGGCCAAAACAAGTGCCGTTGAGCCAAAGTTTTGGTGCATTAGGTCCCCCAGTACCCTTCATGCAGCAAAAACAGGACTCGTGACTTGGCGATCCTCAGTAGCCAACAAGAGAACCCTCTCGCATTCGGACAAGCGCCATTAAAAAGAATAATAATTCCGCAGGGGTTCAGAAGCCCGGGTGTGGAGGGAGAGCCGGCCATCCATGACAGACGTATCACGAGACCGTACACAGCGCTGGATCGGAAGAGACAGCTGCCGATAATTCTAAGACATAATAGGGAACCCCTCAGCCTTAGCCTTTGCTTCTTCATCCAACTATAAACAGAGAAGCTCTTCTGAATCACAGTCCGGGTCCGGACCACAGGGGAGGTGCAACAGCATGTCAGCATTGGAATGCTCGATGGTGGGCTGGAAGTTAATTTCATAAGTGTATCGAGACAAGAATAGCATCCAGTGCTGAAGACAAAGTGCAGCCTTTTCTGGCAACATCGTGGTAGGGCGAAAAAATGAGACCAACAGCTTGTGGTCCATTACAAAATGGAACTTGGCACCATAGGCAAAATGCACATTCGCAGTCTTTGACCACTGAAAGGGTACTTCCTTATGGAGCAGGCAGTGGAGGGGCAATAATAACCCCACCCGGCAGAAAACAATGGTAGTAGGCAACCTTGCCTAAAATCACCTGCAAATCTTTAGCGGACACGGGTTACGGTAAAGAAGTAATGGCTGCCTCATGATCCAGCAAGGGGCGAAGCTTCGCAGTCGAGTTCTCGAACCTGCGGTAGGGGATTGACAGCTGGAAAAAAACAAGACTTTGCCAGATTTCAGCAGAGTCCTGCAGCCAACAAGCCTTGAAAAGGGCCCACAGGTTGCAAAGATGCTCAGTGGTAGCGGCCCCCATGACCACTATGTTATCAAGGTAATTTACACAGCCTGGAAACACTGAAAGGTCACTGACACAGGATACACTGAGTGGTAACTGCTGGTACTGGTAAAGGCCGAAAGGCATGTTAACAACCAACAGGCATTTGGAATCCTCATAAAGAGGAAGTTCAAGGTATGCCTCCACCAAATCCACCTGAGAAAAAGCCTGGGAGCCCAATATCTCATCTGTGCGGTCGATCACTGACTGCGCATTGACACCTTGAAGTCACCACAGATTCGTTAGGAGCCTGAGGGTTTGTTAACGATGATGAGTGACATGGCCCATTTGCTAGAAAAGATTGAAGGTGGTCCAGTTCAGCTTTCAATTCATCACGCAAGGCCACGGGAACCTGGCGGGCATGAAAAAAATCATGGTTGCGCTTTAGGCTTCATTGTAATATGGGCCATAAACCCGGTAGTGCACCCCAATCTGCCAGAAAAGAGCGACGAAAATTCCTGACAAAAACTACTCCAGGAAAGGCATCGTCTTGGACATAAGATTGACAGAATCAGAAATAGTAAAGTCAAAAGAACTTAAAGGCATCGAAGCCAAAAATATATACTGCCGCTGTATCATTCACGACTAAGAAGTGATAGACTGCACCACAGATTTGTAGTTTGTGGGGATGGTAAATTGACCCACCACCAGAATACGTTGGTGACTATAACTGGGCAAGGCCTGAGCCACCGGAGATAATGGGGGCCCCGTATCCACTTCTAAATTCACAGATTTGGCAAAAATTAGCACCTCCACCAATAGTCTAGAGGTAGATGAGTGCAAACCTTGTAAGAGGTTAATCTCCATGTCCATGTTTGTACAAAACTGCTGTGAACGACATACTGAAACCATATGCCCCTTTTTTCGGCATTTGTTGCAAGTTGCCCAGCATCGAGGGCAAGATGCCCTGTCATGATCGATGAAACAGTACTGAAAAGGGTAGCAAATTAGATTGACCACACGGCGTGGACCGTTGCCATTGTTTACCCTGTTGGGTCTGACAGCTGCCCACACAGCGAGTGGAGTGGTCCAGCACTGCCACAGCGTCATCGCCATCCCCAAATGATCTCCATTTCTCAGTGTCGGAAATTGCAGCAATGCCCCCCCCCCCCCCCCCATGCTTCAATTTGGTTCCCCACAGCCCGGGATACTTCAAAGGACTGAGCAATATTGAGAATGTCCTCTAAGGTTGGGTGGTCAAACTGCAGAGCCCGCTGACACACCTCCCTGCCTGGAGAATGTACTGTGTAGATAACTGCCATCTGTGCAGTACAGTAAAGCTGGTGGTGAGTGGTCGGATCCAGGTGGCCTGGGTTGTGAAGCAGCTATTGATGTCAAGCAGATGCTTCACTGCATGTTGTACCATAGGGTGGTCCACCTTGTTTTTGACCACAGTTTGGTGGTGGCCGTTCATTCTAATGGACCGCTTGTCAGTCGTCAGGCCAATACAGAAATCTGCGCAATGATTGCAGCACAGCTGGTAAATTACATGGCTGCTCTCACAGGTGGCCCGGCCTCTGATGGGCTAGGATAAGCCTGTGACAGGACTGGAATAGGAAGTGCTGGGGGGGGGGGGGGGTGGATTGGAAAGGTCTTGCAGCAGAATCTGATCCCTGTGGCAGTGGCCTGGGTTTCGGAGTTGCATAGGGATGGACTAGGATGTTATGAAGGTTGGGAGGCTGATGGAACACCACATCTCTCAGATCGAATCTTTCGCTCTCCAGCAACTGAAGGAGCACTCCAAACACCACCTCCACAATTTGTCCAGCCTGCTGACATCATATTGTCACCTTGGAGCACCTATATCCAATCATTATCTGACCCACATTGTTCCTCCTTGTGAACCCTAATAGCATCCAGACCTTGCTTAGGTTACCTCTTGAACCTACCTCATCCCTCCAAACTCCCTATCAACACTCCACAACATCAAATGCTGAAATGACTGTGATTAACATGTCCACAAAAAACCTTAGCCCCTCTGAAGTTTCCGTTTTATCCAAAGGTCTTACCTTCTGTCCTACTCACCAAGTCAATCATATTAGTCTCGTCAAAGACCTACTCTTCATTTCCCAATCCCTACGATGGAAACACTACTTTGCCACCTCTCTTATTTTGAGTGCTCTGTGTTTGTGTGAAGGAGGGGGGCGGTGCGTTTGTTATTTTTATTTTATTTTCCTTCACTCACGTGCCACCCCACTCCATCCCTAAGCTGCAGCTCATTTCTCCCATCTGATATGTACATACTCTGGAAGGCTGTGCTGTATCCATCCCCACCACCATGACACAACTTTCCTATTCCCCCTCCCCTCCCCTCCCCTATTTTCACATCACAGAGCATGATTCGAAGTGCGGAATGCGGAGATGATGGTTTTATGACTGTGATTGTGTGAATGTTCCTATTTCTGAAGAAGGCCATGGTCAATAGCTGAAAGTGTTGTATGTGTGTGTCCTTTTATGTGCTTGTCACAGCTTGGCATTTCGTCTTTGTGTTGAGTTGTGAACTGTGCTATTACTGTATTGTTAATTCCAACCTGGACTTTAAATTTGTAAATTAAGTTATTTTCATAATCTCTTTGTATAATTTACTGAAACTGAAATACTAATCCATTCAACTTTTTTTATAGGATGGTATGTGAATGTATATTAAGCTGTGAAAAACTACAGTATCAGCTTGGAGACTTTTGGGTTGAGTGTTTCAGTTTAATTCGTCGCATTATTGGTGGTGTTGATTACAAAGGTGTTCGAGAAATTATGAAGGTATTGTTATTTTATTTTTAAATAGTGAAATTAGTAACTTATCTAATTAACATTATGTAGAACTGACACATCCTGCTCAGTAGAAATTTTGTCCTTTGACAGTGAACTGTCAGTATGCGTAATCTTTAAAAGCAATGATTTAGGCCTATGTATTTTGAATTCTGTCTTTTTTAATATTATATGTTGTAATGAATTACTCACAATAAAAACTTTTCATCTACTGGTGTAGAAGGTCTCAGTCTCTTTGGGATTTGTCTGTGCATGCACATATTCCTCGTGAGGGTATTATTTTTATTACGTTCATTTTCTTGTACTTCTAGAGTTGCAATAATTATAGTATGATTGTGTATTGTATGCAATTTTGTGTTTTCACAGTGAGTCATTTATAACATTGCTCCTTCCCCTGAAGTCCTACACAAATAATAATAAAGTGTTGCAACTTGGACACTGAAATCAGTTAGAAGGAGTGACACTCACATCCCTTTCAGCCATCTTGATTAATGTTTTGTGTACTTCATTGAAGCGACTTCAGGAAAATACCAGGACAGCTCAGTCAGAGAGACTAGTGGATTACACCCATTGTATGTGTATAGTCTGTGTAGCAGAACTACATTAAGGAAAAGTGCTCGAGCACATTTCTCAAGATTTTCAAATTTATTACAAGGTTACTCCATGACATGAATTTCAGTCCTTAGTACTCATACACAAAACATTTTTTACTCATCAGCACTTGACTTTAGTGAACTTCAGTAGCTACAAGTTTTTTACTTCAGTGAAATTCAATAGCAACAATATTCCTGACTGTTAAACCAGAGTGCTAAATAATTCATGCAGATTTAAAATTGCAGTTAATCGAGTCTGCAGAAGAGGATTGTGGATAATACAAGGTAGTCGTGATGTGCCTAATACCCTGCGTGAAGCCGAACCTGGGAAATTCGTGAGATTTAAATGCCAGCACGTTATCAGTCACCAAATTACGGGGCAGACCAAAACTCGCAAAAATAGATGATAAATGGCGGATGCTTGTGTCTGCAAAAGTACCTCTGCTCTGAATGAGCTAGACAAACCTAGTAAATGCATCCACCTCAACAAAGATAAACCTATTACCATTTGTGGTACTTTTGAGCAGTTCCACTTAATCAATAAAGAGCTTCTGAAAGGGGCAAAACTCTCTAGTGAATTGTGAAAACCCTTTGCACCTGCCCACATCCCTTTTCCCACATTTGCAATCCTCACAACTACCCACCAACCTTCAAATTTGAGCAGCCATTCCCTTCCAAGTGACATGTACTTTGATCTTAGCCAGCAATTTCCTGTCTCTTAAGTGCCCACCACATAGTGATTGATGGTAAAATCTAAAAACAGCAGGCACCAGACTCCTCGGCAAACAAATTTTTGCCTTCTGGTCCGGCCCCCCTTGATAACAGAGTATTCCTCGCTGCATGGAATAACCTTCCAAGGAATGCCCATCTTGCTATTCCCTTCAGACAGTGGCCAACTTGGGATCTCCCCCTGTTCCTCTTTAAGATTGGTGAATATCAGTTAACACCGCCGCCACCATTGGAAGTTTCAGGTACCTCCGCTAAACCTGCAGGTATCAATGCTTCTGAAAGTTGTCTCTGCTCATCTTCCCTTTCTTGTTCAAACGTGTGACTGTGAACACATCAGAAATCAGATTTTGTGACCCCCGAATGTGCACCACATCAAACTGTAAGGCCAAGATTCTAATTGCCCAGTGTGGTATTCTATCCATTTTTCGTGGGCTGGCTAAGACCCAACTCAATGCTTGATTATCAGTTTCAAGCTGAAGCCGTCAATGTAGAAGATACAATTTGAATATTTCAATAGCAAATTGCATGGCTAATGCCTCTTAACTCGTAAACTGAATAATTCTGTTCAGGGCTTGAAAGTGCCCTTTAAGCAAAAGCCACTGGACGTCGTTTGCCTTCCTGCTGTTGTAATAGGATGGCAGCGATGCCTACATTTGATGCATCGGTCTGCACAATAAATAGCAAATTAAAGTCAGGAATTCCCAATACTGGTGCATTACTAATAAATCTTTTCAGAGCTTCAAAAGCAGACTGCTTGCTATCACCCCAGTAAAATTTCTCCCCTTTCTTTCTCAACTGATTAAGAGAGGCAGCCAACCTAGCAAAATTTTACACAAATTTATGAAAAAAATTGTGCAGTGTAATAAGTCTGGCCACTTCCTTCTTATTACAGGGTACTGGAAACTTGTGAATAGCACTCATTCTTGACTGATCAATTCTTACACCATGTGCCCCAAAAAGAAAATTTCATTTTTAGATAACATAACTTTGCCTGGTTTCACTGTAAGACCTGCCTCCCTTAGCTGTGTGATCACTTGTTTCAGATGTTCAATATGATCCTTAAAATTCATACTATACAGAACCATATCATCAAGGTAATTACACAAATTTAAACTTAAACTCACCAAATACAGAGTCTAAGAAGCGGCACAGGACTGCCGCCCCAGTAACTAACCCAAGAGGCACATGGAGCTTAAGGTGGTGGTCTACTAACACTATCCTCCAACAACTTTCTTACTATCTTACACAATTCCTTCAGTTTGGGTGGAGACAGCTGATACGGTGACTGCCTGACTGGTGAAGAATCACGCAGCCTTATCTCAGTTGACACCTCATGCGTTACTCCTAATTTTTCTGAAAAAACATCAGAGAACTGACAAAGAACCTACAACAGTTCCTTGGCCTGAGTTTTAGAGAGGTGTCAAATGTCAAAATTGGAAGCAAACCCCCCCCCCCCTGTATATGCCACAAAAAATAAAAAAATAAATAAAAAAAACTTTCCGGGCATAATCTAAAACACAACCATTTCATACAAGAAAATCCTACCCCACAATATATGTACTGTCATTTTCCTGATAATCAGAAACTACCAAGACCAAGTAAACATACCTATTCTGAGTTTACAGTTAATCAACCCACAACATCAAACTTTTCATTTTCCACTGGCCGGCAGGTGCTCTTGGCTAACTGTAAGCTAGGTAAACCAGCACAAGCTCTATTATTAATATACTATTTGTAATCGAGTAACTATACAGTACTTCCCGAATCAAGTAGACCACACACAGGTTCGAAACCCACCAAATGGCAAATGAAACTTGTCAACTGCACGTATTTTACAGCAAACCCGAGGTGGTCAGACTCCACCCTTCCCCAGAGTTTCCTTCTGATATCATCTGTTTAGAGAATGCTCATGCAGTTTACACTACCACATCTAAAGCACTGCTGCTCGGGCTCTCATCTTGACACCTTCTAAAATTCACCTGGAATCCAGAACCTTCATTGCCTTCTTCAAGCAATCGTTCTTCCACTCGTTTCTCCTCACAATACCACATGTTTTCCACCCCGTCAACCAGTTTCTCCAACTCAGGAAGTGAGTGGGGCCTGTCTAAAAACATTGCCCACGATTGATCTTCTGGGTACATACCTTCCTTGATGCTACCCACAGCTTTGATCTCAGATATCTCTATACACAAGGCTACCATAGCCGTTCTCACCCTGTCCACATAATCAGACATCATCTCATCATTGTCCTGAACTCAATAAAAGTAATCATCAAATAGCTCCTTACTTCTAAGCTCGCCCAGACATTCTTTTAAAATTTTCTTATGGAGACACGTTAAGGAGCCACCCATGCTCAGCACATCAAGTATCAACTGACTCAGCTGTCCCTCAGCCAACGGAAAAATTATCCGACATATTAATTCTTCCTGAATTTGCATTACAAGCGCCTGGTTCTGCGACCACAGAAGCTCCTTAACATGATCCACATCTTTAACTGACAGGCTATGCACCCATTGAAGTGTTGGTAACAAAGAGTTTGCAGTTTACTAAATTTTTCAGATATACTCGCACCTGCACCTCTGGTAACATCTATACTTTCCTTCTCTTCACCATCCTGCCATTTAAGCAAGGACAGTATCCTCTGTACTGAAATAAGTTCCTTTACTGAAATAAGTTCCTTTTACAATGCCTGTATCTCAGGCAGATGTTAAGTATCTTTGTAAACAACCTGGATATAGTTCACATGATTGACAATGTGATCAACCAGAGCATTTAGACGCAATAACTGAACCTGGGACGGGAAGGAACCCTCTAATAAATCAAAACCCTGTCTTACAACTCTGAGCAAGGACAAGCATGCGGCGCATGCGTTACCCACCTCCCCAACCACACTTGCTGTGATATTTACTGGCTTGTCTGCCACACCCCGCAAATGCTGGCTTAAGTCGGCCTTGCTACCCTTGTCTCCATTGCCTAGAACTCACAATTCATACTGCAGCGGCTCCTTCCGCAAATACTTCAGACACAACACATTTCTAACTTCCATGGCAATGTAGCTGCAAACCTACAAAGAAATTAGACTAAGTCCACAAAAGGTTTTCTAAGTAGCTAGTCCAAACTTAAAACTAAATCACACAGTACTGCGGAATGCTATCTATCCAGAGTAACCACGCTTTGCTACCAGACCTACCTTAATGTAAGAAACAAGGTTCCATTAAGGAAAAGTAATAGACCACAATTCTCCAGATTTTCAAATTTATTACAAGTTTACTCCATGACATGAGTTTCATTCCTTAGTACTCATACAGAAAACATTTATTACTTATCAACACTTGACTTTAGTGAACTTCAATAGCAATGAGCTTTTGATTTAGTGCATTAGCAACAAGATTCCTGTCTGTTAAACCTTACACACACACTCACACACACACACATACACACACAAAAGAACACTTTGGCCAAAGTTATTAAAACAAAAAATTACCTTCAACAACAAACAGTAAAATTGAAAACAACTTTTAGTAAACCAAACTTCAGCATAATATTTAAAATGTGAATTACTCAGAGGCTTCGTTGTTCCAAAAGAATAATTCTTTACAACAGCTATAGAACACAAATCTTTACTCTTACACAAAGCATTCATTCACCAATAAGCTTGTCATTCAATAACTTATCAGAATTTAAGGCAAAGTTGTTTTTTCATGTTGAAACATTACTCCTACTGAAAGCTGAAGTCTCAAAACTACTGGCCAACTCACTCTACTGATTACTCATGAAATAATCAACATATGATCATTAAGCTACAGCACAACTGCAGATTTGCAGAGGAAATATTATTATAATCAAATACATTTTCTCAGAAAATAGGTTATACAATTTTAGGAGGGAGAGCCGACAGTAGTACTGAAGGTATCCTCCACCACCCACCGACAAGTGGCTTGTGGATTATGGCTGTAGATGTAGATGTTTTACTATGCAGAAAGCCTCGCTCCCAGCATAAGCCCTTTTGTTCCCTCTGGGCAATTAACAAACCAAACAGCCATCTTCACAGATGGACCGTTGGGCACACAGAAGTTAAAACACAGGAAACACACAGAGAACTAGTATTCGTTCATCAGGCCTCAGAAACACATTCTCTTATGCTGGCAAAAATAAAGGCAGGCAACAATGGTCTTTGAAAACTATGGCGTGGAATAATCTTAGAGCAGATTCTTTGTTATAGAAGTTAAATAACTTGTCATCTAAATAAATACTGCAATCTCTTCAATACACACCACAATAATGGAAAAGATGAACACGTCAAAAGCCCATGTGTTTAACAACTCGGTCAAGGAAATCATTAAATTATGGCAGTTCATATCATCCTTGAAATAAGTTAAACTGTCTGATAGGAATCCTAGGGAAGCGATCATGCCCCCATGCCCTAAGCAATTTATCAAATCATGCTGTCACAAGTGCTCTTAGTCTCAAAAGGCTGCTCACCCAAAAGTCATTTGTCCTCAGTTGCAGTGCTGCCACACTGAAACACCAGGCTGCACATCCATCACGTCGTTGAGAAAAGGCATCTCCAGCATTAGCACTTGCCACCCAAGTTTCACTGTTCCGCTCAGGTATACCACAGCCCAAAGCCACACATACTCCCCTCACACTACCTGCACCTCCTATTGGCATACTCCCTTCTCTCTCTCTCTCTCTCTCTCTCTCTCTCTCTCTCTCTCTCTCTCTCTCTACTGTCTTGGCAGCATGCTATTTAGGTGATCATTGCACATCACACTTATTGATAGTGGCTGAGTCAATGTGGACACATTAGTCTGTGCATGTACGACAATTCTAGTGTCCTCAAACTTGATGGGATGTCAAACTGAAAGCAACATTCTTTTCCTAGTGATGATTTGTCCCTTTTCTTTGTAACCTTTTCTGTACCCCTAAACCTCTGCTTTGGCATCATTGTGATTGTTGAGTTTGTGGAGAGAACAGAAATAACTTTGATATAAAATATGATTTCATACATTATATGAACATACACTGAGCAGTATGAAGTGTTGAATAATGTTTTCTTTTTACTAAAAAATATTCTTACTTTTGTGGGCAGCACTTAATATGTTCATTGCCAACTTTGATTTAAATCTCAATCACAACTCCAATGGAAAAAGCACATTTCAGCAACCACACAGTTCTTGGTTGCTCCGTTTGACTCCAAGTTCAGATGTGACAACTGTCCACACTGCCTTCAATTTATGTTACTACCTTTTTAATGAATGTTGTGTTTGCCATTTCCTTTGCTATTACAACCTTCCTAAATATAACATGCTATGCTTTCTATAAATGATTAAAGAATTATTTTTCAAAAGAAAGAGATTGTCTGGCCAGTACTTACCTGCCATAATTCACATAAAGAAAGGAAAAAGAACAAGCTTTTGGAACAGGGTCCCTTCATCAGATAGGAGAGAAGGGAAGAAAACAGGAATGGGAATGAAAGGGCAAGGTAACTCACAACCTAGGTCATGAGGATGATGTTTCTTCATAGTTCATTCTCATGATCTAGATCATGAATTATCTTCCCATTCCTTTTTCTTCCCTTTTCTCCTACCTGATGAAGGAACTCTGTTCTGCAAGCTTGTTCTTTTTTGTCCTTTTTGTGTGTGTGTGTGTGTGTGTGTGTGTGTGTGTGTGTGACTTTTGGCGATACGGCACAAAGGTAAATACTGGCCAGCCAATCTATTGCTTTCTACAAACGTTCATTCATGAGTTATTCTTTCCTCCAAATACTCATTTCAAATTGTGAAACCTAAAATGCTTCTTATACTATGCAACTGCATTTCAGGTTAGGACCCCTCAGGGGCTCAGCATTAATTTGCTGAGTACAGGCTTGGCGATCCTGGGTCGTGTGGCGTGGCGGTGAACTTTGTGTGTACCAGGGAATGGGGATCTTGGCTTGACCGCCCAAGTTGCGAGGATGGTACAAACCTCTATAAAAAACCCTTTCAATCCCAAGGTGTGCTACGTGCTGATGGGATGCATGGTTGTTGAAGTGGAACAGTCGCTAGCAAGCAATCTCTGGGGATACTGCCGAACCTCAGTTGTATAAGGCTTTCCTAGGCATGAGGAGCTCTGTCTAGGTGGACATTTAGTTCCCTAGCTGCTCGTGGAACCGGGGTGGATCCTTTGAGAAATTTTAACCTCCTGGTGGGATGGGAGTATCACTGGGAGGTAACAACACTCAACCTAATAAGAGCACTCTGGTAGCCAGTCCTCCTGATTTAGGACCTCATTCAAAATGAGGTGGGAATAGTTACAGAACACAAAATGTGTTTTTGATTATCAAAAGGAAAGAGGGTATGTTTGAAAAAGTGTCACCTTTTTACATTCAGTAGGGTCTGGAAGGTATTGCTGGTGACTTAAAATCTGTTAAATTCTTGCACAATGGTACATTGTTGGTGGAAACCAATAACTCACAACAAGCAGCAAACCTGCAGAAAGCTGCATGCCTCGGCGAATTTCCTATCAAGGCAGAGTTAATCGGCACACTGAACAACAGCAAAGGTGCAGTTATGTGTAGGGACTTGGTGGGAATGACAACCAAAGAACTAAAAGGTGAGTGGGCAAAGGACGGCATTGTAGATGTCCAAAACATAATGAAAAGGGTGGTGGGAGAATTAATGAAATCAGACTCCTTCATCCTTACCTTCAATAGCCCTAAACTCCCGGAGTACTTCAAGGCAGGCTCCTACGGTTGAAAGTCTGGCCCTATGTCCCGTACCCGATGCGCTACTTTAAGTGTCAGCGCTTTGGGCATACCACTGTCGGTTGTAAGGGTGAAGCTACTTGTGGGAAATGTGGTATGGCAGCACATGATAGAGTAGATTGTTTAACACCTCCAGTGTGTGTGAACTTCTCTGGTGAACATCCAGTTTGGAGCAAGGACTGCAGTGCGTACTTGGAGGGAAAGAAAGTGCAGGAGATTAAAACAACAAAGTGCATTTCCTGTGGTGAGGCCAAGAAAATGTTTAAGGCCATGCAGCCTCTTTCTTTATTGTAACATATTTTGCTGCAGTTGTTCAGAAGTCGGTTTCCAAGGACGATGTTGGTATACAACAGTATTTAATATCAACTACCATATTATCTGAAAGTATCGATTGTTAGTGGATTTTTGAAGCTTGTAGCCCTAGTTTCCTATTTACACAATAGAGTACAGTAATTACTTTCAGAGATGCTACATTACTATTCAATGTCATCTCAGTGTTCTGTCACCCCACTTTATGGTACTTAAACTAAAGATTTCTAATGTGTTACTTTTGTTGTACTATGGAAGCACAATTAACTACTGATAATTATGGTACTTTCTGCAGGGTTGTCGGGAAAAGGCTCAGACAATTCCACCTTTCCTGAAGGCATCTATTGTACCGCAGTTGACAGCTTTAGAAAATGTCATCAATTATATTTTTGATAGAAATGCTTGCCTCTTACCAGGATACTTCATTGTTAATGAAATCCAAAAAGCTTATCCAGAAAACAAGAACTGGCCACATTGGGTAAGTATTGGGTTTAATGTAGTCTTTAAATGTTAGCTTTTAATCTAAATTTGTAAAACATAAAGCAATTTAATGAGGATAGTTGCAACTGACCATAAAAATGATTGCTGAGCTATAGATAGGCATGAAGAAAAGACAACCACATTCACATAGCTTAAATTTTCAGCCACAGCCTTCATAAGAAAAGATATCACATATGTTCACACAGTTACTCAGGTACAATTTGTGCACACTACCACCATCTCCAGCTGCTACTTTTATTGTTTGTTTAGTTTGTTTAGTATTTAAAATGCAGATAAATTACCTCTTTTATTTTATCTCCTGCCCTAATCAGATAATGATGGACGATATTGTGTGTTAGGTATGTCGTTTTTTTTTAATCAAGGGATTAGGTTAAATTGCTGATGGATTGTGAAATGTAATTACGGTAGAAGGGATGATTGGAATAATCATCATATGTAGGTAACAAGAATGGATATAATTACCAAATAGTACTGATAAGATAGATCACACCACAGTGACAGTTTTACAAAGAAATCAATTAGTGCTTGGGTCAATCGACCAATCTATACAGTGACTTAGAGAATACTGCAGCCTATCTTGAGCAAGGTCTGTAAATTAACATAAAGTACAATTGTAAGAGAACGGAATGCCTCTGTGACTAACAAGAAGTAAGTAAGGTCTATACCTCCAATCTATACAAGGACTAAGTGAAGTATGATCACCTCAAAACCTAAACAGGAGCTGAAAGACAATTTGGCATATTTAACTGTAAACCAGAACTGAGATTCATCAGCGTGCTACAGTTACTGTCATGTGCAATCGTATCTGGCCCATATGGAGGTTACACACAATCCAATCCTGATAGCAACTGTCAGAGACATTACGTATGGTCTGACTGGTACCTTAACAGAAGTAGTAATTGTAGTAGTAGTAGTAGTAGTAGTAGGAGGAGGAGGAGTAAAGGGGAATGGAGGGGGAATTATACTGGATAAGGGTGAGAATGGAACATCCTGCACTGCATGGTGGTGTGTGAAGCTACTGATAGGTGAAAATATGAGATGCAGTTTGGAATGCAACGAAGGAGAGGATGTAGGTAGTGAAAATGCTAAGTGTAGAGTAGAGGAAAAGGTGACACACAGTTGGGAGAAGATGTAGCATCGGGAGAGGGACTGTTAGGTGTAGGTGTGAGGTGTAGGGTCAATAGGTTACCTTAAGTTAATGACAGGATGGTTATAAGCTTGTAGAATATGTTGAGGGATAGCTCTCATTTATGCAGTTCAGACGAGTTGGTGCTGGAAGGGAGGATCCAGATATCCGGAATTGTAAAACAATTATTGAATTTGGACATGTTATGCTCAGCTTTGTGTTTTGATACAGGATGGACCACCCTGCACTTGGCCTCAATTTGGCAGTGGCCATTCACTGTATTGAACTACTGGTTGGTTGACATACCATTGTAGAAAGATGTGAAATTATTGCAGCAGACTTGGTAAATTACATGGCTGCTTTCACAGCTGACCTGACTTCTGATGGTTTAGGACTGGAATATGAAGTGTTGGGTCGGTGGATTGGACAGGTCTTACACTGGTATTAATCAGGGATTTGACTCATGAGGTAAGGGTTGGGTTTTAGAGTAACACAGGCATGAACTAGACTGTTATGGGCATTGTGAGACCATCAGACACCCAATTCATAACCCAATTCTTCATAAAGCTCTGATACATCACCCGCCCAACCTTCACAACATCCTAGTTCATCCCTGTGCCACTCCCAATACCTTACCACAGGGATCATATCCCTGTGGAAGACTCTGATGAAATATCTACACAATCCACCAACTCTGCCCTTTTTATTCCAGTTCTGTCACAAGCTTATCCTGCCCCATCAGCATCTAGGCCACCTGTAATTTACCAACTCTGCTGCCATCATTGGATAGCCTTTTACATTGGTTTGGTTACCAATCAGAGAGAACAGGCACTGCCAGACTATGGCCAAGAACAATGTGGTAAAGTAGAGCATATTTAATAGATCTATCAGCCACACTAGAGAGCTATAGAATAGTTTCAATATTCGAGAGTACAAGGAGCATTATCAGCTTCCACACTCAAGTTTCTGACTGAGGCAAGTTTTCGGAGAGAGGCTGTTCTGCCCATCACTGACCGCAAGGTGGCGGCATTGCTGCAGCCCGGGTACCGTCTGGTGCCCAGTCGCGCGCGCGCGCACACACACACACACACACACACACACACACACACACACACACACACACTGTGGCGCATGCTGCTCGACCTTGCGTGTGCTGCATAGTTTACATTACTCCTCCCCCCTTAGACAGAAATGTCTATCAGCAATGAACAAATCTAAGTAGTGTCATGGGAGTCACAGAACAGGGTGGTGGCTCGTTCTGGAGGCCACGGGCAAAAACTGGAACATATGAGCAGTAGCTCTTCCTACTCAAGCGATGAGGTATTGGACATTGTGGTGACAAGAGATGTTGGCAGGTGGGCTGGTGATACTCACCTCAGCTGGAGGTGCTGCAGGCAGCGCAGAAGTAGGATCAGTAGTAGGTGTGACCGCAGAGACAGGAAGCGGCGCCTGCGGCGGTGTGGCAGCCGAGACAGCCAGAGGTCCCTTGGAGGCATACTGATAGGAACAGCAGGTGCCCACAAAGAAGTGGAGGCGGCGGCACCAGTGGGCGACACCAGGGGCTGTGCCTGCGGTGAAACCTCGGAGGCCAGCAGTGGCACTTGTGGTGGCGCTCTACAGGCGATCGGAGATTGGGGGTGGGGGAGGGGGGGTGTGACTGATTCCAGTGATGGTGCACCATGCCATCAAGAGTGTGCACCAGTCTTTCAACTTCACAGTTCAACTGGGAAGCAAAAGGGAGTAGCCTTGACATGTCGAATCCCAAACTGATCACAGAAGTTGTGAAAAGCAGTCGAGATAAACTTGGGCTGTTATCAGAAACCAAGATGAGCAGCAGTCCTTCAGTGGACATGGTAGGGCACCGAAAAACATTGGGAAAGTTGGAATAAACTTCCACATCAGAAAACCAATAAGAATTCATGAATGGCCCCACATAATAACTTCATAAGGCTGTTGAGGTTGAGGCCAGGAAGAAAGAGAACCACGTGGGACTCCCTGTTATTAAGCACACTCAGAGCAATCAGCAACAAGGTGCAGTATGTTACTTTCCATGCCACTCCAAAACACATGCCATCGAGCAAGGGCTTTCATGCGGGATTACCCCCCTCCCCCTTTCCCATTGCCCACTCGCACATGGGGAGCCACCAGAATAACCGCACACGATGACTAACACTCTGAAGCCAAAAGGAGTACCCCCTTGTACTCAGACAGACATAACCAAAAGGAATAGAAATTCCACAGAGGATCGGACACCCATTGTGTAGGGAAGTCAGGCCAACCTTCTCGAATGAAGTGCAAAACTTGTTGGATGTAACAGTAGTCAACGACAGAGATGAAGTAAAGGGAAAACTATTCACAGTAGCCTGAGCTTCAGTATCGACAGAGTCTAAAATAGAGAAGCTAAAAACATTGAAAGCATCAAGACTAAAAATGTTAGCTGCTGTGGTTTCATCGACCACCAAAAATGTCACCAAGTAAACCCCAGATTTGTAAGCAATAGGAGCCATCATCTGACCCAGGTCAGGAATGTGTTGATGACTATAGTTATGTAGGCTATGATCAACAGGCGACAATGGTGGCGAACCTAGGTGATCACATATGTGATAATTTAGGAGAGGATCAGAGGGCCCCATGTCTACTTGCAAGGTGACAAATTTGTCAAACAATTGAACATTGACAAACAACTTCTTAGGGTAAGCCTGCGAACTTCCCACAAAATTAACATCCACGTCTCTGGTCGGTCTGAGCTGCCTGTGAGTAGCACACAGAGACCATGTTGCCCTTTGTAAGACAACTGTTGCAAACAACCCAATGCTTAAGGCAGGTTGCCCAGTTGTGAGCCACAAAGCAAAATGGACAAGAAGGAACAAATTGTGCGCACGGAACTGTCTATGCTGCATATTCTGTTGACACTGTTTATCAAGAGCCCACTGATGGCTGCAAGTGCAGTGAGTGGGGCACTCCTGCACCGCAGCATCCACAACAATATCGGAAGCAGCCAGCTGACCTACATTGGAAGAGACAGCAGCTGCAGTCCCCCCCCCCCCCCCCCCCATGCCTCAACCTGATCTTCAGCAACACGGGAAACCTCAGATGACTGAGCAATATTCAAAACATTGGCAAGAGTCAGGTTTTCAAATTGAAGAGCATGTTGATGAATTTTGTGATTCGGTGTTAGGTGCAGAATAACGTCACAAACCGTGTTGTCTGTGTAGGATTCTGAATGAATAGAGGAACAAACATACAGGGGCAGCTAAGGGTGTGGAGTTCAGCCACCCATGCATGATAGGACTGATTAAGTTTCTTCTACGACTGTTAAAATTCACATGGACCACAATGACATTAGTATGGCGCCAGTAAGAACCAGACAGCCCCTTGGAGAGCGGTGAGCTGACCCAGTATTTGAGAAATGTGGGGAGAAATTCATGACAGAAAAAGAGCTGTACAAAAGGTCAAATCAGAGACACTGAAAATGAGAAATTGTTGGCACAACCATTTCTCATAAGAATCCCATTCTTCCAAAGAGTCATCGAGACTAGAAAACACGGAGGAAATGGAGCAGATACTTAGCGAAGCCATCATTGTAGCAACAGATAGTGTCCATACGGTGTGCCTGAGCTGACATAACACAACCAGTTGCAGAGGTTCCAACCATTACGATTTAATTGTAATTGTTGCGAAAATTGTTTAAAAGTACGAGTGTACGATTGGAATGGTTTGGTTTCTGATTTTCAGGTTTAAATAACAAATCGGTCATTTGTTTTCTGTCGGCAAAACTCATTTCCCTTTGATTTCGATCATGTGATGTCATCGCCAAAAATGAAGTGGTTTTGAGCAGCATCTTCGAGCATGTTCTTGTGGAAATCACCAGTATTGACAGTAATTTCTACGAACTTGAAAATTACGTAGTACGGCGTAGGGGACAAAGCCACAAAAGGCGCGCCATTTTGGAATCTAGCAGCAACCAATGAAAATGCCTCATGTCACTTTACTTGTACCTCTCATAACCTGCACACTCACCAAAATATCTTAAACATGCACTGTTTCTGTAAGTTATGATTTTACGTTATCTTGTGGTTGTGTGCAATTTTTAACAATTCTTCTATATATCTCTAGAAATTACCAAATGTAATATATTCGGTTCTGAGGAAGAAAACTATTAGTTTTGCTTCACCCCTACCCACCCATACGTATTCCTGCTGTACACATCAGAATGATGTAGTAACACGCTGCCCATAAATCATCTGCAATCTTACAAAACTGACTTCACAATTTTGATCACTTTGTATTCAATTTGATTGGAACCCTTCAAACAACCCCCCCCCTCGCCTGCCTCCCCAGTCATACATATTACATTGTATTACTATTTGCTATATTCAAAAGTTGTAATCGCTGCAGTTGCTGAACTGAATCAACCACAATTTATAACCTGGTCTGAAGTACCTGACCCCACGGAGGAAGTTGAAAGTCCAAGGTAATGGCAGCATCCTGCAAAGTCATAATCACACAGAAGAATTAACACACTACACTCTTTGCCAATAAATGTGTTGTAAAGTAGAACACATTTAATATAACTATCAACCACACTGAAATTGGTTCTGAAGTACCTCTAACATAAACCTTGAGAAGGATGGATTCTGTCATTTTATTATTGACATATAAATTTTATTGTGTGACACATCAATATGGATGTATACCAATGTGCTATATTAAAAATTGTTATAGCGGTGATGTAAAAAATTACGACAGGTCTGAAGATGGCGTCTAGCATGCCGAAACCGGTCAAATAATTAAAAAAAGAAAGCGATCTTGGCTGAAAACCTTTTATCAAACAATTCGAGATCGTCCCAACAATTTTTTCCTTATAAAATAATAAATTCGTTGACAAATGTAGCTGATATGTTATCTACAATATTCTTTCCAAATAGCTATGAAATAGACACAAATACATATATGGTTTAGAACACGTCAAACTTTTATTTCTTGTAATTACCGCAAAAATGTGAAATATTGATACAATGTTCAAAACATTGCCTGACGAAGCAGCTAGGCTGCGAAAGCTTGTGTTTGTGTGTGTGTGTGTCTGTGTGTTTATTTGTTGCTATCACTGCCTGTGCTCCTTCGCCTGGTAAGTGGACTTCATCTATTTTTCCTCTATATATATATATAATAAAAAAAATGATGACAGGCAAAAGTTAGTAGTGATTTGTGCATCTATAAAAAGATCGATGTGCTAAGCATACAATAATTACCACAACCATACCTTAGCAAATAACCTGCCATGACCCCAAAAACATTTTGATCCTATGTAAAATCGATAAGCGGGTCAAAGGCTACTATCCAGTCACTCGTTGTTCATTCTAGGGCAGTATTAGAAGAAAACAAATGACAAGCTGATATTTTAAATTTAACCTTTAAAAAATCTTTCATGCAGGAGGACCGTACAAACATACCATCATTTGATCAATGCACTAACTCCCAAATGGACGTAGTAATAGGTATTTCCGTTGTAGAGAAACAGCTGAGAGAGCTGAATACTAAAACGTCTCCTGGTCCGTATGGAATACCAGTCCGGTTTTACATAGAGTATTCTGCTCCTTACATAGCTTGCATTTATCATGAATCTTCAATTCAGCACAAAATTCCTAGATACGAAAAAAGTGCAGGGGCATAAGGAAGGTAAAAGAACTGATCCACAGAATTACAAGCTGATATTGTTGACATCAATTTCCTGTAGAACTGTCAGCCTGAATGTAGTAAATTTCATTGGAATGGTGAATCAGCATGGGTTTAGGAAACACCGTTCATGTGAAATTCAGCTTACCCTTTTCTCACATGTCATCTTATGAGCTTTGGATGATGGGCAACAGGCAGATTGTGGTTTTCTCGATTTCAAAAAGACATTTGCAGTGCCACACTGCAGACTGCTAATGAAGATACGAGCATATGGAATAGGTTCACAGATTTGTGACTGACAGGAGACTTCCTAAGTAATAGAACGCTGTACATTGTTCTTGACAGTGAGTGTTCATCAGAGATGAGTGTATCATCATGCGTGCCCCAGGGGAGTGTGATAGGACCGCTGTTATTTTCTATCTTTACTTTTGATTCTGAGGTGTATGGGAGGGCATTACCTTTAACTGACTGTAATAACGTACAGGATGACTTAGACAAAACTTCTAGTTTGTGTAAATAATGGCAGCAAGCTCTAAATGTAGAAATATGTAAGGTGATGCACATGAGTAGGGAAAAATATCCACTAATGTTCGACTACAGCATTAGTAGTGAGCGTCTTGATTTAGTTGCGTCATTCAAATATCTAGGCAAAACATTGCAGAGCAGTATGAAATGGAACAAACTTGTAAGGACACTTGTGAGTAAGGTTGGACAGCCAACTTCGGTTTATTGGGCAATTTGGGGAAGATGTACTTCATCTGTAAAGGAGGCCACATTTAAAATGCTTGTATGGCCACAACTTGAGTATTGCTCAAGTGTTTGGGACCCACAGCAGATCTGTTTAAAGGAAGACTTGGAAGCAGTTCAGAGGCAGGCAGCTAGGTTTGTTACTGGTAGATTTGAGCAATGCACAAGTGTCACAGAAATTCTCCAGGAACTCAAATGGGAATTATTGGTGGAAAGACAACATTCTTTTCAAGAGATTCAGTTGAGGTAATTTAGAGTACCGGAATTTTAAGCTGAATGTAGAATGATCTTCCTGCCGCCTACTTACATTTCACGTTAAGATCACAAATGCAAGATTAGAGAAATTAGGGCTTGTACAGAGGCATATAGACATTCTTTTTTCCCCTTGTTCTCTTTCGAAGTGGACTAGGAATGGAAATGCCTAGTAATGGTACAGTGTACCCTCCACCATGCACTTTATGGTGTATTGCGGAGTATATATGTAGATGTATCTAAGATTGTATTGATGCAGTGTATTGCAGCAAATGATGATGGAAAATTCATTAAAATAGTGGTTTGTGTTAATTATATTTTATTTTTATCCTTAAAATTTCAACCTGCTTTTTATGTTTTCTGTAAGGTATGTGTGTTTCTCTCTGTCTGCAGAAGCTAGCTCATCTGCTCTCCAGTTTTGTGGAAAGCTTCCATCCAACTGCTCAAATGGTATCCATTATAGGACATTCCAAAATGTTACCAGTAGTGGAACACTCTGGATATGCAGACCATCTGATAAACCCATGGAAACTAGATCCCGCTACACTTAAATTTACTTTAAAAGGAAATTTACCTTATGATAAAGAACTTTTGGAACCTCAGACTGGGCTTTTACGTTATGTATTGGAGCAGCCTTATTCAAGAGACATGGTGTGCTCTATGCTTGGTTTGCAGAAGCAGGTAAGATAACTCTCACGTAGATGAAATGTTCAAAAGTTGATCTGTAGAAAGCTATTTCCTGTATCTGCACTTACGTTAATCTTTCACACTTTTTTGCGACTGATAATTTTTTGCGCTGTAGATGAAACAGTGCACTTGTGAGGTGAGTGATACCATTTGCTGCACAAAACTGTTCAAACTCCTTAGCTGTAAACACTGTAGTCCATTGTTGGCAACAAAAACTTCATGCCAATCTTCTGAGCCAAAAATGGATGCCAAAGCCTGAATGTTGTTAAGCGCCACAAGGCACCATAAATGTATACTTGCTGAGCCAATGAGTTTTCCAAAATGATCCCTTAAAATGAACATGCACTCATTGCCATGGGGACTGAGGCGTCGACCAAGCTGAAAATGTTTGTGGTGGCAAGAAAAAATTTTCTGCATAGATGAGACACTGCGGTGTCACCTTTTCAATGTGGGCATCTATGGCTGTTTAGTGCATACTATTCCCCAATGTCCTTGGTGAAGCATTCACAACAGTTCTCTTTGCAACACTTTTGTAATAAGGTCACTGTCTGTTCACAATAAAATCACACCCTGCTGAATGAAGAGTCTATGCCATGGAGCAAAATAATGCCTCACAATAGAATTCGGAATGTGTTTCACAGAATGAGGCCAAACATGCTGTATATAATGCTACAAAAGTTTCAAGTCAGTGTCTTCCACTGTGGCCTGTGCAATCTTCTGCTAGTCAAGAGGAAAAGATTGTAACATTTCAGTGTCCTGCACATCAGTGTGACAACAAGACACTTTGATTGTGTCAAATTCTGAATCAGGACTGACAAGAAGCATGAAAGAGTGTCAGCATTTCCATGCTTTGATATGGATCATACAATATTTCTTACTGATACTGTGACAGGAACAATGCCCAACATTGCAATTTCTGAGCAGTGCTTATTGGAACATGTTTGGATGGACGAAATAGCTGATAGCACATCCCAGGTAAAACTTTCACACAAAGAGATACTGGTGAAAGTTACTCACAGCATAGACAATAGCACGAGCTGCCTTCTCGATCAGAGTTTAATTAGTCTTAGTCTTTGTCCAAAACTTGGAGACAAAAGTAATTGGCCTGTCTTGTGAACCAGTTCTATGCAGGAGCACAGCTGTGATCCTGTAAAAAGAAGCATCCACACCCAAAACTGTCTTAGTGGGCTCAAAATGAACAAGGCATCTGTCAGTCGACAAAGCACCTTTAAGTTTCTGAAATGCATCCAGGCACTGTTCTCTCCATACAAAAGGTACATTTTTCCAGTGCAAGCAAAGCAATGGAACCACTACATGGCCTTTGTTGGATATAAACTGGATATAATAAGTCAGATTTCGAAGAACGGCCCGTAAGTCTTTCAGATTGCTTGCAACAGGAAGGTAATTAATAGAAAAAAAAAAAAAAAAAAAAAAAAAAAAAAAAAAAAAAAAAAAAAACCATGACTGAAGCGGGTGGACATCCTGTCTATTGATAATATTGCCCAAGAATTAAATTTTGGTCTGAATGAAGATTCACTTGTCTCGGTGACACTTCAGACCTGTAGCCAAAAGCACTTGAAACAGGGTACGAAGAGTGCTGTTGTATTCCTATGGTGTATGTCCTGATACTACTATATCATCCAAGTAATTTGAACTGAAAGGGAGTGTTGCAGTAAGCTGTCCTATGTAGTGTTGGAAAATGGTGGGTGCAGAAATGCTGACAAAGGGTATTCGCAAAAACTTGAACAAATCTAAATGGGCGTTGACCATCAACTCTTTCTGTGACTCTTCATCTAGCAGAATTTGCAGATACATGTCATGTATATCAATATTTATAAAATATCTGCCCACACCAAGTCTGCCCATTGATTCCTTAGGGTGAGGCAATGGGTAAGTGTCAATAATTTTTTTTGGAGTCATAGTGGTTTTAAGGTCAATACAAAGACAAAATATGCCAGAATGTTTAACTAAAATCACTAGTAGTGAAGCCCAATGACTTGCTGAAATAGGAGCAAGAACACCATTGTCCTGTAATTTCTGAAGTCCTTTTGTAAATTTGTCTGGAAGTGCATAAGGGATGGCTTGTGCCCAAAACATCATAGGCAGCACATTGTCCTTGAATGTCATGTGGACAACGAAGTTATTTGCCTTGCCAAAGCCTTCAAAAACATGTCTGGAAACTCAACAAGTAATTGAGGAACACTGTCCTTCAAATCAAATGCAGAAACAAAAAGTACATTGTCCTGAATATGAAGGTCAAATAAATCAAAACAATCTAAACCAAAAATAATTTCACAGCAGGTTCGAATCAGTTTAAACTGATCAGAATGTGAGAAGAATATCAATTTTTGTATCGGCTTCTCATGTGTGTTCTCAAAGATCGCTGTATTTCCTCCGTTCCCTCGTTGCTATGTCAACAATCAAAGATCTCATATCACAAAATTTTTGTATAGAGCTAATTGACATTTAACAAATGGGATAATTTTTTTAAAATAGTCCATTAAGTAGTTTCTTTTGATTAAATCAATGATTAATGTCCATCAAGTTTATGTAAGTTAAGTTTTCTATGATGCAATTATGTAATTTCATTTAACCAGAGATTATAGCTTGCCCCTCCATTAATAATGTTACCTCAGGAATGTAATGTTATACAGTTTGTATAGTCAGAATCAAAATTAATACTATCCTTTTCTGTTGAATATTAACTTTATAAATTATTACGTACAGTTAATCTGCTAACATGTCTGTTCCTCTATTAATCGTTTCACTCGATAACACTGTCTTTTACGGGTTGTAACTTTTTCACCAAACCAGAGATGAAAGTAGAAATATATCTATCTCAGCCGTTAAATCACTCGTAAAATCCTGTCTTTATTGAATCAAAATATTTACCAAGCCTATTTGAAATAAAACCAAGTCTGAAGTTAGATTCTTGATTGTAACTAAATCTACAAACAAAAGTCAAATCCCACCAAAAGCATCTTTCATGAGTTTCCCATTTAACAACGTAATAATTTACCTGCAAAGATCTTATCACAGACTTTCCATCACTAAATGTTGAATTAATTTTTACTTTAGCATGAAAACTTTCCAGTATGAGCCTCGCGAAATTCTTCATAAAACAAAATTCAGAACCAGACACATTTTCAATTGAACACTTATTTCACAGTTTTTATTACTTTTGAAACACATATGATTACAGTACCATTCAAAGGTCAGCCAAGAACTAACTCACTTTTTAAAAATCAGATTGCATATTCCCTTCATTGTTAAAAAATATATCATTGGCCACGGAAGAAACTCGGTGCTCCAGGTGTCTTCTTCCAACCAGAAGCCGCCAACCATGATGCAGTAAAGTCCGATTGTGTTGACAACTGCCGACGGCTACGAAGACGCCCTTTGTGGCCAAGTTGCTGCTATGCCGCTCATGAAACAGAAGAGAACATTTTTTTTAAACAGAAATGTATGTAAAAACAATACTTACTACCTACATTAAAAGTCATATAAAAGAAAAAATTCACCATGTATTGTTAACACTGGAAAGGCCGGTAGTGACTTCTAAAATACATTTCTGAATCACTACATGAGATTGAAAAGTGATAGGCAAGCGGCAGCTACCAAGCACTGGAATGTTTTGTCCATTATACGCAGTAAGTTGCATAATAGATTTTGTCAATCATGGTAAACCCAACAGTTCATAAGTGGCAAGATTGAGAAGAGAGAGGCCAGCATCTAATTTTTTGTAATGTAATTTTGCAGTACCTTTAACTTGATGTGTGATGCAATGAGTGTCACATTGCAGATACCACTCATTAAAGTTTTCCTGTTTGTTGTTGAAAGCTCAGAATGGTGAATGGATGCAGATGGTACCACAGTTGTAGCTAGCAGAGGTGGCATAATTGAAGCCTACATCGCTTTTGCTATAACTCATCACCAATTTTGTGTTGGCTACTGGGGGATGAAACAACAGCTGACACGCACATAAGGAAGAGGACAAGAAATACTTAACTTCTTGTAAAGGCAGAATATGATAATATGGCATAATAAAACATTGTAAGTTCTTCTTACTGCTACTTTTGAGAATTACAACCAACTGGCTGAGCCCAATCAGCAATGTGTAGTTTGTTAAATCAGCATTGTAGGGGGCACTGATTCCACATATGCTAAGGCCATTGCCGTGCATGTACTTTGAATTGGTGCATGTTCTGGTAGTTCTACATGGTCAGTGTGTAGTTGATACATTAGGACTGCACATAGTGTATAGAACTCGTCAAAATGTTGCAACAAGATGACACCACTGCTCATTGAAGAAGATTTCATCACCGGAATATCAAGACTCTGTTATTAGTACGAACACACAAAACTGAGAATTATAAAACTTTCACTTTACGATATTCTCATTTATTTGCATGAGAGTATGCAATCTTGAAAATTGCTGACTTTGGCTCTGATTCTTACACAAGAAAAAGACTTGCATAGACCACTTTCTAAAAGCAAATAGCATTTTTAACTCTTCATAAGCATTTATAAGAATTAGAGACATCACTGTTATTTGGCAGGAGGCTTTTAAATGAGCTATTTGGTATCCTACATTAGTGGACCCAGTTCTTGCTAGCAGGTAGATCTGCTATCACCACAGCTCCTTTGGGCATTATACAGTACATGTAATGGAATGAAATGATTTCCAATCCATGCTGTGCTACAGCAACCAGTGAAATTATATTTGGAAAAATTCCTTACTTTGATTAATATATATTTTTAGAATTCAAGTTTGTCATTCCATTAATAACTCATGTAAATGTGTATCTTATATGTTTTTGATGTGTTTCTGTAACTCTTGCTGTCAACAAATAAGTGTTAAAACATTCTTTCCACCTTTAACTTCCCAGTGTCCATGATATGCTTATAACAGGTACTGGATTATCGTCTTGGCCCAAAACAGTTACACAATAAGGAATAAATTAAATAGCAGCTTAAGGTATTACATGAACTCATTTGTACACTTTGTTACTATACAGTCTGCCTGATGAAATTTTTAAGCTCATCAGCCATGTTTATGTTTTGTGAAGTAAATGAGTCAAATGCTGGAACCACTTTTCCTTTCATTCTACTCTGATCCAAAACATGACTCTTCACTGCACAGCTGGAATATTCATGTGTGGCTCTGCATCCAAATAAATATATGTACTGCAATTTGGAAGATTGGTGGTGAAACAACATTGAACATAAGATGGGTGACAAAACTGCATTTTATTGTTTGTTTTTCAATGTGATGTAAAATGAAGGTGTTTTTTTCCCGCCTCTCAGTTTATTCCCAGAGAAATGTAAATCAACCTCGAGAAAGATCTTTGAGAGTCTGTGTAGAACTTTTGTGAACTTTACAATATGTTGGAATCTCAGCTATGTCTCTCAAAGCTGACAGCATTATTAATGAGTTGATATTAATTATTTGAGGAAAAAAGTATTTGTTAATTTTTCAGAAGGTCACTAGTTGAGGAACAAACAACATAATTCACAGAAAAGTCTGGCATGTCAGACCAACAATATAGTGAATTTAGTGCATTTAGGACATATGTGAATGCAATGGGAAATGGGACAAATGGCTATGATACATACATACTCCACTTTATAGTCTCGAGCATTTGAATGACATCATTATTTAAGATACATTATTTTGTTTGAATTCTGAATTTGAATGAAATGTTAATGTCAGTGTGATTTGTCAGGTCACTAATACTGAGTGTTCTGTTATTTACTAGCATAAGCAGAGATGTGTGGCATTGGAGGAACAACTTGTGGAGCTTGTGATCCTAGCTATGGAACGCTCAGAAACAGAGACAGACACTGATGAGGCGTCCAACAACCACTGGCTCTGGCTGCATTTGTCAAGTCAGCTCATCTACTTCGTACTCTTCCAGTTCGCTACATTCCCTAACATTGTTATGGCATTACATGATAAGGTAAGTCGAAACACATACTTTCTTTATTATTCTAAGTTGTTGTTGTTATGGTCTTCAGTCCAGAGACTGGTTTGATGCAGCTCTCCACCCTACTCTATCCTGAGCAAGCCTTTTCATCTCCTCATAAGAACGGCAACCTACATCCATTTGAATCTGCTTACTATAAGCGTCTTTTGGTCTCCCTCTGCAATTTTTACCACACACACTTCCCTCCAATGCTAAATCTTTGATTCCTCGATGTCTAAGAATGTGCCCTACCAAGCGATCCTTTCTTTCAATCAAGATATGCCAGAAATTCCTTTTCTCGCGAATTCTGTTCAGTACCTCTTCATTAGTTACACAATCTACTCACCTAATCTTCAGCATTCTTCTGTAACACCACATTTCAAAAGCCTCTATTGTCTTCCTGTCCGCACTGTTTATTGTCTATGTTTCACTCCTGTACAAGGCAACATTCCACATAACTGCCTTCAGGAAAGACTTCCTTATACTAAAATTAATATTCAATGTTAGCAAATTTATCTTGTTCAGAAATGCTTTTTTTCCCATTTCCATTCTGCATTTTATATCCTCTATACTGCGACCATCCTATGTTATTTTACTACCCAAGTAACAAAACTCATCTACCACCTTCATTGTTTCGTTACCTAATCTAATTCCTTCAGCATCACCCGACTTTCTAAGACCGCATTCCATTATTTTTGTTTTGCTCTTTTTAATGTTCATTTTATATGCTTTCTTCAACACACTGTCCATTCCTTTCAACTGCTCTTCCAGGTCCTTTGCTGTCTCTGACAGAATTACAATGTCATCAGCAAAACGCAATGTTTTTATTTCTTCCCCCTGTACTTTAATCCCTATCCCAAATTTTTCCTTGCTTTCCTTCACCGCCTGTTCGATGTAAAAATTGAAAAACAAGGAAGAAAGGCTACAAAACTGTTTTACTCTATTCCTGACTAATGCTTTCCTTTCATGCTCTTCGAGTGTAATAACTGTGGACTGGCTTTTGTATAAGTTGTAAATAACTCTCCTTTCCCTGTATTTTACCCCTTCTGACTTCAGAGTTTGAAAGAGTGTATTCCAATCAACATTGTCAAAAGCTTTCTTCAAATCTACAAAAGCTAAAAATGTAGGTTTACCTTTCCTTAATCTATCTTCTAAGATAAGTCGTAAAGTGAGTATTGCCTCCTGTGTTCCGAAGTTGCTCCTAAATCCAAACTGATCTTCCCCAAGATCAGCTTCTACCAGTTTTTCCATTCTCCTGTAGATAATTCATGTTAAAATTTTGCAACCATGACTTATCAAACTGATGGTTCTGTAATTTTCACACCTGTCTGCACCTGATTTCTTTGGAATGGGGATTATTACATTTTTCTTAAAGTCTGGGGGTGTTTCGCCTATCTCATACATCTTACACACCAGGTAAAACAATTTTGTCATGGCTGGTTCTCCCAGATACTTCAGTAGCTCTGAGGAAATATCATCTACTCCCGGGGCCTTGTTCCGACCTAGGTCTTTCAGGGCTCTGTCAAATTCATCTCTCAGTATAGTATCTCCTTGTGGTAACGCGCGGCGCATGTGTTTAGACAGCGCGCCGCCCATTACCAGAACTGGCCACTGTGCGGCGCTGGCGACACTACCGTGCTGCACCCTGCCGGGCCCGCGGCATTTGAGACAGGCACGGGGACAGCCGAGAACCTCGTCTCAGTTACGTACTGTGTGTGCTAACGAACGTGTCTCCAGACATTGCTATACTGACCAGGATAAGAGTGGGTGCTCACGGACATATCTATTGTGACTTTGATGGGACGGCTCAAGGCCCTAACAACAGTGTTAGCCGGGATATTGTCTATAATTGTGTTAGTAGTCATAACACAATTGGCGACGAAGGTGGTTTTTGAATTGGCGTGTGCTCCATCGCGGAAGATGGTAGACAACGAAGGACTGACTCCAGCGGACTTTCAGCTGCTCCGGTCGGGCCAAATTTTGCAGCAATCGTTACAGACTGTAGTTGAGTCCGTTCAGCGGTTAACGACGATTGTGTCGGGTCAGGCGGACCGTTTTGACTCCCTGGTGACGCGGTTGCCGTCGGCTCCTCGGCCGGTGTTTGATTCCGGTTCTGTGTCTTCCACTACTGTGTTTCCGCCTCCGCTCTCGGGCTTTGACGATTCTTTTGAAGATTGGGACTCCTATGAAAATCGATTGCGTCAACATTTCCTTGCGTTCGGGGTGTCCGACCGGCGTTGTGTAAGGCTTTATTTCTTTTGTGGGTCTCCCCCCACATCTATCAACTTTTGCGTCAATTAGCCCCCCTGCAGGAACCGGCTGCTTTGTCTTTTGATGAGATGTGTCGTTTGTTGTCGGCCCATTACCGCCCGCACACGCATGTTATTGCGGCGCGTGTTGAATTTTACCGGTCACATAAGAAACCCAATCAGTCCTACCGGGCGTGGGCCACAGAGCTGCACAGTCTTAACCGCCGGTGTATGTTCATTACTCCGACCCACAAAGAGTCATATGCCGACGATATGGTTCCGGACGCAATTCTCCAGCTCGCTCCTGATAGGGAAGTGCACCAATTTGCCTTACAGCTGGAGAATCCCACCTTGACGGATGTTTTAAACATTTCGCAGTCTTTTGAAGTTTCACGGGCTGCAGGGGATCAAATTGAGACTTGGGGTGATGTCACGGCAGTTTTGCAGTCGGGCTCGGCACCCTTGGATTGCGCGGACGTCGCTTTCGTATGGGAGTGCCCCACTCGCCGCGCACACGGTCGTAAACAGGCCGCGGCTTCACGACAGGCGCGGGCCATGCCGCACACTCCAGCTCACACGCAACAGCCCTTTCTATCCTGTCCTCTTTGTTTTGTACAACATGACAGGGCTGATTGCCCCAAGCGATGGGTTACATGTCACTCGTGCAAGAAAAAAGGCCACATGGCTTCTGTCTGCCATCTCGACCGAATGAGCAAGATGACGAGATGGATGTTAATCTTGTCCAGACTGTTCACTCTTCGTGTCCCAAACTTTTTGTTGACGTTCAGATTTTTGACAGGGTAGTTACCTTACTTGTTGATACGGGAGCTTCCGTTTCTCTTCTCAATTATATCACATATAATACTTGGTTCGCCCCCTTTGGCGGCTGTCAACCGTTCTTTGCGTGGCTACAGCTGCCAGCGCATTCCTCTCTTGGGTCAATTCACGGCCCCCATGGTGTATAAATCTCTCGTCAGGCCGGTCACTTTTCTTGTTGTTGATGACACTGCGGCTGCTAACATTTTCGGCCTGGATGCTTTTAATGTTTTTGGTTTTTCTGTTGATGATTCTGTCAACCTCCTGTCAGATTCGGTTCCTTTCTCGGAGTTAGATGCTCTTTGTCGGGAATTTTCTTCTTGTTTTTGGGGGGCGTGGGTTGTGCCGTGGGCTTTACCGCCCACATTACTATGAAACCAACGGCGCGACCCAAGTTTATTCGCGCGCGCCAGGTGCCGGTGGCCCTGCGCGATCAACTTAAGGCGGAATTAGATCGCCTACAGGACTTGCAGGTTTTAACTCCCATTTCTTCTAGTGAATGGGCTACGCTGCTGGTTATTGTAAAGAAGCCTGGAGGGTCTTTACGTATATGTGGGGATTTTAAAGTAACCATCAATGCACAGTCTGTGGTTGACTCATACCCCATGCCTCGGACGGTCGAACTCCTTGCTTTACTTTCTGGTTCCCACTCTTTTTCTCACATTGATTTAGCGGAAGCCTATCTTCAGCTCCCTTTCTACGACGACACTAAACATCTGTTGGTCGTCAATACTCCCTTTGGGTTATACCAATATCAGCGACTCCCTTTCGGGGTCGCTAGTGCCCTGGCTATTTTTCAGCGCTACTTAGAGCAGATTCTTCGTCCGGTTCCGGGCTGTGTTAACTACTTAGACGATATTGTTGTGACTGGGGCGTCCCCACACGAGCATTTACAAAACCTGCGGGCACTTTTCTCTGTCCTACAAGCAGCTGGTCTCCGCTGCAACCTGACAAAGTCCCGTTTTTTCCAACCTTCTATTCCTTATTTGGGGTTCGAGGTGTCTTCAGCGGGCGTCTGCCCGTTGCTAGATTGTGTGGCCGCGGTACAGTCCCTGCCGCGTACAGGTCTTTTTGGGCCATATTGCCTATTACCACCGTTTTTTACCAGGGGCTGCCTTGGTAGCGCATCCTTTACATCGTCTGCTTCACAAGGGTGTTCCCTTTGCCTGGTCGTCTGAGTGTGAACGGGTGTTTTGCACGTTAAAGCGCTTACTGGTTTCTGCACCTTGTTTGACGGCGTATGTTCCCGGGCAACATTTGGTTCTGGCCACTGACGCGTCCCAAAATGGCATTGGAGCGGTTTTAGCCCATAAGTATCCCGATGGATCGGAACGCCCCATTGCGTACGCCTCTAAGACGTTGACGGCAACTCAGCAACGGTACTCTCAAATTGAAAAGGAGGCATTAGCCATTGTGTATGCTTTGAAAAAATTTCATGTTTACTTGTATGGTGTCAAATTTCATCTTATTACAGACCATAAGCCCCTGGTGTCTCTATTTCACCCTACAGCAGCACTTCCCGACAAGGCAGCTCATAGGTTGCAACGTTGGGCTCTCTTTCTTTCCCGTTATAATTATGAAATCCATTTCCGTCCCACGGCACAGCATGCTAACACGGACACATTATCGCGCCTTCTGGCGGGGCCTGATCCTGACTTTGACCGAGAATAACTTTTATGCTTTTATTTGGATGAGGAAGCTCAGGCTACTGTTGATGGTTTTCCTATTACGGCACCAGTGTTGGCCAAGGCGGTGTCGTCAGATCCCGTGCTGCGGCGCGTCCTTCACTACATTCGAGTGGGCTGGCCTGATGTCCCTCCACGTCGGGCTTCAGATCCCCTCCGTAACTATTATTCCTTCCGTTTTCGCCTGTCTGAATGGGACGGGATTCTCCTTTTGGCTACAGACGGACAGGTTCTGCGGGTGCTGATTCTGGCGGATCTCCGTTCCAAAGTGCTTCAGATGCTTCGTGAAGGACACTGGGGAGTATCCCGCACGAAAACATTGGCTCGCCGGCATGTGTTTTGGCCCGGCATCGATGGGGACATTACGAGGCTGATGGCTAAGTGCTCGTTGTGTGCTTTACAGGTGTTTATCAGCCAAGCTGGGAATGATGCAATTCTGTAACATATCGGCATACATCTCACCCATCACAGTAGCAGCTACAAAACCAGAATCAAGCAGTTCCTCAAAGAAAAAAGGCCCGATAACGGTAGATGTGGTAAATCCAACCCATACTGTGACTTTCTCATCATGCAATGGAGTTTCCACGACAGTTACAGGATTTTCGGTAGCCGAAATTCTACAGTTGTGGGCATTGACAGATCCTTGGAGTGTGAAATGAGCTTCGTCGGTCCACAACACATTACTCAACCAATTGTCATCTTGCGCCATCTTTAGAAATGCCCACACCGCAAATGCCCTCCACTTCACTAAATCGCCAGGTAACAGTTCATCATGTGGATGGATATTGTAAGGATAGCATTGGAGGGTACGCCTAAGTGCCAACCAAACAGTAGTGTATTGAATGCTGGTGCGACGTGCAACTGCACGAGCGCTGACTTCCCTGTGCATGGACAAACCCGCTACAGTCTCCATTTCTTCCAACTGCCTCAGCAGCCTTACTTCTTGTGCACAGTCAGCCACTACGGGGTCTATCGTCTAAACAACTTCGAAATCATCCTCGCCACAGCTGCATTCACCAATTCACCAACGGACCTTTACCTGTTCGAATCCCCTTCCTGTAGCGACAGGATCATAACGCTGAACTAGTACATTCCCCATTCTGATAATACAGCTTCACTAAAAGCACCTTTTCAGGTAACGTCAACATGCTGTGACTGCTGGTGCATCTGATTCTCTCTCTCGTTACAGCTCCTTTTATACACGATTTTCATGCTCAGTCACTGACGTTTGGCTGTCCAGCGCCATCTGTCGGACATTTTTTGAACCTTCTCTCTCTCTCTCTCTCTCTCTCTCTCTCTCTCTCTCTCTCTCTCTCTCTCTCTCTTCCTAATAAAACCCCATGTTATTCCAAGCACGTGTGTCAATTTTTCCTCTCTGTCTACATTATTCTGTGATTTATTAAATTTTCAAATGAAAATTCAACATATAAGTGGCTTTACTGACAACTCCATTTCTATATCAGTAATTACTTCATAAATAAATATTTTTTTTGAAAATATTACAACTAATTTTACATCATAAAGAGATTAAATGTCCTAAAGTCTATCATGAAAACTTTCGAGTTAATTTAAAAAAACAAAATATTTCTGACCTTGGGTAAAAATTAAGTATTATTTCTTTCTTACTTAGAGATCATAATTTCACTTAGATATTTTATTCAATTATATCTCCTTTTTTTATTAGCAGTCAACAATCCAAAGATTGGTTTGAAAACCATAGTGCTTTACCAGGCATGTTCCTGTTGGGAGGTGGTATGCCATTGCCTTCCTCCGACCTTCGAACTGTCTTACCCAGCCATTTATTGAAGGACCTACACTTTATCATGGGTTCTGACCCACGGTGCTTTACATCAACAATACTGCCAGAGGTGAAAGAAGTGGAAAGGGACAGATAAAAATCCTAGGACCTGGTAGGGATCGAACCCACGACCTTTTGGATTTATAGTCTGGCACTCTACCACTGTGCTACATCATATACTAAAGAGACTACTTTATTAAATATTGACATAACCCTTTAGGTATCCGCAGTTGACATGGTGTTACTAGTATAATATTTGCTTGAGCAATAAAGTTCTTACTAAATATTTTTTTTTCTATTTATTTATTTTTGTGTAGCTTCATTTTTATGAAGGATGAAAAAATCTGAATCTTTAATTTATTTTATGTTATGTGACACAGCTGATATTGTTCTCCTTTGGATTTATTTTCATAAACACACTAATATCAGCTACCAATTTTTTTTTCTCTATCCCCCCGTTTCAGATTAAAAATAAACCACTACAGCACCACCACCACTTTGGTTCATGAATACCAAATAATAATAAAGTAATAAGGACACTTTACAACTCACCACAAAGACGTGGTGACAACGCTTTCAGCTATCGGCCATGGCCTTCTTCAGAAAATAGAACAGTCATGCAATCACAAAGGCACATCAACACAGTCATACAACCATCACCTCCAGCTGCCACTCTTCGAATCGAGCTCTGTGGCATGTAAATCAGGGATGGGAGGGGAGGGGAGGGGAGGGGATAGGAAGGTTACTTCACAGTGATGGGGATGGTTACAGTGCGGCCTAGATGGGAATAACGAGATGCAGCTTAGGAATGGAGTGGGGAGGCAGGTGAGGGGAGAAAAATAAAATAAAAAATTAAATAAACAATATAAGAAATAATAAATAAAAATAAAATGTATGCACACACACACACACACACACACACACACACGCGCGCAATCGCACATTCATGCACCACTCAAAATAGAAGATGTTTGGCATAGAGAGGTATGGAAAAAAGGGAAGTTATCAAAGGTTGAGGCCTGGATGATTTTAGGATCGGAGAATGTATTGTAGGAATAACTCCCATCTGCGCAGTTCAGGAAAGCTGGTGGGTGGATGGGAGGATCCAGATGGCCCGGGTTGTGAAACAGCCATTGAAATCAAGTATGTGCTCCACTGCATGCTGTGCCACAGAATGGTCCACCTTGTTTTTGGCCACAGTTTGGCGGTGGCCATTCATCCTAATGAACAGCTGGTTAGTGGTCATGTCAATATAGAAAGCTGCACAGTGATTGCAGCACAGTTGTGAAAGCTGCCATGTAATTTACCAATTTCGGACACAAATTGACTTTTTTTTATTCTACTGTTTTGTTTATTTGATTTTAATAACGTAACATATTTTAAGGACGTCCATCATTAAAATAATGGTTAAGGATTGAGGTAAGGAATTTTGTTTATTAAAGGCTTTTCTATGCATTAATTTCCCTCACTGAATATCTTGAAATGCTTTCCTTAAACTTTTCCGGGTCGTAATTATACTGACCTTGAACACCTTTCTTACTTTTATACATTCTCGGCATTGTCTGAAATCGCCCCAGAAAGTACACAATTTTGAAAAAAAAACCATCCGTTACTTTGAAACTTTACACAAAACTCGTGACATATTTTGCTACTAAACTTCTCATTGTGTCGCTGCCTGACGATCTTGGTGACAACTGACACTAGAATACTTTTCCACCAGTCGCAACAACAACAAAAAGTTTCTGCTCCTTAACACAGTGAGAACTTTCAACAAATGTGACTGTCCAACTGATTATTACGTCATTAAACAATCAATTCAAGCGGAGGATGCAGGAATTACAGTCTTGTGCATAAAATAAGCAGCTCATGGAGGTGGAGATTAGTGCTAATTCATTGCTATGCAGCTGGAAAGAGAAGGTAAACCATATTGTCTGAAATCACCCTGGTTTCCGAAATCACCCTATTTGATGGTACTGCAATTCACAAGGCTAAAAACCCAGATATGAGTATAACATGATTTAATTAACTACTTAAAAGATTTCCATAAATCAGTCAAATACCCTATTAGAAATTACAGTAATATTACAGTACTTTCCACAGTATAAATATTTCTGAGAAAAGTTGGTGGAGTTTTTTTCTGAGAAAAATCTTTTCTTTTTTCCAGTTGGCTGGTCGTGATTTGAGAAGAGGTCGTGATCACCTTATGTGGGTTCTTCTGCAGTTTATCTCAGGCAGCATTCAAAGGAATCCTGTAAGTTTAACTCAGATGAGGCCTTTCTAAAAGTAATGCACAATTATTATTTAAAATATTGCATGTGAGTAGAAGTTTATATTTTTTGTGGAACAGTTGCACAATATTTGACTCAAACTTCTTTTTAAATTTCATTTTGTTCTCTTGCCATTAACTATCGATACATTGTTCAATTTGATCAGTGACTACCAATGAGAACTGGTGCATTGGTTCACATGGAAGTGTGCCCTGAAATGACTCTTCATAGCAGATTAAAGCATAATACCAAATCAAACCACCATTTGTATTTGCCTTTTGTAACTAGCTGAACATTTTTTTTTATTTTTTATTTTTTTTTTTTTTATTTTTTTTTTTTTTTTTTTTAAATTAATGAATTAATTTATTTTCAAGTCATGTACACTACCATAAATTATACAATTTGTTTCTAATACATATGAACAAACTTTGAGGTGTTTCAGAGGAGACTTAGTAGATAAAATTTTACATAGAAGCCCATGTCTGGAAATGATATCTAATGACATTAAATGCACTTATTCAACAATGGTACTGATTAATGTAAAACAGGATCCCGATCAACTCCAGGAACAGTGCTGCAAATTGAAAGCTTTGCTTGCACCCCATGCGTGAGGCCCTCAGTCTTCGCCAGTTCCGCCAGCTGCCTATATGATCTGAGGAAATCATCAGAACCCAAGTGACAGGAGTCATTACCCCCAGGGGGCTCACAGTTCTTTCGTGAGTTCGTGCGTGGCGAGCACAAGGCCCTGAACTTATGCAATCTTCCTTCCTTCTTTACTTCCCGGACTGTATTTCCTTTCCCCGTCCCCTCCTTTCCTGTTCTCACTCCTTCCCTTCCCCACTGGGGGACTGATAACCTCAGTTGTTTAGTCCCCCTAACCCAACCAAACAACCCCAACTCAAGGAGTCATTAGTGCTGACATGGAGATGATTGCTCCCTGTACACTCAATAGCTGCCGGCAAGGCCGTCTCCACATTTCAGATGATACCCACGACAGGCCTACTGAGTGCGCGTCAGAATTCTTCCAGTCCTGGATGCTATCTGTCCAAGGAGCTTTTATAACGCACCTAACATTGGAGCTTCTAGTCATTAACAGACAATCCCCCCTTGCCCCACCCTTCCCCTCCTCCCCATTTGTCTGCTCAGACCCTGCTGGAGGCCTAGCCACCCATCCACTCATGAGATGAACAGGGAATGCCACATTGGCTCTCTGCCTTGAGCAATGCTAACACCTGTCCACCCCTGTCCATGTGCCGAGGGCAGACCAACTGCGTCTGGTGCACATGAAGGTGCTGTGGCGGCAAAGACCAGGGGTGACCTATGTGACACCTGAGGTGCCCCATGCAACACGCCAGACTTTCTGCTGCCACTGCCACTGCCACACCCTAAGGCAGCATTTTTGAGACAGCTGCCCATGGCCAAAAGCACATTCAGCTGTTTGCAAACAGTGGGAAACTCCTTCTGTGTCTGCAGATAGCATGCGAACACCCTATCCATACTACCACTGCTACTAAAATATCTAAACAGTGAAAACAAAAAAAGTAGATAAATAATTCAATTCACTACTACATAGTGCTTTACTAATGGCAGCTGACTAAGCTGTGATAAACGGTCCCCCACTGTTCAAACCAACAGACTAACGACTACAGAACAATGTGTAACTTTATGCAAAAATAAAGGTTTTTTTTAAGACAAAAACACAATCGTTTAAGACTGACTACTGACTAACTGAAGCAACAGTCTCTGACTTGTTATGAAAACACAAATCACAAACAAAAACTCTATACAACAGTATTTACCAAATACGCAAGAATAAATCCCTCAAAAACAGAGGCACTAATGAAATTTAAGAAAAAGATTAGTAATGAAAATGCAAAACAATTAAATTATGTAACTAGTGTTCTGCAGGTGATAGAATAGTGGCAGTGCAAAAAAGTTAATGTAAGAGCCATGGAAGACACAGTAGCTGCCTCATGTAAATCCTTATTTAAAAAAAACTGCATATTCTTCCAATACATTGTCTTTATGTTTTTTAAGTAATAGTGTTCATACGAAAAATTTTAGTTGGCGAAAACAAGCTTGCACCAACAAACCAAAATATTCACTCATACAAGACAAGGAAGCACAACATACACACATACAGTTTCTTGTACAACACTAAACCAAATGGGCCTCTTGCAAGCAGGTACAAAACTTTATAATTTACCTAAGAACAGATTAGATTAGTTTTTCGTTCGGTAGGTCCATGTTGAGAAGATCCTCATGGCAATAACATGCTTGCATAAATTCAAAACTGCTTTGAGTGATTGAGAATTGCTACTATGGTGTTGATGAATTTTTATCTAAAATATAATAAAGGAGAAATTGTAAATATATCAAGTAAATATAATAAAAGAAAAAAATGTAAACATGTTAAATACAATGTCATTCAAAGTATATCATCATAACTATATACAAGTATAAGTGTTTCATAAATCGGTTGGTTGGTCGCCCCCTTTCTTTCTTTCTTTCTTTCTTTCTTTTCTTTAAATATATTGCTTAGCAGTAATCAAAAGATAATGTAATTGTATTTGAAATGTATTACACATCATTTACAACTTGTCCTATATCATTATGTACCTAATCTACCTATATCATCATATACTAATGATAATACAAGACATTCAGATATTATACAGTACAGTTGCACAAACATTAAATGTTAAATTCCAAATTTTGGAATCTATTTGAAAATTTTAGCTTATACATCTTTTTTATTGTAAATGTTTTTCCTCTTACTTGATATTTATTCTTGCAGCTAAATAACTTTTTGCCTGTGCTGAAGCTTTATGATCTACTTTACCCTGAGAAAGAGTCATTACCAGTCCCAGATTTCAATAAGGCCCTTTGCACACATCAAATGGCAATGACGTGTATCTGGATACATTTGTTAAAAAAGGCTCAGTCAGATCACCTTGATATTCAGAGACCAATACCAAATGCACTGAAGGTCCATCATGAGTGAGTACAAATTTTCTTTATGTTATCTGTTGTATTTTTAACTTTACCATTCATGGCATAAATCGTAAGGTACTTACTTGCGTTTACACACTCACTGCCAAAAACACATTTAAAAATTATGATATATACTGTTGTTTTATTTTTTTATTGTTATCGACTTTCCTCGATTAAAAGAGCGATTGAACTTTGAGTAGTCATGATTTTTTCTTCTTCCTCTTTTCTTCCAAAATTCTCTTCATACACTCACTCTGTTCTTTCTTGCACTCTTCTGACCATTTATTTCATGTTCTTATTTTCTGTGTGTTTCTGTTTAAATGTATGCTTATTTATGATGTTTCTGAACTGCTCTCGTTTCTTTGTGTTGTGCTAGTTTTAACAATCTCAAAGATTTGTCTTGTAAGCCTGTTCTTGCCCATCCTGCTGATATGTCTATAAAATTTCAACCTTCTCTTTCTAAAGATGTTAGTTATTGTGTCTGTGTGTTTGTAAATCTCTCTTATCAGTGTCTTTATCCAAATTCCTTCACAAAAACCTGGTCCAAGTATTTTCCTTAGAATTTTCTTTTCCTGCTTTTCAATTTCTCTTACATTCATTTGTCCTTGAATTGCTGTAGTTCCTGCTGTGTGGAGTGCTTCAGGTATAACTACTGTTTTGTAATGTCTTATTTTTGCATTGACAGAAATAGATCTTTTATTGCAGTGATTCCAAGTGAGTATATATGATTTTTTTGTAATTTGGAGATTATTTCTTGATTGGCTATTGTGTTCAGTCTTGATGATTGGATGATCTCTCCAAGATGTTTGAAACATGTAACTTGTATACTTTTATCTATATTCAAAAATTATAGAAGGAAACTTTCCTGGTGTTTGCGTTTGGATATGTGTGAGTGTGTGTGTGCATTTGTTTACCTTCCTTTTTTCCCCCTAAGGTAAGTCCTTCCACTCCTGGGATTGCAACGACTCCTTTTCCACTTCCTTAAAACCCATATCCTTCCCTTTCTCCTCTCCTTTCTTCCTCTTTTCCTGACAAAGCAACCAACGGTTGCGAAAGCTTGTATGTGTGTGATTTTATTTGTGTCTGTCGACCAGCATGTCCTTTATCTATATTTGTTTACTTAACCCCTTCAGTCCTTCAAAGATAGAATAAAATATATTCTTGTATTTTTTCTTCTCTATAAGACCATATATATTGCATATTTGAGCAAAATTAAAATTTTTCATATTTGGTTTCCAAAATAAAAAATTGGACACCGCACTCTTTAGGCAGTTAAAGATATGAAATAAGAAGTCAAGAGTTACATATGTCACACCATATGTATTGTAGAATTTATTTCACAGAGTGGAATTTGTGTAAAATTCATAATTTCATACATAAAATAATTTCAACTTCTGATATCATGTCTGACGCACTCCGCAAGGGGTCCACTATGTTCACAGATTTTCATTGTAGCACGCCATTCTGGTGACAGATGGCAGCAACAAGCATGAAACTAAAAGTGACAGATGTCCACTAAAGAGGCCAGTGCGTCTCAAAGTAAAGTGAAATTGTATACTGTTCAAAAATTAATAAAAAGTCGGTGTCCAATATATTGGACACCAGGTCTGAAAGGGTTACTTATATTCCTTTCTGGAATGTTGAGTTATATTTTAAGGACCAAGTTTTGATCTTATAATACTAAACAATGGAAAGTCCAATTGTAATGTCAATAATGGAGGACAGATAACACTTCACTGTAAGTAGGCTAGCTGAGCTACTGATAGGCACAAAACTTTGACTGATATGTGAATTTTTTATTTTGAATATGATTGTCTACTTTTTGTGCCAGTTAGCAGCTCAGTGAGCCTCTTTTTGGTGAGTTGTTATCATTCTCCATTATTAAGTTACTATAATGTTATAAAAAGCATTTCATAATGTGAAAGCAGGGAAGCATAACCATTTGTGTTGTTTCTTATCCCCGCCACTGTGATTCAGCGTTCTTCCTGTTGTGTGTGTGATGGTGTTTCATTGACATTTTGGGCTAAATAGTACACTGTTTAAGACACTGCCCTCATACTTAGTACTGCAGTACATTAAACCTTAATATTCTTTCCTTCCTTTTCTTGTATTTATTGTGGTTTTGGTTGCACAAGGTAGGAAGATTCCAGATGACATAGACTGTAACGCTACTTTTCTTAATGTTTGAGGAGAGAACTCTCTTGCAACATATCCTTTGTTCCCATAACTCCACTGACCTTAACTTTTGCTAGTCCCTATCCTCCACTTACCTATACTGCTCCCTGTTCCACTCTCACAATTCAGTGACCTTCATCCCATCGGTGCACTTACCAGTCTTTTCCCCTTCTCTCTTTGACATAATTTGCCTCTCTGAACATCATGTGGCCACTGGTATAGATATGTTAAACATTCCAGGATTCAATTTAGCTTCACACTTCTGTAGAGTAGATATGGAAGGAGGAGGAGTTGCCACATTCATTAAAAACTGCTATAAATTCAAGAATATTGATATAAATAAATTATGTCTATAGCAGTTTTTAGAAGCTTGTGCAACAGAAGTAGAGTTCCATAACAGATGCTATATAATAGTAACTATTTACCGAGCACCTGCAGGAAATTATAATCTATTCCTAAATCATCTAGAAGCTCTATTGGGTTATTTAACAGGAATAAATAAAGAAATCCTGGTTGCTGGTGACTTTAATACAGATTTTCTTATGCAGTCCTCCAGTAAAAATTTATTGCAGTCAGTAACTTTGTCTTTCAACCCAACGCATACCGTAAACTTTCCAACTAGGATAACTAAAAACTCTAGGACAGCAATTGATAATATTTTTATAGACAAATCAAAGGAACAAAATCATATCATAAAACCAATAATAAACGGCCTATCAGATCATGATATGCAGCTCCTTGTTTTGGGTATAGATTCGAAACTGATTATGAAGACTGCAAAATCTACATACAGGAGAGTAGTCAACCCACCAAAAATTGAAAATTTTAGAAAACTCCTCAAAATATGAACTGGAAAGATTTATATAGTGCTCATGGCATGAATGAAAAATATAACATATTCATTAACAATGCTAATATCATGTTCGAAAACTGTTTTCCTCTAAAAGTAACTCAAATTAAACAAAAGTCTATAATAAAACCATAGATTGCACAAGGAATAAAGATTTCATGTAAGGCAAAAAGAAAAAAAAAGTATCTATCAGCCAAGAGTAGTTGCAATGATGATGATTTAGCTAAATATAAGGAATACTGTAAAATATTTAAAAAAAAGTTATTCAGTCATCTAAACAAATGCACTATGAGAAGAAGATAGCAACATCGGAAACCAAATAAAAACAATGTGGGATATAGTGAAAGAGGAGACTGGTAGAGCCAGAAAGGGACAAGAACAGGTAGCATTAAGAGTAGATGAGACATTAGTAACTGATGGGCATAGTGTGGCAAATGTATTTAACAAGTACTTTATATCTGTTACTGAAAGTTTGGGATTGTCTGAGACAGTAAATAATGCCATTGAATATTTGAAATTAGTATTTACAAATAACTTCAGGTACATGAATATGTCACTTACTTCACCACAAGAAATAACTTCCATAATAACATCTTTAAAAACAAAGCATTCTAGTGGCTACGATGAAATATCAAAAAAGTTAATTAAAACATGTTCTTGTGAACTTAGCACTATTTCAGGTATTTGTGTAACCAGGCTATTGTAACTGGAACATTTCCTGATTGGCTAAAATATGCGGATATTAAACCTCTATTCAAGAAATGGGATAAAGAGATACCATCAAACTACAGACCGATTTCACTTTTGCCAGCATTCTGAAAAATTCTAGAAAAGGTAATGTACAAGCAGCTTCTCAACCACCTGACCACGAATGACATATTGTCCAAAACACAGTTTGCATTTCTGAAAGATTCAAATATCAAGAAGGCTATTTACACCTACAGTGGGAATGTACTTAATTCATCTATACTACTAATAAATCTGTAAATGTAAGCCTGTTGCTGTTCCCTTCAATCTTCAAAACTACTGGACAAATCTTCATGTGGTTTCCATAGGGAACATGAAAAAAGTTTGGGTCAACATATAGGCATAATTTTATCAAAATCGGATAATGAAAAAAAAAAAAAAAAAAAAAAAAAGATATCGTAATTTTAAGTGTTTTCAGTAACCATCATGTCTGTTTTTTCAACTATTAAAAACCACTTATCTCCAAAACTACTTCACAAATGTGCATGGGTTTTTTACACGTAACTTAAACATAACTTGACAATATATAGACTTCATTTCATAAAAGTCGGATCACGGAAAAAAAGAATATCGTAATTTCAATTTTTTATCTATGTCCATTATTGTCTGCCTGTCTCTTTGAACGCGTATATCTCCAAAATTACTTGACGAATATTCATGGCATTTTCACACGTAACTTTAGAACATCATGCCGTTACATAAAGGCTTCAATAATTAAAATCGGATCACAGAAAATAATGATATCATAATTTAATCATATACTTAAAAGCCATCGTGTATGTCTATTTGTTGAAGGTAATCTCCAAAAGTACTACACGATCTTTCTTGGGTTTCCACAGGTAAATTGAGAATAGTTTGGATAGTAACATAGGCTTAGTTTCATCAAAATCAGATCAGAGGAAGGAAAGATATCGTAATTTGAAGTTTCTGTGTTTACTATGCTTATCAGTATGGGGCAGTACAGCAAATCTCTTATGGGGTTTCATATGTCAACTAAGAGTACCTTGGGGCAACATATAAGCTTTATTTCATTAAAATCGGATCAGGGGAAGAAAAGATATTGTAATTTGTAGTTTCTGATGTCCACTCCCATGAACCACAGACATTGCCGAGGTCGGGTGGCTTGCCTGCCTCAACGATACAGATAGCCGTACCGTAGGTGCAACCACAGCGGAGGGGTATCTGTGGAGAGGCCAGACAAACGTGTGGTTCCTGAAGAGGGGCAGCAGCCTTTTCAGTAGTTACAGGGGCAACAGTCTGGATGATTGACTGAGCTGGCCTTGTAACATTAGCTAATGTGGCTTTGCCACACAGCTACTACGAACGGCTGAAAGCAAGGGGAAAGTACAGCCGTTACCTTTCCCGAGGACATGCAGCTCTACTGTATGAACATATGATGATGGCATCCTCTCGGGTAAAATATTCTGGAGGTGAAATAGTCCCCCATTCGGATCTCCGGGCGGGGACTACTCAAGAGGATGTGATCATCAGGAAAGACAATACTGGCATTCTACGGGTCAGAGTGTGGAATGTTAGATCCCTTAATAGAGTAGGAAAATTAGAAAATTTAAAAAGGGAAATGGATGGTTGAAGTTAGATATAGTGGGGATTAGTAAAGTTCGGTGGCAGGATAAACAGGATTTCTGGTCAGGTGAGTACAGGATTATAAATACAAAATCAATTGGGGGTATCACAGGAGTAGGATTGATAATGAATAAGAAAATAGGAATGCGGGTAAACTACTATGAGCAGCACAGTGATCACATTATCATTGTCAAGATAGATACGAAGCCAACACCGACAACAGTAGTACAGGTTTATATGCCAACTAGCTCTGCCGATGATGAGGAAATCGAAGAAATATATGAGGAGCTAAAGTAAATTATTCAGACAATTAAGGGAGAGGAAAATTTAATTGTTATGGGAGACTGGAATTCGGTAGTAGGACAAGGAAGGGAAGGGAAGATAGTGGGTGAATATGGTCTGGGCAAAAGGAATGAAAGAGGAAGCCGCCTGGTAGAATTTTGCACGGAACATAATTTAGTTATAACAAACACCTGGTTTAAGAATCACAAAAGAAGGTTGTATACGTGGAAGAGACCAGGAGACACCGGGAGATACCAGATAGATTTTATAATGGTAAGACATAGATTTCGGAACCAGGTTTTAAACTGTAAAACATACCCAGGGGCAGATATAGATTCTGACCATAACTTGTTGGTTATGAACTGTAGGCTGAAACTGAAGAAATTACAAAAAGGTAGGAAAATAAGGAGATGGGACCTGGATAAATTGAAGGAACCTGAGGTAGGAAGGCAAGACCTACAAAAAATCCTTGGATATCACAGGAGATACTAAATTTAATCGATGAAAGGAGAAAATATAAAAATGCAGTAAATGAAGCAGGCAAAATGGAATACAGACGACTAAGAAATGAGATTGACAGGAAGTGCAAAATGGCTAAAGGAGTGGCTAGAAGGCAAGTGCAAGAATGTATAAATAGGGAAAAAACAGATACAGCCTACAGGAAAATAAAAGAAACATTTGGAGATAAGAAAAACAGCTCTATGAATATCAAGGACACGGATGGAAAACCAGTTCTCAGCAAAGAAGGGAAAGCTGAAATGTGGAAAGAGTATATAGAGGGGCTCTACAAAGGAAATGAACTTCGAGACAATATTGTAGGAAGGAAAGAAGATGTAGATGAAGATGAAATAGGAGATACTGTACTGAGAGAAGAATTTGACAGAGCCCAGAAAGACCTAAGTCGAAACAAGGCCCCTGGAGTAGATGATATTCCCTCAGAGCTACTGAAGTCTCTGGGAGAACCAGCCATGACAAACCTGTTTCACCTGGTGTGTAAGATGTATGAGACAGGCGAAGTACCCTCAGACTTTAAGAAAAATATTATAATCCCCATTGCAAAGAAAGCAGGTGCAGACAGGTGTGAAAACTACAGAACCATCAGTTTAATAAGTCATGGTTGCAAAATATTAACACAAATTATATACAGAAGGATGGAAAAACTGGTAGAAGCCGACCTCGGGGAAGATGTTTGGGTTCAGGAGAAATGTAGGAACTCGGGAGGCAATACTCACTTTACGGCTTATCCTAGAAGATAGATTAAGAAAAGGCAAACCTACATTTCTAGCTTTTGTAGATCTGGAGAAGGCTTTTGACAATGTTGATTGGAATAAACTCTTTCAAGTTCTGAAGCAAGCAGGAGTAAATTATAGGGAGCGTAAGATTATTTACAACTTTTACAAAAACCAGACAGCGGTTGTCAGAATTGAAGGGCATGAAAGGGATGTAGTGGTTGGAAAGGGAGTAAGGCAGGGTTGTATTCTTTCTCCATTGTTATTCAATTTGTACACTGAGAAAGCTATAAAGGAAAGCAAGGAGAAATTTGGTGAAGGAATTAAAGTTCAGGGTGAAGAATTAAAAACATTGCGTTTTGCCGACAACATATTAATTCTGTCAGATGCAGCAAAGGACCTGGAAGAGCAATTGAACGGAATTGTCAGTGTGCTGAAAGGAGCATATAAGATGAACATTAACAAGAGCAAAACTAGGGTAATGAAGTGCAGTCTAAAAAAATCAGGTGATGCTGAAGGAATTAGTTTAGGTAACGAAACAATGGAGGAGGTAGATGAGTTTTGTTACTTGGGCAGTAAAATAACAAATGATGGTCGCAGTACAGAGGATATAAAATGCAGAATGGCAATGGGTAGAAAAGCGTTCTTGAAAAAGAGAAATTTGTTAACATCGAATATTGATTTAAGCATAAGGAAGTCATTTCTGAAGGCATTTATTTGTATGGAGTGTTGCCTTGTATGGGAGTGAGACATGGACGATAAACAGTGCGGACAGGAAGAGGATTGAGGCTTTTGAAATATGGTGCTACAGAAGAATGCTGAAGATTAGGTGGGTGGATCGCGTAACTAATGAAGAGGTACTAAACAGAATTGGGGAGAAAAGAAATTTCTGGCATACCTTGACTAAAAGAAGGGGTATATTGGTGGGACACATTCTTAGACATCAAGGAATTGTGAATTTAGCATTAGAGGGAAGTGTGTGGGGTAAAAATCGCAGAGGAAGACCAAGAGATGGATACAGTAAGCAGATTCAGACAGATGTAGGTTGCCGTTCTTATGTGGAGATGAAGAGGCTTGCTCAGGATAGGTTATTGTGGAGAGCTGCATCAAACCAGTCTCCGGACTGAAGACCACAACAACAACAGTTTCTGATGTATGCTATGCTTGAATTGCAGTGTAGTATAGCAAAGATCCTATAGAGGTGCTGTTACTGACATAGTATACCAAATAACTAATAACACTGAAGTGTATTACACTGAAACAAGGGCTATGATTTTCCTTACGGCAGCAGAGTAATGTTTTGATGTTGGTAATGGCCATTGAATTCTTTTTGAAAAATCAGTCGCGTACAATGAGGGGAATAATTCTTAGTGTTCATAATTTCCAATCAGTAAATTAATGTTCCCCCTAAAGCGAATATTTCATTGGCAACGTTACCATACTAAACCGTTGCCACTGCAAGTAAAATTTAACCCAGGTATGGCACAAAATATATTATTTTTACTAGCTATATCCTGCATGACTTGCAATGCAATGGAAAGAAAAAAAAAAAAAGGGCTTATTTCCGCGTGTATCATTTGAATTTAAAACATAACGACATTCCTCCGCATCTATCGATGCTCTAATTTACATAAGAATTCTTTGCAAGGAAATAGAATTTATGTAGTTCCCTTTCTGATTTCGGTGAATCCTCATTACATTTTGAGTGTGTTCTGTTTAGGAATGCCTCGAAAATGGCACAGTACAGGAAAGGACAAAGTAAGGCAACATTAGTTACATAGTACACCAAATAACTAATTCTGTGTTTTTTTTTTTTTTTTTTCATTCTCATAACTATGGTGTAATACACTACAAGAAGGGGTACATTTTTACTTACGGAGGCGGCGTTGTACGCTGATGTTGGCAACGCTCGTTGAATGCTTTTTCAAAAATCAGTCATTTAGAATAAGGGAATAATTCTTTATGTTCATGACGAAATAAATAATTTATGCTGTTCTGGTCAGTAAATTAATCATCCTCCTAAAGTGAATAGTTCGTTGCCAACGATAGCAAACTAAACCGCTGCCAGTGCAAGTAAAGTTTAGCCCAGGTAGGACACAAAAAATTTTATTTTTCTTCCTAGCTGTAACCCATATGCTCCGCAATATCATGTAAAGAAAAGACCTGCATCTTTCGGCGGGTATAACCACTAAATTATACATAGAGTAGAAATATCTATGGAGTGAGCATAGGCTTCTATGCATCTTCTCAGCATTAAACTGGAATTACCAAGTGATAGACAAATCCACTCTTTCCACACTTTTATTTGCTGTTAGGATTGGATTGTACCGCATTGGCTGCAAAGAAGCCCCACCTCTTTTTTGCAGAGCAACCACATAACATGAAGTAATATCTAAATAAATGTGTCACAGAAGCAACAAGAAAGTTGAGGAAGCGTCGCTAAAAGGGCCATTTACAAATAGTAATCTGTCTTAACCAAACAAAAAAGGACCAAGATGATGTCATCGATTAGTAGATTTTTTCCAATATCAGGTGATATTTCCACCGTAATCTTGAGGACAGAAAATCTGTTCTGCCCATCTGAATGCTCACTCCAGAAATATTTCTACTCTGTGCCTGCCACTAGAGATAATATACACACGTGAGCGACAAACTCATCAGAAACCTCCCTGCTTTCATAATTGTTCGGTACAATATTGTGATTAAAATTTTTAATCACTGCAGCACGTGAGGACATGTATTAGCTGAAACAGTGGCCGATGCTGCTAACACAATCAAGACAATTCACTAGAAATACTACTATATTTAATGGAAAGTTCTACACAGACTATCAATTGACGCCATTCCTTTAATGATTACTCAGTCTTACTTTATCACACTTATTTAAATGGATGATGATGATGATGATCGTGTGGCATTTATGACCGTTAGACCCCAACTGGGGTCGTGTTCAGCCTGCCCGGCGCAAGTCTCTTTATCTGACGCCACTTCGGCGACTTGCATGTCAATGATGATGGAATGATGATGAGGACGACACAACACCCAGTCCCCGAGTGGAGAAAATCTCCTACCCGACCGGGAATCGAACCCGGGCCCCCTGCGTGGCAACCAACCACGCTGTCCACTGGACTACGGAGGCGGACAATGGATATGAATTGCTCTGTTAATTGAATTACCAGACTTTCAGTATTCGTCGACTTTCCAATAATATGGAGCACTGCATACAGAATAACCACATTGTCCCCAGTGCAATACTGCAACATTCTAATACTTCAGCGTACACTTACTGTGAGAGATAAAAAGTTTAGTACTACGCCATAGAATCAGTACATGGTGGGCGCTGTTATTATTATTATTATTATTATTATTATTATTATTATTACGACTATTTCTCATCTCAACGATAGAAGTATTTTCAGAAGTTTATACCTAACAGACAATTACACACTTCAGTCTTAACTTTATAAACACGAACTAACAATGAATTTACATCGTTCCGGAGTACAGACTAAAATTAATTTCACTTTTTTTTATGAAAAACTTTATGAACTTTCATCGTTTTCATCAATGACTTCTACTTAAATTTGACATCTTGGCTAGGAGAATTGAGTGTATTGGCAGAGCGATACAACAAGGATTCTGTTTTTGCTGACCTAGGTCTGGAACCCTAAAAAACCATGATATACACAGGTCCCTCTTTAACAACCGTTGCGAAGCACGGGCATATAAGCTAGTTAGATAATAAATTGCAAGCAGCAGGTATTTTCTGTGATTTGTCAAAGGTATTTGATTGTGTGAACCATAATATTCTTTTAAGTAAATAAGAATTCTGTGGTGTCATGGGAAATGCTGCAAAATGGTTCAAGTTGTACCTCACTAACAGGAAACAAATATTGTCAGTACAAGTGACTAGAGAATTAAGCCAACAGTCATCATCGGATTGGGAAGAAATTACATGATGCGTCCCACAAAGATCTACATCTACATGGGATACTCTGCAAATTACATTTAAGTGCCTGGCAGAGGGTTCATCGAACCACCGTTATACTATTTTACCTCCCATTCCATTCTCGAATAGCGCGCAGGAAGAATGAACACCTGAATCTCTACGTTCGGGTTCTGATTTCTCGTATTTTATTCTGATGATCATTTCTACCTATGTATGTGGCAGTCAACAATATATTTTCACATTCGGAGGAGAATGTTGGTGATTGTAGTTTCGTAAGTAGCCCACGCCACAGCGATAAGTGCCATTGTTGTAATGATTCCCATCCCAGATCCTGTATCATTTCCGTAACGCTGTCTCCCCTGTATCGTGACAGTACGTAATGAGCTGCCCTTCTTTGGACTCTTTCGATGCCCTCTGTCAAACCCACCTGATAAGGATCCCACACTGGGCAGCAATACTACATAAAAGGACGAACAAGCATAGTGTATGCAGTTTCTTTTGTAGTTCTGTTGCATCTTTTAAGGGTTCTGCCAATAAAACACAGTCTCTAGTTCACCTTTCCCACGACATTATCTATGTGTTCTTTCCAATTTAAGTCAGAAGTAATTGTAATTCCTAGGTATTTTGTGCAGTTTACGGCCTTCACACTTGATTGATTTATAATGTAAACAAAGTTTGACGGATTTCTTTTCGTACTCATGTGGACGACTTCACACTTCTCATTATTTAGAGTCAACTTTCAATTCTTACACCATACTGATATCTTATTCAAATCGTTCTGCAGTTGGTTTTGATCATCAGATGATTTTACTAGACGGTAAATGACAGCGTCATCTGCAAGCAACCTAAGAGAGCTACTTAGATTTTCCCCTAAATCATTTATGTAAATAAGGAACAGCAGAGGACCAATAACACTACCCTGTGGAACGCCCGAAATCACATCTGTTTTAGTCGATGCCTTACCATCGATTACTACGAACTGTGTCCTCTCTGACAGGAAATCCCCTATTCAATCGCAAATTTGGGGCGATATACCATAACCACGCAATTTGATTAAAAGCCGTTTGTGAGGTACAGTGTCAAAGGTTTCTGGAAACCAAGAAATACGGAATCGATTTGCGAACCCTTGTCGATAGCACACATCACTTCGTGTGAATAAAGAGCTAGTTGTGTTTCGCATGAACGATATTTTCTAAATCCATGTTGACTTTGGGCCAATAGATCATTCTGTTTGAGATAATTCATAATATTTGAATACAGGATACGTTACAAAACCCTGCTGCAAATTGAAGCCAATGAAATAGGCCTGTAATTTAATGGGTTACTCCTGCCTTTCTTGAATATAGGTGTGACTTGTGCAACTTTCCAATCTTTTGGTACAGATCCTTCTTTGAGAGAGCGGTTGTATATGACTGTTAAGTAAGGAGCTATTGCTTCACCATAATCAGATAGAAATCTAATTGGTATACAATCTGGACCACAAGACTTGTTCTTGTTAAGTGATTTTAGTTTCTTCACTACTCCGATGATATCTACTTCTATGTTACTCATTACTCCATCTTAGGGCCATTGCTTTTTCTTGTGTACATTAATAACCTCTCATCAGTTACACTACCAGAAACAGAGTTTGTTTTGTTTGCAGATGATACAAGTATTGCAATAAAAAGTACACCAAGCATAGTTATAGAAAGGTCTGCTAATGATATTTTCATGAACATTAATAAATGGTTTAAAGCCAACTCAAGTTTGAAAAGACTCACTCATGCAGTTCAGAACATCTAAGAGATTTCCCACCAGCATATGCATTAAGTATGAAGAAGAGGTTGACAGTATTGAATTCCTGGGATTACAGCTTGATAATAAATTCAGTTGGGAGGAGCACACCACAGAACTGCAGAAACAACTCAACAAATCTGTATTTTCAATACAAGTGTTATCAGACACAGGAGACATGAAAATAAAAAAGCTTTCGTACTTGGTTACTTTCATTCCATGTCATATGGTATAATATTTTGGGGTAACTCTTCAAGTCAGTCAAAAGTCTTCAGAGTCCAAAAGCATGTAATACGTATTATTTGTGGAGTAAATTCACAGACATCCTGTAGAAGCCTCTTCAAAGAACTGGGTATATTAACTACTCCTCGCAGTATATTTATTCCTTAATGAAACTTGTCATAAATAATATATCCCTATTCCCAAAAAACAGCTCAGTTCATACATACAATAGTATGAACAAAAATGATCTACACAAGAACTTAAAAGTGCTTACTTTAGTTCAAAAAGGGGTCCACTACTCAGGAACACACATTTTCAATAATTTACCATCAAGTATAAAAAAATTAGCTAGAAATAAAGATCAGTTTAAGAGGAGCCTAAAAGACATTTTAGTGGCCAACTCTTTCTACTCTATTAGTGAATTTCTAAATTGTACCAAATGATGCATGTATCGGTATTCATACTATATTAGTATTATTATATTATCAGCTAAAAAAAAGTAAAAAAAAATTATGTATCTGTATTTATATTATATTATCTATTATTCAGCTTGTAAATTTTGTTTTTTTGATAAATCCCACATCCATGAGGATCTCCTCAACATGGATCTATGGAATGAAAAACTGATCTAATCTAATTAAAACTGTGTGCTGGTCTGGCATTTGAACCTGGAACCCTCGCCTTTTGCGGGCAAGTGCTCTACGGCTGAGCTGTCCTGGTGCAATTCATAGCCCATCAACACAGCTTTACTTACACTAGTGCCTCACATCCTACTTTCCAAACCTCACAGATGTTCTCTTGCAGACCTTGCAGGAGGTTTCGTGTCTGTGCACACTTCGCTGCAGAGTGAAAACCTCATTCTTTATTAACTTCATCTTTGCTACTTTTAAATTTAGTAAGCATAAACTACCAGATTAGTAATATCAAATCTCTATTTTCTTTCTTTTGTGAAAGTGGCCTTTTCCTTTTACCTTTCTCTTTTCCTGTTAGATTTCTAATACTTCTTTGCATATGAGCTAGCAGATTATAAATCCTGAAAATAAATTATTTCACAGCCTTATTCAACCACAGATATGACAAACCATTTCTGCTTTAAATTATCACTTATGTGTAGAGAATATTTTATTTTCATTATTGAATTTGAAAATGGTTCTAACTACCCAGTAAATAGAACTCTGCCAGTTGTCCTTTCATGTTAACATTCAGAATTATTTATTTATCCTTTTTGGAATTACGCTACACTTGGTTGTTATGGTGACAATGCAGAACTCTGTCAAACACCTGCCTGTACGAAGAAGAAGACAGCATCCACCTAGGTGCATCCCTGTAGCTACTGGTTTCTAGGTCTTGATTACAAACAGAGAGAGCTGTGTTTGATACAATCCTTGTCTTCAGAATACACATTCATTACTACATATTCTATTTTCCGTCTCCAGGAATGTCATAATACGCAAGCATTATAATACAAAATGTGATTCCATCTAAAAGACATGATTCAGAACTGCAAATAATGCCACAATTTGAAATACGGTGTGTATAGAATCGTTTAACTAACAACGTTTCACATGACAATAAATTGTTTTGTGCGACTTTTCATATGTGTGCCAGATTACTGAGAGGTTGGATGTTCTTTTCAAGAGGAAATGAAATTTAGCGATGACATAGGGAAGAAAATGGCTAGTTATGGCACAATGTATCATCCAGTTGCAATTTGCATTGTGTAGTATTTTTTGTTGATGTAGACATAGAGCTAAGATCACACCATCACACATCACACCATGTGTTTTTCCATTGACTGATCAAAGTGTTTGGACCAGATAGTTGCATGAGCTGACCGATTCAACTCTTCATTAATTGTGATTAATCTCCTGCTCTTTCATTTAAATATCTTTCTTTTAAATCCACAGATCATGGTTCTGAATCTAAATGATACTGATATAAATGCATCCAAATTGGGCCAAGTGTTAGGTACTCTGTGAGGAAATGGATTCTTGTAAGTGACCTGTGATCTGGCAGAAACTTGAAGGTAACATGCTGATTGCTATGTTGTGGATTTGCTGGTACATATTCGTTTCACTTTCTCAAAGAAATAGTTGTTCTGGGTGTGATTAATTAATTAAATGTACTCTTAAGAACACGTGGCTTATGAAGCTCATGATTTGTTTGGAAAGAAATGTGTGGCTTTCACATGGCCTTGGGTATGGGAGATATTTACTTTGAGAAACTTTGAGAAAGCAAATCAACAGTGAACAGTAAAAAAACCTGGTGGTAGTGGCATGGGAAATGCACAGAGGCAATGAATGGTTATACTATGTAATGTAGATAGATAGCTTGTATGCATAAATTGAAGGTATTGCCTTCTGTAATGGCCACAATGTCAATTGGACATTAAACCCTATTTGTCCTTCCTTTTTTTAAGGTGTTGGCTGTCTAACACCAGGCACTTCATTGAAAGTGTAGTAAGACTGTGACTAACTACACTGTGTTGTGCAGGGTGATAGGTACTGGGTACTTTGGAAAACATGCAGAAGGTTCAGCATTTCAAGAATATTTCTGAATACAGTAAAACCCCTTTTTAACGAATCTCAGGGGACCAAAATATTTATTCCTTAAAAGTGGGTTTTGCCTAGGTACACAAAAAGTGTGACCCAGAATCGTGACTCACTCATGTTTAGTATTTGATTATAAACTTACCAATAATCTGTTTCAAACTTAAATACAGCATCAATGCTTGGATTACCACATCACCAAGGAGATACCAAGCCTGATGTGTTACTCATTGTTTTATATAGTGAATTTCCCCAGGCGGCTTATAACCATAATACACAAATGTGTGTGTACTTTAAAAAAAAATCAATCAGAGTTGTTTGCCTAATTCTTCCAGCATACTGTAAGGACAAAAGTTGCTGCTCTAGCTTGTTGCTGCTTGTTATCACTTACTCCTCTACTTTAAATGAGGAAAAATAGTTCCTGACTGTATCTAGTCCCTGTACAGCAGCTGCAAAGGTTGGTACCAGTTGGTACCACAGCATCAGCGTTATCATCCTCATCATCATTGTTCTCGCTACCATCTACTACCTCGCAGTGTTCCTTTACTACACTTTCACACATTTTACTTGCACTCATTTCAGGTGTTGAGGTTATAACATTGTCACAGGAAACAGAGTCCTGAAATTGTACATTTTCATGAACATCTGAGAGTCTGCTCCAATCTTCTTGTGGGGAAATCACATCTTCATCAGAAACTGATGAACCACAACCAGCCTTTTTAAAACAGTTCTGTACAGTATGCTGTGACACACTGTTCCAGGTGGCTACAAACATATGCATGGCTTGCAGAATGTCTCTACAAGTAATGAAACTGCATTTTGCACAATTGCCACTCTGTATTTTGATTTTACAGCATGTATAATGCCCAAGTCCAGGAGGCTGAAGGATGACTTGTGTAGTTTGCTGGATAAAATACAACAGTCACATTATGCAGAAACGATGTGTTTTTAGAATATACAGCACATTGGTCAATCATAAGAACAGTTTTTCTCCCTGATGTACCCATATTTGTATTAAGTGTCTCAGAAATCTTACAAATATTTCTGACATCATCCACGAATTGCTGTTATATTCGTGAATGCAAGGGAGTGTTTTAATATTTTTAAAAGGCCTAGGGCTTTTGAATTTGCCAATTATAAGTGGTGGCAACTTTTCACTTCCATCACTGTTAACAAACAAAAGTGCCATCATCCCTTCTTTACTTTTCTTTCCTCTGTGGCAGTTTTAACCCTTTAGAGAATAAGTTTTTACTGGCAGTAAATTGTAAAAAACACTAGTTTTGTCAGTTCTCTCGGCTCATAAGACTGTAATAATCGTAGCAAAGTAACATTTTTTCATTGGTTCACAATTTCAATATCTACAGCCTCACTTTCTCCACTCACACACTGAAATGAGAGATAATGCCTCTTCTTAAAGTGGTCAAACCATCCATTCAACGCACTGAAATTTTCGATGCTGATCTTCAGGGCGATTTCATGTGCTTCTTCTTGAAGAAGCTTTCCACTCACCGAAATTCCGCTACTCCTCACTTCTTCAAACCATTTCAAAACAATTGTTTCAAGATCACTGAAAGTTGAAGCATGAATGTTCTTTCTTCTGCATCCTGAGGTACCACTGGATTCTCATTTAACAAAGCTTGTTTAATTTTAAAAATGCCGCACAAAGAAGACGGTGTCAAATTGTATTTCTTTGCCATGTTGCAAAGTTTTACATTCCGATTGTCTTCAACATCGCAGATAATCATGAACTTCTCTCCAATTCTTAGTTTTCTGTGTGTGCAGGCCATAATTCAGCAGTAAGAAAACTGAAATATATGAGGAAAGCAAACAGGTCACTTCACAACTAGCACTTCTTACTATCGAATGAAGTCAGATCACATAACAAAAAGCACATGGAGAAGACACAGCAGAAATCACTTCCCTATTCATTAGATGTGTTTTCCGGTATCACTACACTGCCATTCAATATTTATATGTAAATATACCACAGTCAATATATGCTGACTGAAAGAATCGATTAACATATACTGTGAAAAGGAAAGAAAATAAAACCATTCTTGCCCCCGATTAGAAATTGAATAAAATGAAAAAAATCAGAATGTTTTGGGAACGGCCTTAAAGCAGCGTTCATTAAAAGCGGGGGAAAATAACATTGTTCTTACTGGAGTTTTGCCAGGACCAGCGGAAATATTCTTTAAAAGGGAGAATTTGTTAAAAGAGGATTCATTCATTCACGGTTCTAGTGTACCTTTTACTTCATAAAAACCTTTATTTTTGAGATTATATGTCCTATGTCAGATAATGATAGCAGTTTAACATAGCAGACTTTTTTCAGTAGGCTAAGTAAGATTGTACTTAATATGTTGGTCAGTAGTTTGTGTATTGTTATTGTGAGGAACTTTGTTTTTCTTTTCGAGTGGACAGTTTGCAAAAAGTAAATTTTATTACAATGACATTCTCACTTAATTTTTTTATGATGCAGGTTCCTGCAACACTTGGTAATGCCAAGCAATTCTGGCTTATGCATGGGCTCTGATTACCGCATTGCTCTACTCTGCAATGCTTATTCCACAAACCAGGAGTATTTTTCACGGCCAATGGCAGCACTAGTAGAGACAATTCTGGGCACTCAGAAGGGGCCTCAACAAGCTCCTTTACTTCCGATGTCCAACAATGCGGCTTTAGCAAGCGGACCCACAACTCCGCTGTCCATGTCAATTCTTGACTCCCTTACTGTGCACTCCAAGATGAGTCTCATACACAGCATTGTCACTCATGTGATAAAATTGGCCCAAGCAAAGTCAAATATGGCACTTGCCCCTGCCCTTGTTGAGACCTATAGCCGGCTGCTGGTATACACAGAAATAGAATCACTTGGCATCAAAGGATTTATTAGTAAGTATCTCATAAAATTCACTTGTAAATATCATTTTCTAAAATACTCCATTTATAGTGGAAACATCATACGTTTTTATGACACCAGTGCCAATTAATGAATATGAAGAGAGTTTCAGGAGGAATAGTAATTTTTAGGGGGTGATAGTACAAATTGCAATAAAAATACCATATAACAAGTGTCCAATTTTGAGTGCAGAAATACAGCTAAGTTTAATGGATTTTTGTTTGGTATGTTTGTACACCAGTTACTATGGGCGTAGTTATCGAATGTTAGCAATAATGTGTTTATGTTCAAATTGTGACATAGTGTTTTGTTTTACATTCAAGATTTCATTGTGATTTGTTGGTCAAGTTTACTGTACTCTAAAAATGTCTTTCATATTTACACATGCTGATATGGTATTTATGTATGAGTTTTGTAATGAAAATGCTGCTTGTAGAGAATGCAGCATATGGTTTCCTTACCACTGTCTGATTCCAAAGTGCTTACTCATGTTTAATTTAAAACAAAAAAAGCAAATAAAATGACTGGTAGCAGAAATAATTAATGTTAATTAAACAAAAAAAACTGTAAATGTGCAGCAAGGTGTAATAGACAATCATTAGATTGGGCCTGTTGTGTAACAGTATAATCTTACAGGACACTGTTATCTACACTTTTTTGAAAATGAGTTTTCAGCATTATTGGAAGAGTTTCATTGGCTACTCGTAAGTGTGTGTTCTTGCAGCATGATGGGGATCCAGACACATCCTAGTCATCTGGTGATACATTATCTAAATCCAACATTCCCCAGAAGATGGATTGATGGATATGAGCATGTTTCTTGGCCACCAAGGTCCCTAATCTTTACCCCTTTTGATTTTTGCCTGTGGTGATGGTTGAAAGACAAAGTCTACAAAGAAAAAGTAAACACAAAACACGATTGTACTGTTCATACGATGAATAGTACAGACCATACAAAGTAACGCAAAGATGACCTCAGCAGAACTAAATGTGGTGTTTGCAAAAACAGTCAAAAGTGCATTGAATTTGGTGGTGAATTTTTTTTAAATCAGCTCTGAATGGCTTCACTTTATGTTTGTTTGGGTTACATGTAATCTGTACATGACGTATAACATTTTATTGCAATTTGTCTGTCCACATAATTCAAACTGTAAATAACCACAGTACTAGAAGTAACATTAGGAGAATGAAGCTATGTCAGTCGTACTGGCAGTGCCTCACATCTCCCTAAATATTTTATTTTCTTAATTTCACACATTATTTGTCGCTATTTAGTTTGAAGAAGGGTGCCACTAGTAATAATTGGTTTTGTGTTAAGGTGTGTAGCAAAGGTTTCATATAGAAATATCTCTTATTAATAAGGTAGTGAATGTTTTATTAATATATTCTTATTTTATGTTTAGTTTGTTTAATCTGATGAAAACTCTTACTATAACCAACTGAAAAGTTTTTTTAAGAGACAGGATGGCTGACCAGTACTTTCTTCAGCTCAGAACTGCCATTAGTGATGCAGAAAAAAATACAAAAATACACATAAAATAAAACTTTCAAAACAACATTTCCTTCATCAGGGAGGTACGAGGAGGGAGGGGAAAGGAGATAGAAGGGGTAGTGGATTTAGGTTGCTTACAATCTAGGTCACAATATATGGAAAAATGGAGTGAAGGTTGTTAAACACCCTTGCTTTTGCTTACTTCGTTGCCTAGGTTGTGAGCAACCTAAATCCACTCTCTCTTCTATCCCTTTTTCCCTCCCTCCTAATTCCTCTTTAATGAAGGAAACGTTGAGTTTATTTTTGTCTTTTATTTTTATTTTTTTATTTTGTGTGTGTGTGTGTGTGTGTGTGTGTGTGTGTGTGTGTGTGTGTGTCACACTCAGAAATACTGAGCTGTGGAAAGAGATGGCCAGCCATCATATTTCTTTATATTTGGTTTCCTTTTTATATGTTCACTAATATTATTAAGTGAGGTATGATTTAAATTAATGCTTAAAAACATAAACTGAGTTTGGAATCAGGTATCATTTATTCAGAAATGTACAAATAAAATTCAGTACTAAGTAGTGGAGAAAATTGATAGAAATTCATGGGGGCAGTTGTTTTAAATAAAAAAATATTAGTTACCATATATTTCCACAGATAAGACGAGGTACAAACTTTCATAAAAAAAATTTATAGTTTAAGTATATATCTGACCTATAAGACGACCCCCAAGTTACCGTATTTACCCAAATGTGTGCCACACTTTTTTTCCAGTTTTCGGGACCTAAAAATACGCCTGCGACTTGGAATTCAGAGACAAAGCTTCAGAAAATTCCGAAAAATACCCTTAGAAGCCGCCATAAGTATTTTTCGTGATTGGTACACCTGGATTTCACACTTTCTTGCAGTGTTTGCGGCCTGCTTTTGAACTTTCGTTTGAGTAGTGCTATGTTGTATTCGATGTGAAGAATCACATATTTTTTACACTGCGAAGTTTTAAAAAAAAGTAATTTCTTTCTCCGAGACAACATTTATTTGCACCGATGCACATATTACGCGGGTGAAAACACGCAAAATACCCCGAGGACAGAATATAAAGGATTTTGAAGAAGCCACAATTGTTGCATATAGATCCAAAATATTCTAACCCTTTCACTGCTCTGAATGTAAATATAGTCTAATTGTTTCAGTGCGACTCAGTACATATTGAGAAATTATTTTTGACAAGCGACATTGTAAAATCAAACTGCATTGTATGATATGACAGTGCCCCCAGGCTGATGCCGCACACTTGTATTCTATAGAGCTACACACCGGCTCATTTAAATCGTCCACACATGAACGCGGGAAATATAAGTTTGGGGAACTTTACGACATAGGAGTTTTTCTGCGGGACTGGAAAAACGGAAGCCGAGTCGCGCAGGGAAAGGAGAGAGTCATGTGGACTGCCGAGGATGGCGGAGCGCGGTTGCTCATTGCAGCGATTTTGATAGTTTTTCGCGGCCGAACTGCCGTTTTTTGCCTTTGCAGTTGAAGGATTTCGGTGTGTGGGGGAAAAGTGCGAAGTTGCGTGGGGGCTCGAGTCATACAAAAAACATTTTTATAATATTAAATACGTGCAGTGTGATGAAGGCAAATTAAACTTACTTAAAACGATAGCTGTATGGTGAATATTATTCTTTTGCAACTCGCCCTGTATGCCCATAAATGTATGTACAATTAGTACGTACTTTTGTTTATTAATTGGAAACTGTATTAAGGCGCACTTGGACGGAACAGCACCAAATCAGGAATCATATAGTGTCATCCCCTAAATGACCACAAAATATTTTTCCATCAGAAAGAGGGAAAAGCATGTTCCGCCCTGTCACATATGGGGCTTGTCATGGCATATAGGTTATTGTATGTTCCCTTGTCCAATCAGTAAATTAATAAAGCTTGAAAACCGAATATTTTTTTAATGCGCAAACCTCTGTTTTCGCAAATCTTTCCTCCACAATGTAAATTTAATCAGGATAATATCGCAAATGTACTGCATAGTGCGCCTATAGCGAGGCTTCGCCTTCCAAACGATATATATCGAATCTATATGTTTCGAAACAATATGTATGGAATAAGCAAATGTTTCTAAACTAGAGATTCGCGTGCAACGCGCCCCCACGTAAAAAAAAAGAAAATAAATAAATAAATAAAAATAAAAATAAAAATAAAAAAACCCTCTTGTTTGTGCTATGCTTAACCTAACTTTCGCTTTAAAAAAAGTTATCTGTAACGTAGCCTTAAGAAGGTTAGGTATAGGTTAAAGAAGAAGTTTTTTTAGTGCGAGAGGGTGCTTAGCGTCCGAATCTACAGTTCAGAAACATTAAACATTAAATCGATTTACAGTTGGTACGTTTCATACATATCATTTCAGGCCGAGCTACTTCGAGTGTAACCTTTCTTGTGAATTACCAGAAAGCTGTCTCTCTTAGGTTCCTGCCTAACCACGTCCTTTAAGGGGAGACAGAAGGGAATTTTTATCCTTTTCTGCCAATGCTATTTTACCCTTTGAATAGGTACTCTTTTCAAAGGAACCTTAAGTGATAAAACAACAATATTTTTACTGCTTGTATATAACATATATGTCTCAATTTACAAGTAAAATGAACATAATAACTCTAATCATTTTGAAGAAAATTTTTTTTATTCTTTCACCAGTAAAATTTAATTTTTTTTAGTACATTAATTATTATAAAACAGTTCATTGTTTTGCGGTTCTCAATTTACTTGAAATGATTTATTACCATCTTCAGTACAAAAAGACCAAATTTCATCCTTCTAACCCCATTAGTTTATCAAATAATAGTTTTGAGAAAAATCAATTTAAAGTTTAATATTGCATTTCTAGTACAGTTATTGATGAGAATTACTTACCACTAATATTCTCCTGCACCATATTGAGCATCATCTGAATCATACTGATCTTCTTTTCTTCTCTCGGTCCCTCTTCTTTTCTGTCTAGCTTCTTTTGTGCATTTTAAATTAGCAACATCGGCTTTGTGGATTCTCTCTTTATCTATTTGCACCAAGGATTTTGCAGTATTCCAAAACATCCAATTTTCTAGTTACACCATCATTGAAGCATAAAATAGCATCATAAACACGAAATTTGAGGGTTGTGATCTGAACAAATACAGTTTTTGGTAACCTGGTCCAAATGACAGAATTTACACATTCATTTAAATTTTGGGTTTTCCCATGAAGACATTTCTTCAACAAGGTATCTTTACAAAGGTCTCTAAATATATGTTTAATTTCATTCATTACTGCTGCAGGTAAAGAATGGTTGTGGTCATATGTGTCACTTCTCCTGCACTTGCACCAAGTGTCAGGACCGTTTGGGCAAAGAGAGTGCACAGAATTTTCATTTGTGGATAGCTTATGGAAATAGATAGCCCATACAGCTTTTTTCATGTTTTCTAAATTCTCTACATTTCTTCTTATGGCCAAGCCATAATAATTCTGTAATTTGTCTGTCTCAACATTTGTCAGGCAACCTTTGCCATGTATCTTCTTACCATATTCAAATACTATTTTTGACTTTTCTTTTAATAATCTTCTTAATCTGGACCTCATTCTCTTCTGGACATGCCCAATGCACTCTAATTTAGAAATTGTGACATTAGGACCATAGGATTTCTTCTGCATATACCCGGTCATAAGCCTTGCTGTTACCATCCCCTAAATACTGTGTGTATCTGACACCTCTGTTTGCCACTGAATGATTAAAAATCCTGAGAACTCCTGCTACTTCCTTGCCACCACTTGGACCAGTATAATTTTTATGAAAACACGCGGGACCAACGAAAATACAAATTAAGACGTACTTCACTCACAACAAACTTCACCAAGTTCAACCGATAATGTTCGAAAACAATAACAAACCCAATTGGAACAAAAAGTATCGATAGTAAATACAGGGTAGGAAACATTGAAGCGATAAAAACAATAGAAGCATGAAATAATATACAAGGAGTAAAAGAATACTGTGTGCATTTTCTCCACATGGCACAAAACGGAAGGCGTGGCCAGATTGCACAGAGCTGCAGAAAAACCATCATAACTCATGAAAAAATTGTCGGATTTATGTAAAACAAAAACTGTTTCACACAGGAAATTCCAGGCATTTCAAATACGCTAAAATCTAAAAATCAAATTTTTGAGTAGTTGCCTTCTTTAAAATCACGACATATTCATAAAAATCATAATACACGCCTGTTTGATATGTATCGTTTCGTTTTATGATTCAGCCATTGCCGTATCTGTGGAAATATACAGTATGTAGATAATACTTGGGGAAAAATTACTGAGTAGTGTTGAAGTATAATGCCTTACAAGAAGCTAATATGCTCTCACAGAGGTGACAGGCTCTCATATTATCACTCTAATTAAAAAAGAGACATGATTGGCATTCCTATACCACATGTGAAACTTCTATGTGAACTTGATCAATGCAGGTATGAGGTGGGAAACCTCAGTCATCTTTCTTGAGTTAATAGATATAACTTTACAAAAATTAAAACTATCATTTGAGTGTGAGTAAATTAAGTTCCATTAGACAATGCTATTTTTCCTTGTCTACAAAATTTTGAAAAACATTACTAAATGTCTGAACTCAGATAAATACAAAACAGACACTTTTGTTACAAAAAGTGTTGCCCATTTGAAGTACTTGTAAGTAAATACATTTTTAAATAAAAAGAAATACTGTAAAGGATTCTTTGTTGGACAAAGCACAAGGTTTTACTAAAGTCAGTAAGTACTACACATTTTAAGTACATTGCTGACCATCTGAAATGCAACATTGAGAGGGATTAGCAATATCACAGCCAAATTTATTTGGGTGATGATGTGTTGTACAAAGATCAATTATTGAAAATCGTGCCCCATACAAAGTGAGGAAGATGATAAATCAGTGTTGACTGTTGCAGCTATTTCTGGCTATAATTGCTGCTACATACTGCAGCATAGAATCAAAGAGGCTCTTGGTGTGTTGGGGTATAAAAGTCTTTGGTGCTTCCACATAAACTGCAAGGAAGGAGAGATAGGATGGATAAATATGTATATTAGTACATGTAGGGAGATGATGTCAACATGGGATGTACTGATAATGATTACAACATTATACTTCAACAGATATTTGTTTATTTATTTATTTATTTTCCAAAAATCTTTGCCAATTGTGGGACATGAACACACACAAATTAAAAAACAGTATTTTTAAAGAAGTACACACAAACAAATTACAAAAACAGTTTTTTTCATCAATTACAGGGATAAAATATAACAACACTGTTGTTTCAGCAGATGCAAGAATTTTAGAATTAGGTATGAAGGTTTGCAGTTCAAACACAGACCTAAACTACAAAGACAGTATTTTTCCAGCAAGTATGTTACAGAGAGAAAGTGATGAGCTCTGAGTCATGAAAATTATACACAATAGATATTTGTGGTTACATCCTTCCACTACTGTACACTTCCTTTGCAGAGATCATTCCTGAATTTTATTTATTTTCAGACATGTGGTCCAAAAATTCAGCTACAGTGTAGAATGTCGAGTTTTTGAATGCATAAATACGGATGCTTTGTACGTGGAGTTTGTTTTTCTGCCTGGCGTCATGGTAGTGGACATTTGAATTTTTGTTGAACTGTGTGATATTTGTTTTAACAAATTTGCATATTTCCAATATGTACAGGCTGCCAAGGGGTATGATAGATGATTTTTGAAAGAGAGGTCGACAGCTATCTGTTGGTTTTGCGCTATTCATTATTCTCACAGCTCTCTTTTGGGAGAGCAGAATGTCAGAGCTATATGGGGAGTTGCCCAGTGTATGATGCCATATTGCATCACACTGTGGAACTGCGCATAATATGCAATCCGAACAGTCTTCGGGCTTGTGCTGTATGATAGGGTACATAGTGCGTAATACACTCGGTTTAGTTTGTTAGCTGTTTTGCTAATGGGCACTTGCCATTTTAGGTTTTCTTGTGACCACAAACCTAGAAATTTTGTTTCTGTTGAGGGGGATATTTCTGAGTTATGTAATTTCACCTCCGGCTCAGATTTTTTGTCACTCAGGTGGAAGTGCAGGAAGGTGATTTTCGTAGTGTTTACTACAAGTTGATTTTTGTTGAATCAATCAGCCAACTCATCTGTACTTTCATTTATTGCTTCTTGGAGCTCACCTCGGCTGGTAAGGAGGATGCTAGTATCATCTGCAAAGAGTGTGCTGGTATTGACAGTAATGTTCAGTGGCAGGTCATTAATGTAGAGGAGAAACAGTATTGGTCCAAGTATTGAGCCTTGGGGCACACCTTGTGTAATGTTGCCATAGTTAGAATAGTAAGTTTCAACATGTCCTTGAGCATTATGTTTTATTGCTACTTTTGTCTTCTGTTTGTGAGGTACGAACTGAGCCAGGTTAGCGGGATGCCTCTGATGCCATAGGACTGTAGTTTGCCTAGAGAATGCTGTGGTCTATCACGTCAAATGCTTTTGACAAGTTCAGAAAGTTCCCAACAGCTTTTTGTTTCTGGTCTTGAGCCTCAAAGTTGGAGTGAATGTACTCATATATGGCTGTAATTGTGGATTTATTTTTCCTAAAGCCATGTTGGGCATCTGAGAGGATTTGGTTATTTTCCAAAAAGTTTATTAGTCTTTGATAGACTAGTCTCTCTAGAAGTTTACCAAAAACAGGTAACATTGTAGTTCCCCACATTATTTTTTTCGCCTTTCTTAAAGATTGGGATTACTTTTGCCACTTTCATACAGTCAGGGAATATACCTGTCATTAGTGAAGAGTTGTATACATTTGAGAGGGGGCAGCTATTTTATTAGTGCAGTTCTTTATGACAAAGTCTGGGATGTCGTCAATGCCAGATGATAGTTTATATTTAAGTCTTTTTGTGCTCAATATGATTTCGTCAGCAGTAGTTTTGCAGAAGAATATATACAATTTTTAATTTTGTATTGTCTATTGGATGTGGGTGTGTTGTTACTTTGTAGTAGTTGCTTTACAATGCTTCCGTAGTAATTGTTAAATATATCTGCAACTTGTTGGATATCTGTAACTCTGGAGTTGTTATGTATCAGAGTTGTGTTTTACTGTTCACAGGGTTGTTGGTTTGTTTCATTTCTTATGATGCTCCATACTGCCTTTGCTGTTGCCACGTAGTTGTCATTTGCTGATTGCTTGGCTTGTGCTACAACTTTCGTGGGGATTTTGATATATTGCTTAATATATTTCTCTTCAGCAGCTGTGGGATTGTTATTTCTTGGGAAACCAATAGAGCTTTCTTCCTTCTGCAGCTTTTTTTTTTTTATTTTTTTTTATTTTTTATTTTTTTTATTTTTTTTTTTTTTATTCCAGTTGTTATCCATTGCTTCCTTTTGGGGTCTTTTTTTAATTTGTTTCAGTTTAAGGGGGAAAGAGGTGTTGAAGTGGCATAAGAATATATTCAAGGAGGATTCTATTTTTTTCTCTGTGCCGTCTGCTTTGTATACTTCAGTCCATGTTTCCGTGTCCAGGGAGTCATTAAAGGTTTTCATGTTTTTGCTACTGTAACTTCCTACTTTAGTTGTGTACTTTTTGTTGCACTGTGAGGGTAGGAGATTTGTTGGGCATATGACTTGGGCTCAGTAGTCACTGTAGCCTGTCTCTTTGATAGTATGTTGGGTGCAATTTGTAAAGATCTGGTCCAATGTTGATTTGTATTTTGTGGGGAATGTTACTGTGGCTTTCAAACTGAATGAGCTTGTGAGGTTGAACAGGGTTTCCTTCAAATGACCTGGCGACAGGAAATCTACATTAAAGTCACCACAAAGGATTAGTATTTTTTTGTTTTGGTGCAATTTGTTTAGGAGCACTTCAAGGTTCTGTAGGAATACATGTATATTCCCAGTTGGAGAGCAGTAGAAGCATACAATAATGACATTTGTTTCAGGAATTTCAGTAGCAGTTAGTTCAAAATCCTGATTGTTAGATAATCAAACTGGTCAAAACATTTGTATTTTATGGAGTTTTTTTACGAATATGGCAGCACCACCACCTTTCTGACTTTTCCTGCAATAGCTGGAAGCTAATGTGTAGCCAGGTATGTTAATAGTGCAAATTTGGTCCGATTTCAGCCAGTGTTCTGTAATACATACAACATTAATTTATTTTAGATCGGTTGTGAATAGCATTTCAATGTCAGTAAGTTTATTTGTTACTGACTGGACAGTTTGGTGGAACACACAAAAGTTTTTGCTGTTACTTTCATGGCAGGGGCAGCATGTTAGATTATTGCCTATGGTGCCTTGGGTGCTTGGGTGCTGGTTGCCTGGGCGGGAGTTCCGGCCATAAAAAATTTCTAGAATTAAATGTTGTGGTGTCTTGTGCTCTACACTGTAACTGTCTTTGTGTACAAGGTTTGCATTGGTGTTGCTTTTTCTTCTATAACTGAGCGGTATTATGGGGCCACACGCCTCTTTCTTTTTTTACAGTTTCTAATATTCATGTTTGCAATTTCTCTTCTGCCAAGATCGTTTATGTGGAACCCATTTTGTGTGTAAAGTTCTGTGCTAAATTCGCTTGCTTTTATCACTGTCATATTTGCAAACTTAGAACACAATTTATAGATATGTAAATTTGAACTGGATACTTCTGTATTTATGCAGGACCAGTTTGGAAGGTCATGCCTAAAAGGTATGTCGACTATAAACACTCATTTTGAAGTAATGCAAGGGAGTTTATTCCTTAATGTTTTTATTAGTTGTTGGCTGTTGCCGCAGACAGTATCATTTGTTCCTGCCGCAATTATTACGATGTCAGAAGTGCATGTTTGGGAAGTGTTTTGAATGATTAATTGTTGTTGTTGTTTAGAGGGGACTAGACTGCTTGGTCATTAGTCATTTTGATTGATATTTTTCAGTATAAAGCTTGCTTCGACATTGGGGTAAATATAGCCTAGGCATTTCATTTGTGTGTCTTCATTTAGGAATTTGAATACGTTGCGAGCATGGCTGTCACCAAAGACGACAGCATTGTACTTTTCTTCACATGAATTTAGATTCTTGCTGGTTTTCGTGATTATTTCTGCTTTGTTTACGGAATTGGTGGTCGATTTCATTGAGTTTGTTGTGATTGACTGCATTGCTTTTAAGTTTATCTTGGTTTTAGATGCAAAAGTACATGAAGATGGCAGAAAAATGTGGTTGTACATTACCGGTACCGTTTGAGCTGCTGGTGATTGCACACACATTTTTCTTGGGGTTTTTGCTTGAAGCACATTCATAATTCTGGTTTGTAATAATGGACTTCTTGTTATCGGGCACACGTGAAGCACACAAACACGTTACACTGTTTATATATTGTTCACGCCCTGTTTTGAGCATGTTTTCTTTTACTGCTTCATGTTTCTTCACACGGTCTTCGTATTCCAAAAGTGTTGCGGCCAGATCATCTTTCAGCACGCATATTTCTTCTTCTTGTGACGCCAAAAGTGCCTCGAGATTGTTTACCGCTGAATGCTCAGCAGATAGTTTTTCGGTCACTATTTTGTGTCTCTTCAGTAATTCTTCATGTTCAGAGCGTAAAGCAGTTAGTTGTGCTTTCACTGTATTTACTTCCATTTCTTGAAGTTTTAGCCACTCCTGTAAATCGCTTCCTACCAAGCATCCTACACATGTACGGCATTGCCACTGGTCACCATCATTTATCAATTTGAGATTTATTTTTACTCACTTACTGTGGTACCAGCATTTGCATTCTGTCCACAAGATGCCTTTCTCTACCCTTTTGAAGCACCTATTACATACGGAACGATCACATAATATCGAAACTGAGGGACAATCATTTCTTCTGTTTTTACGCCGCGCCATCCGTTTAATAGGAAATGTTGATAGCCATCTAGTTAATAGGAAATGTTGATAGCCTTAAGGCTCAGTGTGATATAAACTTGTGAAGAACACTCATGATTGCTACTGCCAAATGAGTGATTTTGAAAGGGGTCAAACAATGGCCTTCCGGGTGATGGGATGGTCCTTTCAGACAATTGGGCATGCTGCATAACTTGTGCAACAATGCTGTTTGTAATGGTCATGTGCATATTCTCATACCCATTTAGAAGGTTCTGTACGTCCCTGCAGCACAGGCATCCACCAAAAGTGTCATATTGTAAGTGCAGTAGTAGCAGATCATAAAGCTTCCACAATACAGATAACATGGTTTCTGATCCCAGAAGTGTCAACATGAACCGTAGCCTGTTGGTTTTTAGCAATGGGGCTATGGGCGCACACACCTCTATAATGTCTTCCACTCATGCCACATCATCAACATGCACAACTGAACTGGTGTCATTGGAGGATCACTTTGAAGATGGAATGGCAGGCTGTGGACTTCAGTGATGAAAGCAGATTTTGCTTGCATTAGAGTGACAGTCATCTGCAAGTGTGTTATAGAACTGGCAAGTGCCATCTCATAGATTGTGTTTGTTCGAGACACACTGTTCCCACCCTATGCCTCGCGGTCTGGGTTGCGATTAACTACAACTGTAGTTCACATTTGGTGTTTGTGGCAGGAATGCTGATCCGCACTCTGTATTGTTATGTGTTTTTCCAACAGGATAACATTATGCCATACAGTACCCATGAAACTCAACAAGCTGTGCAAGAGAGCATGCTAACATCTTGTTCCTCACACCCTGCACCCAGCAATTCATATCCATCCTATTCTACACCTTTTCCAATTCTTGCCCTGTTAACCACTGCCTGTACCATATATATTTTTCCTCTCACTGCATTTCTAAGCTGAATTTCTTTCCACTCATCTAGCACCTAGGTGCTGCATAAGGCAGTGCTATATCTGTGCTAAACATTGCCCTCAATCCAAGTTGTTGTCAATGAAGGCCATTATGCAGAATGCAGCAGCCAGATATGAGAGTGTGTGTAAGTGAGTTGTGGCTGTGTGATTGTATAGATGAGTGTGTGTGTTCTGTACTGTGAAGTCTTGAAAGTTAAATTCTGCATGTGTGAGAGAGAATTGTTTTATTTTTTATTTATTTATTTATTTTTTCCCATGCCTGTCTGTTGCTTGACGATCATCTTTGCAGTGAGTTGCAAGCTATCCCCGTTATATTACAAATGAAATCCCGAAGTGTTCTTTTTCTAGTAATCAAATGTTTGTTTTATTTGTATAATTGTTCTATGTTTCATGCAGATTCTGTTTCACAGGTCAGCTGCTCCCCACTGTTTTCAAGTCACATGCTTGGGGGATTTTGTACACACTGTTGGAGATGTTCAGTTACCGTATGCACCACATCCAACCTCATTACCGTGTTCAGCTGCTGTCTCACCTACATAGCCTTGCTGCTGTACCTCAGACCAACCAGACTCAGCTGCATCTCTGGTATGAAATTACTGAACTGCCGAATTTTTCCCCTACAGTATACCTAGTCACTCAAAATCTATATGTTTATTGTATTACCAACTGCCTGTTGTACATTTATTGTCATTCTCTTTAACAGTATGTTTCTGCAAATGCTGCATTGACTTTTCATTTAATTGTGTCTTACTCTCAGGACATTTATACTATGTTAATTTAAAATGAACATTCTGAAATTTAACATCAATTAAAATTATCTATTAACATGCTGCCAAAACAAATTAAATAAATAATAATAATAGTGTGTCATCTTGATTTCCTTCATTTAAGCCTTCAACTCTAACATATTATGTTTAAGCACAAAATTTTAGGATTGACAGTATCAGAATGTTAATTACAAACTAAAATTTTTATAAAAGAATAAAATATTGACATCACTTTTTTTTATATTGGCTATGATGTAACTCATTAAAGGTTTGAGATTACTAAAAACATTTTTTATACATGAGGGAATGAATTACATAAATTATTCACACACATTGGGCTATGACAAAAATAACATTAGTCATGATACAAAAAATACACACATAGTTGCCTCTCATAAGTTCAGTTGTATAAACATCACTGACTGGAGGTTAACTTTGACATTGATACAGAAATTGAACTCTGTTCAGGGGTCCATTCTATTGTATATAATTTAACTTGGATCCATCAAAAGGGGTTCAGTCTTGATCAACGTTGCATTGTAACATGCTTGGCAACACCACTAAAATTGGCTGTTGACACAATATTGCACTTTAACTGCAGATGTCAGTCACACACAGCATATACACAGTAGTTACAATGAAAGTTTCAGTGTTAATGAATTCTGCACAAAATGGATTGTGACTCCTATTAATTTGATTTTCTGATGGTGCTTGAATTTCTTCATAGACAAATTTTAATCCTGAATTTATATGAATTGCTTTTTATACATTTTAATATGTTCTAATTAAGCTTCATATCAGTTGTATTTTTAACGAAAGCCCCTATTGATGATTCCTAAATACATCTGTGCTTTTGCCACCAGGAGATTTGAAGGAGATGAGGTACAGCCAGTAGTGCCTGAGAGACTGAAAAAGTCACTATTTATTATTAATCACACTGGGATTTTTCTGGTGTCATTTTCTTATATGGGCATTTTGATGAATTATTTCTTCAATGAGACAGTGCAGGACAATACGTTGTGGACAGCTCAGAAAACTGTCATTACATTTGTTTTAAATAAATAACCAGCCACCATTAAATGAAATTAGCATGTACATGGAGTGATTAGCTAGTCTCATTTTGTTGGTTTTAGCAGATACTCTTTCAACTGTAGTGCATTGCTCCTATGAAACCTCAGCATAAATGACTCATCATTTAATTCTGGAGTTGAGTTCACCCTTTATACTCCTCAGTAAACACATTGGAATACAGAGATATTTACAAGTAAAGTAAATCAAAGGAAATGATCTAATGCAAATCACGTAAAATTCTTGCACACAATTACCATTATACTCAGATAAAGTATAACATTGTTACAAAACATAGTATTGTAGTAATTATCTTCATGACCAGTACAGCAGATAATAGGGTATGTTTATGTACATCACATTTACTGCTATGTGAGCCAGCAGACCATATTTGTAACAAAGTTCATTATTATTGGATGGTGTCAAAATCAGAATATTTAACTGTTCACAGTAGATAATTGTTTTGAATTTTCCTTTCTTAGCGAATCTTGTTAATATCCAATATTAATTTAAATGTTAAGAAGTTCTTTCTGAAAGCATTTGTCTAGAGTGTAGCATTGTATGGCAGTGAAACGTGGACGATAAGGAGTTCAGACAAAAAGATTATAGAAGCTTTTGAAATGTGGTGCTACAGACGAATGATGAAGATTAAATGGGTAGATCACCTGCTTAACCGAATTGGGGAGAAAAGGAGTTTCTGGCATATCCTGACTAAGAGAAGGGATAGATTGGTAGGAGACATTCTCAGACATCAAGGAATTGTCAACTTAGTATTAGAAGGAAGTGTGTGCGGTAAAAATCATAGAAGAAGACTGAGGGACGAATGCAGTAAGCAGACACAAAAGGATGTAGGTTGCCGAAAGTATTCTCAGATGAAGAGACTTGCACAGGACAGAGTAGTGTGAAGAGCTGCATCAAACCAGTCTGCAGACTGAAGACCACAACAATAACATTCCGGTGTCTACTGTTACAGGTGTCTTTAAACTAATCAAATCAATTATGAGATGTCTCCATGAGCTGTTATGAGGTACATGTAAATGAAGGCTTCCACCCCCATTGTTACTGTCTTAAAATTCTTCTGAGCATTGGACTGTGTCACCAGTTTATCAAAACCACTGACATTATGGCCTGTGATGCCAACAGCCTTTTGGGTGTTAACTGCTGAATGACAGAGTGCTAAGACACTTAAATACTTACTAACGCCAGTATTTAAGTACCCAGATCTCTTCCGCATACAGCATTAAACACCCAGGAGAAGGCTGCTTGTAATAGCGGCCATAACATTGTTGGCTTTTCATATATTAACAATGTGATCCAATGCCCAGAATAATTTTATTGACTTTACAGATGTACCATAGTCACATATCGATATTTTAATAAAAATTCCATATCATTTCAGTTTGCACAAAATGAGTGTTGTTTGTGATATAACTACACCAGAAACTGATGGTTACACCTAAAGCAGACTTCAAACTTCAAATTTTTACAGTCAATGTTGATTATACTTCACAGTGCTATAATCTGCTATAGTCGTCAATCATGTTGTCTCTCTAAGACATTTTCAGTAATGCATTTTCCAAGCAGTATTTTTTATCTATCTGCTTTGGGTGAAAATGTTGCAACGTTAATGATAACAGTTTTCGCTTAGTCAATGAATCTACTCATTTTCATTTTGCAGAGAATTCTTTCTCTGGAATTACTGCTCTTTTGATATTGTGAAATGGTATTACAAAATTTCAAAATGAACCTTTTTTTAATAACACCAAACTTAAGAAACACAATGAGAAACGTTTGCCTCTACATACATACATCACAGTCCACCCAAAGGTCATGGCGGAGGGTACTCAGTACCACTACTATTTCCTGTTCCACTCCAATTAGAACGAGAGAAAAATAAATACTTGTATGCATCCGTACAAGCCCAAATCTCTTTATTCTTATCCTTGTGGTCTTTACATGAAATGCAGCTTGGCGGCAGTAGAATCATTCTGCAGTCCACTTCAAATTCCGGCTCTCAAAATTTCATCAACAGTGCTTCTTGAAAAGGACGTCACCTGCCTTCCCGTGACTCCCAGTTGTGTTCCTGAAGCATTTTGGTAACACTCATGCATTGATCAAATCTACCAGTTACAAACCTCATTGCCCACCTCTGAACTGCCTCTATGTCCACCTTTAAACCGATCTGGTGGGGATCGCAAACACTTGAGTAATACTCGAGATGGGGTCTTACAAGTGTTTTATATGCATTCTTCTGTACAAACAGATCCCATCTTCCCAAAATTCCCCCAATAAAGCAAAGTCAACCATTTGCCTTCCCCACAACTGTCCTTATATGCTTGTTCTTTTTCATGTCACTGTGCAGCGTTACACCTAGGTATTTAATTGACGCAACTCTGTGAAGCAGCACACTACTAATACTGTATTCAAACATTATTCATCTGCATCATCTTATGTTTTATTACATATAGCACTAGTTGCCATTCCTCACATCACCTAGAAATGTGCTCCAAGTCATCCTGCATCCTACTACAGTCATTCAATGACGACACTCTCTTGAACACCACAACATCATCAGCAGATTGCAACTCACTCTATCCATCAGATCATTTATGTAGATAGAAAATAATAGTGGACCTATCACACTTCCCTGGGGGCACCCCTGATGACACTCTAGGCACTGATGAACATTTGCTATTGACGACAATGTATTGGGTGCTATTACTTATTAATCTTCAAGCCACTCACACATTTTGTTACCCATCTACTGAAGCATGTAAAATCAATTTCTCTGTTAAAATTATTTGAGCAGATGCACTCCTTATCTTTCAATTCGTTATTTCTTTCAGAAATAATCTTATTATGAGAACATGACATGGTCAGTTAAGAAATTACTTCATTCATTTAACACATCATGTGCAGCTATAATGCTATATAGAATGACTACCCTGTGAGTGAATAGTGGGGATGTTGAGTGGTAGGTATCCACATAAATAGGAATTGAAGTATATGAGCTCAACTATGTGTATAATGTTTAAGAAAGTCATATTCTGAGGGAGAATAGAAGTTCATAACAGGCATCATCTTACATTTCTGGTTTATGTGCCTATTGACTGCTCAATGCCTTTGCTACTTGGTGATTACCTATCAGCTCATTTCATTGTATTCCACCCAGAATTTTTCAGTAGCATCAAGCTTTTCCCAATAGGAAAAACAACAAAAAGACTTGTCTGAAAGAATGAATTTTTTTGCTACAAATTGAAAGTGGAATTTCACCACACACATATTTGCATATAAAGTTCATGCAAAACCATATTTATAAAAGTGTTATCAGCTATCTGTTTAGTATATGTGTACCAATTAACAGGAAGTGCTCATCATTTTGAAAATACAAATACTTAGTCTCTTTATAGAAATTTTCTATCCATTCTGAAAGTGTTTCATCATTTGCAAAACCACTAAGACAAAAATAACAACTATTGTAGCCATAAAAAGTAAACAACCATACTTTGTTAAATGGCATTTATAGAAAATGAGATGACCATATTTTTTCTCCAAAAATTCATTCCACTAATAAATTATTTTTCTTGTTGTCTGATTCTTACAGTAAAATAAATAATTAAGTAATGGAATTATATATGAATATTTATTTTAAATGTAGTATTTCTGTTTGTTGTCAGTGTTGAGAGCACTGCACTTCGATTGATCACTGGCCTGGGTAGTGCAGAAGTCCAGCCACAGTTGTCTCGCTTTCTTAGTGAACCAAAGACACTGGTGTCTGCAGAATCAGAGGAACTAAACCGTGCCTTAGTTCTCACATTGGCTCGTTCTATGCATGTGACAGGAACAGGTGACATTTCACAATTAATTTCTTTTTTAACAAATTCTATCTAGTGATTTAGCAGTTGTCATTTTGTTGCCCTCATTGCTTCTGATGGTTTTTAAAACTTTTATATTTGAATCCCTTTTTAAATGTAATAAAGGGATCTGACTTAACATTGAAATGTTGAACTATATAATGGGCAAAAATAAAATAAAAGAAGAGAAAAAAAGATATCAGTAGTTCTTGTGAAAATGAAAAAGTTTTAAAGCCACATTCATATCTGAAGCTAGATTAAAGGTGCACATTTAGATTAGTTTAATAATTTCTCTGTAGATCATGAATATGAGATTTTGTAATGATGTGTCACTGTAGTAAAATATAACATTACATTTATTTATTTATTATATTACACAATTACTAATTTCTATGTAAAAATTCAACTACTGAGTAGATGTAAATAAATTTGTTCAGTGAAGTGATGTATCACTATAGGTAGACTCATATAACTGTATAATGACTCTCATAGACACTTTCTTAGACAGTGTATCAGAATATCAAATATATAATCACAGTTGGACAAACATTTAAAAAATTGTGATACAGATACTGTTTCAAAGGTACCAAGAAACATAAAGGAAACAAGATAAAGAGGAAGACTGAGTAAATCAATGTTAGAGAGGAGTAACAAACGATAAACATAGGGTCTGGGTTGGAAGAAGGGTCATTTGGAAAGCCTAATTGAATCGGGGCTTGCCTGGACTTAGCGGGGCACGGTAGTCTGCAGTGAACTATGATTAAATACACTAGCTATAAAGAGTTTGTTTTCTTGTGTTAATAAAGTTATAACTTTAACAATGGAAAATTGGATTGGAATGTCAATAATGAAGGATAGATAAAAACTCACCATTTCCTTCTCGTTTCTTGTTACCTTTCAAATCTTATATTTATCACAATTAATGGGTGTGTTTGTAGAGTTGTCTGAGTGATTCTGTGAATGAATGTGTGTCTTTTTCTGATGGAGGACATGGCCAAAAATTTAAGTTGTGTGAATGTGATTGTCTATTATTCATGCCTATCAGTAGCTCAGCAGATATCTTTAATGTGTGGATAAATTCTATGAAGATGCTGTGAGGTCAACAAAACTATTTCTAAAGTTTAAGGTGTGTGTGTGTGTGTGTGTGTGTGTGTGTGTGTGTGTGTGTGTGTGTGTGTGTGTTTGATGTTTAATTAGTTTACAAAAGTTTATAGACATAGCTTTTATTCCCTTTAAAAGGATCAGAGACATTATCTGGTACTTGGTGCAAAGATCTTCTGAACACCATAATACAAAATACATCTCATACTTGGGCCAACCATACACTACAGTGCTTTCCACCAGTGCTGAATGAATTTTTCCAGCAAAATAATGCACCTTTGGAAAACAAGCCATTACTTAAGGTATGATTATTGGAAATCATTTCAGATTTACTTTTAATGTATTGTTACGCACATAGATTTTCCTTTGTTCATTCACTTTAATTAGAATAGTTTTAAGTTTGATGAACAGTATTTCTTATAATACATCTTTTATGTTTCAAAGAAAGCTGTTGAGGAAGAGTACAGAAATTGGACATCGATGAATAATGAAAATGACATTATTGCTCATTTTTCTGTGCCTGGAACTCCTACTCTTTTCCTTTGTCTCTTGTGGAAGATGATACTAGAGACAGATCGTATTAGTACAATTGCATACAAGTAAGTAGCCACAATTTAATTCTACCTCCTCAAATCTTGTAAACCCTTATCACTTGTTACAGTTAATACAAAAATCATTTCTTTTGGTCTCTTAAGGATTCTGGAGCGAATTGGAGCAAGAGCCCTGTCAGCCCACATTCGCAAATTTTGTGATTACCTTGTCTATGAATTTGCAAACTCAGGAGGTGGTCAGCATGTAAATAAATGTGTTGATGCAATCAATGACATGATATGGAAGTACAACATTGTTACAATTGATCGTCTTGTTCTTTGCTTGGTAAGTTGATTCAGTCATTCATATGCATATAATATTACTTAGAAACCATTATGAAGAAAAATCTACAGGGTTATGAATGAGATAAGAACTCCATTAAGGAGAAGGTTGTCATAAGCTACAGCTGTTGCTCCTGTAATCACACACTTCTATTCTTCTGACTACTCTTAACATCCACATAAATACTCCGCTAATCATTTTTAAGTGCATGGCAGAGTGTTCGCTAATAGCACTTTGGGTAAAAGGTACACATGAATCTTCCCATTTTCAATCTGATTTATCTTATTTTATTATAATGATCATGTTTCCCTATGTAGGTGGGTGCTAACAAAATATGGTTGCAGTCAGAAGAGGACGTTGGTGAACAAAAGTTTGCAAATGAATCTCGGAGCAATGAATAACATCTTTGTTTTAATCAAAAAATGGAAATAACTTTAAGGGTACTACCCGTCGGTTTTGAACAAGCACGTGAGGGCAGCCATCTTGGGATGTTATGTCTGTTAAATACCAAACAACATGTAAATATTAAAACAATTGACGCCTCACTGATAGAGAGAGAGGGACGTGCAAAGTTGTCATATCCAGAGCATATGAATCTTGTACCAACCTGATAAAATTCTCATATTTTACCTACTAAACATTCTCATACAAATTGAAAAATATTTCATTTGTAATGTATTACTGTGAAAACGCACTCACAGTAACACACACTGAAATGAACGCTTATAGAATCTGAACAGTTAATAAATGAATTGAGCTGAGACTGGTATTATACAGTCAGATATCTTTGTAAAAGTCAATATGTCATGTATTTACATCAAAGATATTTGATAGTGTAATAGGGAACTTCAGTAATTTACTAGAACGCCCAGGAATCGAAGTAGCTTGCCCTGAACTGTATATCAATTGTACAACTGTAAATCTACATCTACATACATACTCCGCAATTCACCGTAAGGTGCGTGGCGGAGGGTACACTGTACCACTACTAGGCATTTCCTTTCCTATTCCATTCCCAAATTGAAAGAGGAAAAAAATAATGCCTATATGCCTCCGTATTATGAGCCCTAATTTCTCTTATCTTGTCTTTGTGATCTTTACGCGAAATGTAAGTAGGCGGCAGCAAGATCGTACTACACTCAGCTTCAAATTCAGGCCCTCTAAATTTACTTAACAGAAATTCACAAAAAGAACGTCGTCTTTCTTCCAGCGATCCCCAGTTGAGTTGCCGGAGCATTTCCGTGACAGTCACGCATTGGTCAAACCTACTAGTAACAAATCTAGCTGCTCGTCTCTGAACCGCCTCTATGTCTTCCTTTAAACTGATCTGCTGTGGGTCCCAAACACTTGAGCAATACTCAAGACTTGGTTGTACAAGCGTTTTATATGCGGTCTCCTTTACAGGTGAAGTACATCTTCCCAAAATTCTCCCAATAAACCGAAGTCGGCTGTCCGCCTTACTCACAACTGTCCTTACATGCTCGTTCCATTTCATATCGCTCTGCAATGTTACGCTTAGATATTTGAACGACACGACAGCATCAAGAAGCTCACTACTAATGCTGTATTTGAACATTATGGGATTGTTTTTTCTACTCATGCGCATCACCTTACATTTTTCTACATTGAGAGCTAGCTGCCATTCTTCGCACCAACTAGAAATTTTGTCTAAGTCATCCTGTATGCTATTACAGTCAGTTACAGATGACACCCTCCCATACACCACAGCATCATCAGCAAACAGACGCAAATTACAACTTACTCTGTCCATCACATCATTTATATAGATAGAAAATAATAGCGGTCCTATCACACTCCCCTGGGGTACGCCTGACGATACACTTGTTTCTGATGAACACTTGCCATTGAGAACAATGTACTGTGTTCTATGATATGTCTTTGATGAGAGATACATGTATGTCAAAGTTCCTGGTAATTTACTAGAATGCCTGGGAATCGAAATAGCTCAGCCTGAAATGATATACATCAAATGTACAACTGTAAATCGATTGAGTGTTTCTGAATATGATGTCACATACTAAAGAAAAACTTCTTGTTTCACCTATACCTAACTTTCTTAAGGCTACTTTTTTCATGTGAAAGTTATGTTAGGTATAGGTGAAACAAGAAGTATTTTTTTAGTATGTGAGGGGCCTATTGCCTGAATCTCCAGTTCAGAAACACTCAATCGATTTACAGTTGTACATTCAATGTATATCATTTCAGGCTGAGCTATTTCGATTCCCAGGCATTCTAGTAAATTACCAGGAACTTCGACATACATGTATCTTTCATCAAAGACGTATCATCAAATGTAGCGACGTATATTTGATTATAAAAGTTGCTTGTCTTCTCTCCAGTACATTGCAAAATGTAACCGCTCTTAGCCCTAGTATCGCTGTTGCTAATCAATGTGTGCGTGTGTTTGAACATAGCTGCAACACCATGCCGTAATTAACATTTAACCCCAGTAGCAAGAAATCGCTGTAACCTGTCTTCTCCAGATATAGTCTGTCATGTGCCGATACTGAATAATACCCAACTTAAGTAGATAACATACTGTATTACTCAGAAAGATGGTATCACAAACAAATGCAACTAGTCATTCTTACATCAACAAAGCAACTGTTCGTACTCGCCAGCTGTACTGGCAAAGAAACTAGTGAAAGTTACGCTACTCCGCCACACTGGTTTGTGGTGTGAGGCAGTGCAGCAGCCGGAGGTGATGGTTGTATGACTGTGTTGTGTGCCTATGTGATTGTGTGAATGTTATATTTTCTGATGAATTCCATGGCCAATAGCTGAAAGTGTTGTATGTTGTGTGTGCCTGTCGCAGCTCATCGCCATGTCTTTACTGTCCTTATTACAATATTATAAATTTCAATTCCCTTAGTTATACAGCTAACTTTTCTTTAGTGTTAATAATATGATCATATGTAGCAACTCACCGTGAAGATGATAGCTGGTCCACATACTGCTATGTAAAAATGACAATTACATTCTCACAACTTGAAATATCAGCCACAGCCTTCATCAGAGAGAGAGAGAGAGAGAGAGAGAGAGAGAGAGAGGGAGGGAGAAAACATACCTACCAAAACACTCAGCCACAACTCATGCACATGAGACTGCCATCTCTGGTCGCTATTACCTGACTTGCCTTCTACACTGAGTGAGGAGGGAATGGAAAGAGAGGATGGTGATTGAATGTTCCATGTCTTATAGGTGGCACACAGTTGAAAGCAATATGAGTTGGGAGGAGATACAGGATGGGGAGTTGGGTGGTTGGGGGGGGGGGGCTGTTAGGCATGAAGTGTAGGGCTGATAGATTGAGGCCAGATGGTTGCAGAACTGTACAATGTTTTGTAGGAACGACTCCCATCTGCACAGTTCATAAGATCTGGTTGTGAAGGGGAGGATCCAACTGTCCCAGTTGTAAAGCAGCCATTGAAATTAAGCACAATGTGCCACAGGATAATTCACCTTGCTTTTGACAATAATTTGACAATGGCCTTTCTTTCTAATAATCAAAAAAGCTGTGCAATGATTACAGCAGAGCTCGTAAATAATATGGCTGTTTTTTACAGGTGGCCTGTCAGCTGATGGGTTAGGATAAGCCTGTTACAGGACTGGAATAGGAAATGCTGAGGTGGATTGGGTGTGTTTTGCTTCAGTGTTTTTCACATGTATATTATCTTTGGAGTAAGGGATTGGGATTGGCATAGGGGTGGGCTAAGGAAGTTGTGGATGTGGGGTGGATGACAGAACACTACTTTAGGATGGGAAGGAAGGATGTCTCTCATTCCAGGGTATGACAAACAAGCAAAGCCCTAACAAAGTATATGGTTTATCTGTTCCAATGTGATATGTTATTGGGTTACAAGGGGAGCACTCCTTTATGGATGTATCATAATGGGTGGAGGGAGTATTGGTGGAGTATAGGGATATGGCACTCAATATCACAACATTATCTTAAGATGCACGGTAATGTGTTTAATTTTATGAACTATATCCTAGTTATTTCCTGTATTAAAAAGTTGACGTATTTGTGATCTCTCCCCACCCCCACCCCCTCCCCACCCCCTCCATTTGTAGATTTCAACCTGTTAACCAACCACCAACTCTCTGATCGGTCAGTATTCACCCTCATACTTAAAATCATAGCCACACCGTCCATCAGGGGTTTCAACTACCACACATTGTACCTTTAGATATCGTATCTAGAATCCTTTCCTTTATCACCCAAAGTAGTGTTCTACACCTCTTCAACCTACTGTAGATGTGTGAGCCCAATAAACAAGTTAGTGCAGTACTGGCATAAGCCATTTCAATCACTGGCAGGCTAGAAAAGAGATCAGTCAGGCAACAAAATCCACCAGCTGGACCAAACCTGTTGCAAATTGGTCCATGTGGGAACTTCCATTATTGTATGATAAATGCAAAAGTAAGATCAATGGCTAGCACTAGGATTGAGTTGTTATGACTAGGGCAGTTTTTTCTGTCATTAGCTCAACAATCTTGCATACATATATTCAGTGATAGTAATTGAATTACTTGTAATGATTACATTTTATGTAAGTTTCCCTTGTAATTGATACATTTCAGAAAATGTAATTTACTTGTTTGAATAAGACAGTAATTGTCACGACACTGATGTGTTTTGTACTTATTCGCAGGGAACAAAAGATCAGTTACTTCGATAGTGCTTAGTGCAATCTTCACTCACTTTTCCTTAGACCATAGTAGTATCTGTGGTCAAAGGTTCTTCTTTGAAATTGAGTGCATTGAGCGAAAATGGGCGTTGTTTTTTCTTTGTTTCTCTCTGTTATTTTTGTGCAGTCCATGACATGGTGCCTCAGACCATGCAGTCATCACTGTGCATGTGTTTCTCTTTCTTTCTGTATTTGGTGTACTGTGCACGTGATGCATAGCCATCAAAGTAGGAAATGGTGAAACTGCGGTGAGAGTGTTATCATTATTGTACTTAAGGAATTCTTTGAATTATGGAAATCTTGGAGTACAGATGATGAGAAGACACAATCTACACTTACCTTTTCAAATAGCTCTAAAAGCCAATGCACTGTTAACAAGGTAGTTTTTGGATTTTGTCTCTGCCACTCCGTTCAGCCATTTTCTGTCAAAGAACAGGAGTCGCTCATTAATTTAGCTAAGAATTTGACACCTGAAAGGACAGGGGTGTGTAGGAAGACTGTTGCTGCACAATTGAAGAGAAGATACAATAGCCAAAAATGACACTCATGAAAGAGCTTTCATGAGCTGATATATTGACAAAAACTCCAGATTAAATACCAGTTGGCAAATGTGAGGGAAGGGATTGGGTAAGACGGAAGTGCAATGTACATGTATAGGTTGTAGCTTGTGATGTTGGACTGTTTTTCTATTAATTAATCTATTCTGTTTTAATGTATTTCATGTTTGTTCCATGCACTCTTTCTATTATTATTTTCTTTTTGCTAAAGTCAGTAACTCCACCAAACGTAAGGGTATTTGTAATTTTACCAATTACTTTTTCAAAAAGTAATTGTAATTGAGTATGTATTTTCTAAGTAATTTTAATTGAGTCCAATTACCTTTTCTGAGTATTTTTCCCAACACTGCATATATTTGTACCACTGTTGCTTCTTTTCTCTTAAACTTAAATCATGTTCTGTGATTCTTCCATTTTTAAGTGTTAGACTATGTTGCAAAGTGTTGTAAGTGTTCTGCTATTCTTTATTGTCCTTTAACAGGCTCTGCGCACCCAGGAGGGTAATGAGGCTCAGGTCTGCTTTTTCATCATTCAGCTTTTACTATTGAAAGCTGCAGAGTTACGCAACAGGGTTTCAGAATTTGTCAAGGAAAATTCACCAGAACATTGGAAGCAGTCAAACTGGTAAAGTTTTAATACTTGGTGATGTCTCAGATTTACACTCACTGTTACTTAAAAGTGAAGTAACACATCTTGAATAACTAATTTCAAAATATGTTGATGTGTTGCTTCTACCACCTCTCAATTTCAGTTATTGGCAAGACTCTGCTTTTTGTGTAGAATAATAGCTCAAGGCTAAAAAGAGCCATTAGACAAGTCACTTGAAAAACAACACTGGTTCATTCAAAATAATCTAGTCACTTTAAAGTGATTCTCCAGTTTACAGTCCAATTCAGTTCACACCCATCTAGAAGTGTTAAGTCACAGCTGCCCTGATACATTGTCAGAAGTCATTGTTGTTGTGAGGAGTGAGGTGTGAAAAGAGTGCCCTTGTTGGGACACTACAGCTAAAAATCAAATGGTGTCAGATTCATATAACATTGGGGGCATGCCAATAATGGAAGATTGGTAGGTGATGCACAACTGCTCAGTTGTAGTTACTCAATGTGTATGAACACACACACACACACATTCTTGTATGAGTCCTGCAGAACAGTGTCTTGTTAAAAAATGAACTGATCTAGGCCCTAATGCAACTGTTGCATTAACAGGGCAAAATATCTTCTTTGTTGGTCTGGTAGCCACACTCATGGATGTCATTCTACCAAGAAAAAGTGCCTTGAGTTGCTGTTATCATACATAATACATCACTTCAATATAAATATTATTTACAATGGCTGGAAAGTGATTCTATTGTTCCAAACAATCTTTATAGTGTACAATCTAACATGGTAGGAATTCAACAATATAAGGATAGGTTGCAATCACACACACACAACTTAGCTTTAAGTCACAGGCTTTGTTATAACAAAATATATACATGTTGATGCAATCACACTGGTGCAACTCATTAACACGGGAGTTTTGGAATGCAGCAGCCAGAGATGATGGTCACGGGTTTGTGAGTTGTGCTTTTGTGATAGTATGGATTAGTGTGTGTTCTGTTTTGTTGAAGGCTGTCACCGAAAGCTAAGTTCTGTTTGTGTGTCTGTCTTTTTTACATGTCTGTCTGCAGCTTGAAGATCATCTTTGCAGTGTAGTGTAACAAACAATTGTCATCATTGGAATTCACACGAGTTATAAATGTTTTATTTTTCAAAAGGAAAATATTGGTTTTAAATAGTACATGCTATCAGATACAGTACTTACTGAATAATATTTTTCAAAATATTAATTCTTTTTATCATATATTCTTCCCTTATTCATTATCAAAGTGCAATTGTGAAATTTCATTTAAGTGGCTTAAACAAAAGAGAACTAATTGTACACAGAGGCCTACTAGACAAAGGCAACATGCATGTGGTTGTCAAACATCATTTTTGTTGCCTGCATCCAGACTGCAGAAGTAAGATACCAGTAGTCACAGTAATCACATTATTCAGGCTTTCGGCATGCCACAAGTTGTCATTTTCTATAGTGTTTTAATAACTTTATTGAAACCTCACATTTACACTTGGAGGTGAATAAGAGAAGAATGCACAGAACATGAGAAATTCAAGCAAAGAAGGAAAGCATCTCTCCCAAAAATTTGTAATGATTTGCAGATCTAGATTTTGACTGTAATACAGTAATCATTGGTGCATTATGTAAAGTCATGTATGTCCAAGGATGTTCGGACTTAGAGCTATAACACATTATGCTGTAATAAACATGTCAGTTTTGTATGTGCACTGTAAATGAGAGCATCATGTATTATAACTCTGTGTCCTGACTGCTTGGGATCAATTGCTGTCCTTCCTTGCATTTGAAAACCAAACAATGCTGGATACACGTTCCAGTTGAGTCCAATCTAATCACAGTAATTTCTGTTTTATTTCTCGCAATCTTGTGCCCGGCAAACACGCTGTTCACAAAACACACATTAGGTCTTTTATACAGGCTTTGTTGCTGTACCTCATGATCAAAAAGTGAGGGCTGCTGTAGAAGATACAATGTTAGTTAATCTGCAAGTAAATGTACTACTTTTGATAAAAAATTCATCTGTTTCAGGAAGTTTACTCCTGACTGTTGTACACTTATCGTCTAAATTAACCTGCATAGATATATATCTTCTAGGAACATGCAAAGTATCCTCGGAACTAAAACTTGACCATAACCCCTTATGTCATTCCCTTGTCCTTGCAGTTTTTATGTGTTTATTACATTCAGTACATGTTAAGAAATTGTGTGAAGTCTTTTAAATAGTCAAGATGTGCCTGAACATTTCTATCCCCATGATATGTACCTATCATATTTGCTCAAATATAGGCCGACTTTTTTTTCCCCAAATTTTGGCTTGCAAAATCGTGTTGTGGCCTATATTTGAGTTTCCAATTTTTTCCCAACTTTTTTGTCATTCCACTAATGGTGTGAAGTATTCGCATGGGTCCTCTATTTATTCTGGTTACACACTTTTGTGCAATTAATATTTTTTACTCAATGTTGAATTGCCCCATATGTGATCACACATGAAAACATTGAATGAAAATAGGCATAGTAAGCTAATTTACTGAGATGTATATCACCAAATTTTTGAAATGACCCTGATAGCATAAGTAGCTGAAGTCAAATATTTCAGCGGATCTTCAATGTGTTTCTTCTGATTCAATCCCTCATCAATGTAAACACCTAAAAATTTTGAATATTCTACCTTAGCTACAGATTTATGTTGAAAGTCTATATTTATTAATGTAGTCATGCTGTTACTGTATGAAACTGTATATACTGGGTTTCATCAAAGTTTAATGAGAATCCATTTGTAGAGAACCACTTAACAATTTTCTGAAAGACATCATTTACAATTCGTTCAGTTAATTCTTGTTTGTCAGGCATGATAGCTATACTTGTATCATCAGCAAAAAAGATCTAGCTTAGCATCTTCGTGAATATAGAATGGCAAGTCATTAATATATATTAAGAACAGCAAACGACCCCAGATCGAACCTCGTGGGACCCCATTTTTTATAGCAACCCATTTAGAGGAATTAACTGTTTTTTGCATATTGTGTGAACTTCTTATTTCAAATTTCTGCACTCTTCCAGTTAAGTATGATTTAACACTTTCAAGACCAGCGTAAGTGACCCTGGACGGGGTAGCTGGACTGTTTTTCAAAAATTACAGATTTCTAACTACAAATGCTGTAATTGACTTGGCTGTCTCATTTGAAACAATGAAACCTCATTTATCTATTAAATAAATTATTAAATATTAAAATTAGCAGATACACAATTTTTAATAAATCTTGTTTTTATCCCCCCCCCCCAGAAGAAAAAAGAAACTCTTACATATGATTCTTACAGTTAATCACCTTTTCCTTCTGAATCAGAATCATGTATTTCCTTTTCCAGGGCATTGAAAACATCACTGTCACATAAATTCGCCATGTTGAGAATATGCAGTGCGCAAGCAATGCAGGTAGCACACGAAAGCAGTGTAGGACTCGACAGAGAGCGAGAAATACAAAGTCCTTTTGTAGCGTACAAATAGTTAAAACTCCACTCATTATTTGGCAGCACAATGCCAAGAACCTATCTATTACATTTTACGTGGTTACCAACAGAGGGTAGGTTGCAAAATGGCCACTACAAATTTTTATCGTTGCACGGGTGAGACTTGGTTGCCATCTGTCTGAATGAGTCTGGCTCTGGTGCTGTCCAGAATGTGTTAACCCATTTGTGCACTGTCCCACTCATACCACAATATTTAAGATTACCTAGAAGAATTCCATGATTTATATAATCAAAAGCCTTTGACAGATCACAAAAAATCCCACTGGGTGATGTCTGGTTATTCAAAGTATTTAATATTTCATCAGTGAAGGTATATATAGAATTTTCTGTTGAAAAGATTATATAAAAACCAAACTGACATTTTGTTAGAACTTTATTTTTACTAATATGTGAGCTACTCGAGAATACATAACTTTTGCAAAAATTTGGGATAAAGCTATCAAAAGTGAGATTGGGCAGTAGTTGTTGATATCAGACATGTATTCTTGTTTATGCACTGGTTTACTGATAGCATATTTCAGTCTGTCTGGGAAAATATCCTGCTTTAAAGAGCTATTACATATGTTGCTAAGAATCCTATTTATCTGTTTGCAACAAGCTTTTAATACCCTGCTGGAAATGCCACCAGTTCCATGTGAACTTTTATTCTTGAGAGAGTTTATTATTTTCGAAATTTCTGAGTGAGAGGTGGGTGGAAATTGAATTTTATTAAATTGTGTAGGTATGGCATCTTCCATTAACTGCCTTGCTACTTTTGATGAACATTTAGATCCTATTTTCTCCAGAACATTTAAAAAATAACCATTAAAATGTTTTCAACTTCTGATTATTTTATTTTATTTATTTATTCTCAGTAAACTTTTCATTTACTTTGATGGTAATACCATCTTCCTGTGCTCTTGGTTGCCCTGCCTCCCTTTTAATAATATTCGAAATTGTTTACATTTTATTATTATAGGAACAAATCTCAGACATGAGGCACATGCTTCTGGATTTCTTAATCACTTTTCTTAACGTAGCACAGAAGTTTTTATAATATTTGATTGTTTCTGGGTCATTACTCTTTCTTGCAGCTAGATATAGTTCCATTTTCTGGTTAAAAGATATTTTTTTACCTTTAGTAAGCCATAGTTTTTTGCATGGTTTCTTACAATTATGTTTAACTAATTGTTCTGTCATTAATACTGTAGTTATTTGTGAATTTTTTGTTCTGTTTTACCTAATATTGATGTGTAAATGTTTTGTTCTCAATTTAAAGGCATGAAAAGCACCTAGCATTTCATCGAAAATATCCAGAAAAATTTGCTCCAGAAGGAATTCTAGAGCAAACAGGAGGGCCATCATCACCATATCATTCCTTACCTGTTTATTTTGGCAATGTTTGTCTAAGATTCCTACCAGTAAGTTCATCCTTGTACCATTTTTTGGTCATACAGTAATCTGATTTCTTGAAATGAAATTACAGAATTCTGATTTTAACATTATATTATACCTATAAAATGTGTTTTTTCTTTTTCTTTAGGTATTTGATATTCTTATTCATAGATTTTTGGAACTTCCTCCAGTCTCAAAATCATTAGAGACATTACTCGAACATTTGGGCTGCCTGTACAAATTTCATGGTAATTATGACTACAGTTTTCTTACAGTTACACTTCCTGATTTATTTCACCTACTTTTAGACGTCTTTTTTCTGTGTGTTATGGACTGGAACCTCCTTCCTTCTCTCAAAATTCTCTGTATTTAAGGGGATGTGCTGAAAAGTAATTCCTCTTCATTTTTAATGTGGAAATTTTCAAAATGAAACAAACTTTATTAATATTCTACATTTTTTTGTCAGTATCTATGTATTTATTTCTCACCATTGTCACAATGATGAATTACACATTTTTCTCAATGAGAGGCCAGTTTGTTGCTTCCCATCACTGTAGAATATTTTACTTTGTTGGTGGAGCCACCATACCTCTCCGTGCACCACTTTCTCATTATCAGATTTCTAGAAGGTGATCTTAAAGTTTTGGAAACAGATGAAAATTCAGTGGGTGCCATGTTGGAACTAAGGACAGTTGATGGAAGTACAACCAAGGTGTCACATTGTTACAGGTGTTGCAGTGTTCTGTTGTGGTGTGGCATTGTCATGCTGAAGGAGGAATTGCTCTATGTGTGTAGAAACTCTTTGAATCCATGCTTTCAGTTTGTTGACGGTTCCTCAGGCACCTACATACTAGAGTTACATTGCACACTGGAATGTTGCATCCTACCATTCAGAGCTCTCAAATGGCAGAGGGTTGCCAAATATGTCAGCAAAGTGGGAAAGTCACTGCATGACACATAATAAGTCAAAAGAAATTGTACAGAAAATTTTTAAAAATAAATAAATAATTCATGTGACTATCACACCACTGCTGTAAATGTACAAGTGAACTACATCTCCCCAAAATTCTTCCTATCATTTGAAATCAATCATCCAGCTTCCCTATAACTCTCCATAAATGCTCATTCCTTTTTATAACACATTGCAATGTTGTGCCTTGATATTTAATCATGTGGCTGTGTCAAGCAGTGTACCACCAATGCTGTATTAAAACATTGAGGGATTTTTTTTTTTTTTTTTTTTTTTTTTTAACTTCTTATCCGTATTAACCTACATTTTTCTACATTTAAAGGTAGCTGCCAGTCATTACACCAACAATAATTTATGTCTAAGTTACCTTGTATCCCCCTTCATTCAGTCAAACCCTGCAGCTAATGGGCACATAAAGCCCATATTGGTAAAGCATGTGTCAACACAAAAAGTGAAAATAAAAGATAAAACATTAAAATAACAGCAGATAAAGGGAACTAAATGTGCCATAGGATAGACTGCTCCTACAGGTCACAATGCTATGTGATGGAAGGGGAAGTAAAACTTGAGAACATAGTAGGCACCCTGGGAGGGGAAACTGTAAAATGAAATGTAACTGCCATGCTAAAGTATTAGATTTATCAGTGAAAAGGGCTCGGTAGTAGCACCACCCCATCTGGAGATTTGTTGTCAACAAAACAGTCTAACACATTGGTTTGGGTTGTTTGTTGGAATAGGGGGACTAAACTACTGAGGTTATCAGTCCCCTGGTGGGGAGGGGAAGGAGTGAGGATAGGAAAGGAGGGGAGGAGGAAAGGAAATGTAGTCCGGAAAGTAAAGAAGGAAGGAAGACTGCATTAGCTCAGGGCCCCATGCTCACCACACACATACTCATGAAAGAACCGTGAGCCCCGTGAGTGGGGGGGGGGGGGGGGGGTGGCCTAACACTTTTAAGTCGAGGCCCTTGGAAGTACACGACACAGTCAGCTGCCAAGAGCCAACTGGTATCCATGTTCAAGTGCCACCAACAGAAAGCTTGCAAAATGCTCCTGATATCTCGGACTTGGGCATTAACTTTTGGGGAGCTTTCCATAAGTATGCAATGAACTCAACGGCATTAGAGAGCTGGAGTTCAATAATAGCAAGCATTGTATGTCCCACTATCCATACAGCAGGGTTATATTTCGTTCCTGAATAAGGCCATAGATCAGGAATAGTGTACCATTCCATTGTCACGTTATGGGGGGGGGGGGGGTTTGATTTATAAGGACCAACAGATCTCGGGCAAGTGCCCACACGGTGACATCTAGTGTCTGGGACCTGACACTGGAGACAAGTATCAGAAGTGACGAGTCGTATGTCAAACATCCTCTGGTTCATCAGTAAAAGATTGCACACCAACTTGAACCTGAGACCACAGATCTCAGTTAGCAGGATTGGGTGGAAGGTGTTAACCCACACCTGCCACCAGTTATGTCAGGGTAGCGGGCACCTAAAGTGCAGCCTGTGTTGAGTTATATGGTGCTGTAATGCTGCCATCCGAAGGACTAAACTGCAGTTAAAGTAGTTGTCTTGGACATGTGACAGTTTGTACGGCATACTCAGGGGCAGCATAGGGCCGTCTTGGAAGATCGACAAAAAAGTTCCAAAAGTGGTGCTGTCGAACCCTGAGGGTGCGTTTCCCACAACGTATCAGTCCTGTTAATGATGAGGGCCATGCACTTCTTGCAGAGGTGAACAATTCCAAGTATTCCCACAGAGGGGTCAAGGAAGCAAATGACCGCCTTGACTTTGAATATGTGGTGCCACCGCAGCACCCATAAAGCCACCTGAGAGATGGCTCACACCATAATTTTAGGGATGGTGAGCAGCTGTGCCACATACCAGACACCTGCAAGAATGTGTCTGTTAAAAGCGAAACTTTCTGTAGAAGGTTGAGCCGTTGTGCCGCATTGTGCCTACATTTACCACGGATGAGGGTGAGGACTTTCTGCCAGGTGCGGATCTGCATCTGCTTTGGGTGGCAAGTAATGATAAGTCCCAATATCCTCTGCTCCTCAACGACATGGTACCATGGTTGGGGAGTGTTAATGCCACCCCGGCCAATGGGGACCATGTCAGTCTTTCGTGGGTTAATGACGGCGCCGGAGGCACCCTCGTATAGTTGAAGGCTGACCCGCACAACATCTACGTCACTGCCCTTGTCAGTCAAGAAAACACCAATATGCAGTGCACTGCACGGGGGCAGTTTGAACCTGCACATTGGCGATGTCACCCAGAGCTCTCAATAAAGGGTCAGTGGCCTATACGAATAGGAACATAGACAGCGGGCACCCTTGGCACACCAATTGACCTATGGGTGTAGGTGGGGTAGGATACCCATTTAACCGTGACAACAGACTTGCCGCTGTCAAGATATTGTTGAGCACTGTCAGGAGCACTGTTGGCTGAAGCCCAATCGTTCCATTACATGGAGGAGATATGCATGACCAATTCAGTGAAACACATTTGAGAAATGTATGGAGATGGTGCCTGGTGACAGCAGTATGGCAGACCATGTTGCTGTCTGTGGCAGTCACATGAAAGATGTTGTGGTGACTCATTCTGCATGCTTGATATGGGCTAATGATGCTGTCAATGACTGCCTTAATCTTCCAAGCCATGCATCTGGTAGTCAACTTATAGTCCGCATTCAATAATGTTATTGGGCGAAGGTCTTGAGCCTGAAAATGAGCCTGAAATATGGAAATTAAGACAATTTGACCCTCCAGCAATTTGGGATGAATCACCGTACTGCGGAGTACCTCGTTAACCATGGTTGTGAATGTCTGTCCAAACAAGTTCCAGAAGGACAGATAAAACTTCGAGGGAAGTCCATCTGGTCCTACGGACTTGCCACGTGGGCTCTTCTTAAGTGCCTCCTTGACATACGAAGGAGACAGGGGCACAACCAGTTCTTCATGATCCTCATTTGTCAGATTGCATGGCAATGGAACAAGTAGGTCGTGAACAGCAACAGCATCACTGTCCACCAGCTGAAATAGGTTGTTGTTGTAGCCATGAATATAATCAGTGATTTCGTGCCACTCTGTGAGGTAGATTCCCGCAGCTGTAAGAATACCAGCAACCCAGTGGTTCGTGGCCCGCCACTGCTCCTGCACCAGGTGGTAGGTGGCAGGTTCCTTGTCCTGTAGGGGCCTCGGACAGTGGCTTTTGCCTGCTCGCGATGGAGGCTGAGCACTTTGCCTTTGAAATTGTTGCGCCGCATTCACATATTCTCATCAAGACCTATAGGTGTCTGGGCCGCATCGATCAGACACTGTTGGTAGAAGGCCAGTGTCTGTCTTCTCCAATAAGCTGCTGCACGGCTACTCTCAGCTGCGGTTTTGCCACTTGCAACCACTGCTGGAAGGCTGAGGGGAAGTTGTCCAGTTTCATCAGGTACTGCCGCCATGTCTGCAGGACCTTAGATCCCAGGTAGGAAACATTACATTTCCCGTGGCGGGAGGAGGCAACTCGGAACATACTGGGGACTCGCAGCTCACTCACATAGCCCCAATGATCACTGAAAGTGGCAGGAACCACTGTGACACTGACTAGGTGGGCTGTTAGCTGGGAGGAGACATAGATGCAGTCAATGCGACTGGCCCCAGTGTTATAATAATGGGTAAACTCGGTGTGTGTGTGTGTGGGGTGGAAGTGGCACCATGTTTCACAAAGATCCTTGGCCGCCAGCAAGTCCACTAGTTGGACACACTGGGCTGGCATCAGGCAGTGGTCAGTGAACACTCTCACTCTTTAAAGTCCACTTAATGTAAAGAATTAATATAACCTTCTGACCAGTTGTCTAGTCTCTCTATGTTTGTTATGTTACAATAATTAAAAAAGTTTTTACATTGACATACTAAAATATGTTATTTAATCAGAGAAAAGTCTTCTGTTTTGAAAATAATCCCAGAATGTTGTTTCCATTTCTTTCTTTATGTTGAATATTTACAGTGTGTATTTAATTGGCTTCAAATTTTTATATACATTTTCTACAAAATCACCACCTGAACACACACACACACACACACACACACACACACAAACCAACCAACCAAATAATCAAAAACAAACTAACTAACTAAATTCAAAAAATCTGACTTTCATATGATGAGATTACTGAGATGTGTATTCAGACTATTATTATCATCACTTTTGGAAGTAACATATTATAAAATGACTGTGCATTCCTATCTGACTGGGAAAAAATAGATAACATTTAATGTAATCCAACAGAAAAAAAAAAAAAAAAAAAAAAAAAAAAAAAAAAAAAAAAAAAAAAAAACCCAGTATACTTTGTTGTTGAAATTGGATGCTATTAAGTCATGAACACTTCTTGATGATAAATTTTTGTAATATCACTCATTTTGTTAAAGCTGGATTTGACAGACAGTTGCCTCATACTCTCTATCTCTTTGTCCAGAATCAAAAACATTAACAAGAAATGGGTGTACATTCACATATTAATAAATCTTAATTTTTTAAGAGGTTGTTTAAGTAACATTTGCAAAGAATACAATACACAATTTATCCAAGGCACACCATCTTCCTTTCATCTTAGAAACTAGTGACTGCTACATTAATACTTGTTAATTTTTCAAAGATGTGTTACATATCAGTTTTATACTTGCAGATCGCCCAGTGACATACCTGTATAATACATTGCACTATTATGAACGGAAATTACGTGATCGACCATTGTTGAAGAGGAAGCTTGTGTCAGCAGTACTGGGCTCTCTTCGAGATATCCGACCTCCAGGATGGAGCCTGTCAGATGCTTACCAGACCTATATGTTTACCTGGCAGCCAGACGATGCCAGCTGGGTACCGGAGCTTGACTACTACATTCGATTAGTTCGGCGCATTGTTGACAGTATCCTTTTTTTTTTAGGTTAAGGCAGTTTGATTTATGGTAAATTTAATGAGTGAAAGAATGACCTACCACTAATTACAAAAATAATTACAACTGTGTTGTGAATTTGTTCTTTATTTGAAAGAGTAATGATTAAATAGTGGCTACAGTCGACATCTCAAGTTAAGCAGGCTTCCTGTGCTGTGTAAGCAAGAAACATATTTTATGTAATTTGTCAGGAATTAAATTAACCAGTTGGTTGATCAGCCATAATTGATGTGTGCGATCAGTTGTTGCTCGAGTATTTTTTAGGTTGTGCAGTTGAATTCTTTAGTTATATTGAAGTTAATAAATACAGAAGGCCAGCAACTGAAGGTCACGTACTAGAATAATGCAGTCTATCATTAGTTGAACTTTAATAATGGAAAGTCCAGGTTGGAATTAATAATATAGTGAGGACAGTTTACAACTCACCGCAAAGACGTGGCGACGAGCTGCGACAGGCACATACAAAAGACACACACATACAACACATTCAGCTATTGGCCATGGTCTTCTTCAGAAAATAGAGCACTCACGCAATCACACAGGCACACAACACAGTCATACAACCATCACAGTGATTGCGTGAGTGCTCTATTTTCTGAAGAAGGCCATGGCCGATAGCTGAATGTGTTGTATGTGTGTGTCTTTTGTATGTGCCTGTCGCAGCTCGTCGCCACGTCTTTGCGGTGAGTTGTAAACTGTCCTCACTATATTATTAGTTGAACTTTGCTATTCTTGTGGTAATGCTGAACAGTTGTACTTCAAACAGTCACACATACATTTTCGTAAGTATAGCTTCGTATTCCCTCAGAATAACCACATGTTTGAAATTCCAGCAAGATTGGGAATGGCAGGGAGCAAAAGTGTTTACTGACTCTCATAAGTTCCCCATTGCTGTAGCAGCAACAGTGATTCTGTGCTAAATATATACACAAACTTTATGTTAATATTCAGTATTGAGATTGTTTTGCTGAACCATAATAGCCTTATCATTTTTCGGCATTCTTTTGCAGCTAGATTCACTCACTGTATTGTGTAAAATCAATACACCACCCAGTGAAATACAATGTATAAGGAAAAGGAATTACACCAATCATTTTACCAGTAGCACTAGTAATTTTACCAGTACTAGATACAAAAATAAGAAAATAAGTGATTGAGCTCATACCCTGATAGTTTGTTGTTGTGGTACCAGTCCTGTAAACAACTACCATTTCATTATTGTTATCCAAGTACTATTGCTTTAAAATTTTTGTACTAACAGATACATGGCATTGAAAGAATTCTTGGATAAAATTGAACATATTGCCATGTGACCATATATGTTTAAAACAGTGTGTTAGTGTTTCTAATCAGTAGAAGATTTGAATAAAACAGTTTCTATCACTATGCCAAGCTTTTGTTGGGTATTTTTATTTATTGAAATGTTTCAGATGTTATATTTTCTAGTTTTAAACCATATTTTTCACAGAAAAATTCAATGCTCTGAATATATTGCATAATGATAATATTGTGTCTTTAGAACTGACTTGAAATAATTTTCAAACGATGGAAATTCCTGGAAGGATTCACCAATATTATTGAGAAGGATAGGTTGCTACTCACCACAGAGATGACCAATGAGCTGCAGAAAGGCACAAATAACAGAATACATAATAGCGTTTGACCATTACGGTCTTCGTTGGTGAGAGAAACACATACACACACGCTCACACAAACAAGACTGCCATCTCTGATGGCCAGTCTGTGGGACTCATCTCTGCCTAGGTGACTGTAAGCAGTAGTTGGGGTAAGGAAGTGGCATAGACAGGGAAGCAGGAAGGGATGGGAGAGATGAAAAGGGTGGGGGAATACGCCACTGCTGTCTGACGGACAGAGCGGAAGGAAGGGGAGGGACTGGAGTGTGTGGTGGGATGGGAATATACACGAGGCTGAGACTGGGTAGGGAAGGGAAGAGTGTTGGGGACATGGGGACAGAAATTAGTGAAGGTTTAGGCCTGTGGGGATTGTTTTCGCCTAGGCTGTGCTGAGTTCTGCAGACTGGCCACAGTGGCTGGAGATGATAGTTGTGTGTATGTGTGTGTGTGTGGTTTCTCTAACCAGATTGTAATGTCCGAAAGCTATTCAAGTTGCATTCTGCTATTTGTGTCTTTCTGCAGTTCATCAGACGTCTTTGTGGTGAGTAGCAACCTATCCTTCTCAATAATATTTTTAAAATAATTATCTTGATTTTATCATAATTATTGGTGTTCATTTTGTGATTAACATTTTTGATAAGTGGAAAAAAAAAGTTGCTGTCTATAATTGTAATGATTCCTTAAATATATTGTAGCAATGTCAGGAAAATCACAGTTTCCATCAACAGATTGGAGATTTAATGAATTTCCCAATCCAGCAGCACATGCTTTGTATGTCACATGTGTAGAACTAATGGCTGTCCCTGTTACTCCCACAATGGTGGGAAATAACCTCCTGGATGTAGTTGCCAAAGGGTAAGCAAACATAAAGAAGACTCGCTGTCCTATATTTTTTCCAGTACTTTAATAATGACAATATTTTCTTTCACAATTTCAGCTATACGGTGATTCCTCCAAGTCAAATTCATTTGTGGATTAATTCTATTGGCCTCATCATGGCTGCACTTCCTGATTCATACTGGTGTGTTTTGCATGAACGCCTGGTGCAAGTGATAAGCTGCCCACAGTTGACACACTGGACATATCGCAGCTCTCCATTCCAGATATTCAAATTTGTTGCTACCCATGATGCTCTTCTAGAAAACAAATTCTCCTACACTCTTGCACTGGCACATTCAATGTGGCATCATGCTGGTGTTGGTCAGATTACAACTGTTCCACAGTAAGTAAACAATTTAAATTGTACCTGTTCTTGTGCACTTGTTTCTGCAGTTACAGATGAATGTTACAGTATTCTACTGCAACTTGGATATCTCAAGGCATTTGTTGATATATTATGTAAAAGTGTCACATTTCATATAATAAGATGGGACAAACATTCTATTGATAAACATCTCAGGGTTGTAATTAACTGAAGATAATTAAAGAAGTGTGATGTTGTTATGTGTTTACAGGATATTCAGCTGAAAAGTTTACATGCAGCTGTGTCATTGCAGAAATTGACATTGCCCCTTAATCTGATTGTGTACAAGATAAGAGGGAAAACAATAGATAAGCCTCAGTACTACCTGTCAAGCATCTTGATAGATGCGGTGATGGCACTGGAAGAAATTAAACAAATTTATTAATTCCTTAGAACTAGAACTAGGCGTCTGAAATATCTTAGATGGAACCTGCCAGCCAAAAATGCCATACCATCATTCCATTTCATTATCAATTACTGAGATAAGATCATTTGAAGTACAGCTAAATTTTGGATGATTTGAAACTTGTTGGATGTTGTAACACACTCACTGCTCTGTTAATTCGAAGTGAGGCAGCCGTAGGTGATGGTGGTATGACTGTGTTGTGTGATTGCGTGAGTGTTCTATTTTTGAAGAAGGCCATCGCCAATAGCTGAAAGTGTTGTATGTGTGTGTGTCTTTTGTATGTGCCTGTCGCAAATTGTTGCCACATCTTTGCAGTGAGTTGTAAACTGTCCTTACTATATTAAAAATTTATAAGTGAAATATTATAGTTTATTTAACAATGGAAAATCAGATTGAAATGTCAGTAAACTGCCGTTACTACATTAAAAATTTATAAGTGAAATATTAAAGTTTATTTAACAATTAAAAAACAGATTGAAATCTCAGTAATAGAGAATAGATAACAGCTCACTGTAAAGATGCTCATTGAGCTGCTGTAAGTCACATAAAATAAACTATCAAATTCACACAACTTAAACTTTTGGTCATGGCCTTCATTTTGAAAAGATTCACATACATTAATGTAGACACTCAGAGCACCACAGTCTACATCTCTGGCCGCTCCACCACCACTGGCACTGGAGTGACCAGAGATGATCGCCATGTGTACAAGTTATGTCCGAGTGATTGTGTGAATGTATCTGTTTCTTTTCTTATGAAGACCATGGCTGAACATTTAAGTTTCATGAATGTAATGGGGTATTTGACTGTTTTCTGGAAAACGTTTTAAATTGTTAATTATGTCATATTATGGTCCGAACATGCTTTTTTACCTCGTGGATTTCAGTACTTTTTTTTATAAAAAAAGAAATGAAATTCAAATAATTTGAAAGCCCGCTAAAACGCTACATTTGAGTCACGTGATGCCTGTGACGTCATACAACACGCAGCTGCTGCTGCTCTCGTACAAATACGCGGCCAACGGGAAATTTATCGCTGGCCACGAACAAATACCTGTATATTGTTTCGGCCGAGGCCTCGTGTTTGGGCGTTAACGTTTGCATAATGACCTACAAATATTGCTTAGTTCTGCACTGTACCAATACATCTGTCAAGACTCCAGAAAAATTGTTCTTGCAAGTACCACATGAATATTGTTGCGGCCCACTATAAAAATATAGCAGTGATTATTTACCTCCAGTAAGTGCAATTTTATCACCAATAGATCTTAGTCAAACAACCGTTTTATACATCGACAACGTCCTTTTGGTTACTTTACAACAAAAGTAGTGACACATTCATATCAAACCAAATCTTGAATATGTAAGAAAATACTGATATGCATGGCAGAAACTTTACACACAATCGCAAACATTCACTCACAAAAACAACAAACCAGAAAAAATATGTTCAAATGTTTGTTAAGATTAAGGGACTTAACTACGGGGTCATCAGTCCCTAAACTTACGAACTACTTATGAACTACCTACAACTAAGGACGGCACAAATATCCATAAGCCGGAGGGGGGATTCGAACCCCCGACCGTAGTGGCCGTGCAGACCGTGACTGAAGCGCCTCAGTCCCCTCGGCTGGCGAAACCAGAAAAGCAGTGTAATTTCGGCACTATAAATTTATTCCATCGTGTTTCGCTCGCAATGTTTACGTGAAAGTGACATGCCTTTGGCTACGCGAAATGTGAGTTGCCAACCTACGAGCGATATGAAAACACCGCCGATGCAACCCGCTGTCCCTGTTCTAGACTGTCGCTATATTGTATAACTATACACAAGGCATTTTTGCTGTATTTTACAGATTTTGATGTTTCACTTTGCACCAGTATTGAAGTAGTTAAGTAAAATTACTCCCTTAACTGCGTGCTTTACTGGGTTAAATTTTACTAACTATCCCGGCGGCTTCCTGTGACTATGTTGGCAACAGATGCTGAATAGCGAGAATCATGAGACGTCGCCATTAGCCAATCGCCTCAAGGCCGCTTGGATAGAAGATAAATTTTCACCCTTTATTGCATAATATGGTGACTTCAGATGAAGTCTGCTGACATCAACAAATAGGGTACTTTTTTTCCAATGGCATAATATATCTCTCGAAATAGTTAGCTTTAAAATGTAGGCATACGTTACTTGCAATGCAGTTTTCACGTTTCTTATTTCTGGCACGTAAAAATTTGGATTGTTTTTAAAGATGAATACACCATAATTGCATCAACTTTTGGGAGGTTTCCGCTGTCATCCTTCACATAACCATCTTCCATTGTGGCATAAAAACTGTAAACGCGTTTAG